>CATNEN010000033.1:0-2955000 GCA_950097015.1 Macrostomum hystrix
GGAGTAGCATGAATTATCGACGGAATAGCATAAATTATCGAAGATGAAGCATGATTATCGAAGGGAAGCATGAATTATCGAAGGGAACGCATGAATTATCGAAGGGAAGCATGATTATCAAAAGGGAAAGTGTGAAATATCGAGGGGAAGAATAACTTAGCCGAGAGTAACTTAACTTAACTTAACTTAACTTAACTTACCGGCCGTTAACTGCTTTCTACACTCCCGAGCGGCTTGATGCAGTCAGGCAACATGCTGTCAGCCTTCTGCGCGGCCGCTGGGACATTCTGCTGCCCTACGTTTTCTAAATGTGTCCAACAGTTTTCTAAATTGTCCAACAGTTTTCTAAATGTGTCCAACGGTTTTTCTAAATGTGTACTCAACAGGTTTTCTAAATGGTGTCCAACGGTTTTCTAAATGTGTCCAACAGTTTTCTAAATGTTCCAACGGTTTTCTAAATGTGTCCCAACGGTTTTTCTAAATGTGTCCAACAGTTTTTCTAAATGTGTCCAACAGTTTTCTACATTGGTAGACGGGACATAGGGGACTTGGTTGTCTGCTGTGAGGGGACATTGGTTGTCTGCTGCTGAGGGGACATTGGTTGTCTGATGCTGAGGGACATTGGTTGTCTGCTGCTGAGGGGACATGGTTTGTCTGCTGCTGAGGGGACATTGGTTGTCCTTGCTGCTGAGGGGACATTGGCTGTCTGCTGCTGAGGGGACATTGGTTGTCTGCTGCTGAGGGGACATTGGCTGTCTGCTGCTGAGGGGGACATTGGCTGTCTGCTGCTGAGGGAACATTGGCTGTCTGCTGCTGAGGGGACATTGGCATGTCTGCGGCTGAGGGAACATTGGCTGTCTGCTGCTGAGGGGACATTGGTTGTCTGCTGCTGAGGGGACATTGGTTGTCTGCTGCTGAGGGGACATTGGCTGTCTGCTGCTGAGGGGACATTGGCTGTCTGCTGCTGAGGGAACATTGGCTGTCTGCTGCTGAGGGGACATTGGCTGTCTGCTGCTGAGGGGACGTTGTTGTCTGCTGCTGAGGGGATAGTAGTTCGCATGTACTGTAGTGGCATTAAGCTGAGTAGTATCGAAAGTAAGTTTATTTTGTAATTTTGCCCCAATGGGGCTCTTGGTGTACAGACCGAATGTCTCAGAATGTATTCGAGCTCAGACTAACCATTTTTATATTTAGTGAGAATTCAAATTCTCGCTGAATCACAATCACGAATGTTCGCAATCAGGCAAATTCATACTGACGAAATGAGTTTTTCGTTTTTGTTTACTTTTAGGTGGGTTTTCCTTCTGCATTACACAAGATTTTTTTATCTCAACAGTAAGGGGGGCTAACCCCGTTGGGGCTTTGTGTGCTTGTAAAGAACACTAACAACTACACGGCATTGGGGCCTTAGGCCTTCTTCGGGTCCTTAGCACTTCTTAGATGTCACAAAAAACTCAAAACGACAAACACTGCGCCCACACGCGCGCACTGAGCTTGATTGCTAACTTTTAAAAAATTGCGTACACATGTAGGGAGAGTGGGAGTGGCTGGGACAACAAATAATAGCGCTAGGGCGTACGAAGCGATTTTAAGAATGCCTCATACAAGAAAAGCGAGTTTGAATTTCCAACTTGAGTTCTGGACAGTCGACAACTGACTGCCTCAATCCCCACACGCAAAATAGGACTTCCCACGACCGCATTGAAAAGTACTTAGTTTTTATTCCAAATGCACTATCATGCTATACAATGGTGCGATTAACTGACTATTCACAGATGCCGTTTTATAAAAAAAAGCTTAAAAAGCCGAGGTTACATAGTAAGTTAGTCCAAGTCAAGTACGTCCTAAAAAGGCTCTTGCAGGGACGCTTCTCAAATCCAAGCGTTGCGCCAACTAGCCGCCAGCGCGATCAGGCCTGGCGGTGGTGGCGCAGAATCCAACTGCGGCGGCCAAACAAAAACACCCCTAGCAACCGTTGCCAGGTGGGTGACGCGGAATTGGAAGCAGCCTCTCTATCGATGATTCTCCATTCTCTGCGGGTTTTTGTCAGCAAAAATGAAGAAAATATTCACCTGATGGATCAGAAGTTCTATTTGCTCACCGATTCATTTTTTCAAGCAGCTTGGATTTTTTAACTTTGCTACCAGAGGCTTAACAGATTAAATGCGTGGGGAATTAAATACGTGGCCAAATCCTCACGCACAGCGGTGTGCGGTGCTCAAGGTAACCTATGTAGGGAGAAGCTCAGGAGTAGCTACCGTTTCTCTGGGCCAGCTGTTGCATGCACTGTGCATTCAGTGCGCACAAATTCATTGCAGTGTCGTGTGCTCAGGACACTTCACTCATTTGAGCCTAAATACACTTCTCTACATTGCTATTATCCCTATACACACCTTCGTGTCCAGTTCTATCTGATTTCATGCGTTGATCCCATGCACATTTTGTCCACGAACAGTTGGGGTCAATGTACGGATTGGCGCGAAATTACTACGATTTCGTCAATATGCATCGTAAATTTATAGTTGTAATTTCTGTCACATGGCGATGGATCTCTCCTATAAAGAACTATGCATGATTTTTGCCACAAAGGCGGAAATGGTAGCCATCAGACTCTGCATGACGGCTCAATATTGTGGTTCTGGTATGAATGAAAGTTATAGGTATCTAAAGACAGCGTGTTTGCAAAATGCCTTGCAAATCAACTGAAAGCACGAGTCAAAAGCGAATCGTCGCATGTAAATATTGCATGCGTGTGTGACGTTGTCACTTACTGCAAGAGCCCCTATGAAGTTTAAATTTATGTGGTACTGAATTGGGCCGTTTTAACAAATGTAATTACGCTGTCACCAACTTTGCAAGTCCGTATATTTCTTAGCTTGTTACTGTAAGTAAACGCCAACGCACATCGCGCTATCCCTAAAACTTATCTCGCAGTTGTCAATTCTCTCAGCCAATGAGCGAGCGTGCGTGCTCCGTTTCTCTAGATTATCGATCGCCCTGTTTTTACCGCGGGCTAGCTTATTTAACTAGGCTCCCTGGGCCCGCCCGTGCCACAACCGGCCCACCCCTTTTGTCACTGCCTCTTGTCCCGGCCACTGTTACTTTCACTGCAAACCTACTTAACCACTGTTCCGCCGAGTGTTCGTTCTGTCATTACCTATCTACTGTCATCCGCTGTCTTCTCTATTGCATCGTCATCATTGAGCTCCTGCACCTGACTTTAATTATATTGCTTGTCGTGTGTCTCAGTGATAATAAATAAAGATAAAGTGCTACCGCTACACTAGATTACGCGAACTCTGGACTCTAATTGGAATATTGAACTTCCGCCTGACTCTGTCTGCCGTTAATTTCGTCACACGTGCTTGGGATCGGCCCAACTGCTTCAAGGTGGCTGATTTTCAGCGCATTTTATATGCACATTTACTTGGTATAGTGTATCCTGTGGTTTCCTTTTATTGTACAGCTGTTAATGCTAGGCACACAGGAATGTTTTTCATTTCTTATAAACCCAACAAATTTGTTATAGAGTTAAGTCGAACCAAAAAGATACTTTTTGATATCGGGTCATTGTCCAAGACTCGAACTCCAAGCTGAAATAGATGTGGGTGTAACTTGTAAAACTTGTTACCGATAAAGGTTCAATGATGGAATTGTCAAATCAGTCAAGGATAGTCTTAATTTAATGCCATTCAGTACTATTTTTTGTTTTATGATTGCCCAATATCTAGAGTGATTCAAATGGAGTCTAAAAACTATTTTTGTAAGATTTGGCGCTTTTATCAAAAAGTTTTTAAGCTTGCCTAACTTAAAATTGACCCAGTACTAGCCACAGAAACTCCACAGAATGCTGAATCGCCTATGCTGTGAGGGATGTGATGCTGAATATACCAATATTGATAGGCTGCAGAGGGCTGAAACGAGGTAAAACGTCGAGAAGGGCGCGTAGCGAAAGCTAACTACAACTCCATAGCGGCTTCCTGTGAATTTTCTGTGGTGCTAACCTTTAACCTTTGCTTCTATTTCAAAATCGTGCCCATTTACGGCCCATAGACCAAGTAATGTACGGTAATTCTTTTTCGGAAAAAGGCCTCGACGCATAGGAATGGCTTACTAAGGCAAAGTAAAGATATTGAACAATGACAGAAATACCAATGATCTGCTGGGCGAAAAATGGCGAATCCCCGGCCCCTGATTATCAAATTTACGCCCTTAAAGCATTGGGTATGCACGAGTGAGTGGATAAAAAATCGGCCTCCATTTTTTCTGATTTTTTAGAATTTTCCGTGTCCCGTAATTTTCAATCGACTACCTTGTAAGAAACTTTAAACAAAGTTCCTTCAGAAAAGTACAAATCTTGCGGGGTTGTAGCCTATAGTGGTTAGAGAGTTGGACTCTCGACTTAAACGACTTCTATTCTTGACTTTGCAGTGGAACAATATGAGTCCTTTAGCAATACACGTAACTCTGCGTTGCTTCAGCTAAACCAGCTGTTGAATGGTGTACCAATATCAGCTGGGTGATTGAAGGTGTGTGTGGCGTCCCCACAGTCCATGGACTGAACAGTCATAAGTAGCCTTCCCTGATGCACCGCGCGACAGCTGCGTCGGTGCTGTCGGTTGCACATCTGGCCCAATTGGGGCAGGTGAATTCGATTTTTATTGAAGACCAACGAGAATTTAGTCACGAAGTACTCTAAGGCCTGAGGACCTCGTTATGTATATTGGTTAACAATTGGTGTGTGTCGGTGGGTGGGCTCAGTATAGCTCTTTAGAGTGGGACTCTTGAATTTTTTTAGACAATGTTTTCCAAGTTCCAAGTTTCAATAACCGAGGGACCTGAGCGGGTCCGGTCCCGAAAGGGTGACAGACTGCAGCAGAGTGCAGTCACAACAACCACTTTCCCTCCTCGTTCTTGGTGGCGGGCCACATTGGAATGGGGATTCCCAAGAGTTCGCATCCTACCCTACCACTGTGACATGCCAACTGAAGAGGCATCTAGCATTACAACGGCCGGGCTGTACATTCTAGCGTTCTGCGGCCTCCAGACACGCGCCTTCTCGCCCGGTGCGAAATTTAGCGGCGGCAACCGCTTCGGTTCCGGCTTTCTATATGTATCGATGCTGCTAATTTCGGCTGCCCGCAGTGGAGTCGCTATCTTTCACCCGAGCATCAGTTTTGCCGAAAAAGGCAAGAGAACGCGTGGCAAGTTGCCCTGTAGGCCTCCGCTGTCAACTCTAAAGCCCATACAAAGTAAACCGCTGGATATCGCCGATGTCCTAGTCCGTAGTGATTTGGGTGAAGAGGTGAGAGATACCGGCAGAGGGACCTGAAGCGAGTCGGCAGAGTGCAGCCGCGACATACTTACAGAGTGCTGTCACAACAATCGATAGTAAATTTTATTCCATTTAACTTAAAAGTATGTAAATTAACATATATGCATCCAAGCAGGCCACCCAAATGATGCCGTAAACAATACTCATTGATAGATTGACACCAAAGAATATAAAGGTTGCGTCTAAAAAGCGCGAATTTGGCGAAGTTACGGCGCATCCATTGTTGCGCAAACGGGGTCTCACATGCTGCCTACATATTGCTGTCAGCTGTTCGTTGTGGTGAGTTGATTTTTTCACTATTAAACTATTAGCGATACCGAAATTATAAGAAGCGATCGGCGAATTTAATTTATAATAAAGTAGGGTTGTGCTTATCCTGGAATCTTCAGCAGCAGTATATTCTTCATTGTGTTAGCTTTGGTACGAGCTATGTATCACGAATTTGTTAATATTTAAAAAACTTTTTAACATCTTCATAACAGTCGCGGCATGCGCGTGCGCAATCGTCACTCACCCTATAATCCTGCGCACACATAGGGAAGAAATGAGAACAGATATGTGGTTTCGTAAGTGCTTATTCAAAAGAAAAATTTATGTTTAGAAGATTCAAATACTTAAAAATTAATGTCAATTAGTCGTGGTCAGTATACCCTAGGCTTTTGTTTTTAATAATTTAAATTAATTCTTGTGTGCCATGTATATCCATGTATGGTCAGTATGGATTGTATGACATTACATTTATTTGGCATGTCGTGTCATGTCTAGACCATTATCCTAGCCTTTAAAAAGCATAGAATGTACAGCATATCAAGAATAACACCAAACTTCTCGACATATTTGCAATGGTTAAAAATAGCTAATTGTTAGGCCTATTTTATACTTTGTATTTCAGTGTGTCTAGAGTCTGCTTTTTGTCAATTTTCACTGATTGCATCTGATATTTGACAATAGAAAATAATTTGTTTCTTTCTTTGAATCTAATACATTTGTTTTTTATAATAGTGTAAGGACAAAAATACACTAGTACAAACCATGGTAGGTGACCCCCTTTTTGTAGGATGACCTAAAATATTGCAAAGGGGAACCAGGTAAATTTTTCACCGAAACAGCCCTTGAACCCTATCTGCCACTTGTCCAAGATGATTCACCTTTGGTTACCCGCCTTTGGAAAATCCTAGTTGCACCATTGGATATAAATAGGCCTATGGAGAGGAGAAGGCTTTCACTGCCTTTGGTAGGGAAAAAAGCTCAAGTTTGAGTTTGACTCACATGCAACGAAGAGTTTGGTTAGTTCCCTTATAAATTGAATATATAACCCTGGTTATATCAATAAAATTTTATGTGCCTATAAAATTTATACTTAGCTATTATAATTTCTAGCTTTTCAGTTAATTCTTACTTTTTATATTGTACTAGGCCTAGGGCTATTTTATAATATTTAATATCCCACTGATGCCACCAAAGTTGTGCTAGGGGTAATAAGATAATATAGGCCTATAAAAAATCCTACTGCTGTTACCAATCTTGTCCTAGTGCTAATTACTATACTAACTTTACTTTCAGAAAGTCTCAGAGAATGTTATATATATTAAATATATATTAAATAATTTCTTGGTAGGCCCTAGCATATTTTGTCTGGTAGCATATTTAGTTATTCTGAGTATGTATTCAGTTATTCTGAGTATCACATTTAGTTAGTCTAGGTAGCATGTTTAGTTATTCTGGCTGATTACTTTATTGTATATATTTATTTCTGAGAATAGGCTTTCCGAAGAGCATTACCAATGATCTCAAGTATACAGTAATACTTTCTATTTCTCTCTCTCTCTCTTGAATATTTCTTAGTATTCGTCTCTGTAGGCCCTGTGTTTTATAAAGAATGAAAGAACACAGTTCTGAGTATTGTATACAAACATTGTTTCAGACTGCATCAAACATTGTTAGTTTATCCCTCAATACCACTCCTGTATTTGTACTAAATTTGTATCATTTTGAACAAAATAATTATAGCACATTCAAACAAATTAACTTCGCATTAAAACAAACTATTTACAAATTTACACAATTTACACATTAAAAATATATATACAAAGAAAAGTTGCAGATTTTCAATTTTACTATTACAGTCTACATCAATATTAAGTTAAAGAAGCCTATTTAGTTTTTATTTATAATTAGGGAGCCTTGAAAATAATATATTTAGGCCTAAAATGTTTATATAATTCCTTGAATATATATACAGTGCTTTAAACTCACTAGTATTTAGTAGCTATATTTGAATTGGTAAGTATGCCTTGGTTTAGTTTTTTTAATTAAAGTCTTAATTGTGTTTCCAGACTGGTATGAGAAACCATTTTAATTCTATTAAAAAAATTGCCATTAAGCCTTAATTATTTTCTTAGCCAAATAATATTAATAATATGTATATATAATATTACGAGTATATATAATATTATAATATAATATAATATAGCTGACTATATATATATATTTTTATATATAATAATAAATAATATAACATTAATTTCATTTAATGTTATATATGTTTACATGTTATATATTTTTACAAACTTTTGACTCAGTTTGGCCTATCTATATTGGAGTAATTATACCAAAGTGCTTTGGTTTTATCATATTTATTGCAAGAGTAACACTATATTCATGGCCAAAAAATAAAACAAATGGTCTTTTTCTGGCTAACAAGCCTACCAATGGACTGTAAAAGTCTATTGATCTAGATATAAAATTTGTATCATGGAACCTGCTCTTGTTGCACTTATAAAATAGGCAATCCAAAGTAATATTAGGTAAAGCACACTTCATTCTATACAAAATTTGGGTTAAGCTATCTATCTATACAAAAAAGTTCCACAAACCTACATTTTTAAAGTCTCTCTTATCTTTCCTTAAAACCCCAGTTGTTTCTTACTTATCTTCTTGGCTTCCATCAGTCATATTGTTTTACCAATTCCAAAAATATTTAGCAATCTGTCACTCATCCATAAAGTTTGTTATTGCAAATGACTGTTCACTAGTTAGTTGTCTCTGAAAGTGCAAAGTGGGCAAGTCAAGTGCAGCACAAACCCCGAAATGATAATTGATTTGCATTAATTAGAAAAACATTCTGGTAGCTGTGCCAGAGCTAACAGACAGAATCTAGAGTGACACTGCATCCAAACATCCTTGAGTTGAGAGCTCTCTCCAGTTTTTCTTGCTCACACTCGAGATCACATAATTAATGTTCGATGTTGTATAGGTGCACATGTGCTGCATACACTGTCCACAGTAGTATTCCCAGTGCTAGCAGCAGTCAAGTGTTAACTTTTATTATTCCGGGTCACTCATCGGCCAGCTCTATTTACTATCCAGACTGTCGGGCCTCTGTCATTGGCTCACTCTTAGGTGCCGGTTGTCCCTCCAGGGTATCGTTCCCCCACCCTCCAGGCATCCGATCTATCCTTTATTCCGAAAGTTCCTGCACTCCCCTTTACAAAGCTGGACAGGCCAGAGTTTCTGTTCAGCAACGCTGCTAAAAGATCAGCTTTCGCGAATCAGTCTAAGTACCCTGGAAACTATTTCAATGAAAATTGAACTCGAACTGTGAGCAAGACTTCACCGGGGCCTCCTTGCCAAGGCCCTGGCAGGGCAAGTTGGCTATGCAGCAGCAGCAGCATCTGCATGCCTGCAGCAACTCGACTGGACGGCTGCAGCAGGCGAGTCAGCTGCTACTCCAACGAGTGGCTACCACCGATGCCGATCGGCAGCGCCTCGCTGAAGATGTTCAACGATGCCGCCGGGATCTGGTAGTCTCCGGGCTGCTGGCGCTGCCCACGCCCGCGCGTGGACTTTGCGGTTCCGTTGGCACTAGTAAAAGGCAACAAGCAGCTGCCTGCAGCGGCGATAGAAGTCCAGGAAGAAATGGTGGCGGCGCCGTAGGACGCGGCTCGGTTGATCTGTCCCATTTCCGACCAGCTTACTGGGCCCGGCGTCGCTCAGGTCGTCCGGACGTGCGGCCGCTGCTGACGCACTCGGACGCTCAGGAGGCGGCCTCGGCGGCAAAATTTCCAGCCGCTCTGCGCCTGCTTGAATCCGCCGAGTCTCTGGCCGAACCGTCGGCTGTCCGCACCGCGCAGGCGCTCTTGCTGCGCTGCATTGGCGGCGGTCCGCTCTGCAGCGAGCTCTGCCTGCTGCTTATTCGCCAGACCACATGCGACTGGCAGTCTGCCGCCTGCGAGCGCGCCTTCCGCCTGCTCTGCGCCCTGTGTGCCGTGGCGGCTCCAGCCTCGCCTCCCGTCCTTGCCTACCTGCGCTGCCACCTGGACCGAGCGGCACTGGAGGGCCACACGGAGGCTGGCCGGTGCGCCCAGTTCTGCCTGCGCTGCCTCAATCGCTGCCTGCTGCCCGGCCGACCGCCTCGGCTTTGCCCGCCATCGGCGCCGGAGCTTCTGGCGCTTTATCGACGCGCCGCCGCGTCGGCGTCAGTTCAGCTGCCAGATGGGGATCAGCGCCGGTTGGATTATCACGCCCGCCTCACAGGCTCCGAGGCGCTGTCTGTTGTGCTGACTCGCATCCCCTTAGCCGCCTCCGCTGTGGGCTGGGCCTTGTATGAGCAGTTCGGCAGACTAGAGCGGCCCACCGGGCCCCAGGATTACATTGGCGATGTCCTTTTCCGCTGGGAGCGGCTCTGCCAACTGGCCGGACCAACTGGCATGGTTGGTCCCGTTCGCCTGGTATGCCGGAAGCGCCTGTTTGTGCCGCCCCTCATTGGAGCCGGAGATCGCGCCGAGGCTGCTCTGCTGGCCCATCAGTGCCTCGGCGACGTCTATGACGGCCTGCTCCCGTTGGACGTCCGGCTGGCGGCTCAGCTGTGCGGCATTCGGGCCGTCCGTGAAGCTTCTTCACCTACGGCCGCTCTGCGCATCCTGCCCCTGGCCTGGCGTGATCGAGTCACGCCCCGGCGAGTGGCAGCCGCGGCAGCAACCGCCACAGCAGCCTGCTCCGCCGACGGCGCCAGCGACGCCGACCAACGGTACGCACTCGACCGGATGCTCATCGACGCCTGCTCGCGCTCCTGCAAGCCTTTGTTTGGCTGCGCGCAATTCGAAGTTCGCGTACTCGCCGCGTCCGGCACCTGCGCCGTTGGCATCGCTTCCGCGGCTGGAGCTGTCGGCGGCGACGATGCGCCGCAGATTCTGGCCGTCGGCGAGTCTGGTATTCACGTACTACCTGGCACAGATCCTGCCCAGCCTCCTTGCCTCTCCTATTCGCTGGATTGTGTCCTGGCATTCGGCACTGAGGGCCGCCGGCTACTGCGGCTGCGCCTTCGTCAAGCTGGCGATCTGGCGCTGCAGTGCCGCAGGGCCCTCCACGCAGCCAGGCTGATTCGTGACTACCTGCTGCACCTAAAACTGCTAGCACCTGCTGATGCCGCCGATGCCTCCCCCGCCGTTGCTGCCTCTTCCTCCGCTGCCACTGCCGCCTTTGAAACACAACTTTAAGACCTACGAGTATAGATAACTGTAAAGAAGCTCTAAGATTTTTGCTCCATCATAGACTATCCTTTTTCCTGCCTGCCCAACTGCACCGGCCGAAACCTTCCTTGCCATACATTAAATGCCCAGTGCCTCGTCATTCATTGTCCGCTACTATCGTGGGCTCCGCTCATTGTGAAGTGGCGTGCCGGGCTTCCTTCCAAGACTGGCCCCGCCCCATGTCTGTGTTGGCTTCTAATTCTCTTGCTATATTTCTTTTACTGAGCCAAGAGAGGCAGCCTGATTCCGCTGACTGTTGATGAACTGCGCATTAACACAGATACGGACTTTTTTGCCCCCGAATCAATGCGTTTTGTCGCACAACCAGAGGCAGAAAATATAGAGACGCGTGAGAGAAATGCCAAAATCTGCACACGCACACACAAACACTGGGTGCAGATGTTGCTTGTAGGAAATAGGGCAGACAGTCTCTTGGACAGGATTTTCTGTGAGTCCAAAATTGTGAGGCTTTTTTCTCTCGATTCTCTTCACCGCAAGGGGTTAATTCATGAAGACTCTTTTGCGTCTTTCTTCTTTTTGTCTGGCGAAACCGTGGGAAAGGCAGATGGACAGTTTTAAGCGTGCCTTGACTAAATGCTGGAGTTTTTTAAGAAAATCAATGCTAGATTATTTCCCTCTTGTCTCTCTTCTGTCAGTTTCCCTTTCACGCCTGCTGCGACCTGCTTCGCCCCTGAGCTTATCTAAGCCCACTTGGATGGCCTCTCCATGGTTCTCTGTTCGGCAGCAAACAGCAAAAAAATTAGTTTTTTAAAGACGCCAACAGAGATAGCTCCCTTCACAGAGCCAGGGTTGTGGACCAATTACTGTGTCCGAAATGCGGGACAAGTGGCCTTCTTAACCCGGCTCCCACTTGCGCTCTGCCGCTCTTCCCCGTCCCGGCCGATGCGTGGACAGGCGGGAGGTCTGGCTTGCTCCTGAGCTTCACATGGACGGGTTGAGGGAAATCCGTTGCGAAGCTTGATCCCTGGCTGATCGCCTGCTGCTGCATCTAGCTACTCTTATATCATACACACAGTCTACAGCCACAAGGAGAGAACTAGAAAGGTCTCTGATTCGCATCCAACCACCCTCCTAGTGGCACGACGAATTTTTCTATATAAGAAGCGGTTTCCGCTTTCTGTGCCGCCCCACCTAGCCGCGGCCTCTCTGAGACCTCTCCATCACAGCCTGACCCGCCCTGTTCCTGTCCCGCAGCAAAAACCACCTCCATCCAAGCCCCCACCTACTCCTCGTACCCTCGTATCCTTTGGCTCCTCTGGGTCGCTCCATAGCCCTCCAACTACAGCTGTGCCTTTACCTTGCCTTCCACTTCTGCCTCTCTGACCACCCTGCACAGCACAATGACAGATGCGACGGCATTTATTGCCACTCGTTCCTCCCTCATCTCTCTCAATGCTCACTGGGCCCACTGAGAAAGGCCAGATTGTGTTCGCAGATTGCTGCTTCGTTATTTTGGGAATCTGTTTTCTCTCTAAAAACCAATCCCCACCCCCACTGTTCTCGACACATCCGGCCGGTACAGAAGAGCAGATTTAGAAAATCTCTGAAACCAATCGGAAACTGTGAAATCAATTTGAACTGAAGTACGAGCTCGTACTATCGTATAGCCATATTATCGTTAACACTATGATTTAACAGTGTTAACACTCGCAAAATTATCGCAAAATTAAGTTTTGTTTAATTCACACTTCAAGTTATAATTAAATTCGATATTGAAATGTAGAGTAAAAACTAGCTTGACTACATAGTGTTTGCCTTTGTTGATTGCAAAATTATATATTTGATTTTGTTATTGTTTTAGCAGTTTAAAACGTACTGCGAATGGCGTCTAGATTACTAAACACCTGAACTGAAAGCATAGATTAACAAACGATACCAAAGCTTAGTATTTGTTCGACTAATTCTACGAGGCAGACTTTGTGCCTACAAAACAGGATTGGTCCAGTTTTCTCTTGAGCATCAATATATGACCTGTATGTAGTTTTCCGCTCTGATGGATAGGTAGTCTAGAATCTTGCCTGTGCTCAATACGGTTGAAGTTGCTTGAGCCAATGGGCACTGAGATAAAAAAACTTTGGACGATGATAGTCACGTATTTCGTAGCCGATTTTTCTAAGAATCTTTCTGCTCTATATTTAACGATTAAAATTATTCGAAATAGGTGCTCTGGCACTATATGACATCTGAAGGTTTTCTGAACAGCCAATAGCTTAAACTATAGTTTTTATATAAAATAGTGGCTTTGGTTACCCCTTTACTTATCTTATTTTTAAGACTTGCACTTTTACGATCCTTCAATTAAGCTAGTAGAGCCGATGAGCTCGGCTTAAGCCACAGCTGTGCAGAAGCAGGCAATTAATTAAATTGAGTGATGCATAGAATCAAAACTTAGGGTCGCTGCTGGTCTCTGTGGCCGTGATTTTAATTTTCGCTTTCGCTTTATGAATCGTAGTAACTAAATAACTGGCTTATGCTTAACTACTGACTTGATTGGTCAGCTAAATTATAGGCCTAGTTGTGAGCTAGACTCCGTAGCCTAAACACTATCAAGTTGGAATAGGCTTTTTACCTTTAGATTGTTCTATATTCTATAGAATTTTTTTTTCTAAACCCTATCGACAGAGTAACCCAGGCTAGGCCTCGGATTGATGCATAAGTAATGGTTTAGGTGAATTAATTTGCAACAGTAGCCTCAATGCCCACGGTTCATATAGGAACAATAGACTAGGTCCACAAGCTTGTATCAACTATTCCGTGTTGTCGGCCTTTGGCCCAGATGTCGCTTCGCTGAGCATCGCTGTATCGCCCATAACAGTCTAATTTGGAATGGAAAAGCCAATGATTGCGGATTGACTGTCTGGCCCGCTACCAATCTTGCTTGCAGTCAACTCATAAATCACTATTCCTATCTCTGATGTACTCACATTGGCCAGCATTGAATAAATATTTCAGTAGCCTTCAGTTATAGCTTTCAACTATAGTTAGCGTAGGCAGCAGATTGCACACCTATTTGGCTGATTAACTAATCCCTGGCTAGTGACTCCACTCTTCCAGAGGCTTAATCTCACATTCCCGTTGATTCTCATTGCTGATAGATTGCTATAAAGCATTTTATTTCTGTTTTCTTACTGAGGCCGCCACGAGAAACTAGACATTGTTAGATGCTGTAGGTAGGTCATTTTAGCTGGTTAATGCCCCTTTGTAGTAAAAAGTACTTTCAAAACTCTTCATGTGAGCTCAACAACTACAAGCCAATCGTGTATTGTATGTAAAATGATTTTGGCAAGGTTTTGACTTTTAACAATCTTTCACAACAGATACTTCTGAAAAACCAAAAGTACTGTATAGGCCTAGGGCTTTAGACCAGAGCGGCTTGCGTGTATAATTTTTTTAATTCTTTGTTTTAGTAAGCATAGATTCAGTGTAAATACAAGCGTGGTACCGGTTGTCAGACTACGTCCTCTCCGTTGCTTTTTTTAAGTCTGTTTTGGTTTCTGTTTCCTCACCACACAGCCTTAATCATATTTATACGTTATATATATTACAATTAACGGAGTACACGAGTAATGCAAAAATCGATGATCCTGGTCTTCCTTCGTGTCTGTCTTCCTAGCTACTCCTCTCTCCCTTGCTTCCATCCTTGTTTTCGGAAGCTGCGCAAACTTACCCAAACCAGTCCCGACTGTAGCGCTTCGCTCGCTCGCTTCCTCCCATTGAGCTTGCGCATGACTATTTGATGTTAATTCATCGATGTTTGTGTTGCCGTCCTTTTTTTTATCTTCTCTGTTCGCGCATGCCGGAAAGCACGAAAGTCAATCAAATCTTGCCGGCCTCCCTTCCCCCCACAATCTCCAGGCTCTGTCTTGCCAAAACTGAAACTGCAAAGCCAGGAACGAGACGGTGGGAGAATTCACGGGTGACGGACGGGTGAGGGAAACGGGTCCGCGGGATTAGGAAATTGAGTTTCTACTGTTCACAAACTCGGCCTGCCTCCGCCTCCTTTCCCTTTCCAGGCCCATGATAATGCAGCATTCACGCGCACATGCGTACGCAAACAAACCCCTGGTTTTCACTTTCTCTTTTTTCTGTGGGCTCGAAGCTGTGGGTCTCCTAGTCTTTTTTCTCGCCTATCCCTTCCGCTCCACTCATTTTCCAGGCGACTGAGCAAATAAGACTTCTAAACGGTCACTGAGTCTTTCTTTTATCCCTATATAATATCCCTCTTCTACGCGCCACTCTCGATGTCCGCTTCCTCCGGCATATTCGCAGACAGGCATCCAAGAAAGATGATGAAGTCTTGCGGATTAGACGGAAAGCTTGAGGATTTGAAGCTGAAATATGAGAGTTATTATGACCTCCTGGTTCAGTTTCAGGATTTTGCCGTCTTATTTGACCCGTATTGATTGATATTAGGGCTGCAGTGAGTTGTGCATTGATTAAAGGGCTTTCGTGAGCGTGTGTTGCTCCTAGTTCTACTGGCTCTCTTTGGGATAAATTTATCGAAAGCAGACGTACTTATTTGCTGATGTTTTTGCAGTAAAAGTTACTTATAAATCAACACAATCTAGCCAGTGGATTTACATCGCTGCCTTTTTGGCTCTCGGGTAATAGCAAAACCAAACTGAAGAACAGGAGATAAGACAAGAACGGCTATTGTCGTCTTCAGCTTTTCGTCGACAATAGCAAATATATCATTGATGCTTGTTGTAGTAGGAAGTACAGCGAGAAAAAATTGCAATGTGTCTGGCAGAACTTATGACTACATGCGCGCTAGCGAAGCGAAGCTGAGACCAGCTAGCCAGCCAACTTGAGCACTTAATGTTGCGTGTTCTGTAAGTCTGTCAGGCAATCATGCGTTCTTGGACCACAGAATTGGGAATAGAGCTGCGGACGGTGCTTCGATTAGGCAGGATTGCAAGCAAAGGCCGGGAATAGTATGGAAAATTGGGGTAGAAAAAAGCAAACTCGGCTCTTGCTGCTGCTGCTTAATTTGTGCGCACGGAGCGGTCTCGGTCTCTGTTGGCCCGCTGCCGCCGGCGAAAAAAGCTGAGCGAAAGACAGAATGAGAGGCTGAGGTTTTTGGCTGGCCTCTTGTTGGCTGATGGGGCTCGAGGCTACATACGGCCTGCTAAGGCGGGTTCCTCTCAGATGCCTGCAGCATCTTTCTCTGTCTGAGCGTTCTGTTCTTTCTGAGAATCGACCCGCATCACAGCGAGGGAAAAGGGAGTTGGCAAAGAAAAGGTTTGATGGCTTTCTTTTCCGTTCCCTCTGGACACACTGCCCTTCGGAACTTCCCTCCTCCCCCTGGCTGTTTGGTCCGGTCGGACAAAACGCATAGGCAGGTGGTGTGTGGACAAGAAATAATAATTCTCATCTGGACTTACCTGGAATTTTTTCTCTCCTCTTTCTCTATTGCTCTCGCTCTGTAAACTATAAGAAAATTGACGGATGTCGGCAAGTTGAGTTGGTGCGCAAAATTGTGCTCATCGATCAAGGACTTTCTATCGCCTTTCTTCAACGCCTCATCAATATGGTGTTATAATTGTAGTATTAGTATGTTTTTTGATCTCTGATATGCCATTTTCGGGCAGTGTCTATTACTTCTGAAGTATCTGAATGCGCGAACACGATGATTTTTCCAGCCAAATACTCGAATTAACTATCTTCGCTCGCTTTTCGCCTACAGAAATAATGCCGGTTAGGGGGACAAAGAATAAATCGAATCAACAATTGGCTACTTCTATATATATATATATACATATATATCGTGTGTGTGTGTGTGTGTGTGACAGGTACACCTGTCTAGATTAATTCGTATGGATGGTGTGAAGGCTGAAAATATTGTTATCCACCTTTGAGTATGGTAAGTCGCAGATACTTCCCAGTGTACTTTACACAAAAATACCACACAGAGGCAATATGTGCAATTCGGTAACACTTTTCACTCTTTGAACCCAAACGGTCCATCTATTTTTACGGCTGTGTCCGTCAAAGGAACAAAACGCAGCATTGGCATGACAGGATTAGTTAATAGATATGTTAGACATCCAGGGATCTTGTAGTTCAATTGTTTAAGCTTTGGAATTTTGACCGAGACTTTAAGGAGTTCGAAGCTCAGCCCAAGGAAAAGAATTATCTTTTTTGAGCGACACTTTTTACCTTTTGCTTCATTTTTGCCACCTGCAAAATTGGTTCTGACTGGGTCAAGACAGCAGATACAGTGCTGAGTTACTGCTATAGAGACTTCAGTGTTTCGCCGTATGGCTTTTATATGCGATGTATTTTAGGGTGTCCAAGCGGTGTACGAGTAGTGTTGCACTTTCACTGACGTCCAATGTTCGAAATCTGCTTGCAATGATTAGAAGTGTCTAATTATTAATCAGGCATGTGTGTGCCCCTTGCAATTTAAAACGAGCCCTTCAATTGACACGTTCTGTCAAATAATGAAGCCCTAACATAGCTTAGTTGCCTACACAGAAGTGAAAATTAAAGACAGTTTTAGTTTTCTTTCCCGCCCTTAAATCCGTCAGTCAGTCGCTAAATCGAAATTTTGTCTTTTAGATTGCGGCTCGAGTTACTTTAGGAAATTGACTAGCATAAGAAGCTTCCATCGATGAGAACAGCTAGTGGGACTTAGGCGGGGGTCACTTGAGATCCTCAATTTCATTGGATTTCTCTGCGGACAGAAAGAGAATCTGCTCCAGTAGAAAAAATTGAGAAAAGCTTTTCCTCCTTGTAATCTAGCAAATTTTTAGGCCAATCGATCATTGCCTACGTGGGATCAGTTTCAACTTAAGCGGATTAGTATTTACACTGAGCTACATGCCGCTCATGTAAATCTTAGACTTGGTCTGCTCGTTCTGTCCTTTATTGGCTCAGAATGTGCGACTCATGCCATCCTGTCTATTTAAAAGTTTTTCTAATCAACTCAGCCTTCTGGGAGATAATCATAGACTTGAATTTTGTTTTAAATTTAATTATAAAAAATTATTATAGTTTCTAAATTTACCACTGAGTCTATCTATAATTTCTGCGTATTAGTCCTTTTTAAGTAATACTTTCTATTTATAAATATGAAATCCTTATAATAACAATACCTTTGATATAGATACATACAATAAATCAAAAGGCCTCCAAAAGTCCAGATACACAATCATTCGATAATTATATAAATACGTAAAATAATTTACAGTCACATAAGCATACTGTCAGTTAGATTGTGAGACAGACACAAGCAGATAAGCATTCTGGCAGTTAGATAAGCATGTTGCCATGCTGATTAGCATCACACAGGTAGATTAGGTACGCAAAGGTAGACAAGTCAGGCCGCGCATATCGAGTCGTTGCTATCTGCAGCATGTTTAAATAAAGCTACTTAAAAAACGGTTTCAATACGAAACTGTTCACTATTGCAGCTGCTCCAAGCTGCCTTGGCGCTGTGGCAGCAGCCGTCGCTGCCGGATCGTCTAGCCAAGACCGGCCTGCTTGCAAGCCGTCTGGCCGCTGTGGCCGCAGCTCTACGGCTGCTGCAGCTGCTGATCGTTGAGCCACTGCCCGCGCTGCGGAGCCGCTTGGCCCCTACGCAGCTACTCAGTAACTGGAGGCGCCGCGCCTTCCGTGCCTTAGCCGGCCTCGCGCCGGTCTGTCGCACGCCGGAATCGGCCGGACGGCTGCGCCTCATGCCGGAGCTGCTGGAGCCGCAGCAGACGGTGACAAACGACGCCGACGGAGAATACATTGACAGGGACGACGAAGAGCGACAGCGGCAGGTGGCGGTCATGTTTGACGAAGAGGGCCGCCTGTTTCCTGAGGACGATGACGACGGCCTTGGCGCCTCGGTCCTCGGCGACGAGGCCGGCTGCTTCGGCTTCAGCTCATCTGCTGACGAAGCCGACGATGCGGAGGAGCTGGCTGAAGAGCCGGCCTGGCTGGAGCTGCAGGAGCCGAACCGCATGGTCCGCCTGCCTGATCCCTACCAGCTGTGCTATGGCCTGAGCCCCGGCCAGCAGCGCCAGCCGGTGCTGAACTACCACGGCGGCTTCTCCTTCGCTGTGGACGATGAAGGCGACGGACTGGTCGCGTTTCACTGCGACGCGTCCACGCCGGAGCCAAGAACTGCGTCTGCGGCGGCCGATCCGGCCGCGCTGGAAAAACTGCAGCGCCTTGAGAGCGAACTAGCCGCCCTCCGAGAGCAAGTAGCCCGCCTGGTGTCCGCTCAGGAAACCGCGGCCAAGCAGCCGCCTCCGCCGCCGCCTCCGCCTCCGACGCGTGCGCCGCCTCCGCCTGCGCCGCCGCCGCCACCGCCACCACCGCCTCCGACGCCATTGATTCTGCCACGGCGTGGTCGGGCGGCGGCCGACTCACCCTCCAGCCTGCAGCAGCCAGCAGCGTCAATGCCAATCGATATGGGCGCCCTTCTAGCTGATATCGGCAAAGTTAGACTGCGGCCAACCAGACTGAACAAGTCTCCAGGCGGCACGCCCCTGAAGCCGAAGTTCGGCGACCAGCCGGGACAGCGGCAGCGCCAGCCGCCGCCGGCCAGCGATCCCGCAGCCATCATCGCCGCCGCGCTTCGACGCAAATTCAAAAACGTTGCCTCTCCGCCGCCACAGTCGGCGTCTTCGAGCGCGATGAAGCTCATTGAGTCAAATGACAAGGAAAATGGGGAGTCATTTGCTTGACGCATTTTCTCATTGATTTTTTAGCTTTTTTGGGCTTCTAATTTATTTCTGTTCAGTTTTCATTTTTGTCATTCTCATCTTCTCATCTGGTCGGTCATTACCCTCGCTTCTCATCTGGTCGGTCATTACCCTCGCTTCTCATCTGGTCGGTCATTACCCTCTCTTCTCATCTGATCGGTCATTACCCTCTCTTCTCATCTGGTCGGTCATTACCCTCGCTTCTCATCTGATTGGTCATTACCCTCGCTTCTCGTCTGGTCAATCATTACCCTCGCTTCTCATCTGATTGGTCATTACCCTCTCTTCTCATCTGATCGGTCATTGCCCTCGCTTATTT
This sequence comes from Macrostomum hystrix, assembly GCA_950097015.1. Lineage (NCBI taxonomy): Eukaryota > Metazoa > Platyhelminthes > Macrostomidae > Macrostomum > Macrostomum hystrix. Next base: position 19,906 of record CATNEN010000033.1, read on the forward strand.
GGTCATTAGCTTCTCCCCTGGTCGGTCATTACCCTCGCTTATTCGGTCATTAGCTTCTCCCCTGGTTGGTCATTACCCTCGCTTATTCGGTCATTAGCTTCTCCCCTGGTCGGTCATTACCCTCGCTTATTCGGTCATTAGCTTCTCCCCTGGTCGGTCATTACCCTCGCTTATTCGGTCATTAGCTTCTCCCCTGGTCGGTCATTAACCTTTCATTTTATTTAATCCTTCTGGTCTTCTATTCTCCTTGTTTGTCACATCTATAAACTTATTCGCATAGTCTGTGCCAATGTTAACAATATACTTGTGTATGCTGTAAGTCATGGTAAACTACGTATTATTTACTTATTATGACGGTTTCAATAAACTAAGTGAACACATTTTTCACAGCTCTACTTATTAAGTAGAGTGAAAGTATTTGTGTGTGTTGCCACTTTCCCATTCTCTGTGTCCCAGTGATGTTGTTTTCCTGCATTTTGGTTCTTCCTAATGTTCCTAAGTCAGTCAATGTCGCTGCAAAATGATTTTTTACTTTAAAGTGCCACAAACTGCTCAAATTTATTTTTTTATTTGTGTGACCCTTACTTTCTGCTTTTATTAAACTAACGTAATTCCTCATCTTCGGTTAGCTAACTTACATGCCGCTTTTTGTAATGCATTTTTAATTACCCTGCCGCAGTGTTTATTGCTACTTTTTATTGCGAGCTGAATGCGGGTTGCTTGCCTAAACCTTTTGCAGAGAATATAACAAAAAATATTGCCTCTCCACAGTCCTCTGATTGGCCGTTACCACTAACCACTTCCCAGTCCTCTGATTGGCCATTTACCAATTATCTGATTAGCCGTTATCCGAACCCTAGTCCCCTGATTGGCGATCACCCTGAAGTCCCCTGATTGGCAGTTACCCTGAAGTCCCCTGATTGGCAGTTACCCTGAAGTCGCCTGATTGGCTGTCACCTTGAAGTGACCTGATGAGCGGTTTCGCCCTCTCCAGTTCTCTAATAATTTAGAAAATACTATATAGTAATTTTCTATCTCAGCAGCAAAAGTGCTCCTTTTATTGAAACCTTAATATTCTGTGCAATTGACGCCATAATAAAAAATCAGTTTGTGTGAGCTGACTAACCAAATCTTAAACTGCGCATTGCCTGTTCAACCCACATGGCTATGATAAGATGCGAATAACAACGAACAGAAAAACATGAAACATTACTAGCCGAGAATAAGTTTTGCCTTGTTTTTCCCTCCTTTCTTTTCATAATTCATTCCTAAAGATTCCGAAAGTTCTTTACTGGCTACTTAGTAGTAAGCTAGTAAATTAAATCATTTTTTGTTCGAGATAAGTGTCTCCGTTTTTGCAAACTCGAAGTGAGTCGCGTCACGAGCAATTTTGTAGTTTAAGGCCTCAAATTAAAAATCCTATAACCTCTAATGCAAATAATATTTTGCTGTTTTACAGTGCTATTGTTTAGGGATCAATATCTACTGGGTTGAAACCTACTCATATTGCGAATCGTTCGCAACACCTTTTTGGGGTGAGATTTTGAGATTTCAACATTTTTAGCGTGAGATTTTGAGATCACAACACTTACGAGATCTCTTTGAGAGGGAACACACGAGAACACTTTAAGATCTCTTGTATTGAAGTGAGATTTTGAGATCTCAAAATTTATTTGGGTGGGATGTTGAGATCTCAACATTTATTAAGGTTGGACGTTGAGATCTCAACACCCATTTATCGTAATTTTCTGAGGCACATTGTCGGCAGTTCTTACTTTTATTATCCGATCGTAAATTTATTTTAATGTCCATGCACTTTGGCCATTGCAGCAGCAGCAGAGATGTCCATCAGCGATGCTGATGCATCTAGTAAAAAGCCAAAGCTGGACGCCGACGAGGCTCAACTGGATGGTCAGCCGCCGGGTTTGACGCTGGACGACGGTGCAGCCGCGGCCCGTAGACTCTTTCGTGGCAGCGGCAGTGGTGGCAGCGGCGGTCAGCGGTCGCGCCCAAACCCGGCGTCAAAATCGAAAGCGTCGACCGCGGCCGCCCGGCGGACCTCGAAGACGGCAGCAACGGGCGTAGGCGGAGGACGCGCACGAAGCGGCGGCGGAGGTGGCCAGCCTCGTCGTCGTCCGGCGCGCGGAGGTGCCGGCGGCGCGGCCGCAGCCGACTCGTCCCCGCTGCCTCCGGGCTCAGTTCGCATCTTCACCGACGACTTTCTGCGGCTGAACGCGCAGCGGGAGAAAACCGCCCGCCAGCTGCGTCGGTCGGTGATCGTGCGCGAGGAGGAGGCCCTGCTCCGGACGCGCCACACGGAGGACCTCGCCGACGCTGTTGCCGACCTGCTGGCGCGTCGCGACGCAGGCAATGCCGACGCTGAAGCGCTGACTGCAGCGCTGACAGACCTGCGGACTCGCCTTCTAGGCGCCTTCCCGGAGTTGTCTGCGGAGGCCACATCGGTGGTGGAGCAGGATCAGCAGCTGCTGGCCAGTGTCAAGCTTTTGACGGACAAGCTGGATCCCGACGCTGTCAGCCGCGTGCTGACGGAGTTCTCCAGTGCCAAGTAGCTGACACTTAAATTGCCTGTTTGACGAGAATTTTCCAGCACAATTACATGTACGAGTATAGGCTTTCATTCATTGCTGCTTGTAGATAAGTGAATGCTGTGCTCATTCGTTGCTATTGTAAATAAACAGCTCATACTAGGTTCACTTTTCACTGTGACCGCTTGAACTCAAAACGAATTTTTTTAAATATGTGATTCGATTTTTTCATACTGACAATCAAACAAGTGAGATCTCAGCCTGTCAATCAGAGAGTTAATATCTCAGCCTTTCAGTCAAAGATATGAGATCTCAGCCTGTCAATCAGAGAGTTAATATCTCAGCCTGTCAGTCAAAGATATGAGATCTCAGCCTGTCAATCAAAGATTGAGATCTCAGCCTGTCAGTCAAAGATTGAGATCTCAGCCTGTCAGTCAAAGAGTGAGATCTCAGCCTGTCAATCAGAGAGTTAATATCTCAGCCTTTCAGTCAAAGATATGAGATCTCTGCCTGTCAATCAGAGATGAGATCTCAGCCTGTCAATCAGAGATGAGATCTCAGCCTGTCAATCAAAGATTTGAGATCTCAGCCTGTCAATCAAAGATGTGGGATCTCAGCCTGTCAATCAAAGATGTGAGATCTCAGCCTGTCAGTCGAGGAGATGAGATCTCAGCCTGTCAGCCAAAGATGTGAGATCTCAGCCTGTCAGTCAACGATGTAAGATTTCATTCCATCAATTTGAAAGGTGAGATGTTTTCCCTGAATCTAAGAGCGACATCTTAGAATGTCAATCAATCAGCTGAGATCTGAAACTCGGAGATGAGATCTGTTTATCTCGTCAGTCAAAAAGAGAGGTTTTCCCGTCATTCAAAGTGTCAGCATCTGATTAGTGGCAGTGTACTAGCTTGTCTAATAGATTTATAACTCTACGCATTGTGATATCAAGGAAATCTTTTCTTAAAAAAAACGCATTCGCACTACTAGCCCATTAAGTAGTGAGCAAAAGCGATTGCATAAGTAAGGCTCTATCGTGCCTCCGTAGCAACAGGTCTGCATGTAAGCCGACCTGAGCGCAACAGCTTCAAGTGATGGCGGCACTAGATCAGATGTAGATCAGATGGCGGCTAGCCTACTCACGGGCTGTTGAACAAAGTCTACTGTTACCCAGCATCCCCTGTCTCATTGCAGCGGGGGTAGGCCCGGCTTGGTTGCAAAATTAACTCGCCGAAGAAAAAACTTCAGTCGAAAAAGAAGTCGAGGTCAATTAATTTGATGCAGATTGGATTTCCGTGCTTCGCTTTTTGTAAAAGAAGAAGCCCTGCTGTGGGTCTATTAGGGACGTTGGGGGACGGGAGGAAACCGCCCGTCCTCTTCTTTCACGGCGAGCTTGGCTGGCGGGTCCTCCTGCATCAAGTTGCCAACTTCTCCCCTTCGCCTCCCTCCTGCCCCAGTTGTCCCCGCAGCCTCGCCGTGTTGGCGGTGAGTGCGGATTGCCCGGCCGAAATCAATCCATATTTTTGCTTCTCCATTTTGCCCGTATCTTTGAGTGCTCGCGAAATACGGTTATTCGATATGCGGGCCTACCCTGTGTTGTCTCCCCGATGGGCGGAGTCCCTCCAGCCTCCTCTTCATCTGCTGTCTCTACTTTCCTTTCCCTACTGCGGCGGTCTCAATTTTCCAATCTATCAAAATCATTTTGTGACCATTTCAGTGTGCCACAGCTTCGAGTGCCGCATCGACTGTCACTCCATGAGGCGAGATTCTGATCTGTCACTCCATGAGGCGAGATTCTGGTCTGTCACTCTATGAGGTGGGGTTATGATCTGTCACTCTATGAGGTGGGGTTATGATCTGTCACTCTATGAGGTGGGGTTATGATCTGTCACTCTATGAGGTGGGTTATGATCTGTCACTCTATGAGGTGGGGTTATGATCTGTCACTCTATGAGGTGGGTTATGATCTGTCACTCTATGAGGTGGGTTATGATCTGTCACTCTATGAGGTGGGTTATGATCTGTCACTCTATGAGGTGGGGTTATGATCTGTCACTCTATGAGGTGGGTTATGATCTGTCACTCTATGAGGTGGGGTTATCAACTGTCACTCTATGAGGTGGGGTTATGATCTGTCACTCTATGAGGTGGGGTTATGATCTGTCACTCTATGAGGTGGGGTTATGATCTGTCGCTCTCTAGGAGACGAGATTCTGATCTGTCACAATGTAAGAAATTATTCTTTTCTGTTTAAATTTTTTGTTGAGATTATTCAGTCGCAGCCCGCAAAAGCCTATGACCTTTGATGGTAGTCGCTAAAAATTGTCTTCTATTGTACCCATTCGCTTTATTGTCGCCAGGCATTGTCACTCTGCTGCTAAGCGGAAGTCTTGCTGTGTCCCAAGGCAATCCAGCTGAGATTCTGAGAGCCCAGTTCTCCAAAGCAGTTTTCTTTCATCGTTCGTACTCGATTGTGAGGCTTTAGTGTTAATAAAAGCAAACTCTGCAGCTGAGCCGTAGTGCCTACCTGCCTGCTGGAACCAGCTCCTGTGTCTGTTGCCACCCCGCCCAATTCCCCCCGCCTACCAAACACGGCCTCTTCAATTCCAGCCATCCGCTGCGGCCCAATCCGGATCTCCCATCCTCCCATTTTCTTTCTTCCTTAGATTTTTTAATAAAAACTGCACCCGACCAGAAAAATCTTGGCCCAGTGGAGAGAGAGAGAGAGAGTTCACGCTGCGCCCTCCAGTTCTTCAATAGCTTGTAAAGCTCGCCTGCTGATTGGCGTTCTGTAGCTGTGGCCGCGGTGCACATACCGCATGACTTGTTAAACATTTGTTCTTTGCGCAATCCATTTTTTGTTATTTCATAATTCCATGCCAAATGCGATCAAATTAAGGGGAGCGTAAAACACTTGGATTTCAGATTAAACTCTCCCCTTTTTTGCACCTCATTAGTGAAGCTCATTGGTAAGTCATTCTCTATTTTCCCTTGTAACATTCTTATTCTTAATAATATAATTTATTACACATTCGAGTGGGAGAGAGTTGATAAGAGTGGGAGAGAGAGTTGATAAGAGTGGGAGAGAGAGTTGATGAGAGTGGGAGAGAGAGTTGATGAGAGTGGGAGAGAGAGTTGATGAGAGTGGGAGAGAGAGTTGATGAGAGTGGGAAAGAGAGAGAGTTGATGAGATTGGGAGAGAGAGTTGATAAGAGTGGGAGAAAGAGTTGATGAGAGTGGGAGAGAGAGTTGGTGAGAGTGGGAGAGAGAGAGTTGGTGAGAGTTGGTGAGAGTGGGAGAGAGAGTTGGTGAGAGTGGGAGAGAGAGTTAGTGAGAGTGGGAGAGAGAGTGTTGATGAGAGTGGGAGAGAGAGAGTTGGTGAGAGTGGGAGAGAGAGTTGGTGAGAGTGGGAGAGAGAGAGTTGGTGAGAGTTGGTGAGAGTGAGAGAGAGAGTTGGTGAGAGTGGGAGAGAGAGTTGGTGAGAGTGGGAGAGAGAGTTGATGAGAGTGGGAGAGAGAGAGTTGGTGAGAGTGGGAGAGAGAGAGTTGGTGAGAGTGGGAGAGAGAGTTGGTGAGAGTGGGAGAGAGAGTTGGTGAGAGTGGGAGAGAGAGAGTTGGTGAGAGTTGGTGAGAGTGAGAGAGAGAGTTGGTGAGAGTGGGAGAGAGAGAGTTGGTGAGAGTGGGAGAGAGAGTTGGTGAGAGTGGGAGAGAGAGTTGATGAGAGTGGGAGAGAGAGTTGGTGAGAGTGGGAGAGAGAGTTGGTGAGAGTGGGAGAGAGAGTTGGTGAGAGTGGGAGAGAGAGAGTTGGTGAGAGTGGGAGAGAGAGTTGGTGAGAGTGGGAGAGAGAGTTGATGAGAGTGGGAAAGAGAGAGAGTTGATGAGATTGGGAGAGAGAGTTGATAAGAGTGGGAGAAAGAGTTGATGAGAGTGGGAGAGAGAGTTGGTGAGAGTGGGAGAGAGAGAGTTGGTGAGAGTTGGTGAGAGTGGGAGAGAGAGTTGGTGAGAGTGGGAGAGAGAGTTAGTGAGAGTGGGAGAGAGAGTGTTGATGAGAGTGGGAGAGAGAGAGTTGGTGAGAGTGGGAGAGAGAGTTGGTGAGAGTGGGAGAGAGAGTTGGTGAGAGTGGGAGAGAGAGAGTTGGTGAGAGTTGGTGAGAGTGAGAGAGAGAGTTGGTGAGAGTGGGAGAGAGAGTTGGTGAGAGTGGGAGAGAGAGTTGATGAGAGTGGGAGAGAGAGAGTTGGTGAGAGTGGGAGAGAGAGAGTTGGTGAGAGTGGGAGAGAGAGTTGGTGAGAGTGGGAGAGAGAGTTGGTGAGAGTGGGAGAGAGAGAGTTGGTGAGAGTTGGTGAGAGTGAGAGAGAGAGTTGGTGAGAGTGGGAGAGAGAGTTGGTGAGAGTGGGAGAGAGAGTTGATGAGAGTGGGAGAGAGAGAGTTGGTGAGAGTGGGAGAGAGAGAGTTGGTGAGAGTGGGAGAGAGAGTTGATGAGAGTGGGAGAGAGAGTTGGTGAGAGTGGGAGAGAGAGAGTTGGTGAGAGTGGGAGAGAGAGTTGGTGAGAGTGGGAGAGAGAGTTGATGAGAGTGGGAGAGAGAGTTGGTGAGAGTGGGAGAGAGAGTTGGTGAGAGTGGGAGAGAGAGTTGGTGAGAGTGGGAGAGAGAGAGTTGGTGAGAGTGGGAGAGAGAGTTGGTGAGAGTGGGAGAGAGAGTTGATGAGAGTGGGAGAGAGAGTTGGTGAGAGTGGGAGAGAGAGAGTTGGTGAGAGTGGGAGAGAGAGTTGGTGAGAGTGGGAGAGAGAGTTGATGAGAGTGGGAGAGAGAGTTGGTGAGAGTGGGAGCGAGAGTTGGTGAGAGTGGGAGAGTAGCAGAAGTACTATGAACCATCCTATGCAGGATAGCTGGCAAACTCTGTCTTAAGTGTCTGATCCTCCTATATCGGTTTAGAAGGAATACAAATATTAATAATGATAATTATTTTAGTCACTAAAGTGAGCATAATGATGGCGGCATAGTTCGCCTGGTGCCTAATTTATTCAGCATTCAGCATCCCAAGCCATAATCTAATGTGGGACTAATGACTAGCTATTCTCCCTTTCCTTTTCCCTCCCACTTTCTCTTCATATTCTGCTTTAGTGCAGAAATCTCTGCTTTATTAAACTGCATTTATTTTCTACTATTGATTTCTGAGAGAGCCGCGCCATTTGCTGACGGTTTGTCTTTAGAACTTTATGAAAGTGGCCCCATTCACAGCTGAATTAGATTTGCTGATTGATTCAGCTTTCATTCAGAATCAGGAGCTCATGGCTCAGATGCAGTGCGTTTCCAAGTTACGAAGGCCCGGATAACTGGAGCCTGCAGTCAGTAGCCTTAGCCCGTCTGATCTGCCTGACAAGGGAAAAATGAATTTTGGATTTCTGCTTCATTCTTTTGGCTTCTCTCTGCCTGCCCCCGGGTCAGGCAGCAATGTACATAACCCAACAGGTTCAGATACTGTCTGCATAGCAGCGAATCCTGCCCTTGAAACACCTCCCCTACTGATTTCTCTGCCTCTCTTGTCTCATCTCTTCCCTGTCTCATCACTCACCTGTGTCATTCATCTCTCTCCTGTCTTATATCTATCCCTTCTCATCTCTCCCCTGTCTCATCTCTCCCCAGTGACATCTCTCCCTGTCTTATCTCTCCCCTGTCTCATCTCTCCCTGTCTCATCTCTCCCTGTCTCATCTCTCCCTGTCTCATCTCTGCCCTGTGACATCTCTCCCTGTCTTATCTCTCCTCTGTCTCATCTCTGCCCTGTATCATCTCTCCCCTGTGTCATCTCTCCTCTGTCTCATCTCTGCCCTGTATCATCTCTCCCCTGTGTCACCTCTCCCCTGTGTCACCTCTCCCCTGTCTCATCTCTCCCCTGTCTCATCTCTCCCCTGTCTCATCTCTCCCCTGTCTCATCTCTCCCCTGTCTCATCTCTCCCCTGTCTCATCTCTCCCCTGTCTTAATTCTCCCCTGTCTCATCTTTCCTCGGCGATTGGTGTGAGCTCCGAAATGAGGAGATTGAGTGGCTGGTAGTATGCGGGGCATTGAATATGCTAAACTGGTGGGACCAGCGGCCATCCGGAAGTGCCTATTTGTAGGACAGGCCCCGCGGCAAAACCCCATGCAGTATGTGCAGTAGTCCATTCAATTCAATTTTCGTCCTTGTCAATGAGCAGCCTGCCCCATGCTCCATATGGTTCGACTATGTTAGGCAGGCGATCATGATTGAATGCCTGAATTGTTCGCTGACTATGATGTGTCCCCAGTAGCTATCCCAGCTCGGCATTGTCTGATTCTTTCTGCTCATTTTTCCCACGCGTGCACTGATTGTCCGCCTTAGTCTCACCAGAAATTGGAATTTTAACTGACTAAGTTTACCTGTCTACGTGTTTTTTCAGTTCATGATTCTTAAAATATTTCTGTGTTTCTCTGTTTATCTCTACTCCTTCTCAGTTTATCTCTACTCCTTCTCAGTTTATCTCTACTCCTTCTCAGTTTATCTCTACTCCTTCTCAGTTTATCTCTACTCCTTCTCAGTTTATCTCTACTCCTCAGTTTATCTCTACTCCTCAGTTTATCTCTACTCCTTCTCAGTTTATCTCTACTCCTTCTCAGTTTATCTCTACTCCTTCTCAGTTTATCTCTACTCCTTCTCAGTTTATCTCTACTCCTTCTCAGTTTATCTCTACTCCTTCTCAGTTTATCTCTACTCCTTCTCAGTTTATCTCTACTCCTTCTCAGTTTATCTCTACTCCTTCTCAGTTTATCTCTACTCCTTCTCAGTTTATCTCTACTCCTTCTCCGTTTATCTCTACTCCTTCTCCGTTTATCTCTACTCCTTCTCCGTTTATCTCTACTCCTCTCTCCACCAGTCTCTCAACTTTGCCCACCCAATTTTCGAGCCTGCTGAGCAGTCAGTCAATACTGAGCAGACTGACTGTTCTCAAGCAAGTGTATCGAACTTGTGCTTCTAGTAGCAGAAAACTTCTCAAAGAAAAAATCGGTCGCATTCTCACAGAAGAAAGCGTAAAGTTTTGTTTGACGAAACTAAATGTATTTCTTCTGCCAGCTTTGCCAAATTTGCCAGCTACGCTCGTATAGACAGTCGCATTGTGAGATAGGAGCATGGTGCCCTTTTAGAATAAATTAGCACTCGGTTGAGCACACCACACTGCTGTGCTAATGCCTATGCACTGTCGTGTCCGCCCCTGGCCAACCGGTTGAGTCCGTCGCCTCTGCTATGCTCAATTATTAACTACGGCCAGGTACAGCGGATCAGCTTGAGTTCACTCTATCAGCCCTGAGTTCCGTCTATAGATCTAACATAGTAAAGCAGAATCATTTTTTAATAGGCAGTTTTTTTACATTTTAGACAGCTGTAGGTAGGGGCATTGTAAATGAGATGGCTGGTGGTACGGTTGACTGTTTGGCCAATAGTCTAACTAGTGACTAATTGTTATGAACTTGTTCAGTGGAAGCTGAAAATAATTAACAATAGAAACACCGTGTCTGACAGAGGAGATCCGCACGAGGTGAGACTGCTTTAGTAGATTGCTTAAAGACATTAGAGATGGTTTACCAGCTTAGGGGAATTCGGAAACTCCGCGTGGGATTATTTGCTTAATAGGAATAATTGACCAGATTTGGTTACAGTGCTTGGACCATAGATAGATCTAAGAAACATACTGGAGTGAGCTAGAGGGTGAAATAATGTTACGGCCATAGACGAAACTACGACTGCTGTCATTATCATAAAGGCTCTAATTTTTTTAAGCCCGTCTTATCTCTCCCTTGTCTTATCTCTCCCCTGTCTCATCTCTCCCTTGTCTTATCTCTCCCCTGTCTCATCTCTCCCCTGTCTCATCTCTCCCTTGTCTTATCTCTCCCCTGTCTCATCTCTCCCCTGTCTCATCTTTCCCTGTCTCATTCTCATTCCTTCTCATTGCTTGCAATGCTCCCCTCATTCTCATTCTCATTCTCATTCTCATTCTCATTCTCACTCATTCTCAAAAAGCCGCTTAACTCTGCAAGTCTGAAACCCAAAAAAATTATTGTTTTGTCTATGGCCTAGGGGGTCGGTGGCAGAGCGGTTAACGCGTTTGCCTCTCACACCATGGTCCCTAAGTTCGATTCAGCGGCGAGGCCGCATTCATTTGGGGCGCAGCCGCGGAGAGAAGGCTGGGGGCTTGTCGTGCAATTTACGCCCTTGAGGGCCAACCTCCAAGGCACAGTGAGAGTGTACACTGCCTGACGATGAGAAAGTCAGGGCAGATGTACACACCTGTGTGAGCGTGTGCCTGCGTACAGTATCTGTGTGCTCAGGAGTCAGCGAACCGGGCAGAATTGCCTCCTCGCTGGCTGCGGGTCTAGTGTCACCAAATGATGTGACATTGCCCGCAGCCCTCCTGCAATTAGTACGAGTATTATTATTTCTATGGCCTCGAGACGAAAGGTCATTAAAAGACCTCTGAAATCTTGCTGCAATAAATTTCTGTCAAGCGTCAAGGTGTTCAATAATATGAGTCCACCAATTTCGACTAACTTTAAAGAAATTCCTACAGACAGTTTTCCCAAGCTCTCCTCACCGATTCTCCCAATCACTAGTTAGATCCCAGGTGAGGATCTCGCCGGGGATTTGTAGCAGAGGCCAGATGAATTAGAAATTGTCTTCTTCATCTCTCTAACGAAGAAACTAGGGATCAGAAAATGCAGATCGATCGTGATTTCCCCACTAATGAGAAGCCGTCTCGTGCCTGCCTGCAAGGGAAATCCTTCCCAATTTTCCCTGCAGAAGAATTTGAATTTTCAAATCAATTAAATTAATTGACTTTTTGCAATCCCTCAGCTCTGTTGGGTTGAAAATTGCAACGCTCATTTCCAAGATGTCCAATTAAAAAAATATTCTTATTTCTAAGAAAGCAATAGCTTTGCTAAAACAATTTTTCAATTGATTGAGCGGCAAAAAATCTTTCGCTGACTCTTGTACTCGTACTCGTGGCGAAGAAGAAATAAAAAAAATTTTTTTTTTCTTAATTCTCATAATATAATTCGCGTCGCCGAGCGGTCGGGGCAGGGCAGGAGGCAGGGATTGAAGAGTGCAATCGAATCACTTGACGGGGCGTCAAAATATTCGTCAGTGTTTTTCTCTCCGCATACAACTGAACAAGCGGCAGCCGTGTCCGTGCCAACATTGCGGGGTTAAAACTCTCGCCGCTGCGGTACACGGCAGCCACCCCAATACCAGGTGTAAGTGCCTACCTAGGAACCCACCTCCCTCCGCCACCTTCTGTCTGCTATCGGCATTCTATATTCAACTGTTCTGTTTTAGAAGCCAGACTGCAGCAGGCTGGTATAAGCCTACGGTTGGCTGAGGGACGTTGCTGAGGGATGACGCTGGGATTCCGCTTTGCCGACTCGTCTGTACGATTTTGTCTGTGGCCTAAATTGGTTGATTCCGATCTGATTTAACTGCGATTCTTTTGGGCACCGCTCAGTTTCTCAACTCTATACTCTCAACTCTCTTCTCTCTACTCTCTACTCTCTACTCTCTACTCTCTACTCTCCACTCTCTACTCTCTACTCTCTACTCTCTACTCTCTACTCTCTACTCTCTACTCTCTACTCTCTACTCTCTGCTCTCCAATCTGTCTAATTCCCACTTCCCATCCAATTCAAGCAAGCTGGCTTGATTCGCAGACAAGTCAGCCGACTTTCAGCTGAGTGTGCAGTCGCGAAGCTTTTATTGGAACAAAAATGTTGATGATGGAAGCCCTTACACTGAAATCCTGATGGACTAGATGGCGGCTCGGAGATTAGACTCAAAACAGGGGTCTAAAGCATGTGCGGCCCTCCACTCTCTGCTTTTAGCTTTTCCGCTCTCGCTTCTCCCACCTCCGTCCTCCCGGCTCGCTACTGAGTCCCGGCTCGCTACTGAGTCCCGGCTCGCTACTGAGTCCCGGCTCGCCAGTCACCGTAAGGAAGGCTGCGAGTTCCATTCCCCTGAGCAGCCATGCGGTCAGGTTGAGTAGCTCAGCTGGCCGGCACGATTCTCTTTTTGGCCAGCCTCTGCAACATCCCCCACCCGCCTCAGCTGCAGTTATTAATGATCTGTTATTAAAATTCCCGATCCCGCCTATACCGGCCTAGAGAGACCTAGAGTGTGCTGAGCCGGTCATTTTAGTCAGAGAATAACACACGTCAGGTAACTTTGACAGTTACGAACTTTTATTGACATGGGATCAAAGCTAGAAGCTAGAAGTTGGCAGAATAAAATTTTGGCTACTAAATTAGCCTTTAGTTATATTGATTCAGCTTAAATGTGTATCATTAATTTTATCTATAAATTTAAAGATTTCTATTGAAAATTCTCCTATCTTTACTAACAGTAGCCAATATAGCTTTTTCGTTTGAAAAGCATTAAAAAGGGACAAAGAATGCGTTTAATTATAAACAATAAGTAGTTACACATGTACAGCAGATTAAGTAGTACATGAATGTACAGCGATGTACAGCGACATGGCCATACACTGTGCACATGACTGGATAGTATTAGTTACATCTCTATTAGATTTTTTCTCTAGACAATGTACAATATGAGAAGCGGTGTATTCCTCTAATAGCCTCAAGACTAGTTAAGAAGGCGACGATGCACTCTAAATTTTAATGGATTCCAACTCAACAGCAGACATTAAACAGGCCGATGAAGCTACTCAGAGCCCATGATGCCGGGTTTCGCCAGCCGGACATTCTGCTCGGCATGAATTTATGCAAACCAGCTGTTAACAAGTGTGGGATAAAAAATGTGCACAGCGAAAATGACATCCCGTCAAGGCAGTCTTGAGCCGCCTCGGCAGCAGTCCCATAGCGAAGAATTTGAGTCCGAATCGCTCACTTTGCATCTAACGAAATTAGCTCAGAATTAACGACCAGCTCAGCAGTTGCTGGGATCAGCACGGAAACTCGAAACCTGCTTGTCTCGCGGTCCTCAGGGAGCGAATGGGGCGCTTATTGGCAACAATCTATTCTACGATACTTCCCCATCCAATTTCTGATCAAATGCCAGAACTGATCGAAAACGGACTCTCTGGGTGCATGATGAGTTTGAAATGCAACTTTTAATTGATTACGAGGGGCATTCAAAAATTTTTGGCAACTGGTCTACTATTCAAAAACAGTAACTGCAAAAAACAACTGAACATGTTACAATCCTTCAATGTAGTCTCCCCCTCTCTCAATGCACTTTTGGTGCCGCCGAATCCATGCTTCGAATGCGCCATGGTACTCAGAAGCAGGTATGGCCTTCAGCTCTGAATTGATGCATCTAGCCAGGTCCTGGCATCGGTGAAAATTCCGTCCTGCCAGCCGTTCAGTGAGCTTGGCGAACACCCAGAAGTCGCAGGGAGCCAAGTCAGGACTGTAGGGTGGGTGTCGGATGGTCTTGATGTTGTTGGCTGCCAGAAAGTTGGTCGTCAGGGCCGCTGTGTGACTGGAGGCATTGTCATGGTGCAGGTGAACTTGCCCAGCTTGAAGCCGTGAGGGCTGAGTTGCATGAAGTGACGCCATGACTTGTGGCAGAACTGTACCGGAGTAGAAGCTAGCGTTCACATTCTGTCCATTAGGCACCTTTATGACGGCCACGGGCCCAGATGTGCTGATGAAGATGACGAACATCTCCTTCCGGGACCGAAAGCTGGACCGCAGGACAGTCGGCCTCGCGTCTCCAGAGCCCACCCAGGCCTTGTTCTGCATCTTCTGGGGCACTTGAAAATTAAAAAAACATTTCTCATCACCTGTAACGACGTCGGAAAGCCTCTGGCTGCCTCCTGGACCGAAGTTTTTGAAACTTTTTGAATGCCCCTCTTAATATCTCTACAAACTCGAGATCTTTCAATCGGAGGCTGTTAAGAGGCAGCTGTTCCACCTTCTCTCTGTCACATTCTCTAACACACTGCCTAACACGCACGCCTTCTTAAAAAATAATCAAGTCTGACTTCAGTTCGACGTATGCAGAACGTCAGAACGTCGCGATATTCAACGGTTCTCTCCGTGTAGTCGCTAATGCATTATAAGTTCACAGCCCTGTAAAAGCGTTCAGCTTTCATGAGTTTGTCAACCACGCATGCTTGCACGATCATCATCTGAGAATTGGTCAAGGTGTCAATTCGCATCTTGGTACTCGTACTACTAAAACGTGCGGAAACATAGCTTGAAATTCTTACTGTTAAAAAATGCTGCGAAATTTGTTTTTTTCCCTAACAATTTAACAAATTAAACAAATTGTTAAATTTGTTTAAATATTTCAGAGGATCTCTTGGAGCTGACAGACACTCGATTGGCCCAGCCAGCACGGCCAGCACGTCCAATAGGCTGAGCGATGCTCTACGTTCCCTCCTACATGAGCCCGAGCGGGGGCGGTCTGGGCAACATGGGCCACTCGCGCGAGGACCTCAGCATGTCTGGCGGAGGAGGCGCCGGATCCGACAATCGGCAGCAGAGCCAGCGGCGCAGCCGGAAGCAGAGGAAGCCGAGCGGCGGTCTGGGGCGGAGCAAGCTGGTGCGATTCGAATCGCGGACCTCGCACCTGCGCCTCTACCGCCAGAGGCGGCAGCAGCAGAAGCTGCAGGCAGACGATGACAACGACGACGAGGAGGAGTCCGCGGTCAGGATAATTTCCGAAGAAGACGATGGCGACGATGACGAGACTCAGAACTCTCGGGACGACTCGCGCTTCCAGTCGAATTCCGCTGCGTCCACCCGGCACCTGGCGTCGGTTGACACGCCAGCATCGGCAGTCTTTCACGACTGTCACATGCTGGGCTGCGAGAGGGTCCGCTTGAACGTCTCCGGCATGCACTTTGAGACTCGACTTGGCGTACTCAACCAGCACCCGCGAACTCTGCTCGGCAATCCGCAGAAGAGGGCGCGCTACTTCGACAGGCGAAGCCACGAGTACTTCTTCGATCGGCACCGGCCGACCTTCGAGGCCGTGTTCAACTACTACCAGTACGGCGGCAAGCTCAAGCGACCGCCAACCGTCACCGACGACATCTTCCTGACCGAGCTGGAGTTCTACGAGATCGAACGAGAAGTGATCGACGCCTACAAGAAGGACGAGGGCTACATCTCCGAGACTGTGGTGCTGCCGGAGCACCCGTTCAAGCGGGCCGTGTGGATGCTGTTTGAGTACCCGGAGACTAGCGCCCCCGCCTTTCTGATTGCCATCGTCTCGGTGGTGTTCACCATCCTGTCGATCATTCTGTTCTGTGCGGAAACTCTCAGCGAATTCAGAGGCACCCACTGCGTGCCATCCGGCCTGCCAAACTTCCTGGACCCGTTCTTTGTGGCCGAGTCTGCGTGCACCGCCTGGTTCACCATCGAACTTGTCGTTCGCTTCTTTGTCTGTCCCTGTAAGAAGGCCTTCATGAAGGACATCAAGAACGCGGTGGATCTATCAGCTATTGTACCTTATTATGTGACGCTAACTAATGTTCTCGTCACAATGAGCTGCGAGGGCGCAAGATCTAGTGCGTCCTTGGCCTTCCTCCGAGTGGTTCGCCTCATCCGCGTGTTCAAGCTGACCAAGCACTCGGCCGACCTGCAGGTTCTTGTGCTCACCTTCCGCGCCAGCATCGAGGGCCTGGGCCTGTTCCTCGTGGCCCTGATCGTCTGCATCCTGCTGTTCTCGTCCACCATCTACTATGTCGAGAGCGAGGTGCGCGGCTCGCAGATTGAAAGCATTCCGGATGCGTTCTGGTGGGCGGTGATCACCATGTGCACCGTCGGCTACGGTGACAAGGTGCCCAAGGGCCCGCTGGGCAAGATTGTCGGCTCCGTCTGCGCTGTGGCCGGCGTCCTGACCCTGGCCATTCCGGTGCCCATCATCACCGAGAACTTCAACAAGTTCTACACGCACAAGACTGGCCGCGGCAGGCACTGACCGTGCTTCTCACATGTCCCTAAAACTTGATGCTAGCTAACACTGACTAACTGACTCACTGACTGACCGATCAAGGTGCTTCCTAACCAGAGTGATTTACCCTAGCTCAGCAGGTGTGGTTCCTTTCCTCCCCCCGTCAAGGCAATTTAAAAGCTCACTACAATGGCGCTTCACGTGCGTGAGATATGCGGCACATTAATAATTACAGACAGCCTGTGTGACATGAACAAGTGCCTCAACCAGTGTGTGATGGTTAAACAGACTGGTGTGTGATGGTTAAACAGACTGGTGTGTGATGGTTAAACAGACTGGTGTGTGATGGTTAAACAGACTGATGTGTGATGGTTAAACAGACTGGTGTGTGATGGTTAAACAGACTGGTGTGTGATGGTTAAACAGACTGGTGTGTGATGGTTAAACAGACTGGTGTGTGATGGTTAAACAGACTGGTGTGTGATGGTTAAACAGACTGATGTGTGATGGTTAAACAGACTGGTGTGTGATGGTTAAACAGACTGGTGTGTGATGGTTAAACAGACTGGTGTGTGATGGTTAAACAGACTGGTGTGTGATGGTTAAACAGACTGGTGTGTGATGGTTAAACAGACTGGTGTGTGATGGTTAAACAGACTGGTGTGTGATGGTTAAACAGACTGGTGTGTGATGGTTAAACAGGCTGGTGTGTGATGGTTAAACAGACTGGTGTGTGATGGTTAAACAGACTGGTGTGTGATGGTTAAACAGACTGGTGTGTGATGGTTAACAGACTGGTGTGTGATGGTTAAACAGGCTGGTGTGTGATGGTTAAACAGACTGGTGTGTGATGGTTAAACAGACTGGTGTGTGATGGTTAAACAGACTGGTGTGTGATGGTTAAACAGACTGGTGTGTGATGGTTGAACAGACTGGTGTGTGATGGTTAAACAGACTGGTGTGTGATGGTTAAACAGACTGGTGTGTGATGGTTAAACAGACTGGTGTGTGATGGTTAAACAGACTGGTGTGTGATGGTTAAACAGACTGGTGTGTGATGGTTGAACAGACTGGTGTGTGATGGTTAAACAGACTGGTGTGTGATGGTTAAACAGGCTGGTGTGTGATGGTTAAACAGACTGGTGTGTGATGGTTAAACAGACTGGTGTGTGATGGTTAAACAGACTGGTGTGTGATGGTTAAACAGACTGGTGTGTGATGGTTAAACATACTGATGTGTGATGGTTAAACAGACTGGTGTGTGATGGTTAAACAGACTGGTGTGTGATGGTTAAACAGACTGGTGTGTGATGGTTAAACAGACTGGTGTGTGATGGTTGAAACAGACTGGTGTGTGATGGTTAAACAGACTGGTGTGTGATGGTTAAACAGGACTGGTGTGTGATGGTTAAACAGACTGGTGTGTGATGGTTAAACAGACTGATGTGTGATGGTTAAACAGACTGGTGTGTGATGGTTAAACAGACTGATGTGTGATGGTTAAACAGATAGACAGCTGGAAATGATATTAGACAGCTGGAAATGATAGTAGACAGCTGGAAATGATAGTAGACAGCTGGAAATGATATTAGACAGCTGGAAATGATATTAGACAGCTGGAAATGATATTAGACAGCTGGAAATGATATTAGACAGCTGGAAATGATATTAGACAGCTGGAAATGATAGTAGACAGCTGGAAATGATAGTAGACAGCTGGAAATGATATTAGACAGCTGGAAATGATAGTAGACAGCTGGAAATGATAGTAGACAGCTGGAAATGATATTAGACAGCTGGAAATGATATTAGACAGCTGGAAATGATAGTAGACAGCTGGAAATGATATTAGACAGCTGGAAATGATATTAGACAGCTGGAAATGATATTAGACAGCTGGAAATGATATTAGACAGCTGGAAATGATATTAGACAGCTGGAAATGATAGTAGACAGCTGGAAATGATAGTAGACAGCTGGAAATGATATTAGACAGCTGGAAATGATATTAGACAGCTGGAAATGATATTAGACAGCTGGAAATGATATTAGACAGCTGGAAATGATAGTAGACAGCTGGAAATGATATTAGACAGCTGGAAATGATAGTAAATAGCTAGAAATGATATTAGACAGCTGGAAATGATATTAGACAGCTGGAAATGATATTAGACAGCTGGAAATGATATTAGACAGCTGGAAATGATAGTAGACAGCTGGAAATGATATTAGACAGCTGGAAATGATATTAGACAGCTGGAAATGATAGTAGACAGCTGGAAATGATATTAGACAGCTGGAAATGATATTAGACAGCTGGAAATGATAGTAGACAGCTGGAAATGATATTAGACAGCTGGAAATGATAGTAAATAGCTAGAAATGATATTAGACAGCTGGAAATGATATTGGACAGCTGGAAATGATATTAGACAGCTGGAAATGATAGTAGACAGCTGGAAATGATATTAGACAGCTGGAAATGATATTAGACAGCTGGAAATGATAGTAGACAGCTGGAAATGATATTAGACAGCTGGAAATGATATTAGACAGCTGGAAATGATAGTAGACAGCTGGAAATGATATTAGACAGCTGGAAATGATATTAGACAGCTGGAAATGATATTAGACAGCTGGAAATGATATTAGACAGCTGGAAATGATATTAGACAGCTGGAAATGATATTAGACAGCTGGAAATGATATTAGACAGCTGGAAATGATATTAGACAGCTGGAAATGATATTAGACAGCTGGAAATGATATTAGACAGCTGGAAATGATATTAGACAGCTGGAAATGATATTAGACAGCTGGAAATGATATTAGACAGCTGGAAATGATATTAGACAGCTGGAAATGATAGTAGACAGCTGGAAGTCTTAGCACAGAATTGGCTTCACGAGTGTACTTCTGGCCTTTTCTTCCAGTTTCATGTGTCGCTTCTGTTGCCGTGTCTTTCAAGCAATATAAACAGGGCTCTAGGCACGGGGCACAGGCGGGAATGTATGAGGCCATCGGATCAAAAAAGATTATCTGAAAGTATTGGGACAACTGTCATCTGAGATTTGGCACCACGGGAGAGCGAAAGTCTTCTAGGAATCTTTTTTCGACAGCATGGCGACGGTCTGGGGAAAATTTTATACGGATGAGAACAGACAGCGAGGATCCTGTACTAAGGCTTGAACTGTCTGGCTTTTAGTGACTTTTCTGGGAAATTTCACTTACAAGAGATCGAATACTGAGCTTTTGGATGTGATAGATATATGAGATAGGATACTTTATGAGTTAGGATGTTAGATGAGTTGGGATTGACAGTGAGATGGGATATTAGGTGAGATGGGATATTAGGTGAGATGGGATATTAGGTGAGATGGTATATTAGGTGAGATGGTATATTAGGTAAGATGGGATATTAAGTGAGATGGGATAATAAGTGAGATGGGATATTAGGTGAGATGGGATATTAAGTAAGATGGGATATTAGGTGAGATGGTATATTAGGTGAGATGGTATATTAGGTGAGATGGGATATTAAGTGAGATGGGATAATAAGTGAGATGGGATATTAGGTGAGATGGGATATTAGGTGAGATGGGATATTAGGTGAGATGGGATATTAAGTGAGATGGGATAATAAGTGAGATGGGATATTAGGTGAGATGGGATAATAAGTGAGATGGGATATTAGGTGAGATGGGATATTAGGTAAGATGGGATATTAGGTGAGATGGGATATTAGGTGAGATGGGATATTAGGTGAGATGGTATATTCGGTGAGATGGGATATTAAGTGAGATGGGATAATAAGTGAGATGGGATATTAGGTGAGATGGGATATTAGGTGAGATGGGATATTAGGTGAGATGGGATATTAAGTGAGATGGGATAATAAGTGAGATGGGATATTAGGTGAGATGGGATAATAAGTGAGATGGGATATTAGGTGAGATGGGATATTAGGTAAGATGGGATATTAGGTGAGATGGGATATTAGGTGAGATGGGATATTAGGTGAGATGGTATATTAGGTGAGATGGGATATTAAGTGAGATGGGATAATAAGTGAGATGGGATATTAGGTGAGATGGGATATTAAGTAAGATGGGATATTAGGTGAGATGGTATATTAGGTGAGATGGTATATTAGGTGAGATGGGATATTAAGTGAGATGGGATAATAAGTGAGATGGGATATTAGGTGAGATGGGATATTAGGTGAGATGGGATATTAGGTGAGATGGTATATTAGGTGAGATGGGATATTAAGTGAGATGGGATATTAGGTGAGATGGGATATTAAGTGAGATGGAATATTAAGTGAGATGGGATATTAGGTGAGATGGGATATTAAATGAGATGGGGTATTAAGTGAGTTGGGATATTAAGTGAGATGGGATATTAGGTGAGATGGGATATTAAGTGAATTGGGATATTAGGTGAGATGGGATATTAAGTGAATTGGGATATTAAGTGAGATGGGATATTAGGTGAGATGGGATATTAAGTGAATTGGGATATTAAGTGAGTTGGGATATTGGGTGAGATGGGACATTAGGTGAGATGGGACATTAGGTGGGGTGAGATTTTGGGTGAGATGGGATATTAAGTGAATTGGGATATTAGGTGAGATGGGATATTAAGTGAGTTGGGATATTAGGTGAGATGGGACATTAGGTGAGATGGTATATTAGGTGAGATGGTATATTAGGTGAGATGGGATATTAAGTGAGATGGGATAATAAGTGAGATGGGATATTAGGTGAGATGGGATATTAAGTAAGATGGGATATTAGGTGAGATGGTATATTAGGTGAGATGGTATATTAGGTGAGATGGGATATTAAGTGAGATGGGATAATAAGTGAGATGGGATATTAGGTGAGATGGGATATTAGGTGAGATGGGATATTAGGTGAGATGGTATATTAGGTGAGATGGGATATTAAGTGAGATGGGATATTAGGTGAGATGGGATATTAAGTGAGATGGAATATTAAGTGAGATGGGATATTAGGTGAGATGGGATATTAAGTGAATTGGGATATTAAGTGAGTTGGGATATTAGGTGAGATGGGACATTAGGTGAGATGGGATATTAAGTGAGATGGGATAATAAGTGAGATGGGTTATTAGGTGAGATGGGATATTAGGTGAGATGGGATATTAGGTGAGATGGTATATTAGGTGAGATGGGATATTAAGTGAGATGGGATATTAGGTGAGATGGGATATTAAGTGAGATAGAATATTAAGTGAGATGGGATATTAGGTGAGATGGGATATTAAGTGAGATGGGATATTAGGTGAGATGGGATATTAAGTGAATTGGGATATTAGGTGAGATGGGATATTAAGTGAATTGGGATATTAAGTGAGATGGGATATTAGGTGAGATGGGATATTAAGTGAATTGGGATATTAAGTGAGTTGGGATATTAGGTGAGATGGGACATTAGGTGAGATGGGACATTAGGTGGGGTGAGATTTTGGGTGAGATGGGATATTAAGTGAATTGGGATATTAGGTGAGATGGGATATTAAGTGAGTTGGGATATTAGGTGAGATGGGACATTAGGTGAGATGGGACATTAGGTGGGGTGAGATTTTGGGTGAGATGGGATATTAAGTGAGTTGGGATATTAGGTGAGATGGGATATTAAGTGAGATGTGATTTTGGGTAAGATTGGATTGTGAGATGTGGCAGTAGTTAAGATAGTAGAGAAATATTTAACTGACATTCGTAGATAACAACATAGATAGATAGCAGAAGTTGTGGAAGTATTATATGCAAAACAATCGAGTCAAGTACTCGTGCATTTGTCAATGGTGTGATGAAAGCTATCAACTATTGTGCATGGTATCTGCAGGTTTTCAACTGATCTAGGAATAAAAGATTTGCGCAAAACTCCTCACAAAGGGATCAATTGAATTACCGTTTAGTTAGACCGCTGGTGCTCAGCACCTGAATAATGTATGAGCACAGTCTCAGCGAGTGGACTCAAGACTGAGACGACAGGTCAGAGCCATCTGCTACGCCTGTATCCGCAACTGGACTTTCAGAGATACATTATGCAGTAGTGGGGGCTAGTGAGGGATCTTGTCTGCTCTGCTGTTCGTCTATCTATCTATCTATCTATCTATCTATCTATCTATCTATCTATCTATCTTATCTGTCTGTCTGCCTGTCTGTCTGTCTGCCTGTCTGTCTATCTGTCTGTCTGTCTGTCTATCTGCCTGTCTGTCTGTCTGTCTGTCTGTCTGTCTATCTGTCTGTCTGTCTGTCTATCTGCCTGTCTGTCTGTCTGTCTGTCTGTCTGTCTGTCTGTCTGTCTGTCTGTCTGTCTGTCCGTCTGTCTGTCTGTCTGTCTGTCCGTCTGTCTGTCCGTCTGTCCGTCTGTCTGTCTGTCTGTCTATAATATTTATTCAACAGTCCCAGTTCAATTGACATCGGGAAGAATGTGAAAATAGATCCTCTCGGTTTTGAAATGTTTCGAATTTGAAAAGCTCATTCAAAGAAACGGAAGCAACTGATTGATAATTTACGAGTAAAACCCGCGATTTCCACTCGTGAATTGAAAATCAATTCGGTCGAAGCGCTGATTGAATTGCGCGAGACTCTTACAGTTCATATTTAATTGAAATTGCATTCATATAGATTTCAGAAATTAATTAATTAGAATTCAGAATCAGAATTACCAGAATTAATTCCCCCTCCCTGTCTATCTATCTAGATAGACAGATAGATTGTCCCTCTTTCTCACCCTCCCTCTCTCTCTCCCTCTCTCCCTCTCTCTCCCTCTCTAGGCTAGGCTAGGCTAGACTCTACTGATGAGCTCCAATAAGAGCGAAATGCGTCTGGAGTTGCCTTGGTTCGAATCTGGATTTCAATTTTTTCGATACATATCGGAATTGATTCCAACATTAGATTTTAGAAATTCAATGGGCAGTGTCCTCTCTCCTCTCTCCCGCTCTCTCTCTCCCTATCTCCCTCTCTCTCAGGCCAGCACCGGCGTCTCGTACGACCGAGTCAGTGCCACGGAGTTGAGTGAGTGTGGATTGAGTTGCGGGGCGCTGCCGAATCGATTACGATATGTTGAGATTGAAAGCTGGATTTGAACAAGCGCCTATAGCCTAATGGCTAAAGCGCTAGGCTAGACTCTACTGATGAGCTCCAAAAAGAGCGAAATGCGTCTGGAGTTGCCTTGGTTCGAATCCGGATTTCAATTTTTTCGATACATATCGGAATTGATTCCAACATTAGATTTTTGAAATTCAATGGGCAGTGTCCTCTCTCCTCTCTCCCACTCTCTCTCCCTCTCTCCCTCCCTCTCTCACACTTTCTCTCTCCCCCTCTCTCCCTCTCTTTCCCACTCTCCTTAGTGCCCGGAATCGAAGCTGTTCTTTTCTCTCCCTCACTCCCTCTACCCCGTCTCTCTTACTCTCTCTCTCTCACCTCTCCCTCTCTCTCAAGCCACCTAAGCGTTGTATGACTTTATTTTATTCTACAATACTTGCCCTCAATGCATAGTTCTAGCCGGCTTATTTCGCAGCAATAAACTCGGTCTCAGTATATTTGACAACACTACTGAGGCAGCCAATAACTAAGCTGTACTGCTTGTTGCCATGCAAGCTTTCATAAACTGCTCAAGCGTCCATGCTCCGTCTCTCTTTCACTCACTCCCATGGGCTCCATGAGCTGTGAGAGCTTTGCTCAGGGGAGGGCCAAATCCCGCAATATTCTGGTAGCAACTGCGGGCCCGAGAACTTCGGCTCCGTCGCCTGCAAGGAGGGCCTGTCAGGCGACTGCTCCGGAATTATATGCGCTACAAATCCCCTGTGTTTAGCTGGCGACCTTTCCCCCTTCCCCTACCCCGAGCCCCACGGGTTAAATAGAACCCAGTGGGACTCTGACCTACCGTATCTTCCTTCTCCTTTCCTTCTTGTGTCTGCTTTCTGCTCCTGGGCATCAGTATGTTGCTGCTTCTCTTGACAGAGCAACAAGGCAGAAATTTTTATAGTTATTATAATTACTGATGCGCAAAATATGTTAATTTGTCCGCTTAAATTCCACTAAGATTACAAAGTGCACATCGTTATAAATTAATGGTACAGCATAATTTGGAGAGACACTCTTCAGACTGCCTTCTGACATACTCGAACTTCGATGGCTGCCAATCACAGCCAAATTTGACTTCAGCCATTTATAGCGTACCAGCCAATCACAGCTAAGCCACCTAGTCTAGACCCCAAGCCATTCCTAGCTAACAACCAATCACAGCTTAGCCAGCTAGTTTAGACCCCAAGCCATTCCTAGCTAACAACCAATCACAACTAAGCCACCTAGTCTAGACCCCAGGCCATTCCTAGCTAACAGCCAATCACAGCTTAGCCAGCTAGTTTAGACCCCAAGCCATTCCTAGCTAACAGCCAATCACAGCTTAGCCAGCTAGTCTAGACCCCAAGCCATTCCTAGCTAGCAGCCAATCACAACTAAGCCAGCTAGCTTGGAACCAAGCAATTCAAGTTTATCAGCCAATCACCGTAGCCTATTTAGGAGTTTGATAAACAAACGTTTTCTTTTCCTAGGCTAATTTTTCCCTTAGATTGCGACAAAGAAACGTGAAAAGCATATTTCCTAGCCAGCTACTATGAGTAGCCATGTTTAGATTTAGTTGCTAAAAGAAATGGAAACTAAGATTAAATTACCCAGAAGTACAAATTGCAAAGGAAACTGGCTAGCACCCACCGTTTCCAGTGCAAAGCAAGACCCGAACAGGCAACATGTTTCAATACACTCTTTATTGCGTCTTCCTGTGGGATTTGCTCTTATTAATTCATTGCGCTGTTGAGGATACGTCAACCGTCAACTATTCTCTCTTCTCTCCGCAGATCTGCCTCGCACGCAGCTTTTCCTGCGTGAATGCCGGAAGACTTGTTGAAGCATTGCGCGCCCTCTGCCCAGGTTCTGGCTCGCTCACAGGCAACGGGGTTGGGAGGTGGGAAGAATGGGAGAATTCGTGTGGTTGCTTCTTTCTTGTACAGTTTGTGCGGGCTATTGACTGAGTAGCTGGGAGTGGGGACGAGAGGAGGGAGAGAGAGAACAGGCCTTCATTTCTAGTGAGCAATGGAGTTCCGTGAGCGTCTATTAGACTGGACCAGGGGAGCAGCGAGACCTTCCTCTACTAGAAGCAAGAAGAGCAGCAAAAGTAGAATTAACCCCACGGACACAAAAATATTTATCAGCGCGGCTTCCAAAATGGCCAGTCAGATGCTGCTGCTGCTGCTGCTGCTGCTGCTGTCTATGGTCCAACTGCCTGGTCGCAGTTACGCCTGCTATGATTCAGTTCGTCTCTACCCGGTTGCCAACGAACAGGCGTGGATCCGGGTTCGACTGCAGCTGCCGCCTGCCTGCAGCCTGGCCAACGTGGGCACCTCGATGGCTCCCGTGCTGAGCATCCAGCAGGTGAATTCTTCACAAGCTGTGCACCGATCGGTTGTGCAGACACTGAGGCAACTGCCGGGCAGCGATCGACTGGACCTACTGCACACTTTCAGAGGCCTGCGACCCGGTAGAGCCTACTTTGTGTGCTTGAGTAAGCACCAGCTGGTGTTAAAGTCCAACATGACGGTCTACACCAAGCAGCAGGAGTGTTCGCCAGCGAGTACACAGGAGGCGCCCGGACCCACAAGGTGGGACAGCATCCTCGGTGTCTGCCTGTCCATGCTGTACATCTTGACCTTGGTGAGAACTGGTCCTTGTACACCCGATCTTTCCATCCACTGGAGATTAGAGAGCGTGACACACACACCCTCAATTACTCCATTTATACCAGTACAAACTTTTGGAGTCGAGTAGGGAATCGAACCCCCGACCTTCTTAAGTTGTGAGACCGGCGTTCAAGCCCCTAGACTACATTATAATGCGCGAATAACAGATTCAACACTTCAAAAGAGCTAGTATACATTAGAAAAAAAAATTCAAATTTGATTTTGTACTTTATAATATAATCTCATCGAGAAATCGAAAATATACAAGCCATATTCACACCATGCTACAGGGCCAAGCCCCCCTGAAACTCAATCCGCATCGATGAGTTTGCTCAATCCAAAATGAAAGCGATCAAATTTCTTCTATCGTAAAAATGCATTTTTCCATTATCACAGTCATCTTTTATGCTAGCAATAGCTTATTCAAACTTTTTTGCGCTCTGCATGAAAATAATTTACTACACACCCTGAGCAGCTCAGCACTGGAATCCCACACCCTGAGCAGCTCTAGTCTGGAATCCCACACTCTGACCACCTCAGCACTGGAATCCCACACTCTGACCACCTCAGCACTGGAATCCCACACCCTGACCACCTCAGCACTGGAATCCCACACCCTGACCACCTTAGCACTGGAATCCCACACCCTGACCACCTCAGCACTGGAATCCCACACCCTGACCACCTCAGCACTGGAATCCCACACTCTGACCACCTCAGCACTGGAATCCCACACTGTGACCACCTCAGCACTGGAATCCCACACTCTGACCACCTCAGCACTGGAATCCCACACCCTGACCACCTCAGCACTGGAATCCCACACCCTGACCACCTCAGCACTGGAATCCCACACTCTGACCACCTCAGCACTGGAATCCCACACTCTGAGCAGCTCTAGTCTGGAATCCCACACTCTGACCACCTCAGCACTGGAATCCCACACCCTGACCACCTCAGCACTGGAATCCCACACCCTGACCACCTCAGCACTGGAATCCCACACCCTGACCACCTCAGCACTGGAATCCCACACTCTGACCTCATCGGCACTGGAATCCCACACTCTGACCACCTCAGCACTGGAATCCCACACCCTGACCACCTCAGCACTGGAATCCCACACCCTGACCACCTCAGCAGTGGAATCCCACACTCTGACCACCTCAGCACTGGAATCCCACACCCTGACCACCTCAGCACTGGAATCCCACACCCTGACCACCTCGGCACTGGAATCCCACACTCTGACCACCTCAGCACTGGAATCCAACACTCTGACCACCTCAGCACTGGAATCCCACACCCTGACCACAACAGCACTGCAATCCCACACGCTGACCACCTCAGCACTGGAATCCCACACGCTGACCACCTCAGCACTGGAATCCCACACCCTGACCACCTCAGCACTGGAATCCCACACCCTGACCACCTCAGCACTGGAATCCCACACCCTGACCACCTCAGCACTGGAATCCCACACCCTGACCACCTCAGCACTGGAATCCCACACCCTGACCACATCGGCACTGGAATCCCACACTCTGACCACCTCAGCACTGGAATCCCACACTCTGACCACCTCAGCAGTGGAATCCCACACCCTGACCACCTCAGCACTGGAATCCCACACCCTGACCACCTCAGCACTGGAATCCCACACCCTGACCACCTCAGCACTGGAATCCCACACCCTGACCACCTCGGCACTGGAATCCCACACTCTGACCACCTCAGCACTGGAATCCAACACTCTGACCACCTCAGCACTGGAATCCCACACCCTGACCACAACAGCACTGCAATCCCACACGCTGACCACCTCAGCACTGGAATCCCACACCCTGACCACCTCAGCACTGGAATCCCACACTCTGACCTCATCGGCACTGGAATCCCACACTCTGACCACCTCAGCACTGGAATCCCACACCCTGACCACCTCAGCACTGGAATCCCACACCCTGACCACATCGGCACTGGAATCCCACACTCTGACCACCTCAGCACTGGAATCCCACACTCTGACCACCTCAGCAGTGGAATCCCACACCCTGACCACCTCAGCACTGGAATCCCACACCCTGACCACCTCAGCACTGGAATCCCACACCCTGACCACCTCAGCACTGGAATCCCACACCCTGACCACCTCGGCACTGGAATCCCACACTCTGACCACCTCAGCACTGGAATCCAACACTCTGACCACCTCAGCACTGGAATCCCACACCCTGACCACAACAGCACTGCAATCCCACACGCTGACCACCTCAGCACTGGAATCCCACACCCTGACCACCTCAGCACTGGAATCCCACACTCTGACCACCTCAGCACTGGAATCCCACACCCTGACCACCTCAGCACTGGAATCCCACACCCTGACCACCTCAGCACTGGAATCCCACACCCTGACCACCTCAGCACTGGAATCCCACACCCTGACCACCTCGGCACTGGAATCCCACACTCTGACCACCTCAGCACTGGAATCCCACACTCTGAACACCTCAGCACTGGAATCCCACACCCTGAGCAGCACTACTCTGGAATCCCACACCCTGACCACCTCAGCACTGGAATCCCACACCCTGACCACCTCGGCACTGGAATCCCACACTCTGACCACCTCAGCACTGGAATCCCACACTCTGAACACCTCAGCACTGGAATCCCACACCCTGAGCAGCACTACTCTGGAATCCCACATCCTCACGCCACCACAGCCTACCGCTCTTCCCTAATCCCACCGCCAGCTGCTTCTGGCTGTCATTTGTTGGCGCTTTCGCACCTGCCTGGGCCAGTGGAGCGGCGAGGTGGCCTGCGACCCGGAGACTGGCTCGGCCGCCAAAAAGGCGGAGGCAGCGGCTGCCGCAGAACCGGTGGTGGCCACGAGAGTGATGCGATCCACGCTGATCTGATGTGCCTTCCGAAAGCAGCTGTTTTATAATTGCGATTTTTTAAATGTTGTTATTGCTCTCTCATTCCTGTCTCATCTCTCATTCCTGTCTCATCTCTCATTTCTGTCTCATCTCTCATTCCTGTCTCATCTCTCATTCCTGTCTCATCTCTCATTCCTGTCTCATCTCTCATTCCTGTCTCATCTCTCATTCCTGTCTCATCTCTCATTCCTGTCTCATCTCTCATTCCTGTCTCATCTCTCATTCCTGTCTCATCTCTCATTCCCGTCTCATCTCTAATCTCATCTCTCATTCCTTTTGTCATGTACTATCTCATTTTTAATTTCTATCTCATCTCTAATCTCATCTCTCTTGTATGTCTCATCTCTAATCTCATCTCTCTTGTATGTCTCATCTCTAATCTCATCTCTCGTATGTCTCATGTCTAATCTCATCTCTCTTGTATGTCTCATCTCTAATCTCATCTCTCGTATGTCTCATGTCTAATCTCATCTCTCTTGTATGTCTCATCTCTAATATCAGTTTTTCTGGTTTTGCTCTTGAAATTAAAACTAAGACTTCAAAGTACACATGCATGAAAAGCATATTTCAAAATGTTTAATTTTCATGAAAATTATTTACGCATAAATATATTTCTCTAAGTAAAACAAAAGAAGCATTTAATCAATAGGATATTGAATTCGACAGCGATAAACACT
Source organism: Macrostomum hystrix (assembly GCA_950097015.1). Taxonomy (NCBI): domain Eukaryota; kingdom Metazoa; phylum Platyhelminthes; family Macrostomidae; genus Macrostomum; species Macrostomum hystrix. Next base: position 49,768 of record CATNEN010000033.1, read on the forward strand.
GCTTCAACACGTTCGGTAAAAGTTTTGCTCCATGGAGATGGCAGCGAGCAGTTCGACATTATTTGAACTTCTCCTGAGAGAAGATGAACTTGACCGCCTCCAGACAGTTGTCAAAGTAATAGTGCGGCTTCGTCAGCTCGTCGTCGCGCTCGATGTCCCGATGACCGTGGTACACATGCGGCCCGCACATAGACGTGACGTTCGGGTTGTAGACCCCGGTGCCCACTAGGATCGCTGGTAAGGTTCGTTGAAGGCAAAAAGAATTTGATAAGTAGCTCAACTTTTTCAAACATTATCATTTCATTTTTGCGTTTTAGCATACGACTAGCAAGTTTTGCCCCCCCCCCATCGGGGAGCAGAAATATTTTTATTTCGTCCAGTATATACTTTTTAGCAATGATTCCCCAGTTGGGAGAGGCTCATGACAACACTACCAAGGCTCATGATGTCACTACCAAGGCTCATGATGACACTACCAAGGCTCATGACAACACTACCAAGGCTCATGATATCACTACCAAGGCTCATGACAACACTACCAAGGCTCATGACAACACTACCAAGGCTCATGACAACACTACCAAGGCTCATGATATCACTACCAAGGCTCATGACAACACTACCAAGGCTCATGATATCACTACCAAGGCTCATGATGACACTACCAAGGCTCATGATATCACTACCAAGGCTCATGATGACACTACCAAGGCTCATGATGTCACTACCAAGGCTCATGATGACACTACCAAGGCTCATGATGTCACTACCAAGGCTCATGATGACACTACCAAGGCTCATGATGACACTATTGGCCATCTAGGTAATAATCTGAACAGGCGCAAATTTTCCGTCGGTAGACAAATGCTTTCCATAAAGCTCCTTTGGAAATGTAAAAACTAGATATCAAAAGAATTCTGTCCAATTCGAAGTACTTAAAGAAAATAGAATGAGAAGATAGCATTGGTTTTCAATAGACTAGCAAACAAAAATTACTCACAGATAAAGAGCTTAGCCGAGTGCTCGATGAATTCCGCATCATCAGGGATCATGCGCGACTTTGAGATGTCAATCTGACGCCTGATGGCTCGAATCTGCTCAGTGGTTGGCGGACTGGAAAGCGACCCCGAGAGTCGGCGGTAGCGGCCCAGGTACTTGTTGTACAAGTTGGCGCCCTTTATGTCAACCTCGGGATTGTCTCTACAAAAATGAGGGCATATAATATTGCAGTTGTTATCGATGTTAATACAGCGATCTGAATGCAGCCAAGGTCACACCTGACTATTGAGACATTCTATTGAGGATAAATATAGATAGCGATCTAAAATTCTTTTCAATACGTCAAACCGAGGCTCATGATAACACTAACAAGGCACATTGTGGAAGCTCAAGATGTCATAGTCAAGAGAAAATTTTCAACGCTCAAGAGAACACTGTCAACGCTCAAGAGGACACTGTCAACGCTCAAGAGAACACTGTCAACGCTCAAGAGGACACTGTCAACGCTCAAGAGAACACTGTCAACGCTCAAGAGAACACTGTCAACGCTCAAGAGAGCCACTGTCAACGCTCAAGAGAGCCACTGTCAACGCTCAAGAGAACACTGTCAACGCTCAAGAGAACACTGTCAACGCTCAAGAGGACACTGTCAACGCTCAAGAGGACACTGTCAGCGCTCAAGAGAGCCACTGTCAGCGCTCAAGAGAGCCACTGCAAACGCTCAAGAGGACACTGTCAGCGCTCAAGAGAGTCATTGTCAACGCTTAAGAGGACACAGTCAGCGCTCAATAGGGCACGACAAGCATCCAAGCCTTCTCTCCGCAGCTGCGCCCCAAATAAATGTGGCCTCGCCGCGGAATCGAACTTTTGGACCTTGGCGCAAGAGGCAACGCGTTAACCGCTCTGCCACCGACCCCCCTCTCAAGAGCGCACTGTCGACGCTAAAGTGCCTTTGTCTATGAAGAAACACTTATTCTCGGGCCCTAACGACACGACTTAGGCTTGACATTATTTTGCTACTCTTAGAGACGCATCCGGAGCTCACCCCACAAAGTAGATCCTTTTGATCTGCCCTGCCTGTGGGATCTGCTTGGCCAGCTTGGCGATCATGTGCTCTGAGAACCTATAAGTGATCTCTGACGGCTTGCCAATCAGGTGAGTGTATTGCAGCGCGTTGCCTGTGATCTTCTCGTAGAGAGCCTCGAGGCACAATAGGAAGGAGCCATGGCCGAACCTGTGTTTTATGATAAGGTGCCATTTTGCTTTCAAATGAAAGTCAGATGGCTTCGAACCCCGTTTCCTCTCACCTGGGCATACAAGCCTCGGCTTTAAACACTAGGTCCATGTTGCAGGCCAGGATTGGTAGGTGAGTGTCTGGGTATCGTTCTGGCGCTTTGTCCGGCTTGCCATCGGTGACCAATAGGTCGATGATGACCTGCAGATAGGACTCCCATCGTTTCGGCTCACCGATAGATATGATGCCTGGCGTTGGGTATTGGTGGTTTGGGCCATTTACAGGCACACTGGGCGATCAGCCAATTAGGACTAATACTGACCAGTACGACCAATTCTGACCAGTAGGACCAATTCTGACCAATAGAAACAATTCTGACCAATAGGACCAATTCTGACCAATAGGACCAATTCTGACCAATAGGACCAATTCTGACCAATAGAAACAATTCTGACCAATAGGGCTAATTCTGACGGAATAGGACCAATTCTGACTAATACGAACAACGACCAATTCTGACCAATAGAACCATTTCTGACCAGTACCACCAATTTTGACCATTCTGACTAGATTCAAGTTCGTAGCAATGATCGGTGAATGTAAATTGCACCACCTGAAAATTTGCGCCAATGCTTACATTCGACTTTAGGAAAGTCGAGGTTCTCTTTGTATCCGTTTGCCTGTAAGGTTGGAATTGCAATTAGCGGAGTTAGTTTTTATAAAAATGATTCGTCAGTTGTCATATTCGAACAGGTTTCAATATCTTAATTTATGATTCCTACCACCGTCTTTCTGTTATCGTGGTCGACCATGTCCAGCAGTGGATAGGCCCTAGTCACATCCTCGAGGGTGCAAACGTTTGTGAAGCCGAGACTGCAGGTCAGGATAAGATAGGACTGTAAGAATTCTTGCTTTAAAATGCTCAAATTTCTACTTGTAGTAGGCTGAGAAGTGGAACTGACCTTTCGGCGATCTCCAGAATGGGACCCTGGCCCACAAATAGAACTCGCTTGTGATGCCACTTGGTGAATACAGACAGCGGCGACTGCGAGTGAATGAATTGGTCCTGCATGATCTGCAGTGGGAATGCATTTGGGATTCCGTTTAGGAACATGCGGCTGACTGCGCTCTTCATGTCCAGGAGTACTCGTGGACCTTTGAATACTTTGCTAAGTATATATACAACTCATACCAACGCGATTGTAGCGATCATTCGACAAAAGGTAAAATCTAAAAGTGATTTATGATTTACTTTAACGCATGGATCAGATGTAATTTAGTTAATTTTTTAGCTTTTCATATCATAAATAAAGTTTCCAATGTACTTTTATTATTGAATGTCAAGGAATAATCGAAGTAGGAGGACTTTGCACACTCAAATACTAAACGCTGCGACTGACTTACAGGGGCTACAGTTAAGAAATTTGCTAACAGTATAGAGAGACTTATGGGGTATTTCAAATTTCCACATTTTTCTGAATCTGCAAAAACATTCAACCATTCGCCATGAGAATGCAGAACACGGGCTAAACTTTTCCGCTCCATCCGATGAACCAACGCCCTGAATCACAAAGCACCGGCGTCGTCGAGACATTCAATGTTCATCTTCGGGTGTCTGGTGGCAAAAACCATCAATCTAGGCATAATTTTTCTGCTCACAAAACATAATGTAACCATGTCGGCAATTATTGGTGATAATATAGTTTTGATTATATTCTTAATCATTACATTTTTACCCAATGTAAAGTTTTATGCAGAGCAATGTCAGTTGTTCTTGTCACCAGGGTCTTCGACAAGAATCGCTGAATATATCGACGATGCTGACGTCGGACAGCTTTGAAAGTTAGTTCATCGTAAAGGGCGAAACATCCTGATCCATATGGTGGACTTTCACGAAAATCGGTAGCCGGGAGCTATCGTGAAGTTGGCAGGGGAAATTGCTACTGGTACAAATCTCTAGAGCCAGTTAATTTCTATGTACCTGAGCGCTGAACCATTCGGACATCATCTTCGCCTTGCTGTCGCCCTTGGCGCAACCGTTGGTGACGAAGGCGAACGGCACCCGCGGCTTGCCGGTCTCCGGGCAGACCAGTTTCTGGATGGCGTCCCGAGCCTCCGGCAGCGGATTCAAGCCGAGGGCGATGACTCCGTCGATGTCGAATAGAACTCCGAACTCGATCTGAGGGGGCGGATGTTCGATTGTCCGCTAAATTCTTTCGGAGATCAGTAATCGAATCCTGCGATCTTACCTTGCTCTCTTCGACTTCTGCGTCCTCAAACGCGTCCTCGGCCTCAGACGCGTCATAGTCGAAGTCATCCTTGTCGACTGGTTCGTTGCTACCCATTTTTGTTCGAAGAAAATAGTATTGCACGAGTAATTATTAAGTTGTGGCTTTGATGCAGAAATTCCTAACAAAAATCTCTATTTTTTGTCCTTTTATACACGCAAACCACGGTTGACTCTAACTGAAAACTTCTACCGCGTTCTTTGATGTCAGAAGTCAAGCCGTCCAGGTGTTATCAGGCCTGATTTTGCTCACTTCGCTGCTCCCATTCCACACTCTGTGGTATCTTATCTAGCCCATGGAAACAATATTTCTACTTTTCCTACAGCCGAGAGCTAATGACCTTCCAAAACGATCGAGGCCAAGCTCAGTGAGTAGACCACAAGCATTTTCTGCTTTCTTTACTAAGAAAAAAGCACAGATTCGCAGAAACACCACTGAGACTAGAAGAGCTGTAACACCCCCCGACCGCCCAGAACCTGTGCAAACTGCTTCTCACTTATTTGGCTGGGTGCACCAGATCTCGCTCCAGATTAGTGCGGTGGTCAGAATGCACTTTTGTGTGACTTAAAAAACTATTGCACTATTATATTGTACGAGCGTAAGTGATATAACAATAGCTTGAAAATATGAGTTACCAGCATGCTTTAAGTTAAAACAAATATTACTTCCTTTCTTAAGTTGACAGACGTACTTTAGTGGAGTGGGTTAAACGATAATTTTAGTAAAATGTCACTTAATTGCAAATGTTAAACAGTACTTCTTGACTTTTAATTGCATGCAAAATACGCAGGATACTCAAGAAGCAATTAAAAAATAATCGTATGTGCTCCCCATTGGACTATGACTCGAACTCCAGACCTCCTGTGAAAGTTCTAAAGCTATTACCTGTAGAGTCTAGGCTACCAGCTCTCTTGAAGCCCGTATAAAAAGCAGTATTTCGCACAGTTATCAACGCAAACTGCCCCTGCCTAAAATAGAAAAAGCAAATTTAAGCATTTTTCGTAATACTCGTAAATTAACGCTGACACAAAAAATTGCTGTCACACTGACTGACATTCCGAGCCTACTCGGAAATCACAAATTTCTAGTTGAATTCTGAGGGACGCTTTGGTCTCACTCATGCTATTTGATAAGCACGCGGTTAAGAGTAAAAGTGCAGCGAAGTGTGCACCCCATAGCTCTGCGCTAAATAGCGAGTGGCACGGGCGCGTACGAAGGCCACTAGTTTAAATACAGTGGCTAGATGAGCTCGGTAGCCTAGAGCAGTCCGCTAAGACTTGCTCTTTCCCATTTCCTGCCCAGTGACAAAATTTAAATAAAAAATTTAGCTTTTTCATACTGTTTGCTGCATAGAGTTTTCCATCTGTCGGGATTAGCCCATAGAGTCTCTCCTATTGGTTGAAGAATTTCTTTCTATCTCTCATCTCTCTGCCCCTCTGCCTCAGCTTCATTGCGATTGGTCCGGCTGTAATGTTATTCATTTAGATTAAATAACAAACTGTAATAGTTGCTATGCTCTCAAGATAAAAAACTTTATAATAAATTATATGAAAGTCAATGCTGACAACAAAATAAATATTAATTAGACTGGTATTATAAGCAAAAAGCAAAAATAATAATCTTAAATATCTGCACTGTTAACGTCCGACTGACTTCTAAAGGACAAATGCACTTTTACGCTGCGTGCTGCATAGCTTTAGTGAGCGCTGCTCGCTGGAGCCCGACGAGTATAGAGTATTGCTTTAATAAGGTCAAAATTAAATATTAGAATGTTTAATTTAATTTAGACATGAAGTCTGTCCATGCTTTCTGTTTGGTTCATTAAGACGCCATCTCACTCAGTTCAACCACATCCGTGATCATTCCAAATGGTTGCTTGTGCCGCTGCCACTGCTGCCACTGCTGCTGCTGCTGCTGTTGCTGCTGTTCTTGTTGTTGCTGCTGCTGTGAATTGTCTTTTGCTAGTGGCTCCAGGAAGCGACAAGCTCGACTGCGGTAGGTGTTAATGAACGGATCATCTGTGCAATGATCAGCTTTTTCAAAGTCAGGCTTGATGCTCATGTCGACCTTGCTAACTGATCCGGTCATCTCAGTGACCCATTGCTCCCAGCTGTCCGCTATGATCTTCTTCGGTGTCACCAGTATTTGGACTTTAGCTGCGATTTAGTACGAACGAAGATTCAAGTAAATGTAACATACAATAGACATATTATATTGAGTGCTCATTGACTGTGACAAGGGGCATAGAATGAGACTGAATATCTTATGAGCCAATCAGCAGTGACAAGGGGCATAGAATGAGATTGAATATCTTATCAGCCAATCAGCAGTGATGAGGGGCATAGAATGAGACTGAATATCTTATCAGCCAATCAGCAGTGACAAGGGGCATAGAATGAGACTGAATATCTTATCAGCCAATCAGCAGTGATGAGGGGCATAGAATGGGACTGAATATCTTATCAGCCAATCAGCAGTGATTTGGGGCAGAGAATGAGTTATAATATCCTTTCAGGCAATCAACAGTTTGTAGTGGACAGAGGTTGAGAGATTGTGGGATTGTCAAAGAGGATTTGAACCAATCAGCAGGGTAGTTTAATGAAAGCGGGTAAGAATGTCGGCCAATCAGAACTGTGGAAGATGCACAGCATAGGCTGGTCTCACACTTCTTCTCGTCCCGTTGAGTCTGGCCCCTGCGTGGGTACCAGATGAGGCTCTGGCAGTCGGCTGCGTTAAGGTAGCTCAGCGCCGAGGCGGGCAACCGCTTGCGTTCTCCTTCGCAGATCTTTGGCCCAACAAGACAGCATCTACAGCCGCGCACTCGTTTACCAAGGGGCTGGTCGGTGTCAACATCTATAGCGACCTGTAGGTCCCACTTCACCGTGGCGAGCACGCTTATTTTCTCGTTACGCCAGTCGATTTCACCAGCTTCAAAGTCCAACATTGATTCCCGCGTTCTGTCCGAAGAAGCGATGAAAAGTGGCAAACCAAGTTTTATAAAAAAAAATTTTCTTACCCATTCTTACACCTGTGTTCTCATAGCATGATCCGATCTGATCCAATAGCCATCGAAATCCCTCATTCCCTGTCCCTCATCACTGCTGATTTGCTGATAGGATATTCCGCCTCATTCACTATCCCTCATCATTGCTGATTGGCTGATAGGATATTCCGCCTCATTGCCTATCCCTCATCATTGCTGATTGGCTGATAATATATTTCGCCTCCATTCTGTGCACCTCGCTGATTTGCAAAGATTGTTAATTTCTAGCCATTATGCAATTTTCTTAACTTCTTAAAATTTGTTTTTCTTATTTATTCGAACCAAGCAATTGTATTTACCTGAACGCCACAAGCCACAGAACAATACGATTGCGACGCAAAACCTTAGTGAGTCTGTTTGATCGGTTCAGTATCCACCAGTTGATTGTGGGCTCGTGATACTCCTCAAACTGGATGCTAGTTGTACACCTGCGCTTCTCGCCTCGCCGGATTCGAAGTACTTTGTTGCCTGGATTTCATAAAAGTGCAAATAGCATTTTATTTCAGCTTTATTTCGAATTTTTTAAAACAGCGAAGCACGCATTTATCTCTCGTTGGTTTACCCATGATGTACGGTGTGCTGCTGTTACCGCTGCTGGAGTTCACCATCTTCTGCTTTCCACTCTTCAGAGGGTGCAGCTCCCATCGGGCCTTGCCAGACGAACCAAACACATTCTCGCTCTCCATGCGATCCGTGGCCTGCACAAAGCCGATTAACCAGTCGTGATTGGCTAACGACTTTTTAATCTAGAAGGTAAAGTATTGCGTTAGCGCAAATTATTTTATCCCTCGTCGATTCTTACGATAAGTTCTCAGCTTCAGTTCTCAGATCTAAAGTTGGAATGAATCAGTCCTCTTCACTCCAGTCACTCTCTTACTCTCAATCAATAGCGGTCAGTTGACAGTTTAATGAATACTGGTCAGTCATTGTGCTCACCTTGATGTGCGCCTTAACCATAATCGATGGCGTCCTAAAAAGCAGGAATCTGTCGTCCTCTCGAGTAACCACGCCGCAGTCGTGCACCTGATCATTTGGCTGCTTGGCTACCGGCTTCTCGACTTTACGCACATCCAGGTAGAAGTCAATACAGCCAGTGGAAAATATTTTTACATCAGCGGCAGATAAGAAGTTATTTTCGCTGTCTCCTTGATGCATTTACACAAAGCTAAAGCGACTACTACCAAATTTCGAATGAAGAAGTTGCTTTCGTCCGTTGAATACCGTTAAATCGAAAAATGCTGAGAAAGTCAGTGAAGTAATGCTAGCCGTATTCTAATTTCTTTTCTTAGTGTCTGCTAAGATTTTTACATCAACAAGACCGCCACACTATTTCTCCATAGACATTTGGCATTTCGCTTTCAAATGCAACTTTAAGTTGAAAACCAGGCAAAGTAGTCTAGGGCCAAGTGTGACTGTACCTTCAAAATAGCTGGAAGTCGCAAAAGGACAAAAGTTTAAATATATTATGTTAAATAGATTAGCTTGAGCAGACGCACCAGCAAGGCAGACGACCAGCGATAGCTAAGTAAACAGAATGGAGAACGATGCATTTAAACCATTCCCACTGCCGGATGCATCCGCTGCCGATCATGCCACGCTAGAAGACGTTCTCAGCGACGAAAACCTACCTATGGAGAGTGCACCACGGATTCCCCAGCGACCTCCGCAGATGCAGCAGTCGCGACATGCTAAGCCGAGCGAGAAGTCTCTGTCGAGTAATTCGAACATTATCGATAAGCAGAAGCGTCTGCTCGGCGTCGGTGACACGAAAAAGTCGGCAGCTGCCAGCGTCGCTGTGAAGCAGCGCATGCTGTTCAGGCAGCCCGGGTCAGGACGTATTCAAGACATCAATTACTCGAGGCAATCGAATTGTGACGACAGCTCGAAGAAGAGTAAGCTACAGTCCCAAGAGTTCGTCTTCAGCAAGTCTATGGATATGTAAGCTTTTGGATTGCTGTGGAAGGGTGATGTAACATCGCAATAAATGATAATAAAATAGGGATGACCGAAAGCCCGTTTGAATTTAAAATTTCAGGCAACAATGTATTGTGGTTATCTATCTCCATCTTCCCGATTATCTATCTATCTCTATCTTCCCGAAAATTCACTTCGACGAAAATAAAATGTCTGTATCAATTCACGACCGGGATGGCTTGAATAAACATGTCAGAATAAGCTTCCAAAACTGTTAGCCAATACTTAGGCGTAAGTCGTAAGATGAGCCCTATGTTAATTGAGCAACGTGTAATGAAAAAGAAATTCAATACAAACAAACAATTGCACTTCCATCGCTTTCTCTGAGTGAGAAATTCATGTCATCCAAGAATTTTTACCTAGGTCTTCTGTCCTTTCTTATCCGACAACACTAAGTGACTGTTTGACGTTTTGGTTTTTGGCGAAGTGGAATTTTGAGCGAGTGAAGCGCCCACTGAATGCCTTTAAAACTTAATCATTGTCTCCATCAGCTCGGCAAACAACCCGGATGACGCCGGATTCGACGAGATAAAACTGTCTCCATTCTACGATGGCTACGACACGCGAAACTTGCTGGAAAAATGGCATGACCTTCCAAATAGGCTAACCCTAAACGACTGGGCCTTCTATATACGCACCACTCGGCGCAGGTCTAATCGCAGTCAGGTTGATCGTCTAGTTGGTGACGTCTGCGCCAAGGTGCTGAGCATGCGCGAGTTGTTGCAATACTCGCTGGATAGCGGGGCGCACTGCCTGATGTGGTTGAATTCGAGTCTGGCCAGGCGATTTCTACCGCGAATGCGTAGCGGCGCACATATTATGGGCCGCGTGCAGTGCGACGTTGTTGTCAAGGACAAGCAGAGTCTGTCCAGCCTGCTGTCGGAGTACAAATTTACCGAATTGGCGGATTGGCCAATGCACGTGTGCCTCAACGAGAATCGCCAAGAGATTAAGAGGAATATTCAGCGATTGTGCCGGCATCAATATATTGTGAGTGGACCATTTTTCTATTTCTCAGTTAATGGGGCAGAGGTTTTGAGCAGACAAAGGCTACAGTGAGGTTGTAGCCTTGTGGTTAGAGGGTCGGACTCACGACTTAAAGGTCGGGGTTCGATTCCCGACTCGACCGGAACGATTTGTGTTCTTTAGCAAGACACTTAACTTTGCATTGCTTCAGTTCACCCAGCTGTTAAATGGGTTACCAGCATTAGCTGGGGTGATTGAGGGGGTGTGGCCTCTCCCCAGTCCATGGACTGAACAGTTGTACCCAGCGGCTGTGCTGTCGGCTGCACATCTGGCCCAATGGAGGCAGGTGTAATCAATTATTATTATTATTATTATTATTATTATTATTACTATTATTATTATTATTATTAATTATCACTATTATTGTTATTATTATTATTTTTCGTTATCTTTATCGATGTAACTTCCGTTCACCGAATTTACTTTTAATGTTGAGCTTGTCAATTTTTTCATTATCGCTAAACTTCCAAAGCTAATCGCTTGTTTTGAGCCGCTGTAATAGAACAAATGTAAGTAAGTTTCTAAGGGGGGTCGGTGGCAGAGCGGTTAACGCGTTTGCCTCTCGCACCAATGTCCCCGAGCTCGATTCCGCGGTGAGGCCACGTCATCACCAAATGAACCAAATGTGGTTCATTTGGGGCGCAGCCGCGGAGAGAAGGCTTGGGCGGACCAAGGATCAGCAGGGGCTTGTCGTGCGACTTACGCGCGTGAGGGCCATCGTCCAAGGCACTGTGAAATGTACCTGAAGATGAGACTCAGGGCAGATGTACACACCTGTGTGAGCGAGTGCCTCTCAGGAGTCAGCGAAATGCGAAATTGCCTCCTTGCTGGCTGGGGGTCTAGTGTCACCAAATGGATGTGCCATTGCCTGCAGCCTTCCTGCAGTTATTATTGTTTTTATTATAAGCTAGTTTCTAGATAAATCTGAGTAGACATAATCAGCTATCTTGTGTCTGTCATCCGCAAATAGACAGTTATGGAATAGTGCCTAATACGCACACACCAACGGCATTGCAGGGCCACTACATGGCCAAGTGTTTGGATAAAGACGCGCAGAATTGTCCCAATAGCGAGAACAACTTTTGCGAGTGCTTCCGCAAGCACTACTTCGTGCCTGAGTACTTTGCGTTCAGCCACTTCTATGTAATGGAGGAATTTCTAAAGAAATATGAAAGTGAGTTGGTCTAGTTCCAAATGTCTAATTGGTCTAGTACAATAGGTTTAACAGAATAGGAAATGCGATTTGTTATGAAAAATCTCCATAAAAGTGTTCGAGGCGATGTGTACCGAGGTGTACGGTAACCCTGACTATACCATTTGAAATTGTGCAATATAGCTCGTACTCTGTCGGTGTGGTTAGTATCTGCTTTGTTTTGGTGTTGATTTCGCTAGCTACAAGTAATCAATGAACATCGATCCACTCGCTCCCTGCCTGTTCAGCGGACATCGACTTCATGAAGACAGTCTGGTTAGCCAAGCCCGCCTATCTTACTGGCGGCAAAGGCTTCTTCCTCATCCGCGACGCGAAGGAATTTCGCTACTTCTACCTGGTCAGGTCTGACTCCTGTGTCCGGCGCGAGGGATTCACTCTTCAACGCTACCTGTCTCGACCGTGCACACTGAACAATATGAAGGTTGACTGCCGCATGTACCTATTGATTACCGTGCTGAATGGGCACCGAGTCTGCGGCTTCTTCCATCCGGGATTCGCTCGCACTGCGTCCGCCGCCTGGAATTTCGACAAATCGACCGGCAACGTATTTGAGCACATCACAGCCACCGAGCTCTACAAGCTGAGCAACAAGAAAATTCCAGGCCAGAACGATGACGACGATGACGATGAGAAGGCTCAGTGCTTCAACTTCAACGAAGCCTGCGAAATGATTGCCACCGGGGGCAAGAAAGCAAAAAAAGGAGAAGCGGAGAGTGTGCCGCCATTCGCTGCGGAGGACTCCGATGGTGACAAATTTCTTGAGAGAGACTTTCAAAAATTTCACTGGCGCTTAAAGTACATGATTGAAGTGCTGTGCGCCAAGATGGACCCTATTGTGCGAGACAAGCCAGGCACCTTCCAGATCTTTGGGCTCGACATACTAATCGATTCCGACACCAAGGTAAATAAAGGGTAAAAATAGAATAATCAGAGTACTACTCTCAATAATTCTTCACCTACAAATTGCAGCCCTGGCTACTTGAGGTCAACTCTCATGTGGCCACTGAGCAAATCTATGATCGAACTCAGTGTCAGGTTATCTCAAATGTTGTCACTGAAGCCATCTGCATCGTAGTTGAATTGTTTCAGAAGGCTATCGAGGTAACTTCACTATTTTATAATGGTGTTTGAGCAAGCTATCGAAATCATACTTTTTTGTTCGATTAGGTCCTAGTAGAAACAAATTTGCAGATCGATTTTGAATCAGAATAAACAGAAGTTTCAGTCAAATTTAGTTTTATGTCACTCAAAGATCAACCGCTCCACTTGTCACGCCACAGGAGGAGGCCATCGCCCTTGAGATTGAGCAGCGAGAGGCTCCACTAGCCAAGCTGTCGCGGTCCCAGCGCTTCATGACAGCCAAGGATCAGCAGGAAGCCATCGATAATCTCTCCGCTTTGTTAGATATGACGGAAATCTCCAAGCGAAAGCCGCCAATCTTCATGCAGAACTTCTTCTGGTGGTACGACACGCCACGCTATCGCTGGATCAAGCCGTGGGTGATTCGCAAACCCAGGCCAGTCCAGGAAATCCCGTGGTATTCGCAGACTTTCCTCACCTTGGTCAAACGAAACGACGCCATGATGCGATGCAACATCAAAGCCGATGAAGTCACCGCGAATCACGACAAAATGGACTATTTCAGACATGTTTTCTGGCGGGTGAGCGATTAGCAAATTCTACCAATAAGCCATTAGGCCCGTGCAAATACGATTATGACAACTTCTAGCAACTAGCGTGTTACATGATTTATGACATTCAAATAGCATATCGAACGCCCGATTTTCAAATCCGCAGGATAATATGGAGTCGCAGATAAATGCTTTCGAAAACAAGATTCAGAAGCAGGGAGAAAAATTTCAGCAGCGGAAAGAAAGAATTCAGCAGCCAGCCAGCAGTGGCACCAGTGTCAGCGAATCTCCAGCAGGCCATGTCTTCGAATCTAGCAACATTTCGCCCAAATGAATTTAAAAGAGGTGTTCGGACTGATGTGCGAATCAAAAACATGATGTTCCACAGGCTGAACCAGCTCAAATGGAATATTGAACTTGCTATCGACTTTGCGGCCATACTGTTGTTTTGAGCGGTGTATCGAGTTTTTGCATTGTACCATTTTCATTTTGTATACTTTACAAACAGAATGCTTTTTGTAACCTCTTTAGAAATTGAAGCCTTTTGGGCCTAAGAAAATATATGACCATGTACCATATTCTGTGATTTTTCCGTTTTTTTCTGGCTTGAATACAAGCTAAACGATAAACTACCAACAAACACTTGAAAATTTAGGTTTAAAAATAATATAGATGAACTGCAGGCTTGAAGGCAAAGCAAGTGTTAAACTACGATTTGGCATTGCGGGCCACAATGTGTAGAATAATTTCAAAAGTCTTAAAGAGCTAGCTTGCATTGAATCAAAACTAATAGCAGCAATAAGATTTTTAATAGGTTGGCAAATTAAACCAAACAATTCAAAGTGCCACAGGCGATGCAGCTTCGTTTATTCGGCGCCTGGAATTACTTCCAGAAGGGCAACTGTTGACCAGCACGAGGCTTGCAGCCACCGGAGCATCAGTGCTTCGACTCTTCACCAGGAGGTGTTGCAGCAGCTTCCTCCGCTTCTGCATAGGAGGCTGATCTTGTACAGAGTGAGTCGCTTCGCAAGGAGATGACCGGACTGGATTTCTAAAGATTGGGAATCAGCAGAATAAATAGCAGAGAGCTGAAGTTATGCGTAAAAATTTAAACTTTTCCTGATTGTTTTGAGCACCCAATGGCATATGCTACGGTTGGCCGTTGTTTTAACTATTCGCAAAATTACCTTTGGATGCCTGCCGAGCACTTCTGCTGCTGAATCTCCTGCTGGTGCTGCTGCCAGAGCTTCTTCAACTGTCGACTTCGTCTTCGCCTGGCTCGCGTGCGCCTGAGCTCGCGGATGTTACTAACAGCCAGACTGTAGCCTTTGTGCAGCGTGAGCAGAACTCCGCACAGGGCGGCCCCGACACTCCACACGGACTGGGTGCGCATGATGTAGGACTCGGCTACGATGCTACTTTTCCACTCGAAGAAGAGGAAGAACTGCTTCTGCTGCTTTCCTCGACGCTGCTGTGAAGCATTGCCGTCAGTTTGGTGACGGTCCCAATGCCACACAAGGCTGTACTGTAAATGATCGAGGCGCAATAGTTGTGTGCGGCATACTTGACCTGTTGGGGATTTCCCTTGGCAAATACATCCTTTTTTATTTACACGAGGCCTTCTTAAATTCATTCGATCCTGAAGAAGCCTGAAGAAAAATGTATGAAATCATGCATCATAATGTATGTTAGCATGCATCATAATGTGTGTTAGCATGCATAAATCTCACCTCCAAGTCAAGAACCACCTGTGTCGTCTCGTCGCCGCCCTCCAGCTCCATGCGAGTCATGCTCAGCCGGTTCCACATGCGCAGCCCAGCCGAAGCGGCGTGCATCGGCTGGTGACTGCGGATGCCGCTGATGAAGTCCAGCTGATCTGCCTGTGAGCTGGAATGACATCGATCAATTATAAAATTTGTCTTTAATATTTTCACAACTTCGAGATCAACTATTCTTAGTAGTAAAAACGTGCAGAGCACGAAGCATATTTCACCGAATAGATTGCCTGATTGAATAATTTCGATTTTTATAAGCAATACGACGAAACAAGACGAAAACAATCAATAGTCACTCATGTCTACAAATACCATGCAAAGTACCATGCCATCAATAAATTGATGCAACCAACCGATTCGAAAACAGCCAGTAGTTGTGAAACATCAGAAACCCCAACGAGTAAAACTCCTGGTCGTCATTGCTGTCAACGGTGAAGTACAGAAAAAGCGTCTCCTTCTCTTTGACCCTGGCCGGTCCCATGAATATGAGGATGCCATGCCCAGCAGACTCGTCAGTTTCATTGTCTGCCCCATCTTTGTAGGTCAAGCTTCGATAGTTGCAGTTGGTCTGGTTCAGATTCCACTGGGTGGCGTGGTCTGAAATCGAGATGGTTTAAAGCGTGATTGGATCCTTGGGGAAGAAGACAGACCAGCTCGTGAGAGGTCTCCGGGTCAGGCTCCCGTCTGGTCCTCCGTCATCAACGTCATCAATTTGTACGAGTAGTGGCGCCCCGTGGTGGTGGCGCCCCCCATTAATGAAGCTGGCGCCTCATGGTAGTGGCATAGTGGGGCCCCCTCATAGTGGCGCACCCGTGGTAGTGGCGCGCCCATGTGGAGCTGAACATGGCCCTGTGTGGATACCTCTCTTTGCCGCGATGGACTACAACCAGATAGTGGACCTGCTTGCCAAGGCTGGCGACAAGGAGTCTCTAAACTCATGACGAGTTCATCTCATTTATGCCGTCCTTGGAGGCCAAATAGTGAAGCCATTTTACCTGCACACGACTCTTCAACAAGTTTGCTTCAAAGATTTCCTTTATCATAATGTCATACATAATAATTAAACTTAAATTATGTTTCTGCGTGGAATATAGATGCAAAACGAAATTTATAAACAAATATGGAAGCATTTTGATTTCGATTTCCGTGGTCAGTGGCCAGTGGCGTATTTGTAGTCAGTGGCGTACCACATGGTGACGCCCCCGTTGTAGTGGCGTCCCCATGCGGTAGTGGTGCCCCCATGTGGTAGTGGCGCCCCCATGTGGTAGTGGCGTCCCCATGTGGTAGTGGTGCCCCAATGTGGTAATGGCGCCCCCATGTGGTAGTGGCGTCCCCATGTGGTAGTGGTGCCCCAATGTGGTAATGGCGCCCCCATGTGGTAGTGGCGTCCCCATGTGGTAGTGGTGCCCCAATGTGGTAATGGCGCCCCCATGTGGTAGTGGCGTCCCCATGTGGTAGTGGTGCCCCAATGTGGTAATGGCGCCCCCATGTGGTAGTGGCGCCCCCATGTGGTAGTGTGGCGCCCCCATGCGGTAGTGGCGCCCCCATGTGGTAGTGGCGCCCCCATGCGGTAGTGGCACCCCAATGTGGTAGTGGCGCCCCAATGCGGTAGTGGCGCCCTGGAGAGGAAGCAACGCCCTTGAGAGGCATTGTAGTCAGTGTGGCGTAGCCAGGATTTTTGTCTAGGGAGGGCCGCACATTTTGGGGGCGCCACGACTGGGGGGCACCACTACCTGGGGGTCTAGTGAAATAGGCGTTTCATTAAGCAATGAGGAGATGAGTAAAGCAAAGCGTGATTGGAGATGCAGAAACAACAAATGCCAAATTCTAATCCTGAACCTGAAATATTATCTTTCTAGTATGAGTAAGAACTGCTATAAATTATGAGCTAGATTTAAACTGGTTATTTTGTTCAGTGCCCCATCCCTAGAATGCATTCTGAGACTCACGCACTCCAGAACTCAGCGCTGAGCAGTCTGTAGTAGCTGCAGGACTGCAGAGCCGGTCCGCTAGGAAAGAATGCGATGCCTGCAGTTTTGAGGAGCAAATTAACGACGAGTAAAAAATTTTTCTGAGAAACACGATCTCTACTGTGATGAGTTTCTTCCATATTAAGCACATAGTTGACCGCAGCCGTATTGGATGTCTTGTGTCTCTTGGGAGTTTTGTGGAAAGAAATTCACTTGCCATAGCAGTTGGCTGTGTCAAAGCAAAGTGGAATGCAGCAGTCAGCAGGGCTTCTGTCGACTAGTTGAGTCCAAAATTACTAGTTGAGTTGCGGTGCGAGTTTGACTTTCTTCCGAATTTCAGCTCCACTTTCCTTAATTTTTCGCACTTCTCTCAAGTTTCCTTAAATAGTTCCTAATTTCGTTTCTCTCGCTAGTTTACACTCCCACTTACGTTTTCGTATCATTCTGATCATTCCAAAATCTAGTTTTATTTAGCTTGCGAAACAAAATTCTATTGCAACCTACCCGGCGCCTCATACTGGTCAACTGGTCGATGCTTCACAGAGCGCACAGGAAACCGAGTTGCCTGCAGCAGGTCCTGGATCAGCTGCACTGTAAAAAGGCATGCTGCTACGCCAACAATCGCCATGGCAACGGTGCTGATCACGCGCCAGTAATATTCGCGTTTGGATATGTACTTTTCTTCAACTATCGGTTGTTGGCCAGTTGAGGCACCAGCTGCTGCAGTAAAACCTGTGGAGCTGTATTAATTTAGAAATACTAAATGAAACCTAAGCTGAACTAGGAGGTCAATTAGTACTCTAGAACCAGGAGTTACTAATTGCTCTATAAAAGTATGCAAAAAATTATCAACTGCATGTACTAAGGAACGCGGACAATCATAAAACTAAAACCACACTTACCTGGCGCCTGCAACAAGACTACTCGCACTTCGAATCATAGCCTTACTCCATCGCCGTCCATCGGAACTGCTGGGTGCTTCACAATTATTCATTTCCATTTCAGCGCTACAAAAGGAGAACACATGTGCTGCCTTGTGGGAGCCTCTCGTGTCCTTTTATATTCATCCTGCAAATCGACCTCAGCCAAACAAATTCACGCACTGCCTGTAATTCTGACTCAAGTCCCATCTGACCATCAAGGGAGCCAATCATAGCTGTTTGAGTGATCTCAGAAGTTTGCGCATGATTAGTAAAGGAAGTTTCTCTTGGATTCTCGTAGAATCAATTGTCAATAAGTTTCCTGGTAAAAAAACGGAATGTGAGCTATTAAATTAATTACAACATATATAAACTTTTACAAAGTTTGACAAGTATTCCAGGCGAAGAAAAGAAAATTAATTTAAGTGCTTCCAATTGAGGACATAGCAATAAAGCGAAGTTAAATAGAAAATTTTAGCTTTTATTTTTGAGTGACTTCTGGTAGTTGCATCTTCAAAAAAACATGTTTCGTTCATTCGATTGATTTATTGCAATTGGACGTTAGGACTTAAAATCAGGAGTTTCTTAGAATCTCATTGTCGCCTCCTTTTAGGGCAAAAACAAGCCGAGATAAATGGATTTTTTGGTAGCTCTGTGCATTATTGGCTAGGTTTTAAAAAACGTTCGCAGAATAAACCAAGGAATCTACTTATTACGCCCACATTTTAGCATGGCTTCCTTAGGCCAGTTGTATGTATTGCTTTATTTATTTTAAATTATTTTTATCGATTTTTAAAGCCTATTAGATTTTATTACTTTTTAGCTTATACAAATGATTTTATTTTTTTCATGTCCAACAGTTCAACTAGGCCAACTAGGCCTAGGGCCTAGCGAAATATCTTCAGTCAGGAATAGGACTGCTATTGTATATTATTTATCTAAAATTCTAACTTAGGGCAGGCCTAGCCTAGGCCTATAACATCAAATCATGTCGAGCAGTAGCATAGTGGGGTCATAGGCAATGGCTCCATGGGCCATGCCAAAGCCACTGTCATTGCCCACTGTGTAGCAGGATTAATCCTAAAAATCTGGCATCTGGCCCTGGTGGTCAATGTCATGACCCTCCTTGACCCCTGTTGGCTATACCACTGCTGTCAAGAATAATAAAGGCAAAAGTCATTGGTAAATGATTATGCTAGGCCTATATAGAATTTTGTACCAGGCAACATGTAGGCCTATCTCTATGGCTGGTATAGGTAGCTAGCCTCAAATGACAGGTAATAGTATAATTAAGTATATACCTATGGGCCTAAATGACCATAAAATGATAGCATTCTGAAACCACAGCATTTCTTGTCCTTAGTTGGCCTAGAGTAGGTGAAAATAAAACTAATTTAAAAGAAAATGAGTATGTAGATATTCTCTATATGATAAAATGTTTCATATTGAAAGTAATATCAAATCTATTAAAGTAAATTTTTTTCATATGCTTGAATTTTTTTTCAAATGTCTTCATTCAAGCATATGACCTAAGGTTCTGTCATTTAGAAAGTGTTTAACCTGAGTATGATATACAACAGGCAGACACATGAAATTTGTCTTATTAACATTAGACCATCAAGAAATGTTTTTCACACCTTGACAAATAGACAATCTTGGTATATTATGTGAATCACATATGTGAATATGTGAATGGTCTGAGTGATTTTTGCAATTAAGTCCTTGTTTATTAGCTTAGACAACTAAAACTCAGATATATATCATATGAGAAAATAATTTTCCCTCTATCCTCTCTGACATTATCTATCCTCCTTGCTGTGTATTCTGAACTTGTACACTCAGAAATGTTCGGTCAAGTAGTGATTGGTCCGCCGGGCTCTGGAAAGTCCACCTATTGCGCTGGTATGTCTGAACTACTTCGGCGCCATCTGAAACGCAATGTGGTGCTGGTTAACTTGGACCCAGCCAATGATCAGCTACCATACAAAGCAGACATTGATCTGACTGAGCTGGTGCGCCTGGAAGAAGCTATGGAGCGCTTGGGCCTCGGACCAAATGGTGGCTTGCTCTTCTGCATGGACTTCCTACTGAAGAATGTCGACTGGCTCCTGGATAGAATGAAAGAATTTTCCAACGCCTACTTTCTATTAGACATGCCAGGTTTGTGATAGATGCGTAGAAAAAAACTTGTGCATGGATCATATCGGCTCGTAGCTACTCAAATAATGGCACTGCAGTGTCACCTTTCTGAAAATTTTAAGTTGGACCGATTTACAATTAGTGGCACAGCAATTCGCATGCAAAAACACTAGGTACAGTACAGCTGTTCAGTCCACGGACTGGGGATGCCCTTCCTAGCGGAATATCATACGAATTCAGAATCCAAACTCATATCAATTATAAAAGTAACTGCAGCAACTAACAAATACAAAACTCAACAGGCCAGGGGGAACTGTACACCAGCGACCAATCAGTGCAATTCACCCACCTCCCCAACAGGCCAGGGGGAACTGTACACCAACGACCAATCAGTGCAATTCACCCACCTCCCCAACAGGCCAGGTGGAACTGTACACAAACGACCAATCAGTGCAGCGGCTGCTTGACCACCTGACTAGCAAATGTGACTACAGACTAGCCTGCGTTCACCTGGTCGACTCTCATTATTGCACAGACGCCGGCAAATTCATTGCAGTACTGCTCACTAGCCTGAGTGCTATGCTCAACCTGCAGCTGCCTCACGTTAATGTTCTATCCAAGGCTGACCTCATTGAACAGTACGGCGAGCTGCCATTTCACATAGACTACTTCACTGACGTGCTGGACCTGTCCTATCTGGTGCGGAGCCTGGAGGGAGACCCCGTGCTGCACAAGTATCACAAGTGAGCATAGACTGACTCATTTCAGCAGCACCGATTGTTTTTGCATTGGGCTTGTTTAGGGCTGTCAATTTCCTCCGATTATTCAGGGTCACCTTCCCCCTCCAATAATTCAGGGTCACCTTCCCCCTCCTATAATTCAGGGTCACCTTCCCCTCTAATAATTCAGGGCCACCTTCCCCCTCCTATAATTCAGGGTCACCTTCCCCTCTAATAATTCAGGGTCACCTTCCCCTATAATAATTCAGGGCCACCTTCCCCCTCCTATAATTCAGGGTCACCTTCCCCTCTAATAATTCAGGGTCACCTTCCCCCTCTAATAATTCAGGGTCACCTTCCCCCTCTAATAATTCAGGGTCACCTTCCCCCTCTAATAATTCAGGGTCGACTTGCCCCGGTTATGCAGTGTCACCTTCCCTCCAATAATTCAGGGCCATCTCCCCCCCCGATTATTCAGGGTCACCTTTCCCCCCCCCGATTATTCAGGGTCCCCTTTCCCACCGATTATTCAGGGTCACCTTCCCCCCGATTATTCAGGGTCACCTTCCCCCCGATTATTCAGGGTCACCTTCCCCCCGATTATTCAGGGTCACCTTTCCCCCCGATTATTCAGGGTCCCCTCCCCCCCGGTTATTCAGGGTCACTTTCTACCGATTATTCAGGGTCCCCTTTCCCCCCGATTATTCAGGGTCACTTTCTACCGATTATTCAGGCTCCCCGCGATTATTCAGGGTCACCTTCCCCCCGATTATTCAGGCTCCCCGCGATTATTCAGGGTTTGATTTGAAGCCACCCGGTTCGCACCCACCCTAGATTCACCAGCGCCCTGGCGGATCTGGTTGAAAGCCACTCGCTGGTTAGTTTCAGCCTTCTGGACATTCAGGATCGCGAGTCGGTACTCCGTCTGCTGCGCGGCGTCGACCAGGCCAACGGCTACGTGTTCGGCGATGCCGAGGAGAGGAGCATTGCCGCGCTGCTGTCCTGCGCTGTTGGCGCTGATTTCGAGTACGCCAAGATTCAGTCGGTGCACGAGAAGTACACTGGCGGGGGCGAGGCCAAGAATGCAACGCCAGATGGCGAAGAGGACATTCAGATCGACTTTCTGGCATAGGGCATTGTTCGCTTTTTACTGAATGTCATTTTGGGCCGTTTCTCGTGGTCCCCTTGACTGATTTGTTATAATATATCTGTGCCGGTTCCCTAATTACTCTGCTGTCAGTCCGTTTTCACTGTCAATATCAGCCATTTACCTGATTGTTTCTACTGTTTTCCTAGCCTTCTGCTGTTTCCTTCCAAATCTTTGGGCTATTTCCCTGATCCATTCAGCTGCTTCTCAAACCTATTCGGCTGTTTCCCCATTCTATTCGGCTGTTTCCCAAATCCATTCGACTGGTTCCCAAATCCATTCGGCTCTTTCCTTAATCCCATAGGCTGGTTCCCCGTTCTATTCGGCTGGTTCCCCGTTCTATTCGGCTGGTTCCCCGTTCTATTCGGCTGGTTCCCCGTTCTATTCGGCTGGTTCCCCGTTCTATTCGGCTGGTTCCCCATTCTATTCGGCTGGTTCCCCATTCTATTCAGCTGTTTCCTTAATCCATTCGACTGTTTCCCAAATCCACTCGACTGGTTCCCAAATCCATTCGACTGGTTCCCAAATCCATTCGACTGGTTCCCAAATCCATTTGACTGGTTCCCAAATCCATTCGGCTGTTTCCCTAATCCATTCGACTGTTTCCCTAATCCATTCGACTGTTTCCCTAATCCATTCGACTGTTTCCCTAATCAATTCGACTGTTTCCCAAATCCATTCGGCTGTTTCCCTAATCCATTCGGCTCTTTCCTTAATCCATTCGACTGTTTCCCTAATCCATTCGACTGTTTCCCTAATCCATTCGACTGTTTTCCTAATCCATTCGACTGTTTCCCTAATCCATTCGACTGTTTCCCAAATCCATTCGGCTGTTTCCTTATTCCATTCGACTGTTTCCCTAATCCATTCGACTGTTTCCCTAATCCATTCGACTGTTTCCCTAATCCATTCGACTGTTTCCCTAATCCATTCGACTGTTTCCCTAATCCATTCGACTGTTTCCCTAATCCATTCGACTGTTTCCCTAATCCATTCGACTGTTTCCCTAATCCATTCGACTGTTTCCCTAATCCATTCGACTGTTTCCCTAATCCATTCGACTGTTTCCCTAATCCATTCGACTGTTTCCCTAATCCATTCGACTGTTTCCCTAATCCATTCGACTGTTTCCCAAATCCATTCGGCTGTTTCCTTATTCCATTCGACTGTTTCCCTAATCCATTCGACTGTTTCCCTAATCCATTCGACTGTTTCCCTAATCCATTCGACTGTTTCCCTAATCCATTCGACTGTTTCCCTAATCCATTCGACTGTTTCCCTAATCCATTCGACTGTTTCCCTAATCCATTCGACTGTTTCCCTAATCCATTCGACTGTTTCCCTAATCCATTCGACTGTTTCCCTAATCCATTCGACTGTTTCCCTAATCCATTCGACTGTTTCCCTAATCCATTCGACTGTTTCCCAAATCCATTCGGCTGTTTCCTTATTCCATTCGACTGTTTCCCTAATCCATTCGACTGTTTCCCTAATCCATTCGACTGTTTCCCAAATCCATTCGACTGTTTCCCTAATCCATTCGACTGTTTCCCTAATCCATTCGACTGTTTCCCTAATCCATTCGACTGTTTCCCTAATCCATTCGACTGTTTCCCTAATCCATTCGGCTGATTCCATAATACATTCGGCTGATTCCATAATACATTCGGCTGTTTCCTTGATTACCAGTCTGTTTTCCTGCTAACATTGGGTGGTTTCCTTTTAAGTTTTTCGGTTTCCCCGGCCTCCCTGGCCGGGATTCGGATTAGGTCGATACAAATTTGGCGAGCCTATTTTCTCTTTTGTTATAAATAGTCGCACAGTTGATTTAAAAATGTTTAATAAAACTTAGAAATAAATATTTCTTTACAATGTCTGCATTTCCTACTAACTAAGTAGACAGTGCTGCTACTGTGCTGCTGCTGTACACAAAAGGTACAAAATGTCAATAAAAAAAGTGTTTTTTGTAAGCATAAAGAATACAAATAATTAAACATAAACTTAGAGAAAGTGCATTATTAGGATTTCTAAAAATTGTCAAAACAATGATATAAAAAATTACATAGGCCAATTCGCATTCGTGGCTAATTACGAGTAACAAGGAGCTATAATTTAAGATTAACTTTAAGTTGATAAGTGCTTCGATATGGATACTCGATACGAGGTGGCTGTGCGATTGATAATTCTGGAATAAAAGCTTAACTTTCCTATACGACCTACCTGTTAATTGCGTGACTAGATTAACTCGTGCGAAGGCGGCAGCAGATTTAAAGAAAGGGAAGACAAAGGAAAAAAACTGAAACATAATAGTAACACTCAGCTAGTTGATTATGGCTAATAGGATTAAACTACTCCTATAATAGACAAACAGGTGACACCATAGTCTATAGGGTGACACCCTAGTCTATCAGGTGACACCCTAGTCTATCAGGTGACATTTTAAGGTGCTCATTTTAAGTCAGGTGACATTTAAATCAGGTGACACCCTAGTCTATCAGGTCACACCCTAGTCTAACAGGTGACACCCTAGTCTATCAGGTCACACCCTAGTCTAACAGGTGACACCCTAGACTATCAGGTGGCACCCTAGTCTAACAGGTGACACCCTAGACTATCAGGTCACACCCTAGTCTATCAGGTCACACCCTAGTCTAACAGGTGACACCCTAGTCTAACAGGTGACACCCTAGACTATCAGGTCACACCCTAGTCTATCAGGTCACACCCTAGTCTAACAGGTGACACCCCAGTCTATCGGGTGACACCCTAGTCTAACAGGTGACACCCTAGACTATCAGGTGACACCCTAGTCTAACAGGTGACACCCTAGACTATCAGGTGACACCCTAGTCTAACAGGTGACACCCTAGACTATCAGGTGACACCCTAGACTATCAGGTGACACCCTAGACTATCAGGTGACACCCTAGACTATCAGGTGACACCCTAGTCTAATAGCTGACACTCTAGTCTAATAGCTGACACTCTAGTCTAATAGCTGACACTCGAGTCTAATAGCTGACACTTTAGTCTAATAGCTGACACTCTAGTATAATAGCTGACACTCTAGTCTAATAGCTGACACTATAGTCTAATAGCTGACACTCGAGTCTAATAGCTGACACTCGAGTCTAATAGCTGACACTCTAGTCTAATAGCTGACACTCTAGTCTAATAGCTGACACTAGTCTAATAGCTGACACTAGTCTAATAGCTGACACTCTAGTCTAATAGCTGACACTAGTCTAATAGCTGACACTCTAGTCTAATAGCTGACACTAGTCTAATAGCTGACACTATAGTCTATCAATTGAAACCTGTTCAAAGTTCAACAAGTGATTCGTCCACAGCAAACTTCGAATCATCCGATCTTCTTCTCGTCTTCTGTGGCGTCGACCTCCTGTGGCAGCGCGCTGTCCAGCAGGGCATTCAGCCGGTTGACCAGGAGGCCGCAGATGCCGATGCCCAGAGTCAGGTGTAGCAGGCAGGCGCCCAGCCTGACGCGGCTGTCCAATCCGGGTGTGAAATCGCCCAGTCCCACACTGCTCACCGACACCATTGAGAAGTAGGCGCCGTCTGTCACCGACCAGCTCTCGGTGGCCGCGAACAGCAGGCCGCCCGCCAGGCTGTGACCTGCCAGCAGGGCTGCCGTAGTGCTCACTGGCAGGTCGTCGCCCACAGCTCCGCCGCCGCCGCTAAGCAGCTGAGCCGGCAGGCGGGAACGAAGGATTCTCTGAAGGCTGGCGCTGAGCCGACCGGCGAACACCAGGAACAGCGGGATACCAGCCATGGCGTACAGGACGCTGAACCACTTGCCTGCCTGGCTGCTGGGGTGCGCGTGCCCGTAGCCTTGGGGATGGGAGAGAGAAAGCAATTCTATTTATAGACTGCATTCTTAAATTAGATCGTATTGATTCGATTGAATAGATTGTTTTGTTATTTAGTAAACACAGAATACAGACACTGCGACTGCGACTAGGCAGATGTGAGCCGAGTGGGCACTGTCTATGGCCTGTCCCTCTTCCTTTTCCTCTCAATTTGCCCCCTCTTCCTCACTTTCCTACTATTTCCTTCCCTTATTTATTGTCTTCTCACCCTATTCCTACTCCTCCCAGTCTATTCCTCTTCCTCTCACTCCATTCCCCTTCATGTCCGATTGAGGTGTGAAATTTACACCACGCTGCGCGAGACAGGCACAACTGGGCAGCACTCGACTGCCGACTCAAATACGAGTACAACTCAGCTTAAGTCGGTGGGTAGGGGGGCGAGTGGGTCAGCGGCTAACGTCGCTGCCTCGCACTCCAAAGGACGCTAGTTCGATTCACCCTTTAAGTCACGATTGATTTCGGGACTTGCTGGGGGGTTTGGACAGTAGCGACCGGCGGAGGTGCACCATATTTCGTGCAATCAAAGCTTGAAATAATAGCTTCGCTCCTACCTTCTGTGTGCCTGTTCTGCGTTGTGTGAGTTGTGTGCGTTAGTGCTGGGGCGTGAGACCTTGCGGGAGGTGGCTGGAGGGCGGGTGTACACCGCCGCGCGCTTTCTGGACTTCCGTCAGCGCGATTGGATAAGTGTACACTCATCACCCGGCCCCCCCTGAGGACTGATTTCTTATCAGCCTTCCGCCCCGGCTTGGTCTGCTATGTGCGTGTGGGGCTGGGGTGGGGGGCACTGCTGCCTATTCTGGGTGCCTCCTGCCCTCCCCGGCTGGTCTGTGCTGCTGTGTGTGGTGCCTGCTCAGGGGAGGCGGCGCGATGGGCGCAAAAGCGCCTAGTTCGCCGGTCTGGGGGCGTGCCGCTCCGTCGCTTGTGCGACAAGTGCCCCGGCCCCCCTGCAAATAGATAGAAATAGATAGATAAGTCGGTGGGTGGTGGGTGTCTGGAGTGGGTGTGGGCTTTGGGTGTCTGGAGTGGGTGTGGGCTTTGGGTGTCTGGAGTGGGTGTGGGCTTTGGGTGTCTGGAGTGGGTGTGGGCTTTGGGTGTCTGGAGTGGGTGTGGGCTTTGGGTGTCTGGAGTGGGTGTGGGGGTGGGTGTCTGGGGTGGGTGTCTGGGGTTGGTGTTTACACCCAATCAGCGAGCTTCGATTGTAGACATAAGATAGACAAATCTGATTGATCGATAGGGCCCGGGTTGTTCTCAAATGGATCAGCGGCCGTCACCTATGGTGGTGTAGAGCGTGAAGCAGTACAGGAATGCGCTGTTGAAGTTCCATTCCAGCCGGGTCCTGTACTGCTGCCATTTGGCGATCTGCTTCCTTGAGGCCGCCACAAAGTCCTCCCTGGACACCAATTTGCTGGTACGGATCTCGTACAGTTTGTACAGAAAATTCTTGTCCACCTCGTCCGCTCTCAAGCCTCTCTGCTTTGGCGGCAGCTGGCTATTCTCCAGCTTCATCACAATCGCTGCTCCCAGACAGGTGTACACCAGCAGAATGCCTATCAGGCCGTGTAGACTGGCCAGGTTCTTCAGCACTAGAGCGATTGGACTAGAGCCGCTTTTAGAGGCCATTTTGGTGCTGCAGAGTGACTTCCCTAGTGGGATATAATTCCTGTTGTGCCTAGAAGTGTCGCAGGAATCTCATTTTTATTGACGCAAAAATGGGAGCTGGATGGTAGGAAGAGAGGGTGGAAAAGAAGGGAAAGGGAGTGACCGGTTTCGTATTGGCGATGTACTTTAGCCAGTCTCCCCCGCGGTGCCACAGTCTGTTGTACACTGGCTAGGGCATCTAGCCTACCATTTGCCGACCGGTCCTCACGTTTGGCAAAGCCGCAACTGTCCGTTCGCTTCCCAAGTAAAATGATCCCCTCCCGAAGAAAAATGGCAGTGTTCCTTTTTCCTCACACGATTCCTGCATCTTAACTGGAGGTCTGGCCTTCTGTGTATTTGTTGCTTCATTATCTTCAGGCTGCTGGAATTAGACAGTTGGCGTAAATACTGCATAGGCTTATCAATCACAGCCAGTTCTAAGCTCTGATTTATCGAAAGGCGTTCCTAAAATTGCCAGAATAGTGAGAAGAAGAAACTAGCGAGAGAGAAATAATGGAGTGAGAGGAATAGAAAAAGGAGTGAGAAGAATAGTAAAGGAGTGAGAGGAATAGAAAAGGGAGTGAGAGGAATAGTAAAGGAGTGAGAGGAATAGAAAAAGGAGTGAGAGGAATAGTAAAGGAGTGAGAGGAATAGTAAAGGAGTGAGAGGAATAGTAAAGGAGTGAGAGGAATAGGAATGGAGTGAGAGGAATAGAAAAAGGAGTGAGAGGAATAGAAAAATGTGTGAGTGGAATAGTAAAGGAGTGAGAGGAATAGAAAAAGGAGTGAGAGGAATAAGTAAAGGAGTGAGAGGAATAGTAAAGGAGTGAGAGGAATAGTAAAGGAGTGAGAGGAATAGTAAAGGAGTGAGAGGAATAGGAATGGAGTGAGAGGAATAGAAAAAGGAGTGAGAGGAATAGAAAAATGTGTGAGTGGAATAGTAAAGGAGTGAGAGGAATAGAAAAAGGAGTGAGAGGAATAGAAAAAGGAGTGAGAGGAATAGAAAAATGTGTGAGTGGAATAGTAAAGGAGTGAGAGGAATAGAAAAAGGAGTGAGAGGAATATAAAAAGGAGTGAGAGGAATAGAAAAAGGAGTGAGAGGAATAGAAAAAGGAGTGAGCGGAATAGGAATAGAGTGAGAGGAATAGAAAAAGGACTGAGAGGAATAGAAAAAGGAGTGAGAGGAATAGAAAAAGGACTGAGAGGAATAGAAAAAGGAGTGAGAGGAATAGAAAAAGGAGTGAGCGGAATAGGAATAGAGTGAGAGGAATAGAAAAAGGACTGAGAGGAATAGAAAAAGGAGTGAAAGGAATAGAAAAAGGAGTGAGAGGAATAGAAAAAGGAGTGAGAGGAATAGAAAAAGGAGTTAGAGGAATATAAATGCAGTGAGAGGAATATGAATGCAGTGAGAGGAATATGAATGCAGTGAGAGGAATATGAATGCAGTGAGAGGAATATGAATGCAGTGAGAGGAATATAAATGCAGTGAGAGGAATAGGAATGCAGTGAGAGGAATAGGAATGCAGTGAGAGGAATATAAATACAGTGAGAGGAATATAAATGCAGTGAGAGGAAAAGTAAAGGAGTGAGAGGAATAGAAAAAGGAGTGAGAGGAAAAGTAAAGGAGTGAGAGGAATAGGAATAGAGTGAGAGGAATAGAAAAAGGTGTGAGTGGAATAGTAAAGGAGTGAGAGGAATGGTAAAGGAGTGAGAGGAATATAAATGCAGTGAGAGGAATATGAATGCAGTGAGAGGAATATGAATGCAGTGAGAGGAATATGAATGCAGTGAGAGGAATATAAATGCAGTGAGAGGAATATGAATGCAGTGAGAGGAATATGAATGCAGTGAGAGGAATATAAATGCAGTGAGAGTAATATAAATGCAGTGAGAGGAATAGGAATGCAGTGAGAAGGAGTGGGATAAGTGGAACAGGAATCGAATGAGAGGAATAGGGTGAGAAAACTGGTATGGTTGACAGGAACATAAGGAAAGTGAGAAAGTGAGGTGAAGCATGAGAGGAACAGAAAAATTCGGGAAGAGAAATTGAGCGAGGGGTAACAGTGAGGAAGATGAGAGGAATGGTAAGAAATGGAAAGGAATGGGAATTAATGGGTAAAAATCGATAAAAAAATGATGTAGATACGCCACAATCAGCTGACAGAGGTGAGTTCAGATGCAGTATTTGCGTACTATTAACAGGCTTCATGATTTAGCTCGTATTTTAGCCAAAACGCACGAATAAATGTCTTGAAGTCACGCAGAGCCGAACTAACTGCTTATCAATCTGGCCTAACCTGCTCAGCTGTCCCTCTATCTATCTGTGCTCAGCGAGGCGTATTACAATCGAAATGCAACCATTATCAATGTGAATCGTGTGTTATTTCTGTCCTTTGACTCCTACTGCCCGTTACTGTTATACTCGTATATATACTGACTTTGCCTAGCTGGTCGCTTTTATGCTGATTCGGATTTAAACTAAGCTAAACAACTTCTTAAACTAGTAAATTCGCACTTTTTATTAAATCACACATTCTGTGGAAGCAAACGAGAACGCGAAAAAAATTTTTCGAAGCACTGCCCATTCGATACTCAAACTAATGTTGCTGGTAAGTCTTCTTTGACATGGCCTTCTAAACTATTGAGTCGGACTGCTTGACCCCGTGTTTCAGGACTGCTTGACCCCGTGTTTCAGGACTGCTTGACCCCGTGTTTCAGGACTGCTTGACCCCGTGTTTCAGGACTGCTTGACCCCGTGTTTCAGGACTGCTTGACCCCGTGTTTCAGGACTGCTTGACCCCGTGTTTCAGGACTGCTTGACCCCGTGTTTCAGGACTGCTTGACCCCGTGTTTCAGGACTGCTTGACCCCGTGTTTCAGGACTGCTTGACCCCGTGTTTCAGGACTGCTTGACCCCGTGTTTCAGGACTGCTTGACCCCGTGTTTCAGGACTGCTTGACCCCGTGTTTCAGGACTGCTTGACCCCGTGTTTCAGGACTGCTTGACCCCGTGTTTCAGGACTGCTTGACCCCGTGTTTCAGGACTGCTTGACCCCGTGTTTCAGGACTGCTTGACCCCGTGTTTCAGGACTGCTTGATCCCGTGTTTCAGGACTGCTTGACCCCGTGTTTCAGGACTGCTTGACCCCGTGTTTCAGGACTGCTTGACCCCGTGTTTCAGGACTGCTTGACCCCGTGTTTCAGGACTGCTTGACCCCGTGTTTCAGGACTGCTTGACCCCGTGTTTCAGGACTGCTTGACCCCGTGTTTCAGGACTGCTTGACCCCGTGTTTCAGGACTGCTTGACCCCGTGTTTCAGGACTGCTTGACCCCGTGTTTCAGGACTGCTTGACCCCGTGTTTCAGGACTGCTTGACCCCGTGTTTCAGGACTGCTTGACCCAGTGTTTCAGGACTGCTTGACCCCGTGTTTCAGGACTGCTTGACCCCGTGTTTCAGGACTACTTGAACCAGTGCTTCAGGACTGTTTGCCCAAGTGTTTCAGGACTGTTTGCCCCGGTGTTTCAGGACTGTTTAACCAAGTGTTTCAGGACTGCTTGACCCAGTGTTTCAGGACTGCTTGACCCAGTGTTTCAGGACTGCTTGGCCCAGTGTTTCAGGACTGCTTGACCCAGTGTTTCAGGACTGCTTGGCCCAGTGTTTCAGGACTGTTTGCCCCGGTGTTTCAGGACTGTTTAACCAAGTGTTTCAGGACTGTTTAACCCAGTGTTTCAGGACTGCTTGGCCCAGTGTTTCAGGACTGTTTAACCCTTAGGATTAGGGTTGTTTGCCCCAGTGTTTCATGACTATTTTACCAAGTGTTTCAGGACTGTTTGACCCTGTGTTTCTGGGCTACTCGATTTATAACGTTAGGGTGTACTGGAAATAGGGCTAGTAAAGCTAGTACATTTAGGGCTACTATAGCTAGTACATTTAGGGCTACTAGAGCTAGTACCTACTAGAGCTAGTACATTTAGGGCTACTAGAGCTAGTACCTACTAGAGCTAGTACATTTAGGGCTACTAGAGCTAGTACCTACTAGAGCTAGTACATTTAGGGCTACTAGAGCTAGTACCTACTAGAGCTAGTACATTTAGGGCTGCTAGAGCTAGTACATTTAGGGCTGCTAGAGCTAGTGCATTTAGGGCTACTAGAGCTAGTACATTTAGGGCTGCTAGAGCTATTACATTTAGGGCTACTAGAGCTAGTCCACTTCGAACCTGCTGCAGTCGCCGCCAGCCACGGGCGCCTACAACCCGGACACTGGGCGGAAAATATCTCGCCTGCCGGCCTACATGGAGATCATTCGGGAGAGCGAACGACGGAAGATGCTAGCTTCGAATCGATCCCTGATGGACCGCTACTCCGCTTATGCCAGGCGCTGCAGCCGCTGGCTCCAGGAGTCCCTGGCGGCCAGGGTCGTCAGGAAGCGGCTGGGTGAGCCGATGGGAAAACTTTCTGCTGGGATGGAAGGGGATACGGGAGGGGAGAAGAGGTGGGTGGAAGAGACTAGAAGTCAAAAGCAGACTTCAAAAACTGCAAACGATCACCCGAGTTTTAAAAGCCATTCTTCCCTGTCGGCAACTGATCCTCAAGTCGATAAATTATTCTCACCCGGAGGAGGAGAGGAATAGGGGAGAACAGTTGATTATGGGGAGAGAAAAGAGAGAACGGGGCAATAAGAAATAAAGGTGATAGCAAAGGTAGACAGTAGCGTACTCACAAGCTTGCTGCTCACACAGCGGTTGAGCATGTCCACAAAGTCCGAGCGGCTGGTGTACAGGACGGGGCCGTCGGGACTCTGACTG
This sequence comes from Macrostomum hystrix, assembly GCA_950097015.1. Lineage (NCBI taxonomy): Eukaryota > Metazoa > Platyhelminthes > Macrostomidae > Macrostomum > Macrostomum hystrix. The sequence goes on from CATNEN010000033.1 coordinate 82,173, forward strand.
TAATTAGAAAATCAACAAACGCAGAAGGCATAAAAATGTGTTGCTGAAGGGGGTCCATTGTGCTGATGTAGTGCCGCACTCTCATTCCAAGCTCGAGTACTCAACTATACCTTCAAACACTGCTCAATGGCTGCTCAGAATAGAGCAGAGAGGGAGTCAGGGTGTGGGTCGGACGAGGGGACACTGGCCTCGGAGGGGCTCTGGGCGCGGAGCAGCTGCGCCAACCCCTCCGCGCGTACCCTCGAGACCCGCCCAGCGTGGCGACGAAAATTTGCATGCCATGCTTATTCCGCCGCCAAGTCTGTGAAGAGAACAGCGAGAGAAAAACTGGCAAAACTTTGAGAATTCGAAGAACCGGAGGAGAATTCGTTTTCGATTGTTTGTATGAACTTTCTGCTAACTTGCCCAAGCACAGAGATTGGGAGAGCTGTGGATTTAGGAGAGAGTGACAAACTGAGAGGAAAAGAGACCAGAGAGAGAGAGAGACAGACAGGCAATGAAAGCCAGGCCGACGGACACTCTGCGATCAGTTCTGCGACGCCGTTTAACAGGCAGCAGCGTCGGAAGCGCCGGTCAGGCGGGCGACGCCGACGGTCCAGCCGAGCCGGACGGCCCCAGCCAGGAGGAGCTGGCGGAGGAGGGCCGCCGGCTCTGTCGCGACTATATTCGGCACCGGCTGCAGCGCAGCGGTGTCCTCACCCAGAAGCTAGCCGACTCGATGTCGGCCGATGCTGCAGCAGCCGCCACAGCTAGCACCGCTGCCCAGACTTGCCAGGAGCTGCGTCTAGTCGGCGAGCACCTGGAGTCGATGTACCCGGATCTGTACAAGAATGTGCACAAGCAGCTGAACATCACCATGCACTCCGAAGAGGTGGTCAGGCGCACCTTCGGCATGTTCGCCGAGCAGTTGTGCAGCGGCGGCATTCACTGGGGCAAAATTGTTGCGCTATTCGCAATGGCCGGAGCGTTCGCTGTCGACTGCGTCCAGCAGGGCCACCAGGAGTTTGTTGCGCGCATTGTGGACTGCTTTGGCAGCTTTGTGGCAACACGGCTGACGGACTGGCTCAGGAAACAGGGCGGCTGGGTCCTGGTGAGTCTCGGGCTGATGGGTACCTGCTAGTCCAGGATTGTTGGGTACCCTGGCGTCAGTCCCGATCCTGTGAGCCGGGTCCATGGGTACCTGTGAGTCGCTCGCGGTCGATACGTACCCCTTATAGCGGGCTAATTGGTATGATTAGTATCGTGATTTAACAAATGCATCTCATGCACTGCAGCCTGAAGTGACTCGAGATGCGAAGCGCGAGAGCGACAGAACCTGGTTCTGGCTGATGTTGTCGGTGGGTGCCCTGGTGCTGTTCGTCTCGACATTGCTTATTTCGGCATCGCTTTAATCGGTGTCCAAGCTGAATCATTTTCACAGGCTTTCAGTAACTTTGAGTTCGGCTCAAATATACCACATTATTATAATATTTTTAATTTTCCTATACGATTCGTTCCTGTTGCTGATTTGCCCATAAATAAACGGATTTGACATGAAAAATGTGAAACACGCGTTCCGAATTTGTAATAGTTGCTGCAGCCTACATAAGGAGGCACATACAATAGCTTTAGAAAAGTAGTTTCTAGCTTTTATTTGCTAAGCGCTTCCCAAGCAAGGGGGTTCGATTTTGCTAGTCTATATACAAACCAATCATTCATAACTTCCCGTCGGTAGACTGAATAGGTTGCAAATGCACTAGATTGGCTGCAATTTTCAAATGGCGCATTCTGTTTTTTCGATTTTTACGCTCGTAATTTGGTCGTCTGAAATATTGCCACTTATCAAGGAATTAAACAGCTAGATTGCTAAATAAATAATAATAATAATATAATTATATGGGCTGCATTAATAGTGAATGCATCGTTACATTAAAGTTGTACATTAAAGTTGTACATTAAAGTTGTACATTAAAGTTTTAAAGTTGTAAATTTGTACATTAACTTTAGTTACATTATGATGCATCGGTACTGATGGAATATAGCTCGTAAAAAACAATTCATCTCTCGTTCCTCTACCTCCCTTCTGCCTGTCCCAATAAGCAGTATTTGGGAGCATAGCAACCAAAGTGTACTTAGGGGCGATCGTACTCAAAGGAGACTACTCAGAAGAGACGGCCTGGCAACTGTGTCTAGAAAGATGAGTTCAGCTGTGTGCTCGTGTGGACTCAGTAAACACGGCCCGCTCACAAAACCAGGGAAAATTCCTGTCCAAATCTCAATCCAACACTTCATTTGCTGTCTCTCCACTCCCCGGCAGTCGGCCGCACCCTCCGCGCGGCCGGTGTGATTCACCTTAGCTGTGAACGGCGGGGAAGGAAAGTGGGATCTGGGAATCGGCCGTAGGCGGTGGGTGGGAAGACCGTGAGTTTGCAGTGAACGTACCTGATCACTTCCTAGAGTCCTAGAATTTGAGTCTGTCTATCCCTGCATTTGCTATAAAATTGCCCAAAACAGCAAGACATTGCACCGGAGTTCATTCGTCACTGATCCGAGTGTCAACAGAAACCGCAGCTGGTCCATGAGGCGCAGTCCAGATGTGTGGAATCTGGCCGGAGCCAGTCGGAACGAAGCGGCTATCTACTACATCGACTCGCAGCAGCAGCAGCAGCAGCAGTGGCAGCAGCATCAAATGCAGCAGCCAGCAGTCTACGTCAACTCCGGCTACTCAATCAGCGAGGCTGAATTCCATCCCAAGCGTCTGCACCAGACGACGATGCAACTGCAGCAGCCATTACCATCTATTCTAGACAACGAAGACGACTACAGGGCCTGGCTGACTGCGAACTACCAGCCGATGTTCGCTCCCTACGCGTCTGTTAGAGGCATGCCGAATCGGCTGTTCCTGGAGCTGTTCTCGCGCCAGGATCTGCTGAGAAATCGGAAGCTCACGGATCTGATGTCGCGCATCGATGCTAATCGTGACGGCCGCGTCTCCTGGCCGGAGTTCTACAGCTTCATGACTTACAGGCAGCGGCGCGAGGTGCCCGCAGGTCGGCGCTTCCTAAATGGAATAGTACGCGGCGCGGCGCCGGCGGCTGCGCGCAAGGAGAGCGAGGTTCGCGCCGACAATCTCGCCGCCGGGGAGCCGGTGCCTGGCGAGGCCTACTTGGAGTTCTACGACTGCAAGCCCCCGCCAATATTCGTGCCGCTAACTGTCGTTGGCATCTGGGTGGCATTCCTCATCTACATGGCCGAGCTCAACAGGGGCCCCGAGTCGAATTGGGTCACCTGGACTGGCGGCGTGCCCTACTACAGTCCTCTGTGCTTCTGCCCGGCTAGGCGGCAAGAGGTGCGTCGATATTCACAAAGACATTCACAGAGACATTCACATAGATTTAGTCCAAGTCCCCAGTCCACGGACTGTTAGAAGTGGTGCATAATTTGAGGATCGTTTAAATAGGAATACTTACTTGTTACTTAAGTAGTTGTGTTTCAAATTATTATCCTATTTCTCCCTTCAAACAAACAGGTGTGGCGCTTTCTCACCTACATGCTGCTTCACGTTGGCTGGCATCACATCATATTCAACTCGGCCCTGACGCTGCTGCTGGGCATCCCGCTCGAGCTGGTGCACAAGGCCTGGCGGGTGGCACCCATCTTTCTCGCCGGCGTCCTGGCCGGATCCATGCTATCGTCTATGGCCGAACCCGCCGTCACCCTGCTGGGCGCATCCGGCGGTGTCTACGCCCTGATTGGCGCGCACTACGGCCTGGTGATCATGAACTGGGAGGAGCTGCAGGAGGGCTGGCAGGACTGGCGCAAGAACCCGCTGCGCCTATTCTCTAGCGGTGTGTTCCGCCTGCTACTGCTGACTCTGCTGGTGGCCCTGGACTTTGGCGTGGCGCTGTACAGGTGACACCGCTGTCCGTTGTCCGTTTCCTGAGTCTGTTCAGTCTGTTTCCAGTGTCTGTTCAGTCTGTTACTGGAGTCTGTTCAGTCTGTTTCCTGTGTCTGTTCGGTCTGTTTCCAGTGTCTGTTCAGTCTGTTACTGGAGTCTGTTCAGTCTGTTTCCTGTGTCTGTTCGGTCTGTTTCCTGAGTCTGTTCAGTCTGTTTCCTGTGTCTGTTCGGTCTGTTTCCAGTGTCTGTTCAGTCTGTTTCCTGTGTCTGTTCAGTCTGTTTCCTGTGTCTGTTCGGTCTGTTTCCTGAGACTGTTCAGTCTGTTTCCTGTGTCTGTTCAGTCTGTTACTGGAGTCTGTTCAGTCTGTTACTGGAGTCTGTTCAGTCTGTTACTGGAGTCTGTTCAGTCTGTTTCCTGTGTCTGTTCAGTCTGTTTCCTGTGTCTGTTCAGTCTGTTACTGGAGTCTGTTCAGTCTGTTACTGGAGTCTGTTCAGTCTGTTACTGGAGTCTGTTCAGTCTGTTACTAAAGTCTGTTCAGTCTGTTACTGGAGTCTGTTCAGTCTGTTTCCTGTGTCTGTTCAGTCTGTTTCCTGTGTCTGTTCAGTCTGTTACTGGAGTCTGTTCAGTCTGTTACTGGAGTCTGTTCAGTCTGTTACTGGAGTCTGTTCAGTCTGTTACTGGAGTCTGTTCAGTCTGTTACTGGAGTCTGTTCAGTCTGTTTCCTGTGTCTGTTCAGTCTGTTTCCTGTGTCTGTTCAGTCTGTTACTGGAGTCTGTTCAGTCTGTTTCCTGTGTCTGTTCAGTCTGTTTCCTGAGTCTGTTCAGTCTGTTACTGGAGTCTGTTCAGTCTGTTTCCAGTGTCTGTTCAGTCTGTTTCCTGACTGAGCAACCTGATCACACCAGAGTGTTAAGCATGACCTGCCCACCCATCCAGGCGTTACACCTTGGCCAGCTTGGACAACTCGGTCTCGCTGACCGCCCACGTCGCCGGCTTGCTGTGCGGCATCCTGGTGGGAGTTCCCTGCCTGCGCAATCTGGACAAGAAGCCCTGGGAGATGGTGCTGTTCTGGATAGCCATCGTGCTGCTCCTGGCCTTCTTAGTTCTGGCTGTGCTGTGGAACATCTTCTACAAGGGCTACCCGTTGGACATTCCGTGCAATTTGGGAACTTGAGACTAAGACTTAAGTAGTGCAATTTGAGAGTTAAAAGATAAAAACTTGAGAGATAGGATTTAGAAAATGGGATTTAGAAGCTGAGAAATTTGATTCAGAAATCTGGAGTCGGCATTTGGGATTCGGGAATTGGGATTCGGGAATTGGGATTCGGGAATTGGGATTCGGGAATTGGGATTCGGGAATTGGGATTCGGGAATTGGGATTCGGGAATTGGGATTCGGGAATTGGGATTCGGGAATTGGGATTCGGGAATTGGGATTCGGGAATTGGGATTCGGGAATTGGGATTCGGGAATTGGGATTCGGGAATTGGGATTCGGGAATTGGGATTCGGGAATTGGGATTCGGGAATTGGGATTCGGGAATTGGGATTCTGGATGAAGGGATTTGCGAGCTGCATGGGATTTAGAAGCTGGAGTTCTGCTCGCTAATCCGGGGACAGGGGTTTGAAGGGACTGATTGTATTGAATAAGCACCAATCATTTAACAAAACTAATTAACATTTAAGTAATCTTAACATGTTCCCAAATTATCCACAGTACTTACATTTTAACTTAAAGGCAGTTGTACACTCTCTTCTTGTTGTCATCCTTAAGTAAAATTTCTTTTTTCTTCATTACTTATTCAAAAAACAAGTTGAACAATTCAGCGAACTGTTAGCAGCTTGTTCACTCATTCTACTCGGACCTGTAAAAACACATTCTCTTCCCAGTTATAGTTTCTTTAAAAAACGCGCACTGGATAATAGGACACTAAGTTTTCATTTTGTTTTTTTATAAAAATCTTTAGAACTGTGTTCTAGCTGTGTGTCTGCGACGCCACAATTACTTACGAATAAACTTTTACTTTAATTGATCCGAACGCGGAGCCTTTAATACAGCTTTACTCTCATAGCAAGTTCACGAATTCTCAAACTACGAGTGGCAGTGTACAACTTACGCTGGTACATAATCTGTAAATATAAAAAAACTGGAGATTTTTACAAGAAAAGCGCTTTGTAATCTTCAATTTTCGATACTGCAACTACTAAACAATGTACTTTGTAGTAGTAGTGGCTAGGATGCGCGTACAAGCTATACTACTAATCTTGCTTCAGTAGTAGAAGTAGTATTTGAAGCACCATAAAAATACATCAGAAAGCGCTCTATTTTGCTAGCCCATTAGTGACAGAAACTAAGGAAAACTTTCGGTGCATTTACTTTGCTTCGTATAAAATTTTTTTCGACTATCAACTTAACCAATAGAGTGGTATGGGTCATCCCTCAATGTACGAGTACATTGCTAGCCAGCAGAGTGGTATGAGTCATCGCTACATGCACTGCTAGCCTGCAGAGTGGTATGAGTCATCGCTACATGTACTGCTAGCCTGCAGAGAGGTATGAGTCATCGCTCCCTGTACTGCTAGCCAGCAGAGTGGTATGAGTCATCGCTACATGCACTGCTAGCCTGCAGAGTGGTATGAGTCATCGCTACATGCACTGCTAGCCTGCAGAGTGGTATGAGTCATCGCTCCCTGTACTGCTAGCCTGCAGAGTGGTATGAGTCATCGCTCCCTGTACTGCTAGCCTGCAGAGTGGTATGAGTCATCGCTTCATGCACTGCTAGCCTGCAGAGTGGTATGAGTCATCGCTACATGCACTGCTAGCCAGCAGAGTGGTATGAGTCATCGCTACATGCACTGCTAGCCTGCAGAGTGGTACGAGTCATCGCTACATGCACTGCTAGCCTGCAGAGTGGTATGAGTCATCGCTTCATTGCTGACTAATGGTATGTTATTATCGACGCTGGCGTCCACTTCACGCCCCAAAAGGCGTGATGGCTAAGTGCAAGCTTGCTGGTGCGGCTAGTAAGGCGCTATCAACATTACGGTATTTGCTGACTCATTCACTTTATCAAGAAATGAAAGCGAAGGCTAAACTTTTCTGCTCAATCCGATCAAACAATTTCCAGAATCACAAAAAATCTGCATCGTCAAGATATTCAACGATTCGCGTCTGGGTGCTGCAACAAAAACCCACCAAAATAGGCATAATTATTATGCTCATAAAATTTCATCATGTTACTATGTCGTTTATCATTGTTTATTTATTCCATTTATTATATAGTTAATTATTACATTATTGAACCAATATGGATTTATGGATATTCGATTCCTGACTCCATTAGCACTTCACTGGCCGTTAGCAAGACACGTAACTGTGCCATGGTCATTTCCCTCAGTCCATGGACTGAACAGCCGTACATCAGATACTCTACGCAATAGCTGCGGCTGGGCTGTCGGCTGCACATCTGGCTCAATCTGGCCAGGCGTAATCAATTCCAATAAATTATAGATTTCTATGTTTATATCAAGCTTCTTTAGTTTGATTTGGTTTTCCACAAAATATGGAAGCACCACTGGCTGTACGTCTGGCCATGCTGGGTGCAGTTATAAGATTGACTCAATAAAACTAATCACCTCAATGAATGGGCCTGAGAGAATAAATAAACTGCGCGGAAAATTCCGCTAAAAGATATAGAAAAAAACTGTATTTTTTAGCTACCTGCCAAACAAGCATCTATATAACAGTGCATCGTACCTTCAATTTTAGTGATCGTAGGTAAAGTTTGCTGCCAATATACGAGTATATTAATGAAAAGCTGCTCAAATGTAAAGTTTCATTGCTGTTTCCCGTTGGCGCGGCAGAGGTGATGGTGCGAAAGAACAATGGTGGAGTTTTGGGGTGCAAGAGAATTGCAGGCGCAGCTTTGCACCGGAGCGCCGGCATCCGGCATCCCTCCCAGATGTTGCGGTCGATGGTGGAGTTGCAGGCGTCCCACGATTCAGCATTATTTTTCCACTAAAAAAGCAAAAGAGGGTTTTCTGGTTTGACCCAGTTATGGTTCTTCCACAAGTCAGGTAAAGTTAGCATTAATAAATTATGCATCGATCTAGCTGAGTTTGAGGCCAGCCGTACAAGTCCAGGTGCAAGCTAAAGCGGCAGCAATCATTTTGTTGCTGTTGTCGTTATGGTTATTCTCAGGTCGAAAAAAACGTGAAGTTTACTCAGGGCTTGTAAAAATCCTATCGCTGTCTTAAGGCATTGTGAAAGTAAAAAAATCGAGTATTTAATAAATTTCTTGTGCCTTGCATGCGAAAGACTGATATTGTCTCTTAACTATGCAAGAGCCGCATAGGAATATTTTGTGAAAATTCCATTGTAACTTCAGAGAAAAAGCGGCGAAGCAAAGTGAATGTGATCGGTATTTTGCCAGTGGCGGAGTGAGGTGGGTGTAGATAGTGGCAGGGTGAGGTGGGTGTAGATGGTTAGTGGCGGAGTGAGGTGGGTGTAGATGGTTAGTGGCGGAGTGAGGTGGGTGTAGATGGTTAGTGGCGGAGAGAGGTGGGTGTAGATGGTTAGTAGCGGAGTGAGGTGGGGGCAATAGGCCAGCAACAGAGGTGATAGTGCGAAAGAACAATGGTGGAGTTTTGGGGTGCAAGAGAATTGCAGCGGAGAGAGGCGGGTGCTGCATAATCGCGGAGAGATTGGGAAGTTTGGTACTGTGTGCAGTCCATATCAGGAGCTGAGTCAGAGGGTGAGCTCTAAAACACTGTCGGGCACTCGCAGATGTAGCCGATGGACGAGTAGCAGAAGAAATCGTCGAGGCCGCTGCTGAACTCATGGTACAGACAGGCGCAGCTCTGCACCGGAGCGCCGGCATCCGGCTGGCCCGCCTCCCAGATGTTGCGGTCGATAGTGGAGTTGCAGGCGTCCCACACCCAGTTGTCCTTCTTGTCGGCGCTGGCAATCAGCTGGAAACCGCTCAGGTGGTAGCTGACGCCTGGCGACCTGAGCGACATCAGCCAGGCCAGCTCGTCCGAGTCCCCTACGTCGGCCAGTTTAGCGAGGCCACCGTTGGCGGCGCAGGCAGCCTTGGCGGCCGATGACGTGGCCGTCGGCGATTTTACTACCTTGTATGAAGTGCCATTGCTGTGGGAGGACCGGATCGATACGGTAATGAGAACGTGAACTGTGGCTAGAGAACAAAGACGACCGCGTGCCTACCGAGAATGTGAATATCCGGTCGGACAAAGACTGCCTGGAGCTGCGCCAGACAATCGACGCACAAATACTTTGCCATCGGCGCCGTCGCCGCTGCCGCAAGCCACAGACGAGTCCCTGACAGCATGGCTGCACTTGTCGAAAAGGAATAGCCGGCATCGGCACAGGCTGAGCGGCTGGAAGGCCTGGCACCGCTGGTTGGCGGCACAGACCAGAGCGCACGACTGCGCGCCGCAGACTGCATGCAGAACTCGCTGAAATTCCAACCTTACCCCGCAGGCGCCGCCTGTGCCGGCCACTTGATCAAAGTCGGAGCAGGCTGCCGCTAGCTGTCGTTGCCATGGCAACACAAGCAGCAGCAACATATGGGATAAAGTCATTATAGAAACGGAAGGGAAGTGGCATTTGGCTTCCAAAAGAGGTTTTCATGGCTTCATTAGCAGATGTGCAGGTAAGCCTTTTGTATCTCACTCTACCAAATGATGGCTTGTTTACTTCGTGAGAACCAATGCGCGATAGACGCCGGGGTAGCAGGCTATTGTGCTAAGATTGCTCAGGGGAAAAAACTGGGAATGCAATGTCTGGGGGAATTCTCTCATTCCAAGTTCCCATTGCTAGTTTATTCTCAAGCTGGCAATATCGGAAGGCGAATTAACGGAAAACTGTGCAACACTTTCAAAGACAAATAATCAGTTAGGTAAGAAATAAAAAAACTAAGAGAAAACTCATTACCTGAATACGGTTGGGCCAGTGGCTAAGTGACCGTGAAACTGGTATCTGGCATCTGATGCGTTTAAATATGCATTCTATACATCCAGTAATAATTATTAATATTAATCATTGATTGCACCTCCCCCAATTACACCTTCCAGAGCCGCAGCTATCGCGCGGTGTATCTGAGGGCTGCGTACGGCTGTTCAGTCCATGGACTGGGGGGACGCCACACCTACCTCAATTACTCCAGCTGATGCTGGTACCCATTAAACACCTGGGTGAACTGAAGCAAAGCAAAGTGTCTTGCTAAAGGACACAAATCGTTCCGAACCACCGACCTTGAAGTATGAAGCAGCCGGGCCTCCTTCCTGTGCTTCCGAGTGAAGAGGCCCCGAATTTTGATGCTTGCTATACTCAGATGCTTGCTATACTCAGATGCTTGCTATACTCAGATGCTTGCTATACTCAGATGCTTGCTATACTCAGATGCTTGCTATACTCAGATGCTTGCTATACTCAGATGCTTGCTATACTCAGATGCTTGCTATACTCAGATGCTTGCTATACTCAGATGCTTGCTATACTCAGATACTTGCTATACTCAGATGCTTGCTATACTCAGATGCTTGCTATACTCAGATGCTTGCTATACTCAGATGCTTGCTATACTCAGATGCTTGCTATACTCAGATGCTTGCTATACTCAGATGCTTGCTATACTCAGATGCTTGCTATACTCAGATGCTTGCTATACTCAGATGCTTGCTATACTCAGATGCCTTACTGCCGGCGCCAGTGCATATTCCTGCATTTCCTGTTGCAGCAGAAACTCAGCCAAAATGAAGGCAAGTCCATTTAAAAGACTCGCAGGGTCTGGTATTTCTAAGAAAAGTGACCAAATTAGCAAGCTAATGCAACAAGGTAAAATTCGGCAGATCAAATAATAAAACCTTGATTTTGCAGTCTATTTTGCATTCAGTTTTAGTTTGACAATGTAGAATTTCGCAGAGAGTTCTTATTTGAACTACAGCACAAGAAAAAAATCTTTTACACTGAATTCATTGATTCACTGTGATATCATATTGTTAGGTAGCGATTGACCAATTGTAATTGATTCTCAGCAGAATTCTCAGCCAATTCAGCTATAATGCGCGAGTGTACACGATAGAGCAGGACGATGAAGGGAGAGGTCGCAAAAAACAGTCGGACAAAATACGGGAACGAATAAGTTAAGAGCGCCAAACTGATGCTACTTGTATTGCAGTAGATTTTTAGCTTTAAAAAACCAACCAAAGATCAAGCTGTCAAATTAGTTTAGGAAAATAGTGGACCGATTTGCTTACTAGATATGCTAGTTGTAGCCGACGAGACAGACTAGCGACCACAGACGAAAACCATCACCAATCAGCAAAAACAGGGAGGAAACAATTCGCTTCCAAAAAGCGTAACTTGCTACTGTCCGCTCGCAAGTAGGTAGTAGTATAAAGCGAAAACTTTAGCTTTGCCGTGGAAATATCAGGCGAGCAATTTTTTCAAGCCATAATAAGTAGAAATAACTTTATGTTAAAAATTAACAAAAACTGCACACTTTTATCAAGTATGAGGCGTCAGAAAATATCAGAAAACCAGAACGAGAACAGGGCAAAACAAAAGTATTGCAATGCCTGCTTTGCCAATGCCTCAACTGGGACGAAGAAGAGCTGCGAAGACAGTAGATGGGAGATAGGAGACAGGAGTCAGTAGGCAGCAGATGGGAGATAGGAGACAGGAGTCAGTAGGCAGCAGATGGGAGATAGGAGACAGGAGTCAGTAGGCAGCAGATGGGAGATAGGAGGCAGGAGTCAGTAGGCAGCAGATGGGAGATAGGAGACAGGAGTCAGTAGGCAGCAGATGGGAGATAGGAGGCAGGAGTCAGTAGGCAGCAGATGGGAGATAGGAGACAGGAGTCAGTAGGCAGCAGATGGGAGATAGGAGACAGGAGTCAGTAGGCAGCAGATGGGAGATAGGAGGCAGGAGTCAGTAGGCAGCAGATGGGAGATAGGAGGCAGGAGTCAGTAGGCAGCAGATGGGAGATAGGAGACAGGAGTCAGTAGGCAGCAGATGGGAGATAGGAGACAGGAGTCAGTAGGCAGCAGATGGGAGATAGGAGACAGGAGTCAGTAGGCAGCAGATGGGAGATAGGAGACAGGAGTCAGTAGGCAGCAGATGGGAGATAGGAGACAGGAGTCAGTAGGCAGCAGATTGGAGATAGGAGACAGGAGTCAGTAGGCAGCAGATGGGAGATAGGAGGCAGGAGTCAGTAGGCAGCAGATGGGAGATAGGAGACAGGAGTCAGTAGGCAGCAGATGGGAGATAGGAGACAGGAGTCAGTAGGCAGCAGATTGGAGATAGGAGGCAGGAGTCAGTAGGCAGCAGATGGGAGATAGGAGGCAGGAGTCAGTAGGCAGCAGATGGGAGATAGGAGACAGGAGTCAGTAGGCAGCAGATGGGAGATAGGAGACAGGAGTCAGTAGGCAGCAGATGGGAGATAGGAGACAGGAGTCAGTAGGCAGCAGATGGGAGATAGGAGACAGGAGTCAGTAGGCAGCAGATGGGAGATAGGAGGCAGGAGTCAGTAGGCAGCAGATGGGAGATAGGAGACAGGAGTCAGTAGGCAGCAGATGGGAGATAGGAGACAGGAGTCAGTAGGCAGCAGATGGGAGATAGGAGACAGGAGTCAGTAGGCAGCAGATGGGAGATAGGAGACAGGAGTCAGTAGGCAGCAGATGGGAGATAGGAGACAGGAGTCAGTAGGCAGCAGATTGGAGATAGGAGACAGGAGTCAGTAGGCAGCAGATGGGAGATAGGAGGCAGGAGTCAGTAGGCAGCAGATGGGAGATAGGAGACAGGAGTCAGTAGGCAGCAGATGGGAGATAGGAGACAGGAGTCAGTAGGCAGCAGATTGGAGATAGGAGGCAGGAGTCAGTAGGCAGCAGATGGGAGATAGGAGGCAGGAGTCAGTAGGCAGCAGATGGGAGATAGGAGACAGGAGTCAGTAGGCAGCAGATGGGAGATAGGAGACAGGAGTCAGTAGGCAGCAGATGGGAGATAGGAGACAGGAGTCAGTAGGCAGCAGATGGGAGATAGGAGACAGGAGTCAGTAGGCAGCAGATGGGAGATAGGAGACAGGAGTCAGTAGGCAGCAGATGGGAGATAGGAGGCAGGAGTCAGGAGACAGGAGTCAGGAGAGAGCTCCGAGAGAAGAGCTGTATCCGAGCAGCTGATTGGGACAGCCGGACAGCAGGCCGGAACAGGTTCTACAGAATTCGACAGAAACAACAACAGAAAAACATTGCTTCAAAGACAGCAGCTCTAAAGCAGGTGGCGTGTATCTTAGGCAACAGCAAAAATAAAGGAAAAAAATAGGTTTCTAAGCGCCAACTACTAGAGTATCAACAATGCTACAAGTACTCTCACAAAGATATTAGTTTTCCTTTAAAAAACGCGAGCATGCATAGACAGCTTTGCGGAAAATGGCGATTTGGGCCACAGAGATAGAATAGGAAGCACCTGACATTAGCCGGGATTAGAACAGAAGGTTGATTTGCATTTTACAAAAATAAAACAAAGCCGTAAAGCTGCACAATAAGGACTTAGATAATAAGACAAAAAATAGTGATCCTAAGCGGCGGTACCGGCTGAACCTAAGGACCTGAGGCTTGGAAGCAGCTGAACCTAAGGATCTGAGGCTTGGTAGCAGCTGAACCAAAGGATCTGAGGCTTGGTAGCAGCTGAACCAAAGGATCTGAGGCTTGGTAGCAGCTGAACCAAAGGATCTGAGGCTTGGTAGCAGCTGAACCAAAGGATCTGAGGCTTGGTAGCAGCTGAACCAAAGGATCTGAGGCTTGGTAGCAGCTGAACCAAAGGATCTGAGGCTTGGTAGCAGCTGAACCAAAGGATCTGAGGCTTGGTAGCAGCTGAACCAAAGGATCTGAGGCTTGGTAGCAGCTGAACCTAAGGATCTGAGGCTTGTTAGCAGCTGAACCTAAGGATCTGAGGCTTGGTAGCAGCTGAACCAAAGGACCTGATCCTGAGGATTTTGGGGAGCTGGTTGGTGGCTGATCCTGAGGATGTTGGGGTTCTGGTTGGTGGCTGATCCTGAGGATGTGGGTGCTGGTTGGTGTCTGATCCTGAGGATGTTGGGGTGCTGGTTGGTGGCTGATCCTGAGGATGTTGGGGTGCTGGTTGGTGGCTGATCCTGAGGATGTTGGGGTGCTGGTTGGTGGCTGATCCTGAGGATGTTGGGGTGCTGGTTGGTGGCTGATCCTGAGGATGTTGGGGTGCTGGTTGGTGGCTGATCCTGAGGATGTTGGGGTGCTGGTTGGTGGCTGATCCTGAGGATGTTGAGGTGCTGGTTGGTGGCTGATCCTGAGGATGTTGAGGTGCTGGTTGGTGGCTGATACTGAGGATGTGGGTGCTGGTTGGTGGCTGATCCTGAGGATGTTGGGGTGCTGGTTGGTGGCTGATCCTGAGGATGTTGGGGTGCTGGTTGGTGGCTGATCCTGAGGATGTGGGTGCAGGTTGGTGGCTGATCCTGAGGATGTTGGGGTGCTGGTTGGTGGCTGATCCTGAGGATGTTGGGGTGCTGGTTGGTGGCTGATCCTGAGGATGTGGGTGCTGGTTGGTGTCTGATCCTGAGGATGTTGGGGTGCTGGTTGGTGGCTGATCCTGAGGATGTTGGGGTGCTGGTTGGTGGCTGATCCTGAGGATGTGGGTGCTGGTTGCATGGTGGCTGATCCTGAGGATGTTCAGGTGCTGGTTGGTGGCTGATCCTGAGGATGTTGGGGTGCTGGTTGGTGGCTGATCCTGAGGATGTGGGTGCTGGTTGGTGGCTGATCCTGAGGATGTTGGGGTGCTGGTTGGTGGCTGATCCTGAGGATGTGGGTGCAGGTTGGTGGCTGATCCTGAGGATGTTGGGGTGCTGGTTGGTGGCTGATCCTGAGGATGTTGGGGTGCTGGTTGGTGGCTGATCCTGAGGATGTGGGTGCTGGTTGGTGTCTGATCCTGAGGATGTTGGGGTGCTGGTTGGTGGCTGATCCTGAGGATGTTGGGGTGCTGGTTGGTGGCTGATCCTGAGGATGTGGGTGCTGGTTGCATGGTGGCTGATCCTGAGGATGTTCAGGTGCTGGTTGGTGGCTGATCCTGAGGATGTTGGGGTGCTGGTTGGTGGCTGATCCTGAGGATGTGGGTGCTGGTTGGTGGCTGATCCTGAGGATGTTGGGGTGCTGGTTGGTGGCTGATCCTGAGGATGTGGGTGTTGGTTGCTGGATTATCCTGGGGATGTGGGTGCTGGTTGGTGGCTGATCCTGAGGATGTTGGGGTGCTGGTTGGTGGCTGATCCTGAGGATGTGGGTGTTGGTTGCTGGATTATCCTGGGGATGTGGGTGCTGGTTGGTGGCTGATCCTGAGGATGTTGGGGTGCTGGTTGGTGGCTGATCCTGAGGATGTGGGTGTTGGTTGCTGGATTATCCTGGGGATGTGGGTGCTGGTTGGTGGCTGATCCTGAGGATGTTGGGGTGCTGGTTGGTGGCTGATCCTGAGGATGTTGGGGTGCTGTTTGGTCGCTGATCCTGAGGATGTGGGTGTTGGTTGCTGGATTATCCTGGGGATGGGGGTGTTGGTTGTTGGCTGATCCTGGAGATCAGATAAATCGTGGAAAATGAAGGTTTTCATAGCATTTTAGCTGAGACCAAAAAACAAGAGCAGCATTATCATAATGGAGAGAAAATATAATGGCACTAAGAAGGGAGCATTAAGTTCGCACTTTCAAGGGCTTTTAAATTCTTGCTAATCTCACGCCGGACCCATTGCTGCGGCTGCGGCGGCGGTTCCGGAGCTGCCAGCAACGGGCTCGTCTGTGTCCATATCCTCGAAGTCATCTTCCAGCACGAACTGCTGATCGTCGCCGCCGCCAGCGGCGTCCATTGGAGCCTGGCGTCGTCCCGCCCATCCGCCTACGGCGGCGCCGGCACCACCGGATAGACGGCGGGCGCGTCGCGCAGAAGCCGAAGTGCCGGCTGTGTCGGCCATGGAGGAATCTCGATAAATTGAGTCCAACACGCCGGGTGCCACGTAGGTGAATCCCTGGACCAATTAACAGAAGATATGTATTGAAAATTGGAAAACAATTAATCAATTTAGATGCACAAACCTGGAAGGCGTCAGACAGGGAAGCGGACAGCATGGAGTCCTCAGCCGGTGATTCCACCGGGTTTTCGCGGGTGAACTTCGGGTCAAACAGGCTGACATCTGTCTCGCTGGTCTGGTAGGTTAGACGGCGGAATAGCACTTAGCGAAGGTACATGTACGCGAGGCTCACTCACTAGTTGACCTAAAGTGCAGGTGGCTGACCTAAACTGCAGCTGTCAGACCTAATCTGCAGTGGCAATTAGGACAGCCACCAAACACTATTTGGACTGACCTAGGAAGTGAAACTGGGCGCTAATTTTTGACCGGCTAAAAAACAGCCAGTGACTCACCAGCATTGTGTCCGGCCTAAATGGCGGCTCAGTGCGTCGCTCAAAGACCAGATCCCAGTTCACTGAGGCGAAAAACGCGTGCGACTTGACCGCGTCGACATCCCGCGGACCGTAGCCGAGTCGCTCTGTGACTACCTTCTTCAGCAACTGGAAATCAAAGTTATGGCGGTGTCGGACATTGGGCAGTTGTCTATGGTACTCTTTAGTAGTTAAAGCCAGATATCACTCGGATCCTTCAGTGGGTCAGAGACAGATATCACTCGGATCCTTCAGTGGGTCAGAGACAGATATCACTCGGATCCTTCAGTGGGTCAGAGACAGATATCACTCGGATCCTTCAGTGGGTCAGAGACAGATATCACTCAGATCCTTCACTGGGTCAGAGACAGATATCACTCGGATCCTACAGTGGGTCAGAGACAGATATCACTCGGATCCTTCAGTAGGTCAGAGACAGATATCACTCGGATCCGTTAGTGGGTCAGAGACAGATATCACTCGGATCCTTCAGTGGGTCAGAGACAGATATCACTCAGATCCTTCAGTGGGTCAGAGACAGATATCACTCGGATCCTACAGTGGGTCAGAGACAGATATCACTCGGATCCTTCAGTGGGTCAGAGACAGATATCACTCGGATCCTTCAGTGGGTCAGAGACAGATATCACTCGGATCCTTCAGTGGGTCAGAGACAGATATCAATCGGATCCTTCAGTGGGTCAGAGACAGATATCACTCGGATCCTTCAGTGGGTCAGAGACAGATATCAATCGGATCCGTTAGTGGGTCAGAGACAGATATCACTCGGATCCTTCAGTGGGTCAGAGACAGATATCACTCGGATCCTTCAGTGGGTCAGAGACAGATATCACTCGGATCCTTCAGTGGGTCAGAGACAGATATCACTCAGATCCTTCAGTGGGTCAGAGACAGATATCACTCGGATCCTTCAGTGGGTCAGAGACAGATATCACTCGGATCCTTCAGTGGGTCAGAGACAGATATCACTCAGATCCTTCACTGGGTCAGAGACAGATATCACTCGGATCCTACAGTGGGTCAGAGACAGATATCACTCGGATCCTTCAGTGGGTCAGAGACAGATATCACTCGGATCCTTCAGTGGGTCAGAGACAGATATCACTCGGATCCTTCAGTGGGTCAGAGACAGATATCAATCGGATCCTTCAGTGGGTCAGAGACAGATATCACTCGGATCCTTCAGTGGGTCAGAGACAGATATCAATCGGATCCGTTAGTGGGTCAGAGACAGATATCACTCGGATCCTTCAGTGGGTCAGAGACAGATATCACTCAGATCCTTCAGTGGGTCAGAGACAGATATCACTCGGATCCTACAGTGGGTCAGAGACAGATATCACTCGGATCCTTCAGTGGGTCAGAGACAGATATCACTCGGATCCTTCAGTGGGTCAGAGACAGATATCACTCGGATCCTTCAGTGGGTCAGAGACAGATATCAATCGGATCCTTCAGTGGGTCAGAGACAGATATCACTCGGATCCTTCAGTGGGTCAGAGACAGATATCACTCGGATCCTTCAGTGGGTCAGAGACAGATATCACTCAGATCCTTCACTGGGTCAGAGACAGATATCACTCGGATCCTACAGTGGGTCAGAGACAGATATCACTCGGATCCTTCAGTGGGTCAGAGACAGATATCACTCGGATCCTTCAGTGGGTCAGAGACAGATATCACTCGGATCCTTCAGTGGGTCAGAGACAGATATCACTCAGATCCTTCAGTGGGTCAGAGACAGATATCACTCGGATCCTTCAGTGGGTCAGAGACAGATATCACTCGGATCCTTCAGTGGGTCAGAGCTAGATATCACTCGGATCCTTCAGTGGGTCAGAGACATATCATCGGATCCTACATAAACTGACTAGCTAATGCACACTTTAATGAAGAGTGACTCACAGAAGTGAGCAGTGACTTGGCCTCAGGTGTCAGGTAGGGTGGCAGGCACAGCCTAGACCGCAGAATCTTGTCAATGGTCTGCTTTTTAGTCTCGGCCGAGAAGGGGGGCCCGCCGGACAGCATGTCGTACATGAGGGTGCCGAGGCTCCACCAGTCGACATCTTTGCCGTGACCCTGACGTACTAGGACCTCAGGCGCCATGTACTCAATAGTACCGCAGAAAGTGTGAGTTAAGTCTTTGTCCACTGCCTCCTTGGATAGGCCAAAGTCTGTTAGCTTTACGTGGCCTAGAAAAGAAGATAGGAACGAAAAAACCTAATAGAAATGATTTTAATCAAAGCGATAGGGTATGTCTTAGATTCTCACCCTCTGTGTCCAATAGGATGTTCTCGGGTTTCAGGTCGCGATAAACTATGCCGAATTTATGAAGATGACCTAACGCTAGGATGATCTCAGCTAGGTAAAATCTGAAACAAACGCATAAGTGAAGCTTATCTATTTTTGTGTACGCACGCAAGTCTTCATTGCTTCAAAGAAACAACACAATGGGTCTTGTACACAAGTCTTCAGTTGCTTTGAAGACACCTTACAATGGGTCTTGTACACAAGTATTCTGTTACTTTGAAGACACCTTACAATGGGTCTTGTATGGGTCCAAGTTAATTCAAGGACTCAAAGAACGTAACCGAGGGTCTCTTGTATATTATTAGTTATAAGCGTCGATAGCGGCGAAAATATGTATAACCCAGCCTTAACAACAGCCTAACAACCAGACTCACCGGGCCGTGGGCTCATTAAACACGCCCTGCCGTTCAAGCTGGGTGAAAAGTTCTCCTCCGGCCATGAACTCCAGGACCAGGTAGAGTCGGTCGCGGGTTTGAAATGCGTAGCGCAGAGCCACTAAGAACGGGTGCCGGATAATTTCTAATATGCTGCGCTCGGCCTTAGTGTGCGCAGTGTCCTTCTGATTGCGTACAATGCTGGCCTTCTTAAGTACTTTCATAGCGAACACACAGCCGCGATCCGGGGCGGAAGTTTTTCGCGCCAGAAACACCTTGCCATAGCCGCCTTTGCCTAGCACTTTCAGCAGTTCAAAATCGCGCGGCTGCAGTTGCAGAGTAGGATTCACTAGCCGTTGGTCAATCTCTATTGTCTCGCCATCGCCCCGCATTGACTCTTGGACTGACAGTGGACCATTGAGTAGGAAGTTGCGCTGAGGTCAAATAAGAATGAAGTTAAGTTAGGACTAGGATCTAATTATCGCTTTGATTAGAATGCCAATGGGTGTCAGGTTTTCAAGGCACATGGGACACCTATACATTTCTATTATACGAGTACATAAAAAAATATTTTTTACCTATGAAGCTTACCTTTAACTTTTTTGCTCAACTTTTTAAACCTAAATTTGAACCTGAAGTTCCATATACTTTGTAGTAGATGATCTGATAAATTGATAGCTAGGAATTTACTAATTTAATTCTAGTAATTTATTTTAAACAGCAGTGAGAACTATTGTATTATTTGGTTACAGCAGCTACTTGACTATAATATAGTCTTTGCAGGTCTTTGCATTAATTACAGCTTGGCAAAAGCTAATATGAAACCTTTCCTTTCAAAAATTATTTGCCATATGCCCCTTGTAAGAAAAAAGTTCCTCTTTATAGACACATGTCTGGCAAATTTTCAAATTTTCAGTTTTTCTTGCAGCATGTAATTGGGTGACACAGCTTGGCACTGCACTGTGCAGCAACCCAGACTAAGGCATGTTGCTTTAAATGACATGCAGTGCAAAGTTGTTGTTAGCTTTGGAGCCATGTTCTTTTGAACCAAAAAAATTTAGTCCCTGGTGCATGCATTTAAAATTTGTACAAAAATTCAAATAAGGCCCATGCTTCTTGCCAACTGCAATATGCTTCTCAAACTTTATTTAGATGTTACAAACTTGCCTACAGAAATAATTCTTTATACAACTGAACAAAAATGAAGTCTTTATGAGTATAAAGACTTATAACCAAACACTAGCTAAGCTCTTCTAGACTATAGACTAGGTGAACTATTGCAAAGAATATCCCATTTGAAGATAATCATAATAAAAATAATCAATAGAGCAAAAACAAATGGAAATCATTGACATTACATTGCAAATTCATGTATCTGTTATTGTGCTAGGCACACTAGCACAATAAAAATATAATTCATAAATGTATAGTAGGACATTTGGCGATTTCTTAGTTTCCCGCGTTAAATATTTTTTTTTGCTTTTTCCATCGGGAGCTGACTGTCCTCTTTGACACGTACCTGCAAGAGTACATGTGGTGCCGCCAGTTTCCGCATAAGCAGTTTGGCAACATCATGTTCTGGATTGCGCACTACTACCCCGCTGTCTGACATCCCTGACATCCCATCTATGGCCCCTGGACTTTTATATATGGACTTGGACTTCTTATTGCTTAATTGCTTATTGCTTGGACTTACAAAATAACTAGCTTTTTTTGCCCGTTGTTTTTGGGGCAGAAATTTAAAGCAAAGCAGTAAGCAATTCATGTCTCTGTATTAACTTTATAGTGAGGGTCACCATTTATTTATTTACTGCAGTAATGAAAAGTGAAGAGTTTGTTTAAGGGCGTTTTAAGTAAAAAATAAGTGAAAAGTTTGTCCCAACAGCCCCCTCTTGATTACTTCTTTAGAAACATGTCTCTTAGCCACTCCTCTATACAGTCAGTGGCAGATCCAGGAATTTTGTTTTGGGGCGGTCTGTCAGGGGAGCGCCATGAGAATCACAGAGGGGGTACCAGCGGCCGAAAAAGGGCGCCAGGAGCCAAGAAAGGGCGCCAGCGGCTGAAAAACGGGAGCCAGCGGCTGAAAAAGGGGCGCCAGCGGCCGAAAAGGGGCGCCAGTGCTGCGACTGGCGCCCCTGGTGGGGGCATCTTATTCCCATGATTAAAATTTAGGGGGGCGACTGCCCCCCCGCCCCCCCCCTAAATCTGCCTCTGTATACAGTATGCATGTACATGCGTATACATAAGGAAAATAGCCATGGCATAACAATAACAATGTCAAAGAAACAAAATTAAACTGTTTCAGAGTTCAGAGTTAGACAGGTCAAGGTCAATTCGTGACTACTTTTCTATTAATTGCTTGCGAGTCACCTCAAGGCCTGGGGATACACCACATTCTTCGTTCTTCCCCTTGGTGCGAAAATGAATAGGCCAGCTGGAGTTCCAACACGGGAGCAGGCGACATAAAGCTGCCCATGCGAGAAGCAAGGAGTCTCCAGGTTGATGCCAGCCACCTTCAGCGACTGTCCCTGAGCCTTGTTAATAGTCATCGCAAAGCACACTCTCACAGGGAACTGCAGTCGCTTGAACTGAAATGGCAGGTCCGTGGGGATAATTGGAATCCGGGGAACGAACACAGACTCTCCTCTGCCAGATCCAGTCATTATCGTGGCCTCAATCACGTGTGGGAAGAGCCGCCTGACTATCAGTCTGGTGCCATTACACAGCCTTGGCGCATTCAGGTTGCGGAGGAGCATAATTGGTGCCCCAACTTTCAGCTGCAAGTTGTGCGATGGAGTTCCAGGAGGATCTAGAGAGTTCAGAAACTCAACAGGATACTCCACAGCAGTGTCATCAGTCAACGTTGTATCAATTGACTTGTAAGTGAAAACTGCACCTGGCAACTCCTGAACATACATGCGCAACACCCGGCCGAGCCGGCCGAACCGGCCAGGTGAAACGAGGGCCAAGCAAGGTAAGTCGCAAAAACCAATCGACCAAGCGCAAAAAAATCAAAGGGGGGACCAAGGCACAAAAAAGGAAGGCGTGAAGAAAAGGAAAAAGGGGAGAGAAAAAGAGAGCAAATGAGAGCAAACTAAGTCGTAAATAGAGCAATGAAACGAACTAAGTCGCAAATGAGAGCAAAAACTAAGTCGCAAGGCCGGCTAAGATTTGGGAGGTTGCGCATGTATGCTCCTGAAGCAGTTGGTAGTTAATTTCGTTGGCGGCATCATTTCTAGGACACAGAATTGCCCTCTCTGACAGCCAGTCAACGTCAGCATATCGAACCATCAGGTTCGGGTAAACTTTTGCCTTGAGCTCCTGCACTGACTGCACAATGTTTCCAATTGTAGCGATCAATGACTGCCCATCCTCGGTGCTAATCTCCAGCAGACCATTGCTGATTCGCAATAGATTGGCAGAGAACTCATGAGCTGTTTTGTCTCCTTGAATTGTAGCTCTCATGTTTGTTCGTAGGTGCAACTTCACAACCGATGGCCACAGGTGAGATGATTTTAGGCAAGCATTAATCTCATCAGCAGGAGTGCCACGCGGAATCACAGGCAGCGTCTGTGAAAAGTCTCCAGACAGCAGCAGAGTGACACCACCCATCAGTTGATCGCCAGCCTCTCTCTTTCTTCTATCCCAGGCTGGCTGGAGAGAAATATCGACCGGAGAGCCCTGCGCACTGGGATGCCACCGCACTCAGTCTCAGTGCTGCTTGGGGGGCCAGTAGACAGTCTAGGGGTTTGGGCTGTGTACATTCACGGCTTGAAATACAATGTACAGTCTGGGGCTTCGGCGCCCAGGGAAGGGAGGGGGTGGCTGTAATGAAATTTGGCCCGCAGAGTGGCGGAGGGGAGTTGGGGTGGCTGTCCTCGGAACACAAAAAGTGACTCACTTTGAGATGATGCAGCTTTGCTCTGGATTGAGTAGAGATGTTCAAAATTGACAGCATTGTTGGAAAACATGTAAAGTGTAAGTGGATCAAATTTGGAGAAAATCTGACAAAGTGGCGCGACGATATGTCGAATTGAGTGATTTTTTGACGATTTTTGAGCAGTTTTTTGCACTTTTGAGCAGGAAGGAAATTATTTTTCGGGAATTTGAGTAGCCTATTGCACTCAGCGTAGGTGGTTTTAGGTATGTGCAAAGTTTGGTGCGATTTGGTTGAGCTGTTTCGGCGTCTATAAAGACAAAAGGTTGCACACACACAGACACACACAGACAGAGTTTTCACTTTTATATATATAGATTTAACGCGGGAAACTAAGAAATTGCCGGACATTTTACTCTATGCTTTTAGCTTTACTTTACCAAATGATTACCAAAATGTATTCTTATAATCTGTAGCTCTAGTCTGCATGCTGCACTATGGGCCTTAATTATGATATAGGTCATCATAAACTGTTTTAACTACTTGTTAGGATTATAGCTAAATTTGATGAACAAAAAATGAAAAGCTGATTGAAAAAAATTGTGATGATGACAACTACTCATACTTTATTATTATTTTTGACTTATAGCTATATGTTCAATACACTAAGTGGCATTACTATATGGATATTTGCTATAGTAGCTAAGGAGCCTAAGCTATAGTCAAGTAGGTCTAGACTCTATTTGAATAAAATAATGCATAAAATCCTATAGATCTAAAACAAGTGCCTATTAAGTAGCGGCACTGTGTGACCTTTTACGTCATCGTATACTTACTTCGGCAGATTCGTAGTCAGCGTCATTCATAGCTGTATCCTGACTAGCCTCAGCAATTGGAATGGGTGCAGGCATGCTTTCTGTGCGTGCATCCATGTTAAATCAGGCTTGCAGTGTAAATAAAAGTGAGTATTCCATACTAGGAAAATGTAAAGTATAAAAATATCAATTACTATAAATATTGAGTGTATAACTATCATTAAATCTGAAGCCGAAACTTCTAAAGTATATCATTTAAAGTGCTTAAAGTACTTGGTAACGATATAATTTGTCGTAGAAAGGCCAGATTTTTTTATTTTAAAAAGCTACAAAGACACTTTATATAACAAAACAAAAGTAGTAATTTTATTTCAGTATTTAGCTCAGTATTTAGTATTTGTTTTTAGTATTTAGGGATAAAAATTACTGTGGCAATATCCTAGGAAAAATAAGGCTCGCAAATTAGACGAATGCCTTTGAACCATAATGCTAAAAAAACTAAAATACGATCCGTGATGACAAGAAAAGTATTTTATACAACCAATTTGAATAATTTCTTACCCCCATATTATAGCCCAACCATATTGTTACATATAGTATTCCATAGGTAGGTATGCCTCTTTGCAAGCATGCAACTGCTAAAGTAAACGAGAACGTACTACAACTACACTTCTACTCACTAGTACTAGTGCATATGTTCTTTGCATGGATTGTCATGCATAGCTAACTTGACTTAGTACGCTCCTCGCTCCGCGCCTCGACGTTTCAGTTCATTTCCGTCCGAACAGCTGCCAGTCTATATTATGGGTAAGCTGGCTGTCTTGCAACGCGGTTGAAACGCCGTACATTTGTCCGCCGTCACTGTCTATGGTTGAAGCATATTTCAATTATATTCAATTCATCACTTAGAGTCACTGTATATTTCAATGCCAACAAACACAAGACCAAACACAACAGGAATGAAATATTAGATCATGGATGTTTAATGCGCATTCTAAGGTTAGAAAGTCCGAGGCTGCATATGATGGTCACGAGGCGAGCGAAGCGAGTGAGGAATTCAATAACAGACAATGGAATTAGCGTGGTGATCGCTATGCCGCTTCTACTTTGAAGGACTTCTTCAGCATGCTGCAATACTATTTGGTAAACGAGTGTGGAAAGCCATGGAGCCTCTGGACGGATATGGAATTCAATGAAAGCCGGCGTGCGCTTGATGCTTCAATGAAGCTGAGTACCCGTGAGGGAAAGGGCAGTGGATTGCGACGTGGACGACCTGTTCCACCTAGCATCGAGGAGAAGCTCTGGTCTGAAGGTATGCTTGTTGGTAGTGAGAGCCCACGACAACTGCTGAGTGCCGTGATTTGGGGTCTCGAAAACATTTTGCACTACGCGGGGGTTCCGAGTTGCGAGACCTACAGTACAATCGACATATCCGGCTAGAAACCGTTGGTGAAGAGGTCTGCTTAGTTTACAGGGACAACACTAGATCGAAGACCAACCAGGGTGGTTTGAAGAGCCTTCGAAGAGAACCGAAGATCGTTAGAGCCTTCCACACCGAAGACGATTCTAAGTGCATCGTCTGTCTGTATACCGAGTACGTTTCGCGTCGGCCGAGCGAATTTTGCGAGGCTCTTTTCTTGTCATGCAACAGGCAATGGAAACCCGATGGTCGCTCGGAATGGTTTACAAGGACTCCGATTGGACGGCATACGTTGGCCGAAACAGTGAAGTCGCTTGTGACGAAGGTGGCTCCGGACGACACTACTCGCTACACTAACCAGTCATTGCGCAAAACCTGCGCGACTGTTTTACACGATGCTGGTGTACCGCGCCAGGATATCGCACGGCACACGGGCCATAGTAGCTCTGCTCTAGAGCGATACATCGATGTTTCGTTGACTCAGCAGAAGCGCTTCAGTACCATTCTGTCCCGTTCTGTCCAGGTGAAGGAAGGCGAAGAGACGCGGTGCGTGAGCACTGCTAGCACCTCTGCGGTGGTGGGATCTGGAGACGTCGAGAGGCATCAAGAGGGGCCTGCCAATGGACAGACACTAGCGAAGAAGATGCGTGTGGAGTTGTGCGGTGAGACGAATCGTGTAGTTGTCTACTTTGATTGAGCTGCTTTATGACCCATTCACTAACTTTAAACGGAAAAGTTGGTGTTATTTATTTGTTCATAACATTGTAATCTGTTGTCTACAATATTATTATTATAAACATAGACAAAATAGAATAAAAAATCGTTATTCGTGCGTCTAATTTTTTTGGATCGTTTATTTGGCTCGGGCCAAATAAACGACTTTAACATTGGACCATAGATTTATTTGGAGCGACCAAAAGGTATAAAATAAGCAGTCGGATTTTATACACGAAGTAAACGAAATAATTCAGTAAATAACGCTTGGAAGCTCAAAATGATATTTGGCTGGAGAGTTTATCAATAGTTACCTCAATAGTTACATCTGTCAGTTAGCGTGGTCTAATATTGAATGTGCAATTCTCAAATTTGCAGTTCTCAAAAACGCTCGCCTGGTTGGCACCAATCGATACGCCCTGGTTAGCTACAATTGACCCAGGCATGCCCAACGCAGTCGTATTTTGTTGCAGTACGATGCATCCAGCAGTCGAACTTGTTCCCGCGTTGCTGACGCTCTGACCAGCCGATGCCAGTGTTTGTTCCGCAGTGCCAGAGAGTCGCCCACTGATTGCTCGGGATAGGTTGACTTTTTTGGAGAACTTAAATCTCTTGTTGTAATGTTCAACACTCTCCGCTCGTTTGTGACCGGTCACGGCTTGAATCTCGGAAACACTGACGCCTCCTCCATCAAATTGGTTACAACGGAGGCGCGTATGCAATGATTGGTGTGCGCACGATTGCTCAGTCCCGCCAGCTCGCACAATTTCTTCATAAACTCATTTACCCAGTGTTTGCCGAGTACAGGGCTCTTGTGATACCAGAAACCTTCCATGGAAAACCCTCGTTCCAGCGGTTTAGGCCACAGACAACCGACGTCATCTGGTATTTTTGCCAGGTACATCTCCATCGCACGAACCGGACACGTATTCGGGTCAGTCGGCTTTTCTTCCAAAAAGATCGTCTTTCGAGTTGTTGGGTTGTCCGCCGTTACTGTCTTCTCAATGCCATTCTTCACCAAGTCGATATATCGAACTCCATCGCATTACAAAATACAACTGCTTTGGGCATGCCTAGGTCACTAGTAGCAAACCAGGGCGTATCGATTGGTGCCAAGCAGGCAAGCATTTTTGAGAACTGCAAATTTGACAATTGCACATTCAACATTACATCACGCTAACAGACAGATGTGTCGTGGATTGCAGTTTATAACTACGACCTTGTATTTGAAGTAACAATTAATGAACTATCCAATGGGCCGCCCGCCCGCTGTGCATATCTATGGAATTCGACCACAGACAACAGCAGAGGGTGGGCTGCCGTTAGTTTCAACCTCCTTTCAACATGCGTAGGCTCTACAAATAAGTGAAAAAATCGCTTTGACCATAGACAATGACGGCGGACAAATGTGGAGCGTTTCAACCCAGGCAGCCTGCCCATAATCCTGAATATAAGCAGAGTGCTTTATATTATACGTAGTATATTAGCTTTATGCTACATGGTATTTAGACGAGTATAAGTCTTTGTCTTTGACCAAACCACTAAAACCAGGACCCGACCTCTTTCCTAAAACATTTTAACTCCACTCGGTCACGTTAACATTTGCGTATTGCAGAGTAGAGAGCGAAGTGAGCGAGCGATTACCATATTTGGTAATCAGCGCGCCCGCGGCCCGCGCTCAAACCCCCATTCCCGGGGTGAGGAAGTCTAAATTTGGAAATTCTCTCTGTGAGGCTAGGACATGATTGCCATATTTGGAAGTGCAAGTTTCTCGTCTCTAAAACCAGACTATATCAGCCGAATAAAAATACATTAGTAGTCACGCTGTCTAACTTAGCTCAGTTATATTTTCAACTTTAAGTAAACTCTCAAACAGAAAACAATGGCCGAAGACGAAATTGCCGCTCTTGTCATCGACAATGGCTCCGGCATGTGCAAAGCTGGCTTCGCCGGCGATGACGCCCCCAGGGCTGTCTTCCCGTCCATCGTTGGCCGTCCGAGGCATCAGGTAAATTTATACTTGTTGTTTGATAAGAATGGCATATCAAAAGCAAGTACATAGCGACTTATTATGTAAATTGCATTGTCAAAACCCTCCAGGGTGTGATGGTCGGCATGGGCCAGAAGGACAGCTACGTCGGCGATGAGGCTCAGAGCAAGCGCGGTATTCTGACCCTGAAGTACCCGATCGAGCACGGCATCGTCACCAACTGGGACGACATGGAGAAGATCTGGCACCACACCTTCTACAACGAGCTCCGCGTGGCACCGGAGGAGCACCCGGTGCTGCTGACTGAAGCGCCGCTGAACCCCAAGGCCAACCGAGAGAAGATGACCCAGATCATGTTCGAGACCTTCAACGCCCCGGCCACCTACATCGCCATCCAGGCCGTGCTGTCCCTGTACGCCAGCGGTCGCACCACCGGCATTGTGCTGGACTCCGGCGACGGCGTCTCGCACACCGTGCCGATCTACGAGGGCTACGCCTTGCCGCACGCCATCCTGCGTCTGGATCTGGCCGGCCGCGACCTCACCGACTACCTGATGAAGATCCTGACCGAGCGCGGCTATAGCTTCACCACCACCGCCGAGCGCGAGATCGTGCGCGACATCAAGGAGAAGCTGTGCTACGTCGCCCTGGACTTCGAGCAGGAGATGCAAACCGCGGCCAGCAGCAGCTCCCTGGAGAAGAGCTACGAGCTGCCTGACGGTCAGGTCATCACCATCGGCAACGAGCGCTTCCGCTGCCCCGAGGCCCTGTTCCAGCCGTCCTTCCTCGGCATGGAGTCCTCTGGCATCCAGGAGACCACATACAACAGCATCATGAAGTGCGACGTCGACATCAGGAAGGACCTGTACGCAAACACCGTGCTGTCTGGTGGCACCACCATGTACCCTGGCATTGCCGACCGCATGCAGAAGGAGATCACCGCCCTGGCCCCGTCCACCATGAAGATCAAGATCGTTGCCCCACCGGAGCGGAAGTACTCCGTCTGGATTGGAGGCTCCATCCTGGCCTCGCTGAGCACCTTCCAGGCCATGTGGATTTCCAAGCAGGAGTATGACGAGTCTGGCCCGGGCATTGTGCACCGCAAGTGCTTCTAAAAGCAGATTTCGAGAACAAGAATTTTTTGTGACAGTTTAGTCGTGAAATGATATGCCACATTTGGGACAATTTTTCTACAAAATTGCAATTCGTGCAATAATAAACAGATTGGGATCAACGTGAAGCTGTAAGTGTGACTGCTAACTGTTACCAAATATTCCCTTGCCCTCCAGAGAATCTCTTCAACTCTGGCAGATTTTTGCACAATTCATCAGCTGGCAAATAAATATTTTACAATTCTTGTCCATAAATTATTATAAACATCTTGTTTGTTACTTGTTTATTACTCCAGTGCGACGAAGACTATGATTAAAAAGAAGATAATAAAAAGTGTAAAAATATAGTCTTGTTAATTCTATTGTTAATGTTTGTGACACCATTTAAAACAGCCTTTTTTGCTTTTAAATAAGCCATATAAGACCGGTCATCAGCGACCTAAAGCAGATCCTATATTAATAAATGAAATAATATACGTCAAAATTAAATTTGACGTACTGTGGGGTTGGGTTCTCCAATCCACAGGTGCCTACTTAAAGTAGATACAGATCTTTAAAAAGATAAAAGAATGAAATGATAAAATTGATGGCTTTAGGAAGTGAAACAAAGACTACACGATACACACGTCCTTGTATAATACACTATAAATTTAGCGACGTGAAAGATGTAAGGATGTTTAATTGGTCTTCTAATTGGTTAGAGCTGAAAGTCAAATTTTGAGGAATATGAAGTTTATGGCGATTATGACCTGTGGGGGAAGTGATATCCAATGGTTTGGGATGATGTGAAATAACATGTGAATTTGGGATTATGGAACACCCTCTTCAATCCAAAAATAAATATATAAAAGACGAAGGGATGGAAAGCGGCCATCGATTTATGGATTTAACTTTTGTGGTAAAAATGAAGTATGATTTTGTCTGAATTGATTGGATTATGCCAAAGTACATTTTAGGAATGGAATCACGACAAAAATTCTGATCCCGCGCGCTGTGAATCTGTTAACAGTAATTTCAGATCCGAATTACAAAATATCCCAGGATCCCAGCCATAATTTTATTCCCCAATTCTGACCACGAAAGTTTTGGTCTTTCAGACTCTCTGACCCTTATAACTTAGGTAAATCTTTGACACACATTTATACCATTTGCATGCAGTCCAATAACGACTTAAGGCAAATTTTTACCAATTATAATGCCTTAGAAATATATCTATCATGTTTTTAATACGGTTTAACTGTAGGTATATCCCACTATCTCTCAGTAAAGCTGTACCTTTAACTTTTATGAGCACTTCCATTCGAAACACTTTATGTATTCGTACTTAATCGAGCAACATGCAGTATATTTAATCAAGACCTGAATAACTTAAACAGAAATAAACATTGGATTTGTAAATGTTACTGAAAGTAGCAACAGACGCAAGTAAGTAGAAAGGTTAGAATTTACTGACACTTATGATGGATGATGTAATGTTGTAAAACGTAGGAAACTCTGAAAGTGCAAAAAGTATTTATATTTGATTTTTAAGCCATTATACTCGTATTCAATGAGGTAACACTAATATAACATTTTATTCAAAGACTATATAAACGAAATCCAGTCACAAGATATAACGCTTGTTACCATCGGAATGTTTGATTGCTACCATACCATAAAATTTATTTCTAACCCAAACCTCTGAGACAGGACACCTGAACCTGTCAGATTAGACAAACAAACATGTTTAGACAGAACACCCGAACAGTTAGACAGTACATCCGTCTGTTTAGAACCTATAAAGCCTTGCAAAAACCAAATTCCTTTTCGAAAAGGCGTGCAGCAGAATTCGCAGCAGAGGCTAAGCTCAGTTCGGGTAGATCTTCTAGCCCTGCTAATATCATAGCAGCACTTCCGCTGTTTAAATTAGTCACTGCGTTTAATATAACCTAACTCGCAACTGTATGTCACGTGCAACGTGTAAAATGTAAAAAAGTTACTGGACCCGTTAGAAAAGGTCAATTATTTTAATTGCTGACGCTGCAAGTGCATCTGCGTGAAGCAACAAAAAATAAACATTTTTCTGTAGCCGAAATAGAAGTTTCGCTTGACTGATCGTATCATGTTTTTTTCCTGCAGAATTAGTACTGTTCTTTCAAACGGGTTACCTTCCAAATGATTGACAGGCATCCTTCTTTAACTGATGTCGATACTGTTTAGGCGGTTATCCTCTCAAGATTGCTTCAGCGTGCTGGGCTTTGCCAATGACCTTCTTCCATTTCCATTCCTCGCCCTCGCCACAGAGGTGAAATGTTAACGCCGATGGTGGCCTGATAGGCTCGCAGAGATGGGCAGCGGTCGGCACGCAGTTGGCATAAAATCCGCTTTTGTCGCCGGGTGAGCTCCTTCGCCGG
Source organism: Macrostomum hystrix (assembly GCA_950097015.1). Classification (NCBI taxonomy): domain Eukaryota; kingdom Metazoa; phylum Platyhelminthes; family Macrostomidae; genus Macrostomum; species Macrostomum hystrix. The sequence continues at coordinate 113,543 of CATNEN010000033.1, forward strand.
TGGCGGTGGAAGACGGCCCGCGGTGCACGCAGCATGCCAAGCCAGCGAGCTAGCGCAGGCCGTCAAAGCAGCAGCCGCGCTGTTCTTTTCTTGCCAGCGACAGAGGCTGTTGCGGCGGATGGCAGATCTTGCCGCCGAAAGCGGGATAGGCGCGGCGTCCTGCTCAAGCCGCTTGGCGATCTCGTCGACGGCCTCGTTCCCGGGGATGACCGGGCACCCACTGCAGATGAACTTGGGCCCCGGCGGCGGCTAGGGCTGCGAGGTTGGCCCAGATTCTGCCGGCTGTAGTGGTGCTAGTAGAGCCAGGGCCAGACTCGAGCGCAGCCAGGGCGCTCAAGGAGTCGGAGCAGATCCCCACCGGTGAGAGTTCAGCGGGGTCCGGGACCGCAAGCGTCCACCTGAGGGCCTCAGCAATAGCCACCAGCTCGGCGTGGTAGCTGGACGTCACGCGGCCAGCTGGGACGCAGATGCCGATAACCTCACCCTCCTGTCTTTATCGTTTAAAAAAACAAGCGTCGGCCTAGTCGGCTAAAGACCGCGCGGTGACACGCAGGACGACAATCCAGCGAACTTGACATGCCGCGGTGGCACACTCGCTCGTTGTCGCAGGAGACCGTCCTGCTGTACAATATCGACACTTGGTCACGGACAGCTACACTGGAGCGGCAGCTTGACTCAGTGTCAGTGCACTCAGAGCTGCTTCACGCACGTGGCCTTCGAAGCAGTCGAGAGCGTCGGAAATGATGCCCTGTACGAGAGAGGACCCAGCTGCAACGCCCATCCAGTATTGGCGAAGGCGGAGGCTTTAACTATCGAGCTACTTGTGTGATCCGGGCGAGAGCTACTGCCCATCGTCTGCACAGGACGTCCTGCTTCTCGTGTTGCAGTGTCCGCTCAGACGGGGACAGGCTCGACCTCGTAGATACGGACTGCATTTTCTGTGACGCCAAAGCGCCTGACTGCCAACCGGGGGGGACTATGCACCCTCTCTGGAACAGAAGCGCGCTGACGCTGACTCGTTTTCCTTTGAGGGTAGTTCTTCTCTCTGAGTACGCTTAGTTGGTCTAACAGGATAGACAGCAACCTGGTTAAAACGCAAGCTATCGGTCTTGCTTGACAGCAACCTGTTTAACGACAGTTCAGCCAAAAATCAATTTTGTAGAGAGACTTGAAGACGTGATAAAAGAAGACATTTTTCCGACAGTATAGGACGAAGTGAGTTCGCTTTCATTCGGCTTTAAATAAAAAAGCAATACTTCATTTTTCCTGTACACTTCGCTCACATTTCTCATCCATAATAACAGCTACGAAGTATATGCATCTCAAGCCAAGCCAGCTCGTCATTAATGAATTCTGGGATATCATTCAGAACAATCACCCGAACGCATCATTTTCCCATTTAGCCTTATACTTTTACAGCTGGATTTCGGCAAGATAAAAAGCCGTGATATGGAGATTGGAGTTCAAAATGTGGGCCTTATGTGCTAAAATGACGAACTCCGAACAAGGTTATACTCATATGCGAAAGGCCAACTGGATTCCTGTAAGGCTGTTTTGATTTGCACTTTGCACTCTACACGAGACCCGCAAAAAATTGGCTTTTTAGTTTAGCCTTATATATGTACTCGTAGTTTGTCAGTCACAATCTTCTGGTTCTGTCTGCCTATTCTGTCCTCTGGTGCCTTGAAGTGTGTGTGTGTGTGTGTGTGTGTGCAGATACAGAAAAAAATTCTTTCTGTGCTTAATCTGACCAGATCCAGACCAGAAGAAAGCAGATCCAGAGCCCGGCAGAGTGCACAAGTGAAAGAGGGCCCTAGACAGGAAACTCTTGCGCAGAGGGGTAGAGTATCAAGTCACATTAGTGGCCCTAGCAACCTCAACCGCCGCGTCTGTACAATAGTCGCGCGCGTGTTTGTGTGCGCTTTCACCAAAAACCAGCGAACCCTCACAACAGACCGTACCAACCAAGAGAGGAGGACCTTTGTGACTCTCTTACCCTGTTCTATCCCACTAGATCTCTGCAGTTGTGTGTATTTTTCCCCAAATCCATTTTGCACTCTCGTCCTCCCATTGGTTATGAGGGAGTTTAGCTTCCAGGCCATTGCTACAATATTAGGACAATTTTCTCTGTCCTTGTTCAAAGCATAAAGCACCCAACACGCAGCGATCCGCAGACACTGTTTGCTGTAGCCAACGGCTAATCCGACAGAAGTGAATAGCAAGCACAAAATACCAACGTAAACTGTTCATGCGCTTAGATTTTTAACTTGAGCTAAGGACAACTTCAGTACAGAGCCTATTTTAAATCTTGACTGTAAACAATGACTGCCGCCTGCTGCTTAGCTCATTGTTGCTCGTAACTGAGCAGTATAGCTAGTCAATCTTGAGTCAATCTCAATGCTGGCTGCGTCAACAGCCGCTGCAGGCACCAATGGCACTGTCGGCACTACAGATCTACCAGCTGTTCATCAGCTGCAGGTGAGAATCCTGTGTGCTCAAGAAGCCTGAAGTATTGGGTTTAGGTGCTGCCCCTCCTGCCTGAAGAATTGGGGTCAGACACTGTCCGTCCTGCCTGAAGAATTGGGGTCAGACACTGTCCGTCCTGCCTGAAGAATTGGGGTCAGACACTGTCCGTCCTGCCTGAAGAATTGGGGTCAGACACTGTCCGTCCTGCCTGAAGAATTGGGGTCAGACACTATCCGTCCTGCCTGAAGAATTGGGGTCAGACACTGTCCGTCCTGCCTGAAGAATTGGGGTCAGACACTGTCCGTCCTGCCTGAAGAATTGGGGTCAGACACTATTCCTCCTGCCTGAAGCATTGGGGTCAGACACTGTTCCTCCTACCTGAAGCATTGGGGTCAGACACTGTTCCTCCTGCCTGGAGAATTGTGATCAGACACTGCCCCTCCCACCTGAAGTATTGGGATCAGACTCTGTCCCTCCTGCCTGAAATATTGGGATCAGACGCTGTCCCTCCTGCCTGAAATATTGGGATCAGACGCTGTCCCTCCTGCCTGAAGTATTGTGACCAGGTCTGAAGTTTGTGAGGCCAGACACTCAATGCAGTTTCCATCCCAACACTCATTCAGATTAGTATCTCACTTCGCTGAAACCGAAATCATTGTATCTGCCAGGGTCAGCGGAAATCGTTTTCATAATTATTTTTGTATTAGCCCAAATAGCTGAAATAAACATTTTCCGATCCCACAAGCTTTTGCTGAAATGCTCAGTCAGAACTAAAGGCAGAGAGGGAAATTTGGGGGAAAAGCTAGCTACTAATTTCGATAATTGAATGCAATCACACCTATCCTAAAACAGGATTATTTAATTAAATTAGGAAGGCACTTCATGGTTCGCTGAAATTCCCCGGTAATTATTAGACTCAGAGGCAGATCCTAGGGGTGGGAATAGCGGGTCGCGGGACTTTGGAAAATTTGTGTGACATCAGACAGTGGAGCTATTAGAAGGTGGTGAGATAAGATGGTGGAGAGATGAGACAGAGGAGAGATGAGACAGGGAGAGATGAGACAGGGGGAGATGAGACAGGGGAGAGATGAGACAGAGGAGAGATGAGACATGGAAGAGATGAGACAGGGGGATATTAGCTAAACTAATCAGTTCTCTCTATTTCCAGCCCAAGAGTACAGCTTCTGTCCTTCAGCTGAGCAGTATGCGGGACCACTGCCCAGCCTACATCAACTTCCAGCCGCTGCACGGCCAGGTCATAGCGACATCGTCTCAGTCGATTAGCCGTTATCGCGAGTACGCCAATCTCGAAACAAATCCGCAGCAGCAGCAGCAGCAGCAGCAAAAGCGGCCCTGTGAAGCTTCACAGAACCCGTCAATGGCGGCGGAGCTGAGCAACCCACGGCTGAACTACATGGAGCTTGACTTTACCAGCGGGCGCGGCACAGTGCCGCTCGACAGGGACTTCAGCCGCTGCTGCCCGAAGCCGCCTTTGGCCTACGTCGAGCTCGACTTCCGAGCCATGTCGGCGCTAGCGGCGACGGCTCAGGCAGAGCGTGAACTGCCGGCCGCTTCCAGGATCGCCTGCGGCGGTCATCGGGTTCATCTGGACCGGCCGGCGAGCGAGCCGCCAGTCTCTAGCAAAGTGTCCTCTCTTGGTCGGCTCCGTGCGTCTTTCGCCAAGTCGCTGACGCGGTTCAGCCTGCGGCGGCGGCCAAGCAACAAGGCATCGGGAGCGTCGCACAACTAAGCAGCTGTTGGCTGAGCAGTTTGACGACTCCTATTTAGCAATACAATTTGCTGTATGTCGAGCCCGTAGTTCAAATCTGGTGTTTCTCTATTGTTGTTTTTTGATAAATTGTCTGTTTTGTTTTATTTTTTTGCATCTGGACTCGATCACCATCTTCGTCCTCTTGCCTAGAAGTAAGTTTTGCGTATTTAATGTAATGCAAGTAAGCCATAGATGCACTATTAACTGTCAATGTTTATTGTTTATTGCCTTTTCAGATAGTTCTACCTCTCATCCTTATTCCCAAACGTTATGACATCTCAAAAAATTGGTACGATTGTTTTATCTAGAAGTTTTTTATCTGAGCTTGCCGCCCACGGCAGTAAATTTTATTCGATTCGAATACCAGGTGCAGTAACTAGGGTGCCCAGATCTGTTTGCCCAGACCGACCCCTGCCGCAACAGATGCGAACTGGGCAGTGCAAATATCCCACTATCAGATTATATTGGGAGCGGCGTGCTCCAGTTGAAGGTGCCGACCATGGTAAACAGTCCCGCCAAAGATCGCTCGAACTGGGAAGGTCAGATTCAGGGCCAGGGGCTGACGTTACCGAATGCGAGCTCACAGTCCCCACGGAGATTGCCCAGCAGCAGTTTGAGTCTTTTCATTTTGTCATTTCCTGCGGCTGTGGCAGATGGGCAAACAGATTTATATTATTAGCATCGCGTTATACAGCCAGTTGAATGACTGATTTGTGTATTGTTCAGTTGTCGATTTATTTTTTTCTATTGTCTATTTACCTGCCTTTTTGATTGTGAATATTTTTCTTTTTTTAACTGGCAGCCTAATAAAAGTGTCGCTGTATATTTTTACTGCCAGCAATATGCATTGGAATTCAGCCCAAACTGCTATTCTGTCTTACCAATGGGATACACTAGTACTGAATTTAGGACCAAATATAAAACTATTTAAAGCTTTGGCGTTCCGATTCATTTCATTCATATATTGAAAAAGTATTGTCTGTCTGTCTGTCTGTCTGTCTGTCTGTCTGTCTGTCTGTCTGTCTGTCTGTCTGTCTGTCTGTCTGTCTGTCTGTCTGTCTGTCCGCCTGTCTGGCTGTCTGTCTGTCTGTCTGTCTGTCTGTCTGTCTGTCTGTCTGTCTGTCTGTCTGTCTGTCTGTCTGTCCGTCTGTATGTCTGTCTGGCTGTCTGTCTGTCTGTCTGTCTGTCTGTCTGTCTGTCTGTCTGTCTGTCTGTCTGTCTGGCTGTCTGTCCGTCTGTATGTCTGTCTGGCTGTCTGTCTGTCTGTCTGTCTGTCTGTCTGTCTGTCTGTCTGGCTGTCTGTCCGTCTGTCTGTCTGTCTGTCTGTCTGTCTGTCTGTCTGTCCGTCTGTCTGTCTGTCTGTCTGTCTGTCCGTCTGTCCGTCTGTCTGTCTGTCTGTCTGTCTGTCCGTCTGTCTGTCTGTCTGTCTGTCTGTCTGTCTGTCTGTCTGTCTGTCTGTCTGTCTGTCCGTCTGTATGTCTGTCTGGCTGTCTGTCTGTCTGTCTGTCTGTCTGTCTGTCTGTCTGTCTGTCTGTCTGTCTGTCTGTCTGTCTGTCTGTCTGTCCGTCTGTCTGTCTGTCTGTCTGTCTGTCCGTCTGTCTGTCTGTCTGTCTGTCTGTCTGTCTGTCTGTCTGTCTGTCTGTCTGTCTGTCCGTCTGTATGTCTGTCTGGCTGTCTGTCTGTCTGTCTGTCTGTCTGTCTGTCTGTCTGTCTGTCTGTCTGTCTGTCTGTCTGTCTGTCTGGCTGGCTGGCTGGCTGGCTGGCTGGCTGGCTGCGGCAGCGATAGCAATTGGGTCATCATAATGGATTAGCTTGGGTGTCGAAGTGGTCCCAACTTAAGCTCTGGTTGGACACATTTATTGCGGTCAAATTTACTCTCCTTTGAACTGCCGCTGCCGATAGATGCCATAAAAAATTGTTTGTTGCAGCAATAGCACTTTTAGTGCTTATGCACCAAAGCATGCTTGATACTTTATTGATTGAATGCTGCTACTGTGCTCAGGATGTCAACAGAAGGCTCCTCACATTAGTATTAACTAATCCAGTACATTACAGCTATTGTAGAACAATTTACTCAACACGCGACAGTCCATGCTACTGCTAGCAGACGAAGCCGCGTTCTGCTTATTAGAAAAACCGAATTCTGAAGGCGAATTAAAAACTGTTGGGCATTACACAAAATAGCAAGAAAAGTAGTATATTAATCAGTATGTGTATTTTTTATATTAAATATTCTTTTTTATAATTTTCTGCAAATCGGAAATAACTATTTTTTCTTTTTGACAAGGTCTTCACAAGCACGACTAATAATGAGAGTGCACTTGTCTTCTTACAAAAAATAAATTCGTACGATATAGGGCAATTCATTAGTGACCTGACTAAAGGAATTTGTTTAAGACTATAAGTAGGATTTCAGGTAGAATGAATTAAACTAATTGATCGGGCAAGACTTGTTTGTACTCGTAAATTTTTCATAGTCACTTAGAACAACAAAGTGCCACGCGCAAAAGGAAAAATATTTTTCTTGACCTTTATCAGCAACCTTACGGCATCATCGGCAACCTCATCAGCAACCTTACAGAATCATCAGCAACCTCATCAGCAACCTTACAGAATCATCAGCAACCTTATCAGCAACCTTACGGCATCATCGGCAACCTCATCAGCAACCTTACAGAATCATCAGCAACCTTATCAGCAACCTTACAGAATCATCAGCAACCTCATCAGCAACCTTACAGAATCATCAGCAACCTCATCAGCAACCTTACAGAATCATCAGCAACCTCATCAGCAACCTTACAGAATCATCAGCAACCTTATCATACCTTTCAGCCTCGATAGAAGACTTAACAGTTTTGGCAGAACCTTATACACATTTAGTGAGTAAAAATTCAATATCTTTAGGCCGTAAAGTTATTGCAACGAAAGAAATGATAAGCAGAAGAGTATAACAATAGAAAACGTCTAAATCGCCCAGTTTTATGTGGCAGCACCGCTGTTAGTTTAGCTTAAAAGTAATAGCCGTCAAGACCAGATATGCATTTGTATGTACGAGCGTATAAGAGAGGGAAATAATAAAAAAGGCACACCTTTAGTAAAGCAGGTGTGCCAGTACTGCAAGAAGGCTAAGGCAATAAAATACCCGCTTCGTTGACTCTAGAGATCGCCTTTTGCCGAAAACTAAATTGTTTTCTAAATAAGCTGCGCAACTCTTATGTACATAATAATGTGAATGGCAGCAACCAATCACAGCTCGGAGCCGCGACCAGTGGAGTGGCCAGCCAACCAGGTTGGTCTGGGCTTGCCAGGTACTGGGAAAAATATCCCCTTGCCCTGCGGAGGCGACGTCTGCAAATAAAAAAGTTAGTTCATGGTTCAAGTACCACATATGTAGGGAAAAACAAGCCCAGCTTATAGAGACAGGTAGGTAGAGACTCTAACAGGAAAGGTGAAAGGTTCTCAGGCTAAAAGGTGACATGAATCCCTGGCTATTAATAGCAAGTACATTCGTATCGCGATCGGGAACTCACCAGCATCCCTGATGGTGACGATGGTGGCAGCTGGTTATCTGTTGAGTTGCCGCTTGCAAGCTGCTGCTGCTGCTGCTGCTGCTGCGCTGTAGAGCGAGGACTGGCGGCGGGAAGGTCAAGCAGCCGCTGATGGCCCAGCCAGGGAGGACCCGCATTCGCACCGTCGAGCAGCTGAGAGCGACTGCGTGCGTCGAAAATATTGAGTTTATACACACAGCTCCAACTGCACATCCCCAAACTGCACACCCCCAAACTGCACATCCCCAAACTGCACATCCCCAAACTGCACATCCCCAAACTGCACACCCCCAAACTGAACATCCCCAAACTGCACACCCCCAAACTGAAAATCCCCAAACTGCACATCCCCAAACTGCACATCCCCAAACTGCACACCCCCAAACTGAACATCCCCAAACTGCACACCCCCAAACTGAAAATCCCCAAATTGCACATCCCCAAACTGCACATCCTCAAACTGCACACCCCCAAACTGAACATCCCCAAACTGCACATCCCCAAACTGCACATCCCCAAACTGCACACCCCCAAACTGAACATCCCCAAACTGAACATCCCCAAACTGCACACCCCCAAACTGCACATCCCCAAACTGCACACCCCCAAACTGCACACCCCCAAACTGAACATCCCCAAACTGAACATCCCCAAACTGCACATCCCCAAACTGCACACCCCCAAACTGAACATCCCCAAACTGCACATCCCCAAACTGAACATCCCCAAACTGCACATCCCCAAACTGAACATCCCCAAACTGAACATCCCCAAACTGCACATCCCCAAACTGCACACCCCCAAACTGAACATCCCCAAACTGAACATCCCCAAACTGCACATCCCCAAACTGCACACCCCCAAACTGAACATCCCCAAACTGCACATCCCCAAACTGCACATCCCCAAACTGCACATCCCCAAACTGAACATCCCCAAACTGAACATCCCCAAACTGCACATCCCCAAACTGCACATCCCCAAACTGAACATCCCCAAACTGCACATCCCCAAACTGCACACCCCCAAACTGAACATCCCCAAACTGCACATCCCCAAACTGCACAAACCCAAACTGCACACCCCCAAACTGAACATCCCCAAACTGAACATCCCCAAACTGCACACCCCCAAACTGCACATCCCCAAACTGCACACCCCCAAACTGCACACCCCCAAACTGCACACCCCCAAACTGCACACCCCCAAACTGCACACCCCCAAACTGAACATCCCCAAACTGAACATCCCAAAACTGCACATGCCCAGACTCTCACGGGCTGAGAGGTCGAAACAGGCTGCTAGTTGCTCCCGGAGGCGCCAGTGGAGCAGCCGGGGAAGGCCCGCTGGAGAAACCGTTCAGCTGCTGCTGCTGCTGCTGCTGCTGCTGCTGAATTGATGAGTGCGTGCGCCTTTTAGTCTTCTTCTTCTTCTGCCTCAGTTGGGCCGGAGGTGCAGCCGCGGCTAACACTTCGCCATTCGCAGAAATGGTCGAAGCGTCGGCATCGAGTCGACGGCCAGCAGGCACAGGGCCCAGTGGCTCCAGCTGTGTTGGCAGCGGGCGCGGCGCTGTGTGTGTGGAAGATTCTGTTTTGGTTACTGGTCCCAACTTATCAAAAGATGCTGAGTAGCTGGATGTGTCTAAAGTAGTCAACGACTCTGATTGGTTCCCTATGTTTTTAGTAGTGAATGATTTTAGCTGGGTCACTGTGTTCTCAGTAGTGAATGGTTCTGATTGGTTCGCTGTGTTTTCAGTAGTGAATGATTCTGATTGGTTGGTTCGCTGTGTTCTCACTAGCGGACGATTCTGATTGGTTGGCCCATGAAACATACGTTAATTAACGAAGTAATCGTGATAACATGCCAATGCCATCATAAAAATTGATTCGAGTTATTTTATTTGCTCACATGGAGGCACTGGCCGGTTGACTCCAGTCGCGGCCTCAGCGTCAACACCAGCAAAGCTCGAACCGTCGACCTCACCTACGTTGGCCTCTGCCTGAAACTGTGGCGGCGGAGGAAGCAACAGAAGGCCACTCTCCGATGCTGGGTCTCGGTCTTTGTCGTCTGCATTGAAGTCTTCCTGGTCATCATCGAATATTATCGCCGGGCCAGCGATGTCGCCGACATCGTCTGCTATGACCGTCGCTGAAGCAGCACCACCACTGATGGGGCCGCCAGTGCTGGCACCGATTAGGCCGAGCAGCGGGTCTGCGAGGATTCGATGAGCACCATTTACACTGACTAATCCCAGAACTACAGATCCCAAAACTACAGATCCCAACACCACAGATCGCAACACTACAGACCCCAACACTACAGATCCCAACACTACGGATCCCAACACTACAGATCCCAACACTACAGATCCCAACACTACAGATCCCAAACATTAAAGCTCATCTATCGGCAATTTTCTTACCTGGAATTCCTGCGGTCGCGACAGCAATCTCCAGGCCGTCGTCTTCGCTCTCCTTCCGGTCGAATCCCCCGGAAGTCTCTGCCCAATTGTCAGCTGCGGAGCTAGGACGCGACGCAGCCGCGGTCACCGCCGCCGCAGCTCCCGTCGCCGCTTCAACTGTCGTCTCCAAGCTTCTTAATCGTCGCCGAATAGTTGGCGGTGGAGTTGTTGGTGGCCGGGGCGACATTTCCTGGAATGTTCAAATTTTTAACGTTGTTTCGAAAAAGTAAAGCTCGGAAGCTTGCTCATTTGAGATCTAACTGAAATCGGTTATGAAATCTTTGTGTAAAAGAGTAAAGGTAAAATAAAATAAATAAATGTAAAGTGCAGTGTAAAAGAGTGCTCAACAACAATTCTACTGTTGGTGCTCAGGTGTGAAAAAATTCGATCTCTAGAGTCATCGAGCCTAGACTGTCTAATATTCGATTGCATTGCTAAAAGTGAAACGAGAATCTGATTAGCACATGCGAGCTACGTGTACTTAAAATATTAGACTATTTCGGTGAGAAACTTCAATGCACACTAAGAGGCATATTATACGCTCGTAGTATCCATAGAAAAATGTAAAAAGTAAAAGAATAACGCAGCTGGACATCTATCAAGCATCGTGGGATATAGCGAGCTTGGTCCGTGCAATCCTCACTTTGCCTCTCGCCTGCCTGTCGACATCATCCTCATTGTCCGCATTCTCAGACGCTGCATCCGCCTGTTGACCATTTTCTTCGGCAGCTGGCACTGAGAAGCTGCTCTGCTTGTCCAGCGGTGCCTTCTTCTTGGCGCGACGAGGCGTCGGAGCCGACGGTCGGCCGCCGCCGTCTTCGTCGCTGACATCAGACTCGTAGCAGGAGGCGTCCAGGCCAACAGCCGAGGAGGATTCGACACGAGAGCGACTAAGAGGCAGCGGCGGCGTCGGCGGCTGCGTTGACGGCATCGGCATTGTCCGAGGAGTTCTGGGTGTTCGCGGAGTTCGCGGAGTTCGCGATGCCGGTGCCGATGCGTCACCACTGGGCGGCGGCAGTGGCGGCGGCTTCGGGCGCATTGTGAATAGGTTGCCAGCGGGGCTGCCGACACCGCCAGTAACGCCACTGCCCTGCGAATGCGACCTTTGGGCGTGGCCAGAACCACCCACTGCTGCTGCTGCTGCTGCTGCTGCTGCTGCTGCTGCTGTTGCTGCTGCTGATTTTGTCGCGGCAGCCAGCGATGCCGAGGGGATTTGGGCCTGCTGCTGCTGGGATCGGGGACTGGGAGACTTTGCCAGCAGCTACCGCAATTGGAATGGAAATTCAACGCCGAACATTGTGCCAGAGATAAGAGTGGATAAGAACGTTCAGGTAAGCCACACAATTCGCATGCATCTACGTTAATAGTAATTAGTAGCGTTAATAGCCGGGCTTGCTATCCAAAGTTTTTTGTAGCACTTCGAACAAGATGATCCATCTAAACAAAATTTCAAAATTTCATAAAAAATTTGACTGACTTCACTAGCCCCGATCTCGACTACCCTCGACTAATCACTCACCGTTGGCATGGACCCTCGCAGGTGCTCGTGGGTCGAGTTTAGACCGAAGCCACCAGCCGCAGCATCAGCGTCGCGATACCGCTGCCGACAATGGCTGGCTATGATCAGCTTGCAGTAGTTAAGGTGCCTCTGCTTGGCGTAGTCCCAGAGACTGGCGCCTTCGCTGTCGCGGAACTCCAAGTTGGCTGGGGCAAATTGATTTAAAGTTCTTGAAATCCTCTAATTCTTTATTTGAAAAAACTGTTCTCTCACCTCCACAGTCCAGCAAATAGTTAAGAACCTCCCCGTGACCTCCGAGAGTGGCCAGGTGGGCAGCCGTTCTCTGGTCCTGATCCTTCTGGTTAATGGCATCAGTTGCTAAGTCTTTGCACACGTCCAGGATCAACTTGCAGGCCGGCAGGGAGCCTAGAAGATTAGTTGAAACTTTTTTTAAATAGAGCTGTAATAGAACTCATTATTTGGCCTCGTTTACCTTCTAAGTTTGTGGGCCAGTAGCTGCTATACCATTGACTCTTCCTGATTGGCTCACTAGCTACCAGCTATAGTTCTTCCTGATTGGCTCACTAGCTACCAGCTTTAGTTCTTCCTGATTGGCTCACTAGCTACCAGCTTTAGTTCTTCCTGATTGGCTCACTAGCTACCAGCTTTAGTTCTTCCTGATTGGCTCACTAGCTACCAATTTTGTTTCTTTGATGAGCAGGTCGGGCTCTCTCACCTTGTTCAGCTGCAACCATTAGAGCATTCTTGCCGCTGTGATCAGTGATCAGTGCGGTCTGTACTGTCAGCAGGTTCTGAAATGGATGAGAAATACAACAGCATCTATCGATGCCCGATTGTCACTACTAGGTAGATGAAGCCACTCACCCGGAGACACTCGATCGGCTCCTGCCGCCTGACCGCCCAGTGCACATATGTCCTACCCGACGCATCCTTGTCATCCTCGCCTCCAGTAACGCTAAGTCGAGCGTTGAGAAGGGCGAAATGATCGACTCGGTCAAGCCGACAGGCCCACATAGCCGGTGTGGCGAGGTCCGTGTCTCGAACCCGTGGATCAGCACGGTGACGCAGCAGCAGCTTCAGACACTCGGTGCTCGCAATCGTCACCGACCAGTGAAGCGGCGCTCGACCGAGCACATCCTGCTCGTCAGGGCTGGCCTGGTATTTTAACAGAAGCTCGGCGAGGTCCGCGTGGCCCCGACTGATCGCCACGTGCAGAGCAGTCGAGCGATCTGATGGGGATTTCAGGATGGGATATTTATGAGGCTATCAGAGAACTTTAAGTGGAAAGTTTTTAAAGCAGAGGCGATTCTTTAGCTCCTAGTTACCAGCACCATTTTTTCTTTCTGTCTACTCTTAGAACATTAAACATTTAATATGCAGCGAAAACTGGCCTGGAAAGCTTATACATGCTTCTATATCATATATCTGTCCTCATAGTCCAACGAGTTATAGGTTCATAAAATTAGCATAATCAGATTCAACCGAATGTTTTCTGTCGAAGTCTTCGGTTTTTGTTTGGAATAAGGTAACGCATTATTTATAGTTCTCTTCAGATAACAGATATTTTGGTTTCATCGGACTTTATCATATTGGCTAGACATTGTTAAATGATATCAAAAGTTTCTAACTGTTACATAACGAGCAAACGAATGTGTACTCCAATGAGATGGAGGCAGCAAGTTCGAACCGTGAGCACTGGCGTTGACGTTGGCCCCGGAGCGCAGAAGCCATTCGGCCACTGAGTACTGATTGTGTTGCACCGCGTGCATCAGCGGGCTTCGACCAAGACAGTCGGCCTCGTCAATGGTCCGATGATCTGGAGGTCAGGGAGAGGTGTAGAGGAGTTTCAAAGGCGAACGGAGATTTAATTGATTTATTAGCAAACGCTTGGACTGCACACAAGGCACATCCATTTAGCGACTGGATTCGCAACAATACTTTTTTTAAATGCAGTTGGCGATTCTCTCCCACTTAGCCGCCACTCAAAGGACGCAGACAAGCCTATTTTTATGTAGTTAATTGTTAGCTCGAAAAGAGAGCGACAGCTTGACATAAAGGAGACAAAGCATATTTCGTGATTTAGTGCAAAACTCGATCGTTAGATGGAGGCTACAGACAACATGAACTGCAGTAGGAATTCAATGTAAATCTGTAATGCACTAGAAGCTCAACTATAGCTCAAACTATTTTGCACTTTAAACCATATACCCATCATATGCATAATATACGTATTTTGTAACTTTTTTCAGCTCATATTTACAACAAGACATTGCGAAAGCTAAAACGATTAACGTTATGATTAGATAAAAAGTATGTTTAGAATCCCTTTACCAGAGAAAAGACGACATAGCGTCTAGTATTTTATCAGCTCTTCGAAGCTCGTTTTCAGCTTACCCTTCTTATATAGTGTCTTCAGTGTCTCCAGATCGCCATTCTTGCTGACGGTCACGGACAGTGGGACGCCACTGTTGATGGCCGAGTCCTGCGTGCCGGCCACTCCGCCGAATCGGCGACTGTCCACTTCCGGCCAGCGCCACTGGAATTTGTCCGGCGAGTCGCTGAACGGCGTCATCGGCGACGCAAGGCCGCGCGCCGACGAAGCGCCGCTCTGAACGGAGGGCGTGTCACGGCCGCGAGTCTCGGCCCGGTGACGCAGCGACCGGTAGTACTTCTGCATGTACAGCAGGGCCAGGTTGAGCGAGTCGCGCACCTCAGCACATTCCGGCGTGAAATCAAGCTTCATCAGAAACTGGTGTATGTAGGCGGCCGTCTTTTGGAAATCTAAATTGCGAAAACGAATTCCAAACACATATTTTTCGTTATTAAAGCTTTTTGGGGTCTTTTTGGGTATAAGAATAGTATAATATAGATTATAATATATCTGTTGTTTTAGTACAAATAATCTTATCAAAAAGCTTACATCACTGCGAATTCAAGTCAAAAGAAAAATATTAAAGTGTTAGCCACAGAATACACAGAATACACAGAATACAATAGTGTATTCTGTGGTGTTAGCTATGTTTATTTCACAAGCTATTCTTTGATAAGCTCGTAGATGAATTAAAATGTTTCTAAATTTTGTCAGATAAGTTTTTATATTATGGATCAAAGCAGGAAAGGTAGTAAAACTACCAATAATTTCAGAGTTGAGGTAACATATTATTGGTACAGAAAATATTTGGTGAAATTTTAAATGATAAAATAGTAACGTTATCAAACCAGGTACAGAAGAAAGTAAATTGTACGCATTAATATTATCAGTTATAAATTTCTCGCAAATAATAATAAAGTATAATTATTCTTCACTTTGCCAATACTTTTAAAAGTAGAGCGAAAAGAAAATTTGCTTTTCTCTCATTCTGGCCTAATTGCTATAAAAGAAACAAATCGAAATTTAAGTTAAACGAAAAGGATTTTTAAATACTCTACAGTTCGCATTTTAACTCACCTTTTCTTTTTACCGCCATCACGCTTTGTTGCTTGCCGTATCGAAAACTATCAAATGTAAGTCATAATAGTATAGTTGCGCTTTACGTTAATTACTTTATTTTGTCATTTCTAAGATTCACTTTTTTACCCTGCTATTTTGAATCACATTGTGTATTTTCCTGGCTTGCAAAATTCTAACTGCAATTCGTTTTAAAATACCATTGCCAGTGTAAACAACTTATATGTTAAAACAAACCAAAGGATAAACAAATACTTTAGAAAATTCAGCAAAGTTCAAAGGAACTGTTTACTTTAGTTGAAATAGCTAATGAAATCATGAATCATCGGTGTATTTTTTTATAAACCTATCGAGTCGTCAAATTGTATAGACCAATAGCCTAGGCCTAGGTCTAGTAATTTTTGTATTTTCTGTTGATGTGAAAGACTTCTAGCTTTAAGTTACCATTTTTCTGCTCGCATATACTTATTTTGTGATAGTCTTAGTCCTAGAACACGGCTATAGCTAGCTATCCATGTCCCAATATAATCGTGATGTTACAAGCTGAAAATTTAAATAGTGGTTCTATCCTTAATTATTTGAAGTGCATTTTGTAAATTTTACTAGCCTAAGAACTTTTTATTACACTAATTAATCAGTTTATTTATATTTATTACTAAACATAGGCCTCATAGTAATGTGGCGGTGCCTCTTGTCTTCCTGAACAACACCTTCGGGAACTTCCTGTACTGGGTGTCACGCTATAACTCACTGTAATTTTGAACTTCAAGAACAAAACATTGATAGGGGCCTAACATTACTTTTATAAACTCAATGTCATTTTTAATCCACAAATCTACAGCATTGTCACAATCTGGCATACTATCACCATAGCTCTATTATGTTGCATAAATGCATGTCAGAAAATTCTCCAAAAAGGTGCATGATCCAAAGTAAAGCAAAAATAAAGAAAGAATGTAAGCCTAGCTAGGTAATACTAGAAGTAAATTTCTATGATGGCTATCTATGAATAAATAGGCCTAAGTAATATATTTTTGGGAAGTTAGGCTCCCTACTCATTATGCTAGGCATAATATGCCCAAAATTTACTTAGGGAAAATTTGCATAAATAGACCCTATCACTTAATTGGCTCTTGGCATGAATTCTTGACCTACTATAACATGAAGGTTAGTTTTTAAAAAATCGATAATGCTAGCAATTGTGAATTACTTAATTGATACTTGTGATGTCATGTATTGTTATTTAAACATTGCTTTCCTAGGGCCTAACTAAATTAGCAACTTTGGCAGATTTTCCATGTGTCTTTTTTTTAGAATACTTTTTATTAACATTGTTTTTTATTTTGTTTCTCTTAAAGTAATAATAAAAATAATTGCAGGAAGACTTCTGGCAATGGCACATAATTTGGTGACACTTGACCCACAGCCAGCAAATTTCTTAGCTGGCACAGCCAGCAATTCTGCCCATTTGCTGACTCCTGAGCACATACACACACAGATACCATATGCAGGCACACAGTCACATGGGTATGTATATCTGCCCTGACTTTCTCATTGTCAGGCAGTGCAAACTTCACTGTGCATTGAAGGTTGGCCCTCAAGGGTGTAAATTGCACAACAAGCCCCCAAAGCCTTCTCTCTATGGCTGCACCCCAAATACATGTGGCCTCGCTATGGAATTGAACTTTGGGACCGTGGTGTGAGACGCAAATGCATTAACCACTCTGCCACCGACCCCCTACAATTTGCACTATGCCTCATTGTGGCCTTGCCAGTCCTTAAAACTTTATCAGCACCCAAATGTGCCTGCACTATTTCCAACCTTGATGGTCACCAAACTTTACCTTTATGGAGCTCCTGGACCTTCAAGAAGTGGCACCAGCTAACTATGGACACCCTGATGCGAATTCCTCCCATTCCACTGATCAAGCCTTAATATTTGGCAAAGCTCAACCACAAATGGACAATTGTTATTATTTCAATATTGCCCTTGCAGTAAAAAATAGTAAAAAATATTAAAAAATTTGCAAAAAGTCAACATTTTGCATTTAAAATGTTGGGGGGCAGATCTCATTACTGGCCCCCCAACTTAAAAAGTGGGGGGGCCTTGGCCCCACTGTCCCCCCCCCATTCCTACGCCTATGCATTGCTCCGTTCACAAAAATATTGTCACCCCTTGGTAGCTCTACTGTTAAGGAGAAACATTTCCAAACTTTAGACCTAACTTAAAACTCGACATCCCGAAATAGACGGGATTTGGTAGGACAGTTCGTTAAGGACTTAAGGAAATCGATTAAGGAGAGTAGGTTTTCGCTGCTGTAAGAGTAACCCTAAGACACCCTAGAGGCCTAGATAATGAAGTCAGCGTTTTTGGCTTGCAGGTGTCGGGTATTTATATCCATTTTGTAACCTTCCCAGCCTGTCAGCGATTGCTATTGGCTGAGGCTCTACAGAGTTCACTGATTGGCTGGAGTGAAGTAGCAGATGGAAAAACCGTGGGAAACCGACCGACTAATGGTTTTCCTAGCACAGACCCTATCGGACAACTCAAGACTCAAACAGTTTACCTAACTAATTGACAAACTGTCGGGACTAATCTAGTTTGTTAGTGAGAACTAGGCGCTAATCCTAGTGACTAGTGACTCACTACAAGACATAAGTATAATGGTAATATGGGTTTCAATTCTGAATGGACTGTATTGCTTATCTCAGGGGTCGGTAAACTTATTAGTGTGCGGACCACGGAAAGAATTTAAAAGACGACAGCGGGTCGCATTAACTGCAGGACGATATGAGACACGGGAGAGATTAGATACGGGATAGATGAGATTAGATAAGAGATTAGATACGGCATCTGGCCCTTATTATACTGAAATAATTTTGTATGTTCTCCAGCCATTCAAACCCAGCGAGTCAAACTATGCTGCGTCGCATAATTTCTACCGCCGCTGCTCCGGCAGCAGTTGGGCCCTACAGCCAGGCTGTCCAGCTAGGCCAGACTCTGTACATGTCTGGCCAGATTGGGCTAGACCCGGCCACTATGCAAATGGCCGGACCGGATGTTGAGACTCAGGCTGAACAGGTGCTAGTCAACATGGCCGCCGTGCTGAAGGCGGCTGGCTCGGACATGAGCCAGGTGGTGAAGACCACCGTCCTGTTGGCCGATATGAACGACTTTGCGCGGGTAAATGCTATCTATGCTAAGCATTTCAGTGAGCCCTACCCGGCCAGGGCCTGTTACCAGGCTGCAGGTCTGCCCAAGCAGGCCCTGGTTGAGATTGAAGCTGTGGCCTTCGTTGGCGATGTTAAAGACGAGAAATGAGACCTATTCTTCGACATGTTAGGGTAGCATTGTAGCAAAAGCAGACAAGAACCGATTTTTCACCAATAAATTTGATCGCTGCATTAAAATATGTAGAACAAAGTCAGCCTTTGTCATTTATAGATAGGTCATAGATTCATTATAGGTAAATATCTGTGCCACCATTTTTTGTTTAATTATATTGTAAGCACCTCTGATTGACATATTGAGCATCTGATCTTTATTCGTGTGCCCTACAATCTTTCCTTCATATAGATTCATTGCCATTTGAAATAAATATATTTGATGATTGACTGACATTATTTTTATCAGTTACTTGTTCATCAGATAAGTAGTTTCTAGTTTTGAGAGTCGTTATGACATATTTATATCAATAAAAGTAACTGAATATTCCTTTCGTTTTCATTTGGTCTTAGAACCATACAATTATTACTGGAAGTAGTCCGATCCGGTTCTAGTGACTTGTTGTGCGCCGAAAGCAGAAATAATTTGTTTTTTTTTCTAATAATTGCGAGGTGCGTGAAAAATCGACAGAATTATAGGAGCTAAATAATAATATTATCTAAAGTATTAGGGACATTTCATCGATATTTAGAAATTTAAATTAAATCTACGCTATATTTTAGCCAAGTAAATATGGATCCAAGTAAATTTGACTGTGTACGAAAGAGTCGTATAGTAGGGCCTACGACCCACTGAAGTGTTGAAATAGACTGCTAATAATAATATTTGATCCTATGGAATTTCTAGCTCGTAGAGTGGAAGCTACGACTATACTAAACTGGCTAAGTAATAGACACTTTACTAATTTTCAAACCCCCTCTGTATATATGCGTTGGTAGCTTATCAGAGAAATATTCAGAACACAGACTACTGACTATAAAATCTAGTATGTTCTGTATTCATACATGCGCAACCTCCCAAATCTTAGCCGGCCGTGCGACTTAGTTTTTGCTCTCATTTGCGACTTAGTTCATTTCATTGCTCTATTTACGACTTAGTTTGCTCTCATTTGCTCTCTTTTTCTCTCCCCTTTTTCCTTTTCTTCACGCCTTCCTTTTTTGTCCCTTGGTCCCCCCTTTGATTTTTTTGCGCTTGGTCAATTGGTTTTTGCGACTTACCTTGCTTGGCCCTCGTTTCACCCGGCCGGTTCGGCCGGGTCGGCCGGGTGTTGCGCATGTATGTTCTGTATTTATATATTCACAGTCAGTTTGTGTCAACTGTTCTGTTTTCAATCTGTTATGCTGCTCGAATAAACACCAGACCAAGATCTCATTTAGTCACTTACATGAAACTATCTAATCTACAAGGCTGCTTTGAAATTGAAAGCGAATTACTTTGAGAGATAACTGCATATATACTGTAATATTGCTGTATCATCGTGCACATTATTTTGCACGCTATTGCAACAGAACTTAAAGATATAATAAGTACTAAAAAATCTAGGAGAAAGTCAGGCAGGCCATTCAGTTTTATGTTCTAAAGCTTTCGTGACTGCCGCCTGTAATATCAACACTCTCCCTACTCGACATGGTGTTCATAAAACTGAGTTTACAACGGCTGCTTTGCAAGTTTTTCATGTCGATTCTCTGGGCGCTTCTTGCGTTGCTGCTGCTGCTGCTGTTGCCTCCGTCTGCTAGTACGGTCGAACTGCCAGACGAGGCCTCGCTGAGGGCGATTTTCATTGGTCGGTGCAACGAATTTCAACTGCTGAGGCATGCGGAGCTGTTTCCGGATGTGTGAGTTCACTCGAGTTGTGAACTCACAAAGATTTCTGTCAATCTTGCAACTCGTACTTGAAGGCTTTGAATTAGATTTGCCTTCAAACTGCACAAGTGCGATAAAACTCGTCACATTTCTCCTCGAAGCACACTTGACGCATATCATTTAGCTCCCCTAAATCTTCCAGAAGCAGCCACAAGAACTGCTCACAGCTGTGGCAGGCCTTCGGCTCAGCTGCACTGAGGCCTAACATATGCCAGCCTAAGCCGGAGGACTTTGTACACTTACTGGAATTGGCCAATCATGATATACCGAAAGATCAGGTTGGTGGGATGGATTAGGGAGTCAGTGGGATGGATTAGGGAGTCAGTGCAATGGATTAGGGAGTCAGTGGGATGGATTAGTGAGTCCGTGGGATGGATTAGTGAGTCACTGAGATCGATTAGTGAGTCAGTGAGATCGATTAGTGATTCGGTGCAATGGATTAGTGAGTCAGTGAGATCGATTAGTGAGTCAGTGCAGATATGGATTAGTGTGAGTCAGTGCGATTAAAATCGAAACTAATAAGGCATTGAAATTATTCTGTGATGCAATACTACGGTGTAAAATACGCTCGTAATGGCTTTTGGACAACCCATTCATTCTGGATCACTATAGGGAGCTAAAAATATTCTACAATTTTCCTCTGCTTATTCACCCAAGCCAGCTGTGCCCGAGGCTAACTGAAATATTTCTGAGCAAGTGATAGCAATTATCAACGGTACATGCATGCCCGATTTGTGCCCTAAACAAAACATGTCATTCACGGTGTCATTTTCAGTTCGTCTTCTGGTCGGGCACTATGTACAGTCTTGTGGCCAAAGTCAGGGATATGCCTGGATATTTTCCGTTGGAGAAGACTCTCATTGGTATGAGGTTGTCTTTAAAAAATTAATTTTACTTTGCTGTATCTGTGAGCACTCTGCCATGTAATTGGACTTGGCAGAATCTGTGCCATCTACCAGTCTGGGAGATTCAGAGAATCTGTGCCATCTACCAGTCTGGGAGATTCAGAATCTGTGCCATCTACCAGTCTGGGAGATTCAGAGAATCTGTGCCATCTACCAGTCTGGGAGATTCAGAATCTGTGCCATCTACCAGTCTGGGAGATTCAGAGAATCTGTGCCATCTACCAGTCTGGGAGATTCAGAATCTGTGCCATCTACCAGTCTGGGAGATTCAGAATCTGTGCCATCTACCAGTCTGGGAGAGTCAGAGAATCTGTGCCATCTACCAGTCTGGGAGAGTCAGAGAATCTGTGCAATCTACCAGTCTGGGAGATTCAGAATCTGTGCCATCTACCAGTCTGGGAGATTCAGAATCTGTGCCATCTACCAGTCTGGGAGAGTCAGAGAATCTGTGCCATCTACCAGTCTGGGAGAGTCAGAGAATCTGTGCAATCTACCAGTCTGGGAGATTCAGAATCTGTGCCATCTACCAGTCTGGGAGAGTCAGAGAATCTGTGCAATCTACCAGTCTGGGAGATTCAGAATCTGTGCCATCTACCAGTCTGGGAGATTCAGAATCTGTGCCATCTACCAGTCTGGGAGAGTCAGAGAATCTGTGCCATCTACCAGTCTGGGAGAGTCAGAGAATCTGTGCCATCTACCAATCTGGGAGATTCCGAATCTGTGCCATCTACCAGTCTGGGAGATTCAGAATCTGTGCCATCTACCAGTCTGGGAGAGTCAGAGAATCTGTGCCATCTACCAGTCTGGGAGAGTCAGAGAATCTGTGCAATCTACCAGTCTGGGAGATTCAGAATCTGTGCCATCTACCAGTCTGGGAGAGTCAGAATCTGTGCAATCTACCAGTCTGGGAGATTCAGAATCTGTGCCATCTACCAGTCTGGGAGATTCAGAATCTGTGCCATCTACCAGTCTGGGAGAGTCAGAGAATCTGTGCCATCTACCAGTCTGGGAGATTCAGAATCTGTGCCATCTACCAGTCTGGGAGATTCAGAATCTGTGCCATCTACCAGTCTGGGAGATTCAGAATCTGTGCCATCTACCAGTCTGGGAGATTCAGAATCTGTGCCATCTACCAGTCTGGGAGATTCAGAATCTGTGCCATCTACCAGTCTGGGAGATTCAGAATCTGTGCCATCTACCAGTCTGGGAGATTCAGAATCTGTGCCATCTACCAATCTGGGAGATTCCGAATCTGTGCCATCTACCAGTCTGGGAGATTCAGAATCTGTGCCATCTACCAGTCTGGGAGAGTCAGAGAATCTGTGCCATCTACCAGTCTGGGAGATTCAGAATCTGTGCCATCTACCAGTCTGGGAGATTCAGAATCTGTGCCATCTACCAGTCTGGGAGATTCAGAATCTGTGCCATCTACCAGTCTGGGAGATTCAGAATCTGTGCCATCTACCAATCTGGGAGATTCCGAATCTGTGCCATCTACCAGTCTGGGAGATTCAGAATCTGTGCCATCTACCAGTCTGGGAGATTCAGAATCTGTGCCATCTACCAGTCTGGAAGATTCAGAGAATCTGTGCCATCTACCAGTCTGGGAGATTCAGAATCTGTGCCATCTACCAGTCTGGGAGATTCAGAATCTGTGCCATCTACCAGTCTGGGAGATTCAGAATCTGTGCCATCTACCAGTCTGGGAGATTCAGAATCTGTGCCATCTACCAATCTGGGAGATTCCGAATCTGTGCCATCTACCAGTCTGGGAGATTCAGAATCTGTGCCATCTACCAGTTTGGGAGATTCAGAATCTGTGCCATCTACCAGTCTGGAAGATTCAGAGAATCTGTGCCATCTACCAGTCTGGGAGATTCAGAATCTGTGCCATCTACCAGTCTGGGAGATTCAGAATCTGTGCCATCTACCAGTCTGGGAGATTCCGAATCTGTGCCATCTACCAGTCTGGGAGATTCAGAATCTGTGCCATCTACCAGTCTGGGAGATTCAGAATCTGTGCCATCTACCAGTCTGGGAGATTCAGAATCTGTGCCATCTACCAGTCTGGGAGATTCAGAATCTGTGCCATCTACCAGTCTGGGAGATTCAGAGAATCTGTGCCATCTACCAGTCTGGGAGATTCAGAATCTGTGCCATCTACCAGTCTGGGAGATTCAGAATCTGTGCCATCTACCAGTCTGGGAGATTCAGAATCTGTGCCATCTACCAATCTGGGAGATTCCGAATCTGTGCCATCTACCAGTCTGGGAGATTCAGAATCTGTGCCATCTACCAGTCTGGGAGATTCAGAATCTGTGCCATCTACCAGTCTGGGAGATTCAGAATCTGTGCCATCTACCAGTCTGGGAGATTCAGAGAATCTGTGCCATCTACCAGTCTGGGAGATTCAGAATCTGTGCCATCTACCAGTCTGGGAGATTCAGAATCTGTGCCATCTACCAGTCTGGGAGAGTCAGAGAATCTGTGCCATCTACCAGTCTGGGAGAGTCAGAGAATCTGTGCAATCTACCAGTCTGGGAGATTCAGAATCTGTGCCATCTACCAGTCTGGGAGATTCAGAATCTGTGCCATCTACCAGTCTGGGAGAGTCAGAGAATCTGTGCCATCTACCAGTCTGGGAGAGTCAGAGAATCTGTGCAATCTACCAGTCTGGGAGATTCAGAATCTGTGCCATCTACCAGTCTGGGAGAGTCAGAGAATCTGTGCAATCTACCAGTCTGGGAGATTCAGAATCTGTGCCATCTACCAGTCTGGGAGATTCAGAATCTGTGCCATCTACCAGTCTGGAGAGTCAGAGAATCTGTGCCATCTACCAGTCTGGGAGAGTCAGAGAATCTGTGCCATCTACCAATCTGGGGAGATTCCGAATCTGTGCCATCTACCAGTCTGGGAGATTCAGAATCTGTGCCATCTACCAGTCTGGGAGAGTCAGAGAATCTGTGCCATCTACCAGTCTGGGAGAGTCAGAGAATCTGTGCAATCTACCAGTCTGGGAGATTCAGAATCTGTGCCATCTACCAGTCTGGGAGATTCAGAATCTGTGCAATCTACCAGTCTGGGAGATTCAGAATCTGTGCCATCTACCAGTCTGGGAGATTCAGAATCTGTGCCATCTACCAGTCTGGGAGAGTCAGAGAATCTGTGCCATCTACCAGTCTGGGAGATTCAGAATCTGTGCCATCTACCAGTCTGGGAGATTCAGAATCTGTGCCATCTACCAGTCTGGGAGATTCAGAATCTGTGCCATCTACCAGTCTGGGAGATTCAGAATCTGTGCCATCTACCAATCTGGGAGATTCCGAATCTGTGCCATCTACCAGTCTGGGAGATTCAGAATCTGTGCCATCTACCAGTCTGGGAGAGTCAGAGAATCTGTGCCATCTACCAGTCTGGGAGAGTCAGAGAATCTGTGCAATCTACCAGTCTGGGAGATTCAGAATCTGTGCCATCTACCAGTCTGGGAGATTCAGAATCTGTGCAATCTACCAGTCTGGGAGATTCAGAATCTGTGCCATCTACCAGTTTGGGAGATTCAGAATCTGTGCCATCTACCAGTCTGGGAGAGTCAGAGAATCTGTGCCATCTACCAGTCTGGGAGATTCAGAATCTGTGCCATCTACCAGTCTGGGAGATTCAGAATCTGTGCCATCTACCAGTCTGGGAGATTCAGAATCTGTGCCATCTACCAGTCTGGGAGATTCAGAATCTGTGCCATCTACCAGTCTGGGAGATTCAGAATCTGTGCCATCTACCAGTCTGGGAGATTCAGAATCTGTGCCATCTACCAGTCTGGGAGAGTCAGAATCTGTGCCATCTACCAATCTGGGAGATTCCGAATCTGTGCCATCTACCAGTCTGGGAGATTCAGAATCTGTGCCATCTACCAGTCTGGGAGAGTCAGAGAATCTGTGCCATCTACCAGTCTGGGAGATTCAGAATCTGTGCCATCTACCAGTCTGGGAGATTCAGAATCTGTGCCATCTACCAGTCTGGGAGATTCAGAATCTGTGCCATCTACCAGTCTGGGAGATTCAGAATCTGTGCCATCTACCAATCTGGGAGATTCCGAATCTGTGCCATCTACCAGTCTGGGAGATTCAGAATCTGTGCCATCTACCAGTCTGGGAGATTCAGAATCTGTGCCATCTACCAGTCTGGGAGAGTCAGAGAATCTGTGCCATCTACCAGTCTGGGAGATTCAGAATCTGTGCCATCTACCAGTCTGGGAGATTCAGAATCTGTGCCATCTACCAGTCTGGGAGATTCAGAATCTGTGCCATCTACCAGTCTGGGAGATTCAGAATCTGTGCCATCTACCAATCTGGGAGATTCCGAATCTGTGCCATCTACCAGTCTGGGAGATTCAGAATCTGTGCCATCTACCAGTCTGGGAGATTCAGAATCTGTGCCATCTACCAGTCTGGAAGATTCAGAGAATCTGTGCCATCTACCACTCTGGGAGATTCAGAATCTGTGCCATCTACCAGTCTGGGAGATTCCGAATCTGTGCCATCTACCAGTCTGGGAGATTCAGAATCTGTGCCATCTACCAGTCTGGGAGATTCCGAATCTGTGCCATCTACCAGTCTGGGAGATTCAGAATCTGTGCCATCTACCAGTCTGGGAGATTCAGAATCTGTGCCATCTACCAGTCTGGGAGATTCAGAATCTGTGCCATCTACCAGTCTGGGAGATTCAGAATCTGTGCCATCTACCAGTCTGGGAGATTCAGAATCTGTGCCATCTACCAGTCTGGGAGATTCAGAATCTGTGCCATCTACCAGTCTGGGAGATTCAGAATCTGTGCCATCTACCAGTCTGGGAGATTCAGAGAATCTGTGCCATCTACCAGTCTGGGAGATTCAGAATCTGTGCCATCTACCAGTCTGGGAGATTCAGAATCTGTGCCATCTACCAGTCTGGGAGATTCAGAATCTGTGCCATCTACCAGTCTGGGAGATTCAGAATCTGTGCCATCTACCAGTCTGGGAGATTCAGAATCTGTGCCATCTACCAGTCTGGGAGATTCAGAATCTGTGCCATCTACCAGTCTGGGAGATTCAGAGAATCTGTGCCATCTACCAGTCTGGGAGATTCAGAATCTGTGCCATCTACCAGTCTGGGAGATTCAGAATCTGTGCCATCTACCAGTCTGGGAGATTCCGAATCTGTGCCATCTACCAGTCTGGGAGATTCCGAATCTGTGCCATCTACCAGTCTGGGAGATTCAGAATCTGTGCCATCTACCAGTCTGGGAGATTCAGGATCTGTGCCATCTACCAGTCTGGGAGATTCAGAATCTGTGCAATCTACCAGTCTGGGAGATTCAGAGAATCTGTGCCATCTACCAGTCTGGGAGATTCAGAATCTGTGCAATCTACCAGTCTGGGAGATTCAGAATCTGTGCCATCTACCAATCTGGGAGATTCCGAATCTGTGCCATCTACCAGTCTGGGAGATTCAGAATCTGTGCCATCTACCAGTCTGGGAGATTCAGAATCTGTGCCATCTACCAGTCTGGGAGATTCAGAGAATCTGTGCCATCTACCAGTCTGGGAGATTCAGAATCTGTGCCATCTACCAGTCTGGAAGATTCAGAGAATCTGTGCCATCTACCAGTCTGGGAGATTCAGAATCTGTGCAATCTACCAGTCTGGGAGATTCCGAATCTGTGCCATCTACCAATCTGGGAGATTCCGAATCTGTGCCATCTACCAGTCTGGGAGATTCAGAATCTGTGCCATCTACCAGTCTGGGAGATTCAGAATCTGTGCCATCTACCAGTCTGGGAGAGTCAGAGAATCTGTGCCATCTACCAGTCTGGGAGATTCAGAATCTGTGCCATCTACCAGTCTGGGAGATTCAGAATCTGTGCCATCTACCAGTCTGGGAGATTCAGAATCTGTGCCATCTACCAATCTGGGAGATTCCGAATCTGTGCCATCTACCAGTCTGGGAGATTCAGAATCTGTGCCATCTACCAGTCTGGGAGATTCCGAATCTGTGCCATCTACCAGTCTGGGAGATTCAGAATCTGTGCCATCTACCAGTCTGGGAGATTCCGAATCTGTGCCATCTACCAGTCTGGGAGATTCAGAATCTGTGCCATCTACCAGTCTGGGAGATTCAGAATCTGTGCCATCTACCAGTCTGGGAGATTCAGAATCTGTGCCATCTACCAGTCTGGGAGAGTCAGAGAATCTGTGCCATCTACCAGTCTGGGAGATTCAGAATCTGTGCCATCTACCAGTCTGGGAGATTCAGAATCTGTGCCATCTACCAGTCTGGGAGATTCCGAATCTGTGCCATCTACCAGTCTGGGAGATTCAGAATCTGTGCCATCTACCAGTCTGGGAGAGTCAGAGAATCTGTGCCATCTACCCGTCTGGAAGATTCAGAATCTGTGCCATCTACCAGTCTGGAAGATTCAGAATCTGTGCCATCTACCAGTCTGGAAGGTATGTGTTGACTTATTAAGCTTCATATACCCTGGCGCAGGTTACACGATGAACTCCATTGACTGGTGCAACTATTATTGCACCGAAAATCGAACCAGCGGCACCATGTTGGTGCGAAAGCGCCGAATTCGCTCGCTTGACACTGAGACAAAGCGAGAGGGTTGCACAAGCTACACCCTGCCATTCTGGATTGCCGCTTCGAAATGGGTGAGCACAGCAGAACATTGTTATAGATACATCCCAGACAAAAGTACTATTTGCTTAGAAAGCATGTGATTGGAAACATTCATTTGTGTCATGAGCTGAAAATGCTTGGAAAATTTCTTACGACATGAATTGAAGATTTCTTCATCGTTTGAGCACAGACTCACATTATCGGGGCCTTCGGTTAAGCCCTCCGAAATGAATTGTTTGCTTTAGCATACTCTTCAACCATGTCATCTATTTGCTACGCTGTGTGCCGATCAAAAAGGTGAAAAGGTAAACAGATAGAAGGATTCTTGCAAATTCTATCGCCTTCAGGTTCAGACAATGTAGCTGTTGCATGGGTTTTGATGCAGTTTTGCATTGTATTTTTGTGAAGCATGGAACAAAAAAAGTAGATATAAGAATTGATTTATTGGCAGATGCTTGAACATCCTATTATAAGAGATAATGAGCACGACAAAGCATTCATTGTCCAAAAGTTTGCAGGAAAATCGGTGGGAAAAGTTTCCGTTCTTCTCAACGCTTCAGTGGAGACTCCGTTTAAAGAGGGCTCGTAAGTTCCACTTTGGGTCATCAATAAGTTGTCAGGTGTGAGGGAGATTTTTATGAATTGACAAGTAAGGTAGATAAAAAATTTATGATTAGGCAGGTGTGAGAGAGATTAGAAATTGGTGATAAGGCAAGTGTGAGGTAGATAAGA
Source organism: Macrostomum hystrix (assembly GCA_950097015.1). Taxonomy (NCBI): domain Eukaryota; kingdom Metazoa; phylum Platyhelminthes; family Macrostomidae; genus Macrostomum; species Macrostomum hystrix. Next base: position 142,142 of record CATNEN010000033.1, read on the forward strand.
GTTTATGATTAGGCAGGTCCGGGGGAGATAAGAAATTGGTGATAAGGCAAGTGTGAGGTAGATAAGAGTTTATGATTAGGCAGGTGTGAGAGAGATAAGAAATTGGTGATAAGGCAAGTGTGAGGTAGATAAAAAATTTATGATTAGGCAGGTGTGAGAGAGATAAGAAATAGGTGATAAGGCAAGTGTGAGGTAGATAAAAAAATTATGATTAGGCAGGTGTGACAGAGATAAGAAATAGGTGATAAGGCAAGTGTGAGGTAGATTAGAAATAGGTGATAAGGCAAGTGTGAGAGAGATAAGAAATAGGTGATAAGGCAAGTGTGAGGTAGATAAAAAATTATGATTAGGCAGGTGTGAGAGAGATAAGAAATAGGTGATAAGGCAAGTGTGAGGTAGATAAAAGAGTTTTTATTAGTCAGGTGTGATGGAGATTAGAGATTTTTATGATACAATGCAGGTAGGATTTGGATTAGACATAGGTGAACAGTCTGGTAAGAAATAATTAATAGAGGATTCAGAGACAGGTAGGAAGAATGTGATTTTCAATTGGGTGCATAAAAAGCAACTCGCAGCGCTGTCGAATGACTCAGGATCTTCGGCCAGTTCGAGCTGCCGCTGCTGATGTCGCCCCGAGTAAGCCGAGTTGCCATCTACCCGCTGCGCTCCCTGAGCGACCAGCGACCGCCAGCATTCAGCACCTGCAATGAGGACAAGTCGGTCCTGCGGCTGCTGCAGACCCTGCGACAGAATTTTGTGCCCGCCGTCTGCCAGGATGATCCGCAGTGAGTCCGCTCGCCACGTGAGTTCGAATCCCGGTTGAAATCTGAGTCCGACACCGACTGCCGCCCGCCCGCAGGTTCCTGGTGCACAGCCTGTGCTCGGAGTGGCCGCAGGCGGAGCGATGTCGCCTCGCCGACAGCTCAGCTGGCGTCGGAGTCAATCGGCGTGGCTTCGACCATTTGCACTGGACGTCTGCGGTCTCGGCAGTCCTGACTGTCAGGGCAGCCATTCGACTGGCTGTCTGATGCAATGGGAAAACTTTGGGTTTGAGAGTTCTTAAATTGGGATAAATTTCTAGATTGGGATAAATTTATGATTTAGATAAATTTCTAGATTAGGATAAATTTGTAGATTATAACACATTTTATATTGGGATACACTTCAGAACTGGGATAAATCTTAGGATTGGGGAAAAATGGAAAACGCGAATGTCTTGGTCGGGATAAATTTCGGGATTGGGATAAATTTTAGAATTATGAAGCACTCACAGGTTTTGGGAATAAGAAGGAAATATAATAGTTGGTAAATTCGCTACCTATGAAATATTTTCCCATTAAAATTTCTAATTTATTGTTCCTCGTAAATAAAAAAAATTAATATTTCCGTATTTTACACCTTGTACTCGTATCTCTTGATATGAAACCTGGTTTGCTCAAACACTGGCCTTCTTTTAATTGATATTTTTTGTACCCCATACATATATGTACCCCAACACAGACACCTTTTTACACATGATCACACACTGACACCTTCCAGGCCTTCAATGATCACACACTGACACCTTCCAGGCCTTCAATGATCACACACTGACACCTTCCACACCTTCAATGATCACACACTGACACCTTCCAGGCCTTCAATGATTACACACTGACACCTTCCAGACCTTCAATGATCACACACTGACACCTTCCACACCTTCAATGATCACACACTGACACCTTCCAGGTCTTCAATGATCACACACTGACACCTTCCAGGTCTTCAATGATCACACACTGACACCTTCCACACCTTCAATGATCACACACTGACACCTTCCAGGCCTTCAATGATTACACACTGACACCTTCCACACCTTCAATGATCACACACTGACACCTTCCACACCTTCAATTATCACACACTGACACCTTCCAGGCCTTCAATGATCACAAACTGACACCTTCCACACCTTCAATGATCACACACTGACACCTTCCAGGCCTTCAATTATCACACGCTGACACCTTCCAGACCTTCAATGATCACACACTGACACCTTCCAGACCTTCAATTATCACACGCTGACACCTTCCAGACCTTCAATGATCACACGCTGACACCTTCCAGAACTATAAATGCACCGAAACCCATGCTTCTATTATGCAAGCATAGCTCAAAGCATATTCCAATGCACTATCTGCAAAAGTGCAAGTTCAGTTCGCCAAGTTTAATTAGCATATTTGGCTACAAAACTCTGATCCTAAAGCTGGGTCAATAGCATGCGGTGTACGAGTTTTTTTAGCCTTTTACCAGACAAAATTTCACTACAGTGCGGCAAAGACTCACTTTGAGTCAACTGTTCAAAGTGTTCCCTTGTCGTGATTTTGCATTTTTTTCGCCGAATTAATTTGCACTGGAAAACGGATATTATCCAACTATGTACCGTAGTCTAATTCAATAATTGAAGATTAAAATACTGTCTTCTGCTCCCAGAAGTCCCAGATGAAGTCCCAGATTCATGTTAGAATGCTACAAAATGGCAATGAAAATGGTCAAAAATACACCAGTAGGACCGCTTCCCGTCTGCACTACAATTGCGGGGTCAGTGTCACAAAATTAACCCCGTTGTAGGATCGGTTATAACTCAATTAGCAACCATGCAGTCTCTCTGGTGGTTTTGACTAGCAAAGCTATCGGGAGACGGAGATGAATTTTTCCAACACTGAGAGTTCGCTGGCATGCTACAGTATTAGCACTTCTAGTGCTCAGTCCGCCGTAATTTTGCTGTGATCTAGCTATTTTAAAGTTGCTTGCTGTGGTAACGGACATGCTAACATATGGGTACGTAAAACGATTATGTCAACCGAGATTCTAGCTACGATTCTCTGCTTCGATTCGAACTACGACTTCATCTTATATTCTAACTACGGTTTCTGCTTCGATTTGACTTAAGATTCCTGCTGTGTTTTCAGCACTACTCTTGCTTGGATTCTGGTAGAACTGTTTATCGCTGTTAAGCACTGCAGTTAAACAGGTAAAATGTCACACTGTACTCGCTAAATACGAGCTCATTAGTTTAAATTACACTAGCTAAATGAGTGAAGATTTCAATTTGCATGGCTAGAAAAAAATTCGTTCTTGAAATGCAGAACTTTCATGGAAAAATAAAGAGCCGTATTGTCGACGTCATTGCAAAATAAAAACCAAATAAGTCTATCAATTATTCTTTATAAAAAGCGTTTCATGATAAAAAATACACTCTTATATGGGTAAATTGGCTGGTATTTCGAGAAATCACATCCTGCAATTTGCAGAGCTTGCCTTTAGGGATCACGATCCAGCTGATAGTCCAATTTCGAGCTTGTCATGCAGAGCAGAGCTTGGCTTTGTTTGCTGAGTCGTCGCATTTTTTTTATTCTTCCTCGTGTTAGAATTCTGTAAAGTTTTTCGTGTAGGTCTGTGGGCTTAGAATCACGAGCCATGAGCGCTCTGTTTCGACTTATTTATTTCCAATTAAACAGTTTTTTCCTTTCTTGTCTAAAAATATTTGAATCAATTAGTCATGACACAAAATGATAAGGTTCATCAAGACAACACTCGTAACTTCTCTATTATTGTTTCTAAATGTGTAATTAATTGAAATGGATATACTAGTGTGTATAGTGTTGGGTAATTTGCTTGGTGTTTAAGTCGTCTTCCAATGTAACCTCTACTGCATTTGTCTATCAAATCAATCAATTGATAGTACATGGCACTGCATGTATGCATGTTCTTTAGCACAATTTCTTATAAGACCCACTAACGACAAAGCTTAAAAATGTTTTGACATGCGAACAAAGATATATTTCCTTTAATTATTCCGTTACGTGGTTGTTATATCGATCAAAACTTGGCCATTGAACTCGTGATTTAAAGGTATACGCATTGACAAGGTAAAGAAAGCCATATAGTCACGTTTTTGGAGCGAGACTATTAGTATGTATACTTACTGAAACAAGTCGAATGATATTCCCAGCCTGAATTAAAACGAACCAAATATCACTGAACTATGTAATATGTATATTTGTTTAAATTACGAAGCTTTCATCGTTTCTAAACATTCAACTTAGGTCAGGGTGAAGTATATTTAAAATTCCATTTTCTCAATTTAGCTTTATTGTATTATTATATAACATGGAGTGCTAATATTAGAGTAGTTGCAAAATTAGAAAATTACCATATGATATATTATACCAATATCTTACATCGATACAGAGATTCTTAAATGTTTCATTTTTCATGCACACATATAAGTACTACATTTTAATTATTACAAATGACAAAAGTCGAAGCAAAGTTCGTTTGAACATTACAAATGGTATAAAGTATAAACGATTACGTAACTAACTACAGCTACGTTTTCATTTATTTAATTATAAGCTACATGCATTTTGCTGACATACCAAGGCATCAATAAAATTATTGCTTTGGGCACTAAACTTTTTTAGATCTTCCAGCTTATTATGTATGTAAATTTCAGTGCTAATGCTAAGTTAGTCCCCTGCTTTACTTTAAATCACCGTTAGAGATGCTAAATGCAGAGGTCAAGACTTTAAGATAACTATTAATTTAATAGCTATTTTAATGCCATGCTTTATTCGTGTAATAAAGCATAATTAGCATATCTAATGGGGCCTAAAAACACTTCGTTGGATAATTAAAAATATATATGTTTCTTTTTTGTTTATTAACTGCATATGTAATTAAAAATGTAAAAACATTTTTTCAATTAATACATACTGATTCATTACCCAATATCTTAAATCAAATAGCATTTCTCCAATGCAATCCTATTTTGACAGCTAGCTTTTATATTAAACACTCTTGGCACAATTGACAGCATGATATATGCAAGCTATCACACATGCACTCCGTCCTATCTTTTCTGCAGCTCATCTGTCGTCTCCAGGATGCACACTTCTGTCAGCGAAGCCGCCCGCCAGCTTCGAATCGGAGACGCCTTCGCAAACGCGGACGTCGACGCCGATGGACGGCTGAGCAGAGCCGATGTCAAGGTGGCCTGGATTGAGCTGTTCGGCTACAAGCCCTGCCGGCGAGAGCTCGACCTCATCATGCAGTCTCAGCCCCAGCCATCGGCGCCTGTTGAAGATGGCCGCGATTTTGTGACCCTCGACACTTTCCGCCGCCTGGCATCGGCCCGGATGTCTCGTCTGGATCCCGACGGCCAGCTGCGGCACGCGTTCGCCGCCCTAGACTCTCTGGGCCGCAACTTCCTCCGGTTGGAGGACCTACGCCGCGCCGTCGAGCAGGTGGCGCCCCGCCTGGCCGCCTCCTCCAGCTTCGCCGTTGATCGGGCCTTCGCCGAGATCGACGCCGACGGCGACGGGCGAGTCACCTACCGGGACTTTGAGTTCGCTATGAAATTCGAGCCTGGACAAACTTGAGCACAGCGTGGCCACTGTGCTCCAGCTCCACTTCTGTTGTCTTCTGATCTAGCTACTGCATTTGACACCGTGCCTACTCTCTACTTCTCTACTCTACTTATCATGGTCTACTTCTCTCATATTGAGAAAGAGCGACTATACCGAGTATTTATTAATACAAAATGAAGGCCAAAATCAACATTCTAGCAAGTAATCCTAATAAGAGTGTGAGTTGCAGAGCAGTCAACGCGTTTGCGCGACGATTCCGCGACGAGGCCACCTTTTTGTTCGGGCGCAGCCGCGGAGAGAAGGCTTTGGGGGCTTGTCGTGCAATTTACGCCCTTGAGGGCCAACCTTCAAGGCACAGTGAGAGTGTTCACTGCCTGACGATGAGAAAGTCAGGGCAGATGTACACACCTGTGTGAGCGTGTGCCTGCGTACAGTATCTGTGTGCGTGTGTGCTCAGGAGTCAGCGAAATGAGCAGAATTGCCTCCTCGCTGGCTGCGTGTCTAGTGTCACCAAATGATGCGCCACTACCTTCAGACCTGCAATTCTTATAATTATATTTATTAGTAAATCCTGTTTAATCGCGTTTCAACTACATCGTCAGTCATCGTTAATTAACGATTTAAGTTTATAGGTAACGATTTAGTCCCATAGTTAATTATTACAAATCAAGACTTGCCTGGCCATGACTAATTGTGTACTCGTAGTCAAGACGCGTCGCGTTTAAAAATAATTACTAACTACAATGTTGATTTAGTTGTTCATTAAATTTATTTAATATTCTTCTCACGTTCCACTTATCATTGTCTACTTCTCTGCTCTTCTTCTCAATGTCTACTTCTCGTTGACTACTTCTCATTATCTACGTACTTAACCCATCCTGTTTATAATGGCAGGGTTTATCAGCCCCTACACAGTTTGACCTTGCGTTCTCTAACTCTGTATATTTTCAGATCTCAGAACTCATTTGTGCTAACAAAAATAGCTATAATATAATTTTTGCATTTTCTATCTGTTCTTAGTCGATGATTTTCGATTCCGGGTAATTGAACAAATAGCAAAGGCGAGCCACATTCTCTGCTGTCGCTTTTGCACTCAAAAGTGCCCGTTGAATTTTTCATGCAAAAAATACAACTCTAATAAAACAGCGAATCGATGGGTGACATGTGCACTTATCGGATCTGATTGCTGTAGTTTATTTCTTAAAATATATTTGACAGCTCGGGTGATTCCAGCTTGCCTTTTTAATGCGGTTTCGAGTATGTAGCATAAACTATGTTTTTGATACTAATACCATGATTTGCATAGAGAAAGTTGAACCTAAATTATTTATAACAACCTTAGATACTTTCCCAAGTGAACACAGAAACACTCATGGTCTATCCATGACCCCTTCCTCACTGGTCTATTCATGACCATGATCTATCCATGACCCTTTCCTTACCGATCTATCCATGAGGAACCTTTCCAAACTGATCTATCCATGACCCTTTCCTTACCGATCTATCCATGAGGAACCTTTCCAAACTGATCTATCCATGACCCTTTCCTTACCGATCTATCCACATGCAACCTTTCCACACTGATCTATCCATGACCCTTTCCTTACCGATCTATCCACATGCAACCTTTCCACACTGATCTATCCATGACCCTTTCCTTACCGATCTATCCACATGGAACCTTTCCACACTGATCTATCCATGACCCTTTCCTTACCGATCTATCCACATGGAACCTTTCCACACTGATCTATCCATGACCCTTTCCTTACCGATCTATCCATGAGGAACCTTTCCAAACTGATCTATCCATGACCCTTTCCTTACCGATCTATCCATGAGGAACCTTTCCAAACTGATCTATCCATGACCCTTTCCTTACCGATCTATCCACATGCAACCTTTCCAAACTGATCTATCCATGACCCTTTCCTTACCGATCTATCCACATGGAACCTTTCCAAACTGATCTATCCATGACCCTTTCCTTACCGATCTATCCACATGGAACCTTTCCACACTGATCTATCCATGACCCTTTCCTTACCGATCTATCCACATGGAACCTTTCCACACTGATCTATCCATGACCCTTTCCTTACCGATCTATCCATGAGGAACCTTTCCAAACTGATCTATCCATGACCCTTTCCTTACCGATCTATCCATGAGGAACCTTTCCAAACTGATCTATCCATGACCCTTTCCTTACCGATCTATCCATGAGGAACCTTTCCACACTGATCTATCCATGACCCTTTCCTTACCGATCTATCCATGAGGAACCTTTCCACACTGATCTATCCATGACCCTTTCATTACCGATCTATCCACATGGAACCTTTCCACACTGATCTATCCATGACCCTTTCCTTACCGATCTATCCATGAGGAACCTTTCCACACTGATCTATCCATGACCCTTTCCTTACCGATCTATCCACATGCAACCTTTCCAAACTGATCTATCCATGACCCTTTCCTTACCGATCTATCCATGAGGAACCTTTCCACACTGATCTATCCATGACCCTTTCCTTACCGATCTATCCACATGGAACCTTTCCACACTGATCTATCCATGACCCTTTCCTTACCGATCTATCCATGAGGAACCTTTCCACGCTGATCTATCTATGACCCTTTCCTTACCGATCTATCCATGAGGAACCTTTCATAACTGATCTATGATATGCATAAAATATTCATTTAAATAAAATGTAGTCAATTATTTTATAAAGCGTGAGAAACTGTATTAATGCTCAGGAGACCACTACTTCAGGACAAACGGACAGGCAAAAGTACGGATTGATAAGCAGTTAAGCCTCACACGAGCATACCATATTCTTAATGCACTGATAATGGCGCAATCGATTTGCAAGCTGAAAATTCGAGAGAATTAACGATTAGACGGATAAGCACTGTTGTTAATCCGCAGAACGGATTTGTTTGATTATTTCCTTGCAACTGAGAAGTCAGACCAGCCATCAACCCCTTAGTCCAGTTAGCGAATGCGTGGGCTGTCTCTGAGTTAGCCTCACTTTAGCCATCAGCTTTCAACCTTATTTAGCATTCTCAGGCCTTTTATTTGAGATTAGGGTTTCAAAGCTCATCTAAAGTACTAAACGAAGTGAGCTCAATTAGTACTATTAAAGTCAGAAATTTTACAGTGTAAGGTACAATCCATTCCTTTCAGACTATATATCTTAATATTTTTAAGGCTTACATACATAGATTCCCATTGAGTTACATATTATGTACTTTTGTGCAGCTATTATCCGTGACCTCTGAGCACACACTCAAACAGGCGTGCCTCTGTGATTTGCTCTCAAGGGCGTAAATTGCGTGACACCCCACCGAGCCTTCTCTTCCCAAATTAGCGTGTTCTCGCCGCGGATTCGAGCTCGGGAACTTTGGTGCGAGAGGCAAGCGCGTTTAACCGCTCAGCCACAATTAGGTTCAGCTTAAGAAAGGTAAGATCGTTCATAGAACAGGGCATTGCGCGACAAGGGAAAAAAATTCATGGGATGCGAGTTTGAGGATAAGCAAGAGCAAATCCCAATCCAGGTTCTTCATGCTCCCCATGAAGGCGTCCTCACTGAACAACTCGATTCCGGCCCTGCCGAATCCACACGAAGTCGTCGCCACCGTTGGACGCCGCGCCGGCAGCGACTTTTGGCGCAACTCCGCCGCCGTTGTCGCCGCCGTCGCTGCGAACCTCGAGTAGGTCCAGCTTCTCAGCCAGTCTGTCATCATCTGGAGCCGCGGTTGCTGGCACATCCGAGATGTCTAGGATGCGTTCCCTGCTCGGTTCCGTCTCTGCCTGCAGCTCCGTTTGCTCCCGAGGCTCCGAGCCGCGGCGGTCGAACATCAGCCGGTAGAGCAGTTCGACGCATTCGACAAAGAAGGCCAGGGTGAGGCCGATGTACATGGAGCAGAGGCCGCCGATACGACTAAACAGGGCGTTGATTGTGAGCACAATCTTCTCCTGGCGCACCAGGGTGTTGTTCGATTGGCGCTTAACAACGACGTAGGTGAAGCTATCGTTGAACTGGAATGTCCCCGCACCGCTGGCGTTGAGCAGGCGCGGGTCGGTGATGTTCTCCATGGTGAAGTAGGCCCGCAGCAGCTCCAGGTTGCGCTTGAACTCGTCCTCTGGCGTCTTCCGCTCCTCCAGGCTGCTCATGTGCGACGCCCACCTCTCCGAGACCTCCTTGATCCAGTGCAGCATCCACTGAGTGTCGCGCCACTTGGTCACTGAGAGCTCCTTTTCGTAGCTGAGCTGCTGGCAGCGCGGCAGGCACTCGCTGGTCTCCAGGGCCTGTCGAATGCGTCGCTGGTCGAGGGTGCTGGCGCATGCCGCCCTCTGGTAGATCTTGTCGTCCAGGTGGCCGCAGTACGGATGCGTGTCGTTTGGTGGCGTCACAGTCGGCAGCTCGACGTACAGACAGCCGCAGGTGCTGAGGAAGGCCTCCTGGACGCGAGAGTTCAAGCAGAGCTCCTGGTCGTAGGCGTACCTGGTGCGGATTTTGATTGAAAGATTTCATTCAAGCTGCTGGAGACCTCTTCAAAGCACGCTTTGCTCGAACCAACGAACTTTGTGACAAATTCCTGGATAGGAAACAGACTTCAAACATCAAGCTTTTCCGTCGATACATGGGCCTGCCAGGCACACCAGCACTACCTTCAACGATTCTTTAGCGAGCGTCTAGGAAGCCGAAAATACTAGTTTGGGGAGCGTGTAGTTCAGGTAAATAGGTACCAGCATTTGCTGGGGTAAAAATTCGAGTGAGTGTGAGCCGCACACTGACTAGTTGCTTAAGTCCACGGACAGCACAGATGTACACATGCCGTTGGTCATAAGCAGGGTAAGGTCTGTTTCCGGTCCGGACGTTTATTTCAGAGGTTCTTGTTTTAAAGCATGGGGATAAAACTGGACTCAAGCCGGTCACCACCACCCGCCACTTACTGCTTGCCATGATCGATGAACTTGCGCGAACTGTGCCGCTCGTCCTCGGCGCTGACGCAGGGGTTCTTCGGCGTGTCGGCGCGCACAAACCGCACCGGCTGGTATTTGATCTCGTTCATCTTGCCGGGCTCAGTCTGGATGCCCTGCTCAAGGATCTACAAGTTGGAGGTGGGGTTCGGGTCTGCTGGTGGCACTCTGCTCTGTGTAGCAGCCCAAGGGGGCGAGTGATGACGTCACACTTGTCCAGCAATGCCCTTGACGGTACTCGAGAGCCGAAATATCTACCGAAATGAGAATATAGTTACTCGTGCTTCTTGTACTTTCCTTGATGAATTCTTTTCCGCTCCACCTTCAGTTTCATCTTCCGCCCCTCCTTCAGTTTCCTCGTCCGCCCCCTCCTTCAGTTTCCTCGTCCGCCCCCTCCTTCAGTTTCAAATTCCGCCCATCCTTCAGTTTTATCTTCCGCCCCTCCTTCAGTTTTGTCTTCCGCCCCTCTTCCAGTTTTATCTTCAGCCCCTCCTTCAGTTTCATCTTCCGCTCCCTCCTTCAGTTTCCCCTCCTTCAGTTTCATCTTCCGCCCCTCTTCCAGTTTCATCTTCCGCCCCTTTTCCAGTTTCATCTTCCGCCCCTCCTTCAGTTTCATTTCCCCCCTCCTTCAGCTTCATTTTCCGCCCCCTCCTTCAGCTTCATTTTCGCCCCTCCTTCAGTTTCATCTTTCGCCCCCTCCTTCAGTTTCCCCTCCTTCAGTTTCATCTTCCGCCCCCTCCTTCAGTTTCCCCTCCTTCAGTTTCATCTTTCGCCCCCTCCTTCAGTTTCCCCTCCTTCAGTTTCATCTTTCGCCCCCTCCTTCAGTTTCCCCTCCTTCAGTTTCATCTTCCGCCCCTCTTCCAGTTTCATCTTCCGCCCCTTTTCCAGTTTCATCTTCCGCCCCTCCTTCAGTTTCATTTCCCCCCTCCTTCAGCTTCATTTTCCGCCCCTCCTTCAGTTTCATCTTCCGCCCCTCTTTTCAGTTTCATCTTCCGCCCATCCTTCAGTTTCATCTTCCGCCCATCCTTCAGTTTCATCTTCCGCCCATCCTTCAGTTTCATCTTCCGCCCATCCTTCAGTTTCATCTTCCGCCCCTCCTTCAGTTTCGAGCGCCGCCATTTTTCAGCTTCAGATTACTCCGGTGGCCCGTATCTGTCCTGCATTTGATTACTGAAGCGACACCAAATCGTCCATTTCGGTATCTCGGCGTGAAGCTTCGCTGAGCAAAATAAATCTAAATAGCAATGCCAGCCTGAGCTATGAGCACTGATTGCTCAGCTTGCAGTTAAATGAGGCGCACCTTTATTATGGTCAGAAGAGGCAGATGAAATTCTTCACTAGAAACTGGCTCGGAATTTATATAGATATTTTTCTGGAAAAGTCAAACACAGGCTATCGCAGATCAATGATATCAATCAAATTCATCTTTTGCAAAGCAGAGCTAGCACGCCAAAATCTGCTTAATAATAATAGAAATCTGATGCATTCCGTTGAGCATAGTAGTCATTCAATAGAACCTGAAGCTCATTTTGAATCAATCAATTCTAGTATCGATATAAGCCACATTAGTTCAATAATCCGATTTCCCAGATCTTTCACCTATCTCTCAGCTTTCCTGCTCCTTATACGTTCCGGCAAAAGTCTTATCGTAAAAAATCTTTCAGAGACGATTCCGTGCCATTTGTCTGATTGGATTCGCCAAATTGCTTGCACTTAAGGCTTAGCGTGAACTGCAAGTCGCTTCGGGCGCCGTTTTCAACTCAGCAATTTTCTGCTCTCGAAAAGCCGGAAGGCATGCAGGCAGGAACACGAGACAGATTTTTTCAAACAACAGAATAAAATGTTGCCTTAGCTCAGCACTGGCAGGTCTGCATACCTGTAGGCTAGTATTAGCCCCCCCCAAAGCCCACGTCTGTGAGGCAAAGATGAAGCCTGGAAGCTCACTAGACAGAAAGTAGGGAGGCTCAGCGAGATGCTGCAGTGTTAAGATGGAGCCAAAAAACCGGTTAGAAAATTGAAGAATCAAAGTGGAAGAAGAGTCACTCGTATCTGGCCTAGTTAGCTTCCCCAGCAGCAGCAACAGCAGAAGCAGAGTGGACTCAACCAGAAACTGGAGCTAAGCTAATGGAGCGCCCAGGCTTTCCCATTTTCGGCATCGATTCTGCCAAATCCCTTTTCCTACCCTGTCTGAGGCCTGAACTGCATGGAGGTTTCTCGCAATCTATCTCTGGTGAGAAGGGAAAAAAGAAAAATGAAAAAATTTTTGCGCAGAAGTGTGTCTGTGCGTGTGTCTTGTCGCGCGTTTCATCCGGGTAAAAAAATATGAAAGTTTTTTTATTCGCTTGGAAATAGGATTGCGTTGCTCAGTAACGGAAATGAGCGACTACCTGGAAATATCGATCAGTTCAGTCCTGGATGCTGGATGCGATTCATCGATATGGGTCAGCTTAAAAAATCATTGTTGGCTAACTAACCGAAATTCAGTTAAAATTAGCAGACAGGTGAGGAAGCAGACAGGTGAGAAAGCAGACAGGTGAGGAAGGAGACAGGTGGGGAAGCAGACAGGTGAGGAAGCAGACAGGTGAGAAAGCAGACAGGTGAGGAAGGAGACAGGTGGGGAAGCAGACAGGTGAGGAAGCAGACAGGTGAGGAAGCAGAAAGGTGAGGAAGCAGACAGGTGAGAAAGCAGACAGGTGAGGAAGGAGACAGGTGAGGAAGCAGACAGGTGAGGAAGGGGACAGGTGAGGAAGCAGACAGGTGAGGAAGCAGACAGGTGAGGAAACAAACAGGTGAGGAAGGAGACAGGTGAGGAAGGAGACAGGTGAGGAAGGAGACAGGTGAGAAGCAGACAGGTGAGGAAGGAGACAGGTGAGGAAGGAGACAGGTGGGGAAGGAGACAGGTAAGGAAGGAGACAGGTGAGGAAGGAGACAGGTGAGGAAGCAGACAGGTGAGGAAGGAGACAGGTGAGGAAGGAGACAGGTGAGGAAGGAGACAGGTGAGGAAGCAGACAGGTGAGGAAGGAGACAGGTGAGGAAGGAGACAGGTGGGGAAGGAGACAGGTGAGGAAGGAGACAGGTGAGGAAGGAGACAGGTGAGGAAGCAGACAGGTGAGGAAGGAGACAGGTGAGGAAGCAGACAGGTGAGGAAGCAGACAGGTGAGAAAGCAGACAGGTGAGGAAGGAGACAGGTGGGGAAGCAGACAGGTGAGGAAGGAGACAGGTGAGGAAGGAGACAGGTGAGGAAGGAGACAGGTTAGGAAGCAGACAGGTGAGGAAGGAGACAGGTGAGGAAGGAGACAGGTGGGGAAGGAGACAGGTGAGGAAGCAGACAGGTGAGGAAGGAGACGGGTGATGAAGGAGACAGGTGAGTGAGTAGATATTAAAGCATTTAGTCTCACCCTGGGATGGCTGTATGGCTCGTGAATAGACACTCGTAGCCCGTAAGCTTGCTCGAAGATGTCATATAGGAATCCCTGTCGATGCTTGATGTCGTAGTTTTCCTTGGGTCCGAGCCACATGATGAGCGTCAGACTGTGTACTTCAGTCAGGCGTTTTTTATCGAACTCGAGTGTAAGACAGTTGAAATAGTTGGGGTGACTGAAGCTAGTCACCTTGATCATGTTATCGTAGCAGCCCTTGGTGCCTTGCACCTGTTGCGAGTTGTACTTGAATATGCAATCAACGATAGATTTATTTCTCTGGTGTCCAAGGGCAGCGGCCTCCTGTGGCTTCAGATTCTGATAGTACAGCCTGGACGAGTCCATGAACAGGGTGGCCGCCAGGGCCTTCACGCTGGCTTCAAACTGTTCTCCAAACTTTGCCATCGTATGCTCGTCTGCCACGCCTTTTCGCACCTTGGCGTAGACATCCGGCATGCTGGGATCCTGCATCAGCTGCTGGCCGCGGTGCCGCAGCCGCCGGTTGAAATCGGTTGGCGACATGATGCGACCGGCCGACCACTCGGCGTAGGCGCGCTCCGAGAAGGGCTGGTTGTTACAGATGCTCACGGCGGGGAATGGCGTTGCGTCATCGATGTCTAAATTGGTCTGGATGTTCACATCGTACTGCAGATAGTCTATGGTCACCTTGAAAGCGCTGTAGAAGAGCAGCGAGGTGGAGGCGAGGACGAAGAGGGCCCAGAGGCGGCGCAGGAACTGGCTCTGGCTCTTCAGCACCTTGCCAACTCCTCGGATGCTGGTGCTTTCTAGGAAAACGCGCACAATTTCCGAAATGGTGGCGCCCGCACCGCGGCTGCATCGCTGACTGCGCTCGGCTCTGTGCGGGAAGGGTTGGATAATTACAGTGGCGAATGAAATTTGGTAGGAAATCAGTTTGGGTGGGTTATGAGTTAAGTGGGTAATCAGTTAAATTGGTAATCAGTTAAAGTTGTAATCATTTAAATTGGTAATCAATTAAAGTTGTAATCAGTAAAATTTGTGATCAATAAGGTTGTAATCAGTTTAATTGGTATTTAGTTAAATAAGTAATAAATTCGATGCGAAATCGGTTTGACTGGCAATAAGAAATGTGGGTAATCAGTTTGGCTGGCAGTTAGAAATGTGGGTAATCAGTTTGGCTGGCAGTTAGAAATGTGGGTAATCAGTTTGGCTGGCAAGTTAGAAATGTGGGTAATCAGTTTGGCTGGCAATTAGAAATGTGGGTAATCAGTTTGGCTGGCAATTAGAAATGTGGGTAATCAGTTTGGCTGGCAATTAGAAATGTGGGTAATCAGTTCGGCTGGCAGTTAGAAATGTGGGTAATCAGTTTGGCTGGCAATTAGAAATGTGGGTAATCAGTTTGGCTGGCAATTAGAAATGTGGGTAATCAGTTTGGCTGGAAATTATAAATGTGGGTAATCAGTTTGGCTGGCAATTAGAAATGTGGGTAATCAGTTTGGCTGGCAGTTAGAAATGTGGGTAATCAGTTTGGCTGGCAATTAGAAATGTGGGTAATCAGTTTGGCTGGCAGTTAGAAATGTGGGTAATCAGTTTGGCTGGCAATTAGAAATGTGGGTAATCAGTTCGGCTGGCAATTAGAAATGTGGGTAATCAGTTTGACTGGCAATTAGAAATGTGGGTAATCAGTTTGGCTGGCAATTAGAAATGTGGGTAATCAGTTTGGCTGGCAGTTAGAAATGTGGGTAATCAGTTTGGCTGGCAGTTAGAAATGTGGGTAATCAGTTTGGCTGGCAATTAGAAATGTGGGTAATCAGTTTGGCTGGCAGTTAGAAATGTGGGTAATCAGTTTGGCTGGCAATTAGAAATGTGGGTAATCAGTTTGGTTGGCAATTATAAATGTGGGTAATCAGTTCGGCTGGCAATTAGAAATGTGGGTAATCATTTCGGCTGGTAATCTGTTTTGCTAGTTTTCTTTCTGAATGTTCGCTAAGAGTCTCTGAAGTGTATTAGCCGCTGGTGTTGCGTATAAAAGTGTTATCTGCCCATTAGAAGGCTTAGATTCAGCTAGGATTGGTGGAAAGTCAGAGTTATTAATTCTGCCACAGCATCGATTAGCCTATGTCCCATCAGGCAATGGTCTCATAAGGTTTTTTATCATCTCCCATACTTCCAGGCCGCTCCCATAAAAAACTAAATCAATGCCGAATTCGCTCAGTGGCCGATTTGTCTGCAAAATCAGAGTAAAGAAAGCTTTTTTCTGGCCCTGCCCTGCTTTCAATAGAAATGGCTTAACTAATGAGCCTATAAAGTCTGGCCCCGAGTCATAGAAGTGCCCTTCACCAGGCTGAAGTTTGTCATTGATGAAGGACCTCTCCGATGCAGATTTACAATGTGGGAAATCTAGCTGCATGCCCTGCATCCATTTCAGCTACGACTTCTGCTTCGATTCCAGCTACATCCCCTGCTTTGATTCTAGCTACGAATCATGCTTCGATTCTAGCTACATCCTCTGCTTCGATTCTAGCTACGACTCCTGCTTCGATTCCAGCTACATCCCCTGCTTCGATTCTAGCTACGACTCCTGCTTCGATTCCAGCTACATCCCCTGCTTCGATTCTAGCTACGAATCCTGCTTCGATTCTAGCTACATCCTCTGCTTCGATTCTAGCTGCATCCCCTGCTTCGATTCTAGCTGCATCCCCTGCTTCGATTCTAGCTGCATCCCCTGCTTCGATTCTAGCTACGACTTCTGCTTCGATTCCAGCTACATCCCCTGCTTTGATTCTAGCTACGAATTCTGCTTCGATTCTAGCTACATCCTCTGCTTCGATTCTTGCTACGACTCCTGCTTCGATTCCAGCTGCATCCTCTGCTTCGATTCTAGCTACGACTTCTGCTTCGATTCCAGCTACATCCCCTGCTTCGATTCTAGCTACATCCTCTGCTTCGATTCTAGCTGCATCCCCTGCTTCGATTCTAGCTGCATCCCCTGCTTCGATTCTAGCTGCATCCCCTGCTTCGATTCTAGCTACGACTTCTGCTTTGATTCCAGCTACATCCCCTGCTTTGATTCTAGCTACGAATTCTGCTTCGATTCTAGCTACATCCTCTGCTTCGATTCTTGCTACGACTCCTGCTTCGATTCTAGCTGCATCCCCTGCTTCGATTCTAGCTACGACTCCTGCTTCGATTCCAGCTACATCCCCTGCTTCGATTCTAGCTACGAATCCTGCTTCGATTCTAGCTACATCCTCTGCTTCGATTCTTGCTACGACTCCTGCTTCGATTCTAGCTGCATCCCCTGCTTCGATTCTAGCTGCATCCCCTGCTTCGATTCTAGCTACGACTTCTGCTTCGATTCCAGCTACATCCCCTGCTTTGATTCTAGCTACGAATCCTGCTTCGATTCTAGCTACATCCCCTGCTTCGATTCTAGCTACGAATCCTGCTTCGATTCTAGCTACATCCTCTGCTTCGATTCTTGCTACGACTCCTGCTTCGATTCTAGCTGCATCCCCTGCTTCGATTCTAGCTGCATCCCCTGCTTCGATTCTAGCTGCATCCCCTGCTTCGATTCTAGCTACGACTTCTGCTTCGATTCCAGCTACATCCCCTGCTTTGATTCTAGCTACGAATCCTGCTTCGATTCTAGCTACATCCTCTGCTTCGATTCTTGCTACGACTCCTGCTTCGATTCTAGCTGCATCCCCTGCTTCGATTCTAGCTACGACTCCTGCTTCGATTCCAGCTACATCCCCTGCTTCGATTCTAGCTACATCCCCTGCTTCGATTCTAGCTACGACTCCTGCTTCGATTCTAGCTACATCCCCTGCTTTGATTCCAGCTACATCCCCTGCTTATCAATGCGGAAATTCAAGTGTAATATAATTGCCAGACAGATCAGGTAACGAACAAATTACTAGAGACTGCATCCGGATTCCCATTGCTAATCTCTCCCATCGGCATTAATAAACTTTGATTAATTTTTCCGAAGGTCGGGAGTCGACACTGGAAGCTACTGTGGCATCTGTCCCACTGTGCAGCAGCCAACAGGTGGTGCACAGGCCTTCTCGTGCACCTCATCTTCACACATGCCCCTGACACCCAGGCCGAACTACCCCCCAATGCATAGTAGAGAGTTAGACATTACACATTTAGAACTGAATATGCAACTTATTCGAAAACATACTTGAAGTATAAGACAATACTCACCCCATTGCTCTGTACTGAACTCAAGTAACTCAATTCTGAAATGAAAACGTTAATTAGCGAGTTATTTTGTCATCGAATTACCAGATGAAAAATCTGACACCTTTGAGAAAGATGAGACTAGGCAGTAACTGCAGTACAAACAAATTCCAAATTACAAGTCAGTTCCAGTACACAGTTTGCCAGCAGTGTACTTTGGCCTCACTGTCTCACCCAGTGAATCCACATCCACATTACACTACTCACTTCCTTTGGTACTGCATTCCCCTTTGTGTCAACTCTATTCACTCGCTAAGGAGTGAATTCTAGGAAAAGTAGAATTTCCTGCTTCAATCTGCTCGTCCCATTAGTTCCTCAAAGCTCTGAGACATTGTTAACTGAACCGTAACTCGATCTCCTCTTGGCTCTAAAGATAATGAAGATAATCAAATTACCACTTAGGATCTTGCACCTGTTGCTATAGGTGTTTTCTTTCATCTGAACACAAAAAACTAAACTACGATTTCCCTTTTGTCCTCTCCGTTGTGAACAAACTCTGTTTTATTATTTGCCGTTTATCCCACGCCATGCACTGTTATCAGGTTGAGTGAATGACAGATTACAGTTTACTCACCTACCACTGTCACTGGCTGGACTTGCGCAGGTGTACGAGTAATAGCTGATAAGGCGGCTCTGCTACCCAAGCCACTGCAGCGACTGTGTTTTTCTATGAAAATCTGCTGACTCAACTGACTAGATAATTCGGCAGGTGAGTGCTGATTGGTCGAAGGCTCAGCTATCAGCCTCCTTGCTATTGGCTGCCACGTCTGCGAGTTGGACAGAAACGATGCGCCATTGGAAGCAGCTGTTTAGGGCCAGATTAGATGTGGAAAAAATCTCTCTTGAGAATCACTCCCCTGAGAATCTCTCCCAATGAGAATCTCTCCCATGAGAATCTCTCTCTTTCGAGTTTCTCCCTTGAGAATCTCTCCCCTGAGAATCTCTCCCTTGAGAATCTCTCCCCTGAGAATCTCTCCCCTGAGAATCTCTCCCTTGAGAATCTCTCCCCTGAGAATCTCTCCCTTAAGAATCTCTCCCTGGAGAATCTCTCCCCTGAGAATCTCTCCCTTGAGAATATCTCCCCTGAGAATTTCTCCCTTGAGAATCGCTCCTCTGAGAATCTCTCCCCTGAGAATCTCTCCCCCAGGTGTCTCTCCCACGAGAGACTCTTCCCATGGGAATCTACCCTCTGAGAATCTCTCACCTGATAATATCTCTCCTGAGAGTCTCCTACCTGAGAGTCTCCTACCTGAGAGTCTCGTATCTCTTACCTGAGAATCTCACTCTTGAGCAACTCTCCCCTGATAATATCTTCCTAGATGTACGAGTCTCAGACAGTGAATCTTATATCGGCTGGACATTTTTGCCTATAATAAAAGCCAAAAATGTTAATTTAAACAGTTTTTATCAATTAAATCGTCGTTTGTAGCAGTAAAGTTATAAAAAATTAGGGAATAAATCTACAAGTCGCAATTTTTTGCTGAAAAAAGCTAACCCAGGGAAGCAGCTCACAGAAGATGTAAACAAAGACTGCCAGATGAAGAGAGAATTGAAAGCTACTGTTTCTTGGACAGCTTCCGACTGTTGCCTGGCAGAAGAAGGCAGAGAAAAAGCAGACTTCAGGAAAAAAATTGCATGAAAAGTCATTGGATGAAGAGGGACAGAGAATGCTGCTTCGGTGGCATTGTTTCGAGCCAGCCGATCGGAAATTCTGAATTAAAGAAGACACACTTATTCTTCTTCTGCTGCTCAGCTCAGATGGTGGGCAGAACTCAGTGGCAGGTCAGAACAGGGCATTCAAGCAAGACACTTTTCAGTACATATCGCCTATTTATTTTTAGTCAGTTTTAGCGCTGGCTAGGCCTGTTCTAACTGAAGGAACAGTTTCGTACGCCTGTACTTTTGTACGCCATCATTATCAGTCATTTCTCTGTTTATTCTTAGATAATTTATTCTTCAATCAGTCATATTCTCGATTTGATGGCATTGTTGTTTTACAAAGTTCTGACCAGTGCACGGGAGACACAGCTGACAATGTCATTGCATAAACAATCCGCGTCCATCCAAATTAGCTGTCGTGAAACTAATTCTTTTCTTAGCTAATTCATTTTTAGCTTGACGTGAATTCTGTAAACTTGTCCTAGAGAAACAAATAGAATTGTTAGTCAGTCTGTGATTATCAGAACATCCTCAACACGTACTCCCTAAAATTATTTGAAAATTATTATTATTATTATTATTATTATTAATGCGCGATTCAGTTACTTAGATAAGTAGCATGATAAGTAGTCTAATGTTAGATCATTGTCTGACGTGAAGCAATAAAGTGACTCAGGTTTGTTTTTTTCCTGAAATGTGCTAAATATTCTCGTGACCGTGTCTACAGTAATTTGTCTTATTTGTGCTCAAGCAATTATTATTATTCGCTACTCGTAAACAATGTGTCATATTTTTGTGTATTGGCCACCACCACTGTGGTTCCAAATCAGACAGCTGACTATAAAATTGTGCCTGCCTCAATAAGATTAAGGCGAGAGATCGCATTGGTTGGATAAAGATTTCAGTCCTTGAGCTGCATGTCATTTTTCAGCATTTTAACTGATAAGAATGGCATATTTACATGCAGTAATCAGTGTGAAAGCGAGGTCAGGATTATCTCAAACACAGCCATTCACTCAGCAAAAAGATCGGGAAAAATTATTTATTGACGCATAATTAAAAAACTCAATAAATAAATTTCACAAATGATCTACCATGATCTAACATAGTAGAAAACATGTCGGTATTTGAAATACCCCCCTCGTGTCTTTCTGCTGTTAAATAAAATTGCCACAATCTTGAACACAGAACATCACATTAAATCAGATAGCACGTGTCATATTCTTATGATTGTTAAAGTAAGAATTCAGTGTCGGTTCAGCTAAAAATCCAAAAAAAATTGCTCGAAGATGGAAAAAAAACTTTCCTAAGAATTTTCCATCCACGATGCTAGAATGGAAAATAGAGAGAATCAAAAGTGCTCGAAACATTCTCGAGCTATACTCGCTTTTCGTTGTTCATTGCTGTGAGACCTGCATGGGGTTTTTAGGGTCGTGGAAAACCCACGCATCTTTAGTTTCGCTCGTAAAATGTTGCTGCTGCTGCTGCTGCTGCTGTTGTCGAACCCTACCCTGTCTGTTTTGTTTGCCAAATTCGGCCGAGCTTTCGTTGTCTATCTGAGCTTGTGAGGTTCTGCACCGCAGGAGCCCCCGCCAGAACCATTGTGCCAGATAAGCACAATGGCCCTTCCCACCCACACGTCTGTGTTGAGCCCTAGTCTCCCCTACAAACACAGTTTAAATGCGGGTAAACTAGAATTCTAGGATTCTTGCACTCACCGCTCATTTCTTACATCTGCCCATTTTATTTTATTCTCATAGTTTTTCCGCGACAAAATAATGCACTTTTGTCTCTGCACGCAGTGTCTTCCTGCGGGTGGTCGGTTGAAGGGGACCATTTAAGGCCGATTCTTACCTATAGAAGCAGAGCTCTTTGCTGGCGACTGAGAATGTTGCTGCCTAAAGTGGGCGGTTGAGGGCTGAGTTGGTCTCAGCAACAACCAGAGCTGTGACCCGTATTCACCATTCACAGTGCTATGCTTCTAACACATGGGCTTAAATCTAAGTGGAAAATTATTTTGCTGGAAAGCATTTTTACTAAGCTAACGAAGCTAAAGTTTTACTAAGCTTTTTTTCAACATTTTTATTGTTGTAACCTTGCTGTGCCTATTCATTCGTCAGGATCCACCAACAGTTCCTTAGTTAGTCTTTGTGACTAAAACTTTAGATCCTTCAGGTATTCATGTGTCTAAATCCTTGCGTCTAAAACCTCAAATCCTTCAGGTGTTCATTGCGACTAAAACCTCAAATCCTTCAGGTGGTCATTGCGACTAAAACCTCAAATCCTTCAGGTAGTCTTTGTGACTAAAACCTCAAATCCTTCAGGTAGTCTTTGTGTCTAAAACCTCAAATCCTTCAGGTAGTCTTTGTGTCTAAAACCTCAAATCCTTCAGGTAGTCTTTGTGACTAAAACCTCAAATCCTTCAGGTAGTCTTTGTGTCTAAAACCTCAAATCCTTCAGGTAGTCTTTGCGACTAAAGCCTCAAATCCTTCAGGTAGTCTTTGTGACCAAAACCTCAAATCCTTCAGGTAGTCTTTGCGACTAGAACCTCAAATCCTTCAGGTAGTCTTTGCGAATATTGTAATTTTTTAATTGTAGATTTCATAAATATTTTTTCATCAGATTGTGAACAATTCAAAATTTTCACCTGTGGTTTTCTTGCCTTGACCTAGATACGAGTACTTGGCGTGCACGAGGAACATCAATTTGTCAGTTTTTCGATCAGTTCAAAACAACATGCAAGTAAGCCTTTCTATGCTTGAGGCCTGTTTCACTGTTTTGCTGTTTTACTGTGGTATTGCCTTGTGGTTTAGAGCGAAGGCTCAAAGCGCCCGCCACCTCACAGCTTGAGAGCTATTTTTAGCACAGCCGCTTGCCTATAAAAGTAGCCGAGGCGACGCGGCCTGGTCGAAAGCCCCCTCCCCTCTAGGCCATAGACAACTCGTACGATTTGAATTCAGTACGCTCGTGGCACGCCTAAATTCAAAGCCATGGATCGCGACGGTGTTCAGGTGGTCTCTCCTGACGATATCGGCTTGCAACAGCGCGGCGGAGACGGCAATCGCCAGGATGTTGAAGAGGCCATTAGCGATATTCAACTGAAATTGGGTCGCATTGAAGAGAATCAGATCCAGGTTCGTCTCAATTAACTTTCTGGTGCTTCTCAACTAATAAAAAGCGCTATTTAACTTCCGTATTATCCCACTCTTAATTTCCCCATTCCCACCAGCTCTCCAAGGCCCTGGCAAAGAAGAAAGGTTTCTCAATGAACTTCGAAGAAGAGGAGAACCCGGAGCGAGGCAACTGGACTGGCAAGTGCGACTTCTTCCTGAGCTGTCTCGGCTACGCTGTCGGCCTGGGCAATGTGTGGCGCTTCCCCTATCTCTGCTACAAGAACGGAGGAGGTGAGAGGCAGGCTCAGTGACCTGCGCATTACCGTGCCAATCTTCACTGCCACAGCAATGCTTTGTTTGCAATTCTAGGCGCGTTCTTCATTCCCTACTGCATCTTCCTGTTCTTCTGCGGCATGCCAATCTTCTGCCTGGAGCTGTCCTTGGGTCAGTTCTGCAGCTCTGGCCCGCTGTCCTGCTGGGAGTTCGCTCCGCTGTTCCGTGGTAAGTCAGCGACTGTGAGCCAGTTGAATTAGGTCTAAAACTGTTCAATTGTATATTTAATTCGTTTTGAATTTATTCGTGAACTCGTGAACTGGATAGAGATCAGAAGCCTTCATCAACTGGCCCACTCCCTGCTGCAGGTGTTGGCGTCGGCATGGTGATAGTCTCTGGCCTGGTTGGAATCTACTACAACATCATCATAGCCTGGTCTTTCTGGTACCTGTTCATCTCCTTCACCTCCAAGTTGCCCTGGAGTGAGTGCGGATCCTGGAGCACGGAGCGTAAGTCAATGCGTGATTGCACCAGTTTCTACCATAGAATGTACAGCCTGTTGATTGATCCTATTTCCAGTCTGCAGAGAGCGCCTATCTCAAGTGAACTCAACTTGCAACAATGAGCCGAACATCTACATCAACAATGGCACCGGAATCAATGGCACCTGCTGGCTGGAAAAGAACGGCACCCGCAGCCTGTACGGCATCTATGACCCTGTGGCGGCCACCGCTGCCGGCTATTCAGCCAGGCCAGCCAGCAATGAGTATCTCAAGTGAGTAACAATCATATTTTCTTCTGCACTAATATCGAGTCTGCGCTAAATTGTCATGCACTTTAGTCTATGGTTTTTTAGGTTTTTTTACATTGGCTGCGGTCTTCCTTCCAAAAGCGTAGAAAATATAGTCTATGGCAGAAAGCGACATTAATGTCCGATATGACATCATTATATATGATTATTATATGGTGCATTTCGTCAAAACTATCTCTTTGCCCCAGCTTCGTCGGCCTGCAGGACAAGCTTGGCTCGATCGGCAACATGGGACCACTGCGATGGGACATGAGCCTGTGCCTGCTGCTAGCCTGGGTGGTGGTGTTCGCCTCTCTCTCCAAGGGCATCAAGAGCAGTGGAAAGGTACGGCGGAACTCACAGCTACCAGTGTTTTTTTTTAATTCTCAATATGCGTCACATAAATTAGTTTGGGCTAATGACGCAAAAGTGACCGAGACGTATAGACTATAGGCATTTGATTATTTACTGCGAGTTCAGATTCCTTAGATGGTGCCACGCGAACTGTGCGTGATTTCGATCACCCACCTCTCCTCCGCCTCCCTCTCCCTCAACTCTCGCTATTGTAAGAAAAATGAGTTAAGCTTGGTAAGGTAGGTCAACACTTTAAGAACACTGGAGTATTCTCACATTTGAAACGAGTTATTTTGTACCAACTCACGCTAGACTGCACACGTGCCTCCTCTGAACTTTGGCAACAACAAAAATATTTGCAAAGATTCCGCTGCGTAGTTAATTAGTTGGCCAACACTTGTTTCTTGGGCGCCAATAGCGGCATAGTTTAAATTGCAATTTTCCTATATAGGTTCATTGCTTCGACCTACAAGCGGGGCTATCTGTATGTTTCTGTCGATTTATTAGCATATTTTCTCTAATGTGCATGTGCGCTTACTAACAAGTAGCAAGTAACGTATGGTAACAAATATTTTATCCGTTGGTGCATTAGCTCTAAATCATCTTTAATCCCCCTTTTGCAATGGCAGGTGGTCTACTTCACCGCTCTGTTCCCCTACGTTGTGCTTATCATCCTGCTCATTCGCGGCTTGACCCTGCCCGGCTTCGAGAAGGGCATCGACTTCTACCTGAAGCCGGACCTCACACGCCTGCAGGACTCCACCGTCTGGAAGGACGCCGCGGTGCAAATATTTTTCTCACTGTCCGCCAGCTGGGGTGGCCTGATCACCTTGGCCAGCTACAACCGATTCAAGACCGACGCTGTGCGCGACGCCATCGTTGTCTCTATCTGCAACTGCGCCACCTCCGTGTTCGCCGGCTTCGTGGTGTTCAGCTTCCTCGGCTACCTGGCCACCCTGCTCAACACTGAAGTCACCAATGTGGTTGACAGCGGTGAGTGTCTCTTGGATACACAGAATCTGAATCACATAATCATAAAACCAGAATCACACCGACAGTAGCTCAAAATTACCATAGAATCACAGCCGGCAGTAGCCCAAAATTACCATAGAATCACACCCGACAGTAGCTCAAAATTACCATAGAATCACACTCGACAGTAGCTCAAAATTACCATAGAATCACATCCGCCAGTAGCTCCATATCACCATAGAATCACACCCGACAGTAGCTCCATATCACCATAGAATCACACCCGACAGTAGCTCCATATCACCATAGAATCACACCCGACAGTAGCTCCATATCACCATAGAATCACACCCGATTTCCCGGTCTCTTTCAGGCGTCGCCCTGGCCTTCATCGTGTATCCCCAGGCCGTGACCAGTCTGCCGGTGTCGCCCCTGTGGGCCATCTTGTTCTTCGTCATGCTGATCACGCTGGGCCTGGACTCGCAGTTCACCCTGATTGAAACTGTGGTCACAGCCGTGCAGGACAAGTGGCCGCGCACCCGCCGATTCAAGACTATACTGATCCTGGGCTTCTCAGTTCTGTGCTTCTTCATCGGCCTGAGCATGTGCACCCCGGGCGGGCCGCAGCTGCTGACCATCTTTGACGACTACAGCGGCGGGTGGAACATCATGGTGATCGCCATCCTGGAGTGCGTCGCAGTCTGCTACGTCTATGGCATTAGGCGCTTCCTCAACGACATCGAAATGATGACGGGACCTGTGGTCTGCGGCTGCATCCCCTGGTTTATCATCAAGTGGTGGTGGGCGGTCTGCTGGTGCTTCTTCACACCCGGCCTTGTGGCAGTGAGTTGCTTTTGGCAATGAAATCGGATTTTTAAGTACAGCCTACAAAAAGTATTGCGCAGCCGCTTCTATAGGCTGCGTACGTTGTTCAGTCCATGGACTGTAGAGGGCGCCATACACATCTCAACACTGCAGCTTAATAAACTGAAGCAATCCGGAATCAAGGACACAAAATGAGATTCAAACTCCTGACCTCTGGATTTATTAAAAAAAGTACTTATAAAAAACAACCCCGAAACTTGTGCTCCAGGTGACCATGGTGTTCTCCTGGGTGAAGTTCAGTCCGTCAAAGTATGGCGACAGCGTCCTGCCCGACTGGGCGCAGGCCATCGGCTGGCTCCTGACCTTCAGCGTCCTCGGCAGCATCGTTGTGGTGTCGGGCATCGCCGTGTTTCAGTTCCGCAGGAACCTACGCGGCCTCGTGCAGCCGACGCGCTACTGGGGTCCGGCTCTGGTCAAATTCCGCCAGGAGGTGGCCGATGCGGGCTACGCACCCGGCTTCGAAGTGGATCCCTGGACGGTTGACGACGGTGGGAACTCGACCGACCCGAAGTTCGGCGACGACAAGGCCTACACGGTGAGCGCTTTGGGGAAGCCAGGCTTTGGGGAAGATCCAGGGAGCGTCTGTGATGTCAGCAGTCCAGGAAATTGTTGAATGTTTTTTTCGCAAACGATCTGATGTCTGTGAAGGCCACTCTGACACACGGTCTCAGGTGTGAGGGTCACTCTGACAGACGGTCTCTGGTGTGAGGGTCACTCTGACAGACGGTCTCTGGTGTGAGGGTCACTCTGACAGACGGTCTCTGGTGTGAGGGTCACTCTGACAGACGGTCTCTGGTGTGAGGGTCACTCTGACAGACGGTCTCTGGTGTGAGGGTCACTCTGACAGATGGTTTCTGGTGTTGTTTAAATGTCAGTCATGAAAATGTGGTTAGTGCTTATACACCACGATGCCTCATATGCATCATTTACATCTTACAGAACACCCAGTACGTTAATGACGAGGCCACTAAGATGTAAGCCCACCCACACCAGTCTACCAGAAGTGGACAACATTTTTGAGCGAACTGAACATTTCAAAGCTGTTTGTTTCGTTTTTGTGAATAAAGCTCAAAAATTATGTTTATGTAAATCGACTCATAACTGAATTATTACTTTTGACATTTCTCGGCTAGTGTTTATTATAAAAGTAGCCCTGCATGCCTAAACATACATTTACTTCACAAAATCGATACAAAATAGCACGCAAACACATTTCCTCAGTTTTTACGCCAAAAAATGTATCGACTATAATATATTTCAACGAATTTACAATCAGTTAACGCTATCCTCTTTTGCTGTGTCAATTTTTAAGGCTCTCTCAGCCAAAAATATAGTTTAAACAACGCGTGTATTTTAAAGAGCTGCTTGCAGCTAAAAAGTTCAATTCGTTTTTTCACAAATACTTTAAGGCTACAAAAAGGCTAAATAAAAGGTGTCTGTCTTAACTTTTATTGTCGAATCTCCCACGTGTCTTTTACTTTTTCCCGTGACTCATCTCTCCCCCGTCTCATCTCTCCCCTGTCTCATCTCTCCCCTGTCTCATCTCTCCCCTGTCTCATCTCTCCCCTGTCTCATCTCTCCCCTGTCTCATCTCTTCCTGTCTCATCTCTCCCCTAGTCTCATCCCTCCCTGTCTCATCTCTCCCCCGTCTCATCTCTCCCTGTCTCATCACTCCCTGTCTCATCTCTCCCCCGTCTCATCTCTCCCCTGTCTCATCTCTCCCCCGTCTCATCTCTCCCCTGTCTCATCTCTCCCCTGTCTCATCTCTCCCCTGTCTCATCTCTTCCTGTCTCATCTCTCCCTGTCTCATCACTCCCTGTCTCATCTCTCCCCCGTCTCATCTCTCCCCTGTCTCATCTCTCCCCTGTCTCATCTCTCCCCTGTCTCATCTCTCCCCCGTCTCATCTCTCCCCTGTCTCATCTCTCCCCCGTCTCATCTCTCCCCTGTCTCATCTCTCCCCTGTCTCATCTCTCCCCTGTCTCATCTCTCCCCCGTCTCATCTCTCCCCTGTCTCATCTCTCCCCCGTCTCATCTCTCCCCTGTCTCATCTCTCCCCTGTCTCATCTCTCCCCTGTCTCATCTCTCCCCCGTCTCATCTCTCCCCTGTCTCATCTCTCCCCTGTCTCATCTCTACCACTCTTTATCTATTCCCGTCTTATCTCGTCTCATTTCTACCGCAGGTTATGTCTCCACCATCTATCCGGCCCGCTCTAATCATTTTTGGATTCTTTCTTTACTCCGCGAGGTTGTCAATCCCGATCTATGGCCAAACCCTACGGACCAACTGTTGAGCCGAATGCTTTGGCGAGATAGCAGTGAACTTGGCTGGCTTAATTTGTTAATTAAAATGCGCTCTCCGCTCACTGGGACCATGGACTTCTATAGCTAGGATCTAGAATATATTGAAGATGTTAGCTATACAAGACCGTGACTGAGAACATTGTAATCCCCAGTGACGCACATCTGCACCCTCGCCGCGTTCTTTTCGATTTTTTAAAGTAAAGCAATCAATTAGATGGGCCTGCAAACACTCCCGTGTGTGTTTTGCCATCCATATTCTATTAAGCGATGCAAAACAGATTGGATTAAAGTTGGGGTTATATTAAAGGATGAAAAATTCTGTCATGAGCCCGCCCTTCACTACCAGGATGGATGCCGTTCCCCGAATCCTGATTTGGGATAAGTGTAACAGTTTTTACTTGCTAATCCTGAACTTTATACCCCGCATTGGAAATCAATGAGAAACTCGGCACTGTAACACCGAAATATACTCCTATTGATGCGATTAACAATACTCGCACAAGGCGAGTGAAAAAATACGAATAGCTCGAAACTAATTTCGACCTTGCGAAAATGTACAAACAGTTAAATTCACAATGCTTTGATGCAGGTAAATAAGCTGCAATAGACTATGACTAGTCTTTAAGGTGGTGCTCGTACGAGCGTCCAGTAAACATGAAACCAGTAAAATTCAATCTAAATGCTTTGACCAAAGGTTAATCAAAATCTAGCTGCGCCGGGAATACAACAGCGTGCCGTATTTGTACTGGAAATCCCCACTGTTGAACTCGATGACTGACTTCCAAATTTCAACCGCTATGCACTTGAAATAGTATTGGTTCCAGTGCATACCCGGCGCTGGTCTCTGAAAATATTCAGAGAATATTAAGGGAATTCCTGCTGCTGGTTTCTAAAAATAACATGGTATCCAAGGGAATTCCTCCAGCTGGTCTCTAAAAATAACAAGGTATCCAAGGGAATTCCTCCAGCTGGTCTCTAAAAATAACAAGGTATCCAAGGGAATTCCTCCAGCTGGTCTCTAAAAATAACAAGGTATCCGAGGGAATTTCCGCTGCTGGTCTAAAGAGGGTATCCGAGGGAATTCCCGCAGCTGGTTTCTAAAAATAACAAGGTATCCAAGGGAATTCCTCCAGCTGGTCTCTAAAAATAACAAGGTATCCGAGGGAATTCCCGCAGCTGGTCTCTAAAAATAACAAGGTATCCAAGGGAATTCCCGCAGCTGGTCTCTAAAAATAACAAGGTATCCGAGGGAATTCCCGCAGCTGGTCTCTAAAAATAACAAGGTATCCGAGGGAATTCCCGCAGCTGGTCTCTAAAAATAACAAGGTATCCAAGGGAATTCCCGCTGCTGGTCTAAAAAGGGTATCCGAGGAAATTCCCGCAGCTGGTCTCGAAAAATAACAAGGTATCCGAGGGAATTCCCGCAGCTGGTCTCTAAAAATAACAAGGTATCCAAGGGAATTCCCACAGCTGGTAACTAAAAATAGTAAGGTATCCAAGGGAATTCCCACAGCTGGTAACTAAAAATAGTAAGGTACACAAGGGACTTCCCGTTGCAAGACATGTATAATAATAATAGATCCAGGAAATCCCGTTGCTAGGCACGTGTTTTGGGAAAAAATTAATTAAACCTCACAGTCTCTTTTTCAAGACTGTCCTGGCCGCATCTGGTTGAAGGTTCTGTCGACAGCGCTGCAATTGTTCCGGGAAGCCGCGTCAGTCGGTGCCACGCCGGAGGCCGACTCATCGCTGATGTCGGCAGCGGGATCCGACATCGCTAGCTGACGCCGTTCAGTTTTATAGTACAAATAAACTGGCAGCATCGCCTGGGGCGATGCGTCGAAAGACTCTCGCTCAATAATGTCGCCAGTGTTGAAATCGAAATGTGCATAGCATGGGACCACTGGAAAGTGGATTGTGGAACTGATTGGGAAAATGACCACTGCATCAAAAGAAATGGGCAACTATGCAGGAAAGGATGGTGTCATTAGAAACAGTAATGGTAGGACCACTAGAAACAGTGAGGGTAGGACCACGAGAAACAGTGAGGGTAGGACCACTAGAAACAGGAAGGGTAGGACCACTAGAAACAGTAAGGGTAGGACCACGAGAAACAGTAAGGGTAGGACCACTAGAAATGGGAAGGGTAGGACCACAATATAGGCTACGTTCTCTATAATTCTTAACTGGAATTTTTAATATGTATTTTCTATCAAGTGCCGAGTCAGACTTCACCGATCTTGAAATGCTTAAATAAATTTTACCAATGTCAAAACTCAATTACAAATTACTGTGAGGGCTAGCTTGGAGTACTCGTGCTCACAGCCCAGGGGACTCGGATTAGTCCTGAGAATTAGCTATTTGAGCTTTGCGGCGCAGTCTGCTGAGCCAGTGCGGCCAGCTCTTGACCCTGCTCCAGCACTCGCTCATAAGTGGGGCTTGGCCTTAAGGACTGGGAGCCCTAGAATAAACTCCTACGACTACATAGGGAGGTGCGCTGCTGCTAGCGCACAAATGGGAGTGCGCAGCTCAAAACTGATTCTCTGCTTACTCTAACTGTCAGCCATCTACCACGGATCTGTCACTGATCTGTCCCCCCATCTACCACTGATCTGTCACTTCATCTACCACTGATCTGTCCCCCCATCTACCACTGATCTGGCACTCCATCTACCACTGATTTGTCACTCCATCTACCACTGATCTGTCCCCCCATCTACCACTGATCTGGCACTCCATCTACCACTGATCTGGCACTTCATCTACCACTGATTTGTCACTCCATCTACCACTGATCTGGCACTCCATCTACCACTGATTTGTCACTCCATCTACCACTGATCTGGCACTCCATCTACCACTGATCTGGCACTGATCTGTCCCCCCATCTACCACTGATCTGGCACTCCATCTACCACTGATCTGGCACTCCATCTACCACTGATCTGGCACTGATCTGTCCCCCCATCTACCACTGATCTGTCCCCCCATCTACCACGGATCTGTCACTCTATCTACCACGGATCTGTCACTCTATCTACCACGGATCTGTCACTGATCTGTCACTGATCTGTCCCCCCATCTACCACTGATTTGTCACTCCATCTACCACTGATTTGTCACTCCATCTACCACTGATTTGTCACTCCATCTACCACTGATTTGTCACTCCATCTACGACTGATCTTTCACTCCATCTACCACTGATCTGTCACTCCATCTACCACGGATCTGTCACTGATCTGTCCCCCCATCTACCACTGATCTGTCACTTCATCTACCACTGATTTGTCACTCCATCTACCACTGATTTGTCACTCCATCTACCACTGATTTGTCACTCCATCTACCACTGATTTGTCACTCCATCTACGACTGATCTGTCACTCCATCTACCACTGATCTGTCACTCCATCTACCACGGATCTGTCACTTCATCTACCACTGATCTGTCACTCCATCTACCACTGATCTATCACTCCATCTACCACTGATCTGTCACTTCATCTACCACTGATCTGTCACTCCATCTACCACTGATCTGTCACTCCATCTACCACTGATCTGTCACTTCATCTACCACTGATCTGTCACTCCATCTACCACTGATCTGTCACTCCATCTACCACTGATCTGTCTCCCCATCTACCACTGATCTGTCACTTCATCTACCACTGATTTGTCACTCCATCTACCACTGATCTGGCACTCCATCTACCACTGATTTGTCACTCCATCTACCACTGATCTGGCACTCCATCTACCACTGATCTGGCACTCCATTTCACACAGATCTGGCACTCGATCTACCACTGATCTGGCACTCCATCTACCACTGATCTGGCACTCCATTTCACACAGATCTGGCACTCGATCTACCACTGATTTGTCACTCCATCTACCACTGATTTGTCACTCCATCTACCACTGATCTGGCACTCCATCTACCACTGATCTGGCACTCCATTTCACACAGATCTGGCACTCGATCTACCACTGATCTGGCACTCCATCTACCACTGATCTGGCACTCCATTTCACACAGATCTGGCACTCGATCTACCACTGATTTGTCACTCCATCTACCACTGATCTGGCACTCCATCTACCACTGATTTGTCACTCCATCTACCACTGATCTGGCACTCCATCTACCACTGATCTGTCACTCCATCTCATACAGATCTGGCACTCGATCTACCACTGATCTGGCACTCCATCTACCACTGATCTGGCACTCCATCTCACACAGATCTGGCACTCGATCTACCACTGATCTGGCACTCGATCTACCACTGATCTGGCACTCCATCTACCACTGATCTGGCACTCCATCTACCACTGATCTGGCACTCCATCACCCACTGAGCCTCACCCTGTCTGCAGTGGTCGAAGGCTCCCGGCAGCGGATGCGTACCGATGGTGACCGGCAGGCTCAGGTCCAGAACTCGGCTGCCGCCTAGCGCAGCCAGCTGCCTCAATTTGAATCTGTGCGAAAAAGATAGAACAATTAGTAAAACAAAATACGTGAAAAATAATTTAATTTCTAAAAATAATAGAAGACAAAACCTAGTAAAAGTAGTAAAAACGTTTTTGCTGTTTCTTTTCTTTTTTCAGCACCCTGGGTGAATTATAGTTGAGTTGTTGAGTTCGGGCCCAGTTGTCGAACATCTCGGATTAGGGAAGCTGGTATAGACAGTGAGCTTCATCTGAGAATTAATTCTAGGCCCGCTAATCAATGGCGGTGCTGATTTCGATTCCGTTAGAATCTGAGCGATTGCAAACAGGCGGAAGGAAAACGAGAAGGGAACACTAAAAGCAATCGGGGAATTGAGAGTCCGGCAGCATGGCCAAAGTATTTTCCTATGCTCACAACATGAGCACTTATATACGGCACTCAAATCTCGAATCTATCTTCAGCGCCACTTAAAAAATACTAGATCTCTACATTATTGCCATCCGAATGCCTCTAGGACCGGGGAAGGCTCCGTTTGGATTGTATTGCACAATGCATCATCATGATAACGTGAGTGAGCACTGCTCATATTCAGCCGAGGTTTGCTCCATTAGAAAGCTTCAAAAATGTCGAAAATTTTGCCACTCATTATTATTAGGCTGAGAACTCTTGGGCGCCGAAATGCTCAGCTGAGTCCAACTCGATCTGGGATTTCTGTTGGGGGGGATTATTTAATCTTGACCCAGGCAGGCTCTGGCGCTACAGCGGCCACACGGTTTCCGCGAGAGTGACTTTACTCATCCGCAGCCAATTTATAGCGACTGATTGCATTTTAGCTGCCTGGGGCAAGCGGCAAGAGGACGGGAGCGCCAACTTACTCGAGAAAAATCACCAACTGTGTCAAACGTGCATGTCAGTGCTGCCAAAATGAGCCTCTGTACTTAGTAAACATCACTATAATTCATTATTGCCTAATAGGATGTTGAGTTATAACTATATATTCTGAGTATAGTTCAAGAGTTCGAATCTTAGCAGGGATAGGAGGTTTAGATGTACGTGGACTGAAGAGGTGTACATCTGGTCCAACTATCTTGGGTTTAATTAGTATCTTCAAATCTATCTCGCCTGAACAATGTACTCCACGCTGATGATTTGGCAGTGGTGTCCGCATGCCGCTTGGTGGCAGCGGTGGGATGTGAATGACGTCGTGATAGTAGCCCGAGCCGCCAGATTTCACCGCCTGGCCGGAGATGCTGAAGATAAGGGCCGAAGTCAGGTGCCGGCTGCGGCCAGCCGATAGCACCACGAGCTGCTGGAAGGTGATGTGAGTGCTGCGAACGGTTGCCGAGGAGCCGTTGAACAGCTGGACGCTGATGTCCATGGTTTCGCCGGGCACGAAGCCGCTCTTGACGAGGGCCAGCTCGCAAGCGATGCGACCCTTGCGGAAGCAGCAGCAGGCCAGTGCGATCTCCTTCTTTAGGCACACGCGGTCCTGTTCAGGTCAGGTTGCACATTATATGAGCCTTATTTCTTTAGACTCGTAGAACACTACAAAATGTGAAACTTCTCCGATTTTTAACTTCTGCGTTTTGAGTTTCAGCCAAAAGAAACTGATTTAGGAAACTTTAGGAATTGAAAGCTGCAGGGATGGGAAACTTCAGGGATGGGAAACTTCGGGGATGGGAAACTTCAGGGATGGGAAACTTCAGGGATGGAAAACTTCAATGAATGGGAAACTTCATGGATGGAAAACTTCAGGGATGGGGAACTTCAGGGATGGAAAACTTTAGGGATGGAAAACTTCAGGGATGGGAAACTTCAGGGATGGGAAACTTCAGGGATGGGAAACTTTAGTGGTGGGAAACTTCAGGGATGGAAAACTTCAGGGATGGGAAACTTTAGTGGTGGGAAACTTCAGGGATGGGAAACTTCAGGGATGGGAAACTGCAGGGATGGGAAACTTTAGTGGTGGGAAACTTCAGGGATGGAAAACTTCAATGAATGGGAAACTTCATGGATGGAAAACTTCAGGGATGGGAAACTTCAGGGATGGAAAACTTTAGGGATGGGAAACTTCAATGAATGGGAAACTTCATGGATGGAAAACTTCAGGATGGGAAACTTCAGGGATGGAAACTTTAGGGATGAAAAACTTTAGGGATGAAAAACTTCAGGGATGGGAAACTTCAGGGATGGGAAACTTCAGGGATGGGAAACTTTAGTGGTGGGAAACTTCAGGGATGGAAAACTTCAGGGATGGAAAACTTCAGGGATGGGAAACTTTAGTGGTGGGAAACTTCAGGGATGGAAAACTTCAGGGATGGAAAACTTCAGGGGTGGGAAACTTCAGGGATGAGAAACTTCAGGGATGGGAAACTTCAGGGATGGGAAACTTCAGAAAATGTAAATTTCATGCCAGAGTTGAAACTAAAAAACCAACCGCGAGATGCCGACTGTCGTTCAGATCGAATGGCCTAATGACCACAACGTGGCGCTCCTGGCTGTGACAGGCGGTTCGGCGGGAATTTTCAACATCAGCCCGGATGCTGTAGAGTACCTGGCCGCGCACTCGGCCGCCGCAGTCAGAGGTGTAGTCGAATGAGGACGGCAGGTCAGTTGGCAGTTGAAATTCGAAGCGGAACTCGTGCTGGCCGGCTTGTAGCACGACGCCTGATTGGCTGCCCCGATCTGCGGATTGGATTTTTAGTTTCCTGTTCTGTTTTCTCGGGAAGCTTAAACACACTGTCAAAGCACTACGAGTAATTGTTCACCTCTAAGAATTAACCTCTAACGTTTTCTATTTTCTGATTGGCTGTTAAAACGCTACGCCTACCCTGATAAGAATCTCTGATCTCTAACCATGTCTGATATCTGATTGGCTGTTAAAACACTAATTCTCCGCTGATAAGATAAGCTCTAACCCTTTCTGGTTTCTCATTGGCTCTTAAAACTCTCATTCGCTTCTGATAAGCTTGGCTGAAAGTCAGATTATCCAAAGCGCTAAACAATTTTGTAAATCCCTCCTAAAAGAAGAAATACAAGCGCAAGTTGCTGCATTATGAACTCATTGAAGCCTTACATCTTCTTTGATAACGACTTTGAATAGAAAGCTTGCCTCCGTCACGCAACGATTTCAAGATTCGGCAGTTAAATACCCAGGACTTATCTCCTCTCCCATTCATCAA
The DNA here is from genome assembly GCA_950097015.1 of Macrostomum hystrix. Lineage (NCBI taxonomy): Eukaryota > Metazoa > Platyhelminthes > Macrostomidae > Macrostomum > Macrostomum hystrix. The sequence goes on from CATNEN010000033.1 coordinate 178,193, forward strand.
TGAAAGGATTTCACCTCAACTGATCAGCACCATTGTGTTTAGGCACTGGCGAACTCAATGCACTTTAGCTTTGGCTTAGCAATGTTCGTGAAGGATTTTTTAAACATCTGAGCATAAACGAACCCTTGCAGAATAAGTCTCGCTGATGAAGGAAGAAAGTCTGACAGCCAGTGACCGTCTCGGGGCCCTCCGACCTGCCGCTCATCTGCAGCCAAGACGTGCTTGCAGATCCGCTGAAGATCACCTGACAGCCTGGGGATAAAATTGAAAGCATATGATGTACGTTTTTAAAAAGGTGCAATACCATTCTTCCCTAGGACAGAGGGGCAGTTGAGCAGTCTGGAGTGCTCATTCTCTCCCTCCACAAGACGGAGCGGCAGTTGAGCAGTCTGGAGTGCTCATTCTCCCCCCCCCCCCAGGACGGAGCGGCAGTTCAGCAGCCTGGAGTGCTCATTCTCTCCCTCCACAAGACGGAGCGGCAGTTGAGCAGTCTGGAGTGCTCATTCTCTCCCTCCCCAGGACGGAGCGGCAGTTGAGCAGTCTGGAGTGCTCATTCTCTCCCTCCCCAGGACGGAGCGGCAGTTGAGCAGCCTGGAGTGCTCATTCTCTCCCCCCCAGGGCGGAGCGGCAGTTGAGCAGCCTGGAGTGCTCATTCTCTCCCAACCAGGACGGAGCGGCAGTTGAGCAGTCTGGAGTGCTCATTCTCTCCCTCCACAAGACGGAGCGGCAGTTGAGCAGTCTGGAGTGCTCATTCTCTCCCTCCCCAGGACGGAGCGGCAGTTGAGCAGCCTGGAGTGCTCATTCTCTCCCCCCAGGACGGAGCGGCAGTTGAGCAGCCTGGAGTGCTCATTCTCTCCCCCCCAGGACGGAGCGGCAGTTGAGCAGTTTGGAGTGCTCATTCTCCCCCCCCCAGGACGGAGCGGCAGTTCAGCAGCCTGGAGTGCTCATTCTCTCCCTCCCAGGACGGAGCGGCAGTTGAGCAGTCTGGAGTGCTCATTCCCCCCCCCAGGACGGAGCGGCAGTTGAGCAGTCTGAAGTGCTCATTCTCTCCCTCCCCAGGACGGAGCGGCAGTTGAGCAGTCTGGAGTGCTCATTCTCTCCCTCCCCAGGACGGAGCGGCAGTTGAGCAGCCTGGAGTGCTCATTCTCTCCCTCCCCAGGACGGAGCGGCAGTTGAGCAGCCTGGAGTGCTCATTCTCTCCCTCCCCAGGACGGAGCGGCAGTTGAGCAGTCTGGAGTGCTCATTCTCTCCCTCCCCAGGACGGAGCGGCAGTTGAGCAGCCTGGAGTGCTCATTCTCTCCCTCCCCAGGACGGAGCGGCAGTTGAGCAGCCTGGAGTGCTCATTCTCACCCCCCCAGGACGGAGCGGCAGTTGAGCAGCCTGGAGTGCTCATTCTCTCCCTCCCCAGGACGGAGCGGCAGTTGAGCAGTCTGGAGTGCTCATTCTCTCCCTCCCCAGGACGGAGCGGCAGTTGAGCAGTCTGGAGTGCTCATTCTCTCCCTCCCCAGGACGGAGCGGCAGTTGAGCAGCCTGGAGTGCTCATTCTCTCCCTTCCCAGGACGGAGCGGCAGTTGAGCAGTCTGGAGTGCTCATTCTCTCCCTCCCCAGGACGGAGCGGCAGTTGAGCAGTCTGGAGTGCTCATTCTCTCCCTCCCCAGGACTGAGCGGCAGTTGAGCAGCCTGGAGTGCTCATTCTCACCCCCCCAGGACGGAGCGGCAGTTGAGCAGTCTGGAGTGCTCATTCTCTCCCTCCCCAGGACGGAGCGGCAGTTGAGCAGCCTGGAGTGCTCATTCTCTCCCTCCCCAGGACGGAGCGGCAGTTGAGCAGTCTGGAGTGCTCATTCTCTCCCACCCAGGACGGAGCGGCAGTTGAGCAGTCTGGAGTGCTCATTCTCTCCCACCCAGGACGGAGCGGCAGTTGAGCAGTCTGAAGGACCCAGACTCCGTTTGATCAAAGAGAGACACAAAATTATATTTAAAATCAAGCGTCCAGATGCAACAAGTGCTCTTTCTCTAAGAAAATCAATACGGAGCTGATCAATCAGTGCAATCCAAATGAACATCAGCAATCTGTCAGAGAATCTCTGTCAGGTTTTTGATTACGCAAAACATCAGACTGCGCTGAAGACGAAGTGGATCCTAAATGACTCAATCATGCAATTCAGAAAGCACAAATACAGTCACTTTCCTGATCTCACACAGCCCACACACATGGCAACTATTAAATTACTCCTAGCTCTCAAGTGAAACACGAGACAGGCACAAAGGAGAGCTAGGGAGAGTACTGTTTTTAGGGGAAGACAGACAGACAGAGAGACATTGGGTAGGCAACACGGTCACAGCCCAGTCGCGGCAGAAGCATTAGTCCACAGATCAATGAAGACACTGGAGTAGCCAGCGGTAGATCATTTAGGGGCAATCATTGATCTCGCAAGTCACCATTTTTTACGCTGAACAGCAGCCACAGCACAAATTTGAAGATGCATTTCAACCCCTTTTTGTAAATCCCGAGCTGTCGCAGAATAGTTGGGCTAGCGACGGTGTTAATGGCTAATAGGGATTCTATAGCGCAAGTGTCCCATACGTGTTAATTAGTTTAGCCTTAGCTTCTATCTGGGAAGTGGGCAAGGCTGCTGTCCTAAGGGCTGCTGTCCTATCGTGTTGTTTTCTCAATCGAGATTTACGATCTTACCTGGAGCCGCTAATCCAGTGTCCCATCTCCTTTGCCTCTTAATTTTACGTATTCTCTTTTGCGTCCCAGCGGGAAGGGATATCTTTGACAGTGTCTGGGGAACTGGAATTCTTCACACTGACACATCGACTCACGATCAAGATGGGCTAGCTGCGAAAATTTTGCGTGTCCTCATAGCTTATACTCGTAGGTGTGACTTGAGCGGACGGAAGTTTGCCAGCTAGCACTGCAGAGAGAAATCAGATCCCAGACTACAGTTACTAAGCAGACTAGATAGCTTGCAATAATTTGCACAGTAGCACAGCTGATACAGTCACAGCCCCACACCTCTGACAGTCACAGCCCCACACCTCTGACATTCACAGCCCCACACCTCTGACAGTCACAGCCCCACACCTCTGACAGTCACAGCCCCACACCTCTGACATTCACAGCCCCACACCTCTGACAGTCACAGCCCCACACCTCTGACAGTCACAGCCCCACACCTCTGACATTCACAGCCCCACACCTCTGACAGTCACAGCCCCACACCTCTGACATTCACAGCCCCACACCTCTGACAGTCACAGCCCCACACCTCTGACAGTCACAGCGCCACACCTCTGACAGTCACAGCCCCACACCTCTGACAGTCACAGCCCCACACCTCTGACAGTCACAGCCCCACACCTCTGACAGTCACAGCCCCACACCTCTGACAGTCACAGCCCCACACCTCTGACAGTCACAGCGCCACACCTCTGACAGTCACAGCCCCACACCTCTGACAGTCACAGCCCCACACCTCTGAAAGTCACAGCCCCACACCTCTGACAGTCACAGCCCCACACCTCTGACAGTCACAGCCCCACACCTCTGACAGTCACAGCGCCACACCTCTGACAGTCACAGCCCCACACCTCTGACAGTCACAGCCCCACACCTCTGACAGTCACAGCCCCACACCTCTGACATTCACAGCGCCACACCTCTGACAGACACAGCCCCACACCTCTGACAGTCACAGCCCCACAACTCCTACCTAAAAGCCCACACCTCCTACCTAGAAGCCCACACCTCCTACCTAGAAGCCCACACCTCCTACCTAGAAGCCCACACCTCCTACCTAGAAGCCCACACCTCCAACCCAGAAGCCCACACCTCCTACCTAGAAGCCCACATGCGCAGGCAATCTGTCTACCTACCAAACAGCGTGGCCTCCTGGCAGATGTCGCAGCGGACGGCGCCGGTCACGCAGTCGCCGGGCGCGAAGACTCCCTCCGGCTTGTCCAGGAGGATGTCCAGGTGACGCAGGCCGAGGGTTTCGCGATCCGGACAGCCGGCTACCTGCGTGCCCGGCACCCCCAGCGTCCCAGGCCGGCTAGGGGAGGTGGGATTCATCTGGTTGCTAGGCAAATCTTTCACTTATAGACTCTATTGAATAAACAATAAAGCTTCACACTTCAGCTGATCTCACTGAGCTGTCAATCTCTTTGAGCTAGAGTAGAGCTCACTATTTTTGAAGTCGTAAGAACTCAGCTATTCTTACTTTTGCTTCTATTGTTGTGTCCAGGAAAAAAATAAATAGAGGGAAGAGCGGAGCCAATACTTGACTTTGCTGATTGATTTGCTTGCGCTGCTGCGGAAGCATGCCAAGCGGAAGCAAGAGCCAGCAGGCAGAGGCGCGAGGGAGCGGAACACGCGCCCCAGACACTGGGCAGACTTATATATAGGAAACTAGCGGGCCAATCGGGCTGGTGCTAGGAGAGTCCCACCTACCCCCACCCAGACAAGCAAGCTCACAGGGTCTGATCCTGTGTCCCTCGAGTCGCAAATTAGGAGTCTCATATTCTCTGAATAGGTGCGCGGGCATAGATCACAGACGCTTCCGTTGCAGCTAAAGAAGGTCGAGCGGATTTTCCTAAATCTGTACCGATCATTAGCCCAGCTAATGTTGGGCTTTGCTGTCAAACGCCACTGCCCTCTCCGAAATCTGCTAATTCTATAGGACGCGAAAATTCTTTGACTTATAATCCACCCGTAAGCCGATTTTCCAGCAAAAAACACTTTAAGTTTGACCATATTCGCAGCTACTCGTCAGTAGCTAATGCGCGAATTTAATTATTGGAAGGAGAAAAACGACTAAAATAAGAAATTTAACAGGCGTCAATCTAACATCACTACTCATTCTAGCTACTTAAGGGTGCCATTTCTACCCACACAATAGTTAGAATAAGATGCCATTTCTACCCTCACAATAGTTAGAATGATATGTCATTTCTACCCTCACAATAGTTAGAATAAGATGCCATTTCTACCCCTACAATAGTTAGAATGGGTGCCATTTCTACCCTCACAATAGTTAGAATGGGGTGCCATTCCTACCCCTACAATAGTTAGAATGGGGTGCCATTCCTACCCCTACAATAGTTAGAATGGGTGCCATTTCTACCCTCACAATAGTTAGAATAAGATGCCATTTCTACCCCTACAATAGTTAGAATGGGTGCCATTTCTACCCTCACAATAGTTAGAATGGGGTGCCATTCCTACCCCTACAATAGTTAGAATGGGGTGCCATTCCTACCCCTACAATAGTTAGAATGGGTGCCATTTCTACCCTCACAATAGTTAGAATGGGGTGCCATTCCTACCCCTACAATAGTTAGAATGGGGTGCCATTCCTACCCCTACAATAGTTAGAATGGGTGCCATTTCTACCCTCACAATAGTTAGAATAAGATGCCATTTCTACCCCTACAATAGTTAGAATGGGTGCCATTTCTACCCTCACAATAGTTAGAATGGGGTGCCATTCCTACCCCTACAATAGTTAGAATGGGGTGCCATTCCTACCCCTACAATAGTTAGAATGGGTGCCATTTCTACCCTCACAATAGTTAGAATGGGGTGCCATTCCTACCCCTACAATAGTTAGAATGGGGTGCCATTCCTACCCCTACAATAGTTAGAATGGGTGCCATTTCTACCCTCACAATAGTTAGAATGGGGTGCCATTCCTACCCCTACAATAGTTAGAATAGGTGCCATTCCTACCCCTACAATAGTTAGAATAGGTGCCATTCCTACCCCTACAATAGTTAGAATAAGATGTCATTTCTAACCTAAAATGTGAATTATGCATTTCGCACCTCCAGATTTGCACTCGAGTCCAAATCTTTTAAAGAACTGTGAAGGCGAAACAAAAAGAATTATTTTTTCAGCTGAGCTGTTTATCCCAGTAATCTTTATAATCGTGCTTATGCGTATAATTATAACCAGCATATTGTGAGTTCGAAGTCTCAAAAAGGCAGCCTTGAACATCGCAGGTTTGGGTTTAGGATATTTAGCGACATTAATTGCGCATTTGTTATAAACAGGTATAAACAAGCTTAATGGCACAAACACAACACATGGCACCAAACCAGAACTATATCCTAACAAAATGAGAAACAGGCTTCTTATCGATAAAGTATTGTGAGCTGAAATTGTGAGAGAAAAGAGAAGAAGAATTTTCTGAAAAATCGGTGAGCTTAAGGAAAATATAATAAGATACCAAAATATAGCCAATGAACATTGTTTACCAAACCAATTTAATATCTGAGACCATTTAAGAGTGAATTGTGCAATGCATTTAATAAACAAAACCCTTTTAAGTTGACTAACTTTGAGTTTGAAACAATGCGGATACATTATTGTGAGTTGAAAAGACTTCGGCGGGTTTTTTGTGCAAAATAGGAGTGGAATCTACCAAAATCACCCTATCTCGCACGAGTTAAAGAAACCGCCGAAGAATCACCCGAACCAGTGGCCCATGGGACAACCAGAGAATTATTTACGGGCGATTCCTCGGCGGTTTCTGAGCATGGAATCTTCCGAACTGGAGGATTCTTTGGGTGATTCCATTTCGCCACCAAGAAGCACCGAGAAAACGCCCAGTTGGGTAGATTCTAAGCATGGAATCATCCGATTGGTATGTTTCCAGCGTTCGGTTGTTTCTTTTTCTGGAAACACCGCAGATTCCAACTGGAATCACCCAAAGAAACATCCCTATTTTTAGCGGGATATTAGGGGCAGAGGAGAGGGCAGAGGGGAGAGGATATAATGGGAGAAAAGTGTAACAAAATAAACTAACCAGATATGAGCCAAAATAAAACGAACAAAAATTTTCAGCAACAGATGTTTAAAAAAGGAAATTAAAAAGCTGGCTGTGAGATATAGTGACATAAAAAAATTCTAACTTTTATGTTAAATTCTCCATCAATGAAAAGGCGAGTTAGTTCTTCAGCGGAAAAGGGGTTTAAATGCCAGCTTCAGCAGCAGCAGTAGCTGAGGTGATCTAAGGTGACAATGTCTAGAAGATATGCGGTGGAGTGCACTGACAACGATTTCTGAACTAAAATATCGTCTGTTTTTGGAGGAAATCAGACACCGATTGTTGGTCATTGAGAATTTTTGACACTGAAAAAACACAAAATTAATGCTTTTCAAATAATTTAGGACAAAATCTACTAAACTACAAAAAGTGAAACAGTTAGCATAATCTTTGTTCAAATGGTAGGCACACAGACACAGAGACAGAAAGCCATTAGTGAAAAAGTGAAAAGCAATTCTATGAAACTAATTATTGGCAAAAAAAGAGAGAGAATCCGTTAGCGACATTAACGATTAACACACTCTCACATATTTGACGCGAAAAATCGCGTCAAAAAAGTAACGATTAACGATTAACTGAACGGTCAGCTGACGAAAGAGTTGACGGTATTTTTTAGCCCTTTAACTTAAAAACCAAAATTGTATCACAGAAAAAATTAACAATCAACGATTTCTACCAGTCCACTCACATTTTGAAATAGTCTCCTAGGTTTCAATAACTTCAACAAAAAAATTAACTTAAACATTAACAGCTGTTGAACTTGTTCAAATAGTAGGAGAGATTGTTCTCATAAACAGCAGCAATGAGATCAGTGAGGCGGGCGTCAGAGCACAGTCTGAGCTCGCCTGTCAAGAATCCGGTGGCGCAGCTCAACTAGGCTCTGCCTGATGCCCTCCAGAGACTCAAGCGCCGCCTCTAGCGCCGAGGCCAACTGTTCCACGTCGTCAACGTGGATGTGCTGACCGTCAGAGGCGGATGGAGAACTCGCTGACTGCTGCTGCTGCTGTGGCGGCAATAGTGGCGCAGCCTTGTCAAGCAACAACTGCAGCCGATTGCACCTGGCGTGCAGGCTGAAGAAGCAGAACAGCAGAATGCAGCAGAGAGCCAGCAGGCTGCCGAGAACAACCCGACCGCTGCCGGCTCTGGCAGCCGAGCGTCGGCGAAGAGCGGCAGCCGCAGCCGGCAGCGGCGGAACGGCCGACTGCAGGTCGGGCACAAGAGAATCGGCCTCTAGAGCGTCGACATCGTCTGAACTTACTCCGTCGCCGGCAGAAGCTGAGGCAGCACCAGCGGCGCCGCCGGAGTCTCCAGCTTCGCCGACTGAGTCTCCAGGACGAGCAGCGTTAATGGCCGCCAGACCAACCGGTCCCCTGGCGGCCAGGTAGGCGATGAGGCAGGCCCGCATGGCGCTAAAATGATCCGCCAGGCCTTTCTTAGCTGAGCTGTCAATCAGATTGCGGACAATTTTGAACAGTGACCGGGTGAAGCGCAGGTCGGTGGTGACGCGAAGGCGGCAGGAGTTGGGGCCGTGGCTGCGCAGGCAGTAGCGGGCCCTGGTGTGAAAGCTATCGCAGTAGGGCACCTCGCGGCTGCGCACTGTCACATCCACGCAATAGGACCTGCCAGGCCGGCAGTCTGCGATGCGGTAGATTTGCTCCTCCACTTGCTGGGCGGAGCGCGGCCCTACGGCGTTGTTTAACGGTAGGGTGAAGGTCACTCGGCGAGCGCGCCATTCGCCAACCGTAGCAGCGGAATCGTCCGCAGCGTCAGCCTCGGCTCCCGTCGGCGGCTGTGTCGTCGGCGGAGGCGCCGGTCGCCAAGGCTCGGCGCAGACGTCTGTCATGCCGCGATGCCTGGCAAACTGACGAAACCAATTGGACTTGTGAGCGAACAGGCACTGGAAGACCGTGTCAACGCCAGCCGACAGCTGCACATTCAGGTATTCATCGGCGAAGTGCTCGTGTCGCTCGCACGGATCTGCCAGCTGGGCGCCGCTGGCCTCGCTAGTGTCTTCGCCGATGCAGTCACTGCGGTTACTTCGCCTGCTACGCAAGCCGAACTCGGCCGCCAGCGGGTCAACGACGGGAGTCGATGACGCCTCTCCGTTGATTCCAACGCCGCTGCTGTTTCCGCCTCCGCCGCTGCCATCGTCGCCTCCCGTCTCGGAGGCGGTCGCCTGGACTGCAACCTCGTCATTGGACTCGTCCTGCGTGGCGGCGGAGCCCGCTCCGGCTGACGAGCGACGGCGCCCGCCGGAAGACGAGGTAGCGACAGGATCCAGGTCGTCCTCCACTTGGCCTATCGTTGGGCAGAAGGTCATCGCTCAATATGTTTAGGTCACCGCACTCTAGTCTCTATCCAGTTCGGTCATGACACTCCAGTCTCTATCCAGTTCGGTCATCACACTCCAGTCTCTATCCAGTTCGGTCATCACACTCCAGTCTCTATCCAGTTCGGTCATCACACTCCAGTCTCTATCCAGTTCGGTCATCACACTCCAGTCTCAATCCAGTTCGGTCATCACACTCCAGTCTCTATCCAGTTCGGTCATCACACTCCAGTCTCTATCCAGTTCGGTCATCACACTCCAGTCTCTATCCAGTTCGGTCATCACACTCCAGTCTCTATCCAGTTCGGTCATCACACTCCAGTCTCTATCCAGTTCGGTCATCACACTCCAGTCTCAATCCAGTTCGGTCATCACACTCCAGTCTCTATCCAGTTCGGTCATCAAACTCCAGTCTCTATCCAGTTCGGTCATCACACTCCAGTCTCTATCCAGTTCGGTCATCACACTCCAGTCTCTATCCAGTTCTGTCATGACACTCCAGTCTCTATCCAGTTCGGTCATCACACTCCAGTCTCTATCCAGTTCGGTCATCAAACTCCAGTCTCTATCCAGTTCGGTCATCACACTCCAGTCTCAATCCAGTTCGGTCATCACACTCCAGTCTCTATCCAGTTCTGTCATCACACTCCAGTCTCTATCCAGTTCTGTCATGACACTCCAGTCTCTATCCAGTTCTGTCATCACACTCCAGTCTCTATCCAGTTCGGTCATCACACTCCAGTCTCTATCCAGTTCGGTCATCACACTCCAGTCTCTATCCAGTTCGGTCATGACACTCCAGTCTCTATCCAGTTCGGTCATGACACTCCAGTCTCTATCCAGTTCGGTCATCACACTCCAGTCTCTATCCAGTTCTGTCATGACACTCCAGTCTCTATCCAGTTCGGTCATGACACTCCAGTCTCTATCCAGTTCGGTCATCACACTCCAGTCTCTATCCAGTTCGGTCATCACACTCCAGTCTCTATCCAGTTCGGTCATCACACTCCAGTCTCTATCCAGTTCGGTCATCACACTCCAGTCTCTATCCAGTTCGGTCATCACACTCCAGTCTCTATATCCAGTTCGGTCATCACACTCCAGTCTCTATCCAGTTCGGTCATCACACTCCAGTCTCTATCCAGTTCGGTCATCACACTCCAGTCTCTATCCAGTTCGGTCATCACACTCCAGTCTCAATCCAGTTCTCACCCTGCTGGCTGCCGTAGGTATCTCGCACCAGTTCCCAGAACAGCATGGAGTCCAAGGGTTCAGGCCTGCACGCCTTCTGCCAGAGCAGGTGGAACACAGAGTGGACCCGGTCGCGCGAGCCGATGCTGGTGAAGAAATAGCGCTCGGAGGCGGTCAGGACGCAGATGGCATTGGGAATGACTCGCGCAGTGCGCTCCTTATTGATGGAGGTGATGGACGTCAGTGGCACGGCGAATCGCGTCTCGAAGCCGATGATCTTGGAGTAGAAGCAGAGCCGAGAGGCGGTGGCGTACAGACGACCCTGTGTGGAAGCGGAAGCCAAATTTTTTAGAGGAAGTTTAGAGGAACAAAGTTTACATTTTTCTTGGCGCTTAGGATACTCGATAAAGGATAATTTTCTGTAAATAAAATATAAAAACGGGAATGCTAGGAAAAGTGGAGCTGACTCCTGAGCACACACGCACACAGATACCGTACGCAGGCACACGCTCACACAGGTGTGTACATCTGCCCTGACTTTGTATACTGCCACTGTGCCGATAGGCAAACGCACTAGACCGCTCTGCCACTGACACCCCTTTGAATAAGGATTCGGAGAGGAAGGGGAGAGAATTAAATGAGGAAGATGGGTAAAAGTGGAAAAAATGATAAAAAAGTTCTAGAGTAGATGAGAAAATTGGTAAGATGGATACAAATGAAGAAGAATATTAGCAAAAGACGGTCTAGAATAAAAGTGCACACCTGTACAAGCAGACCGCTGCGATCCCAAGCGCAGCTGGTGTCTGTGACGAGGCGTTCCTCCGCCGGCAAATCTTTGAATAGGCGGTGCAGCATGTCATTGCGCTGCTTATATAGCGGACTGAAACTGCTGCTCAGCCGGGAGTGACTTCGAGACTTCTCAGATCTGTCACCGCTGGAATCGTAGTCGGTCGCGACTGTGGTCGAATTGGAGGCGGTGACGGGCGCTGCTGCTGCTGCTGCTGTTGCCGCCGCCGCAACTGCGCCCGAAGAGTTCATCAACTCGGTGTTGGACTCGGACCGGCAGGTGGCCAAATCGAGCGAGGCAGCCGAGGCGGTCGCTGGGAAGGCTTGCTCATCGATGCCAACCACAAACTGGGCGCCTTCAGTGCGGCAACGGTGAAGATGAGGCGCTGGCTGCTGTTGCATGTCCGTGACCAGGCGCAGGTCCTGGTTCTCCACCCATTCCCTGGTGATGCTGCTGCTGCTGCCAGCATTCGAGGGCAAGTACACACCATCGCTTGACAGCTGGCCATTTAGGCTACTCGTAGAAGTTTTGCTTGTCTGCTGCTGCTGTTTCTGTCCATTTCTCTGGCCTCTGCCGCTGGAGCTGCTGCTCATGCCAACTGTAAGACTGTAGGCTGCAAATATAGAACAAAAGCACTTACATTTTGTAGTATAACACTAGCCAAATGGCAAGTTAACATAAATACACAGTAAGAATCTGGTTATTTTACTGGACCCATATGTCACCATTGGTTTCTATAAAAACAGCTGTATAGTATTTTTTGGAAGAGATAGGCCTAAGTTATTCTTTGTTTAGTCCATAATATATAGTGAAAACAAGGTCAAAATTTGTCACAATTAAAATATATTCTAAAATAAAAGCTACTAATGTAGTGTTACCTTATTTAAGCTTAATCTGTCATATAAATTGGAAAATGCAATATAGGATTAGCTATAAATATAGTAATAAAAATAATAACAAAAGTAATAACCTCTTATCAATCTCTTCGGGAACATCTAGAAATGTCAAAGATAGGAGCTTCAAATATATAATGAAACATTATTTTATAATTGTTAATGAAAGAAAACATATATTACTATATAAATACCTTCTGGATACAATCCAAAACACCAAGAAATTGTCAGCTGTCCTAAATTTATACCATAAAATTTTGTTCTGAAACATGCAACATATGATCCTAAATATTGCATTGCAATAAATATACCAAAAATATTTATATTTTTAAACGTGGTCCAAGAACAATGAAAAATACATGCTTAGGCCTATCCAAACAAAAAACTTCTGTCAAAAAATTTACTTGTAACCCAATTATCTAGTTTTGTAACTAAGTAGTTAAGCATACTTAGTACAGTTACAGTAGTAGGCCTATGCCTTAGTGCCAATAGTTAACTATTGGTCTAGAATAGTTAGCTATTAAATCAAGACAATATGCATATATATATTGAATAAAAAACACATTAAGATACCAAAGTTTTCATGTCTAAATATAGACTCGCGTTTTGATCAATAAAATATATAATAATAACATAAATATATTTCACATACATTAGGCCTGGCCTGGTATGGTAGGCATATATAGCTATATATATATGCCTATTTAGGCAATAAGCATTGCCTGCTGGCACCAAATGATGTGCCAGTGCGCACAACCCTCCTCCAATATCAGTACATTAAAGTAGCTGAACACAAGCGACAGGCCAGATCACAGCTGACTTATTTTCCTTTTTGGTCACGGAGATGGTGCGACTTACAAAAGTACATAGTTAATTCCCCGAAATGCTGCTATTAAAAGTGAGAAAATTGTCATATGTAGAACAAGATCACGCATTTTATACAGGTAATCATCGTGCCTTGAAGGTCTGCTTTTTGGAGACATTGTAGAAATTTAAGTAAAAAATAGTTGTTTTACTAAGCATTTTCCACTTTATTGCCGCGAACATATTCAACTGCAGCATACAAAATTTAATATGGCAGAGCTTATTCCCACGGTCCCGTGCCGATAATTTTAATTTTATCCACACGGATCCGTGCCGATAATTTTCTGCTTATCCACACGGCAGCTTATATGAATGGTTTCCGCGCATTTCGGTGCCTGTGCTTTTCGGTGCCGAGCGTTTCGGTGCCCGGTCTTGCTTTTCGTTCCCCATCCAATTTTGCATTGTCAGTCAGTAAAGCGCTTTATTACTGATGATAAACAATACTTAAATACAAATTGTGGCTAATATGCCTGTCCTTGCGCGTTTATTATCCTTTGTTTTTTTCTACCGTTTGAAAGCTTACGTTTCTGAGAAACACTGCTAAAATGTAATTTGCTCCATTGCCTTTTGAATGTACACAACGCAAAGTCGACAAATCGACAATCTGACATTAATGTTGGTTAATGAATGTGTAGGTCGAAATGTAGAACACAGTCGTAACACACTGGCAACTTTGTCGATCTATTGGCTCGAGGGTTCAACAAAACGTTCAAACCCGAAAGGGCTTTGTTTCAAAAAAACAGAACCGTGTGGATAAAATTGAAATTAACGGCACGGCATATATAAAGAGTTGTAGACCTATTCATACAAGCTGCCGTGTGGATAAGCAGAAAATTATCGGCACGGATCCGTGTGGATAAAATTAAAATTATCGGCACGGGACCGTGGGAATAAGCACTTCCATTTAATATTCGTGCAATTTACCGTGTCGCCTTTCTGAAAAGTATCAGTAAATGTAAAACTATCAGGACACAATTCTACGAAAGAATAAAATTCAAGCGTCTGAAAAGAGATTCGACTTCGAGATTCGATTCTGAAACACAAATTCACAATTTTAAGAACTTTTTTCTCATTTTTAAAAGCGCGTGTAGTAGTTAATTTGCCATCAAAACGACTAAAACGAGACTAAAACGAGTATATAAAGTAAAGACTATAATTTTGTAGTTTACCGTCTGTACTATAATACAGACGGTAAACTACTATACTTACTATAATAGTAAGGCTAAATAAAATATTTTTTTGTAGCGAAATTGTGGTTTAGGATTTTGGCCATGCATACGAGGCGTGCACTGCGAAATTCAAAATGAGAGTTTTGTTTAGTTTAACACAGTAGCCCAGTACTATAGAAATATTGCAGTTGTTTGTGTAGTTCACACTTGAAAGTCGTTTCATTGCACACAAATGCTAGCCTTGATTATGTAAGGTACACTTATAAATTTATTAATGTTTATTAGTAACTCGAATTGTGGCACGATTACTTGATTTCCCATCTGAAAATTAAATTCGCTTTGATGAAATACTCTGAACGACTAGATAAATATCTTCATAGAAAAAATATCCATTCGCATAGGCTATAATTAAAGTATGCAATCGAAAGCAACAAAAGCTGTAGCATTAAGAACATTAAATAGTTTTTCTATTCATTCAGCAGAGCAAGCAAAGTCAGTAATTAAAATCATTACTCTAAGTAGCAGTGTAGCAACTCCATAAATATTCTTGGGTAGACGCTATCGGATGCACGCCTGCTTGTATATGAAATAAAAGTATAGATGTGTCCAGAACGCGAAATTGCTGTGAGGCTGGATGCGAAGCGCTCGTCATAATTTATTACATAATTTCCAGGTGCAAATGCATTTCACTACAACTCTTGTTAGAAATTTATGCCTGAGCACTAAGCTCAAAACGAATTCGCTATCCCTCGCACAAGTTTCTATTGTCAAATGATGAACCTGCTTAAGCTATTGTACTTTCGCAGCATTACTACATGTATCATGCTCAGCATCTAATAAAGAGCTGATTATAGTACATTACTTTTGTCAAACTTCTGATCTCAAATTGGCAGGCCTTCTTGTTTATTTTGTTCCAACTCAAAGAACTGACGGTTATTAAGCTCTCATCTTTCCTGGTCAAAAACCCAAAACAATGAGCGCAATGGCATCTCAGTGGGCCGCGGGGCGAAATGGTCTATACTGCTGAGGACAGTGTTTGTATGGACTCAAACTCACGTAAACACGGCAGCGCGGAGTGTGCGACGCGGCATATGTTTATAGTCTATTTCGCTTGCTTCACTCCATCATCACGTCTCCCTGGGCCGTCAAGCCAGTCTTCACCCACCCTCACTCGACCCTATTAGACAGCAGGGCAGTAAAAATGGCAATGAGAGTTTTTCTTAGTCTTAAAGCACTCATCCAACTGACCACCCTTGCAAGATAAGGGCAGCGCAAGTCTCGTTGTTCGTCTCTTAGCACCCCAGAAGCAGCAAGTATCAGTAGATCGAAAAAATACAGCATAACGACATACAGCACAGACACGTACAGCATTATGCCTGTCCAGAAGCAGCAGCAGCCACTACCACCGCCACCGCCATCAGGAGCTGTGGACGGCAACAAATGGGGCCTAGACGAGGCAGACATCGAAGCCATATTCGTCTCGATGCAGGCTCCTCCGCGGGCGCCAGTTCGAGAACCAACAGTCCTGCCTCCGAGCCAGGTGGAGCTGACGGAGGAGGACCAACTGGAGCTGGCAAAGATTCAACAGCGAGAAGCCGAGGGCCGCGTCAGGAAGACGACGCGGAGCTCAGAACTGCACCCGGCGGTTGTTGGGCACAACAAGTCGGAAGCGAAACACACTCAGCGCCTGCTCCGGCAGTGGTTCTTTGAGCAGCGCTACCAGCTAGACAAGGTCAGCAACGCGCAGAGGGCAACTTATCTGCAGCTACGCCAGCTGCACGTTGACAGGAGGCGCCAAATGCGAGAGCTGATGAACTACCGACGCGAGGAGGCCCGGGCAGAAGTGCAGCGAGAGCGCGATAGGCAGCAGCGAGCTAAAGAGCTGGCCTTTTTGGAGAAGCAGATGGAGAAGCTTCGTGAAGAGGAGGCTCTCGATATGCGACTTGGCAGCCCAGACGAAGCTCAGCAGAGATTGCCTCCAGCGAAGAAGAAAAAGACGAAAGCGGCTATGGCCAGGGAGGCGGATGCGGCCGTGGCTGCCATCGCGGCGGCTACCATAGAGGCAGCTGCCACAGAGGAGACGGCGATGACAGTGAAGTCAGCCAGGGGGGCACTGCGGGAGGAGCCGGACGCAAAACATACTCCACAGAAGCAGGATTTCGAAACTCAGAAGCAAGTTGTCACAATGACGTCCAAAGTTATTGAGGTTGAGAGGCGTGGCATGCAGGCAGTTCGGCAGGGTTCTGACGTCATGGCAGTGCTTGAGCGTTCGCGTAGTAAGAGCTTTATTCGCGAGTCAAAAGCTGTCCCGCCATTGCAGCAGCAGCAGCAGCAAGCATCGGAAGCGAGTCCAGAAAAGCCGCTTCCATCATCGACTGTGGCTGAGCCAAACAGAAAGACTGCACAAGGAGTCACAGAGATGGAAGAGAAGTCAAAGCATGATCCAACGCCGCCTCCCCCGCCGACGCTGCCAGTCCTGAGGCAGTCTGAAGCAGAGAAGCTGCCCCTGACACAGGTGGAGAAGAATCGACTCCGGGCCAAGCGCAGAGAGGAGGCATCGCAGCGGCTGCTACTCGAGCCCTACACGCACTATCGCATGATCAAGGGTGGCGAGATCGAGCCGGTTGAGTTTCAACCACCGAAGTTTCCAACCACTGAGCCCTCAAATCGGCCATTGTATGAGCAGCACAAGCGACTGGAGCGGGAGAAGGCAAACTATTTGTCCAGCATGAACAGGCTGGGCCAATTCACTGCCGAAGTGCTCAACGAAGATATTCGACTTTCTCAGGCCTTCGAAATGCCGAAGGAGAAGCAGAGCAAGTCGAAGCCGCCCAAGGAGCTGAAGCTGGGCCCGTCCGACTGGATGAAGGTCTTCATCCGCACCAACGCCCCAGAGGACGTGGAAGCAGGCAGCTTTGAGGCTATGAAGTACGTCGAATACTTGAGGCCCGAGGCGCCAAACACCAACAGAGAGATGGAGCCTGAAAAGCTGTTTGAAGACGTTTGACTAAAATGATTTTCCAGTTGTGCACGCACAGAGATCAGCGGGCTGCTTACTTTGCTGAAAGCAAGAACAGAAGATCTGTGTACACTACTGTGACTGTACAGTCTTATAGAGCGCCTTCCACTCATCAAGTATAGCTTTGCATGTACACAAACAGGCAGATGTTTTTCTACTATTTTAATGCTTTATTGCGGTTTGTATCATTTTTTAATTCAGAAAAGTGCTAAAACGACAAAATTTCTCGTATATACTCGTAAAATGAGACCTCTTTTTTAAACTACGCATATGGTAAGATGTTTTAAGCAGCAAACGTAAGAACCACGTGCGCACATTAAAAGTAAAACTACACTGTCAGAGGGAAGTCCAGATAAATGCAAAACATTTGCTCTAGATTGTCTTTGTGTTAAAGGCGACTATAAAATAGGAGGCCGTCAGGGCGTAGTCCACGGCAACGCTTACAACAACAATAACAATTATAGCAATAACAACAACGACCGCAACAACAAAGCAGCTGGTTGCAGGGTGGCTGTTTAAGCGGTACGGCTTCTCTGACCTGACCTGAGGGCGCAGGTCTCAGTGTTGTAAAGCATGAGTGCCTGAAAACATTCATTGCCTGTCTCTAGCAATCAGGCACGGTTACTTTTAGCTGGTGATAGCAGCATGTACTTTCTCTTTAGTGCATATGCGAGAGCCATTAACGTAAGCTCGGTGTGTTATTCCAGTTGTTTGTTTTGTTAGTTGACCGGTACGTCATCAATTTGCATGCAGGTGTTAATGAACTTGTGGCTTGTTGTTGTGAAACTCCATTTCGGCCAGCGTGACATGCTCGCATTCCTATCGGCAGTACATCGTGTCCCCAAGCCGTAAACAAGTACGAATTTTCGGAAAGCAAAATATATTTGTTAAATCGTTTTCTTCAGCTCGAGTTGTCACGACAATTATCCACGATTATGCATTTTTAAAGCGATTTAACAATGAAAATAAAGAAGCATGTAAAATAGCAGGGGCATCTTTTTCAAAGTGCCAGCAGCTCTCTGAAAGCAGTTTCCACGAGTAGCGTCAGTTCTTGTAGGCCTTGGCGGGGTCGATCTGTTGAGCTTTCCAGTCATTGAAGCTGCCAGTGTAGACACTAACGTTGGTGAACTCTAGCTTGATCAGCTCCTCAGCAGCTAGACCTGCCCGCCTCCCGGACATGCAGGTGACTGTGATCGCGTCGTCCTTTTTCGGCTTGTCGCCATGGTAGCGCCTCTTGAACTCCGCCTCTGACAGCTGCATGGCTTCAGCGATTTCGGTGTGCGGCACTAGCAGGTATTTTGGATAGCAGCCGTGCGCTTCGAGCTCCTCCTTAGAGCGAACATCCAACAGTAGGCCCGTGTTGGACTTCAGCATCCGGACAACGTCATCGTAGGTAACTGGCTTGGTCATGGCGTCTCCTGTCTTCTGAACAGACTGGAATGTGGGCAGCGGTTCGACCTAGAAAACGGGGCATCATTTAGTGTAAACCTCCCGTTTCCTTCATTGATTTAACTCAACTCACCTCTCCTATTGCCCCCAGTAGATCTCTACCCCTCTCCCGCTGCCCTTCAATAGATCTCTACCCCTCTCCCACTGCCCTTCAATAGATCTCTACCTCTCTCCCACTGCCCTTCAATAGATCTCTACCTCTCTCCCACTGCCCTTCAATAGATCTCTACCCCTCTCCCGCTGCCCTTCAATAGATCTCTACCCTCTCTCCCACTGCCCTTCAATAGATCTCTACCTCTCTCCCACTGCCCTTCAATAGATCTCTACCCCTCTCCCACTGCCCTTCAATAGATCTCTACCCCTCTCCCACTGCCCTTCAATAGATCTCTACCTCTCTCCCACTGCCCTTCAATAGATCTCTACCCCTCTCCCACTGCCCTTCAATAGATCTCTACCCCTCTCCCACTGCCCTTCAATAGGTCTCTACCCCTCTCCCACTTGCCCTTTAGTCGGGAACCTTTAGCTTTCTATATTTTGACATAGTTCTAATAATTTGTTCTAATACCTACTGTACTATAAAAAACCAAGCGGACACAAAAGGGCAAAGTTAAATCCAAACAAACATTAGGCAGTTTACATAACTCACCCAGCACTGGACACAATAGCCTTATAGTTGCAGCACGAAAAATGTCGACGCTCTACTAAAACTGAGGCTTCAATGCTTTTATAAGCATCCCACCCACTGTTGCCTCTCACTATCACTATAATTTTCTGTCTGCACTGTCCTGTGGCCGCTGGGCAGATTTTTTTCTATCTATCTCTTAAATGCCCTTTTACCAACTCTGAATTGTTTTGCTATCCGAGTACAATTCACCGAATTAGCTGGTAGCTGTTTCGCTGCAAGTCGATAGCAGAAGTCAAGTACAAACGTAGCTGGAACAGAGCCTAGAACCGTAGCTGGAGCAGTACCTAGAACCGTAGCTGGAGCAGTACCTAGAAAAGTAGCTGGAGCAGTACCTAGAGCCGTAGCTGAAGCAGTACCTAGAACCGTAGCTGGAGCAGTACCTAGAACCGTAGCTGGAGCAGTACCTAGAGCCGTAGCTGAAGCAGTACCTAGAACCGTAGCTGGAGCAGTACCTAGAACCGTAGCTGGAGCAGTACCTAGAACCGTAGCTGGAGCAGTACCTAGAACCGTAGCTGGAGCAGTACCTAGAACCGTAGCTGGACCAGTACCTAGAACCGTAGCTGGAGCAGTACCTAGAACCGTAGCTGGAGCAGTACCTAGAACCGTAGCTGGAGCAGTACCTAGAACCGTAGCTGGACCAGTACCTAGAACCGTAGCTGGAGCAGTACCTAGAACCGTAGCTGGAGCAGTACCTAGAACCGTAGCTGGAGCAGTACCTAGAACCGTAGCTGGAGCAGTACCTAGAACCGTAGCTGGAGCAGTACCTAGAACCGTAGCTGGAGCAGTACCTAGAGCCGTAGCTGGATAGTCCATAATCATAGAACTGATAGCGATTGTTGATGCATTGTTTGTTAATGAAATAGTACATTGGATATTGTGTTTTAATGGCTTCCAACAGAGCAAAATACGAGTATGAGCGCGAAAAAGTTTTTCTTCGCAAGACAGGCTTCTTTCTATGCCTGTCTCAGGTCCATTTCAAGTACAGCTTAAAGAATATCGTCGCTCATATGTAATTAAATTATAATGTAATTCGACTTAAAGGGTCAAAAGCTAGTATTCAGTATTTAACAGAAGAAAAAAATGTGGCAATTTTAAGTGCTGGAGATAGAAGGAGAAGCTTTTCGTAGAAGCTCTAAGTCACTGTCGGAGTTCAAAGTCTATGTGGCAGGAACCCGGGCTTGCTGCTCTGGATTTGAAGCTAGTTGCAGACTTCACAGTTCACCAGACTTCGCCGCCCTGGAAGAATATGTGTACTGATTCTGGTTGTTGATTCTGCAACGATTCTAGCAAAGCTAACATAAAACTCTTTGGCTACGTCTTCTGCTGCGATTCCAGCTACGAGTCCTTCGATTTCAGCTACGAGTCCCTCGATTCCAGCTACGAGTCCTTCGATTCCAGCTACGAGTCCTTCGATTCCAGCTACGAGTCCTTCGATTCCAGCTACGAGTCCCTCGATTCCAGCTACGAGTCCCTCGATTCCAGCTACGAGTCCTTCGATTCCAGCTACGAGTCCTTCGATTCCAGCTACGAGTCCTTCGATTCCAGCAACGAGTCCCTCGATTCCAGCTACGAGTCCCTCGATTCCAGCTACGAGTCATTCGATTCCAGCTACGAGTCATTTCATTATTTTTACTACTCCTGCTTCGATTCTAGCTTCGATTCCTGTTTAGATTTGTACTAAGATTCTCTCTGTTGCCTCCAACAGCAATCTAGTTTTTTGCAACGAGTATATAATACATTTAGCTACTGCTTTAGGGTCATAGCTTGAAATTTTGCTTGTCCTACCTGCAGTTCCTGGGTGAATGTCCTGCAAATAAAAATACAAACATCGTATTACGCTGGTGCTATAGTAATTCGCGAAGCTTGTCTACTAGAAATAAAAAAGGATAAATTAAGAAGGTTGCGCACTCACGCGAATATACTGCGCCCCCTGCGTCCACAGTAGCGCGCTAGTTTGTACCGTTCAATGTCACTCAGTGGCGCTTGAAGATTCTGTTAATGCGGAATGGGAAAATGTCAAGCAGCAGAAGCAGTGTCAGCAAAGATCACATTACCAACCTGCAGCCCGGCAATGAAGCCATTGATGCCGCCGCTGACAGTGGGAGACGACTCCGCAACACCGTCTTCTCCGCTGTCGCCACCACCAGCGGCGAACAATCCTCGCAACTCCTCCAGCCCGATGCGCAGCGCCTTGACATGCTCGAAGGTCCGCTCAACCAGCTGGTGCCGCCGATTGTTAAAACTTGTCTGGCCCTGCCGGACGCCGTCTGGAGCGGCCACGCAGCCGTAGGTGACGCGCAGGAGCCGGTCTGCTTGAAGACGCGCCAGGCTGGTCAGGAATTCCGGCGGGACGGAGATGCCGCTCAGGTCGACGTCCTTGATGCCGTGACCGGTGGGCACGGAGCCCTTTAGGAACGGCTCTAGAAGGGCCGTAGTGTCCTTCGACTCGATGGGGTTGTAGCCGAGCTGAGGAGAAAGATTTCGGTTTTTATAATACTATTGATCGATACGCAGCAGACTGTACTCGGCTGAAGTCCGATTCGATCTCAATGAAACCTTCGATTATTATGATTGCTACTGCTAGTAGTGTCAAAGAATACTCACTTTACTATACGGAAAAGACACGACGTTAATTAGGACGTCAAAAAATACAATCGAGATTTTGTTTTGTGCAACCAACGATATCTAAAAATTCATACAGAAATCAAGAACATTGTGCTTCCAAATCATGCTCACATCCAGAGTAGTGAGGCTGGAGTTCTGCTGTAGTGTCTGCACAATGGCCAGCGCCGATCTGCCGGATATCCGGTTGTGACGAAGGCGCAGCTTCTCTAGCACGAAATTCTTGCGAAGAGCGGCGGCCACGCCTTGGCAGGAGCGGTCGCTGAAGCCGTTCCAAGACAGATCCAGCTCCTTCAGGCCGTTGTTCGACTGTTGAGGGCGGTTGAGTTGTCAAAACAAAACATTGTTAAGCGAAAAGGACTGTCGGCTGGCTACTCTGTCCAACTCTGAGAACAATAGCCATGAATTCAAATCGAGTGGAGTCGATATTGAGTTCAGATTGCAGATAGTAAGCTTGTTTGTTGATGTGCGAGTTATGTATCATGATCATGTCCGAGCTAGAATCCACAATGAAAAAAATAAGTTACGTAAGAGTAGGTGCACCGAACTCTAAAGGCTCGTTCACAGTGCAACTAAAAAGCTCCTTTTTCAAACGTACGGTCATTATAGAGAATGTACAATCGTGTAGCCTAGCCTCGTATGATGGCAGCTTGAACTGAGTGGTCATTGCTACGAGTTAGGAAAGTTGTCAGACCATTCTACTACCTAATTTATTTAAACCTTAGAAAGTTTTTTTGAAGGTTCTCGATCAAACTTGAACATTCTGGTCTCATTCGAATAAACACAAAAAAGGATTTACAACAACCGACAGTTAACTGATCTTATCAACGATAAATAATTAATAAGGTAAGATGACTGTTCTCACTGCAAAATGTAGATTCGACTCACATAGACTCCCCTGGCGAGGCTGTTGGCACCTTCTTCTCGAATCCGGTTCCAGCTGAGGTCCAAGACTTCCAGTGTATCGTTGTAGCCTGATAAAGCCAAAAGAGGAAAAGGAAAAGCTAATGCGAGTATTATTAAACTAAAAACAACTTCCTAAATTCAGTCAGTTTGTGCATTTGTCTGTCTGCTTTAGTTTCCGTTTTTAGGAAAATTTTCGCAAAAATAAGCATTGACAAGAGTTGAGTGAAAATGTCTGCAAATCGTCCAAAAGCGTTCACAAAGCATCCAAAAAAGCGTCCACAAAGAATCCACAAAACGTCCACAAAGAATCCACAAAACGTCCACAAAGAATCCACAAAACGTCCACAAAGCATCTACAAAACGTCCACAAAGAATCCACAAAACGTCCACAAAGAATCCACAAAACGTCCACAAAGCATCTACAAAGCGTCCACAAAGAATCGACAAAACGTCCACAAAGTATCTAAAAATCGTCCACAAAGAATCCATAAAACGTCCACAAAGAATCGACAGAACGTCCACAAAGTATCTACAAAGCGTCCACAAAGAATCGACAGAACGTCCACAAAGTATCTAAAAAGCGTCCACAAAGAATCCATAAAACGTCCACAAAGAATCGACAGAACGTCCACAAAGCATCTACAAAGCGTCAACAAAGAATCCATAAAACGTCCACAAAGAATCCACAAAACGTCCACAAAGCATCTACAAAACGTCCACAAAGAATCCACAAAACGTCCACAAAGCATCTACAAAGCGTCCACAAAGAATCGACAAAACGTCCACAAAGTATCTAAAAATCGTCCACAAAGAATCCATAAAACGTCCACAAAGAATCGACAGAACGTCCACAAAGTATCTACAAAGCGTCCACAAAGAATCGACAGAACGTCCACAAAGTATCTAAAAAGCGTCCACAAAGAATCCATAAAACGTCCACAAAGAATCGACAGAACGTCCACAAAGCATCTACAAAGCGTCAACAAAGAATCCATAAAACGTCCACAAAGAATCGACAAAACGTCCACAAAGTATCTACAAAACGTCCACAAAGCATCCAAAAAAGCGTCCACAAAGAATCGACAAAACGTCTACAAAGCATCTACAAAGCGTCCACAAAGAATCGACAAAACGTCCACAAAGTATCTAAAAAGCGTCTACAAAGAATCCATAAAACGTCCACAAAGAATCGACAGAACGTCCACAAAGTATCTACAAAGCTTCCACAAAGAATCCATAAAACATCCACAAAGAATCGAAAAAACGTCCACAAAGAATCCACAAAACGTTCAAAAAGCGCCCTTAAAACGTCCACAAAGCATCCAAAAAAGCGTCCACAAAGAATCGACAAAACGTCCACAAAGTATCTAAAAATCGTCCACAAAGAATCCATAAAACGTCCACAAAGCATCTACAAAACGTCCACAAAGTATCTAAAAATCGTCCACAAAGAATCTACAAAATGTCCACAAAGCATCTACAAAGCGTCCACAAAGAATCGACAAAACGTCCACAAAGTATCTAAAAAGCGTCCACAAAGAATCCACAAAACGTCCACAAAGAATCGACAAAACGTCCACAAATTATCTACAAAGCGTCAACAAAGAATCCACAAAAATCCACAAAAGTCCAAAAAGCGACCTTAAAACGTCCGCAAAGCATCCAAAAAACGTCCAAAAAGTATCCATAAAACGTCCACCAAGCATCCTCAAAAACGTCTACAAAGAATCCATAAAAAGTCCTCAAAGCATCCTTAAAAGCGTCCAAAAAGTCCTTAGAACGTCCACAAAGCATCCATAAAAGCATTAACAAAGCATCTCGAAAAAGGCCCACATTAAAGGGCGTCTACAAAATACAGCGTCGCAAACCCAGGTAACAAAACTCAAAATAAAATATTATTTTTTTCTCACCCAAAGCTGACTCCATGCAGCCGTCGTTGCATTCGATGGCATTTTTCGATAAGTTCAACTGCTTCAGATGAATATTGTTCTGCGTTTTAATAGAAATGGAATCTTCAGGTAAATTTTGTATTTAAAGATTTGTTGCTTTTTCTGTCCGTTGCGTCAGAACTTAAGAAGAACTACTAACAGAAGCAGAATCTCGCTGAAATTTACCTCGAGCAGTTTACAAACAAACGCTGCCTCCCTGTCTGTGATTGAGTTCTGTGACAGATCCAGTTTCACTAGGCTACTGTTGTCCAACAGTGCTGAGCACAGTCCAGCAAGACCGCGTTCTCCCAGGCCGTTTGAGGACAGGTCCTGCGAGATAAACAAATCTACCTTCAATATTTTCGTTTATTTGGCCTCGCAGAGGAATTCTGGGACAGCCTAAGAGTTTGGTTCCAAGACTTAATTCCATTCTAATTGATTATAGTTCCATCGCATCTAGCGGAATTAGATTGTAGACATTGCTAATGTTTTCTCAATGCGTTAATAAAATTTTATTTTAATTGATACCAGTTCAGATAGACTATATCCAATTTTAATTCGCTGTAGGTTGGTTCCACTGCATCGGGTTTGGTTCCATTGCATCGGGTTTGGTTCCATCGTATCAGGTTTGGTTCCATCGTATCGAGTTTGGTTCCATCGTATCGGGTTTGGTTCCATCGAATCAGGTTTGGTTCCATCGTATCGAGTTTGGTTCCATCGTATCGGGTTTGGTTCCATCGAATCGGGTTTGGTTCCATCGTATCGGGTTTGGGTCCATCGTATCGGGTTTGCTTCCATTGTATCGGGTTAGGTTCTATTCTATTCGATTTGGTTCCATTGTATTGGAATTGCTTCCATTGTATCTGGTTTGGTTCCATTGTATCGGGTTAGGTTCTATTCTATTCGATTTGGTTCCATTGTATTGGAATTGCTTCCATTGTATCTGGTTTTGTTCCATTGTATCGGGTTTGGTTACATTGTATCGGGTTTGGTTACATTGTATCGGGTTTGGTACTATTGTACCTGGTTTTAGTTCCATTGTATCTGGTTTGGTTCCATTGTATCGGGTTTGGTTACATTGTATCGGGTTTGGTAGCCGTCCTAAACCCACCAGCTCGCGAAGCCGCTTGGCGGTGTTGACCATGTCGCACAGCGCTAGCAGGCCGTCATCGAGGATATTGTTCTCCGGTATGCGGATGCTGCTAATCAGCTCGCTGTTCTGCAATCGAGGGTCAGAGTCGGAATTTTGTGAGATTGGAACGAAACCAACAGGGCCTAGCCATGGAAACGCGAGCGACTCACTCTGAGGCTCGCTGCCACCGCCCTGGTGCCCTGCGGCCCCAGAGG
Organism: Macrostomum hystrix; assembly: GCA_950097015.1. Lineage (NCBI taxonomy): Eukaryota > Metazoa > Platyhelminthes > Macrostomidae > Macrostomum > Macrostomum hystrix. The sequence continues at coordinate 204,212 of CATNEN010000033.1, forward strand.
CCGGCCCCGCATGTGCAGCCGGTCGCGGCCGAAGCTACGCTTGACGGTGGAGGCGGGCACTACGCCGAATCGGCGGCAGGACGCCTCGTAGTGCCGACGCAGGACGTCCTGGGCGTCTTTGGATTCGGGCTCCTGGCCGTCTGGAAAATCAGGGGCGCTTTCTGTACTAACTAGTTTTGGTGAGCTGAGATTGATGAGATTTTTAAAGGATCTATCTAGTTTGAATCTCTTCCCAAAACTTTTAGTTATTAAAACTTAGACTCTGTTTGATCAGATTCCTCTGTTTAGTTAGATTCCTCTGTTTAGTCAGATTCCTCTGTTTAGTTAGATTCCTCTGTTTGGTCAGATTCCTCTGTTTGGTCAGATTCCTCTGTTTAGTTAGATTCCTCTGTTTGGTCAGATTACTCTGTTTGGTCAGATTCCTCTGTTTGGTAAGATTCCTCTGTTTGGTAAGATTCCTCTGTTTGGTAAGATTCCTCTGTTTGGTAAGATTCCTCTGTTTGATCAGATTCCTCTGTTTGGTAAGATTCCTCTGTTTGGTCAGATTCCTCTGTTTAGTTAGATTCCTTTGTTTAGTCAGATTCCTCTGTTTAGTTAGATTCCTTTGTTTAGTCAGATTCCTCTGTTTAGTTAGATTCCTCTGTTTAGTTAGATTCCTCTGTTTAGTTAGATTCCTCTGTTTAGTAAGATTCCTCTGTTTAGTTAGATTCCTCTGTTTGGTCAGATTCCTCTGTTTGGTAAGATTCCTCTGTTTGATCAGATTCCTCTGTTTGGTAAGATTCCTCTGTTTGGTCAGATTCCTCTGTTTAGTTAGATTCCTTTGTTTAGTCAGATTCCTCTGTTTAGTTAGATTCCTCTGTTTAGTAAGATTCCTTTGTTTAGTTAGATTCCTCTGTTTGGTAAGATTCCTCTGTTTGATCAGATTCCTCTGTTTGGTAAGATTCCTCTGTTTGGTCAGATTCCTCTGTTTGGTTAGATTCCTTTGTTTAGTCAGATTCCTCTGTTTAGTTAGATTCCTCTGTTTGGTCAGATTCCTCTGTTTGGTCAGATTCATCTGTTTAGTTAGATTCCTCTGTTTGGTCAGATTCCTCTGTTCGGTCAGATTCCTCTGTTTGGTAAGATTCCTCTGTTTGGTCAGATTCCTCTGTTTAGTTAGATTCCTCTGTTTGGTCAGATTCCTCTGTTTGGTAAGATTCCTCTGTTTAGTTAGATTCCTCTGTTTGGTCAGATTCCTCTGTTTGGTCAGATTCCTCTGTTTAGTTAGATTCCTTTGTTTAGTCAGATTCCTCTGTTTGGTCAGATTCCTCTGTTTAGTTAGATTCCTCTGTTTGGTCAGATTCCTCTGTTTGGTAAGATTCCTCTGTTTGTTAAGATTCCTCTATTTGGTAAGATTCCTCTGTTTAGTTAGATTCCTCTGTTTGGTAAGATTCCTCTGTTTGGTAAGATTCCTCTGGTTGGTAAGATTCCTCTGTTTGGTAAGATTCCTCTGTTTGATCAGATTCCTCTGTTTGGTAAGATTCCTCTGTTTGGTCAGATTCCTCTGTTTAGTTAGATTCCTCTGTTTGGTCAGATTCCTCTGTTTAGTTAGATTCCTCTGTTGGTAAGATTCCTCTGTTTGGTCAGATTCCTCTGTTGGTCTCACCGTCCTCCAAGATGTTGTAGCCGGTGAAGGTGAACTCGCGGAGCAGCATTGACGGATCCCGCATCATCGGCGGCAGCCGGGACGGTGGTCGCTGCTGCGGTGTCGGCCGGCCCAGGTTGGTGCGATCCTGGCTGCGCCTCGGGTGGCCCGTAATGGGCAGGCTGACTGGCAGCGGAGGCCCCGCCGACCCGCCGCTGCTGCTGCCCTGCCGCGGTCCGAGGCCGTCAAGTCCGCGGTTGCCTGGACCGACAACAAACACGCGCTGCTGCTGCTGTTGCTTATCCTTCTGCCGATGGCCTGCGGCAGACATTGTGAGAAGTAGCAAAAGGGATTTTGATCCCTTCAGCTACAGCCTTCTGCTAATTTGGGATTCTTGTCAGTTCGGCATGCAATAAAAAAATGTGGCGACTCTCCAGTTGCTAAGGCGGCCCGGGCATTGTCTCCGGTAAAGTTCTGCTTTAACGTCCGCTTTTCACTGCTTCTTCTTTGCCTGTGCCCTGCGTGTTTCCTTCTCCGAGAACGGAGTGAGTGAGGCCAGCTCAGCACGGAGGCCGCCGAGGAAGAGACGGGAGGGATGCAGGAATTTTAGCGACGACCTGAAAACAGAGGACAGCTCCCATTTTCCCTCCTGGAAGTTGCCTCGCTGTTTTGGTGACTTTGAGTAGCGGGAGGGGGCTGGGGTAGGTTATTTAGGTGTGGGCGCCAACAGTTCTTTCCCTCCAGTCACTGCCTAGCAACAGCCCAAGCCAATCTCCCAGCTGGCCTGGCTGCCTAACATTTTATCAAGCTCAGATGTGTTAGCCATGGCCAGAATGTCTATTTGTCTGACTTATAGCAGCCCCACTCAACAAGCACCCCACAATATCCCATTACAATGATGAAATTTCAAATACAGAAAGACTTCATCATTTTGTGAATGAATGTGTGAGTCTGAGGAGCTAATTGCATGCCTTAAATGGAATGAATTGCACATTTCTTTCCTTTAGCTGCTGCTGATTTTGCTACTTGCAGCAAGGCCACATTCATTTAGTGAGATTCTTAGTCAGATTCCACTGCTTAGTCTGATTCTTAGTCAGATTCCACTGCTTAGTCAGATTCCACTGCTTAGTCAGATTCCACTGCTTAGTCAGATTCCACTGCTTAGTCAGATTCCACTGCTTAGTCAGATTCCTCTATTGGGTCAGATTCCTGTTTGGTCAGTTTCCTCTGTTTGGTCAGTTTCCTCTGTTTGGTCAGTTTCCTCTGTTTGGTCAGTTTCCTGTTTGGTCAGATTCCTCTGTTTAGTCAGATTCCTCTATTGGGTCAGATTCCTGTTTGGTCAGTTTCCTCTGTTTGGTCAGTTTCCTCTGTTTGGTCAGTTTCCTCTGTTTGGTCAGTTTCCTCTGTTTGGTCAGTTTCCTGTTTGGTCAGATTCCTCTGTTTAGTCAGATTCCTCTGTTTAGTCAGATTCCTCTGTTTAGTCAGATTCCTTTGTTTGGTCAGATTCCTCTGTTTAATCAGATTCCCGTTTGGTCAGATTCCTATCTTTCGTCGATTCCTCTATTCGTTAGATATGTTGAAAAGATGCCCAAAACGTATTAAAGTATGGGAAAACTTTGGTTTGTATTCATTCATGGATATCTTTTATTCATGCGGGTATTTTGGTTTGTGATGAGAAACCGTCTTCTTTAATGCAGCTGCTCAAAACATGTTGAACTTAAGTCTGCTAAAATCTGGAAATTTTTTTGTAAATAATTTTATTTTGAGTTTAAGATCGGCAAAAACAGATGTACTCGTACTTCATCTTTTAACTTTCTACTTCAAGTAGAGTAGAACGCAAGAAACATCTCCTCGTAAATTGATCGGTTTTCTATAACATCAAATCGATCTTACTCTGCTACTGAGCGACTTGTCAGTTTATGGCACCTGTCACAAAACTGTCACTTTTAACGTTCAACCAGGCAACTATTCGCATTCGGGTTTTTAGGGAAATGAGCGGAGAGGATTACAATCCAGCTCGACTGTTTCTAGTAGAAAAAAAGACTAAAACAGGGCCAAAACAGAAATCAGCGAGTTAGCGACAGCCCCAGGAGATTGGGTGAATTTCCCCTCCTTCACTCACGCAGCCTCGATGGTAACCATGTGGTTAATATCCAGTCTAGTACTTGCAGCTAGTTCGCTTGCTTAATGGATCGGCACAATGACACACTTGGCTTGGCCAGTGAGAGGGGTCACACTGAGACAGAAAAAACTGGCTTTTCGGCGGTCAAACACAGGCGGGGAGTTGGTGTGTACAAGATGAGGTGGGTGATAGAAACTGGATACATCTGAAATTGCCTCGGGATAAATATTGATGCCTGATGGCTGTATTGAGAGAGGCAGATAAGTCTGAGATCGAGATTGAAATTGAGATTGAGCAGAGGTTGGGACTAGATGGATAGGCTGAGAGATAGAGATGGATAGACTGAGATGGATAGAGATGGATAGACTGAGATGGATAGACTGAGATGGATAGACTGAGAGATAGAGATGGATAGACTGATAGAGATAGGGATGGATAGACTGAGAGATAGAGATGGATAGACTGAGAGATAGAGATGGATAGACTGAGAGATAGAGATGGATAGACTGAGAGATAGAGATGGATAGACTGAGAGAGATAGAGATGGATAGACTGAGAGAGATAGAGATGGATAGACTGAGAGAGATAGAGATGGATAGACTGAGAGAGATAGAGATGGATAGACTGAGAGATAGAGATGGATAGACTGAGAGATAGAGATGGATAGACTGAGAGAGATAGAGATGGATAGACTGAGAGATAGAGATGGATAGACTGAGAGAGATAGAGATGGATAGACTGAGAGAGATAGAGATGGATAGACTGAGTGAGAGATAGAGATGGATAGACTGAGAGAGATAGAGATGGATAGACTGAGAGAGATAGAGATGGATAGACTGAGTGAGAGATAGAGATGGATAGACTGAGAGAGATAGAGATGGATAGACTGAGAGAGATAGAGATGGATAGACTGAGTGAGAGATAGAGATGGATAGACTGAGAGAGATAGAGATGGATAGACTGAGTGAGAGATAGAGATGGATAGACTGAGAGATAGAGATGGATAGACTGAGAGAGATAGAGATGGATAGACTGAGAGATAGAGATGGATAGACTGAGAGATAGAGATGGATAGACTGAGAGATAGAGATGGATAGACTGAGAGATAGAGATGGATAGACTGAGAGAGATAGAGATGGATAGACTGAGAGATAGAGATGGATAGACTGAGAGATAGAGATGGATAGACTGAGAGAGATAGAGATGGATAGACTGAGAGATAGAGATGGATAGACTGAGAGATAGAGATGGATAGACTGAGAGATAGAGATGGATAGACTGAGAGAGATAGAGATGGATAGACTGAGAGATAGAGATGGATAGACTGAGAGAGATAGAGATGGATAGACTGAGAGATAGAGATGGATAGACTGAGAGAGATAGAGATGGATAGACTGAGAGATAGAGATGGATAGACTGAGAGAGATAGAGATGGATAGACTGAGAGAGATAGAGATGGATAGACTGAGAGATAGAGATGGATAGACTGAGAGAGATAGAGATGGATAGACTGAGAGATAGAGATGGATAGACTGAGAGATAGAGATGGATAGACTGAGAGAGATAGAGATGGATAGACTGAGAGATAGAGATGGATAGACTGAGAGATAGAGATGGATAGACTGAGAGATAGAGATGGATAGACTGAGAATCGGCCACCGAATGGGCCACCGAATCGACGCCGGCGGTCTCCACCCGCTGGAAAGCAAGGTCAGCGCGATCGTCGAGGCGCCAGCTCCCCAGGACGTCACCCAACTCCGCAGCTTCCTGGGCCTCATAAATTATTATGGACGATTCCTGCCGAACCTGTCCAGCGTGCTCGCTCCGCTGCACCGCCTCTTGGACAAGGGCGCTGCCTGGCAATGGAACAGCCCGCAAGAGAGTGCGTTTCACCGCTGCAAGGAGCTCCTGCTGAGCTCCCAGACTCTAGTGCACTTCGACCCCGGGAAAGAGGTCATCCTGGAATGCGACAGCTCGCCCTACGGTCTCGGCGCGGTCATCTGCCACCTGATAGATGGCGTGGAGCGGCCTATCGCGTTTGCGTCCCGCACTCTGGCCGATGCGGAGAAGAACTACTCCCAGACGGAGAAGGAGGCCTTGGCAGTTGTTTTCGGCATCAAGCGATTCCACACCTATCTGTACGGCCGGAACTTCCAGCTGAAGAGTGACCACAAGCCGCTTCTAGGGCTGCTTCACGAGAACAAAGCCATTCCGCCACTAGCATCGGCCAGGATTCAGCGCTGGGCTCTGCTGCTGTCCAGCTACTCCTATCGACTGCAGTACCGCAAGGGCGCCACCCTGCTGCGGGCGGATGCGCTGAGCCGGTTGCCGCTGCCGTCCAAGCCAGCGGATGCGCCGGCGCCGGCTGAGGTGGTACTGCTGATCGACTCGTTCAACGAGGGCCCAGTGACTGCGGCTCAAGTTCGCTGCTGGACACGGCGAGACCCGCTGCTCGGTCGAGTGCTCAGGTTCGTGCAAGAAGGCTGGCCGGAGGATCGGCGATGGAGCGAAGATCTGCGGCCGTTTGCCTCTCGAGCTGCGGAACTGAGCGTGGAGGACGGCTGCCTGCTTTGGGGCACCAGAGTGGTGGTGCCGGTTCAGGGACGCCTGGCGCTGCTCGAGTGTCTGCACCAAAGTCACCTAGGAGCGTCCAAGCTGAAGTCGCTGGCCAGGAACTATTTTTGGTGGCCGGGAATGGACGGTGACATCGAGCGGCTCTCGCAGCACTGCCGGCAGTGCAAACTGCATCAGCAAAGCCCACCTCCTGTGCCGCTGCAGCCCTGGCCCTGGCCTGACAGACCGTGGTCAAGGGTCCACATGGACTACGCTGGACCGTTCGAAGGCAAGATGTTGCTGATTCTGGTCGATGCGCATTCCAAGTGGATCGAGGTGCACATCTGCCAGTCCGCGACCAGCTCCGCTACAATCGATAGGCTCCGGCGGACTTTCAGCCAGTTGGGCCTGCCGGAGGTCGTGGTGACGGACAACGGTCCCAACTTCGTGAGCCAGGAGATGGAGAGCTTCATGAGCAGCAACGGCATCCGGCATGTCAAGGTGTCGCCTTATCATCCGGCGTCCAACGGCCTGGCAGAACGCGCGGTACAAACAGTGAAGGCGGCTCTGGTGAAGGGACGGCCGGCGGCTCTGCAGACTCGGCTCGCTAGATTCCTGCTGACCTACCGGGTGACTCCGCACAGCACGACTGGCGTTCCGCCGAGCCAGCTGATGATGGGCCGGCCTCTGCGAACGCTGCTGGATCTGGTACGTCCGGACGTCTCGGCTGTGGTCACGCGGCGACAGGAAGCACAGAAGCTACAACACGACAGGCGCGCCAGATCGAGGTCCTTCGAGGAAGGCGACGACGTCGTAGTGCGGGATTTCACGGGTCAGCAGAAGTGGCTGCCGGCCAGCATCAGCCGACAAACAACGCCTTTGTCCTACGAGTGCCGGCTGCCTGATGATCGCATTGTACGCCGCCACGCCGACCATGTAGCCTCTGCAGGCATCGAACCGCGGACCTCTGGAAGCACGGAACAGCCAATAAATGACGACCTGCGCTACGAATCGGCTGAGGCAGAGGTTCCGCCGCGACTGCCGCCCACGCCGCCGCCGCCCGCACAGCCACCGACCACGCCGCCGCCACCCATGCAGCCGCCGCTTCCTCCGACTCCACAGGCGCGGCGTTCACAGAGGAGCCGAAAATGCCCGGACAGGTTGACGTACAACTGAATGTGTTTTTTTGTTTTTTCTTGACAGACTTTTTTTCACAGCTTTCGCGTGGTCTTTGCTCCTTCGATTTTTTTTTGTTATTGTTGTCGTGGTGCTGGGAAGCATTTTCTTTTCTTTTTTTTTGTTCCTTTTTTTGCTTCTTTTTCGTCTACGTGTGGAGGGATGTGGTGACTGCGTTTCGCTATCAGTGCAGAGTAGGGGATTGAGGGTGTTATTTTTCTCTCTCTCTCACACAATGTACTCGCGCATGTGCGTACTCTGGAGCGCGTGCACGCCCAGAGGTAGCGGCTGATTGGTCAGCCTGGTCAGGCTGAGAAATAAACTTATATTTATTTAGAGAGCTAGGCTTGGCCTGCTCTGAAAAACTTCTCTCTCTGCAAGCCACGCTGACTTTATTACAGATAGACTGAGAGAGATAGAGATGGATAGACTGAGTGAGAGATAGAGATGGATAGACTGAGAGAGATAGAGATGGATAGACTGAGAGATAGAGATGGATAGACTGAGAGATAGAGATGGATAGACTGAGAGATAGAGATGGATAGACTGAGAGAGATAGAGATGGATAGACTGAGTGAGAGATAGAGATGGATAGACTGAGAGAGATAGAGATGGATAGACTGAGAGAGATAGAGATGGATAGACTGAGTGAGAGATAGAGATGGATAGACTGAGAGATAGAGATGGATAGACTGAGAGAGATAGAGATGGATAGACTGAGAGATAGAGATGGATAGACTGAGAGATAGAGATGGATAGACTGAGAGATAGAGATGGATAGACTGAGAGAGATAGAGATGGATAGACTGAGTGAGAGATAGAGATGGATAGACTGAGAGAGATAGAGATGGATAGACTGAGAGAGATAGAGATGGATAGACTGAGTGAGAGATAGAGATGGATAGACTGAGAGAGATAGAGATGGATAGACTGAGAGAGATAGAGATGGATAGACTGAGTGAGAGATAGAGATGGATAGACTGAGTGAGAGATAGAGATGGATAGACTGAGAGATAGAGATGGATAGACTGAGAGAGATAGAGATGGATAGACTGAGTGAGAGATAGAGATGGATAGACTGAGAGATAGAGATGGATAGACTGAGAGAGATAGAGATGGATAGACTGAGAGATAGAGATGGATAGACTGAGAGAGATAGAGATGGATAGACTGAGAGATAGAGATGGATAGACTGAGTGAGAGATAGAGATGGATAGACTGAGAGAGATAGAGATGGATAGACTGAGAGAGATAGAGATGGATAGACTGAGTGAGAGATAGAGATGGATAGACTGAGAGAGATAGAGATGGATAGACTGAGTGAGAGATAGAGATGGATAGACTGAGAGATAGAGATGGATAGACTGAGAGAGATAGAGATGGATAGACTGAGAGATAGAGATGGATAGACTGAGAGAGATAGAGATGGATAGACTGAGTGAGAGATAGAGATGGATAGACTTAGAAGAGCCTGTACTGAGATGTCGCTGGTAGGCTGTGGGGTCCGTAGAAAGCGGGTTTTGATTGGCTGTTCGTACGCAGTGTCCACACAGTGTAAATTATTTCTCAAGCATTTGATCTCTTACTGAAGAGACAGCAACTCGCCTATTGACAAGCAATCAAACAAACAATTACTAGGCCATGGAATCGAGTGTCCCCGCTATCTCGACAGGAAACTCAAGCTCTGAGGATGTCAGCCATCCCATGCGCAATGAGAGGTACGTGTACACGACAATTATTGCCTGTGAGAGCAGACACAAAACAGGAAACCTAGAACGAGAATCACAAAATCCAAAGCAATAATAATAAAATCGAACAACGGACGTCAAACTAGAAACTGCCTACTGCACACTGACATATATGGCATGGGGGCATAACAAATAAGTGGACCTTGTTTTCAACTTCTATTTGGCACCTGATAACCGATCTGTTCTCATAGGCTTCTCATCTCTCTGTCTTGCAGTTTGAAAAATCCTTCGCATGCTAACATTCCATGGTTTCCTAGTATTGCCCGAAATTACCCAAAATTACCCAAAATTACCCAAAATTACCCGAAATGATTCGAAATGATCCGAAATGATCCGAAATTGCCCAAAACTATGCGAAATTACCCGAAATTGCCCGAAATTAGCCGAAATTAGCAGAAATTAGCCGAAATGATCCGAAATTACCCGAAACTACGCGAAATTAGCCGAAATGATCTGAAATTATCCTAAAGGATCCAAAATGATCCGAAATTTACTCGAAAGTACTATAAATTACCCGAAATTACCCGAAACTATGCGAAATTACCCGAAATTGCCCGAAATTAGCCGAAATGATCCGAAATTACCCGAAACTACGCGAAATTACCCGAAGGTACCCGAAGGTACCCGAAAATTACCCGAAATGATCTGAAATTATCCTAAAGGATCCAAAATGATCCGAAATTTACTCGAAATTACCAGAAATTACCCAAAAGTACCATAAATTACCAGAAATTACCCGAAACTACATGAAATTACCCGAAATTGCCCGAAATTTGCCGAAATTTGCCGAAATTACCCGAAATTGCCCGAAATTACCCGAAATTACCCGAAATTACCCGAAATTACCCAAAATTACCCGAAATGATTCGAAATGATCCGAAATTACCCTAAATAACCCGAAATTACACGAAATGATCCGAAATTACCCGAAACTACGCGAAATTACCCGAAACTACGCGAAATTACCCGAAATTACCCGAAATTACCCGAAATTACCCGAGATTATCCGAAACTACGCGAAATTACCTGAAATTACCCGAAATTACCCGAAATTACCCGAAATTATCCGAAATTACCCGAAATTATCCGAAACTACGCGAAATTACCCGAAATTACCCGAAATTACCCGAAATGAAGTACCATGAGCCCGGAAATGACAAGCCCGTTTTATGAGCTGAATTTTCTTAACTGAAAACATTTTCTTCTTTCAACAAGCTCTCAGTCTCGCGCTCGAAGAGCTTTCTCACCCAGAATCTCCCATGGGGGGAGGGTCGGGTCGATCCCCATCAGGCAATGGCCAAGGTGGTGTCGATTTTCAAACAAGACTCCATTCGCTGGCCTGGAAGCAGATATTTTAGTTCCTTCCATTCGGACTGGCAAACACCTGAAACTCTGCCCCCCAACAGCCACTTCATAGAGACAGCCGCCCAAACCATGGGATACTTGAGACCGAGTTTTTGACTCGCTTAATCCGTTTTTTCGCTTAATCCGCCCTTTAATCACCTCCATACTGGCGCCCACATCTGTTTTCCTAAATATTCCCCTATGCCCAATCTTTGCCGACATTTTTCCTCCCAAACCTTTCTCTCCCCTCTCACCCTCTTTCATTACTACCCCTTCTCTCCTGCTGCTATTGCTAATCAAATTTCTCCCTTCTCGCCATTCTCCCTTCTCGCCATTCTCCTTTCATGCCATTCTCCCTTCTCGCTATTCTCCTTTCATGCCATTCTCCCTTCTCGCTATTCTCCTTTCTCGCTATTCTCCCTTCTCGCCATTCTCCCTTCTCGCCATTCTCCCTTCTCGCCATTCTCCCTTCTCGCCATTCTCCCTTCTCGCCATTCTCCTTTCTTGCCATTCTCCCTTCTCGCCATTCTCCTTTCTTGCCATTCTCCCTTCTTGCCATTCTACCTTCTCGCCATTCTCCCTTCTCGCCATTCTCCCTTCTCGCCATTCTCCCTTGTCGCCCTTCTCCCTTCTCGCCATTCTCCCTTCTCGCCATTCTCCTTTCTTGCCATTCTCCCTTCTCGCCATTCTCCCTTCTCGCCATTCTCCTTTCTTGCCATTCTCCCTTCTTGCCATTCTACCTTCTCGCCATTCTCCCTTCTCGCCATTCTCCCTTCTCGCCATTCTCCCTTCTCGCCATTCTCCTTTCTTGCCATTCTCCCTTCTCGCCATTCTCCTTTCTTGCCATTCTCCTTTCTTGCCATTCTCCCTTCTCGCCTTTCTCCCTTCTCGCCGTTATCTTTTCTTCCTTCTCCACTCTCTTTCTCGCCCCTGCCTACCCCTTACTTTTGGAGTTACTCTTGGATGAACGTTATTTGATCAATCACTTTGCATTTTCATAAAAAATAAGTTAACCCTGGCAAATGAAACCCGATGAACTCCGATTCCTTAGCAGTTTTTTGGATTAATATTAATCTCTGGTTGCCTGCTGTGGGTCTCCCCTCATATAGATCGTAATTTCAATCTGGTGATGGATTATCATACAGAGTGCATTTTGCTCATAGTTTGCCGCGAGTTCACGTTTTCGCGCTGGTGCGTACGTGCTACTGTGAGTAGAAATGTAAGCAATTTAATTTAAACTACAACAAAAAGGTTCCCGTCACTTGATTGGCTACGACCAAAATGTATATTACGAGTAAAATAAAGTTGCACTTCCACAGATCTGTATGTCAGATTCGGATCCCGCATAGCAGCTGAAAAATTAATGGCAGAGGATTCGCAAGAAACTGCCGACTCAGAAGTCAAGGAGCGACCCAGATTGGAGAAGTAAGTGGAGTCCGTGAGGTCGAGTTTTTTGCCGTTAAATAGTCTGACATCACTCTTTATTGCCTGATATCATTCCCAGTTGTCTGACATCACTCCCAGTTGTCTGACATCACTCAAAATTGTCTGACATCACCCCAAATCGTCTGACATCACTCTAAATTGTCTGACATCACTCAAAATTGTCTGACATCACCCCAAATCGTCTGACATCACTCAAAATTGTCTGACATCACCCCAAACCGTCTGACATCACTCTAAATTGTCTGAAATCACTCAAAATTGTCTGACATCACCCCAAATCGTCTGACATCAATCCCAGTTGACTGACGTCACTCCCAGTTGACTGACATCACTCCCAGTTGACTGACGTCACTCCCAGTTGACTGACATCACTCCCAGTTGACTGACATCACTCCCAGTTGTCTGACATCACTCCCAGTTGACTGACATCACTCCCAGTTGACTGACATCACTCCCAGTTGACTGACATTACTCCCAGTTGACTGACATTACTCCCAGTTGTGTGACATCACTCCCAGTTGTCTGACATCACTCTTTATTGTCTGACATCACTCCAAATCGTCTGACATCAATCCCAGTTGACTGACATCACTCCCAGTTTACTGACATCACTCCCAGTTTACTGACATCACTCCCAGTTGTCTGACATCACTCTTTATTGTCTGACATCACTCTAAATTGTCTGACATCACTCCAAATCTTGTGACATCACTCCCAGTTGACTGACATCACTCCCAGTTGACTGACATCACTCCCAGTTGACTGACATCACTTCAAATTGTCTGACGTCACTCTATATTGTCTGACATCAGTCCAAAATGTTTGATATTATTCCATTCGTCAGACATCACTCCAAATCTGACGGCACATAGGCTCTTAAATGCTTAGTTCCCTGAAATAGTCCTGTCTATCATCTTGCGTTAGAAAGGCTTTGAATAAAATAAGAAGATCTGTGATGATGGACTGAGTAGTGAAATCAGATGAGAATGCTATAATGCAAGCGTGATTGAATTGGGAACAGATGAAGGGCTTCCCAGAAATGCGACAGTCAAAAAACTATTGTGAAAACTATTAATTACGAGTATAAGCCAGTTCTTTTTTCTCAAATTTACATAATTGTAACATTTAAAGCACCATTGCATTGAATAGGAGGATTTAAGGAATTTTCTATTTGAGTGACGTCTTTTTCAGAGTACATAGTACTTCACTAGGGAGTAAAATATAGTTTAAGAAATATTATAAAGATAGAAAAATGAGAAATTAGAGGGAAAAGAGTGATTCAGGGATGTGATGGTTAGAGAGAGGAGAGGGGTAGAGGATGAGAGGGGTAGAGAGAGGAGAGGGGTAGAGGGATGAGATGGGTTGGGGATGAGAGGGGTAGACGGATGATAGGGGTAGAGGGATCGGAGGGGTAGACGGATGATAGGGTAGAGGGATGAGAGGGGTAGAGGGATGAGAGGGGTAGAGGGATGAGAGGGGTAGACGGATGATAGGGTAGAGGGATGAGAGGGGTAGAGGGATGAGAGGGGTAGACGGATGATAGGGTAGAGGGATGAGAGGGGTAGAGGGATGAGAGGGGTAGAGGGATGAGAGGGGTAGAGGGATGAGAGGGGTAGACGGATGATAGGGTAGAGGGATGAGAGGGGTAGAGGGATGAGAGGGGTAGAGGGATGAGAGGGGTAGAGGGATGAGAGGGGTAGAGGAGGAGAGGGGTAGAGGGATGAGAGGGAAGAGGGACAAGGAGGGTAGAGCGAACATTGGCTGGAGTCAAGTGTCAAAACAGCAAATGCAGTGAAAAATTGTATTCGATATGATTGAGATAATGCACAATGTGACCCCCTGACTGTCTCACAAAGGAAGCAGAGCAGCGGTGATCTCCACAGCCGGCTGAAGACCCGCAAACTGCTCGGCGTTGGCGGCACGGACGATGGCGACGTGCACCGGTCTAAGCTGAGCCAGATTCTCGGCCACAGCGACCGCCTGCATCGCCGGCTGCCGCGAGGCGTTCGAGAATGGCAGCTGGCCTGCGCTATAGCCTTCACCTGCCTGGCACTGCTGGTCCGTTTGGATTGGACTGGGACTGGGACTGGGGAGTGAGGAGATGGGAGTGAGGAGATGGGGAGTGAGGAGATGGGGAGTGAGGAGATGGGGAGTGAGGAGATGGGAGTGAGGAGATGGGGAGTGAGGAGATGGGGAGTGAGGAGATGGGGAGTGAGGAGATGGGGAGTGAGGAGATGGGGAGTGAGAAGATGGGGAGTGAGGAGATGGGAGTGAGGAGATGGGGAGTGAGGAGATGGGGAGTGAGGAGATGGGGAGTGAGGAGATGGGATTGAGGAGATGGGAGTTAAGAGTGTGGAGATACGGGGAGGGACGTTGAGTAATGTGGAGAGAACATTTAGAAGCTAATCCTTCATTGCTTTAGTAGATATGAGGCAGAACAGCAAAGACAGGAAATTGAGTAGCATGATGAAGGAAAGGTCTAGAGGTTTCACTATATTATGTTTGTTGCAGTCCACATTAAAATTCCTGAAAGCAGAGGTGAAGAAATTTCTCCTCAGTTCTGCGGCTTAGTGTAGAAATCCCAGCCATAAAAGAAGATGAGGATTAAACCAGCGAAGCCGCTTGCTGCTTTAAAAAGCAAAAACTAATTTTCCCTGGTCATTTAGTCGATCGACTAAAAAACACAGGCAACTCGGGTCCTGCAGCCTCAGCTGACCTACTTTCTAATGCCCGCTCTCGAGGGCTCTTCAGGTGAAAGAAAAAGTGCAGGGCGGGTAAGCGGGATGCAAAGATTTTGTTCCAGTTTAGGAGCACTCGGAGGAAAAGAGCTTTTTGAGTTGAGGTCGGTCGTGGCGTCCTTGTGGAACTGGTCATTAATTGGGTCTGTTGCACATCTCCGCTTTCCTGCGAGTTCGTAAAGATTTTTAAAGCCAAGCGCGGCTTCTTCAAGTAAAATATAATATTCCCGACAAGGGCTGCTGTGCGACAGACAAGCTGCGGGAGTGTCACGGGCGCCCAGACTGCGGCCTGCCTTCCCACTGATTTCTATCCTATTTTATGTCACCGCAGGCCCTAGCCAAGCCTTCTATTCTGCTGGCAGCCAATGAGCCAATCAGCTGCAGCTCGGAAGTCCAGCCCCAGCACCAGGGCATCGTGATTGGTCGCCTCTACGGCGTCTGCGTACTGGGTGAGAGCGGAGTAATTTGATTGGCTAGGAAAAATCCTGTTGCTTCTATTTCTAGAAAAATAAGCCCAACAGGGAATCCCATTTCGGGGAAACTAACCCGCAGTGCTGGCCTGCGGGCTCTGGCTCGCCTGGCACTCGGAGGATGGCGAACTCGTGCGCAGCAGCCTGCTGGGAACTGCGGGCCTGCTGGCACTGCACCTGGCCGGTGAGAGAGAGAGAGAAAGAGAGAGACAAATCGAGATATAGAGAGAGAAAGAGATAGAGAGATTGATAGAGAGAAAGAAAGAGAGAGAGAAAGAAAGATCTCAAAGAGATTGAGAGAAAGAGAGATTGAGAGAAAGAGAGATTGAGAGAAAAAGAGTTTGAGAGAGAAAGAGAGATTGAGAGAGAAAGAGAGGGAGAGAGAGAGCGGGAGAGAGCAGAGAGGACACTGCCCATGGAATTTCAAAAATCTAATGTTGGAATCGATTCCGATATGTATCGAAAACATTGAAATCAGGATTCGAACCAAGGCAACTCCAGACGCGTTTCGCTCTTATTGGAGCTCATCAGTAGAGTCTAGCCTAGCGCTCTAGCCATTAGGCTATAGGCGCTTGTTCAAATCCAGCTTTCAATCTCAACATATCGTAATCGATTCGGCAGCGCCCCGAACTCAATCCATACTCACTCAACTCCGTGGCACTGACTCGGTCGTACGAGACGCCGGTGCTGGCCGGTGAGAGAGAGAGAGAAAGAGAGAGAGAAAGAAAGAGAGAGACAAATAGAGATATAGAGAGAAAGAGATAGAGAGATTGATAGAGAGAAAGAAAGAGAGCGAAAGAAAGATCTCAAAGAGATTGAGAGAAAGAGAGAGAGAAAGAGAGAAAGAGAGATCAGACAAGGAAAGAGAAAGAAAAAGAGAGAGCTGAAATCGCCAACTTAAGAGTAACAAACAACTCCGTCATGTCCCCTAGCAGGTGACAAAGCCTGTATTTATTTTGTCTTCTTTTTGTCAAGCCTCTGATTTGTCAAGCCTAGGATGTTTGAAATATATAAATATAAGTTAGGAATCCTCATTCTAGGAAAGGCTTTTTTTCCTTCTGCTGGACGGACACGGTTAAAGCATTGCCGTTTCCCAGGAAATGTTCAACACCTGATCCCTTGCAAAAAGGGGCGCTGAAAATGTTTTTTCAAAAGCAAATATTCCTGTTTTAATAAAAACTGTCCTTAGAATTTGCGAATTCCTGTTGAGCTCAGACAGGAATGAGGATTTGCAATCGAATGCAGGGGTGGAACTCTGGCTTCAGATCGGGTTGGCTAACTCTGGCCGCTATCAGCAAATTCTCTTTCACGTGTCCCTTCCGTCTTACTTCTTCCCTGTGTCATCTCTCCCCTGTCTCATCTCTCCTCTGTCTCATCTCTCCACTGTCTCGTCTCTCCCTGTCTCATCTCTCCACTGTCTCATCTCTCCGCTGTCTCATCTCTCCCGGGTCTTATCTCTCCACTGTCTCATCTCTCCACTGTCTCGTCACTCCCTGTCTCATCTCTCCACTGTCTCGTCTCTCCCTGTCTCATCTCTTCCCTGTCTCATCTCTCCCCTGTCTCATCTCTCCCGGGTCTTATCTCTCCACTGTCTCATCTCTCCCCTGTCTTATCTCTCTTCTGTCTCATCTCTCCCGGGTCTCATCTCTCCACTGTCTCATCTCTCCCCTGTCTCATCTCTCCCCTGTCTCATCTCTCCACTGTCTCGTCACTCCCTGTCTCATCTCTCCCTGTCTCATCTCTCCCCTGTCTCATCTCTCCCGGGTCTTATCTCTCCACTGTCTCATCTCTCCCCTGTCTTATCTCTCTTCTGTCTCATCTCTCCCGGGTCTCATCTCTCCACTGTCTCATCTCTCCCCTGTCTCATCTCTCCCCTGTCTCATCTCTCCACTGTCTCGTCTCTCCCTGTCTCATCTCTCCCGTGTCTCATCTCTCCCCTGTCTCATCTCTCCACTGTCTCATCTTTTCCCTGTCTCATCTCTCCCCTGTGTCATCTCTCCCCGTACCTCGTCTGTCTCCTATCTAGCCTCTCCACTGTCCAGCCCAGTCATTTCGAATGTTTTTTTTAATTATATCCCAATAATAAATTTCAAGACCCGACCTGGGTGGTGGACAAAAATGTGTAAGCAGCCCAGTGAGTGATGTTAACAAACAATGCCTTTTAAGACTAAGAAGCACTTAAAAGCTGCTTTTTATCAACCTCTAACCCAATAAAATCTCGCCCAGTGCTCATCAGTGCCAGTCAGCAGCAGTTTCTGATTGGTCGAACCGGCCAGGCGGTGGTCCTTGCCGCTACTGTCATCTCCGCCTGGCAGTGCGTTCGCCTTCGCTCCGCGTGCTGAACCATCGGATCACCAGCCATCGTGCTGCATCAAAATACATTGCCTTGACCACTATAAACATGTAGATAATGGCCAATCACGTGGATTAGCTGCATATGTAATCCCACTAACTATTGTTAAATAAATTATCTGGTAAAAATTTAGTAAAATATAATAAAGACAATAACTAATTAAAATGATCTATTGATTATTTAGTGCGTAGATTCAGTCAAAAAATGTACGGCTGTTGATTAAAAAACCTACTTTTGTCTCTTGTTCCTTATGATAAAAGAATGAATCGCGGTTTCTAATTGCGATCCTTTCCGTTGAAGTCTTCAACAGAGGAGTGCATTTCGATTCAAGCAAATCCAACGATGAAATCCCGACCGAGTACAAAGTCATTAAAATGGATTTCACTGAAATTAGTTTTTTTCTAAAGATAGCACTTCCCCAACCCCTCTCGACCTCGGATTGGCTCACAATTGGGAAAGCCCGAAGTTCGACCTTGCGGGCTTTCCCTTTAAGCAGAGGAAAAACGACGCCAATCGCCATGAAAATCCTGAACACAATCTAAAATTTTCCGCTCTTTCCGATGAAACAACTTCACGAAACATCAGCATCATCGAGATATTCAATGATTCCCATCGCAGTGGCTGGTGGCAAGAACCACAGATATAGGCATTTTTTCTGCTCACCAAATTTCATCATGTATTGTCGCGACTTTCGTCTCTGCCTTCTGTCCTCTATTCAGTCTTTCGTTCTCTGCACTTTTCTTGTTTACATCGACCAGTTCAATCTAGTTCTTTCTCTCTCGTTATCTCTGCGGCTGATCTCTCATTCTCTATCCTTTCTTTCTTTCCTCCTTTCTGATTGGTCCGCCGCTCACGTTCTAGCCTCCTCTCCTACCCTCAGTCGCGCACTCTTGTTATCGTACAGCCAACCCCCCTTCCTTATCGCTCTGTTAAACTTAAATATATTTTGACTCGGCCTCAATTGGCTCACAGCCGTATGAACGGGCTCTTACTGCGAGGACTCAATTTGTAGCATAAGAAATCAAGACATGTATTCAAACAGTAATCATGGCGGTTATTATTGCATCGTGAAGGTGGAAAATTTTGATCCAGACTGTGGACTTTCACAAAAATCGGTCATTCGGTTTGGAAGCTATCGTGTGGTTATAAGTAGGCAGTCCGTGGTCTTTTTCCAATGGGAAAAAATTGCGTGGTGTTTCTACTGTTAATGTGTCCAGTCAACTCCACCCGGATCGTGCAATTTAAAGATCAAGGATGCGAATTCGATGATTTCATTTTATTATTATCAATCTGTCTACCAAAAACCCGGTTACTAAATATATTTATTACAAGTACCAACCCAACTAAAGTTTTCTTCCGCAGAAAATCTTCAGTAACGATTTAGATAAGCGGACGCAGAAGAAAAGGGATAAAAATGTTTGGCTGCGTTGATGTTTGTGTTTCTAAGTAACCACGAACCTGAAATCTATAGGCTTATGTAAATAGTTCCGCCGACACACCAGGTAGGCAGGTACGCAAAGACCAACTTTTGCAAAAAAATCTCTACGATGGCTGTGCAATGAACAGCGATCATTCATCGGCCATTTGTATTAGTTGACACACACTGACACCCGCCTTCGTGTGTTACCGGCGCGTGTTTGGCAATTCCAATCGGAATTCGGAACTAGTACAGTACGAGCGTTATTTCATTTATGCAACAGCTGTTAGTGAGTCAGTTTTTAGTTCTCAAGGAAATTTAGCTTAATAGGCTTTTTAGGAGGAATTGCGACTGACCCACCGAGTAACACTGAAGGATAGGGACTGGCACACCGAGTGACACTGAAGGGTAGGGACTGACACACCGAGTGACACTGAAGGGTAGGGACTGACACACCGAGTGACACTGAAGGGTAGGGACTGACACACCGAATGACACTGAAGGGTAGGGACTGACCCACAGAGTGACACTGAAGGATAGGGACTGACCCACAGAGTGACACTGAAGGATAGGGACTGACCCACAGAGTGACACTGAAGGATAGGGACTGCCCCACAGAGTGACACTGAAGGATAGGGACTGACCCACAGAGTGACACTGAAGGATAACGCCTGACACTGAAGGATAACGCCTGACACTGAAGGATAACGCCTGACACTGAAGGATAACGCCTGAAACTGAAGGATAGCGCCTGACACTGAAGGATAACGCCTGACACTGAAGGATAAGCGACTGACCCACAGAGTGACACTGAAGGATAGCGCCTGACACTGAAGGATAATGCCTGACACTGAAGGATAACGCCTGACACTGAAGGATAACGCCTGACACTGAAGGATAACGCCTGACACTGAAGGATAAGCGACTGACCCACAGAGTGACACTGAAGGATAGCGCCTGACACTGAAGGATAACGCCTGACACTGATGGATAACGCCTGACACTGAAGGATAACGCCTGACACTGAAGGATAAGCGACTGACCCACAGAGTGACACTGAAGGATAACGCCTGACACTGAAGGATAACGCCTGACACTGAAGGATAAGCGACTGACCCACAGAGTGACACTGAAGGATAACGCCTGACACTGAAGGATAAGCGACTGACCCACAGAGTGACCGTACATGAAATAAAAAAACAAATATTCTTGACGTCACAAATTTCAATTCATCGTTGCGACCGATTGAGCCATAATGAATTGGGCCAAGGCGCACAGGTAACTAATCTCATAAGCGCTTTAGTCTACTTTGAGTAGAGCGTATGGCACATTAAATTTTTACACCCTAAACAGCTTATATAAATACATATATAACGACAGAAAACAAAAATCATCTTTATTAAAAAATTCGAAATGCAATGCATTTTTTTATACAGCTCGCAAAGAGTTTTTTAAAACTTGCCTGTTTATCTGACACGGGAAAAATCAATGCCTTCAAATCAACTCCAAATCTATTTCATGAAGTAAATGAGTTGTTTAATTGTTTTCCTGTTCTAAAAATCTCCCGTCTTTAATTAGGTGGATTCCTGGGAAGATTCTCAGTCACTTGCGACGATTCCAGTCTACCTTGATAACATCTCAGATGACTAATTAAAAAAAGATCACAGGGATTTCTCGGATTCACTGATCGTCAGTTTCCGCGCGCGCGTCTTCGTCGCTATCACTGCCAGACGATGGAGGCAGCATGTCGGCGGGAATTCCGCCTTCATCAGCGGGACAGGCCAGCCTTGCTAGGCCCTGCCTGCTGGCTAGGTCGGGCAGGAAGGCATCCGGCCAGGCTCCACCGCGAACGAGGAAGTCGATCTGATCATTGAGCAGCACGGCGGCAATCTCGGCCCGGACCCTGTTGCCCTCGGCGATGGGCTCCGTGATGACAAAGTCGCCGCGTTTAATCCACACGTGGCGACGAAATTTAGTCGGCATTGAGGCCAAGAAAGTCTCGCCGGCGGCGGTTTGCACCTCGTGGAGATTGTTGCCACGGGAGCCGGCCACGCGCACCACCTGCTGACCTTTGGCCTCATCTGGCAGGGCGAAATTGTTTAACACTTCGCGTTCGACATGCTTTCTTTTGGTTGCTAGGGAAGTCATTTGAGCTGCAAAATGTTGTGGTTCCTAAATTAAATGCTTTATTTATCTAACACAGTTTCAAATTAGATTCACCTTCTTAATTAAGGAACAACTATGTAGAATATATAATTTTTAGTAACTAAGGTTAAAAATAAAGGAGGATAAGCGTAAGCATAAGGAGTTTTATAATCTTAAAGTAGCTATAGAAAATTCCACACTTAAATGGAGAAAATTAGATAAGCCAATGAGACAATTATTGAACATTTTTGTGAGTTTTTTACTAGCTACTTTTTACTTATATAAAATATTTAATTTGCAAGACCAACCATTAGCTGTTGGGTTGGCTGCTGTTAAGTAATTGTTCCCTATGATAGTAAAACCACTTGGCACTAGTTAATTTAGTAAATAGGCACTCATCCAATAGTGAATTTTTGTAAATAGGTTTTAGTAGGTAAAACTGTTGTGTTCTTTAGTTACAACTTGGTAGCCGGGTTGGATGTAAGCCAATGGCACAAAAACCATAGACCTACTAGGTAGCTGTGTAGATTCTAGCTACTGAAACAGATAGTGTGAAACTTCTTTATCTAGAGCTTCTAACTAGAATTTTACTATATTTTGTATTACTCTTGTTAAATAATATATATTACTCTATTTATTTTATTTAGAAACTAGCTAGTTAGCTCACAAAAACATCAAAAATAAAATTAAAGACTTTTAAATATTTTTCAACTCCAAGCTAACTGGGGTTCATTTGCTCTTTTTGCCAAAAATGTATCTATCTAAATACATTAATTATTAGCTAGTACATAGCTGGAAAGTAGATTGTTATAGTTAAAATCAAGACACAAAGCCAATATAAAATTGTTCTATACCCAGGCTCCCTAGCTAAAACATAAACCTTTTAATAAAAAATATCAATAATAATACATAGTCTAGATGCACATATTTTGAGCTATTCATAAAAAGAATAAGGCCTAGGTAATCTAGTTACTTCACCTTAACAGTGAAGTAAAATAGCTAGCAATTTATATTTATTTATATTTAAACTGCATTATACCAGGTCTGTTTGGAAAACAGGGTCTGTTTTTTACAAAAAAAACTAAAGAAATTTTGAAGAAAAGACTATCTCTACAATATGTATGAAATTATATCAAAAAACTTAAATACTACAAGTACAAACAAAGGACAAATGCTTAAGAGTCAAATTTATAGAATAAGATTAGTAGGGGAAAAAATGGCAATCGATTTACTAGCTAGGGGTCAATACAAAAAAGGTATTCTTTAATTGACAATAGACAAATACTTTCAGCTACTATGTCGAGTACTTGTACATTCGGACCGTAATGTTGCTGATTCATTGTAGCTATGCCAATGTCATAGCTATTAGCCATTAGCCACTAACGTCAACGTCAAACAAGAAACACAACAGAACTTTCTTAGAAAGTTGCAAATCGATTGTGCAAGATTGATTACTTAACCGCAGTAAAGTTGTAAATTTAATAAATGTTTACTCCGTATTACATACATAGCGTTCTAAGTAGTATTATTGTTTTTTTTCTGCAGCCATGCTAAGCAATTATTTTTTTGTTTGAATAATCTTGTGTAAAGCTTTTTCAACTTCGACGGTTCGAATCGTGCTGAACGTTGTGAATGAACTATCATTCAAATACAATTCCAGAATTGGCTTAGCAGACTGCTTGCCTGCGCCAAAATATCACTAACTGCTATTTCTTCCGTATGTAAAGTCGTGTTCAAACGGCAAAAACCACTTGGAGTAGACATACTACAACTATGCTACTTCCAGAGGCGCTTGGCTGCATTCCGAGAAGCATATTTCCATTTTCCATATAAACCAAGCCTAATAAAACCCTGAAATGACTCCGCCTGTTGGACAATCCTGAAACTTACTATGATTTCAGAAAGTTTAGTATGAACCTCCCTGCGAATAACTCAAAGCTGTCACCAGATGCTTCAACATATTTTTATGCTTCAGGTGCATAAAAGACATGCATGCATGTCTAGAGTCATATAAGAATTTTTAACCACTTAAAACCACTTTAACCACGCGATCTATAACTAAGAACCGGCGTGGAAACAGTGTTAGTCAAATGTTTTTATAGGCGTGTAAATACGTAACAAAACAAAAAGTAAATTGTATCCACTTCTTCGCTTGTCTCCTGGTTTTTGGCAGATTGCTTAAGTAAGAAGCATCTAGCGATGGAAATATATGAGTGATTTTTTAAGTTCCAAAGTAAAAGTAACGAAAAGAGCAATTATAAATAAGCAAATACATATTATTTCAAGATCTAGCTCGCAGTATTACAGCTATTATATATTGCTGAAATAAAACTTGTTTACAAGACACTTAAAAGCGAGAATCTAAAACCGTGTGTAGGTACGAGCTATTAGTGTGTTTTTTATCTAAAACGAGGGAAGGTGACAGATGACGCAACACATAAGTCTATGGACTACAAAATGAGGATGACAGACGCATTGTGCTGACAGGTGAATCAAAGGAAACGTATTTTTATCTGTACTTTTTTTTCATGCTTCATCTCTTACGCACACATAAGCAGCACATACAGTTATTGAAAGCCCGACGGTTAGTGTGGACAATACCATCTAGTGCAGGCGAGTATCTCATCCGTGCATAGTTAACATCGAGTGATAAAGAGAAATCTGCAGCCGAATAACAATGTCTCAAACATGCGGGTGCAGAGGTTCCACAGCAACTGGATGGGGAGTGTTCGTTGAAGGCTGGCTAAAACACAATTATATTAAAGAGAAAGCAAATAGCGATAAAACACCGATTATAGTGACGAAAAAAAATGATTGTAAATGGAAATAACGACATTGTTGCCATAGAGACAAGGAATTTATAAGTTGAAAGGGACAGAAGCGACTTCAACAAAGATGAGAAGAAACATTATCCTCCAACAAATATAGATTGGCGCGGTGCATAAGTTTGCGAGTAGACGGAATAGATAATTAGAGCGAATACCATGGCACTATCTACAAGACAAGTGCAGCTTTTAGAAAACAAATTTGCCTTATATCGACAAACTTCAAGCCATACGCCGTTCATTCTACTAGCAAGAGGAGCAAGTAGTATGATATTTCTTCCCTACTAGCGCATGATATTAACAGGCGTCAGGCGTACACAGTAAGGTCAGCCAAAAAATAAGGCTATATGAAAAAAACAAATAAGCAATTAAAACCAAACCACAACATAAAACACTTTCCTTAAATAAATGATGAAGTTAAAAATTAAGACAATAGATCCAGTGAGGCAGACAGAACTTAAATAAAAAATTGTTTTAAAATGGGCCACTTTCAGTTTCTAGAGCCAGTGGCACCGCCCACGGCTCCGGTTCCGCAGCCGTCGCCGCCAATGATCGAGACTGAGGATTTCTCACCGCCAGCCAGCAGGGCCATGAGGCGGCAATTCTCGGTAGACAATCTGGCGATCTCCTCGCCAAGGGTTGATATGTTCTCCTGCACAAATCAATGATGAATCATTCGAATGAGGTTTATACATTTAGGAGCATATTCTCTTAGCTTGCCTACTCATAGTAGGCTGATAAGACTGCTCAGTAACGTCGAGTAGCAGAGCGGTTAACTCGGAGGGAAGGCTTGGGGGCTTGTTGTGCAATCTAAAACAGTGAGAGCCAACCCACCTGTGTGAGTGTGTGCTCAGGAGTCAGCGGAATGGGCAGAATTGCCCCATCGCTGGCTGCGGGTCTAGTGTCAGTGCCCAGAGCCCTCCTGTAGATTCATAATAAAATATTATCATCATTATTGTATATCAAACCTTCAGAGTGATATTTTTCAACAGTGCGTCCTCCAGAACCGACTGCATCTTTTTGTTAATCTCCAACGAGAACTCGAGCGTCAGGGTTTTGTCCGAAATGTGAGTGGTGTGCAGGGAGGCCATGATGCCACCCTTGCGTGACAGATTGGCCTGCGCGAATGTAAAACAGGACAAGCCTCAGGTAATAGTAATAAGATATAATAATAACCAATAACACCTGCCCCAATCGGGTGAGACGTGCAGCCGACAGCACAGCCGCAGCTAATTGCCATGCGCATCTGAAAACTGTGTACGGCTGTTCAGTCCATGCTGAAGCAATGCAGAGTTAAGCGTCTTGCTAAAGAAAACAAATTGTTCCAGTGGAGTCAAGAATCGAACCCCCGACCTTCAAGTCGTGAGTCCGGCGCTCTAACCACTAAGCTGCAACCCCTTAAATTTAGACTCAGATTATACAATGTACTTTCTAGCATTAAAAGTATAGTAGTGAGTAGTAGTAGTAGTACCGAGAGAGGTCAGGAGTTCGAACTCTGTAGCTGCGGCTGTGCCACTGCCTGTACATTTGGCCCAATAGAGAATCGTCTCGAGATTTTCAAATTTAACAACTAAGAACAAGAACGGTCTTATTAACTAAATCACAGTTTAAATTGTGTCCCTCAGTTTTCTCAATTTAATATAGTCTGGTTCGATTCTTGGCGTGCAAATCTTTGCCCTGCACAGCCGATACCAGTTTAGGAATCGACCGAATCTACAAGAGAAAACTGCGCCAGCCTTCAATCCAACCTTGTTGACGTCGAAAGCCTCGGGCGCCATGGAGCCGCTCTCCTCGCGCAGGATGTAGTGCTGCAACAGCCGGTGCTTCTTCTGCAGCTCCTCGGTGAGCTGGCGAACGTGCTCCGTTAGGAAGTCGATCTTCTCCGTGCGCCTGGAGCGATCGCGCTGCAGCCGGACAATCTTCTCAATCAGGGCCTGCCGGTCCGGCTCCACCACTTTGATGTCGAAGCCGGGGCCGAGGTCGCCAACGGAGGCGGCGTCATCGGCGGGCGAGATGGCCGCAGACGGGCCGTTCGATGAGCGCGAGGACGTGCTGACGCCAGAGGTGGCGTAGGCTCTGGCAGGCTGGGACTCCTGCGACGAGGATGTCGCGGCGGGAGCGTCGACTGCCCTGCCTGCAGCTGCAGCAGCCGCTCCAGCTGCCGCTGCACCAGCTGCCGCCTCCAGTGAGCTGTTTGAGCTGGCGCGGGACACCTGCGAGGAACACCGGGTTTAAAAAGTACTTTAGTCTGGGTTCGGGAATCCTGCTTTTTATGTTCGGAATCCTAAATCCTTAATCCCAAATCCCGAATCCTGCATCCTAGACAGTGATCCCTGCATCCTAGACAGTGATCCCTGCATCCTAGACAGTGATCCCTGCATCCTAGACAGTGATCCCTGCATCCTAGACAGTGATCCCTGCATCCTAGACAGTGATCCCTGCATCCTAGACAGTGATCCTTGCATCCTAAATTGTGATCCCTGCATCCCAGACCGCACCTCTTTGCCTCCCTCTTTGCTGTCCAGCTTCTTCTTTGCCGAAGCCAGCTGCCTCATCAGATCCTTAACCAGAGCGGTGTGCTTTCTCCGCTGAGTCTTGGCCTCGTTGCGCTCG
Organism: Macrostomum hystrix; assembly: GCA_950097015.1. Taxonomy (NCBI): domain Eukaryota; kingdom Metazoa; phylum Platyhelminthes; family Macrostomidae; genus Macrostomum; species Macrostomum hystrix. The sequence goes on from CATNEN010000033.1 coordinate 230,783, forward strand.
TCCTCCAGCTGCACTGCCAGATCCTCAGCCATCTTGGCTCGCTGCTCCAATCGCTCCTGAAGCGAGTGCATCTCCTCGGACTGCTGGCCAGCCAGGGACTCGACTCGTTTCTCCAGGCGCGCATTGGCCTCGCGCAGATTGCGGGCCTCCTCTTCCAGAGACTCCCAGCGACTGCGGTCCGAATTCTGCTGGCTCAGCAGGGTCAGATTCTCCGCCTGCAGGCCGGCGTTCTTGTCCGACATCTTCTGGGTGAACTCAAGCAGCTCGGACTCCTTCGAGCGGAGCAGTTCAAGCTCGGCCTGTGGGGCGCAAGCGGTGGAAACGGTAGTTAAATACCGAAAGCTAAGTTGCTGCCGCTTTGTATCTAAGGGAAATCCCAGTTTTTGTGCAGCTTCGCCACAGAATCCAAGCGAAATCCCGATTGCTAAGCAGCATAGCTATAGTATATAAGGGAAATCTAAGTTGCTATGCAGCATAGCTTCAGTATCTTAGGGAAATCCCAATTGCTATGCAGCATAGATACAGTATCTTAGGGAAATCCCAGTTGCTATGCAGCATAGCTACAGTATCTAAGGGAAATCTCAGTTGCTATGCAGCTACAAACCTGCATTCAATAATAATCCTAGACTACTACTGTATCGAGGGAAATCCTCAGATGCTTAAAATCAAGGACTGCAAAAATTCAAGGAAATCTTATTAGATCATTAAAGAACGACAATGGCAAATCAACTGAGCCGTACCTGCTGGTCTTTGCAAACTCCGTTAGCCTCGTCCAGCTGTCGCTTAAGATCGTCGGCGAGCCGCCTGACAGCGGTCAGCTGTTCCTCCAGCTCGCCCATATGCCGCAGCCGCTGCTTCAATCTGACGCACTCCTCCGTGGCCTTGGCCAGGCTCTCGCGGCCGCGCGCAGCCGCCTCCTCCTGGCAGATTCGCTCGGCCTCGGCCAGCTTCAGCCGCTCCCTGGCCTGGCGTAGCTCGGCGCCGGATTCCGCTAGCTGACGCCGGAGCTGCTCGGCCTCTTTTACCGCGGCCGCCTGAGTGTCCTGACCCTGGCGCATCTGATCCCGCTCGTCGGCCAGCTGGCGCATCTGGCGCTGGGCCTCCTCCAGGCGTTTGGCCGCCTCCCGGTGGGCCTCCTGCTCCTCGCGCAGCTTGTTCTGGGCCCATTTGACGCGCACATCGGCGCTGCCGGACGCTTCGCGCAGCGACAAAAGCTCCTTCTCCAGGTTGGCCAGCTGGACGCATTTCTGCTCGGCCTGGGCGGCCAGGCGGTCCTTCTCGCCAGCCAGCAGCTTCTGCCTGGCGATGGCGTTGTCGCGCTCCTTCTGGGCGTCTCTGGGCGGAGGGCGGGTTTCGGGGTGACGGTAAAATCAAAGCAAAGAACAAAGGGCAAAGGGGTTAGAATCCTAGAAGAGATAGCTACCAGAAACCCTGAGGATCTGGGGAGATAGCTACCAGAATCCCTGAGGATCTGGGGAGATAGCTACCAGAATCACTGAGGATCTGGGGAGATAGCTACCAGAATCACTGAGGATCTGGGCGGAGATAGCTACCAGAAACGAGGTAGAATCGAGTGGTAGAATCGGGGGGTAGAATCGGGGGGGGGTAGAATCGAGGGTAGAGTCGGGGGGTAGAATCAAGGGGGTAAAATCAAAGGGAAAAATCGAGGGGAAGAGTCAAAGGGAAGAATCAAGGGGTAAAATCAAAGGGAAGAATTGAGGGGTAGAATCGAGGGTAACAATCGAGGGGGAAGAATCGATGGGAAGAATTGAGGGGTTGAATCGAGGGGAAGAATCGAGGGGTTGAACCGTTGAATCGAGGAGAAGAATCGAATGGAAGAATCGAGGGGTAGAATCGAGGGGAAGAATCGAGGGGAAGAATCGAGGGGAAGAATCGAGAGGTTGAATCGAGGGGAAGAATTGAGGGGTAGAATCGAGGGGAAGAATCGAGGGGAAGAATTGAGGGGTTGAATCTAGGGGAAGAATTGAGGGGAAGAATTGAGGGGACGAATCGAGGCGAAGAATTGAGGGGTAGAATCGAGGGGAAGAATCGAGGGGAAGAATTGAGGGGTTGAATCTAGGGGAAGAATTGAGGGGAAGAATTGAGGGGACGAATCGAGGCGAAGAATTGAGGGGTAGAATCGAGGGGAAGAATCGAGGGGTAGAGTCGGGGTTGAGCAGAGAAATCGAGAGCAGGAACTAAAAAATAATAATAAATATTCCTATATCTGCCTATTCCGCTGAAAAATATCGAGCTGAACTCACTTGGCCGCAGCATCGGCAGTTCTGGCTGCCTTCTGCGCCTCCAGGATGCGCTGCTCGGCGTTGGCAAACTTCACAACCAGAGCTTCGCGTTCTCGCACCGCATCGTCGACCTGACGGCGCAGTCGGTCAGCACCGGCGCGTACCTCGGCGTCTGCCGCGCGCAGGCGATCCTCCAGCTCCTGAAGGCGGGCCTGGTGGAACTCCTTGGAGACGCTGGACTCAATGACCTGGGTGACCTTCTCGCTTAGCTGCTGATTAACCTCCTGCATAGCGGCCAGATCCTGCTGGCTGGCCTCGAACTTGGCCTGCCACAGGTCTGGCTGTTGATCGGACATGTCAGTGTAGGTCTGGCTCTAGGCTGCTAGTGCCTCATGCGCGCCCGCACTGGTGCCTCTTTGTCAGTGGAATGTTAACGAGCTGGCACCTCTGTGTCCCTGGTCTGGCTGGAATGGAACAACAATCATCCTGAGTTCCGCGCTCTAGAATCTCGTTTCTCTGAGCTCCTTGTGATTATTCTTGTGACAATCTTAGTCGACCCGTCCAAATCTCTAAGCTCCCTTTAACTCTTAACAATCTCTGAGCTCCCTTCAACTCTTCCTAATCTCTGAGCTCCCTTCAACTCTTAACAATCTCTGAGCTCCCTTTAACTCTTAACAATCTTTGAGCTCCCTTCCACTCTTCCTAATCTCTGAGCTCCCTTCAACTCTTAACAATCTCTGAGCTCCCTTCAACTCTTCCTAATCTCTGAGCTCCCTTCAACTCTTCCTAATCTCTGAGCTCCCTTCAACTCTTAACAATCTCTGAGCTCCCTTCAACTCTTAACAATCTCTGAGCTCCCTTTAACTCTTAACAATCTTTGAGCTCCCTTCCACTCTTCCTAATCTCTGAGCTCCCTTCAACTCTTAACAATCTCTGAGCTCCCTTTAACTCTTAACAATCTCTGAGCTCTCTTCAACTTCTAACAATCTCTGAGCTCCCTTCAACTTCTAACAATCTCTGAGCTCCCTTCAACTCTTAACAATCTTTCAGCTCCCTTCAACTCTTAACAATCTCTGAGCTCCCTTCAACTCTTAACAATCTCTGAGCTCCCTTTAACTCTTAACAATCTTTGAGCTCCCTTCCACTCTTCCTAATCTCTGAGCTCCCTTCAACTCTTAACAATCTCTGAGCTCCCTTTAACTCTTAACAATCTCTGAGCTCTCTTCAACTTCTAACAATCTCTGAGCTCCCTTCAACTTCTAACAATCTCTGAGCTCCCTTCAACTCTTAACAATCTTTCAGCTCCCTTCAACTCTTAACAATCTCTGAGCTCCCTTCAACTCTTAACAATCTCTGAGCTCCCTTCAACTCTTAACAATCTCTGAGCTCCCTTCAACTCTTAACAATCTCTGAGCTCCCTTCAACTCTTAACAATCTCTGAGCTCCCTTCCACTTCTAACAATCTCTGAGCTCCCTTCAACTTCTAACAATCTCTGAGCTCCCTTCAACTCTTAACAATCTCTGAGCTCCCTTCAACTTCTAACAATCTCTGAGCTCCCTTCAACTCTTAACAATCTCTGAGCTCCCTTCAACTTCTAACAATCTCTGAGCTCCCTTCAACTTCTAACAATCTCTGAGCTCCCTTCAACTTCTAACAATCTCTGAGCTCCCTTCAACTCTTCCTAATCTCTGAGCTCCCTTCAACTCTTCCTAATCTCTGAGCTCCCTTTAACTCTTAACAAGCTTTGAGCTCCCTTCAACTTCTAACAATCTCTGAGCTCCCTTCAACTCTTAACAATCTCTGAGCTCCCTTCAACTCTTAACAATCTCTGAGCTCCCTTCAACTTCTAACAATCTCTGAGCTCCCTTCAACTCTTAACAATCTCTGAGCTCCCTTCAACTCTTAACAATCTCTGAGCTCCCTTTAACTCTTAACAATCTTTGAGCTCCCTTCCACTCTTCCTAATCTCTGAGCTCCCTTCAACTCTTAACAATCTCTGAGCTCCCTTCAACTCTTCCTAATCTCTGAGCTCCCTTCAACTCTTCCTAATCTCTGAGCTCCCTTCAACTCTTCCTAATCTCTGAGCTCCCTTCAACTCTTCCTAATCTCTGAGCTCCCTTCAACTCTTAACAATCTCTGAGCTCCCTTCAACTCTTAACAATCTCTGAGCTCCCTTTAACTCTTAACAATCTTTGAGCTCCCTTCCACTCTTCCTAATCTCTGAGCTCCCTTCAACTCTTAACAATCTCTGAGCTCCCTTTAACTCTTAACAATCTCTGAGCTCTCTTCAACTTCTAACAATCTCTGAGCTCCCTTCAACTTCTAACAATCTCTGAGCTCCCTTCAACTCTTAACAATCTTTCAGCTCCCTTCAACTCTTAACAATCTCTGAGCTCCCTTCAACTCTTAACAATCTCTGAGCTCCCTTCAACTCTTAACAATCTCTGAGCTCCCTTCAACTTCTAACAATCTCTGAGCTCCCTTCAACTTCTAACAATCTCTGAGCTCCCTTCAACTCTTAACAATCTCTGAGCTCCCTTCAACTTCTAACAATCTCTGAGCTCCCTTCAACTCTTAACAATCTCTGAGCTCCCTTCAACTTCTAACAATCTCTGAGCTCCCTTCAACTTCTAACAATCTCTGAGCTCCCTTCAACTTCTAACAATCTCTGAGCTCCCTTCAACTCTTCCTAATCTCTGAGCTCCCTTCAACTCTTCCTAATCTCTGAGCTCCCTTTAACTCTTAACAAGCTTTGAGCTCCCTTCAACTTCTAACAATCTCTGAGCTCCCTTCAACTCTTAACAATCTCTGAGCTCCCTTCAACTCTTAACAATCTCTGAGCTCCCTTCAACTTCTAACAATCTCTGAGCTCCCTTCAACTCTTAACAATCTCTGAGCTCCCTTCAACTCTTAACAATCTCTGAGCTCCCTTCAACTTCTAACAATCTCTGAGCTCCCTTCAACTCTTAACAATCTCTGAGCTCCCTTCAACTCTTAACAATCTCTGAGCTCCCTTAAACTCTTAACAATCTCTGAGCTCCCTTCAACTCTTAACAATCTCTGAGCTCCCTTCAACTCTTAACAATCTCTGAGCTCCCTTCAACTCTTAACAATCTCTGAGCTCCCTTCAACTCTTAACAATCTCTGAGCTCCCTTCAACTCTTAACAATCTCTGAGCTCCCTTCAACTCTTAACAATCTCTGAGCTCCCTTCAACTCTTAACAATCTCTGAGCTCCCTTCAACTCTTAACAATCTCTGAGCTCCCTTCCACTCTTCCTAATCTCTGAGCTCCTTTTGGATTATCCGAAGAAACGAAAGAACTAACAAAGCAATACGGATTACCGCAAAAGCAATCGTTGCTAATCTAAACAATCCAAATTACGTTTTATCTCATCGCAATAGCACTTTGATTTTGTAACGCCAAACTGATTGATTCGTTATAAAATAAACAAACAAACCGATAAAAACAAAAAACTAGCAATAAGGCGAGCGCCTTTGAGTTGGCTTCGGGATAAGCACAAGATGATGCGCTTTCAGGTAAAAGCAATGGAAGATATTGATTTGAGGCCAATAGTTAAGCCGAAGATTCTGATTAGTGGTAAAAAATTGCTACTATAGTAGTAGTATATGTGCAGCTGTGAGCTTGCAGACAAGATTTTGTATTGAAAGCAACCAATACAACAAAGAATCGTTTGTAAAAAATATACATATATATAACAAAAATATACTTTGGGACGAAAGATTATATGACGGGGACAGTTTGACTGTAAAAAATCACATCCGACTAGATATGTAATTACATGTTACATGACTTTAAATTTGAAATTAGCCAATACAAAATGTCAGGAAACTATATTTACCTCATGCTACTTATTAGTAGTGCTCTAAGGCTATCATAAATGTTTGCTTAGATTAACAGTAGAACTACCAGGGAATTACCACAGACAATTTTTGTGCTGCATCCGAACGGAGCAATGCAAGCACACGAAACTCGAGAACACCGGTTAACTTTCTGATGCGCATCTTCTGAAACAATAATTAAGTCGCCAGCCTTTCAGACTGTCGAGTTATTCAACGGTTCTAGACGAAGGTAGGATTTTTTCCCAAAAGCGCTATTGTAGTTCATACACCCCTACATACAAATTAGCACTGTGCCTCGGTGCGGCGTTGCCAGGCCTTCAAAATGTACCAGCATGTCACCCGAATGTGCCTGCACCATCTTCGTCTTCGGTGGTCACCTAACTTTATCTAGACGGAGCTGCTGGACATTCAAGGGCTACAACAGGTGGAGCTACGCCATTATGGACACCATGACGCGAATTTCTCCAATTTCAATGATCAAGCCTAAATACTAGGCGCAGTTCAACTACAGGACACCATCGCCTAGTCTGCCAACCAATCAGTCTGTTACCACCCAACGCTGTTAGCATTCGGGCGCTGCCAAAACATTTCCAGGGGGGAATTCCCCCTTGTTGGTAGTCGTACTGTTAAGCAATCAGGCTTAAAAATCTTCAAACTAGACGCAACGCACATAGCAACCTGTTGTTTACATTGGATACCTAGTTGCGATAATGCTGAATGTTTTCACACGTATCCGTTCATTGGAGCCCGGAGCATTGGAAATGAAGAAAGCTCTTTGTCCGTCATCTGATGAAGCAGATCCAGCTTCTGCTGCTGCTGCTGCTGTTGCTGCGCCCGATTGTGGTACCAGCTGACGGTGCGGAATTCAGCATCGGCCAGATCCTCTAGGAAGGCCAGCAGGTCGGAGAACGAGGCCCGCTGGCGCGGCTTCTGCACCCAGCAGCGGGCCATGAGGCTGGTCATGAAGTCCGGGCTGTCAGCTGGCGGCTCCAGAGTCTTGCCGGACTTGACCAGCTGAAGCACCTCCTCGTTGCTGCGACTGCTGAATGGCTGCTGGGCCAGGCTGGCAATTTCCCACAGTACAACACCGTAGGACCAGACATCTGTGGCTGTTGAGAAGATACCGTCGCGCAGAGACTCCGGCGCCATCCAACGAATGGGCAGAGGCGCCTGGCCCTCCTTGACATAGTAGTCCGTGTAGTTCACGTCCCGGGTCATGCCGAAGTCTGGCGGTGCACATTTCAAGGTAAACGGCGGGAGTAACTATAGGCTAAATGGACATAGTCTGATGCTTCGTCATCTGCTTAGTAAAAATCTCTGTTTGACCAATCCCCGATAAGTCACCGAGTCTGCCTGTCAGGTAAACGGCGGGAGTAACCAGGATGTAAAAACCTTCGTCATCTGATTTGTGAAAATCCTAATGCACATTTTAAGGATTCTAAAATCCTAATGCGATTTTAAGTGGAATGCACATTAACAAAAAATGATTACGTACTCGATTCCGGTAAACGACGCGAGTAACTATACATGTAAATCGAAGGGCCAGGCACCTCTTCATCTAATTAGAAATGCGAACATTAACGCAAACTTACCTCCAATTTTAACTAGAAAATCTTTAGTAACCATGCAATTCCTGGCAGCCAGGTCGCGGTGAATGTACTTCTTAGTCTCCAGGTAGTACATGCCATCGGCGATCTGGGCGCACCAGCTGGCCAACCTGTGGCTGTCCGGCTTTGGTCGCCTCTCGGAGATGTCGGCATCGTCGCGCATAGTCCGCAGGCAGTTCTTCAGGTCGCCATTCTCCATGAGCTCCATGAGCACCAGGGTGGGCACATTCTCGGACACGACGCCGATTAGGCGAACAACGTGAGCGCATTGGCGGAACTTTTTCATGTGCGCCGCCTCCTGCAGAAACTCGTGCCGCTCGCGCATGCTGGCCTTCTCGCTGACATTCTTGACGGCCACCTGAACATCCTCGGCCCGGCCCAGGTAGCGAGCCGCAGGCGTGTTCAGAGACCGGACCACGCCTCTGCGGCGACGGAGGGGCGATGGATCAGGCATGAGTCAGAGATGGGTCAAGCTCACAAATAGGTAAAACTCACAAAATGGGTCAAGCTTACAAAATGGGTCAAGCTCACAAAAAAGGTCAAGCTCACAAAATGGGTCAAGCTCACAAAAAAGGTCAAGCTCACAAAATGGGTCAAGCTCACAAAATGGGTCAAGCTCACAAAATAGGTCAAGATAAAAAAATGGGTCAAGCTCACAAAATGGGTCAAGCTCACAAAATGGGTCAAGCTCACAAAATGGGTCAAGCTCACAAAATGGGTCAAGCTCACAAAATGGGTCAAGCTCACAAAATGGGTCAAGATAAAAAAACGGTTCAAGCTTACAAAATAGGTCAAACTCACAAAATTGGTCGAGTTTGGGTCAAGCATGGGTCTAGTTTGGTTCAAGCATGAGTCGAGTTTGGTTCAAGCATGGGTCTAGTTTGGGTCAAGAATGGGTCGAGTTTGGGTCAAGCATGAGTCGAGTTTGGATCAAGCATAAGTCGAGTTTGGTTCAAGCATGGTTCTAGTTTGGGTCAAGAATGGGTCTAGTTTGGATCAAGCATAAGTCGAGTTTGGGTCAAGCAGGAGCCTAGGTTGGATCAAGCATGAGTCGAGTTTGGGTCAAGCATGAGTCGAGTTTGGGTCAAGCATGGGTCTAGTCTGGATCAAGCATGAGTCGAGTTTGGGTCAAGCATGAGTACAAACGGATCACTACACCAGAAGGTCGGCATACCTGTAGACGCATCCAAACGATCCGTTGCCAAGTAGGTCGTCAAAGGAATAAGTGACCTGGTCGCGAGGCACCTCCCATTCGTCCGGCTCGTAGGTGAAGCTCCAATACTCCGGATTGACGGTCTCAATCGTGGCCGCCTGTTGGCCACGCCGGCAGCGCAGCAGCCAGCAGGTCAGGCAGGCGAGAACGGCTGCAGCTGAGCAGGCGGCAATGAGGAGCGGAGTTAGGCCCGACACCAGCCAGTAGGGATCAGGCGGACCCAAGACGTCGACAATGGTGACATTAGACCAGTCGCCGTAGCCGCGCAGAGTGACGGCCCGAACTCTGACGTAATACCGCCCGGCGGCGAGGTCGCGCAGCGCGATGCCGCCTTCGACAGCTTCGCCGGTGGCGTTGGCCTCAAATCTGAGGCCGCCGGTCAGCCACTCTTGATAGGAGACGCAGGTGTACGGTCGACGCTTGCCAGCCGCGGCCTCATTTTCAGCGTCGACTTCGTAGTACTTGACGGCGCCGTTCGGCTCAGCCGGCCGACGCCAGAGGAGCCGGAGAACTTCTGGCCGACGCGAAGACGCATCGTTGGCGGCTGACAGCGCCAAAGGCGGCGCCGAGCGAAGGCTCCCGGCAGGCACAGCGTCGGCAGCGCGCTTGGCGGCAGTCCGGACCATCAGCCTGGCCGGGTGGGAGCACAGGCCGGTTGAATTCGGCGAGCCTTGGCAGGCCACGACCTTTCAGGGCGATGAAGGCAAAGGGGATTTTGACAGGAAAATCGAGGATCGTGGATCCCTTGCACTCAACGAATTGCGGCAAGAAAAATACTAAAGATTTGAGAAACAAAGATGGCTACCAGAATCTCTGAGGATCTGGTGGAGATAGCTACCTGAATCCCTGAGGATCTGGGGGAGATAGCTACCTGAATCCCTGAGGATCTGGGGGAGATAGCTACCAGAATCCCTGAGGATCTGGGGGAGATAGCTACCAGAATCCCTGAGGATCTGGGGGAGATAGCTACCAGAATCCCTGAGGATCTGGGGGAGATAGCTACCAGAATCCCTGAGGATCTGGGAGAGATAGCTACCAGAATCCCTGAGGATCTGGGAGAGATAGCTACCAGAATCCCTGAGGATCTGGGGGAGATCTCAAGAGACCACTGTTACCCAGTTAACGGAGAAACTCACAGTGAAGGAATACAGCACAAAGTACTTGAGCCCAGTGGCCACAAACGAGTCGCCAGTCACTACAGTGTAGCCATCCGGCTTGTCGCGCTTATCGACGTCAGTTTGGGCCAGCTGGGAAATTCTTGGCGGACATGGCCGGCACTGACCAACATCCTTAGTAGCCGGGTAGCTGGGCACGCTGCCGTCAACCATAGTCAAAGCTGTCTTATCAAACTGATCTTCAAAGTAGTTCGCATCGTTCATGCCGCTGCTGGGCGCGTGTCCGGCAGTGGGAATGGCTCCGCTGGGACGCATCGCGCTAAAAATTTATGGGGATCGGGTCTTGGAGATTTGGGCAAGCTGCCAGTTTACTCCGTATTAGTCACATTTTATCTTTGTTACTTCATCTAGTCAAAGTCACTCCTTGATAAATCTAGTCTTGGTCACTCCTAGTTGAATCTAGTCTAGGTCACTCCTAGTTGAATCTAGTCTAGGTCACTCCTAGTTGAATCTAGTCTAGGTCACTCCTAGTTGAATCTAGTCTAGGTCACTCCTAGTTGAATCTAGTCTAGGTCACTCCTAGTTGAATCTAGTCTAGGTCACTCCTAGTTGAATCTAGTCTAGGTCACTCCTAGTTGAATCTAGTCTAGGTCACTCCTAGTTGAATCTAGTCTAGGTCACTCCTAGTTGAATCTAGTCTAGGTCACTCCTAGTTGAATCTAGTCTAGGTCACTCCTAGTTGAATCTAGTCTAGGTCACTCCTAGTTGAATCTAGTCTAGGTCACTCCTAGTTGAATCTAGTCTAGGTCACTCCTAGTTGAATCTAGTCTAGGTCACTCCTAGTTGAATCTAGTCTAGGTCACTCCTAGTTGAATCCAGTCTATGAAATGAGATCAACATGCTTATTTGGGCCTATCGCAAGCTGGACAGTAATACAACAAACTGATCTGTTAAGATATGAAAATATAGGAGCTTGTTATTGAACAGCAACAGAATTTGAGAATGACATTACGAGTAATTAGCAGTTTATTGTTAGCAGTCAAATACTGTGTGACTTACCCATTAAGCTTCATTAACCTAGAATTATTCTTAAGGCAAAATAAACTTTCAAATAATTACAGCAGAGAGACCACAGGCATTCAAATACCCACATTTTTCTAGTTTTTCTGTATCACCTAAAATATTCAACCAATCGCTATGAAAATCCACAACACATGGGCTCAAATTTTCCGCTCTATCAGATGAAAAAACTTCGGTATCGTCAAGATATTCAACGATTATCCTCAGGGTGTCCTTGTCCTTGTCGCTGAATATCTTGACGATGCTGACGTCGGACGGCTTTGAAAGTTTGATCCAAATTGTGGACTTTCACGAAAATTCAGGTCATTCGTTTTGGAAGCTGTAAAATTACAGTAAACGAAGAAACGATAATATTCTTAATTTGTTCGGCATTCGCACGTCTTACCTACTCTACTAATAGTGGCAGTAAGCGGAAAATAATTTTATATTAAATATGTTTTTGGTAACGTCGTCCTATATACTCGTACACTACTGAAAGTGGCAGTATAAGTATTATTTTCATGTTTCATTATTAGCTATTTATTCATTTGCAATCCGACAGAATCTATCGTGAAGTGCCCCGTGGTATCTAATTAAGCAGGCTTCCGATTAGCAAAAGCTCTCATTGAATCTGTTTTAGTGGTTTAAAAATGTCCGATTAAAAGCACGTTGATGAAATCAGGAAAATATCTTTTAAAGTAGAACATAACTAGCCAAATATCAGTTTGGCTTCCGAAACAGAATGTCAACTAGAACAAAAATCTGTTCTGCCTAGCAACCTGCTTATTCGTTGCGGTTGCTGATTATCTAGTAGCGGGCCGCAGTCCGTACAGAGCATGCTTTCTACCATCTTGGTCGGAGGAGAGAACCAAGACAAGGTCTTGGCCGAGTGACAATGGGTGTCGTTTGAATTGCACGGCCTGTGGAAACACGCGGCGGGTCAATGGCTTTTTTGCTTAACTTTTAATAATCGATTCCATGCCATACCGCTGAAAATACTAGAATAAGCAAGAGAAGGGGAGAACAAGAAGGAAGGGGCAGAGGAAGAGAAGGGGCAGAGGAAGAGAGAAGGGGCAGAGGAAGAGAGAAGGGGCAGAGGAAGAGAGAAGGGGCAGTAGAAAAGGGGAGAGAAGAGAGAAGGAAAGAGGAGGAGAGAAGGGGCAGAGGAAGAGAGAAGGGGCAGAGGAAGAGAGAAGGGGCAGGAGGAAAGGGGAGAGAAGAGAGAAGGGGCAGGGGAAGAGAGAAGGGGCAGGAGGAAAGGGGAGAGAAGAGAGAAGGAAAGAGGAGGAGAGAAGGGGCAGAGGAAGAGAGAAGGGGCAGAGGAAGAGAAGAGAGAAAGGGGAAAGGGGAGAGAAGAGAGAAGGAAAGAGGAAGAGAGAAGGAGCAGTAGGAAAGGGGAGAGAAGAGAGAAGGGGCAGGGGAAGAGAGAAGGGGCAGAGGATGAGAGAAGGGGCAGGGGAAGAGAGAAGGGGCGGAGGATGAGAGAAGGGGCAGGGGAAGAGAGAAGGGGCAGGAGGAAAGGGGAGAGAAGAGAGAAGGAAAGAGGAAGAGAGAAGGGGCAGGGGAAGAGAGAAGGGGCAGAGGATGAGAGAAGGGGCAGGGGAAGAGAGAAGGGGCAGAGGATGAGAGAAGGGGCAGGGGAAGAGAGAAGGGGCAGGAGGAAAGGGGAGAGAAGAGAGAAGGAAAGAGGAAGAGAGAAGGGGCAGGGAAAGAGAGAAGGGGCAGAGGAAGAGAGAAGGGGCAGGAGGAAAGGGGAGAGAAGAGAGAAGGAAAGAGGAAGAGAGAAGGGGCAGTAGGAAAGGGGAGGGAAGAGAGAAGGGGCAGAGGATGAGAGAAGGGGCAGGGGAAGAGAGAAGGGGCAGAGGATGAGAGAAGGGGCAGGGGAAGAGAGAATGGGCAGGGGATGAGAGAAGGGGCAGGGGAAGAGAGAAGGGGCAGGAGGAAAGGGGAGAGAAGAGAGAAGGAAAGAGGAAGCGAGAAGGGGCAGGAGTAGAGAAGGGGGAAAGGAAAATAGAAGGGGCGAGGAAGAGAGAACAGGAAGTAGGAGAAAATGGGAGAGGGGAGAGAGAAGAGATAAGGAGGAGATAGAAATGAGAAGGGATTTAAAAATCTCAGTGGAGAGCAGAGAGTTTAATTAAAACAAAAAAACTGCGCGCGATAGACAAAAAAAATGTTGCTTAAAAGGAATTCATCTTAACTAAGCTGAATTCACAGCTAAAAGGTGAGGCATACGACGGACTAATGGTTAGAGACTGGCTATTAGGACAGTGCTACTCGGTCGAGACCCTGCTAGACAACTGGAATCGATGGCTTAATATAAAAAGTACATCTGGCAGCACGAAATCTCTCATTAAGTTCATTAAAAGTGAAAAATACAGTTAAATCAAGATTACAATCACAAATAAGGAATAATTATTCAAGGTAATAAAAGAGACCTAAAGGCTAATTATTAGCTCAGATTAAACTTACCGCCATCCGGTGCGATTATGACCTCCGAGTGACTGCAAACCTGACAGTTAATAAATAATTTACCGATTGAACACACCTTTTTAAAGCAAGTTTATCAATTCTAAATGTACATTAAACTAATGGAAAAACATGAAATTCAATGTCAGGTCATACCAACTGGAACTAAATAAAAAATTCAGCATTAGTAGAATTATTAAACTAAATAAAACATCACCGTAAAGCTAGACTAAAGACACTCTAGAAATGCACTATAGAACCGTATGCAAAACGATCACTTCAAAGGTGTGCATGCAGCTCTAAATTTCTGCTGAATGTCGTACATTCGCCTCCTGATAAAGTCTGCGTCGCTGACGCTGTCGCCGACAAACGACTCGCTGCTGAATGGACTGAGGCTCCTGGATACTATCGTAGCGTTTGATGGGCGCAGTCTCAAATTCCTGCGATTATTCGAGTGCGCAACCGCATTAGAACTTGCCCAATGGGCTCTCCGCTATCGCCTCGCCCCCAGCCCCCGCATCTTCATGGCTCTCCGCCATCGCCTCGCCCCCAGCCCCCGCATCTTCATGGCTCTCCGCCATCGCCTCGCCTCCAGCCCCCGCATCTTCAGGGCTCTCCGCCATCGCCTCGCCCCCAGCCCCCGCATCTTCATGGCTCTCCGCCATCGCCTCGCCTCCAGCCCCCGCATCTTCAGGGCTCTCCGCCATCGCCTCGCCCCCAGCCCCCGCATCTTCATGGCTCTCCGCCATCGCCTCGCCCCCAGCCCCCGCATCTTCATGGCTCTCCGCCATCGCCTCGCCTCCAGCCCCCGCATCTTCATGGCTCTCCGCCATCGCCTCGCCCCCAGCCCCCGCATCTTCAGGGCTCTCCGCCATCGCCTCGCCCCCAGCCCCCGCATCTTCATGGCTCTCCGCCATCGCCTCGCCCCCAGCCCCCGCATCTTCATGGCTCTCCGCCATCGCCTCGCCTCCAGCCCCCGCATCTTCATGGCTCTCCGCCATCGCCTCGCCCCCAGCCCCCGCATCTTCAGGGCTCTCCGCCATCGCCTCGCCCCCAGCCCCCGCATCTTCAGGGCTCTCCGCCATCGCCTCGCCCCCAGCCCCCGCATCTTCAGGGCTCTCCGCCATCGCCTCGCCCCCAGCCCCCGCATCTTCAGGGCTCTCCGCCATCGCCTCGCCCCCAGCCCCCGCATCTTCAGGGCTCTCCGCCATCGCCTCGCCCCCAGCCCCCGCATCTTCAGGGCTCTCCGCCATCGCCTCGCCCCCAGCCCCCGCATCTTCAGGGCTCTCCGCCATCGCCTCGCCCCCAGCCCCCGCATCTTCAGGGCTCTCCGCCAATATCTCCCCCAGCCCCGCATCTTCAGGGCTCTCCCCGCCATCGCACCCCCCCGCCCGACCCGCCGATCCTCAGGGGCTCTCCGGCATCGCACCCCAGCCCCCGCATCTTCAGGGCCATCACCCAAGGTCAGGGCCATCACCCAAGGTTCACTCATGGGTATTGTCTAGTACTTACAGTCTCTTTTATTGTCCTTTGGGCTTTTAGTGGCCATTAAAAGGCGAGCCTGTTTCACGGCTTGCTAGACAAATTCATTTTGACTTTGAGAAATTTTTGAGCGCGAAACAATTAACTGTCGGTTATTAACATAATAAGCCTGTAAGAAACTACAGTAAATAATTAAACACCCTTACGTTTTCTGCATGAGCGCAGCCAGCAGAACATTCTCAAAGAGTACATCATCGCTGCGCTGCTTCAATTTCAGCTTCTGGTCCGACTGGCACTGGCACTTCGGACAGGCCGCAGACGCAGCCTCAGTCGGCTTCGCTGACGGCGCGGTGGCAGACAGTATCGTCAACGAGTCGTCTGTCACCAGTTCGGACACTCCAGGCAGGAAAGCAAGCGGTCTGTGATGATCGCTGCTAGCTGCTGACTGGTCGCAGTAATCAGTGAAGACAAAGTCGTCCTGTCGCACGGGAATCCCGTGCCCCCACACCAGATAATGCGTCACGTTGCCATTCGGCCGTCTGGGCGGCTTCCATTCCAATTTGATGCTGTCAAAGCTGAGCGCGCGACCTTCGAGCTTGTCTGGCGGATCAGGCTGATGAGGCAGTGTGACAGCCAGGGCCAGGCGGCTCAGAGCCATGGCTTGCAGCTGCCCAATCATGTGCGGCACAACAAATACGGCATATTGAGAGGCCGGTTCTAGCCCGCTGATTAAGAATGAACACTGGATATTGCGATCAATCTTGGCGGCTTGCGAAGAGCCGCAATGGCTGCCATGACTACAGTTGCCGATGCATCTTCGCGCATCACTGTTTGGGTCTGTTGTTTTGGTAGGCCCTACGTAGCAATAGTAGGGACCCAATAGACTGCCATTGGATGAGAATAAATTGTTGCACTCAGTGAACTCTGTCTGCCACTGCTTAATCTCGCAGGTGGACGGATCGGCGTAGGTAACGGGCGGCGAACCGGGCGGCACCAGTCTGTAGTACACGTGGTAGCCAAGCAGGTACCTGACAGAGGGTTTTAGGGCATCATTTGAGACTGACAGTTCAGCTGATCTCCGCTGCTACCTCCTCCCTGATCCTCCGATTCTTCAGCTGGTCTCCACTGCTACCTCCTCCCTGATCCTCCGATTCTTCAGCTGGTCTCCGCTGCTACCTCCTCCCTGATCCTCCGATTCTTCAGCTGGTCTCCGCTGCTACCTCCTCCCTGATCCTCCGATTCTTCAGCTGGTCTCCGCTGCTACCTCCTCGCTGATCCTCCGATTCTTCAGCTGGTCTCCGCTGCTACCTCCTCCTCCCTGATCCTCCGATTCTTCAGCTGGTCTCCGCTGCTACCTCCTCCCTGATCCTCCGATTCTTCAGCTGGTCTCCGCTGCTAACTCCTCCCTGATCCTCCGATTCTTCAGCTGGTCTCCGCTGCTACCTCCTCCTCCCTGATCCTCCGATTCTTCAGCTGGTCTCCACTGCTACCTCCTCCCTGATCCTCCGATTCTTCAGCTGGTCTCCGCTGCTACCTCCTCCCTGATCCTCCGATTCTTCAGCTGGTCTCCGCTGCTACCTCCTCCCTGATCCTCCGATTCTTCAGCTGGTCTCCGCTGCTACCTCCTCGCTGATCCTCCGATTCTTCAGCTGGTCTCCGCTGCTACCTCCTCCTCCCTGATCCTCCGATTCTTCAGCTGGTCTCCGCTGCTACCTCCTCCTCCCTGATCCTCCGATTCTTCAGCTGATCTCCGCTGCTACCTCCTCCTCCCTGATCCTCCGATTCTTCAGCTGGTCTCCGCTGCTACCTGCTCCCTGATCCTCCGATTCTTCAGCTGGTCTCCGCTGCTACCTCCTCCTCCCTGATCCTCCGATTCTTCAGCTGGTCTCCGCTGCTACCTCCTCCTCCCTGATCCTCCGATTCTTCAGCTGGTCTCCGCTGCTACCTCCTCCCTGATCCTCCGATTCTTCAGCTGGTCTCCGCTGCTACCTCCTCCTCCCTGATCCTCCGATTCTTCAGCTGGTCTCCGCTGCTACCTCCTCGCTGATCCTCCGATTCTTCAGCTGGTCTCCGCTGCTACCTCCTCCCTGATCAACCGATTCTTCTGCTGATCTCCGCTGCTACCTCCTCCTCCCTGATCCTCCCATTCTTCAGCTGGTCTCCGCTGCTAACTCCTCCCTGATCCTCCCATTCTTCAGCTGGTCTCCGCTGCTAACTCCTCCCTGATCCTCCCATTCTTCAGCTGGTCTCCGCTGCTAACTCCTCCCTGATCCTCCCATTCTTCAGCTGGTCTCCGCTCCTAACCCATCCCAGACATAAAGGTGGGAGAGAGTGGGATAGCAGACCTGAAGTCACGCAGCACAATTCGTGGCCATTGTAGCAGCACAGCGCTGGAGTTGCTGAGCACAACAGTCAGATTGAAGGTGCTGTCAATGCACAAAGCCAAATTTCCATTGCTGTTGGACAGATTGTCCGCATTGTGATAGCCAAGATCGGCTTGTCCAACGCCGTGTGTTACATTTAGCACACTCTCCACGAAGTTGACTATAGTTCGCGGACAGAGGCGCTGATTTCTGTGAAATAATATCCGACCCCGCGAGATTAGCAGGCGCCGACCGTTGGTGGCGTTCCACAGTTGCTGCAGGAAGTCGGTGAGCTGGACATAAAGGCTAATGTTGTCCGTCACGTTTTTCCGCCTGTGGATAGTTGATTTTAAATGGAAAATAATTCAACTAGAAAACTGGGCCGATCATTAAACTGGTGATAGCAACACGTGAACATGTAATGATTACACACGTGAACAGGTGATAACAACACGTGAACAGGTGATATTTAAACACGTAAACAGGTGATAATAAAACACATGAAATAGTGATAATTAAACACGTCAAAATGTCATAATTAGACACGAAAACAGGTGATAATTAAACACGTGAAAAGGTGATAATTAAACACGTGAAAATGTGATAATAAGACACGTAAACAGGTGATAATTAAACACGTGAATTGGGGAAAATGAAACACGTGAACAGGTGATAAATATAAATTCAATGAACGTGTGAACATTTAGCAGGTTAACAAGTGAACAGGTGATCGTTATTAAGGTACCTCAAGCTGGAGGTATCCGGGTTCCCATCGTTAAGATGCTGTCCGCCGATAACGCGCAGGCCGGATAGAAAGCTGAGCGATGTCAGATCGCGCGATTGCGTCACATTCAGGTAGCGCCTGATCTCGGTTAGATTGGAGAACGCCTCGTGCAGACGAGCATCAAGATCGTCTGAGAGGGAAGGGTAGGGAAATCAATTATTATTCTTCAGCATTTCAGGCGGGTACCTCCGTTACTTCAGGAATCAATCGCTATTCTTAATCGTTACACACGTATCTCAAGTACCTCCGTTACTTCAGGAATCAATCGCTATTCTTAATCGTTACACACGTATCTCAAGTACCTCCGTTACTTCAGGAATCAATCGCTATTCTTCATCATTACACACGTATCTCAGGTACCTCCGTTACTTCAGGAATCAATCGCTATTCTTAATCGTTACACACGTATCTCAAGTACCTCCGTTACTTCAGGAATCAATCGCTATTCTTTATCGTTACACATGTATCTCTGTAACTCCGCTACTTCAGGAATCAATCGCTATTCTTAATCGTTACACACGTATCTCAAGTACCTCCGTTACTTCAGGAATCAATCGTTATTCTTCATCGTTACACACGTATCTCAGGTAACTCCGTTACTTCAGAAATCAATCGATTAGAATCAGACACTCACGAATATCATCCGACAGCGAGATTGTCAGCGCTTCCAAACTGTAGCAGCCGCGCACCTCGTCCAGATCCTTAGCCGACCGAATAGTCGGCGAGCGCGGACAGTGCTTGCGGCACAGCTGGCTGGCCGTACAGTTTCGGCACACCGTACCGTTCTCCGACTCGAAGCCGGCGGGACAGTCGGACACGCAGGACCGGCCGAGAATCAATCTGCCTAGCGCTTTGCACTCTGGCTCGGGAATGCACAGCCAGTTATCAAGCCCCAGGTAGGAAGCTGGGCAAGCATTTACGCACTGGTCGTTTAGGCGGAAACGACGGCAGGCAACGCAGTTCCGGTCGGTTGGACCGTCGCAGCCGGCCAGACAGTTGGCATGGCAACAAGCGGTTGATGCGTCAACAGTGAAGTTGGTTGTGTCTAGCCGACAACCGGACTGTGTCAGAAGAAACGGAATAATTTTTATCATGTTATCCATTACCGTTACTTTCAAACTCAACTTTATTACAATACTCTTTTCAACCTCTTCCCCTCAATTCCATCCTCTTCCCCACAAGTACGAGTATCCTCTCTTCCCCCACAAGTCTACTCTCTTCCCCACAAGTCTACTCTCTTCCCCACCATTCTATTCTCTTCCCCCACAAGTCTACTTTCTTCCCCACCATTCTACTCTCTTCCCCCACAAGTCTACTACTCTCTTCCCCACCATTCTACTCTCTTCCCACAAGTCTACTCTCTTCCACACTATTCTACTCTCTTCCCCACTATTCTACTCTCTTCCCCACCATTCTACTCTCTTCCCCACCATTCTACGCTCTTCCCCACCATTCTACGCTCTTCCCCTTAATTCTAACTTCTTTCTTTAAATTCTATCCTGTTCCCCTAAATTATACCCTCTTTCTTTCCATTCTATCCGTGCCTATCTTAAGGACTAACGCGACACACAAAAGCTAATATTTATTACTGTAAAACTGTAGTCTAGAGTTTCCCACTAGGAGCGTAAAAAAGTTTTCCGTCCAAAATCTGGTTTACGGCACTCGCAATAAAACTAAAATTTATTCCACAAAGCAAACGTGACTCGAAAAAATCTGCAGACTCAAATTAAGAATTTGCATATTAGCTTCGTTGGCAAAAAGTTAATTTCGAGTTCTGCTTTTCGAGACAAACATTTTTGAGAAAAATGAGAATTTGTTCTCACACTAGTACTAAATCCGATTGGAAATTTAGAACTGGACTACATATTTTGCCCCCTATTTTTACCAACGGAAAGCTCGACAAGACTTTAAAACTTTGTGGAAAATCACAATACGGCAAATTGGGAAATGGGAAATCCACCAAAAGGAAATCCACTTACAAAAGAAAATAACTAAATAAGAAATCCACTTTGGGAAATCCCTTTATGGTAAGTTTGCTTAATGGGAAATCCAACTATGGGGAATCCAACGATGGGAAATCCAACTATGGGGAATCCAACTATGGGAAATCCAACTATAGGAAATCCAACTATGGGGAATCCAACTATGGGGAATCCAACTATGGGAAATCCATCTATGGGAAATCCAACTATGGGAAATCCAACTATGGGGAATCCAACTATGGGAAATCCAACTATAGGAAATCCAACTATGGGAAATCCAACTATGGGGAATCCAACTATGGGGAATCCAACTATGGGAAATCCAACTATGGGAAATCCAACTATGGGAAATCCAACTATGGGAAATCCAACTATGGGGAATCCAACTATGGGAAATCCAACTATGGGAAATCCAACTATGGGAAATCCAACTATGGGAAATCCAACTATGGGAAATCCAACTATGGGGAATCCAACTATGGGAAATCCAACTATGGGAAATCCAACTATGGGAAATCCAACTATGGGGAATCCAACTATGGGGAATCCAACTATGGGAAATCCAAATATGGGAAATCCGCTAATGGAAACATGACTCCATAATGGAATGGTGGGAAAGCCATTCATCAGATACATAAAAATAGAATATCCAATCTCATGCATTCAAGATGCTACAAACCTCGCCGCAGGAGTCGCTGCACACAGTCTGACAATGGCGCCTATTCCAGCACTGGCCCAGGCAATCAGATTTGTACACTCGCCTAACCAAACCACCGGAGCCAATTAACTTAATATCGCCCGGACACAAATTACTGCATTGCGATTGGTGCTGCACGTGATTGAAATGCAGCATTGAGGCGTAGTTTGGACCGAGAATGCTGGACCAGCGGACAGTGTCCAGGTAGCACAGCAGCGGAGAATTGTCGACTCGAATGCCGCGCTGGCCGCCAACGAAGCGCAGCCAGGGCAGGCCCAGACTGGTGAGGTTGGTCACATCGTACAGCACAATGGAATAGCCCATTATGGTTGTGAAGCCGCGCACTACAGACAGCCTTGGAAACAGTTGATCCAGCGAGTCCAGACTGGACAGTCCGTACAGCAGCACGTAGCCCGTCACCTCGCTAAGACGACGGAATTGCACGCTGGCGTTGCCATTGGCGCCGTGAATGTTGACAAATGAGATTGTGAGGGAGCCGTTGATAACTGTGCAGTTTGTTGCGGCCTGAATCTGCTTGGCAGTCATTGCCAGATCGATGGACACCGAACTGCACACTGAACATTGGGGTGGGTTGGAAGATTGTTGCACACCTATTAGAGATGTGGTGCGCAAAATCATGCTCGCAAACCTCCTGAATACGGCCCCGTCAAAGACCTTCGTGTGATCGCTACCGGGTCTCATCTCTCCCCAGTCTTCTTTCTCCCTGTCTCATCTCTCCCTAGTCTCCTTTCTCCCAAGTCTCCTTTCTCCCTGTCTCATCTCTGCCTAGTCTCCTTTCTCCCAAGTCTCCTTTCGCCCTGTCTCATCTCTCCCTAGTCTCCTTTCTCCCAAGTCTCCTTTCGCGCTGTCTCATCTCTCCCTAGTCTCTTTTCGCCCCAGTCTCCTTTCTCCCTGTCTCATCTCTCCCTAGTCTCCTTTCGCCCTGTCTCATCTCTCCCTAGTCTCCTTTCTCCCCAGTCTCCTTTCTCCATGTCTTATCTCTCCCTAGTCTCCTTTCTCCCCAGTCTCCTTTCGCTCTGTCTCATCTCTCCCTAGTCTCCTTTCTCCCCAGTCTCCTTTCGCTCTGTCTCATCTCTCCCTAGTCTCCTTTCTCCCCAGTCTCATTTCTCCCTGTCTCATCTCTCCCTAGTCTCCTTTCGCCATGTCTCATCTCTCCCTAGTCTCCTTTCTCCCCAGTCTCCTTTCGCCCTGTCTCATCTCTCCCTAGTCTCCTTTCTCCCCAGTCTCCTTTCGCCCTGTCTCATCTCTCCCTAGTCTCCTTTCTCCCCAGTCTCCTTTCGCCCTGTCTCATCTCTCCCTAGTCTCCTTTCTCCCAAGTCTCCTTTCTCCCTGTCTCATCTCTGCCTAGTCTCCTTTCTCCCAAGTCTCCTTTCTCCCTGTCTCATCTCTGCCTAGTCTCCTTTCTCCCAAGTCTCCTTTCTATTAAGTCTCCTTTCTCCCAAGTCTCCATTCGCGCTGTCTCATCTCTCCCTAGTCTCCTTTCGCCCTGTCTCATCTCTCCCTAGTCTCCTTTCTCCCCAGTCTCCTTTCTCCCTGTCTCATCTCTGCCTAGTCTCCTTTCTCCCAGTCTCCCAGTCGCTGTCTCATCTCTCCGCTCTGCTGTCTCATCTCTTCGCTGTCTCATCTTTCCGCTCTTCGCTGTCTCATCACTCCGCTGTCTCATCTCTTCGCTGTATCAACTCTCCGCTGTCTCATCTTTCCGCTGTCTCATCTCTTCGCTGTATCAACTCTCCGCTGTCTCATCTCTTCGCTGTCTCACCTCTCCGCTGTCTCATCTCTTCGCTGTATCAACTCTCCGCTGTCTCATCTCTTCGCTGTCTCACCTCTCCGCTGTCTCATCTCTTCGCTGTATCAACTCTCCGCTGTCTCATCTTTCCGCTGTCTCATCTCTTCGCTGTATCAACTCTCCGCTGTCTCATCTCTCCACTGTCTCATCTCTTCGCTGTATCAACTCTCCGCTGTCTCATCTCTTCGCTGTCTCATCTCTCCGCTGTCTCATCTTTTCTGTCTCATCTAGAAATAATTTCTGACATGCTACAGATTTGTGTAAGTGCTTAAGAACTTGCTCTAAAATAAAGTATCTAAGAATCCATACATTTAGATACAGTTGCACTGGTGAAGCATATTTAGCCACGCCCTCGCGATACATATCGGAGGCTTAAAATGATATTTTACGAAATGTCTGCACTGCAGCAATTAATATAAAACAATAAATAACTAGTATCAAGCAAGCAGACTGTAAATTCCCCTCAGCCCATTATCCAACATTCTACATAGAACTAGCACATTTCAGAACATGATAGAATTCTACAACAGAGTTCTCGTTACCTAAATAATGCCAAAAATACTTTACAAATCATTTTGTTATAGATTTCATAATTTACGTATTATCTGAATGATGACCGAATTCTACCAGACTAATAGACCAAATTCTACACGAATAATAGACCGAAATCTACACGAATAATAGACCGAATTCTACAAGAATAATAGACCGAATTCTACACGAATAATAGACAGAATTCTACAAGAATAATAGACCGAATTCTACAAGAATAATAGACCGAATTCTACAAGAATAATAGACAGAATTCTACAAGAATAATAGACCGAATTCTACACGAATAATACACCGAATTCTACAATACTAATAGACCGAATTCTACACGAATAATAGACCGAATTCTACACGAATAATAGACCGAATTCTACACGAATAATAGACCGAATTCTACACGAATAATAGACCGAATTCTACAAGAATAATAGACCGAATTCTACACGAATAATACACCGAATTCTACAATACTAATAGACCGAATTCTACCAGACTAATAGACCAAATTCTACACGAATAATAGACCGAATTCTACACGAATAATAGACCGAATTCTACAAGAATAATAGACCGAATTCTACAATACTAATAGACCGAATTCTACAAGAATAATAGACCGAATTCTACAAGAATAATAGACCGAATTCTACAAGAATAATAGACAGAATTCTACAAGAATAATAGACCGAATTCTACAAGAATAATAGACCGAATTCTACAAGAATAGTAGACCGAATTCTACAAGAATAATACACCGAATTCTACAATACTAATAGACCGAATTCTACACGAATAATAGACCGAATTCTACACGAATAATAGACCGAATTCTACAAGAATAATAGACCGAATTCTACAAGAATAATAGACCGAATTCTACACGAATAATACACCGAATTCTACAATACTAATAGACCGAATTCTACACGAATAATAGACCGAATTCTACACGAATAATAGACCGAATTCTACAAGAATAATAGACCGAATTCTACAAGAATAATAGACCGAATTCTACAAGAATAATAGACCGAATTCTAAAAGAATAATAGACCGAATTCTACACGAATAATAGACCGAATTCTACAATAATAATAGACCGAATTCTACAAGAATAATAGACCGAATTCTACACGAATAATAGACCGAATTCTACACGAATAATAGACCGAATTCTACACGAATAATAGACCGAATTCTACAAGAATAATAGACCGAATTCTACACGAATAATAGACCGAATTCTACACGAATAATAGACAGAATTCTACAAGAATAATAGACCGAATTCTACAAGAATAATAGACCGAATTCTACAAGAATAATAGACCGAATTCTACAAGAATAATAGACCGAATTCTACACGAATAATAGACCGAATTCTACACGAATAATAGACCGAATTCTACACGAATAATAGACCGAATTCTACAATAATAATAGACCGAATTCTACAAGAATAATAGACCGAATTCTACAAGAATAATAGACCGAATTCTACAAGAATAATAGACCGAATTCTACAAGAATAATAGACCGAATTCTACACGAATAATAGACCGAATTCTACAATAATAATAGACCGAATTCTACAAGAATAATAGACCGAATTCTACACGAATAATAGACCGAATTCTACAATAATAATAGACCGAATTCTACAAGAATAATAGACCGAATTCTACACGAATAATAGACCGAATTCTACAATAATAATAGACCGAATTCTACAAGAATAATAGACCGAATTCTACAAGAATAATAGACCGAATTCTACAAGAATAATAGACCGAATTCTACACGAATAATAGACCGAATTCTACACGAATAATAGACCGAATTCTACACGAATAATAGACCGAATTCTACACTAATAATAGACCGAATTCTACACGAATAATAGACCGAATTCTACAAGAATAATAGACCGAATTCTACACGAATAATAGACCGAATTCTACACGAATAATAGACCGAATTCTACACGAATAATAGACCGAATTCTACACGAATAATAGACCGAATTCTACACGAATAATAGACCGAATTCTACAAGAATAATAGACCGAATTCTACACGAATAATAGACCGAATTCTACAAGAATAATAGACCGAATTCTACAAGAATAATAGACCGAATTCTACAAGAATAATAGACCGAATTCTACAATACTAATAGACCGAATTCTACACGAATAATAGACCGAATTCTACACGAATAATAGACCGAATTCTACAAGAATAATAGACCGAATTCTACAAGAATAATAGACCGAATTCTACACGAATAATAGACCGAATTCTACAATACTAATAGACCGAATTCTACAAGAATAATAGACCGAATTCTACACGAATAATAGACCGAATTCTACACGAATAATAGACCGAATTCTACACGAATAATAGACCGAATTCTACAAGAATAATAGACCGAATTCTACAAGAATAATAGACCGAATTCTACACGAATAATAGACCGAATTCTACACGAATAATAGACCGAATTCTACACGAATAATAGACCGAATTCTACACGAATAATAGACCGAATTCTACAAGAATAATAGACCGAATTCTACAAGAATAATAGACCGAATTCTACACGAATAATAGACCGAATTCTACAAGAATAATAGACCGAATTCTACAAGAATAATAGACCGAATTCTACAAGAATAATAGACCGAATTCTACAATACTAATAGACCGAATTCTACACGAATAATAGACCGAATTCTACACGAATAATAGACCGAATTCTACAAGAATAATAGACCGAATTCTACAAGAATAGTAGACCGAATTCTACACGAATAATAGACCGAATTCTACACGAATAATAGACCGAATTCTACAATAATAATAGACCGAATTCTACACGAATAATAGACCGAATTCTACAATAATAATAGACCGAATTCTACAAGAATAATAGACCGAATTCTACAAGAATAGTAGACCGAATTCTACACGAATAATAGACCGAATTCTACACGAATAATAGACCGAATTCTACAAGAATAATAGACCGAATTCTACAAGAATAATAGACCGAATTCTACACGAATAATAGACCGAATTCTACACGAATAATAGACCGAATTCTACACTAATAATAGACCGAATTCTACAAGAATAATAGACCGAATTCTACAAGAATAGTAGACCGAATTCTACACGAATAATAGACCGAATTCTACACGAATAATAGACCGAATTCTACAAGAATAATACACCGAATTCTACAAGAATTATTGCATTAAGTTTGTAAGTTTGTAGTGAACTGTATCATGAAGCAGAAGAGTTTAACTACGGAAAATAGCTGCACAGAAGCCTTACGCTTGAATTCAGCTTCATCTGAACTATTGTTTGCCTCCAACGATGACGGGCACATCAGCAGCAGCAGCAGCAGGCCGTGTCTGAGTCCAACTACAATCGTTCTCATAGCCAACCTGCCATCCATGTAGAGAGCAGGCTATTACCAATTCAAGCGCCGATGAAAACTGTAAATTAGTTAATTAATAAATTTATAATAACGGATTTCTGCAACAGAACCGAGACAGGCCTAATAAATAGTAGCAAAAGCACTCCCGATGTAGCTAGGTCTCATTTGGGCTCAGTGTGAGAGAAGACTTATTCCGACTTGTAAGTCAGCACGACACCTTACATTACGCTAATTTTTATAGAGAAAAAATCCAATGCAATATTTAATCTTAGCTACAGTGAATGATGACGAATTAAATCGATACGAAACTATGCAGCTAATTACTAATAAATAGACGACTGAATAGATTGAAACAAACTTTCTGCGCGATATATTTATATCTTGTTCTCTAGTCTCCCTAGAAAATGATTTGCTCCTAAGATATAGTTCAGCATCTCTCTGACTGACTGTGCAAAGCCAGATACCATTGGATGGGGCTTGCAGTTTGCCAAGAAAGACAGACAGATCCGATGGCCTATCAGAGAAGATCGCGTCTGCAAATATTCTAGGTGAAAATGGGAAATAATCTGCAGCCAGTTGGTCGCCTGCTCCCTATATAAGTTTTACTGATTCTCTCACTGATTAAGCAACAATTAAGCAACAGAATGTAATTTCTCTAGTAGAAGAAGCACTCTAAAATATCAAAGAAAGAACGCAAAGAACCCACTGATTGGGAATCAGACGTCAATATAACTGAAGAGTATTTAGCCTACACCCAACCGGTATGAAGAAAGGTGGATAGGCTTGGTAAACATCTAGGGAAACACACAGATTTCAGTTAGGCTAAGAGTGCGAAGAGCGAACTGTTAGGAGCTGACCGAATAACAAACCGGTTGGGAAGAAAAACAGGTACGGAGAGAAAATGGGGAGAAGATTGGTAATCAGTCACGGGGCTGCAGCTAGGCAAGATCGCGGTATCCTCCAGTGGGGTTTAACAGATTATTTGTTATGCCGATAGTCAGGGCAGGGTTGCTTAGAGTGCATCTAGGCTAGTGGGAAAAGGTGATTCAGTTTTCTACCTTTCCTGGTTCTAGAGGAATTTCCTTTATCATTCCAAGCCATAAAATTACCGCGCTGCAGTCATAGGTCAAAATGTACTTTAGTCATGGATGGCAGAAAAACAAGACGCAAAGTTCCAGCAAGTTGTTGTTATGCCGCTTTCGTAAAGTACCTGAAGAATAACATCGAATGCCGCTCGATTAGGTCGCAAATATTTACACACGCTGGTAAGGCTAAATAAAGTACATATAAGGGCGGATCCAGCAGAGTATGGCTGTCATTAGTGCAGCAAACAATTCCCTAATATTTGTCTCACTAAAGTTTTTTATCCTTAAACGTCTCAACGTTTTTATAAGAACTATAAGAAAAAGTTATAAAAATGATGACTATAATACACTTAGAAACACATTGTGATTTGCCAAATATAACTGATTTAAGCTTGGTGTTACTAAAAGCATGGTAGCATAACAAACCATATCTGTATGTTTTGATTGCTTGAACAGTAAAACATTTCTTATGTAAAACTCGAAAATGCAGAGTAAACATGCCATCTTATATAATTTGCAAGCTCACAAGAAATGTTTTTCTTTTTTAGACAAAGATCTTAAAATTTTACACTACTACTGTTAGTAAGGAAGTGAGCAAAACACTGTATTTCCCGCAAGTAAGAGTATAGATTGAGAGTAAAGAGGAATGTAAGAAAGACCACTAAGGTAACAAAAGGGAATTATTGTAGCACTAGTATAAACACTTTAGGAAAATAACAAAAAAACTATATACAAGACTTTTATGGTGGTAATGCTATTCATTTTATCCACTAAAGGGCTGAGAGAAAGACTTTGACTCTGGATCTCTGGTTCCTTGGCACACTTAACCATTTGCCTTCCATTCTACACTGCCTGTTTCTCACCTTGCTCTTATTCTTCTATCTGGTTCTCTGCCTCTGCCATTAATCTCTCACCCCAATCACACTTTTTAGTTGCACTGTCAAAAGCCTTTGAGTGCAGTCCAACATAAAATTTTATCAATATATCCATGAGGTAGACATTGTTTGCTTGCTTATCTCTAAGTGAATTATCAGCTGCTGAATTATTTGACAAAAACAAACCTTGTGTATATTTTATGCATACCCTTATTGATTTTCATAATGAATAATAAGATTTTCCCTGATTTCTTAATCTATATACATATGTTTTGGTAAATAGCAGAGCTAACAAACTTTAACCTAAGCCATTAATAAAATTTAAGACACTGAAAAGATTGTCATAAATAGGGTATTAAATACAAATGTTATATGCATAGTTTATATATAGTTCTATATATTGTTTATTTGAACTATAATCAATACAATGACATACATGGAAAATAATGAATATAATTACATTATAATGAAATAACAGCAAAATCTTTGCTATAAAAAGAAGTTAGTTTTAAAACCCATAGAAAAATTAGACGTAATCATTCTATGATCGGGAAGTCATTCTATAAGTGGTTGTAGATAGAACAAAAAAGGTTTTTTATTCTCAGCACCCCAAAAGCCTTATAAATGTAGATTTATTAACATAACAAAAATAGAAATATAAGATTTAAGGAAATCTGGTTGTTTCAGCCACAAACAATTTTGGCCATAACCATTTTGGGCGTGAAACCATTTGGCTCAAATCACATGCTTCTATTTGATGCTTTTAACATCAAACTAGAGCATTGTTTGCTAGCATTTGTTTATTCATTATTTGTAGCCTGTTGTCTCCTACTGTCATAGCTCATTTATGGAAAATCAGTTTCTTCTTTAAAAAACAAAAAGGCCTTTAACTTTTTTTTAAAGTAGATCTGTTTTTTTATTTAGAAAAAAGTAAAAGGTCCCAATTTAAATTTTGCTGTAACACTGCATGATAGAAATTTAAAAGCTTTGTTTAAAGAAATCAGCAGCCTAACTATATGATTACAGTCCCCCAAGAGAGAGAGATTAGCAAGAAAATCTTTGTGTTTTAGTGCTTAAGCTCATGGAAAGAAAGTCTTGGCATGGAAAGATCCAATGGGAAAAACTTAATGGAAAAAGCTCAGCATGAGAAGCTTAGCAGGGAAAACATCCGTGGCAAAAAAGTTACTCTGGAAAAATCTCATTATGGGAAAAGCTCCTGTGGGAAAACCTTGCTAGGGGAAAGAAAGATCCTATAGGAAAAGCTCAGTCAGAAAAGTTAGGAAAAGCACTAATCTAAGGGTACTAAAATAACATTATGCCATATTAAAAAGCATACAGAACAGCAATATCATGTCTTCAAATAGCTTCCTGTAAATTTTGTAATTGTAAGTTAGTCTATACAATAATAAAGTGGAACAATCATTGTTTAACTGTTTTCTATAATAAAATAAGTCTTAATGTCGATGACTAGTTTTTTCATGTCACCTTCATAAGAAGCATTCTGAATGATATTTAGATTAAATTTTAATTTTGGAATCTAAATAAAACATGTAAGATAATCTGCACTACACTCTAGTCAAAATATATATAATAATTTTAGATTAGCTTTAGCTTTACATTACCTATTCTAGTTATACGAATGTAATGATAAAATATATTTACAAGGGCATAAAGCAATTCTCAGTAAAAATTAGGCTACTACCATCTTATTTTTATCTACAATATAAAGTTGAAAAATTTGCTTATATTTATCGAGGGAGTTAATCTAAGAAAGATGGAATCGGCAACGCGCTTAAATTCGCGCTACGCGATTCGACAAATTGCTTGATATATCAAAAAAAATATTGAAAGTCCTAAAAGCGTTGAATTTTTTTACTGAGAGTTACTATGATTTAAAAAATATATTTTTCTTTCTGTAATGAAATAATTTCTTCAACTGTGATATAACGTTTGGGAAATTCGTTTTTTAACTCGAAATGTCGCGAAATCTGCACTTTTACTTTTTCTCCTCACTGCATAACGTTTCTGTGACTTGAGTTCATATTTAGCATAACTAATTTTGTATACGTGTTGCTGCAACACTTGTGTTATATTTGTTCTTTAAAACTTCCATAATACAAAAAGCCATGAGTTTCGGGGATCTTAAGACTGAGGCTGCTGTGCAAAAGCTTAACACATACTTAGCAGACAAAAGCTACATTGAAGGGTAAGTATGCCAGTAAACTAGTTTCTAAAGAAATGCCACTGAATCGTTTTTTCAATTTAAAAATAAATCTATAGTCCTAATTTACTTAGGCATCTAAATAGGCTAGCAGAAGCCTATTCCCTAATGCTGATTGTGATAGTGACTGCTAGGTTAAGACATGGATTTAAGACAAGACAAGACTAAGACAAGTTTGTGAGATGGGTTTTTACTCTATTTATTTATTTATTTTATTACTTACAGTGATATTATTATAGCTAGTTAGCTACATTGCAGCCACAAAGATAATATTACTCAGTAGGTAGGTTTGTAGTAGGTTTCAGTAGGTTTGTAGGGTAACAGGACAATTCGGTAACAGACAATTCGGTAACAGACAGTTCAGTAACACCACAGGACAGTTCGGTAACATATCAAGGGACAGTTCGGTAACAATTGATTAACCTAGCTTGTAGAAGCCAAGGTTACCGCTTCGCGCCCTCTGATTGAGTCGATTGTGATAACCTTCCGGGCCATTGTTGGTTCGAATGCTGCGGTTGAAAACGCTAACTTCGTCGAGCTGCCAGACATGACTGTGGATCCACGTGTTAGCGATGTACTCACAGAGTGCGCTCAGCTGCTCATTTTCTACTGCCTGTTGCAACCTAGCATCGTTGCTAGTCCTAGCAAGGATAGTAGATACATTGTTAGAACAAACCTAGATTGATTTTATTGACTTTCAATTGTTACCGAACTGTCTCCTGTATGTTACCGAACTGTCCTTGAGTGTTACCGAACTGTCTGTTACTGAACTGTCTGTTACCGAACTGTCTTGTATTCGTTTGTAGATAGGCCCTAATGTAATGCTCGAAAAATTACAGAGCATCGTAGAGATGTAGAGTCTGCTGCCAGTCATTCAGCAATAAATGTTGCTTGGGGTGCACTTCCAATGCAATTCCCAACCATACATTAGTCAATCACTATCTAGACTTTTTTTATATAAATGACCCAACTGTTCACACAAATGCCATCAAAACATCAAAGGCACCTTAGCACCTAGGCACTTGTGAAGGTGAAGTTTTGTAGTCAGCATGGCAACCTGTTTGACTCCCACCTCAGCAAGTTACTCTAGTACCAACTCTACCATATGAAGATTTTTGGCAACTTTCTGTATATTGCTGAGTGCTGACCAATTGCTATGTTATGTAATATTGTTTCTTAAGCATTGTAACCTGTTTTATTACTTTAATAAAATTGCTTTTGTTTGTTTGATTACAATTAAATGATTTAACATGGGAAACTAGGACATTGCCCAAACTTCTATTTACAATTTAAATTTCAATACATTATATATATTAGGGCCTATAGAAAGTTTTATTATTTTTTCATGTGTAATTTGTAAGTACATGATATTAGCTAGATTAATTTTTTTGTCAAAAATAATACCTATTATTGCTCATTCAGAAGTGTTTAGTCAGGCTATTTATTTTTTGCTATAGTTATAGAACTATATTTCGCTACATATTATATGGTTTGCCAAAAAAACAAAAAAGCAAACTATTCAGCTACAATCCATAGTCAGGAAGGTGTCCAGTGTACACAGGAACTAATTCTGGGCAAAATTAAGCCTGTAGGCCAATGTATGCCATTTTTTTAGCTTCATTTCAAACATTACGCTGTACTCTCAAGTCCTTTTTCCGTATCATTTTGTGCGCATTCGGCACATATTCACCCTCAAAGCACGCAAGGTTTTGTATTTAAAAAATTTCACACATTAGTTTTATTTGAATGTACTTGTTTTTTAAATTGGATTTTATGAAAGAATGGACTACTTTATTGCATGCAACAATTTGAAAAAAATTGAAAACAGAAACAAATAAAACAATTTTTTTTCCACAAAAGTGTAAAATAACAATCTTTAGAAATAGTTTTTCATTATCTGCTTACTTTTTATTATTCTTTAATTTTTTCAATGGCCATAAATCAGCAAAGACATACAATACAACGCAAATAAGATTGAATATGATTTGTTAAAAAGGTCACAGTGCTTGTTTACATATGCGGACAGTGGTTATGATGTCGCCAATTAAAATAGTATGCCGATTTTTTCATTCTGTTGTGTGTAGGCAGATACGCCAGTTTTCTGAAGATCTGTACACCGAAACTGATTCTAATGGCCAAGTATATGCGGGAATATTCCTGTGTATGGACACTTTCCTGACTATGGGCTACAATTTCACTATTTATTTAATCTAGCTACCTATCAGTAGTTTTTTAGTCAATAAGCCATTAGTCATTTATTTTATATTGTTTATTTGCATTACTTCATTACTGCTATTCATTCAGTAATATAAAGTATTACTCAGCATAATATATTGGTAGGCCTAATTTATGGCTTTTGACATTTTATGGTTTTACCTAGCTAGTCTATGTATTGAATACAAAGTTATTCCATGATTGTAGCTAGCTAAGGCATTGCCATTATCTGAAAATCTAGAGTTCCTAATTTGGGCAGATATAATAGAATAATCCTATTGGAGTGAATAAGTTTAATTTTTGTCCTATGACCTTGAGGAAATGTCTATAGATCTTTTAGTTCTATATCAGTGTATTCCTTACGCCAAGTATAATATATTACAGTGTAGCGCATAACACATTACACCTTAACTTGTAGTTACCAACCAACAGCAGCTGATGTTGATGTGTTTAATGCCCTGTCTGGCGCGCCCAAGGAGGCCTTGAATCACGCCCTGCGCTGGTACAAGCACATTGCCTCCTACAGTCAGGCTGAACGGTCGGCCTTCCCTGGTGGTAAGGCCAAGCCTGCTGCCGCTGCTGATGACGATGATGTGGATCTGTTTGGCAGCGATGATGAGAACGATGCTGAGGCAGAGCGTGTTAAGCAGGTAAAATTTTAATTGAGATTTGAACTTTTAAAAGAGAAACAAAATAATTTTTTTTTCACTGCCTGACGATGAGAAAGTCAGGGCAGATGTATGCATTTGTGAGTGTGTGCCTGCATAAGGTATTTGTGTGCGTGTGTACTCAGGAGTCAGCGGAATGGGCAGAATTGTCTACAGCCCTCCTGCGATTACTAGTCTTATGTCACAGGGAGGTTGTAGTCCAGTTGTTAGAACTTAAAGAATATAATTCTGAACGAGAGGTCAGTAGTTCTGGTCTCAAGAAATAAAATTTCATTTTATAAGAAATAAAAAGTGGCTTCAGCATCAGCTGGAACAGCTTAATACATGTAGACTGTTAGATGTTTTTTATAATCTCTATGGACAATGTAAAGTACTGGAGTTCTCTAGCTTGTGCATTAGGTAGCGTGTTTGTCATTATTTAATAGCTGTATGCAATCTGCCTGCAGGAGCGCCTTCAAGCCTACCAGGACAAGAAGTCCAAGAAGCCAGCCCTGATTGCCAAGAGCAGCATTATCCTAGACGTGAAGCCGTGGGACGATGAGACAGACATGGCCGAGATGGAGCGCAAGGTGCGCAGCATTGTAGCCGACGGCCTGCTGTGGGGCGCCAGCAAGCTTGTCCCAGTCGGCTACGGCATCAAGAAGCTGCAGATCAACTGTGTTGTTGAAGACGATAAGATTGGCACCGACTTCCTGGAGGAGGAGATCACCAAATTTGAGGATCTAGTGCAGTCCGTTGACGTGGCCGCCTTCCAGAAGATCTAATAATACTTTGCTTGAAGTTTTAGCTAAATTTGGGGCCTGGTGGCAATTAAGAGAAATCAAATAATTCTTTTTTTTGGTTATGCAAGTAAGTAATTTCAAGTAAACTGACTGACCATAAAGCCAATCTTAGAATATTCAAAATGGCTCTGGTTGCTTGTGACAATTGGACGAAAAATATGTTAATAGCTTTTGCTTGCCTTCGTTTTTTATGTTTGACTAGGATATTATATTCTAGTTTTAGTCCTTATCGTTAAATTTAATTAAATAATTCGCGTTTTTTCATCCAACCAGTCCTACTGTCTTATGACCCATCCTACTGTCTTATGACCCAGCCTACTGTCTTATGACCCAGCCTACTGTCTTATGACCCAGCCTACTGTCTTATGACCCATCCTACTGTCTTATGACCCATCCTACTGTCTTATGACCCAGCCTACTGTCTTATGACCCAGCCTACTGTCTTATGAACCAGCCCACTGTCTTATGACCCAGTCTACTGTCTCATGACCCAGTCTACTGTCTTATGACCCATCCTACTGTCTTATGACCCAGCCTACTGCCTCATGACCCAGCCTACTGTCTCTTGACCCAGTCTACTGCCTCATGACCCAGCCTACTGTCTTATGACCCATCCTACTGCCTCATGACCCACCCTACTGTCTCTTGAACCAATCCTACTGTCTCATTTTTCGCATAATTTTATTGCAGCGGCATCTCATCTTCATCGTCTCAACTCATCAGTAGCTGCAGTAAGTTTCATACATTCGCCATGGCTTCTGCTGCTACCGCCCAGGCTGAGTCGCCGGTCGCTACCATCGACTTAAAGGTGGTGCTGCTAGGTCAGCAGTATGTCGGCAAGACTGCCCTCATGGAGCGTTTCCTACACGAGCGATTCTTATCAGCCGACGGCTACCAGACCACCATAGGGGCTGCTTACGGCTCCAAGAGGATCTGGTTGAAGCCGCAGACCAAGTCTGTCGTTGTCGGCGTCTGGGACACGGCCGGTGGCGAGCACTATCAATCGCTGACTCGCATCTACTATAGGGGCGCCCGGGCTGCCATTCTTTGCTTTGATCTAACTCAAGCCAATAGCCTGTCTAGGGCGCAGTTCTGGGCCGCCGAGCTGAACAAATATGAGCCCGGCTGTCGGGTGTACGTTTGCGGCTGCAAGCTGGACCTCGTTGCCGCGGATCCTGGCGCGCGCACTGTGTCGCCAGCAGCTGTTAAAAAGTTTGCCAATGGTAAGCTATTGCTTACAGGCTGATGACCAAGTCCTACTGTCACATGACCCAGCCCTTCTGCCCCATGAACCAGTCCTACTGCTCCATGACCAAGTCCTACTGTCCCATGACCCAGTCCTACTGTCTCATGACCCAGTCCTACTGCCCCATGACCAAGTCCTACTGTCCCATGACCCAGTCCTACTGCCCCATGACCAAGTCCTACTGTCCCATGACCCAGTCCTACTGTCCCATGACCCAGTCCTACTGTCCCATGACCCAGTCCTACTGCCCCATGACCCAGTCCTACTGTCCCATGACCAAGTCCTACTGCCCCATGACCCAGTCCTACTGTCCCATGACCCAGTCCTACTGCCCCATGACCAAGTCCTACTGTCCCATGACCCAGTCCTACTGCCCCATGACCCAGTCCTACTGTCCCATGACCAAGTCCTACTGCCCCATGACCCAGTCCTACTGCCCCATGACCCAGTCCTACTGTCCCATGACCCAGTCCTACTGCCCCATGACCCAGTCCTACTGCCCCATGACCAAGTCCTACTGTCCCATGACCAAGTCCTACTGCCCCATGACCCAGTCCTACTGTCCCATGACCCAGTCCTACTGTCCCATGACCAAGTCCTACTGTCCCATCACCCAGTCCTACTGTCCCATGACCCAGTCCTACTGTCCCATGACCCAGTCCTACTGCCCCATGACCCAGTCCTACTGTCCCATGACCCAGTCCTACTGCCCCATGACCCAGTCCTACTGCCCCATGACCAAGTCCTACTGTCCCATGACCCAGTCCTACTGTCTCATGACCCAGTCCTACTGTCCCATGACCCAGTCCTACTGCCCCATGACCCAGTCCTACTGTCCCATGACCCAGTCCTACTGTCCCATGACCCAGTCCTACTGTCTCATCACCCAGTCCTACTGTCCCATCACCCAGTCCTACTGTCCCATGACCCAGTCCTACTGTCCCATGACCCAGTCCTACTGCCCCATGACCCAGTCCTACTGCCCCATGACCCAGTCCTACTGTCTCATCACCCAGTCCTACTGTCTCATCACCCAGTCCTACTGTCTCATCACCCAGTCCTACTGTCCCATCACCCAGTCCTACTGTCCCATCACCCAGTCCTACTGTCCCATGACCCAGTCATACTGTCTCATGCCATCACCACTGCCATATTCAACAGACCTCGGCGCGTCAGTATTCGAAACCTCCAGCAAGACTGGCGAGAATGTGGCCGAGCTGTTCGCCGCAATCGCCGCGGAGTACATCGGCGGCGGCTCTGGGCCGAGTAGCGACAGCGCAGCAATATCACTGCATGAAAATCAGCAGCAGAAGCCGCAGAAGCAGTGCGGATGCTGAACTTCTTCTTGCGAACTAAAACTCGTACAAATTTTAAAGAAAGTACTATTTTTTACATTTTCGCTTACTACTACTTGTTAGTAGCAATCGTTTTAAATAATTCTCGTACAGGTTTATCGTTTCCAATATTTTGTGCCATTTCGCGTCATAACAAAATTTGCTCTTGTCTTTCGCTTGCGGCGTCGATTCGCCCTGTGGATTATTTCTATAATATATTTTATTTCTAAATCAATAAAATTACGTTTACTCGTTTTTTACTTTTCTACTATTTTGCGCCGTGCTTTATGATACTCGTATATCATATTTAGGACTACTCTTTACAATTGAACAATTAATCACATGTGCATATTTGCCTCGTCTGGCACAGATTCTCATCAGCCTTTTCTACATTGCACTGCTATTTCTCTTGTTCGAATTGTTCTTTTATTTTCGAATTTTCGGCCTGCCGTTTTCTGTCGAACGAGATCGAACGAGCCTTTGGTCATGCTTGCTTGCTTTGATTAGAAGCTTTGCTGTTCTCGTATCACAGCATTTTCTACCCCAGCGCCAGCGTGGGACATGATTGTACGTCCAGCCTAAACGGGAGTGGGAGTTCAGTAACTAACTTCGAAGCCGTCCGGCGTCAGCATCGCCGAGATATTCAGTAATACTTGTCGGAAACCCGACTGGTTTTTGCCACAAACCTACTGTTTGTCCTAGTCCAGTCCTACTAGGTCAGCAGTATGAACCAGCTGACCTAGACACCCCGACGACGACAAATATCTTATAATATGCGAGCGTCTTTGTAAGAAACAGAAATAAAATGACGGTATTTTAAATACCCCCATAGCTACAGACTTCTAATTAAAATGTGTGAAGTATGACAATTAATTGCTTCATCTGGCTGAAAACAGGACCATCTGTGATGGAAACCATTGATAGTGGTGGCTGCACAGAGGTATTCTATGTAAGGAGCTTATTTCTTAGAAACCGGTCCAGTGCCAGCGCAGGATGGCGATCCGAAACAGGTGTTCCTTCGAAAGCTCGCTAGCTTTTATCGTCACCAGCTGCACGATAAGACGCGATTAGGCTGCGATGTCTCCAAACGTATCGGTCAAGAATTATAATACTGCTGGTTTTTTAACTCCCCTAATTAACAAGCTACAGATAATACCTTAGTAGGCAGGTCAGACAAAGACCAGTCTCGTTAATCACAGCTTGATGCGGTAATCTAGCTTTGAGACTGTTATTGCTAGAGAAACAGAGGGTGACCCGACAGGTCGAGGAGCTCTGATGCTTTTCGCATTCAGACAGTTGGTGTCGAAGCTCAATGATCTGAATGCGAGATCGAACAGGCAGAGCAGCTAGTACATTGCAGCGACGATGTCGACTGTGATCAGCGCTTTTGCCCTGATGTGGCCAGAGCAGTAACAAAGACTACTTTGCTTGCTCGGTATGTCGGTATGGTCGCATTCATGCACTGACCGAGCTGCATCTCTGACATTCATCACGACTGTCCCGCCTGTCGTCAATGCTATTATTCCTGTTGCGATTCCACAAGTTATTTATCCTGCTGCGATTCTAGTTATTTATCCTGCTGCGATTCTAGTTGTTGCTCCTGCTGCGATTCTAGTTATTTATCTTGCTGCGATTCTATAGTTGTTGCTCCTGTTGCGATTCTAGTTATTTATCTTGCTGCGATTCTATAGTTGTTGCTCCTGTTGCGATTCTAGTTATTTATCCTGCTGCGATTCTAGTTGTTGCTCCTGCTGCGATTCTAGTTATTTATCCTGCTGCGATTCTAGTTGTTGCTCCTGCTGCGATTCTAGTTATTTATCTTGCTGCGATTCTATAGTTGTTGCTCCTGTTGCGATTCTAGTTATTTATCTTGCTGCGATTCTATAGTTGTTGCTCCTGTTGCGATTCTAGTTATTTATCCTGCTGCGATTCTAGTTGTTTATCCTGCTGCGATTCTAGTTGTTGCTCCTGCTGCGATTCTAGTTATTTATCTTGCTGCGATTCTATAGTTGTTGCTCCTGTTGCGATTCTAGTTATTTATCTTGCTGCGATTCTATAGTTGTTGCTCCTGTTGCGATTCTAGTTATTTATCCTGCTGCGATTCTAGTTGTTGCTCCTGCTGCGATTCTAGTCATTTATCCTGCTGCGATTCTAGTTATTTATCCTGCTGCGATTCTAGTTATTTATCCTGCTGCGATTCTAGTTGTTGCTCCTGCTGCGATTCTAGTTGTTGCTCCTGCTGCGATTCTAGTTATTTATCCTGCTGCGATTCTAGTTATTTATCCTGCTGCGATTCTAGTTATTTATCCTGCTGCGATTCTAGTTGTTGCTCCTGCTGCGATTCTAGTTATTTATCCTGCTGCGATTCTAGTTATTTATCCTGCTGCGATTCTAGTTGTTGCTCCTGCTGCGATTTTAGTTGTTGCTCCTGCTGCGATTCTAGTTATTTATCCTGCTGCGATTCTAGTTATTTATCCTGCTGCGATTCTAGTTATTTATCCTGCTGCGATTCTAGTTATTTATCCTGCTGCGATTCTAGTTGTTGCTCCTGCTGCGATTCTAGTTATTTATCCTGCTGCGATTCTAGTTATTTATCCTGCTGCGATTCTAGTTGTTGCTCCTGCTGCGATTCTAGTCATTTATCCTGCTGCGATTCTAGTTGTTGCTCCTGCTGCGATTCTAGTCATTTATCCTGCTGCGATTCTAGTTATTTATTCTGCTGCGATTCTAGTCATTTAGCTTCGATAGCTGCTATATATATACGAAAGTGTTACGGCTGTCTGATCTCTGTTCTCTATTCATAATCCCTACGTGTGCTCATTCCCCGCTGTAAAATAATCCTCATACTGGAAAAGCGACTGAGCCTAGCCATTGATTTGATTAGCTTTTTCTCACTGAAGAGAGTCGGCCTGATTCAATGCCTATATAAGGCAATGCAATATTACTATTACGAGTTGTAGCATTGTGTCATTTCTCATGTTAGCTTTCATCCTCGTACAAACTCATAAATATGTCTGCCAAGGTCAGTTAATCTAGTGATAGCAATACTGCTGCTGTGGTGTCTGCAATAGGCCAGGATATAGTTGCCTTTTGCTGTCTAGCTTGTCAGCTTCTAAAGAAATTGCAATCTAAAAGCGCGCTGCCATGGATTTGTGTGTTGTTTAACCGTGGATTTGTGTGTTTTTTAACCGTGGATTTGTGCGGGATCATCATGGATTTGTGTGGGATCACCATGGATTTGTGTGGTATAACCGTGGATTTGTGTGGGATCACCATGGATTTGTGTGGGATCACCATGGATTTGTGTAGGATCATCATGGATTTGTGTAGGATCACCATTGATTTGTGTAGGATCACCATTGATTTGTGTGGGATCACCATGGATTTGTGTAGGATCACCATTGATTTGTGTGGGATCACCATAGATTTGGGTGGGATCACCATTGATTTGTGTGGGATCACCATAGATTTGGGTGGGATCACCATTGATTTGTGTGGGATCACCATAGATTTGGGTGGGATCACCATTGATTTGTGTGGGATCATCATGGATTTGTGTAGGATCACCATTGATTTGTGTGGGATCACCATTGATTTGTGTGGGATCACCATAGATTTGGGTGGGATCACCATTGATTTGTGTGGGATCATCATGGGTTTGTGTAGGATCACCATTGATTTGTGTGGGATCACCATAGATTTGGGTGGGATCACCATTGATTTGTGTGGGATCACCATAGATTTGGGTGGGATCACCATTGATTTGTGTGGGATCACCATAGATTTGGGTGGGATCACCATTGATTTGTGTGGGATCACCATTGGTTTGTGTGGGATCACCATAGATTTGGGTGGGATCACCATTGATTTGTGTGGGATCACCATAGATTTGGGTGGGATCACCATGGATTTGTGTTGGATCACCATGGATTCGGGGGAAATATGCTTGAAAACGGGAAGTAACAGCTGATATTGGGGTTTGCGGAAAATCTGGCGTGATTGATGCTTTCTAAAAGCTGTCAGAACTGAGTGGAGCTGTGATTCGGGAGTAAATAAACTCTGGAGTGGGGAGTTTTTGCACTGTAGGGAATATAAAGCCAAGTATAGCAGCCGTATGCATTAATGAACAGAACTCCGCTAGAGAATCCCTTTGGTTTTCAAAAGCACTATTTTGGGGGAGGGACTGCAGCTGGGGGGAAGAAACCCTGGTTTGCCAATCAATCGGAGTTTTCCTTCCACTCCCAACCTTAACCCCCTCTTGAGCGATCGCTTGACCGCGCTAAGCACTTCGCCCTTAGAGAGAGTTCTACTGTCGGCCGCCGCCGTCACTGCTGCTGCTGCTGCTGCTGCTGCTGCTGCTGCGTGCCATTTACACCCTAAGTCTCACTTTTCGTTCCTTTCTCCTTTAAATTATCCTTTTCCAACACTCCTCGTTCCACTCAACGCACTCTCTCGTCAAATCCCGTGTGACATATTAGATTCAAATGTGTTTTCTGCAGTGGCTCCTGGTTTTGTAAAAGTTATTCTATATTTAAACAACCAACAAGTAGACAGGCATATGTAGTAAAAACTAAGTGTTATGCCTTCATATTTAGTCAGACATAATTTTCTACTTGTAATTTACTATGGTTTCTTCAAGCAATACATTTCTACAATTTTAATAAGGGTACAGTGAAAATTGAACCTATTGAAACACTCCAGTGTAAATCCACTGCGAGGAGTGTGAGGGAGTTACAATTTGGGTGAGGAAAGGGTAGAGAGAATTTTTTTTTATTTCCAGCCAATCAGCGCTGCGATGGGAGAGAGGGAGTCACAACTTGGCTGATGAAAGGGTAGAGAGAAAATATTAATTTTTGCCAGCCAATCACTGTTGCGATGGGAGTGAGGGAGTCACAATTTGGCTGAAGAAATAGTAGAATCAAAATGCAAACTATTCCTAAGCAATAGCCAGTATGTGTTATGATTTAAATTATTTTTTCGTGCGTTTTGTTAAACAATTGCTAAACTGGCGTGTTGTCCTCGCTAGATTTGAAACAAATTACCTCAGAGAAAGGAGAATTGGCGGAGAGTCACGCAATCGGGTTTTGCTATAGCCATTGTTTCTAATCTGTGAGTCTGGCTAGTCGTTCAATTCTGTAACTCAGGGTCAGGGCCGTATGGGAGAATTCCTCTGCGGCCTGAGGATTAAACAACCGGCCGGCCATCCATTTTTGCCTTTTCTCCTCCCGGTAGCCCTTCAATTTCCCATTCCCGACTGCTGAAGCGTCGCCCAGGGGACTAGAAATCCGGCAATTGGAGGGGGCAAAAACTCCACCATCCCCCCACCTCCCCACCTAAACCAGGACCGAGGGCCCACTCTTGGCCAACTTTTCTGGTCCCAAAACCAGATCCCTCCCTCTCTTGCGTCTCTTATTCTCCCCCAAGTTCCAGCGCCTTCCCCTCGTCTCTCCGCCGCCCTCTCCCATTTTCTCCCCTCTCTCTCTTCCTCTTTCCGCGCCTCCTTTAGCCTTCATCATTCGTTCCTGAGTTGTGGGGTGGGGCTCTCCCATGGGGATCTCCGTCCCCACCCCCACCCGCTGCGGAGTTCCCATCAGCCTGAGGGTAGAGAGGGGAGTTACTCTGCCTCCTTAAATCCCCTTCCAATGGTCCTATATAGTGCGGCTGGCGTACTCAGCCACCCCGGAGATTGCACAGCCTTAGCCGCAAAGAAAAGTAAATGCTAGAGCCACACGCACTGTGTGCGGGCTGGGGATTATATAGAGAGACAGTCGCTCCCATATCGACCCAGCCGAGGACGAGGCAGGCCTGCAGCGATTGGGGGTTGAGAACGAAAGGAGACTGGAGGACAAGGGAGGCAAGGAGGGCAAGAGCGCGAGTGATGGGGCGGGCGAGACCAGACGCCCTGCTCCTCCCCCTCTCCGTCTCTTTAGCCTCAAAGAGTTCTCCCCCAAACTGAGTAGCAAGCTTTTTTCTCCTTTCCCCTCGTCTCTTACTGTTCTCCCATCGCATCTTATTCGCCTCCTTATAGTCTTAGGCCATTCCCAGAAGGTAGTGCTTGCTTGCTAATCTTGTCAACGGTGGTCGTTGTTATTCTATAAATTGCATATAAATTGCTTCTCTCCTTAATTAGCTTCCTGAGTGCCTAGCGGAAAGGTCAACAGCGGAAGCCGCAAATGTGACTTCCGCCACGGATAAAAGTGGACGGAATTTCTTTTAGAGAGAAAAACTAATCGGATACTTGGCATTGGATTATTAACAAGTCCAACTAGTGCTGAAGGAAATTCAGGTCAGGGAACGTTGTCTGTGATAACCAAGCAAAACTTTTTTACTTAACTTTTTTTCTAAATTGTCTGCTCATCTCACACCTACCTCTCCGGGTGTGTACTCTCGGAAAGTTTTCGATCCAACTGTCACTCCTTATCTTTAATGGACTGAGCTGTAGTAGCACCAGCAGCTACTCAACAGCTAGCTCCCTATCCAGAAGCATTATGGCTGATGGGATCTGACAAGCCGCAGTGCCGCCAGCGAGATCCCGGGAGGCAAAACTTTTCGTGGTGTAGGGGGTTGCTGGTGGTCTTGTTGTTGCCAAAGTCCTTTCATTTGTCGCCTGCTGTGCCGGCTAAAATGATCTGTCGCGAGGCAGCAACTGTGATCGCAGCTAACTTGATCGATACAGATTCAACATTTTTATAGCGAGAGCGAAAGCAAAAGAGATTCCATTTGTTGGTTTAAAAATCGACGACTTACCTCGGGGGGGACTCAGAGATAAGATCTTGTCCTAGCCGCAATCCGCAGAAGCAACCCGTATCGTGACGGGAAATCCAACTGAAGCCTCGTGTCCTTCTACAACCCACCTTCAGAGCTCGAGCAAAATCGGACTCTCCTCAAACCCATCTCACCTTGGAGTCCGATTGAGAAGTGCACGCGAGCTGCAAACTTTTTGGCCCAGACTTTCCTCAATTTTAAACATACCTTCTATTCCCCACATCAAGTATCCCACCCG
The DNA here is from genome assembly GCA_950097015.1 of Macrostomum hystrix. Classification (NCBI taxonomy): domain Eukaryota; kingdom Metazoa; phylum Platyhelminthes; family Macrostomidae; genus Macrostomum; species Macrostomum hystrix. Next base: position 274,892 of record CATNEN010000033.1, read on the forward strand.
CACACCCTTCCTCTTCTTCTCTTCTCTCAGCAGACTGACATTATCAGCAGCAGCAGGTGAAATAGATTCGACCACCCCTATTGATTTAACGACAACCTGAGCCATCTTGCCCAGTAGCAGATGGAATGCGAGCTCTCTCGCTCGTCCAGACACGGAGGCCGCATCGAGTTGTTGATTTTTCTCTTCCCGTCGCCTCCGCTGCTCGGTCCAAACTCATTGATTCCCGCTGAGTAGAATCTGCGAACCCAGTCCAGTTCAGTATTTGCAGCTCTTATTTTTTCACTGGGAAATGCCATAATTTATCCCATCATGAGTATCTATTTGCAGAGCTAGTCGAGCCCCAGCAGATTTATGAATTTATGCACAGACAGCACAGCCGCAGCTATTGCGCGGCTACTGCGTACGGCTGTTCAGTCCCTGGACTGGGGGGACGCCACACCCACCCTCTTTTGCCCCAGCTGGTTGAACTGATTTAATCCATAGCTAAAGTGTCTTACTAAATAAATGTACGTGTTCTTACTGTTGATAAAATGATAAAATATAATTTATGTAACTTTGGCAACATCAAACTGAGTTTTGAAACTGTTGAAAAACTTACAAAAAGGCCAGCGCAAGACGCCAGGATGCTTGGCAGCCTACTGGGTGGCGCCACCAAGCTGCTGGGCTCCGTGGCTGACACCGTCACCATGGCAGTAACTGGAGACCCTCCGCAACAACAGCAGCAGCAGCAGCAGCAGCAGCAGAACCAGCAGGCTTCAGGCTTCGGTCGAGGAGTGGGCCAGCAGCAGCAGCAGCAGCAGCCGCCGCAGCAGCCGCATCGACCACCTCAAGCTGCGAGTGGGTTCTTCCAGAACCAGGGGCCCGGATCTGGTTTTCACCAACATCAGCCGCAGCAGCAGCAGCAGCAACCGCAGCAGCAGGTTCAGCAGCCCCAAATTCAGCAGCAGCAGCAACAGACATTTCCGCATCAGCAGCAGTCACAGCAGCAGCCAAAACAGCAGCAGCAGCAGCAGCGACAGAATCTACAGCAGCATGTGCAGCCTCAGTTGCAACAAAATATTCAAAAAAATCATCAACTACAGCAACAGCAGCAACCTCTGCCACAACAGCAGCCACAACCTCTGCCACAACAGCAGTCGCAAACTCTACCACAACAGCAGTCGCAAACTCTACCACAACAGCAGCCGCAACCTCTACCACAACAGCAGCCGCAACCTCTGCCACAACAGCAGCCGCAACCTCTGCCACAACAGCAGCCGCAACCTCTGCCACAACAGCAGCCGCAACCTCTACCACAACAGCAGCCGCAACCTCTGCCACAACAGCAGCCGCAACCTCTGCCACAACAGCAGCCTCAACAACATCAACACCAGCAACAACTGCACCAGCCGCAGCAAAATCATCATCAACATCATCTATCGCAGCAGTCCCAGCCTCAGCAACAGCAGCAGCAGCAGAACTCGCAATACCAGCAGTCTCAAAGTGCCCAGCATCAGTATCAGCAGCAGCCGCATCAACCGCCAAACTCGCAGCAAACACTACAGTATCAGCAGCAGCAAATGCAGCCACATCCTCAGTATCAGCAGCAGCAGCAGCTGATGCCACAGCCACTACAAAACCAACCCCAGCAACAGCCGCAGCAGTTGCAGCAGCAACAGAGCCACTATCAGCAGCCCCAATGGCAGCAAGCTCAATACCAGCAACAGCAGCAGCAGCCACCACAGCAATATCAGCAGCAGCTGCAGAATCCCCAGCCATTTTACCAGCCGCAATATCAGCAGCCGCTGCAGCAGCAGCCGCAGCCGCAGCCGCAGCAACAGCAACAGCCTCACCATGACGGCCTTTTCGGTGGTCTGACTTCAAAGATTGCCGAGCTCACCCGAAAGGCCTCATCGGCTCACGCTGCTAACACTAACCATTCAACTGTTCAGCAGCCGCTGCCAATGCAGCAGCAAGGTCAGTGGCAGCAGCAGCAGCAGCAGCCGTCTTCTCAGTGGTCATTTGGAACAAACAATCACGGCTACACTGGTCATCCGACTGCCTCATGGCTCGGTTCCAGCGACCATGGCAATTCCGGATGGCAGCAGAGCTCCTCGCTTCAGACACAGCAGCCGCCGCTCGCAGCTGGCTTTCAATACGACTATAATCAAGGAGCGCCCGCGTCTTCGTCGACAGCGGCTTGGTTGGGCCAGACAGCAGCCGCCACCGGGGTAGGAGGCCTCTGGCAGCAGCTGCCTCAGCAACAGCCGACGACACTGTTGGCAGCGGACAATGCCAGCCAGGAAATCGGAGGCATCTACAGCAGCATCAGCCTGACCACCGATCCCTACATTCGGGCGGCCTTGCGCGGCGAGCTGCTACCGGATGCGCCTTGCTTCGTCGGCGGCAGTCGCATTGGCTCAACCTCGTCTTCCTCCTACCTAGAGAGGCTACTGGCCGGACACGACAGCCGCACCTTGGCCCGCCAGTCCACCGACCCGATGTCGGGTCTTGACGACGATGACCCGAGCCTAACCGCGGCCGCACGACATCGTCGAAGCCGCTGGTGGCTAGATTCGACTCGACACGATTCCACGTCAGCGGCAGCCAACGCTGGCCGGGTGCGAGCCGCCAGCCCCTCCGTGATCATCGGACGGCGAGGAGGCTCGGCCGGCGGCCGCTACACCGACGAGTTCGGTCTGGAGGACGCAGACCTCGCCAGGCCGGCGTCCGCCCTTCAACGCTACCGCCCGTGGAGACAGCACCGAGACTGGGACATCGATCGAGACGCCGCGAGCAGTCCGGCACCGCCGGGACGAAGCTTCGCCGCCCACGGTCGAAGCTACGGCTACGATCAGGGCTACGGCCGCGGCTACAGTTTCAGCGAGGCGGAGGGCGAAGCGGAGGCTGAGCTGGAAGTTGAGGGCGATTATCGACGAAGCCATCAACAGTCTCACCGGCGGAGACGGAGACACGACTCGGCGCAGGCGGCGGTGCTTGTTCGCGGAGGCGGAGGCCAGTACGCGGACGATGACTATTACAACGCGAACTACTTTGTTGGTGGCCGCCAGCGCAGGAGCATCGGCGCCTCCAGATCTGCCATCGCGAGCTTCCAAGGTGAGCGGCGACATCAAAGGCGCAGTCGCGTCGCCGGCGCGGGCGTCGGCGTCGGTGGCAACTTTGATGACGCCCTCGATCAGGCGGCTGTAGACGATATGAACGACGAGGAGGTGCGCGAGTGCCGCGACTTCATGACCCGATCGGTGAACAAGATGCTCAACCAGGGGTGAGTGAAATCATTGCTGAGCTATAGAATAATGCCCATCAAAAAGCATTCATATTCCACTTCGCATTGGTATCCTAATTCATCTTCGCATCCGCATCCACATCCACATTCGCATTCACATTCGCATTCGCATTCGCATTCGCATTCGCATTCGCATCCGCATTCGCATTCGCATTCGCATTCACATCCACATTCGCCGCATTCGCATTCGCATTCGTATCCGTATTCGCATTCGTATCCGCATCTGCATTCGCATCCGCATTCGCATCCGCATTCGCATCCGCATTCGCATCTGCATCCGCATTCGCATCTGCATCCGCATTCGCATCTGCATCCGCATTCGCATTCGCATCCGCATCCGCATTCGCATTCGCATCCGCATTCGCATCTGCATCCGCATTCGCATTCGTATCCGCATCTGCATCCGCATTCGCATCCGCATCCGCATTCGCATTCGCATCCGCATCCGCATCCGCATCCGCATTCGCATTCGCATCCACATTCGCATCTGCATCCGCATTCGCATTCGTATCCGCATCTGCATTCGCACTCGCATTCGCATCCGCATGCGCATTCACATCCGCATTCGTATCCGCATTTGCATTCGCATCCGCATTTGTATCCGCATTACCAGCCAAATTTTTAAGTCAAAGTTCTGCCAATCAATATTTCGCCAATTTTGCCAATTAATTTTAGAAACAGCATCTCTGTTGAGGAGAAGGCAAAATTTGGCCAGTATTGCCAGGTAAAATTGATTACTTTATTTAAAAATTAGGCTGAAGCAAATTTTGAGATTTCTTAGCTGACTCGGCTGCAGGGTGGATCCTAACCAACTGTTATCAAGTATTTAACGAATTTCCTATGCGCATTGCTTAGCATAATTTTATACAAGTCCTCAAGTCCCCGGTGCCACCAGTAGGGATCGCGTCTCCTCTGCACTTATAAACTCTTCAACGAAGAATTCGTTTGCTGGAAAAATATTCCATCAAAATGCTTTCGATTCCCATGGGCCAAAGCATCTGTGTCTACTGACTGTTGATTTTGGAGAGACGTTGCTAAATTGATGTGCAAAAATGGGGACACTTTCATTCTGTTCTTAAAAAATTCCCATCATCCCTATCTATCATTATCCAAATATCCCATTTTTAAGTATGCTATTGACTAACTATCCTATTCTCCCAACCCAATCTCGATTTCTCCCATTCTGCGAATCTCCCATTTGTCCTTTTTTTAAAACATCCTATTCCATTAACATCCCTTTGTCTTAATATCCTATTCTCTAAATATCCCATTCTCTAAATATCCCATTCTCAAAATATCCCATTCTCTAAATATCCCATTCCATCCCCATTCTCTAAATATCCCAGTCTCTAACTCGTTGATCTCTAAAGCTATAATTCGAATTTCTGCTCCCAAAAGACACGGCAAGTTCCAACAAGGAATCCCGTCGCATCTCCCTGTTTTTCGGATCCTCAGAAGTCAACAGGCCGGATTTGGTTCGCCCGCTGCGTGGAGGCCCAGAGGGGCCGCCCGGAGCGCGTGGAAGAGGACTCCTTCTTCGCCATCGTCCAGGCCCTGGCCATCGCTCTCTACGAGTGCAACGAGGCCGACGACTGGCGCACGGCATCCATTCTGATGAACATGTGCTTTACATACTACTATTCAAGTAGGCGGCATGCGAGTATTGCAATATTTTTTTATTAATTCATAATTGGTACATTCGCAAACTTTACCAAAGCTCTCTACCTGAACCAACACCGACTGTAGCTACCAACCAGAGTGGCCAGATACACAAGCTTTACCTGTACAATTTCGTCAAAGATCAGCCAGTCTGGCAGTCGCTGAGATTCTGGAATGCCGCCTTCATCAGCTCCATTCACATCGACAAACAGAGCAGGTGCGAGGAATAGAATGGAATAGAATGGGAAAGGACGGTATAGAATGGAATAGAATGGGGAAGGATGGTATAGAATGGAATAGAATGGGAAAGGATGGTATAGAATGGAATAGAATGGGAAAGGATGGAAAAGAATGGAATAGAATGGAATAGAATGGAATAGAATGGAATAGAATGGAATAGAATGGAATAGAATGGAATAGAATGGAATAGAATGGAATAGAATGGAATAGAATGGAATCAAATGGGTGGAATGGAATGGATTTGAATGGATTGGAATAGAATGAAATGGAATGGAATATAAATTAGTATATTTCAAATGCGATCCGGTTGCAGAGATGGCTATGAAGTGGTTCGCCGAGACGGGGCCCAGCACACAGGTCACATGACCATGGGCCAGCTCAAGTGAGTAGTCCTGCATTCTTTTTTCTCTGTCTTAAGCCTACGAGAAAGTTGCACTCGAGAAACACCAACCCCGTCTTTTGCAGCACCTTCATCAGCAACATGAAGTCGTTCGACTTGAGCCGGGAAATGATTCGCGAATTTGTCCGCAAGCAATGCGAATTCCTGCACCTGCCGTCAGGTTTGTGAGGTCGCCTATTTGGTGTAGCCCCGACGCATTGCACTACTGCCCACTGCTGCAGAAGTAGTATGCGAAGCAGTCTATGCTGATTATAAATTTGGCATAAGAAATCGTTATAAAATTTTCGTTGCAGATCAGCGAAAAATGCTTTTGCAAGCCGTCGACAAAAAACCATTGTAAGTAAAGGAGCAACTGCTGCTGCTGCCGCTGCTGCTGCAGGGACTGATTTCCGTTTCCATGACTAGCAAACAATCAGTTAGCATTGCTTCAAACACTTATGTAAAGTCATGCCACTTTGCTTACAAAGTGAACGGCAGCTAGAAGGCTACTTTCTAAACATCAATTTGAATTTTTCACTCTTATTTAAAGCATTGAAAATGCACTTAAAAGAAAATTCTGTAGCTTAATTTATTCCTCTTAGTCAGTCGCATGCTTTTTCTGAGTCTTATTGTTATTGCAAGAAATGTACTTTATTGATAGAATACAATTTACACCATTTAAGCCATGCAGTATACTGTGATAAGTAAACACCAACTTTGAATATGTTTAGTTCTCTATAAACTGCCGTATTTACTTTCTACTGGCTGCATCTAACATCTATAGGATATTTTATTTATAACCCAAAAATCTATTTGGATTTTCAGAGTAAATCCTACAGTAATTCCGAGGGAAATCCTACAGTAATTCCGAGGGAAATCCTACTGGAATTCCGAGGGAAATCCTACTGGAATTCCGAGGGAAATCCTACTGGAATTCCTAGGGAAATTCTACAGTAATTCCGAGGGAAATCCTACTGGAGTTCCGAGGGAAATCCTACTGGAATTACGAGGGAAATCCTACTGGAATTCGGAGGGAAATACTACTGGAATTCCGAGGGACATCCTGCTGGAATTTCGAGGGAAATCCTACTGGAATTCCGAGGGAAATACCACTGGAATTCCGAGGGAAATACCACTGGAATTTCCAGGGAAATCCTGCTGGAATTCCGAGGGAAATACTACTGGAATTCCGATGGAAATCCTACTGGAATTCCGAGGGACATCCTGCTGGAATTTCGAGGGAAATCCTACTGGAATTACGAGGGAAATCCTACTGGAATTCGGAGGGAAATACTACTGGAATTCCGAGGGAAATACCACTGGAATTTCCAGGGAAATCCTGCTGGAATTCCGAGGGAAATACTACTGGAATTCCGATGGAAATCCTACTGGAATTCCGAGGGACATCCTGCTGGAATTTCGAGGGAAATCCTACTGGAATTACGAGGGAAATCCTACTGGAATTCGGAGGGAAATACTACTGGAATTCCGAGGGAAATACTACTAAAATTGTGCAGTTCTAATCAAGTTGTAAATTCTAGCGAAATCGGACTGGAATTCCTAGGGAAATCTAACAAGAATCTAGGTGCTGAATCCATCTATGTATTGTACCTGTGATCATGTGATCACGAGCTTTTAAAAGAGTTACTCGCAGCAAAATAAAAAGCTCTATTTGGTGTGGCGGTTTCACCGAATCTTGCTCTCCCTCTCTCTCCGCCAGTTATGATCATTCGCATAATAAATTACTACACAAAGTCTTACCGCTTCCACATTTGCCACTTTTTAGTTATTGAATTTCTGTCGCCACTTTGTCTTATCTTAGCTGGTTTGTATCCGATTTTTAACCAAATTGAATTGAATAATAATTATAGTTTCATATAGGCGGTCATGTTGGACACCTGAGCTTGTTTAAATCCTGCACTCGCACTGTACATGGTACACTTTGTACTATTATTTTCTCAATTGCGATGTTCCTCTGGCATAGAAACATTTATATTAGCAAACTGTAAGCTTGTTCATTGCGTAATCTGTGTTGTGCTGTCATTTCCTCTGTTACTGTAAATTGTCTCCACACTTGATAAACTTTTTCTTAATCTAGTTTTTGCTAAGTTTATTACATTTAATTTTACTGCTATTTTTATACTAAGATTATACAAATGTTATTTACATTTAATACTATAATACTTGCCGTTTTAATTGCTTTGTTCCTTTTTGAGCGTCTGTCTGTCTGACTGCCTGTCTCTCTGTCTGTCTGCCTGTCTGTCTATGCAGGGTGTCTGTCTGTCTGCCTGTCTGTCTGTCTGTCTCTCTGTCTGTCTATGCAGGGTGTCTGTCTGTCTGCCTGTCTGTCTGTCTGTCTGCCTGTCTGTCTATGCAGGGTGTCTGTCTGTCTGCCTGTCTGTCTGTCTGTCTCTCTGTCTGTCTATGCAGGGTGTCTGTCTGTCTGCCTGTCTGTCTGTCTGTCTCTCTGTCTGTCTATGCAGGGTGTCTGTCTGTCTGCCTGTCTGTCTGTCTGTCTCTCTGTCTGTCTATGCAGGGTGTCTGTCTGTCTGCCTGTCTGTCTGTCTGTCTGTCTGTCCGTCTGTCTGTCTGTCTGTCTGTCTGTCTGTCTGTCTGTCTGTCTGTCTGTCTGTCTGTCTGTCTGTCTGTCTGTCTGTCTGTCAGTTCTGTCTGTCTGTCTGTCTGTCTGTCTGTCTGTCTGTCTGTCTGTCTGTCTGTCTGTCTGTCTGTCTCTCTGTCTGTCTGTCTGTCTGTCTGTCTGTCTGTCTGTCTGACACTTTTAAGGTGTATAATAATACGAATAATATTTGCAGCAGGGCTGCGGGCAATGGCACATCATTTGGTGACACTAGACCCGCAGCCAGAGAGGAGGCAACTCTGTTCATTTCGCTGACTCCTGAGCACACACACACAGATACTGTACGCAGCCACACGCTCACACAGGTGTGTACATCTGCTCTGACTTTATCATCGTCATGCGGTGTACAGTCTCACTGTGCCTTAGAGGTTGGCCCTCAAGGACGTAAATTGCACGACAAGCCCCCAAGCCTTCTCTCTGCGGCTGCGCCCCAATTTAATGTGTCCTCACCGCGGAATCGAGCTCAGGGACCTTGGTGCGAGAGGCGAACGCACTAGACCGTTCACCCCCCTGAGCGAACAGTGGGACTAGGAGTTCATGCTGTCAAAGTTCATTTTGGCTAGCAAATATTTTTATTACCATTTTTGAGAAGCAGAGATTTTTATCGTGGTTATCGTCTGCTTTGAGCTATAATTTGTCGCATTGCATCGCAAAGTGAAACGAAAAGAACAAGTTTTCTTATTGTGCGATATTTGGAAATAATAGGGTTGGCGTTTCTATTACAATTCTATTTCTATTGAAGTTTTGTGATTAAAAATATGTAATAAAGGGCACAAGCTCCGTCTGTCATATGAAGTGCTTTTGCCAGCTTGGAGATGGCGGACCAGTAATTAATATTCCGCTACCTTGCTTCTCGCCTGAGAATGCACATTTTTGTTTCTGACGAGATAAGTCTTTCGCAATGTACAGAACTTTGCCCAACGTTATTTAGGCATTTCATTGCAGACCTCCTCGGTTGAAAACAATCGCCTGAGACGGTAAATTGTTTCGTCAGTTTCGTCAGTTGAAGAGAATGTCAAATTTTAAAGAAGGAATGAGAAAACAGGAGAGCTTTAGTTCAAACCAATATCAAAAGGCTCGAAGGCCTCAAAGTACGATGCAGACGGGCCGCCAAACTAAAAAAAATCTGCTGCTTATGCCATTTTAGTCTGACGTCTCACTTATTGCCAAGACCTTCTCGCCTTCAACTTTAACGCTTAAGTGGAGGCTTCTGCGAGTATAAAATCGCTGCTTATAGGCAAAGTTATTGTACGGGCCCACCTAAGTTTTAGTACCTTTTAGTGCCACTGCTTATACAGGTTTATACAGATTATAATAACACCTGAGGAACATGTCGCTTGATGAAGAACGAGTGAGTAAATGAGATTTTATTTATTACATTTTTTATTGTCTCTGAACTGTGTTGCTGATTGTTAAATGCTAGACAATATATAATGACCTCCTTCATCATTTGAACTTTATTAACATTCGTACATTCACTCATCATCCAGAAGTGTGACACTCTTAAATGAATGTTATTGATATTGTCTAATTTTTCAAAACACAATTTTTGTTGCAGCAGCCGCTTATCCCAGATAATGATTCCAATGTAAGTATACGAAATGCTGGCTTTTGTCGTCGTTTTTTTGTAATAGAGCTTAAACTTGATCTAGATTCGGCGCCAGTAATTGAAAAAAAGTGTCACACGCTCGCTAGTAGAAATGAAATCTTGAGAATTAGAGTTCAAATTCGAGGAAATGATATCAATATTAAAGTGAAATAATTTTCAAAGCTCCAATTTGAAAAAATTAGCGCAACCACAAGTTTAGTGCATGCAGTTCTGAATTAAACATAAGATTTTAATGCACGCATTTGGATTTCAGGAACAGCATAACGAAGATGACTCCCAGCAAATCAGAGATTCGCTGGTGAGTTTAAGCAAGGCGGTGGATGCAGCGCATGCACGGACAGAAGAGGCAACTAGAGCGGTTAATAAAGCTAAAGGCTCAAACGCTCAGACAAATCGTGCTGAGACTTCTCAAATCTGGAAGACAGCCACGGAGCTGATCAAAAAAGCGCAGGAAAACGCAGAAGTTGCTCAAACAGCCGCTACTGAGACAGCAGAGTCTCTTGATATGGACTCAAGACAAAAATCCAAAGCTGATAAGGTAAACACTGTGAGAAATGCGGCAAGTGTGCTGTACCAGTTGCTGGAAGTCACTGCCAAGATGTCTGAAAAAGCAAACGAACTAAATGCGGCAGCCGAGGTGGCGCTCATCTGTGCAGTGAAAGCGACTCAAATAGCTGATGAAACTAAAAAGCTAGCTAACTGGATGGCAAATCCGAGTCTCGGTACTGACTCTGATGCTCATGTGTACGAAGTAGAAGGCAATATTCGCAGCTTTCGAGAAGAACTCGAGGTGAGATACCTTTTCCATTTCTTGTTATTTTTTACTCTGCCTAAAACCTCCGATTCGGAAATTTTAGAAAGAATTGCAACTGAGCTGGAAGGAGAATACTGGACAGGCAGCTATCAGCGCAGTAGAAGCGACTCAGCAGACAGTCCAAGAGCGGACACCAGCATGCGATGCCAACAATGCAGCTCAACTGTACTTGGAGCTGGCAAGACAGACATTTTTAACCAAGATGGGGCCTTCGTAAGGTCTGTCTTAGATACGAATCCCAATTTGCCTGTTGGACCCACCGGTTCGCCGAATGAGCAGCCAACAAATCAGGTAAGCAAAAGAGAATAGGGCTTTATAGTCAAGCTTTAAAGTGCTAACATAAATAATGCAATATTTTATTATTTTTTTAATAAATGAAATATACTCCCTATTTATTCCAATGCAAAGGCAATGCTGGAGTCTTCTTGACAGAGCGGCTAAGCCGAAGAGTGAACTATCGCCACCTTAATGTCGCATCTCCCCGTCTTATATATACACTCCCCACTAAAGAAGTCTATATATACCAGGGGTCGGCAAACTCCAGCCAGCAGGCCAGATGCAGCCCTCGAAGCTCCCATATACGGCCCGTTGCCCTTTCCAACACCTATAGTATCCTGTCTCATCTCTCCTCTGTCTCATCTCTCCCCTGTCTCATCTCTCCCCTGTCTCATCTCTCCCCTGTCTCTCCCCATCTCTCCCCTGTCTCCTCTGTCCCCTGTCTCTTCTCTCCCCTGTCTCATCTCTCCCCTGTCTCATCTCTCCCCTGTCTCATCTCTCCCCTGTCTCTCCCCTGTCTCATCTCTCCCCTGTCTCATCTCTCCCCTGTCTCTCCCCTGTCTCATCTCTCCCCTGTCTCATCTCTCCCCTGTCTCATCTCTCCCCTGTCTCATCTCTCCCCTGTCTCATCTCTCCCCTGTCTCATCTCTCCCCTGTCTCATCTCTCCCCTGTCTCTCCCCTGTCTCATCTCTCCCCTGTCTCATCTCTCCCCTGTCTCATCTCTCCCCTGTCTCATCTCTCCCCTGTCTCATCTCTCCCCTGTCTCATCTCTCCCCTGTCTCATCTCTCCCCTGTCTCATCTCTCCCCTGTCTCATCTCTCCCCTGTCTCATCTCTCCCCTGTCTCATCTCTCCCCTGTCTCATCTCTCCCCTGTCTCATCTCTCCCCTGTTTCATCTCTCCCCTGTCTCATCTCTCCCCTGTCTCATCTCTCCCCTGTTTCATCTCTCCCCTGTCTCTCCCCTGTCTCATCTCTCCCCTGTCTCATCTCTCCCCTGTCTCATCTCTCCCCTGTCTCATCTCTCCCCTGTCTCATCTCTCCCCTGTCTCATCTCTCCCCTGTCTCATCTCTCCCCTGTCTCATCTCTCCCCTGTCTCATCTCTCCCCTGTCTCATCTCTCCCCTGTCTCATCTCTCCCCTGTCTCATCTCTCCCCTGTCTCATCTCTCCCCTGTCTCATCTCTCCCCTGTCTCTCCCCTGTCTCATCTCTCCCCTGTCTCATCTCTCCCCTGTCTCATCTCTCCCCTGTCTCTCCCCTGTCTCATCTCTCCCCTGTCTCATCTCTCCCCTGTCTCATCTCTCCCCTGTCTCATCTCTCCCCTGTCTCTCCCCTATCTCTCCCCTGTCTCATCTCTCCCCTGTCTCTCCCCTGTCTCATCTCTCCCCTGTCTCATCTCTCCCCTGTCTCATCTCTCCCCTGTCTCTCCCCTGTCTCATCTCTCCCCTGTCTCATCTCTCCCCTGTCTCATCTCTCCCCTGTCTCTCCCCTGTCTCATCTCTCCCCTGTCTCATCTCTCTGTTTTATTATCATTGGTGCAGATAAATAAAATAACCATAGACCATAACCACAAGTGCAAGGGGGGATACGTGTCCATGGACGTCTATATATAACAGCTGGACTGTGTGTTAGACATGTAACGTTATACGAGTATAGATGACCATTGTACCCCTCATAGTGCCCTCTTTTGCAATTTTATTTTTCAAGGTTTTTTATATTCTGCAGTGGACCTTAAACTGCACTGTTTAAACCTTTTTTATTTATTTTAGCACAGTTTAAGCTACTAGAGAATGCAAAAATTAATTTTCCAATGCGCTACATTTGTCAATGGCGTTTGAATTTCGCTATTGTCTTCCTACCATTATCGTCCTGATCTTTGACATCTAAGCAGCTTGGCTGCTTAGAGAGAGCAGCGAAGGTAAGACGAGCCGTTTGATTTTTGACGGTTCGTTTGTAAAATTCCTCAATTCTGGGCAGTCATATTCGCATACTACTACGCTCTTTTTTGCCAGTAGTAAAAAGGAAAAATCTCTCCAAAATTTATTCTACCATGAAAGCTTTTTTGTTGTGTGATTTATTAGTTTTGAAAGGAGGTGCCCATCGGAGGCAGGTCTCACTAGGAATGAGTAAATGTCTGTTCGGGGAAACTGGGACAGCAAATTTCCTCGATTTTTTTACTTAAACCTAAAAAATTAATTTAAAAGTCGTGAGATTTTTCGCGATTTAGCCTATTGGAATTCGAATAGGAAGATGAGATACTCGAATAGAAGCAGCAAGCTTTCGCTTGTTGAATATTCTTTTAAGAGGCATTTTTTCCGAAGCTACTTCTTTATTTTAAGTTTTATCCTACCATTGCAACTTTTTAAGCATAATCTGTTTCGTACCAACCTCATGCATCCACTCCCGAGACAGAGCTATCTCGTAACAAGCAAGTCTTTGTCCGTTGGCGCCTATTGGAAAATGCCCGGAATCGGGGCACTGCTTTTCATCGTAGCGCTGGCTTTCGTCGCGGAGTTTAACCAAAAAAGTACCAACAAAGTTCAAAGCTCAAAGCTCAAGAAAGAAAAAGAAACACCCGAAGAAGTCGTATACACAATATTCATAAGCCTATTGGCTGGCATAGCGGCAATCATCTTAATTTTTCTTGAGTTCGGAGTTCTGAAACAAGGAACAATACGACGGGCCCACGCCGGAAAGATTGGATTAAGAAATGTTGCAGCCATTATTGACAATCACTGCCATCGAACCTGTTTGTTGGCGCTTTCGTCGTCTTTGGCTTTCTGCATTCGCTCTCATTGTTCTTGGAAATTATCTGTGAATGTGGCGATGCGAAGGATGTGACAAGCATTTTAAGCAACATGTTAGAAGAATACCAAACGACTTTAGTCAATTTATGTGGCATTGTTTTCGCCTTAATTCAAACCAGATTTTTCTTCAAATACTTTGACAAATCTATTCAAACTCGTCTCAGGCGTTCATGGATTGGACTGTCCATTATATTGGCGGCCAACATTGGGGTCTGGTTCGCCACTGTCAATACGGAGCTGAAAGAAGCCAAAAGTAATGAGACACACGATAAAACTGGCAACTACTGTTCAAATAACAATGTTAAGACAATCAACCAGTTGCTATACCCATTTAAAATCGAGTACTGTGTTATGGCAGCTCTCTTGGCGTATACAATGCTGGCCAACCTGGGCTGCCTAGGTAAATTCTCGAGTCGCCTGAAAACTAATTGTTCACCAGAAGAAGCAAAACGGAAGATTAGCGAACTGCTTCAGAACAAGCGTGGGCACACGGGCGTGCACCGACTATGATGCTGTCAGAAATCACTCGCTCAGTTTTATGTTTGGTCTGCTTTGCGTGCTCAGCTCACTAGCTGTCATAGCTTTCATTCGCTTTCAAGGCAAAAAATATTCTGATCTCAAACCTGATCCCAAAATAATTTTTCACGCCTTTCCAATAGGCCTGAACGTCATTGGATTCATTTGTGCGCTATTTCTGATTCTCACATATATTCGGTACAATCACACAAACATGTTCGGCTGGACGCACCTAGTTGACCGAATACTTCTGTGGCTCAGCTTTATTGCTATATTTCTTGGAAACACGAACACAATTTGGAAACAAACTGCCTTGAATGCCACTGCCTTGAATGCCACTGCCGAGAATGCCACTGCCAGGGTCGAGCTTGCCGCATCTGTAATAAGTATTTCGGAGAGCGGACTGCAAGCAGTCCTCCTAGAGCTGGCCCTTCTCGGCGGCTTCATCATTGATCCCTGGTTCACGAAATTCTGGAAAACAACTCAAGTTGATGAAAAAGCAGAGCGAAAAGCTGCAATCGAGTTTGTTGATGAAAAAGCAGAGCGAAAAGGTGCAATCGAGTTTGTTGATGAAAAAGCAGAGCGAAAAGCTGCAATCGAGTTTGTGTACGCAATCCTGAACTTGCTAATCCTGCTCAACAGCACTGAATGGATGCTGAGAGCTATATGCTTCTCATTTTATTTTGATCCAAACAATAACGACCTATTGCTGACAACTCTAATGCCGCTGCAGGTTTTCTTCAGGTTTCACTCCGCTATGTTTATCTACGACTTGAAGGAGCACTTAAAATTTTATAAGGATGACAGCAACGCAGAACCAGATGGCGACATAACAGTAGTAATTGATTTACGTCAAGAAAATCATTCAGTACAGAGCGATT
The DNA here is from genome assembly GCA_950097015.1 of Macrostomum hystrix. Classification (NCBI taxonomy): domain Eukaryota; kingdom Metazoa; phylum Platyhelminthes; family Macrostomidae; genus Macrostomum; species Macrostomum hystrix. The sequence goes on from CATNEN010000033.1 coordinate 289,996, forward strand.
AAACTTTCAGCTTCAAAAACTGCCACGAGTATAATGGGGTTTTTTTCAAGCACCGAAATGAAGAGACGTAACATTTCGTTATTTCTTTGTTTATTCAAGAACAATTTTTATTGAAAGCAACATATACTGTGTCTAGTAGCATGCAGAGTGAAGTGTCTCTATTAACTAGTTTTTTTAATAGTCTAGATTTCTTGGAAAAGCTCTACATTCGTAGAAGCCGATGTGGATTTTAGCTCGTAGTTTTTAGATTGTGTGCAGTGATGAATCTAATTGATAAATGTTTGTACGCATATTTTATACTTACTGTTTTTTTTATCCCAGCAAGCCTAACTTTCGAAGTAGCTCGTATATTCACGCGTTAAATGTATCAAATTTTATTTTAACGCTTTGTAACAGCGAAAAAAAAGTAGGTTATCTTTGAGTGACACGTAGGCACCTCATATATCCTTTGGAAAGTTTAATAGTTTTGCTATCTGAGTTCTAAATAGACAGACTTATATTTTGTGAATGATTTGATATCTACTTCCAAAGGATATAAGGAAATGCACAAGGATTACTAGACTAGACAAGTCCATAACAAAGTACTTTTCCTGGTGGTCCTTGGAGCTTTAGTCGGCGACAAAAAAATCGCCACGTTTTAAGCGTCAATCGATTTTGAAAATCAATAATGCTATTAAAATAGTTCTTTTATTCAAACCAGTTTTTAACCCCCACGTCCCAACCCTCCGCTAACCTATCTGTAATTGGCTGGAATAGTTTTAAGCTCTCTGACTCAGTCCACCAAGCATTCTGATTGGCTGCCGTGAGTTTAGGTGCCTTGATTTTGGAACAGATCTATATTTAAGAGATGGGCCACTCAGGCACATTTTAGGTGTAGGTTTTATACTACTTTCTGTTCAGTAGAAATACTAACATTTTAACGTATTTTTTCATCTGCATGAAAACTTTTCAAGTAACGAAAAATATAATAACTCGTACTTTTGCAAAACATTCCGACGTAATTATAGTATCCGGGAATTTTTTGTTTTTTTGCCTCTTCCCAACCAATGAGATCTGATGGACTCAGTGCTCTTTGCTCCCATGTCCATAAAATACAATCTAAACTTAAGTTGTGCTTAATTGTGTCGCTAATCCAGATTAGAATAAACAATATTTTAATTAGTAATTTATGACTTTAATTGATCGAAAGCTGAAATAATAAAAAAGGCATAAGCGATTTATATATTTAAAGTTTTACTTTTCCTAGAAAGTACAGAGACATGAAGTAAAGATCTAAACCGGTTGGATCCGGTTCTGGCTAGCCGCGCCGCAGTTAAGCAAAAAATCAGAGCCTTAACTTTCAAGAAGGCGCATTTGAATGATTTACCTCGAAACCAGGAGAAACCGATTTTTGAGATTTTGCACATTTCCAAAAAGTTAAAAAGCAAGTTTATTTATTTTTCTCAAACAAATACTCACTAGCCTACTAATAGTAGCCTAATTTAGTTCTCCCACGAAGGAATGAAGGCCGACAAAGCGGACTGATGCTCGCACCAGATTCGAAAGCAGCTTCGCCGTCTTTAAAGTGTCCATCAGCAGGCAGCCGGGGATTACCGCTTGCAGGCGTCCACGCGCCGTGTAAGTCCGCATAGGCGAACGTGCGCTGCAACATGATCTGAGCGGCACTTTGGGCTGCAATAGTGGTGCGGCACTCCCAGCAAGATCGGAGCCGGAGGCGGTCCGGTTGTCAAGCTCGGAACGTCGGGCACAGGGAGAGTTCGACGATTATCACTGTCCGGTGCGGATTTTCAAGGGAAATCTGACTGGTATGAAAAAGAAAATCCTACTGAAATTCCGAGGGAAATCCAACTGAAATTCCGAGGGAAATCCAACTGGAATTCCGAGGGAAATCCTACAGGAATTCCGAGGGAAATCCAACTGAAATTCCGAGGGAAATCCAACTGGAATTCCGAGGGAAATCTAACTGGAATTCCGAGGGAAATCCTACTGGAATTCCGAGGGAAATCCTACTGAATTTTAAGGGAAATCCTACTGGAATTCCGAGGGAAATCCTACTGGAATTCCGAGGGAAATCCTACTGGAATTCCGAGGGAAATCCTACTGGAATTCCGAGGGAAATCCTACTGGAATTCCGAGGGAAATCCTACTGGAATTCCGAGGGAAATCCTACTGGAATTCCGAGGGAAATCCTACTGGAATTCCGAGGGAAATCCTACTGAATTTTGAGGGATATCTTACTGGAATACGATAAGTCCTACTCGAACTCATAAACTTACCCATGAACTCACTCACGAACTCACTCATGAACTCACTCACTCACAAACACATAAACTCACTCTGAACTCATAAACTCACACATGGACTCACACATTGACTTATTTAAGACTTCACTAGAAGCTTAAGAGTAGAATCGCTTATAAATTAATGAACTAATGAACTGGTCATAATCTCACTCAGTTTTTTAATGAGTCATTATTTCAGTCATGAAATCACTTATACGAGCCGTAGATACTGAAAATTAAGCTCACTAATGAACCATCAGACTGACTAACTGACTCAAACTGTTCTCAAAGAGTCGCAGCCTGAGGGCTCAGCATGCAGCAACAGACGATGGCAAGGTTGGGCTCTTAAAGGCAATTCAGAGCCAGGAAGAGCACGAATTGTTTGACGAATGAGAAAAAAGGCAGGCACCGAGAGGGCCGCGCAAGCAACGGAAGACAAAAAGCGGCGATCTCTCTTTGATTGCTGCTGAATGAGTCCGGGGATCGGGAGGAGTTTTTTTCTGTGAGGCTCTGGCCGCTGGCGGCAGTGATTGAAGGGGTTCGCTGGGCGCGGAGGCCCCCCTGCTGGCCTCGCTGCGCGGAGCGGCACGTCAGCAAGCGGTGGCCACTTTGCCATCGCGTCTTTCTGACTTTTCCTTTCCACTTTTTTAGCTTGCCGACTGAGCTGAAAGCGGCCATTTCGTGCACTGGGAATGAGAGAAAAGGCAAGTCGGTCTTTTTTAATCCCGAAATTTGCTGGCCGAAAACAATGGGCTGATGAAAAAACCCAAATTGCCGCGGGGGGCGGGAAACGGACAGGCAGCTGGAGAAAATCTGTGTCGAGTCTGTATTTTAAAGCTTCAACATTTGACAGCTTGGCGAATTTACCTACGAGATCACAAACATTTCAATTTATTAAGTTTTTTTTCAATGCGGACTTACGACTTAAAGGTCTGGGGTTCGATTCCCGACTCCACTGAAACAATATTTGTCCTTTAGCATGACACTTAACTCTGCATTGCTTCAGTTTTAACTGAAGAGTTAAATGAACTACCAGCATGGGCACAGCTGCGGCTGTGCTGTCGGCTGCACGTCTGACCCAATCAGGGCAGGTGTAATCACTTTAATAACTTTATAAGCAATTGTGAGGATGCAAGTTCTACGAGTGCGACTCGTATTTTTTTAGCATTGCATTTTTCTTGCAAAACTGCGGTGTCGTTAAAAAACCGGCGTTCAATATTTGATTGGTTGTGCTAGTTACAGGGCTTGGTTTTGATGATCGATTAAATTGGATTACCCCAACTTGTATTTCTATAAATAGCAACAACTCGTACAAATAATAAATGGGGTGTCGTTAAAACCGGCGTTCAAGATTTGATTAGTTGTGCTAGTTACAGGGCTTGGTTTCGTTGATCGATTAAATTGGATTCCCCAACTTGTATTTCTATAAATAGCAACAACTCGTACAAAAAATAAATAAATTCCAAAGATTCGTACTGTTTTAGGATAATTTTTGGACCAAAGACGAATTCGCAAAGACAAACAAATACAGACAGGGAAACTGATTTATCTTCTAAAGCTCAAAGTGTACCAAGTTAAAAGTAAAATACCATGTAAAGCGAGAAGTGTTTTGAAATTTTTCAACAAGAAATTGATATAATTTTATGCTTCTCTCTGCAAGTCGTTCTATCGCACTTGTTAAATTAGCTGTCTTTTCAACTCAGCGAATTTAACATTGAAGTCAGGAACAAAAGAGCAGGCAAAACTTCACGTGGGAATAGAAAAGACTATTTAGCAATAGATTTGAACACGCAGAGAAGCGAAAAGCAAAGTTTCAATCAAACTCGTTAAGGAACTAGAGCGACAAGTTCAAATAAAATCAGCTTAGCCATGGTGTGAGCAATGTGAGATATTTTTCGATCGATATCTACACAGATTCTCAAGATAAATGAGAGAAATTGAGATTTTTCAGTTCCGGAAAATAAAGTCTACTATGTAAATCTCATAGAGGGTATCATACTTCTATGCGACTTACATATTAATAGCCAACAGATAGGGCAATATTACTTCACAATGAGTTTGTAGGCCAGCATAGCAACAACACAAAAAGACTGAACAAAATGTGATTCAGAGTACGGATACACTTTCGTTTATACCTATATACATATATTGAGTACACTTCTAGCTATGTACGTGTCGATATGAGCGGACATTTCACAAACTGAACATTCTTCGTCCTACATCAGGCCAAATGGCGCTTCAGATACAATTGGGGTAATCCACGGTGACAATAAATAGGGCATTGTAAACGGTCATAGTAGCAGTCATAGTTACAGTCATAGTTACAGTCATAGTTACAGTCATAGTTACAGTCATAGTTACAGTCATAGTTACAGTCATAGTTACAGTCATAGTAGCAGTCATAGTTACAGTCATAGCTACAGTCATTAGTGACAGTCATAGTTACAGTCATAGTTACAGTCATAGTTACAGTCATAGATAAAGTCATAGTTACAGTCATTAGTGACAGTCATAGTTACAGTCATTAGTTACAGTCATTAGTTACAGTCATTAGTTACAGTCATAGTAGCAGTCATAGTTACAGTCATAGTTACAGTCATTAGTTACAGTCATTAGTTACAGTCATTAGTTACAGTCATAGTAGCAGTCATAGTTAAAGTCATAGCTACAGTCATTAGTGACAGTCATAGTTACAGTCATAGTTACAGTCATAGTTACAGTCATAGAGAAAGTCATAGTTACAGTCATTAGTGACAGTCATAGTTACAGTCATAGTTACAGTCATTAGTTACAGTCATAGTTACAGTCATTAGTTACAGTCATAGTTAAAGTCATTAGTTACAGTCATAGTTACATTCATTAGTTACAGTCATAGTTAAAGTCATTAGTTACAGTCATAGTTACAGTCATAGTTAAAGTCATTAGTTACAGTCATAGTTACAGTCATTAGTTACAGTCATTAGTTACAGTCATAGTTAGAGTCATAGTTACAGTCATTAGTTACAGTCATAGTTACAGTCATTAGTTACAGTCATAGTTACAGTCATAGTTACAGTCATAGATAAAGTCATAGTTACAGTCATTAGTGACAGTCATAGTTACAGTCATTAGTTACAGTCATTAGTTACAGTCATTAGTTACAGTCATAGTAGCAGTCATAGTTACAGTCATAGTTACAGTCATAGTTACAGTCATAGTTACAGTCATAGTTACAGTCATAGTAGCAGTCATAGTTACAGTCATAGCTACAGTCATTAGTGACAGTCATAGTTACAGTCATAGTTACAGTCATAGTTACAGTCATAGAGAAAGTCATAGTTACAGTCATTAGTGACAGTCATAGTTACAGTCATAGTTACAGTCATTAGTTACAGTCATAGTTACAGTCATTAGTTACAGTCATAGTTAAAGTCATTAGTTACAGTCATAGTTACATTCATTAGTTACAGTCATAGTTAAAGTCATTAGTTACAGTCATAGTTACAGTCATAGTTAAAGTCATTAGTTACAGTCATAGTTACAGTCATTAGTTACAGTCATTAGTTACAGTCATAGTTAGAGTCATAGTTACAGTCATTAGTTACAGTCATAGTTACAGTCATTAGTTACAGTCATAGTTAAAGTTATTAGTTACAGTCATAGTTACAGTCATTAGCTACAGTCATAGTTACAGTCATAGTTAAAGTCATTAGTTACAGTCATAGTTACAGTCATTAGTTACAGTCATAATTAAAGTCATTAGTTACAGTCATAGTTACAGTCATAGTTAAAGTCATTAGTTACAGTCATAGTTACAGTCATAGTTAAAGTCATTAGTTACAGTCATAGTTACAGTCATAGTTAAAGTCATTAGTTACAGTCATAGTTACAGTCATAGTTAAAGTCATTAGTTACAGTCATAGTTACAGTCATAGTTAAAGTCATTAGTTACAGTCATAGTTACAGTCATAGTTACAGTCATAGTTAAAGTAATAGTTACAGTCATAGTTACAGTCATTAGTTACAGTCATTAGTTACAGTCATAGTTACAGTCATTAGTTACAGTCATAGTTACAGTCATAGTTACAGTCATTAGTTACAGTCATAGTTACAGTCATTAGTTACAGTCATAGTTACAGTCATAGTTAAAGTCATTAGTTACAGTCATAGTTACAGTCATTAGTTACAGTCATTAGTTACAGTCATTAGTTACAGTCAATAGTCATGCAAACTGTCATAAAAAGTACATTCTCAGTAACAGTCATAATTTCAGTCATAATCAGGGTCAGTTGAATTGCAGTGAATTTGTTAGCACTGGGTACACTTACGCCACAATGAATTCAGCTAATCGAGCAAGCTATAATTTCTAAAGCGAATTGAGTTGTAAATCACTTTGAAGTCACATGCTGCCGATGGCGCTGGTGTTTAACTCGCTCGGACTTCCCGGCTGCTGCTGCTGCTGCTGCTGTTGATGATGATTTTGGTGGCCATTGTGCATGCTGTAGTGCTGTTGCTGCTGCATGTACATCATTTGCATCATGTGATGGCTGTCACCTGACCCCACTGGTGATTCTAGCTGCTGCTGCTGCTGCTGCTGCTGGCCATGAGTAGCACTAGGACTGCCGCTCTCTTGTTTGAGCTGACCGCCGCTAATTACAGGTTGATAGCTGTAGCCATCCGGGTAGCCGTAGCCAGAGTAGGGACCAATGGACGACTGGCCGAACCCACCGCCATAGTGGTCCATCGGGTAGGCAGTCGCGGCACTGTGCTGCAGGTACTGCTGGGCCATGTAGCCAGCCGGGCCGCCGTACAGATCCCTGGGCAGGGCGGAGTTTGCCGCCGTCATCGGCTGCTGCGCGGCTGCGGCGCCTCCGCCGACGACACCGCCGCCGACACCGTAGCGATCCTGACGCTTCAACAAGGTCTTGGTCTTGCGCCTGGGCCTGTACTTGTAGTCTGGGTGGTCCTTCATGTGGATGGCGCGCAAGCGCTTGGCCTCGTCGATGAAGGGCCGTTTCTCAGTCTCGCTGAGATTCTTCCACTCGATGCCCAGGCGCTTGCTGATCTCCGAGTTGTGCATCTTCGGGTTCTCCTGGGCCATCTTGCGGCGCTGGCCCCGGCTCCACACCATGAAGGCATTCATTGGCCGCTTGACCCGGTCCTCCTTCTTGCCCACCACTGCAGCACCGGAGCCGTCAAGACGATGATGCTGATGCTGATGATGATGATGCGATGGCTGCTTGTGACTCGGCGACATATTGGAAGCGGTGCCACCAATGCCGCTGTTGTTGTTGCTGCTTCCTGGAGTTACCTGAGGGCAAGGTGATCAGAGTCGATGAATTGGCCAATTGGGAAAAGGACTCATTTTAATAGGCACTAATGCAATGTCTCATTTTCAAATCAAGAGCTGCATGTTTAAATTGAAGCTCGCCCTTGTTCGTTAGCTGAAAACTGGGTGACAAAATTGTGTTTTTTTCGGTTATTACTAATCGATAGGGGTAATTCTACAAATGCAACCCAATTTTTTTCCAATCGCTTATTACAAAAATGAATCGGAATAAATTCGCCAACACCCGGAGCCGTCCCGGATACGGAAATCCCCCGCTGCGCCCTCACCGCCCAGGTGAGTTCGCCACGGACCGCGTCCGCGGGGGGTCCGACCCCCTCCCACCACCTGCTAGGTCATCGCCCCGCCCGCCTCCACTGATTATCCCTCACTGCCTCCCCTCCCCTTAGAAACTAATTGGCCCTTAAAAGGCTTGAGCACAGGGGCGGCGGCATACAGCACCCCGCAGCTCTGCCAGGCCAGGCACTGAGGAGGCTGCATGTCTTCTTGGGAGCCATATTCCGATTCCCAACAAAATCCCAATTTCGTGTTTCGCTTCCACAAAATCCTCCAAATTATTTGCCAATCTCCCCTCCTCGCAACCGTCCTCCGACTCGGAGGAGAGAGCGAGCGGGGGGTCCAAACTCCCCGTCTCCTCGCCATCATCCCGCACGCGCCTCTCCCAAACTCCCGGGTTCCCATCGCCCAGTCCTCTATCAATTAACAAGCGTTGCCTAACCTTGCACAGGCTTCCCACGGACATCCGGCAAGCTCAAAAAATACTAGCCAATCTTTATGGGATTTTTCACACATGGAAAACGAATTCCTAAACAAACTGCAGGTTGAAACAGTTTGAGGCCGCCTCACCTGGTCATTCTCAGATTCGGCATTCCCGTGGAGAAAAAAAACCTATTTATCCCTATCAAACAGGTGAGTTTGCTGCGGAATGGTCGCGAGACACATGCATCGATCTTCAGCTTATTTTTCTCTCCTCTAATAACTAAGGTCAGTCCCGTCACCTTTCAATAAGCAGAACTATATTCGACTCAATTATCGATCAAGTTGAATATGAAAATATCCCACATTCTCTATTCCCTAGCTTACAAAATTCTGCATCCTAAAATCTGAACTTCACACTTCTCGAATTCATAAAATGAATTTCAGTATTGTCAAAAAAATCTGGCCTAAGAAGGGATTGGGATAATAGGCCTGAAGGAATTGGGATAAAAGGCCTAAGGGAATTAGGATAACAGATCTAAAGAAATAGGAATAACAGTCCTGAAGCATGGGGGCTCACAGTCCTGAACAGTCCTGAAGTATGGGGATAATAGTCCTGAAGCATGGGGGCTAACAGTCCTTAACAGTTCTGAAGCATGGGGGCTAACAGTCCTTAACAGTTCTGAAGCATGGGGGCTAACAGTCCTTAACAGTCCTGAAGCATGGGGGATAATAGTCCTGAAGTAAGGGGGTTAATAATCCTGAAGTATGGGGGAGAATAGTCCTGAAGTATGGTAGCTAATAGTCCTGAACAGTCCTGAAGCATGGGGGATAATAGCCTGAAGCATGGGGGATAATAGTCCTGAAGCATGGGGGATAATAGCCTGAAGCATGGGGGATAATAGTCCTGAAGCATGGGGGCTAACAGTCCTGAACAGTCCTAAAGCATGGGGGGATAACAGTCCTGAACAGTCCTGAAGCATGGGGGATAATAGTCCTGAAGCATGGGGGAGAATATTCCTGAAGTATAAGGGATAACAGTCCTGAAGTATGGTGGCTATTAGTCCTGAACAGTCCTGAAGCATGGGGGATAATAGCCTGAAGCATGGGGGATAATAGCCTGAAGCATGGGGGATAATAGCCTGAAGCATGGGGGGCTAACAGTCCTGAAGCATGGGGGATAATAGCCTGAAGCATGGGGGATAATAGTCCTGAAGCATGGGGGCTAACAGTCCTGAACAGTCCTGAAGCATGGGGGATAATAGTCCTGAAGCATGGGGGATAACAGTCCTGAACAGTCCTGAAGCATGGGGGATAATAGTCCTGAAGCATGGGGGCTAAATGTCCGGAACAGTCCTGAAGCATGGGGGATAATAGTCCTGAAGTATGGGGGCTAACAGTCCTGAAGCATGGGGGATAACAGTCCTGAACAGTCCTGAAGCATGGGGGATAACAGTCCTGAAGCAGGGGGATAATAGTCCTGAAGCAGGGGAATAATAGTCCTGAAGCAGGGGGATAATAGTCCTGAAGCAGGGGGATAATAGTCCTGAAGCAGGGGGATAATAGTCCTGAAGTATGGGGGGATAACAGTCCTGAAGCATGGGGGATTATAGTCCTGAAGCATGGGGGGCTAACAGTCCTGAAGCATGGGGGATAATAGCCTGAAGCATGGTGGATAATAGTCCTGAAGTATGGGGGATAATAGTCCTGAAGTATGGGGGATAATAGTCCTGAAGCATGGGGGCTAACAGTCCTGAACAGTCCTGAAGCATGGGGGGATAACAGTCCTGAACAGTCCTGAAGCATGGGGGATAATAGTCCTGAAGCATGGGGGAGAATATTCCTGAAGTATAAGGGATAACAGTCCTGAAGTATGGTGGCTATTAGTCCTGAACAGTCCTGAAGCATGGGGGATAATAGCCTGAAGCATGGGGGATAATAGCCTGAAGCATGGGGGATAATAGCCTGAAGCATGGGGGGCTAACAGTCCTGAAGCATGGGGGATAATAGCCTGAAGCATGGGGGATAATAGTCCTGAAGCATGGGGGCTAACAGTCCTGAACAGTCCTGAAGCATGGGGGATAATAGTCCTGAAGCATGGGGGATAACAGTCCTGAACAGTCCTGAAGCATGGGGGATAATAGTCCTGAAGCATGGGGGCTAAATGTCCGGAACAGTCCTGAAGCATGGGGGATAATAGTCCTGAAGTATGGGGGCTAACAGTCCTGAAGCATGGGGGATAACAGTCCTGAACAGTCCTGAAGCATGGGGGATAACAGTCCTGAAGCAGGGGGATAATAGTCCTGAAGCAGGGGAATAATAGTCCTGAAGCAGGGGGATAATAGTCCTGAAGCAGGGGGATAATAGTCCTGAAGCAGGGGGATAATAGTCCTGAAGTATGGGGGGATAACAGTCCTGAAGCATGGGGGATTATAGTCCTGAAGCATGGGGGGCTAACAGTCCTGAAGCATGGGGGATAATAGCCTGAAGCATGGTGGATAATAGTCCTGAAGTATGGGGGATAATAGTCCTGAAGTATGGGGGATAATAGTCCTGAAGCAGGGGGATAATAGTCCTGAAGCAGGGGGATAATAGTCCTGAAGCAGGGGGATAATAGTCCTGAAGTATGGGGGGGATAACAGCCCTGAAGCATGGGGGGATAATAGTTCTGAAGCATGGGGGATAATAGTCCTGAAGCATGGGGGATAATAGCCTGAAGCATGGTGGATAATAGTCCTGAAGTATGGGGGATAATAGTCCTGAAGTATGGGGGATAATAGTCCTGAAGCATGGGGGATTATAGTCCTGAAGCATGGGGGGCTAACAGTCCTGAAGCATGGGGGATAATAGCCTGAAGCATGGTGGATAATAGTCCTGAAGCATGGGGGATTATAGTCCTGAAGCATGGGGGGCTAACAGTCCTGAAGCATGGGGGATAATAGTCCTGAAGCATGGGGGATAATAGTCCAGAAGCATGGGGGGCTAACAGTCCTGAAGCATGGGGGATAATAGCCTGAAGCATGGTGGATAATAGTCCTGAAGTATGGGGGATAATAGTCCTGAAGTATGGGGGATAATAGTCCTGAAGCATGGGGATAATAGTCCTGAAGCAGAGGGATAATAGTCCTGAAGTATGGGGGATAATAGTCCTGAAGTATGGGGGATAATAGTCCTGAAGCAGGGGGATAATAGTCCTGAAGCAGGGGGATAATAGTCCTGAAGTATGGGGGGATAACAGCCCTGAAGCATGGGGGGATAATAGCCTGAAGCATGGTGGATAATAGTCCTGAAGTATGGGGGATAATAGTCCTGAAGTATGGGGGATAATAGTCCTGAAGCATGGGGGATTATAGTCCTGAAGCATGGGGGGCTAACAGTCCTGAAGCATGGGGGATAATAGCCTGAAGCATGGTGGATAATAGTCCTGAAGTATGGGGGATAATAGTCCTGAAGTATGGGGGATAATAGTCCTGAAGCATGGGGATAATAGTCCTGAAGCAGGGGGATAATAGTCCTGAAGTATGGGGGATAATAGTCCTGAAGTATGGGGGATAATAGTCCTGAAGCAGGGGGATAATAGTCCTGAAGCAGGGGGATAATAGTCCTGAAGTATGGGGGGATGACAGCCCTGAAGCATGGGGGGGATAATAGTCCTGAAGCATGGGGGATAATAGTCCAGAAGCATGGGGGGCTAACAGTCCTGAAGCATGGGGGATAATAGCCTGAAGCATGGTGGATAATAGTCCTGAAGTATGGGGGATAATAGTCCTGAAGTATGGGGGAAAATAGTCCTGAAGTATTGGGGATAACAGTCCTGAACAGTCCTGAAGCATGGGGGATAATAGTCCTGAAGCATGGGGGGATAACAGCCCTGAAGCATGGGGGCTAACAGTCCTGAAAAGTCCTGAAGCATGGGGGCTAACAGTCCTGAAGCATATGGGCGAACAGGCCTTGCATCAAGATTCACACAATGGAATAAGAGCCCTACCGAAGCCGAGTGCTGACCGATGCCTCCGCCGGCCGGCGTTGAAGCCGGTGACGAAGGTTCAAAGTCGCTGCCGCCGCCTCCGGGACTGCCAGTCGGCATCATGCAGCCGGCCTGCTGCATCAGCTGCTGCTGCTGCTGCTGCATTAGCAGGTGCTGCTGCTGACCGTCGTAGGCCTGCAGAGGGAAGCCGGCTGGCTCGCTGTAGAAGTCGTAGCGAGCGGCAGCGTGCTGCGGCAGGTAGCCGCCCAGCCTTGCCGCGTCCTGCGTGCCCGCCGCCGCAGCAGCCGCAGCCGCAGCCGCCGCCGCCGCCTGCTGCTGAATATGATGGTGACCTACCGGATGGTGATGTCCGTTGTGATGGTGATGATGAAGATAGGCTTGGGCAGCCTCTCTGCAATGCTGCTGCGGCTGCAGCTCCGTTGCCATGCGGTTGTCGGCTTTTGGGGGGCTTAGAATCCTAAACCTAATCCACTGCGCTGCGATTTGCTATTCCACAAAATAATTCCTAGTTTCCAACCGTCTCAATGACCACTCCAATGATCGGGACAATGCGAACCGTTAGCTATTGTCAAGGCTTGTTCTGGCTTTTGTCTTCTGCTCCTTCTTTTGCTTGGCCTTTGTTGTGTTTTAGCTTGCTTCAATCAGAGCTAGAAGAAGAAGTGGAGCCAAGTAAGGCAGAGATATGAGGGCCGGCTGCCTGCTTTAGCTCTAATGAATCTGCTGGCTGGACAGGCAGGGAAATGTGTTCGGAGCGCCACCGAGCCTCTTGGCGTCCCGGCTCAGCTCATTCGCTCAGGCGCTCATTGGCCAATGAAGCCGCGCTTACACCAACCCCCCGCCTTGGCCGGCTCCAAAATTCTTCCTCAACTCCACTGGCATCCATCCTCAATGATGCCTGCCTGCATCCCACATTTTTGTCGACTGGAAATGAAAAATTCTTGAATTTCTTTAAAAAACCCAGGGAGATCTGACAATCTGGGGGGATCTAAATATCTGAGGGGATCTGAGGGGATCTAAAAATCTGAGGGGATCTAAAATTCTGAGGGATCTAAAAATCTGAGGGGATCTAAAATTCTGAGGGATCTAAAAATCTGAGGGATCTAAAAATCTGAGGGATCTAAAAATCTGAGGGGATCTAAAAATCTGAGGGATCTAAAAATCTGAGGGATCTAAAAATCTGAGGGGATCTGAGGGGATCTAAAAATCTGAGGGATCTAAAAATCTGAGGGATCTAAAAATCTGAGGGGATCTGAGGGGATCTAAAAATCTAAGGGGATCTAAAAATCTGAGGGGATCTGAGGGGATCTAAAAATCTGAGGGATCTAAAAATCTGAGGGGATCTGAGGGGACCTAAAAATCTGAGGGGATCTAAAAATCTGAGGGGATCTAAAAATCTGAGGGGATCTGAGAGGGTCTAAAAATCTGAGGGGATCTGAGGGGACCTAAAAATCTGAGGGGATCTAAAAATCTGAGGGGATCTAAAAATCTGAGGGGATCTAAAAATCTGAGGGGATCTGAGGGGATCTAAAAATCTGAGGGGATCTGAGGGGATCTAAAAATCTGAGGGGATCTGAGGGGATCTAAAAATCTGAGGGGATCTGAGGGGACCTAAAAATCTGAGGGGATCTAAAAATCTGAGGGGATCTGAGGGGATCTAAAATCTGAGGGGATCTTAGGGGATTCGACAATATGAGGGGATCTAAATATTTGAGGGGATCTGACAACGTGAGGGAAACCTGAGAGAAACATGAACCGTGAGAGATTCGACAATCTGAGGGGAATTGAAAATCTGAGTGGATCTGACAATCTGAGGGGATCTGACAACCTGAGGGGATCTGACAATCTGAGAGGATCTGACAATCTGAGAGGATCTGACAATCTGAGGGGATCTGACAATCTGAGGGGATCTGACAACCTGAGAGGATTCGAAAATCTGAGGGGGATTTGAAAATCCAAGAGGATTTGACGATCTGAGGGGACTCGACAATCTGAGGAGATATAGCCATCTGACAGAAGGGATCTGAAAATTAGAGGGGATCTGAGTGCATTTCTAGATTCGTGCGGTTTCCAAGCCTTGAGTTTGCTGTTCCAGTGGCATGTTTTTATTTCGGGTGGGAAATTGTTTAGAAAGATGTATCATGCAGATATGCTCCTTACTCAATATGCTTGCAGCAAATAAACAAGCAATACATGTACGAATTTAAAGGCCAAGAAACTTCTCAATATACTTTTATAGACTTCATGGCCAAATGTTAAAAACGAAAACTGTTTAATATAGCTCTAAACTCACTCAGGGGGGTTGGGCACATTAGAATATGAATCTCATCAGTCAGACACAGCTGAGAGCTCCAACACCACCGCTTCAAATATATCCCCCCTGCGGAGCCCCCCAAACCCCTAGCTAAATTCCCAGCCCAGCGATAGCCACCTGCGTGTGCCCCCCGCCCGCCAGGGAGAACACACCCCATCCCCAACTCAAACTGGCCCCTTCACAACTCCCTCCCCGATCTCCCGAAATATCCCCACTTCTACGAACGCCTCCCTGTGCGCATATGTGGGCCCGATTGCCTTATAAATGTATACATTATATATATAAGACCAGTGAAGGTTATATTGGGAAATATTCTTTTAAGAGGCCCCACTTTAGTTCGATCTAAGCTGGGGGAAAAAAGGGGAACCCTTTCAAAGCCCTTCCCAGACCCGAACAAGCTCATGAAATGCTAAAAATACGAGTATGTAGAATCAACAATAATAAGTTTTGTAGTTACTTGACAATGCAAAATTTGCTCCTATAATATTAGTGCTTAGAATTTATTACCATCATTTTCATTTCTTCTGCAAATCACGGGTGCTTTGAGATTATTTTGAAAATGCTGTAGAACTCCCAAAATGTGTGTACAGCAACTCAGTCCATGGACAGTGCAGAGACACTCACAGATCATAGAAGATACGCTCACAGATCATAGTAGAGACACTCACATATCATAATAGAGACACTCACAGATCATAGTAGAGACACTCACAGATCATAGTAGAGACACTCACAGATCATAGTAGAGACACACACATATCATAGTAGAGACACTCACAGATCATAAATGAGACACTCACAGATCATAGTAGAGACACTCACAGGTCATAGTAGAGACACACACAGATCATAGTAGAGACACACACAGATCATAGTAGAGACACTCACAGGTCATAGTAGAGACACTCCCTTAGATCATAGTAGAGACACTCCCATAGATCATAGTAGAGACACTCACAGATCACAGAGGAGACACTCACAGATCATAGTAGAGACACTCACAGATCATAGTAGAGACACTCACAGATCATAGTAGAGACACTCACAGATCATAGTAGAGACACTCACAGATCATAGTAGAGACATTCACAGATCATGGTAGAGACACTCACAGATCATAGTAGAGACACTCACAGATCATAGTAGAGACATACGCAGATCACAGTAGAGACACTCACAGATCATAGTAGAGACACTCCCATAGATCATAGTAGAGACACTCACAGATCATAGTAGAGACACTCACAGATCATAAATGAGACACTCACAGATCATAGAAGAGACACTCACAGATCATAGTAGAGACACTCACAGATCATGGTAGAGACACTCACAGATCATAGTAGAGACACTCACAGATCATAGTAGAGACACTCACAGATCATAGTAGAGACACTCACAGATCATGGTAGAGACACTCACAGATCATAGTAGAGACACTCACAGATCATAGTAGAGACACTCCCATAGATCATAGTAGAGACACTCACAGATCATAGTAGAGACACTCACAGATCATAGTAGAGACACTCACAGATCATAAATGAGACACTCACAGATCATAGTAGAGACACTCACAGATCATGGTAGAGACACTCACAGATCATAGTAGAGACACTCACAGATCATAGTAGAGACACTCACAGATCATAGTAGAGACACTCACAGATCATAGTAGAGACACTCGCAGATCATAGTAGAGACACTCACAGATCATAGTAGAGACACTCACATGTCATAGTAGAGACACTCACATATCATAGTAGAGACACTCACAGATCATAGTAGAGACACTCGCAGATCATAGTAGAGACACTCACAGATCATAGTAGAGACACTCACAGACCATAGTAGAGACACTCACAGATCATAGTAGAGACACTCACAGATCATGGTAGAGACACTCACAGATCATAGTAGAGACACTCACAGATCATAGTAGAGACACTCGCAGATCATAGTAGAGACACTCACAGATCATAGTAGAGACACTCACATGTCATAGTAGAGACACTCACAGATCATGGTAGAGACATTCACAGATCATGGTAGAGACACTCACAGATCATAGTAGAGACACTCACAGATCATAGTAGAGACATACGCAGATCACAGTAGAGACACTCACAGATCATAGTAGAGACACTCCCATAGATCATAGTAGAGACACTCACAGATCATAGTAGAGACGCTCACAGATCATAGTAGAGACACTCACAGATCATAGTAGAGACACACACAGATCATAGTAGAGACACTCACAGGTCATAGTAGAGACACTCACAGATCATAGTAGAGACACACACATATCATAGTAGAGACACTCACAGATCATAAATGAGACACTCACAGATCATAGTAGAGACACTCACATATCATAGTAGAGACACTCACAGATCATAAATGAGACACTCACAGATCATAGTAGAGACACTCACAGATCATAAATGAGACACTCACAGATCATAGTAGAGACACTCACAGGTCATAGTAGAGACACACACAGATCATAGTAGAGACACTCACAGATCATAGTAGAGACACACACAGATCATAGTAGAGACACTCACAGGTCATAGTAGAGACACTCCCTTAGATCATAGTAGAGACACTCCCATAGATCATAGTAGAGACACTCACAGATCACAGAGGAGACACTCACAGATCATAGTAGAGACACTCACAGATCATAGTAGAGACACTCACAGATCATAGTAGAGACACTCACAGATCATAGTAGAGACACTCACAGATCATAGTAGAGACATTCACAGATCATGGTAGAGACACTCACAGATCATAGTAGAGACACTCACAGATCATAGTAGAGACATACGCAGATCACAGTAGAGACACTCACAGATCATAGTAGAGACACTCCCATAGATCATAGTAGAGACACTCACAGATCATAGTAGAGACACTCACAGATCATAGTAGAGACACTCACAGATCATAGTAGAGACACTCACAGATCATAGTAGAGACACTCACAGATCATAGTAGAGACATTCACAGATCATGGTAGAGACACTCACAGATCATAGTAGAGACACTCACAGATCATAGTAGAGACATACGCAGATCACAGTAGAGACACTCACAGATCATAGTAGAGACACTCCCATAGATCATAGTAGAGACACTCACAGATCATAGTAGAGACACTCACAGATCATAGTAGAGACACACACAGATCATAGTAGAGACACTCACAGATCATAGTAGAGACACTCACAGATCATAGTAGAGACACTCACAGATCATAGTAGAGACACACACAGATCATAGTAGAGACACACACAGATCATAGTAGAGACACTCACATGTCATAGTAGAGACACTCACATGTCATAGTAGAGACACTCACAGATCATAATAAAGAAATCCCGCGAATCAAATTTGTTTCTTAAACTGAGGGACAAGAGGACTCATTCGCAATGGGTTTAGTACCAAAGCTCTTGGTCAGCGGGTTAATTTCATTAAGCTTATGTTTTCTGCAAAGCATGGGTCATACATTTTTCCCATATTTGTTGATTGACAGGAAGGACTGAGCATGGCGGGAGTTAGTAACTGGGCTGATTCCGAAACACAAACTCAGCTAGATCTCATACTGGAGACCGATTGTTACAAATACTTTGAGTCTGCATTAGCTGCTCAAAGTTTTATTAATATAAATATTAATATTATTGGTAATCGGTAGGATACAGTGCTGAGTTGTAGAGAATTTGCCGCTTAGTTTAATCTACAATATAGAATTTCTGCAATTGAGTAGTGTGGTCCAGATTAAGCTTTTGAGTCCACCGTACTGCATGCGTTGAGGGAGATCAAGTGCAAGCTGTTGTGTCCCGCTCAACTTTGAGCATAATTTTAAGATCCTTTTAAAAGAGAATACTGTTTTCAGATTGGAATGGGATTTCCAGAATGGTGTGGTTAAATAATCCTAGAGGGGAGGTCGCTTAATAATAATAATAATAATAATAATAATAATAATAATTGCAGGAGGGCTGCGGGCAGTGGCACATCATTTGGTGACACTAGACCCGCAGCCAGCTAGGAGACAGTTCTGCCCATTCGCAGACTCCTGAGCGCACGCTCACACATGTGTGTACATCTGCCCTGACTTTCTCATCGTCAGGCAGTGTACGCTCTCACTGAGCCTTCAAGGTTGGCCCTCAAGGGTGTAAATTGCACGACAAATAAATGTGGCCTTGCCTCGGAATCGAGCGCCGGGACGTTGGTGCGAGAGGCAAACGCGTTAACCGCTTTGCCACTCACCCCCTTGTAAGGTATCTTGGCATGGGAATAAGATCCCAACACGATTGGTCTCAACTGCTGACTCAATAAGTAAAGAAGAAACAATTTCTGGCCTTTCAATGTACTACAAACGATTGTGAGATGCTCATCCATCTTAATCACAATGCGGCTACTTTATTAGAGGCTGTTAGACCTGACAGGAAGTCGTGTGCCATCGCATCCCCCCGTCAAGCAACGTTTGACAGCTTCCTTATTCTTCAAAGCTGAGCTGAGTTGAGAGCTGAGCGTCAACTCAAGTGAGCGCTGCGGCGGGCGGTTTTATCAGAAAAAAAGAGACACTCGAGAACAGAAAAAGGAACTTCAAACAAGTAACAATGCAGGAAAAAAACCGAAGATGCAAAAAATTTGAATGTAACACACAGCCAGCCAGGGTCTGTTAACAAGTCTCGCGACATGCCATCATTATATGAGAAGGGCAGGCCTGTCTCACATCACCTGGTCTGAGTCGTTTCTCGTTTCTCATTTAGCCGTTTCCTGATCATCAAAGCTGAAACATGGACCGTCTCGCTCTGGATCTTGGAGAATGAAAAGACCCGGAGCGGCTCTGGGGGTATGTGTGTCCAAATTCCTGGGGAACATGCGACAAAAAATCCCCTATTTCATTCGCCTGGAGGTGCCATGTACTGGTAATTGGCCAGTCACAGCTAAGATTGTCGGCAATGAACAAGAAAAATCCTCTTTAGAGATCTCAGAATCAGTCCAGACGCATCACCCCACCTCCCATATCTCAGGTAGACATTTGGGCTGAATTTTTATTTGGCTTTTAACTGGCGAAAAGAAATCGCGCTTTAGCTTTTTTATTACATAATCCGCATCATCAACTGCTCAACATCCGCTCAGCCTCAATCCCCAACTATTTCTACCTGCATGCTCTTACTTGCTTAACCAGTATTGACAATGATCTGTGAGTCTCTCTACTAGGATCTGTGAGTGTCTCTACTATGATCTGTGAGTCTCTCTACTATGATCTGTGAGTCTCTCTACTAGGATCTGTGAGTGTCTCTACTATGATCTGTGAGTCTCTCTACTATGATCTGTGAGTCTCTCTACTATGATCTGTGAGTGTCTCTACTATGATCTATGGGAGTGTCTCTACTATGATCTGTGAGTGTCTCCACTATGATCTATGGGAGTGTCTCTACTATGATCTGTGAGTGTCTCTACTATGATCTGTGAGTGTCTCTACTATGATCTGTGAGTGTCTCTACTATGATCTGTGAGTGTCTCTACTATGATCTATGGGAGTGTCTCTACTATGATCTGTGAGTGTCTCCACTATGATCTATGGGAGTGTCTCTACTATGATCTGTGAGTGTCTCTACTATGATCTGTGAGTGTCTCTACTATGATCTGTGAGTGTCTCTACTATGATCTGTGAGTGTCTCCACTGTGATCTGTGAGTTTCTCTACTACGATCTGTGAGTGTCCCTTCGATGTTCTCTGGTCTTCATCTCAGTCCCTCCACCTGTCCCACTGTTGTTGTCTTCACCTGATGTCACGATTTCATTCACGAGGTGTCTTGTCTTTTGTTCGTGCGGCTTATGCTATCAACAAATCTTATCAGGCTATTGTTATTAGAATTTCTATATTTTTCAAGCTTATAAAAAGTCACATTTTTTAATTCAGGTTTATCCATACTGAATAGATCAATATAATTTTAGTCAAACTGGCGTCACTAGGCCATGGATTTGACAATAATTATCCTCTAATCCTTTAGAAATAGCAAAGAAATATTGGCTTGAATTTTTATTCATCTAACTGACTGGCAAAAGCAGCTTAAATGCCATCTGCTCTCGCAGTTGTCCCTGGCTTAGAAACAAACAGAGAGACAGAAGGCCAACAGTTAGTCGACTCAAACTAATGTCTATGGGGATTTCTATGCCCCCCTAGGGATTCAAATTCGTGCTCAATTTGAGTCTCCGGAGGATTTTGACTTTAACTGACGGATATAAAATGAATAAAAGGTGAGAGGAAAAGGTATGCCAGGGTGTGTGTGTGTTAGCGGTGCCTCGGCAAGCCTATTATTTGTTCAAACAAAACACCCCGTCTCGCCAAAAACCCCGGACAAGATTTGACGACCGCTTAGAGGCGTGAAGCTTGCGCTAAAGGTCGTGTGACTTATTGTTTGCATTTTGACATTTAGCCCCACCCACCCGCTGTTGAGACTGCTCAATTGGCCTGTTGACCGTTTGTCTGAGCTGTGGCATATTCTTTGCCAGTTCCACAGCCCATATGCAAATTCTATTTTCTTTTTCATAAAATATTCTTTCTGGCTGCCAATTTATAACAAAATCTAACGAATCAAAAAGTGACAAGGCGTTGGGGAAAAAGCTTTTCGTCTAGTTAATTAATCTGGCAATCTGGTGTCTTCAGTTAAGGCAGTCGACGATTTCAATTGAGTATCGCGGATTAAAATAATTATTTTTCGAGAAAATTTTGTTAAAAATCCGATTCCATTTAGCAATCAAATAGATCAAGCACAAACCTCATCGTGACTGAAAGGCGAAGAATCTGGATTTCAAGCAAAAGTGATGGTTCGAAAAGGAAATTCTAAAGACAAATGCCTGACCCATTATTCTGTTTGGGACAATTCTATTGGGGAAAATTTTAAGTTTGTAAAGACCCATTCAAGCTAAAAATTTTTTGTATTTTAGGCGTCTCAACAGCAGATCGTAGTCGAAACACTCATCGTAGTCGACACTATCAGTTCATGGTAGAGACACTCACAGATCACACTAGAGACACTCACAGAACATAAATACGACACTCACAGATCATGGTAGAGACACTCACAGATCATAATAGAGACACTCACAGAACATAAATAAGACACTCACAGATCATAGTAGAGACACTCACAGATCATAATAGAGACACTCACAGATCATAGTAGAGACACTCACAGAACATAGTAGAGACACTCACAGATCATAGTAGAGACACTCACAGATCATAGTAGAGACACTCACAGATCATAGTAGAGACACTCACAGATCATAGTAGAGACACTCACAGAACATAATAGAGACACTCACAGATCATAGTAGAGACTCACAGATCATAGTAGAGACACTCACAGATCATAGTAGAGACTCTCACAGATCATAGTAGAGACACTCACAGAACATAAATAAGACACTAACAGACCATGGTAGAGACACTCACAGATCATAGTAGAGACACTCACAGATGATGGTAGAGACACTCACAGATCATGGTAGAGACACTCACAGAACATAAATAAGACACTCACAGACCATGGTAGAGACACTCACAGATCATAGTAGAGACACTCACAGATGATGGTAGAGACACTCACAGATCATGGTAGAGACACTCACAGAACATAAATAAGACACTCACAGATCATAGTAGAGACACTCACAGATCATAGAAGAGACGCTCACAGATCATAGATGAGACACTCACATATCATAGTAGAGACACTCCCATAGATCATAGTAGAGACACTCCCATAGATCATAGTAGAGACACTCACAGATCATAGTAGAGACACTCACAGATCATAGTAGAGACACTCACAGAACATAAATGAGACACTCACAGATCATGGTAGAGACACTCACAGATCATAGTAGAGACACTCACAGATCATAGTAGAGACACTCACAGAACATAAATAAGACACTAACAGACCATGGTAGAGACACTCACAGATCATAGTAGAGACACTCACAGATCATAGTAGAGACACTCACAGAACATAAATAAGACACTAACAGACCATGGTAGAGACACTCACAGATGATGGTAGAGACACTCACAGATCATGGTAGAGACACTCACAGAACATAAATAAGACACTCACAGACCATGGTAGAGACACTCACAGATCATAGTAGAGACACTCACAGATGATGGTAGAGACACTCACAGATCATAGTAGAGACACTCACAGAACATAAATAAGACACTCACAGACCATGGTAGAGACACTCACAGATCATAGTAGAGACACTCACAGATGATGGTAGAGACACTCAAAGATCATGGTAGAGACACTCACAGAACATAAATAAGACACTCACAGATCATAGTAGAGACACTCACAGATCATAGTAGAGACACTCACAGATCATAGAAGAGACACTCACAGATCATAGTAGAGACACTCACAGATCATAGTAGAGACACTCACAGATCATAGTAGAGACACTCCCATAGATCATAGTAGAGACACTCCCATAGATCATAGTAGAGACACTCACAGATCATAGTAGAGACACTCACAGATCATAGTAGAGACACTCACAGAACATAAATAAGACACTCACAGATCATGGTAGAGACACTCACTGATCATAATAGAGACACTCACAGATCATAGAAGAGACACTCACAGATCATAGTAGAAACACTCACAGATCATAGTAGAGACACTCACAGATCATAGTAGAGACACTCACAGATCATAAATGAGACACTCACAGATCATAGTAGAGACACTCACATATCATAGTAGAGACACTCACATATCATAGTAGAGACACTCACATATCATAGTAGAGACACTCACAGATCATAGTAGAGACACTCACAGATCATAGTAGAGACACTCACAGATCATAGAAGAGACACTCACAGATCATAGTAGAGACACTCACAGATCATAGTAGAGACACTCCCATAGATCATAGTAGAGACACTCCCATAGATCATAGTAGAGACACTCACAGATCATAGTAGAGACACTCACAGATCATAGTAGAGACACTCACAGATCATTACTGAGACACTCACAGATCATTACTGAGACACTCACAGATCATTACTGAGACACTCACAGATCATTACTGAGACACTCACAGATCATTACTGAGACACTCACAGATCATTACTGAGACACTCACAGATCATGGTATTACATATAGTATCTTATGGATCGTAGTAGATTAATATATTTTTGCACTGATATGCACGGAGGCACACACTGAAGTCTCGCAGTGGACAATGGTAAGGATTACATAATTACATAGTCCATAGGAAGGTGCTGATTGCTCACTGTGACAACTGATAATTCCATTGTCGATTGCAACCAGTTCGCTAGCGCGCAGGATTTTATCTATCGGTGTCTTCATTTGGCCAATTAATCGCTCATCAGCAATGTCCCATAGTTTGACAGGCGCTGTCCGCCATTTACTCCGCTAAACACGAAGCAATCACGCCAAATTGATGAAGCCATCCACACGTTCAGCATAGGCAAAGCGTTTCTCAATCTAGGAGAGTATTGAAAAAAAATTCTGAAGGACCAAAAAACGGTAGAGGTCAACACCGGGGAGATCGGCTGGCACGGTGCCTCTTCAGCGGCAGACTCCGACACTGCATGGAATCCGCGCGCCAGATTGGGTACCGACGCCGGCTCCTAATGATGAGTTTTCCCTGATGAAATTCCCACATCGTTGGCTGTCTCTCCCTCACCTCCCTAACTCTCAGATCCCAGGATTTTGATGGTTCCCGGCAGCGCCCACACCAGCTTTTGTTACATCCGGCTCTGACGGACGTGGAGTGGCCTAGCTCGATTGGGATTAATGAAATTTCGGGAAGGGGTCCGGGGGATTGAGGGTGCGGCGCACAGTTTGTGAGGCCTTTTGTCCCTGCAGCTGCCCGACTCCTGGGAGAAGAAATTACTTTTTTGCCTGCTCACTCTCTGCGTCTCTCTCTTTGAAGGTTTTTTCTGCGCAGCTGTAGCCGCCGCCGCCGCCCGCTCTGCCAAAGCCGCCAACAAGATGGGGATAATTTGCAAATGAATTCTCCCAGCTTGGAGTCTGAGGGAAGCACTAGCTCATCTGCACCCCCCCAATATTGTCCCCTTGCTGATCCTGCTCAAAAATAATTCCCATATAGACTGCAGTCAGGGCTGGGTGGGTCAGCCGGTGCCAGTGTCACAGTGCAGTCCCGCCACGCAGTTTGACATTGACTGACAGAAAAAGTTTTTTGGAGAAACCAACTGAGCTGCTTCCCCACCCCCGCGACACTGCGGAGAGCGGCTGACAAGCTGACCGCGGGTGTCAGTTGTTTTTTATGAAACATTTAGGAAAACAATTTAGTTTTTTATCCGACAAGTGATTGTAGCCTAGTGGTTAGGTCGGTGGGATTACGACTGGAAGGTCGGGGGTTCGATTCTCGACTCCACTGGAAAAATTTTTGTCGTTCTTGTCTTGTATTGTTCTTGACTCCACGCGTTATTGAGAGAGGGTGTGGCGTCCCCCCAGTCCATAGACTGAACAGCAGTACGCAGCCTGGACTGAATAGCTGCGGCTGTACTGTCGGCTGCACCTTGGGTAAGGTGTATTATAATCAATTACTATTTCATTTACCAGTAAATGCCTTCTGTCCGTCCGAAATCGAGCTCTTAATGACTACGAGCAATTATTAGGTGCAAAAGCTTTCTCTAGGTCGCTGACGGGAGTATTCTCTGACGAGCTTGATTGAGAGAGAGAGAGACAGAAGGAAAAAAACCGCGGCGCTGCATGGATTGCCTAAGTCACGACTGCTGCCTGTTGATGCGCTTCACCAGACAGCGGCGGCGGAAACAGCAGCAGCAGCAGCAGCAGCAGCAGCAGCAGCAGCAGCAGCAGCGGTGTCGGCTGGCTGTAAAACAAAATCGAAGCGGGGCACATCCAGGCCCGCTCAGCGACTGAGTAGCAGTCTGGCGAAGGAGGAATCTTTCCGCATGGCTGAGCTCACCTTGTCGCTGCGGATGGCTAAAAGAGGATTGGAAAAGAGGCAGCACCCCGGGCTATGCTGCGCTGGTGAAGAACAATGGGCCGAGTTTCGGAGGCTGGGGTGGGTGCGGAAATGCTCCATCTAATCGTTCCGCTCTCGCTGACAGTCGGGTCTCTTTTTTAAAAACAGGAGAGCGCTCTGTGCAGAAATCCCTGAGAAATTAAACTCAGAATCCACGTTTTTGCATCCTGTGGACTTGGGATTTCCTTAATGCTTTTCTGAATATCGGCCACAGATGGTCAGGCCGTTTGGCCAACCAATCTCAACTTGACGAGTGACCATTTCAGTTCATGTCACAGAGTCTACAGAGAGGGAACAGAGCCGGCTTCAACACCAGAGCGGAAGCGGTCAGCTTTCAACGCTTCAGGTCTGGTCACTCGCTGGAGCTGGTGGCCAAGGACATTCACAACGGACGCGGGGCGGTGCGGATGCTGCGGGGAGGAAGAGGAAACCACCGAGCATGTCTGCAGCTGCCTGGCAACGTTCTGGGACAGAAGCTGACACGGAATTACCAGGTTGTCAGACCTCTGGAACAACGAGAGTTTTGCAATGGTGCTCTGGGCCTGGGTCAAGGAGAAGCTACAACCTTGAAAGCATCATCATCGGTAGCAGCAGCAGCAAAGGTAGAAACAGAAATAGCAGCAGCAGCAGCAAAGGTAGAAAC
Source organism: Macrostomum hystrix (assembly GCA_950097015.1). Lineage (NCBI taxonomy): Eukaryota > Metazoa > Platyhelminthes > Macrostomidae > Macrostomum > Macrostomum hystrix. Next base: position 316,327 of record CATNEN010000033.1, read on the forward strand.
AGAAATAGCAGCAGCAGCAGCAAAGGTAGAAACAGAAATAGCAGCAGCAGCAGCAAAGGTAGAAACAGAAATAGCAGCAGCAGCAGCAAAGGTAGAAACAGAAATAGCAGCAGCAGCAGCAAAGGTAGAAACAGAAATAGCAGCAGCAGCAGCAAAGGTAGAAACAGAAATAGCAGCAGCAGCAGCAAAGGTAGAAACAGAAATAGCAGCAGCAGCAGCAAAGGTAGAAACAGAAATAGCAGCAGCAGCAGCAAAGGTAGAAACAGAAATAGCAGCAGCAGCAGCAAAGGTAGAAACAGAAATAGCAGCAGCAGCAGCAAAGGTAGAAACAGAAATAGCAACAGCAGCAGCAAAGGTAGAAACAGAAATAGCAGCAGCAGCAGCAAAGGTAGAAACAGAATTAGCAGCAGCAGCAGCAAAGGTAGAAACAGAATTAGCAGCAGCAGCAGCAAAGGTAGAAACAGAATTAGCAGCAGCAGCAGCAAAGGTAGAAACAGAATTAGCAGCAGCAGCAGCAAAGGTAGAAACAGAATTAGCAGCAGCAGCAGCAAAGGTAGAAACAGAATTAGCAGCAGCAGCAGCAAAGGTAGAAACAGAATTAGCAGCAGCATCAGCAGCAGCAAGGTGCTGCCACTCAAGGGCGGGACGTAAAATGGAGACTCATGGTGCACGAAGGTTGGGATTAACGCTCCAGGGTGGAGTGGAGGAGCCTAGAAAGGAGCCGGGCTATAAGAGTCTGGAGTGGGATGAAAAGATGCAGGCACGGTGTCCGTCCTGGGGCCAAGCGCCAACCCCACTTTCCGGTCCGCAGCCGGGCGGTCTCGCTAAATGACTTAAAACCGGAACCCGCATCGTCTAAGTGGCCACCAGCCTCCGTCCTTGCGTCTCTCGCTCACTCGGAGCTCGGAGCTCCTGGCTCCTGGCGGCCTGGCCCCCCGGGAAGAGAAAAAAATTCCCCTAACTCCTGACACACTCCGATCTCCAGCCACGGTCAAGCTAGAAAGGCCCGTGTGGCCCCTCACCCGACCTCTCCAAGGCCCCCTCGCAGCTTCCTCTCACTCGTGTGCCCTCTCCATCTCGATCGGCCAGTGTGTGTGTGTGTGCGTGCAGAGCTTCCCGCCGCGTGTGTGCGTCGGTGGAGTCCCGGACGTCTCTCCCCTCGCAGTCTGTTTCACCTCTCTCTCTCTTTTATAAAGGCCTGGTGAGTCCTACCTCGGCGTGTGCGCGCCGCCGCGTCAACCTCACCCTCCGCTTCTCTTCCTGTCGTGTTTTTCAGCCAGCTTCCTCACTTTAATTAATTATCCCATTCACGGAAGGCAGCGGTATAAGCGGAGGTTTTGGGCTACCGACTGGGATGGAAGAAGAATTTTGGACCGGGGGTTGGGGCTCCCGGGTCTCCCTGAGTCTCATTTCCTGCGACTGCTGCCGCTTGCCGGGACCCCCCTGCTCCCCCTCTGTCTCTCTCTCTCACCCCACCGGTCGTCCCTGCGTGCAGCAGTAGCTCGCACGGCTTGTGGATGGGAGAAAATATTTAAATTCATATTTTTATAATTCTGCCGTAAACAAAAACTCTGTCTTGTCTAATAGGCGCCCTATTCGTAACTTGGCTGTTTGCAGGTAGCAGGCACCCACTGCCAGATCTTTCCTTGACGAAGGAAGCGCAGGTCTAAGGCACTAATCGCCAACGAATCCCCATTCCCGAGGGACTGAAAGTCGCGGCGCGCCTCGGCTTCCAGGGATACCGCCTCTCTATTCTTCTCTCGCAAAGGAAGAGCTGGATTGGCGAAATCCGGGCCAGTTGAGGAAAGATTTAAAAACATTCTCCCCGGGTCCTCTGCCGTCTCGCCCCTGCCTCCTCATTTATTTGATCCTAGCCCAGCCCAGCTAATCCGCTTAAATGTCAAGCGAGCTGCCCGGAGCTGCCTGGAGCGCCGCGCCGACTTGCTGAAAGCTTGGCCCTTGATATTCTGAGATCCACGGTGGCCGCCGAGCAAACTGCAAAACTGCAAGAAGCAGCAATCAAAGAGGAGGGACTTAGGGACTTAAGAACTGGGGGAACGGACTCAGACGCCCCACACAGTGCTTAACTCCCCTGGGCGATTAACGAGAATGAGAAGAGAAATGCCAGCTCAAAAGAAGACACATGAGACAGGTGACTCTCCTCTATCCAGTCGGGAACACTATTTTACTGTTTAACCACCACTCTCTGCTAAAAAGTGAAATAGGAAAAAATATTTTATCGCAGCGTCATATTTCGAGCCGTATGATCTGAAGCAGGTGCAACAAAAACAACAAGTATGAAATGCTGGTTTCAAATACCAGTTTTAAGCCACGTTGTTTGTAAGGGAAAGCGTTGAAACACTCTCCGACATCAGCATAAACACTGGCGGTTGGTGACAGCACGGTTCTCGTTGCTTTTATAGGGTAATTAAAGGATTAAAGGAGTGCCGTGTGAGATTTACGGCACTAAATGGGCACAAGTACATGATGTCCCAATGGGCTCTTAAAGGAACTGATCATTGACAGCACTGCTCATAAGAGGACTGATCATCGACAGCACTGCTCATACATGAACCGATTATTCACAGCACTGCTCATACATGAACTGATCATTGACAGCACTGCTCATACATGAAGAGATCATTGACAGCACTGCTCATAAGGGGACTGATTATTGACAGCACTGCTCATACATGGACGGATTATTGACAGCACTGCTCATACATGGACTGATTATTGACAACACTGCTCATACATGGACTGATTATTGACAGCACTGCTCATAAGGGGACTGATTATTGACAGCACTGCTCATACATGGACTGATTATTGACAGCACTGCTCATACATGGACTGATTATTGACAACACTGCTCATACATGGACTGATTATTGACAGCACTGCTCATAAGGGGACTGATTATTGACAGCACTGCTCATACATGGACTGATTATTGACAACACTGCTCATACATGGACTGATTATTGACAACACTGCTCATACATGAACCGATTATTCACAGCACTGCTCATACATCAAGAGATCACAGACAGATCTGCTCATAAATGAACTGATCATTGCCAGCACTGCTCATACATGAACTGATCATTGACAGCACTGCTCATACATGAACTGATCATTAACAGCACTGCTCATACATGAAGAGATCATTGACAGCACTGCTCATAAGGGGACTGATTATTGACAGCACTGCTCATACATGGACGGATTATTGACAGCACTGCTCATACATGGACTGATTATTGACAACACTGCTCATACATGGACTGATTATTGACAGCACTGCTCATAAGGGGACTGATTATTGACAGCACTGCTCATACATGGACTGATCATTGACAGCACTGCTCATACATGGACTGATTATTGACAGCACTGCTCATACATGGACTGATTATTGACAGCACTGCTCATACATGGACTGATTATTGACAACACTGCTCATACATGGACTGATTATTGACAGCACTGCTCATACATGGACTGATTATTGACAGCACTGCTCATAAGGGGACTGATTATTGACAGCACTGCTCATACATGGACTGATCATTGACAGCACTGCTCATACATGGACTGATTATTGACAACACTGCTCATACATGGACTGATTATTGACAGCACTGCTCATAAGGGGACTGATTATTGACAGCACTGCTCATACATGGACTGATTATTGACAGCACTGCTCATAAGGGGACTGATTATTGACAGCACTGCTCATACATGGACTGATTATTGACAGCACTGCTCATAAGGGGACTGATTATTGACAGCACTGCTCATACATGGACTGATTATTGACAGCACTGCTCATACATGGACTGATTATTGACAGCACTGCTCATAAGGGGACTGATTATTGACAGCACTGCTCATACATGGACTGATTATTGACAACACTGCTCATACATGGACTGATTATTGACAGCACTGCTCATAAGGGGACTGATCATTGACAGCACTGCTCATACATGGACTGATCATTGACAGCACTGCTCATACATGGACTGATCATTGACAGCACTGCTCATACATGGACTGATCATTGACAGCACTGCTCATACATGGACTGATCATTGACAGCACTGCTCATACATGGATTGATTTTTGACAGCACTGCTCATACATGGACTGATCATTGACAGCACTGCTCATACATGGACTGATCATTGACAGCACTGCTCATACATGGACTGATCATTGACAGCACTGCTCATACATGGATTGATTATTGACAGCACTGCTCATACATGGATTGATTATTGACAGCACTGCTCATACATGGACTGATCATTGACAGCACTGCTCATACATGGACTGATCATTGACAGCACTGCTCATACATGGACTGATCATTGACAGCACTGCTCATACATGGACTGATTATTGACAACACTGCTCATACATGGACTGATCATTGACAGCACTGCTCATACATGGACTGATCATTGACAGCACTGCTCATACATGGACTGATCATTGACAGCACTGCTCATACATGGATTGATTATTGACAGCACTGCTCATACATGGATTGATTATTGACAGCACTGCTCATACATGGACTGATCATTGACAGCACTGCTCATACATGGACTGATCATTGACAGCACTGCTCATACATGGACTGATCATTGACAGCACTGCTCATACATGGACTGATTATTGACAGCACTGCTCATACATGGACTGATCATTGACAGCACTGCTCATGAGTTTGATCCTCAACAATATTTTCTCCAAGATTTTAGTTGCAGAATCCACCATTGTTTGTGCCATATACGAGCGCAAAATTTCTCCGGAGTGTTTGAGCTGAGCTCTCCAATGGGCGGTAATGAAGGCGAGTTCCCAGGGGGTCGAACTCAAGGCTTGCTCGTATCAAAGCTCGCAAACACAGCACACCTACTAAATTAGTTTAGAGCGACCAAGGATTTGGGCTAGCTGCGGGAATTCCCCAGACACCTTGTGGTGTAGTGGCGCGGATTAGTGACAGAAATTCTCCAGGATTTTGAGCGCGGCACTCAGATTGCCAAGACTCAGTAGACGGCCTCTTGATTCGATCAAATAATTTTGCGTCTTCAAAAAAACTAAACGACTATTTTCGATGTGAAGCAGTTTTACATTCTGAGTTTCAATGCCAAAAAACCCAAGAGGGCAAAGCTTACAGACAATTCTTAAGCGCGATTTGCTGAAAAATTTAAACGGCCCTTTTAGGGTCATGTGCGTATGTTCCCTGGACACAATGATGCGGTCCAGTTTTAACGAAGCTAAAAAATACTGCACCAGCTAGGACGAAAGCTAAACCACTCGGTGCTTCTCTGTATCGCCACTATGCAAAAAATTTAATCATACTTGCTTGTAATAATGCATAGTGTCAGAGGAAGCACGCATAGTGTCAGAGGAAGCACGCATAGTGTCAGAGGAAGCACGCATAGTGTCAGAGGTACATTCTCAGTTATTAATGCTGACTGACGTTTTCTTAGTAAGTGCAGCTCCAGATTTCACTCGCAACTCGCCCCGTGAGCAGCTAAATGTTTGCTCACCAGAGAAAGTCCTCTCTGATTTGATAGCAACTCAATTCGTATTTGCCAATGCGCAAAAGTTTGACTCAGGCAAAGAATGCTTTTGAAGGAAACTTTCTCCGTTAATTTTTTTCTAACCGAAGATGACACCGATTCTATCTAGACGACTCACTCCCGTACCACTTACATCTGGGAATGGAAGGAGCTAAAGGCGAAAGGAGAAGGCCAAATATATAGTTTAATCTGGGCCAAGGAATGAATCGGTAGGGAACTGTAGCAGGTGCTACGCATTTTCTTCGAGAGCCTTTGTCAACAATGGGAGCTCGGTGACAGACAATGGCCCGACACTGTAAAATGTGCTCTTCTTTGCTTGCAGCATTTGAAAATTTCTAGGCTACTACCAGAGGTCGTTTGCTGCCTTCAATCACATCGCTGCTTTCCAATCTCACCCCTGACACGTGCTGCGCTAATGATGCGACTGTAAAGGTGGAAAATGCGAGTCGCGATAGTCTAAAACTGACGTCTGACGATGCTAAAACATGAGCATGAAGATGCAATCCTATACTAAACTGACGTCTGACGATGCTAAAACATGAGCATGAAGATGCAATCCTATACTAAACTGACGTCTGACGATGCTAAAACATGAGCATGAAGATGCGATCCTATACTAAACTGACGTCTGACGATGCTAAAACATGAGCATGAAGATGCAATCCTACTAAACTGACGTCTGACGTTGCTAAAACATGAGCATGAAGATGCGATCCTATACTAAACTGACGTCTGACGTTGCTAAAACATGAGCATGAAGATGCAATCCTATACTAAACTGACGTCTGACGATGCTAAAACATGAGCATGAAGATGCAATCCTACTAAACTGACGTCTGACGTTGCTAAAACATGAGCATGAAGATGCAATCCTATACTAAACTGACGTCTGACGTTGCTAAAACATGAGCATGAAGATGCAATCCTATACTAAACTGACGTCTGACGATGCTAAAACATGAGCATGAAGATGCAATCCTACTAAACTGACGTCTGACGTTGCTAAAACATGAGCATGAAGATGCAATCCTATACTAAACTGACGTCTGACGATGCTAAAACATGAGCATGAAGATGCAATCCTACTAAACTGACGTCTGACGTTGCTAAAACATGAGCATGAAGATGCAATCCTATACTAAACTGACGTCTGACGTTGCTAAAACATGAGCATGAAGATGCAATCCTATACTAAACTGACGTCTGACGATGCTAAAACATGAGCATGAAGATGCAATCCTACTAAACTGACGTCTGACGTTGCTAAAACATGAGCATGAAGATGCAATCCTATACTAAACTGACGTCTGACGTTGCTAAAACATGAGCATGAAGATGCAATCCTATACTAAACTGACGTCTGACGATGCTAAAACATGAGCATGAAGATGCAATCCTATACTAAACTGACGTCTGACGATGCTAAAACATGAGCATGAAGATGCGATCCTATACTAAACTGACGTCTGACGATGCTAAAACATGAGCATGAAGATGCAATCCTACTAAACTGACGTCTGACGTTGCTAAAACATGAGCATGAAGATGCGATCCTATACTAAACTGACGTCTGACGTTGCTAAAACATGAGCATGAAGATGCAATCCTATACTAAACTGACGTCTGACGATGCTAAAACATGAGCATGAAGATGCAATCCTACTAAACTGACGTCTGACGTTGCTAAAACATGAGCATGAAGATGCAATCCTATACTAAACTGACGTCTGACGTTGCTAAAACATGAGCATGAAGATGCAATCCTATACTAAACTGACGTCTGACGATGCTAAAACATGAGCATGAAGATGCAATCCTACTAAACTGACGTCTGACGATGCTAAAACATGAGCATGAAGATGCAATCTAACAGACAAACAATTTTCTTGAATTCGATAAGGCGAACAGCCTATAGGTACAGTGGAAAGCGACTTTGCAGCGTTCCCTCTTAGAAGGAAAGTCAGGTAGAAAGTGACCAGTGTCAAAGTGTGAGGCCCGCAGTCCGCAGCTGCCGTGTAATCTCAGGGAATGATGTAATTACCCATGCTCAACAGCTGCCGTCTCATTTTCCAAGAGGAAATTAATAGGTGCGAGCTGGAGCAGAGGGGTGACTTAAAAGGTGAATAGAGGAACAGTGCTGCTGATTCAACAAGAGTGAAATGAGCCACCCATGCCATAGAGTACCCATCGTGGTCCCTGTGTCTGCGGACAGTACAGTTCAGTGACAGCGAAAATGAAACTAGATGCTTTGAGCGATAGGTAAACGAAATTAATAGGAGCGAGTCGAATTGTCATGCTGCGACGGTACATTTTATTAAGCTAACGATAGAGAACAGCGGTGAAAGCTATCTAGGAAATTTGAGGACCTCGGTAAATAAGGATTTCGGGGAAATATTTAATTCGGGAAACATAAAATACTGAAAATTTCGAATTCCTAAATATTGGAGTTCAATAAATATCGAAGTCGACTAATGTTGAATTCTATGAATTTAGATTTTTGTGCATTTCAAATTCGTGAAATATGCATTTCGGGAAATATAGAATTTGGGAAAATTCTATTTGGGAAAATAAAATTAGGGAAATATGGGAATCAGGAAATATGAAAATCAGGAAAATGGAATTTAGGAAATTTGGAATTCGGGATATATGGAATTCGGAATATATGGAATTCGGGATATATGGAATTCGGGATATATGGAATTCGGGATTTATGGAATTCGGGATATATGGAATTCGGGATTTATGGAATTCGGGATATATGGAATTCGGGAAAATGGAATTTCTGTGCTATTTATACAGTGTGAATTCGCCAAAAATTATTATCGTTCATTGTGTTAGTCAGGCTAAGCCCGAGTAGCGATGAATCCCTTGCGGTTCAGAAGAATTTAAGAGGCTGGTGGGCCATAGAATTCTAATAAATTTCACTAGCAGCTCACTTACTGGCTGAGCTGTCTTTTTCGAACAGACAGCCCCCCCACAATGGGTTTGTGGGTGTGTGCAATGAGTTTTGCAACAACACCGCGGGTGGCCGGTGGATTGGCAAAGGGGGGTGTGTGCAATTTATTGCCGATTTTCGACGACAAAAAAATCGAGCGGCCTCAACAATCTCGAACTCAAGCTAGCGAACTCAAACTAGACGGCCGCGACTTGCTGGCCCCCCCCGCGGGGCAGCAGCTCTTGAGGGGCGACACGGCCGAGCAGAGGGGGAGCTTCAGTGGGACTCTCGCTCCCAATTAGCGGGAGGGCGCCCGAGTATGGAGAGAGAGGAGTGAGTAGGGGTGAGAAAAAGGGGAGAGTAGGACCCTAATCAGCACCGAGGGTGAGGAGGGAAGGATCCAGCATAAGTTATTAACGATGGCTTTACTGCATGTGTTGCTTTGAATGCTTCCGTTCAATTCGCATATTTCTCGCATCGCATAGTGATTTTCGCCGGCCGCAGAACCGTGCTCAACACCCCCAACTCACCCCACCCCCCTGCACTGGCCTCGGGGAGGAGACAGTGGAAGTTGGGATCTGCCTGATCCGTCATTCCCTTCCCCTTCAACTGGTCCCCCCTAGGGCTCGGGCCCCTCTAATTGCCATTGCAATACCTTCGGGCAGTATAATTTCGCGCGTCTTTACGAGTCCGGGCCTAGCAATTACTGTATGTCGCGGGGCCAACAAAATCTGTTTGTTTGTGTGTGTGTGTGTGTGTGCGATTGGCGTGCTGATTTCGAATATTACGAGCTAAGCCTCTGCGTTTCTGGCTCGATTCGATCGGCTGTTTTAAGATTTATCCCTCAGGGCGTAGATCAATATTTCTTTCCTATAAAACGTTTACATTAATTATATTTTAACAAAATATCACAATTAAAGGACCAATGAAATCACACTGGTACTCCTCTGTGATCACTCTGGCACTCCTCTGTGATCACACTCTGGCACTCCTCTGCGATCACACACTGGCACTCCTCTGCGATCACACACTGGCACTCCTCTGCGATCACACACTGGCACTCCTCTGCGATCACACTCTGGCACTCCTCTGCGATCACACACTGGCACTCCTCTGCGATCACACACTGGCACTCCTCTGCGATCACACGCTGGCACTCCTCTGCGATCACACGCTGGCACTCCTCTGCGATCACACACTGGCACTCCTCTGCGATCACACGCTGGCACTCCCCTGCGATCACTCTGGCACTCCTCAAATTGTTTTATTACAGTAAAATAATAAACTGCCAATAGTATTCAAGTGACATCAGAATAGTTGCAGTTGAAATGCATATTTCAAATATCAGGTGTCGAATACCACGCAGCATATAATGCTGAATATGTTATTCTTAATACTTACATATACGACTACAATGAGTAATTCGCATTAGATACGCCTCAAAATATGTTGGACACTAGCTTCGCAAATCCTATTTCGGTCTTTCTCGCTTCCCAACGAATTCAATCATGGATCTACAAAGTTTTCTTTTCTATGTTATACTTGAAGTATACGTACCAAGAACTCTTAGTGCACTAAAATAATAACAATATAAACACATATGTCTGTACTAAATTATACTGTATCTCTTGGCAAGGTAAAACACAGGAAATCATATAAACTATGCTGGAATGGAATACCAGTATAACAGTATTACCAGTGCAGTGCTTCTCTATAGCTTGAATACAAGCACACTTTTTTCAGACATCTGCAGCACAGATATAAGGAAATTTTTTAAACATCCCTTTTGTCTATCATCCGCTTTCCGTATTGAAAATGGGTTTATTGCTTCTTTTAATACCACAAAACTTTCGAAACGTAAAATATAAACAGTTTGCTACTTAAGTATTCTCGAAAAAAACGATTTAATTTTTTTGGCAGGTGCTGATGAAAATAGTTAAAAGAAGGAACAACAATATAAATTTGAAAAAATATTCCTGAGTTTCTTAAATGAAAATTGTTAAAATAGCTACAAGCAATAAATGCGCTCAAATGTTACTTTACGATGCTCGACGGATTTTTTTATTTTCTTGCTTTAAGAAGTGTAAAGTAAAGCAAAGTGATATGGGCTTCTCCTTTAAAAATGTCCATCAAGAAGTTTTGCAAACAGGGAAATATTCTATTCAAAATATGAACTTTACAGCGTAAATCGCTAATGGTAACTAAATCGTGATAATTTTTTTGATTATAGATTTTATAAGAATCACTACTGTATTTCGACCACTTAGACTTAGTAGTGACTTAGTAGTGAATTTGTGACTCCTCTATGTTTCTTTTTTGTATCGTTATAAATATATTTTCATGTTACATAGAAATTTACACAGGGTTAATATTTACTTAAACAGGGCTTCTTCAAAAGCTGTCAAAACAGTTTTTGGACAGCTAGTGTGTTAAGAATGACAGCCAATATTTTTTGCACTCATATTTCGATATCAATTATATTTTTTCACTGAGTTTGTTTTTATCTTACGTTTCCAAAGTACACAAAATCTTACTTGAGTTAAAATTAAAGAATATTTGCTGCAACATATACTTATACAATGAGAAAAGTAATCTAAAGTTTATAGCGTCACAATAATGATTAATGATTTAAGGTTTTTAATCTTAGAGTTAGCCCGAGTAGGTAGATTGGTTATGCTTAGTAAAGTATAGGTATCTGTGATTAGATCAGTTAGTGAGTTAGTTTAATACAAGAGTAATTACATTAAAACATTTGACCTGAATATTTTCTATTTTTGATTTTTCTTTAGTCCTTAAACTACAGTAAAAATGAAGCTTAAGATCAGTCTTTTTTCTTTACCTTAAGATAGAAAGTTTTACTATTTTTATTTAACCTAGAGAATAAATAAAATCAATACTTTAATTAATGTTATGTTTAGGATTAATTTTAGTTTTTTAGTTATTTAACTTACAGTATTAACATGCTATTTTCTAAAATTAGGTAAAGTTCTTGAGAAATAAACTAATCAAAGTAGATGTTACAAAGTTTAATAACTTTTGGAATCATAAGTGGTTATTGTTTAGTTGCAAATTAATCCCTAATGTAACTTAAACCTATATAGTTTCAAAAATTTTTGTTTGACTTCCAGTTTTGTGGACTATTATCATTTAAATGCATTTATCATAACAAAAGTCTTATTTAACTATAGTTAAAGCAAACCTGAAAAAGTCCAGGGCACGGATAAATAGGTACATGGCAGGAGTAAATATTCTCTCCATTGTGTTCTTAAATTCTTCGTCATCTAATTAATACTTAGCTAATGATTTTCAAGCAGTGCGTTGAATCTGATCCACGTCGACCCTCTTTAACTCCAATTAGTAATGATAAAATTTAAGCAGCAGTGTATTCTCTCATCATGTCTGAACTCATGTCTGTTTTTTAGCAGGCAATTTTGGCACTACAGATTCCCATGTTGTAACCTTTGGTGCTGTTCCTGCACTCGCTGTTTTGTTGGCATTGTCTATGGCCAAACTTTCATAATTCACAGTTTACAGTTTCCGAGCCATTTATTTGTGCACATGTATTTTTCTTCTTTTTTTATAGGCTTGGACAATTGTTGTTCTGCTTTTACCAATACATATTGCACATATTAGACTGTACATATTGCACAAGTGAGTTACAAGCTACACAGGTTCTACGCCAAGAAATAGTACCTGGGCAAATTAATTCCACGTGCTTGGCTGTATAATTTGGGCTACAGAATCTAAATCTGGTTAGTTTGCATGCCTCCGCTGCCAACTGAGCTGAAGCGAGTGTGGCTAGAGATACAGGCGCAGAATTGCCAGATAACAAGTGTGTAAATATAGCCTTGTCAGTGCAGGGTTTCAATTAGATTTTGCACACATTTTATCAGCTGTGGCAGGGGGTCATCTCTCTTTCTATTCGATCTCGATCTCTGCGCAGGCCTCCATAATTATTGCAGTATAATACGAGTAGATTTTATGAACTGGCGACCACTCTATTATTCTTAACACTTAACTCTTGTAAGAATCTTATATAAATTTATGAATTTCTGTGAAACTAATTTTGCTTCCAGATAAAAGCTCGATAGCAATAGTCGTGATAATGTGCCGCCTCCATCTAACGGTAGAAATGATTGATTGATTAAAAAAATCGTGAGAACCCGTGGTCGTTAAGCTTTCCTGAATCTTGGAACTCTCTGCTAATTGCTAAATTATCTAAAGATGGACGACGACTCACATGGTTTGCGTCTACTGTGGGATCACTACTTGAAGGCGAGAATGAGTCAGGTAAGCCTTTCAGACTGTTGTCCATTCAACAGAAACAATTTTTCATAATGTTAATCTCGCTCAGGGAACGAGTGGCAGAGCAGTCTAACGCATTTGCCTCTCGCACCAAGGTCCCTGAGCTCGATTCCGTGGCGAGGCCACATTTACGCCCTTGAGGACCAACCTCCAAGGCACAGTGAAGTGTACACTGCCTGACAATTAGAAAGTCAGGGCAGATGTACACACCTGTGTGAGCGTGTGCCTGCGTACGTTGTCTGTGTGTGTGCTCAGGAGTCAGCAAAATGGGCAGAATTGCCTCCTCGCTGGCTGCCGGTCAAATGTCACAGCAGATGGTGTGCCATTGCGCGCAGCTCTCCTGCTATTATTATTATTGTTTATTTTTTATTTATATTCTCCCCGCAGAAACCCGTCTACCTGAATAAATTCCTTCGCTTATTCTTCGACCTGTGTTATCGCCAGCAGCGGCCAGCACTGTCCTTGAAGGACACCCGCAGCAGCGTGTCCCTGCTTGTGCGCGAGTTTATCGCCGACATCAACGCCTGCTGCAAGTACGGCAAAGACGATCAGGACATTCAGCCGCTTTGCAACTACCTGCTCCGCGATAGGGGCTGGCTCATTCTCTATGCACTGAGTCGGCTGCAGGTCTCTGTGAGTTTGCTGCTCAACTGTCTGATGGCTTTGGAATAGGTCTGTGACTGCTGATCCCATCCAGTTGTGTGTGACTGCTGATCCCATCCAGTTGTGTGTGACTGCTGATCCCATCCAGGTGTGTGTGACTGCTGATCCCATCCAGTTGTGTGTGACTGCTGATCCCATCCAGTTGTGTGTGACTGCTGATCCCATCCAGTTGTGTGTGACTGCTGATCCCATCCAGGTGTGTGTGACTGCTGATCCCATCCAGTTGTGTGTGACTGCTGATCCCATCCAGTTGTGTGTGACTGCTGATCCCATCCAGTTGTGTGTGGCTGCTGATCCCATCCAGTTGTGTGTGGCTGCTGATCCCATCCAGTTGTGTGTGACTGCTGATCCCATCCAGTTGTGTGTGACTGCTGATCCCATCCAGTTGTGTGTGACTGCTGATCCCATCCAGTTGTGTGTGACTGCTGATCCCATCCAGTTGTGTGTGACTGCTGATCCCATCCAGTTGTGTGTGACTGCTGATTCCATCCAGTTGTGTGTGACTGCTGATCCCATCCAGTTGTGTGTGACTGCTGATCCCATCCAGTTGTGTGTGACTGCTGATTCCATCCAGTTGTGTGTGACTGCTGATCCCATCCAGTTGTGTGTGACTGCTGATTCCATCCAGGTGTGTGTGACTGCTGATCCCATCCAGTTGTGTGTGACTGCTGATCCCATCCAGTTGTGTGTGACTGCTGATTCCATCCAGTTGTGTGTGACTGCTGATTCCATCCAGTTGTGTGTGACTGCTGATTCCATCCAGTTGTGTGTGGCTGCTGATCCCATCCAGTTGTGTGTGACTGCTGATTCCATCCAGTTGTGTGTGACTGCTGATCCCATCCAGTTGTGTGTGACTGCTGATTCCATCCAGGTGTGTGTGACTGCTGATCCCATCCAGTTGTGTGTGACTGCTGATCCCATCCAGTTGTGTGTGACTGCTGATCCCATCCAGTTGTGTGTGACTGCTGATTCCATCCAGGTGTGTTACTGCTGATCCCATCCAGTTGTGTGTGACTGCTGATCTCATCCAGTTGTGTGTGACTGCTGATCTCATCCAGTTGTGTGTGACTGCTGATCCCATCCAATTGTGTGTGACTGCTGATCCCATCCAGTTGTGTGTGACTGCTGATCCCATCCAGTTGTGTGTGACTGCTGATCCCATCCAGTTGTGTGTGACTGCTGATTCCATCCAGTTGTGTGTGACTGCTGATCCCATCCAGGTCTGTGACTGCTGATCCCATCCAGGTGTGTGACTGCTGATCCCATCCAGTTGTGTGTGACTGCTGATCCCATCCAGGTCTGTGACTGCTGATCCCATCCAGTTGTGTGACTGCTGATCCCATCCAGGTCTGTGACTGCTGATCCCATCCAGTTGTGTGTTACTGCTGATCCCATCCAGTTGTGTGTGACTGCTGATCCCATCCAGTTGTGTGTGACTGCTGATCCCATCCAGTTGTGTGTGACTGCTGATCCCATCCAGTTGTGTGACTGCTGATTCCATCCAGGTGTGTGACTGCTGATCCCATCGAGGTGAGACAAACGGGTGATCCCATATAGGTAGGATGTATGCAAGTAATTTTGGACAAATGGACAGAAAGAAAGAAAGAGTTATATATTTTTGCAGGAAGCTTCAGACTGCTTTGACTTTGCCAGCATTCTGGTGTCAATCTTCAAAATGATGGGCGACTACAAGGAGAATTTTAAAGCTAGCGGTAAGCAGTTGTTCAGCTTTTTTAAAACAAAATTTAAATAATTTTACATGGAAATTTACCTTATTTTTATTGGAGATATAAAGATATAAAGATTCAAAGCGTTGAAGATATAAAAAAATGCTCAAAATTTCTCAACAGAGGATGTTAGCCTAGCCATGCCCGAGCTCGATTCCTGTTTTGGCAATTCGCGCCCGCCTTCCGATCTGGGCGGAAGAAGTTTTCGCGGCCAACGCGGTCGAACTAGAAAATGGCGCTCGGACAAGGCGGCAGCTGCGGCTTCGGCGGCGGCGGCAGCGAAAGCGGCAGATGCAGCAGTAGCAGCAGCAGCAGCCGTCTCAGCAGCAACGCTAGCCGACAGCAACAATCCCTATCAGATTTCTAAGAAGCGGGCGAACGTCATCGAAGTAAGAAATGCCAGCTCGTCTGCGCTGGGACACGTTGTCGTTAATAGCAGCGACTCTGACGCACCGGACGTGACATCGGCTTACCGACAGCAGCGCCCGACAGCATCCGCTAACTTCAGCGGCGCAGGCTACCCTGCAGCAGCTGTTGGACTCGCTGGTGTGCGGTCTTCCCGCGGTGCGCACAACGAAACTGTCACCTTCGACATTCGCCTGTCTGATGACGATGGCGACGTAGATTTGTCTGGCGATAACGCCGCCGCGGCCGCAGCAGCCGTCGCTGCAGCCAGTGCTGCTGCGGCTGTTGTTGAAGCCGACGAAGCCGCTGTTGAACAGTCAGGTGATTTGTGTATGCGAACCGAATGCATTTAATGCGCCTAAGGATTAACTGAGACCCACTTAAAGGTTCTATGATAAAAATTGTTTGGATAAGAGTAGTAATTTTTTAATTACCTAAAGATTGTAGGATTATCGAGAAATGATTGTAGGATTAACGATGAAGGATTGTAGGATTATCGAGAAATGATTGTAGGATTAACGATGAATGATTGTAGGATTAACGATGAAGGATTGTAGGTATTACTGATGAAAGATTGTAGGATTAACGATGAATGATTGTGGGATTAACTATGAATGATTGTAGGATTAACGATCATGCGACGCCAGGTAACCCAGCAATCCATGGCAGTTTTAGTTTGGTACTTATTACTCTTGTTCTTCATATAAAATTGTCAGGGACACCACAAATCGACGGATCTCAGGACCACCACCAGCAGCAGCAGCAGCAGCGACAGCGAAGGTCCTCTCTGGCCGACTCCAAACGTCATCCCACAGTGGAGGCGGACGATGTTCGCATCCTCCTGGTGTCGCTGCTGTGCCAGCTGTGCCGCACGGATACTCCCAGCTCCATCACCGTCGGTGGAGGCGGCATCGACTGGCGTTCTGGCGAGTCCTGGCGATCGAAACAGGCCCTCTGCCCGGAGCTGCTGCCCTGCATGCTGGCCGATGTACTTTGCCGCGTCGATGTCGCGGACCTTTGGCTGAAGCCGAAACGATTGGCGCTGTGTCAGCACATTCTGCGCACCGTGCTGTCGGCAGCCTACTCTCTGCTGCTGGCTGGCACAGCTGGTATAAACGTGTTGCTAGGCAACCGGCTTTTTGACAGCTTGTTTCAATTGAGCGACGCCTGTCTGAATTGCATGACGAAGGAGAACGCGGTGCTTGTGAGTTTCTGCAAGTCTAAAAAATTCTCCGCCGCGATTTTTAGATGAGATTCCCCCACCAGGATTTCCAAGTCGGATTTCTCCAGAATTTCTAAATAGGAATCCCACGTCCTATTTAGAAATTGGATTCCCTCACCAGGATTTCCTATTGTGATTTCCCCACTGGGATTTCCAAGTCGGATTTCCCAATAATTTTTAAATATGAATCCCACATCCTAGAATTTGAATTCCCTCACCAGAATTTCCCCACTGGGATTTCCCACGGGGATTTCCGCACTCGGATTTCCGCACAGGGATTTCCCCACAGGGATTTCCCCACTAGAATTTCCTCACCGAGATTTGGAAATGTGATATCTCCACCAGATTTTCCAAGCGGGTTTTCATTGGCAGGATTTCCAAATTAGTTTTCTCCACCGCGATTTCCAGATAGGATTCCCCCACTAAGATTCCCACTGGGATTTTGAAAAGGGATTTCCACAACCGGATTTGCTGAGCCAGATGTCTGAGTTTTTCCATTGGGATTTCTCCGGATCTTCCAATAAGAAATCCCATCTGGGATTACAAAATAGGATACTCTTAGATTCTGGGATTGCCTCTCGGGATTTCCTTGTGTAATTTCTCCTTCAATTTCAACCTGTCAGGTAAAAAATTGTATTTCTGTCGCCCCACCCCGCCAGGTGTCAGAGACGGTCGGCCAGGCCATCGCCGGCACTCTGCACCTGCTGATTGCGCACGCCTCTCGCCTAGAGCGGGCCAGCTCCGGCCTCGACCAGGCCGACCTTCGCCTGCCCGTCGCTTGGCTGGAAGCCGACGGTCCCGGAGCTCTCCGGCGACTCGCCGAACAGCCGTTTTCCGAGGCCGCCGCCGCCGCTGCCTCCTGCGTCTCCCTTCTAGGTGCCCAGCTGCTCGGCCTGAAGCGCTGCCGAGTTCAGCTGGCCCACCTCAGCCGATGCCGGCGTCGGGGGCACCGCCTCTGCGACTACAGCTTCTACGCCAATCATCACTGCGACGCCTTCGTGGCGGCCCGGCTTGGCCGCAGAGAGCGGGTCTGCCTGGCCGCAGAGCTGGCGGGCCTTCTGCTCAGCCTAGTTGACACCCCGGCTGTGAGCTACGTGAGTTTTTGAGCATTTTATGAGCACTTTCTATCCCATCTATCCTTTCTATCCCATCTACCCTTTCTATCCCATCTCCCCTTTCTATCCCATCTACCCTTTCTATCCCATCTACCCTTTCTATCCCATCTCCCCTTTCTATCCCATCTCCCCTTTCTATCCTATCTACCTTTCTATTCCATCTACCCTTTCTATCCCATCTCCCCTTTCTATCCCATCTACCCTTTCTATCCCATCTCCCCTTTCTAACCCATCTACCTTTTCTATCCCATCTACCTTTCTATCCCATCTACCCTTTCTATCCCATCTACCTTTCTATCCCATCTCCCCTTTCTATCCCATCTCCCCTTTCTATCCCATCTACCCTTTCTATCCCATCTACCCTTTCTATCCCATCTCCCCTTTCTAACCCATCTACCTTTTCTATCCCATCTCCCCTTTCTATCCCATCTACCTTTCTATCCCATCTACCTTTCTATCCCATCTACCTTTCTATCCCATCTACCTTTCTATCCCATCTACCCTTTCTATCCCATCTACCCTTTCTATCCCATCTACCCTTTCTATCCCATCTCCCCTTTCTATCCCATCTCCCCTTTCTATCCCATCTACCCTTTCTATCCCATCTCCCCTTTCTATCCCATCTACCCTTTCTATCCCATCTCCCCTTTCTATCCCATCTACCCTTTCTATCCCATCTCCTCTTTCTATCCCATCTACCCTTTCTATCCCATCTCCCCTTTCTATCCCATCTACCCTTTCTATCCCATCTACCCTTTCTATCCCATCTCCCCTTTCTATCCCATCTACCCTTTCTATCCCATCTACCCTTTCTATCCCATCTCCCCTTTCTATCCCATCTACCCTTTCTATCCCATCTCCCCTTTCTATCCCATCTACCCTTTCTATCCCATCTCCCCTTTCTATCCCATCTCCCCTTTCTACCCCATCTACCCCATTCACTTCATTGCAGCCTGCTCCTGATGGCCGGCAGCCAGCGGTGTCAGTGCCTGCAGCCGCTCTCATCACGCTGGAACGCGTCGGCGCCTGCTGCTGCATGCCGATGGCCGACACAGCCGCCCGACTGCTGCGGCTTGCCGCCGCTGCCCCTGCCGCGATCGGTCGGGCTGGCGTGTCGGCCGCACTTCGTCAAGCAACAGGCGGCGTCCTGCTGGAATGCCCGGCTGCTACGCCCGGACTTCTGCGTCGGGAAAACGATGCCGCCTCCTTGACAGTCGCCGCTACTGAGCCGCCGTTCGCCTGCGCCACCTGCCGCGTTGGAGCTCCGACGCCGCTGACGCCGACACCAAGAACTCAAAGCCGGTGGAGCTTCCTGTCACTGTACACTGGGCTCGTGCTCGACTCCGACTCGGCCACGGCATGCTTGACACTGCGCCAGTTTCTGCGCCTCATCAAACTGGCCGGTCGGGAGTGCAAAGCTGAATTCCTGCGGCTGACTCTGCTGCCCCTGCTGCTGCAGCTGCGCGTGAGTCCCTGCTTGGCCCTGATAATCCAGGGAGTAAGAATCCAGAGAGTGTCAATCCACAGAGTGACAATCCAGAGAGTGACAATCCAGAGAGTGACAATCCAGAGAGTGACAGCCCGAGAGTGACAATCCACAGAGTGACAATCCAGAGAGTGACAATCCAGAGAGTGACAATTCATAGAGTGACAATCCGTTTGGTGACAATCCACAGAGTGACAATCCAGAGAGTGACAATTCATAGAGTGACAATCCGTTTGGTGACAATCCAAAGAGTGATAATCCAGAGAGTGACAATCCAGAGAGTGACAATTCATAGAGTGACAATCCATGGAGTGAAAATTCATGGAGGGACAATCCAAGGAGTGACAATCCAGAGAGTGACAATCCAGAGAGTGACAATCAGTTGAGTGACAATCCGTTGGGTGACAATCTATAGAGTGACAAGTCAGTCAAATATATTTTAGCTCAACTTACCTAATTTAGAGTCGCCTCAGTGACGACAACGGTGTGAACGTGGACTGCAACGATGAAATGGACTCCAGCTGCTCTACTGTAGGCGGCGTTGTGGATGGCGGCGGCTGCCGTCAGCGGTATTTGAACACGGCGAAGTACTGCCTGTGCCTGCTGCCGTACGCTCTGTCTGCAACCTCCGTGACGGAATCTGACTCGGCGGTGCTTCGCCAACTGCTCGATTTATCATCATTGTCCTCGTTGCGGCGACACGTCTATCGCCTAGTTGAGAGCCTGGTTGTGTCCAGCGAGCTGGCCGAATCGCGCAAGCGAGCGCGCGAGGACGCCACGGCTGCTGCGGCCGCCGCGGCCGCCGTCTCCGGCCGCCGTTGGGACGCCGACGATGGCGGCTTCCTCGATCACAACCGACTGAGTGTCGTCGGCGGCGGAGGCGTAGGCGGCATCAGCGGCACAAAATCGTTGCTTGTCATCTTCATCAACTTCCTGATTAGCGTGTTCGACTTTAATACAATAATGGTTGTGTCACTGCAGGCTCAAGGTAATGTGCTACTTTCTTCCTGTAATCTTGACACTCCTGTCATCATTCCGTCACTCCTAGCATCATTCCGTCACTCCTGTCATCATTCCGTCACTCCTAGCATCATTCCGTCACTCCTAGCATCATTCCGTCACTCCAGACATCGTTCCGTCACTCCTGTCATCGTTCTGTTACTCTTGTCATCATTCCGTCACTCCTGTCATCATTCCGTCACTCCTGTCATCATTCCGTCACTCCTGTCATCATTCCGTCACTCCTGTCATCATTCCGTCACTCCTGTCATCATTCCGTCACTCCAGACATCGTTCCGTCACTCCTGTCATCGTTCTGTTACTCTTGTCATCCCGCAGAAGGCTCCACTCAGAGTCCCCATGCCGACGGGCTTCTGTCTACACTGCAGCGCGACGCGGACATCTGGGCCAGCTACGAGCGCCTCTTCCTTCAGTCGCCGAGTTTCCGGCGTCGCTTCATTGACGTAAACGGTTTCAGCGGCGCCTACAGGCTGCTCAAAGATCTGATTGTGGCTTTCGGACAGGTTGATTCGCTGTCGTCTGATCAGCTGGCTCTGTTTCAGTCATTGCTGACCCTCAGTGTGCACTGCTGCGACTACCAGAACCTGGAGTTCCGGGTCAGCTTAAGCTGCACTTTTGTTATCTGCTTATACAATCACTACTACTTGACTAAGTAGTGCGGTGAGCTTCAAGTAGTAGAGTGACAATAGAGAGAGTGACAATTAAAAAGAGTGACAGTAGAAAGAGTGGCAATTGAAAGAGTGACAATAGAAAGAGTGACAATAAAAAGAGTGACAATAGAAAGAGTGACAATAAAAAGAGTGACAATAGAAAGAGTGACAATAGAAAGAGTGACAGTATAAAGAGTGACAATAGAAAGAGTGACAATAAATAGAGTGACAATAGAAAGAGTGAAACTAAGAAGAGTGACAATAGAAAGAGTGACAATAGAAAGAGTGACAGTATAAAGAGTGACAATAGAAAGAGTGACAATAGAAAGAGTGACAATAAAAAGAGTGACAGTAAAAAAGAGTGATCATAGAAAGAGTGAAAATATAAGAATGACAATAGAAAGAATGACAGACAGTAAAAATGAGTGACAATTCAAAGAATGACATATGAAAGAGTGACAATAGAAAGAGTGACAATAGAAAGAGTGACAATAGAAAGAGTGACAATAGAAAGAGTGACATATGAAAGAGTGACATATGAAAGAGTGACATATGAAAGAGTGACATATGAAAGAGTGACAATAGAAAGAATGACAGTAGAAAGAGTGACATATGAAAGAGTGACATATGAAAGAGTGACATATGAAAGAGTGACATATGAAAGAGTGACATATGAAAGAGTGACATATGAAAGAGTGACGTATGAAAGAGTGACAATCGAAAGAATGACAGTAGAAATATTTACTCTCGAATCCGGAGATCAAGGGTGACAATCCAAAATTGATAATCCAGTGAGTTATAATCCATATAGAATTCTTAAGCGTTTTAATTATCGCGATTGTGTTATATACTCGTATTTCTAGGATTTCTCAGCTCAAGTGGTGCTGGATTCCATTCTAATGCTGCTATTAAAGTGCATGTCGGAGAACGAAGCCCGCTCCAAGAGCATATTCGACTGCATTCTGAACGCTTGCACCAGCAATGTGTACCTGCTGGCGCAGGGTCGCAACTACAGTCGCATGCCCGAGACTGTTGAAAAGATGGTGAGTAATGCGATTTTTAAATTGTTTTTCTTTTTGGATGAGATTCGAGTTCTCGACCTCTTGGTCCCCTCCAGGCACCCCGACGAAGATCGTTGATTATTTCGACAATAATCAATAATAGGTATTTGAAATACCCACGTGGTATATTTCTACTGTTAATAGCCTAGTGTTTAGGGTCTGTAATTAAGATCTCAATTTTTTACTTTAATGTTTACTAGGCAGTAGTCTATGCAGCTTATAGTTCAATATATTGTTCATTCAGTCTTAACTGCTCGGTGACTAAAAACAGACTCGCCTATGCTCAGTTTAGCTAGGACTCAGCTTAAGTGTCTTTGTAATTCGATCAAATTAACTCTTTTGAATTCCGGGTCACGAATTCTGTTCACCCGAGCTTTTTTTCAACCCCATCATCAATTACCATGAGCACAACTCAGGGCAGGGGAGCTAAATTGAAAATCTACTGTCCAGAGTTACCGGATCGTTTAATTAAGTTTAATTTCCATTTTCTACGACCTCTTACCTTTCTGAGTTTATTTCTGAGACAATTTGATACACTTTTCCTTTTGTATTTAACGGCCAAAGAAGTCAAAAAATATTTTAGTTCATCCGGCCTTTTGCAGCGAATGAGCATTCATTTTGTTCCTTGCCTTGTTTCTGATTTAATGTCAAAGCACTTTAACTCAAAGATATTGTTAATCCTTGTAAATATATTTTAATGCAACAACAGATAAAAAGCACTCGACGATCTATCCCACCCCATCTATCCCACACCATCTATCCCACACCATCTATATCACACCATCTATCCCACACCATCTATCCCACACCAT
Source organism: Macrostomum hystrix (assembly GCA_950097015.1). NCBI lineage: Eukaryota > Metazoa > Platyhelminthes > Macrostomidae > Macrostomum > Macrostomum hystrix. The sequence goes on from CATNEN010000033.1 coordinate 339,328, forward strand.
CTATCCCACCCCATCTATCCCACACCATCTATCCCACCTCATCTATCCCACTCCATCTATCCGACTCCATCTATCCCACTCCATCTATCCCACTTCATGTATCCCACCCGCAGTTGTATTTTCTGTATTCGGAGGTGGCCTGCGGTGCTGGAGGCGGCAGCGTCAGCGAATCCAGAGCGCCACAGCGCGAACTAGCCGGCAACAACAGCTTGTCCGAGAGCGGCGAAGCCGACGAAGAGGAGTATCAAGCTGACCGTGACAGCAGTAGCAGCAGCAACAGCGGCACAAACGGCAGTCGTCGCAACGAATTGTTTGACGGCGACTTCGGTGGCGACTGCGACTCCGGCGGTGAATTTGGTGGCAAAAGCTGGCGACGAGCGAAGCGCGGACGCGGCAGCGGCAGTGACGTCATCGCGAGCCCTGCCATGGTTCGACTAGCCATTCGTCTGCTGTTCGGTCTAGGTCCGTCGTGCGTTGTACTTCAAGAAGCGGCCGCCTGCGGCCTCCTACAGATGTTGAAAGCGTCGCCGACAAGTGCAGCACGACTGGCGGAAGAGGTAAGGGCTTTTATAGTTAGTCTAAAGAAATGGCTGATAGTCATGCGAGATGTGTTTTTCGAGTGAGTGGAGTTTTCGTGGACTGAGGTGGTTGTTTGTGGAGGGATGTGGTTGTTTGCGAAGGGTGGTGGGTGTTTTGTGGAGGGAGGTGGGTGTTTGTGGAGGGGGTGGGTGTTTGTGGAGGGAGGTGGGTGTTTGTGGAGGGAGTTGGGTGTTTGGAGTGAGGTGATTTTTTATGGAGTGGTGTGGATGTCTGAAGGTGTTTGGAAGTGGGGTGGGTATCTTTGAAGTGAGAAGGGTGTTTTCTGAATTCAGCCGGGTAGTTTAAGTGTAATCATTATTATTTTTATCGCCCTACGTCTTCATACGTCTTCAAAACGCAGGACATTCTGGACACTCTTCTAGCCGCAGGCGCTGATATTCTAACCAGTGATCACAGCGACAACCCTTCCGGGGCGAAGCTGCAGCAGCACACGCTGGCCATTGCTGAATTGCTGGGCACAGCCAGGCTAACTAGCGGGCAGGCCGAGAGCCTCTTGCAGATGGCCCGCGCTGACTCTCTGACGCCCACCTGTCGTGTGAGTTTTGAGTTCTTCAAATTTATTCAAGCTAGTCTAATTGATTTATATTTTATGAGTTGAGAAATCCATTCGTTTTATGCACCCTAACTTCTCCCCGCAGTCGGCCCTATTTCGCACCCTGACCCAGTTGGCCAAGGCTATGCGGGTTGCGCCAGCCCATTCGTTGCGCTTCCCATTGACGCCTGCCACTCCGGCCGCAGCGGCAGCCGCAGCCGCCGCCGCCATCGCCGCCGAACCACAGAGCTACGCTGTGGGACTGCCAATCAGGCACGAACTGGGGCACCACCTGTGGCCAGCCAGTACGCAGTGTGGCTTTACCCTGTCCTTCTGGATTCGTCTAATTAGCCTCGGCGGTTGGCGAGCGCAACGGCACATCTACACCAGTGAGTGGCATTTGTGGGTCTGTATTTAGCTTTGGTAGTTTTTTATACTCAAAATAATCCCGAGGCTGTAATACTTTGACCGCACGTTCAAAGCACGCTTGCAACGACTAAGAAACTGCGTATTTAGTATGCATGACTAGCAAAAATATGCCCCTTCTTTATTTATATTTTTGCCTCTTCAATTTCTCAATATATTCACCCTTTAACTCAGTCCTTGTACATAGCAAGCTCTACACCTAATTGGTGTTGGTGAAAATGACCGAAGAGGTTACAATTAATTCGCAAACTTATCCTAATCTCACCCGATAAAGACGAAATGTGTTTATAATTTATATTTTACTTCACTTAAGTTTTGAATTACTTAAACTTAAAGATGATACCACAATTGGCGCGTCCACTGTTATTGAGATTTGGGTAAAATCATTGAAAAACGCTTTTGATGCTGACACCCCACGCACGTTTGAAGCGCGTTTGTGCGGATCATGAAAAACTAGTATATTAGACTAGCAATTATGACCCCCTTCTGTAAAGCTTGTTTGATATCTCTATGTATGAAAATTCATGCTAGATTATGTTTTCCAAATACACATACACATACTTGACATAGTGGTGTTTATCTATCTGCCACCCGACTTTCTCACTTCGCCTAAAGTTAAAATATATACCGAGTCTATTTCCTCCGATTTTCTGACCCTCGTGGGTGCAAATTGCACGAAAAGCCTCGAAAGCCTTCTGTACCTCGTATAGCCTCGTATAGACGCCGTTTCTAACTCGGGCTCGGCTTCGGAAAGAGGGACAGAGAGATTGCGAGAGAGATGTACTATTGGCACTATATTTTTATGTTGGATGTTTTTGTGGTAAAAAAACTGTCACTATATAGTGGCTTGTTGATTTAGGAAGTCCGAAATGCAGACAGACAGGTAAGCAGGAAAGACTGCCATCGATGCTCTTGCACTTGGGCTGGTATTAGTGTATTGTAGATGGTTATGATTCGTTTTGTCATTTTTTTTCTCTCTTTTTTGGTTGTATTGAGTTAGTATCTACCTCAGAATCGATGTTTCATCTGAAGTGAATTGAGCGCCCACCCAATGTACAGCCCGCCATGTCTGTATCTACGGAGCTAAGTGGTTAGTTGAACTGCGAAATCCCTTGGGATGCCGTTTGAGAGGCTAAAACCTACATTTGATACGGCGATCGTTAAAAATGCTGTTGACCCAATTTTTTTGCCTGGCTCATCAGTTTAGTGCAACTATTTTCAATGAGCTTTTCGATACATATCAGCTAACGGTAGTCCTAAAGTTACTCGGTTATTTGTACTTGGTACTGCTTTGAGCTGGTTTGGAATATATACAGGTTCTAAAAGACATTTAAGATTACTTGCGGTTATTAATCCCTATGTCAGCATGTTTCAGGGCATTTATTCTCTCGCTCTATCTCCCTTCTAGATGTAAAACATATACTCGTACAAATACATGTTTTGGCAAGCGGGGCAGCTCAGCGGTCGCTTTTCGTAGCATTGGCCCTAACTCTACAAAGGCACTATTTACCTAGAGATTATCCTCAGATCACACATCGTCCACACAGATTTTTTGTCGGCAACTAGCCAAACGCGTATTTGTTTATATTGACAGTCACCATATCAATCACAGTTTTTTGTTCTGAAAAAAGTGAACTTTAAAATACCAGCTCTCAACTATGCTACATGCGCGGTGCAGGAAATGATAGAGGAACATTTCTTGCTTTTCGCGAATTTCCTGCCAATTTTCTTCTTGCGGTTTAAAAAGAGAAAAAATGCCTTCCTTTTGGAAATTTTTTAAAATCCTGTCCGCCGTATCCATATTAGCATCTATTAAGTATTAGCAGTATTAAGAAGCTAAGGAATATTATTCTCAGATTCGGGATTGCTATTCTCAGATTCGGGATTGCTATTCTCAGATTCGGGATTGCTATTCTCAGATTCGGGATTGCTATTCTCGGATTCGGGATTGCCATTCTCAGATTCGGGATTACTATTCTCAGATTCGGGATTACTATTCTCAGAATCGGGATTGCTATTCTCAGATTCGGGATTACTATTCTCAGATTCGGGATTACTATTCTCAGAATCGGATTAGCATTCTAAAATTCGGGATTGCCAACTCTCGAAGCTTCGATCTAGCTGGAATTTAGAATCTTTATCAATATCAAAGATCTGAATTCAAAATGGGATCTGTATTCAGAATGGGATCTGGATTCAGAATGGGATCTGGATTCAGAATGGGATCTGTATTCAGAATGGGATCTGTATTCAGAATGGGATCTGGATTCAGAATGGGATCTGTATTCAGAATGGGATCTGGATTCAGAAGGGGATCTGTATTCAGAATGGGATCTGTATTCAAAATGGGATCTGGATTCAGAATGTGATCTGTATTCAGAATGGGATCTGTATTCAAAATGGGATCTGTATTCAAAATGGGATCTGTATTCAGAATGGGATCTGTATTCAGAATGGGATCTGTATTCAGAATGGGATCTGTATTCAGAATGGGATCTGTATTCAGAATGGGATCTGTATTCAGAATGGGATCTGTATTCAAAATGGGATCTGTATTCAGAATGGGATCTGTATTCAGAATGGGATCTGTATTCAGAATGGGATCTGTATTCAGAATGGGATCTGTATTCAGAATGGGATCTGGATTCAGAAGGGGATCTGTATTCAGAATGGGATCTGTATTCAAAATGGGATCTGTATTCAGAATGTGATCTGTATTCAGAATGGGATCTGTATTCAGAATGGGATCTGTATTCAGAATGTGATCTGTATTCAGAATGTGATCTGTATTCAAAATGGGATCTGTATTCAGAATGGGATCTGTATTCAGAATGGGATCTGGATTCAGAATGGGATCTGTATTCAGAAAGGGATCTGGATTCAAAATGAATAACTAAAGCCTCTGAATGTCCGCAGGACGACAGCGCAACGCCAGCAGTTTTGACGCGCGCCAGCAGGTCCGGGAAAGTCTCCTGCATCTGGCCACCCTGCAGACAGCCGACACCGGCTTGGAAGTGTCCGTGGAGCCCGCGGCCGGCTCGCTTCACCTTCGCCTTCTGGTACCTCGCCGGCGTCCAGCCGAAGCAACGTTGCACGCCGTCCTGCCGCCGAACTGCTGGTGCCACGCCACAGTCGCCTGCGCGCCGCCTGTCAAACGCGGCGGCGGGGGTGTCGGCGTTGCCAGCCGGAGTTGCTACTCTACAACTGTGGTGGTTACGATCAACGGGTTGGCGACGCATCAGGTGACACTGGAGCATGACTCCGTCAGCCAAGATGCTAAGGCGTGCGTCCGGCTGCGCCTGGGTCACGTGACCGCCGATGCGCCGCCCGCGGCAGGCATTGTAAGCTGCGCGCCCGATGGCCAATACCAAATTGGTGGCGTGGCTCTGTTTAAAGGTGAGCTTTAGAAATCCCAATTTCTCTTCTCCCAGATCCTCAGATTGATTTCTTCATGCATTCATTCTGCCACATCTCAAAGTCTAGTCCCTTCATTCTGCCACATCTCAAAGTCTAGTCCCTTCATTCTCCCACATCTCAAAGTCTAGTCCCTTCATTCTGCCACATCTCAAAGTCTAGTCCCTTCATTCTCCCACATCTCAAAGTCTATTCCCTTCATTCTCCCACATCTCAAAGTCTATTCCCTTCATTCTCCCACATCTCATAGTCTAGTCCCTTCATTCTCCCACATCTCAAAGTCTAGTCCCTTCATTCTCCCACATCTCAAAGTCTAGTCCCTTCATTCTCCCACATCTCAAAGTCTAGTCCCTTCATTCTCCCACATCTCAAAGTCTAGTCCCTTCATTCTCCCACATCTCAAAGTCTAGTCCCTTCATTCTCCCACATCTCATAGTCTAGTCCCTTCATTCTCCCACATCTCATAGTCTAGTCCCTTCATTCTCCCACATCTCATAGTCTAGTCCCTTCATTCTCCCACATCTCATAGTCTAGTCCTTCATTCTCCCACATCTCATAGTCTAGTCCCTTCATTCTCCCACATCTCAAAGTCTAGTCCCTTCATTCTCCCACATCTCAAAGTCTAGTCCCTTCATTCTCCCACATCTCATAGTCTAGTCCCTTCATTCTCCCCACATCTCATAGTCTAGTCCCTTCATTCTCCCACATCTCATAGTCTAGTCCCTTCATTCTCCCACATCTCATAGTCTAGTCCCTTCATTCTCCCACATCTCAAAGTCTAGTCCCTTCGTTCTCCCACATCTCAAAGTCTAGTCCCTTCATTCTCCCACATCTCAAAGTCTAGTCCCTTCATTCTCCCACATCTCAAAGTCTATTCCCTTCATTCTCCCACATCTCAAAGTCTAGTCCCTTCATTCTCCCACATCTCATAGTCTAGTCCCTTCATTCTCCCACATCTCATAGTCTAGTCCCTTCATTCTCCCACATCTCATAGTCTAGTCCCTTCATTCTCCCACATCTCAAAGTCTAGTCCCTTCATTCTCCCACATCTCAAAGTCTAGTCCCTTCATTCTCCCACATCTCATAGTCTAGTCCCTTCATTCTCCCACATCTCAAAGTCTAGTCCCTTCGTTCTCCCACATCTCAAAGTCTATTCCCTTCATTCTCCCACATCTCAAAGTCTAGTCCCTTCATTCTCCCACATCTCATAGTCTAGTCCCTTCATTCTCCCACATCTCAAAGTCTATTCCCTTCGTTCTCCCACATCTCAAAGTCTAGTCCCTTCATTCTCCCACATCTCAAAGTCTATTCCCTTCATTCTCCCACATCTCAAAGTCTAGTCCCTTCATTCTCCCACATCTCATAGTCTAGTCCCTTCATTCTCCCACATCTCAAAGTCTAGTCCCTTCATTCTCCCACATCTCAAAGTCTATTCCCTTCATTCTCCCGCATCTCAAAGTCTAGTCCCTTCATTCTCCCACATCTCATAGTCTAGTCCCTTCATTCTCCCACATCTCATAGTCTAGTCCCTTCATTCTCCCACATCTCATAGTCTAGTCCCTTCATTCTCCCACATCTCAAAGTCTAGTCCCTTCATTCTCCCACATCTCATAGTCTAGTCCCTTCATTCTCCCACATCTCATAGTCTAGTCCCTTCATTCTCCCACATCTCATAGTCTAGTCCCTTCATTCTCCCACATCTCAAAGTCTAGTCCCTTCATTCTCCCACATCTCAAAGTCTAGTCCCTTCATTCTCCCACATCTCAAAGTCTATTCCCTTCATTCTCCCACATCTCAAAGTCTAGTCCCTTCATTCTCCCACATCTCAAAGTCTAGTCCCTTCATTCTCCCACATCTCAAAGTCTATTCCCTTCATTCTCCCACATCTCAAAGTCTAGTCCCTTCATTCTCCCACATCTCATAGTCTAGTCCCTTCATTCTCCCACATCTCAAGTCTAGTCCCTTCATTCTCCCACATCTCAAAGTCTATTCACTTCATTCTCCCGCATCTCAAAGTCTATTCCCTTCATTCTCCCACATCTCAAAGTCTAGTCCCTTCATTCTCCCACATCTCAAAGTCTAGTCCCTTCATTCTCCCACATCTCAAAGTCTATTCCCTTCATTCTCCCACATCTCAAAGTCTATTCCCTTCATTCTCCCACATCTCAAAGTCTATTCCCTTCATTCTCCCACATCTCAAAGTCTAGTCCCTTCATTCTCCCACATCTCAAAGTCTAGTCCCTTCATTCTCCCACATCTCAAAGTCTATTCCCTTCATTCTCCCACATCTCAAAGTCTAGTCCCTTCATTCTCCCACATCTCAAAGTCTAGTCCCTTCATTCTCCCACATCTCAAAGTCTAGTCCCTTCATTCTCCCACATCTCAAAGTCTAGTCCCTTCATTCTCCCACATCTCAAAGTCTAGTCCCTTCATTCTCCCACATCTCAAAGTCTAGTCCCTTCATTCTCCCACATCTCATAGTCTAGTCCCTTCATTCTCCCACATCTCAAAGTCTAGTCCCTTCATTCTCCCACATCTCATAGTCTAGTCCCTTCATTCTCCCACATCTCATAGTCTAGTCCCTTCATTCTCCCACATCTCATAGTCTAGTCCCTTCATTCTCCCACATCTCAAAGTCTAGTCCCTTCATTCTCCCACATCTCAAAGTCTAGTCCCTTCATTCTCCCACATCTCATAGTCTAGTCCCTTCATTCTCCCACATCTCATAGTCTAGTCCCTTCATTCTCCCACATCTCATAGTCTAGTCCCTTCATTCTCCCACATCTCATAGTCTAGTCCCTTCATTCTCCCACATCTCAAAGTCTAGTCCCTTCGTTCTCCCACATCTCAAAGTCTAGTCCCTTCATTCTCCCACATCTCAAAGTCTAGTCCCTTCATTCTCCCACATCTCAAAGTCTATTCCCTTCATTCTCCCACATCTCAAAGTCTAGTCCCTTCATTCTCCCACATCTCATAGTCTAGTCCCTTCATTCTCCCACATCTCATAGTCTAGTCCCTTCATTCTCCCACATCTCATAGTCTAGTCCCTTCATTCTCCCACATCTCAAAGTCTAGTCCCTTCATTCTCCCACATCTCAAAGTCTAGTCCCTTCATTCTCCCACATCTCAAAGTCTAGTCCCTTCATTCTCCCACATCTCAAAGTCTAGTCCCTTCGTTCTCCCACATCTCAAAGTCTATTCCCTTCATTCTCCCACATCTCAAAGTCTAGTCCCTTCATTCTCCCACATCTCATAGTCTAGTCCCTTCATTCTCCCACATCTCAAAGTCTATTCCCTTCGTTCTCCCACATCTCAAAGTCTAGTCCCTTCATTCTCCCACATCTCAAAGTCTATTCCCTTCATTCTCCCACATCTCAAAGTCTAGTCCCTTCATTCTCCCACATCTCATAGTCTAGTCCCTTCATTCTCCCACATCTCAAAGTCTAGTCCCTTCATTCTCCCACATCTCAAAGTCTATTCCCTTCATTCTCCCGCATCTCAAAGTCTAGTCCCTTCATTCTCCCACATCTCATAGTCTAGTCCCTTCATTCTCCCACATCTCATAGTCTAGTCCCTTCATTCTCCCACATCTCATAGTCTAGTCCCTTCATTCTCCCACATCTCAAAGTCTAGTCCCTTCATTCTCCCACATCTCATAGTCTAGTCCCTTCATTCTCCCACATCTCATAGTCTAGTCCCTTCATTCTCCCACATCTCATAGTCTAGTCCCTTCATTCTCCCACATCTCAAAGTCTAGTCCCTTCATTCTCCCACATCTCAAAGTCTAGTCCCTTCATTCTCCCACATCTCAAAGTCTATTCCCTTCATTCTCCCACATCTCAAAGTCTAGTCCCTTCATTCTCCCACATCTCAAAGTCTAGTCCCTTCATTCTCCCACATCTCAAAGTCTATTCCCTTCATTCTCCCACATCTCAAAGTCTAGTCCCTTCATTCTCCCACATCTCATAGTCTAGTCCCTTCATTCTCCCACATCTCAAAGTCTAGTCCCTTCATTCTCCCACATCTCAAAGTCTATTCCCTTCATTCTCCCGCATCTCAAAGTCTATTCCGTTCATTCTCCCACATCTCAAAGTCTAGTCCCTTCATTCTCCCACATCTCAAAGTCTAGTCCCTTCATTCTCCCACATCTCAAAGTCTATTCCCTTCATTCTCCCACATCTCAAAGTCTAGTCCCTTCATTCTCCCACATCTCAAAGTCTATTCCCTTCATTCTCCCACATCTCAAAGTCTAGTCCCTTCATTCTCCCACATCTCAAAGTCTAGTCCCTTCATTCTCCCACATCTCAAAGTCTATTCCCTTCATTCTCCCACATCTCAAAGTCTAGTCCCTTCGTTCTCCCACATCTCAAAGTCTAGTCCCTTCATTCTCCCACATCTCAAAGTCTATTCCCTTCATTCTCCACATCTCAAAGTCTATTCCCTTCATTCTCCCACATCTCAAAGTCTAGTCCCTTCATTCTCCCACATCTCAAAGTCTAGTCCCTTCATTCTCCCACATCTCAAAGTCTATTCCCTTCATTCTCCCACATCTCAAAGTCTATTCCCTTCATTCTCCCACATCTCAAAGTCTAGTCCCTTCATTCTCCCACATCTCAAAGTCTATTCCCTTCATTCTCCCACATCTCAAAGTCTAGTCCCTTCATTCTCCCACATCTCATAGTCTAGTCCCTTCATTCTCCCACATCTCAAAGTCTAGTCCCTTCATTCTCCCACATCTCAAAGTCTATTCCCTTCATTCTCCCGCATCTCAAAGTCTATTCCCTTCATTCTCCCACATCTCAAAGTCTAGTCCCTTCATTCTCCCACATCTCAAAGTCTAGTCCCTTCATTCTCCCACATCTCAAAGTCTAGTCCCTTCATTCTCCCACATCTCAAAGTCTATTCCCTTCATTCTCCCACATCTCAAAGTCTATTCCCTTCATTCTCCCACATCTCAAAGTCTATTCCCTTCATTCTCCCACATCTCAAAGTCTAGTCCCTTCATTCTCCCACATCTCAAAGTCTAGTCCCTTCATTCTCCCACATCTCAAAGTCTATTCCCTTCATTCTCCCACATCTCAAAGTCTAGTCCCTTCGTTCTCCCACATCTCAAAGTCTAGTCCCTTCATTCTCCCACATCTCAAAGTCTATTCCCTTCATTCTCCCACATCTCAAAGTCTATTCCCTTCATTCTCCCACATCTCAAAGTCTAGTCCCGTCATTCTCCCACATCTCAAAGTCTAGTCCCTTCATTCTCCCACATCTCAAAGTCTATTCCCTTCATTCTCCCACATCTCAAAGTCTAGTCCCTTCATTCTCCCACATCTCAAAGTCTAGTCCCTTCATTCTCCCACATCTCAAAGTCTATTCCCTTCATTCTCCCACATCTCAAAGTCTAGTCCCTTCATTCTCCCACATCTCAAAGTCTAGTCCCTTCATTCTCCCACATCTCAAAGTCTAGTCCCTTCATTCTCCCACATCTCAAAGTCTAGTCCCTTCATTCTCCCACATCTCAAAGTCTAGTCCCTTCATTCTCCCACATCTCAAAGTCTATTCCCTTCATTGTCCCACATCTCAAAGTCTAGTCCCTTCATTCTCCCGCATCTCAAAGTCTAGTCCCTCCCATATCTGGATCCTCTGTCCTGCCAGATCGTGCATTCCCATCTCGCAACTTTTGTGTCAGGCCCTGATAGCTCCGAGCAACTCAATTTTGGCCTCTTTGTCAAACTCCCATTAACTCTAGTGGCCTTCGTAATTTGGTCAAACTTCCTTAGTAAAGAATTTTTTAACTTCGTTCCGGGCTCCAGCTAGTTGATCAGTGCTGAGCTCTCTCTGGGTGGACAGAAAGATCGGCTGTTATTGAAGGTTTTATCGACACTTAAGCCATTTTACACTGAATGTACTTTCAATAGAAGTTCTTTTATTTATAGAAAGGATATTGCAGAAAAATTCTGCTTCGATTCCCTACTCCACAGAAATCTCAGCCATCGCAACTAGCCCACGCTCTAATCGCAGTGTTTTTGCTTTAGTTAGAGTTTTTGAATTCGTGCGGTTAACTAAGTTTTTTTGCGGGGTCGTTATTCTAGTCTCATTCCAAGAATTTCAGAAAGCAAGTTTCTATAATTAGTTTAAAATAGCTTATGTAGGAAGTGGGAATGAAATGTGGCAAGTAGGAGTGAAATATGGCATGCAGGAGTGAAATGTGGCAAGCAGGAGTGAAATGTGGCAAGTAGGAGTGAAATATGGCATGCAGGAGTGAAATGTGGCAAGCAGGAGTGAAATGTGGCAAGCAGGAGTGAAATGTGGCAAGTAGGAGTGAAATGTGGCAAGTAGGAGTGAAATGTGGCAAATAGGAGTGAAATGTGGCAAGTAGGAGTGAAATGGGGCAAATAGGAGTGAAATGGGGCAAGTAGGAGTGAAATGTGGCAAGCAGGAGTGAAATGTGGCAAGTAGGAGTGAAATGGGGCAAATAGGAGTGAAATGTGGCAAGCAGGAGTGAAATGTGGCAAGTAGGAGTGAAATGGGGCAAATAGGAGTGAAATGGGGCAAGTAGGAGTGAAATGTGGCAAGCAGGAGTGAAATGTGGCAAGTAGGAGTGAAATGGGGCAAATAGGAGTGAAATGTGGCAAGTAGGAGTGAAATGTGGCAAATAGGAGTGAAATGGGGCAAATAGGAGTGAAATGGGGCAAATAGGAGTGAAATGGGGCAAATAGGAGTGAAATGTGGCAAGTAGAAGCGAAATGTGGCAAGTAGGAGTGAAATGGGGCAAATAGGAGTGAAATGGGGCAAATAGGAGTGAAATGTGGCAAGTAGGAGTGAAATGTGGCAAGCAGGAGTGAAATGTGGCAAGCAGGAGTGAATTGTTTAAATTTAGAGTCAAATGTGGGAAGTGGGAAAAGTGAAAGTAGGATTTTATTCTTAGCCCGCATTCTGAGCTTGATTGAGATTGGATTGCTCAAATCAAGCTGAGATTGCCCGTCTGTGTTTTAGCGTCCCCCTTTGTCTTAATTATCGAATCTTTTCTCTCCTTTCTTCTGGCATTTGTTCAGTCTCCAAAGGAATGCAGACGCTAAACATTGTCAAAAAATGATTTCGACTATCTCGTCCATTGTTGTGCTTAATTTTTCTTTAAACCGTTGTTCATAACTAGCCAACTATAATAGCTAAGAGAGTGGCGTCTTATTTCTAATGAGATTTCAAGGATGATTTCCTTGATCATTTGAAAATTCTGGCACGCAATTCATGGCTTGAAAAAGCGGAATCTAATCCCCACTTTTTGTATATTCGATCGCTGCTTGTCTGATTCTGGGACAACAGCATGCAACACCAGGATTCGTAAAATGAGACTCAAGAGTCTGACGGGCTTGACGACGAGAACAGCTCTTTTGAGTTCTTTTGGATTCCTATGATTTTCGATTAATTAATTTCCTTTGCAGTTTTAACCCTTGTCTGTCCCCGAGACACCCCTGTCTGTCCCCGAGACACCCCCTGTCTGTCCCCGAGACACCCCCTGTCTGTCCCCGAGACACCCCCTGTCTGTCCCCGAGACACCCCCTGTCTGTCCCCGAGACCCCTCTGTCTGTCCCCGAGACCCCCTCTGTCTGTCCCCGAGACACCCTGTCTGTCCCCGAGACACCCTGTCTGTCCCCGAGACCCCTCTGTCTGTCCCCGAGACCCCCTCTGTCTGTCCCCGAGACACCCTGTCTGTCCCCGAGACACCCTGTCTGTCCCCGAGACCCCTCTGTCTGTCCCCGAGACACCCTGTCTGTCCCCGAGACCCCTCTGTCTGTCCCCGAGACACCCTGTCTGTCCCCGAGACCCCCTCTGTCTGTCCCCGAGACCCCCTCTGTCTGTCCCCGAGACCCCTCTGTCTGTCCCCGAGACACCCTGTCTGTCCCCGAGACCCCTCAATCTGTCCTTCTGACTCCCTCAATCTCTCCTTCTGACTCCCTCAATCTGTCCTTCTGACTCCCTCAATCTCTCCTTCTGACTCCCTCAATCTGTCCTTCTGACTCCCTCTCTCTGTTAACCCACTGTCAAGTGTCAGTTTCATTAACGGCTCCTTAATTTTCGCACTGTACAGCAGTCAATCCTATTGATTATAACTTTAATGCTTTCAGAGTGCAAGAGGTTCTTAAATTATGGTGAAAGCAACGGGTCTGTTGTTGTTGCCTATTGTAGTATTCTCTGCAGGTCGCAATTAAAAGCACTTACCTGTTGATTTGAAGATAAAAGCTGCAAATCAAGCCTGCAATAGATGCAACATAGTCCTAGAAAGGAAAATGCTGGCTTGTGTCCAAGGGAAGCTTCAAATTGCTACTCTGCACTGCTCACTCGTAAGGCGGAAAGCTCTTATTTTGGTCGCCCTTAAAAAATCCTCGTCTGTTCTTGACCTCTTTCATCCTCTCTTTCATGCTTTAATACTTTTCTCGGAAATTTTTTTCTAAACCAGTTTTTTTCTTTGCGACTAAACGCCTTGTTTTGCAACGGTTAGTGCTTAAATTAAAAAACAATTATTGATAAGTTCTAATGTGCTTGCATTCATTGTTCGTTTGGCTGCTGATGAGGGAGTAAGAGAATGCGACAATGAGAGAGAGGGGGAGAAGTAGAGAGAGAGAGGGAGAGAGAGGGAGAAGGAGAGAGAGGGAGAAGGAGAGAGAGGGAGAAGTAGAGAGAGAGAGGGAGAAGTAGAGAGAGAGAGGGAGAAGTAGAGAGAGAGAGGGAGAAGTAGAGAGAGAGAAGGAGAGAGAGGGAGAAGGAGAGAGAGGGAGCAAAAGCAGAGAAAAAGCAAAAGAGAGAAAAAGCAGATTTTACAAATGTAATCATAGCGCGGCGCAGTCAGCTTCTAGCTAGATTCAGGTCGTGTAAGTACAATCGTAGAAACCCGTCCAACAATGATGAAATGTGATAAAATTAGGTCTAGAGAGAGACCGTGTAAGTGCGAATGAGAAAAGCTGCAACACAAGCCAAACAGCGACCTCGGAGAGGAAACTCTGCTTCCGTGCTCAAGTTCGCTTTCGGAATGGCAGTTGGAGCGAAAAGTTCTCGAACGGATAAGGGGCGGCGCCTGATATTAGATGTGCGCAGAAAGAATTGGATCTGGGGCTGGGATGTTTGGCGTATGGCTGTGCTGACACGGGCAAGACCAGTGTCGAATTCCCACACTGATCTTCTACTCGGGATCAAACTATGAGACAGAGAAACGGCGAGAAAGAGTAAGTGAATGTAAAATTGTGGAAGAAATAGCACGCTTTCCAATGACCCCCCAGCTGACAAAATATCCCCTCTGCTGACAAATGATCCCTCAGCTGACAAAATATCCCCTCAGCTGACAAATGATCCCTCAGCTAGCATATGACCTCTTCTCAGCTAGCATATGACCTCTTTTCAGCTGGCATATGATCACTCAGCTGGCATATGACCTCTTCTCAGCTAGCATATGACCACTTCTCAGCTAGCATATGACCTCTTCTCAGCTAGCATATGACCTCTTCTCAGCTAGCATATGACCTCTTCTCAGCTAGCATATGACCACTTCTCAGCTAGCATATGACCTCTTCTCAGCTAGCATATGACCTCTTCTCAGCTAGCATATGACCACTTCTCAGCTAGCATATGACCTCTTCTCGGCTAGCATATGACCTCTTCTCAGCTAGCATATGACCTCTTCTCAGCTAGCATATGACCTCTTCTCAGCTAGCATATGACCATCTTCTCAGCTAGCATATGACCTCTTCTCGGCTAGCATATGACCTCTTCTCAGCTAGCATATGACCACTTCTCAGCTAGCATATGACCTCTTCTCAGCTAGCATATGACCATCTTCTCAGCTAGCATATGACCTCTTCTCAGCTAGCATATGACCTCTTCTCAGCTAGCATATGACCACTTCTCAGCTAGCATATGACCTCTTCTCGGCTAGCATATGACCTCTTCTCAGCTAGCATATGACCTCTTCTCAGCTAGCATATGACCTCTTCTCAGCTGGCATATGACCTCTTCTCAGCTAGCATATGACCTCTTCTCAGCTGGCATATGACCTCTTCTCGGCTAGCATATGACTTCTTCTCAGCTAGCATATGACCTCTTCTCAGCTAGCATAATGTCCCTCAGCTGGCATATGTGACCTATGACAAAAAGACAAAATATGAGAAACATTTTTTGTTATTTAGAATAAATTGTTAGTTATTCGTTAGTTATTAATTTTAAAGATTTAGAAATGCGCAAAAATACTTGTTGACAAAGTCTCGCAGATTTTTTTCACTAGCAATCCAGGGGCGGTATTGTAGTGTGAAAAACATAATTTAGTTAACAATTTTTGTAGTGGATTTTTTTTTCAACTGGATTTGAAAAGACCGTTTTTCCCCTGCGCCGAGGATAAACGACGTCAAAGTAGAGTTCTATCTTACATTTTATAGTGCTTGCATGCTTGACGTATTTGGTTAGAAATAAAACTAATCAGTAACCATAGTAACGAAAACTAGCTTTGGCTGTCAATCAATTTCTCTCCATATCTATCAGTACAATGCTCTTAAAAAACGAAAAAAAATATTGTCTAGTGCAGCAGCCACGAGTGCAAATCAAACATGGCGTAATGATTTTTGCTTTTTAAAAGCATTGCTTTAAAAAAGATTAAAGAACTGCTGCAACTGTCGCCGCAGTCTTGTAGAGGAAAATAACTCTTGGAGTCTCGAGACCCCTGAATAGAACTGCTATTCCGCTAGCCAGCTCAATGTACGATGTATTCAGACTGCCGTTTTTATTCACTCACGAACTCACTTATGAACTCACTCATGAACTCACTACTGAACTCACTTATGAACTCACTCATGAACTCACTCATGAACTCACTAATGAACTCACTCATGAACTCACTTATGAACTCACTCACGAACTCACTCATGAACTCACTCATGAACTCACTCATGAACTCACTAATGAACTCACTCATGAACTCACTAATGAACTCACTAATGAACTCACTCATGAACTCACTAATGAACTCACTCATGAACTCACTGACGAACTCACTGACGAACTCACTAACTCACTCATGAACTCACTCATGAACTCACTCATGAACTCACTCATGAACTCACTCATGAACTCACTCACAAACTCACTCATGAACTCACTAATGAACTCACTCATGAACTCACTTATGAACTCACTCACGAACTCACTGACGAACTCACTGACGAACTCACAAACTCACTCATGAACCCACTAATGAACTCACTCATGAACTCACTTATGAACTCACTCACGAACTCACTGACGAACTCACTGACGAACTCACAAACTCACTCATGAACTCACTAATGAACTCACTCATGAACTCACTTATGAACACACTCACGAACTCACTGACAAGCTCACAAACTCACTCATGAACTCGTGGCTCTTCCAAAAGCTGTGTACACTTGTTCAGTCATTGGACTGAAGGCCGCCACGTTCACCAAAATTTCTAACCCAACTGATGCCGAGACACAAGAGAATTAGGTGTCCTACTCAATTACGCAGAATAATTCCCTCAATTAGGCTGAGATTCGAACCCCTGAACTCTGTGTAAGAAATTCGAACCTGATGCACCTAAATCCCGCACCCACAGAGTGCTTCCAATCGTCCGAGTGGGCGCTTACATTGTGCGGCCTTGGTCCGGACTGGGCCTCCTTGGCTCAGGCGGCCAGGGCTGCCGATGGTCCCGACGCCTGGTCTGCCACCGCGACCCCGGCAGCGGCAACCGTCGCCACCGCCGCCCCCGCCGCCGCAGCGGCCGGTGCCACCGCTGCAGCCTCGGCCACCGCCGACTGCGGCCACCGCGAGCTGTCAGGCCACACAGTCGAATGCGCCGCCCGCCAGCTGGCCGAATCAGCAGACGCCGACGATGCGATTGACGATGCGGCGCGTCTGCCGGCCCGTCTGCTGCTCGACTCGAATGTCAACAACGGCGGCGGCGGCAGTGGCAACGGAAGCGGCAACGGAAGCGGCGAAGGCGGAGGCGCCAACAATGAGCTGCTCCAGAAGCTTGAGAAGCTGCGCCAGTGCCTGGCGGTGACTTACTCACCGGCCAGCGCCAGCCAGTTCACCTGCCACCAGCCGGCGGAGACGCCGAGCCGCATCACCGAAATCCTGCTGGGCTGGCGCCGCTCCGCCGAAGCGGCGGCTGCTGCGGCCGCCGCCGCTGCCGAAGCCGCCCTGCCGACGTCGCACGCCGCCGAATTTTCGATCCGCCTGAGCGCTGCCACTGCAGCCGCCGTTGCCACGGCCGGCGCCGGCGCAGATGCCGACTCCAGCAGCGCCGCTGACTCTCCGCTGACCGGAGCCTGCGCTGTCTACCAAGGCCTGGACAGCGCCCTGCACCCGCTGGGCGGGCCGCACGCTCTTCTCCTAGCCTTCGCCCACACAGTCGGCTGCTGTGACGCCGAGTCCGCTCAGACCGACGCTCTTGACCTACTGCTCACCGCAGTTCGCCGCTCGCCGGCTCTCGGCGCCGCCTTCAACCGGTCAGCCGGCTTTGCCATGCTGGCCCGAGTCCTGGCGCATCCGCGCTGCCAGCTGCGCCGGCGCGGCCTCGCCCTGCTATTGAACGCCGCGGCCAGCGAGACGGTGGCCCTGCCCGACTGCGGTGGCGCCGTTGTCTCCGGCCACTCCGCCATGCTCCGCTGTCCGCCACTGGTGCGCGATGTCCTGCTGTGCTGGGACCTGTGGGACCGGCTCTCCGACGACCTGCTCGACCTGCTTCTGGACGGCCTGCTGAGCTTCCTGGCCACGACCAATCCACACCGCCTGCTGAATGCCAACCAGCTGCAACGGCTGGGCACCGTGCGCTCGCTCCTGTTCGCCTGCGCCGATCGCGTCATCTCCGGCGGCATCGGCGGCGGTGTCTTAGGCGGCGGCGGCAGCGGAGGCGGCGGCGCTGTCGGCCGTCTGCCCTCCGGCCGAGCCGTCGACAGGCTGGCCGCCCTCCTGTCCGGCTGCATCGGCCGGCCTGCCAGCCTGCCGGACCTGGCCTGCCTGTGCGACTGCGTCCTGCTGCTGCACCCGCCAGCCAGCACCTACGTGTGCTTCGACTCGAACAAATTCTACTTCAGCCTGAGGCCTTGTGAGTCACTGCCCGATGCCCTGCTGTTCATTGAGATTTATTGATTAGAGATCTGAGTCTGTTGCTGTCTGTTTCTGCTGCTGCTGTTGCTACTAATTTCTGATTTAGCACAGCTGTCGCCCATCTCTCGCTAATCTCATTTTGTCGGCTCTGCGCGTGTGCCAGCTGTGGGGTGGGGCGCTGTGTTCGGCCGATAGAAACAAAATTGACGCAAAGTAATCGAATCATCGGAACATGCTGTTTCATACGTGTGCTCGCACTTTACCGCTCTAGACTGTGCACTATTGCAGTAAGCGGCCATTGCTTAGAGTCACCCCAATAGATAATGTCAGCGAGTTCTACCCACATAAACACTAGTTGTATTCTTTCACATTTTTCTATACATATCGGCTGACATTGCTAATAAGGTAAAGCTCTGTCAATACTACGGAATCCAATATAAGGGCCTAATATTCGATATTATTTATTATGATATTGTGAAACTTTGCCTTCATATCCCAGTTGGCAAAACTATTTCCCATTCCTTAATGATTCCCCCAGTATGGAGATTATCCTAATAATCCCCGTGTTAATCTCGCTGTACTCCATCTATTACAATGCCTCTCCCTTTTGTCTCGATACGTTGGTCTCTTCTCGGCCTCTCAAGAAATTTTGGGCATAATAGTAATGTCAGTTTGCAGAAACTTTTTCATGCACAAAAGCAGAATTATTCTCTTATTTGTGTGTTTGTTTTTTGTAAGTTAAGCTTGTTGCTGTTCTAGTTGTATCCTTTTCCCCATATTTAAAAGGTTTCGGTGTCTTCTATTTTTTATATTAGATACTTACTAGCTCTGCTACTTTTGTTTTCGAACAATATTTTTAGGCCACCGAAAAAGCACTGAGTAGAACTAATACTTTTGTGTTTTCCTCTCCGAATACTGTTCTAAACTCGTAGGTATTTGAATTACAAACTATTCTTTTATGTCAGACGTCATCCCTTATAACGTCATTAGTTTCATCCTCAATGATGTCATTAGTGCCATCCTCAATGACGTCATTAGTGCCATCCTCAATGACGTCGTTAGTGCCATCCTCAATGACGTCATTAGTATCATCCTCAATGACGTCATTAGTGCCATCCTCAATGACGTCATTAGTATCATCCTCAATGACATCATTAGTATCATCCTCAATGACGTCATTAGTTTCATCCTCAATGACGTCATTAGTTTCATCCTCAATGATGTCATTAGTTTCATCCTCAATGACGTCATTAGTTTCATCCTCAATGATGTCATTAGTGCCATCCTCAATGACGTCATTAGTATCATCCTTAATGACGTCATTAGTGCCATCCTCAATGACGTCATTAGTGCCATCCTCAATGACGTCATTAGTGTCATCCTCAATGACGTCATTAGTGTCATCCTCAATGACGTCATCAGTGCCATCCTTAATGACGTCATTTAGTGTCATCCTTAATGACGCCATTAGTATCATCCTCAATGACGTCATTAGTGCCATCCTTAATGACGTCATTAGTGCCATCCCTAATGACGTCATTTAGTGTCATCCTTAATGACGCCATTTAGTGCCATCCATATTGTCATTACCTCCTAATAACATTAAGTTAGGTAATAAGTTAGGTAGAGGTAATAGTCTAATCCTCTATTGACATCATTAGTGACTAAGTATTTTTTGCGCGCAGATAATTTCAATATTTTGTTATAGATAATAGATAATAGATAAAGAAGCAGACTGGAGATTTATTCTCATATCAAATTTCCCAAAGAAGCTGATCATTGTGAATGGTATCAAATGAGGCTGCTTCAATAGATTGCGTGCCTGCCTAGCCGGTCAGGCAATTGCCGCACTAACTATTGGTTATTATCTGCACTCAGGCTAACTCCACTTTAAGTTTATTTTTAGTAACAAAAGGGCTCTTGTTTAAAAATAATGCTATATTTCTACTTCACCGTTCATCTGTTGCCTTCTCTTTGATTTTAGATGTTGAGGTTTAAAGATTTAAACGAAACAATATTGAACTGTAATGTCTAGTTAAAAAAATTACGCTCTAGAAGTCTCAAAAAAGTTAAAAATTATGTGCACGTACGCTCGGATGCAGGGCTGAGGCAACCCATAGACTATTGGCAGGGCTGAGGCAACCCATAGACTATTAGCAGGGCTGAGGCAACCCATAGACTATTGGCAGGGCTGAGGCAACCCATAGACTATTGGCAGGGCTGAGGCAACCCATAGACTATTGTCAGTGTTGAGGCAACCCATAGACTATTGGCAGGGCTGAGGCAACCCATAGACTATTGGCAGGGCTGAGGCAACCCATAGACTATTGTCAGTGTTGAGGCAACCCATAGACTATTGGCAGGGCTGAGGCAACCCATAGACTATTGGCAGGGCTGAGGCAACCCATAGACTATTGGCAGGGCGGAGGCAACCCATAGACTATTAGCAGGGCTGAGGCAACCCATAGACTATTGTCAGTGTTGAGGCAACCCATAGACTATTGGCTGGGCTGAGGCAACCCATAGACTATTGGCAGGGCTGAGGCAACCCATAGACTATTAGCAGGGCTGAGGCAACCCATAGACTATTGGCAGGGCGGAGGCAACCCATAGACTATTAGCAGGGCTGAGGCAACCCATAGACTATTGTCAGTGTTGAGGCAACCCATAGACTATTGGCTGGGCTGAGGCAACCCATAGACTATTGGCAGGGCTGAGGCAACCCATAGACTATTAGCAGGGCTGAGGCAACCCATAGACTATTGGCAGGGCTGAGGCAACCCATAGACTGTTGGCAGGGCTGAGGCAACCCATAGACTATTGGCAGGGCGGAGGCAACCCATAGACTATTAGCAGGGCTGAGGCAACCCATAGACTATTGTCAGTGTTGAGGCAACCCATAGACTATTGGCAGGGCTGAGGCAACCCATAGACTATTGGCAGGGCTGAGGCAACCCATAGACTATTGGCAGGGCTGAGGCAACCCATAGACTATTGGCAGGGCGGAGGCAACCCATAGACTATTAGCAGGGCTGAGGCAACCCATAGACTATTGTCAGTGTTGAGGCAACCCATAGACTATTGGCAGGGCTGAGGCAACCCATAGACTATTGGCAGGGCTGAGGCAACCCATAGACTATTAGCAGGGCTGAGGCAACCCATAGACTATTGGCAGGGCGGAGGCAACCCATAGACTATTAGCAGGGCTGAGGCAACCCATAGACTATTGTCAGTGTTGAGGCAACCCATAGACTATTAGCAGGGCTGAGGCAACCCATAGACTATTGTCAGTGTTGAGGCAACCCATAGACTATTGGCAGGGCTGAGGCAACCCATAGACTATTGGCAGGGCTGAGGCAACCCATAGACTATTAGCAGGGCTGAGGCAACCCATAGACTATTGGCAGGGCTGAGGCAACCCATAGACTATTGGCAGGGCTGAGGCAACCCATAGACTATTGGCAGGGCGGAGGCAACCCATAGACTATTAGCAGGGCTGAGGCAACCCATAGACTATTGTCAGTGTTGAGGCAACCCATAGACTATTGGCAGGGCTGAGGCAACCCATAGACTATTGGCAGGGCTGAGGCAACCCATAGACTATTAGCAGGGCTGAGGCAACCCATAGACTATTGTCAGTGTTGAGGCAACCCATAGACTATTGGCAGGGCTGAGGCAACCCATAGACTATTAGCAGGGCTGAGGCAACCCATAGACTATTGGCAGGGCTGAGGCAACCCATAGACTGTTGGCAGGGCTGAGGCAACCCATAGACTATTGGCAGGGCGGAGGCAACCCATAGACTATTAGCAGGGCTGAGGCAACCCATAGACTATTGTCAGTGTTGAGGCAACCCATAGACTATTGGCAGGGCTGAGGCAACCCATAGACTATTGGCAGGGCTGAGGCAACCCATAGACTATTAGCAGGGCTGAGGCAACCCATAGACTATTGGCAGGGCTGAGGCAACCCATAGACTATTGGCAGGGCTGAGGCAACCCATAGACTATTGGCAGGGCGGAGGCAACCCATAGACTATTAGCAGGGCTGAGGCAACCCATAGACTATTGTCAGTGTTGAGGCAACCCATAGACTATTGGCAGGGCTGAGGCAACCCATAGACTATTGGCAGGGCTGAGGCAACCCATAGACTATTAGCAGGGCTGAGGCAACCCATAGACTATTAGCAGGGCTGAGGCAACCCATAGACTATTGGCAGGGCTGAGGCAACCCATAGACTATTGTCAGTGTTGAGGCAACCCATAGACTATTGGCAGGGCTGAGGCAACCCATAGACTATTGGCAGGGCTGAGGCAACCCATAGACTATTGTCAGTGTTGAGGCAACCCATAGACTATTGGCAGGGCTGAGGCAACCCATAGACTATCGGCAGGGCTGAGGCAACCCATAGACTATTGGCAGGGCGGAGGCAACCCATAGACTATTAGCAGGGCTGAGGCAACCCATAGACTATTGTCAGTGTTGAGGCAACCCATAGACTATTGGCAGGGCTGAGGCAACCCATAGACTATTGGCAGGGCTGAGGCAACCCATAGACTATTAGCAGGGCTGAGGCAACCCATAGACTATTGGCAGGGCTGAGGCAACCCATAGACTGTTGGCAGGGCTGAGGCAACCCATAGACTATTGGCAGGGCGGAGGCAACCCATAGACTATTAGCAGGGCTGAGGCAACCCATAGACTATTGTCAGTGTTGAGGCAACCCATAGACTATTGGCAGGGCTGAGGCAACCCATAGACTATTGGCAGGGCTGAGGCAACCCATAGACTATTAGCAGGGCTGAGGCAACCCATAGACTATTGGCAGGGCTGAGGCAACCCATAGACTATTGGCAGGGCTGAGGCAACCCATAGACTATTGGCAGGGCGGAGGCAACCCATAGACTATTAGCAGGGCTGAGGCAACCCATAGACTATTGTCAGTGTTGAGGCAACCCATAGACTATTGGCAGGGCTGAGGCAACCCATAGACTATTGGCAGGGCTGAGGCAACCCATAGACTATTGGCAGGGCTGAGGCAACCCATAGACTATTAGCAGGGCTGAGGCAACCCATAGACTATTGGCAGGGCTGAGGCAACCCATAGACTATTGGCAGGGCTGAGGCAACCCATAGACTATCGGTGTAGTTGAGGAAGCCCATAGACGATTAGATGGGTTGAGGCAACCCATGCACTGATTGCTCAGTAGATTGAGGCAAACCGTTTTTTAGAATCGCTTCTCTATAAAATTTCTTCCGCCTAGTTTCTACAGTATTTTATTTTGTTTGATTTTGTTGATGCTCTAGAAAATACGAGTAATTATTTTAATTGGACCCTGAAATCTAGTTTGAGGTCTTTAAAGATGTTTTTCGAAAAAATCGCTGTTGGTAATTTAGTTTAAGATGTCACTTTTTTCTTTGCCTAATTGGAATTGAGCCAGACTCATTGACATCTCCGATATTCTTTGTCATTCAGTCGGATATTACTCGATTCAGTTGGCTGCAATAGAAATATTAGCTGCTTGTTTCTGCGCTGTGAATGGGTGTTTTGTTTCTCAAAGCCCGCATCAATCTCGCCCCCATCCACCCGCTAGGCTAAGCTGCCCTTTCCTCTTATCGATCCCATTTCGATCTTCTCCGTCCGCAGTCAGCCAGCAGGTGAGCGGCGGATTTTCAACCTCGGCCTCTAGCTCGGCGTTGGCCACCGCAGCCAACTGGGCTCTAACCGATGACGTCATTGACAGCGGGGCCAGTCGGAGCGCCAGTAGGTCCAGCCTGTCAGCTTCGGCTGATAGTTCAACTGTAACAGCGACTGCAGCCAATAGCCGAATTAGCAAAAGCGTCAACAATCGCAGTCACAGTCACATTAACAATAGCAATGTTGGTGGCGGCGAGGGCAGTGGTGACTCAGATCACGATGGTAAGTTTTTTTTTAATTAACTTACTTATTGCTGGGGATTGTAGCCCAGCGGTTAACAGTAGGCAGTGGCAGGGGGTATTTGAAATACCTCCCCCTAGTATTTCTACTATTAGTGGCTTCATAATTATGATCAGAAGGTCGGGAGTTCGAATTTTTGCTGAATGGAAAAAATTATTATTTCCTTGTGGCTTTAGTTTACCAAGCTTTAAAATTGGGTAACCAGTGTGGGGGCTACCTTCAGTTCTTTAGAAACGCCGCGCAATAGCTGTACATACTGGCTGTACATACTGGCTGTACATACTGGCTGTACATACTGGCTGTACATACTGGCTGTACATACTGGCTGTACATACTGGATTATGTACCTCAACCAAACTTGCTTCCTGTCTTGTACTATTTTTTCGACTGGTATCGAACAAGCTGGCAGATTTTCGCAGGCCTGAAAATTTCGGAGAGCCTGTCGGCCAGCTGGTTACACGAGGGGTGCCCGAGCGTCCTGGAATTCACCTTATTATAATAATAATGATTGTTTTAGGAGGTCTGCGGGCAATGGCACGTCACTTAGTGAAACTAGACCCGCAGCCGGCGAGGAGGCAATGCTGCCCGTTTCGCTGACTCCTGACTCGCCACAGAGACGGAGTTGATTTGGGAACCGTTGGTGGGACAGTGTATTCCACGCTTTTGAATCTTAGCGGTGGGCACTGCGTAGACGAAATATCGTCCGCCTTGCTTATGGCTTCAAGAACCCCCATTGGTGTCCATCGCACTGTTATAAATTAAGCTGGCATAAGGGATGTTAATACTTGTTATTGCCGTGCTATTAAATTCGAATTTCCCTATTTTTTAATTTCTTTTTTTAATAAAAATTATTCTGCAGATCGAGAACGCACTGGGAGTACCGCAAAAAGTCGCAACAGTTCCGATGTTCAACAGCAGCAGCAGCAGCAGCCGGATGTGCTCGAGGGAACTGCGACATCGCGTCAGGAGCGGGAATTATTTCGCAAATTCTACGCCGAAAACACGGCTGCCGAGGATGCAAGCGAAGCCGGCAGCGTCGGCGAAGCCAATGTCAGCGTCGAGAGCGCCGCCACGGCCACTCTTGAGGAAGCCGCGATGCCACCGGATGTGACAGCTGGCTCCGCGCTGGAGGCGGCTTCAGAGCCGAAGAAGACGCGGCAGCAGAGTGAGCAGAGGCAGAATAGAAAGAAGGAGGCGTCCAACTCGCAGACGGCGCTCGCCAGTGACGATTCCGCCGCGCCGCACCGTCTCCTTGGCGCCCTCATCGGCCTAGTAACGGAGATTGTGCGCGGCCTGACCGATAGCCAGCTTGAGCAGGTGCTCAGCCAGGTGCTACGCCTAGAGTCTATCATAGCTTTAGCTTTGCATCCGTGCGCCGAGGTTCGAATCCGGGTTGCTCAGCTATTCGCCGCCTACGCGACTCGAGCCGCGCAGGCGCGCTCTCTGGCTGGCCGCCTGGCCGAACTCAAAGCCTTCGTGCTCACTGGCAACCAGCTGCGCCAGTATCCGGCCAGCCAGCAGCTGTGGTCTGTGGCAGCCGGCCTAGTGCTGGGCAGTCCGGTTCCCGTGCCCATCGACCAGCCCTGGGAGGCTCTGGCAGCATTCTGGAAGCGCCCGCCCAACAGTCTGCAACGCCGGTCCGCTCCGCTACTGCTGGCCCTGCTTGAGCAGTCTGCTCACAATGGCCGCTTATTCTACTATGGCGTCAGCCTACTCAGACAGCTTTTGCACAACAGCGGGCCAGATTGGACAGGCCTCATGATTGAGTCTGGCCTAGTTGAGTCCATCGCGAATGGTTTATGCGCTTTCTTTACCAATGCGACGGCGGCATCCGCAGATATGGATGCTGAACCAGCGGAAGATGCCGACGGTGGAACGAATTTCAGTCTGCGAGTGCTTGGCGAGATTGAACTGGCCATGGCTAGCGTGGCTATCCACCTGTTCTACAGCCCGGACGCCATGCATGCTCGCCTGTTCGACGATTTATTGCGCCTGTTCGCCGCGCTGGACGCTCGCATGATCGGGCGGCACGGCTGCGCCTGCGAGGCTGGCGAAGCGACCAGACACGTCCTGCTGCACATGCTGCTGGCTGTCCTGCACCGCCTGTTCGCTTGCACCGGCCGCCCAGCCAACGAGTTGATGCCGTTCGAGCAGCAGCTGGCTGGCAAGCGGTCCAGCCTGCAGCTGGCCGAGTCGCTCAATCCGCTCCAGTTTGTCGACTCCCAGAAGCTGCGCGACTTTGCCGCCGCTGCGCCGACCACTGGGCTGGCAACAACTGCTTCTTCTTCCGAGCTGGCCTTGTCAATGACCGCATCGACTTCGTCAGTGTCGCAGCAGCAGCAGTTCACTGCCAGCGGAGTTGCCAATCCAGCCGATCATCAGTCGACCTCGTCGACAACTTCAGCTGCTTCGTTGCTTGGCGTCGGCGGCGTCGGCGGCGGCGGCATCGGCTCGGAGTCGGGTCGCACCGCGGAGCTCGGCGCCAGGCTGCGTCGCCTGCTGCCAGCGCTGGCGGACGCCCTGATCCTGCTGCCGCCCTTGGAGGGTCGCCTGACCCAGACGGTCCGCCTGGCCGCCGTGTTCGAACGCTCCATCTTCGAGCTGCTCCTTCGCGGCCTGTCCGAGTGCCTGGGCAAGAGGCGCAGCCCGCAGTGGCACCTGCTGATGCTGCAGGTCAGGGACCCGCTGAAGGTGCAGCTGTACCGCTTGCTGGCCCACTTGGTGTCCTCGGCTTCGTCGCCGGAGCAGCGCCTATTCGCAGTGCACACTTTGGCAGCCGAGAGTCGAGCTCGCGACCTAATAAGGCTGTGCTGCTCGGCCAGCGGACAGGCCTGCGTTTCGGCCGACTGGAGCCCGGAGGCCGGCCTCGCCAATCTCTACAGCCTGCTATCCGACATGCTCACCCTGCCGGAGCTGCAGTACAGCAGCGTGCGCGACGATCTAGTCAACCTGTTGAATGTCCTGCGCGAGGCCGGAGCCGAGGCCGCCGACCCTCCAGCCAGAGCCAAGGCCAGGCGGACCTGGCAGCTGGGCCTGGCCGAGGCCGCCCTGGCCTTCGACGCTTCGAGACAGGCGGGTCTGGAGGCTTGGATGGCGCGGCTGCGGGCGGAGGCAGGCAAGCTCAGCCACCTGGCTATGGACGTCACCAAGCTGGTGGTGGCGGCGCAGAATGCACAGCGCAAGCGCCTGCTGGACGATATGAAGGTGGGTCCGTGTGTCATTTTATTTGAGTCTGTAATAGTCTGTGACAGTCTATGTGAGTCTGTAACAGTCTGCGACAGTCTATGCGTGTCTGTAACAGTCTGCGACAGTCTATGTGAGTCTGTAACAGTCTGTGCCAGTCTATGTGTGTCCAGTCTATGTGTGTCTGTAACAGTCTGCGACAGTCTATGTGAGTCTGTAACAGTCTGCGACAGTCTATGCGTGTCTGTAACAGTCTGTGACAGTCTTTTGTGTGTCTGTAACAGTCTGCGACAGTCTATGCGTGTCTGTAACAGTCTGCGACAGTCTTTTGTGTGTCTGTAACAGTCTGTGCCAGTCTATGTGTGTCTGTAACAGTCTGTGACAGTCTATGTGTGTCTGTAACAGACTGTGCCAGTCTATGTGTGTCTGTAACAGACTGTGCCAGTCTATGTGAGTCTGTAACAGACTGTGCCAGTCTATGTGTGTCTGTAACAGACTGTGCCAGTCTATGTGTGTCTGTAACAGACTGTGCCAGTCTATGTGAGTCTGTAACAGACTGTGCCAGTCTATGTGTGTCTGTAACAGACTGTGCCAGTCTATGTGAGTCTGTAACAGACTGTGCCAGTCTATGTGAGTCTGTAACAGTCTGTGCCAGTCTATGTGAGTCTGTAACAGTCTGCGCCAGTCTATGTGTGTCTGTAACAGTCTGTGCCAGTCTATGTGTGTCTGTAACAGTCTGTGCCAGTCTATGTGTGTCTGTAACAGTCTGTGCCAGTCTATGTGTGTCTGTAACAGTCTGTGCCAGTCTATGCGTGTCTGTAACAGTCTGCGACAGTCTATGTGTGTCTGTAACAGTCTGTGCCAGTCTATGCGTGTCTGTAACAGTCTGTGCCAGTCTATGTGTGTCTGTAACAGTCTGTGCCAGTCTATGCGTGTCTGTAACAGTCTGCGACAGTCTATGCGTGTCTGTAACAGTCTGTGCCAGTCTATGCGTGTCTGTAACAGTCTGTGACAGTCTATGCGTGTCTGTAACAGACTGTGCCAGTCTATGTGAGTCTGTAACAGACTGTGACAGTCTATGTGTGTCTGTAACAGTCTGTGCCAGTCTATGTGTGTCTGTAACAGTCTGTGCCAGTCTATGTGTGTCTGTAACAGTCTGTGCCAGTCTATGTGTGTCTGTAACAGTCTGTGCCAGTCTATGTGAGTCTGTAACAGTCTGTGACAGTCTATGTGAGTCTGTAACAGTCTGTGCCAGTCTATGTGTGTCTGTAACAGTCTGTGCCAGTCTATGTGAGTCTGTAACAGTCTGTGACAGTCTATGTGAGTCTGTAACAGTCTGTGACAGTCTTTTGTGTGTCTGTAACAGCCTGTATATAAAAAGCTGAAATATTCCGTTTACTTCTCGTCTCGTCTCTCTTGATGATTGATTTCTGTCTGTCAACAGTTGAGAAGTTGCAGCGATCTTCTGTTGCTACGGTGTCAGATTAATCTATTTGTTTAGCTTAAGAAAATTGTGCCACTAGCACGCACATTTAATCATAAACTAACTTTCCGCTTAACTTTTTTCTCGATAAGAGATCGATAAGAGTCATTTACGTTGGAGCAAAAATTCATTTTTTGGCCGATAATACAGCGCATGATATTTTCTTATTAATAAAAAAATTAGGGTATTTAATTTATGGTTTTAAAAAGTCTACTTGGAAACAAGGAGTGAAAATTCATCTTCACTCCTTGTTGTGCTTGTAATTATTAAAGATAGACACCTGTAATGATTGAAGATGGACACCTGTAATTATTGAAGATAGACACCTGTAATGACTGAAGATGGACACCTGTAATGACTGAAGATGGGCACTTGTAATGATTGATGATGGACACCTGTAATGATTGAAGATGGACACCTGTAATGACTGAAGATGGACACCTGTAATGATTGAAGATGGACACCTGTAATGACTGAAGATGGACACCTGTAATGACTGAAGATGGACACCTGTAATGACTGAAGATAGACACCTGTAATGACTGAAGATGGACACCTGTAATGACTGAAGATGGGCACCTGTAATGACTGAAGATGGACACCTGTAATGACTGAAGATAGACACTTGTAATGATTGATGATGGACACCTGTAATGATTGAAGATGGACACCTGTAATGATTGAAGATGGACACTTGTAATGACTGAAGATGGACACCTGTAATGACTGAAGATGGACACTTGTAATGATTGATGATGGACACCTGTAATGATTGAAGATGGACACCTGTAATGACTGAAGATGGACACCTGTAATGACTGAAAATTGGCACACCTGTAATAACAGAATATTGTAAGTTCTTGAAGACATGCTGAAAAGGGAATAACTAAATGACACCATTACCTAGTCCATCTCCTTGACCATTCAATTAATCTATTTGGTCGCATGGTAACAATCCCCAAGGTTTTGCTGGCCTTTCTGCGTGTGTGTGTTTCTGCCAGCAAATGGACCCGCTAGCCCGTTAATGTAGTCTGGAATTAGTCAATCAGAGCATAAAAAAGAAAGTAATTTTTCTCTCTGTGCGGTTCAAGTCATCAGAGCGGACTCAGAAGCTGATCCAACTGATAAGAGAAAGCCTTTCTACTCGTAAATTCATTCCTAATGAATTTGAAATGAAATGGACTGTGTCATTAGTTCGGGGAGTGTACAGATGCCGATCTGGTCTGGTTGGTTAAGAAAGTGTATATTAAAACAATAATTTCGTGATCATTTAGTTAAACTCTATAACTATATATTGACTAGCCTTTATGTTTTATAATCTACTCGGGTTTTCTAGGAAAATATAATTTATGACCCCTGAGTGGCAGGTGGTGCAAGGGGAGTGGTAGTGCCAAAATAATATTTTGAATAGTTTGAATTCGCTTGTAGCTGACACTGAAGCTCAAATCTGTTGTCAGTTCGTGCACAACTACAGGCTATATCAGCTGTCTCTAGCCTGTCGATTTTTCATTTGCTAATTTTTATTGTCGAACTGTATGATCCTGTCTTTACACTATAATTGTATTTTGCTATGCTATACTGCTATACCTACTCTGCATATTATGCTAATCTAGTTGTTAGTCCAGTGCCAAATGTAGTTGTTGGTCCAGTACCAAATCTATTTGTTGGTCCAGTACCAAATCTAGTTGTTGGTCCAGTACCAAATGTAGTTGTTAGTCCAGTACCAAATCTAGTTGTTTGTCCAGTACCAAATCTAGTTGTTAGTCCAGTACCAAATCTAGTTGTTTGTCCAGTACCAAATCTAGTTGTTTGTCCAGTACCAAATGTAGCTGTTAGTCCAGTACCAAATCTAGCTGTCAGTCCAGTACCAAATCTAGTTGTTAGTCCAGTACCAAATCTAGCTGTCAGTCCAGTACCAAATCTAGTTGTTGGTCCAGTACCAAATCTAGCTGTCAGTCCAGTACCAAATCTAGCTGTCAGTCCAGTACCAAATCTAGCTGTCAGTCCAGTACCAAATCTAGCTGTCAGTCCAGTACCAAATCTAGTTGTTAGTCCAGTACCAAATCTAGCTGTCAGTCCAGTACCAAATCTAGTTGTTGGTCCAGTACCAAATCTAGCTGTCAGTCCAGTACCAAATCTAGCTGTCAGTCCAGTACCAAATCTAGCTGTCAGTCCAGTACCAAATCTAGCTGTTAGTCCAGTACCAAATCCGTTCCAAACCTTGGCAGGTTCGTCTCGCCTCGAACGTGGACGTTAAGCGTCGCTGGCTCAACCTGGCCGCTCAGCTGACCCACGAGCAGGCCGTCTGGCACCGGCCGGCCACTGACGTGCCGCCGTCCTGGCAGATCGATCCCACCGAGGGACCGTCGCGAGTTCGAGTCCGCCTGAGGCGCTGCCACACCGGCCTGGCAGCCAGATTCTTCAAGCCCGCAGCCAAATGGAAGGCCGAATGGGACCCGGCTGGCGGCCCGCTGACCTTCCTTTTCAAGGAGGACCGCCTAAACGAGGACGCCTCTGCCACGCTGTTCCAGCTGCATCGTAACGACAAGATTCGGCTCAACCGACGCTGCCTGTCCGTGGCCGCGTCAGCCGAGACGCCGGGCGAGTTTCTCATTGGCGAACGGTGCATGTACTTTGTTGGCGACGACACGGTGTGGGATTCTAGCAGGGCTCAGGTAAGATATCTTTGCTGATCGATAATACTTTGGGATCGATAATACATATAGTGCTTCTTTGAAGGTCGATTGTGATCACTATTTGAGGATCGATAGTGATCCCTATTTGAGGATCGATAGTGATCCCTATTTGAGGATCGATAGTTATCCCTATTTGAGTATCGATAGTTATCCCTATTTGAGGATCGATAGTGATCCCTATTTGAGGATCGATAGTGATCCCTATTTGAGGATCGATAGTTATCCCTATTTGAGTATCGATAGTTATCCCTATTTGAGGATCGATAGTGATCCCTATTTGAGGATCGATAGTTATCCCTATTTGAGTATCGATAGTGATCCCTATTTGTGGATCGATAGTGATCCCTATTTGAGGATCGATAGTGATCCCTATTTGAGGATCGATAGTTATCCCTATTTGAGTATCGATAGTGATCCCTATTTGAGGATCCATAGTGATCCCTATTTAAGGATCGATAGTGATCCCTATTTGAGTATCGATAGTGATCCCTATTTGAGGATCCATAGTGATCCCTATTTGTGGATCGATAGTGATCCCTATTTGAGGATCGATAGTTATCCCTATTTGAGGATCCATAGTGATCCCTATTTGAGTATCGATAGTGATCCCTATTTGAGTATCGATAGTTATCCCTATTTGAGTATCGATAGTGATCCCTATTTGAGTATCCGTAGTGATCCCTATTTGTGGATCGATAGTGATCCCTATTTGAGGATCGATAGTGATCCCTATTTGAGGATCGATAGTTATCCCTATTTGAGTATCGATAGTTATCCCTATTTGAGTATCGATAGTGATCCCTATTTGAGTATCGATAGTGATCCCTATTTGAGTATCGATAGTGATCCCTATTTGAGTATCGATAGTGATCCCTATTTGAGTATCGATAGTGATCCCTATTTGAGTATCGATAGTGATCCCTATTTGAGGATCCATAGTGATCCCTATTTGTGGATCGATAGTGATCCCTATTTGAGTATCCGTAGTGATCCCTATTTGAGGATCGATAGTGATCCCTATTTGAGTATCGATAGTGATCCCTATTTGAGTATCCGTAGTGATCCCTATTTGTGGATCGATAGTGATCCCTATTTGAGGATCGATAGTGATCCCTATTTGAGGATCGATAGTGATCCCTATTTGAGGATCGATAGTGATCCCTATTTGAGGATCGATAGTGATCCCTATTTGAGGATCGATAGTTATCCCTATTTGAGGATCGATAGTTATCCCTATTTGAGTATCGATAGTGATCCCTATTTGAGGATCGATAGTGATCCCTATTTGAGGATCGATAGTTGTCCCTATTTGAGTATCGATAGTGATCCCTATTTGAGGATCGATAGTGATCCCTATTTGTGGATCGATAGTGATCCCTATTTGAGGATCGATAGTGATCCCTATTTGAGGATCGATAGTGATCCCTATTTGTGGATCGATAGTGATCCCTATTTGAGTATCGATAGTGATCCCTATTTGAGTATCGATAGTGATCCCTATTTGAGGATCGATAGTGATCCCTATTTGAGGATCCATAGTGATCCCTATTTGTGGATCGATAGTGATCCCTATTTGAGGATCGATAGTGATCCCTATTTGAGGATCGATAGTGATCCCTATTTGAGGATCGATAGTGATCCCTATTTGAGGATCGATAGTGATCCCTATTTGAGGATCCGTAGTGATCCCTATTTAAGGAGCCCCTGTTTGCTTTTGATAATGATCCTTAATGAATTTGTATCATCCCCAGAGCATCATGTTATACTTAAGCAGTCTTGTTCTTGGGACATAGTTTTTCGTAGACAGTTCTTAAATATGAGACCGCTGATGAATTGTACCGCTGTGCGGCTGTTGCTCACGAAAGATTTCCTTAAAAGGCTGCTGGCCCAGTGTGGGGTAAAACTGATAATAATTTCTAAATGAGCCCCTCCCTAAGTGAAGTTAGAAAATGACTCTCGTGAGACAGAGGAGCATTGCTGGTCTCTAGCCAGTGATTTTTTGTTTAATTTATTACTGCCTTTATTATAAGCTGTCTCGGGTACAGTCCGTATGGGATTCTATTTCGAGTCGCGAATATCAGTTTGATATGTGCTCAGCCCTATAATTCATGATAAAGTACAAGTCTGCTCAACGTTCGTGTTTTAGCATTTTATTACTATCTGCAAATTTATCACTTTGGACTTGCGGACTATCCTTAATGAACCCTTTATCCCTTCTCTGCTTCTGTCTTCTCCCCTTCTCTTCTCCCCTTGTCTCTTCTCCGCTTCTCTTCTCCCTTTCTCTCTTCTCTCCCTTCCCTCTTCTCCCTTTCTCTCTTCTCTCCCTTCCCTCTTCTCCCTTTCTCTCTTCTCTCCCTTCTCTCTTCTATCCCTTCTCTCTTCTCCCTTTCTCTCTTCTCTCCCTTCTCTCTTCTATCCCTTCTCTCTTCTCCCTTTCTCTCTTCTCTCCCTTCTCTCTTCTATCCCTTCTCTCTTCTCCCTTTCTCTCTTCTATCCCTTCTCTCTTCTATCCCTTCTCTCTTCTCCCTTTCTCTCTTCTCTCCCTTCTCTCTTCTATCCCTTCTCTCTTCTCCCTTTCTCTCTTCTATCCCTTCTCTCTTCTATCCCTTCTCTCTTCTATCCCTTCTCTCTTCTCCCTTTCTCTCTTCTCTCCCTTTCTCTCTTCTATCCCTTCTCTCTTCTCCCTTTCTCTCTTCTCTCCCTTCTCTCTTCTATCCCTTCTCTCTTCTCCCTTTCTCTCTTCTATCCCTTCTCTCTTCTCCCTTTCTCTCTTCTCCCTTTCTCTCTTCTATCCCTTCTCTCTTCTCCCTTTCTCTCTTCTATCCCTTCTCTCTTCTCCCTTTCTCTCTTCTCCCTTTCTCTCTTCTATCCCTTCTCTCTTCTCCCTTTCTCTCTTCTCCCTTTCTCTCTTCTCTCTTTCTCTCTTCTCTCCTTTATCTCCTCCTTCTCTCTTCTCCCCTTCTCTTTTCTCACCTTTCTGTCTTCTCCCCTTTCTGTCTTCTCCCCCTTCTCTCTTCTCCCCCTTTCTGTCTTCTCCCCCTTCTCTCTTGCCCCCTCCCTGTCCTGGGTGTCTCATCCAACGCATGGTGTCCAACGCGGACCTGTTGGGCGCCTCTCAGTCTGCGTATAGGGGCTCCCCTGTGGCTAGTAAAGTTAGTTGTTTGCGGCACACAAGTAATCAGTGCTGTTTCTTGCGGACCCTTCATATCAGTCTATCCTAGAAACTGGCCCACACTCTCCATTTAACTCAATTATTCTGCTGTCCCTTTTCTGTGTCTTCTCCTTTTTCTATCTTTAAAAGTCTGCCTGCTGTCTAGTGCTCATCGTAGAGGAGCCATGTTCTTTTTGCTTTTCTGGAGTGATTTATCGCCAGGACATGATGCTTTTGGGTGGGATTTGGCGCAAACACGGGATCACAATCATTGAGATTATTTAATCTCACTCCCTTCCCTAATTGTATCCACCCCTTCCTTCACCAGCCTCTCCCTTCATCTCACTGTCCTCCCTTCACCAGCCTCTCCCTTCATCTCACACTCTTCCCTAATTTTATCCACCCCTTCCTTCACCAGCCTCTCCCTTCATCTCACACTCTTCCCTAATTTTATCCACCACTCCCTTCATCTCACTCCCCTCCCTTCACCAGCCTCTCCCTTCATCTCACTGTCCTCCCTTCACCAGCCTCTCCCTTCATCTCACTGTCCTCCCTTCACCAGCCTCTCCCTTCATCTCACTGTCCTTCCTTCACCAGCCTCTCCCTTCATCTCACTGTCCTCCCTTCACCAGCCTCTCCCTTCATCTCACTCCCCTCCCTTCACCAGCCTCTCCCTTCATCTCACTATCTTCCCTAATTTTATCCACCACTCCCTTCATCTCACTCCCCTCCCTTCAACAGCCTCTCCCTTCATCTCACTGTCCTCCCTTCGCCAGCCTCTCCCTATATCTCACTCCCCATCCTTCACCAGCCTCTCCCTTCATCTCACTCCCCTCCCTTCACCAGCCTCTCCCTTCATCTCACACTCTTCCCTAATTTTATCCACCACTCCCTTCATCTCACTCCCCTCCCTTCACCAGCCTCTCCCTTCATCTCACTATCTTCCCTAATTTTATCCACCACTCCCTTCATCTCACTCCCCTCCCTTCACCAGCCTCTCCCTTCATCTCACTGTCCTCCCTTCGCCAGCCTCTCCCTATATCTCACTCCCCATCCTTCACCAGCCTCTCCCTTCATCTCACTCCCCTCCCTTCACCAGCCTCTCCCTTCATCTCACACTCTTCCCTAATTTTATCCACCACTCCCTTCATCTCACTCCCCTCCCTTCACCAGCCTCTCCCTTCATCTCACTATCTTCCCTAATTTTATCCACCACTCCCTTCATCTCACTGTCCTCCCTTCACCAGCCTCTCCCTTCATCTCACTCCCCTCCCTTCACCAGCCTCTCCCTTCATCTCACTATCTTCCCTAATTTTATCCACCACTCCCTTCATCTCACTCCCCTCCCTTCAACAGCCTCTCCCTTCATCTCACTGTCCTCCCTTCGCCAGCCTCTCCCTATATCTCACTCCCCATCCTTCACCAGCCTCTCCCTTCATCTCACTCCCCTCCCTTCACCAGCCTCTCCCTTCATCTCACACTCTTCCCTAATTTTATCCACCACTCCCTTCATCTCACTCCCCTCCCTTCACCAGCCTCTCCCTTCATCTCACTATCTTCCCTAATTTTATCCACCACTCCCTTCATCTCACTCCCCTCCCTTCACCAGCCTCTCCCTTCATCTCACTGTCCTCCCTTCGCCAGCCTCTCCCTATATCTCACTCCCCATCCTTCACCAGCCTCTCCCTTCATCTCACTCCCCTCCCTTCGCCAGCCTCTCCCTTCATCTCACTCTCTTCCCTAATTTTATCCACCTCTCCCTTCATGTTACTCGCCTTCCTTCGCGAATCAGCAGTATCATTGATTTCCTTCTGCATGCGCCTATTGAATCCCAGCTCTGGCAATGAGCCGCTGGGGGCATCCAGTTATTAGCAAAAGCAGCTGTCTACATCCTGGAACTGGGTTTTATTAAATTTGCCAGCCTGAATCACCGTGTCTGGAAAATTGGCTTTGGGTGTGTGTTCGAAATTTTTTTTTCGACTTCTAATTTTCCTAGGAGCTACAATGCACTTTTACCGATAATGACATCAGGCGCAGGTGTAAGACTCGAATAAGAGAGCGACAATTGAGATATTCCATGCAGAAATCAGCTGAATGATTGCCATTGAGGACTTAAGCAGAACCGAACTCTGAGGTTGAAGCAGGGCGAGGTGAAAGGCGATGAACATGAGGAGAAATTCGATGAGTGGATGGAAAGCGGATGTGACGTTGTGGAGTAGAGAGATCAGTGGGGTAGAGAGATCAGTGGGGTAGAGAGATCAGTGGGGTAGAGAGATCAGTGGAGTAGAGAGATCAGTGGGGTAGAGAGATCAGTGGAGTAGAGAGATCAGTGGGGTAGAGAGATCAGTGGGGTAGAGAGATCAGTGGGGTAGAGAGATCAGTGGGGTAGAGAGATCAGTGGGGTAGAGAGATCAGTGGGGTAGAGAGATCAGTGGGGTAGAGAGATCAGTGGGGTAGAGAGATCAGTGGGGTAGAGAGATCAGTGGGGTAGAGAGATCTGTGGGGTAGAGAGATCAGTGTGGTAGAGAGATCAGTGGAGTAGAGATGAGAGAGATATAGTGGAGGAGAGAGATATAGGGAGAGGCTGGTGAAGGATGGGGAGTGAGGTATCTCTACTCCACTGATCTCTGGTGAGTTGAGAGATCAGTGGGGTAGAGAGATCAGAGAGGGGTAGATTGATCAGAAAGGGTTTTAAAGATATGAGGGGGTTAGAAAGATCATATTGGGGGTAGAAAAATCAAAGAGGGTAATGGAACCGGAGAGGGGTAGTGGAACTAGAAAGGGGTAATGGAACCAGAGAGGGGTAGAGGAACCAGAGAGGGGTAGTGGAACCAGAGAGGGGTAGAGGAACCTGAGAGGGGTAGTGGAACCAGAGAGGGGTAGTGGAACCAGAGAGGGGTAGTGGAACCAGAGAGGGGTAGTGGAACCAGAGAGGGGTAGTGGAACCAGAGAGGGGTAGAGGAACCAGAGAGGGGTAGTGGAACCAGAGAGGGGTAGTGGAACCAGAGAGGGGTAGAGGAACCAGAGAGGGGTAGAGGAACCTGAGAGGGGTAGTGGAACCAGAGAGGGGTAGTGGAACCAGAGAGGGGTAGAGGAACCAGAGAGGGGTAGTGGAACCAGAGAGGGGTAGAGGAACCAGAGAGGGGTAGTGGAACCAGAGAGGGGTAGAGGAACCTGAGAGGGGTAGAAAAATCTGGGCCCTGACAGATCAGAGAACTCGCACATGATTGTACGGGCGCTAATCTTTGGCCTGGGCTCACAGAAATGCCGGCAGAAGCATTCCCCCTTGGATTAAGGTGACCAGTTCTATGCTTAAGCCATCGACTTATAGCCCAGGCCGCGGCTTGTAACTGTAAGAACCTAACAGATTATCGGCTTAGTTTTTTGACACAAACAGAGAGGGAGAGAGCAAAGTCAGGCTGTGGAGCATTAGTGGGATTGTGTCACTTTCAGTCTAGTGGAGTGCTCTAGAATAATCTTCTCTTTTGCTCATTTTTCTTGTCGTCCGTCTAAATGTTGGTTCTTTAATAAAAAATGAATAAATGAAGCGCAAAGCAAATATCTACCAGTTTTTTATGGAACTCCTGTGGCTGCTAAAACACACGTATATATATGTGTATATATATGTGAGTTATCGTAAGATTTTAAACAAAAATATGATTATTTTACATAAATAGCATCACGAGCAGTACAAAAGTACACTGAGAATGAATCTAAAATTTGTAAATCTGTGGTCAGGCCGCTGATGAACCACGTCGGCACCACCGCCTCACAGAATTGAACATGCCGCACAGCTGCTGCTTGAAGAAGGTGTTCATGCAGCCGTAGATTACTGGATTAACGCCGTGGTTAATGAAATAGAAATAGTACACAGTCTGCTTGAACAGGTCGCTGAGACTCATCCGGCTTGACTTGGCGCCCGCGCTGCCTGCGCCAGCTCCGCCGATGCCCCTGTTGGCAAGGCCGGTCCGATCGTACAGGCGGTGCAGCTGGAGCAGCTGCAGCTGGAACAGCTGGCTGTAGTTGTCAGCAGCCGCAGACGTCGTCCAATTTGCGAAGCCGGCTGCCGCGGCCGACCAGCCGCTTGAATTATCTCGGCGCTGCGTCGATGGCGGCGCGCCAAAGCCCAGGCTGCCGACCCCGCCAGCGCCGCTGCCTCCGCCTCCGCCATCGTCTTGCAGGTGAAACACTAGAAAGAATGGCAGATAGGACAGCAGGTAGAAAAATGTGATGATGCTGAGCACTTTGGCTGTCTTGATGTGCGGCCGTTTTCTGCTGCGCTCGGATAAGTGCCTCTGAGCCCTGGCCAGCCGGTTGCTGACCACCGAGTCCTCCCGGCGTTGGCCGGCCGCGCCAGCTAGCATTCGGCGCTGCTCGGGCGCCTCCTTCGCCGCCCCCGTTGCCACCACTGCCTCGTCATCTTCATCTTCCGCATCTACTGCTTCAACTGCGTCCTCTCTTCTACTCTCTTGGTTGAATATGATTTTGGCTTCTACTTGGCCTTCTTGAACAGCGGCTGCCGCGGCGGGGTCTTGATCGGGGCCGCCCAGCACCTGGTCAATGTCCGTCTCCAGCAGCACGCGGCTGCTCTCGGGCTGCGCGAATCGGACACTTCCGATTTCATCGCTGCGGGGGTGTCCGTTGCGGTCTTTGTCATCGGTTTTGTTGTCGACACCTTCGCGGTGGCCGCCTCCTTTGTCTTTGCCGCTGGACACTCGGCTAACATAGGTGCGTGATTTGTCCCAGCGTCGCTGGCGTCTGCGCACAAAGTAGAAAATATTGGCGTAGAAGAACACAATGGCCAGCAGCATGCACAGGAATAGCAGGGTTAGGCAGGCCTTGTACACCTTGACAGTGAAGGCTGGTAAGATGCTGTAGTCGGAGATGCAGTTCGCCATGATCACGGGATGATTCTGCACAATGCCATTCTTGCGCACGATGATATTTCGCCTAGTGCCAGTTGTGAGGCCAAGCGGCGTGCCCACAGCGAAGCCCAGCAGCAGCGTCAGGCCGATGAGTCGAACTGCCCGCCGACGGCCAGTCTGGATGCCCGGCACGAAGCAGATGATGGCGAATCTGTCCACAGCG
The DNA here is from genome assembly GCA_950097015.1 of Macrostomum hystrix. NCBI lineage: Eukaryota > Metazoa > Platyhelminthes > Macrostomidae > Macrostomum > Macrostomum hystrix. The sequence continues at coordinate 378,946 of CATNEN010000033.1, forward strand.
ATCAGGCAGAGCAGGAAAGCCGACGAAGTCACCAAGGAGCAGCGGAGAATGTGAAACGCTTTGCACATCAGGTCCGTGGTGGCGCCTCGCCAGACGTCCTGATAGACGGTTGACGGTATGACAACGGCGCACACGGCCATGTCGAGTGTGGCCAACGCGATGACATAGACATTCTGCGGCAAATCGCGCAGACCCCGGTAGAAGAATATCACAACCAGAATGTTGCCTAGCAGGCCCACCAGGGCCAGCGCGCCCAGGCTCAGCGTGATGGCAATTTGAACCGGCTGTGGCAGCTCGCTGCCTCGCTTAAATGCCGCCTGCAGCATCTCGCTCATCAGGTGGAAGTCCGGGCCGCCGCTACCGCCGCCGTTGCCGACGTCCCAAGCGCTGCTTTCGTTGCTTCTCAATGCTAGAGTCATTGTGCGCTTGCTGGCTGATGTCCTGCTGGATGATGAGGACGTAGGTGTGTGAATGAATGGAGTAGGTGGTGAATAGGTGTGTGAATGGATAGAGTAGGTAATGAATAGGTGTGTGAATGGATAGAGTAGTTAATGAATAGGTGTGTGAATGGATAGAGTAGGTAATGAATAGGTGTGTGAATGGATAGAGTAGGTAATGAATAGGTGTGTGAATGGATAGAGTAGTTAATGAATAGGTGTGTGAATGGATAGAGTAGGTAATGAATAGGTGTGTGAATGGATAGAGTAGGTAATGAATAGGTGTGTGAATGGATAGAGTAGTTAATGAATAGGTGTGTGAATGGATAGAGTAGGTAATGAATAGGTGTGTGAATGGATAGAGTAGGTAATGAATAGGTGTGTGAATGGATAGAGTAGTTAATGAATAGGTGTGTGAATGGATAGAGTAGGTAATGAATAGGTGTGTGAATGGATAGAGTAGGTAATGAATAGGTGTGTGAATGGATAGAGTAGGTAATGAATAGGTGTGTGAATGGATAGAGTAGGTAATGAATAGGTGTGTGAATGGATAGAGTAGGTAATGAATAGGTGTGTGAATGGATAGAGTAGGTAATGAATAGGTGTGTGAATGGATAGAGTAGGTAATGAATAGGTGTGTGAATGGATAGAGTAGGAAATTAATAGGTGTGTGAATGGATAGAGTAGGTAATGAATAGGTGTGTGAATGGATAGAGTAGGTAATGAATAGGTGTGTGAATGGATAGAGTAGGAAATTAATAGGTGTGTGAATGGATAGAGTAGGTAATGAATAGGTGTGTGAATGGATAGAGTAGGTAATGAATAGGTGTGTGAATGGATAGAGTAGGAAATTAATAGGTGTGTGAATGGATAGAGTAGGTAATGAATAGGTGTGTGAATGGATAGAGTAGTTAATGAATAGGTGTGTGAATGGATAGAGTAGGTAATGAATAGGTGTGTGAATGGATAGAGTAGTTAATGAATAGGTGTGTGAATGGATAGAGTAGGTAATGAATAGGTGTGTGAATGGATAGAGTAGTTAATGAATAGGTGTGTGAATGGATAGAGTAGGTAATGAATAGGTGTGTGAATGGATAGAGTAGGTAATGAATAGGTGTGTGAATGAAAGGGAATCTGTTGGCAGTTAGCTTCTCGCCGCAAGTGACTTCCTCACTGCCGTGGGAAAGCACTGTCTGGTGTGACATATGAATTGCAAAATTTCACTACTAAAAGCATAGCTGGTCTCAAATTCCGTGTGAGCTGTTTAGACAGTAAAAGTCTAAATTCTTTCAGTATAGAAAGCAGTTGAGAAACGCGTTTTCCTGTCTGCATGTGTACACGGGCATCGCTGCCCTAGCAATAGCACTTTTTACAGCTTACCTGGTCTTTGACAGAACTGTTGGATGGATATGGCTTGTGCCCTCAACTTTGCTGCTATCCCTTGCTGCAAGCGTTCAATATTTATTCCATTCTCCCGAAAAAAATCCTACCTCGGAGCAACTCACCCAACCCCCCTCAGTCTGGCCAATCACAGAGCCGATTCCCTTCTCCACTGCCTTTCGTGATCCCTATCTACCCGTTGTTCTATTCGTCTTTAATTTCACAAGGCTTTTCTTGTGTCCTCTCCTTCCTTAATGTTTTTTGCTGTACGAGATCCACGTAGGATTGCTGGTGTACCAAAGTGTTGTCACAATTGTAGAATAAAAGAAATAGTAGTAGACTCGTAGCAGCTAGAATCGAAGCAGGTGGAATCGAAGCAGGTGGAATCGAAGCAGGTGGAATCGAAGCATGTGGAATGCTAGATGCTACGAATCTAGCAGATTCGTAGCAGCTAGAATCGAAGCAGGTGGAATCGAAGCAGCTGGAATCGAAGCAGCTGGAATCGAAGCAGCTGGAATCGAAGCATGTGGAATCGAAGCAGCTGGAATCGACACAGCTGAAACCGTAGTAGCTAGAATCGTAGCAGCTAGAATCGAAGCAGGTGGAATCGAAGCAGCTGGAATCGACACAGCTGAAACCGTAGCAGCTAGAATCGAAGCAGCTAGAATCGAAGCAGGTGGAATCGAAGCAGGTGGAATCGAAGCAGGTGGAATCGAAGCAGGTGGAATCGAAGCAGGTGGAATCGAAGCAGTTGGAATCGAAGCAGCTGAAATCGAAGCAGCCAGAGTCGTAGCAGCTAGGGGGGTCGGTGGCAGAGCGGTTATCGCGTTTGCCTCTCGCTCCACGGTCCCTAAGTTCGATTCCACGGCGAGGCCACATTTATTTGGGGCGCAGCCCCGGAGAGAAGGATTGGGGCTTGTCGTGCAATCAGGGCAGATGTACACACCTGTGTGCGTGTGTGTACAGTATCTGTGTACGTGTGTGCTCAGGAGTCAGCGAAATGGGCAGAATTGCCTCCTCGCTGGCTGCGTGTCTAGTGTCACTAAACGATGTGCCATTGCCCGCAGCCCTCCTGCAATAAGAATAATTATTATTATCGTAGTAGCTAGAATCGTAGCAGTGATTTTTTGGTGTAAGATCTAAGTTTATTATTTTTTCGTTCGTAAGTTTTCTAGCATTTTAATGTGGATTTTTTCATCCATTCTGTTAGGGACAGATTCTAAACAGGCGTTTAACAAAGCTCCACAAGGTTAGCTGTCGGCAAACATCCAACAAACTAAAACAGAGAAGCAGCTCATCTTTCTCATACTGAGTCCCAGGTTGATCGTTGGTGGCGCTGTTGTTGCTAATTGCCTACCATTTTAACTGTACCCGCTGCAGCATAAAATTCTCCTGCAGACCCGTAGATTATCTGCTTTTTTACAATGCCACTCTGCCCCGCTGCTGAAAAATTATTTGTCTCCTGCCACAGTTTCCACATCACTGTCAGTCTTGTCTCTCATCAGTGTCAGTCTTGTCTCTCATCACTGTCAGTCTTGTCTCTCATCACTGTCAGTCTTGTCTCTCATCACTGTCAGTCTTGTCTCTCATCACTGTCAGTCTTGTCTCTCATCACTGTCAGTCTTGTCTCTCATCACTGTCAGTCTTGTCTCTCATCACTGTCAGTCTTGTCTCTCATCAGTGTCTTGTCAATCATCAGTGTCAGTCTTGTCTCTCATCAGTGTCAGTCTTGTCTCTCATCAGTGCCAGTCTTGTCTCTCATCAGTGTCTTGTCAATCATCAGTGTCAGTCTTGTCTCTCATCAGTGCCTGTCTTGTCTCTCATCAGTGCCAGTCTTGTCTCTCATCAGTGCCTGTCTTGTCTCTCATCAGTGCCAGTCTTGTCTCTCATCAGTGCCTGTCTTGTCTCTCATCAGTGCCAGTCTTGTCTCTCATCAGTGCCAGTCTTCTCTCTCATCAGTGTCAGTCTTGTCTCTCATCAGTGCCAGTCTTCTCTCTCATCAGTGCCAGTCTTCTCTCTCATCAGTGCCAGTCTTGTCTCTTATCAGTGCCAGTCTTGTCTCTCATCAGTGCCTGTCTTGTCTCTCATCAGTGCCAGTCTTCTCTCTCATCAGTGCCAGTCTTGTCTCTTATCAGTGCCAGTCTTGTCTCTCATCAGTGCCTGTCTTGTCTCTCATCAGTGCCAGTCTTGTCTCTCATCAGTGCCAGTCTTGTCTCTTATCAGTGCCAGTCTTGTCTCTCATCAGTGCCAGTCTTGTCTCTCATCAGTGCCTGTCTTGTCTCTCATCAGTGCCTGTCTTGTCTCTCATCAGTGCCTGTCTTGTCTCTCATCAGTGCCAGTCTTGTCTCTTATCAGTGCCAGTCTTGTCTCTCATCAGTGCCAGTCTTGTCTCTCATCAGTGCCAGTCTTGTCTCTCATCAGTGCCTGTCTTGTCTCTCATCAGTGCCAGTCTTGTCTCTCATCAGTGCCAGTCTTCTCTCTCATCAGTGTCAGTCTTGTCTCTCATCAGTGCCAGTCTTCTCTCTCATCAGTGCCAGTCTTCTCTCTCATCAGTGCCAGTCTTGTCTCTTATCAGTGCCAGTCTTGTCTCTCATCAGTGCCTGTCTTGTCTCTCATCAGTGCCAGTCTTCTCTCTCATCAGTGCCAGTCTTGTCTCTTATCAGTGCCAGTCTTGTCTCTCATCAGTGCCTGTCTTGTCTCTCATCAGTGCCTGTCTTGTCTCTCATCAGTGCCAGTCTTGTCTCTTATCAGTGCCAGTCTTGTCTCTCATCAGTGCCAGTCTTGTCTCTCATCAGTGCCTGTCTTGTCTCTCATCAGTGCCTGTCTTGTCTCTCATCAGTGCCTGTCTTGTCTCTCATCAGTGCCAGTCTTGTCTCTTATCAGTGCCAGTCTTGTCTCTCATCAGTGCCAGTCTTGTCTCTCATCAGTGCCTGTCTTGTCTCTCATCAGTGCCAGTCTTGTCTCTCATCAGTGCCTGTCTTGTCTCTCATCAGTGCCAGTCTTGTCTCTCATCAGTGCCAGTCTTCTCTCTCATCAGTGTCAGTCTTGTCTCTCATCAGTGCCAGTCTTCTCTCTCATCAGTGCCAGTCTTCTCTCTCATCAGTGCCAGTCTTGTCTCTTATCAGTGGCACTCACTGGGAGTCTTATTTTTCCTGCTATCATTGTCACTGATTCAAAATCCAACAATCGGAAGCAGGAATGTGTCCTGAGAGTGTTGCGCTGACAAGTACTCTAGTTTAGACTGACCAGCTCAATATTTCTCATGTGCTGCTCAGATTGAGCATACATCGAAGGTAGTGCTGCACTCCTGTTTGCAACGTGCTGAATCACAAATGAGAAAGTTTTAGCCCGCTACTATTGCTACTTGCTTGTCCTTCCGCTCTGCGGTATTGAGTTGGGTTCAGCCCGCTGAGCAGTTTGCTCAGCCTGTCATCAGACATCCGGTCAGGCTATAATTAACCTGCACAAATTTCTGTGAAGTGCGCAGACTTCTCTCTCATAGCGGAGGTCGCGAAACGAAAGTAGATTCCTACTTTTTGACCAATCGGTTGAAGACAGAGTTGTCAGTGAAATTCGGATAGTGAGACAGATAGTCAGTGATCGGGACAGACGAGAGAAGAGAGAATTTGAGAGATTGAGAGAGTGAAGGTAGAGACAATAGGGTAAAGAGAGGGGAGGAAAGTAGAGAGACTCGGAGGGAAGTTAGGAGACTAGGAAAGAAGAAGAGAGGTGGAAAGGAAGTAGAGAGAGAAGAGAGATGAAGTATAGATACAGGTGCGAGAAGTAGGGAAATAAGAATAGAAGTAGGGAGATGAGGAGGGAAGTAGGGAGATGAATACGGAAGTAGGGAGATGAGGAGGGAAGTAGGGAGATGAATATGGAAGTATGGAGATGAGGAGGGACGTAGGGAGATGAGGAGGGAAGTAGGGAGATGAATATGGAAGTATGGAGATGAGGAGGGACGTAGGGAGATGAGGAGGGACGTAGGGAGATGAGGAGGGAAGTAGGGAGATGAGGAGGGAAGTAGGGAGATGAGGAGGGAAGTAGGGAGATGAGGAGGGAAGTAGGGAGATGAGGAGGGAAGTAGGGAGATGAGGAGGGAAGTAGGGAGATGAGGAGGGAAGTAGGGAGATGAGGAGGGAAGTAGGGAGATGAATATGGAAGTATGGAGATGAGTAGGGAAGTAGGGAGATGAGGAGGGAAGTATGGAGATGAGGAGGGAAGTAGGGAGATGAATATGGAAGTATGGAGACGAGTAGGGAAGTAGGGAGATGAGGAGGGAAGTTGGGAGATGAATATGGAAGTATGGAGATGAGGAGGGACGTAGGGAGATGAGGAGGGAAGTAGGGAGATGAGGTGGGAAGTAGGGAGATGAGGAGGGAAGTAGGGAGATGAGGAGGGAAGTAGGGAGATGAGGAGGGAAGTAGGGAGATAAGGAGGGAAGTAGGGAGATGAGGAGGGAAGTAGGGAGATGAGGAGGGAAGTAGGGAGATGAATATGGAAGTATGGAGATGAGTAGGGAAGTAGGGAGATGAGGAGGGAAGTAGGGAGATGAGGAGGGAAGTATGGAGATGAGGAGGGAAGTAGGGAGATGAATATGGAAGTATGGAGATGAGTAGGGAAGTAGGGAGATGAGGAGGGAAGTTGGGAGATGAATATGGAAGTATGAAGATGAGTAGGGAAGTTGGGAGATGAAGATGGAAGTATGGAGATGAGTAGGGAAGTATGGAGATGAGTAGGGAAGTATGGAGATGAGTAGGGAAGTATGGAGATGAGGAGGGAAGTTGGGAGATGAATATGGAAGTATGGAGATGATTAGGGAAGTATGGAGATGAGTAGGGAAGTATGGAGATGAGTAGGGAAGTTGGGAGATTAAGATGGAAGTATGGAGATGAGTAGGGAAGTATGGAGATGAGGAGGGAAGTTGGGAGATTAAGATGGAAGTAGGGAGATGAGGAGGGAAGTATGGAGATGAGTAGGGAAGTTGGGAGATGAAGATGGAAGTATGGAGATGTGTAGGGAAGTAGGGAGATGAGGAGGGAAGTATGGAGATGAGGAGGGAAGTATGGAGATGAGTAGGGAAGTATGGAGATGAGTAGGGAAGTATGGAGATGAGTAGGGAAGTTGGGAGATGAAGATGGAAGTATGGAGATGTGTAGGGAAGTATGGAGATGAGTAGGGAAGTATGGAGATGAGGAGGGAAGTTGGGAGATTAAGATGGAAGTAGGGAGATGAGGAGGGAAGTAGGAAGATGAGGAGAGAAGTGATTCGTAGAAAGCAGAACGTGAGGTAGAAAGAAATTGCGGTAGAGAAAATGAAGACTTGGTAGAGATCTACATAGCGGTAGATTAAGAGAGGGTAAGGAATAATGGTAGAAGTAGAGATGATTAGCGGGAAATGGATCGAGAGAGAATTATAGAATAAGGAAAGGTGATAGAATGGAATAAGGTAATTTATGGGCGTGAGGCAGCCCAGACAAGTGGTACCGCTAGTGAAATCCAATACCTTCGGATACAAGATCTTGTCACCTACTGAATTATTTGATTAGTTTTCTGTGCGGCATAGTCTGTAAATCCAAGATTAGGGATATTGTTTGCAAATCGATTCGATTATGCGAAGCCGCTCAACGTTAGGCGAGGAAGGATGACGACTCGCAATTCTTCCGTGTTAAATATGCAGGTGTCTCTGCGGTAGACTCCGGCCTAATTAGTGTCGCCCCTGTCTGCTTTCATTGCATTTCCTGCTTGTTGTTTATGCTTCCCCTCTGCTTTTCCTTTCACTTTTTACTCGGCCTGCTTCTTTGACCGCTAATTTTCTTGGGTTGTCTTATTTCAAAATGGGTGTAGACTTTTATGTGTTTGTTTAGCTGAAGGCGCGACTGTACACATGGTAATTAACTGCAGTTAGAATTAAATCTGCGAGCAAGGGGCTAGTTAACAGGATTGCAACTGGAATCCTAGCTAGAATCGTTCGAGAAGCCATAGCTAGAATCGTAGCTAGAATCGCATAATAACTGAGGTCGCTGGAATCGTAGCTAGAATCGCACCAGGAGCCGTCGCTGGAATCGTAGCTAGAACCGCACGAGAAGCCATAGCTAGAATCGTAGCTAGAATCGCATAATAACTGAGGTCGCTGGAATCGTAACTAGAATCGCATAATAACTGAGGTCGCTGGAATCGTAGCTAGAATCGCACTAGGAGCCGTCGCTGGAATCGTAGCTAGAATCGCACCAGGAGCCGTCGCTGGAATCGTAGCTAGAATCGCATAATAACTGAGGTCGCTGGAATCGTAGCTAGAATCGCACCAGGAGCCGTCGCTGGAATCGTAGCTAGAACCGCACGAGAAGCCATTGCTAGAATCGTAGCTAGAATCGCATAATAACTGAGGTCGCTGGAATCGTAACTAGAATCGCATAATAACTGAGGTCGCTGGAATCGTAGCTAGAATCGCACTAGGAGCCGTCGCTGGAATCGTAGCTAGAATCGCACCAGGAGCCGTCGCTGGAATCGTAGCTAGAATCGCATAATAACTGAGGTCGCTGGAATCGTAGCTAGAATCGCATAATAACTGAGGTCGCTGGAATCGTAGCTAGAATCGCACCAGGAGCCGTCGCTGGAATCGTAGCTAGAATCGCATAATAACTGAGGTCGCTGGAATCGTAGCTAGAATCGCATAATAACTGAGGTCGCTGGAATCGTAGCTAGAATCGCATAATAACTGAGGTCGCTGGAATCGTAGCTAGAATCGCATAATAACTGAGGTCGCTGGAATCGTAGCTAGAATTGCATAATAACTGAGGTCGCTGGAATCGTAGCTAGAATCGCACCAGGAGCCGTCGCTGGAATCGTAGCTAGAACCGCACGAGAAGCCATAGCTAGAATCGTAGCTAGAATCGCATAATAACTGAGGTCGCTGGAATCGTAGCTAGAACCGCACCAGGAGCCATAGCTAGAATCGTAGCTATTATAGAATCGCATAAGAACTGACGTCGCTGGAATCGTAGCTAGAATCGTACCAGCAGCCGTAGTTAGAATCTCACGGTAAGCCGTAGCTGGAATCGTAGCTAGAATCGCACCAGGAGTCGTCGCTTGAATCGCAGGAAGCTAGATCCGTTGCTGATATCCCAGCTTATAATCTATTTTAATCAGTGAAGCTATCAGTTTCAATCAAAAAAACGCCTTCCGCCTTTTGTAGCCTAAAACTTTTAAGCCAGCAGGATTAGGTGCAACCAAATTTCTGATCCCAGGATGTCTGGGGAGTTTTGGGTGATGTCATGATAATCTGGCGATTCCATTAGTCACTTATGAATTATAGATTGTTTGTTTTCAGTTTTGCAGCTTCACATTTTTTAATATTAGGATTCCCCCCACCCCACCCCAATGACAGGTCGGTAGGCCGATCTTAACCGACCGGATTAAGGCTAGAGTAAGAACTATAATCCGCAGCACTGCTAGCCCAGTTCCATTTAAATCCGTCACGTTCCATTTGAAACTGTCCATATTTTGTCAGTTTTTTTTCATCGGCTTTTGAAATAACAAAAATCTGCCCTGACGGCTGTCGGTTTACGTGGAGAGGCTGAAGAGTGCATTGATAACAATACCGATACCGGCGGGGTGTCTGCGGACTCGCAGAGAAGGCGAGAAAGCGATCCTGACAATTCCGCTAAACCCTGAGCACACACGCACGGATACAGTTAACTGTACACTCTCTCTGTGCCTTCAGGGCTGAACCTCCAGGGAAATCGTGAGCCTTCTCTCCGTAGCTGCGTGCGTCCCAATAATTTTGGCCTCGCCGCGGATTCGAGCCCATGGACCGCTTCGCCTCTTATCTAATATTCGTTGTACTTTAATACATGATTTACTAAAGATACTACTTATCAATTTGGTTAGCAGTAGAATACTGGAGTATAGTATCGTAATTTGTGTGACCCTTGATGTAGCATGGCACGGAAGGTGCTAAAAGCATTTGAAAAAATTTATGATTTCCAACAGGCCGACAGCTCAGCAGATGCGCCGCAGTCAGCCAGCTGGTCCTTCGACGAAGTCAAGGAGGTTCATCTGAGACGCTACGAGTTGCGCGACAACGCCTTGGAAATCTTCCTGACCAGCGGTGCCGCCTACCTGCTGGCCTTCCAATCGACTCGGGATCGCGACGAGATTGTGCACGCAGTTGACAGCCTCGAGCTGGACAGTCGAGTACGTCAGCTGTCCGTTGACGAAGCGCAGCGTCAATGGGTCACTGGCCAGATGAGCAACTTTGAGTACTTGGCCTTTCTCAACACCGCCTCGGGCCGGTCCTACAATGACCTGATGCAGTACCCCGTGTTCCCTTGGGTCCTAGCCGACTATGACTCAGCCGAACTCGACCTCACCCAGCAGGCCACCTTCCGCGACCTGGCCAGACCCATCGGCACTCAGGACGAGTCCGCCGTGGCCAGGCATCGGGATAAATACGAGGTGCTCGAACGGCAGTACAGGGAGCTGGGGCCTGAGCACGCCACGCCGCCATACCACTACTCGAGTCACTATTCCAACTCGGGCACTGTCCTGCACTATCTGGTGCGACTGCCGCCCTTCACCCAGCTGTTCACAGTGTACCAGGACCGCCACTTTGACCTGCCCGACAGGACATTTCACTCCATCCGCACCAGCTGGCGTCTGAGCTCTCGCCTATCAGACTCGGACGTCAAAGAGCTCATTCCGGAGTTCTTCTGCCTGCCGGAATTCCTAGTCAACAGCGAAGATTTGGACTTCGGCGTCAAACAGTCCGGCATACGAGTTGACAATGTCGAACTGCCGCCCTGGGCAGCCAACGATCCGCGCCGGTTTGTGCTCATTCATCGGGCGGCACTCGAGTCGCCGCTTGTCACCGAGAGGCTGCACAAATGGATTGACCTGATCTTCGGATCTAAGCAGATTGGTCTGTACTCAGCTGAGTCTATGAAACTAGTTTGAGTACCGATAAGGAGAACACTTTCTTAGGCTAGTTTGAGTACCGATAAGGAGAACACTTTCTTAGAAACTAGTTTGAGTACCGATTAGGAGAACACTTTCTTAGAAACTAGTTTGAGTACCGATTAGGAGAACACTTTCTTAGAAACTAGATTGAGTACCGATTAGGAGAACACTTTCTTAGAAACTAGTTTGAGTACCGATTAGGAGAACAGTTTATTAGAAACAAGTCAGGGTACCGATTAGGTGAAGACTTTCTTAGAAACTAGTTTGAGTACCGATTCGGAGATGGCTTTCTTAGAAACTAGTTTGAAGTCCACAAGTTAAGAAAAAATCTTAATGAAAAATTAGGAGTGTCGTTTCTTAGAATATTACTTTTTTACTGGCGGCTCTCTAAGAACCAGTTTGAATGGTTCGTCAAGAGTACCATTTCTTTTAATCTAGTTTGTTATAGTTTTATAAGCTTCAAAAAGCTCAATAGAAATAACTAATTAATGACAATCTTTCCTAGAAACTACTTGACTTCCTAGAAACTACTTGATTTCCTAGAAACTACTTGATTTCCTAGAAACTACTTGCTTTCCAAGAAACTACTTGATTTCTTAGAAACTACTTGATATTCTAGAAACTACTTGATATTCTAGAAACTACTCGTTTCCTAGAAACTACTTATAATTCAACCACCGCCGCAAACACTAAACTACAGGTAAAGCGGCGCTGAACGCTGTGAACCTGTTCCATCCCTACACCTACTTCGGCGCCATCGACTTAGACCAAATCGACGATCCCGTTCGCCGGCGCGCTATCGAGACGATGATCAAAACCTACGGCCAGACGCCGAAGCAGCTGTTCCGAACGCCGCATCCGCCGCCTCTGTCAGCGGCGCCTCGGTCGGGTCGGGTGCCCGGCGCTTTCGGAGTTCGGTTCGGCGGCTACTGCGGCTCGCCTGACAGCGCTGCTCCACCTCAGGTAAGTGCGGCCTTTTCAACGGATCCCTCATAACCTTTTTTACTCGGTCATTGGATTGGTCATTACCCTCTGCCCACCGGTCATCGGATCGGTCATTACCCCTGCCCACCGGTCATTGGATCCGTCATTACCCCTGCCCAGCGGTCATTGGATCCGTCATTACCCCTGCCCACCGGTCATCGGATCCGTCATTACCCCTGCCCACCGGTCATCGGATCCGTCATTACCCCTGCCCACCGGTCATCGGATCCGTCATTGCCAGGTTGCCTGGTGTGAGCAGCTGGCAGCGCCGGTGGCTCAGCTGGTGTTGAACCCGGCCCCGCCCGGTCCCGGAGTGCCGGAGATGCTGGGCCTCTGTCAGGGCACCTGCGCGTTGGCCGGCGGCCAGCTGCTCGTCGGCGCCGCCGATTGCGTCTTCCGCTGGCGCCCGGCGCCAACTTCAAGCGGCGCCGGCTCCGCCGCGGCTGTCGGCCAGGCGCTGGGTGCCCCGCCGCCTGAATGGCTGGGCGACCGGGTCACGGTCGCGGCCGCCTGCGGTCGCAGGGTCTTCTGCGGCCTCCGCTCCGGCCTGCTGCGGGTCTTCTCCATCGCCACAACCTCACCGTTGTCATCCTCGACGGGAACTGCCGGCGGCCGCAGTCGACCTGGCCGCCTTGACTGGCTGGGCGAAGCGCCCGTGCCGCTGCTGGGCCACCGGTCGGCCGTGACGGCAGCTCACGCCTGCCCGCAGTTCGCCCTGCTGGCTACTGGCGACGCCAATGGTCGGGTGCTGCTTTGGGACACCAACCAGGTGGCCTACGTCAGGTGCCTGCGACCGTCCGGGCCGCCGGTGGTTGCGCTGACCGTGTCGCCAACGCTGGCTGATGTGGCCGTGCTTGGACAGGTTCGGAATGGGGGTTCATTTGATTTATGGGCTAAATAAATCTGGGTTTTTTTTTAAAATATTGATTGATCATTATGATTGTTTGATAAATGAATTAGTTGATTGATTGATTGGTTGGTTGGTAACCAATTGGTTGATAAATAGATAGATAGATTGATTACATTTGTAATTAATATATTAATCGATTAATTGATTGATTGACTTACTGATTTATTGATCAATCGATCGATTGGTTGATTTGTTTGATTGATTGATTGGCTGATTGGTTGATTTGCTGAATGATTGATTGATTGATGGATTGATTGATTGATTGATTAGTTGATTGATTAATAATTATTGACATGCTAATTAATCAGTCGCCGTCATCCCACAGGGCCCGGGCAGCCAGCTGACTGTTTACACCGCCAACGGCTCTGAAGTTGGCTCGGTCAGCAGCGGCGGTTCCGGCGGCAGCGACCGCATCACCTGTGCCGTGTACAGCGCCCTGCCGGAGGGCCGCTTCATCAACTGCCTGGCGCTTGGCCTCGGCTCCGGCTGCGTGCGTCTGCTGAACAGCTGGGACCTCGGCCACCTGGCCATCATCCGGCCCGGCCTGCCCTCGCCGGCGCCCCTCCTGTCATTGGGCTTCTCGCGCGACTGCCGCCGGCTTTACGCCTCGGATAGGGACAATCGCGTCTTCGTCCTGGAGACGCCGGATCCCTATCTAGGCGGCGGCGGGGGCGCCGCTGTCGGCGTAGGCAGCGGAGTCGGCGGCGGAGTTGTTCAGAAGACATCAAAGCAGCAGTTTGTTGCCTTTCTCTAGTAACTTGTTGAACAACAATACAACAATACTGATTTGCTGTTGTTGCTGATTTGCTTTTATTTCCTGGTTTTTCTGCACTTCTTTTATGGTCGAAAATGTTTAATCCAAGAATAAGAGGAATTCGAAGACACTTGGGTCATTTTGCCCGTTTTGCCATCATAGACTGACAACTTTAGATCACGCTTGTTCATGCTAGGTCATGCTAGGTCATGCTAGGTCATGCTAGGTCATGCTAGGTCATGCTAGGTCATGCTAGGTCATGCTAAGTCATGATGGGTCACACTAGATTATGCTGGGTCATACTAGGTCATACTAAGTCATGCTGGGTCATACTAGGTCATACTAAGTCATGCTGGGTCATACTAGGTCATACTAGGTCATGATGGGTCATACTAGGTCATACTAGGTCATGATGGGTCAGGCCTTTACTCTTGACAGCTATAATTATGTCTGAGTTACAAATAGTTGTACATCCACAGGTCAAGCAGTTGCAGTGTTCCTAGAGTTGCATAATAATATCGCAGGTTTTTATTTTTTATCTCTTTGCAGATTTGCTGTTTTCTACACCCTGTTGAGTACCGTAGGCCATTCCTTTGTAAATCCATCTACAGTAGTATATGCAGTGCGGTTGTGACCTTGTAAATGTGCTGAATAACTCAAATGCTATCACACGACGCAGGCATTGTGCAATCATTCATGACCTCCTCGAATCCAATGCTTTCCAGTTTGAATCGCACAGCCCTGTTGCTATAAATAAATTTATTTCTATTTTTTAATAGAATAATTCATTGCCTAACAGAGCGAATTGATTTCAGTGTTTTCGTAGTCACAAATTCGACAATGACTTGCTACCAGTTTTCTTACATATTTTATCGCTTGTAACAGAGGCTTCACAATGGTTAGACCTTTAGTGTGTTGATAGGTCGATTCTCATGGATCAAACAGGCCGATTCTCATGGAACTGACAGCTCGCGATTCTCATGGAACCGACAGCTCGCGATTCTCATGGAACTGACAGCTCGCGATTCTCATGGAACTGACAGCTCGCGATTCTCATGGAACTGACAGCTCGCGATTCTCATGGAACTGACAGCTCGCGATTCTCATGGAACTGACAGCTCGCGATTCTCATGGAACTGACAGCTCGCGATTCTCATGGAACTAACAGCTCGCGATTCTCATAGAACTAACAGCTCGCGATTCTCATGGAACTGACAGCTCGCGATTCTCATGGAACTGACAGCTCGCGATTCTCATGGAACTAACAGCTCGCGATTCTCATGGAACTGACAGCTCGCGATTCTCATGGAACTAACAGCTCGCGATTCTCATAGAACTGACAGCTCGCGATTCTCATGGAACTAACAGCTCGCGATTCTCATGGAACTGACAGCTCGCGATTCTCATGGAACTAACAGCTCGCGATTCTCATGGAACTGACAGCTCGCGATTCTCATGGAACTAACAGCTCGCGATTCTCATGGAACTGACAGCTCGCGATTCTCATGGAACTGACAGCTCGCGATTCTCATGGAACTAACAGCTCGCGATTCTCATGGAACTGACAGCTCGCGATTCTCATGGAACTGACAGCTCGCGATTCTCATGGAACTGACAGCTCGCGATTCTCATGGAACTAACAGCTCGCGATTCTCATAGAACTGACAGCATGAAGCTACATGTAGATTCTCATGGAACTAACAGCTCGCGATTCTCATGGAACTGACAGCTCGCGATTCTCATGGAACTAACAGCTCGCGATTCTCATGGAACTGACAGCTCGCGATTCTCATGGAACTGACAGCTCGCGATTCTCATGGAACTAACAGCTCGCGATTCTCATGGAACTGACAGCTCGCGATTCTCATGGAACTAACAGCTCGCGATTCTCATGGAACTAACAGCTCGCGATTCTCATGGAACTAACAGCTCGCGATTCTCATAGAACTGACAGCATGAAGCTACATGTAGATTCTCATGGAACTAACAGCTCGCGATTCTCATGAACTGACAGCTCGCGATTCTCATGGAACTGACAGCTCGCGATTCTCATGGAACTAACAGCTCGCGATTCTCATGGAACTGACAGCTCGCGATTCTCATGGAACTGACAGCTCGCGATTCTCATGGAACTGACAGCTCGCGATTCTCATGGAACTGACAGCTCGCGATTCTCATGGAACTGACAGCTCGCGATTCTCATGGAACTAACAGCTCGCGATTCTCATGGAACTGACAGCTCGCGATTCTCATGGAACTAACAGCTCGCGATTCTCATAGAACTGACAGCATGAAGCTACATGTAGATTCTCATGGAACTAACAGCTCGCGATTCTCATGGAACTGACAGCTCGCGATTCTCATGGAACTAACAGCTCCGCGATTCTCATGGAACTGACAGCTCGCGATTCTCATGGAACTGACAGCTCGCGATTCTCATGGAACTGACAGCTCGCGATTCTCATGGAACTGACAGCTCGCGATTCTCATGAACTGACAGCTCGCGATTCTCATGGAACTGACAGCTCGCGATTCTCATGGAACTGACAGCTCGCGATTCTCATGGAACTAACAGCTCGCGATTCTCATGGAACTGACAGCTCGCGATTCTCATGAACTACAGCTCGCGATTCTCATGGAACTAACAGCTCGCGATTCTCATGGAACTGACAGCTCGCGATTCTCATGGAACTAACAGCTCGCGATTCTCATGGAACTAACAGCTCGCGATTCTCATGGAACTGACAGCTCGCGATTCTCATGGAACTGACAGCTCGCGATTCTCATGGAACTAACAGCTCGCGATTCTCATGGAACTGACAGCTCGCGATTCTCATGGAACTAACAGCTCGCGATTCTCATGGAACTAACAGCTCGCGATTCTCATGGAACTAACAGCTCGCGATTCTCATAGAACTGACAGCATGAAGCTACATGTAGATTCTCATGGAACTAACAGCTCGCGATTCTCATGGAACTGACAGCTCGCGATTCTCATGGAACTGACAGCTCGCGATTCTCATGGAACTAACAGCTCGCGATTCTCATGGAACTGACAGCTCGCGATTCTCATGGAACTGACAGCTCGCGATTCTCATGGAACTGACAGCTCGCGATTCTCATGGAACTGACAGCTCGCGATTCTCATGGAACTGACAGCTCGCGATTCTCATGGAACTAACAGCTCGCGATTCTCATGGAACTGAACAGCTCGCGATTCTCATGGAACTAACAGCTCGCGATTCTCATAGAACTGACAGCATGAAGCTACATGTAGATTCTCATGGAACTAACAGCTCGCGATTCTCATGGAACTGACAGCTCGCGATTCTCATGGAACTAACAGCTCGCGATTCTCATGAACTGAAGCTCGCGATTCTCATGGACTGACAGCTCGCGATTCTCATGGAACTGACAGCTCGCGATTCTCATGGAACTGACAGCTCGCGATTCTCATGGAACTGACAGCTCGCGATTCTCATGGAACTGACAGCTCGCGATTCTCATGGAACTACAGCTCGCGATTCTCATGGAACTGACAGCTCGCGATTCTCATGGAACTGACAGCTCGCGATTCTCATGGAACTGACAGCTCGCGATTCTCATGGAACTGACAGCTCGAGATTCTCATGGAACTAACAGCTCGCGATTCTCATGGAACTGACAGCTCGCGATTTCTCATGGAACTACAGCTCGCGATTCTCATGGAACTGACAGCTCGCGATTCTCATGGAAACTGACAGCTCGCGATTCTCATGGAACTGACAGCTCGCGATTCTCATGGAAACTGACAGCTCGCGATTTCTCATGGAACTGACAGCTCGCGATTCTCATGGAACTGACAGCTCGCGATTCTCATGGAACTGACAGCTCGCGATTCTCATGGAACTAACAGCTCGCGATTCTCATGGAAACTGACAGCTCGCGATTCTCATGGAACTAACAGCTCGCGATTCTCATGGAACTGCCCAGCTCGCGATTCGTCATAAAAACTGGATCATCCATGAAGCTAACATGCCTCGATTCTCATGGAACTGACAGCTCGCGATTCTCATGGAACTAACAGCTCGCGATTCTCATGGAACTAACAGCTCGCGATTCTCATGGAACTAACAGCTCGCGATTCTCATGGAACTGACAGCTCGCGATTCTCATAGAACTGACAGCATGAAGCTACATGTAGATTCTCATGGAACTGACAGCATGAAGCTACATGTAGATTCTCATGGAACTGACAGCATGAAGCTACATGTAGATTTTCATGGAACTGACAGCATGAAGCTACATGTAGATTTTCATGGAACTGACAGCATGAAGCTACATGTAGATTTTCATGGAACTGACAGCATGAAGCTACATGTAGATTCTCATGGAACTGACAGCATGAAGCTACATGTAGATTCTCATGGAACTGACAGCATGAAGCTACATGTAGATTCTCATGGAACTGACAGCATGAAGCTACATGTAGATTCTCATGGAACTGACAGCATGAAGCTACATGTAGATTCTCATGGAACTGACAGCATGAAGCTACATGTAGATTCTCATGGAACTGACAGCATGAAGCTACATGTAGATTCTCATGGAACTGACAGCATGAAGCTACATGTAGATTCTCATGGAACTGACAGCATGAAGCTACATGTAGATTCTCATGGAACTGACAGCATGAAGCTACATGTAGATTCTCATGGAACTGACAGCATGAAGCTACATGTAGATTCTCATGGAACTGACAGCATGAAGCTACATGTAGATTCTCATGGAACTGACAGCA
Source organism: Macrostomum hystrix (assembly GCA_950097015.1). Taxonomy (NCBI): domain Eukaryota; kingdom Metazoa; phylum Platyhelminthes; family Macrostomidae; genus Macrostomum; species Macrostomum hystrix. Next base: position 397,148 of record CATNEN010000033.1, read on the forward strand.
TGAAGCTACATGTAGATTCTCATGGAACTGACAGCATGAAGCTACATGTAGATTCTCATGGAACTGACAGCATGAAGCTACATGTAGATTCTCATGGAACTGACAGCATGAAGCTACATGTAGATTCTCATGGAACTGACAGCATGAAGCTACATGTAGATTCTCATGGAACTGACAGCATGAAGCTACATGTAGATTCTCATGGAACTGACAGCATGAAGCTACATGTAGATTCTCATGGAACTGACAGCATGAAGCTACATGTAGATTCTCATGGAACCGCATGAGGATTATGATCGAATGACATGGTGGTTCTGCATCTGGAAAGTTGAAACTGGGATCGCGGAGGCAATTGAAATCTCTGTGAAATCAGTTGATTAATTTTCAAGAAATAATCTAGTGAAGCAGTGGAAGATAGATGGATTCATTCTTAAAAATCCTTTTTAGATGTGCTGCCTTTGAAACTGCATGACTGCATTTTGAAACTGAAACTCATGAAAAACTGATACATCGGTACGGTAGCCTTTCATGCTTATTATTTGAAACTAGCTCGTATTTATGCCGACAATAAAGCCATTTTTGGCTGGTTGGTATCTGCTCACTGCTTATATGGCATGCTGAGCAGTTATGAGATAGCAGCTAGATTTTTAAGGCTCATTAAGAAGCATGAAATGAAATGATTGCACTCCTCACAATCAGCTACCTGGGCTGCTACTATGATGTCATGGGACCCGACAGAGACTGCGGGGCCTCATCGGAGTCGCCGGGCTCGGTCCGTTCACCGTCAACTACACGAGTCAGGGAATTGTGTCCAGTCAGCGCATGACGGTGCAGCTGTGCAGCGAGGTCTGCGCCTTTGGCGGTCTTCCGTACTTTGCCGTGCAGAACGGAGTGGAGTGCAGCTGCGGCTGCACCTTCGGCTCGCTGGGCGAGGCGGCAGAGGCCGACTGCTCGATGAGCTGCGCAGGGAGTTCATCACAGAAGTGCGGTGGCATGCTGCGCAACTCCGTCTACGAGAATCTGTACTTCTGTGAGTTCCGAGCTGTATCTTTAGCTAGGGCGCAGAAGAGGACTTGTAATTCGGAAGAGTGCACAAAGCAGATTTGCTGAGCAAGACAATTTGCGCAGTGATTTCGCGTCAGTATTACAGACGAAGTAGTTGAGAGCAAGTTTTTGTCAGCGTGCGTTTGTCAGCTACCAGTTCAGATGGAAGTTCAAAGGGGCTGATTTTAGAGCCGTAGCGCAAAGGACTTTCGCACCAAGGTCCCTGAGCTCGAAAGCTTGAGGGGCTTATCGCGCAATTTGCGCCAAGGAATGCCAAACCCCCTCGCTACGCACGACTGAGGATTTTACTATTAGACGGAGGGTGACTGAGCCGCTTCGCTGTCCTGTAAGATGGAGACAGAAGCAATACCTGAGTCGGCATGAGATGTAGAGCTTTGTACTTTTGTTTAAAGCAATGATTGAATGACCAGTTGCACCCGGAGCAGTCGCTTTGCCAGCAAATGAGTCTCTTTATCGAGTGATCTCTTCAAGGCTATTTTCTACTTCTATTCTGCACTTTGAGAATATTCTGTTTTCATAGGAGACTTTAGTTCCAGCAGCTCTATGTCTGGAAAGCTAGTCTGTGTTTTCAGAGTCGAAAGATTAAAATGGTTCGCTAGAAACTCTGGCTGTGATTTGCGGTTGGTATATCATTCCTTAAAGAAATTATAAATGAGCCGCCACATCTACCTAATTCTAGGTTTCTTCTCACCATTTTCCCATCCTCTCCCATCACACTGACAAACGGCTTCGAGTTGAATGCTTTGAGTTCATTCATGAGTTCTGCTGGGGACGTTTGCGACTCTCTGGCCCGACTAAGAAGGAGAGCTGGCGGCAACCGCAGTGGCTGCTCTGCTGGTCGCCGGGTCATTGTGCCAGCGCAAGGCCACTCCCCTCTATGTGGGCTGCTTCGTGGACCAGGGACCGCCCTACAGACCAGGGACCGCCCTACAGAGACATGGCAGGCTTGGTTGGCATCAGCAGGCTCGGTCCATTCACAATTACCCATTCGAACCAGGGAATTGTGTCCAGAAGCGACATGACGGTGCAGCTGTGCAGCGAGATCTGCGCCTATGCCGGGTTCCGATTCGCTGCGTTGCAATCGAGCGCCGAATGCTCGTGCGACTCCACGTGCGGCTCCTGGGGCTCGGCGCCAGAATCTAACTGCAGCAACAGCTGCACCGGCAATGCGTTGCAGAAGTGCGGCGGCCCATTGCGCAACTCCATATACGAAAATGTGTATTCCCTCAGTGAGTGCTGTGCTCATGAGTCTGTTCATAGAGGTTGTAGCATAGTGGTTAGGGCGTCGGACTCACGACTTGAAGGTCGGGGGGTTCGATTCCCGACTCCACTGGAACAATTTGTGTCCTTTAGCTAGACACTTAACTCTGCATTGCTTCAGTTCACCCAGCTGTTAAATGGGTACCAGCATCAGCTGGGATAATTGAAGGTGGGTGTGGCGTCCCCCCAGTCCATGGACTGAACAGTTGTACGCAGCCTTCAGATGCGCCACCCAATAGCTGCGGCTGTGTTGTCGGCTGCACATCTGACCCTATTGGGGCAGGTGTAATCAATTGTTATTATTATTATTATTCTAGTTTTGTTCTGATGATAACGTATCACCAGTCCCTCGATCCTTGTTCTAGCCGGCTATTTTGAGCACAGTTGCAGAGCATCTACCAAAGCTGCTCCGTCTATCGCTTCAACGGCAGCAGCGGCCTCTGCCGCCTCAGCAGCTTCCCTACTTGATCCGTTTGGCGAATCAGGCGAAAGTTATCGAAAAATTTCGTGATGCACAGAATCACTCGGGCCAAAGCCGTCCAAGTAGTGTGATGGCTTTAAACTGAGTGCAGGGTGTACAGGAAGTAGGTTGTAGTTTCTCGATTCAGCTGTCACAAATATTTCATCAGTGATATTCCATCGATGCATTTAGACATGCATTGATATACTTTGAAATACTTTGAAATACACATGTTGGCTCAAGTCACACGTTGCATTTATCAAGGCAAATTTTTTATTATAGGAGACAGGCTGCAACTATGAATCTCCATAGCTGTGTGTTTAATGCGTACTTAAATATTTAATCGCCTGGTGAATAATAGTAATAGCAGTTTCATTTTTTATGAAAACAGATTGACGACATGAAGGGGAGTTAGTGAAACCGCTTCCATTTAATGTTTTTGTGCCTACATAAGTCAGATCCAACTTGTGAAATAACGAGACACCGATCGGCAAGCCAATTTAACTATATTAAAATCTTCTTAAAAAAAATACTGCTAATTAGCAACATCATTCGCTCCCCAAAGCGGTACATTTTGCCGGATGTACCACAGGCTCAGAGCTCTGGCTCAGATTGCAGTGGCTGCTCTGCTGGTCGCCGGGTCATTGTGCCAGCGCAAGGCCACTCCCCTCTATGTGGGCTGCTTCGTCCACCAGAATCAGCAAAACAGAGACATGAAAGGCTTGGCTGGTATCAGCAGGCTCGGTCCATTCACAATTACCCATTCGAACCAGGGAATTGTGTCCAGAAGCGACATGACGGTGCGGCTGTGCAGCGAGATCTGCGCCTATGCCGGGTTTCGATTCGCTGCTCTGCAGGATCGGACATGCTGCATGTGCGGCTCCTCCTACGGCTCCTGGAGCTCTGCGCCAGAGTCCAACTGCAGCCTCAGCTGTGGCGGCAACGCTCTGCAAATTTGTGGCGGATCCTACCGAAACTCCGTCTACGAGAATGTGTACGCATCGGTTGAGCGCAGCTGGCGACGCAGTCACGAATATATTTTTATATATTAACGAAACGCCGCTTCATCGAAACTGCAATAAAACTGTAATAGCTGTAAAGTAGAGTAAAGCTTGCATTTGTAGCATTTGACTTTGACTTGACTCAGCAACAGGGGGCACCAATCAGGTGCGTGGTTGCCCCAGGCGACCTGAGCAAGGTGAGCCTATCCTGAGTTAAGGCGGGGTAGTCGAAAATGAAATGCTCCACCTTCTCTTCAACGGAGAAGCAGAAAGGACTTCCTTGCTGCGGATTTCAACTTGCAGATAGCGATGTCTATCGAAACAGCCATGACCACAGCATTATTCACGCTTTGAGACAGTATTTGCCTTATCTATTTGCTCCACTCGCTCCGTTTCCCGGTTGCAGCCTCCGAGGGCCTTCGATTCCGCAAGTTCGACTCATCGGCCGCCCCACAGCTGGTCACCTCGGGATTCGCCGGCACAATGTCCTGGAACAGCCCAGCTCAGGTTCCGTTCGAGTGCGCCGCCTTCTGCGCCCAGGCCGCCAACTGCTCGGCATTTCGCTTCGACGGCCGCGACCGCTGCAGCCTTAGCAGCTTCGCCACCGTCTTCGCTGGCGAGTCGGGCGAAGTTTGGATTGCGGGCTGAAGCCAGCGCTTTGACGAACGATCGGCTTATTAATTCAAATAGAAGTTTGAGAACTACAAAAGCGTTTTTATTTATTTTCTCATTGTCACCCTACAGCTCAGTTCATTCAGCTCTGTTCTAGCTAGAGCATTGCAGATATTTTTAACAATTGACAGCCGTGTCACAATGCCGATGCTTCGGAGCTAGACATCAAAGGAACCTGAGCGACAAGCCACTCTTTAACGCCATTGTTAAGAGGGGCGCTGGAACAATTCAGCAGGCGAGGTCATTGTCGCTAAGTCATGCATCCTTTGTAAATGAAGGGTAAAATTGTCACTAGCAAGAACGCAGAATTCGCAAGTTTTCTAGTACCTGGTGAACTTAAAGCCCTTGAAGTGCCTCCTGGAAGAATAAAACACTATGGCATAATTTTTCCGCTGTTGGAAGGTAAGGAAAAAAGTATTGAAAATGCCGCATTGTGAATTTGCCAGGATTTTTAAGTATCCATGGGCATGAGCTCGTCACCAACTTGAAGCTGAAGCAGGCCTTACAAATTTATTTAAAGCCCCTGCACTCAAGCTAGTGACTCCGATGTCGCTTTCAATCTCTATTAAGACTGCAGGCCTAAAACTTTTTGCGACTCAAAATGTCTTTCAGGCTCAGAGTTGTGGCGGCAATCGCAGTGGCTGCTCTGCTGGTCGCCGGGTCATTGTGCCAGCGCAAGGCCACTCCCCTCTATGTGGGCTGCTTCGTGGACCAGGGACCGCCCTACAGAGACATGGTAGGCTTGGTTGGAATCAGCAGGCTCGGTCCATTCACAATTACCCATTCGAACCAGGGAATTGTGTCCAGAAGCGACATGACGGTGCAGCTGTGCAGCGAGATCTGCGCCTATGCCGGGTTCCGATTCGCTGCGTTGCAATCGAGCGCCGAATGCTCGTGCGACTCCACGTGCGGCTCCTGGGGCTCGGCGCCAGAATCTAACTGCAGCAACAGCTGCACCGGCAATGCGTTGCAGAAGTGCGGCGGTCCATTGCGCAACTCCATATACGAAAATGTGTATTCCCTCAGTGAGTGCTGTGCTCATGAATAGTTTTGCTGTTTTCCCAGATCAAAATAGAATGCAATTAAATAAAATGCGTACAAAGTGATCTGGAAGGTTTGTCAGAAACACCTAAATTGCGCAGTCTCTGATGGAAGCATCACATTTTGCTTGGTCAGAAGCCTCGGTCGGCATCTTCTATCGGACAGGCAATAAACTTTCGGGTTCACGCCTGAGGCGTCTATCGAGCCGATCGAAGGTCCTCAGCTTGTCTTGAAGCGCTTCTGGAGCACGACAGACACTGAGCGCAAAGCCGTCCGAGCAAGCCCTTTGCGACGCTACAGGTCGTCCTGAACACTGGGCCGACCAGGTACCAGAAATGCTCAACTGCCAGGCGCATTGTCGGGTTCTCACTAATTCTTCATTGACACTTCTTCGCGCCGAGCCTCAACTCTATGACCTCTTCTACTAGCGACTTGTACTTGCACGGTAGGACAAGGCGGCGACAGCTGGCGTTTCCCAGCCGTTCGGCCGTGGAGGCTCGGGGCTGACGTAACAGCGCTCCGACTCTTCGCTGACGGGCCAGCGGGAATGCGGGTTCTCGTTTAAAGGATCCCTGGACGGACCTGTCCACACGGACCTGTTCAAAGACATTTGTAGGCATTGACCCTCAGAGCCTTATCTAGCCTTGCTCCTCTCCCCCTGTCCTCTTCCCCAGTTGTTCCTCTTCCCCCACCGTTCCTCTCCCTCACCCTCCCCTCTCTCGCCTTCTTCCGCGCTGGCAAGCCTAGATCGGCAGTAGGCCCCAGTTATTCCTCAGCCGGTCAGATGGTCAAGAACAGCCGCTTTCATTGTCCCTTGCAGCCGCTGACGGTCGCCGATTCCGCAAGTTTGCCGCCTCTGCCGTCCCTCAGTTGGTGACCACTGTCGGATTCGCTGCCACAATGCTCGGGAACAGCCCAGCTCTGACACTCGTCGGGTGCGCCGCCTCCTGCGCCCGGACCGCCAGCTGCTCCGCCTTTCGCTTCAACAGCAGCAGCGGCCTCTGCCGTCTCAGCAGCTTCCCTACTTCATTGGTTGGCGAATCAGGCGAAATTTGGATTTTCGACTAAGAATGGTCGTACAAGAGCTTCTGTCTTTGTAAATAAATGTCCAATCAGAGAAGCCAGATTGCAATGATAGTGCAACCGATGCCAATGGCCTCACTAAAGAACTGCGAATAAATAATGTCATTACAATCCGCTGGATGACACTCGTGGAAAATATCAACAAAAAGAGTCCGTATTTTGTTAAATTTATGGAGAATTTGAATGTGCAGCGATAAAAGAAATGTTTGATACTTGACAGTTAATTCACAACTAGCTTTGATTGTGGAGTTCAGATGGCAGTAAAAACTCAAGAGTCTAGATGAGCTCTTACTAAGCGCGTATCAGTAAGTTCACACCAATTCAACACCTGTAGGACTGAAGACCATTGCACTTGAGCGCAATGGTTCAAGTATAGTTCTCACTAGCAGACTAGCTAAAGCCAGCACCGCCGTGCCTGTTAGAACAGTCTACCTAGTCCGTTAGATTAGTCCGTTAGATATCTAGTCTAGGAATCTTGAGGTGTCACAAATATTGAGATATAATAATTTCGAAATTAGAGGTGAGGCATGCTTTCGCTGGAGTGTTCCGACTCGTCTCGGCGATTCTAAGTGTGCAGCCCTCCAAAAAACAAATTGCTGTTCTAAGTTCTCGATTTGCCCACTCAAGAAAGCATTTTCGTCCGGTCAGCCAAAAACACTTCGTTGCTATTGACTTAATGCAGTCGCATTATCGCTATTGCTGGTCATTGCATGCATCAATTTCCTGTCCTCCACAGTTCCGTATTTTGGCTCAAAAGCTAAAAGCTGCACCATCAATAATCCCGCGAATTAGAAAAAGCTTAATTTTTCTGAGTCAAGCAGCCCGCAGTCAGTCGTCGATGCATTCTAGACTCAGAGCTCTGGCGGCCATTGTGGTGACTGCTCTGCTGGTCGCCGGGTCAATGTGCCAGCGCAAGGCCACTCCCCTCTATGTGGGCTGCTTCGTGGACCAGGGACCGCCCTACAGAGACATGGTAGGCTTGGTTGGTATCAGCAGGCTCGGTCCATTCACAATTACCCATTCGAACCAGGGAATTGTGTCCAGAAGCGACATGACGGTGCAGCTGTGCAGCGAGATCTGCGCCTATGCCGGATTCCGATTCGCTGCGTTGCAATCGAGCGCCGAATGCTCGTGCGACTCCACGTGCGGCTCCTGGGGCTCGGCGCAGAGTCCAACTGCAGCAACAGCTGTGGTGGCAACGCTCTGCAAATTTGTGGCGGATCCTACCGAAACTCCGTCTACGAGAATGTGTACGCATCGGGTGAGCGCTGCGAACAGAATTTAATATGAGTTAAACGTCGCAAACTCGGCATTTTCAAATTGCTAGACTACTTTCCAGACTGCTAAAGCAGAGTAAAGTATAAAGTCTGTATTGCAAGCTAGACTCTAATTTACTGCTCAGAGATTCGCAGGATCCGCTCCATGTGCCGGTTGCAGCCTCCGAGGGCCTTCGATTCCGCAAGTTCGACTCATCGGCCGCCCCACAGCTGGTCACCTCGGGATTCGCCGGCACAATGTCCTGGAACAGCGCAGCTCAGGTTCCGTTCGAGTGCGCCGCCTTCTGCGCCCAGGCCGCCAACTGCTCGGCATTTCGCTTCGACGGCCGCGACCGCTGCAGCCTGAGCAGCTTCGCCACCGCCTTCGCTGGCGAATCGGGTGAAGTTTGGATTGCGAGCTGAAGCCAGCGCTTTGACGAACGATCAGCTTGTTTTTTTTGTCTTGATTATTCGAGAACTACGAGCTATTTGCAATGAACTGCGTGTACTATACGCAAGACCACAGAAAGACGAAATCGACGAAAGAATTTTCCGTGGACAAGAATACGCGGTTTTGGAGTAAGACACGGAGTCGTTGAGTTGGAAATTCTTATATCGACGAGTTTGAAATAAAACGATGCATTCCAACCATGGGCTTGACTTGCTTTATGAATATTGGGGAAGATGGCTTGCACAAGTTCAGCGGAGAGATTTGGATACAATTATTAGAACAATAAATTACACTTGTCTCAATCTGCAGCTGTGCTGCCACGCTCAATTTCCCTCGCTAATACTGCACTGGTGAACTGGGTGAACTGCAGCAAAGGACACTCGTGTTTTTTCAGTGGAGTCAGTAAGCGAGTCAACTAAAAAGTCGCAATGATGCACTTCTGCCTGCATCTTCTGCCTTCTTCTGCCGCGACAACTGCCTGCGTCAGCAACTGCCTGTTGTCTGCTGTCGTGCAAACAGCTGTCATGTAGTGGTCTTCCAAGTTTTGACCCCCAAGCGACGGACGCTGTCGACTCAAACAGCGGCCTCTACAGTCACAGCTGGCCTCTACAGTGACTGTCTACCCAGACTACCAACTGTCTACCCAGACTACAAACTGTCTACCCAGACTACAAACTATCTACCCAGACTACCAACTGTCTACCCAGACTACAAACTGTCTACCCAGACTACAAACTGTCTACCCAGACTACAAACTGTCTACCCAGCTTTTGCGTGTGTATTCGCTTGCTTGCAAATCTGCTAAGCAAACTGTCCGGGGTGTGTCGGGTGGGGCAGAGTGGAGAGTGGGGTGGGGTACGGAGAGTGAAGGGCGCAACTAGAGCAGCGGACCAATCGCGTCTGCCTCGCATAAGATTGGGGGGTAGGACTTAAGCCACGTATGGCATGCAACACAGAGCCTAGGACAGCGAGAGGGGAGAGGGGAAAGCACCAACCAATCAGAGAACTTCGGCCTAAGCTAGCTCGTAAAACCAGCCCCGGCCGGAGAACCAGATTGGCTGGGGGGCATGTTCTGTGTGGCGGGACGTGGCAAGGAAAAATAAGTGGTAGGTGGCGGCTGCTGAGATGCAGCTCACAAAACAATGTAAAATCGGGCAGAGTAGAACAACAAGTAGGATTAGCTTAAGAACACTTCAAAGTAAAATATGAAACTGTCTTGCAATCCATTGCCTTAGCCCTCATAGGCAAAGCAATTATTTAACAATTGAAGTCGTTAGAAGAAAAAAAGCTATAGCTACTTTGGAAAGTCAACTTTTGCACGTACGAGCTCCCAAGCTGGTGTCAAATTTTTATATTCTCGCGAATAGATGTCATAATGGGTCACCTGAAGTCGCAGCTAGTAGAATATTAGTTGCGTGCGTCCCCTGGGAAAGGTTTCGCTCAACTACGCAGACACGACGCCGCTATCGTCTGTAGGCGGCGGCGGCCAGTACTTCCGGGCGTTCTTTCCACCCCGGATGCTGTCGTAGAACTCAGCCAAGTGCGCCGGCGGGCCTCCAGCAGAGAAGCCGCTTTTGACGAGATTTACGGTATTGCCGCCGCTGCTGCCGGGGCCGCTGGGTGGGCAGCGCTTCCATATTAGATAGGCGACAAGAGCGACAATGAGCAGGAAGACAACAGCGGCCGCAATGCCGATGCCGATGTACATGCCAGTCTCGTTGGTGCCTGCCACGGTGGCTGGGAGTTCCGAATTTAACAGTGGGCCATGAAGTTTCTGTTTTTCAGGAACTGGCACAAAACTTGGAGAGAAAACAATAAAAGAACCTACTTTGCGTGGTGACGCCAGTGATACCCGACATAATGGTGCTCGATTGCTGTACAACGCTGCTGCTGATTGTGGCACTAATGGGGATAGGGCTAGCAGTAGTGCCTGATGCAGTTGCGGCTGGAGACGCTGCTGTGCTAGCTGAATCTGAGCCGATTAACATGAGATATTGATTAATAATCGGCAGCAAAGCCAAGTCGATGAACCAGTCCACACTCCGCACTAACCCAACTCCGCACTAACCCCACTCCGTAACAACCTCACTCCACACTAACCCGACTGGCACCAACCTCACTCCGCACTAACCCGACTTCGCACCAAACTCACTCCGCACCAACCTCACTCCGCACTAACCCGACTTCGCACCAAACTCACTCCGCACCAAACTCACTCCGCACCAACCTCACTGTGCACTAAAACCGTCCGTATCAACCCCATTTGAACCCTTATCTCACCTGCAAAGGCCGGCTGATTCGTGACCGAGCCTCCAGCTCCCGGTTGCAGACAGTCTGGCGGTCGATAACCGCTGCTACAGAAGCACTGCAGACTCTGCGTCCAGTTACCGCGCCCATTGCAATTCGGCAGCACTCTGCTACCGGTGATGTTGCTTTGGACGTTCATCACGGAAGTGCATCGAGAGTTTACACACATCTGCAGTTGATCGTAGGGACGCTAACTTCGGTAAAAATGTAGCACACCTTAAAGATTTTGACGTCCAAGTTTCACTCACCATCCCGGGCCCGCACTCGGCTCCATCTGGCACGAGACCCGGGTCGCGATATCCCGTTGGTCTCAGGTTGAGTTGAGCGAAGACGGCCTGCTGACCGCCGGAGTACATCACCGCTCTGGCGTCTGACGGAGCCATAGATTTCCAGCGAGGCATCGGGAACGACTCGCTCATAACGCCCGTGCAGTACAATGTTCCGCACCTGCGGTTTCTGTGTTTTTGGTGTTGCTTTGTGAGGCGAAGTTCAGCAACACCCTACTCTTAGTAGGCGCTTTAAGACTTTGAACACTTACTCCGACGAGCACGACACGTACTCATATCCAACCGGATTGTAGGCAGTGGCCCTGTAGTCGCAGTAGCCATTCTCGCTGCTACCGGGCTCCGCTGTCAGATTGTAAGCGGCTTCTGGTGCGCTGCGGAAGTCGGTGCCATTGAATATCTCCTTGCAGCGGCCATCGCGGGTGACGCAAGCGCCCGAGAAACAGTAGGAATGCGTCTCCTGCAGATACCGTTGCTCGCTGGTTGGGATAATTCTTCTGCAAATTCACTCCAGTTCTTAATAAACCCCACACTAAGCTACAAACCAATCCCACTCCGCACCAACCCCACTCCGCACCAACCCCACTCCGCACCAACCCCACTCCGCACCAACCCCACTACGCACCAACCCCACTCCGCACCAACCCCACTCCGCACCAACCCCACTCCGCACCAACCCCACTCTGCACTAACCCCACTCTGCACTAACCCCACTCCGCACCAACCCCACTCCACACCAACCCCACTCCGCACCAACCCCACTCCGCACCAACCCCACTCCGCACCAACCCCACTCCGCACCAACCCCACTCCGCACTAACCGAGTCTGTAAACTATTTAACTCTTGTGTTTAGTCAATTTTTAATTTTACACCTGCGTATCGGAAACTAGCTCACAGTTGGTATAGCGGGATTAACAGCGCACGGGGTGCCATCCAGCAAAAAGTCGTCAAATTCTGGGCACCACTCGCTGCTTCCGTTGCAGTACTCCGGCAGGTCGCAGAGGCCTCGAGAAGCTCTGCACACGGCGCCTTTGGCAATCAGCGAGCAAGTGCTGATGTTGCAGCACTGGCCAGAGGCACAGCTGGCGCCAGCGTTGAACTTGCAGGTGCTCGGGTTGCAGCAGCTGTTGTTGCACCACTGGATTGTGGAAGCGATTGGGATGGTACAAGTGACTATTCATTGAATGACAGATAATGAATCAGAGATCGAACCAACCCCACTCCGCACCGACCTCGCTCCGCACCAACCCCATTCCGCACCAACCCCATTCCACATCAATCCCAATCCGCGCCAACCCCACTCCGAACCAACCCCATTCCGCACCAACCCCACTCCGCACACAACCCCACTCCGCACCAACCCCACTCCGCTCTAAACTCACTCTGCACCAACCACTGGATTGTGGATGCGATTGGGATGTTACAGACTGCTCATTGAATGAGCTCGATCATTCAGAGATCGAACATCTTACAAGCGACAGGCACTGAGATAGGTACTCACAGCGGGCATTCCGCAGTCGCAGTCTTCTCCAGCCTCAACAATACGATTACCGCACTTTGGCGCGTCCGTTGGCAGCTTTACTGAGGCCTCAGCCGGTCGGGATATACAGTAGCCGAGTCCAGCGTCCACGGTGAACTCAAGGTAGCGGTTCACGGAACAGGTGGAGAATCTCAGCGGGTTTATGCTGAGTTAATTATGAAATTATTTGATCGGAAGGGAATTTACAAGAATGAGCTTTTTGTCGTACAAACGTAATTACACTGATTGCAATAGTTAATGCTGATTGTTCTTCAGTACATCAACTGACACACCTGGTAATTCAATATATTAACAGACACACCTGGTACTTCAATACATCACCTGACACACCTGGAATTTCAGTACATCAGCTGGTACACCTGGTACTTCAGTATGCCAGCTGATACAACAGTATGTCAGGGAGTACACCTGGTACTTTAGTATGTCAGCTATCTGACGTACAGACATCTGACAACAGAACACCTGGTACTTCAGTATGTCAGCTGGTACACCTGGTCTGTTCATCAGCCCTTTGTTCAAATTGACTAAAAAGACTAGGGCTCACTCTCCACCGACGGCCTTCATAATGCAGCCCTGCGCATCGGGGCAGGAGCAGGGGACGTCGTCCTCGTCGTGGTTCATTCCCAGGTTGTGGCCAAGCTCATGCGCCACCGTCACCGCCACGCTGATGGAGCTGCCGGCCAAGTCTTGGTCCTGCGAACATTATTGGAAGGCTTCATGTGTCCTATGTTTAATTTGAAGCCATCAACAAGGGCCCCTCAATGCAATTAGTAGCTACGAGCTGATGGATAAAAACTCCCTATCTTACAGAGTTGACGCCGCCTCCGTAAGCGAACTGGCACAGTTTGCCCAGGTGCGCCAGTCCGACGTCCGTTCCAGTCATGCGCAGACCTCTGCGGAAAACCAGGTGCAAAATTACATGATGAACGAAGTGATGATCAGAAATCAGCTATTGAAAAAGGCCGTACGAAACTAGATGCGCCACAGAGTGCTGCACATTGCTTAGAGATTGCATCCTGTAGGCCATGAACTTATCAAGCATCTCAGTGGAGCTCACTGCCGTAGTCTTGTTCTCCAACGTGTACGGATCCGATGTCAGAACAATGGCTCTGACGGTCACTACATTAGCTCCCAGCTGCTTGTACAACTGCAGTTTTTTTAGGATGAAGCTGAACGTGAGTGTCAAACTTATTTGACTTAACTGAGTACTTCGAAGTTTGACAGCTCAATGAACGCTTGACTTACACTGTTGATGTAATTTCCGATCTCCCAAAGTCGGTCCTGCGCTTTTGCTGGGTCTCTGCCCATGCCGATGAACTGGGCAGAAGGTTTGTTTGAAACTTGAAAATGACCATCAGCTCACCCAACCCTCAGGTAGTTGTACACTCACTGACCATCAGCTCACTCCAACCCTCAGGTAGTTGTACACTCACTGACCATCAGCTCACCCAACCCTCAGGTAGTTGTACACTCACTGACCATCAGCTCACCCAACCCTCAGGTAGTTGTACACTCACTGACCATCAGCTCACTCCAACCCTCAGGTAGTTGTACACTCACTGACCATCAGCTCACTCCAACCCTCAGGTAGTTGTACACTCACTGACCATCAGCTCACCCAACCCTCAGGTAGTTGTACACTCACTGACCATCAGCTCACTCCAACCCTCAGGTAGTTGTACACTCACTGACCATCAGCTCACCCAACCCTCAGGTAGTTGTACACTCACTGACCATCAGCTCACCCAACCCTCTGGTAGTTGTACACTCACTGACCATCAGCTCACCCAACCCTCAGGTAGTTGTACACTCACTGACCATCAGCTCACCCAACCCTCAGGTAGTTGTACAGTCACTGACCATCAGCTCACCCAACCCTCAGGTAGTTGTACACTCACTGACCATCAGCTCACCCAACCCTCAGGTAGTTGTACACTCACTGACCATCAGCTCACCCAACCCTCTGGTAGTTGTACACTCACTGACCATCAGCTCACCCAACCCTCAGGTAGTTGTACACTCACTGACCATCAGCTCACCCAACCCTCTGGTAGTTGTACACTCACTGACCATCAGCTCACTCCAACCATTAGGTAGTTGTACACTCACTGACCATCAGCTCACTCCAACCCTCAGGTAGTTGTACACTCACTGACCATCAGCTCACTCCAACCCTCAGGTAGTTGTACACTCACTGACCATCAGCTCACCCAACCATCAGGTAGTTGTACACTCACTGACCATCAGCTCACTCCAACCCTCAGGTAGTTGTACACTCACTGACCATCAGCTCACCCAACCCTCAGGTAGTTGGACACTCACTGACCATCAGCTCACTCCAACCCTCAGGTAGTTGTACACTCACTGACCATCAGCTCACCCAACCCTCAGGTAGTTGTACACTCACTGACCATCAGCTCACCCAACCCTCTGGTAGTTGTACACTCACTGACCATCAGCTCACCCAACCCTCAGGTAGTTGTACACTCACTGACCATCAGCTCACCCAACCCTCAGGTAGTTTTCCCCATAAGCTCCAGTGTCTGGGATCACTCACAAAAGCTTCATCGCTGACCAGCACGAGTTGAATGAACTTTTGCTCCGGCTGCGGGACGGTCGATCGAGTGTTCATCAACAGTGCTGAACGGCGACCTCGAGAGTGATCGTCAGTCCACGAGGCAGCTGTAGCAGGCCTGGTGGCCAGAGGGCAGCGTCTGGCTGGGTCAACCAGCTTCTTCAGCCTTCGTCCCTGGAATATCGAACTTCGGTGCTTCTGCGGTGGCACGTCGTACAATGTACCATTGTATTGGAATGTGGCGCTGTAATTAGGAACGGCATTTTGTATTGTATTCGCGATTTGCAGATAAAATAAGCAAATTTGCTTCTCACCTGAACAAGCCATCACGTGACAGCTTGGCAACTGCTGGAGCCCCGTCCTCGAGCAGCTGTCCTTGGTAGAAGCATGGCCGACTGCCTTGGCTGCTGAACTGCGCATCAGCTGTTGCATCCGGCGGCAGAAAGTCTCTGTGCGGCAGAACAAAGGCGGAGTGCGGAGTACGGATGGAAAAGGGAGCCTGTGGACTAGACACGTCTTGTTAATACGCTCGTACCATTTTTATTCTGTGAGAAAAGTTTTTACTCACCTAGAAGATTCAAGAAGCTTCAGTGCAACATTTTTATTACTATCGACATCAATGCTTACGTAAACAAGCTTCTCTTTGTCACAGGCTGAACCATTTAGGTGGTGAAAGTACACAACTGCTGGAGCTGGCTTATCTAAAATATATGTAAATTATTGCATTGTTTTTTGCAGCGTCTACTTATACAGTAGTAATCCGAACTACCAGTGTCCATCCCTGAGCTCGATGGTAATAGTTCGAGCTCGATGGCATCACTCCAAGTATCAGTGATGGTACTTGGAGCTCGATGGTACGAGTGTCCATCCTTGGAGCTCGATGGTACGAGTGTCCATCCTTGGAGCTCGATGGTACGAGTGTCCATCCTTGGAGCTCGATGGTACGAGTGTCCATCCCTGAGCTCGATGGTAATAGTTCGAGCTCGATGGCATCACTCCAAGTATCAGTGATGGTACTTGGAGCTCGATGGTACGAGTGTCCATCCTTGGAGCTCGATGGTACGAGTGTCCATCCTTGGAGCTCGATGGTACGAGTGTCCATCCTTGGAGCTCCATGGTATCAGTGTCCATCATTGGAGCTCGATGGTACGAGTGTCCATCCTTGGAGCTCGATGGTACGAGTGTCCATCCTTGGAGCTCGATGGTACGAGTGTCCATCCTTGGAGCTCGATGGTACGAGTGTCCATCCTTGGAGCTCCATGGTATCAGTGCCCATCCTTGGAGCTCCATGGTATCAGTGTCCATCCTTGGAGCTCCATGGTATCAGTGCCCATCCTTGGAGCTCCATGGTATCAGTGCCCATCCTTGGAGCTCCATGGTATCAGTGTCCATCCTTGGAGCTCGATGGTACGAGTGTCCATCCTTGGAGCTCCATGGTATCAGTGTCCATCCTTGGAGCTCCATGGTATCAGTGTCCATCCTTGGAGCTCGATGGTACCAGTGTCCATCCTTGGAGCTCGATGGTACCAGTGCCCATCCCTGAGCTCGATGGTACCAGTTCGAGCTCGATGGCATCACTCCAAGTATCAGTGATGGTACTTGGAGCTCGATGGTACGAGTGTCCATCCTTGGAGCTCCATGGTATCAGTGTCCATCCTTGGAGCTCGATGGTACCAGTGTCCATCCTTGGAGCTCGATGGTACCAGTGCCCATCCCTGAGCTCGATGGTACCAGTTCGAGCTCGATGGCATCACTCCAAGTATCAGTGATGGTACTTGGAGCTCGATGGTACGAGTGTCCATCCTTGGAGCTCCATGGTATCAGTGCCCATCCTTGGAGCTCCATGGTATCAGTGTCCATCCTTGGAGCTCCATGGTATCAGTGCCCATCCTTGGAGCTCCATGGTATCAGTGCCCATCCTTGGAGCTCCATGGTATCAGTGTCCATCCTTGGAGCTCGATGGTACGAGTGTCCATCCTTGGAGCTCCATGGTATCAGTGTCCATCCTTGGAGCTCCATGGTATCAGTGTCCATCCTTGGAGCTCGATGGTACCAGTGTCCATCCTTGGAGCTCGATGGTACCAGTGCCCATCCCTGAGCTCGATGGTACCAGTTCGAGCTCGATGGCATCACTCCAAGTATCAGTGATGGTACTTGGAGCTCGATGGTACGAGTGTCCATCCTTGGAGCTCCATGGTATCAGTGTCCATCCTTGGAGCTCGATGGTACCAGTGTCCATCCTTGGAGCTCGATGGTACCAGTGCCCATCCCTGAGCTCGATGGTACCAGTTCGAGCTCGATGGCATCACTCCAAGTATCAGTGATGGTACTTGGAGCTCGATGGTACGAGTGTCCATCCTTGGAGCTCCATGGTATCAGTGTCCATCCTTGGAGCTCGATGGTATCAGTGCCCATCCTTGGAGCTCCATGGTATCAGTGTCCATCCTTGGAGCTCGATGGTACGAGTGTCCATCCTTGGAGCTCCATGGTATCAGTGTCCATCCTTGGAGCTCCATGGTATCAGTGTCCATCCTTGGAGCTCGATGGTACCAGTGTCCATCCTTGGAGCTCGATGGTACCAGTGCCCATCCCTGAGCTCGATGGTACCAGTTCGAGCTCGATGGCATCACTCCAAGTATCAGTGATGGTACTTGGAGCTCGATGGTACGAGTGTCCATCCTTGGAGCTCCATGGTATCAGTGTCCATCCTTGGAGCTCGATGGTACCAGTGTCCATCCTTGGAGCTCGATGGTACCAGTGCCCATCCCTGAGCTCGATGGTACCAGTTCGAGCTCGATGGCATCACTCCAAGTATCAGTGATGGTACTTGGAGCTCGATGGTACGAGTGTCCATCCTTGGAGCTCCATGGTATCAGTGTCCATCCTTGGAGCTCGATGGTACCAGTGTCCATCCTTGGAGCTCGATGGTACCAGTGCCCATCCCTGAGCTTGATGGTACCAGTTCGAGCTCGATGGCATCACTCCAAGTATCAGTGATGGTACTTGGAGCTCGATGGTACGAGTGTCCATCCTTGGAGCTCCATGGTATCAGTGTCCATCCTTGGAGCTCCATGGTATCAGTGTCCTTCCCTGAGCTCGATGGTACCAGTGCCCATCCCTGAGCTCGATGGTATCAGTGTCCTTCCCTGAGCTCGATGGTACGAGTGTCCATCCTTGGAGCTCGATGGTACGAGTGTCCATCCTTGGAGCTCGATGGTACGAGTGTCCATCCTTGGAGCTCGATGGTACGAGTGTCCATCCTTGGAGCTCCATGGTATCAGTGTCCATCCTTGGAGCTCGATGGTACCAGTGTCCATCCTTGGAGCTCCATGGTATCAGTGCCCATCCTTGGAGCTCCATGGTATCAGTGCCCATCCTTGGAGCTCCATGGTATCAGTGTCCATCCTTGGAGCTCGATGGTACGAGTGTCCATCCTTGGAGCTCCATGGTATCAGTGTCCATCCTTGGAGCTCCATGGTATCAGTGTCCATCCTTGGAGCTCGATGGTACCAGTGTCCATCCTTGGAGCTCGATGGTACCAGTGCCCATCCCTGAGCTCGATGGTACCAGTTCGAGCTCGATGGCATCACTCCAAGTATCAGTGATGGTACTTGGAGCTCGATGGTACGAGTGTCCATCCTTGGAGCTCCATGGTATCAGTGTCCATCCTTGGAGCTCCATGGTATCAGTGTCCTTCCCTGAGCTCGATGGTACCAGTGCCCATCCCTGAGCTCGATGGTATCAGTGTCCTTCCCTGAGCTCGATGGTATCAATGCCCATCCTTGGAGCTCCATGGTATCAATGCCCATCCTTGGAGCTCCATGGTATCAGTGTCCATACTTGGAGCTCAATGGTACCAGTGCCCATCCCTGAGCTCGATGGTATCAGTGTCCATGCCTGATCAGAGCATAAAGAGAATAACTCACGGAATCCTGAACTATCCAGCCTATCCACAGTCACTGGCTGCACGTGGCTTAATAACAGAAGCCACAGCACGGCGATCAGTTGCAGCTGCAGGAGGCTGTGCATGTTCGATGGAGCCTTCTTGGAGCCGATCAAACAGGCACGCAAGCTTTCTCCAAACTGTGTAACTGACCTGTGTTGCCGATTCTAGCGACTGCACACGATAGAGACAGACAGAGAAGCCTAATTTAGAATGGTACTTAGAATGAGATGAGCGACATAAAAGTTGGCAGATATCTATAAGTATAGACTAAATTAACCCGTGTCCATTGTTAGGCTGTTAGACACTCTCTTCAACCTGTGCGTACATCGTTTACCGTACTCTGTGTTTTATTATTCACAAAAATCTGCATCTCGTCAACAAAAGCAGCTTTAAATCCGACCCTCACGGTGGCTTTTACTTGTTATATAAAGATATATGGGCGCCATTATGGTTTTTTTTTAATGCTTCTGGGGACAAGTTCATTGTGTTGTTCTTTTTCTCAAAGCGTGTCGAGCTAGAACCGTCTAGTCTAAAATGTAGAGCTGAAATCACAGTTAAAGTGGTTGCTGGAGCCGCAGATAAAATTGTAACGCAAACTTATTTACGACGATCGAAGCCCCCTTTACATGTTGTTGAATTACAATAGTATATGCCCTTCCGCGTAAATGGACAAAAACCTGCGTGACAATGTCTGCGATTTCGCATGATTGAGCCAGTACACTTTTTTAGCCTCTTCCCCCCCAGTTCTTCCTTCTCCCCCGTCTCTCTGTCTGTCTACCGACCCAGTGTTGCTCTGATGGGTTCAGTTGAGCCTTGCAGCCTTGTACGATATAGCGACTGGCATGCTGCCTCAGTGAACAAAACCGACATGGGAGGGGGATGGGAAGAGAAAGGAGACGGGGTAGCGTACTCGATAGAGTATAGTCCCTAGCGATGAGAGATTTTGCGACTCATTTTAAAACAGTTTTCAAAGCAGGGCACTATAGCTAATACCTTAGCCAGTTCTGCTCTTGACTTCACTGAATTAAGCTCACGCGCAATACTACCCGGATGCGTCGATCAACCAAGTGGATCATCCTGCGTAGGCTTACAATCATCCTGAGCCTGACGGGCCTGTTCTCACTGTGGTGGACCGGCTATCTTGCGCACCTTGCGCCAGAATGGCTCAACGCTAATGACGGAGTTCAACTTGTTGAAGTGACGACTGGCAGTGTTAAAAAGCTGCAACAGGATCAGCATAGAAATTTCAGAGAACAAAATTATAAGGTGGCTCCCAGGGCAGGCGATGGAACTTCTGATAAAGTTGAAATCACAGCGCTGAGCGAAGCGGTGGGCTCCGGTAAAATCAAGACCGAAAGTACATATAGATTTACGGAACATGTTTTTACAACTCCGACAATGCCGGTCATTACAGCTACAAGTACTTTGTATCTATCCGAGCCTAAAGCAGCAGAGCCATCCACCAATCAGCAGACGACTGTTGGATCGTCTGTGGAGCCACAGACTGAGCAGTCGACATTACACGGCCTATGCAGAAGTGGTCGTGGCGCTGCCGCGTTTCTAGTAGTCAGCGCCTCGTCACGCGAAGCAGAAGCTCAGAGGACCGCTGTGCTTTCCTCCTGGGGCGCAGAGCTGCATCGACAGCGCCGGCTAGTCTTTTTTGCCCCGGTCGCTCCTACAGAGACGACCCAAGCTTCAAAGCTTTCAGTTCAGGGCGACCTGCTGACCATCGCCGTTCCTGCGGGTCAAAACCGGATCCTGACCGGTCTGGTTTGGCTGCGCGCGCGATGTCCGAAGGTGCGTGCCATTGTCCTTACCAGCGACCGGTCCTTCTGGAATGTGCGTCGACTTGAGGAATTTTTAAAATCGCGCAAATTTGACTCCAGCGCCAAAGTGATTTACGGCCGATGGCCAAAGTCCGCTTCTAGGAGAGTGCTGGCCGCTCAGGCTGGCTTTATAATGCCTGGTCCCGCTGTAGACGCTCTCAAGCGAGCCGCAGCTCAAGCGACGAACGACGGTGCGCTGTCTGATATGATCCCCGTGGCTGGACCCCTGATGGAGCTAGGCGGAGTGCGTCAAGTCCAGCTGCAAGGCGATGACCTGCTGCAGCAGGCGTCCCCTGATCGACCGATCCGGATTTCCCAGCTGGCCTGCCAGATCTTAAATCAGCGCCTGATGGCGATTCACGGCCTCGGCGCAGGGCAAACACTCAGGCTGTGGCGGCTGATCAGATCTTCCGGACTGATGTGTTTCAGAGAGCGCAAGAAGAAACATAAAAGAAACTGAAAATTTGAGACATGTACGCAAGGCAGTCGTTGTGTTGCGCCTACCGTGTGTAGCGTTGTCAAAAACCTATAGGGGGCCTACCAGCCTTCTTTTCTCGATGAATATAATAAAGTTGAGTGCCTCTGTCGTTTATTTTGTTAGTTTGTTATTGGAACTTGAGTTGTTAACCAATATATATAATTATAGCTCGTATATTATTTGCAGGCTCGTACATTTAGTATCATACAATTACGTCCCATATCAGCGATTATAGTTGCGTGTAAATGTATGAGTCATGCCAATATTTTTATAAATAATAACCTAGAGAGGCAAACATGATTTGTAGATGCGTGCGAAATCCCAGGGCAGCGGCCAGCTTAGCAATCTCCGTACAATCTCTTAAATGCGGTATTTATGGCCGGAGCTGGAAGTACTCAAATAAATATTTGCTTTAAAATGCATGCCAACCATTGTACTGTAAAAAAGTAAACCTTTTTAAAGTGGGTATTTCCCGCATTGACCTTTTAGTTTTGCAGATTATATGATGCCGAAATTCGTTTAAAATAGAATATTATACTCGTACCTACTATAAAATTAGCTTTGATCTTTTAATGGTACAAATTGTAGCTCCTGTGCCGTTGCTTTGATTAGGTTAATTGGTTACGCTTTGATAAAAGTTTGCGGTTTGCGCATTACAAGTTGTGTTTAAAATATATAGGAGAGTAGATCTACTCCAAGTGGTATGCTCAGTAATATTTCAATGAGACAGGTTTCACCTGCCATCCAAGGTCCAAAGGCTGTCATTTCGCGTCATGCATGCTCTGCTGTTGTGTTGCCAGAGGTTGTAGCCTAGTGGTTAGAGCGTCGGACTCACGACTTGAAGGTCTGGGGTTCGATTCCCGACTCCACTGGAACAATTTGTGTCCTTTAGCAAGACACTTAACTCTGCATGCTTCAGTTCACCCAGCTGTTAAATGGGTACCAGGATTAGCTGGGATAATTGATCATTAAGGTGGGTGTGGCGTCCCCGCAGTCCATGGACTGAACAGCCGTACGCAGCCTTCAGATGCGCCGCGCAATAGCTGCGGCTGTGCTGTCGGCTGCACATCTGACCCAATTGGGACAGGTGTAGTCAATTATTATTATTATTATTTTATTATTAATTATTGCCAGTTCGCTAGTTATGAGTTCAATGCGCAACAATAAATACTTTGCTTTGTTGAATATGCCACTTTACTTATATTATATACTTTTAAACTTCTTTATTGAGCACAATTTACAAGCGATCAAAATATGAGCAAGAATAGCTACTATCCTTGTTTAAAGTTTTTTTCTAAACAGAACAATTTGAATTGTTGAATTCTTCGAAACTTACGGAGTTCACCTGATCTGATATGCACTGACTGACTGTCGATTTTCGTATGGGGAGTCATAGGCCACGGCCACATGTCCAATGCCACACCGCCCGCATTCAGCATCAGCACCATGAGCTCTAAAAAATCTGGCTTCTGGGGAGTCATGACTACCATTGCCATTGACCATCTGGCTACGGCACTACATATCTGCTGCCGAAATGTATTGGAATATTAAGCGTTTTTCATAATTTTAAATAATTTAAGATAATTCTAACTATTTGCTTACAATTATACATGCGTATAAAGTAACACAAGCAAAACCATCACTCACACCACTTGTGGTTGTCCAGCACTTGTCCAGAAAACCATAGGCCTAGTTCTGAGATATCGTCAGCATTAAAGAAAGTCATTGTAAAAGCAGTTAACCAGATCTGTTTAAAAAACGAAACAGAAAAGCTTATATATCTTTTCCATAGATAAATTTTTATAACTCTAGAGATAGGGCCTATGCCTACGTTGTATTTTTTACTTTCAATATTTAGCTAGGGGCCTATGTTTTAAAAATCTACAGCTATTTTTAGAAGAAATTATGTAATTTTTGTGATTTGATTTTCTCCATTATTTTTCATGCCTAGTTTATACTTTATAGATTCTTCAAATTTCTAGATTAGCTAGGCCTATAGTCTTGTCAATGTCTTAGTCATAAGCTATCATCATAATTGTCATCTATTTGGTATTGCTGGATAGGGCCTTTTAGGCATATTATCATAATCAATATATTAGGCCTAATATTCTTGCTTAAGATAGGGTATTCAGTTAATATTTTTTTATATTATTTTAGTTTGTAGTAAAAAACTTGACTCTTTAAAATCCTAAAAACTAATTATGTAACTTAATTTGAATGTAAAGTGCACTTAAAAAAGCTTGGTTGACTTATGAAATAGTAAAAAAGTATTTAAATTTTTTTCTCCTAATCAATCCTACAAGCTCGTATATATGACCACTTTTAAAAGTTTTTTTTCCAATACAAAAGTTATGTTTCCTACTTTTATAGGCCTAATCATAAGCTTTGTATTATAGCTATGAATATACAAATTTAGACTTAATATAGACCATTGTTTTCCTAGTCTTAAAATGAGCTAAAGATAAATTAGTCATTTACAATTGCTTGACTATAATTAGCTGTATTTATTTCATTATTTGAAAATGAGTTGCAGAGCAGTTTAACACATTTACCTCTTAAATCTAGGTTCCCTGTGCTTGGGTTCTTGTAGTGCAATTAATGACCTAGGGTGCTAAAATCCAATGGACAGTAAAAATGTATACTGCCCCCCCCCTATTTGAATTTTTGTACAAAGATCACAGAAATGCTCCAGAAAATTTAGAAAATACCTTGTCCACAAAAGTGTCATTTTTCTTATAGGGATACTGCCTGAAAAAACTCAAGGCTAATGTACACCTATTTGAATATGTGCCCAGGGCTCAGATGATATGGCAGAACTGCTTTAGCTTGCTATGTGTCCACTGTTTGGTCCACCAAACAATGTGCCAAACTCACAGCCCTGCTTTGTGTAATATTATTGTTGTATTCATCTTTATTATTAGAAAGTAAGAAAGTTCTGAGACTGAATAATTATTTACTTCCCCTGCCTGGCATGAATGCAAATATTTACTAATTTGTCCAATTATTTACTAAAACCGGTGAATGCTGGGGTCAAATTACTTCAGCCTGTCACAATGATTCACTGGCCTCTTAATATATCGAATTCCAGTGCGATAGAGAAAAAAAATCCTGGCTAGGTTGAGTTTCTGCAACAACTGCAGAGAATTTTCTTCCAAGGGCTGCAAAGCTATTCGATGACTGACTGCCTGTTGGCTCCGGGCTGCAGCCGGCCTGCTGACTACGGCTCGCTGGATGCTCCAGGGCGAGCTGCTGAACCCGCCGATTCTGACGCTGCGCCAACCCCTCGGCCTGACAGCTCCGTCATTGTCGACGAGAAAATGCGTCGCCGATTAAAGTACTTCTTTATGACGCCGTGCGAAAAGTACCAGGCCAAGGGCCGGTTGCCATGGAAACTGCTGCTCCAGCTGGTCAAAGTGGTGTTCGTCACCGCGCAGCTGTACGTATTCGGCATTGAGACATCTAACAAGGTGGCATTCGTGGAGTCAACAAGATCCGCGTTCAGGCGACTCTATCTGCAGGGCTGGGACTCGACATGGGAGGCGCCGTCAGCCACTCACGGAGCATTCGCTGTGTACACCTACGACACAATGTACGCCACCCTTGATTACGCTTTGAGAGGATACAATCAGACCCAGGCAGCTTTGGGATCTTTCGACCTGCCCAATGTGACCTCTTCCGGCAGCCAATCTCCTGCGGCGCCGCTTCTGTGCATCAGTTACTATAGCAACCTGACTGTTGACGCGGCTAATTTTCAATTTCAACTGGACAATCGAGCCGACAAGAAGTGCTTCGAGATGCGACCGGTGCAAATGGAAAACGGCAGTTGGGCTTTCAACTCGAAGCTGTTGCTTCTAGAGAAAAATTTCACCATTAACTTTGACAATGTCCAGATGGCAGTTCTCAGCTTCAGCATCAACGCCATCCACTTCAACTTTGATGCGCCAAGACTCACCAACGCCGAGTGCTTTCAGTTTTCTGTGGCCGTGAGTGATTGCGTCACTGGTTTGGTTCTTGTGCGGCTTATCAGTGTGTTTATCAAGTTTAGAATTCAGTTATAGACTGAATAGAAGATGTTGCCTTGTGGTTAGAGCGTCGGACTCATGAATTCAAGGTCGGGGGTTCGATTCCCGACTCCAATAAAACGATTTGTGTCCTTTCGTAACACACTTAACTTTGTATTGCGCATTCCTTGCGTACCTCTTTTCAACTTCTGTCACCCCTGTTCTAATTCTGTCACCCCTTTTTAACTTCTGTCACCGCTTTTCATCTCTTTTTTATCCTTCGTCACACCGTTTCTTCCCCTGTGACACCCGTTTCTGTTTCTGTGATACCCGTTTCTTCCCCTGTGACACCCGTTTCTGTTTCTGTGATACCCGTTTCTTCCCCTGTGACACCCGTTTCTGTTTCTGTGATACCCGTTTCTTCCCCTGTGACAACCGTTGACCCCAGTCCCGTCACACAAGTTCCCTGTCACCCCAGTCCCCTCTCACCCCAGTCCCCTGTCACACAGTTCCCCTGTCACACCAGTCCCCTGTCACCCCAACCCCCTTGTCACCCCAGTCCCATGTCACCCCAGTCCCCTGTCACCCCTGTCCCCTGTCACCCCAGTCCCGTCACCCCAGTCCCCTGTCACCCCAGTCCACTGTCACCCCAGTCCCCTGTCACCCTTGCAGATCACACTGGACAACCAAGCGCACACTGGGCAGGTGCTGGTAGGCCTGACAGCAGACCCGGCCCCCTATCTATGCAACGCGCCCAGTCGCAGCCAGGCCAGCTTTAGCGGCGGCAGCTCCACCGTGAAAGAGGTGTTTTACACCGTGCTCGACTCCATCGTCATTCTTTGCTGCTTCCTGTCCTTCGTGTCCTGCACGCGCAGCCTGTATAGAGGCCATTATATGCGGCTGGTGAGTTCTTTAATTTTACCTTTTAAAAACTTGACTTAGATCTCAAAATTATAATAATTGATAAGAATTGACATGCATCCCATTCCCAGATCCCCAGATTTGACAGCCATCCCATTCCCAGGTCCCCAGATTTGACAGGCATCCCATTCTCAAATCCCCAGATTTGACAGCCATCCCATTCCCAGATCCCCAGATTTGACAGGCATCCCATTCTCAGATTTGACAGGCATCCCATTCTCAGATTTGACAGGCATCCATTCTCAGATTTGACAGGCATCCAGTCTCATATTTGACAGGCATCCCATTCCCAGATTTGACAGTCATCCCATTCTCAGATTTGACAGGCATCCATTCTCAGATTTGACAGGCATCCATTCTCAGATTTGACAGGCATCCCATTCCCAGATTTGACAGGCATCCCATTCCCAGATTTGGCAGGCATCCCATTCCCAGATTTGACAGGCATCCCATTCCCAGATTTGACAGGCATCCCATTCTCAGATTTGACAGTCATCCCATTCCCAGATTTGACAGGCATCCCATTCCCAGATTTGACAGGCATCCCATTCCCAGATCTCCAGATTTGACAGGCATCCCATTCCCAGATTTGGCAGGCATCCCATTCCCAGATTTGACAGTCATCCCATTCCCAGATTTGACAGGCATCCCATTCCCAGATTTGACAGGCATCCCATTCCCAGATTTGACAGGCATCCCATTCCCAGATTTGACAGGCATCCCATTCCCAGATTTGACAGGCATCCCATTCCCAGATTTGACAGTCATCCCATTCTCAGATTTGACAGGCATCCCATTCCCAGATTTGACAGGCATCCCATTCCCAGATTTGACAGGCATCCCATTCCCAGATTTGACAGTCATCCCATTCTCAGATTTGACAGGCATCCCATTCCCAGATTTGACAGTCATCCCATTCTCAGATTTGACAGGCATCCCATTCCCAGATTTGGCAGGCATCCCATTCCCAGATTTGACAGTCATCCCATTCCCAGATTTGACAGGCGTCCCATTCCCAGATTTGACAGGCATCCCATTCCCAGATTTGACAGTCATCCCATTCTCAGATTTGACAGGCATCCCATTCCCAGATTTGACAGGCATCCCATTCCCAGATTTGACAGGCATCCCATTCCCAGATTTGACAGTCATCCCATTCTCAGATTTGACAGGCATCCCATTCCCAGATTTGACAGGCATCCCATTCCCAGATTTGACAGTCATCCCATTCTCAGATTTGACAGGCATCCCATTCCCAGATTTGACAGGCATCCCATTCCCAGATTTGACAGGCATCCCATTCCCAGATTTGACAGTCATCCCATTCCCAGATTTGACAGGCATCCCATTCCCAGATTTGACAGGCATCCCATTCCCAGATTTGACAGGCATCCCATTCCCAGATCTCCAGATTTGACAGTCATCCCATTCCCAGATTTGACAGGCATCCCATTCCCAGATCTCCAGATTTGACAGTCATCCCATTCCCAGATTTGACAGGCATCCCATTCCCAGATTTGACAGTCATCCCATTCTCAGATTTGACAGGCATCCCATTCCCAGATTTGACAGGCATCCCATTCCCAGATTTGACAGGCATCCCATTCCCAGATTTGACAGGCATCCCATTCCCAGATTTGACAGGCATCCCATTCCCAGATCTCCAGATTTGACAGTCATCCCATTCCCAGATTTGACAGGCATCCCATTCCCAGATCTCCAGATTTGACAGGCATCCCATTCTCAGATTTGACAGCCATCCCATTCCTAGATACCCAGATTTGACAGGCATCCCATTCCCAGATTTGACAGGCATCCCATTCCCAGATTTGACAGGCATCCCATTCCCAGATTTGACAGGCATCCCATTCTCAGATTTGACAGGCATCCCATTCCCAGATTTGACAGGCATCCCATTCCCAGATTTGACAGGCATCCCATTCCCAGATCCCCAGATTTGACAGCCATCCCATTCCTAGATCCCCAGATTTGACAGGCATCCCATTCCCAGATTTGACAGGCATCCCATTTTAGATTTGACAGGCATCCCATTCCCAGATTTGACAGGCATCCCATTCCCAGATTTGACAGGCATCCCATTCCCAGATCCCCAGATTTGACAGCCATCCCATTCCTAGATCCCCAGATTTGACAGGCATCCCATTCCCAGATTTGACAGGCATCCCATTCCCAGATTTGACAGGCATCCCATTCCCAGATTTGACAGGCATCCCATTCCCAGATTTGACAGGCATCCCATTCCCAGATTTGACAGGCATCCCATTCCCAGATTTGACAGGCATCCCATTCCCAGATTTGACAGGCATCCCATTCCCAGATCCCCAGATTTGACAGGCATCCCATTTTAGATTTGACAGGCATCCCATTCCCAGATTTGACAGGCATCCCATTCCCAGATTTGACAGGCATCCCATTCCCAGATCTCCAGATTTGACAGTCATCCCATTCCCAGATTTGACAGGCATCCCATTCCCAGATCTCCAGATTTGACAGGCATCCCATTCTCAGATTTGACAGCCATCCCATTCCTAGATACCCAGATTTGACAGGCATCCCATTCCCAGATTTGACAGGCATCCCATTCCCAGATTTGACAGGCATCCCATTCCCAGATTTGACAGGCATCCCATTCTCAGATTTGACAGGCATCCCATTCCCAGATTTGACAGGCATCCCATTCCCAGATTTGACAGGCATCCCATTCCCAGATCCCCAGATTTGACAGCCATCCCATTCCTAGATCCCCAGATTTGACAGGCATCCCATTCCCAGATTTGACAGGCATCCCATTTTAGATTTGACAGGCATCCCATTCCCAGATTTGACAGGCATCCCATTCCCAGATTTGACAGGCATCCCATTCCCAGATCCCCAGATTTGACAGCCATCCCATTCCTAGATCCCCAGATTTGACAGGCATCCCATTCCCAGATTTGACAGGCATCCCATTCCCAGATTTGACAGGCATCCCATTCCCAGATTTGACAGGCATCCCATTCCCAGATTTGACAGGCATCCCATTCCCAGATTTGACAGGCATCCCATTCCCAGATTTGACAGGCATCCCATTCCCAGATTTGACAGGCATCCCATTCCCAGATTTGACAGGCATCCCATTCCCAGATCCCCAGATTTGACAGGCATCCCATTTTAGATTTGACAGGCATCCCATTCCCAGATTTGACAGGCATCCCATTCCCAGATCTCCAGATTTGACAGCCATCCCATTCTCAGATTTGACAGGCATCCCATTCCTAGATTTGACAGGCATCTCATTTCTAGATCCCCAGATTTGACAGCCATCCCATTCCCAGATCCCCAGATTTGACAGCCATCCCATTCTCAGATTTGACAGGCATCCCATTCCCAGATTTGACAGGCATCCCATCCCCAGATTTGACAGGCATCCCATTCTCAGATTTGACAGGCATCCCATTCCCAGATTTGACAGGCATCCCATTTTAGATTTGACAGGCATCCCATTCCCAGATTTGACAGGCATCCCATTTTAGATTTGACAGGCATCCCATTCCCAGATTTGACAGGCATCCCATTCCCAGATTTGACAGGCATCCCATTCCCAGATTTGACAGGCATCCCATTCCCAGATCCCCAGATTTGACAGCCATCCCATTTTCAGATCCCCAGGTTTTACAGCCATCCCATTCTCAGATTTGACAGGCATCCCATTCCCAGATCCCCAGATTTGACAGGCATCCCATTCCCAGATCTCCAGATTTGACAGCCATCCCATTCTCAGATTTGACAGGCATCCCATTCCCAGATTTGACAGGCATCCCATTCCCAGATCCCCAGATTTGACAGCCATCCCATTTTCAGATCCCCAGGTTTTACAGCCATCCCATTCACAGATTTGACAGCCATCCCATTCCCAGATCCCCAGATTTGACAGGCATCCCATTCCCAGATTTGACAGGCATCCCATTCCTAGATTTGACAGGCATCTCATTTCTAGATCCCCAGATTTGACAGCCATCCCATTCCCAGATTTGACAGGCATCCCATTCTCAGATTTGACAGGCATCCTATTCCCATATTTGACAGGCATCCCATTCCCAGATTTGACAGGCATCCCATTCCCAGATTTGACAGGCATCCCATTCCCAGATTTGACAGGCATCCCATTCCCAGATTTGACAGGCATCCCATTCCCAGATTTGACAGGCATCCCATTCCCAGATTTGACAGGCATCCCATTCCCAGATTTGACAGGCATCCCATTCCTAGATTTGACAGGCATCTCATTTCTAGATCCCCAGATTTGACAGGCATCCCATTCCCAGATCCCCAGATTTGACAGGCATCCCATTCCCAGATCCCCAGATTTGACAGGCATCCCATTCTCAGATTTGACAGGCATCCATTCTCAGATTTGACAGGCATCCATTCTCAGATTTGACAGGCATCCATTCTCAGATTTGACAGGCATCCCATTCCCAGATCTCCAGATTTGACAGCCATCCCATTCTCAGATTTGACAGGCATCCCATTCCTAGATTTGACAGGCATCTCATTTCTAGATCCCCAGATTTGACAGCCATCCCATTCCCAGATCCCCAGATTTGACAGCCATCCCATTCTCAGATTTGACAGGCATCCCATTCCCAGATTTGACAGGCATCCCATTCTCAGATTTGACAGGCATCCATTCTCAGATTTGACAGGCATCCCATTCCCAGATTTGACAGGCATCCCATTCCCAGATTTGACAGGCATCCCATTCTCAGATTTGACAGGCATCCATTCTCAGATTTGACAGGCATCCCATTCCCAGATTTGACAGGCATCCCATTCCC
This sequence comes from Macrostomum hystrix, assembly GCA_950097015.1. Taxonomy (NCBI): domain Eukaryota; kingdom Metazoa; phylum Platyhelminthes; family Macrostomidae; genus Macrostomum; species Macrostomum hystrix. Next base: position 428,154 of record CATNEN010000033.1, read on the forward strand.
AGATTTGACAGGCATCCCATTCTCAGATTTGACAGGCATCCTAGCGCCTTTTGAAATTATCAAATTTTTTGTCTCGCTGACCGTACATTCCTGTTTCTCTGCACAGCGCACACTAAAGTACTTCCAAAAGAGCGAGTGCTATCACCTCTCATTGGACGAACAGTTCGAATTCATCAACCTGTGGTTTATACTAATAATGCTCAACGACTTGTTAAGCGTTGTTGGCTCCGTGCAAAAGATTTTAATCGAATACAAGGTTAGTACCTTTGTTTTATTTTCAAAATTCCTTAATGGTCTTATGTGCCTACTAGTGAGTAGTTATATATATTTTCTCTCACAACGTGCAGATAGGAAACAACGACAATTACATAGCCTGCAGCCTGTGCCTGGGCAGCGGTGCAATGCTGGTTTGGTTCGGCACGCTGCGCTATCTCGGCTACTTTGCAAAATACAATGTGAGTTCGGCTCCGAGATATTTGCCTTTCGGGTGCATGCTAACAGGTCTTTGTTTGGAAACAAGAGTTTAGGATTGAGATTGCCTGATTCAAGGTATTAGATTTTGCATAAGGAAACTTTGGCATCAAATTTTGGTCCTTGTTTTCATGTACTTTTGTCTCGCGTGCACTGCAGTCTTGGTTTTAGTGTACTTTTATATGCGGTAGTGGTCTTGGTTTCAGTGTATATTTGTACCGGAAACTGTTATTAATTACAATGCACTTTTTCGCATACTGGTCTTTAAATTTACTTTTGTGTCAGGTACCTGTCTTATTAAAGTACTTCTGTATCGGGTTCTAGATTTGGTGTTTGTGTACTCTTTACCGGTAATTATTTTTTATTCAACGTACCTATATAGTGGGTATAGTATTTATTCAAGGAACTTTAACGATAGGATTTGGGTTAGTTTTTTATGTACTTTTGTGTCGCGTAATAGTCTTTGTTCAGAGCCACATTTTTTGTTTTTTTTGCTTCATGTTTACATCAGGTATAAAGTGTATTGTCGTGTTATCATAATGTACTTTTATTGCTCACCAACCCAGGTGCTGCTGCTGACTATCAAGCGCAGTCTGCCGGACATCATCCGGTTCCTAGTGTGCGCCGTTGTACTATTCCTGTCCTTCTCGCTATTCGGCTGGATCACATTCGGGCCCTATCACTCGAAATTTCGCAGCTTCTTCACCACACTGGAGTGCCTGTTTGCTCTGGTGAACGGAGACGACATCTTTGCTACCTTTGCCATGCTGCCGCAGGCCACCACAAACAGCTACATATACGTGGTGTCCAGAATCTACCTGTACGCCTTCATATCCCTGTTTATCTACATTGTGCTCAACGTCTGCATTTCCATCATTATGGAGGCCTACGAGAGCGTGTCTGTGAGTTGCTAGAATATTGTTTAGACTACTGCTACTACTACTACTACTACTACTACTACTACTACTACTACTACTACTACTACTACTAATACTACTACTACTACTACTACTACTACTGCTACTACTACTACTACTACTACTACTACTACTACTACTGCTGCTACTACTACTACTATTACTACTACTACTACTACTACTACTACTACTACTACTACTACTACTGCTACTACTACTACTACTACTACTACTAACTACTACTACTGCTAATATTTGCCGGAGGGCTGCGGGCAATGGCACATCACTTGGTGACACTAGACCCGCAGCCAGCGAGGAGGCAATTCTGCTCATTTCGCTGACTCCTGAGCACACACGCCCACAGATACTGTACCAGGCACACACTCACACAGGTGCGTACATCTCCCCTGACTTTCTCATCGTCAGGCAGTGTACACTCCCACTGTGCAAGGAAGTAAATTGCACGACAAGCCTCCAAGCCTTCTCTCCGCGGCTGCGCCCCAAAACAAATGTGGCCTCGCCGCGGAATCGACCTTAGGGACCTTGGTGCGAGAGGCAAACGCGTTAACCGCTCTGCCACCGGCCTCATTACTACTACCACTGCTAATTCTACCAGGATCTCCTTTTTCGAAGCTGGGATTCGAACTCCTGACCTCACGGTCCTCCTACTTCTGTGCTGCTGCAAATAGTATACTACTGTTACTACTATTGCTACTACTGATAATTTTACTATTACTGTAACCATTCCTACCAATGCTAATTAGTTTTACTAACAAAAGTACAACTACCAGGAATTCTAACACTATTCCTACAATACTGCAATTTGACTCCTATTGCAGCACTGGAACGCGCTGACTCCGCGCAGTCGGCTGTGGCAGTTCATCTCCGAGTGCCCGGATGCGGCCAGCTCAGTGGCTTACCGACGCGACGCTGAGGAGAGAGCCGCGGCCGCGTCTCGTCCGTTCAGCTGGCTGATGCGCTCGATCCAGTCCTCGCTGGTGTCCCGGGTTCGCACCACCCGGCGTGCCCAACGGCGCCCAGTTGTCAGCCAGTCGCGCGATCGCTTTGAAGTCGACGCCGGCAACAGCGGCTACGCTGCTGAGGGCGATGTCGGTATCAACGGCGAGGGCGACACTGAAGGTGTTACGGACAACGGCGACAGTGGAGGCGGAGGTAGATTCGAGCATCACAGACCGTCGGGTTTGCAGCAGCATCATCATCACGGCTGGTCGAATTCTGGCGAGGAACAACACCTGCTGCGGGAGCCCCGGTCTGAGCCTCTCTGATGGCGAAACAGAAGCTGTGCTCAGAACCAGTCAGAAACTAAAACCGGTTCACGTTAAAATTGGTTTTAAGAATCTGGCTGTGTTCCCAGAATCTGGCTATGGGTTCCTAGAATCTGGCTATGGGTTCCTAGAATCTGGCTATGGGTTCCCAGAATCTGGCTATGGGTTCCTAGAATCTGGCTATGGGTTCCCAGAATCTGGCTATGGGTTTCTAGAATCTGGCTATGGGTTCCTAGAATCTGGCTATGGGCTCCTAGAATCTGGCTATGGGTTCCCAGAATCTGGCTATGGGTTCCTAGAATCTGGCTATGGGTTCCTAGAATCTGGCTATGGGTTTCTAGAATCTGGCTATGTGTTCCTAAAATCTGGCTATGGGATCCTAGAATCTGGCTATGGGTTTCTAGAATCTGGCTATGGGTTTCTAGAATCTGGCTATGGGTTTCTAGAATCTGGCTATGGGTTCCTAGAATCTGGCTATGGGTTCCTAGAATCTGGCTATGGGTTCCTAGAATCTGGCTATGGGTTCCTAGAATCTGGCTATGGGTTCCTAGAATCTGGCTATGGGCTCCTAGAATCTGGCTATGGGTTCCTAGAATCTGGCTATGTGTTCCTAGAATCTGGCTATGGGTTCCTAGAATCTGGCTATGGGTTTCTAGAATCTGGCTATGTGTTCCTAGAATCTGGCTATGGGTTCCTAGAATCTGGCTATGGGTTCCTAGAATCTGGCTATGGGTTCCTAGAATCTGGCTATGGGTTCCTACGCTCGTAGAATCTGGCTATGGGTTCCTAGAATCTGGCTATGGGTTCCTAGAATCTGGCTATGGGTTCCTAGAATCTGGCTATGGGTTCCTAGAATCTGGCTATGGGTTTCTAGAATCTGGCTATGTGTTCCTAGAATCTGGCTATGGGTTTCTAGAATCTACGAGTAGATACGGATTCTAACAATCAATAAGCGGTTTTAACTATCTGAAAAAGAAATATTTTTGTTTTGTATATTTGATTAGGCATCACTGAAATTCGGCTTTGAAAATTTCTCGCACCTTTTAACAGTTATTTTAATTATATGATATATTGCATGTGTATAATAAAATGTGCAGCTTTTTTAACGTTTTAACGAAATTAATTTCACTTAAATCTCTTTTTTCCTGGAGTCTTCCGATCACACTTACCACAGTTGAAATTTTTACAATATGAAATCTTACCAATTTTTATACAGCATATGCGCAACAGGCTACTGTTTGTCAGTAGCTAATCATGGAAGTAAACTTATATTAAGTGCTTATGTTTAACGATGATTTTGTGTTGACAATTTTTCCTTTGTAATGCCAATAACAATAAAATGAAAATCAACGTTCTGATTTTTGCAGCAAGCTCCGTCAGAATGATCATTGTCGGCTGGCATTCCATTATTAACAAATATTATGAGTTCATATAGCAGTTAAATCAACATTCGATTAGCTCACAGCTCAATGTAAGATTTACCTGCTCTGATTATTCCGCAATAAATAAAGGTTCTGGGGCGCTTGAGAAATTCGAATTCGATTGGATAATGCTCAACCTTTGCGTTTGCTGTTGGTGCAAAACATCTGTACTTTTGAAACTTACTCAGATCCTCAGATTGAGCAGGTAATCTTTCAGATCCTCAGATTGAGCAGGTAATCTCCCAGATCCTCAGATTGAACAGAAAATCTCACTGATCCTCAGATTGAGCAGTCACTCTCACTGATCCTCAGATTGAGCAGTTAATCTCCCAGTTCCTCAGCTTGAGCAGTCACTCTCACTGATCCTCAGATTGAGCAGTTAATCTCCCAGATCATCAGATTGAGCAGTTAATCTCCCAGATCCCATGTTTGAGCAGTCACTCTCACTGATCCCATGTTTGAGCAGTCACACTTCTCGCATTGTTGCAGCTGCATTGCTCCAGCCACAATGGGCTCCTACCTGAGTAGCGTCGCATCTTCATCAGCCGTTGCCGCAGCTTCGGGCGAAGCCCCCAGCTTCTCGGGCAACCCGTTGAACAGCGGCATTCCTCGCAGTCATCGGCGCGTATTAATCGCCGTTGACGAGTCGGCCGGAGCTCAGAAAGCGTTCGACTTCTGGAGCGGAGTCGCCGGCAGTCAGGATGACAGCATCCTGCTGGTCAATGCGGTTGAAGTTCCAAATATGCTCACCGGGCTTTTGCTGTCACCGTCTGGGTAAGCTTTCGCGACGTTTTTGAGAATGGACCAGCTGAGTAGATAGATGACCAGCTGAGTAGCTAGATGACGAGCTGAGTAGCTAGATGACCAGCTGAGTAAATAGATGACCAGCTGAGTAGATAGATGATGAGCTGAGTAGCTAGATGACGAGCTGAGTAGCTAGATGACCAGCTGAGTAGCTAGATGACGAGCTGAGTAGCTAGATGACCAGCTGAGTAGCTAGATGACCAGCTGAGTAGCTAGATGACGAGCTGAGTAGCTAGATGACCAGCTGAGTAGCTAGATGACCAGCTGAGTAGCTAGATGACCAGCTGAGTAGCTAGATGACCAGCTGAGTAGCTAGATGACCAGCTGAGTAGATAGATGACCAGCTGAGTAGATAGATGACGAGCTGAGTAGCTAGATGACCAGCTGAGTAGCTAGATGACCAGCTGAGTAGATAGATGACCAGCTGAGTAGCTAGATGACCAGCTGAGTAGATAGATGACCAGCTGAGTAGCTAGATGACCAGCTGAGTAGCTAGATGACGAGCTGAGTAGCTAGATGACCAGCTGAGTAGCTAGATGACCAGCTGAGTAGCTAGATGACCAGCTGAGTAGCTAGATGACGAGCTGAGTAGCTAGATGACCAGCTGAGTAGCTAGATGACCAGCTGAGTAGATAGATGACCAGCTGAGTAGATAGATGACGAGCTGAGTAGCTAGATGACCAGCTGAGTAGCTAGATGACCAGCTGAGTAGCTAGATGACCAGCTGAGTAGCTAGATGACCAGCTGAGTAGATAGATGACCAGCTGAGTAGCTAGATGACCAGCTGAGTAGCTAGATGACGAGCTGAGTAGCTAGATGACCAGCTGAGTAGCTAGATGACCAGCTGAGTAGATAGATGACCAGCTGAGTAGCTAGATGACGAGCTGAGTAGCTAGATGACCAGCTGAGTAGCTAGATGACCAGCTGAGTAGATAGATGACCAGCTGAGTAGCTAGATGACGAGCTGAGTAGCTAGATGACCAGCTGAGTAGCTAGATGACCAGCTGAGTAGCTAGATGACCAGCTGAGTAGCTAGATGACGAGCTGAGTAGCTAGATGACCAGCTGAGTAGCTAAATAACCTGCTTAGTAGCTAGATGACCAGCTTAGTAGCTAGATGACCAGCTGAGTAGCTAGATGACCAGCTGAGTAGATAGATGACCAGCTGAGTAGCTAGATGACGAGCTGAGTAGCTAGATGTCCAGCTGAGTAGCTAGATGACCAGCTGAGTAGATAGATGACCAGCTGAGTAGCTAGATGACGAGCTGAGTAGCTAGATGACCAGCTGAGTAGCTAGATGACGAGCTGAGTAGCTAGATGACCAGCTGAGTAGCTAGATGACCAGCTGAGTAGCTAAATAACCAGCTTAGTAGCTAGATGACCAGCTTAGTAGCTAGATGACCAGCTGAGTAGCTAGATGACCAGCTGAGTAGCTAGATGACCAGCTGAGTAGCTAGATGAAGTGAGCTCATGACCGGTGCTAATATGTGCTCCTCAGGTCCTTCGACTACACTGAGTACCAGAAGCAGACGAAGCCCTTGCTGGAGCGAGCCCAGCGCCTCAAAGCGGAGATGATGGCCAAATGCGAGAAGAGAAATCTGCGCTGCAAGTTCATCACGGAGGTTGGCAGTCCGGCTAACGCGGTGCTGGACGCGGCCAAGGACTTCTCGGCATCGGTCATTGTTGTGGGCAGCTGCGGTCAGAATTTTCACCTATTGGGCTCGGTTAGCAGCTATGTGTTGCAGCATTCCTGCCGACCTGTGATTGTTGTGCCCAGGTTCGACTGATTTGTATTGTTTCGAATGAGGGCCCGACAATGAGACTGTGAAATATAATATAGATATTCGCTATCTAGAATTTCAAGTGCTGCAAGTGCGGAGTGATTTTTGCCAATTAATAGACGAGGAGGAAGGGTTTGTGCTTTTTCATTCTACTGAACACTCAATGAAATATGTGGGGAGGTTATTGTGAGGCGGCTGTGACCCAACTGTGTTAGCTGGGATTTATACTCTCTACTGGCCAATCAGAAACGCCGAAAATAAAGCGGACTTTTTATTTCATTCCACTGGCCAATCAGAGCCAAGCTCGAGGAAGAGGCTGAATTATTTCATGCCTCTAGCCAATCAGAGACGATGTGGGGTCGCGCTGTTGTTCTAATCAATAGCGAGATAGTAATTAAATAGAATTTTATCTAAAGCTGTTTGCAAATTGACCAAGTCTGTCTTTTAAGACAAAGTTAGATCTCAGTGTCGCGAGTAAGCACATCCATATCCAGAGTATGTCAGATCAAATGACGACTGTTTTGTAGAATAAAAACATTTTTAATGCTGCTAATGCGACATTAAAAAAATTTATTTCCGCTGTCACTTAACAACAAAAATACCTAATAGCCTAACACAGAAAATGATCTTTTTTAAAGAGATGTTTTGCTCGTCTCTTCTCCAACATTTTTGGCTTCGTTTTGAGTTCTCTTTCGTCGCATTGTTTCGATTCTTTTTTGCACTGGCATAGATTTTTAGGCCCACTGTCGACGTAGCTTTTGTGCTTTACTTATTTAACGTTATTTAACTCGAAATTAATTTACTATATTTATTCCGTGCGATAACATTTTTTAATAACCATACTATATTAAATACATTCTTCAGTTTTAGTTTTCCGATGCAAAATTCTGTGATACATTCGTGGTTTGTTTACTCTGCGATTTGCATATTAATATCGCTTCGCCGTTAATTGATTCTCACCTGTGTCATTTTTGTACGTGTGTTCAGCAAATCCGACTGGATTCTATTCCATTGTGAATTGACAGTTTTTGTTAGAGAACAGCTAAAGCAAGTGGGAGAATGCAACATTGTTAAAGAAAGTAAAGAAACGGGAGAAAAGACGGGAGAGAGTAAAGAAAAGTGGGAAAAGAGGAAGTTAAGGAAAGAAGGAAGACGAGGGGAGAAGGAAGAGGAGGGGAGAAAGAAGAGTAGGGGAGAAGGAAGAGGAGGGGAGAAGGAAGAGGAGGGGAGAAGGAAGAGGAGGGGAGAAGGAAGAGGAGGGGAGAAGGAAGAGTAGGGGAGAAGGAAGAGGAGGGGAGAAGGAAGAGGAGGGGAGAAGGAAGAGGAGGGGAGAAGGAAGAGGAGGGGAGAAGGAAGAGGAGGGGAGAAGGAAGAGTAGGGGAGAAGGAAGAGGAGGGGAGAAGGAAGAGGAGGGGAGAAGGAAGAGTAGGGGAGAAGGAAGAGGAGGGGAGAAGGAAGAGGAGGGGAGAAGGAAGAGGAGGGGAGAAGGAAGAGTAGGGGAGAAGGAAGAGGAGGGGAGAAGGAAGAGGAGGGGAGAAGGAAGAGGAGGGGAGAAGGAAGAGGAGGGGAGAAGGAAGAGGAGGGGAGAAGGAAGAGTAGGGGAGAAGGAAGAGGAGGGGAGAAGGAAGAGGAGGGGAGAAGGAAGAGTAGGGGAGAAGGCAGAGGAGGGGAGAAGGAAGAGGAGGGGAGAAGGAAGAGGAGGGGAGAAGGAAGAGGAGGGGAGAAGGAAGAGGAGGGGAGAAGGAAGAGGAGGGGAGAAGGAAGAGTAGGGGAGAAGGAAGAGGAGGGGAGAAGGAAGAGGAGGGGAGAAGGAAGAGGAGGGGAGAAGGAAGAGTAGGGGAGAAGGAAGAGGAGGGGAGAAGGAAGAGGAGGGGAGAAGGAAGAGGAGGGGAGAAGGAAGAGGAGGGGAGAAGGAAGAGTAGGGGAGAAGGAAGAGGAGGGGAGAAGGAAGAGGAGGGGAGAAGGAAGAGGAGGGGAGAAGGAAGAGGAGGGGAGAAGGAAGAGGAGTGGAGAAGGAAGAGGAGGGGAGAAGGAAGAGGAGGGGAGAAGGAAGAGTAGGGGAGAAGGCAGAGGAGGGGAGAAGGAAGAGGAGGGGAGAAGGAAGAGGAGGGGAGAAGGAAGAGGAGGGGAGAAGGAAGAGTAGGGGAGAAGGAAGAGGAGGGGAGAAGGAAGAGGAGGGGAGAAGGAAGAGGAGGGGAGAAGGAAGAGGAGGGGAGAAGGAAGAGGAGGGGAGAAGGAAGAGGAGGGGAGAAGGAAGAGGAGGGGAGAAGGAAGAGGAGGGGAGAAGGAAGAGGAGGGGAGAAGGAAGAGGAGGGGAGAAGGAAGAGTAGGGGTGAAGGAAGAGGAGGGGAGAAGGAAGAGGAGGGGAGAAGGAAGAGGAGGGGAGAAGGAAGAGGAGGGGAGAAAGAAGAGTAGGGGAGAAGGAAGAGGAGGGGAGAAGGAAGAGGAGGGGAGAAAGAAGAGTAGGGGAGAAGGAAGAGGAGGGGAGAAGGAAGAGGAGGGGAGAAGGAAGAGTAGGGGAGAAGGAAGAGGAGGGGAGAAGGAAGAGGAGGGGAGAAGGAAGAGGAGGGGAGAAGGAAGAGTAGGGGAGAAGGCAGAGGAGTGGAGAAGGAAGAGGAGGGGAGAAGGAAGAGGAGGGGAGAAGGAAGAGGAGGGGAGAAGGAAGAGGAGGGGAGAAGGAAGAGGAGGGGAGAAGGAAGAGGAGGGGAGAAGGAAGAGGAGGGGAGAAGGAAGAGGAGGGGAGAAGGAAGAGTAGGGGAGAAGGAAGAGGAGGGGAGAAGGAAGAGTAGGGGAGAAGGAAGAGGAGGGGAGAAGGAAGAGGAGGGGAGAAGGAAGAGTAGGGGAGAAGGAAGAGGAGGGGAGAAGGAAGAGTAGGGGAGAAGGAAGAGGAGGGGAGAAGGAAGAGGAGGGGAGAAGGAAGAGGAGGGGAGAAGGAAGAGGAGGGGAGAAGGAAGAGGAGGGGAGAAGGAAGAGGAGGGGAGAAGGAAGAGTAGGGGAGAAGGAAGAGGAGGGGAGAAGGAAGAGGAGGGGAGGGGGTGTAGTGTAGAATTGCGGGTAGAATGAATCGAGGGTAGTTAGCCGTGTTTGGAGGGTTAGAGCGGAGGATGGGTTGGGAGGGAAATGGTGAGCAGTGATGAGAGAATAAAGGTTGAGTGCAGGAACAGGAGGGAATTGCTGCATTTAGGGATAATTCGGTTGCTTGGCGCACTGGGAATTGATCTCATCACCCAAATCATGATGGCTTTAGCTCTCAGCGAATTCTACTTGTGCTCGCACCCTTTAATTCCGACAGCTCCTAGCGAGACTGCTGGCCAGTTCTCAATTTGCAGGGGACGATAAAAAAAAATACGCTGCACATAAATTTCGGGCCCGTTCTGCTGTGTTCGCAGCTATAAAAATCGAAAATGGTATCAGCTTTTTTGCTGAATTCTAGCAAATTTTCCTTTTGACTGCTGTCATTGGTCTAGACAGGCAAACTAGTGGATCAAGGCGCTGCTGCACTGTTAGATTTTGGAATATATAGGAACCCTTAATCTACGCGAATTCAGCATTATCCGCATTTACTTTAGTGCAGGGGTCGGCAAACAACGGCCCGCGGGCCAGATGCGGCCCTCGAAGCTCCCAAATCCGGCCCGTTGCCCCTTCTGACATCTGCAGTGTCCTGTTTCATCTATCTCGTGTCTAATCTCTCCCGTGTCTTATCTCTCCCGTGTCTCATCTCTCCCGTGTCTCATCTCTCCCCTGCCTTATCTCTCCCGTGTCTCATCTCTCTCGTGTCCCATCTTTCCTGTGTCTCATCTCTCCCGTGTCTAATCTCTCCCGTGTCTCATCTCTCCCGTGTTTAATCTCTCCCGTGTCTCATCTCTCCCGTGTCTAATCTCTCCCGTGTCTCATCTCTCCCGTGTCTCATCTCTCCCCTATCTCATATTCATACAGTCAATGCGGCCCGTTGTCGTCTTTTAGGTTCTCTCTTTGGCCCGCCAGCAAATAAGTTTGCCTACCCCTGCTTTAGGGGGGTTACAAATCTATAGAAATGCGAAAATTTGCTCAACCAATTTAAAGTTGTGAGCAGGCAAACAAGCCATGCAGACTGCCACTGCCAGTAGACATTTGGCAGTCAGCACTCCGATGATGACCGGGTGGGCAATGCCTACATAATTATGTAACTAACGACGCGATACTTTAACCTGTCTATTCTCTTTCACTATCTACCTAAGGTAATCTAAGGTAAAGATCACTTAGCTAACGGTCACTGAAAACGGGTTGCATTGCACTGGCATAGCAGCTGTGGTCTCCACAGAAATATGTAATCGTTAGAGATTGATTACTGCTTGACTGCCATGTTGCTTCCTGTCAGAGTTATTAAGTGATTTCGAACTGACAGTCTCATAAATTTCGCACTGCTTTATCGGTCGTGGATTTATTGTTGCTTATATTTCAGCGCCCTCGATTTCTGTCGGAAGCTCTCAGCCGAGGCGGGCAGTTAATCGAGTTTTTTACTCTAGAAAGGGAGTGGCGCACCCGGGTCAATGATGGTCTGGTCCCATCCACTCTAATTCATGCATTGCATAGTCAGCGTCTCACTTCCGCCTGGTCATTGCGGGGTGATGGCGGGGTCTCCATCAGCGCAGCATGCATCGCGCACTAAAACCGCTATATTGAGAGCTCGAAGCAGCTAGTATCTGTTAGACGCGACTAATGATGGCTGTAATAGCTCATTGCAGCCGAAGATATATCTATATTCCATATTTGCGCCGAAATAATGCAGCTGTCCCAAAGACGCGCTCTTTCCGTACTCAAAAACGCATTACTGTGTTGCGAAGTTGTACAGTTTAAAATAGTATCAGAATGGTTTCATTGTTCTGCACGCGAATTCCAATCAGCACTATTGTATTGGCAGGCGCACTGTTTGCGCAGGTGCGTAGGTGGCTTAGGGAGCTGGCCAGCTGATTCTGACGTAGACCAAAAATAGCCCTGCATAACTTACGTTGCCATGCCGACAGCAAAGCAATGGCTATTATAAAAACGGCAAATCTATAAAAAGCAATTCTTGTTTTATTATTGCAGTTTTGCACCGACTTAAAGCGTTGATCAGGTACATTGGCCAGGAGAGCTGGACCCCTCTGCGGGCCCACGGTGTTTGTCTTGCATTATTACAGAAGAAGCGGCCTGCATTGAGCGGCCCTGGACCCGGCGGGTGGGTCTGTGGCAATCGGCGAAAAAAGCTGCGCCAACCAAACCACGCCCAAAACTCCGTCTGTTTGTCTGGTCAATCATAGAGGGAGATTGAGGGCGCACTCCCACATCCATTCCCGTATCCCTTCCCCACCGGCCGAGATGCCACGGAATTGGCGGGCGACCTGGCACCCGATCGAGTATTTAAGCTGCAACTCAGCGCTGGGCGGCTCCGCTACTCAAGAGCGCCTCCGCCATCACTATCCCGGCAATCCCAACCGAATTCGCTAGCTGACCCCCTGCAGTCATGGAGCCGCGCAGCCTCCGCCGCCAGCCACAATTGGCCGCGCTGGCCCTGGTCCTAGCCCTGCTTCTCTGCCTGGGCGCCCAGGTGCCCAGAGTGGCGGCCCAGAACTCCGAGGTTGAGCGCATCTGCGGCCGCAATCCGTTCATGGTGCTGAAGCAGATTGCCGAACAGATCCTGATGCGATCTCTCACCGGTGGTGAGTACACCAAGAGTTTTTACCGACCACATTAAATCAAGTATTGTCAACTCCCCTCCCACCGTGCCGATGCAGCCGAGTTCAACATTCTGTTCAACCGAGCCCTGAACGACCCGGAGAAGGGACCGGACCTCAGGCGGATGGTCACGCGCTACCAGGAGTGCAGCCTGGGCGTTGAGAACGGACACTTCTGAGCGCCAGAACAACTGCCAGTTCCTGATTCCTCTACTTTTGACACTTCTTTGGGCGCCACCAAACTGATATTATTTACCTTTCCACCGGCCCAATGGTATTTGTTTAATCACTGACTCACGGAATCGTTGCAGCTAGTCTTTGGCACCTGCAGATTCGCACCGATTAATCAGAGTGCACAAGACCCTCTAAATTAACGGTACCTTTGTTACATCTAGAACTGCAAGCTATAATAAAATTTGTAAGCTTTTATGTCTCGGGGAAATGGCGTGGTGCCATTGTGTCCAGCTAAAACAATGAAATAAATCGCAGCGCGGTTTCTTTGTCGGATAAAATACACTGCAAACCTTGCATTTCATTCATTTCAATTGGCAAAGGTGCAACCAGTCGCCTAAGTAGCCTTGGATAATTTGATAGGAAATTAGTGACTGAAAACGCCACCAAAATACCGCAAGTAAAAGTTGGACGTTTCCGGAAGCTACTATTTTAAATAAAGTGCTTCGGTGGCGTTAGGGAGTCGCTGCAGGGCCCCGGATTCAAGGATTTAACGTAATTCGCAAGAGAGACGTCACGAAGTCGTTCTCTGTTTGTTATTGAAGATCTGTATCGATACCAACTGGTGCATTGTGAGCTGCTCTTCAAGGACGGGCGCGCATTGCAAAAAAATATCGACCTTCGGACGCTGTGACACATTTTCATGCTATACAATAGACTGTTCTAGAAAGTCACCCTTTCGTAGCCCGAAAGTGAAAACGATGGTCTAAGTTCTGCATTTGTACAGGACCAAGAGGCATTTACAACTAACTAGTATTGCTTTGTTCAGTTCAAACTAATTCAACAAAGACTGTCGCTACAGAGAGTTAGTATAATACCTTGTGCCTGGTTCTGCCAGACCGTTATATTGTTATTGTTGTTGACGGTTTGTAAGGCCATGCGCCGGCTTGGAAACCAACCTAAATAATGCACAGTTGCTTTTGCTTCAGTAACTTTATATGATAGCAATAATTACACGAATAATATATAATAGGAGTCCGAAACAGTTATGGGCAGTCAGAGAAAAATGGCTCATTAAACAGGCAAATCAATTTGCATGTAAGAGAACGCTAACTGTTACTGCGCTACGGCGGTGATTGTGTGCAAATCAATAGCATAATAATGAATCGCATACAGAATTACTGAGCCAGTGAATGAAATAGCAGGTATTCAAATATCGCCAGATTGGAATTATACAGCACAGAATCATTTCACGAACTAGCGATTAAATAAGAAATCGTTACAGATTTAAGCCTGTTGTCTATTGCAAAGCTGAGCTCCGGATCTCAGACAATCTACTCAGCAGTGGGGTGGTCCCGCTACAACACATCCTAACTTAAGGATGTTATAAATGTCAAAATATCGCCCTAGATTACTGATCAAAATCTTACCCTAGATTACGAAACATCAAAATCTCACCCTAGATTACTGAAGATCAAAATCACAACCTAGTAGATTACTGAATATAAAAATATTACCATAGTAGATTACCCATGAATCTCATCCTAGATTACTGAAGATCAAAATCTCACCCTTAGATTACTGAAGTTCAAAATCTTACCCTTAGATTACTGAAGTTCAAAATCTCACCCTAGATTACTGAAGATCAAAATCTTACCCTTAGATTACTGAAGTTCAAAATCTCACCCTTAGATTACTGAAGTTCAAAATCTTACCCTTAGATTACTGAAGTTCAAAATCTTACCCTTAGATTACTGAAGTTCAAAATCTTACCCTTAGATTACTGAAGTTCAAAATCTTACCCTTAGATTACTGAAGTTCAAAATCTCACCCTTAGATTACTGAAGTTCAAAATCTCACCCTTAGATTACTGAAGTTCAAAATCTTACCCTTAGATTACTGAAGTTCAAAATCTTACCCTTAGATTACTGAAGTTCAAAATCTCACCCTTAGATTACTGAAGTTCAAAATCTCACCCTTAGATTACTGAAGTTTAAAATCTCACCCTTAGATTACTGAAGATCAAAATCTCCCCATTGATACTGAAGATCAAAATCTCCCCCATTGATACTGAAGATCAAAATCTCCGCCATTGATACTGAAGATCAAAATCTCACCCTAGATTACTGAAGATCAAAATCTCCCCATTGATACTGAAGATCAAAATCTCACCATTGATACTGAAGATCAAAATCTCACCATTGATACTGAAGATCAAAATCTCACCCTAGATTACTGAAGATCAAAATCTCCCCATTGATACTGAAGATCAAAATCTCACCATTGATACTGAAGATCAAAATCTCACCATTGATACTGAAGATCAAAATCTCACCATTGATACTGAAGATCAAAATCTCACCATTGATACTGAAGATCAAAATCTCACCATTGATACTGAAGATCAAAATCTCACCATTGATACTGAAGATCAAAATCTCACCATTGATACTGAAGATCAAAATGTTACCATTGATACTGAAGATCAAAATCTCACCCTTAGCTTGGTGAAGCTTTAAATCTCAAAATCTCACCCTAGATTAGTAAAGCTACAAATAAACAACTCCCATCCTTGTAGCAAATTTTGCTAAATATGAAAATATCACCTTGGTTTAGTGAAGCAATAATCGGGCAATTCAGAAACCGAAAGATAAGATGGCTGAATGTGACGGTAATTTGCCCTCATTTAATAAATTATGTTTAGTCAGAGTTACGCAAGGGGACTAAAAGCGTCAGTAATTAAACATTACAGATAGAGTAAATCAAGGAAAAATAGAATTGGGGTATTTCAAGTTTTCACTGCTAAATTTTAATAGGCACATGTGAACTAAGCAATCAGATTAGATTAAAATAGTTTTAATAACAAGGTCATAGCGCCTGTCCAGCTTTTAGTTGCCAACCAGACGCGCAGAGTCGATCAAGGCATGAGAAGGTCAAGCGAATTGTTATCAGGAGATCAGGAAGTTTGAGCGGGTTGAATGACAAGCCACAGGAAACACAGAGGCACTTAGACAGGATCAGTTAGAGAGAAGACGATAGGAAGAATTCGTAGCGGGACTAACCTAAAAAGTGTCCTACAACAAACTAATTAGACTTCAGTTCTGGTCACAAGCAACAAAATCAGGCCGAGCACCATTGGTTCAATGGCCGATGAAACTGACGAAACTGATCAATCAGAAGAACTCAGAATCGGAGCTCTGGCTCGTGTCGCCGCCTCCGGCTCCTTGGACTCCGCCCGTGCAGCCGTCTCGGCGGTCAGTCGGCTTGCCGTCCGAAGCGGCGGCGGCGGCGTCGTTGGCCGCCCCTGCCGATTCGTCCAGGTTGGAGTCGTCGCCGGGCCGCAGGGAGCGCGACCGCTGCTGAAGCAACAGCCGGGAGAAGCTGGGGAACATGGCTGCCAGCAGCAGCTGGAGGCATTCGGCGGTACGAGCCGAGCTGGCGCAGGCCAGCGCTGGCACGCCGCCCTCGGCATCGGCGCAGAACAGGTTGGCCTTCTTGCTAATGAGGTGCTCAACAACGCCGGGCAGGCCGTTGCCGGCGGCCAAGTGGATCGGAGCGCGGCCCGCGGAGTCCAGCTGGCGGGTGTTGCGATGGGGATGTTGGCGGCTTGGGCTGAATCCAGGACCAACTCACTCTTGCGGGTAGACTGGATCCTTTTAGGGTCCTTGGGATTCCTTTGGGTCATTGGTGTATTTAGGAATCATAGGAATCCTTACGGGCTATTAGGAATCCTTTGTGGATATTAGGAATCCATTTAGGGTTATTAGGTACCCTATGGAGTCATTATGATGCTTTAAGGGTCATAAGGATATTTTAGGGTCATTTAGGAATCCCCTGGGGTTATTAGGAATCCTTTAGATTCATTAGGATATTTTAGGGTCATTATGATATTTTAGGGTAACTAGGATCTTATTGGGTTATTAAGAATCCATACGGGGATATTAGGAATTCTTTAGGGTCATTAGGGATCATTTAGGGTCATTAGGAATCCTTTAGGGTCATTAGGAATCCTTTAGGGTCATTAGGAATCCTTTTTGGGTCATTAGGAATCCTTTAAGTTCATTAGGATCTTTTGGGGTCATTATAAATCCTTTAGGGTCACTGGGACTCCCTAAGGGTCATTAGGAGTTTCCGATTGTCATTAGAGCCCCTTAAGGTCTTACAATCTCAGAGTTTTTAACTGGGATCACAAGAACATTGAGCTCAGTGGCAGCAGCACATTGAACTCACGGCATTGATGAGATCGGGGTCGACGATTCGCTCCAGCAGTAGCAGGGCGGCGCCTTCGTCGTTAGTTGAGCACGCATGGTGCAGACAGGTGCGCCCGTCGGCATCCACCACCGACACGGAGGCGCCAGCGTCGAGCAGCAAGCTGGTGGCAGCGGCGCGCGCTTTACCGGCCGCCAACAGCAGCGGCGTTGCACCCTCGGCATCGGCCACGTCGACAGTGGCGCCGTGGCGCAGCAGCAGGCTGGCCGCCTCGCAGTGATCTCCGTGGGCAGCCGCGTGCAGCGCCGTTCTGCCGCGAGAGTCACGCGCGTCAACGGGAGCGCCGGCCTCCAACAGAAGCTCTACGCAGGTGTCGTGACCCCGACCAGCTGCACAGTGCAACGGGCTGTAGGCATTCCAGGTGCGCCACGCTGACTTACCTGACGAGGATGAGCTGTTCAGCTCTCCGACAGCCGCTGCCGGCTGCGGTTGCGTCGGCGGATGCCGCTGCAGCAGCAGCTCTACGCACCGAGTGACACCGTGATAGGCAGCGTAATGCAACGACGAGTAGCCCTTGGCGTCGGCGCTGGCAGCAGCTTCGGGATGGTCGCCGATGGCGGCTAGCAGCCGTTCGGTGGTGGCCTCGTGTCCGCAGGCGGCCGTCATGTGCAGGGCGTGCCGCTTTCTGAAGTCTCTGGCTAACGGATTGGCGCCGACTTTGATCAGCAGCTCCGTGCAGTCGTCGTGCCCGTTGGCGGCTGCCCGGTGCAGAGCGGTCCTCTCGTAGACGTCCGGCGTGTGCGGCTCGGCGCCGACCTTCAACAGCAGCCGCACAGCTTCCAGGTGGCCGTTCTGAGCCGCAAGCATTAGCGGAGTCCGCTCGTGAGCGTCGGCGCTGTCAATCAGCGGCCGGCCGCCGCGGCTCCACAGCAGCGCCTGCAGGACGCCGACATGACCGGCGGCAGCAGCGTAGTGAAGGCTGTTCCAGCCGAACAGGCCGTCAACCAGCTCCAGGGCGCAGCCGCTGCTGTCCAACAGGGCCTTGACAGCGCCCAGGTGGCCCCTGTGGGCGGCCAGGTGAAGCGGCGTCCGGCCCTGCGGATCAGCCGCAGAATTGGCTGGACTCTCCGGTGCCAACTGCTTGGACAGCAGCGCCAGCACCTCCTCGTGGCCGTGATAGGCGGCCAGGTGCTGCGGACTCGGCGAGGAGTTCCAGGCGGCGCGCAGGACGGGCGCCCTGGTGGCGTCGAGCAGGCGGGAGACCGTGTGCCGGCTGCCGGCACGGGCGGCGAAGTGCAGCGGCAGTAGCGGGCCGAGGTCGGGCACGTCGGCAGTCTGGCACGGATCGGCTCCATGCAGCAGAAGGTGGTCAGCAAGTTGGGCGTCGCTGGCTGCGGCAAGGTGCAGCGGCGTCAGGCCCTGCCGATCCGGCAAGTTGAACTGGGAGCCGCCGTTCAGCTGGTTGTTAGGAAGAGTGGATAGATGTTATGCATCAGAGCTCATCTCTACGTGACAGAGTTAGATAAAGTTATGAATAAATCAGACTCCCATTTACATAATCGTCTCAGATGGAGTCCCTGCTCATCTCACTTTGAATGTCAGCTCATCTCAATTGGAATCCCTGGTCATCTCACTTTGGATCCCTGCTTATCTCAATTAGAATCCCTGCTCATCTGAACTGGAATCCCTGCTCATCTCAATTAGAATCCCTGCTCATCTCAATTAGAATCCCTGCTCATCTCAATTAGAATCCCTGCTCATCTCAATTAGAATCCCTGCTCATCTCAATTAGAATCCCTGCTCATCTCACTTTGAATCCCTGCTCATCTCACTTTGAATGTCAGCTCATCTAAATTGGAATCCCTGCTCATCTCACTTTGTATCCCTACATATCTCACTTTGAATGTCAGCTCATCTAAATTGGAATCCCTGCTCATCTCAATTGGAATCCCTGCTCATGTCAATTGGAATCCCTGCTCATCTCAACTGGAATTCCTGCTCATGTCAATTAAAATCCTTGCTCATCTCAATTAGAATCCCTGCTCGTCTCAATCGGAATCCCTGCTCATCTCAATCGGAATCCCTGCTCATCTCAACTGGAATCCCTGTTTGTCTCAATCGGAATCCCTGCTCATCTCAATTAGAATCCCTGCTCATCTCAATTAGAATCCCTGCTCACCTCAACTGGAATCCCTGCTCATCTCAACTGGAATCCCTGCTCGTCTCAATTGGAATCCCTGCTCGTCTCAATTAGAATCCCTGCTCATCTCAACTGGAATTCCTGCTTATCTCAACTGGAATCCCTACTCGTCTCAATTGGAATCCCTGCTCATGTCAATTAGAATCCCTGCTCATCTCAATTAGAATCCCTGCTCATCTCAACTGGAATCCCTGCTCATCTCAACTGGAATCCCTGCTCATCTCAATTAGAATCCCTGCTCATCTCAATTAGAATCCCTGCTCATCTCAATTAGAATCCCTGCTCATCTCAACTGGAATCCCTGCTCATCTCAATTAGAATCCCTGCTCATCTCAATTAGAATCCCTGCTCATCTCAATTAGAATCCCTGCTCATCTCAACTGGAATCCCTGCTCATCTCAATTAGAATCCCTGCTCATCTCAATTAGAATCCCTGCTCATCTCAATTGGAATCCCTGCTCATCTCAACTGGAATCCCTGCTCATCTCAACTGGAATCCCTGCTTATCTCAATTAGAATCCCTGCTCATCTCAACTGGAATCCCTGCTCATCTCAATTGGAATATCAAGTCATCACATTTGGATCTAAAAAAGCTCATTTTTAGCAATCAAGCAACAGTTGCTTGCACCTGGACTACGGTGGATTTTCTACTCAAAAGGTAGGCTGGTACTAGGGAGTGAAAATTCCACAGCTCCTCATTATAGAAGTTTAGCCTAGGCTAGAGCACAAGTGAGGCAGTCCTAGTGCCAATCAACTGTTAGAAATTGGTTCCCACTCTTTAATCTGATATTAGCTGGCAAAAATAATGACCTCAACAGCACTAGGCGATAGTTGTTGACTCGCACAGGGTCATGCAAATCAAAGCCGATCCATTGGGAGGATTAGAATCCTCAACAAATGCACACTTGAACAAGTACAAGCACGAATATGCTAAACAAAAAGATATACATTTATTTATATCTAGTGAAGGCTTTGCAGCCATAAAAACTTCATTTTAACGGGAGAGCAGGTGATGACAAAGTTTGAAGACCACGATTTGTGTTTATCAGCCCGTAGAGAGAGTAGGGATAAATGGAGAGGAGAGGAAAGAGACACGCACAGTGAACTGCAGGGCACGCGATGGTTGACACAGTTGAACAAGTGTGACTTCTCAAATTTAGCCCGACAACAAATGCCGGGTGTTCTCAACTAAAACAATAATGAGTGGAATACATATGCCAACTAGGATAATATACGCCACATATTGCTGACACGTTGATGAATTGTTTCTAGGGAAAACCGACAGCAATGAAATAACCATTGACGAAGAAGACACCCTGGACTGTCGGAAATACAAATCCAAGATAGACAGAGATGTGGACACTCAGGACAGAGACAGGCGGAGAGACACTCAGGAGAGACAGACAGACAGACAGGCGGACACTCAGGACAGGGAGACAGGCGGACACTCAGGACTGGGAGACAGGAGGACACTCAGGAGAGACAGACAGGCGGACACTCAGGACAGGAAGACAGGCGGAAACTCAGGACAGACAGACAGCCAGGCAGACACTCACCAGTGCCACAGCCGCATTCCGATGCCCCTTAGCGGCGGCATAGTGCAGCGGCGTTCGTCCAACCGAGTCAACAGCGTTTGGATCGGCGCCCTTGCCTAGCAGATATTCAACGCATTCAACGCGTCCTCCGACAGCGGCGGCGTGCAGGCAGGTGCGGCCCATGGCGTCCAGCCGGCCGATGGCCAGCGGCTGGGCCAGGGTGAGCCGCTGCACGCAGTCAAAGTAGCCGGACAGGCAGGCCAGGTGGAGCGGCGTCAGCTGGCCGGGCCCGACTGTCCGGTCGGGCGAAGCGCCGGCCTTCAGCATGACATCGAGAAACAAGTCGTGACCGCGCATGGCCGCTACACTGAGCGGAGTGTAGCCGGAGGCGTCCAGTGCGTCGGCGGTGGCGCCAGCGGATAGCAGCGATTGGGCCCTCGTGAAGCGGCCGTGAACTGCGGCCATATGCAGCGGGGTGCGGCCCTCCAGGCAGACAGCGTTCGGGTTCGCCTCCTCGTGGATTAGCCAGTCCAGGCATTGGGCGGAGTGTGTACCTGTGGAATGACGCAGCGGATGCGGTTGTTGAGGTTGCCCGACGTCTTCAGGGTTCCTACATAGCAGCAGGGTTTCAGGGTTGCTGCTGTTGCACTGGTGCAGGCGATGTACACATCAGGGTTTCAGGAGCAGGCGGTGTGCACATCAGGGTTTCAGGTGCAGGCGGTGTGCACATCAGGGTTTCAGGTGCAGGCGGTGTGCACATCAGGGTTTCAGGTGCAGGCGGTGTGCACATCAGGGTTTCAGGTGCAGGCGGTGTGCACATCAGGGTTTCAGGAGCAGGCGGTGTGCACATCAGGGTTTCAGGTGCAGGCGGTGTGCACATCAGGGTTTCAGGTGCAGGCGGTGTGCACATCAGGGTTTCAGGTGCAGGCGGTGTGCACATCAGGGTTTCAGGTGCAGGTGGTGTGCACATCAGGGTTTCAGGTGCAGGCGGTGTGAACATTAGGGTTTCAGGTGCAGGCGGTGTGCACATCAGGGTTTCAGGTGCAGGCGGTGTGCACATCAGGGTTTCAGGTGCAGGCGGTGTGCACATCAGGGTTTCAGGTGCAGGCGGTGTGCACATCAGGGTGGGTGCAGGCGGTGCAGACTCACCAGCAGCAGCCAGGTGCATGGCGGTCTGTCCTAGCTGATTGCGAGCCTCCAGATCAGCGCCAGCCAGCTCCGAGCACAGCTGGTCGTTGCCGTTTAGGCAGGCCACGTGAAGCGCCGTGTTGCCCTGCAGTGTGGCCGCGTTGACGTCGGCTCCCAGGTCGACGAGTTTTTTGGCGGCAAAGATGTTGCCGCAGGCGGAGGCAGTGTGCAGCGGGGTGAAGGCCTGCTTGTCCCTGGCGTTGATCTCGGCTCCGTGACGCACCAGCAGGTCAATTAGCTCCACGCTGCCATTGTAGGCTGCCCAGTGCAGGGCCCGCCTATCGCGCTTGTCAAACGCGTTTACCATCTCCGGTGAGCGAGACAGCAGCAGCTCTGCCACCTCCGGATGACCGTTGAAGGCGGCGTGGTGCAGGGCCGTGTGGCCGGCCCGGTCGCTGACGTTCGGGTTGGTCAGGTGCGGCAGCAGCAGCTGGGCGCACTCCACGGCGTTGTTGGCCGCGGCCACATGCAGCGGAGTCTGCCAGTTCCGATCGCGGCACTGAACTTCGGCCTGGAGACAGTCGGGTGTGTAAACGGTGAACCAGTGAGCGGGCCTGCTTTCCTCCTCACTCTCATTCACTCTCCCTCACTCTCATTCACTCTCCCTCACTGTAATTCACTCTCCCTCACTCTCATTCACTCTCCCTCACTCTCATATACTCTCCCTCACTCTCATTCACTCTCCCTCACTCTCATATACTCTCCCTCACTCTCATTCACTCTCCCTCACTCTCATATACTCTCCCTCACTCTCATTCACTCTCCCTCACTCTCATATACTCTCCCTCACTCTCATTCACTCTCCCTCACTCTCATATACTCTCATTCACTCTCATTCACTCTCCCTCACTTTAATTCACTCTCCCTCACTCTCATTCACTCTCCCTCACTTTTATTCACTCTCCCTCACTTTTATTCACTCTCCCTCACTTTTATTCACTCTCCCTCACTCTCATTCACTCTCCCTCACTCTCCCTCACACTCATTCACTCTCCCTCACTCTCATTTACTCTCCCTCACTCTCATTCACTCTCCCTCACACTCATTCACTCTCCCTCACTCTCATTTACTCTCCCTCACACTCATTAACCTTAAATCACAGGTTATGAGCGCAAAACCTTAGAATTATCGCCACTAATACAATAATTTCCTAACAGGCAGAATGACGTCTGCAGCAGATGCTGGCAGTCAGAGCGGAACATGACTGACAGGCCTTGCACTGGTGGAGGAAGAGTGCCTAGAAACAGCACCTAGAAACCAGCGCAGCCTGCTCATCGATGCAACTCATTAACCTGAGAAGCATCGGGATTGTCATTGCCGTCATGATGTCAGTTTCACTCGCCAAGCAATTGAGACAGTCATTAAGAGAGGAACATTTGTAGGGCCGAAATTTTTATAAGATTTGCTTAGTCTAATGTCTGGCCTCTAAACATGGGACGGAAAAATCCACACTTAGCAGAACTTTTCACAACCAAAGCCTCATTGAGTTCAAGAGAAAAGCAAGTAAAAAAGCAGCTTGCCTGATGGTCCAGCAGCACCTGGACGCATTTAGCAGACTTGCTGGCGCAGGCCCTGTGCAGAGGCGTGTACCACTTGCTGTCCTTGCAATTCACCCGGGCTCCGGCGCACAGCAGCAGGCCGGCGATTTCCGGCTCGTCCAGGTGCGCCGCGGCGTGCAAAGCTGTCCGCTTCTCGCCGTCCTGCGCGTTGACGTCCTCGCGCTGGGCTGATAGGACGCAACGGACGCCGTCCGGATTGCTGCCGAACGTCTCCTGGATTAGCTCGGGCGCTGCGTCCAGCTTCAGCATCGTCAGTGGCGGGCGGTGACGCGCTGCGGCCGATGACTGGAAAAAAATCAAATCGCATTAAAAAAAATAACCAAATTTGCCTTCAAATTCACGTACGGTGACTTAAAAGAGCGTATAATATATAACATATAATGAGTGCACATTTATTATGTACACAGTCTGTAAATCGAATGTACACTGTATGTAAATCGAATGTGCACTGTATGTACATCGAATGTACACTGTATGTACGAATGTACACTGTATGTACATCGAATGTACACTGATTGCACATCGAGTGAACCCTGTATGCATATCGAATATGTGCGCCACATACAAGCTAAAATACTAGAAAATAATTTCCTCGGTAATTTTGGTCCTTACCGAAATCGATCAAGTCCCTAAATTATATTCCGATTTGGAATCTGGCTCAACCAAATGTTCCCTTCCTTCAATAAGACAAATGTTTAAAAGGTCCAAGAGAGATAATTATAAAAATACAAAGCGAAAGAATTTCTGAAGGCACCTCCCCGAATATTAATGAAACCTGCCGAAATGCAAAAAAATTGCACAACCATCCAGCCAGTCCCTAAAAGCAATGGACTCAAGTTGCTGATATAAGTAAAATCATACTCTGCAATCTAGTTATTTAACCAACTAAAAAGCCTAACGGAATGCAATTAGTGGCGTCAAATAACAAGCCAAAAAACCGAGATTCGCCTTAATTGAACTCCAATCCATTTTTGATGGACAGGTGAAGGCTAAATAATTTTGTATAATTTCGTGTCAGCCTTTTTATGTATGACGCAGATACGCATATAACAAAGTACGGAATGTGTATTGCCCTAAAAGTGATGGGTATAGCTAAATCAAAGGTAGCTAAATCAAATTTATTGCACATGACAGACCAGCTGGCCTAAAAGAATCAAGATTAAAAAATGGACGGCTAGATAGCTATTAGAATAGAATAAATCACAGAGAAAAATCACTGCAATAAACAGCAACATACACTACTGACTCTTACACATATTTTAGTAGACAAACATGTTTATTGCTAAAGATAGTTTTCGTAAGTAAAGAAACTGGTAAAGTGTAGCAAATCGAGTGTAAAAAAGTATAATTTTCAGCGCCTGTTCAATGCCATCAAGTTGAGTCGAATGGCTAGCACACCTTTTGGATATTTGTGCAGGTGGACAACGCAGGAGAACTGCACTTTGGGCACAACGTCGCTGCTATCAACGTACATGCCGATTTCGTGCAGCTTTGTGTTGCGCACCTCCTGCAGAATCTCGTCCGTGGACATGTAGCCGAGGCGAAGTGAATAGCCGACAATCTGAAGGAAATTCAATGGAGGATAATGAGGCCATGAAGGATTCTAAGAGCGTCCCTGAATGATCGAGGATCAACAAAGGATTGCACCACTCACAATCTTGCTAGCAAACTGTTTGTTGTAGCTCTCCTTGGCAGCCAACAGCTGACTGGCTTCCGGATTGAAGTGATAAATCTCCATGCTGAAAAGGTGATGACAGTCAATATGGACGAGAAGTAAGAGCCAAATACAATCAGAGTACAGTAAGGTAAGCTATCCAGGCTTCATTGGCGTAAAGAAATTAAATACTTATGAGCGCACATCTGGAGTGAGGTGGGAGTCTGGCTAGCAAGTGTACACTTGGAGTGAGGTGGGAGTCTGGCTAGCAAGTGTACACTTGGAGTGAGGTGGGAGTCTGACTAGCAAGTGTACATCCGGAGTGAGGTGGGTGGCTACTAGCAAGTGTACGTCTGGAGTGAGGTGGAAGTCAATATACGAGTAGTAAATGCAGAAGACAAGCGACATGGCAAATAGTTATTAATTTAAGTCTCTTGACTTAAATACCGATCGGACAGATCTTAAAGATTTAGTATAGTCTACTACTAATAAGAGTTCTGTCTACGCTTGTATGTGTTTTTAGGGCACTGAATATTTTAGAAATCGAAGTACTGGTTGATTGACGAGCTTAAAATTTACGTTTCTTACTATTTGAGTAGATCGCGGATTTCCCGGGTGCCCGCATTGTACCACAGTGTTGGCACTCGAGGCCGCCACTCGCTGATAGCTTTGCGAAGAGTAATCTCAATCTCGTACTCAATGTTGGCCATGTCAGATTCGGTCACAGCGCTGCCCGAATAGCTGATCGGCTGCTGGATGCATTCAAAAGTACGCTCGTTCGGCTTCTCAATGTGAAGCCAGTAGTTCTGATCCGTAACGCTGTAGTTGAGCACCCGAATACCTTCGTACGGCTTCTTGTTAACGTAAACTCCGCTGGCACAGATGAGGGAGTCAACACTGATCAAGGGGCAGCGGTCGCCCAAGGCGTTGAACCGGAGACCCAGTGATGGATTCCACACGTATTTATCGTTACCGTCAATTTCCACTACATAGGCAGTGGAGCCTTCAGGCACGGCATTGCCAAGAACCAGGTAAATTTGAGTCCCAGATCCCTGATTCAGGTGCGCCAGGTAGTTGGCTAAGAGTACAGCGTGCTCCTCTTCGTCACCCGCCTGATAGTCCATGAACTCCTGAAGGCGAGGAGATATGGCTCTAGGATGAATTGAACACATGAAATTTTTTTGATGCGCGTTAACTAGCCACATTGTGAGCTGACTTCAGTGAGCAGTCACCAGCCACATTGTGAGCTGACTTCAGTGAGCAGTCACCAGCCACATTGTGAGCTGACTTCAGTGAGCAGTCACCAGCCACATTGTGAGCTGACTTCAGTGAGCAGTCACCAGCCAGATTGTGAGCTGACTTCAGTGAGCAGTCACCAGCCAGATTGTGAACTGACTTCAGTGAGCAGTCACCAGCCAGATTGTGAGCTGACTTCAGTGAGCATTTACCAGCCAGATTGTGAACTGACTTCAGTGAGCAGTTACCAGCCAGATTGTGAACTGACTTCAGTGAGCAGTTACCAGCCAGATTGTGAGCTGACTTTAGAGAGCAGTCACTTAAGCAGAGATTTACTAGCCCGGACTGAAACTTACCTCGCACGTGTTCCAAATGTCGATTAGGCCGGGAAAAGCGGACGCGTCGCTGACGAAAGGCACCAGAGAGACGTAACTGGCCACTATCAGCTGGAAAAAAAGTGGCCGGAGGCGGGCAAAACGCACATGTACACAAGTACTCATGTACAACAGTTTTCAGTGGTACAATTTTTTCTCACCTTTTTATGATCCAGATTAGTAACTTCCTGGCCGCGAATAAACAGCTCTTCCGGCGGCGCTAGTCCGTTGGAACTCAGGTAGCAGGAGACGAACACCTCTTTAACCTCCATGTTGACTACGAAGGCGCGCGGATGATAAAGAAACTCTTCAGGCTGAGCCTCCGGGTCCGACTGCATCTGGCGCATCGTCGCGGCCACCTCGTCGGCTAGGCGGGCCAGACTGTGCTTGGTGGCCCTAACCCAGTGCCTGGCCGGCTCGTGCACAGTGTCAAATGCCTGTTGCAGTAGGCCGGGCCTGGCTAGGTGCGGCTGCAGGGTGATGAACACGCGCACAGCCGGCGCTCGGGCCCGTCGTCGACCGGCGGCGCTGCCGTCTTCGGAGCCGCCGTAGCCTGCCACCAGATCGGGCACTCGCAGCTGCAGACGGCCCTGTACTTTCTCGTTAATGTAGATGGTGGAGAATGGAATAGACACGCTGCCTAAGAAGTGCTTCTCCTGCACCACAACGGAGCCGACGTCCGTAGCCTGCTGGCCCTCAGCTGGCCGACTGTAAGTCCGATCGTTGAACACCTTCAATAGCAGCGGATCTGATATGGTCTCGGGCTTCTGGGCGGCATTGCGCAGGCGAAACGGCAACTCTAGGCTGGCATTCCAGTCCGGATTAGTGCCGGACATTGTGGCTGTGCGCAGAGTGTTGCCCTGCATTGATTTAAGAGTTAATTTAGCTATTGCAAACATTCAAAAACATGAAAACATTTCTATAAAACATCAGGCTCTCTAAAGCCGGAAAATATACGTTAAAGCTGGAATATGTCCGTTAAAGCCGGAAAATGTACGTTAAAGCCGGAAAATGTACGCTGAAGCCGTAAAATGTACGTTAAAACAGGAAAATGTACGCTAAAGCCGGAAAATGTGCGTTAAAGCTGGAAAACGTACGTTTAAGCCGGAAAATGCACGTTAAAAGTTGGAAATTGTACTTTAAAACCGGAGATTGTACGTTAAAACCGGAAAATGTACGTTAAAGCCGGAAATTTACAATAAGAGTGTGAACTGACACGGGAAGTTCATACCTAACCCAAAAATACAAAAAGTCTGAAAGTTGTGCTAAGCCAACAGAGATTTTTCCTAGAAAACTCTTGTTGACCATTATGGTACGGTAAGTTTTTTGACGATCACTAAAGACGCTCACCTGGAATGTAACCTCAACAAACGGACGCAGCAGCTGTTTGCTATCGTTGGGCATCGGAAGGTCCACGGCGTCGATAATGTTAACGCTAAGCGTTATTGGCGCCATAGCCAAGCTAAGTAACGGTGTGCGAGACACGACTTCCCTGGCGGGCTTCAGTGGCCGTTTACGGGTAAAAAGTGGCCGCAGTAGGGACAAGACGTCCACCACCACAGCCTTGGCCTCGTCGATCACTTCCTCGTAGGTTCGATATCCTTTGGCAGCGTTGAAAGCCTCGTTGACCTGCTCGCGCACGTAGCGCATCTTGACCTCGTAGCGTAGGCGCATCTTCTGCAGCTCGCTGGCCCGGGTACGCGAGATCTCCGCCTCGCGCTTCGGCTCCTGAAAATGTGCATAGAAAACGAATCGAATAAGCCGCTATCTCTATGATCAGATAATAATAAGCTATTAATAAAGGGTTAGATGGGCATTGACAAAAAACTGAAACTTTTCAAAATTAGTCGGTAACTATCTTAGTGAATCGCTAGGTGCTTCCGTTAATAGTGTTTGTTATAGTGGAATTATAGAAAAAATGAAGTCAATTAATTACTTGTATCACTATTAATTTATAGCCTTTTAGCCCTTGCAGCTTCGTGAACACTAGTTGCCAGTAAAGCGAAAACTTACAAATTGCATACTAATTGCAACTGGGGAGTAAAGGCCTGCGACTAAACAAGGTGCTTCCTTGATGGCCCGGCACACGCCTATCATCCTATCATCTCTCTCTACCGCCGAATTGGCATCCACCTGCCAATTTAAATGACTGAACGCCACGCAAGGCGCAACCCGACAAGGACACAAGGGTTCCATCAGTGCGACCTGCACCCAACTGCAACTCAACGCAGAGGGGGCTATGCAACCTGCTGCTGAACATGCACGTGGAAGTGGCCTGTCTGCAGAGACCCAAATTAATGAAGGACGGGAACCGCGCTTGCAACGGGATTCAATGTTATTTGGCGCCACAAACAGTGCAGCCGACGGCTCGAAGGTCCTACGCTTGGAGCAGGCGTGGCGATTATTATACGCAAGATGCTGCGATTTGAAAAGCTACATATAAGTGCGCCGGCGTCCAGGTCTTTCTCTGAGAAGAGCGTCGAGAAACCGGACATCCACTGTCTTTGCGTGCCGCCGATCAGAAATGCCGTGGGCGACGAGCGTTAACAACGTTTTTAACTTTGTTCGTTGTTCGTTGTTCGTTTATCTTAACTCGTTGGGAGTGAAAAAGTGACCTGAACCTGGGACCCTGAAGCGGACGAAACGGACCTGGTAACGACTGTCTTCGAGTGGTTTGTTGATTTCGATATGCGAGTCCTGAACGATGGTACTATATGCGAGCCTCGAATGCGTACTTCAGCCTTGACTCAAAAGCTGCTGCCTTGAGGCGTTCCTCCGCAGCCAAGCTGAATATCGCGCGGACAACGCCACCCCCCATCATGACGGGGACCCTCGTTGACCAGCGCACGCCCCTTCCAAGGCTGCTAGCACCGCGCAGCCATTCAGCTAGACATCTGTCAGATCCTGGACGGCCTTCCTCGCATCGACACGCACCTCGGCTGCGCCTGGGGCGCCTGGTGCGAACACGTCTCCTTTGACATGGACATTGCCAGAGCACAGCCTCCTCCGCACATCGAGGAATGTCGAGCAGTCCACCGCTGGCGTCCCGCTCGGCTAAAGTTGCCATCCGACGCGACCGTCAGAGGCTCGACGCGCGCAGGACCACAACCTCCACCTGACCGACCTTCGGGACCGCCTGCAGTCGAGCGGGTTTTTGTCCGAAGAAGTAGAAGAACACTGCACTTACAACTTCGTTATCCTGCGATTAATATCAAAACAGAACGAATTAAAATTACTACGAGTGTAGAAAATCCCTTCAATAACTACTGCTAGTAGTCTAATGGCTTTCCCATGCTTTAAAAACGAATATACGAGTACTACAACAGGAAACCAAAACAAAATCTAGAGAATAAAGTAAGTTAAGTGATCAGTGGTCTTTTAAATGGTAAATTCTGTTTGTGGGTCACGTGACATTACCCATTTTCGAGGCTGAAATGAAGGCAATCGTTAAATGTTATCAGAACAAATGAGCTAGTGGCTATACGAATCAGGTGAAAGAAATCAAGCACAGTTATGTTTGTGAATTTTTTATAGTCTCCATTGATCCATACTATTACAATGAGAACCATGTGTGATGAAAAAGACAGAAAAGTGACAAAGCAAAAGACATTCTGGTGTAGAATTTAGCCCTACTCTGCTGCTGGTCAATGTTGCATCGCCAAGATCATTACTGGCCAGTGGCGCTGCCTGAATGAGAAGGGCACAGCAAAACAACGAGGGGTAGTTATTGAAGAATGTTCATACTTCAAGTTATATATTTCTATTGCCTGCCCGTTACTGGCAAAACTTAATGATTCCACTATGATAGTCATAGTGGAAAACTGCCGATTGGATATAGTGAATGGATGTAGTTGGTTGAAACAGCTGCTTGGATGATGATGAGAAACAGCTGCTTGGATGATGATGAGAAACTGCTGCTTGGATGAGGATGAGAAACTGCTGATTGGAGGATGATGAGAAACTGCTGATTGGATGATGATGAGAAACAGCTGATTGGATGAGGATGAGAAACTGCTGATTGGATGAGGATGAGAAACTGCTGCTTGGATGATGATGAGAAACTGCTGCTTGGATGATGATGAGAAACAGCTGCTTGGATGATGATGAGAAACTGCTGATTGGATGAGGATGAGAAACAGCTGATTGGATGAGGATGAGAAACTGCTGATTGGATGAGGATGAGAAACTGCTGATTGGATGAGGATGAGAAACTGCTGATTGGATGATGATGAGAAACTGCTGCTTGGATGATGATGAGTAACTGCTGCTTGGATGATGATGAGAAACTGCTGCTTGGATGAGGATGAGAAACTGCTGATTGGATGAGGATGAGAAACGGTTGATTGGATGATGATGAGAAACAGCTGCTTGGATGAGGATGAGAAACAGCTGATTGGATGAGGATGAGAAACTGCTGATTGGATGAGGATGAGAAACTGCTGATTGGATGAGGATGAGAAACTGCTGATTGTATGAGGATGAGAAACTGCTGATTGGATGAGGATGAGAAACTGCTGATTGGATGAGGATGAGAAACTGCTGATTGGATGAGGATGAGAAACTGTTCATTGGATAAGGACAGGAAACAGCTGATTGGACAAAGTGAAGATAAGCTGAGTTAGCGTAATGTGGAAATCGTACAAAAAGACTACACAGAAGGAGTTTTTTGTTAACTTTTTAAGAGACATCGACGCGACGAAAGCAAAAAATAAATAGCGATAGTTATACGAGTATTAAGACAACCTAACGGATAAAAAAATTAACGATTATAGCCAAGCACAGGTTACCTCAACCATCTCCTTGCTGATGAGGCTGGCAAACGGTGGTATACATTCGCCCTTAAGCTGCTCGGGACCAATTTCGCCCCGATCCCGCATAATCAGAGCGCGGAATCGCAGATCTGCGTCTAAATCCTCTGACGAGCAGAAGCCGAACTCCTCCTCGAAGAAGTTCAACCGGCAATAACCACTAGCTAACTGCTGCTGCTGCTGCTGCTGCTGATCCTGGCCCAGGGGGGCATTGTAGTTTAGCCGTACGAATGCCGGATCATTGGGATCGCGCATCTCGGTCAGGCGCGGCAGCACCGGAGCGTCAGGAGCCGCGTCAACGTAGGTCTCAGTCTGCGGATCGTACACCTTCAGCATTGGCGCCAGGATGTTGCCCTCGGCGTCGGCGCGCCAGCCGCACCTGGCCCGCAGGATGCCTTTGTAATTATCACCTTGGCCTTGGGTCTGGCCGCGCTGACTGAATCGGACCTCGGAGAAGTTCACCTGAGCTCTAGTGGTCTGCGAGTCAGGCCGGGGCAGCGCCGCTGTGCCGATTGTGCGCGTGGCGGCGCGGAAGCCGCCCCGGCGAGTTTCGGTCAGGTGCAGGCGGATGCGGCTAGGCGGCTGAACCACCTCCACCAGATAGATGCGGTTGAAATGCAGAGCAAAGCTGGAGCTCAGAGTTCTGGAATGGTTGGTAGCTGCGCATGTCATTCTGAGCACTCTCAACAGTAGGACTACCTTTTTTTTAATTCCAACAACTATTTGTCTCCCGAACGTAGCAACGCAAGCACACGAAACTTCGAGATATTAACGGTACGTCGGTTCGCTCCGTTCGGGTGACAAAAAATTATCGGGAGGGGGCGAAATCTCCCTCTTAGTACGTAGTTCTACTGTTAAGACTCAGGGTCTGTGAGTACGCAAGCTCACACAGTCTCGGACGGTCCAACCAGTTTCTCATCGGCATATATTTGCACAGTATAAAACAATTCTGATTCCATTCGTCTGCGCCGAAGTTCCTCGGCGGCTCGGTGCTGTCTGAAAGTTGAAATTGTTTAAAATGCTGCAAAAATTGACATTAAGAGTGTGAGAAAGTTAAATTATAGTTTAATACTTGCTGTCCTTACTGTAATCTTACCCAGCCTACTGTAAGTAGAAATGCAAGAAAAAAAACATTTTAACTAAAAATCTAATTTAGTAACTTTTAGATTAGAAATAATAGTAAGTTCTCATTTTAATCGTTTCACTAAAATCTTTGCTAAACGAATGGCTAAATTGTAAAATATAAGTTAGTCATATTTAAATAACACAATAAAGTAAAGCTTCAAGACAACTTAGGTCAGAAACTAACGCTGGAATATCGCTTAGCGGAGTCGGCACGTGCGAATTGTCCAGTAGGCGGACGCGAACGAGGGGCTCGCCTGGCTGGCGCCGGCGACAGGTGACCTGGCCTTGCTCGTCTTCGCCTAGGCGAACCAGGCGCTCAATCTGAATAGTAGAACATTGTAAAGAGTAGTAAAATCATACAGAATGCTCAACGTGCTTACCTAGAGTAATATTACCGGGAAATCTAAGCTTTAACTGTAAATCTATAGTGACTAATATACTATTTTTAGAAACAAAGTCATGCGACGTGAAACCGGGGAACCCAGGTTTTTGACAGCTGTATTGCTCATACTTCCATATCTGGTTATGCTCATCTGAAAACAATAAAGACGCAGCTGAACAAGACCAAGACTAAGAAGACCAAGAAGACCAAGAAGACTAAGAAGACTAAGAAGACTAAGAAGACCAAGAAGACTAAGAAGACTAAGAAGACCAAGAAGACTAAGAAGACTAAGAAGACTAAGAAGACTAAGAAGACCAAGAAGACCAAGAAGACCAAGAAGACCAAGAAGACCAAGAAGACCAAGAAGACCAAGAAGACCAAGAAGACTAAGAAGACCAAGAAGACCAAGAAGACTAAGAAGACTAAGAAGACCAAGAAGACCAAGAAGACCAAGAAGACTAAGAAGACTAAGAAGACCAAGAAGACCAAGAAGACCAAGAAGACCAAGAAGACCAAGAAGACCAAGAAGACCAAGAAGACCAAGAAGACTAAGAAGACCAAGAAGACCAAGAAGACTAAGAAGACTAAGAAGACCAAGAAGACCAAGAAGACTAAGAAGACTAAGAAGACTAAGAAGACTAAGAAGACCAAGAAGACCAAGAAGACCAAGAAGACCAAGAAGACCAAGAAGACCAAGAAGACCAAGAAGACCAAGAAGACCAAGAAGACCAAGAAGACCAAGAAGACTAAGAAGACTAAGAAGACCAAGAAGACCAAGAAGACCAAGAAGACCAAGAAGACCAAGAAGACCAAGAAGACCAAGAAGACTAAGAAGACTAAGAAGACCAAGAAGACTAAGAAGACTAAGAAGACTAAGAAGACTAAGAAGACCAAGAAGACTAAGAGGATCAGGAAAACCAAGCTCAACCAGCTCTACGAGGAAGAAGAACTACTGCAGTAAGTATCACGTGACCTTTTATAAATTCCTAGGCTTCTTTTAGACAATTAAAATTATCCTTAAATGTCTAGAAGTGGGAGTTTTGTGTGGCTGATCAACGCATTAAACACTTTAAAATAAAAAGTTGAATTGTTTAAAATCAACACCTAGGAAAAAGTTTCAACCCAAAGAACTAAAAGACCTACCTGCTGCACAAAGTTGTCCAAGTTCTCCGCCTGCGGCTCTATCGGCGGCTCCTCGTCGAACTCGCTCGTTGCCATGCCCGACTGCTCCATTGCCAGGCGTCGGCCTTCGTAGTCGGCTCGCCGTCGCTCGTACTGCTGCCGCTGGGCCAGGTACTCGGCCTGGAGTAGCTGATGTTTGGACTGGGCAGCCGCCTGCTGTTCTTCGGCCCAGTCGCGAATCTCAGCCAGGAGCTCCTGCTCGTCCTCCGAGCGGCTCTGCACCGTCTCCTCTATGTCGCAACGGACCTGAACGCAAGTGAAAATGAATAATAGCAAGTTAGCAACCGATATGTATCGAAAAACCTGAGTACAAGAGTAGAAAAAGGGGTTGTAGTCGCGCTCACGACTCATAGGTCGGGGGTTCGATTCTTGAGTCAGCAGGAACAATTTGTTTCTAAATAGTCAGTTGTAACTCAAAAAAGGCAAACTGCAACTCACATCGGTAACAGAGAAGCCGGCCTCCTGTCGTACGTCGCGCACATCGCGCCAAGCATTGAGCAGATCAATTAGCAGAGTATAATGAGCAGCTTCTTCCAGTATCTTGCTGTGTCGGGTGGTGGCTAGCTCAGCCCTAGACGCAGAATGGCAAGAAAATTCAGTGAAGTCAAAATAATTAGAGGATGGGATAATGCTACTGTACAGGAAGGATCCGAGGATGGCATAATGCTACTGTACAGGAAGGATCCGAGGATGGGATAATGACTATACAGGAAGGATCCGAGGATGGGATAATGACTATACAGGAAGGATCCGAGGATGGGATAATGACCATACAGGAAGGATCCGAGGATGGGATAATGACCATACAGGAAGGATCTGAGGATGGGATAATGACTATACAGGAAGGATCTGAGGATGGGATAATGACTATACAGGAAGGATCTGAGGATGGGATAATGACTATACAGGAAGGATCTGAGGATGGGATAATGACCATACAGGAAGGATCTGAGGATGGGATAATGACTATACAGGAAGGATCTGAGGATGGGATAATGACTATACAGGAAGGATCTGAGGATGGGATAA
Source organism: Macrostomum hystrix (assembly GCA_950097015.1). NCBI lineage: Eukaryota > Metazoa > Platyhelminthes > Macrostomidae > Macrostomum > Macrostomum hystrix. Next base: position 463,178 of record CATNEN010000033.1, read on the forward strand.
TGACTATACAGGAAGGATCCGAGGATGGGATAATGACTATACAGGAAGGATCCGAGGATGGGATAATGCTTTGTACAGGAAGGATCCGAGGATGGGATAATGACCATACAGGAAGGATCCGAGGATGGGATAATGACTATACAGGAAGGATCCGAGGATGGGATAATGACTATACAGGAAGGATCCGAGGATGGGATAATGCTACTGTACATGACAGATCTGAGAATGGGATAACCCTGCTGTACAGGACAGATCTGAGAATGGGATAATGCTACTGTGTAGGTATTTATCACAAACAACATCAAGTTAAACAGCTAAAGGCACCTGTAAGCATCCAGCCGAGCTCGGTAGTCCTGCAGCACCATCTCGTTGCAATTTTGGCTTCTATCCATCCTGGCCGTCTCCTGCGCCAGCTTGGCAATCTCTCGCCTCAGAGCGGCGATTCTGTCGCGAAAATAGGCAGGAAAGTTTGATTTCTCGGTGCGCGAGTAGCGGCCATGCAGCTGTCGCAGTCGGCTGACCGCGGCGTGCTCCCGAGTGAACAGCGGATGCTCCAGAAACTGGACGCCACCGATGTCAACCTCCAGCTGCCAGGGCGTCTCCCGCTCCAGACTGGCGAATGGCGAGTCCCAGCGTCTGGCAGGGCGGTACTCGCAATGCGACAGCTGACGCAGCGCCGGCTGCTGACCGACGCGAATGTCATCGTCCTCGTCTGGCACCAGCGGCCGCATCGGCACGTCCTTCAACGGGTCGGGCAGCATTCGCAGGCGGCCATCATCGCCGAGCCAGTCCTGAAAATGAAATTTCGATTCGAACCCAAGACCTTACTTATTTAAATCTAACTTCTATAGTCTCCTACATCTGCAGGCACGCAGAAAAGCTACAAGCCTTACCTTCTTAGAAGCGTACACATCAGCCTTCATTGTGAGTATGCTCTGCAAACGGAGCACGTTGCCCTCGGTGACGCGGGGACGGCGACCAACGTAGAGACCCTCATCGGCGAGATCCACCGGGTGCTCAACCGACACTGGGGGAACTGGCAGGAGATTGAGAAAATAGGACGGCAGGGAAGACAGCACATGCCGTTATAGGTTGTTGTTATAAATTTATAGGTAGTAAGGTAGATAACCAGGTAGATTGGCAGGTAGACGGACAAACACGTTTTTAGGGTGACCTTAGCGTACAGGCGGGTGGACATGAGTAGATAAAGTAGTCAGAGGGGTGACCTTAGCAGACAGGCAGGGTAGACATGGGTAGATAAAGTAGACAGGGGGGTGACCTTATAAGATAGGCAGGGTAGATATGAGTAGATAAAGTAGACAGGGGGGTGACCTTATCAGACAGGCGGGTAGATATATTCTTATGCAGGGGGTAGAAATACTGGTAGACAATACTGAAAGTGGGGTCCATTGCTAACTATAAATCTCTGAAGGCTCACCAGAAGCAGCAGACGGATAATAGTACAATTTGCTTTCGTCTGCCATAGGCGGAAAGACCGCTCGATGAAGGTAGACCTTCTCGCCTTCGTACACGTAGATTTCGTCGTCGGCTTGTGCCGCCAGCTCGGTGCCCGCTGCAGCAGCAGCGGCCGCGGTGGCAATTGTCCCATCGTCGGCAGCTGCGGTCAGTTCGTCGAGCTCCCAGATGGTGTTGGAAAAGAAGCTGACCTGCTCGTCCTCTGTCAGATCCTTCTTTTCGCGCAGTGCCTCCCAGGACATCTAGCAATCGTTCGGGCAGGTTTCAATTGCAGCACTCGCTATACTTTCATAATGCGAGTAAATACTGCTATAAGTAGTGGAATAATGTGTAACCGTAAGCAGTTAATGATCATTAGTAGTTTCTATTGTTTCTAGGAAGGCGAATCGCCTATCAAAACCAAATCAACGGATACTGAGACATCAACATAAGACCCAGGAACAGTGAGACAGGCACCCGGGAACAGACAGACAGGCACCCGGGAACAGTGAGACAGGCACCCAGGAACAGTGAGACAGGCACCCAGGAACAGTGAGACAGGCACCCGGGAACAGAGAGACAGGACCCAGGAACAGTGAGACAGGCACCCAGGAACAGAGAGACAGGCACCCGGGAACAGAGAGACAGGCACCCAGGAACAGAGAGACAGGCACCCAGGAACAGTGAGACAGGCACCCAGGAACAGTGAGACAGGCACCCAGGAACAGTGAGACAGGCACCCAGGAACAGTGAGACAGGCACCCGGGAACAGGGAGACAGGCACCCAGGAACAGAGAGACAGGCACCCAGGAACAGTGAGACAGGCACCCGGGAACAGAGAGACAGGCACCCAGGAACAGAGAGACAGGCACCCAGGAACAGAGAGACAGGCACCCAGGAACAGTGAGACAGGCACCCAGGAACAGAGAGACAGGCACCCGGGAACAGAGAGACAGGCACCCGGGAACAGACAGACAGGCACCCGGGAACAGTGAGACAGGCACCCAGGAACAGTGAGACAGGCACCCAGGAACAGTGAGACAGGCACCCGGGAACAGAGAGACAGGACCCAGGAACAGTGAGACAGGCACCCAGGAACAGAGAGACAGGCACCCGGGAACAGAGAGACAGGCACCCAGGAACAGAGAGACAGGCACCCAGGAACAGTGAGACAGGCACCCAGGAACAGTGAGACAGGCACCCAGGAACAGTGAGACAGGCACCCAGGAACAGTGAGACAGGCACCCGGGAACAGGGAGACAGGCACCCAGGAACAGAGAGACAGGCACCCAGGAACAGTGAGACAGGCACCCGGGAACAGAGAGACAGGCACCCAGGAACAGAGAGACAGGCACCCAGGAACAGAGAGACAGGCACCCAGGAACAGTGAGACAGGCACCCAGGAACAGAGAGACAGGCACCCGGGAACAGAGAGACAGGCACCCAGGAACAGTGAGACAGGCACCCAGGAACAGTGAGACAGGCACCCGGGAACAGAGAGACAGGCACCTGGGTACACAGAGACAGGCACCCGGGAACAGAGAGACAGGCACCTGGGTACACAGAGACAGGCACCCGGGAACAGAGAGACAGGCACCCAGGATTTAAACTGGCGGTGGTTAGATCATCTGCACCAATATATAATAATAAAATAGTTAGTTCATAAACTATTTCATTTTCGTCAATATTCCGTTGACGAAATCAATCATTAATGTGACACGATCGAATTAGTATGTTTGTAAAATTATAGGGCAGATTTGTTGATGAAAAGCGAAAAGGAATTAAAATGAAATGCATTACTAAGCAGTTTGCCTTTAACTTACCAGTGTTATATAGGTTATAGTAAACATATTGAATATCTATTATATTCAGTGGAACGCATGTTGTTATGTTGTGTTACCTTAGCTAATTTAACTGATTGTTCTTTCCTAGTGCGCATCAGTTCCTGGCGTTTGCGAGTGTGTGAGCGTTGCAGATAAGAATTACTTTGCTATGCATTATAAATCAATATGACATAATTGACAACAAGTAAAAGTGCGTTCCAAAATGAACAAATTAGTGATATTTGATAGCGAAAAGCATTTAAAGAAAGCAGCTTAACTTAATAGTTTGAATATAATACAGAAATGACACCTACACACAGTTGGGCCTAAATGCTGTTGATTGAATCATTCAGTTACGGGGCTTACGGACACAAATAGATTACCCGCGCAAAGAATCGAACCACAGATCTCCCGGTTACTAGTCTGGAAAGCTGTCTAACTCCCAGTTAACTCAATAAAACGGACTAACTTTTTTGCGCATCTTTTGAAACAACAATTAATTCGCCAGCCCTTTACACTGTCGAGATTTGCAACGGTTCTGGCCGAAGTTCAGATTTTTCCAATAAGCGCTAGTGTATTTCATACACCCCTTATACACAAATTTGCACTTGAAAAATCTCAGTGCGGCCTTGAAACTTTATGAGCGTGTCACCCGAATGTGCCTCCGACTTCGGTGGTCAACGATCTTTATCTAGACGGAGCTGCTGGACCTTCAACATATAATACTTGAGTTTAGGCCAATATCGAGGCTTAATCAGCGAAATTAGAAAAACTCGCTTTATGGACTCCATAGTCAGCTGGAGGCACTCTGCTGAAGGTGCTGATTGATAAACAGACTAGGCGAGGGTCCTGTGGTTGAGCTTTGTCCCATATTGAGGCTTGATCAGCGAAATGGGAGAAATTTGCATCAGGGTGTCTATATTCGGCTGGTGACACTTGTTGAAGGTCCAGCAGCTCCGTCTAGATGACTTGCAATTTTCGCCGATGAAAGCCAAGCTTCAAGGCACAGAGAAAGATTTAGGCAAATGTTCACATCTGTGTGAGTGTTCCGTGTGATACGAAGGATGTTCGTATCCTTCAGATTAGTGACTACCAGGCAACTAACCCATGTAGAGTAGAAAACATCAATAAATATTCATGCACAAAAGCGACCATAAATGCATTAGAATAGAAACAAAACAAAAAAGTGCAAAATAACACAGTAGACGAAACGAAACGAAGTTATCACAGAGACACGTACAAAGATAAACATCTTCGAGTTGTCAATAGATAGCAAATATTGTAAACAAACCTTTGCTACCAGCGTTGGCAGCCTTGAAGCTCGATAGGTCAAGAGCTCTGCGTCGTCCATGCCCGACTCAAGCTTCGTACACGAGAAAGTAAACATAAGAGACAGGAAATTTAAATCCTAATCGCAATTAAAGTGCACTTCAATTTAGAAATCGAATTCCCATCCAGACAGCCTCCCAGCCTCACCTGAGCCGTGGCAATGTCAAATCGAGTTGTCCGATCCTCTCTGTTCAGCTTGGAGTGCGCCGCGCTGTACATCTGGGCCTCCTCGGCCTGCTCGCGCTGTCGCTCCGCCTGCTGCCGCTGCTCTTCCTCCAGTTTCTGACGGCGCAGAGCCTTGGCAGTCATCGGCTTGCCGCTTGGAGCGGCTGCAGCTGCTGATTGCGCCTGTCCAGAAGCCGCCGCAGCTGTCTCCGTAGGAGCCGACGTCGGCGAGGATGGCGCCGCACCATCGGCATCAGCAGCTGGTCCTGAGTCATCAGCCAAACTCGTTCCAGCCCGACGCAGATCCTCGCGACTAAGCCTGATTCGCTCCTTCACCTGAGCCTGAGCCTCCAGTAGCTCGCCTTCGCTGGGCAGCTCCGCATTCAGCTTCTTGCGCAGTCGTCGCTTTTTAGTGTCGTGCTTTGTTTTAACTGCGCCACGCAGCTTGTCAGCGGCAGCGGCGGCATCAGAATCGCCTACCTCGGCAGAGGCTTGCTGCTGAGACTGCTCGTTCTGAGGCTGCGGCTGAGTGCTGGTGTCCTGAAATTCAAGTTGAAAACATCTTGTACATACACTAGTATATACAATTATATTTACAGGAGTGCTGCAGCAATGGCACATCTTTTGGTAACACTAGACCCACAGCCAGCAAGGAGGCAATTCTGCCCATTGCACTGACTCCTGAGCACACACTCACAGACTCAGGCACAGACTTCATGCAGGCACAGACTCACACAGGTGTGTACATCTGCCCTGACTTTCTCATCGTCAGGCACAGTACACTTTCACTCACTGAGCCTTGGAGGTTGGCCCTCAAGGGGCCAAATTGCATGACAAGCCTGCAAGCCTTCTCTCTGTGGCTGCTCCTCAAATGAATGTGGCCTCAATGCAGAATTGAGCTCAAGGACCTTGGTGCGAGATGCAAACATGTTATAAAGCTCTGCCACTCACCCCCCTTAACATACATACACAGTAAATAAAAACAGGCGACCTCCAAAATGTAAGTGAAATATCAAACAAAACATATTAATTATTTGTAAATAGAATACACAGACATAACAGCTAGCCAGCCCAGTTGGAAAATATGTACGAGCCATAGCAAGTGGCACAGCTGTAGCTTTTGTGCAATACTTCTAAAGAAATTGTATAGAGCTCTGTTCAATCAAAGGATTGTGGAGGACACACCATGCAAGCTCAATGATAAAACATTTTGCCACCAGGAAAACTCAAGCTCAAACTACCAGGCATTAAACTCTTATAACAAAAACTAATTTTTTAATTATAAAAAACATTACCATGCACGAGCTACATGCCTAGTAGCTAAAATAATTAGATAGCTTAGCTTGATTTTAAGCAAATACAAAATTAAACAGGCTTGGGCCACTACTACTACTAGCTCAGACTACAAACAATTCTATGAGTTGTTTTCAAATTACAATGGTCAAGTATATAATAGCTAGACTTAACTTATCATTTGACTACAAATGTAAAAATGCAAGGGCCTCATTCTGTAGTTTTACTTTCTTGAAGTTCAAATCAAATAAATAAGTAGATGATGTCAAGCTTACATAATATTAAAGCTAGCTAATATATTTTTAAGAATAGCTAGGCCTAGTTAAAGCTTTCAATATTGATTTCAAAAAAATTATCATAATTTTGATTGAATATATAGGTATTCAGCCTCACAGGCATAACATGTTTAAACAACTTATCAACTAATAGGGCCAAGGTGTTGGTGGCATAGTTAATGAGTTTGCTTCTTGTACTATAGTCACTAAGTTTGATTCCATAGCAAAGCTACATTTATTTGGATGTAGGCACAGAGAGAAGTCTTAAGGGCTTGTTGTGCATTTGATGGCCAACCTCTAAGGCACATCAAGAGTGTAGACTGCTTGACAACAAGAAAGTCAGGGCAGATATACAGACTTCTATAAGTGTATGCCTGTGTATAGTGTGTATCTGTGTGTATATGCTCAGGAGTCAGCAAAATGAGCAGAATTGCTTCTTTGCTGGCTGCAGGTCTAGTTTAATAGGGCTAAATGATGTGCCATTGCCTGCAGCCCTCTTGCAACTATTATTATTATTATAGCTAATAGGGCTTTATAGAAATAGCTAATGTCATAATATCAAGATAGATAGAATAGGCCTAATATATTTCTTGTTATTAATATTAAAAAAATCATTTTATTTTATTCAGACCTATATAGGGTAAAGTATCATCAACCGAACAGTGTATCTTCAAAACCAAACAAGAATTTTGACTCCTTCGTTGGTCTTGTGCAAGACAGAAACAAGCTCTTGTATTTCACAGAACAACTATTTTGAATGTCAATGAAATTATTTACATGCTAAGGCATGACATGCAATGAAGCATTAAAAGGAAAGAAAGATATGGATGTTTCAGTAGAATTTTTTATCACAAAAGCATACTTTTTAAATAGCATTTTTTCAGCATGTACTTTAGACTAAGATTGTATGTGGTTGCTTTCCAATTAAATTACCATAAATTTAGTTATTTATAAAGCATGAAAAATGCTTTCAAATCACATAATTCATGATAGATCACTCTTTAAAATAAGATTAAACCACTCACTCAAATTTTAAAACCAAACATCAAATTCTCTGTTTGGTTTGAAGATACATGAAAATCATTGTTTGGTTTTAGATGAAAAACATGAATAACTTTTTTCTATTTGACAAAATTGCAAAAGCAGATACTATTTAAAAAGACAAAACAGTTTTCTATAACTTGGCTTTTGATTTATCATGATATCTTAAATAGAAAATCTGTAGCTTAGGTTTGAAGTTAAAAAAATGCATATTCTTGTTCGGTTGATGATACATTACCCTAATACTAGGCCTAGGCCTAATTGCTTGCTTTTTAAACAAAAAATTACAGGGCAAATTTGTTTTCATATTTTTTTCATAAGAAATTGAGTGTCAGCAAAGAGTTTTGAATTTAGTAAATTAACTAGCATGTTTTGCCCCCCTTCGGGGAGCACTACTGGTCAGACAAAAAAATCTTGTGCAATGCAGAAGGACAAAACACACATAAAAGCAAACAAAAACGAAAACTCATTTCGTCAGTAATAATGCTACTGAGGTACAAGTGAATACTATCCCCTCAGCAATAAAAAACTAATGTCCCCCAGCTGCAGAGAACTAATTTCCCCCTAATTCCCCTCAGCAGCAGAGAATTAATTCTCCCCTAATTCCGCCCCAGCAGCAGAGAACTAATTCCCCCCTAATTCCGCCCCAGCAGCAGAGAACTAATTCCCCCCCAATTCCGCCCCAGCAGCAGAGAACTAATTCCCCCCTAATTCCCCCAAGCAGCATAGAACTAATTCCCCCCTAATTCCCCTCAGCAGCAGAGAATTAATTCCCCCCTAATTCCCCTAAGCAGCAGAGAACTAATTCCCCCCTAATTCCGCCCCAGCAGCAGAGAACTAATTCCCCCCTAATTCCCCCCAGCAGCAGAGAACTAATTCCCCCCTAATTCCCCTTATTTGTTGCTTTTTGTTTAGAAAAATGTTAAACACATTTAGAAAAATGTTAAACACATTTAGAAAGCTGTTAAACACATTTAAAAAACGGTTAAACACTTTTAGAAAACTATTGGACACATTTAGAAAACTGTTAAACACAATTAGAAAACTGATAAACACGTTTAGAAAACTGATAAAACATTTAGAAAACTGTTAAACACATTTAGAATACTGGTAAACACATTTAGAAAACTGCTAAAAACATTTAGAAAACAGTTAAACACATTTAGAATACTGGTAAACACATTTAGAATACTGGTAAACACATTTAGAATTCTGGTAAACACATTTAGAGTACTGGTAAACACGTTTATAAACCAGGTAAACACAATTAGAAAACTGGGAAACACATTTAGAAAACTGATAACCACGTTTAGAAAACTGATAAAACATTTAGAAAACTGTTAAACACATTTAGAATACTGGTAAACACATTTAGAGTACTGGTAAACACGTTTATAAAACAGGTAAACACGATTAGAAAACTGGTAAACACATTTAGAAAACTGATAAACACGTTTAGAAAACTGATAAACACGTTTAGAAAACTGATAAAACATTTAGAAAACTGTTAAACACATTTAGAATACTGGTAAACACATTTAGAATACTGGTAAACACATTTAGAAAACTGGTAAACACTTTTAGAAAACTGCTAGACACATTTAGAATACTGGTAAACACATTTAGAATACTGGTAAACACATTTAGAATACTGGTAAACACATTTAGAATACTGTTAAACACATTTAGAGTACTGGTAAACACGTTTATAAAACAGGTAAACACAATTAGAAAACAGGTAAACACATTTAGAAAACTGCTAGACACATTTAAAAAACAGTTCAACACATTTAGAATACTGGTAAACACATTTAGAATACTGGTAAGCACATTTAGAAAACTGCTAGACACATTTAGAAAACAGTTCAACACATTTAGAATACTGGTAAACACATTTAGAATACTGGTAAGCACATTTAGAATACTGGTAAACACATTTAGAGTACTGGTAAACACGTTTATAAAACAGGTAAACACAATTAGAAAACTGGTAAACACATTTAGAGTGCTGGTAAACACAATTAGAAAACTGGTAAACACATTTAGAAAACTGCTAGACACATTTAGAAAACAGTTCAACACATTTAGAATACTGGTAAACACATTTAGAATACTGGTAAGCACATTTAGAATACTGGTAAACACATTTAGAGTACTGGTAAACACGTTTATAAAACAGGTAAACACAATTAGAAAACTGGTAAACACATTTAGAATACTGGTAAACACATTTAGAATACTGGTAAACACATTTAGAAAACTGGTAAATAAAGCGGGTTAGGGTACTAATGTACATGAGAATACTATACCCAGCAGAGAACCAATGTGGCGTCAGAGAACATTTAGAAAACAGTTATAAAAACACATTTTAAGAACTGTAAAACACATTTTAAAAACTGGTAAACACATTTAGAACACTGTTAAACACTTTTAGAAAACTGTTAAACACGTTTAGAATTATACACATTTAGAAAACATTTAGAGACCCAGTTTTAGAAAACTGTTATACACATATAGAAAACGGTTTAAAACACATTTAGAAAACTGGTAAACACATTTAGAAAACTGTTAAACATGTTTAGAATACTGTATAACAAATTTAGAATACTGGTAAACACTTTTAGAATACTGTTAAACACATTTAGAGTACTGGTAAACACGTTTATAAAACAGGTAAACACAATTAGAAAACAGGTAAACACATTTAGAAAACTGCTAGACACATTTAAAAAACAGTTCAACACATTTAGAATACTGGTAAACACATTTAGAATACTGGTAAGCACATTTAGAAAACTGCTAGACACATTTAGAAAACAGTTCAACACATTTAGAATACTGGTAAACACATTTAGAATACTGGTAAGCACATTTAGAATACTGGTAAACACATTTAGAGTACTGGTAAACACGTTTATAAAACAGGTAAACACAATTAGAAAACTGGTAAACACATTTAGAGTGCTGGTAAACACAATTAGAAAACTGGTAAACACATTTAGAAAACTGCTAGACACATTTAGAAAACAGTTCAACACATTTAGAATACTGGTAAACACATTTAGAATACTGGTAAGCACATTTAGAATACTGGTAAACACATTTAGAGTACTGGTAAACACGTTTATAAAACAGGTAAACACAATTAGAAAACTGGTAAACACATTTAGAATACTGGTAAACACATTTAGAATACTGGTAAACACATTTAGAAAACTGGTAAATAAAGCGGGTTAGGGTACTAATGTACATGAGAATACTATACCCAGCAGAGAACCAATGTGGCGTCAGAGAACATTTAGAAAACAGTTATAAAAACACATTTTAAGAACTGTAAAACACATTTTAAAAACTGGTAAACACATTTAGAACACTGTTAAACACTTTTAGAAAACTGTTAAACACGTTTAGAATTATACACATTTAGAAAACATTTAGAGACCCAGTTTTAGAAAACTGTTATACACATATAGAAAACGGTTTAAAACACATTTAGAAAACTGGTAAACACATTTAGAAAACTGTTAAACATGTTTAGAATACTGTATAACAAATTTAGAATACTGGTAAACACTTTTAGAATACTGTTAAACACATTTAGAGTACTGGTAAACACGTTTATAAAACAGGTAAACACAATTAGAAAACAGGTAAACACATTTAGAAAACTGCTAGACACATTTAAAAAACAGTTCAACACATTTAGAATACTGGTAAACACATTTAGAATACTGGTAAGCACATTTAGAAAACTGCTAGACACATTTAGAAAACAGTTCAACACATTTAGAATACTGGTAAACACATTTAGAATACTGGTAAGCACATTTAGAATACTGGTAAACACATTTAGAGTACTGGTAAACACGTTTATAAAACAGGTAAACACAATTAGAAAACTGGTAAACACATTTAGAGTGCTGGTAAACACAATTAGAAAACTGGTAAACACATTTAGAAAACTGCTAGACACATTTAGAAAACAGTTCAACACATTTAGAATACTGGTAAACACATTTAGAATACTGGTAAGCACATTTAGAATACTGGTAAACACATTTAGAGTACTGGTAAACACGTTTATAAAACAGGTAAACACAATTAGAAAACTGGTAAACACATTTAGAATACTGGTAAACACATTTAGAATACTGGTAAACACATTTAGAAAACTGGTAAATAAAGCGGGTTAGGGTACTAATGTACATGAGAATACTATACCCAGCAGAGAACCAATGTGGCGTCAGAGAACATTTAGAAAACAGTTATAAAAACACATTTTAAGAACTGTAAAACACATTTTAAAAACTGGTAAACACATTTAGAACACTATTAAACACTTTTAGAAAACTGTTAAACACGTTTAGAATTATACACATTTAGAAAACATTTAGAGACCCAGTTTTAGAAAACTGTTATACACATATAGAAAACGGTTTAAAACACATTTAGAAAACTGGTAAACACATTTAGAAAACTGTTAAACATGTTTAGAATACTGTATAACAAATTTAGAATACTGGTAAACACTTTTAGAATACTGTTAAACACATTTAGAGTACTGGTAAACACGTTTATAAAACAGGTAAACACAATTAGAAAACAGGTAAACACATTTAGAAAACTGCTAGACACATTTAAAAAACAGTTCAACACATTTAGAATACTGGTAAACACATTTAGAATACTGGTAAGCACATTTAGAAAACTGCTAGACACATTTAGAAAACAGTTCAACACATTTAGAATACTGGTAAACACATTTAGAATACTGGTAAGCACATTTAGAATACTGGTAAACACATTTAGAGTACTGGTAAACACTTTTATAAAACAGGTAAACACAATTAGAAAACTGGTAAACACATTTAGAGTGCTGGTAAACACAATTAGAAAACTGGTAAACACATTTAGAAAACTGCTAGACACATTTAGAAAACAGTTCAACACATTTAGAATACTGGTAAACACATTTAGAATACTGGTAAGCACATTTAGAATACTGGTAAACACATTTAGAGTACTGGTAAACACGTTTATAAAACAGGTAAACACAATTAGAAAACTGGTAAACACATTTAGAGTGCTGGTAAACACAATTAGAAAACTGGTAAACACATTTAGAAAACTGCTAGACACATTTAGAAAACAGTTCAACACATTTAGAATACTGGTAAACACATTTAGAATACTGGTAAGCACATTTAGAATACTGGTAAACACATTTAGAGTACTGGTAAACACGTTTATAAAACAGGTAAACACATTTAGAATACTGGTAAACACATTTAGAATACTGGTAAACACATTTAGAAAACTGGTAAACACATTTAGAATACTGGTAAACACATTTAGAATACTGGTAAACACATTTAGAAAACTGGTAAATAAAGCGGGTTAGGGTACTAATGTACATGAGAATACTATACCCAGCAGAGAACCAATGTGGCGTCAGAGAACATTTAGAAAACAGTTATAAAAACACATTTTAAGAACTGTAAAACACATTTTAAAAACTGGTAAACACATTTAGAACACTGTTAAACACTTTTAGAAAACTGTTAAACACGTTTAGAATTATACACATTTAGAAAACATTTAGAGACCCAGTTTTAGAAAACTGTTATACACATATAGAAAACGGTTTAAAACACATTTAGAAAACTGGTAAACACATTTAGAAAACTGTTAAACATGTTTAGAATACTGTATAACAAATTTAGAATACTGGTAAACACTTTTAGAATACTGGTAAACACATTTAGAGAACTGTTAAACATGTTTAGTATTCTGTATAACAAATTTAGAATACTGGTAAACACTTTTAGAATACTGGTAAACACTTTTAGAATACTGGTAAACACATTTAGAATACTGGTAAAAACATTTAGAATACTGATAAACACTTAGAATACTGGTAAACATATTTAGAATACTGGTAAACACTTTTAGAATACTGGTAAACACGTTTAGAATACGGGTAAACACATTTAGAGTACGGGTAAACACATTTAGAATACTGGTAAACACATTTAGAAAACTGTTAAACATGTTTAGAATACTGTATAACAAATTTAGAATACTGGTAAACACTTTTAGAATACTGGTAAACACATTTAGAGAACTGTTAAACATGTTTAGTATTCTGTATAACAAATTTAGAATACTGGTAAACACGTTTAGAATACGGGTAAACACATTTAGAATACGGGTAAACACATTTAGAATACTGGTAAACACATGTAGAAAACTGTAGGACATTAAAAAAACTGTTGGACATTTAAAAATCTGTTGGACACTTTTCTCGATTGAAATTTTGTTAAAAATTTGATGATTTATATGTTGTAGTAAGAAAGTAGTAGGTGTCTCAATATATCGTTGAATTGAAGTCTGCTATGCACATTTTACCTATTCAAATCACACACACGGGTGAGAAAAGCTGTGATGTAATCTATTTATAAATTCGCACTGACTGTCTCGCCAGTGGGGTTGACATAGCTATGTACATTTGACACAGTGAAATTCTTATCAGTGTACTCACTATTAACAAAACTGGCCCTGATGCAATCATTAAATGTACTCACTATTAACAAAACTGGCCCTGATGCAATCATTAAAATTGGCAGTGGAATGCACGTTGACAAAACTGGCTCTGATGAAATGCATTAAAAATCCTATCTAAAACAGTTTTTCGAATATTTAATCCCCTTAACAATGAAGTTAAGCTTATTAAAAATACGTGTAAAATTCTGCCCATATTTGGCATATTTTGGTGAAGAAATGGTGAAAATCGGTTGAGCCGTTCGGGAGAAAATCAATTACAAGCAACCAAGCAAGCATTTCATTTTTAGTATATAAGATGGAATACTAATTCAAGGCAAAATAACTATTTTGTTTAATATAAGCCTACAATACTGCCTTTGGCTTTATCATTTGCACATTTCTATCAATCAATCGATTCGGTCAATTAAAATAGACAAATTCAGCCTGTTGGGAATATTGGGAATACTGTGAATTACAGAAATTACAGTTGGTCCAATGGCAATAGAAAAAGAAAACAACTGAACTATGTACTACTACTAGGCCCTAGCTCTTGTAGTGCCACTCAAGGATTGTTACAATGTCGATAGCTAGAATATTATTTTGCTTCAGGTATAATCTATAGTTTTTTTATCTACTGGACAAGCATGTCTTGCAAACTAGACTAGGCCTAGCTAGTAGAGCTCTGGTCTTGCTATATAATATTTGTACTTTTTGACTTCGACACATAGCTAGCTTCCATTTTTATAAAAGACTCGTCTCGTCTTTTTTGTTAACCTCATATTACAACCTAAGGCTAAAAGTGACAAAATGTGTAAATCTAAAAAATAAATAAACAATTCAGGTCGATAAATAGTCTTTTTTGTCTCACGAGATTGGAAACCGAAGAAATAAATTATTATTTTGCATTTTTGCAATGTTATGGTCGTGAATTTGAAAATTTTCATATTAAAATTACTTAAAAGGGATTGAATCATACCTACTTGATCAGAATAAATCTGTGCTTAAAAAAACTTTAGATTTTCTATTTTTATATATTTCGTAGATACGTTCTAATAAATATTTTGTTTGATCGGGAAGACATTTGCGACGCATGAATGTTGTCAGAAAAAATTGAAATGTCCCCATGCAGCACATCGACAATCAACCAATTTTTATCCTCTGACTCATACCACCTTTATTCGTATATGAAATATGAATCTTATATTCCGGATGCAATCCTTAAAAGGCTTTATTGGGTAGCATTATGCATATCCTTCGAGTATGCTTTTTCCACAATGTGATTTTCTCCTTCTTCGAAAAAATCTTTCTTCTTCGAATTCAAGATCATGTTTGCTTATGGAGTTGAAAAGGATACTCTGTCTACTTTTTTGTCCGTATAGTCAGAGGAAGTTCAATTTTTTACAAAATATTACAGTCGGCACACTCAATGACAACAAAAAAGAAGCTAGTTAACTAGATATAAAGATTGGCCTCCGGTCTACAGTGATTAATTATGTACTTGTATAAAAATATTTAGACTCCAAATTGCCATTTAATAGGCTCACGTGCATTGTTCTAAAATTAGGGTTAGTTTTTGGTTTCTTACAGAACAAATAGCCTACTAGCTGCCTCTCCAAGCTGTTTGACAGAGAACAAACTGTACTAATCGGACTTTTCAGTAAACTCATCTGAACTCGCATTTCAATTGGCTTCAATTTTTTAAAGCGGGAATATTTGTTCAGATTTCAGTTTGTGGAATTTTAGAAGACCGGCCGAACGCCGTAATGTGCTCATAGTGATGAGTATAAATTAATTTCTGAGCAGCTTTTGAAGATTCTTAAATTTATCCTCAAAAGCAAGCCAAAGCCTTGGTTGGAACTCGCAGAAGTTTTTGTTTTTGAGGAATTTCAAGACAAGTTCTAAAATCCCTATCGGCTAAACTTCCATGTTTCACATCGGTGAAATGTTTTAGCAAACTAGTCCATGGCTCCATCGATTATTTGTTGTCTTTCAGAAATTCCTTGGGTATTAATAAGCCGATCGCTCATCAAAGGGCTGGCTTCAGCCCGCAATCCAAACTTCCTCCGATTCGCCAGCGAAGGCGGTGGCGAAGCTGCTAAGGCTGCAGCGGTCGCGGCCGTCGAAGCGAAATGCTGAGCAGTTGGCGGCCTGGGCACAGAAGGCGGCGCACTCGAACGGAACCTGAGCTGCGCTGTTCCAGGACATTGTGCCGGCGAATCCCGAGGTGACCAGCTGTGGGGCGGCCGATGAGTCGAACTTGCGGAATCGAAGGCCCTCGGAGGCTGCAACCGGCAAATCGAGTGGATCGTGCAAAACTTGGCAGTCTTTGGTGATGGAATCAATTAGAGAGACATCTATTCGAATGTGACAATGGCTACTTGTGTAAAGACCGGAATCATTTCGGAATATTTTATCCAGCTACTTTCGGTTCAGTAATTTTGTTGTATATGAAAACCTCAATTTGGAAAAGTATGCATTCGGGTGTGTGGATCGACGAATGGTGTTTGAAATTTTGAATATGAAATATTCTAATAAGCAAGACATGTCTTGTCACAAGTACTCACCAGTTGGGTACACATTTTCGTAGATTGTCAGACTCCAACGCAGAGCCCAAGGAGCCGTAGGAGGAGTCGCACATGCAGAGGGCTCGAGCCTGCAGAGCAGCGAATCGAAACCCGCCATAGGCGCAGATCTCGCCGCACAGCTGCACCGTCATGTCGCTTCTGGACAGAATCCCGTCACCCGAGATCTTGACGTTAAAAGGGCCAAGTCTGGTGACGCCAACGAGTCCCAGCATGTCTCTGTGGGGTGGCGCCTTGTCCAAGAAGCAGCCCACATAGAGCGGAGTGGCCTTGCGCTGGCACAGCGACCCGGTGACCAGCAGAACAGCTAGTGAAATCTCTTTCAGCTTGAGATGCATCTCAGTCTGCATCAGACGTGTCTGATGTGCAAGAGTTCACGAATATATTGGCAAGTTTTTCGCGACAGGCATAAGCAAAAAATATCCTTTTTGTATTTCGTTTCTTGTCCGTTTCTTGTTTGATTCGGGTGAATAGGGAATTGCTTCTAGATGTGCCGTTGCATCGCCATGTATTGATTTTGACTAGTTTGCGCGGGCTGCGCTAACTGGCGTTTGTGTACGCTGCCCACCCCTGCCCCCCCCCGCGGCTTCCCCCCACCCCCGGTGTTTGGGGTGGGCTGCGTGGCGGGGGGTTTTTATGCTCCGAGGTAGGCTCTCTGGCCTCGCTGTCGCTTGGCAATTGAAAATTTTTTTGAACTGTTACAACTGATGAGTCATGTCACACCATTCTCTGACGGTGAAGGAACTGCGCACGGCCTTGAGTGCTAAAGGCTTGCAAACCGCAGGCAACAAGCACACCCTATTGGAGAGACTTCTGCGGTCTCAAGGCTCAGCGGACACGGGTCTTATCGATAATTCGGACACCAGCAATCCATCGAGAAGGCGAGGGCCTGACGACAGGACGGCGGCGGTCGGCGGCGGCGAGGCGGCAGGAGAGATCCACGGGACTGGCGACCTGGACCGGGACCTGCTGGAGGCGGAGAAGCAGCTGCGCTTGCTGACAATTCGTCGGGACCAAGCGCGCCTGGAAGCCGAGATCCGTCAGCTGGACCGCCGTGCCGATGAGCCGCAGCGGCGACCCGCAAATGCCTCAGTGCCCGGTGAGTACTCATGCCTTGAGGATTTAGTGCTGGGACCTACTGTCAAAGTGCCGGATGATGTGCAGCGGGCGGGGCAGCAGCACCCGAATGCGTACCGGGTGCCGGAGTTCATCAGTGCTCGCAAGCGGCTGGCGCTGAACAAGTCAAGTCAAGCCGGCAAGCAGGCCGCCCTGGACAGCCTCTCTGTTGGCGACTGGATCACCGGGAACGCCAACGCGTTGATGCAGATGCTGAAGGACGGCAGACTCCTCGTCCTCCGTGATGGCGCTATCGACATGTCGGAGCTGCTGGAGTACCTGAAGCACACGGCCAAGATTGGCGACCTCCTCGATCTCGGATTCGACCGCGGCCGCGTTTTGCGCTATGACGATGAGTACAGAGTGCAGCAGGCTGAGGCCGGCGCCTGGGACAGCTCGGTGACCGACCTGAGACTGGTGGCGGCACACCTGATGGCTCCGAATCTTCAACTGCAGACCGGCTCAGTGGGCAGGTAATCAGCAAAGCGACCGGTCTGCTTTGACTTCAACAAGGTGTCCGGCTGCCAGCGCGATCCGTGTACGCGCACAGTTGTAGGCGCTGCGGCCAGGCGCACTCGGAGGCCTCCTTCCACAGAGCGGAGGGCGGCCAGGCGGCAAAAAACAGATGGACGGGGTTCAGCGGCAGGGGTCTCCTAACATCGAGTCGCCCGCCCCTGCCGCTGCTTCGGTCGAACCCCAAAATGAGGGCGACTCAAGCGGGACCCTCTCCACCGACTTGCGCCTTGAAGCCTGGCGCCTAGAGCCGGCCGACACGGAGATGCCAGGGAAGCTCGCGCAGTTCGTTTTGAGCGGTGTGAAGGACGGTTTCCGCATCAGAAACGTCAGCAGTTCGGTGAAGCTGGAAACATGGAAGAGCTGGAAACATTCTCATAGACACTGTCATAGTTTTGTCAGTTTTGGAGTTTTGTCATGCAATTCACGCACACGAGGCCAACCTCTAAGGCAAAGGCAGAGTTATAGTGTACACTGCCTGAACGAACGAAGTCAGGGCATCACACAATCGTGTGAGAGGGCGCCTTCGTACAGTATCTGTGTGCGTGGGCAGAATTTCTTATTCCTGGCTACGGGTCGACTGTCACAGAGGACAATTATGTGCCGTGAGTGTCCACCACCTTCCAGCAAAAAATAAGCAAATCATAGAAAATCATTCAAAACATCTTTTTGCTTCAAATTAACATCGTTATTTTTTATTAGCCTTCAGCCTGTACAAACAGTACTTCATAAATATTTTTGACATGCGAGTATAGTCTTCGGAGCTGTGTCCGTCTTCAATGCTCGAGCTTCAGCCAGAAACCCAGAGGGCACCAGTTTCGCCAGCAAATGCGGTGGCGAAGCTGCTCAAGCGGCAGAGGCCGCTGCTGAGGTCGAAGCGATAGGCGGAGCAGATGGTGACTCGAGCACAGAGAACTGAGCACTCAGCTAGGCTCCGAGCTGGACTGTTTGAGAATAGGGTGCCTGTGAATTCTGAGGTTGTGACCAGCTGAGGCCGGACAGAGGCATCGTTCTCGCTGAAGTAAAGTCCCTCAAAATCTGAAAATAAGAAGTTCAAGAAATACTTAACCGTTTTTTAGGTACTGGACAGCAGTGTCAATTATTCTGCGTGTCACTCAGGACTGAGCCAATTAAATTTGAAAGACCGGTTCGGTTACAAAATAAGTTTGGTATAAAGTCAGAAGTAACCACCGAGCCAACATTAAATGCCTCACTATCAGCGCAGCGCCACCACCTGGCTCGTCGCTGCTGAACCAAACTCACCAGATCGGTACACATTCTCGTAGACGGAGTTTCGGTAGGGGCCGCCGCACATCTGCAGCGCGTTTCCGCCACAGCTGAGGCTGCAGTCGGACTCTGTTGCAGAGCCCCAGGAGCCGTAGGAGGAGTCGCACATGCAGTAGAGTGTAGCCTGCAGAGCAGCGAATCGAAATCCGGCATAGGCGCAGATCTCGCTGCACAGCGGCACCGTCATGTCGCTTCTGCTCATAAATCCTTCGCTCGGGTCGTCAATGCTGAATGGACCAAGTTTGGCAATGCCAACCAGGCCCAGCATGTCTCTGTGGGGTGGCACCTTGTCCAAGAAGCAGCCCACATAGAGCGGAGTGGCCTTGCGCTGGCACAGCGACCCGGTGACCAGCAGGGCAGCCACTGCGATAGCCGCCACAGCTCTGAGTCTTATGAGCATCTGTTGAAGCAGGGTGTTGAGCTCTGGCATCCGTCGGATAAGCTTCGTTAATTTATGAGCTAGTCTCAAAACTTAATAGAGGTTGAAAATGGCGTCCCAAGAGAATCGAAATTTGCAGAATAGTCTATCTTTCGGACAGGATATTGCGCGTGTCATTATCATTGCCTTCGTTTTTTCTGAGTCTTGAAGCAAACCAACAGCAAATAAAGCAAGCCAATTATAACGAGACAGGTGCTCATTATCTGCATTTTCTCAACGGTTGCTCACACAATTTCGGCAATTCAGCTGAAAATTTACCACCCTCTAGCTTTGAAATTTTGGGAGTGATTGACGTCGAAAGCTTTCCAAATTCTAACGAATTATAAAAAATGAAAACAATGTAAAGCGATTTTATTCCTACTCGTACAATGAAATCAAGGCACTTCGGCACCCGTTATGCGTTGATGGCAGGACTAGTAAATGCCCATCTGGTAGTGAAATCTTCCTGCATTTGTAATCCGTGCGCCGATTTAATCTTTAGTAATGGTTTAGTTACAATGCACCACTCAATAATAATATCCATCAGGACAGACGGGACCCTGCACCGCGTCTACCGATCCATATTATATGTTTTTGTGTAAAACGACAGTCTGCACATCGTTTGTCCTTAGCGTAAGCATTCTTAACCAAATATATATTTACTAATTTTGAGGCGGTCGTAGTCCGTTATGGCATGGTTAGAGATCCAGACTCACGAACAGTTCGGGGTTCGATTTTTTACTCCACTGTAAAATTTTTTAACTCTGCATTGCTTTAATTCAACCAACTTTTAAATGGGTACCAGCATTGTCTGGCGTAATTCGGAGTGGTGAGTATCCCCCAGTCCATGGACTGAACAGTCGTACGCATTTACAGTACAGGCTTGCTCTCAGCTTGACGAACGGGGGGGGCCAATCACCAGCCGATAATCCAAATTTCGCCAGATTCGCTCACAAAAGCGGTGGCGAAGCTGCTGAGGCGGCAGAGGCCGCTGCTGTGAAAGCGAACGGAAGAGCAGTTGGTGGTCTGGGCGCAGGAGGCGGCGCACTCAAATAGACTCCTAGCTGGGCTGTTCCAGAACAGGGTGCCGGTGTATCCCGCATTGGTGATCAGCTGAGGGGCAGCAGAGGCCATGAACTTGTGGAAGCGGAGGCCCCCGGTGGCTAAAAATTGAAGATGTTTGCGAATGAACAGGATATTGAGCAAGGTCAGTGGAATGTAAATTTGGCAGAATCACTAAGTACACAAGTTTGACACCCTTGAGTACGCGAAATAAATGAATAAATAAATTTGAGCAAAGCTGAATTAGCTTCACAAAATATAGGTAGCAGTAGCAATTAGCTGCAGTACACTCGTTAACTGACGGCGCTCACCAGCAGAGTATACGTTCTCGTAGATGGAGTTTCTGTAACCAGCGCCGCACATCTGTAGGGGATCGCCGTTGCAATTTTGGTTGCACTCAGATTCCGCCGCACTGCCCCAGGAGCCGTAAGTTGAGTCGCAAGAGCATTGGCCAATATTTTGTAGCGCAAAAAATTGAAAACCGCCGTAGGCGCAAATGTTGCTACAGAGC
The DNA here is from genome assembly GCA_950097015.1 of Macrostomum hystrix. NCBI lineage: Eukaryota > Metazoa > Platyhelminthes > Macrostomidae > Macrostomum > Macrostomum hystrix. Next base: position 484,591 of record CATNEN010000033.1, read on the forward strand.
TGTATCGTCATGTAGCTTCTGCTCACCATTCCCTGGCTCGAGTAGTTCACTTCGATAGGACCTAACTTGGAGACATGAACGAGGCCAACCATGTCTCTGTTGGGCGGTCCCTGGTCAACGAAGCAACCTACATAGCGCGGAGTGGCTTTGCGCTGGCACAGCGACCCGACGACCAGCACGGCACCCACTGCGACGGTCAACAATCGCATTCGACTGTTAGCTGGCTGCGGTTGAGGAGTACAGTGTTCTTGGTTTTAAGCAGTTGTCGCTTGCAAAGTGACGCGTAATGTAGTGCTTCACTTTTATGTATTTCAATCTTCCATCTGTCATGCTTTGTTTTGCTCTGGACAATAGGGAGGCATTTTAAAAGGCCTTCTTTAACAAGCCATCAAACAGGAGCCGATTGACAGCAGGCTATTTACCTCGCACCCCTGTACCCGTACTCTGGCTATCCCAACAACTTCATTCTGGTGTGAAATTTCTTTCGCATCAAGTTTTCAGTGGTAATTTTTACCATTTTACATGCACAAGAGGGGACTATTGTCTGCGTTGCCAATCACTTAGTCCTCAAATAAATGAGATAGCCACTTCGCAGTTTTCATTGGCTTTTCCTGGAGCTGCTGAGGGAGCCTCGTTGCGCCGATTGTACCAAAGTATTCTCATTGCTCGCTAAAGTTTTAGGCTGGTTAAATCTCTTGATTTTGTAAAGTGGCACTTGCAAACAAAGAGCGTGTTGACTAGGCCGACTGTCAGGGGGTCGGTGGCAGAGCGGTTAACGCGTTTGCCTCTCGCACCACGGTCCCTAAGTTCGATTCCACGGCGAGGCTACATTTATTTGGGGCGCAGCCGCGGAGAGAAGGCTTGGGGGCTTGTCGTGCAATTTACGCCCTTGAGGGCCAACCTCCAAGGCACAGTGAAGTGTACACTGCCTGACGATGAGAAAGTCAGTGCAGATGTACACACCTGTGTGAGCGTTTGCCTGCGTAAAGTATCTGTGTGCGTCTGTGCTCAAGAGTCAGCGAAATGGTCAGAATAGCCTCCTCGCTGGCTGCGGGTCTAGTGTCACTAAATGATGTGCCATTGCCCGCATATGGTTGGCAGTGACAGAAATCTGTTCTAAAAAGCTTTTAACAAACCCTGTTGTTGATAGGAGCACGAGAAGCTGTTCAAGGAAACACTTTCACCAGACTTTTGACCACCATGCATGAAACATGTTGGCTATCGGACAGTGTTTTTTAAACACAAAATTATGTCTTGACACTTTAATAAAAAATTTTTTTCTTCCGTGACCATTTTAGCCACAAGCCATCTGCACACCTGTGTTGTCGTTCCTCGTGCCGCCGCAGCCGCACCCGAGGTGCGCAAGACAGCGAAGTTACGCAGACCTCAGCGACCGCCAGGACTTCCCCTCCCCCGCGCACGCTCGATCTGACCGCCTAAATGTTCTACACTCCATATTGCTCTAAATTGAGCACTGCTCGTAGAATATTATTTTCTTTAGCTCCTTTTATTATGGTTGTCCTAGAAAAGCAAGCTATCTTTTTAGAATAGCAGATCGACAATACGTCGATTACTAGCCCTGCAGCACTGAGTCCTGCAGATGAAGCCGCAGCATTAAGTCACTGAGGCCACCTTAAGACTTCCAACTTCAGAATGATCAAAATGAAAATTGTTTATTGAACTGAGGCTCGATTGAGGCTCAGAGGGAAAATTTGGTTTTCTTATTCTTAATCAGCGCAGAAGTTAACTCCACAATCAGCCGACAATCCAAACGTTCCCAGATTCGTTGCTGAATGCGGTGGCGAAGCTGCTGAGGCGACAGAGGCTGCTGCTATCGTTGAAGTGATAGGCGGAGCAGCTGGCGGTCAGAGAGCAAGTTAGTGAGCACACGACCAGGCTTTGAGCTGGGCTGTTCCAGAACAGGGTGCCAGAGAACTCAGCAGCTGTGAGCAGCTGGTTTTGGGCAGACGCATCGTACTTGCGGAAGTAAAGTCCATCAGCGACTGCAACACAAATTCAATGAGAAATGTGACCAACGAAAACCCCGAAGTAAGCTCGAACTGTAGGAGTTGGATTGATTTTTCAGCAATCTTATAACAAGAGTCCCTTCTTTTTTCTTATTGCAGTGTTCGCATTGTGGCTTTTAACGCGATCTGAATTATTATTGACTGTAGAAATTTGCACTGCTTCTTGAGCTTGAATCGAATTGTGAAAATTTATTAGCAAAATAAACTTGGATAGATAAACCAAGAACCACTAGGAGTAGTAGGATGGGAAACTAAGTTTCTTAGAAAAAAATTGAAGGCTGGTTTTTTTGCGCGAAAATATAATACAGAGATAAGAAATTATCTTATTGTTTAGATTGAAATGGTGAAAGCTTTTGATTGGAGGCAGATACAAAGCTTTTCTTTTGATATAACTTGCCTAACGAATTTATTCTCCTAGTGGTCCTTGCAATAAACATCTACTGCACTCACCTGATGAGTACAAATTCTCATAGACAGAGTTTCGGTAGTGGCCCCCGCACTTCTGCTTTGCATTCCCGCCACAGTTTAGGCTACAATTCGACTCTGGCACAGAGCCCCAGGAGCCGTAGGTGGAGTCGCAGGCGCAGCTGGTTGAGTGTTGCAGGGCAAAGTAGCGAAACCCTCCGTAGGCGCAGACTGCGCTGCAAAGCTCCACAGTCATATCGTTTCTGGTCACAATTCCCTGATCTGGTAGGTTGACGCTGACTGGGCCAAGCCAAGCAATGCCAACCAGGCCCAGCATGTCTCTGTGGGGTGGCGCGTTGTCCAGGAAGCAGCCCACATAGAGCGGAATGGCTTTGCGCTGGCACAGCGACCCGGTGACGAGCAGAGCAGCCACCACAATGGCCGCCAGTCTTGGGCACATCACTCGCAAGTCGACTTTGACAAATCTTAAATCACGAACAAGCATAAAAGCTGACTGAGCCAGCAGGAGGCTCTACTTACGATGAAGATCCGAAGTACCCGCCCTTGTTACACACTTTCTTGTTCTTCGGCAAAGACTGGCAGCCACGCCAGTGAGAAAGTCCCGCATTGCTCTTCGCAGTGGCAAACGAGAGTAGAAAACTGTCTTTTTAAAATTGACTGTTAGCGATGCCGATGCAATTAGTCGACTAAAAGCTACTCAGAGCTACTATAGAGCTCTTTAGAAGAAAAGCTCACATTGTAAATGGATTGAGTGTAATTTTGACTGGTGCGAAAGCGGTACTATCTTAATTGCATTGTTTCTTTCAGAGCAAATTTTGAGAGACAGTAGGCCTGCTTGCGCCTCATTTAAAGATAAAAAAATCGCGATAATGCTTTTGTTAGAACGGAACAAATGAGACATTATGCGGGTTTTATCACGATTCGCATTTTAAACATTCGATTCTGCAAATTGACAATATCAGTTACTAGATTGGTCTGAATGACTACAATCATACTGTAATTGCATTGTAACCGTACTGTAATTGACTGCAGTGAGCTGCAATTCAACTGTAAATGACTGCAGTGAGCCGCAATGCAACTGTAATTGACTGCAATTGTCCCCCGTCAGTACTGCTTTCTCGGAGGCTTGAATAGTTTTAAAACATATGAAAAACAGTAAATTTTTCAGATCTGAAATTCTGACGGCTTTTTTTCTCAAAGCATAGATATTGCTTGCTTGGTTAGATGGCAAATTGATTTGCATCTGGATCCATAAATCTAGATAATGTTTTTTTAGCATAATCTAAAACATTGGGAAAGTAGCAGAGACGGAATGCTGTTAAAAAGGCAGCGGAGTGCTGTAAAGAGCCTAGAAAAGTACGTCATGGTGGCAGAGATTCACAGAGTCTTTACAGAGATGGCAAAGCCCTGCTCAAAGGGATGCCAAAGCCATGGACTGGGATAATGGGGGACAGAGAGGGGCGAAGGAAGAGGCGACAGGTTCGGAGGAGGAAAGCCTAGGGTTGCAAACTGACCAGGCCTGTCTTGCAATCTAATCCGTACATTCGTGATTGAAAAGGTCGGGTTCCATTTTAAAGTCCCATGAGGCTTTTTTGCCTCTTATTTTTTAGGTTGCTCTCTCTGGTTCAAAAGATCCAAGAATGCACGATCATTGTCCCATTGTTCATCTGTGCCCAGTGTTCCAGTCTCCAGTCCAACTCCGATCCAAGAGTCACTTGACAAGCCAAACGTCGCTGTTGTCTTGGTTGTCAATGACGGCAGCGAACTGGCTGAGACGGCAGAGTCTGTTTGTCTCGTCGAACCGAAAGGCGGAGCAGTACACAGTCCTGATGACGCACAGATCGGCGCACTGCAATACACTTTCTGCCGCGACGTTCCAGTCGAGGATGCCAGCGAAGTAGGAGGTAAAAACGATGCGCGGAGCGTTCTCGAATTTCAGCTTGGACAGTTGAAACCCACTGTGGTCGGACTTTGAGGCTGCAGGGTGAGTCAAGATTTTTAGGGCTTCAGTGCAGGCTTCACTTCAGTGCTTCTGATTTTCTATCGAGTCCTTTAACAGAAAGTTAAAGCTGTCTGTCTGATCTAGGAGCTGTCTAAATGAACTCACTAAAGTAAACAATTTCGTAGATGGAGTTTCGGTAGTCGCCTCCACAGATTTGCATGTCATTTCCCGAGCACGTCAGCTTGCAGTCAGTCTCATCAGCAATGCCCAGTGAGCCGTAACTTGAGTCGCAGGCACATTCTCTCTGAGCCTGTACACCAAAGTAGCGAAAACTGCCCATGGCACAGACTTGACTGCACAGCTCCACATTCATGTTGGTTGCGCTGGAGTAGATGCCCTGGCTGACGTAGCTGATATTGTACGGCCCAAGACAGATGACTCCAACCAGGCCCGGCAAGTCCCGATTGGGCATGGCGGAATCCTTGAAGCAGCCGATGTAGTTGAGTGTTACAGTTCTCAAAGCCAAAGTTGGCGTAGTCAGGGCGGCAACCACTGACACCGCCGTCCACACAGTCAGCTTAGAAGACATGGTTGTCCAGGTGAATCGGACTGGGCTCACCTCTTGCTCTTTTGTAGCAGATTTTTTAATTCCATTAAGCAGAATTTGATTGGCTCCCCTTTTTACAAAAATTCAAGCAGCGGCTTCGTGGGTCTGCATGTCAGCCTCGGCTTGATCGCTTGCGAATTTCGAAATTCCATTAACGAATGCGCTGCCGGGTACCCTTTCAGAGTCTTGCGCTGTATGTGTCTACGCAGGTATTTATTTCGTTCCTTCAGTAAAGATCAGATGATAAACGATATTTAATCTCACGAAAGAGCAATGAAGGAACGACACTCCGAAAAGATCTGCACTTTAGGAATAAAACAAGCGAATGTACGAGATGTGAGTATGGCGGGAAGCGTTGAGAAACGATTATGAAAGTCGCTAGAAACTGCGAGACCAACAAAGACATTTAAGATGGAGATAGCCTACGACTGCAAAGCCATTTAAGACTTCCATTATTCAAAACCATAGACTATCATAGTTTTTTACCAGTTTTTCTTGCGAAATCGACTCGAATTATGGAGTCTCCTGTTTCCATGGTAGCAAACCGGCAGAGAACGCTGTTAACATGGAACTAATCGAACTAATCGTTGTTTAGTAGTCCTTGAGTCAAACCAACAGCTCGCAGGGAGGGGTTGGGTTGTACGCGCTGGCAGGGTGGATGGGCAAATGTACGCAGAGCTGATTGGCGGGAGGTGCAAAGCCACGCAGGTCTGGGTAAGGGTTAACAGATAACGCCCGCGCCCAGCCAATAAGATGGCACAGAGCAGGGACGGGGGCGGAGGGTGAGAGAGAGCGAGGCGAGGGCCGGGCCGCCAACAAAACCGGCCTTAAACAACGGCCTTGGCGGGCAGTCGACAATGCCTAACCGCCTCAGGAACACAGGCACTACACAATCATTTTTGGGGTCACAATGGGATCTCTTTTTATAGATTGCTTTCCCGAATGCTTGCCCGAGTCTTACTATTGCATTAAACAGCTTTAGCAATATGGATTTTAGCACCCTCTGCTTATTAATTATGTGCTCATTTGTTATACCATCCATTCCTGCAACATTTATTCTCTTCAGCTGTTTGACAGCTCTGTCGAGATCTTCAGTGCTAATTGGATCGCACATTGGCATGATGATTTATTGCCTTGCATATTTATAACCTTTATTAATGGACTCCCCTTGAAGGATTTTGCCTAATATGTATTTTTCAACAGTTTTTTTTCGAAATGTTCATATATCATCAAGCTTTTTCAATTGGACCTACCAAAGCAAGCTGCCTCGCTTGGCTCTTTTGATTGAGCATGGTTGCTTCGCCACTCTTTGATTTTTATCATGCCAGCGTATGCTTGCCATAATCGTCAACTATACAGAGGGAACTGGGTCCATTCCCGCCTTGTCTCATTCGATCACTCCTACAGATTTCATTGCACAATGAGCTTGCCACTGAGGCGGAGAGAAACTGAACTCCGACAGCGAGCGATCACATACATCGGTGACAAAAATAGATCACAAAAGCCTTTTGACAGAGTCAGTAACCTTGCATATGTTCCAAGCAAAGAGGCTAGTTCCAAAATCATCGACAAGAGAAGGATGTTCATTGGTTTGAGAAGATTGAAGCCAAAAATGTTAACGATGTGTCAATAGAACAGTCCACTGCTTATAGTTCATTTTTGACGCTCCTGACAGATAAATATGCGAGTACGGACTTCACGGGCATACTTTTCGAACTATTCAGAAAATTTCGGTAGACCCTTGTGAAAGTACAATCAAGGTTTGTTGCGATAAGAATTAAAGTAAAGAAGGACAGCTAATCAATTCATTTTGTGCTGAGAACTCGGTAGACCTCTAACATATCGACTGGGTCAATCGGATCTTTGCGCGAAATCTGATTTCAACATTTGTTCATGTTGTGCTCCAGGATGCAATCAGTCAGCCTCAAGTGGGGCTCCATCAGGCCGGACACCCAAGGAGCCAATCAAGAGGCAATCCAAAGGTCGCCAGATTCGCCAACAAGGGCGGTAGCGAAGCTGCTGAGGCGGCAGAGGCTGCTGCTCCCATTGAAGCGGTAGGCGGAGCAGTTCAGCGTCTGGGCGCACGAGACGGCGCAATCGATGAGGGTTTGAGCCGGGCTGCTCCAGAACAGGGCGCCAGCGAATCCGACTGAGGTGATCAGCTGAGGTGCGTCTTCGGCACGGAATTTGGTGAAACGCAGACCTTCAAGGGCTGAATGCATTTTCATTGCGCATTATAGAAGACAGCAAAGCATTTTATGATTCTGAAAACAGTCTGTATTGGTAGCAGAGGTGAATATCAGGACGAAGCCTACCGGCTCAACTCACCCGTTGTGTACGCATTCTCATAGATGGAATTTCGGAGCGCGCCGCCGCACATCTGCAGCGCATTTCCAAGGCAGTATTGGTTGCACTCAGAATCGGGCACAGAGCCCCAGGAGCCATACGTGGAGTCGCATGAGCATTGGGCAAAGTTTTGCACGGCAGCGAATCGAAATCCGGCATAGGCGCAGATCTCGCTGCACAGCTGTACCGTCATGGCTTTTCGTGACACAAGTCCCTGGCTTGTGTAGTTGATGCCGAATGGGCCTAACCAAGAGATGCCAACGAGGCCCTGCATGTCTCTGTTGGGTGGGACTTGGTCTACGAAGCAGCCCACATAGAGCGGAGTGGCCTTTCGTTGACACAGCGACCCAGTGACCAGCAGGGCAGCCACCGAGATGACAAATGGAAGTTGACGACGCATGAGGAGCTTGAGAACTTGAGAGCTTGAGTTTCTGCTGGTCGCGATGAGCTTGGTTGTAATCTGAAACTGTTCCTGGTTAGCGATGCAGCCTAGCAGACAAGGTCCGAAATCGGATGCTGATTCGCAGCTTGAAGTCAGATCATACCAAGGCCTTTTGTTTGGGAAGGAAGGAAAGATTGGCCGATTGTTTGAAATTGCGAGAGGGTGTGACAAAGGATCCATGTTTCGCTTTTTATTTGATTTCCATGCATGCTATTGTGTAATTTTTTACCAGCACAGCTACAAAAGACTAGATTCACCGAAGCTTTCCGGGATGTTGCAAGCTTTTTTTAGGTTGCGCAAGGTAAGCAGAAAAAAGACTATTTCTTCACTTCCGTTCGTTCAGTGAATATCATGCTAGTCAAAGTAACGATTGAAAACCTTCGCCAAAGATAACAGTCACTAAATGTTAAATGTAAAAAAGAGATTTTAGAGCGAAAAACTAGAAAATACGATCTTGTAGAGAGTTGTAAAATGTGCTTTTGCTTAACGCGCTACTTAAAGTAATGTCACAAGGAAACCTTAGCTACAACGTTTAATCTATTTTTAGGAATGAGTCATGCGCTATTTTTAGAAATAAGTCATGTGACATGAAACCGGAGAACCGGTTCTTGACATCTGTATTTGCTTGAATTCCAAATATGGTGAAACAAACAATTATGACTCATCAGTTTCTGCATCTGTATTTACAAAATATTCCAAATATGGTAATGTTCACCTGAAAAACCCCCAAAACGCATCTAATCAAACAAGTCTGACCTCACTGTGCAAACATGTATGCCCAATGTAAACACCCGGTAGTAGAACCGGTTTCCCCCCAAAATTTTACTTTAAATACAAGCGAAAATCTGAGCTGAAAATTCAGACTCGGAGCGGTCCACCGGACTTCAAAACACCTTACGAAGAAGAGGACTCATCTCTGAGGGAAAGACAAGTGGTAAGCGCTTTACTAGACAGAGTAATTTATCGCTAGCGATCTTTGTTGAATCGAACTAAGTTTACGAGAGCCACATATCGTCGATAAATTTGAGAAAGGCCTCCTTGTTTCCTAGGATACATTCCTAGAGGATTATTGATTGATTTGATTTGAGTTATCCGTTATCTTTCGGAGGTAACGAAGAAGACGCCCTTCAGGAGGACCTATTAGAGATATACAAGAGAGATCTCAATTTTCACTAGGGCGCACGTTTCTATTGTGAATTCCGAGCTCGAGGAAACCGACAAGTAATATGATTCGCTCTCGTCATTTATTGGCCAATAGACAAACTCAAGCAGCTGCCAAGAAGACAAAGAAGACAAGACAACAAAGACTCAAGAAACACAGACTCGAAACCTCACGGTCGACCAGAATAAGAAGAAGAACAAGGACTACAAGGACCCAGAAGACTACAAACTACTTAAGGAATAAGAAGCAATTGCAGTAAGTGTCACGTGACTGTTATAAATTCCTAGGCAATTGTTCCCCATTGTCTAGAAGTGGGAGTTTCGTGTGTCTGATCAACACGCAAAACTCTTCAATCTTAAATATAATATTCCGTACGTTCTTTGACATAACCAACGACAAGAACACAACAAAATTAGAAAACAATTTGGTGAGAAAGTGTTATAAATATTTTTTATCATCCACAAGAAGGCAAAGTTTGGGGGAATATTGTAATCAGTTGTGAGAGACGTGCAGTAAAATGCAGTAAAAAGTAAGATGGCAAATACCTAAAGGCGGGCTCAACCAGATGGACTCAGCTGTACTGCAGGGTCAGGCGGCTAAGTGCGAGGTCGACTGTCGTTCCTCAGGGGCGAAAGCGTGCCTAGACGGCTGGGGGGGATGGGGAGCTAATATATATGGGGACTCGACATAAGAGGATAACTTTGGGGGAGGGGAGAAATATTTTTCATGGGGGAAAGTAGCAGGAGGACTAGTAGAGGGACAGGGGATCCAGTGTTGCTGAGCTGTGGGACGAAACAGAACAAGCACGCCCGAAGATGTCGGAACTTCTGGCTTTTTTGGGAGAAAAAACGACGAGATTATATAGGGGAGAATTCCCGCATCAGGCGCGTGAACCGTTATGAAACGTCTCCGTTGACCCAGCCTTGATCCTGGGCAGTCTACAACCGAGCCCTGCCACGCTCTGATTGGCCCGATGTTTTACAGTAAGCTTAGGGGGGAGGTGGGGCGGGTGATATTACATATTAGTTGCGCAACGGCTCATGAACTATGAGTTTGCTTATTAGCTCGTAATTAACGAAATTAGTAATGAAAATATTTGCTTTAAATACTACATAGAGGAGATAAATAAATTTAAGTAACATATGCGAAAATTATTAGCGATTCGCATAAATGAAAAGGACATTTGAAGGTTAAGCTCCCGTCACGCTTGAGTGAACCAGAACGATGGGAAGCGGAGGTGTGGTTGGCATTTTGAGGGGTCTGAGGGATCAAGACGATGACTCATCGAGTCACCTGTTCATCGAACTTCCCAGGCTGGCCTCAAGGCTCACTAACAATACTTTGGGGAAAACTGGCAGGTGATGGGCAATTTAAAGAGTAAATTTACATTCAAGGCCCCTGGGGTCGAGTTTGGACACATCAGAATGTCTATAGTAGATTCTTTCCTTGTCTTTCAGTCATTTAACGGCTTTTAGAAATGAATTAGGCTACCTAAGTGATTAGCGAATCAGTAATATAGAAATCTACCTGAGTCCTTGACCAGTTAAGGGTGTATAAATACGATATCCTGTGCATCTCGTGCGTTTAGAAGCGCATTTTCTGCTTAATATTTGTTCTGGCCTCAGGTTCGCTTTGTTCATAAAAACAAAAAAAAAGAATTTAAATCGATGGGTAGAAAAACTGTTAATTTATTTTAACGATTATTCGAGAGGGGTCGACAGCAGATTATTTCGTTAAGGTTTTTGCTCGTGAAATAGTCGCTTTATTCTTCGATTTTTTAGTTTTCAACTATACGACCACAAGTTCGAGTCTAGGTTTGTTCCGTACTCAGCCGACAATCCAAACGTCGCTCGATTCGTTGCTGAATGCGGCGGCGAAGCCGCTGAGGAGACAGAGGCCATTGAACCGATAGGCAGAGCAGCTGGTAGTCATGGTGCAAGCGAGTGAGCACTCAGCGGGGCTCTGAGCTGGGCTGCTCCAGAACAGGGTGCCAACAAACTCAGAGGTGGTGATGAGCCGAGGCGCTTCAAAGGCGGAAAACTTGCGGAATTGAAGGCTTTTAGATACTGCAACCGATATTGGGTAAGATTGGCTCAAGCTGTAACAACAGAGCCATGCCCGTTAGCTGCTCTCAAAAAATACTAAACCAAAATAGTAATTCAGACAGCTATAACAAGTACTCACATCTAAGATTTGTATTTTCATATATGGAATTGCGAAAGCTCCCTCCACACACCTGTGAGGCGTTGCCGGAACAGACGTAGCTGCACTCAGACTCCGGCACTGAGCCCCAGGAGCCGCATGTGGAGTCGCACGAGCATTCGTTGGAATTCTGCAGAGCTGCGAATCGAAAGCCTGCATAGGCGCAGATCTCGCTGCACAGCCGCACCGTCATGCCACTGCTCGAGTAGATTCCCTGGCTCGGGTAATCAACGCCGAACGGGCCAATCCTGCTGACTCCAACGAGTCCAATCATGTCTCTGTCGGGTGGAGCCTTGTCCACGAAGCAGCCCATATAGAGAGGAGCGGCCTTGCGCTGGCTCAGCGACCCAGTGACCAGCAGAGCAGCCATTGCTATGGCAACCAGAGATTTGGATTTTAGGGGCATTGGCGACAAGTTCTAGCAGCAGTTCTAGGTATGTTTTTTTATCGCATTTATATTTATTGCTGCTGCAAGCTAGTCCCAGGATCACGCTCGAGAAAGATTGTGTCGCAACTACATTAGGCTTTACTGTTTGCTGTTGCAAGGTTCTGCACCGGAGGGGAAGTTTGAAAAAAGAAAGAATGGAGCAGATCGGATATTCACTAACAGGGAGGCACTGTTGGTAGTACAATAATAGGCCTGCCATTGTACCACGAACAAAAAAATGCAAAAAGCAGAAACAGAAGGTAAAATAATCTGTTGGATGGGAGCTGGAGTGAGTCGGAAACAGTTTTGTGTCCCGAGACGGACCAGCTGGCTTTGCCTCACGACCTTTACGAGCAGGCAGACTCAGCACTCCAGTCCTTCTACTTGCCGGCGAACTGTTATACTAAACATGCTGACAGAAGGCCGACAACCGGGGTCGCAATAATGCACAGGCCCTGGTGGCTAAATGTCCCAGTTTTGAACCCAAAGTTTCATAATACCGAGCCTAAACACACATACTTTTGCCGTCAGCTCTTGCTTCTCAACTCGTTGACTCACTCGTATTTACAGTACGAGTAATTGAGACGAAATATTCAATACTGTTTTCACGAGCAACAACAAAACATGTCAACAAAAGCATCTATACTCGCGATACGGTCATGTAAGGCTTGCATCAAATGCGCACATGGTTAGGGTGGCGGTGGGGTGGGTGACAGCACTTCATTTCAATCATTTCATGATTAATTTAACATGTTTACTGCACTTGGTGCCTTGATTATGAGCCAGGGCCTACGGAAGAGTGACGTTTTGCGCGTCACTGACGTTAGTTGCTATTTTTAGAAACCACGTGATTCCACGTGCAAGGTCCCTGCCTATATAAGAAGCACCGCTTCCTCGCTCCTCTTCATGAGTTTGTTTCATTCTAAAGATTCAACTCCAGTTTGTGTCATATGTGCTATCGGTGTTCGAGTTCCCTGCATCTGTCTCGGTGTGTGTGTGTGTGTGTGTGTGTGTGTGTGTGTGTGATTGCAAGCTCCGTTCTGGCTAAGTCCCGAAACAAACGTTGCCTTCCATCCTCACTGGAGCTACCCAGGACTCTGATAGTCTGACTGTGCCTGGAAATCAGCACGGTGTGCGACTCTCGAGACTTCTTGGCTTCATCCTTTCGGGCCAAGGACCCTTCACCTCACCGAAGGCCAAAGACCTGACGCCCTGGTGGCAGTACTACTACGCAACATTTGACTTCACATTGGAGTCTACCGGATCCCGCAGTGTTCAGCAGGACAGCCGGTACAACAATATAGATTTCTGCCCAACGCTTCTTCGTCGTTGTCAATTTAGAATAACAAAAATGCAAAGCAAATCATATAAAGGGCAGAGAGAACTACAAGACGCTGATCTAAGCATGAAGCTAGAGAAAATTAATTGAGTAAGTCTCATAAAAAATCTACTGATTCATCTAGACACGGATGGAATTACGGTATTACCTTATTCTATTCATTTAGTAAGTTTTTGTCTGGTAATAAAACAAGACGAAGACCACTAGTTAAGTAACATACTGGAGTTTTCCACTTAGTTCTTACAAAAAAAAATCGATTTGTGATATAGCTCGATCGTACGAGGCACTACAAGAGTGTTTTAAACTAAACTATTGATCTGTACGAAATCTTATGCTATCGTCCAAATAGACTTTTCAAAGTGCATTAAAGTATTTAGCCAGCAGCAGTTTAGAAAGGTTCAACTGGTCGTTACGCACAGCAGCTCAGCTGGCAATCCATACATCGCTGGAATCGCCGCCTCTCATAGCAGCAAATCGGCTGAGCCGGCAGAGGCCGCTGCTACTGTTGAAAGCGTGGGCCTGGCAGGTCCGAGCAGCCAGGCAGAGCACGGCGCAATGCACGCCATCCACCGCCAAAAGATTCCAACTAGACGGGACTCGTACGATGCTAGGGTCGAAAACCACCAGTGGAGCGTCGGTGGCGGCGACTCTGCGGAACCGAAAACAGCCGCCACCGTAAGTGGAAGCTGCGAATGGAGCGAGTAAAGAATTTTCCTTAGAAGTAATAGGCTTCATGTGATAAAAATTATCCAACTTTCTTCCAATGGTCTCTCACAAATACTCGTAAATAATTCGCAACTGCAGCCTGCAAAGCATTTGTCAAGATGGGACTAACAAGCCTTTGGGAAAGTTCTGGGAAATTTACTCTAAACTCTCACTCAAATAGGAATTTTCGAAGATTGAGTTGAACAGCATGCCACCGCACTTCTGAGATGAACTCCCTGCGCAGCTCAATGAGCAGTTGGACTCCACCGCACTGCCCAGTGAGCCGAAGCTCCAGCCGCAGCTGCACTCCACTCCGTTCTGAACGGCAAAGTACGGAAGACCGCCAAAGGCGCAGACCTCGCTGCACAGCTGCACCGTCATGCGCTGACTGGACAGAATTCCCTGGCTCGTGTAGTTAACGTTAAACGGACCGAGCCTGTCGACTCCAATTAGGCCTTGCATATCCCTGTCAGGCATCCGGGCATCCCTGTAGCAGCCCAGGTAGCTGATTGTGGTGACAGTTCGCTGAGCCAGTGACTGCTCAATGATCAGAGAGGTAGCCGTGACTACTATCATGACTGCGAGACTCAAAGCCATCGCCTTCGCTGATAAGTCCATCAGTCGGATGCAATAATTTGAGTTCAAATTATCCGCAACTCGATCTATTCAGCAGAATTCTTTTGAAAGAATTTGACACAAAGGTAGATATGTAGACAGAGTCACAAAGGGTGTTTGAGCAGCTTAAGCTTCTTGGAGAGGTTCATTGTTCCCATAATTTCAAGAGTCCATTGGCCAAACTGTTTCTGAAGCCATCGACGCAGGAAAAGCTGACTTGTTGAAAGTATTTAGTCAGCATTATTGATGCTTTGCTATCACTTTGTGTAGACTTGAATCATGCTCTTCTTACTTTTCTTCGCTTGCAATTGTCAAGTGGCAGTCAAAGTTGGTGCCATGCTTTGCAGCAGGTCTAAACGCTTTGTGACCTCGAAGTTGCGATATTTTAAAGCTACAAAGCAAACTTTGCAAGAAAGAAAGCTGAAGCTACGCCAGCTTTTACCAAAATACGGCACCAAGCACTTTGGATTTCCCTTGTAGGATCATACATGTGCACACTGCAAGCTGTAGTACAAATATTGGGATCATACATGCGAGGAAGCTACAGAAAAAGTTTTGGGATCAATATGGTATCAGGAATCTCCTTCGTTATCGCAGATTAAAACTCCGATCAGACCCATACGGCCGTAATTCCGACACGATTTAGTCTAGTTGGAGCTGCCAATCGTGTCCTAATCATCTAACAGCTAGTCAATCAGGGGCTCGTGTCGCGTCGTGTCATGTCGTCACCGCCGTCAAAGTATTTCACTCTTTAAAATGGTACCAAAGAGCAATCGCGTCTACGTCGTGGAAGCTACTTCCCGCAGTCAAAAACTGCTCAACTCTTTTCCCAAACGGTGTCTGGGTTCGCGACTGCGGCTCAGGAACTCGCCAGTTTTTACTGCAGGCTGTTGGCCATGTACAAACCCAAGCTTGAAGCCAGCGTCCCTCCTTCTTGTTCGCGATGTGGTATCGCCGACGACACCACGACTCACCTGTTAGCCTGTCCGACCAATCCGACGATCTTTCAACCGATCGAACTCTCGAGAAATCCTTAGTTAATCCTAAAGGCGTTATCGAACTCATCGAAACACTATATCCGTGCGAGGCCCAAGGACCGGGTACGCCCCAGTAGCCTGGGCTACCACAAAAAAACGCGCGCGCGCACACACACACACATACACACACACCTGCTTAATAAACGTAAGTCAAGCCCTTTCTCGAGAGGCCCTAATATAGACCGATGAAAAGAAATGAAATTGCCAACATAAGTTTAAAGTGCCGAAGCTTTTCGTCCTAAGCGGACATCGTCAGGGTCGATTTATTGAAAACGAAAACACTGGTATTTAAAAGTAGGTTGTTGCACATTGTGAGTTAACATTGTGAGTTGACCCGGACCGGGACCATTTGCTAGGTTGCGATAGTTGTTGTAATAAGGAGCCACTTGAACTGTTCAAAGTTGTTGACACGTGTAGGCAAGATTACAAACTGACCATTCTTGAAGCCATGTACATCAAGGCCCTCAAGCCAAACCTTAATGTCCAATTAGCGGGGAACGGTGCAAGCCAACAGCTCCAAGTGTTCTGACGTATGAGGCACGCTCTCTCTCTGAGTTGTGTGTGCGCTCCTCTCCAACCTCTGGTTCGCCTTTTGACCTGCCCATCGGACTTTATCTCACAATGTACAATAACCTTTTAAACACCTACGTTTTCGTTTCTCAATAAATCGACCCTGTCCATCGGACTTTAACTCACAATGTGCAACAACCTACTTTTAAATACCAGTGTTTTCGTTTTCAATAAATCGACCCTGACGATGTCCGCTTAGGACGAAAAGCTTCGGCACTTTAAACTTATGTTGGCAATTTCATTTCTTTTCCTGTTGCTTATAAAGCGAGTTACCTTACCAGACCGATGAAAACTTACATAGGTACACATTTTCGTATACGGAGTTGTACCAGATGCCACCGCACTTCTGTGATGAACTCCCTGTGCAGCTCATCGAGCAGTTGGACTCCACCGCACTGCCCAGCGAGCCGAAGCTCCAGCCGCAGCTGCACTCCGCTCCGTTCTGCACGGCAAAGTACGGAAGACCGCCAAAGGCGCAGACCTCGCTGCACAGCTGCACCGTCATGCGCTGACTGGACAGAATTCCCTGGCTCGTGAAGTTGACGGTGAACGGACCAAGCCTGGCGACTCCAATTAGGCCTTGCATATCCCTGTGGGGCATCGGGGCATCCCTGTAGCAGCCCAGGTAGCTGATTGTGGTGACAGTTCGCTGAGCTAGCGACTGTGCAATTAACAATGCGGCCATCAGAGAAATACGTTGCTTCATTGTAGCGAGTAGGGAAAATTTTGCAGCAACTCAAGGCTTCTCTTTTTGCAGCAGCTCATACAAACTGTCTTTGTTTTGTGAGGCTGTGGGGCTAAAAACCTGTCATATGTCAGTCTAAAGTAGAAATAGAAGTACCATTGTAGCATTCTTAGAACAAATTCAAGGAGGAATTGCACGGTTGCTACTAAGCTATTGATCAGTTAAGCGCCTCACCACTCCCAGCAACGCGTACTTCACACTATGTCTTTCAATTTGAGCAAACATGCCAGAGTGCAATTCTCACTATTGTCATTGATTATCATGGCTTTAATATATAGTTTGCCTTATGCGGGAAATACTATACCTGCCTTCTAAAAAATTTGCACAAAACGCGATTGCACGTCCTGTGTTGTTTAGCAGTGTTGTTTAGTAGTCCTTGGTTTTCGCTGCAGAACAGGGCGCGAGCAGCACAAGCAATAGTTTATGGCAAGAGAAACTCATATTATGTCTGGCAAGTAAATGGATATGGAAGCTATGAGCTACATGTAGATACATGCAACTTTCTCTGAGAAAATTGTGTTGTTGACTTGTTGGCTCGGCAGGTGATTTCATCATTTCACAATTTCAACAAAGTTGTAACTTGCTTAAAAAGACGCTTTCTTTTTTAAAATTTTTCGTAGCCTAGTCGTAGATTTTTATCTGCCATTCCGTCTCCCTTGCTTTCTTGTCCCTCTATCTTTCTGTTAGGGTTATTTTCTTTGTTATGTATTTATCTCAATGATGCCACCAAAGTTGTACCAGGTCTTTACTTCTTAAGCTAATTAATTATCTAATTTCACCGAATGCTACCAAAGTTGTTGCAGGGCAAAATTATTAATTAAGATCCCACCGCTGTTGACTTAATTTAATAGATTTTTAACTGGCGGTCCTTAAATGGGCCATTCTAACTTCTCAAATGGTAGCGTATGAATTTGCACGAGCGGTATTTAGGCAACTGTATGCGTCTCCAGTCAATTAGGCGTCCCCGAGATTAGAGTTTAGCAGTTTCCCTTTTGTAATATTCTTAGTATAATTCTGAGTATAATTCTTAGTATAGTTCTGAGTATGGTTCTGTGTATAGTTCTGAGTATCGTTCTGAGTATAGTTCTGAGTATAGTTCTGAGTATGGTTCTGAGTATATTTCTCACTACTATCTTCTCTTAAAATGAATAACACAATGTAACACTTCAAACTTCGAAATTTGCTTTAAAACACACACTTAACACTTTACACTTTACACTTTACACAACTTAACACACAACTCACAACTTCAACTTCAACTTCAACTTCAACTTCAACTTCAACTTCAACTTTATTTTCTTGGTAAAAAATTGCAGCTATATATATACAGTAAAACTTAGCGTTTGTTTAAATTGAAACATTTTACATTAATATTGTGCATACGGTACAAATTAAAACAAAAGATTTATATATAGTATTATTTTTGTTACGGTAAAAAGTTAAAAAAAAATTTTTTGGCGCGCTTTTAATTTTTTTTTATTTTTACGCATTTTATAGAAAACATATTTACAAAGAAACTTATTTACAATAATGAAACGAAAACTAAAATACACTGTTATATTTCTCTTAATCACCTTAATCTTAATCTTAATCTTAATCTTAATCTTAATCATCTTAGTCATATAGACACAGCTGTTGCATTGCCAAATCAGTCAAAAACTTGCTTTAGTTTTATTATTTACAAGCAGTCTCTAAGAAAGACATTATTTTTATGTAAAAAACATGCAAAAAACTAGGTTGCTGCATTTTCTATTATTTTTTGTAGCTAGGTATAGCAATTTAGCAAAAGTAAAAATAGTTCTATTGATTTAGCCATTTTGCAGATTATGTAAATTATTACACTTGAAAAACTTTAAATCAACAATCAGACATTGTGGTATTATACTAGTCTTTTATGACCATATTTTTTATTTATTAATAAAATAAAATAGTTGTACCCATTTCTGTACCTATTAGTTATCTATTAGTTAGCTAGCTCCATGAATTTCTATTTGTAGTGCTTAGCATGGTAAACTCACTAAATGATTATATTTGTACTTTTATAGCTCTTTTGAAAACTTAATTGCCAACACAGTTCTTATCATTAGTTTGTTAGAGGATAACAGGCTGTCCTTAAGTACTATTGGGATAATTCTTAAGGACACAGTTCTAGTGTCTCTATAGAAAACAGGCATCATTTTCATAGTGTCTCTTCTGGCTGAAGACTGTTTCTCTTGTGCAGCTACATGCTTGACCTTGCTGTTTAGTAACCGATGATGATACTCGTGCAGCCCCTAACTCCACATTGGTATGCTTGATGACAGGCTTGTCCCGAGTGACCTCGGGATAAACAGCAAAAGCAGCCCAAAATTCTCAATCAATAAGCTGCTTGAAGTTTGAACATTTCCAAAGTTTGTGAGACTCCTGGCAAAGGGTGTGCATTCTGTTTAAGTGGTGGCCTGAATCTTGATATTCGACAAAATGGCTCCTTGTTGAACCATTCAATCATGCACAATCTCCATGGCTTCTGTCTGGAACGCGGCTTCCATCAGCAGCCGCTCTCGCAGCATCCTGTCTGTGCCCATTGAACAGCCAGTGCCAGTACTGTGCCACCATCGGCTCAGGCATATTCTTCTGCAGTTTTTGCATAAATGCCATGTTCTGCAAAGAAAAAAATAGTCCCCTTGCCTAAACGGCAGTAATCATCTTCCTCCTTTGGGTCACTGCACTCATGCGGCTTGAGAATGCTGTTAGAATTACTCTAGAGACAGTAGAGAGTAGAAACGTCTTCATCTCCTGATCGCAGTCAGATTTTTTCTTGCATACCTATCAAATGTGTAGAACCTGATAAAAACTATCTCAAATGGTAAAAATTCTTAACTTTGCTATGAAGTTTTGCTAAATTCGAATATTTGCTGTAGTCAGTGGATTAAGAATTCGAGATGCCGCGCAGAATGTTTTTATTCTAATCAATCTAATGTTTGTTTTCAGCCATGAGCTTCGGTCGAGGCTTTAGTCGCAGTTTGCTCATCGGCCTGACACAGCAGGCAGATGCTCCTGCTACCCCCACTGCTGCTGCTACTGCCTCAGCCTCAGGTGACTCCTCAACCGCTGATGCCTCATCATCTTCAATTGGTCGGGCCAGGACTTCGGCTCCGGTGCCTCAGGATGCCTCGGGCCCCTGCTTTGCCTTTGGTCGCGGCTCTGGAGCTGCATCTGCTCCCGCTGCTGTTGCTGCTGGCCCAAGCGGTGACTCCGCTTCCAGGACATCGCCAACCGTGACAACTTTCGGCCGCGGCTCTGTCCCACTTAGTCGGGACGCTTCAACCGGGGCGCCGGCAGCCGCATTCGGTCGCGGCTTTGGACGCGGCCTGGCTGCCGAAGCTGCAGCTTTGCCAGACTCGTTGAACCGGCTCAGTGTGCAAGACGCCACAGCAGCAGCCGCTGTGCAGCCTGCTCAGTCGCGACCCGCGCGTCTCAGGCTATCGCAGGTGCAGCGAGTGGGTCCGGCAGACAAGCAGGGCTCGGCTGGCCAGCGCCTGACACTGGGTGTCAATTTCTTGCGGGTGGAAGGCGCGGACTGCCTGGTGTATCAGTACAGCATCGTTTTCAAACCCAGCGTGGACTCTCGAATGCAGCGGGACAGGCTTGTCATGTCCATTCAGGACCCGGACTTCCAGAGCGTGCCAGGCCGCGTGCCCTCGGGCAACTCGCTCTACACCAACAGGCCGCTGCCCAGGGAGTGCGGCGTGTACCAGGCTGCCTCCGGCAACATGCGAGTGTCCATCCAGCTGCAACTGGTTGGCACTGCCACTTTGTCCAGCCTGCCCAGCGTCTACAACATAATCTTCCGCTCCATCCAGGCTCGGATGGACCTCATCGAAGTTCGCCGGCATTATTACAACCCGCACGCCAGCGAGAGAGTTCCCGGCCAGCAGATGGAGGTGAGTGGCGCAAACTCAAAGTCCTGCTAAAATCACTGGGTCAGCTGTTTGAGTACAAGCCAGACATGTGGGTGTGTGGGTTGGTGCCAGCCATGTGGGTGTGTGGGTAGGTGCCAGCCATGTGGGTGTGTGGGTTGGTGCCAGACATGTGGGTGTGTGTGTAGATGCAAACAATATGGGTGTTGTTGTGGCTGCTAGCCAAATAAGCGAGGCGAGGCCAAGTCCAGTTAACCAAGGGTGAGGGTGCTCTCTCGCGTAGCGAGAGCCGTGTATATATATTATTGAACCTCACATGTACATTGATTACATAAGTACACTATGAGCAAATGTGCACATAGGTCATTCACAACATCATCCCCCCTCCAAAGAGATGACAGGCAACGGGCGGGATGGCATAGTTTGAGACATGCATTTAATCAGTTCGTATCGCATGTGATTGCTCTCTCCACAACAGTCACTTGAGTCACATGTCGGTTCACACTCAATCGTGGGTCACGACACTGCCGAACCGTTGAGGCGGTGCACGATGCCTCTCAGAACGACGCAGCGGTGGCATTGGTGGCGCCGGGCTTGTCGGCGCACCCGCTGGCTGGGGTGGCAGCTCACCGTCACCGTCATCGTCGCACCAGCCGCGGCGGTTGTCTGGGATGCAGCGGCTGATGTGCCAGCGACTGCCATCGGTTAGCGTCAGTGTGTTGCCGTTGCGACCGACGACCGTCATCGGCTCGGAGATGCCGCTGCCGAGTTTGCTTTTCTTCGGTCGGCGTACGCGGACACGACTGCCGACGGTCAATGCGTCGCTCCGCGGTTGCTGATTCTGCTTGGAAGGTTTCCGGCGACTTTCGGCTCGCTGCTGTTGTTCCTGGACGGTGCGCCGCAGCGCCTGGCTGGGCGCGGACTCAGGCTCGGCCGGTTGAAGCCGGTCAAGATGCAGGCGAAGCTTCCGCCCTAGCATCATCTCGGCCGGGGTCTTCTTGGTCAGCGCGTGTTCAGCCGATCGATACGCTAGCAGGAGTTCCTGCACAGCTTGCTTCATGGCCACGCCGTCGGCCAACAGGGCTCGTAGAGAAGACTTGATGAAGCCGTTGAACCTTTCGACTCCGCCGTTCTGCTGCGGACAATAGAATGGAGTCCGGCGATGCTTGATGCCAAGTGAGCTGAGGAAGTCCGTGAACTCGCTCGACACGAATTGTGGTCCGTTGTCAGTTGTGATCTCGTCTGGCAGGCCCCAGCGGACGAACAGGCTGCGAAGGGCCTCGATGCAGGCAGTAGAGGTTACGGATGAAGACGCGATGATCTCGGGCCACTTGGAGTAGAGGTCGTGGACTACGATGAGGAATCTGTGCGAATTTGGCGCTTCGGTTGCCGGGAGCTCTCCGACGATGTCGACTTGGAGCTGTCTCCACGGGCCGGCTGGTAGTTCCGTGGTTGACCAGGGCACCTTGATCGGCTTGAACGCCTTCTCCGACAGAATGCAGGCACTGCAGTTCCTCACGAATGTCTCCACGTCGCTGTCAATGCGCGGCCACCAGACAGTTTCGCGGCATCGCGCCTTGACCTTCGCCACGCCGAGATGCCCTTGATGCGCCTCCGTCAACACCAGGTCGCGGAGTGAGGCTGGGATGACCGCACGGCTGCCTCTCGCCAGACAGCGCCCGTCGTTCCACAGGCAGAGCTCGTGCTGCACCTGATGGAAACCCTTCAGGTCGCTAGGAGTCTCGGTGGGCCATCCGTTGAGCACGAACTGAACGACTCGCTGCAGTTGGTCATCGCTAGCTGTGGCCTCGGCGAGCTGAGCAACTGAAATAGGCTCGGAGCTCCTGGCAAGCACTAGGTTGATGTCTGACTCAGTTTGACGTTGATCAATCGATTCTTGGCCGATCTTTTTACGATCGTAGCCGTAGCGGGACAGAAAGTCAGGTTGGACGTTTAGCTTACCAGGAACATACTCGATGTCAAAATCGTAGACGAAGAGTCGCTCACACCAGCGTTGAAGCCGAAGAGGCCGCTGGCCGCTTCCGCGTGCTGATAGCAGGGTGGTCAGAGCCTGGTGGTCGGTCAGCAGCTTGAACTTCCGGCCGTACAGCAGAAGGTGCCAGTGCTCGCAGCTCCAGACGCAGGCCAGGGCCTCCTTCTCCGTCGCGGAGTAACGGCGCTCGGTGTCGGACAGAGCGCGCGAGGCGAAGGCGACTGGACGAAGTTGTCCACGCTCGTCAATTTGGCCCAGAGTAGCGCCCAGGGCGACGTCGCTGCTGTCACACGAGACGACTGTTTCGTGGCTCTGATCGAAGAATTTTAGGCACGGCGCGGATGAGATGAGCCGCTTGACCTCACTGAAGGCTGCCTCGCACTTCTTGTCCCAGTTCCAGGGCACATCCTTGCGCAGGAGTGCTGTCAGCGGCTCGGCGACATGCGACAGGTTCTTGATGTAGAACTGGAGAAACTTTGCGAAACCGAGGAAGGAAGCAAGCTCGGACGCGTTCGTCGGTGCCTTGAGTTGCTCTACTGACTCAGCGTGGGACTGAAGCGGCTGGATGCCGGTGGCGCTGATCCGATGTCCGACGAACTGGATCTCTGGAACCTTGAAAACGCACTTCTTGAGGTTGATGGTGACTCGGTGATGCAGCAGCTTGTCCAGGACTCGGAAAAGGCGTTTGTCATGCTCGGCTTCCGTTGCCGCGTGAACCGCGATGTCATCTTGATAGTGCATGACGCCGTCGATGCCTTCCAGGATCTTGCCGACGACCTTCTGGAAGGCCGCCGGAGCTGAGCTGATTCCGAATGGCATTCGCTTGAATCGGTACAGGCCGGATTCTGTGTGGAAACAGGTCAGGTTCTTGGCGTCTTCGTGCAGCGGCAGTTGCAGGTACGACTGGTTGAGATCAATCCGCGAGAACCACTTGGAGTTGGAAAACTCGGTAACTAGGTCGGCGAATGTTGGCAGTGACATCGAGTCTGGGACAATCGCCTTGTTGACACTGCGCAGATCGACGCAGAGGCGAAGCTTCCCGTCAGACTTCCTGGCGCAAGTGACATTCGATTGCCAATCAGGAACGTCGCCTTCGGCGCGCTCGATGATGCCTTCTTCCTTCCAGCGATGGATCTCCGCAGCACACTCTTGGCGCAGAGCGAGCGGCAGCCGGCGCATCCGCTGGGCTACCGGCGGCACGGTCGGGTCTACCCTGGGGCGGTGGCAGAAGCCCTTGATCTCGCCGAGACCGGTGCCTAAAGTGTGGTACTTGGCAGGAATCCAATCTGGCATAGGTGGCATACCTGAAGCCTCGTTACCCGAGCTAATAGTGAAGATTTGATGGCCGGAAGGTCCGAGGACCTTGCAGTCGAGTTTGTCCATCAGGTCGATGCCCATCAGGTCGTCGCCGTCCATCACAATTGTGAAGGTGAACAACGGAAGCTGAACGCCGTCGAACTCGACCCTGGCATCGATCTCGCCGGCGACGCTGATACTGGAGCCGTTGTAGGAAAGCAGCTTCTTGTCGCACGGGCGCAGAGGAATTTTAGATCCGAAGATTTTGCGGCTTGTCTCCATGCTGAGGATGGAGACTTTGGCGGCTGTGTCCACCAGTAACGTGATGCTGTGACCATTGATTCTTATGCTGGCCCTCTTGTATTGGCCTTTGTGGCTCGACCCGACAGCGAAGATACTCTGCTGTCTGGAGCTGTCTATCTCGACGCCTTGAATCTTCTTTTGGCCTGAGGTCGGTGCCGTCGTGCTGCTCTTGCACACCTTGGCGAAGTGGTTGAGCCTCCCGCACTTCGTGCACGCCTTGCCTCGTGCCGCACAGCGCGGATCACTGCCTGTGCGGTGGCCTCGCTGGCCGCAGTGCGAGCAGCAGAACTGGTTCTGCTGACCCGTCTGGCGCTGCTTGGCGTCGTAGGAAGCTCTCTTAAAGTTGATCTTCTTGATGCTGTCGTCGGCTGCTGTCTTGCCAGTCAGCGACTTCTCACTGTGGACCGCCATTTCCACCTGGGCTGCAATTTGGATTGCCCCGCCCAGCGTGAGCTCCTTCTCAAGTAGGAGTCTTTCGCGCACCTTTGAGGACGAGGTGCCAAAGATCAGCTGGTCCAGGATGAGGTCGTCATGGAGGACTCCAAACTGGCAGTCCTTGGCGGCATGGCGCAGATTTGCCACAAAGGCTTGCACGCCTTCGGCGCTTCGCTGGACGCACTTCCGGAATTCGTGCCTCTTGGCATACACGCTCACTGCTGGCTGGAAGTGCTGCTTCAGGAGATCGCATGCCGCTGCTAGTGTTGTCGGAGCCGTTTCCTGGTCAGCCGAGAGAGTCCGGTAGATTCGTACTCCTTCGCGCCCAAGGCAGTGGGTGAGCAGCGCAATCTTCCTGGCTTCTTGCAGGCTATCGATTCCGGATGCTAGCAGGTAGGTGTCAAACTCAGCGGCCCAGATTTCCCACGAAACTGCAGGTGTTCCTGGGTTGTCCAGAAATGGTGGAGGTTCTCTGAGGTTCAGGCGTAGTGCTGGCGCTGTGGCATTCTCAGTGCTACCCATTTCCGATTGGCTCAACTGGCTGACTTGCAGTTGTGAGTGGCGTATGAGTGCGAAAGTCGCTTAGTGGGCCTGGCTGCCGTGAGTTGATTGGCTGGACTGCGCTGGTTTGGGGGGTTTGCTCTAACCCCTGCTTGCGATGCCAGTGTTGTGGCTGCTAGCCAAATAAGCGAGGCGAGGCCAAGTCCAGTTAACCAAGGGTGAGGGTGCTCTCTCGCGTAGCGAGAGCCGTGTATATATATTATTGAACCTCACATGTACATTGATTACATAAGTACACTATGAGCAAATGTGCACATAGGTCATTCACAACAGGTGTGTGGGTAGGTGCTAGCCATGTGGGTGTGTGGGTAGATGCCAACCATGTGGGTGTGTGGATTGGTGCCAGCCATGTGGGTGTGTGGGTAGGTGCTAGCCATATGGGTGTGTGGGTAGGTTCCAGCCATGTGGGTGTATGTTGAGTGGCCTGTCATGTGGTTAGAAGACAGTAAGTCTATACATCCAAACTTTTTATGAGCTAAATTATCATATTGGCATATTGAGTAGCCAATCAAAGTGAGCTGATATTCGGCATTCCCGCAGGTCTGGCCTGGGTACATCACCTCCGTCAGCCACGTTGACGGCGGCCTTCGCCTGATGGTGGAGTCCAGTCACCGGGTCGTTCGGTCCCAGACTGTCTATGACCTGTTCCAGTCGCTGGGCACTCGCATCGACGCCATGACGGATGCCATTGTGGGCACCTCGGTTGTAACCCGGTACAACAACAAGATCATGCGCGTGGACCAGATTGAAACATCGATGGATTGCACGCACACCTTTGACCGCAATGGCACGCAAATGTCCTTCCTAGACTACTACAAGCAGGCCTATAACATCGAAATTAAGGATCCGCAGCAGCCTATGCTAATCAGCCGTGGCAAGCCAGTCCGAGGAACAGATGGCAAGACCCTGGAGCAGCGGCAGGTCTGTCTGGTGCCTGAACTGTGCTATGTCACCGGACTCACTGATGAGATGCGGCGCAACTTTCACCTGATGCGCGATTTGGCCAAGTTCACGAAGGTGAGTCGCTGATCTGTGAATGGAAATGTGGGAATTTTCACATCCTGAGAATGTGCTCAAGCTCTGCTCAAACCCAACTTTTCCAGCTGTCCCCGGACCGCCGGCTTCACGAGCTGCGCAAATTCGTCCAGACAATCAACAACCGACCGGAGTGCCGCAAACTGCTGGACGCCTGGGGCCTGCGCCTCCTTGAGGAGCCCGACTCCGTGTCGGCCCGCCGCTTCGTCAACGAGCGGGTCCTGTTTGGCGGCGGCGGCCGCGGCCCGTTCGCTCCGGTGCCAGTTGGCCAGACCAGCGAGTTTAAGAGGGCCCTGGCTGACAATCGGGTGCTGATTGACGGCCGCCTGTCCAAGTGGCTAGTGGTCTACCCCGCCAGGGAGGAGCGGACCATCGGCTCCTTCTGCGAGACAATGATGAAGAAGTGCCGCGCCATGGGCATCACCATCGCCCAGCCAATCACGGTGGCCCTGCAGAATGATTCGACAACAAACTACACTAAGGCCATCAGAGAGAACTTCAGCACTGACCTGAATCTGGTCTGCACCGTGTTCACCTCGCAGCGTGAGGAACGCTACAACATGGTCAAGAGGCTCTGCTGCACTGAGCTAGTGGTGCCCACCCAGTGCCTGTGGACCAAGACCATCGGCGATCCCAAGAAGATGGGCAGCGTGGCCGTTAATGTTGCTGCCCAGATCAACGTCAAGCTGGGAGGCGCCCTCTGGGGCATCGACATTCCGTACGAGCGGTTCATGGTGAGCTGAACGAGTCCTTAGATTAACTCAACTCACCCAGCCCCTCACCAACTCACCCTGCCCCTCACCAACTCAGCCAGCCCCTCACCAACTCACCCTGTCCCTCACTAACTCACCCAGTCCCTCACTAACTCACCCAGCCCCTCATCAACTCACCCAGCCCCTTACCAACTCACCCAGCCCCTCACCAACTTACCCTGCCCCTCACCAACTCACCCAGCCCCTCACTAACTCACCCAGCCCCTCACTAACTCACCCAGCCCCTCACTAACTCACCCAGCCCCTCGCTAACTCACCCAGCCCCTCACTAACTCATCCAGCCCCTCAATAACTCACCCAGCCCCTCGCTAACTCACCCAGCCCCTCACCAACTCACCCAGCCCCTCACCAATTCACCCAGCCCCTCACCAATTCACGCATTCCGCTCCCGCAGATGGTGGGTATCGATGTCTACCACGCGGACAAGGCGCGCACCAAGTCGGTGACGGGCATTGTGGCCTCAGCGGACCAGGCCTGCACCCGCTGGTACTCTCGGGTGGCCTTCCAGCGCAAAGGCCAGGAGATTCTGGACTCTATGCGCGTCATCTTTCAGGCCCAGCTCATCCGCTACATAAACAACGTCGGCGCTCCGCCCAACGTCATCTTCGTGTTCCGCGACGGCGTCTCAGACAAGCAGGTTGGAGAGGTGCAGCAGCAGGAGGTGCGGGCCATCTACGAGGCGGCCAAGGGCATCGACCCTAACTACAGGCCCAAGCTGGTGTTTCTGGTGGTCCAGAAGCGAATCAATCAGCGCCTGTTCCTGCGTCAGGGCAACGCCTACTCGAATCCTCCGCCAGGTGAGCAAAACGGCATGCCTAGCCGCACTGCTGATTGAGCAGTCAGGTCCTGAGCAGTCAGGTCCTGAGCAGTCAGGTCCTTCTCTGTGCAGGCCCCAGCGTCTGCACCATCTACGTGGCATTAGCCATTCCATCATTATTCTGAGTAACGCATGCTCTTCCCCGATCGCCCATTGCGCAGTCCACTCAGATCCCAGTGCTGCAGTTCTCACAGATCCCAGTGCGGCAGTTCTCCCAGATCCCAGTGCGGCAGTTCCCACAGATCCCAGTGCGGCAGTTCTCACAGATCCCAGTGCGGCAGTTCTCCCAGATCCCAGTGCGGCAGTTCCCCCAGATCCCAGTGCGGCAGTTCTCACAGATCCCAGTGCAGCAGACCTCACAGATCCCAGTGCTGCAGTTCTCCCAGATTTCAGTGCTGCAGTTCTCCCAGATCCCAGTGCGGCAGTTCCCACAGATCCCAGTGCGGCAATTCTCACAGATCCCAGTGCGGCAGTTCTCACAGATCCCAGTGCGGCAGTTCTCACAGATCCCAGTGCGGCAGTTCTCCCAGATCCCAGTGCGGCAGTTCTCACAGATCCCAGTGCGGCAGTTCTCACAGATCCCAGTGCGGCAGTTCTCCCAGATCCCAGTGCTGCAGTTCTCACAGATCCCAGTGCGGCAGTTCTCACAGATCCCAGTGCGGCAGTTCTCACAGATCCCAGTGCGGCAGTTCTCCCTGATCCCAGTGCAGCAGACCTCCCAGATCGCAGTGCGGCAGTTCTCCCAGTGCAGCAGACCTCCCAGATCCCAGTGCGGCAGTTCTCCCAGATCCCAGTGCGGCAGTTCTCCCAGTGCGGCAGTTCTCCCAGATCCCAGTGCGGCAGTTCTCCCAGTGCGGCAGTTCTCCCAGTGCGGCAGTTCTCCCAGATCCCAGTGCGGCAGTTCTCAAATCCCAGTGTGGCAGTTCTTCCAGATACCAGTGCGTCAGTTCTCGCAGATCCCTAGTATCGGTAAAGTCGCTCATCCCCGCCCGCAGGCACCGTGCTGGACCATTCCATCACGCGGCCGGACATGATGGATTTCTTCCTGGTGCCGCAGCACGTGACTCAGGGCACTGTGACGCCCACGCACTATATTGTGGTGGAGTGCAATGGTGATGTGCCCGTGGACGAGATTCAGCAGCTCACCTTCCGCAGCTGCCATCTTTATTACAACTGGGCCGGCTCCATCCGAGTGCCAGCGCCCTGCCAGTACGCCCACAAGCTGGTGTACATGGTGGGCCAGAACATTGGCGTGGAGCCCGCAGAGGCCATCTGCGACCGCCTGTTCTACTTGTGAGCATCGCCACGGCTGTTTGTGAACACTGGCACTTCTGACATTGTGCAGTGCCTTTTAATAACTTGTTTTTAGCCTTCTGGTCGGGCTAGTTTTATCAGCTTCTATGAATGTTCTTTATTGTCGGTTGCTGACACATGGCTGTCACTGAGTTTAGCTTTTTATCGTCGGTGCCGGTTAACAGTAGAACTAACTGCCTCTGACAATTTTTGTGCTGCACCCGAATGGAGCAATGCAAGCACACGAAACGCAAGAACACGGGCCTACTTTCTGTTGCGCATCTTCTGAAACAAGAAACAAGTCGCCAGCTCTTCAGACCGTCGAGATATTCAATGTTTCTGGCCGAAGGTCTGATTTTTTCCATAAGCGCTAGTGTATTTCATACTCCCCTATACACGAAATAGCACTGTGCCTCAGTGCGGCCTTGCCAGGCCTTCAAAATTTATCTGCATGTCACCCAAATGTGCCTGCATCATCTCCGTCTTCGGTGGTCACCTATCTTTATCTAGACGGACTGCTGGACCTTCAAGAGCTACCACAGGTGGAACTAGGCCACTATGGACACCTTAACGCGAATTTCTCCAATTTCACTGATCAAGCCTAAATACTAGGCGCAGTTCAACCATAGGACACCATCGCCTAGTCTGCCAACCAACCAGTCTGTTACCACCCAACGCTGTTAGCATTCGGCGCCGCCAAAAAAATTTAGGGGGGGGGAACTTTGGTATAAAAACGGGCCGCAAAATGGCTTGGTAGTCCTGCTGTTAATGAAAATGATTTATGGTAGCTACTCATTATTTTAAACTAATCATTATTGTCATATGTACATAATTATTGTACTGAATTTTTGTCTAAGACGCTGATATTTTCAATGCTTAGTCAGTTGCAAAGTTGAATTTTGCACAAGCGTCCCTGAGTTCGATTTCGCGGCTAGGCCACATTCATTTGGCGCACCCGAAACTGTATATAATTTCATGTAAGGATTTGTTTCATCTTGTTGTAGGATTACATTTTTGTGCGTATTCATAATCATTTTATCTTGAACGAATTGCCATTATTTATTTTGTGCACAGATAAAAACTACTATAGCCTTATTCAAATCACTCTGCTTTTGTGCGTGTACTTTTACCCTTTTGTTTTCTAATTTTTCTAGTCCTCTGTGCGTTCCGCTTTTTCTTGAAGTTCTGATTTTTTATTTGAAACCTTTATCAATATTTGCTGAGAAACACGTGTCACTAGCGTAGCTTCCGTACATTTGTTTTGTATCTCATTACTTATACTTTTGTGGTTGATTTATTCCACAACTTTTGCTATACAATTAAACTGACGGCTTGTCCTACAGTTCTGATTTCTTTTTGATTTTCTAAAAGTTCAAACTGAGTTGCTTTGGCTTCTGGCTTGTAAATTCATTTACTGCTGCAATACCTGCCTCACAGAGTCCAAGGCTCTCTAGGCATGCAGTTTGGGGTAGGCCTGCAGTGTGGGGTAGGCTTGCAGTGTGGGGTAGGCCTGCAGTGTGGGGTAGGCTTGCAGTGTGGGGTAGGCTTGCAGTGTGGGGTAGGCCTGCAGTGTGGGGTAGGCTTGCAGTGTGGGGTATGCATGCATTGTGGGGTAGGCATGCAGTTTGGGGTAGGCTTGCAGTGTGGGGTAGGCTTGCAGTGTGGGGTAGGCTTGCAGTGAGAGGTAGGCTTGCAGTGAGAGGTAGGCTTGCAGTGAGAGGTAGGCTTGCAGTGAGAGGTTGCTTGGAGTGTAGGGTAGGCTTGCAGTGGGGGAGTAGGCTTGCAGTGGGTGAGTAGGCTTGCGGTGGGGGAGTAGACATGGGAAAGAGAAGCAGGCCGGAAGGCAGGATTTATCCAAGCGTGCATCTCATTTCGACAGAGAAATGTGTCAAAAGCATGATCATCGCAGAATTACCTATCCTTAACATGAGAAAGTGAAAGTGTCTATTTATTATTGACACTAAGATGTAGCGCATAGTATAACGAAGTTTCAGCTTTCAGATTTGCGGTTTCAAATCAGTGAAATTGTGCTCGAAACACACAGTATGAGTTCGCCATCGAGATAGTGGATTAAAACAAAAGACGAAATAAAAGTTCTGTTGTTGGCACACAAATTGTCCAACAATCGCAGAGCTACAGAACAGGCATCGAAACCTAACGAAAGCCTTTGTTCAGCCTTTGTTGCAGCCCAGGCTGCAACAACAAGAAATCATCAGGCGATCTCGATAGCGGCCGCCTTCTCCAGGTGGAGCTCCTTGATCACCTCCTCCTTGAGCATGAACTTTTGCACCTTGCCGGTGACCGTCATGGGGAACTCCTTTCTGAACAGCACGTAGCGCGGGATTTTGAAGTGCGCGATCTCGCCCTTGCAGAAGGCCTTCAGCTCGGCCTCAGTCAGCGACATCCCCGGGCGCAGTCGCAGAACGGCGCAGAGCTCCTCGCCCAATCGCTCGTCGGGCACACCGACAATTTGGGCCTCGGCAATGGCTGGATGGCTGTGCAGGAAGTTCTCTATCTCCGCGGGGTAGAGGTTCTCTCCGCCGCGGATCACCATGTCCCGGATGCGGCCCCGGATGTGGCCGTAACCGTCAGCGTCTAGGAAGCCGATGTCGCCGGTGCGGTACCAGCGGTCCTCGCCGATCACCTCTGTAGTCTTCTTGGCGTCGTTGAAATAGCCGCGCATAACGGCATAGCCGCGGATGCAAATCTCGCCACGCTGTCCGATGGGTACCATGCGGCCCTCCGGGTCGGCGATCTTCACCTCCATGTGCGCGGACAGGCGCCCGACAGAGCCCGTTCGCTTCTCTAGACTGTCGTCCGGCAGGCCCTGGAAAGTGACGGGGCTGTTCTCCGTGGTCCCGTAAGCGATGGTCACCCGCTCCATGTGTAGCTCGGACACGATGCGGCGCATCACCTCCACCGGGCAGGGCGAGCCGGCGATGATTCCCGTCCGAAGCGAGCGGAGGTCCCGCTTGGCCAAGTCCGGCTGCGATAGAATATCGATGAACATTGTCGGCGTGCCGTAGAGCGCCGTGCATCTTTCTGACTCCACGGCGCTCAAGCTGGCTGCAGGTTCGAAGCTTGGCGACGGATAAACGCAGGTGGCGCCGTGCAGGACGATCTGCAGGTTGCCAAGGCCCATGCCGAAGCAGTGGTAGAACGGCACCTGGACGCAGATGCGGGCCTGATGCTTGTGAAACTCGCAGCGCATGCCGACAAAATAAGCATTGTTGATGATGTTGTGATGCGTCAGGGCCGCGCCCTTCGGACTGCCGGTGGTGCCGGAGGTGAACTGGATGTTGATCACGTCGTCCATCTGCAGCCGCTCGGCTAGCCGGCGAAGCTGAGCCTCAGTTGCCGGGTCGGAGCCGCCCGCCTGGCACACCTCGTCGTACAGGTAGGCTCCCGGCCTCTCCTCCTGACCCATCATGATAAGGTGCGTTAGCGAGGGCATAGCTCGGCCAGACAGAGAGCCCGGCTTTGAAGTGGGCAGCTCCGGGCAGAGGTCGCACAGCATGCCGTAGTAGTCAGACGTTTTGAAGCTGGGCGCGGAGACCAGCGCTCGGACGCCGACCCGGTTGACGCAGTACTCGAGCTCGTGCGGACGGTAGGCCGGGTTGATGTTCACCAGCACTAGGCCGGCCTTGGCTGCGGCGAACTGGGTGGTCACCCACTCCGGGCTGTTGGGCCCCCAGATGCCCAGCCTGTCTCCCGGCTGCAGCCCCAGCGACAAGAAGCCCCTGGCGAGGCGGTCAACATCGGCGCGAAACTCCGCCACAGATCGGCGCAGCGGGCCGCCATCCGGACCACCGAAGCGGAACACGAAGGCCTCCCGGTCCGGCTGCTTGGCGGCAGCGGCGTCCAGCAGCTGGCCGACTGTCCCACCCATCAGCGGAATGTCAGCCGGGCCGCACGCATAGCTCAATCGCTCCGGCAGCAGCGGCATCGGCGGTGGTGACGGCAGCTGCTGGCACGGCCGGAGACCGCTAAGCGACAGGTGACGCAGCCCCTTGGCTGTAGGGAGCATGCTTGCTGCCTGCTTGCACAGCTGCTACTGCTGCTAAGAGAAGCAATTGGATTGTGTGAGTGAGCAGTGCTGAGCAGTAATTTTCTATGCCTTGTGTGCGCACTGGTCACATTGTGGGCTGGCTGCAGACTTGTACGCCTTGCACACGGTGTGAAGCTATTTGGGTAGAGGGTAGAGAGAAAAGTGTCACATGACGGGTCACTTATCCTGTGCAACTGCCTTTTTCGAAGTACAGCCCTTGCAAGGCTTGGTCAATATAAACAAACTGGTGAAAGATAGGTTGGCAGCCCGAGCTCTTTAAGTTGTACTTCTAAAATCAATTGGATAAGAGTGACAACGGCAAATTTTTTGTTTTCTCTGCCTTTATCTGAGACATTGAGACATCTGTGACATTGCCCAAGACCATGTTCTGAAAACAATGGCCAATAGAGTTTGCCATCTTCTATGCATGGATGAGTTCAGAGTAACCTATGCGCGGCGGGGAACGAGATTCAGAGTGGTAAACGCATTTGCCTCTCGCACTAAGATTCCTGAGCTCTATGCCGCGCGGTGAGGCCACATTCATTTAGTGCGCAGCCTCGGAGAGAAGGCTTGAGGGCTTGTCGTGCAATTTACGCCCTTAATGGCCAACTTCCAAGGCACAGTTAGAGTGCACACTGCCTGACGATGAGAAAGTCAGGGAAGATTTACACACCTGTGTGAGCGTGTGCCTGCGTACGGTATCTGTGTGTGTGTGTGCTCAGGAGTCAGCGAAATGGGCAGAATTGCTACCTCGCTGGCTGTCTGTCACCAAATAAGTGGCAATTTTCTGTGGCTAAAACTTATGATACGCTCTTGAAACTCAAAGTGTTGCTGTCAACCCTAACAGTGCCATGCACTGCTCCATGATCTTGATAAAAATTTTAATTGGCGCTCTGAAAACTGTTCAGGTTTTTGTTGGATAAGCAGGCAACCCCTTCACTGGAGAACAGCTGAATCAGAGGGCAACCCCTTCACTGGAGGACAGCTGAATCAGAGGGCAACCCCTTCACTGGAGGACAGCTGAATCAGAGGGCAACCCCTTCACTGGAGGACAGCTGAATCAGAGGGCAACCCCTTCACTGGAGGACAGCTGAATCAGAGGGCAACCCCTTCACTGGAGGACAGCTGAATCAGAGGGCAACCCCTTCACTGGAGGACAGCTGAATCAGAGGGCAACCCCTTCACTGGAGGACAGCTGAATCAGAGGGCAACCCCTTCACTGGAGGACAGCTGAATCAGAGGGCAACCCCTTCACTGGAGGACAGCTGAATCAGAGGGCCACCCCTTCACTGGAGGACAGCTGAATCAGAGGGCAACCCCTTCACTGGAGGACAGCTGAATCAGAGGGCAACCCCTTCACTGGAGGACAGCTGAATCAGAGGGCAACCCCTTCAGTAGAGGACAGAAAAGAATGTAACTAAATTAGGAAATGTAATCCAATGAGCTCATTGCTTAAAGTACAGTCAAAGAACCAAGGCGGTGAACACCGGATTCAGGCATCAGTCTCGCCTCATCCACTCGCAGCTCCGGCTGCTCTAAGAAGCGGATGACGAATTCAGTAGCTTAAATAGCAAGAGTAGTATGTAAAACATTTTTGAGTAGCTTGTGTATTGTTTTCAGGCCTTCAAATTAAAATTAATTTCAGGGCAGAAAATACTAGTCGACAATAGTTGATAAAGCGACAAGGTTACCATATATTCGGCGGTTAAGCATAAACAATACAGGGTGATTGGTGTCATAGGGTTTGCTGCTGTACTACTGAGGTGCTTGTCGGTAAGAGTCTACTGTGCCGATGTGACTTGCCACGAAAGAAACTGCCGCTTTGTGTCAGTACACAAGAGAACAATAAAATGATTAGATAAAAATTATTTAAATCAACATTTTAAACTCACTTACGATAGTCGAGTTTTCAAAAAAATAGGGCGAAAAAATCGAATCTGCCAACTTGCGGTAGCAAAAAAGAGAATAAAAAATCGTTTCTCAGGCTCGAAAAAAGTAGAATAAAATCCAAGGAGTTTTGTAGAAATCACGGAAAATATACACTGGGTTTTCTATTTCCGGGAAAAATAACAGGACGGTCATCGTTCTTTCTGGAATGTACGAGCGAAAGTTAACAGTGCAATTGTTGGTGTTGAGATGTAGGCCTGTGGTGAGTGTCGAGACTTTTATATAATCTTTCATATTTTTCATTTTTTAATACATTATGCTAAATATTGATGTTATAACAGTGCTCTAACTACTGTTGTGCAATATAAAATAGCTGGGTCAGGTTTAAACTGCCCTTTTTATTAGGGCTGTGGACCAGTAAATAGAATGCTGGGAGCTTTGGTTAAACTGACAGTGAGTTTTTCATTTCGGATTGTCGGCTGGCGTTTTCCTGCCGTCTTTATTCGCGCTCTGAAATTATTTAGGGCAGTTAAGACTTATATCGATTTTGCCTTTGATATATATAGTAACAAGTTTCAGTAATAGCATTGTTGGTATATCTGGCTGGATGTTGTTAAAAATAGAATAGGCGGAGGGTTATGGAGGGAGACTGTCTGAATGATGTTTCTAAAAATAGAATAGGCGGAAGGTTATGGAGGGAGACTGTCTGAATGATGTTTCTAAAAATAGAATAGGCGGAGGGTTATGGAGGGACATTGTCTGGATGATGTTTCTAAAAATAGAATAGGCGGAGGGTTATGGAGGGACATTGTCTGGATGATGTTTCTAAAAATAGAATAGGCGGAGGGTTATGGAGGGACATTGTCTGGATGATGTTTCTAAAAATAGAATAGGCGGAGGGTTATGGAGGGACATTGTCTGGATGATGTTTCTAAAAATAGAACCGGCGTCAGGTCACGTAGGGAGATTGTCTAAACGACTTTTCTAAAAATAGAATTGGCGGAAGGTTATAGGGGGAGATTGTCTTGAGAATGTCTTGGTCTTACCTGATTTGCTTCCGACTTAATGACGCCCATTGCCTGAAATGATTTAAGTAGGATCAAATGAAAAAAATGTAATTGCTAAATTCTAAGTATAGTGTAAGCTGGTTAATTTCACAACATCCAGTCATGCTACAGGGGAAATAAATAAGTGTTCACGGAAAAAATAAAGGCTATTTTATTTTTTTTACTATGGCTTTGGTGAAGTTAGTTATATTTGATAAATATTGCCAATTGAATTTATTGAATTTGACTACTCCATTGAATCGAGTGCCTGTGCATGCGCAGTGTACGGACTCCGTGCTGACACGCCCAGATCATTGTCTCCAGTCGCCATTTCATTAATTTTTTCAAGTCAACTTTTTTAGATGGTAAGCATAAAATCTACAAGCGAAGCCGTTAATATTTTCCTGGGTCATCCCGATTGCGACCTGCTATTGAGATCCTACACAACAGCTCGCTCGGATAAGCTATCAGAGACTATGGGAATAATGTTAGGCAATGCCAAGGTTGTGCTGGAAAGCGAGCAGGAGGAACAGGTGAGTAAGCTGCGCCAGCAATCAGCAGGGGCTGGGATACCTTCGGCATCGTGCAACTCCTGGACCCGCCTGGCCGCCTGCTCTGCGATGTCATCGATCAGGGCCTTGGCTGCAATCCGGGGGGTTTGGCAATGGTTTTCAGACAGCTTCCAATGCTTTTCTGTGGCACTGCTCAGCTAGTACCTTGAGAACACAAGCCTGAGTAAATCATGAGCATATTTATTTGCAACAATGCGATCGCAGCTAAGTCTAAAAAGAGAAAAGGCAGAGGTGCGAACACCCAAATATCTAGGCAGGAGCAGAGAGGCGTGCAAATATTTAGCCGGACAGATAATGCTGATGGGAAGTCTAAATCCCTCCTCCAGAACAATTCGTTAGCCACCTCACTCCTCTAACAGCCACCTCACTCCTCCAACAGCCACCCCACTCCTCCAACAGCCACCTCAACTCCTCCAACAGCCAGCTCACTCCTCCAGCGGCCACCTCACTCCTCCATCAGCCACCCGAATCCACAAACGAGCACCCCACTGCCCTGACCCATTCTGAACAGCCACCACACTCCTCAAACAGCCACCTCATTCCTCCAACATCCACCTCACTCCTCCATCAGCCACATGAATCTCAAAACGAGCTCCCCACTGCCCTAACCCATTCTGAACAGCCACCCCACTCCTTTAACAGCCACCTCACTCCTCCAGTGTCCACCTCACTCCTCCAACAGCCACCTCACTCCTCAATCAGCTAACCGAATCCACAAACGAGCACCCCACTGCCCTGACAAATTCTGAACAGCCACCTCACTCCTCCAACAGCCACCTCACTCCTCCAGCGGCCACCTCACTCCTCAAACATCCACCTCACTCCTCCATCAGCCACATGAATCTCAAAACGAGCTCCCCACTGCCCTAACCCATTCTGAACAGCCACCCCACTCCTCCAACAGCCACCTCACTTCTCCATCAGCCACCCGAATTCACAAACGAGCACCCCACTGCCCAAACAGCCACCTCGCTTATCCAATCAAATCCGAACAGCCATGTCACACCTCGAAGCCGATCCGTAAATCCAAATCCAAATCCCTCATCCAAGCCTATTTAAACAGCGAACTCAGTTTTGTTGCCAATATTCCGGTCAAACCTCGAGCATTCTACTGGATAAGTGATGTGAGGATAGCTCTAGACTTTTCCTAATTTACAGTGCTAAAAAGATTGTGACACGTACGTTTCTATGTGCAAGTAAGGGTCTCAGATGTTCACTAATCGTGAACGGATACTGTGTAAGTGGATTGTTAAATAAAGATAAAGAGAAAAAACAGCAGCCCGTTGTTGGGTTCTAGCACAAACCTTTGGCCTCTGAAATGAAAAGAATTGAGTTTTTTTCGAAAACTGTGTACGATACATATCAGTGATGAATTTTGACAGACATATAAGTCATTGATATAGTACATTACTATTACAGTTTTACTCTTGCAGAAAGGTTTAGTAAAGTTTTAAAAAATAATACTTATGGTGATTCGTTAATAGCGCTTCATTTTTAAAAAGCTTTTAAAAATAAGCATGCAAGCTAGATCAATGTTAAAGAGAATTCAA
Organism: Macrostomum hystrix; assembly: GCA_950097015.1. NCBI lineage: Eukaryota > Metazoa > Platyhelminthes > Macrostomidae > Macrostomum > Macrostomum hystrix. The sequence goes on from CATNEN010000033.1 coordinate 522,691, forward strand.
TACTTTAATATATGCTTATTCCTTGCCCAACCTTCTATTTTGTCAACCTCACTCTACATCCACCTCATTATAAACCCACCTGCCTTCACGCCAACCCCACACCCACTTCACTTCACACCCACCTCACTCCGCACCCACATCACTTAAAACCCACCTCACTCCGCACCCACCTCACTCCACACCGAACTCTCTCCGCAGTCACTTTACTCTGCACCAATCTCACTCCGCACCCACCTCACTATAAACCCACCTACCTCCACACCAACCTCACTCCACACCCACCTCATTCCGCACCCACCTACCCACCTCACTTCGCACTCTCTCCACACACTTTGGTCAACTTTGATGATATTTCCACGAAACGCAATAGAATTTTGTGTTAAATAAATCAGAGTACGCTCTGACATTAAGAAAAACAGAAAGCTTGTCTACACAGATCTTGCGTACATATGTTAATATAAGATCCATGGTCTAAACCAACTTTATTTACAGGTTAACCACAAATTTAAAGAAAAAAAGTAAATTAATTCAGTTTCTAATTTTTAGCTTGCTTTACTAAGATTGCAACTGTGGACCGGCCCTCGAATTACATCAGTATTTAATAAGTTCTAATGTACTGTCAGCTAATTACCATAGACGTCGAGCAAGTCTCGGAAAGTTTGGGTCGATGGCTGAATGAGAAGCAGCTGCTGGTCTGAAGTGTTATTCGGTCCCACGGCTGGTTTTAACCCCAGGCTCAAACTCCGGTCCTGTTTTTTGTTTTAATGCTTCCTTAAAGTGCCTTTAAATTCCTACAAAACGCAGGCCTTACCATCTTCCTCGTACTGCTTTAGCTCGTCATCTTCCGTCAGATTTTCTGAAAAGTAAAACATTATGTTTGCATTACATAAAATTAGTTTTATTTTTTTGTGGAATTTATTGGTAAACTCATTAAACAACAACCCTAATAATGCAGTCCAAAACTTGCCAAGCAGCAAAGCCAAAAAAACTAGGAAATTTAGCAGTGCACAAAATATTGACAAACAGCATTGGATTGCAGGATCAACATCACAAAATCACAAAATGACACAAATTTCTTTCAACTGCTTTCAGCTAGCTTTCACAACTAAAGCAATATATTAAGTATGAGTCTTAATTTTTCCTTTGTGTACAACCGTAAACTATTTAACTGTAAACTGTTAAACGGTAAGAAACACGATCTAATCAGATAAAAGTACAGGTCAACAAAAAACTAGCGGCTTGTAGATGCGCAGACAATATTAAAAGCTTTAAGCGGCCAATTTCTAAGGAAGTTTCTATTCTATGGCTACAGTTTTTGGCGATAGTCTATGGCTACAGTTTTTGGCGATAGTCTATGGTTACAGTTTTTGGCGATAGTCTATGGCTACAGTTTTTGGCGATAGTCTATGGCTACAGTTTTTAGCGATAGCCAACGGCTAAAGTATATGGATATAGTCTATGGGTATAGTCAACGGCTACTGTCCACGGCTATAGTCTATGGCTATAGTCTATGACTATAATCTATGGCTACAGTTTTTGGCTATAGTCTATGGCTATAGTCTATGGCTATAGTTTTGGCTACAGTCTTTGGCTATAGTTTATGGCGCACTCCCGTGCATGTCCCTTATCATAAAACGCAAGCATCCTTGCGAATCGTTAAATATTCGAATGCGCAAAATATTTCGTCAAATTATCTTAAATAAACCATCAGACACTCGAAGGCCGGTGCGTTTCATCGCTTGAAGTCAAAGCCTATTGTACAAGGAGCAAATCCCAATGCTCAATACCCATGCGTGTGCTTGTGTACAGGGGACTTACAGAGTGCATTGTACATGGCATGCGGCTGGGTAAGGGGCCTGTCTGCCTGCCCAGTACAGTGGGAGAATTGTGCTCTGCGACTATAAGCTACGCTGGGGATTTAACCAGTTGTGGATCGTTAAAAAATAATTCCGTTACAATTCAAACCTATAAGTAAGAGGCTTTGTAACGTAGTTTTTTCGTCAATAACAATTGACGATAGATTTAAAGTTGTAGCAAAAAGAATGTTTCGTTAAACTAAATCTCTGATTCGTTAAATCGACGATTAAGAAAAAAGTGTTAACGATACCTACCGCTGTAATTTGAAACGCAAAAATTCAAGTAACGAATTTTATTTATTAAACGATATCCACCACTGGTTGCTGCCATAGTTACTAGGCTAAATGATCTACAAAAGTTATTTTTAGATTCTAAAGCTAATTCGCGCTGCAGTGAAGCAGTCGTCAGACATCGAACCTGACTGCTCATGCTGCAACTCCAGCACGGCTGCTGACACAGCTTCGGCCACCAGCCTGGAGGTGGCTAGAGACAGGCCTGTGAAACAGGATCGGTGACCTCCGGGTGCGTCAATAGGAAATACGTCAAGCATATTCAAGCTATTTTTAGCAGCCAATGAGTGAGCATTCAAGCAATTTTTAGCAGCCAATGAGTGAGCGTTCAAGCTATTTTTAGCAGCCAATGAGTGAGCATTCAAGCTATTTTCAGCAGCCAATGAGTGAGCATTCAAGCTATTTTTAGCAGCCAATGAGTGAGCATTCAAGCAATTTTTAGCAGCCAATGAGTGAGCGTTCAAGCTATTTTTAGCGGCCAATGAGTGAGCATTCAAGCTATTTTTAGCAGCCAATTAGTGAGCATTCAAGCAATTTTTAGCAGCCAATGAGTGAGCGTTCAAGCTATTTTTAGCGGCCAATGAGTGAGCATTCAAGCTATTTTTAGCAGCCAATTAGTGAGCATTCAAGCTATTTTCAGCAGCCAATGAGTGAGCAGTCGACGCGGGCTGTGAATTAACTCTGACATTCAATGACCGCCAGTCAAATGTTGACGAACAAGGTGAAGCTGGCGAACTCTGATTTGTAACTTAAGGACTTCTTTTTACTCTTTATGTGCTTTGCTAGTCGGGCTGTCAAAGAGAACGATTTGAGCAGTCATGTGTAAGCGTATAGGATAAAAAACTCCTGTGTTTAAAGTCCTATTAGAAAGGAGGAGACAGTAAGTAATTTCTTGTCTAAAAAACGTAAACTACGTTTGTAGTTAGTACTGCTTACAATCTTCACCCCAAGATTAGGCTCAATGAAATTTAACTCGCCCAGATAGTTTTTTCGTGATTGAACATTCTGTGTACAGCTGTTCAGTCCACGGACTGAAGGCCGATACACCTATTTTCAGACCCAGTTAATACTGGTGCCCATTTTAAAGCTGGATAAACTGAAGACCCCACTCAACCCGTCCTCCGACCCTACCCACCCCTCCACAGACCCAACCAACCCCGACACCCACCCCAGCCAGCCAGCCAATCTGCGAACTGCGCTATAGAGGACCATTTTCCAAGTACTCACATACTCAAATATGCACAGAATAAAGTAATTTCAGATTCATCCTACTCATTGCTAGGTCATTGAGCGGTATAATTCTATTAAATGCAAAGCAAAGCAAATATTACAAATCCGGCATTATAACACATAAAAGTACATTCGGCTATTCTCAGCTAATGCAATAAAAAGTCGAAATGTAGTATCGAATGTAAGCTAGCAGCCCGCTGACCCGCATAACCATTGTTTATTAGGCATATTCTACTGTCACTACTGGCGAAAAGTAGTAGTGTTAAGCGAACAACACCGTCGGAATTGTGTAGTAGGAAAGTGTTGTCCTGAGAAGCCAGCCCATATATTGTTTAAATATTTGTTTATATGCTAAATTACCCAGCTCTTGTTCCTTGGTGTCCGCAAACTCTGCAAATAATTAAAATTGACAGGCATCTGACAGGAATCTGACAGACCAGCTAGGAGAAAATATTAGTCGCTAGACTATTTGTTTCCATGGCAACAAAGCGAGCGTTCAGAGCTCACCGTCCAGCCGTAGGAGTCGCTCAGTCTTGCCGTCGCCCAGTCCGGGGTCGAGCCAGTTGCCGCAGGCGAAAACGACGTGCTGTCCAGTCGGGGTGGTGACAGCAACGCTTTGGCAGTGCCAACCAGAGCCGGGCTCAGGCGCATCAACGGACACCAGGCAGTGCTTCAGCTGGTCCAGGTTCACTGCTGAGATGCTGAATTCGCACATCTGAGAGGGAAGAAGTAGTTAAAGCGAGATTGAATTCTCAATTCGGTTACTTTCTCCTGGAAATGAAGAAAAATGATTACGTAAGGATCCCAAAGCGATAAAGTACAACAATCTTGAATTCGCTGGTCTAAAAATAGAAACAATATTTTTTCGCCGATGTTCTAAAAATAGCAACAATGACGTCATAATTCCTAAAAATAAAACAGTTAGTCTCCGATAAAGTTAAAAGGGACAGAAGTGGCGGAACTCACATCACCAGCTGACATCGGCCCAAGGTCGTAGCAGGGTCGCCTGCCGGAGTCACCCCGTTCGCCGATCAGGCAGACCCACAGGCCGCCATGGAACGGCGTCGACTGCTCCGAGCCCGTGGTCAGCCGCACTGTGTATCGCAGCACCTCCAGGCCGGAGTCGGGCACGGGAAATTCGGCCGCCGTCTCAAGACCTTCGCCGAGGCCTAGGCGGCACCGGCCGATCTTGAAGTCGATCTCTGACTCCGGCCGGATCAGCAGCAGGTGGCTGATGGACCAGGCTGGCGGCTGCGCCGGCTCCGTCCACGGTTTTAACTCCAGCCGCAGCTTGTACAGCGGGCCGGCGTCCTTCAGTTCGATTTTGAACTCGTCCTGGGTGGCGGGGCCGAAGGCAGCCCCGCCAGCGGAGCCCAGCAGGATGGGGCCCACTGATTTCTGCTCGCCGTAGGCCGTCAGGCTGACGTCGGCGCTGACGCACGGCTCCTCGGTGTCGATTCGCAGCAGCCAGTCGTGCGGCTCCTTCAGGCTGGCCCGGCTCGTGTCTGGTGGCTCCTCGGGCTGCGTCTTCTGCGGCTTCGGCTGCTGCTGCTTTGGCTGCGGCTTGGGCGTGGCAGCGGGCTTCGATTGCGGCGGCGGCGGCGGCGGTGGCGGCTGCTGGGTCGTCTGGCGGGCCTTTGACTTGCCGACTGATTTAATTTTGAGTATAAGACAATGGCGGTGACTTATTGCCCTAATAATAATAACAATATTGCAGGAGGGCTGCGGGCAATGGCACATCATTTGGTGACACTGGACCCGCAGCCAGCGAGGAGGCAGTTCTGCCCATTTCGCTGACTCCTGAGCACACACGCACACAGATACCGTACGCAGGCAGGCACTCACACAGGTGAATACATTTGCACTGACTTTCGCATCGTCAGGCACTCCAAATTAATGTGGCCTCGCCGCGGAATCGAGCTCAAACAAACGCGTTAGACTGCTCTGCCGCTCAACCCCCCCCAGTTATTGCCCTAGACCAATAGCCTAAATTCAGGGCAGGTGAAAGATAGTGAGTCGGGCTGGGCTGAGAGCAATAGACGCGTGGCGGCGTGAACTGTCCGCACTCAACAGCCTGGCGGAAGCTAAGCACAACGGAGAACCAAACAGCTGCCTATTCTCCTGGAGCTATTCCGATGTCAATTGTAGCGGGGAAGGCAGGAAAGGTACTATTGAATAAAAAAGGCTGTGGGGTCCGGTAGGAGTCGCACAATTGCAAGTCTGCCAATTTCGCTTCCTCGCCTATTGTTTGACTTCTGTGGGGGATCAGCGTTTTTTAACCCCTCGTGCAGTGGAGCTACTCCGGGAGCGGATGTCAAGCCGCGGTGGATGAGCACGATGGAGATCAGGGGTCAGCGCATATTTGGTTTCCCGCAGGGACAGCGGAAAAATGAGCTCAGCTTCTGAGTTCACTAATAAACTAGACCTAAAAATACTCAAAGCCAGTTGACATTGACAACTTGATTCGTTTGACACGCTGATCAAAGCTGTACAAAAATTGCAATAGAAACCCAAAGCACCAATCTGGTGAATCTCAAACGTCGATCTGAAGAGCTTGAGTTAGCGGAACTCACACGACACGACCTCGATGAAAAATCGAGTCGGTCTCGCTGATGCCTGGCCCTCGCCCTCGCCGTCATCGGCCACGGCGGCCCGGCCGTCCGGCAGCAGGCCAATGAAACTGCCGGGGCTGCGAACGCTCTCCAGCATGACGGTGCCATCCGATTTTCGCCGCACAACCCGGAAGTAGCAGTGCACATCACCAGTGCCCTGTAGAAAATGGGTATAAGGAAGGTCAAAAGCAGCTAAAAGTACAAGTTAAAAGTACAAGCTAAAAGTCCAAGCTAAAAGTCAAAGCTAAAGGTCAAAGCTTAAAGTACAAGCTTAAAGTACATGCTTTAAGTACAAACTAGAAGTAAAATATTAAAGAATGAAGTCCCATCTGCAACCATGCCCTCGAGCCCTCACCCGACAGTCGATGACGCCATCTTTCAGCCGCAGGAACTGATCCGGGAAAGTCACCGACTCGAACAAGCGCACGCTGCCGCCCTGGCTGTTCATGTCGGCTTCATTCGCGTCATCGTCGTCGTCGTCGCCAGGCGGCCGCCAGACTCGGAACTGCGCCATTGGACTTCGACCGCCGGCGCCGTGGACGCTGTTGTCATGGTCCAGCGACAACGCCTGGCTGATTGAGCATCCCAGCATCACGATGCCGCCATCACGAAGGGCACCGCGGCAGTGCGGCGCAAACAAGCGCGCAGGACCGTCCGGCGGGACGCCCTTCCACTGGCGCGGATCCACCGGACTGCCATCGGCCGAGAAGCCGACAAACAGTAACGGCACCCGCGCAGACTCGAGCGAGACGACGTGCAGGGCAGGCGGGTGCGCCCGGATGCGCAGCTCGCACTGCGGACCTGGCTTCGCCTGCCAGAGTGATGAGAGCACAGCTGTCTCACCTGCGTGTCTACTGTCTCACCTGACAATCTACTATCTCACCTGACAATCTACTATCTCACCTGACAATCTACTATCTCACCTGACAATCTACTATCTCACCTGACAATCTACTATCTCACCTGACAATCTACTATCTCACCTGACAATCTACTATCTCACCTGACAATCTACTATCTCACCTGACAATCTACTATCTCACCTGACAATCTACTATCTCACCTGAAAATCTACTATCTCACCTGACAATCTACTATCTCACCTGACAATCTACTATCTCACCTGACAATCTACTATCTCACCTGACAATCTACCATCTCACCTGACAATCTACTATCTCACCTGAAAATCTACTATCTCACCTGACAATCTACTATCTCTACTATCTAAGCTTTTCAGTTTTTTGGAAAAATATTTTGAAAAATAATCAAGAGACTTGCAAGGTGCAAATACATTAGCAGAATTCTCATTCCGACCATGTGAGTCCAGTCAGCCCGCAGCTGTAATTCACTCTCACGAATGAGCAGTCATCACCGTGTCAAACAAGGCCGCTTTCCAAATTTGGAATTCTGCAACCCGCCGGCCACAAATGAACTCATCGTCCTATATTACCCGACCCTAATCTCCGATGAATTAATCTGTAGCGAATCGGATTAAGGATATTAGGGATCAATAGGGAGATTGTGGGACGGGAGGCTGCTCACAAATAAGCTGTACCCGTGAAAAAGGGCCATCTGCAGTGATCTATAATCCGAATCGAACTTGCGGACAGGACACTGTTTTGAGTCAGCCAACATTCACCCGAACTCACGTGTGCAGCTGTGAGCTGAGTATAGGCATGCTCAAGGCTTACTGTCCCATCTCCGAACTGCCGGCCCCGGATGCAGATGGGGGAAGGGGCAGACAGGGATAATGATCCCAGAACTCGCAGCTCGCCCAGCCGTCTCTCTATCTGTCGAGCCAGTCTAGCCAGTCATATTCATTTTCTTCTGCTCTCAGATCTCAGATAACTGCTCATTGCAGATGCGCCGGCGGTGCGCGAGTGTACAGCGAGTGTGAAAAACTACTACACTGCTCTCGAGTGAGTACATGTGCTCAGGCCATAGCCCACTGGCCTAGCTGACTGAGTGGCACTAGTAATTGCTTTGAGCACAGGTGCAATCACTGCTGCTCAACTGCCCGCCAACTAAGGGCACATGGGACGGAGGTAGGACTTTAGCCTCTTAAAGATTTTGCCCTGGGTCGATATTACGAGCGAGCTTGCCGGCTCTCGAGGGGATGGGGGGGCAACACACGTCGCGGCTTCCTTAAGGCTGCCATGCAGTTTTCCAACTGCACGAGCGCGCTTAATTAGCGCCGGGTAACTCAGCGTTTGGGACTCGCTCAAGACTCTTAGATAGGCCGATCGTGACAGAATAGGCGAATTGGATTTATGAATTCCAAACACTAACTTGCATTAGATTGGATTTGATTTTGCCAGACAAAAGTACATTGCGAGTCTCACCTGGCCTGTAATGAGGCCGCCTTCGATGGCCAGGTAGCTGCGCTGGCCCTTGCCAGTGTCCGCCCGGAGTGTGCGCACAGAGTCCTTCTTGCCGCCCACCGTGAAATAGCCTGCGAAATTCGGAATGTCAAATCGGAATGTGGAATTCGGAATGTTGAATTCGGAATGTGGAATTTGGAATGTGGAATTCGGAATGTGGAATTCGGAATTGACGATCAATAAAGTACATGGCAGCTTGGCGGCTAGGGGGCTCAGAATCTAGCTCTGACAAGAGGCCTAGCTGACTCACTAGCAGGATCATTGTCCTCGGCGGAGGCGTCCACCGTGTTGTCCGGGTTGATTCGCAGCGGCCGTCCGGTGACGCGGCTGTAGAGCTGGATGACAGAGTCGGGCTGGAAAAGCCACGCCAGGCTCTGCCAGGCCAGCTTCTCCAGCGGATCCAGCGGCGGCTCAGTCGGCTGCCGTTGCTGATGCTGCTGCTGCTGCTGCTGCTGCTGCTGCTGCTCCTGAGGCCGAAGTTCTCGAGTTGTCTTACCGTCGTCTTCAGCTTCATCGAGCCATCTTTAAGAGGGGAAGTTAAAAATTAGTTTCAAGGAATTTCAAGTTCGATTCTTGGAATACGCGCTTTCAATATTCGTGCAAAAGTACGACAAAATGACGCGCGTTGTATTACTTAATGCTCATGCTTAGTGTACATCAACACGCTAGGTGTACATACTCTGTGTACATCAACACGCTGGGTGTACATACTCTGTGTACACCGATACGCTGATTGTGCATATTCTGTGTACACCAATACGCTGAATGTACATACTCAGTGTCCATGCACATTTACATACCCATGCACATACTGTATGTACATATATGTAAATACACAATAATTTACAGTCGCCCTAGCAGCCAGATAAGTGGCTTGGATTGGTGGAGGAGAGGATAGGCATCCTAATCTTGTAATTTGTGGTCGAATCTCACCGGTGGCACAGGAAAGTCACGGGCGCATCGGGCTTTGAAGCCGCCGTGACCTGCACGCTGTCGAGAAACCAGCCGTAGCCGGCGCCCTTGCCGTCGTGCCCGATGACCAGCTTCTTGATGCGGCCGAGGTACACGGCTTCCAGCTCAAAGGTGTCAGTCTGGAAGATGACAGACAGAGTTACCGGAATGGATGCGTAGCTGGGCTGATAGTTTTAGCTAGTAATGAACTTTCAAACAGATCACAGCAAACTGAGTAGCCAAGCCTGCACGTGGGCGTACAAGGCCGAGCTCGATTAAAAATCAAAACTAGTCCCAAATCTCTGCAAGCAAAGCGTGTATTCTGACAACAGCGGCTTTAGCACAGACATGGCGACTGCTCTCAGCTTTCAGCCATCGCGGACAAACAAAATTCTAAGGGATTATTTTTTAATCCCTTGGCAAGCAGATTAAAACAGAGGCGAAGTAGCTGTGACAGCTGCTTTATGCGCAATCTTCATTCTGCTTAAAATATTCGCGTCAGTCGAAATTAAATCCAGAAGAAGAGAAAGCGCTGACAAATCTCTGCACCCTCGCTGCCTTTGAATCTGACTGCATACAGACGGGATTGAAGCAAAACATCTTCAAGCGGCAAGATCGACACCATGTCGCCTCCGATGCTGCTGCTGCTGCTGCTGCCGCTGTTGCTGGGGCTGCAATTTGAGCCCGCGGCGGCCTGCTCGGCGGCCTCCGTGCGAGAGATCCAGACCAAGATTGTCAACGGCAAGCTGGCCGCCATTCGCTGCTCGGACATCAAAGGCATCCTGCGGGGCGGCTCGCTGCTCGACCCGGCCACCTACATCGAGTGCCTGCCAGGCAGCTCCGAGCACGGCTGCACAGGTGGCGCGGCCTGTCGCGGCTACCGCTGCGGCTGCCCCGACGGCCTTGTGTACGTCGGCGTCCTCGGCTGCACGGACGTCGACGAGTGCTCGCTGAAGATTGGCGGGCCGGTTTGTGCCGGACCCCAGGACCGGGTGAAGTGCGTCAACCTGCAGGGCGGCTTCGCCTGCAACTGCACCCAGCCCGGCCAGCAGTACCGGCCCGACTGGGGCTGCGCGGACTCGCCCGAGTGCGTTTTCCCCTTCGTCTATCGGGGCAAGGAGTACACCCACTGCACCTCGGTAGACCGCGGCTACCTGTGGTGCGGCCTAAGTGACAATGTGGACCGCGACAAAAAGTGGGTGGCGTGCCCCCTGCGCTATGGCACAGCGCACTGCGTGTTCCCCACCAGATACCAGGGCGAGCTGCGGTCAGGCTGCTTCGTTGACAAGGCCACGGGCAGGCGGCTGTGCTCGCTGACCAACAACTTTGACGCCGACAGGGAGGTCGAGCTGTGCATGGAGGTCGCCTAGGAGTCATGCTTGACTGCGAGTAAATATATGGTTCTGGGAAAAATACTACATTGTGTCATGACGAAAGAATCGAACAATAGAAAGAACTTACTCAAGGTAGAATTGGACGCAAGATTCTCGCTTCATGGAATAATATTTCATGCCTTATTTTAAGCGGAAAATGCAGCAAGTAAATGGTTGGGTTTAAGTTATTGAAAGCCTAATTATGCACTAGCTGTAATAAGCCAGGCACTAGTCATTTACTCTCATGTTTAAGGGGGGTCGGTGGCAAAGCGGCTAACGTGCTTGCCTCGCGCACCACGGTCCCTGAGTTCGATTCCGCATTCATTTGGGGCGCAGCCGCGGAGAGAAGGCTTGGGGCTTGTCGTGCAATTTACGCCCTTGAGGGCCAACCTCTAAGGCACAGTGAGAGTGCACACTGCCTGACGATGAGAAAGTTAGGGCAGATGTGCACACCTGTGTGAGCGTTTGCCTGCGTTCGGTATCTGTGTGCGTGTGTGCTCAGGAGTCAGCGAAATGGGCAGAATTGCCTCCTCGCTGGCTGCGGGTCTAGTGTCACCGAATGATGTACCATTGCCCCGCAGCCCTCGTGCAAGCAGCTCGTAATAATAAATAAATAATAGACATTTACTAATTTTACTAATGCATTTTCCGCTTAAAATCGGGCAAGAAATACTCAGTATTTTCCATAAAGCGAGCGTCCGTCATTAATACGGACTGAACTCGTCCAGTCTTATGTTTTTTAATCTCATAAAATGTCTATCTAAAATCGAAAATAATATTTTGTTGTCTCTATACGCGTGTCGCGTTTTATTTTTGGTTCTTCTTTTGTTTAAGACGGCAAATTCTAAAATACTCGTAGTTTGAGATATTTCTGCTGCCACAGTGCAATTGTGTCACTAAACATGTTTTTCGTATCTAAGGAAAACTATTAGCTTTATATTGCTAAGTGCACTGAAAAGTGCAAGCGGATTTAGCGACAGCCGGCGAGGAAGCAATGCGTGTCTTCTGCCCATTCCTCAGGCTCCTCAGCACACACACACACACACACACACACACACACACACATACACACACACACACACACACACACACACACACACACACACACACACACACACACACATACACACACACACACACACACACACACACACACACACACACACACACACACACACACACACACACACACACACACACACACACAGGAAGTACATTTGCACAACAAGCCATCTCATCGGCTTCGCCAAAAATAAATCTGGATACATCTGCGGTATATTCGTCGTGGATTCGATCTCAGGAAGCCCAGCCCAGCGTCTCACCTGACCCATTTGGAAGGGCGAAGCCCAGCCCAGCGTCTCACCTGACCCATTTGGAAGGCCGAAGCCCAGCCCAGCGTCTCACCTGACCCATTTGGAAGGGCGAAGCCCAGCCCAGCCTCTCACCTGACCCATTTGGAAGGCCGAAGCCCAGCCCAGCCTCTCACCTGACCCATTTGGAAGGCCGAAGCCCAGCCCAGCGTCTCACCTGACCCATTTGGAAGGGCGAAGCCCAGCCCAGCCTCTCACCTGACCCATTTGGAAGGCCGAAGCCCAGCCCAGCCTCTCACCTGACCCATTTGGAAGGCCGAAGCCCAGCCCAGCCTCTCACCTGACCCATTTGGAAGGGCGAAGCCCAGCCCAGCCTCTCACCTGACCCATTTGGAAGGCCGAAGCCCAGCCCAGTCTCTCACCTGACCCATTTGGAAGGCCGAAGCCCAGCCCAGCGTCTCACCTGACCCATTTGGAAGGCCGAAGCCCAGCCCAGCGTCTCACCTGACCCATTTGGAAGGGCGAAGCCCAGCCCAGCCTCTCACCTGACCCATTTGGAAGGCCGAAGCCCAGCCCAGTCTCTCACCTGACCCATTTGGAAGGGCGAAGCCCAGCCCAGCCTCTCACCTGACCCATTTGGAAGGCCGAAGCCCAGCCCAGCCTCTCACCTGACCCATTTGGAAGGCCGAAGCCCAGCCCAGCGTCTCACCTGACCCATTTGGAAGGCCGGTTTCGCCTGAGGATCGGAGACTGCCAGTCTGCGCAGCCCGGTGTCACCATAGTCTCCGAACAGCACGACGCTGACACCTGCCTCCGTGCCAGCGTTGTAGCAGCTGCCCGTGCGGACCTCGATGGTGTACTTTTCCACTGGAGAGATTTTGAGAGGGGAGATAAGGTTTTTCTTGTACTTTAAACACAGAAGTATGCGACATCCAAAATAGAAGTGGATTCTTGTGGAACTACAGCCCAGACTGCTCACTGATGGCTGTGGATTCTTGTGGAACTGCAGCCCAGACTGCTCACTGATGGCTGTGGATTCTTGTGGAACTACAGCCCAGACTGCTCACTGATGGCTGTGGATTCTTGTGGAACTACAGCCCAGACTGCTCACTGATGGCTGTGGATTCTTGTGGAACTACAGCCCAGACTGCTCACTGATGGCTGTGGATTCTTGTGGAACTACAGCCCAGACTGCTCACTGATGGCTGTGGATTCTTGTGGAACTGCAGCCCAGACTGCTCACTGATGGCTGTGGATTCTTGTGGAACTACAGCCCAGACTGCTCACTGATGGCTGTGGATTCTTGTGGAACTACAGCCCAGACTGCTCACTGATGGCTGTGGATTCTTGTGGAACTACAGCCCAGGCTGCTCACTGATGGCTGTGGATTCTTGTGGAACTACAGCCCAGACTGCTCACTGATGGCTGTGGATTCTTGTGGAACTGCAGCCCAGGCTGCTCACTGATGGCTGTGGATTCTTGTGGAACTGCAGCCCAGACTGCTCACTGATGGCTGTGGATTCTTGTGGAACTGCAGCCCAGACTGCTCACTTATGGCTGTGGATTCTTGTGGAACTGCAGCCCAGGCTGCTCACTGATATTACTGCATGAATTCGTGTTGAACTACAACTCTAAACATTTCGACATCGTTACAGTTAGAAAAGAGGAATTTGTGGTACAAAAGTAGACTCATATGAGCTAGATCCAAAAGTACTTTTTAGGCAACGCCTTCAGGCTATTGTTTTTGTTTCAAAAGAGCCACTGAGCTCAAAACAGAAAAATGGCAGGTCAGGAACAAGTCAGGCAGTATTGAGGCCGACAGGTAATTTCTAAATGACCCGAGTCGGCCTTAATTAGGCCGCAGTCAAGCAAGTTTTCAAGCCCCTATCATTTGCTCAGCTATAATCTGCCTGCAGTGGGAAATCGACAAAGAAATCTGGAGAGAACAAAACACAAAGAGGATCGGGAGGCTGAGATGTAGGGAAATTTAATATCCCATTGGGATTAGCTGGCTGCGGTCGTAAAGACAATTCGATACACACGACACAAAGAGACCATGAGATGTTACTCCAGTAGCCTACATTCCCCAGCTGCTCAGCGTATCCCAATTCAGACGCATCATTTGTCATTTTCGAATGTCAAATCCCAAAAATGGGGATCAGGTATGGGTCGGCTTGTTTGTCCTAATGTAACCAATTTTTTACCGACTATGGGAAAATAAGAAGTAGATAAGAAGATTTCAGTAGGCTTGGAGCAAATTGATGATGGTGAAACTGTGCGCCAGGGATGACATGACAGGGTGGCTCGGGTGGCCTCTCGTGGCCAGAAGGATTATAAAGCAGTGAAACAGGAACAACAGTAATTGCCGGATTAGGCTGCAAACTGGCTGGTAGCTAACAAAATGCGACCTGGTGGGTTAATTAAATACAGGCGGGGACTCATTCTTATCGGACTCAGCGCGGATTCGGAACTTATTAATTTGCTCTGAAGGCCACTCCAATCTCTGCGCTGCCTCACCTGCCCCGGTGCCACATCTGTCACAGCCTGTCACAGGATTGGTTTGTGTCAGAGAGGGAGGCAAGTAGGGAGCGTGGGCAAACAATGAACCGTCATCGAGCAGTGCCCTGACACCGGCTCAGTAACTCTGACGCACTTCTAAAACTCTTTAGTTGGGCGAGTGCTGCATTCTGTTTCCATGGCAACCGACAGAAAAAGGGGGTCACGCGCTTCAGATTGACTGCGAAGAGTTTGATTATTGATGCGTGGAGAAGTGAGGTGCTGCCATTACCGCGGGTGGCTCGTCAGGAAATCAAGCAATCGACGTCAGATACTGTGCGCCCACAATTCATTCACAAAATTGTGCGACTGCAAATTAATCTCTTGTAGCCCATTGTACATGCGCACCAGTTGTACACAGATCCCACAGCCCGGTTGTACACAGATCCCACAGCCAGGTTGTACACAGATCCCACAGCCCGGTTGTACACAGATCCCACAGCCAGGTTGTACACAGATCCCACAGCCCGGTTGTACACAGATCCCACAGCCCAGTTGTACACAGATCCCACAGCCCAGTTGTACACAGATCCCACAGCCCAGTTGTACACAGATCCCCACAGTCCAGTTGTACACAGATCCCACAGCCCGGTTGTACACAGATCCCACAGCCCGGTTGTACATAGATCCCACAGCCCGGTTGTACACAGATCCCACAGCCCAGTTGTACACAGATCCCACAGCCCAGTTGTACACAGATCCCACAGCCCAGTTGTTCACAGATCCCACAGCCCAGTTTTACACAGATCCCACAGCCCAGTTGTTCGCAGATCCCACAGCCCGGTTGTACACAGATCCCACAGCCCAGTTGTACACAGATCCCACAGCCCAGTTGTACACAGATCCCACAGCCCAGTTGTACACAGATCCCGCAGTCCCTGAACTCACTGGGCAGCGGCCGGGCACCTTCGCGCACAGCGGGCAGCTCCTTGCTCGGCTCGCAGCCTGGCCGACTGTCAGACAGCCAGCAGTCGAAGTCGAAGGTCAGCTGCTCGCCAGTGTGAGAGTCGGTCATGACCAGCTGGCTCACGAACCAATCAGGTGACGGGCCTGAGCAGTCGTGACTCAGTCGGACCTTCATCACTTCACCGATCGGGCCCGTGTTGACCTGAGAGTCGGGAACAGATAATGCGCCTTTTTCATTTCACCGGAAATAATGTTTAAAATTGGATATTGATTCGACGATATTTATCTATTTTAATGGAATTTTCGATTAAAAGCTTCTTATTTAAAGAGCTTTCCGCTTGGATTAACATTCGTTCATCAGTAAGCTCGGGAAGTTCAAAGGAATTCCCATTCAAAGGGATTCCCATTCAAACGGATTCCCATTCAAAGGGATTCCCATCCAATTCAAAAGGGATCCCCATTCAATGGGATTCCCGTCCAATTCAAACGGATTCCCATTCAAAGGGATTCCCATCCAATTCAAAGGGATTCCAATTCAAAGGGATTACAATTCAAAGGGATTCCCATTCAAAGGGATTCCCATTTAAAGGAATTTCCATTCAAAGGGATTCCCATTCAAAGGGATTCCCATTTAAGGGGATTCCCATCCAATTCAAAAGGGACTCCCATTCAATGGGATTCCCATCCAATTCAAAGGAATTCCCATTCAATGGGATTCCCATCCAATTCAAAGGGATTCCCATCCAATTCAAAGGGATTCCCATTCAAAGGGATTCCCATTCAAAGGGATTCCCATTTAAGGGATTCCCATTCAAAGGGATTCCCATTCAAAGGGATTCCCTTTCAAAGGGATTCCCATTTAAGGGATTCCCATTCATAGGAATTCCCATTTAAGGGATTCCCATTCAAAGGGATTCCCATTCAAAAGGGATTTCAGTCAAGATAGTTTCGGGAAATCAAATTTTCTACCTTTTCGGGACGCATGATAAAACATATAGACTCGAATTCGATTTCACTGGACCATGGCCAGGTTAGATAAATGCTAATATTCAAATTTTACCTGTCTACGCAGCTTAACAAGGCGCAGTTAAAACATAACACAGCATTCTATTTGCACAGAAGCTGGCTGGCTTGAAGCACAGATGAAACTGCAGTGTATTTTCTACAACTCAGGAAATGAGGCGCCTACAGGCAGACAGGAAGGCTGCAGCCACACGGGCTTTGCTAGAGAAGTCAAAAAGAATCGTTGAGAATGTTGACTGTCGAGCTTTTAGTCCATGAAATTTCACTGTGAGGTCACGGGAGCAAACAGGCGAGCAGAGAATTGCACAGGTGGAGAGAAACACAAAATTCGCATACCTCAAACTCATCCTCCTGGCCAGGCCGGAACGGATCCACAATGCAGTCCGTCTGGATCGGCATGCTCAAAGCGATGGGCTCCGAGCTGCCCTGGCGGCCGTACACGGTGACAAATACGCGACTGCTAGTGCCGTGTTCCTCGGGACCTGGCTGGGTGCTCACTCGAACTCGCCACTGCCCCCCTGCGGGTTTGGCATTGATATGAGCTAGCAGTCTAGAACTAACCTTGCTCAGAGCTGCAAATTTTAGGCCTTCTCGATCCCCTTCCTCAGATACTTCAAGGAGACTCGATCCCCTTCCTCAGATACTTCAAGGAGACTCGGTCCCCTTCCTCAGATACTTCAAGGAGACTCGATCCCCTTCCTCAGATACTTCAAGGAGACTCGATCCCCTTCCTCAGATACTTCAAGGAGACTCGATCCCCTTCCTCAGATACTTCAAGGAGACTCGATCCCCTTCCTCAGATACTTCAAGGAGACTCGATCCCCTTCCTCAGATACTTCAAGGAGACTCGGTCCCCTTCCTCAGATACTTCAAGGAGACTCGATCCCCTTCCTCAGATACTTCAAGGAGACTCGATCCCCTTCCTCAGATACTTCAAGGAGACTCGATCCCCTTCCTCAGATACTTCAAGGAGACTCTATCCCCTTCCTCAGATACTTCAAGGAGACTCTATCCCCTTCCTCAGATACTTCAAGGAGACTCTATCCCGATCCTCAGATACTTCAGGTGTTCTCTATCCCCTTCCTCAGATACTTCAGGTGTTCTCTATCCCCTTCCTCAGATACTTCAGGTGTTCTCTATCCCCTTCCTCAGATACTTCAGGTGTTCCCTATACCCTTGCTCAGATACCTTAGGTGTTCTCTATCCCTCTCCTCAGATACTTCAGTTGTTCCTTATCCCCTTTCTCAGAATGTCGAGCAAATCGTGCCAGGAAATTTCCTGTGTGAGTCAGCTCACTTGACTTGGACGCGTTGTGCCGGTTGTTGCTGTTGTTATTCGCTCGTCGACCAGCTGCCGCTGCGGCCGCGGCTGCCGGCTGCGGCCTGCCAGCCTTGCCACCGCCGTCGCTAGCCGGGCCGCCATTCCACGCGGTCATCGATTTGAACTTCTCTGAACCGGCCACCACGAGGTGATCCGGGCCGTTGTAGATGGCGGACAATGATTCGACCTGGACGGGGATGCAAGCATGCTAAAAAATGATCTGCTACAAAAACTATTAATATGGGAATCATTATAGAGACTCACCGGTTCGCCGTCGACAGTGTACAGTCGGCGCACCTGCATCTGGAACATGGCCGACAGGTCGTCAAGCACCTGCTCATAGTCGCGCACGCTGCGCTTATTAAGCAGCACAATGTGCTTCTTGAACGGCTCGCCGTTCTTTCTGGCGTAGATTCGCTTGCAGTCGGCCGGGCGGAAGGTCGGCGCGTAGGGCGCGGGGCCGGGAGCGTCCGGCTCCGAGCCCGGGTAGCTGCGGCTGTCCGGCTGGCTGCGCCGCGGCGCCGGCCTGATGGGGTCCGGAGCGGTTCCGTTGCGCGGCTTGCCTCCAGCGGCCTTCCAGGTCGGCGGCGGCGGTAGCGGCTGCTGTTGGCCGGGCAGGGCGCCCGCTCGCCGCTGGTTGGTGGAACACACGTAGTGGCCCTGGTTGGTAAAGTCCTCCACAGACGCCACTCGGTCGCGGCCTTTCGGTGTGAAGACGGCCCTGACGCCGTAGCTGAGCTCTGGCATGCGGTCTGTGAGCTCGGTGAGCAGGGTGTCCAGGCCGCGGTAGCGGTTCGGGTGTATGGCCAGCCGGACGGGCTCTTTGTGTTGCACACCGTCGCGGTGAAAGAAGACAGTTTTGGCCGGTCGTGGACGGTTCTGCTCGTTGCTGGGGCCCAAGCCTGGCAGTGATTCGTGCTGCTGCTGCTGCTGCTGCTGCTGCTGCTGCTGCTGCATATGATTGCTTTGACCGTTATTCATTGCGTCGTCTTCCAGTTCGAAGTTTGCGCTTTCGTTGCTTCCCTCGACGAATTCTTCTTCCTCCTCCGCTGCTGCCGCTGCGGCTGCTTCGGCTTGAGGCGGTGACGGCGAAGGCGACTGCCTATCGGAGGGCGGCGCCCGCTCGGACTGCGGCGCGGCAGCGGTGGACATCGATGCGGCGGCGGCTCAACTGTTTGGCAGGCGATGTCAGGGACGAACTGGTGAGAAACAAGAGTCGGCGCCCTCCAGTGACACAAACACGCGAGTGGGATTGGGGTGGGACAGGAATTGGGATGATAGGAGCGCCGGTCGGGCCGCGCAGTTGCTTAAATAAATGATTAGAGACGCCTCGCGATTCCCGCTGCACCATCGGTTGCTATTAGCAACCACCTGGCGCGCCCGTACAGCCAGGGTTAGGGTGGGGGTTTTGGGAACCGAAAAATTATAGGGCGCGGGCAGCACTGGCGGAGCACCAAAGAGCTTGGCGCAGCACAAATCTGATCCCCAAAATGCTGCACAGACAATGCCCTCTGTCTCCTCTATCTTTCTTCCCCTTGGCGGGTCGGGTAGCTCCACTCTATGGCAACGGGCTATTGAGTGGCAGCTGGCCCAATAAAAGAAATCTGGTCCCCTGCAGTGCTCACAAAACCAATTGTCGAAATGTGCGACCTCCCCGATTCACTCGCAAAGAGAAAATATCAAGTCAGGGCCGTTTCCATGGTGATTGACTGCCCCGGGGGGCTATTGAAGTGGGGGAGGGGACAGGTGGGCCGCAGGGCCAGGGGCAGATCAGACCAATTGGCAGTCTCAGCCAAGCCACAGACAACAAATTGACTTCTGTTTCAATGTCGGGGCGCCCGAGAGCAGTTTCACTGGCGATCATGCTGCCTTCTCTGCTCTCACCCGGTGTTTTTCTTTGAAGTGGCTCTCCCCCCTCAACGGAACACATTCCGTGGGCGCTGTGGCGTGGCGTCAGGCAGTCGCCATTGGAGACGGTTGATTCTCGGGGGTTGGGGGGGGTGGGGGCTCACAGCACTCGGCCATCAGCAATGTCAGTTTTGTAAAACACACTCAAGCATGATTTGTTCCATTTGTTATCCGGAATTGCACTGATTACAGCAACTCAGCTAGAGTGAAATTTCTAGTAGCATATTTTTTCGCTTTCATACATATTAATAAACTCTCTCTGAGTTTTATGTAGCACAATAAATGAAAACAGAGAAGATAATATGCATGTTCTGTTTCTTTGTGTCTTGTACGACTTATTTCTAAATCTAAGAGCGTTAATTTCGAATTAATCGTAATAAATGCGGCTAAAAAGTCGCGGAGGCTATCTGGTATATTTAACGGCTGATATAGTTAAATAAAACTACACACTGCACTTTCTGATTATCTTTGGCAGTATTAAGCACATTAACAAAAAAGTAACGGCGATGGCGGTAACGACGTGACGAAAATTTATGAAGCAATAGTAACGGTCGTTACTTTCAATCGTTACTTTCCGTTTTTTCACACTTGTACCCTAAATCTGCTACTTTTACGTAAGCATGTTACAAATGCGTGTAGCTTTTTATCGGTCATTATTCATATCATGCGTTGTAATCTCCAACATCGTCCAATTTTTTTGACTCCGTTATCATTATCACTCTCACTAGCTGATTTTGACCTTTCGGGCTTGGGTTTAGTAACCTTGAGATCACATGAAGATTTTAGACTAGATTTTAAATATATATGATTGATGACAATATAAAATTGTCGTCAGAGTAAAGGAGCAGACTATAGTCAGTCTATGGATTGACCAATAAATATATCATGGAATTTGGAGTTCGCAACAAAAACAAACAACTTCTGATCAAAATGAATGCAAAATGTATCAATATAAACAAAGAAATCGAAATATATAATTGCTAATTTTATAATTTTGATTATTTTTATGCTATTTTTTCGAAAAGAAAAAATCGAAAATTTTAAATTTTGTTAATGCAGAAAAATATATAATTTGCAGTGCTGCTAATTGGACTTATTAATTTTTTTTCGGAAACTGGTAACGAAAACAGGTAACGGGAAATGCACACTGTTGGTAACGACTCGCTACCATCATTTTCGTTACCAGCCCGTGGTAACGCGAAAAGTAACGTTCTAAAAAAGGAACGAGCGTTACCACATTGGTAACTAGTAACGAGTAATGCGCCCTAAACGGAAACGAAAGCGCTTCAAAAAATTGTTGATGTTTTGGCCAGTACTTTAACTAACTACTTTGGATTCGTACATTTTAGATGCTCAGGTGCATTTATTGTAGCTTCTTTTTTATTTTAAAAATATTTATGTATTTTAAAATATATTGTAAAAATCTTTTTAAATTAGAAAGTCTCAGTAGAAAAATTTAATTAACTTTATTCGTTAGCAAATCGGCTTTGCAATCAATTTGTGACATTCGATCAAAAGCCACAAAGCTACAAATAAGATTTTTATTATAACTACCAAAAATATAACTTCATGCATAACTATAATTTTAATATATCAATCACGACATAAAATTTGATAGTCATATTCATATCGATCCCCTACAAACTTTTACTTGTTATTTGTTACATTAACCTTTTTATTTACTGTTTTTTTACTTACTGTTCATTTACTGTTTTTTTACTTACTGTTTATTTACTGTTTTTTATTATTTACTATTTATTAAAAACTATTGCACAAAAACTTTTACTTACCCTATTCTACTGTACTACTCGTAATATGGTATGTTCATTGCATCTATATTTTTCACTCAGTTTCTGCCCTGAACTATTGAATTACAATAAACAAAAGTTATAAACATAACTAACTTTGATTAGTTAACTGTATGAAAATTACAATCTTCACGTGCTTGAGTAAAGAATTAAATTATTTACTATATGATACAGCTCAGGTTGACGATATTAAAATAAAGAGGACTCTATTTAAAGAAATCAAAAGTAATTTTCCCATGCACTTAGCTGTTTGTTTAAGTTTAATTTGGCACTCACCATAATCTTCGCGGCTGTTTTTTGAAATGATTTTGTGATTAGATTCGTTTATTGTACGGAGCCCTCTTGGTATTTCCTTCAAAATTGAAATTCTGCCATTTGTATTTACGCATAAAGAAGTTGTTAAAACAAACGTTTCTTTTTTTGACAGATTTCATTTATGGCTTTTTAAGGTCCGTTTTTTGCACTATAGTCAGCCTTTAATGATATTACTGCAAAAAAGTGAAAACAAAGTTTTCTGTTTATTGTCACTAAACATAACACGCTAGCACGCAACCGTGAGTCTATCTTTATTGCAACGAACTCAATTATGCTGTCTGGCTGCAGCGCGCCCCCATTCCTTGCGGTTAGGTGTTTGTCATCCCAGATTTGTATCTGGGATGACACGCCGTATCGCTCGCCTATCGCACAATTTCGTATTTTTCATTTAAAGACCCAAAATGATGGTTTATAAATATATTATTTAGTTATATACACGCTTAAAATACTTAAAACATAAAATTTGCCGCAAATGATTTCTGTAATCCACAAGAAATGGCGTAATGTCTTTCGCATTTCAGTTTTATAGCTTTTTAGCTTGATTTCTCGTGGTTTTTTATCCGTTCGATTGTCTTCCTAAAAATGATAATTAAAATCAAGTTCTTTTTATTTGTCTGACTTCAAATATGAAAAACCAGGAATCATGCCTTTGTCGGGTGCTTTTTATAAATTCATTTAATACAAAAGCTGCTAAAAATTGTAAATTAAAAGTACTATTATTTGCGAATGCCTCAAAATTAAAAAATACTACTAGCATGTCCATTTTGCAGCGAACAGCAGCAACAGCGATCGCATCATCAAAACGTTTTCAGTATGACCAATGAGCAGCGGCAATTGTATGACACGCGATACGAATGCATTTTGTGGTCGGAGCCATCAGCCAAGCCAGCCGTGGACAATTTAGGTGGGCTGTAAGCTACCCACTGCTGTTGCAAGGAGTAAGCGAGATGCAATTAAGCGCTAGATAACAGGAATCAGAAATATATTTCTGATCAAAGCTATCCATTGTATTGATTTATAAAAAATATGCCAAGGTGTACCTAACGGAATCAAGGATGGGAAGGAAGGGCAGCTCAGTATACTGTCTTGCAGCCTAGCACCTGCTAGTGTTACTGTCATCCGTAAATCAATTATCGACGGTGAGACTTTGCACTTATTTTTCGATTTTTCGATGGCGATTGGTTGAATAATTTTGGAGAAACAGAAAAATGAAAAATATAGGCATTTGAAATACTCCCATTGTATTAATACTGTTAACAAATTTCTGTGTTTAATACTTGTTTATCACAGCTGCAGTCTTTTGAAAGCTTAAAAAGTGTAAATGCTTTGAGTGTTAGCCTACCTAACTACATAATTTAGCACTCAAAAGCATCAAGGTTCAGATCATTAATTAACCTGGTTTGCTAATTATAGAATCGAGCAGTTTGTGCTCGAAAAATGGCTCTGCCATAGCGTTTTCGTCTTCTGTCTGTCGTAAAAGAGCCTCATGCACTTTTCAGAAGTCAGAGCGAAACACAAATGTATTTTCATGTCACTAAGGCTTCTGAATTGTTTTTTTTAACGACAAGGCTTTATCTACAACACGAGTGAAATTTGCAGAGTAATTGCTATTTGCTATAGCAGCGCATTAAACTCTGGGGTGCCCGGAAACGTTCGGGAATTTTCCAAAGCCGAATTCTACCACAAAGTTCATGCAGCGGCAATCGTTGAAGCAACATGTACTGCCGGCTGACACAGCACCAGTGAAGGGAGAGATTGTGGACTCTGTGACGGTTGAGAATGCTTGGAGATAAGCCGGCAGTACATGCGCACACCTGCAATCAAGCGAGCTGGCCCGAAACCAAGACAAGAGTGACTTGTAACGGGCGCACTGCACTACCCGCTCTCCACTCAGCGCACTGAATGCACAGAGTAAAGAGCATTCACTGCGACCAGTTGTTTATTTTCTGATTTGGGAGCCTGCATTTCAACATGCTAGTATTTCAGACCTACTGACCCAGTTTCTATCGAGCTAGTCTACCGAAGCCTCTCTCCAAATGATTTAGAGCAGTGATAAGAGCTCACTACCCTAACTTATGCCCTTTTGCACAACTTGCTTTGCCGCAGTAAGCCTTTGCAAAAATTCGGGCGTGCTAAAATTCTATTCGCTCTAGAGAAGTACACTTGGTCGCGTTTGCCACGAAGCTTCTCGATCCACAATGAGATCCAGTCCGGATAGCTGAACTGCTAGTTGCAATGCTTAAAAGAGTAGAAAGACTACGGCGGTATTTCAAATATCCACATTTTTTCTTTTCTCCACATCGCCTAAATCGCCATGAAAAACCTGCACAAAGGCGAATCTATTCGGTAAAACAACATTGGAATCGTCGAGATACTCAAGGATTCTCATCGGGGTGTCTGGTGGCAAAGGCTCTTGTTTTTATTTTAATACAATTAAACCAATATGATTCGCCCTAGAGGCACTGTTACCCCTTGTAACCCCAGAGGCCCCTTGTCACCAGAGTCCGACAAGAACCGCTGAATATCTGGACGATTCTGACGTCGGATGGCCTCGGAAGTTAGTTCATCGTGAAGGGCGGGAAATTGAGAGTTTTTCACGAAAATCGGTCATTGGGTTTGGGAGCTATCGGGAAGTAGGCTGTGGGTACTTTAGCCCCGCGGTCTTCCCCAGGGGGAAATGGCGTGGTATTTCTACCGAATTCACGGAGCTAAACTTGATTTCTAGAGCAAGTATCTAATTAGTATGCATAGTCTATATATTCAGTTCGAGCAATAAAATAACGGAGCTCTAGACTAAATCGGTCCGGGTCCACAGGGGTCTGTTGAAGAAACGCCGAAATTTATCAACCAATATTGATGGTGAAGCAGTTTTACTTTTACTGATACTTTTGAAACTCTAAAATCTGGCCCACTCAGCTGTTTAGGCCTTATTAAAGGAAACCGAATTTACTAATCACCATTCATGACCAAGCAAGCAGGGGGTCGGTGGCAGAGCGGTTATCGCGTTTGCCTCTCGCACCACGGTCCCTAAGTTCGCTTCCACGGCGAGGCCACATTTATTTGGGGCGCAGCCGCGGAGAGAAGGCTTGGGGGCTTGTCGTGCAATTTATGCCCTTGAGGGCCAACCTCCAAGGCACAGTGAAGTGTACACTGCCTGACGATGAGAAAGTCAAGGCAGATGTACACACCTGTGTGAGCGCATGCCTGCGTACAGTATCTGTGTGCGTGTGTGCTCAGGAGCCAGCGAAATGGGCAGAATTGCCTCCTCGCTGGCTGCGGGTCTAGTGTCACTAAGTGATGTGCCACTGCCCGCAGCTCTCCTGCAATTACAAGTATTATTATTATTATTATGACCAAGCAAGCACTGACGCAATCGCGTGTTGGCAGGGTCAGAATTACAAATATATGTTTTGCATTTTCTTCTAGAAAAGCTTCTCATTGTCAATCGGCTGAAGTTTTGTTTGTTTGCGACACCAATTGTTTCATATGCATAATTACCATACGCAAGACCCATTTGCGAGTGGGGAGGGACCTCCTCTTTAAGATCGGTCAGGTTCCTTCTTCGTTTGCATGCAAGCCTGTGAGTGCGTAAGCAGCAATGGGCCCGCAGGAAACGAGCTAGAGGTAGGTGAAAGCCTGATTTCCATTCTAAAATCTCGGGCAGTACGATTCGAGGTCGGTAAAATTGGCGCTGCGACTGTCAAGCCAGTTCATGCGTTTCATGCTTGACCGGCCGTTCGTCTGTGAAAAAAACGCTGGAAGGTTGTCGAAGACCCGTGACCAAATTATTTCTTTACAATTAGGTTCTTCCTGTTTTACAATCGAGCAACGAGTGCAGCAGTTGCCGTGGCTCACTGACAAGGCGACTGAAATTAGCATATTTCAGTGACGAATCGAAAATGCACTTCGATGCAATTCGAGATTGTTGGACTCCCCACTCCCCTTGTATTCTGTCACAATGGAGCTGGTATAAATTCAAAGCTAGCGATTTTTTTCTTTATATTCACGTTGTCACCAGTGCGTGGCGGTGAGCGCTGCAACCCGGTGTGTATGCATTTACACCTAGGACAGCGCATTTGTAAATTAATTACGACCCGATATCAGCTAAATTTAGCCGAATCATTTATATGAGATAATGTTGGACACACAGGAGTATCAGGTGATAATGTTGGACACGCTTGAGAGTCAGGAGATAATTTTGGACACACTTTGGAGTGGCAGGAGATAATGTTGGACACACTTTGGAGTGGCAGGAGATAATGTTGGACACACTTTTGAGTGGCAGGAGATAATGTTGGACACACTTTGGAGTGGCAGGAGATAATGTTAGACACACTTTGGAGTGGCAGGAGATAATGTTGGACACGCTTGAGAGTCAGGAGATAATGTTGGACACACTTTGGAGTGGCAGGAGATAATGTTAGACACACAGGAGTATCAGGTGATAATGTTGGACACACAGGAGTATCAGGTGATAATGTTGGACACGCTTGAGAGTCAGGAGATAATTTTGGACATACTTTGGAGTGGCAGGAGATAATGTTGGACACACTTTGGAGTGGCAGGAGATAATGTTGGACATACTTTGGAGTGGCAGGAGATAATGTTAGACACACTTTGGAGTGGCAGGAGATAATGTTGGACACACTTTGGAGTGGCAGGAGATAATGTTAGACACACTTTGGAGTGGCAGGAGATAATGTTAGACACACTTTGGAGTGGCAGGAGATAATGTTAGACACACTTTGGAGTGGCAGGAGATAATGTTAGACACACTTTGGAGTGGCAGGAGATAATTTTGGACACACTTTGGAGTGGCAGGAGATAATGTTAGACACACTTTGGAGTGGCAGGAGATAATGTTAGACACACTTTGGAGTGGCAGGAGATAATGTTAGACACACTTTGGAGTGGCAGGAGATAATGTTGGACACACTTTGGAGTGGCAGGAGATAATGTTGGACATACTTTGGAGTGGCAGGAGATAATGTTGGACATACTTTGGAGTGGCAGGAGATAATGTTAGACACACTTTGGAGTGGCAGGAGATAATGTTAGACACACTTTGGAGTGGCAGGAGATAATGTTAGACACACTTTGGAGTGGCAGGAGATAATGTTGGACACACTTTGGAGTAGCAGGAGATAATGTTGGACACACTTTGGAGTGGCAGGAGATAATGTTGGACACACTTTGGAGTGGCAGGAGATAATGTTAGACACACTTTGGAGTGGCAGGAGATAATGTTGGACACACTTTGGAGTGGCAGGAGATAATGTTAGACACACTTTGGAGTGGCAGGAGATAATTTTGGACACATGGAAGCGTCTGGGGTGATGTTGGACACATGGAAGTGTCAGGTGATACTGGACTGGCTGAAGTGTCATTTCTAGCACAATGAAGTACCAAAGTATAATAAGAATGAGGATGGAAAATGAAGGCAAAGTGGAGTCCTACTCGTATGAAATGCGGCCCAGAACCAGGTAATCACATGCTTGAAGTGTCTCTATGTCTAATTTATAATGGCAAACCGTGTCGACCTGAAAGCAGCTGCATTCTGGATGCAATGCAATGCACTAATTTTAGCTCGCCCCCATTCTACCAGAATGAAGCCACCCGTTCTGATGATAGTGCATGGCATTTCACATCTCCCGCTCTCCACCCGAAAGCAGCAGAGACAGAGAAGCTTCATTTAAATTAATGCCCGGAGAGTTGATCGGTGTGGACGCAGGGCGCTATTTGCATTGTTGGGCCACAGCCACTGTACAGCTGAAATCCACAGCTTCCCAATGATCCAGCGAAGGCTTGTGCTAGCCTAAAAGTGCACTGCCCTATTTTTTTCCGCGGACTCGCTAGTAGGGGAAGGGACTCAGACTCAAAGTCCGAAAAGCCACAGACCTATGATGTCAGGGCAGCATTCTCTAGCGAGAGCAGCAGAACAAGTACGCGTGGCACTGGGCTAGAGCTGCTGCTGCTCTGCCCCACTCTGACATGGCCTGATTCAGAAGATGGGGCATGCTGGGGGTTAGAAAACAGAGACAGGGTGAGAGAACGGAGAAGCCAGATAGAAGTACCTGCAGCTCTATCCTGCAGCAGCTCGGGAAACCAGTTTAGAAATGCCTCTTCGCTGCCGCTAGTCTAACTCAAAAACATGAAGAACTTTTAAGCACCAATTTCCGTGCCTCTGGCAGACAAAAGCAAGATTTCCTGCTTCGCCAGTGGGTTTATTGGCAGTTTTACTCACGTAAAATTATCGCGTGGCACAGACAGTTCAGATGGCGGGGGTCCAGAGACAGAAATTAGGTAAGGCGAAAATGTGCAAGAATAATGCCATTGTCAAATCGATTAAATAGTTAAAAACACAGCGAGCTATAGAAATGTGTGTGGTGCACCAGCGATCGGAATGACAGTGTGTTCTGCGAGTAAATAAGATCAAGGAGAAAACGCATCATAACAGCACACTTTCTCTATACAGCTTTACTAGCAGCAGGTGGAACGTACGCAGTAAGTTATAGAGCTCTTGGGTGCAAGTGCTACTCAAATAGGTTGCAGAACCAAACTAGACACAAGATATTAGCTCAAAAAGCAACAATTAAAAATCCAAGTATGCAGAAAATTGGCATTAACGAGGAGGAAAATGATTTGTGCCAGAAAAAATGCTCACCTAAATAGGTGAGAACATGCGGACAGGTGCCGCTGAGTATACAATGCCCCATAGCTGACAGGGATAGCGAGGCAAGAAGAGAAACTAACTGAACGACTAAAATAAAATGATGGCTTTATGTTTTGCGACTACAAATACATTTGAAGCATTCGCGAAGCGGCACAACGATCACTAAAAGATCGAATCGCTTTATTAGTACGAATTTTCAACATGGACTGGGCAACTGTTCTGCCGTAGTGACGAATGGGGCTGGGTGAGTCTTTTGGTTGTTGGCATTTTCGACAAGCAAAAAGTAACGGTAGCACAATAGGTCAGAAAAGGAGAATGGACAAACAATAACACGATGAAAGGAAATTGAAGCACAGCTAGTCATCTGTAGACAATTAATGTCGCCCATAATTAGCATGTCTGCGAATTGAGCTCTAATTCTTACGGTTAACTTCTTTGCTTACAAAACAGTACAAAGGCTTGGGCGCCTCTCTCGCTATGGTCAGATTCAAAGAGCGCCATGCACTGCCAAGTTGCTTTTCTGCCCGCCGAGTGCGGATAGCTAAAACCTTGCCGAACCGGACGATTGGGCGGAAGGCATAGGAAATGGCTTTTTTAACACTGTACAGGGCGGGCCAGGGTGAAGGGGGAACAGGAGAGCTGGTACGGAAGCGGGCAGTTGGGAATGCAAGAATGCGCGTGGGGTGAAGAGTCGGGAGAAGAGAGGAGTGAAGCCAACTCAGAATGTACTGTACAGCTCAGGAAGATCGTTTCCTGGGCGCACAGGACTCACGGCCTGCTCTGACACTTGACACGGCCAAAAATGTGTCCACGCTCCTCCGCGCAGCTGTGTGGCAGGCGGGCAAGGGTGAGCGGGACGTCCAACTCGGTTGGAGTGGCTTGCAGTGAGTAAGAGGGCCGGGGGTAGAGGAGAGAACGGGGTGGGCTAACGTTCAAGCTGACAAGGTTTCCTATAGGGCCTTCTGTGCTGCCCTAGTTTCCCTTGAACTCTTAGGAGATGAGCCAATCGGGTTCTGACGCGCCTGCCTGATGCGATACCAAAAGAGGTTGAATTGCCATGGAGACAGGATTACAAAAGCAAGTAAATATTGGGCACTCATGCATTCAGTGAGACCAATTTGCATGATAGCAGGGACATCAGTTAGAGCTCTAAAAGTCAGGTGGAAAAGTAAATTAGCAAACAAGGAATGATACAAAAGTCCTTCACAAGTCGTCCTGTACACAATCGATAGTTTATGGGCGTTAAATAATGATCTTACAGGCTACAATGCACCTTAACTCCATTGAGTGGGGTTCAAAACAGACTGGGGAGCCATTTGGTTTGATTGAAGAAGCTCGAGAATTCTTTAAAAAAACCCCAGCTTCACGCCGCATGAATGTACAACAACGTCAAAGTTTGAACAACACGAACGGATGGAATGTAAAAGGAATTTGGAGCCTCCGTGGCTCATCGGACCTAACATAATCTTTGCTGCAGGATGTCAATAGAGATTCTCAGGACACGCATCAGCAAAGCGAAGGACGCAGTGCAGTTGGCATCCCTAACTCCTGAAAATTGATCTGTTAAACAAAAATAACTCTGTGTTGTCATGCAAAATCTTTGAAAACAATTTAAAGCAGATATAAACTGCTCTCACTGACCAGAGAAACCGCTGGTCATTCAGGCATTGCCTATTTCGATCTCATAAGGGTTTTGCTGGGCTGTTATTTATCCCGAGAAAATCTCCGATGAAATGTTGCCAACGACCCCTGGAATAATGTGCTAACTAATTCGGCTGTTTCTAAAACAATATGCGCGAATAAGTCAACCAAGGACTACATCGCTTTCCACAATGAATGACCGAGCTTCTTCTGAACGATTAATGACAAAAAACAACAAGCTGAGCTGGGGCTGATGCTGGAGCAGCTGGGCGCAGGTGCAGGTGAAATTCAAGTGGCCTCCAGCTCCTGCATGATCGGCGGCGCGGCAGTGATTTGCATGACCTTGGAGCCGTCGCTGTATCGAACGTCCAGCCAACGAATGGGCAGCAGCAGCAGCAGCGCCCTCTTCGCCTTGTAGTTGGCGGCCGCAGGCACCGCCTCTTGCATGTTGGCTAGCCCGTCCAAGTATTGCATATAGTGCCATTGTGTGGCCTTAACCAGAGCTTTCTCAGCGTCGCTCAGCTCGAGACCAACGTCATCCTCGAGCAGGTACAATCCCAGCAGAATGAGGGCGGCGACTTGGCGTTGCTCGCCAAACAGGGCGCGTATCTCGCAATAGTAGTTGCGCAATGTCTCGTAGATGCGCTCGACGTCAGCGGCGCTGTACAGTGGACGACCATCTACACAACGTCGCGTCATCAGACCCATGAAGGTGACCATGGTGGCCGCTTTAGTTTCAAGGACGACCTCCTCTAGGTTGCCATTGGCGACGCCGCCATTGTTGGCTCCGCCAGACTGTGAGGGATTGTCGAGCAGCAGCACCCACGCGTCGCGCGAGTAATCGTAGGAGAGCACGCTGGCCAGCTGGATGCCGCCAAACACCTTGAACTGCAGGTGGAGGGCGGCCCTTGAGGCGCTTTGTTCATAACGACCATGCAAGTTTATTAAGTAAATGTATGCACCAACATCTATAAATCAGGCGTTTGATATAAGCTCATAAGAAAATATGAGAAGAGTAGGTATTGAAGCATGGGATGCGCTGGAGTAGGGTGCATTCCGGAAGTAAAATGGAGCCAGGCAGTGCTCGCAAATTTACTCAGCGATTTTAAAAAGCCAACACAAATAATGATTTAGTTAACAAAACGTGACCTTTCAAGCCCAAGAGCTTGAGAAAAAAGGAAAAGGGAAATGAAAATTGAGCAATTAGCAAGAGCAAGAAACAAAAAACACAGTGAGCTAAAAGCAGCGTGCTTTTCAGTACCCCGAAAATACGACGACTTCGCAAGAACTTCTGCGTCTCATCTGCCAGCTGCCATTAATCTCGATGCTGAAGACGTTATTGTGTAATTAGAACTTCTCACCTTAACAATGCGGCCCAGAAGATTCTTCTCCATGTTCTCGAAGCCAGGCAGCTGCGGAATGAGGCGAATCATCTTGCGCACCGAGCTTTCAAGCGTTGAGAAGCCCTCCTCAGGGTTGAACAGCTTGGACGACACGCAGGGCCCACGCGACTCGTACGGCTGCTGATAGTTCTTCACGCACAGTAGCAGCTGCTGGTACACAAGTGAGAGCTCAAAGTTGTGAGCTAGCGATTCAATTTCCGTCAGCGAAGCAGCTCTACTCTCATCCAGGTCGCTAGTTGACGAGTCATCGAAGGCACCGGCTGCAGCGGCGGCGACGGCGGCAGCAGCAGCAGCCGCTGCACCCCCGCCAACACCAGCAGGGAATTCTACCTGCGAAGGCAGCGCCCGTGGAAGAGGCGGAAACGGTGGGGGAGGCAGCTGCCTGGAGGAGGCAGCGTTGGCAGCGGCTACAGCGGCCACGGCTGCGGCAGTGGCGGCAGCGTTGGTGGCTTCTGGGTCGTGTAGGTGATGATACTGCTGTGAGCCAAGCGGATGCTGGAACATGCGCAGCGGTGGCATGAACTGCTCAGCAGAAAGATCTCCGTTCCCACCCCCGGTCATGCGGGGGATGCCGCGGCGCATCGCGGAGCCGTGAAGGTTAGGGCCAGTAGCCCCGATGCCAGAGAGCAGCTGGTCGACATTGACATCCGCTGGCACGCGGCACCAGCGGAAGCGCGGCTTCTTGAATGTTGGCCGGGCCCGCGTCTTCAACTTTTCGTCGGCTGTTGGAATGCCGGGTTCGAGTGACAATAGTTCTTGGCGATTTCATTGCTCCATATTGAGAATGCTTAGGGCACTTAACAGACTTCGCAAAATACGGTCAGTATCGCGTACAGAATATTCAGTCTAGCCCAAAAGGGAGCTTGCAGCCCATTGGTTAGAGCTTCTGACCTTAGGATTTCTGACCAAAAGGTCGCGAGTTCGAATCTCAACCCAGAAGAAACTGCTTCTGTACTTGAAAAAATTTGATTCCCTGTAGCTCAAAAAGCTGTAAAATAAGTACTAGCATCAGTGCAGAATTCAATAGGGTAGCATTTTTGGTGGACGTGGCGGCCTGCCTAGTCCATGGACTGAACACTGTACACAGCCTTACAAAGCACCGAGGAATAAATACGGCTCTGTACATTTGGTCTAGGTTCCATTTCCATTACTATCTATCTACGAAAGCTCGGACATGTACAAGGTTCCCACATCGCCAGCTGCAGGTAAAATACGAGTAGTGAACTCACACAGAATGAGGTCCTTCTTCATGCCGACAGCGAAGCACTTGCGCAGCCGGCAGGCGGTGCAGGAGCGCCGGTACTCGCGCAGAATGTTACAGTTGTTCTGGTGCAGGCACTTGATCTGGCTCGGCTGTCAGGGGGGATCAAGGGGGGAAATCAAAGCTGTGCAAATATAGCTATCCCAGTGTTTATTAGCAGTCTCTGTTAGCCCAGGTGTGAAAGTGGCATTGCGACGTTCCTGAAGACGAGTTTTCCAATCCTTAAATCACTGCGATGATGGCGATGTCGCTAATGTTTGAAAAATAGATTGCTTCTACGAGTAATTAGGTGAAACTATAGTGCGGAATCGAACAAGGATTATCCACCCAATTTTAACACTTTATCGACTTTTTATAGTCTAATGTACCTGCACACTTCACTAATGACTTATGCCGGGTTACTCGCCTTTAAGTTTAGGAAAGCAACCGTGCCAATCATTTTATAATCCAAGCTAAACGCAGAACGTCAAGGCGAACAAAAGTACATCTTCTCCTACCTCTCGCTTAGCGTTCCGCCGGAAGAAAGTCTTGCACGACTCGCACGTGGCCACTCCGAAATTGTTTCCGGATGCGGCTAGCTCGCACACACAGCATTTTATTGCTACCTGCTGCTGCTGCTGCTCCTGCTGCCGCTGATCCTGCAGCTGCTGCTCCTGTTGTTGCTGCTGCTGCTGCTGCTGCTGAAGATGATGCTGCTGCAGCTGTGGCGGCTGCTGATGAAGCTGATGCCGCATTGTCCAGGCTGGGAGGCCGAAGAAGCGACTGCTGGTATCTGCGCCGTCTCCCATGCTGCATTCTGGTGGAGTTAGCCAACTCCTTCAGCTTAGAGTATATATAACTTTGACATGCCGTTTAGTGCTACGTTATTATTATTTTTATTCACGTGAAATGTGAAAGACTGATTAGTATAGTATCTTCTAAAATCTCTCTCGCAATCCCGATGGATTCAAATTGAGATTCAAATTGTTTACCTTGCTGCTTACTAACGCATGAACTCACCGCGTTAACTGGAAGATTGGTTTCCGTGTTGACTGGAAATGGACTCGGTCGCTGGCTCCTCGCACTGGCTTCACTATATTGTTAGTGTTATGCAGGCTTCACTAAGAGCAGGTCTTTTTCTATCAGTTGTGCAGGCTTTCTTCCACGCTTTGTCAAACAAAACAACAGGAGACCAAATAAGAGCTAGCGCTTGTAGTAGAAGGACACGTTGCTTTGGAAAGTCGGTCGGGTTTTAGGGGTGGAGGTCGCACTTGCCTGACAATAAAAGCTTGGCGCGGGTGGGATGGTGGCGGCGGAGGGGGCGACTCGCGGGGTGGGGTTGGCTGGGACTGGGACCGTGGTCCATTTCTCTCTTTTTTCTCTATTTTTCTCTCCTCGTCCCCCTTTTGTAACTGAACAGTTTGAAGGCCTGGCCTCAGGCAGTACCCAGGGTGCAGTATTGCATAGATAAACAGGACCGGCTGCTCCTTCTAACTGGCGTTCACTCAATGGTGTGCCTCTGTGTCCTCTGCTCTGCCCTGGCACTGCTATTGGCGTTTAAGCTTGTATTTGTGCATGCACAGCCACCCGGTGTCTATCTGCGCCAGTGCAATTTCTCCTCCGCACTTGCACGACCAAAAGTACAAGGCAACCTAGTTGTCGATGCTGAACTGTGTTGGGCCTTCCCAATTGTCGCACCTCCTTTGTTGAATTTCCATGAAGTTTTGAAGAAACGGAATAGCATGCTATTTGTATTTCTTGGAACTCTAAGGCCTCCCCACAGCCCACGCTGGTCGATTTGTAGCTTGGAGCCTGGAGTTTTTATTATGTAGCTTGGTGAGCTCCATGACACACCATCCTAAAAAGGCATACTGGTACTGACAGACACGACTGTCATGACCTAACGATTGCAATCCGGCATTGCTGTCCGGGATTTAATTAAATTCTCGGGATTCTAAAAGTGACTATTTCCCGGGATGCTGTTCTACCCCGGATTAGGGATCCCGGGATGTTCGTCCTTTAATTCTGTAGGTATGTCCAGACTTTCTTTAAGAAAATCGGACGTGAAGTCATATTGAGAAATTATTTTTACAGCATAACGACAATCGTTATTTCTATAGTGAATTACTTCTTCCGTAAATTTGGCACATATTTAAATGTTTAATTCGTATTCGTTGTATACTCGTATGGTAAAAATGTTTTAAAAAAACGAATTAAAGTTAAATTGACATTACTTGCCCTTGCTTCTAGGCATAGCAATCCCGGATTCCCGGGATTTTAGGAAATTTCATGCGAAAAGTTTTAGGATTTAAATCTTCAAATATTTCCGGGATTGAAATTTCGGGATTGGGATGGGGATGGGGGATCTGGAAATTGCAATCCCTAAGGTGTAGCCCCATGTTGCTGCCGAATTAATGCGGACCATAATTGCAAGTACACGAGGTGGCGGGGCAAGAGGCAGAGTCTACAGTGTGCAGAAAGCGGTGCTGGCCGTGTGAATAGTCGCATAACATGCGTACGCCACCAACCCCTCCCTCCGTGGCTCCACCCTCCCCTCCACGCATGGACAACGGTCAGCGAGCGCTGATACACGCATTAGGGTTGACTCAATGCAAAGTTCCAAGTTCCGAAGTGTCGACACTCACTGCGTATTTTCTGGGGCCCGACCCTCCAGAGCCAACTGCACCTGATGGGCCCGTGAAAGTGTACAATAAAAGACGGTCAGCTCTGCTGGTATTTTAGTCTCTCGCCTGTTCTCTAACTGTTCCCTCTGTCTGTCTCTAAAGAAAGCAAATTATATCGGTCGCCAGTGCCACACCGCTCTTTCGTGGTGCACTCAGGAAAGCCCGGCCCACTATGATATCGCTGGGCCAGGAGGGCTAGCAGCTTTATTGAAGTCTAACCCTAACCCACACAGCACGCTGTAACGGGAAGAGTGAGAATTCCAAAGTGTGTGTTGGTGAGTGTTGTATCGCGTCCCACACTGCGCGCACACACACGGAGAAGTGAGGTAATGGTCGGTGTGCATGTACACTGCCAGCCAATTCGTGATCTTGATACAACTCTCTATAGACTGTACGAAGAATTTTTCTAGCACATAGCTGTCATAAGACCAACGAAAATGTCTTCCTAGGCTTTGGATCAGAATTCCAGAATTAAACTATTTATTTGTTTACTGTTAACTAGAGAGAGACCACCGGCAAATTTCAAATAACCAAATGTTTCTTTTTTCTGTATTTCCCAAAATTCAGTTAATCGCTGTATCCTATCATCCTATGAAACGATTTCCAGAATCACAACACATTGGCATTATCGAGATAGTCAACGATAAGCGTAATTTTTCTGTTGATCCCGGATGGTGGACTTTGACGAAAATCGGTCATTTGGTTTGGGAGCTGTCGTGAAGTAGGCAGTGGGTATTTGAAATAGAACACACTCAGGCTCACGGATACTGCAAGCAGGCACACACTCACACAGAGTTGTACATCTGCACCGACTTTCTCAGCGCAATATAGTGTGCACCCTCACTAAGCCTTCGATAATATAAATATTCGACCAACTGAAAGCTAAGTGAGAATTCCAGCAGTGTCAGAGTGACGGGAAGAGTGAGAATTCCAGCAGTGTCAGAGTGACGGGAAGAGTGAGAATTCCAGCAGTGTCAGAGTGACGGGAAGAGTGAGAATTCCAGCAGTGTCAGAGTGTCTGGAAGAGTGAGAATTCCAGCAGTGTCAGAGTGTCTGGAAGAGTGAGAATTCCAGCAGTGTCAGAGTGACGGGAAGAGTGAGAATTCCAGCAGTGTCAGAGTGTCTGGAAGAGTGAGAATTCCAGCAGTGTCAGAGTGTCTGGAAGAGTGAGAATTCCAGCAGTGTCAGAGTGTCTGGAAGAGTGAGAATTCCAGCAGTGTCAGAGTGACGGGAAGAGTGAGAATTCCAGCAGTGTCAGAGTGTCTGGAAGAGTGAGAATTCCAGCAGTGTCAGAGTGACGGGAAGAGTGAGAATTCCAGCAGTGTCAGAGTGACGGGAAGAGTGAGAATTCCAGCAGTGTCAGAGTGACGGGAAGAGTGAGAATTCCAGCAGTGTCAGAGTGACGGGAAGAGTGAGAATTCCAGCAGTGTCAGAGTGACGGGAAGAGTGAGAATTCCAGCAGTGTCAGAGTGACGGGAAGAGTGAGAATTCCAGCATTATTAGGAATAAAAATGCAAAAACCTGTCCTCTATTGTCATGCTGGCGGGGCACCCTGTCAGGTGCATTGTGGGAGAAGTCCTGCATTCGCATCCCGAAGTACTCCGAGCTAGTTTGGAATAAGCTTAGGCCAGGCAGACGGGGAGCAAGTTAGAGAACGGGGCAGCACCATCCAGGTAGGCAGGCAAGAGGAAAGCTGCTTAAGATT
Organism: Macrostomum hystrix; assembly: GCA_950097015.1. Taxonomy (NCBI): domain Eukaryota; kingdom Metazoa; phylum Platyhelminthes; family Macrostomidae; genus Macrostomum; species Macrostomum hystrix. Next base: position 559,880 of record CATNEN010000033.1, read on the forward strand.
AGCATTCAGACGGGGAAATCGGTGAATATTACTCGATAAGCTTGAGGAAAGGGGAAGAATTTTAGGAAAGGAGAATAATTAGAGGAAATGGGGAGAATCGGATGAAAGAAGAAGAATTGGAGGAAATGGGGAGAATCGGATGAAAGAAGAAGAATTGGAGGAAAGGGGGAGAGTCGGAGGAAAGGAAAAAAATTGGAGGAAAGGGGAGAATTGGAGGAAATGGGGAGAATCGCATGAAAGGGGAAGAATTGGAGGAAAGGGAAAGACTTGGTGGAAAGGAAAACAATTGGAGGAAAGGGGGAGAGTCGGAGGAAAGGAAAAGAATTGGAGGAAAGTGGAGAATTGGAGGAAAGGGGAGAATTGGAGGAAATGGGGAGAATCGGAGGAAAGAAGAAGAATTGGAGGAAAGGGGGAGAATCGGAGAAAAGGGGGAGAATCGGAGGAAAGAAGAAGAATTGGAGGAAAGGAAAAGAACTGGAGGAAAGGGGGAGAATCGGAGGAAAGAAGAAGAATTGGAGGAAAGGGGGGAGAATCGGAGGAAAGGAAAAGAATTGGAGGAAAGGAAAAGAACTGGAGGAAAGGGGGAGAATCGGAGGAAAGAAGAAGAATTGAAGGAAAGGGGGAGAATCGGAGGAAAGGGAAAGAATTGGGGGAAAGGGGAGAATTGGAGAAAAGGGGAGAATTGGGGGAAAGGGGAAGAATTGGAGGAAAGGGGAGAAGTGGAGGAAAGGGAGAATTGGAGGAAAGGGGAAGAATTGGAGGAAAGGGGGAGAAGTGGAGGAAAGGAAAAGAACTGGAGGAAAGGGGGAGAATCGGAGGAAAGAAGAAGAATTGGAGGAAAGGAAAAGAACTGGAGGAAAGGGGGAGAATCGGAGGAAAGAAGAAGAATTGGAGGAAAGGGGGAGAATCGGAGGAAAGGAAAAGAATTGGAGGAAAGGAAAAGAACTGGAGGAAAGGGGGAGAATCGGAGGAAAGAAGAAGAATTGGAGGAAAGGGGGAGAATCGGAGGAAAGGGAAAGAATTGGAGGAAAGGGGAGAATTGGAGGAAAGGGGAGAATTGGGGGTAAGGGGAAGAATCGGAGGAAAGGGGAGAACTGGAGGAAAGGGGGAGAATTGGAGGAAAGGAAAAGAATTGGAGGAAAGGAAAAGAGTTGGAGGAAAGGGGGAGAATTGGAGGAAAGGGGGAGAATCGGAGGAAAGGGAAAGAATTGGAGGAAAGGGGAGAATTGGAGGAAAGGGGAGAATTGGGGGAAAGGGGAAGAATTGGAGGAAAGGGGAGAACTGGGGGAAAGGGGGAGAATTGGAGGAAAGGAAAAGAATTGGAGGAAAGGAAAAGAATTGGAGGAAAGGAAAAGAATTGGAGGAAAGGAAAAGAATTGGAGGAAAGGAAAAGAATTGGAGGAAAGGAAAAGAATTGGAGGAAAGGAAAAGAATTGGAGGAAAGGAAAAGAATTGGAGGAAAGGAAAAGAATTGGAGGAAAGGAAAAGAATTGGAGGAAAGGAAAAGAATTGGAGGAAAGGAAAAGAATTGGAGGAAAGGAAAAGAATTGGAGGAAAGGGGGAGAATTGGAGGAAAGGAAAAGAACTGGAGGAAAGGGGGAGAATTGGAGGAAAGGAAAAGAATTGGAGGAAAGGAAAAGAATTGGAGGAAAGGAAAAGAATTGGAGGAAAGGAAAAGAATTGGAGGAAAGGAAAAGAATTGGAGGAAAGGGGGAGAATTGGAGGAAAGGAAAAGAACTGGAGGAAAGGGGGAGAATTGGAGGAAAGGAAAAGAATTGGAGGAAAGGAAAAGAATTGGAGGAAAGGAAAAGAGTTGGAGGAAAGGGGGAGAATTGGAGGAAAGGGAAGAATTGAAGGAAAGAAGAAGAATTGGAGGAAAGGGGGAGAATTGGAGGAAAGAGGTAGAACGGAAGCAAGGCATTGAAAAATCGATGGAATCGGGGCATGACTAATATTAGTGAAGCGGAGTGAAATGTCGTTAATCGCTTCAATTAACGAGAGCCCTAGTTCTAGCAAAAGTAGTCAAAATGTTGAGAAGTGGAATGGAGTTTTGGTAGGCCGGTTGACATTTGCACATTCCCCTTTCAGCTCGTATATTGAAGACAGTTTTTTTCACACTGATATTTCCCCAATCGATTATTGCCATATCTAGGTTGTTAGCATGGGCTAGTATACTTGAGGTGCATGAATTTGGTTGAATAATACAATACTTCAGAATTCGCAGACAATACAAGGGCAATTGCAAGTGCTAAGGAAATGCAGCTAAGCTCATTGTGCTTCGTCCGATAGCGCGAATGAACAAGCGCATTAAAGTAAAGTTTTCCGTCACAATTTCAGCATGCATTGCTGCTGTTTGATAGCATCTTGCCAGTCAAATTCTTGATTTCATTTTCAGCCTTCTGTTGTCTCCATTACGAGTATTTTCTGTAAACTATGCACTTTAAACTCAGATTTGACATCAATGCTCTTGTAGTATTCGTCTGTGTTCTAAGAAAATAGTGGACTCCGAATGTGTCAGCAGCGGTAGAGTGCCCAACTTTCACTTTTTCGAATTTATTTTTCAACATAGCGACGAACAAAGTTTAGCATAAATTCGTAGGAAAAAGCTAGCATTTCGAATACACTACTTTTCTGAGTAGCAACAGGAGGATATTTTTATAGGCAAGCAGATTTTTTAAAATAAATTTGACATTTGAATTAGACGGTTCAAAAACGGCGGAATAACGTTGCTGGTGCAGGGATGAATAAATTTGATCGCAGCGAGATAGAAACAGATAAAGATTAATTAAAATTGGTTCGAAGCATGGCACCTGTGGTCTCAGGGCGCTGTGATTTTGTGTATCACGTGGGCAGTTAAACATTCCTCCTCAGTAAATTGACAAATTTTTAACGACCAAATCATAATGTACTTCTTCTGAAAGAGTTCTGAAAAGTTCTGCATTTTTTCACATTTAGCGTACGTTAAGCATGCACGCGCATGTTACATAATAGGAGCTACACTAGAACATTCGACATTGTGCTTTGTCTAATCCAGATGCATGAGCGAATGCCTGCGAAAATCATAAGAATCGTGATGATGATAAATGAAAATGATTACACAATCGAAGCAATAATTTACGAGATTTCACTTATCCATACAAGCAAGTTTATCTGGGCAACCAACTCCACAAACAAACAGCTTTTAAGAGATGCCAGAACTCAGGAGAGTTCCATGATCTGCTCTGATTCAAGGTCACAGAACTCAGGAGAGTTCCATGATCTGCTCTGATTCAAGGTCACAGAACTCAGGAGAGTTCCATGATCTGCTCTGGTTCAAGGTCACAGAACTCAGGAGAGTTCCATGATCTGCTCTGATTCAAGGTCACAGAACTAAGGAGAGTTCCATGATCTGCTCTGGTTCAAGGTCACAGAACTCAGGAGAGTTCCATGATCTGCTCTGGTTCAAGGTCACAGAACTAAGGAGAGTTCCATGATCTGCTCTGATTCAAGGTCACAGAACTCAGGAGAGTTCCATGATCTGCTCTGATTCAAGGTCACAGAACTCAGAAGAGGTGCATGATCTGCTCTGATTCAAGGTCACAGAACTAAGGAGAGTTCCATGATCTGCTCTGGTTCAAGGTCACAGAACTCAGGAGAGTTCCATGATCTGCTCTAATACAAGGTCACAGAACTCAGGAGAGTTCCATGATCTGCTCTGATTCAAGGTCACAGAACTCAGAAGAGGTGCATGATCTGCTCTGATTCAAGGTCACAGAACTCAGGAGAGTTCCATGATCTGCTCTGATTCAAGGTCACAGAACTCAGGAGAGTTCCATGATCTGCTCTGATTCAAGGTCACAGAACTCAGAAGAGGTGCATGATCTGCTCTGATTCAAGGTCACAGAACTCAGGAGAGTTCCATGATCTGCTCTGATTCAAGGTCACAGAACTCAGGAGAGGTCCTGGATCTGCTTCAATCCAGCATGATAAAGCGCATTAGGGGTCTCGGATTGACACCAGTCAGATACGTCTATTAGAACTCATTCGTCAGCTTCGCGCGAAGGCATGACCCGCATCGGCAGCCTCTCCTCATTTCTATCGCCGCTGTCCAGCTCATCCGGTGACAGAGAATAACGACCGCCTCCAATGCCGCGGCCCTCCCTCCCGACACCTCCGGCGCCGGCGCTGACGACAAACGTGCTGCGACCGGCGAATCGTTGATCTCGACTCTCTTTGCCGCGCTGAATCTGACGGCGTGTCATGGACCTGCGCAGGGCGGCTTGGACCTGTGTTTGGACGAGGATGCGACGCTGCTCGGTATCCAAGCATGAGAGAGTAAGCAAACTATTTTGTGAGCCTTTTGGCATGTAATGCTTCAGGAAAGTAAGCTTTCCAGTGCGTAAACCTTCCTGAACATAGTCCTATGGTTCCTGCGTCCAGCATGTATGCCAAAGTCACTAACCTCCTTGCTAAGAAAGCAGTACATCAGCGCCAGGAACAGGCCCTGAAAGCTCAGCAGAAACGACTTCAGTGAGGTCACGACAATGAAGCGCACGGTGTTCATAGGGTCCGGCACCAAGCTGATGGCATTCGTGATGCCGAGCAGCGGCAGCAGCAGCAAGGCGGCGCGCAAGGCTTTTCTGCTCGGATTAGAGAGAATTGGGAAGAAACTCTGCTTGGGAATTAAGGCCCGGGCTAGACAGAAATTCCCAGCCATCCTCTCACCCCACTCCAGTAGGATTGCATGCCTAATGCAATCGAAAATTGAATGCGACAGTGCGGCAATGTTCCAGGACACTGGGATCATGGATTATGAAGGGATTGTGCGTCAAAGTCTTCTTGTGCAGTGCCCCTCAGATACCGAGGATGAGTGATATGCTTTACTAGCATCCTAGTTAAACTTATGTTTTTCCTAAATCATAAATTTTCTCACGATACGATTTTGCGTTGGACAAAGTCAGAAGCACTTTATATGGGAGGTTGATTTTGACAAAGTCTCGTCTGGTGCAGCATTTCGCGACACTGAGTCGTGCAGTGACGAGCCGTGACCGGAAGGAGCGCTAGAATTGGCACAATCGACACAATCGCCTACCTGATCTGCTGGATCTCGTTTGAGATATTTTCCCTTAGACGCATGACAAGGACGCGAAGCACATTCAGCAGCAAGCCCATGTTCACCTGCGGGAAAGTTTTTGATAACTGGTGTGATTGAATCAGAAAGATTTATATTGCCAACGGTTGCTAATGAGGCATTGCTAATGACTGCCTACTCTCTCATGTCTCCTATCTACCATCTATTGCCTACTCTCTCATGTCTCCTATCTACCATCTATTGCCTACTCTCTCATGTCTCCTATCTGCCATCTACTGCCTTCTCTCTCATGTTTCTTATCTACCATCTACTACCTACTCTCTCATGTCTCCTATCCACTATCTACTGCCTACTCTCTCATGTCTCCTATCTACCATCTACTGCCTACTCTCTCATGTCTCCTATCTACCATCTACTACCTACTCTCTCATGTCTCCTATCCACTATCTACTGCCTACTCTCTCATGTCTCCTATCTACCATCTACTGCCTTCTCTCTCATGTCTCCTATCTACCATCTACTGCCTACTCTCTTGTCTCCTATCTACCATCTACTGCCTACTCTCTCATGTCTCCTATCTACCATCTACTGCCTACTCTCTCAAGTCTCCTATCTACCATCTACTGCCTACTCTCTCAAGTCTCCTATCTACCATCTACTGCCTACTCTCTCATGTCTCCTATCTACCATCTACTGCCTACTCTCTCAAGTCTCCTATCTACCATCTACTGCCTACTCTCTCATGTCTCCTATCCACTATCTACTGCCTACTCTCTTGTCTCCTATCTACCATCTACTGCCTACTCTCATGTCTCCTATCTACCATCTACTTCCTACTCTCTCATATCTCCTATCTACCATCTACTGCCTACTCTAATGTCTCCTATCTACCATCTACTGCCTACTCTAATGTCTCCTATCTACCATCTACTGCCTACTCTCTTGTCTATCAAGTTTAACAGGTATCAAGTTTTTGACCTTTAAAATTAGACTGCAGCTATGCTTGGACCACTTACAACAAAGGTAGTCAGCCTGCAGGCATTCAGAATCCAGTAATCAGCGGAATGAAAGGAGTCCTTCCAGCAGCTGCAAAATAGTTTTGTTAAGACGCTTGCATTTTAAGCAATTCAAGTCGCATTGTTCCCGGCAGATTTTCTAACATGGAATAATAAAAAGCAATGGCATTTACAAAAGCTTGCCCGATGAATGGTTAAATTTGAATCTATTTAAATCTTTAAAAAGTTAATGAATGAGAGTTTTTTCCATTGTAAATTTCCCATTTCGGCAGCCGCCAAAGCCTACTGCAAGCGGTAAATCGAGCGATGCTCAACAGTACTCAGCAGTACTCACTCAGCTGCCGAGTGCTGCTTCCTGGCGACTACAACAGCTGCCCAGACTGCGGTAGGAACAATTGGCAGGCCTGTAAAAACACGGTTCAGATTTAGAATCCCATAAAATATTAAAATTTTAAATTAATTAATTAGACTCGAAGGTCTGGGTTCGATTACGGACTCCACTGGAGCAATTTGTGTCCTATAGCAAGACACTTATCTCTGGATTGCTTCAGATCATTCAGCTGTTAAATAGGTACCAGCATTAGCTGGGGTAACTGAGGGTGGGTGGGGCGTCCCCCCTGTCCATGGACTGAGCAGCCGTACAGAGCCTTCAGATGCGCCGCGCAATTGCTGCGGCTGTGCTGTCGGCTGCACATCTGGCCCTCTGGCTGTAAACTTTGCTGCACACCTGGCTGTAAACTTTGCTGTACACCTGGCTGCAAACTTTGCTGTACACCTGGCTGTAAACTTTGCTGTACACCTGGCTGTAAACTTTGCTGTACACCTGGCTGTAAACTTTGCTGTACACCTGGCTGTAAACTTTGCTGTACACCTGGCTGTAAACTTTGCTGTACACCTGGCTGTAAACTTTGCTGTACACCTGGCTGTAAACTTTGCTGTACACCTGGCTGTAAACTTTGCTGTACACCTGGCTGTAAACTTTGCTGCACACCTGGCTGTAAACTTTGCTGTACACCTGGCTGTAAACTTTGCTGCACACCTGGCTGTAAACTTTGCTGTACACCTGGCTGTAAACTTTGCTGTACACCTGGCTGTAAACTTTGCTGCACACCTGGCTGTAAACTTTGCTGCACACCTGGCTGTAAACTTTGCTGTACACCTGGCTGTAAACTTTGCTGTACACCTGGCTGTAAACTTTGCTGTACACCTGGCTGTAAACTTTGCTGCACACCTGGCTGTAAACTTTGCTGCACACCTGGCTGTAAACTTTGCTGTACACCTGGCTGTAAACTTTGCTGTACACCTGGCTGTAAACTTTGCTGCACACCTGGCTGTAAACTTTGCTGTACACCTGGCTGTAAACTTTGCTGTACACCTGGCTGTAAACTTTGCTGTACACCTGGCCCCAGTTGGCTACGTGTGATATGGTTTTCGAATCTTCGGTTTTACACACGATACATTTGTATGTTATACCACTGCTGGCACTAAATTACTCTTACGACCAGATCTGTCTGTAAAATCAAGACGCACCGTAGCCGAGCAGATAGTTCCTCGACATGCCGCTGCTGGTTTGAAACACCGTCCCGGCGATCTTGCTGTGAATGTTGATGCCCTCGATTAGCATCCAAGCGAATATCGAGGTCCGGGCGGTCTCCCAGAAGCACTTCAGACAGGTGCAAGCATACGACTGAAATAGAGAGAGGTTTATTTCTAAAGTAGGTTCTGTCTGTGTTGGCTTTGAGCAGTTCAGTGTCAAGGTATACAATTGAGTCGGTTGTCTGTGGTGGCTTTGAGCAGTTCAGTGTCAAGGTATACAATTGAGTCGGTTGTCTGTGGTGGCTTTGAGCAGTTCAGTGTCAAGGTATACTATTGAGTCGGTTCTGTCTGTGGTGGCTTTGAGCAGTTCAGTGTCATGGTATACAATTGCGTCGGTTGTCTGTGGTGGCTTTGAGCAGTTCAGTGTGAAGGTATACAATTGAGTCGGTTCTGTCTGTGTTGGCTTTGAGCAGTTCAGTGTCAAGGTATATAATTGAGTCGGTTCTGTCTGTGGTGGCTTTGAGCAGTTCAGTGTGAAGGTATACAATTGAGTCGGTTCTGTCTGTGTTGGCTTTGAGCAGTTCAGTGTCAAGGTATATAATTGAGTCGGTTCTGTCTGTGGTGGCTTTGAGCAGTTCAGTGTCAAGGTATACAATTGAGTTGGTTCTGTCTGTGGTGGCTTTGAGCAGTTCAGTGTCATGGTTCAGTGTAAATGACTGCGTATTGGCAGAGCTTGGCGGAGAGAGAAAAGCGGGTAGAAATTTCAGGAGGAAATTGAAGCTTGGAACTTTTTATAATCTACATATTTTAATGCAAACAAAGCGGTTTATGCTTCAAAGCTGAGTACTTCTCAAAGGTAGATTCGGACGAAGCGCTCTTTGAGCAAGTGGACAGCAGGTACTAATTAGTGAGGAACCAATTAGGCGAAAACTAGAGATAAAAGCGAGTGACCGGCTGCGGAAATGCGGAAGCAGCAGCGGAAAAGTGCACAAGTTTTCTCAATATGGTCCTGGACAGAGGCGCGAAAATTAAATTCACGAGACCTTGGTCAAACAGCAAGGCCAATGCCTGGGAGAGGTAAAAATTAGTTTCTGACAAATGAGGTCTTCTCATAAACCCTGTGGATTGCATGTAGCTCGTGTATTATGACTTATTTTATAAGCTTATCTACATTTTTGTGTGCTTTGTCTGCAAATACAAAACGCTGCTAGACCCCATCAGTGACTCCAAGGTTCTGAACCAACTTAGCCCGCCATGTTTGGCTGAAAGACTATTTTAGGGTTGGGTTGGGTTTGAAGGCGAGTTCAAGAAGTAGGCCTCATTAGTCTAATGTGAGCCTTCTATAAGATTATTTGAACTGAAGTGTGCCTGCTCACTTAAATAATTTATATTTAAAGCAGAAGTCAAGCTGATTATGGGAAGCAAAGAGGGGACTTTCAGCGCGGTAAATTTAAGCCATTTGAAACCCAAGCTGCCACAACAGGAGCACCAAATAAGGCAATGAGATTGAAGAAATGCTTAAGCGTGGATGCAGGTTCAAGCAAGACTTTGAAGCCACTCCGATGCGTTACCATAAACTGCAGATTGTCGGTCCGCACGCTGGTCCTCGAGGTGGCTATCTCCCTAGCGGCCAGGAGTAGGTGGGCCAGGATCTGCATCAGCATGGCGATGAACAGGTTGCGGTGGATCTTGTTGCGCACGCTGCGAAGGCTTCTGAAATTGGCAGTGTTGGGCACAGGTCCGATACTCCGATAGTATCGCCGATACCATTTGAGTATCGGACCTCGATACTTTTGTAAGACGCTGGTTTGTCAGGTAGCACGCACATAAGACGCGAAGAGCCATACTGGCTCGCTAGCACTATTATATTTGGCGGCAACACTGGGGTGGGCGTACCCACCCCCCAATCACGCCACGCAAGCACGCACGCAGGCGTGTACGCTCTACCCCCGGGCGCCTCGCAGTGTACACTGCGGGCCGCGAACTCTAAGCTGCTTACACTTTTTTCTCAGTATCGGACCTTGGTATCGCGCGATACATTTTCTTAAGTCAATAATCCGATACATTTAATCTAATAGCAATGCATTTTTTTGCTTTTTCGGCTAAAAAGCTTGGAAAGGATTAACAAAAGTAACAAAAATACTAAAGTACCTTAATTACGTAATTTATTACATCAGTACTTATTTAAATGTCGATTTAGATCATTTAAACAAGCTTTACGTTAAGTTATTGTTCTGATTCTGAACACTTGTCATTATTGACGAGTGACGACCGACGACGAGTCGACGACTTTGACTAACTAGTTAGTAACTACAACTAAAACTACTACATCAAGTTATTTTCAAATATTATTTTTCTTAATCTTAAGCTGTATTTGAAATTTAATTAGTGAGTTATTGTACTGGCAACTTATAATTCTAATGCACTTATTTCAGTGAAGCTGTATTTGTAAAAACATCGATTTCAAATTCTGCCTTGGCTGTGCCTAAAAATGCATTAAGCTGCTGAAAAGAACAAAACCACTCGGATTTTGGCTTTCTCCATTCTCTGATAGGCTAATAGGTGATAGGTGATAAGTAATCAAGCTGTTATTGATACATATTTTCTTAAACTACTAAAGATCCTAAAACTATTATCATATATAGTGTGGAAGATTTAAAATTGCTATTTTTCTGGTGTATTTCTCTGGGAAAACCAGCCCCTAACATTTTCAAAGAAACGTACTTTCGCGTCCTTCTACTCCTACTGTTCCTCGAGATTTTGAAAGACAGTCTACTTGCGCTGATTATCGGATATAAATAGTGACACTGCAATCTATGAGTGTAAGTACATGTCAGCTTCACCCACGTGTAGCAGCAGAAGATGGCAACAGCGAAGGCCAGTGACAAAGAAGAGAGCACGTCACCAATGATCTCGACGATTTCGTTGACACGCACAGCTGTGTCAATCATCTGCAATAGGCAAAGGGTAACTTTATCAATCATCTGCAATAGGCAAAGGGTAACTTTATCAATCATCTGCAATAGGCAAAGGGTAACTTTATCAATCATCTGCAATAGGCAAATGGTAACTTTATCAATCATCTGCAATAGGCAAAGGGTAACTTTATCAATCATCTGCAATAGGCAAAGGGTAACTTTATCAATCATCTGCAATAGGCAAATGGTAACTTTATCAATCATCTGCAATAGGCAAAGGGTAACTTTATCAATCATCTGCAATAGGCAAAGGGTAACTTTATCAATAATCTGCAATAGGCAAAGGGTAACTTTATCAATCATCTGCAATAGGCAAAGGGGAAATTAGTCGTCTTGGAATAAAAAAGGTTCGTTTGCATTCACCGCTTTTCCCCAGGCATTCAGACTCTAAAATAAGAAATCTAGCAGGGTTGAATTATCCATAAATTTTCTCACAACACTTTCCGTGCTTTGATCAATGCGAGGTATCAGTAGCTTCGTAAATTTTCCTAACTCTTTACAATAAGCACAAATGATAGCAATTAATTGACTTTTAGTATATTAGATTTCAAAGCTCGTTTGTTTCCGGATCGACCAAAAACTGTGCCTTGCGATGCAAAAATTCAACTTTCTTGTGTGACTTTAAATGTCACTCAAATGCGAATATTGTTTTATGAGTGGGGATTTGCGGTTTTGAAGCGATGCTTGGTCGACACAGAAAAACTGCGAACTTTGAAAATTATATTTCTGAATTTAGGCTAGGTTACTGACTTTCAGAAAAATGGTTGTAAAAAGTATAACTAAGTGCCTAATTTCTAAGAAACAGAAAATTTTCTCTGAGGACCGCATTTCCAAGAAACTGATAACAAAAAATTGCCCTGAGCAACAAAGTGCAGTGAAACAGTTTAAAAAATATGATTTGATCACCTCGTTTCTGAGAATCTAGTACGAGTAAAATAATATCTGACCATATTGTTTGTAAGAAACTCGTCATGGCCTTGTATTATTTAGGACAACAGATCGTGTACGAGATTTATTCATGTAATAGGGGCGATATTTGTGTTTCGATCGATAGAAAATATGCCTAATCAAAGATTCCAAAGCACCCTAACTGATAACTATTAGGTACTAAAGTTAGGAGTCCATGGACTAACACCCGGGCCAGATGTACAGCTGTGAAGCAGCGGCGCTTCCGTGTGCATCCATGTTCATCCATTACCCGGAGCATTCCACACCTATTCTCAAATTTTTACCTCAGGGACAATGTCCTGCTCAAGGACACAAATGGTTTCCCCTGGCTGTAGATTCGAACTCTCGACCTCTGTATCAGAAATCTGAAGCTTTAATCAATGGGCTGCAACCTCACTCTGAGACGGATGAGACCCTTGACGATCGATCGCAGCGCGCCTACCTTTATCTCGGCCACGGACTTGCTAACCAGAAACTGGTTGGAGAACTGCGACATGCAGGCCGAGTAGTTCGAGTACGACTTCGTGATGTTCTCCGCCGGCGAGCCGTCCTCGGCCAGCCAGTGACCGGAGGCGTGGCAGATCCGGAAAGCCCTGCCTTTGGGAACTGGGAGTTCGGTTGGGAGCCGGATGAGGACACGCTCTCAAAAATACTTTGAGAAGTAATGAAAAATGACAGTCCTCGCTTTGACGCGCGGATATTAACAATTGATAAAGTGTGCACTTATTATTAGTTGAAAGCAGCAGCTAACGATAGGATATTGCTCATTTATCATTCTGACTCCTATTGGCTTCATTTAGGTTAATTTTTATTTGACGTTCAGTCGCCGAGTCAGAGTAGCTTCCATTGTTAATTATTCTTATTAAAAATGAGCCACTCACAATCGAAGCAGGGCAGCCAGGCCACTGTTCCGTTGGGCGTCGGAGGCCACGATAGGTAGCCGTCATCGTAGGCAGCGCAGTTCACTGTGACAGGCCGACTGCTGTTGCTAGTAGCTGGAGAGTTGGCAGATCAATTAGTATTAAGGAGGCCTAACTGCCTGTGTTTTCTTAGTTACTTTGATTAACAAGCCTTTACAGTCCCTATTGACGTCACGGATGTACAGTTGTGTAAGTTTGTGATTATGAAACAACGTGACATTCGTTTTCATATGGACGATATTTGAAGCTATTACGCATAATACAATCGAATGATTCCACTGAAGTGACTCCTGGTTTCGGGGAAAGTGTAAAATATCGAGACAAAGAACTGGCTCCCGACACCTTTCCCGAAGTATCCCTGTCGGCCTTGTGCCATCTACTCACAACTCAGATCCGTTAAATCTGGGGATAATTTGCAGCTCAAGCCGACTATGTTCGAGGAAGCTGGGCGCATTTTTTATTCCAATTTTCGTTCCAGAGTCTAGCTTTCTTGTAGCCTCGGGGTGAAATGAAAGAAGTGTAATTAATTGCTCGGCGCATATGAGCCGAATAAGGCTAAAATGAGCCCTCCAGCCCTAAAGCAGGCTATTAACAGTGACTCCAGGCTGGGTGCTTGCAACTCTTCAATTTAGTGTCTTTTTTCAGAGAGCAGCTCTCAATTCAGCTTTCTCTGCGGGCCAAAATTTTATTTCAATAGGAGGAATTAACAAAAAACACATAGAGCAGCTGACAGAGTCGGTGGCACGATGCTTGTACAAGTAGGATGTGGACCTCATGCCGAGCTGTGTTTGTCGCGGATTTTCGGTCTGAATAATTTAGACAGCGGGAAATCCCCCATTCCACACACACGAATGCAACACACTAACACCAAGCCGGCCTCAATCCAAGCTGGGAAATTGGGCGAATGTTCTTCCCTCGGTCTCGCGGCCCAACCCGGCCAAATCTTGTTTGCGCTTGCGCTATGCTGGAGCGTGTGTAACGATCGCAAACGAGTTGTCAAAACTTGGCCTGATCAACCAAGGTGGGCTGGGCATGTCAGTACCAATTCCAAATGAATGCTTCGCTCATGGCATTGCACCATTTGCCGACTAAAACTAGCAGTCGATTTTGAAGAACGACGCAGCAAGCTCTGGCAACTCAGGAGTTTAGCCTGGTAGAAATCTGGTCAGTTGTTTAATGCTCCATAAAGTAATCTTCGAAAGCTAAAATGTGTAGGGTTCAAATATATACCATGCAGGGTAATCGTACCAACTCGTTCGTGAGACATCATGCTCTTCAACTCGTACCAACTCGTTCGTGAGACATCATGCTCTTCAACTCGTACCAACTCGTTCGTGAGACATCATGCTCTTCAACTCGTACCAACTCGTTCGTAAGACATCATGCTCTTCAACTCGTACCAACTCGTTCGTGAGACATCATGCTCTTCAACTCGTACCAACTCGTTCGTGAGACATCATGCTCTTCAACTCGTACCAACTCGTTCGTGAGACATCATGCTCTTCAACTCGTACCAACTCGTTCGTGAGACATCATGCTCTTCAACTCGTACCAACTCGTTCGTAAGACATCATGCTCTTCAACTCGTACCAACTCGTTCGTGAGACATCATGCTCTTCAACTCGTACCAACTCGTTCGTGAGACATCATGCTCTTCAACTCGTACCAACTCGTTCGTGAGACATCATGCTCTTCAACTCGTACCAAGGTGTTCGTGAGACATCTTGCTCTTCAACTCGTACAAACTCGTTTGTGAGACATCATGCTCTTCAACTCGTACCAAGGTGTTCGTGAGACATCATGCTCTTCAACTCGTACCAACTCGTTCGTGAGACATCATGCTCTTTAACCCGTACCAAGGTGTTCGTGGGGCATCAGCTCTGCAACTCGTACCAAGGTGTTCGTGGGGCATCAGCTCTTCTACTCGTACCAACTCGTTCGTGAGACATCATGCTCTTCAACTCGTACCAACTCGTTCGTGAGACATCATGCTCTTCAACTCGTACCAACTCGTTCGTGGGGCATCATGCTCTTCAACTCGTACCAACTCGTTTGTGAGACATCATGCTCTTCAACTCGTACCAACTCGTTCGTGGGGCATCATGCTCTTCAACTCGTACCAACTCGTTCGTGAGACATCATGCTCTTCAACTCGTACCAAGGTGTTCGTGAGACATCATGCTCTTCAAATCGTACCAACTCGTTCGTAAGACATCATGCTCTTCAACTCGTACCAAGGTGTTCGTGAGACATCATGCTCTTCAACTCGTACCAACTCGTTCGTAAGACATCATGCTCTTCAACTCGTACCAACTCGTTCGTGAGACATCATGCTCTGCAACTCGTACCAACTCGTTCGTGGGGCAAAATGCTCTGCATGAGCATGAGGAATATCTGTTTTTCAAATAGTACTATTTGCGAGGTATTGTAGTCCCTTTCATTCTATTTTTAAAGCATTGAGACATGTTTGTCATTGCACAATGTTAGTCAGACCGTCCACTATCAAGATTGTATGGGACTTCCATCAGCACAACGATCCGGGATAATTAGAATCTGGAATCAAAGGACAGTTAGCTAGCCAGAAACCCAAGCAGTAGTTTTCTGTCCTTCATTCACCAACAATGTGATCCTTCAAAACTGGACTTACACACTCGTGAGTGCTGTCTCTGGTTCTGTGAGCACTGAGATAAGCGGCGTCAAACGCCTAAATCTGGTATCGCTAATTGCCTGCTTCTGCCACATCTCAGGCTTCTATGCGGGGCATATCAACAGAAAAGTGCTTTCTGGCATCAATAAGCGGGTTAGGGCCTTCGATGTTTTTGCTTCACAACCAGCCTTTTTAACTAGACTTGCTGTTGTGGCCCGCGTTAGAAAGCCTATTCGAGAAGCTTTTTCATCAGCTTTTTTAATTTTTATCGCCCTACTAGGTCATAAAACCTAATATGAAAATGCATATTTTAACTCACACAACCTATGAAATACTTACGCAACGAGTTGATAAACTATAAACTATACTATTTGGCGTCATACCAGCTAACGACATTCTGATGTTCAAATATCTGGGTCAATGTTTTCCCTTGAATTTTAGGATCGGTAGACGCATTGTTTTATTTGACGCGTAGAAATAGTCAGCTTGTACATCCTGACGATAAGCAAGACACAAGCTTATCGTGCCAATCACAGCTGTCTGTTTTAGCTCATAAGTCACGTGACGCAGAAAAATAGTCATTGTTATTCAACGAGCATATAAGACTGTTTAAATAGAACAAAATGCCTAAATAGCCTCAGTGCCTAAACGTCTCTAAAGTGTATACAATGAAGCTTTTCAGTTGTTGCTGCTTCACTGTTACCGGTGTAGGATTTCCTCTAACATTGTGAGGCCACCTTCATTCCGCAGCAGCTTGCCGGCCACAGCGGATGGGGTGGGTGTCGATTGCCAAGACGCGCTAGAAATAAGCTGCCTCACACCGGCGAGTTGTAAAAAAACTACACGCGCACCGGAATCCCGTGTCACCGTGAGTAAATCCTCAAATCTCCCCTTTATTTAAGGGACAAGGCATTGTTGGAGAGTTGACTAGTCGCCGAGGTGGAGCGGATTGAAGGCTTAAAAAAAAGAAAAAAAGCTGCCAAGCGCTCGCCGAGGATGAGGAGGCCGAGTGTTGAACAAAAATTCCACCCCACCTCCCGCTCCCGCAGCTCCTCAGGTGTCTGCTCACCTTGGCCCGCTTGAAAATTCCCCTCTCTTTCCACCTCCCAACCTCCAGCTGCGCGAAGACGGGATGACGAGGTTGTAAGCAGCAGCAGCGGCAGCAGCAGCGTGCAAGCCGGAGAAGTTGAAACTCGAGCCAGGCAAATAGATCGGAGACACTGCGGGCTCTGCCTCATCGCGCAGGCACGCTCTAGCCCTTTCTCCGCTTCTGCTGTCTTGCCTTTACTGGCTCTGGCATGCACTAGCGCCTTCTCTGCCTCTTTGATTTTCCTTGTCACGGGACACCCGACCTGCTGCTGGCAAACGACAGGCGAACCGACGGGGCGGTCTTAAATCCTCGCAAAAAGCAAGAGACACGGGAGAATGCTTAATCTATGGACCAGCGCAGCCAGATATAGAAAAAGAGAAGCAATTTGATTCTTGGCCGCTAATTTATCCCTTCCTGGGCCAAACTCACCGGGTGCCGCAACTGACGGGTCAGTTCCGCAGGCCGAAAAAGATGAAGACGGGCCGCAGTTCGCTTGGCGCATGGCGCTGGGTGGGGTTGTGCGACTAGGGGTGTGCGGCACTGAACAGCAACAGGCCAGCACCAGCTGGCCGCCTCGCGACTTAGTTTATCTTCCAAAATGGGGAGGCGGCCTCATTCGGTGGGGAGTTGGCGATGAGGAGCGATTGGATGTGGCGGCCCACATGTTCCTGACTGGCCAAACCGGCCTCGCAGCTGGCTTGAGCCCCTAGCTACGCGAACGTAAGACCCCAAGTCGGCAAAGATTTCATCAATTCAGTACGAAAGAAGCGGGTAAGCTTGTGAACGATACGATTATAAATTAGGGATTCTTTAACTATACGCTGCGAAGTTAGAATGTGCAAATAGGACAGCTACACTTATCTAACGTACCAGCTTTACTACGAGCAGGTTTGAGAATTTTTAAATAGACTTTGTATCCTTGCTAAACAGCAAAAAAGAGTTTAACTAGCTATTGTACGAGTATTTATAGACATGAGCTAAGCAGTCACAGTTCTGAAACAGTGAGTATGCAGTAAGTAAGCATTTAACTCGTTTTACAATCGCAGATCTCCATGACTAAGACGGAAATCTGTTCAGCGTGTTGCATTGCCGTTCTCATTAGCATACCAGCAACCTCCGGCTTTTCAACTGAAAGCCCGCCGTCAGCCTGGTGTCCCAAACATCAGTTACTCAAATCCGTTACACGGGGGCCTCTGCGACCCGTGCCCCAGTTTGCCGCCCGAGCCATCTGACCAGCAGCTCGGTCACTGCCAGCAGTTCCCCGGCTGCTGTCCTCAGGACGATGAGATAAAGCCGGGGTTCAGTGCGCCGAATGCCACTGTTCCACCGATACTGAATAACACGATTGACAATGGGACTCTGAGTCAGCGGTATGGTGACAATGGGACTCTGAGTCAGCGGTATGGTGACAATGGGACTCTGAGTCAGCGGTATGGTGACAATGGGACTCTGAGTCAGCGGTATGGTGACAATGGGACTCTGAGTCAGCGGTATGGTGACAATGGGACTCTGAGTCAGCGGTATGGTGACAATGGGACTCTGAGTCAGCGGTATGGTGACAATGGGACTCTGAGTCAGCGGTATGGTGACAATGGGACTCTGAGTCAGCGGTATGGTGACAATGGGACTCTGAGTCAGCGGTATGGTGACAATGGGACTCTGAGTCAGCGGTATGGTGACAATGGGACTCTGAGTCAGCGGTATGGTGACAATGGGACTCTGAGTCAGCGGTATGGTGACAATGGGACTCTGAGTCAGCGGTATGGTGACAATGGGACTCTGAGTCAGCGGTATGGTGACAATGGGACTCTGAGTCAGCGGTATGGTGACAATGGGACTCTGAGTCAGCGGTATGGTGACAATGGGACTCTGAGTCAGCGGTATGGTGACAATGGGACTCTGAGTCAGCGGTATGGTGACAATGGGACTCTGAGTCAGCGGTATGGTGACAATGGGACTCTGAGTCAGCGGTATGGTGACAATGGGACTCTGAGTCAGCGGTATGGTGACAATGGGACTCTGAGTCAGCGGTATGGTGACAATGGGCGGCTGCTTGCGATCCTGTTTGTCTGCGTTCCGTTCGGTATTCTAATTGTTGGCGTGAGTACTACGTATGGCTCGTTCGCGTATTTATGAAAAGCTCAGAGCCGACATTCAATGGAGTCAATCTAATGCTCCCAGCCCAGCAGCCGGAAGGCAGTGATTGCTTCGCTAGTTCAAACCAAGGCGAATATGCATTGGGGATTCAAGTGAGCCCTTCAGATCCAAGTAACACTTCTGAGGATGCCCGATCCAGCATGTCGAGTGCTTTGGTGCATTCGAATGCAAGCGAGTCTCAATACAGCATCCCTCAAGACGAAGCGGATGTCAGCCCCGGTGAGCAGGAGGCGCTACTCGTCCCAAGCCAAACTGATTTCACACAAATCAGCATGGAAAGTTCCGAGATTGAAGGCAGGCTGCCAACTATTCCACCGATTATAACACAATAATTTCTGCTATCAGTGTCATCTGGGCTAGCCTCTATTTAACTATTGAGTATCGTCTACTGTAGGTGGCAGTTTGTATGGCAAGAGTTTAGCTGCAAGAGTCCCCGATGGCCAAGCTGTTAAAGATACTTTAATCCAAGGAGCTGCGTCGATTCACACAAGATTTAGAATTCGCTCGCTGTCTGTACAAACGACTGCCTTTGAACTAACGATGGACTAAGATGAACTAACAGCAGCTGCTGGCCGAATATCCAGGAGGCATATTTACACAATTTAGTCTATTTCTAATTGGCATAATTATTGATAATTGATCATGACCTTGAGCTGGTTGACGATGGACAGCATAAGCCTTCGATTAGGCGGGCTTGAGTTTGGCGGACGGGTTTACGGAGGCTTTTTGTTTTACTCACCACAACAAATCAAGTCGCCGACTCTCATGAACGTCGAGATAGTCAACGATTCTTTCCCATCGTTGAATGGGAATGCCGGAAGGGCGACAATTTCCCATAATTCAGTACAGTACATTCAGTGCATTAAGTACACCACTGAACGCCAGTCAGCATAGCACCTCAGAACAGCTTTGCCAAGCGTTCATGTCTGATCAGCTTGTCGATGTGTGCCGATGATCACACGCGTCTGCATAATCTCAGCCTTGGGTGTCTACTGGCCTTCACTAGGCGGAAGTTTTAGACCTTCACCGGATGGCAAAAGCTGACAATGACAATGCGCGCTGGGCAGCGAATTTCTCTAATCTCGCGAATGGCAAGTACTGATTGAGTATTGAGTACTGATTGAAAAGCAGCATCTTCGAAAAGTCACAATCAGAGCGGCGTGTCGTGGCTCCGTTCAGCTGTAGCAAAAGTATAACGGGGGAATCCTCATGGTACTGAAACATTGTATCCCTAGTGTGAAATCCAACAGGCCAAATAATTCTGACTAACAAAAAATTCCAAACTACTTACTGAATAATATTCGGCCAATCGGCACTGATCGATTTAAAAAATTAATATATTTAGAAAACATTAAAATGATCAGATTTTGCTGTAGCATCAGCGAATTTTATAGTACAGAAAAATACATGAAATTTATTGAAAAAAACGAATGTTGTAAAACCAGGGGTGCATTGATGTTAAAAAGTCCGGAGAGTGGTAGAGAATCAAGTCAGACACATATAGTTTCACAAAAAGGCCATCAAAGATTTTCTTGAGTAAATAAAGTATCATTTTATTTATACTTGTGTCTGATAATGAACTGATGATTATAAATACGGTGATTAATTGAACAAACGTCCTTTTTAAATGACCAAATATAGGGTATAAATGTTTTCTGTTGTATCGTTAGGCTGTTGAGAAACTAGTTAAAATTCCGAGCCGAGAGAAGTCCTAAACTATTCCTAGACATTTTAATGACAAAATTTCTGTTTTTCCTGTGTTTAACTACTTAATCACCTACCTATTTACCGAAGCACCCTACAAGCACTTGACTCATCATGATTAATAAAATTCTTCACTTCTTTATTACTTTTATAAGCAAAAAAACTGGGCATAACATTTGTGATGAAATGTGATTTAAAAAGCTGATTTTATTGAGCGAAAAGAGCAGCAAAAATAGCCAAGTGTTTTAACTGATTACGGATTGTGAGAGCACGGAGAGTGCTAAAACCGTTCACGCCTCAAAATCTAGACCAGCGGCTCGTCGCGACGGTTCATCTCCACCATGCCGTTCGGGCGGTAGCGCAGGCGGTGAGCGCCGCTGCGGATGGCGGTGGCGGCTGACTTCGGACACAGCCCGATTGTCTGGAAGGGGTGGCGTGATTGGCTGTGAGTGAGGTGGCTTGCGGCAAAGAGGAAATATAGAAAAATATTAATAGTTGCAGAGGCCTGTGGGTCGATGCATCGATTGGCGACCTCAACACAAACAACACAAGCACACCCACACTCACACACCCACACTCATACACACTCACACCCACACACACAAACACACCCACACACAGACGTCACGTGGAGTCATGAGGTTGGGTGTGCAGCTGCTCCAGCTTCAACCAGCAGCACCCGATCGGCATCTCAAAGACGGCAGATTTTCCCGACGGGAGGGGATCCTAGTGCCTTGGATGCTGAGAAAAAGGTCCCTACGACAGATGGACAGAGATTCTTGAAGTAATGTGGATTCGCCATGGAGGTTTATACAGAGCAATGTTAGTTGGTCTAGTCACCAGTGTCTTCAACAAACATCGCTGAATATTTCGAAAGTTAGTTGATCGTGAAGAGCGGAAAAGCGTATGGTGGATTTTCACGAAAATCAGTCATTCGGATTGGGAGCAATCGTGAAGTAGGCAGTGGGTATTGGGAAACCTTCCCGAGGTCTTTCCACAGGGGGAAATAGAACGTGGTCTTTCTACTGGATGGCCTCGCCGCGGGTTCCACGGGGGGAAGATGGGGAGTCATTCTGAAGCACACGAAACCAACGAACCTGGCAGATCTCCTTAGGATCGATATCCTGCATCAGCAGCTGGATGATGTAGGGCGTGTACTGCTCAATGAATGAGCGGCAGGTGGCCTGCTCCTGCGTGGGTAGGAAGTTGCAGACCTTCTCCAGCACATTCATCACCTCCTGCTCAGTGGCGTTCTCCTTCAGCAGCGACTTGACGTAAAGGATGACTGTCTGGCAGACGTCGCAGCCGGTGGTGGAGGTCAGGGCGGCGGTGGCGCGCAGCTGCCGCTGGGTGTCGCCGGTACAGAGGCCAATGACGGTGCAGACAAGTGCCGGGTTCAGGTCCTGGCTAAGCAGCTGCAGCACAATCGGGGTGTATTGACGCACCCAGGCATCGCAGTCGGTGCGGATAGTCTGTGGCAACACTGAGCATACGGACTCCAGGGCGTACTCAATGGCAGCTTCGGTACGGTTGTCACCGATCATCTGGTCCAGCTCTCGGATCACGTACTCGCACAGTACGCACTGCGGTCCGAGGCGAAAACGGGCAAGCTTGGCGCTTCCGTCAGTCTTGCCACAGGCACCCAGAGCCTGGCAGACGCTGGCGGGATCCAGCTCAGAGGCTAGCAGCTGGAAGATTATGGCCGCGTACTCGTCCACAGCGCGGATGCACTGCAGTTGAAGTTAATATTCATGCATAGACATGTTATAATGCGCGTTAATACACATGGTTGGCTACTAACAGTAGGGCAAGGTGAGTGTTTTATACCTTGTTCTTCTCGGCTGGCAGCAGGCTGCAGACGCGGTTCTTGATCAGGTTCTTGATCTCCTCCTCGGTGCGATTGTCGCGCAGCATCTGGCGCGCCTCGGACACCAGCAACTCGCAGACCTGGCATTCGGCGCCCTTGAACGGCTTCAGAGCGGTGCGCTGAGCAAGTGGATTTGAAGATAATGTTATCTATAATTATAGTATTCACTAAAGCATTCATTCTTCTCCCAAATAAATTGAATCGCAAAGTATATAAGTTAAAAAAGAAGCACCAGTTTATTTTGAAATTCTGGCTAATTCCACAAACTGTCTATTTTAGTTGGATTCGAGTTCGGTGTAGATTAAATTGACGTCGAGAGTTGCCTTTCTAAGAGATAACATATTTAGCATTATAAACACCAGAGAGCAATGCCTGGATAGTTGTTTATACAATGTCAAACACTCGACAAGAAATAGTCGGATTGCAACAGTGATAGAGCGCAGAACAGAGCCAACTGACCTGCAGCACCATCAGCAGCATCAGTGGGTGCCGCTGAAACTTGCTAACCGCTGAGGCAGTGCAAAACTTGATGCCAGCGCAGATCTGCTTGGGCTCCTGCGGGTGGGCCGATAATATGGGGCCACTGAATGCCCTCTGACCAAATTTCACTCTCCAAGTTGTGCATTTTTTAATTTAAAAAGCTTTGCCTGGCCTGTTATTTAAATATTTACTAAGCAAGCAATTTAATTAGGTGCCATAGTTTGAAAACTGTCAATAGAATTCGTTGCACAGATCATTTAACTTAACAAATCGCGGCTGCAATATTGAATATTTAAAATATTTAAAAATTAATAAAAATACGAAAGCAGAAAAAAACAGCCCGATGCCCGCTTACAATCCTGTTAGCCAAGGAGCGCATGACCTCAGGCAGGTAGTTGTCCACCCATAGGTTGCAGAGGGCCTGGGAGCCGCCCAGTCTGGCGCAGACCTCGGCTTTCATCAGCTGGGCAACTTCAGCCACAGTGGACTTACTCTGCGCGGCCAACTTGACGGAGTTGACCAGTTCAACGCACAGTTCGCAGAATTCGTCTTTCAGGCGATTGGCTGTCGCGGCCAGCTGCGGGTGACGCGACGGCTGCTGCGGATGCGGCACGGAGGCCACAATGGGAGCGCCATTGAGCAGCAGGGAGCTGGCAGCGGCAGCTGCGGCTAGCTTCGGGTCGCGACGACCGGCGCCACACAGGCTGAGGGCGGGGCACAGCCGATCGGCAGGCAGGCCGCTGTTCAGCAGGGCCAGAATCTCGCTAATGTAGTTGTTGACAACGGCCAGACAGATTGATCGATGCCGGGGCACTGGAACAAGGCCGCAGGCGGAGACAGCGAGGAGGCGAGCATCGGCCGGTGCCGCGGTTCGGTTGGTGCGGGCCAGATTGTCCAGATCGCTGGCCAGTAGGCGGCAGAAGCCGCAGTCTCCTTCAGGATCAGCAGCAGCTTGGCCGCCCTCTTTACCACTGCCGCCGCGCTCTGACTGAGCACTACGCCACAGGCGACCGCAGTAGCCAACAGAGTTGCACTCCTGCACAGTGCCCATGTGGCTGCACCAGTAGCTGGGGCCCCATGTGCACCTGTTGGAGCCCAGCAGCACAGCTGGGTTAATTAATGGGAGGTGAGATGGGGTGTTAGCTATTAGATATTCTAAGTGGTCCAGAAATGGACCACTTATGGTCAACTTTCTGGAGCAAGGGACAAGCAAGAATCTGGAACACTATATTGCTTGTTTCGAAAAATTAAGTGTTTTAATTAAATGTAACAAGCATCAGGTTGGAGTCGAGACTTTTCTTCTCAACCACGACAATGCCTGACCACATACTGCTCAGAAGACAGCTAACAGACTCAAGTTTAGTCTACTGCTTCACCCACCATATTCACCAAAATCTGACTCCAGCAGATTTCACCTAATTTATCTTAATTACAAGCTAAAGCCCATCTGGTGGCAATAATTCATAAGAACCATAACAACCTCAAACAGGAAGTCTGCATTGTTTCTGATCTACTAAATTCCTCGTGAGAGTTATGCACTATTGAGGCTTGTTTGGTTGGTAGCAAAAAAGTGTTTAGCTCAATAGTGACTACATTGAGAAGATTAGCATCCCTGCCAAGAGAGAAGAGTTTTTCATCCTAAACTCTACACATTTACTGCAACAGGTTTCCTGTTGGTTAGTTTCCAGTTCGAATTTTTTGCTTGTTGATTCACTATAAGTCGATTGTCAAGGATTTATAACCTTTTTTCATAAAAAAGTATAGTTTGATTCTAAATATGTTTCACAATTCACAGTTTCAAAGTTTGGTTTCACAAAGAAGAGAATAGCCTGTATAAGATAGTGAAAAATCACATCATTCATTTTGAACACCAGAACATTCAGGAAACAAAGTAATGGGAAGTTAATTGAAATTCAGAGTTCAAGGCAACCAAACTAAATGAACCAAACACCACAGTGACAATAAGCAGGCTCGGATATACATATAGAAGTATAATACATAAAAAATGTTGTAACATATGAGGCAGGCCCTAATATTATCGCATATATTTCTAAAGTTGAATCCCCGCCAAATGCTTTTTCCCGATTTTTATTCTTTGTTTTAATACACTGTGTCATCCACCCCCAATTTTTGTATAAATATAGCCGCATTTTAGCCCTAGGAAAACCAACCGGTGCCCCGTGCCCAGTTCGGAGTGCAATAAAGGAGAATAAATCTCAAAGTGTTTTTCAATTATTTTACAGAGGAGAAAAGCAGGTCCGTGATAATACACAAGCCAGGAATATTCGAAAGAATAAAGAAGGGAATAGTCATAAAAAGCAGTGGAGTGTAAAAACTAAAGAGCAGAAGGGTAAATCCCGATTGGTGGAAAAGCACTGTGTGCAAAGTTGGGCAACTTCAGTCCATTGGAAGCCTTGAAGACTGGGAACAAACCAGAGAGCCAGACAGTTGTGAGTAAGTAGAGGAGAGGAAGAAGTGTCTTGCCGCTCGGACACTCGTGAGAACGCTACCAATTTTGGAAGGAAAGCAGCCTATCTGGCCAATTTAAGCAATTTATGCATATGCAATAAGAGGATACATAGCTAGCCTATGAAGAATAACTAAGTCATAGACAAAGGAAACTAAGAATTATTTCAGGGATTAAGTCAAGGTGTGAAATAAGCAATTGTTAATATTTAATAAAAGAGTATCGGTGGTATTTAAACCCAAAGAGGAAATAGCCTACGACAACTTAGTGGCAGCTGTAAGATATTAGTAGAGAGCCCTAAAACAACTTGGTGTCAGCGGTAAAGGATTGAAATCCAGCTAAAAGCACACAGTCAGTTAAAAGTTAAGATAACGGTATGGCCGCAGGAATCAATGATGCTATTGGCTTGTTAGCCGAAGAACTAAGAAATAGACTAGAATTAGGACCTATGAGACATGTAAAGATCCAAAAGTACACACCTAGCCAGGACATTAGAATTTGGCTTACAGCATTCGATCAGAGATGCGACAATGAAGGATTAGAACAGGACGAGCATAGGAAGAATGAGCTATTAGCTAACTTAGATCTTGCGACTGCATTTGCAGCCGTCCAACGTTTGAATTTGCCAGAAGAACTAACATACGAGGAGCTGAAGGAAAGACTTGTAGAAAGGTTTGGAAGACTAGGAAGCTCAGCCGAGTTTAGGGAGGAATTTAGAGGTAGGATGCAAGGGAGGAATGAGCCCGTTGACTCATTCGCAGATGCTTTGATTGAGTTGTCCGCGCAAGCATTCCCCAATATGAATGCAGAACAAAGGGAGGAGGAGGTAGTAGAGCAGTTCATCAAAGGAGCGAGAATCCCCTCCGACACTAGGGAAAAGTTAATATTTGCACAGCCAGCCAGTCTGCAAGAGGCTAGGAGAATGCTGAGACGCATAGAAGCAGCGTGGCATATGTCGCACAAGAATGGAGTACGAGTCGTAAAAGACGAGCAAGTCGACGAGGATCGGAATAAGAAGATGGAGGAGACCATCGAGAGGCAGAAGTATGAAATCAATAAGCAGAAGAAGCTAATTGAAGACCTGATTCAGGAAAGGAGGAAGGCTGAATGCCAGAAAGTAACACCTCAACACACGTATCTGAAGCCGCAGCAACAGTCGAGGCCTCCGCCGACATGTTTTAACTGTAACAAAGTTGGGCATATTGCCAAGTACTGCAAGAGCTCACAGCAGCAGCAGCGGTACCGATATCAGGGAAACTGAATATCGAGGGACGAGAGTCGAGGCCGCGCCCCTCTAGTAAACCCCGATTCGAACCGCAGGCCTCTAAGAATCGGCGATACCCAGCCCAGTCGTCGAGATTGTGTAATGCACAGAAGCAGCCGAAGTATCGAGTATCAGCACCCATTGCATCAGCACCATCTGCGTCAGCACCATCTGCGTCAGCACCCATTGCGTCAGCACCATCTGCGTCAGCACCCATTGCGTCAGCACCATCTGCGTTAGCACCATCTGCGTCAGCACCCATTGCGTTAGCCCCAGCGGCATCTGTGTCAGCAACCATTGCGTCAGCCCCCTGCATGTCAGTCCTGGAGGAAACAGCTTCCGAAGTATCAGCCCCGAGATCAGCCGCCGCAACATCTGGAAAATACTCAAGGACACGTGAGAATAAACGTAAAGTATTTGTTTCTAATTCTAAGCTAGAACTTATTAAACCTGAAGGATTTGAAGCTGTAATTGTAGGAAAATTTAAGAATCTGGAAATTAATTTTATCCTAGACACAGGGGCTAGGAACAGCTTTTTTGAGCAAATCTATTTGGTCAAAATTACTTAAGCCAGAACAGATAAGGAGTACAGACAAGCGAGTCTCTACTTTCGACGGAACCAGAGTACAATTGGAAGGCGAGAGTTGTATTCCAGTTAGATTCGGAGACATCCAGATAGAAATAGAATTCCTTTTGTGTGGACATGAGAGCGACAATATCTTAGGAATGGAATTTTTCCTAGGACATTGTGATAGCATTCATCTTGCTAAAGGCATGTTGATTCTAAATGAAGGAGCAAGCATTCCTATGCAGTTCACTCATCTACCTGTAAAAGTATGCAGAGTGTATACTCAGGAGAAAGTAGTGATTCCTGCAAATAGTGTGTTGAGAATCCCAGTGAGATTGGCGAGAGATGCCGAGTGCAATTTTGGAACACCTATGACAGTTAGTATGATTGGCGAAGGCGTAAAAGCCAAAGAATTGACAGTCGAGATGGCTCCCACTCTAGTCACAATGCGAGAAGGTTCCGCTATTGTGGAAATAGTGAACAACAATTCAGTTGAAGTGAAGCTGTCTAAGTCAACATTGGTAGGCCTAGCCAAACCAGTGAAAGCAAGTGAGTTGAAGTATTTCAAAGAGGAAAAAGAAGTAGTCAGTCAACCTACCGGACGAGTCAATCAGACACAGACTGTGGAAGATGCGTGGATCCATGAGGTCAAGATTGGTCAAGATCTTACCGATGATCAGAGGAAGTCAGTGATCGAATTGATGAAAGAGCATCGTGAGGCTTTTTCACAGAATGAGTTGGATATGGGTTTAACCCATCTGATCAACACATGAGATCTCACTGAAGGATGAGACTCCCGTGAGGATCCCAACTAGGAGAATACCACCCCATCTTCAAAAGCAAGTCGACACACAGTTGGATGATATGTTGGCGAAAAATTTAATTAGGCCTTGTTATTCAACTTATTCTACTCCATTAGTCATTGTGCCGAAAAAGGACGGATCCATACGGATTGTGAGCGATTTTAGAGTGTTAAACTCAAAGGTGAACTATGTTCCGTATCCGCTTCCTAACATCCACCAGACTTTCACCTATTTATCAGGCAGTCAGTACTTTAGTAGTCTCGATTTGAATTCTGGTTATTGGCAGGTGCCGATAAAGGAAGAACACAAGTTCATGACCGCCTTCTCTAATCTAACCCGAGGACAGTTTGAGTACGAGGTTATGGCACAAGGTTTATCGAATGCCCCAGGAACATTCCAAAGGCACATGAATCTTGTACTTTTAGGAATTCAGCATAAGTTTGCCATGTCGTATATAGACGACATAGTTACCTATTCTAAGAATTTTAATGACCACCTTTCCCATCTAAAGGAAGTGTTCAAGAGATTAATAATCGCAGGATTGAAGCTAAGGCCAAAGAAATGTAACCTTTTTCATAGAGAGTTAAAGTACTTAGGACATGTGATCAGTACAGAAGGTATCCGTACGGATGAGACGAAGATTGAAGCAATCAAGACCTGGCCGAAGCCAAAAGATGTGAAGGAGCTACGCAGTTTTCTTGGCCTATGTAATTACTATAGCCGCTTCATTAGAAATTATGCAGAAGCTGCCCATCCCCTTTTCCAGTTAACAAGGAAAGGAATTAAGAACTTTCAAGAGAGATGGAGCAAAGAGCATGACGAAGCGTTTGAGTCGCTAAAGAACCGGATGATGTCCACTGAAGTCTTAGCGTATCCCGAATTTGTGGATGACGAGAAGGTGAAGATGGTATTGGATACCGATGCAAGTGATAGCCGTATTGGCGCTGTACTTAGCCAGATCCAATCAGATGGCATAGAGAGACCCATAGCTTATTTCAGCCGAGCTATGAAAGAGTCGGAAAAACGCTACCCTATCACTAGAAAAGAACTCTTAGCCCTAGTGGATGCCATGAGGCATTTCCGTTTCTACCTGTTAGGCAAGAAGTTTTTGGCAAGAACGGATCATAAGGCGATAATTTGGCTGTTAAGGCAAACAGAAGCTCAAGGAATTCTTGGTCGGTGGGTTGAGCGCCTAAACGAATTCTCGTTCGATATAGAACACAGAAGCGGTGCAAAGAACCAGAACGCTGACAGTCTGTCAAGAAGACCAGCTGATGTCCCTGAAGCAGAGCAAGTTGTTGAGCCGATAGTGCAAAGCTGCAGTGTAATGGAAGAGTCAGGACAGGAAGTTAAGGCTAATGATAGCTCATGTAGCTTGACACAGCCCCAGACTGCCCTAAGTGAAGGAGAGAAAAATACGTTAGATCCCAATAGCAGGATTCAGTCTACTATCTCAGGACAAGGAGAGGTGAGAATTCCCAGTGCACTTGAACATGACTCCAGCATTCCGCTTCCGAGTCCAGTTTCTGAGGAATTTAATCCTATTGAGAGTGAGGATATGCTGCAAGTAGCAAGTAGCAAGTGCGAGAAGTTATTGACCGATTTCTTACCCAGCCCAGTGAAACGAGAGCAAATTATTGCGTCACAAAGAGATGACCCAGTAATTAGAGTGCTAATCGAATGGAAGAAATCAGGAGAGAACGATCCCCAGTTACCAGAAATTGTCAGCCCAGAATTGAAGAAGATGAGGAAATCCTTTGAGGATATGAAGATAGAGAATGAGATGTTAATCATTAGAGAAGATGACAGTTGGAAAGTAGTACTGCCCCAGTCCTTGGATAAGCTAGTTCTCAGCGATCTGCATGATAGCCCCCTAGCAGGACATTTGGGACGCGATAAAACAATCCAACGTGTCAGAAAGAGATTTTGGAGACCAGGATTGGTCAAAGCAGTCGAAGCCCATATCGCAGAGTGTATTCCGTGCTTGGAAAGCAAAAGAGGAAACCCGATACAGGCGCCAGTGCAATCGTTCCCTATCAGTGAACCTTTCCATCGCCTGCATGTCGATTTTATAGGCCCACTATCCAAAGAGAGCAAAAGAGGGCACAAATATGTCCTAACTATTGTGGATAGCACCACTAGATATCCGTTCGCATTCCCTACTAGAAATCAGAAGTCAGATACACTTATCAAGATTTTACAGGAAAGAATTTTTGCAGAGTATGGGCAATGTCAGTGGTTACACACAGACAATGGCAAGGCATTCGCCAGCAAGCAGTTTAAAGCTTTCTGTGAAATGTATAACGTGAAACATACATTTACAACGCCATACCATGCCCAAAGTAATGGATTAGTGGAAAGATTTAACAAACAGATTAAGTCGATAGTAACTTGTCTCATTGAGAAAGATCACAGTGATTGGGACCTTATGATCCCAGCTGCATTAGTCGCGGTCCGCACTAGTGTGAACAAAACCACAGGCTTTACTCCCCACTACCTGTTATTTGGTCGGGAAGCAGTGATGCCTGTGGATAGTGAAATCAGCCAACCAAAGTCATTTGCCAGCTATCCATCTTATGTAACAGAGCATGCCGAACGCCTGAAGATCGCTAATGACATTGTCAGAAGAAAGATGGAGAAAGTTGTCAGTAAGAGACAAGAGTCAGCACAGAATAGCAAATTGCCTAAAACAGTTCCAGTCGGAAGCTTAGTATTGATCAATAATCCACAGTTGGACAGTGAGGAATCGCACAAATTTCATAGGAAGAAGAGAGCAGCCTTCAGAGTAATAGAGCAAATTTCAGATGTAGTGTTCCGTGTGCAAAAGGAGGAGCAAGGACAACTAGTGGGCAATGTCATGATTGTCCATAGAGACAACATAACTATTGTGCCTAATTCGACCCAAGAGGAATTAATTAGGGGAAGCCAGGCCGCACCAGAGAAGAAAGCCAAGAAGACAGAAGTCAAAGTTAGGGGAAGCCAGCCGAAGGAGAAGGGAAGATCTGTTCTAACAGATGAAGTTGAATCCGAAGAGGAAGAAGACAGATTAGAATGGCAATGTCACTTTAGGAGTAATCCAAGTGAAATTAATGGAGAAGATTTGGAGTTAGGAGCTGAGATAGAAGTTGAGGATGAATCACACACCGAGCCTGAGGCTACGAGCAGTGAAGAGGAGAGCGAAAGCGAAGGGACAGCTGAGGGTCTGGCAACAGCCACCTCAGAAGGAGGCATGTACATTGCACAGAATGAAGAAAGGGAAGGAGTGACAAGCCGTCCGCGCAGACAAATCAGACCCCCCGCGAGGTTTGAAGGCTATTTGCAGAGGCTTGCCACCGTGTTCAGTATACTTGGGAATTTACAGATCTAGGCAGAGATTGGGGTGACGCAATAGTAACACAAGGAGACCACGTGCAAGGGATAGAAAGGGAATAGGGGTTAGCCACTTCCAGTCAATTAGGTAGGGGTTAATTGAAATCAAGTAAGGATCCAATAGGATTAAGAATAAGCCAGTATAGCCCAATGATGCGCGTCAGCCTCACGCCTATATAAACAAGTGCCCTGGGAAGGCAAACAAACATACAGAGTGAGAGAGAAGTCATATTGACAAAGCAAGCAAAGTCCGAAATGGAGCAAGATCGTGAAGCTATGAGCGTAAGTGAGTTTGAGAAACTGTTAGAAGCTGTGACTGTAGATTTTTCGGATAATGAGAATGTTGAACCTGACAGAGCAGAGCAGACTAAGAAGAAGGAAGCCGGAGATGGCGAAGAGGATATTGTGCAGGCTATCATCGAAGAATCGGATCGGTTCGAGGCGCCATTACGGCAAAGAACACAGCCATCTATGGCTGGACAACAAACGGAGAGGAGGGTGAATACCCAAAAGCGAGCTGCCGCATCATCCCAAGAGGAGGTTGCTAGCAAAAGGACGCTGCCGAGCTCGAGATTGCCTGTGTACATCGACGCCGCCACGAGGGTGAACTTACTCCGGCAGCAGTCGATTGCACCGGTGGCCGTGGCAGAAGCTGTCTTGGGTAGGCAACCAGAAGGAGCTAGAACCACCAAAGCCATTGCTGCGCCGAGCCAGGAGCCGGGCCGATGAGCTGCCGGACAGCGGTCGATAGCGCCGAAGCCGGTCCCTCAGCCACAGCCACCGCCTAAGGGTCGGCACATAGCACCAAAGGCGCAGAGGGTACCAATCCAGTACCAATACAGGACAGACTTCCAGCCACAGCCGCAGCCGCAGTCGTCACAGCAGTCGCAGCCGCAGCCCTCGCAGCCGTCACAGCCGCAGTTATCACAGCAGCAGCAATCGCAGCCATCGCAGGAGCAGCTGCAGCTGCAGTCGTCGCAACAGCAGCCGCCATTGCAGAAAGAGCGGCCACTTCAGCAGTCGCCACAGCCGCAGCAGCGCCCAGAAACAGATGAGGACATCGATATGGAGCCCGCGGAGAATCAGGAAGAATTCGCCCGAATAATGGCGGAAATTCCTCAGGCCCAACACGAGCATTACACGCGGCTAATCCGTCATCTGAAGGGCTATATCTTAGACTCCAGACTGTACAACAACGACCGGCGATACCCACAGCGGGCCGCAATCTATTCCGCTATGCGTGTACTATGCGAGAAGTTCGCCCAAAGCCATTGTATAGCCGCCTGGAAAAGGGCTATACAATATGCGCGAAAGGTAATCAACCGCAGTCCACTGCCAGTAAACCGCATCCCTCTTAACATTGAGTTGAGGTGGATGGCGAGTACGGTCGGTTGGCCCCGCAACGAGAGATTGCCTGAAGACTGTTATTTTTCTTAAAAAGGACAATTTGATCGTGTTTTAATCGTTTTATTTGGTGTTGTATTTTACTTTTCTATAAAATTCTGCTACCCGTTTATTTTTATATGCTATTTTTGCTACCCGTTTTATGCTATTGTTACTATAAATTTTGTCACGAGTTTCTTATTCCAAAATTTATATAGGGGAAGCCAGTTGAGGCAGGCCCTAATATTATCGCATATATTTCTAAAGTTGAATCCCCGCCAAATGCTTTTTCCCGATTTTTATTCTTTGTTTTAATACACTATGTCATCCACCCCCAATTTTTGTATAAATATAGCCACATTTTAGCCCTAGGAAAACCAACCGGTGCCCCGTGCCCAGTTCGGAGTGCAATAAAGGAGAATAAATCTCAAAGTGTTTTTCAATTATTTTACAGAGGAGAAAAGCAGGTCCGTGATAATACACAAGCCAGGAATATTCGAAAGAATAAAGAAGGGAATAGTCATAAAAAGCAGTGGAGTGTAAAAACTAAAGAGCAGAAGGGTAAATCCCGATTGGTGGAAAAGCACTGTGTGCAAAGTTGGGCAACTTCAGTCCATTGGAAGCCTTGAAGACTGGGAACAAACCAGAGAGCCAGACAGTTGTGAGTAAGTAGAGGAGAGGAAGAAGTGTCTTGCCGCTCGGACACTTGTGAGAACGCTACCAATTTTGGAAGGAAAGCAGCCTATCTGGCCAATTTAAGCAATTTATGCCATAGTCTGGATCATGTCATTTACGCCGGAGATCTCCGGCGTAAATCTGGTTTGGGATCGGAGGCTGGCGTAAGTGCTTGGCATAAGTACATGGCATAAATAAAGTGGCGTAAATGTTAGCACAAATGAGATCATTCACGATCAAATGTATCACTATAGAACATAACACATTTGCGTTAATTATGATGTTAAGGAGCAGCATTAAAACAAAGTTCATTAAAATATTGCAGTTCGTATAAATGAGATAGCAGAATATCTATTGTAGGATAGCAAAAGTTTTTTTAGCTTTAAGATGCTTACTTTGATACTTGATTCAGAATTTGCAACTTGTGAGATTTTTAAACAGTTGCAACTTCTGAATTTAATTAATCACCGATTAACAAAAATTGTGAAGGACCTTTTTTGGGTGGCGTAAGTCAGAGGGACCATTTTTTGGTTGGCGTAAGTCTGGCGTAAGTGCCAAAAATGTTGGATTTTTCCTCCGGCGTAAGTCCAGCATGATCCGGACTATGGAATTTATGCATATGCAATAAGAGGATACATAGCTAGCCTATGAAGAATAACTAAGTCATAGACAAAGGAAACTAAGAATTATTTCAGGGATTAAGTCAAGGTGTGAAATAAGCAATTGTTAATATTTAATAAAAGAGTATCGGTGGTATTTAAACCCAACAAAGAGGAAATAGCCTACGACAACTTAGTGGCAGCTGTAAGATATTAGTAGAGAGCCCTAAAACACATATAACAGTGCTATATAATAATTATACTAAAATTTATATAATTAATCAACTATTATAATTATAATATGATTATAATAAATCTGATAATCATAAATTTAATTGACTAAAACAAAATATTCTGCAAGTAAGAGTAACCTAAATCTAAACAACTTTTTTATACTTACTGCAAAAAGGGAAAAAAATCAAGAAGCTATAACTTCTGCCGCCTTTATTTAATTAAAATTGTACAACAATCATGGTTTTTATAGAAAAAAATTTGATTATTGAATTTTTATTTCTAACTTAGCCCTTAGACTTACCTGCTGTAGAATCTGCAATAATGGCAAGAATGCAGAAAGTGATAAATCTCATTGCAAAAAGTGGTGAACTTTAATTGGCTACAAACGAATTATGAAACTTAACGTTTCCTTGTTGGTAAACAAGCAATGTTTCTTGAAGTTCAGAAATATAGTCCTCCTAGACAAAAAGCACGCCAAGAAATTTCGGACTCTTGTGAAAGTTTGAAACAGAAAACTGGATTCAAGACAATACAAATTTATATATAACCAATAAACTATATAAAAGTCATAATTCAGGCGCTTTAATTTGGGACAGTAAGTTTTTTATAACTAATTATGTTTTTATCTACATTGCGGGTGCATTTTAATGGTGATCATCAATCATAAAGTCTATAAAAATATTGTTTTACTGCTGCAAAACAAAGTTGAAGATTTATAACAGCGAATAATGGTATATTAAGTCATTTATTATTTAATTATTATTTAATTCTGAAACCATAGACATAAGCGCATTATCAAAGAGACTAGCGTTTTCGGTTGATCATTATGTAACGCCCAGGGACAACTAAAACCCTCGGGACGCGAAACGAGCCAATTCATGGAAAAAAACCTGAGGGGCTCGCTTAAAAGTATTGTTCTATGGCTTTTTCGAGTCTTCTCTGCTATCAAGCAAATTAAAATTGTACCATGACTACGTGGCTATCGGGCGGGCTGATATTCGATTATTGCCATAGACGATGTCATTTTGGCCCGAAAAGTTGGGCCGATAATGGATTATTTTTGTGTATTTTAACGTATAGCCACATACTATAAGCCACATAGTCTATGGTACAATCACAGTATTACCCAGGCTTTGCGGGCGATAATGAGAAATCCCTCGGGCGCCTTCGGCGCCCTCTGGCTTTCCCATTATCGCCCTGAAAGCCTGGGTAATAATATACTATTGCTTTAGCTGCGGCCACCAGTGAAGCTAAGCTGAACTATATCAAGAGAAGCATTTTTTATTCACTTGATGAAATGCCAAGAAAGTGCAGCGCATTTCCGTGCTCGTCAAATTACAACTCTGAAGCCGTTCGAACACGGATATTTGCGTTTCCCAGAGATCCACAGGAGCGAGAGCGATGGAGAAAGGCGCTGCCAAATATTCTACAGGTAAGAAACCAGATCATTTGCTGTCATTACTGCTGCATAATTCCGCTTCAATTCTGCCTGCCGGTCTCGTCCAAGCAACTTGAAACCCAAAATTTATTATTTTAGAGAGTGACTGACAATAGGGGCGTGTGCGTAAAGCATTGGCCAAGCGATGCTCCAATGGTTAAGAAAAACTCTACCGGAAGGCCAATTAATCCTCCTTCGATTGTTTTTATTGGAATTCCTAGCTCGACCTTCTGGGTCGAGCCGTCGACGATCCGGACCAGGTTGCTAGGACAATTTTGGCCATAATGGTAAAGCCATTACTTGGTGGAAAACCGTTTGTAGTCCGACTATTGCCGACATACATTTTGTCTGCGGAGTTTCTGCGAAAATGCGTCAGCCAATGTATTAAAGCAATTAACAACAACGGTGGCCGTGTCGTTGCTCTCGTCAGCGACAAGCACCTACCAACCGCAAGTGTTTTGCTTTATTTAGCGATGGAAGAGAGAAGCCATGGATTGGAACGGATGCTGCACATGAGTCAGAATTCTTCATGCTGTTCGATTTCGTTCACATTATCAAATGCATTCGCAACAATTGGCAAATGGAAGCGAATGGAATTCTAAGCATTCAACCTCCTGGCGCTGACAGACAGATATCTGCTAAATGGTCAGACGTGGTACGCCTGTACCAAATGGAGAAAGACCACGTAGTCAAGCGCACAAGTCTAACTCATGAGGCCTGTTATCCCACAAACATTCAGAAAACTAAAGTCAGTCTCGCTCTCCAAGTTCTCGATGAAAGGGTTGCCGCTGCATTGAAGTGTGATGGATACTCAGACACTGCGGAATTTATCAAAACCATAGTGAGATTCTGGAAAATTGTCAATTGTAAAAATCCTGATCTACACGCACGACTACGGGATCCGGACAGGCGACCAGTCTATTCCGTTTAAGATGAAAGCATACAATTTCTTAGCGCGCTCGCGGATTCGTTTGATTCGACACATTGTGGAAAAGGCCGAGCTCGCCATCATTCATTGACGCCCGAGACCAAGTCAGCGCTAGTAAACTCACTGCGCGGAGCCTGTGAGATGTGTGAGGTTCTTTTGTCCGACCCACGAATCAGCTACGTTCTGCTGGCTGACTTTCACAGTGATCCACTTGAGGCTGAGTTTGGCGTGTATCGCCAAATGAGCGGCGGCAACTACTATGTATCTGTGGAGCAAGTGCTGCTCAATGCTCGACTCCGACGAATGAAATTATTCGCATCCCTTGAATTAGCAGACTACAAGCACGATCGGAGCAAATGTTGCAATGAACAGCTGAATGAAATTGAACTGGCGACCATTGATAATTGTGCTGCTAAATCAGAAGAGCTTTCCATTTCGGAGATGGCTTCGCTCTACTATATCGCAGGTAAGCTGGATATTAATTAAAATTTAATTCACAACGAGGTTTTACTCAATCTGATAAAAACCAATTCAAACCGTGCTTTATTGGAAATTGGCAGGTTACACAGCGTCTAAAGAAGGCATCAAAGGAACAGATTTGATATCAGAGACGAGCATTCCAGCCAGCGAATTCACTGAAGAGTTATCTCGCGGAAAGCTTTGTCATCCTCCACAATGGCTGTTAGACTTATCCTGTCTCTGCTACAGCAGTTTTATTCTGCACTCTCCTACGTGCGCAACTCGCGTGCAGAATTTTTTGTTGATATGGCGGTTACTTTATTGTAAATACATTGTAATTATATGACTGGTTCCTATTCTTTAAATTAAATACTCGACATTGCCTCGCTTTACTATTTAATCTAACCGTTAATGCCTGATAGCAGAGAAGACTTGAAAAAGCCATAGAACAATACTTTTAAGCGAGCCCCTCAGATTTTTTGCCATGAATTGGCTCGTTTCGCGTCCCGAGGGTTTTAGTTGTCCCTGGTAACGCCATTAAGCCACGCCATTAAGTAACACTGCAGTGTCTTCGTGCCATAGATAATGGCTCGGCAGTGAGCAGGGTCAAGGGAGCGCAGCTCCCTTGCGGGGGTGTGGGGGCAGAGCCCCGACTAATCGGACCATAGACAATTTTTAGAATACAGTTCTCTAAAAGAAAAGCTCGACCATGAAGTCTGTTAGGAAGTTAAGATCTAGAAGCAAGAATTAGCGAGAGAAATCGAATTAAAAATGCCTCTTATCAACTGGAAAAATCTACCGGTCGACAGTTTAGATGGCGTCTCGTCTACTGAACTAGATTTTCTGAGTGAACTGAGCGCCGTGAACCACAGTTCCGATGAAATTCTTGGAGATTTTATCGACACCTGTCTAAAATCGAGATGGCTGATGAGGCCGCTGCGGTTTCTAGTGTCGAGCTTCCAGAACTGTCTGATTTACCCAGTGCGATGGATGCTGTCGAACTGGAATCACTGCCGAGAACTACACGAGAACACATGTTTCTGTATGGCAAAATGTTCGTGGAGTTTTTGAAGAAGCATGGTGCTGTGGATGTGAGCGTGATCAGTGACAGTCGCTTGGCCGAATTTCTAAGGTTCTTTTACTTCTGTCTAAAAAAATCTGACGTCAGTTGCTATTCGCCAGCTACGTTGGTCTGCATTCGTGCTGGAGTGCAGAGGTACTTGGCTCTCGTGCTGAAGCGTCGAACAAATATTATTTCTAGTGACGAGTTTGACACTGCCAACCGGATGCTGCGAGTAAAGGTGCGGCATTTTCATGCTGATGGAGGCACTGTCAATCAGCACGAGCCAATAGAAGAAGGTGATTTACAGAAAATGCGTGCTTATTTTGACCGTTCTACAGCTGAACGGTTGCAAAATGAAGTACTATTTACGCTGCTGTATGTCCTGGGCGAGAGAGGTCAAGACCACCTGCTAAGTCTAAAGCAAGTTGGCACGCTCCAAGAAGAAGTCGACGCTGATGGGAATCCATATCTTGCGTTGCCGCCGTTAAAGACAAAAAACCAGAGTAGCGATCCAACAAAATGCAAAGGAAATCAGCGCAAACAGAGTCGGATCTACGGCGCTCAGCGGGAGTTGATCCTGCATTATCAGAGTTTGTTACCTCAGAATTCGTCCTCGTTCTTTCCGTGCCCTCTGACTAACAATTCGGGAGGACAAATTCGCTTCTCTGCTATATACGCAAGTGCGCGGTGTCAATTGGTTGGCTGCATTCATGAAGCACGTTAGTAGTGTGTGCAACCTCTCCAAGCAGTACACAAATCACTGCATACGCGTCACGCGTATTGCAGATCTTTTCGACAAAGGAATGCCTATGGGTGAGATAATGGCGGTAACGGGACAACGATCGGAGTCCACTGTTCGCACGCACGCAAGCGTGATAGAACCCTCAGGAAGGTTGCTACCGCTGTTAGTGACAATTTGGCCCCACCAACCGAGGCGACTACGAGTGCAACCACTAGTGCAACAGTCATGCAGCAAGCTCAAGTTGACATGCGAAGTGTGCAAAAGCCGATGTTTGCCAACTGCCTCTTCGATGGGTGCACGTTCAACTTCTAACATAGAATATATAGCTCGATATAGCTTATAAGTCTTAACTGTCGAAAATTAAATACTTTGGTATTCGTTTGCTTTGCTATATCCTCGATCTGTTTCCTGTTTAAGTTCTTGTTGCTTAAATTAATAAAAACAGTGAATTTCTCGCTCATAATCTATGGCAATTTATCGTGACTTAACAGCTTTGTAGTGTGTGGCAATGCATCGTACATATGCGTTCACTTCTCTGGGTGTCTAATGTACATCAACCGCGTGCATGCCTTTCTCTCTCACTTTTACACCTTGGCACTGATTGCTATTTAACTCGTGAGTCAATAAATAAATCGCTGTAAATCTTCGTCAACTCTAAGTCGCAGTCTCTCTGCCTTAGTCCACAAGTGGTAGCAGAGCGTGGTTTCCACAATGGCTGAGAAAGCTAGTGCAGCGCTGCCCAGAGTATTCAGTGCAGGCAACTTTAAAGAATGGCTGCAGCGTTTTGAAGTTTGTGCCAAAGTGAACAAGTGGGACGCTTGCAAGGCGGAGCGACTGGCAACTTTTCTAGACGGCGAAGCCCTTGTCGTCTATTTGGAACTGTCTGCAGCCGATCAGGCAGAATTCGGCAAAGTTACTGGAGCACTGGAGAATGCTTTCCACCCGGACCGAGAGCACTTCGCCGTCATGGAGGCGTTCAAGGCGAGGAGAATTTTGGCAAGTGAGACTCCACGCATGTACCTGTACGAGTTGAAGAAACTGCTGCAGAGCTCTGCCGTGGTCGATGTGAATGCTCGAGAAGCCCTGCTGTTTCATCAGTTTATCTGTGGCCTGCCAGACTCCGTGGGCTGGCAGATTCGAGCAGACACCAACATCAAGACCTCAGAGCAAGCGCTTGAAAAGGCTCAGCTACTGATGCAGCACAATTCAGCAGCAACGCAAGCAGCTGCGGTACAGCCTCGGCAGAGCCAGTCCAGCGAAGTACAGGAGCTGCGGGACACAGTGCAGAGTCTGCAGGCCTCAGTGAGTACATTGAGCACCCAGCTGGAGCAGCTGGCAGCCTGTGGAGTGAGAAGCAGCAGTACAGCAAGGCCACACCGACCGAGATCCGATATCGTCTGCTACAACTGCCACAAAACCGGCCACATCGCCAAGGACTGCTACAGCCGGCGGCAGCAGTCGGGAAACGCCAGAGGCTGGGGTGGGCGGGCCCGCCACCTCGGCCAGCAGTAACTGCGGGTTCACCAGCGCAGGTTCCGGGGCCAGCGCTCGCAGTCGGCGGGGTCTTCAGTGGATGCAGCGTTACGCCCGACCGACTTTCGCAGTTTGAGTGCAAGCTTGATGGTAGAAGTGTAAAGGCGCTTTTAGACACCGGCAGCCAGTGCTCACTGGTCGACTCCAGCATTCTGACGAAATCGCAGCTCAGCCGCGCAACTTCAGCCGGAGTGCAGCTGCACTCGGTGAACAAGCAGCCAATCAGCATCGAGTGGCAGATCGAGTTGCCGCTCACAGTCGGGAAAGTGACAGCGCTGCATTTGTTCTACGTGGTGTCCGATTTGGTTTGTCCTGTCATCGTCGGGATCGACTTCATCGGCAAGCACCGTTTGCAGCTGGACTTCAAGGCCAACCCTGCAGCTGCTGGTCGTATCTGCAGTGCAAGGTTCCAGAGTGAGACGGACGACCAAGTTGACATCGAGGATGCTCTCGTGCCCGAGTTCAGCTGCGTGGATTTTGAGCTGCCAACCACCGATGACCCCGAAGTTCAGCGACTGCTGATGGAGTTCAAGGACGTGTTCAAGAAGAAGCCGGGACTTACGCACCTCCAGCAGCATCGAATTGTTCTCGCTGATGAGGTGCCAGTTCGTGTCCCACCGCGCCGAATGCCCGTGCACTACCGGGAGAAGGCGGAGCTGCTGATTCAGGAGCTGCTGGAGAACGACGTGATCGAACTGAGCGAGAGTCCGTACGTGGCTCCACCGGTGTACGTGACCAAGAAGGACGGCAGTCTGCGGCTGACCATCGACTACAGAGAGCTCAACAAGAAGACGATTCGGTCGGCGCAAAGAATTCCGCTAATGGAGGAGGCACGAGATCGAATAGCGGGCAGCACGGTGTTCTCAGTGCTGGATCTCAATGGAGGTTACTTTCAGATCCCTCTGGCTGAAGAAGACAGACAGAAGACGGCCTTTAGCCCTGGACCAGGGATGCCGCTATACCAATTTAAGAGAATGCCTCAAGGCCTGTCAGGTGGCCCCAGCACGTTCTGCATGCTTATGTCCAAAGTTTTCAATGGCTGTGACTTCGTCTTCACGTTTTTCGATGACAGCCTGTGCTTCTCAAAGACCAGGAAGGAGCATCTGCTGCAACTGCGAGAGGCACTTCAGCGTGTCCGAGCAGCCGGACTGACACTGAGAGGCTCCAAGTGCAAGATCGCGGTGCCTGAAGTGACTTTCCTCGGCATGCGCTATTCAAAGGAGGGAGCTCAGCCAAGCAAAGAGAAGCTGGAAGCGATTCAGCAGTGGAAGGAGCCGAGGTCAGTCAAGGAGATCCGCCAGTTTATCGGCCTGTGCAACCAGTACCGCCGCCATGTCGCCAACTTCGCTGCCATCGCTGCACCACTTCACCACCTGACTGGCAAGGGCGTGGCGTTTGAGTGGACTGCAGAGTGCCAAGCTGCCTTCGACGAGCTCAAGATCTGCCTGATGAGTCCTCCGATCCTGGTGAACCCGGACTTTTCCAAGGAGTTCGCTGTCTTCACGGATGCCAGCGGCAGTGGGGTCGGTGCAATCCTGAAGCAAGGCGATGCAGTGATCGAGTTTTCGAGCAGGGCGTTCAACTCGGCGGAGAAAAAGTACTCGGCAACAGAGAAGGAGTGTCTGGCCATCCTGCACGCTTTCAAAGTCTTCCGGCATTACTTGCTTGGCAAGCATTTCACGGTGCACACGGATCACTGCCCGCTCACCTACATCGATTCCCAGAGAATCGATAGCTATGGTAGGCTGGGTCGCTGGCGGCTGCTGCTCCAAGAGTTCGACTTCACCGTCAAGTACCGCAGAGGTGTGGAGAATTCTGATGCCGACGCGCTGTCCAGGCTGCACGCCCCGGAAATTGCAGCGACTCAACTGACAGCAGAAATCGGCTCGGAAGAGCTCAAAACTGCTCAGCGGCAAGATCCAGAGCTTAGTCAGGTGATTCAAGCGATCGTCAACGAGCCAGACGTGCCTCCAAGATGGCGTTCAGGACCGCTGCAGCAGCTGAGCAGAATCTGGAGGAAGCTGAAGCTGAATGATGACGGAGTTCTCTCCCGCAAGTTCAACGACCTGGACGGACTGAGGGAAGTTCCAGTGGTGCCGGCATTTCTACGACACCAGTTCCTAGCAGACGCTCACGAAGGTCTGGGAGGCCACTTCGGTGCCGAGAAATGCTACCGCACGCTCAAGCTGACTGCCTACTGGCCGGGCATGGCTGAGGATGTCCTGCAGCACTGGCGAGCAGCAGAGCGACTGCAACAGGTCAGCCGGGCAGCTGCGCAGATTCGGCCAGGGCGACGAGGTGCTGCTGCGCATCGAGCTGAGGGGCTCCAAGCTGGCGCCGTACTGGGACCCCGGCTGGCGGGTGCTGTCCCAGCGCAATCTGGTGGTCGAGATCGGCAAGAATGGCAAGACGCGCAGAGTGAACGTAAACCGCCTTCGGCCGCTGTTCCTGCCGGCACCCGACGTTGAGCGTTTCGAGCAGCCGCCCTTCGCGCACGAGCTGCACGGCGGCGGAGACGCTGCGGACGAGCTGCCCCAGAGGCGCTACCCGGTGCGGAGGCGGATGCCGGTTGATCGATATGTGCCGGGTTGAACTTTTGATTAAATGGCTGCGCTGAACTCATTCATTGACTGTCTTAATATTGCTTAAGTTGCACCAATCACTTGCTGCGTTTTTATTCTTTTTGAATTTATTTATTTCCTTCGAGTCTTCTCTTTTCTTTGCGTGGGAGGATTGTAGTGTGTGGCAATGCATCGTACATATGCGTTCACTTCTCTGGGTGTCTAATGTACATCAACCGCGTGCATGCCTTTCTCTCTCACTTTTACACCTTGGCACTGATTGCTATTTAACTCGTGAGTCAATAAATAAATCGCTGTAAATCTTCGTCAACTCTAAGTCGCAGTCTCTCTGCCTTAGTCCACAGCTTCATTAAAAAATGCATTAAAAAACGATAGTCTATATGATAATGGGATCTATGTTGGGGTTATAAATCTAATCTCACTCAGGGACTAGTACGAGTACATACTCAAGACATAAAACAGCCAATTTGTGCTTAAAAACTATACGTCTTATTAGCCAGTTTCTTTTATAATCTAACTTTTGCTAGTGGGAAGTATTGTTTTACGCCGCAAAGGCAAACCTTATCCCTATCTAAGGGGAAGAGAGAGAAGAGTGTAAAAAAGAAGAATGTAAGAGCTTTACTGACCTGAGTTACTCTACTTTACTTTACTGATTTAATATGAGACATGGAGCCACCAAAAAAAGTAAAGCTGATAGACATGCGGCAATTCCCAAATGAATTGATTGATTTTGGAATCCCGAATACCCGAAAGCATACATTCTGGCTACAACCTAAACTGACCGGCTGGAAGAATGGAGCGTGGTACAATCCCAACAAGCCTGTGGGCGTCAACACGCTAGGACAAATGATGGCGATCATTTCAACGAAGGCGACTTTGACAAAAAAGTATACCAATCACTGCATTCGCTGTTGTGAAAGAGTTGGCTGATGCCGGCTATAGCGTCTCCGATAGCTGTAAGGTGACTGGACACAAACAGACGTGGACGGTAGAACGGTATTTGAGATTTGGTTCGCGACGAGATGCGGATTTGCGGGATATGTCCGATAGCCTGGCACGTGCACTGCATCGTGGTAGTGACTCAACTCCTATATCCCAAGAGCTTGTTGACACAACTGTTGAACTGCCCAAGCAAGATCAACGGGTTGTAATGGTCGATTCATCGATAGTGATGAGCCAGACTCTGGACACTCGTGGAACAACTGATACCGCCACCGCAACGATGCTAACCAACACTACCGGTAAGGGCAAGTCTACAGTGATCTACAACATACACGGTACATTGCACAACTGCGTTTTCAATCCCTAAATCAGATCGAACTACGCGTG
The DNA here is from genome assembly GCA_950097015.1 of Macrostomum hystrix. Taxonomy (NCBI): domain Eukaryota; kingdom Metazoa; phylum Platyhelminthes; family Macrostomidae; genus Macrostomum; species Macrostomum hystrix. Next base: position 603,730 of record CATNEN010000033.1, read on the forward strand.
AGCTGACACTATTAATAGACTGCATGTTTATTGCTTGAATACTAATATCCCTGTTGAGTTCGTAATTAGATATTCCTGTTCCTGTTTCAGCGTGCGTTTATTGCATTAAACGCACGCTACTGGCGTTAGATGCACGATGAATGCATTGTCATTATTGAGGTTTGAACATAGACGTTATATCGAATTTGTCGTTAAATACACGCTTCATCGTGTTATAAGTAGAAGATAAAACATAGATATAAGGACTTCCAGTCGAATTATGCGGGATGCGAGTTATTTTATGGCGCTGTAACTTGGCGCTCTCCGGGATTTTATTTTGTAGCCGTGGCTGGGTTACAGCCATAGACGATATTAAGCAAACCCACTCAACGTCATTCAATAGTCAGTGAGCGACAACCAGTAATGAAAAAACAAAAGTACAACGATATGAAGGGTGACAGGGAGATATGCAAAACAGTCTTTGCGGCAGAGAAACACAGTTTCATACAGCGGATACTTCACACAGGCCCATCAGGAGACACTCCGACGTTCGTTGGCCCGATGTTCTGCACGACCGTGCAGTTATTGAAGACGAACGTGTGTCCGCCGCATCGCGAATCACTTGCCACCTCCGGGACCACCTTGCCGTCGACCACCAGGCTTGACGTCTTGATCAGATTCATCGATGTCCGCTTGTACGCGCGGACTCGGGCCGAAGGCCCTCGGGAAGGCGCGCTGAGAGAACTGGAAGGCACGGACGGAGCGGTGAACAACGGCGAGGCGGATGGCAGGCGTTTCGCTGTAGTTGGCGACATTGGGGTGTTAAACCAATCTGTTCGTCCGAGTTTGCTTAATATCGTCTATGGCTGTAACCCAGCCACGGCTACAAAATAAAATCCCGGAGAGCGCCAAGTTACAGCGCCATATAATAACTCGCATCCCGCATAATTCGACTGGAAGTCCTTATATCTATGTTTTATTGATAAATTCTTCTGCACTTTTGTCTGTAGGTATTTCGCGGGCGGGCGGCAGAATGAGGGTGTGAGAGAGCAGGGGGTGTTTCTTGTTTTCATAGGCAAGTTTTACAAAGTAGGTCGACTGAACTTTTGCTATGGGCGGAAGTGCCATTGACATGCACTGTTTCGGGTTGATTAGGAGTGGAAAGACTGGGAGCTTGAGTGTAAAGATAGATTTAGATTTGAAATTGCATCTGAGCATAGAAAAATCTTCATGGCCGACGCTGAGCCTTCAACAGTGTCCAAACGTCTGCCTCCTCTACTGAACTATGGAGCTTTGCCGAGTGATGAGATGTCAGGAGTAACATCCGACGAACTCGACCTGATCATTTGGTCATCTGCAAACGGTGACAGTTGCAAAGACTTAATTTGTGACTTCATGGCGCGTTTGGAGGCCGAGAATGGTGCGACTGCAGCTGATGTCGACCTTGAGCTGGATGAGTTGGACAAGGCGGAGTTGGAAGGAATGCCAGACAGTTCAAAGAGACAAATGGCTGACTTCGGTAACAAGTTTGTCCATTTTCTTCGCACTAAAAAACCAGCGTACCGACTTGGCTAGCTTGGATGACGGAACGTTGAACCAGTACTTCCAACTATACACCAATGAAGGCAGGCCTTCTCGCCTGCGAGTCTGGGATGTATTCGCGCCGGAATACAACGTTTTCTTACTGTCACCTGCAAGCGTCCAACGAATCTGATGGAAAAGCGTTCGGCATTTGACTCGAGAAATCGTATGCTGTGCTACAAGATACGACAGCACATCTAGTCAGGCAGTCTCACCAGACAATTCGACGCAATCGAGGAGGGCAACATGTTGCGACTTCGAGATTACTTCAATCGAGAGGATGGACAGCGTCTGCAGGATGAAGTAGTCTTTAAAGTTCTGTATGAACTCGGAGAGCGCGGGCAAGAACATCTGCGCAAATTAATGGAACGCGATTGTCTGCAGCGACGAACAGACGCTGATGGGCGGACATATTTTGCGCTGCCTTCCCTTCCGTCCGAGAATCGAAGTGCTGATATCGACAGGCCTGGCAAAGCCAGTGATGAGAAGTACGCTCGCATCTACAATACCGAATTTCTCTATTTGCGCAGTGTCAAATTTTTTTCGCAAAAGTACATACGTATTTTTAACTCAAAACGACTATGATCGTTGACTACTTGAGATCTGTGCGTATTGTGGCAGTGATAAGAAGGTAAGAAGGTTCTTGTGGAACACAGCATCGTCACACCGGACTGCTACGGTATTGTAGTGTAGTGCGTTGGTGTGACGGTTCCGTGGTTCACATAATGCGACATGTCACATACTGGTTGAACAGTAGAAGGTATTTTCGCGTCCTTCAACGGAAGCTGCTAAGATTTCAGCTGGCTAATGCTCACATTGCCCTCAGGCCGCACGTTAGCCAGCTGAAGTCTCAGCAGCTTCCGTTGAAGACTGCCGCGCTCTGCACCCGGTCATCCGTTTTAAAATAATAAAAAAATAATTTAGTGTTTGTCATTTGTTTAATCGTTAACAGTACACAACTTCTTATCTTGGTTATTTCATCATTTAAATAATATGAACTGACTGGCGGTTATGCGGTGTACATTGGCGTTGAGACTTAGTAGAAGACCGACGTAATCGTAATCGATTAGTCTGATATATTATGTTGTATATACATGTATATTGCGCAAAACCTGAGAATAATGAAGTGGACTTAAAACTAAAATTGATGTATTAAGAATAGACAGTAGCGATGTATATGCAAAGTGTTCAAGTATTGATGAATAATATTCATGAAGGTATTTTCGCAAAAAATATAACGACTTCTAAATGGAAAGTAAATACTGTATTTTCGCGAAAATACTGATATGTTCTTAAACGAAGGTAAGGGCAGTATTTTTGCAAAAGTTCTTGAAGTAACGTGGCCACGTCTTATGGTATTTTCGCGAAAGTGCATGCGTATTATTAGACGAAGTGTCCTGTACCTTTTTTACCATAGAAACATTTAGTACTTCTGCAAATTGCCAAGAGTCATGAATGTATGATTTTCGCGAAAAGACTATATACTGTGTACTATATTGAATACTTATGATGAAAAATAATGGCAGTTTTTGCCAAAATACTAACGATACGATGACGAATATATTTTTGCGTAAAAACGTGTTCTAAAACGAATTCAAAATTCTGTATTTGTGCGAAAGTACTTTGAGTACTAAAATATATTGAACGTTTGCAAACAAAAAAATACAAACAGGAATGCTTAACGTAGTGCTGATGATTGTTGGTGATGATATTTTCACGAAAAGATTAGTGTATTTTCAATCACTTACAAAACAACACCAATGTATGTATATCAAATAGTTATAATAATCGCAAGCTTTATAAAATAACAGTAATGAATCATAGTGAATGCATTATTTTATAATATCATTTCAAACTTATGCCTCCTCAACTGTCATCGCTGCTGCTGCTGACGCCTCCGCCACTTCAGCTGCGGCATACAATAGGCAGTCGTCAGCTGGGTCGAATGAACAGCTACTGGCTGCCATCGCTGCTGCTGCTGCTGACGCCTCTGCCTCTTCAGCTGCGGCATACAATAGGCAGTCGTCAGCTGGGTCGAATGAACAGCTACTGGCTGCCATCGCTGCTGCTGCTGCTGACGCCTCCGCCTCTTCAGCTGCGGCATACAAAAGCTCTCGCCATCGCCGCTTCGACCTCTTCAGCTACGGCGTATAACATATGGTCATCTGCCAGGAAGAATACAAAACTATATGATGAATTGTATGTTTCATCATACCCGTAATCATCATAGCCTGGCTCTTCGTTCAGCCCAACGTCCTCGTCGTGACAGTTGGATGTTTCCGCATCGTTTAAAGTTGGCGCTGATGATGATGATGGTGTTGCAGGCATGGCGAGACAATGGGGGCAGTATTTAAAATTTTCTGCTTGTTTAGTTTACTTAATTAATTGTCCAAAGTTTAAACTGCATTGATTGCAGCATATTCTTAATAGCATAAGATTATCAGCAAGCTGGTTACCATAGACTAGCAATCGGGTTTTTTAGTTATTTACTTTACTCAGTTAAGTGGCGTAACTTATTTACACATTTTAGATGATAAATTATTGTTTCAAATAAAAAACGACGACATGTCATCCCTGGGTGGGCGGCACAATGGCGGAGATCGAGATTTCGACAGAGAGGATCACAACTCTGGCAACGACAAACCGATCTCGTGCCCTACCGTCAGTAGCAGCACGGATGTCGTGATTGGCACTGAGCGACGTCGACGAAGGCACAGCTCGGATAGTAGTTCAGACTCTGATTTTGCTATTCTGCCTTCACTGCGCATTTACAATCAGAGATTTTCTATTGTGAACGCCAATCCGACACGTGATTTAGCCGGCCAATTGCAACTGCCGCAGCATGCGCAAGTGACCGATATACAGTCACCAATTATAAGCAGTAGCAGCAGCAGCAACAATGGCGGCACTGGCACTGAAAGAGAGCGCGACAATGCCAATCGTGCTGCTATTAACCTAGATTTGAATGACATGTAGCAATGCTTTTGTCAAGCACTGTTGCCATTAGTTATAATGAAATTACTTAACTGATTAATATAATTAAAAGTTGCAGGTATTTGATTAACAGCCCAGCGGCTGTTAGTTTGAAAAACTTCCTTTTCTTGATACGGAAGTTGATTGTTCGGGCCAGCAACCTACCACTAGGGTGTTTCGCAAACCCACGTTTACTGGCTTAATGCTGAATTTCAGTGCGCTTTGCCCAACCCAATGGAAATCTGGTCTTGTTAGGTGTCTGCTTCACAGGGCTTATGTTGTTTGTAGTTCTTGGGCGCTCTTCCATCAGGAAGTCAGTTCTCTGACTAGAATCCTTAAATCGAATGGCTATCCGTTTGAGTTTGTTAACCGTATTGTTAACCAGTTTGTTTCTGAAAAAGTGTCCTGCGTGCAACACGGGAAGGTTTCGGAGACGGAATCTTCGGTCTCGCTGATGATTTTACCATTTCTTGGATCTGCTTCGATTGAGTTTAAAAAGAAGTTAGAAAAGAGGTTTCTTAGACTGCTCAACTGCAAAATTAGAGTTGTGTTCAGGACTGAAAAGATTGCGCGTTACGCGAGCAGACTCAAATCTAGTGTTCCTCTCCCACTTAAGGCTGGTGTCGTCTATCAATTTCATTGCTCTGTTGATCAGGGTGTTTCCTATATCGGAAAAACGAAACGACATCTGCACAAGAGGGTGAGGGAGCACTGGCTTGGGTCTTCGGCCATTAAAGACCACCTTTTCGTGTGCAAGGCGTGTTGCGACTGTGAGCCTTTGCAGTTGTTCAAGGTGTTAGATGTTTGTAACAATGATAGAAAACTAAAACTGTTGGAAGCTACGTACATTAGGAAGTACAATCCTAGCTTAAACATTCAGCTTGTGAGTAAAGGTATGGAGCAACAACTCAGAATTTTTTGATCTCGATGTACTCGGTGGTGAGGTGGTTGCTCCCTCTTCACTGATTGGTCGTTCAAAAGTTTACAGCATGTTTTTTCGTTCCCTCTGTGTATTTGTTCGCTCAATATTTTTCGATTTAATTTAAATACATTTTCGGTTGTGTGTTTTTTATGGTTCGTTTGCCCTGAAGATGTCCGCTCTGGACGAAACGCGTCGGCAGTTTAAATAAATAATAAATGTTTGTCTTGACGTTTGCTCTTTTGCTAATTTGATTAACACATTTGAGTATTCAAAGTCTACAGTACATGATGCCTGCAACTGTTTTAAACTACTTTTACATACACTAGCTCTCAGTAATACAATATTAATACGCGAACACAGATGTGTGCAGCTAGTCAATCGGTTATTATTAAATTTTACCAATATACTTATACTCTATACACATATATAGAATTTCATTAATTGAACAAATTATCGTGTTATTCTACAATTAGTCTGATTTGCAAAGTCGCAAGAGCAAAAATAAACGTGTAAACTATAATACATAAAATTCTGTATAAATTCTGTATTTTACAGCATTCATTGTTCGATCAAATTTTGCCGTTCCCGAAGCCTCGCTCTTAGACGTTCCCTTTGTTGGATAGCCATCCAGTAGCGAACTCCATGTATGATGAGCTGGAGTTCAGCTTGGGCGTCCTCAAGAAGCTCTAGCATTTCGATGATGTCTTGTGCTTCATTCTCTTTTACACCAGTCACGAACAAGACAGCCTTATAGTCTTCTGCTGACCGGTGCTGTTGCAACCATTCTTGAGTGCGCCGTAATAATAGGCATAACTCATTAGCGCTATACGCAGCATTTGGAACACCGCACTGCAAACTAGGTAGCTGCTCGAAGCACCCTCGATGCGCTATGAACCGGCCAATGCAATCTACTTGACAGCTGAGAAAGAGTTGAAATACGTGCGGCTGAAGATGAATTTGCATTAACTGCATCGGATCGGCAATGAATGACATGTTCAGTCAGTTAGTAAATCAAGCCAGCCTAAAGCAAAAAAATTTTAAGTTATACAATTTTTTAACTTTAATCAAAGTCCCCATAGAGTATACTTTAGATAACACAGGTGAGTCAGTCCACAGACACCTTAAGCGCGACTGCTCCGGCCTGAGCCGCTGGGCTGCTGACCGGGCGGCGGGCTCGTCTGACTGGAGTTTCCGTCCTTGCTCCTTTGGCCCACCCGGCCCTGCTTTCGCCGATTCCGCCGCTTCCCCCCTGGCACTCTCAGAGCGCGGCGGGATGCCCTCACCCGGCGCATCCAGCTCGAGAAACCGAACTGCGCTCACTGCCGCAAACCAGTCCGCATCAGCACCATCCTCGCCTGCTGTAAGATTTGCAAGACCTTTTTCCACAACGCCTGTACCCAGACCACCCGGGAACAGCTCAAAAGGGAAGTTCAGCCCGGACACTGGAGGTGCACGTGCTGCCTCGCGGCCGCCAGAGCGCCCAGTCCGCCATCGCCGAGGGAAGCGGATCTCACCACCTCTCACGGGTTCTTCGCCAAACCCGCTAAAGGTTGGAGCCCAGGTAGAGCCGAACTGAAAATTCTGCAGTGGAATGCGGATGGCATCAGTAACAAGTTGGGAGAGTTGGAGGACCTTGCCATCCGCTGTCAGGCGGATGTTATCGCCGTGCAGGAATCGAAACTCACCTCCCTGGCCAAAACTCCTAAGATCGCCGGTTTTGTTACCATCCGCAAGGACCGGAAAGTCGCCAGACTCGACCCTAAGGTCAGAGGCGGTGGCCTCCTGTTCTTCATTCGGCAGGACATTCCTTTCCGGAAACTGAGAGGCTGGACAGGTGGCTCAACGGAGGGCTGCCGCATCCACATCAGACTCTTCGCAGCTGAGCCGCGGTACCATCAAGCAACAAGTCACCCGGCTCTGCTCTGGCATGCTCCGTGCAGCCAAAGCCGCTATTCCTCTTAAAAAGGTATCTCACAAGAACAAACCCTACTGGGATGAGGAGCTCAGCCAGCTGCGCAACACCCGCAACCAGCTTCGTGAGTCCGATGCGCAGCCGGAGGCATGGCTGGAAAAAAGCCAGGAGCTCTCTCAGCGCTGCGGCGAAAAGAAACTCGAGTTCTGGAAAAATTTTGTGAGTCTGATGTTTGAATCCTCCGACCCTAAACAAGTCTGGCGCACCGTCAAGTGCCTCAGCAACGGGGAACAACCGATGAACCCCAACGAATCTCTGGTGGTCGATGGCCGAGAGCTGCGGACTGACCTTGAAAAAGCCAACGCCTTCGGCCGTCACTACGCCAAGATCAGCACGCTGGCGCACCCTAAGAACGACCGGTGCACCAAAGTCGCCACTGCCCAACGCCTAGCCAAGTACACGGCCCTGGACGCTGAGTACCACCACGACTTCACCCCGGGTGAATTCCGCCGGGCCATCGGCAAGCTCGATCCCAACAAAAAATGCGGCCCGGATGAAATCGAAGCAGCCTTCTTCCTCCACCTTCCTGACAGATGGTTGCAAGCTTGGCTCTCGGTCTTCAACCGCTGCTGGCGCATCGGCCACTGCCCTGGCTCCTGGAAAAAAGCAATCATCGTCCCTCTGCTCAAGGACGGCAAAGATGGTAAAGACTGCGGTAGCTACCGCCCAGTCAGCCTCACTTCCATCTGTGGCAAATTGCTGGAGCGGCTGATCCTCGATCGCCTCTACCACTGGCTTGAACAGCATGACATCATACAGCCATGGCAGGCCGGCTTCCAGCGCGGCCGCGGCTGTGAGGAGCAGGTAGCTCGCCTCGTGCAGTCTATCCAGGACGGTTGGGAAAAATCGCCGCACCTTAAAACCATCGCCGTGCTAATTGACTGCTCCCGCGCCTTCGACCGCGTCTGGAGGACCCGTCTTATCGCTAGAATGATGGATGAGGGCGTCCCAGCCTGCATGGTCCGCTGGTTCTCGAGCTTCCTTGAAGGCAGGCAAATCGCGGTCCGGGTGGGCACCACCATCGGTAAGTGGCGCCGTCTGCCTGAAGGAGTCCCACAAGGGGCCGTCAGCTCGCCGGTCCTCTTCTTGTTGTACGTGAACGACTGGGCTGGCCGGTTAACGCCACAAGTTGATTACACCGGCTACGCTGATGACCTCGCGATCTGGTCCACGGGTCGCAATATCGCGGAGCTACAAGACCACCTGCAAACTGCGCTTAACCGTGTCGAAGAGTGGGCGGGTGATTTGCGCATTGACATTAACCCGGCGAAGACGGAGTGTTGCCTGTTCTCGCGGGACCGGACCGATCGCCAACGTCGACTTAACCTCTCGCTCCTGGGCCAACAGATCCCGACCAAGCCGGAGCTGAAATTCCTGGGAGTTTGAATTGACCACGGTCTCCTCTTCGACAAGCAAGTTAAATGCATCAGAGAAAAAATTCATCGTCGTGCGGCTGTTCTCCGGGTGCTTGCGCACCGTGAATGGGGCTGGGACCGCGCCCTCCTGCCTCGTGTCTACATGGCTCTGATCGAATCTGTCGTCTGGCACGCGGCTGCCGCTTGGTCACCCTGGCTGTCAGCGACTCGCTTGACTGAACTTGACCGGGCCCAACGAGAATCGCTCCGTATTGTCACTGGGCTCCCAAAATCGGCGCCTATCGAAGCCATCTACCTCGAGGCCGGCGTATCGCCCATCAGCTCTGAAGCACGCCGCCGCTCGCTGCTCCCCTTTAAGAAGGCTCTCCGCCGCCCCGCCGAAGACCCGTTCCGCGCGGTCTGCGAGCGCCACCTCGATGTTCGACTTGCTGCTAACAAAGGCCTTCGCGAACAGGCCCGCGCCATCTGTAATAACATCACACCGGCTCCGAGACGCCCCTTTCATGGGGCCCGCCTCCCACCCTGGGAGTCGCTTCTCGACTCGGGGATCGAGTTTTTCTCCTCGATTCCTGGCACCCGTGAAGATGCCATTGACGCCGTGAACCGCGCCATCTGCCTGCGCTGCCCAGCGGCTCTTCTCTACTTCACTGACGGCTCGGTCTCCGGCGGCGTTGAGAACGGTGGTGCCGCCTGGATCCTGCTGAACCCGACGTCCAACGCTATCATCCGTCGGGGCCATGCGGCTGCTGGGAAATGGTGCAGTTCCTTTGAAGCGGAGCTGACCGCTATCCACCTGGCCCTGGAGGACATCGCCGCCACTGCTCCGCCCGCTGCCGCCATCCTTACGGACAGCCAAAGCGCAATTTTGGCTCTCTCTGCCGATCGTCCAACGTTCAACTCACTTCTTGAGAATGTGAAACAGCTGCTGGTCTCGGTTGCCCAGAACACCAAGATCACCCTCCAATGGGTACCCGGCCATGCTGGGGTGCCGGGGAATGAGCTGGTCGATACCGAGGCTGTAGTGCACTGCGTTGCCCTCTCCCTCTGCCCTCTCCTGCGTTGGCACTACAGAGGCCAAGCTAGCGGCCGCCCTTCCGCAAGAGGACGTTGGCATCTCCATTGACGCTGCCAAGGAACGCATCCGCCACCATTGGAATTTCAAGCCAGACCTCCAGGGGCACCTTCTCGAGGTGTTCGGCTCTACTGTTACGCACCACGCTGGCACCCGTCGCCAACAGGTCCTCATCGCGCAGATCCGGGCCGGACATTGCCCTAAATCCGCCTACTACAAGAACCGCACCGGCATCGCGATTGAAGATCTCTGCCGCCTCTGCGGTGATGCTGTCGATCAATTCCACCAGTTCTCCTGTCCAGCTATCGACGCCGTTCGTCAAAGAAACAACATCAACGTCTTGTCTGATTTCGCACGCGCCGACGTGATGGCGCTGCTCTTGGAGGCCATCGACTGGTGCCCCCTCTGACCGGCTCACCGCAGCCAACAACAACAGCAACAGTAGCAGCTTTCCGATGTTCCCGGCGTCGTTCCGGGAATTTGTCGTGGCCTCCGCTGCTGCGGAGTTGGAAGATGCCCTAAGGGGCTCAGTTGCGGCATCAAGTGAGTTGGTGGCAGCGGAGGCCACGATGCCCGGACGGCGCCGGGCGGAACAAGCGATGGCCGCAGCCCGCCATGCTACGCATGGCCATGGTCCGCCGCATAGCTGCGGGCTTGGACCCCTATGTGAGAAGTCGATTTCGATTCTTATTTTCATTTGAATATTTAATAACACATCTGATAACATCTGAGCTAACAAACTAAATGAAACCTAAAACCCATCTTTCATCCCGCAGCCCGGTATGCTATGAGCCGGGTGATGAGCCGAGCCGGTTGTCCTATGAGCCGGGTGATGAGCCGAGCCGGTTGTCCTATGAGCCGGGTGATGAGCCGAGCCGGGTGTCCTATGAGCCGGGTGATGAGCCGAGCCGGGTGTCCTATGAGCCGGGTGATGAGCCGAGCCGGGTGTCCTATGAGCCGGGTGATGAGCCAAGCCGGGTGTCCTATGAGCCGGGTGATGAGCCAAGCCGGGTGTCCTATGAGCCGGGTGATAAGCCGAGCCGGGTGTCCTATGAGCCGGGTGATGAGCCGAGCCGGGTGTCCTATGAGCCGGGTGTGATGACTTATTGACTAAATTAATTTAATTAAATTAATTGATTAATTGTAAATATACTAGTTGGGAAGAGTGAGCCAGTTTAATAGTTTTCACAATACATAACTTCTTATCTTGGTTATTTATTTCATCATTAGAATAATATATATAGATAGTTTTCATTTTTAGTATATAGATGAACTGACTGAGAACGGTTATGTGGTGTACATTGGCGATGAGGCGTAATACAAGACCGACTTAATAGTAATCGATCAATCTGATATATAATATCAAGTTATCTTCATACAAGTTTGTTCAGTAGAAAATAAAATAAGAATAATGACGGAGAACTTGAAAAAAGGTAAATTAAAAACGACAAATAAATTATTTTACGCTTCCGCCAAGATAAAAAAGTTAAGTTTATACAAGTTTCTCATGTAAAAAAAAACATTATTAAAAACTGATAAGTTTGAAAAAGTAAAGTACAAACGACTAATAAATTATTATACGCTTACGTCTTGCTAGATATGCCAAGATGGACAATTAAAACGTGCAAACTGGGTATTTAGTGCATAAAATCGTGCGTATTTTAACATAGACATATCTGCTTGGTACAGCTCGATTTTTTCGCGATTTTTTTCTTCGTATCCACATTTTTTCTTTCGAAAATACAGTCAGACGTTTTTGGCCATAGACACAAAAACGACTGCATATAATTCATATTGTATTTCATGCAGTATTTTTGCAAAAGTTCTTTAAGTAACGTAGCTATATCTATGGTATTTTCGCGAATAGAGCCAGACATTTCATCTATTAGTATTTGCGCAGTGTTAAATTTTTTTTTCGCGAAAGTACATACGCATTCGTAAGTCAATGATCGTTGACTGCTTGAGATCTGTGCATATTGTGGCAGTGGTAAAAAGGTAAGAAGGCTCTTGTGGAAGACAGCATCGTCACACCGGACTGCTACGGTATTGTAGTGTAGTGACTCGGTGTGACGGTTCCGTGGTTCACATACTGCGACATGTCACATACTGGTTGAACAGTAGAATGTATTTTCGCGTCCTTCAACGGAAGCTGCTAAGATTTCAGCTGGCTAATGCTCATATTGCCCTCAGGCCGCACGTTAGCCAGATTTCAGCTTTTTTCTGAAAGCTTTCATCTGGCTAACGTGCGGCCTCAGGGCAATGTGAGCAGCCCGCACTGCTCTGCACCCGGTCATCCGTTTTAAAATATAAATAAATTAAAGATAAAAATAATTTAGTGTTTGTTATTTGTTTAATCGTTAATAGTACACAATAGTACACAACTTCTTATCTTGGTTATTTATTTTATCATTAAAATAATATGAACTGACTGGTGGTTATGTCGTGTACATTGGCGGTGAGACTTACTTATACAAGACCGACGTAATCGTAATCGATCAGTCTGATATATTATGTTGTATATACGAGGGGTTTTCACATAACTCTTTTTAACAGCTAACAAGAATAACAGGAACACATTTATTTTATAGCGGCTTTATTTGCAAATGACACAGTTAAAGAATTTTGAAAATATCACTAACTGTTCAAAAGTTATGCCTCCTTAACTGCAGTGGGGTACTGCATCTAAATACATGAACAGGAACATGGAGGTTGCATATGGAACAACATGAAACAGAAGGACAGCTGTCTTTCAAAAAACTTCAAATGTCATCCTCAGTGGCAACTGAGACCTTCTCAACATAGTCACCCTTCAGTTGGATGCACTTCTTCCACCGGGTAAGCATGCCGTCAATGGCATCTGCATATGTCTGCCTTGGCATTTCGTGAACAAGAACCCGTCGCACTTCTTGCTCAAGGCAGTCACGGTTGGCATGAACTCTGCCCCTCAGAAGCTGCTTGAGCTTCGGGAAGATAGTGAAATCAGCTGGTGCCAGGTCCGGTGAATACAGTGGGTGAGGCAGGAGTTTGAATTGCATTTTTTATTGCTTCGAGTGTCTTTTGTGCAGTGTGGGGCCGAGCATTGTCATGATGAAGAAGCATTGGCTTCACTGGAGTTCTCCGCTTGTTTGGGATATCCTTCTTCAGCTTCTTCAGCAAATCAATGTAGCGGTCCGAATTGACAGTGGCATTTGGCTCCAGGAAGTCAATTGTCAGTGGCCAATGACAGTCGAAAAAGTGCTAAAGCATCACCTTCTGGCAATGGGTCTCACGTCGAGCCTTGATGGGCGGGTCAGAACCTTTCATCGTCCACACCTTGGACTCCTCCTTGGTCGAAGGGTCGAAGTAGGGGATCCAAGTTTCGTCTCCAGTGACCACCAGAGAACGGGTAGAGCTCCATCCTCCATGTTGATCAACCAGCGTCAGATTGCCTTGGCAGGTCTGCTCTCGCTGCATCTTCATGTCAGGGGTGAGAATCCTCGGAACCCACCGAGCACTCAGCTTGACCAGATCCATGTTTTGCATGCAGAGATGGACAGTTGACTTTGGTGTGTCCCACCTGTCAGCGATCTCGCGGATTGTCAGTCGAGCATCGGTATCAATAAGGTCAAGGATTCGATCACCCAGAGCTTTGGAAGCAGATGCTGGAGGTCGTCCAGATCTTGGCAAATCAGCCACATCCGTACGCCCAGCTTCAAACTCTTCAATCCAGCGGTACACTGTGCTCCTGGATACTGCTTCAGGCCCATTAATCGTGCTCAGCTGTGTGAGAATTTCAGCACCATTCAACCTCATACGCCAGAGGGTGTAGGCCGAGCAATGCTGTGCTGTCTTTGAGTGGACATCCATGGATCCACAGATTAAGAAAAAATTCTGGCAAGCTTGGCAACAAAGGCTTAAGCTTGCTCTGCTCACAAAATGAGTATCTTCAGTGGCTGTTTCATAGCGCCACACAAGCAGAAGCAAATGAACATTTTACCATAGATATAGAGAGTGATGACGTGGCACACGTCATCACGCTAGAGATTTTGCGCACAAATTTAAATTTGTATCATTTCTGTGAGATTTCAAAATTGTAGTTTAGTTCGAGTTCAGGATGTTCATGTATTTAGATGCAGTACCCCACTGCAGTTAAGGAGGCTTAACTTTTGAACAGTTAGTGATATTTTCAAAATTCTTTAACTGTGACATTTGCAAATAAAGCCGCTATAAAATAAATGTGTTCCTGTTATTCTTGCTAGCTGTTGAAAAGAGTTATCCGAAAAAGTCATAAGACTTTTTGGACACCCCTCGTATATTGCGCAAAACCTGAGAATAATGAAGTGGACTTGAAACTAAAATAGGTGTAATAAGAATAGACAGTAGCGGTATTGAGTGGGAGTTACTGTGCCGTGGTTCACATACTGCGACATGTCACATACTGGTTGATATCAATTTTCAATTTGACGTTGTACATCGCATAGCTGCTCGTGCCAGTTTCAACTTGACGTTGTACGTCTGCGCAACGCAAAATACAACAGTATTTTGCATAAACGTACAATGTCGAACTTGACATTGCCTATGCAAGTCTCAACCTCATGAGTGTTTTCTGGTATGTCCTTATTATCCCACTGTCTTTCGAATATCTTTTGTATTTTTTAATGTTTCATACTGTTTTTGTATGCCAATTTTATGAAATTATAAAATAAAAGCAAGTTAAACTCGTGGTTTTTAGCTTTTACTGTTTGATTGTATTGGTTTTATAGTTCTCACAATACATAACTTCTTATCTTGGTTAATTATTTTATCATTAAAATAATATGAACTGACTGGTGGTTAAGTCGTGTACTTTGGCGGTGAGACTTACTTATGCAAGACCGACGTAATCGTAATCGATCAGTCTGATATATTATGTTGTATATATATTGCGCAAAACCTGAGAATAATGAAGTGGAATTGAAACTAAAATAGGTGTAATAAGAATAGACAGTAGCGGAATCGAATCGCTTAGAATCAATATGTACAAGCGTAAAAGTTTATATTATATTTTTATATCAACATATAATAAATCAATGAGGATGAAATTCAGTCTGAATTTAATATAGTGAGTCGATTATTCAGCGAGCCAGTCAGACAGACAGACAGACAGACAGACAATGCAGCCCAATCTGAGTTGCACGCCGAGCCAATTGAATTGAATTAAATCAATTGCAGCACTGACATTGTCGCGCCTTGATCAATCGGCCGTGTCTTGACACTGTCGTAGTCAATATATTGTGTGTGCATACACAATACGAGCGTCTAGATGCATAAAAAGCATCAGTCGCAGGTATAGTAGACTGTGATGACTGCACATCATTTATTGACATTGCGACATCGTCGTCAAGGTCGGCGGTCAGAACCAGTTCTGCTGCGGCATCGGCATCTCCTTGCGGCACTGTCACATCAGATAGCTGTTCATCCGAATCGTTGTTGACATCACCAATGATGATCTCCATTGCGACATCAAACAATTCATCGATGTGAGCCTCCGACTGGGCAGCGAAGTCAGATCCAGTGACAGCAGCAGCAACACAATCCGTATTAGTAGACACAAATTGGTTAGCGGCAGGTTGCATCAAGTCAAGCAGAATCTGCGCCATTTCAATGTCTTCACTGTAACCAGATGATGTACCAATACATACAGAATGTGTGCTGACATTGGCTTCGATTGAAACATCGGTCACAGAGTTTTGTGCACATACACCAACTGTCGCTGTTGTTACTCTTGGCGCACAGACAGGAATAAAAACAGGTAGCGGCACCGGAACGAAATACGGCACCTCCACAGTTGGAATTGGCAACATCGGCATCGCAGGTGATCCGATTGGCTCAATTTGCAACATCGGCATTGATGGCGATGGTACTGGCGAGCACGATTGGATTGTTTCTGCTGCTGCTGCTGCTGCTGCTGCTTCAATCGCAGTGATTAAACGGAGTAGATGTGCAAATCGGATGCCGTACTGATCCAATTGACACACTGTCCGCTTGGCGCACATGTTCAGCAGGCTCGTCATAATAAGCTGCATAGATGATGCCTGATTCATCTGCACTATCATCTATGACAATGGTTTCGATTGCTGGCTGCTCTGCCGCTGGCTGCTCTGATGCTGGCTGCTCTGATGCTGGCTGCTCTGCTGCTGGCTGCTCTGCCGCTGGATGCTCTGCTGCTGGCTGCTCTGCCGCTGGCTGCTCTGCTGGCAGTCGACGGGCAATGTAGCGCTCGTGCATGTAGTCGACAATCTCGCCGACCACAGCTGGTAGTGGATCCAGTTGTTCAATCTGGACCACTTCGCCCATTGCCGCTGCTCCCGCCACTGCCACTGGCTGAGCTGGTTGGCCACCGACGCGACGCTGCGGATTCCGCTTACATCTATCTATATTGATGATGCAACATGTTGGATGTTATTTTGTTGCAATGCGGACACGCTAGCACACGTCCACCGGCAGCGACATCTACACCAGCCCGCTGTAGTTGCAGCATCTTCCAGACGGCAATTCCACGCTCCTTAACCGACGCGAATAATGATGGCCGTTGACCAACAGGTAGGACTGTCCAGTCAAACTCGACATGGACAGCTTTATGCGCCTCTATAAAATGTCTTCGCATCATATTGGCGCGGATTTTCTTGCCGCAGAAATGGCAGAAGCGGAGTCCGTTCTTGTCTTCCATTGCAGCTTAAGTATAGTCGTTCGCTGGCTAGCTTGCTGAATAATCGACAGACTGGGTTGTGACTGACTTTTAATTATCGATTTGCGTGCGCGCGCGCATATATTTACCAAGCAACTGCCCATATTCTGTACAGAGAAGCAGTCGGACACATAGACATAGGCAGACATCGTCAACTGGGTCTAAGCTATTTCCTTATATAGTATTTTCGCAAAAATACTGATATGTTCTTAAACGAAGGTAAGGGCAGTATTTTTGCAAAAGTTCTTGAAATTGGAAAATAATGGCATTTTTCGCGAAAACGCTCATATGTTCTCAAAAGGAAGGTAACGGCTTTTTGCAACATGCAGTACTCAAAAGAATTAATGATTATTATTTTCACAATATTTTTGCGAAAAAGACGTCTTCTAAAACGGAGGGGTCGGAGTCCCGAAGGCCCTCATGCAGCTTTTGGCTGAACGTGGGCCAGTCGGTGTTTCTGACATTACGCCTCCAAACAGTCTTTTGCTTCTTATCGGGAGTACCGATGTTGAAGCGGATGAAACGGTGGTCCGAGAGTGAGCTTTCGGTCTCCCACACCTACCACCCCAGCACCCTTGGGAGGATGCCGGGTGAGGCCAGGGTGACGTCCACCACCTCGGCCCACCGCCCATTGTCGAACGTGGGCGTGTTGCCCACATTGCAGAAGTTAAGAGGCGTGCCGCTAACGAAGGCCAGGAGCTCTTCGCCACGGTCATTAATTTTTGAGCTACCCCAATGGGTGTGATGTGAGTTCACATCTCCCGCGAGGAGCAGCTCAAAGTTACGTGCCCTGGCGAAATCGCAAAGGGTGACGAGGGGGGCATCGCCTGCCAGGTAGGCGGATGCCACGAGGGTCAGCTTGTTGGGCAAAATATGTGCAGATTGAATGACGCAGATGTCCCCGTTAGAAAGATCGGGTCTCATCCACGCATTTAAGGCTTTTGCAGCATAGATCAGAGATCTGGGGCGGACAGAGTCTTCCATGCAAAAGCAGTCATAGCCAGCAGGAATGTTACTTGGCTTGTTTTTCGATAACCAGGGCTCCTGCACAAGTACAAGGCCTGGCATCATGCGCTCTGTCGTGCGCATCAGATTGACTGACGCTGCCACGCAGTGCTGGGTGATCCCGGGGATCATCATGCAGGCAGAGGTCTACTTGGAGGGGGACTCAGCCAGAAGGCGGTCCTCCTCCTCCGGGTCGATGTCGGTAGCCATGGGCTCCTCCGTGCCCCGGCCCCGAGCCAGAGGCGGGAACTCGGCGGGGTCAGCCGCCCAATCCCCACCCCCGGCCCCGAGCCCAGGCCCACAGTCTCCCTCAACCGGTGCCAACACCGCTTTCTGGGCCGTGGGAGGGGCGCTCGAAGGGCCCTGCTCGTTAGAGCTGGGCACCTCAGACGCCTCCCCCGTAGCCCTAGGTTGCGGCGCCTGCCCCGGTGGGCCACCGCGCATCTCACTGCGCAGCTGGGTCACCTTGGCGGTTCGCACCACCTCGGAGGCCCGCTGGAGAAGGCCCCGGCGCTTGGTGGCGCGCGCGGAGCGACGCTCAGAGCTGCCGGCAATGGCGCGCTCTGGCCTTTTTGGCGAGACGACTGGGCCCTGCCCCCGCCAACCAGGTTGGTGACACTCAGTGTTGTGGCTCCTGCACTCATTTTGAATGTTTGACTGCTGATGTCGCTGAAACTCTCGTGCCATGGACACTGCTCGCTTCTTAAGCTGATGCAGAACTTTGGCTTTAGCCAACTGTAGTACAGCAATGCATTTCTCACAGCACAGCCGCTAGCTGACTCCTTCGTGGAAGGTGAGCCCAGATCGTCTAGGTTGAATACCTGTCTGCCTAGCAGCTCAGTCTGAAAAATAGATTTTTCCTCTCCGCTTGTCCAAGTAACTCCGCCTCCAATGCTCACAATGTCATCGGCCAATTGAAAATACGGCCGGCTTCCATCGCTCCACTTGAATTTATGCTGATTCTTCGTGAGCTGACTGTAGTACATTCGCATGTCGGGTGACACTCTCTCCCACGGATGCGGTGGGGCGTACACATGGTGGGAAATGTGGTAGCTTCCCTTTTTTACTTCGAGGACTGCCAGCTCCTTCACGATGAAGTCATCATTCTCTCCATCGCACGGGAAGCCTTGAATGTCTATGTACGAGTAGTTCATGCTCAAGTGCGGGTGCCTTAAAACCAGCAGAATTCGACTGTGCTGCCTTTCTTAAATACTTTTTCTTCCCCTATTCAACCTCAGCCACGCAGACTTGCTGCCCAGTCTTTTGGTTGAAGGCTGTGCGTCTTTGCTCTCAATTGGCTCCAGAATTTCTTTTTGTACAGATTTTCCTACGGCTGACATTGGCACATTGAGATTCTTTTGACGAAGCAAGTCACTGAAAGCAGCCCATCCCACAGGCTCACTAGAACTTTTTGAGTCCTTCACTGTGTGCAGAATTAGATCTACTATGTTTGAGGCAGGGATCAAGTTCCCAGAAATATAGCATTTCCCATTCAATTTGGTCCTACGAGCAATCAATTTAGTCCAAAAGGGGAAAGAGACACACGAAGTCAGAGAGACTCTTGGGTTCTATGGCCAAAACTGCCGTTTCGTTCCATTCAATTTAATCTTGGGGGCACTCAATTTCGCACAAACCAACCAAAGCCTATGTACATAGGACATCATAAATTCAAACCTACAGGGAACGAAACACAGAACAGAACAGAGGAAGCCAACAGATCATCATGCTGATTTGTTTGTTCTGAACGTGAAAAAAATTCAGAGAATAGGCACGCCATTGATGCACCGCGGGATAAATCGCATCATTTCGCGATGCCACCCTCCGCACTTTGCAGCAGTCACCGAATCTGTCGCCTCCTCTGCAATCCTCGTCAGCACCACAATTCTCCATTGGCAGAGTGTCAGCTCAGGAGGCGGGTGGTCCAGTTCTTGGTGAACGTTCGGACGCGCCAGCTGCTGCTTAATCACGGTCTTGAGGCAGCTGTGTGCACATTCCACTGGATTGAGGAACGGCGAATAGGGCGGAAGGGTTGCCGTCTGCCATGTGTCACGAAGTTCCTCTGGAATCTGCACGCCGTTGTGGAATCGCGCTCCATCCATGACGATGCTGAAGCGCTGTCCATCTTGGAAATCTTCGCGAGCCATTACACTGGCAATGAGGTGTCCGATGCACCCTTGGAATGTCAAAGCCGTCATTGTCTCTGCGATGATCTCGTGATGTACAAGTCCCAAAATCGGGGAGATGGCTTGGAAGATGTTGACCTGTACTCCTCTCTGAGTATGAATCACGCGACGAACTCTCTGTCCCCTCCGACTGCGGCCCTGTCCACGCCGTGTCCACAGATTGAAACCCGTCTCGTCCACGTAAATCACATGGCAATCGGCTGGCAAGCCCAGAAGCCATTCAACAAACTCCCGCCTGCGCGCAATGTTCTCGGGGCTGTTCCGGGCCACCGGAACGTCGGCATCCCGGCCGAGAGACTTGAGTGTGATCAACTGCTTGTCCAGCTGACGAGCCATCGTGCTTGTGCCAACTTCAACTCCGTGGCGATTGTGCAATTCCTGCCGCATCTGCTGAAGGGTCCACAACGGGTTCTCTTCGAGAAGTTGAACCAACGCGTGTGCGTGTTCCTCCTGCAACTTCACGTGACGCCTGCCACCTTTCGATGCACGATGTCGTTCGCCAGTTGTCTCGTACCGTCTTCGAATTGAATAAATGGTCCGGATCTTCACGTTCGTCCACTGAGCAATTGCTGATGGCGTTTCACCGCGATCAAGCGCCTGTATGATCAAGGAGTACTGGTCTTTGCCGATTTTATCGTATGGTCCGCGTCCTTGAGGCAGTTCCTCTTCCTCACTCGCTGAGCTTGCGCCGCTTTCCGAATCGCTCATCATTCGGACAGCTCAGACAGCTAAGTCTAGTTCGCACCACAGAATATGATTAGCACTGAGACAGATGGGCCTATGACTTGTGCGAAATTGAGTGCCCCCAGGATTAAATTGAATGGAACGAAACGGCAGTTTTGGCCATAGAACCCCAGAGTCTCTCTGACTTCGTGTGTCTCTTTCCCCTTTAGGACTAAATTGATTGCTCGTAGGACCAAATTGAATGGGAAATGCTATATTCACCTCCCCATTATCGGACACCCGGATGGCAGACTCGGTGCCAGGTGCCAGATAGGGTGGCCCATAGACTGCGAGCCCTGGGTTTGAACTTCTGTGGCACTTACTGGCAGATCTTTTCTTCCCAGCTCCTTAGTGGCGTCTCAGCTTTCACCATCTTCGCTTTCTTGTCTTCAGATGCAGTTTCCTTCCCTGCCTGCTTTCGCTTTGACAGCAAGTTCTTCATGGCACTCTGGTACAGGGCTGTCTTCATATCATCTGGGCAGTCTTGGGCCAACAGGATATCATCACATTTCATCTGTGCCTGCTTTATGGCCGTGTCACTCACAGACTCAATGGGCTTGGCACTCCTCCTCAGCATTTCATACTCGGACCCTGAGATCAGAACGATCTCATTGAATTTGTGCATCTCTTTTCCTCTTCTTTTTCACAAGTTTCAGCAGAGTGGGGAGGATTCTGATAAAAGAAGCTTTGAGTAAGTCACTCTGTTATCTTTGCCGGGGAATTCTGCGGATTATATTTTTAGATTTCAATAGCGTCGTCTTTTCAACAAGAGAAAATGGCAAATTCTCTTTCAAAAGGTTGTAACAGGCCTCGACAAGAAAAGTGCAAGCTTCTTTCGGACTCAGCTTTATAATTGCACGCTTGAGGCTAATTGTATATTTGGGAGAGGCAAGGACTTCAAATAAACTTTGATGAGCTTCGAACAGTTCCATAGTTGCAATAATTCAGGCTAATAGCATTTTTCAACCTATATTCTTAAGCATAAACCAGATGTGGCCTCTGATTGGGCAGAATTCTGGCTCGCACTCGCAGCTCATCGGGAGTGCAAGGGTGAAAGTCCAGAAACAGGTAGCCCCCCCCTGCCCTGCGCTGTGACATGCTTGAACACCTCAAGCAGGAAGCCAGGCTTCTCTGGAAAGCACTGCCTGCCCAATGCAGCGATCTGCAGCTGGTCTCTGGGGTTTTTAAGGATCACATAGTACATCGCGTTCAAGCTCATGGTCCGCAACTCCTTGCCCTTGAAAAACATATTCTGAGTGAGCATTACAAGAAAGCATGGCAGGTGATGGGCGAGTCCAGTGAAAATATTTCGCATTGAAGCAGAGTTAGAAGTTTCATCAATCATGTCATCAAAAATGACCAGATCATTGCTCATCAAAGTGCTCTCAAAGTTAGTGGGTAATCCCTGATACAATTGCACACCAAGACTGCTCAGCTCTGCATGCGCTGGCTGTGCGATCCCATAGTACCAGAGCACTCTCCCAGGCTGGATGTCGAATAATACATCCTACTATACTAAATGTTTTGCTTCACGAAGGTTGTCTTTCCAGCATTGGTGGGTCCGCAGACCATCATGCAGCTGCCCTGTTGCAGGCGGACATCATAGTACACTCTTTCTGACTCCATCTCACTTAGGCTTTATTTCAACTATTTCTTTTTCGCCATGAACCTCTTTTTCTTAAGCTGGCTTCAAACTGACAAAGCATTCTGTCATTCAACGGGCAGTTTTCTTTCACGTGTAGATTTCGCAGAATCCATTCGAATGAATGAATGATTCGAATTGCTTCAAAACAAATATTTGAAATGCAAAATAGAGACAGAAAAGTCCGCACTTGTCTGACTGACTGCATTGGATTCGGTTCGGAAAGGAAACTTGAATTTATTAGCAAAAAATTGTGGATGGCACTCAGAGTCTGTGCATTCCAACCGAGAGAATCAAATAATTCAAATACATTTCCATTGTCAACAAAACTGCATGTCCTAGATGTTATTTCATTTAAATATATAATTTCTATAATTTCTATAGAAAATGTTCTGTCCACATAAGATAAACCATTATAAACTAACAATTTTCTTTGGTTTTGTGATGTCTTACTTTTGTATCTGTACATAAATTGAAAGGCAAATATCTTAAGCATCTGGTGGGCCCTTTATGAGCTAAGAATGCAAGAACCATGATTTGTATTTCCATAGTTGTCAATCTAAGAAATATACTTATTATATTTGCATAACAACCACTTAAACCTAGATTAAGCAAGCTTCAACAAACTAGCTAATACAGTTATTAAATAAATTTTATATTTAGCGTATTTATCCAATATAAGTGATATATCACTAATATTCATTTTATTCCAAGCTCTATCAAACAGAAAATAAAAAACCAGTTATAAGTGTAGGCAGTCTACAGGGAATATATAAGGGCCTATATATATAGGCCTATGATTAGAACTATAGTTCTGCAGCAAAGAACTGTTAGTCAATACAAGGTCCATATATGAAAACCAATGATTCAATAGCAATGTTGTTCAGCAAATATCAGACGCAAAAACGAAGCATATATACATGGTCATGGTTTACTATATGCATTTGTATTACGCCTACAGGGTGGAAAATAATTTGTAATATATATAGAAAAACATGGTAACATGCCAATGGAATATCCTCGCATCTTAGATGTGTTGCGTGCTTATAAGCTAAGCTATCATATATACAACATAGCCATGAAAGTCAGCCACCCGTTCTTCGGCTGGCCATGTGCCGGCATGTAGAGCGGCAATTTTAAAAGTAAAATGTAGAATTTAAAGTAAAATTTTAAAATGTAGTATGGGTTAGCAGAACCCTGCCGACACTGGGGAGATAGGAGGGCGGCCTAATGCATTTGAATGGGGGAGGGGTTGCCTATCCCAGAGCAGAGGACACAGCCGACACTGTGGAGATAGGAGGAGAGGCCGGCCTATCTCTTTGCATTGGGGAGGGGTTAACACAGCACAGCTTGAGTGCTGGCGGAAAGACAGCCGCAGCAGCTGCAGCGGCTGTCTTTTCTTCACCATTGGAGGTGGCAACTGCAACTGCCATCAGTTCCTCGAGCTCGGTTGCTCCAGCATGCATATCGGATGCTTCAGTGGAACCCGGTGTAGATAATCTATGTCTGGATGTCAGCTTTGGAGTTCTCGAGCGTGTTCTCGCAGAAGCTGGGATAATGGAGCCACTCTGCAGGAGCTACATCTGCTGACGCTGCTGTTTGTGCTTATTCAGGTGAGCCTGCAACGGCTGTTCAAGATGCAAATGATGCAGAGCAGGCCGCACTTCTGACGCTCCCTACCGCTGGAGTTGTTTTTCAACTGCCAAGCGTTAGTGGCAACGGATACACAGTTACTTTGGAGGGCAATCGCATCATAATTATTCCACTATGATGTATTCGGATGCTGAGAGCATGCTTCATTTGAACTTCGGGCCTATGCTTGCTGGAATTTAAGGCTTTCTTTTTGGTCTTTATTTTTTGCTTAATCCTAGCAATCTTTTATTAGCACAACTGAATATTCAATGAAAATAGTAGCTTCCATTTTTCTTACTCTCGTATCTTCCATTCTCGTAGCTTCCATTTTTCCTACTCTCGTATCAGTCGTTTTGGAAGCCTTTAAGCACAGTACAGTAGCAATTTTACCCATGCCTGCCAATGCTGATTTTCTATTCTCATTTATGCAATTTCTTCAACCTTCCTCAAGCGTGTTGTACATTTTTATTCCGTACTCGATAATTTGCGCGATTGTTAAAAGTTTTTCCAAGGTTATTTCTTATTTTTTACTTAGCTAATTTGTTATACTACTGAAATAAATATATTTACGAAGCGGTGATGGTTCAGTGTCAGAATATAAGATGGAATGATTATTATTTTTCCTTTCATGTGCAAAAATCTAAGCAGTCCATTGGAAATTGTATAGATGGATCTGATGTCTCAGTTTGGGCGTTTATTTAAGTTCGTTCTAAGTCTATAAACAGAAAATTACTACTTAGCAGGCAGGTAAATCTGGTGGACTCAAACTTTGCCTTAAACTTCCTGGGCTCGAAAAAATCGGCAAAGATTTAGACAGATATAGATTTCTTATGAGAAACTGATGCTGTACTCAAACAGCTCGAACTCATCACTTGAGATATATTTTGGAGTGCCTTTCATTATCACCACGATATCTCATGCTACGCACATTTGAATTCTTACGGCTCAGTTTATGCTGCTACTTTTCCAGTCTAGAAATAATCATAGCTCTCACCTCGAGACAGAGCACTCATCTGGTGATGATGATGATGAGCACTCCTGGCTGCAAGAAGAACACTCTTGGCTGCAAGAAAAACACTCTTGGCTGTAAGAATTCAAATGTGCGTAGTATGATAGTTTCTGGGCTATAAGTGGTGACGTCAAACCGCAGGCGCGAGAGAGCATCGGCATGTGGAATGCTGCTACCTCGAACGTATTTGATCTCGAAATCAAACTGCATTAGGTGCAGTGCCCAACGACAAATCCTGGCAGACGTGTTCAGCGGAATACCTCCGCGGAAAAGTCGAGTCAAAGGCTGGTGATCGGTGTCGATGGTAAAGTGACGGCCATGGAGGAAGTGCTTCAGTCGTGAAACGGCCCAAAAATGGCTAGGGCTTCACGTTCGATGTTAGAATAATTTGATTCAGCCGATGACAGCGTCCTTGATACGTAAATGACGGGATGCCATTCCTAGGTAATGACGGCTGCTATGGAATGTTTTGAAGCATCCGTTGTAAGCGTCAGTTCCTTAGAAAGGCTGTAAGGTTGCACAATTGGAGCGCTCGCGATTTCAGCTTTGAGACTCTCAAAAGCCTGGGAGCACTCATTCGACCAATTAAAGGGAACGTTGGCCTTTCTTAACTCGTTTAGCGGTGCAGTCTTTCCGGCGAAGTTCGGGATGAGCCTCCCAAAGAAATTTACTAGTCCAAGAAAGCTGGCTAGTTCCGATTTGTTCGAAGGGACGGACACTTGCTTGACTTTCTCGACCAACCGTTCGTCGGGCTGAATTCCAGCGGCTGAGATTTTAAACCCTAGAAAGGATATCGAATCGCTGTAGTTGACGCATTTCGACTCGTTGACTGTGAGTCGCTTTTCGGCAAGGCGCGTTCGCACCGCGGACAGTCGCTTTTCCAGGACAGCGGCATCTGGGGCATGAACCAGGATGTCATCTTGATAGATTAATAATCCCTTGATGTCGGTTAGGATGGCCTCCATGGTTCTCTGGAAGATGAACGAAGCGTTCTTCATCCCCATTTGCAATCTGTTGACCCGATATAAACCGCGAGACGTGTTGATGATGGACAGGTCTCGTGCTGCTTCGTCCAGTTCAATCTGCCAATAGGCAGCGCGGTCCAGCGCGAAGATCCACCGTAGCGAAGACCTTGGCGTTCTTCAAGCGAGAGAATATGACTTCTACATTTGGGATTGGGTGTGAGTCGGATTTGATTTTTTCATTGACGTGTACGCTGTAGTCGGCGCACATGCGCAACGTCCCATCCTTTTTCTTTACCCATACGACGGGCGATGCGTTGCTCACGGGCCCCTCGATTGGTTCAATTATTCCTAGGTGTTGCAAGCGGTCCAGCTCCGCATTGACTTGCTCCTCTATGGCAATGGGTACTGCACGAGCCCGGCAGAACTTCGGCTTGGCACCTTCGACGAGTTCCATGCGTGCCTTTATCCCTCTTATTGCAGGCAAGGGTTGTTGGCCACTGCGGCTAAGGCTTGAAGATGCAGGCGAGGCGTGAAAAAGGCCATCGGAATCTAGTAAGTCGCGGCCAAGCAAGCCGTATGGCTTGTTCGAGGCGACTACGATCAGTTCTGCCATGGATGCAGGCGACCGCGCAGCTAGCTCTACGGCAGCTGAGAGCTTCCCCAGCGAATGCATCACATGGCCGTCGAATGCTTCGAGTCGACGAGAGCACTTCTGGAGCTGCAGCCGGCCAAGTGACGTCCATTGTGAGCTTGAGAGCACCGAGACGGAGGCTCCGGTGTCGATTTGCATGTTTACTGGCTTGCCGTCAATGGCTATGGGCTCGGTGACAACGCCGATAGCATGCACATAGTCCGCATCGCAGATGTGCATCAGGGGATCTGTGGCCCTTTCGTTGGGACTTGCGTCCTGATCCATTGAATTGGCGGCATAATGCACCAGACGAGAGGATGACGAGCGGCATACATTGGCAAAATGGTTCTTCTTGCCGCACTTAGAGCAGTATTTACCAAAGGCAGGGCACCGGCCCTCAGAATGCGACTTCCCGCAGTAGCGGCAGTCACGGACACGCCGAGTGCTGGAGTATTTTGAATTCTGAGGTTGTTCGGGGTGCCGCGAGTGAGAAAAGTGTACTGTGGACTCGCAGTCCGGATTCGCTGATAAGCTCGCTGCTGAGAGCTGAGGGGGAGGGGCGCTTTCGGCGATCGGGCGAGCTTGATTAGTTGTCGAGACAAAGGATGACATCTGTTCCTGAGTACGAATAAAGTCTGAAATTTCCAAGACTGTCATAGGCTTGATCTGCATAGCTTCGAGCACGCGTTGCTGTACGCGAGAGTCACAGAGGCCAGGGACTAAGGCCATATTTATTAACTCGTCAGAAGGACTGCTAGCTGTCTTTAAGTCGTCAAAATTACAGTCCTTCGCAGCCTGACGTAGGCGACTCACGAAGTCGGTAATGGACTCTTTTGGTGCTTGTCGAACCGAGAAGAAGCGAACACGTTCGGCAATAGTAAGTTTTTCTTTGGGTCGCAAATAATTCAGCAATTCCTCTTGAATTTCTGTGAATGCCAGATCAGTAATGGCTCGCGGCGAGATTAGATTCTGTAACTTTTCCACAGCGCTGAGGCCGCAACAGGCTAGGAAGTTGTCAGCAATGTATTTCCTGTCGTTCTTGTCTTCCCATCCTTTGGCGCGAGCTAACGCCTCGAAAGCGATGAGCCAAGTCTGCGCGCGAGCCGCATGTTCCAGAGGCAGTTCGCCAAGGCTACGCGACGCCATTGATGTGTCTGTAGCTTGCACCTCAATGGAGACGAAGTAATGCTTAATGGGAGTGTGACATGAAGTCCTTTTTGGTGGGTGTATTTGTAACAAGACTTTCTTTATATGTAAACATGCTGAGGGGATCCACAGAGATGCATTTCTGTGGGCTGCGGAACATAGACAAAAGGAGCAGAGCGTAACTTAAGTGTGTGATGGCTGACAAATAAAAGTCCATTAGCATTGGGGCTGGGATACAAGTTCAGCATGCAACAGTATGGCATATTATTTGTTACATCTTCATATCCACTATACTAAAAATGAAATGCTTGGTTGGTTGGTTGGTTGGTTGGTTGTAATTGATTTTCTCCCGAACGGCTCAACCGATTTTCACCATTTCTTCACCAAAAGATGCTAAATATGGGGACAATTATACACGTATTTTTATTAAGCTTAACTTTCTTGCTAAAGGGATTAAATATTCGAAAAACATGATTTTTTCAAAGGTCAAACCATCTTGGCCTATTGAGAATTTTACTCACTGCCACTGAATTAGAATTGCGTCGTCAAATTGCGCAACAACCCCTAGCTGATTGAATTTGAAGCCTGCACTCTGGAGACAAATTTGAAATAAATGTACACAACCAACCGCGAGACTGAGTGTACTCTATTTTCTCACTTTGTTGTACAAAGCCAGAACTTCCCCAGTTATTCATTTTCTTTTTATATTCATTCATTCATTTTATAAGGCTGATTTTTGCACCCACTAACCAACAGTCGGAATAGCCGATGTGGAGGCACTAGGAATAAGTTAGGCTAGGCTAGGGTTCGATTCTGCACTGCGTCAAATCATTTAGACTAATTTTCTGCCAGTAGTGATTGAAGATTATTTTAATTTATTTTTATCATTTCGTAAATAAAATATCATTAACCATAGAAAATCTGAGTTTGAATCATTGCAAAAACAGCGTCTGAACCATGGCTAACCCAGCGTTTGAATCATGGCTAAACCAGAGTTTGAATCATGGCTAAACTGGAGTCTGAATCATGGCTAAACCATAGTCTGAATCATGGCTAAACCAGAGAATGAATCATGGCAAAACTGGAGTCTGAATCATGGCTAAACCATAGTCTGAATCATGGCTAAACCAGATCTTGAATCATGGCTAAACCAGAGCTTGAATCATGGCTAAACCAGAGCTTGAATCAAGGCTAAACCAGCGTTTGAATCATGGCTAAACCAGAGTTTGAATCATGGCTAAACCAGAGTTTGAAACATGGCTAAACCAGAACTGGGGGATAATCGTCAACTGGGGAATCATAGTAAACTGGGGGATAATTGTCAACTGGAGGATAATTGTACACTGGGGAATCATCATCAAATGGGGGATCATGGTCAACTGGGGATCATCATCAATTGGGAGTTATCATCAAATGGGGGATCACAGTCAACTGAGAGATAATTGTCGACTGGTGGATCATTGTCAACTGGGGGATCATTGTCAACTTGGGGATCATTGTCATTGTCAACTGGGATCATCATCAATTGGGAGTCATCATCAAATGGGGGATCATAGTCAACTGAGAGATAATTGTCGACTGGGGGATCATTGTCAACCGGGGGATCATTGTCAACTGGGGGATCATTGACAACTGGGGGAACATTGTCAACTGGGGGATCATTGTCAACTGCGTGATCATCATCAACTGGGGGATCATTGTCAACTGGGTGATCATTATCAACTGGGGGATCATTGTCAACTGGGGGATCATTGACAACTGGGGGAACATTCACAACTGGGGGATCATTGTCAACTGGGGGATCATTTTCAACTGGGGGATCATCATCAACTGGGGGATCATTGTCAACTGGGGGATCATTGTCAACTGGGGGATCATTGTCAACTGTGGGAACATTGTCAACTGGGGGAACATTGTCAACTGGGGATCATCATCAATAGGGAGTCATCATTAACTGGGGGATCATTGTCAACTGCGTGACCATCATCAATGGGGGGATTATTGTCAACTTAGGGATCATTATCAACTGGGGGATCATTGTCAACTGGGGGATCATTGTCAACTGGGGGATCATTGTCAACTCGGGGATCATTATCAACTGGGGGATCATTGTCAACTGATCATTGTAGCGCAAAAAAGGCTGAAAATACAGCTGCTAAAAAGTATATACTGGACGAATTAAAAATATATTTCTGCTCCCCGAAGGGGGGCAAAACTTGCTAGTACATTTACTAAAAACCGACTATTGCGTGGAAACATTTGCTGAGCTAGATGCTCAACTGATGCGCGATCTCGAAACCTTCGAGTTAGGCAAATATAACTAGCTGATAAACTTCACGTACGCGCCTCAGGATCTGATCGATTAAAGAGGTTCTGACAAATATAAAGACACGTGAGTGCTGTATGATGGGCATGCTTTGTAAACAGGCTAGTAAACTCAGCAGACTTTGTCACTTCACTTTGCAGGTCATCAACGACAACTAAATCGTTTGGCTTAAACCGAGAAGCAAGTTGAGCTGGAAATCCGTTTACGAAATGAACAGGTTCATCTCCAGGTTTATTCTAGCACTTGATTATCCGTTGCTGATCGTCGGAAGTTAGGTTTGTACAATGACACCAAAGAAGACGCTGAGGTTTCTTATCAAATAGCTTATCTCGTTCACTTAGCAATCTAAGTGTCCATCCAGTTTTTCCGGAGTTAGATGGGCCCGCAATAATGAATGTTGAATCGTGAGCCAACTGCATGTTGAAAATTTCCATTTCTAAGCACCAAAGCGTTGCTTCACCTGCATAACTTTAGCTACAAGTTTGGCAGCTAGTTTCTCCCTCCAACTTGTGGACGGATCGTTAGCAATTTCATGTGCTCCTGATTCTAGCACCTGATCAGCCTTTAATCTTTCTTGAACGTCAGAATGTTGGTCGTACGCTATGTCGTGAAGCATGCACAGATTATCAAGTCTATTTTTACCTCGTTGACCCTTTGTAAGTCTCTCTTGTAACTTCGTTCCTGGACCGCAAAACTGATATCCGCCAGGTAAATGTGCCTCAAACGGAAAATGGTTGATTAAACAGTTCAGTACGCCGAAACCTCGCTGCTTCTTAATCGAGTTACTTGATCTCTTGATTTTAAATGAAGACTTTCCTAAACTCTTAGCTGATATTTTCTTACTACGTGCCATTCTGGAGATTTTTAATTACCAGCAAATTGCGAATTTGCTTATAGTGTATTTACAAAAAACGAGATTAACATCAATAAAATTCCTCGCATAAAAAGTCTAGACAAGGGTTGCATCTGAGTCTTCAGTGGTGCTCATCATTAGGACTGGTTTTGGTGTTGACGTAGCTCCTTGAAGTGGCGTCATTGAAATTGATTGTACTTGTCCATTGTTTGTCTTTAGAGTCGAAAAATTGGTTCTATAAGTTAAATATGGAGTATTATTTAATCTAAACAGTTTATTAGTCAATTTTATACAGCAGAAGCATTTATTAAACCAATACTTACATAGCTCCTGCTTGACCTTCTTCTAAAATACAAGTTGAAGCATTATATCGAACACGACGAATCTTGATTAAAATTGATCCTAAAGCTAGTAAATAGCTGTCATCAAAAAGATGAATGCAAGCTTGATAGAGTCCAGTGATTGCTGAACTAAAACTAATCCACTAACAAGGTTGCTGATAGATTGACTATTTTGCTGTGTAATCTGTGCGTGGGCTGTCATCAAATTACTTAAAACTAAACTTTGAGCTTGAGATGACATTTTGAAAAATTATCTAAAATGATACCGAAACTAATATCTTAAGCTTGCTATGTGTGCTTAAAGCCTACCTGTTCACGATAAACGTACCGACCGAAAACTGAAAACGAAAAAGTTGTAAATTAAAAATGTTATTTTCAACTAGTATATCAAACATTTATCGTCAACTATCGTCAATATGGTGCTATTCGCACCATATTGTTTAATGGTGCGAATATGCTTGATCAGTGTGGTTTAGTTCATTAAAAAAATTATTTTGTAAACTAAGTTCGAAGTTCTCCCTCGCACACATCGTTCTCGCTAACTTAGTAAAATATCATTCAACTATGTTACTGAAAACCCACAAGCTTCTTTAAGGCAGTACGTGTATTTTAATTAAACCTTTAAGGTCAAGAAAATCTAGCAAATTTTTATACAGTTAATTTTTTTCACTTGTGATGTTTACCGAATGATGAAATTCAATAATAAAATCTCTACCTATGCAATCAAATCTTATCATTGCTACGTAACGTCAAAATTGCTTTCAATTGTTGAATCAAATTACATTTTAACCTGTAGCAAATTAAATTCGTTTCCACATAAAAAGCATCGTGCAGTTGCTATCAGCAGATGAGCTTCAACAGTTGACTATAATTACCTTAATGACTATGTCTTGTAAACAAATTAGTTTGATTTCTATCATAAAAGCATCGTGCAGTTACTATCAGCAGGTGAATTGTGTTCGATTCGCTTCTATAAATACAAGTTTCAAAATTTTGGTCTTTTCATGAGCTCCTCGGCTTTCTAATCACTACACCAGCTAGCAGCAAAAATGTCTTACTACGCAGCTGAATCACTGCTAAAGTCTAACATGAGACCTATCTTCCACATTGGCGAGATCGAGTCGACAGTCAACGGATCGTGTTTGTTTCGATCGGTGGGTTGGAAGTCAGGTCCAGAGGCAAAGGGCTGGCAGCCCATTATCTTCCAGTCCGCCGGACCAGTTGAGCTACTGCGAGGCATCACCGAGCGACCGGAATACGATGCAGCTAGCAAGAATGACTCACGCGATGTCATCGGCATAACGTTTAGAAAGGAGTGTTGTGATCAGGATTTAGTCGATTGTCTTCGGTGAGTATAATTATTTGTTTTACATTTCCTCAGCTTGTATTTGTCAATAGTAACCTACCTCACAGTTCATATAGCCAAATTGTAGAGCCTAAACAGTAGAACTTAAAGACACAAAAGCTCGTCCTCAACTGGGTCTTATATGCAATTTTTCTATATATAGTATTACGCATTCAATCGAATGTATATGCAAAGTGTCAAAGTATTGATTAATAAAATTCATTTATAGGTGTTATCGCGAAAAAAATATAACGACTTCTAAACAGAAAGTAAATACAGTATTTTAGCGAAAAGACTGATATGTTCTAAAAACGAAGGTAAGAGCAGTATTTTTGCAAAAGTTATTGAAGTAGTGTGCATGGCTACATCTTATGGTATTTTCGCGAAAATACTGATATGATATTAAACAAAGGTAGTTGGTGGTATTTTTGCAAAAGTTATTGAAGTAATGTGCATGGCTACATCAATTATGCAGTATTTTCGTGAAAATACATGCATATTATTAGACGAAGTATCTTGTACCTTTATAACCATAGACACATTTAGTATTTCCGCAAATTGCCAAGAGTCATGAGTGTATTTTTTCGCGAAAAGACTTTATACTGTTGTCTATTGTATTGAATACTTGTGAATGAAAAATAATGACAGTTTTTGCAAAAATACTAACGATACGATGATGAATATATTTTTGCGAAAAAATTTAACATGTTCTTAAACAAATACAAACTGCTGTATTTGTGCGAAAGTGCTTTGAGTACTAAAATACAAACAATAATGCTTAACATAGTACTGATGATTGTTGGTGATGGTATTTTCGCGAAAAGATTATAGTGTATTTTCAATCATTTACAACACAACACCAATATGTACATATCAAATAGTATTGATAATCAGAAGCTTTATAAAATCACTGTAATTAATCATAGTGAATGTATTTTTTATAATATCATTTCAAACTTGTGCCTCCTCAATTGCAATCGCTACTGCTGCTGACGCTTCCGCCTCTTCAGCTGCGGCATACAATAGGCAGATAGACAGTTTGCCGTCTCTATTGACAATATACGATATTATCGTATTATCGCGTTGACCATTAATCATAATCAGATGACTGATGAGATCAGTCAGTAATAAAATATTAATACGCGAACACAGATGTGTGCAGCTAGTCAATCGGTTATTATTAATACTGTTATTATTAAATTTCACCAATACATATATATAAAGTATAAATATATGTAGAATTTCATTGATTAAACAAATAATCGTGCTATTCTACAATTAGTCTGATTTGCAAAGTCGCGAGAGCAAAAATAAACGTGTAAACTATAATACATAAAATTCTGTATAAATTCTGTATTTTACAGCATTCATTGTTCGATGTACCAGTAGCGAACTCCATGTATGATGAGCTGGAGTTCAGCTTGGGCGTCCTCAAAAAGCTCTAGCACTTCGATGATGTCTTGTGCTTCATCCTCTCTTATACCAGTCACGAACAAGACAGCCTTATAGTCTTCTGCTGACCGGTGCTGTTGCAGCCATTCTTGAGTGCGCGTAATAATAAGCATAACTCATTAGCGCTATACTCAGCATTTGGAACACCGCGCTGCAAACTAGATAGCTGCTCGAAGCACCCTAGATGCGCTATGAACCGGCCAATGCAATCTATGCGACAACTGAGAAAGAGTTGAAATATGTGCGGGTGAAGATACATTTGCACTAACTGCATCTGATCGGCAATGAACGACATGTTCAGTCAGTTAGTAAATCAAGCCAGCATAAAGCTTAAAAAATAGTTAATTTAAAAATATTTTAAACTTTAATTGAAGTCCCCATAGAGTATACTTTAGCAAACACAAGTGAGTCAGTCCACAGACAAATCAAATGAATACAGGCCAGTCTGGGTATTAAGAACAAGAAATCTTTCTCGGCCAAGATATCAGCCCACAACCAACGCCACAGCAGCAGCAGCAGTAGCAACAGCAACAGCAGCAACAAACTATTCGAAATGGCAAGCAGCAGCAACAACAGCAGCTTATTTCATTTGTTCCCCGCGGCCTTCCGGGAACACGTCCTGGCCTCCGTTGCCGCGGAGTTGGAATCCGCCCTACATGATGCGAATAGCGCCGCGAGTTCATTGGCGGCAGCGGAGGCCTGGGCGCCCGGACGTCGCGGGGCGGAGGCGTCGATGGCCGCAGCTATGCGGCGGGTCAGGGCGGCCATGCTACGCAAGGCCAAGGCCCGCCGCATAGCTGCGGGCTTGGACCCCTATGTGAGTAGTAGATTTCGATTCTTATTTTCATTTGAATATTTATTAACACATCTGATTACAGCTGAGCTAACAAACTAAATGAAACCTAAAACCCATCTTTCATCCCGTAGCCGGGTGTACTATAATGCTATGTTGGCAAATAATTGTCGCAGAATTTCTTCATCAAACGGCAGACTGTACATATAATGCTACCCAGACTGGTGTTGAATATATAAGTGTTAAAGTAAAAACTGCTAGTGAAGTGAAGTAGCACTGGAATACGATTTAAATCCAATCAAAGTGGAATTTCTTAGCAGTATCTATTCTAGCATGTACTATAATCCTATGTTGGCAAATAATTGTCGCAGAGTTTCTTCATCAAACGGCAGACTGTACATATAATGCTACGCAGACTGGTGTTGAATATAGAAGTGTTGAAATAAAAAATATATAAAAATATAAAAAAGAAAAAAAGCAAATTGTTCGTTATAGTTTTCACAATACATAACTTCTTATCTTGGTTATTTATTTTATCATTAGAATAATATGAACTGACTGGTAGTTATGTGGTGTACATTGGCGTTGAGACTTACTAGAAGACCGACGTAATATTAATCGATCAGTCTGATATATAATATCAAGCTAAGTTTATACAAGTTTGTCTGTAGTAAAACCTAGAACTACAGTTGAGTACAGTCGCAAAAGTGAGCTATGTAAGACTGAGCGCGCTTAACATCTACTTTGTGACCGACTGACTGACCGACCGAGCGATCAACCACATTTACGAGTTAATTCCTACGCCTCGACTTCAAGTTTGAAATGTCAGCATTTCGTGGCCGTGGAAAGAAGGCTCGTGTGGATGCCAGCATTGCTACATCGGATTCTAATGGTCTACGCCAGACTAGGATCGTGGACTACTTTAGATCTGAGCAGTCAACCGATCGTCCTACTGGCAACTCAATTAGACCGAGTGGGCAAGCAGCATCGGCATCATTCGCAGCACTGGCAGGAACGGCTGGCCGGGCATCGGCTGCCTTCAATGTTCCCCGCCGTGCAGTAATACAGCAGCAACAGCAACCGCAGCAGCATCAGCAGCAGCAGCAGCAGCAGCAGCAGCAGCAGCAGCGAACTGTTATTAAAACCGCAGTTCAGAAGCGTCGACGTGTCCGATCGACTCTACGCAAGCGGACGCGTGTAGTTGTCGACTTGGATGCTTCGTCTAGCACTACATCGTCGTCTGATGCTGAAGACACTGGCGTTGGATCTTTGGTAGCCATGCGACAGCCTCTGGTTATTGCCGCACAATCAATTGGTGGCGCCGGCGACCATGCTAATCGCATAGAGTCCACGCCTAAAGTGCTATCATCTGAAGATGACTCAGCGGACGACTTGCTAGCAGACGACGTACAGCTGGAGATTGTGGACGAGTGGACGAGCAATACAGACAATGTAGAGTCGAATACTGCCCCTGTTTTGACGGCTTCTAATAGTTCAGCCTTGTCATCGCAGCTAGTCGATGATAAGTACAAAACAGAGGTGGCAGAATTATTGCGCGTAAATGGCGAGTCGACTATTCCTAAAAATAGTGCCGCACTTGGTGCCTGTCCGACTTCGCCAGATTATGCGCCTCGCTCTACACCGGCAATGTCTGTCATCGAGAATGGGACAACATCCGATGCTGATGAACCAGTTCGCGCTGTATTCTCTCCAGCGTATGTCGACGCTTCTCAACCAAAAGCGCAACAGTCGGGACGACTGCAGCAATCGCAGCAGCAGCAGCAGCAGCAGCATCAACAGCGAGAGCAACAACCGCAGCAACAGCCGCAGCAGCAGCAGTGGCGGCAGCAGCTGCTGCAGCAGATACAAGGGCGTGAACGGCAGCAGCAAGATGATGGCGTGGCATTTGCTCCGATAGCCGATGAATATGCGTTGTGTCGTTCGACATCACCACTTCTACGGCTATGTCCTCGAGCTCCAATTACCGACTACGCCTCTTTAACAGCAGAGGGCAGGTCGGTTCTTATGACTAGAAGGACGCTACATCTTATAGAGATTGCATTCATCTCGAGCGATGTGGAAAAATTCAAGGCGTTTCTAGAAGATGAATTGGTAGCTCCATGTGCACAGTTTGCCATCGGCGCAACATCATGTATTCAGGTTGACATGCTGACCAGCGAAGAAATCCGAGCGCGTCGTCAGCAGAAATACAACATGTCAATCCGTGAATGTTTAGGAGCTCCGAATCATCCCAATGGTTTGCTGATGTTCCTGAACCTGCGCCAACCAGAAGATGGTTACACTGTTTACTGCGGACTGCATGCCCTTTTGATGGAATCTGCGGAAGCTTCGGCCTACCTGCATCCTACAATGTGTAGAATGACAGTGTCTGGTGTACGCAGTGCGTCAAGTGCAATTAAGCTAGTTACCAGTACGGACGAGTTTCCAGCTCTTTTCCGCGTTTCTACTCAAGAGTGCAGCTTGCTGACCAAGGCCTTTTGCTGGGTTGCTGCTCATGAGACGTCATCTACTGAGCCTTTGCTAGATAGTGGCTTCATGTTCGAACACTTTCGTGTCAGACAAGAGCTCAGCGATTACTTTAAGGTGACTCAGATGAAACGCGTAATAGCAACAGAGGTGCTAGCTGGTTGCCAAAACTGTCGCCCTACTGCCGCTGCCGCCGCCGCCGCTGCTGATGATGCTGCAACAGCCGACTATGCGAGGACGACCTTGCCTACTCAGCTGGAGGTATGCAAAATATTATAATACATGACATTTTTTAGCACACGTACGAGTATTGATCATTGAATTTTTGCTGTTGTTTTAATTCAAATAATTATTACTTTTGGACAATTAATTAATTAATTGTATGCGAACCTACCTAACAACACAACAGGTCTCTGCTGCTGCTGCTGATGTTGCTGCTTCCGCTGCTACTGCTGTTCAAGTATTTGATGCCGCCGTCGCTCATGTTCCCCGGCTGATCGCCGCCGCCACCAACGTGTGCCCAACTGTAAAGGCTGTGTGCAGCGCGTTGCAATTGCCAACTGGTGTCGTCTATCTATACGGCCCGTCTGGCGTTGGGAAGACACACTCTGTGCACAGTTTGCCATCGGCGCAACATCATGTATTCAGGTTGACATGCTGACCAGCGAAGAAATCCGAGCGCGTCGTCAGCAGAAATACAACATGTCAATCCGTGAATGTTTAGGAGCTCCGAATCATCCCAATGGTTTGCTGATGTTCCTGAACCTGCGCCAACCAGAAGATGGTTACACTGTTTACTGCGGACTGCATGCCCTTTTGATGGAATCTGCGGAAGCTTCGGCCTACCTGCATCCTACAATGTGTAGAATGACAGTGTCTGGTGTACGCAGTGCGTCAAGTGCAATTAAGCTAGTTACCAGTACGGACGAGTTTCCAGCTCTTTTCCGCGTTTCTACTCAAGAGTGCAGCTTGCTGACCAAGGCCTTTTGCTGGGTTGCTGCTCATGAGACGTCATCTACTGAGCCTTTGCTAGATAGTGGCTTCATGTTCGAACACTTTCGTGTCAGACAAGAGCTCAGCGATTACTTTAAGGTGACTCAGATGAAACGCGTAATAGCAACAGAGGTGCTAGCTGGTTGCCAAAACTGTCGCCCTACTGCCGCTGCCGCCGCCGCCGCTGCTGATGATGCTGCAACAGCCGACTATGCGAGGACGACCTTGCCTACTCAGCTGGAGGTATGCAAAATATTATAATACATGACATTTTTTAGCACACGTACGAGTATTGATCATTGAATTTTTGCTGTTGTTTTAATTCAAATAATTATTACTTTTGGACAATTAATTAATTAATTGTATGCGAACCTACCTAACAACACAACAGGTCTCTGCTGCTGCTGCTGATGTTGCTGCTTCCGCTGCTACTGCTGTTCAAGTATTTGATGCCGCCGTCGCTCATGTTCCCCGGCTGATCGCCGCCGCCACCAACGTGTGCCCAACTGAACTGTAAAGGCTGTGTGCAGCGCGTTGCAATTGCCAACTGGTGTCGTCTATCTATACGGCCCGTCTGGCGTTGGGAAGACACACTCTGTGCAAAGCCATCTCGGTTCTACGAAAGTGCTGAATATCCAGGTGCAGAAGCGGTCTAACACGTTTATGTTTGACAAGCTCTGCGAGACTATACACACTGCCATGTTTATTGACGAGCTACGCCCGCAACTGTTTGATGACACATCTGAAGTCATGTGCACACTACTTCGTTTGGTCAATGGAGACACTTTTGAAGTCAATGCTAAATACAAGGCTATTCGACACGTCTCTTGGCTCAATCGACTGTTAGTGCTTGCTGGGCATGCTCCGGTCAGTGCGTATTCGATGGACTTTCAGCGCCGATTAGAACCGACACCTGATGGGCACAAGCGTCCGGTAGTTGCCATCTTCATTGGTCATTCCCTCAGTACCGACTACCAATGCGATGGACAATGCCACCCAATACGCAATGTGTTTGGCGATCACCCGGACCGGCGAGTATGAGCGACAAGACGGTGCTGTTAGCAGGTTTTTTTTACACCAAACTGCCTGCATGCTGCTATTTTATCGACTATATTTTTACTCGGTCATTCAGTCAGTCTTTCAGCTGTTTTTTTATATTTTTTACTGTTTCATTCTGTTTTTGTATGCAATTTTATAATTAGTCATACAAATAAAATCAATTTATATGCTCAGTTTTGAGCTTTTATTGTTGTAAAGTAGGTAATTGCTACTTCTGTTGCAAAAAATCATATTTCTTGCTAATTGTAGTCAATTGACTGATTAATGAAGCCCAACACGAATACAATAAATGTATTGAGCGTTTGCATGCATAAAAATACAAACAATAGTTACGATAATCAGTAGATTTATAATATAACTGCATAATGAATCATAGTGATTGTATTATTTTACATTCTGACGTTATGACGCCTCTGCTTCCTTCAGCTGTGGCATACAAAAGCTCGTCCTCAACTGGGTCTTATGTGCAATTTTTCTATATATAGTATTACTATCTTCAAACGAAGGTATATGCAAAGTGTCAAAGTATTGATTAATAAAATTCATTTATAGGTGTTATCGCGAAAAAAAAACGACTTCTAAACCGAAAGTAAATACTGAATTTTAGCGAAAAGACTGATATGTTCTCAAAACGAAGGTAAGAGCAGTATTTTTGCAAAAGTTCTTAAAGTAGGTGTGTGCGTGGCTACATGGTATGGTATTTTCGCGAAAATACTGCTATGCTATTAAACAAAGGTAGTTGGCGGTATTTTTGCAAAAGTTATTAAAGTAGGTAGTGGTGTGCATGGCTACATATTATGGTATTTTCGCGAAAATACTGCTATGCTATTAAACAAAGGTAGTTGGCGGTATTTTTGCAAAAGTTCTTAAAGTAGTGTGCATGGCTACATATTATGGTATTTTCGCGAAAATACTGCTATCCTATTAAACGCAGGTAGTAAAGGTAGTTTGCGGTATTTTTGCAAAAGTTATTAAAGTAGTGTGCATGGTTACATCTTTAGGTATTTTCGCGAAAATACTGCTATGCTATTAAACAAAGGTAGTTGGCGGTATTTTTGCAAAAGTTATTAAAGTAGGTTATATGCGTGGCTATATGTTAAGGTATTTTCGCGAAAATACTGCTATGCTATTAAACAAAGGTAGTTGGCGGTATTTTTGCAAAAGTTATTAAAGTAGGTTATATGCGTGGCTATATCTTATGGTATTTTCGCGAAAATACTGCTATGCTATTAAACAAAGGTAGTTGGCTGTATTTTTTGCAAAAGTTCTTGAAGTTGTATGCGTGGCTATATCTTAAGGTATTTTCGCGAAAATACTGCTATGCTATTAAACAAAGGTAGTTGGCGGTATTTTTGCAAAAGTTATTAAAGTAGGTTATATGCGTGGCTATATCTTAAGGTATTT
This sequence comes from Macrostomum hystrix, assembly GCA_950097015.1. Taxonomy (NCBI): domain Eukaryota; kingdom Metazoa; phylum Platyhelminthes; family Macrostomidae; genus Macrostomum; species Macrostomum hystrix. The sequence goes on from CATNEN010000033.1 coordinate 644,300, forward strand.
TCGCGAAAATACATGCATATTATTAGACTAAGTATCTTGTACATTTTTAACCATAGACACATTTAGTATTTCTGCAAATTGCCAAGAGTCATGAGTGCATTTTTTTCGCGAAAAGACTATATACTATCTATATATTGTATTGAATACCTGTGAATGAAAAATAATGACAGTTTTTTTGCAAAAATACTAACGATACGATGATGAACATATTTTTGCGAAAGAACATGTTCTAAAACAAATACAAACTGCTGTATTTATGCGAAATTGCTTTGAGTATTAAAATAATATGAACGTTTACAAACAAAAAAAATAGAAACAATAATGCTTACGTTTGTGCTTATGATTGTTGGTGATGGTATTTTCACGAAAATATTAGTGTATTTTCAATGACTAACAAAACAACACCAATATGTATATCAAATCGTTATGATAATCAGAGGCTTTATTTATAAAATAACTGTAATGAATCATAGTTTCTGCATTATTTTATAATATAATTTCAAACGTATGCCTCCGCCTCTTCAGCTGCGGCATACAATAGGCAGTCGTCAGCTGGGTCAAATAAACAGCTACTGGCTGCCATCGCTGCCGCTGATGCTGACGCCTCCGCCTCTTCAGCTGCGGCATACAAAAGCTCGTCATCAGCTGGGTCAAACAAGCAGCTACTGGCTGCCATCGCTGCCGCTGCTGCTGACGCCTCCGCCTCTTCAGCTGCGGCATACAATAGGCAGTCGTCAGCTGGGTCAAATAAACAGCTACTGGCTGCCATCGCTGCCGCTGCTGCTGACGCCTCCGCCTCTTCAGCTGCGGCATACAAAAGCTCGTCATCAGCTGGGTCAAATAAACAGCTACTGGCTGTCATCGCTGCCGCTGCTGCTGACGCCTCCGCCTCTTCAGCTGCGGCATACAAAAGCTCGTCATCAGCTGGGTCAAATAAGCAGCTACTGGCTGCCATCGCTGCCGCTGCTGCTGACGCCTCCGCCTCTTCAGCTGCTGCATACAAAAGCTCGTCATCAGCTGGGTCAAACAAGCAGCTACTGGCTGCCATCGCTGCCGCTGCTGCTGACGCCTCCGCCTCTTCAGCTGCTGCATACAAAAGCTCGTCATCAGCTGGGTCAAAGCAATTGGCTGCCATCGCCGCTTCGACCTCTTCAGCTACGGCGTATAACAAATGGTCGTCTGCCAGGCCGAATACAAAACTGTATGTTGAATTGTATGTTTCATCATACCCGTAGTCATCATAGCCTGGCTCTTCATTCAGCTCAACGTCATCGTCGTGACAGTTGGATTTTTCCGCATCGTTTAGAGTTGGCCCTGATGATGATGTTGATGTAGGCATGGCGAGACAATGGGGGCAGTATTTAAAATGCTTAACTTGTTTAATTTACTTAATTAATTGTCCAAAGTTTCAACTGCATTGATTACATATTCCCAATCACATAAGATTATCAGCAAGCTTGTTACCATAGACTAGCAATAGGGTTTTTAGTTGGTTACTTTACTAAGGTAAGTGGCGTAACTTATTTACACATTTTAGATTCTTAATTATTGTTTCAAATAAAAAAACTACAACATGTCATCCCTGGGTGGGCGGCACAATGGCGGAGATCGAGATCGAGATATCGACAGAGAGGAACACAACTCTGGCAACGACAAACCGATCTCGTGCCCTACCGTCAGTAGCAGCACGGATGTCGTGATTGGCACTGAGCGGCGTCGACGAAGGCACAGTTCGGATAGTAGTTCAGACTCCGATTTTGCTATTCTGCCTTCACGTCAACGTGTTCAGTACGTATTGCATCGTCCAGGTGTCGTGCGCATTTACAATCAGAGATTTGGAATTGTGAACGCCAATCCGACACGTGATTTAGCCGGCCAATTGCAACTGCCGCAGCATGCGCAAGTGACCGATATACAGTCACCAGTTATAAGCAGCAGCAGCAGCAACAGTAACAATGGCGGCACTGGCACTGAAAGAGAGCGCGGCGATGCCAATCGTGCTGCTAATAACCCAGATTTGAATGACATGTAGCAATTCTTTTGTTATGCACTGTTGCCATTACTTATAATGAAATTAATTAACTGATTAATGTAATTAAAAGTTGGTATTTGATTAACACATCTAAGTATTCAAAGTCGACAGTTCATGATGCCTGCAAATGTTTTAAACTACTTTTACATACACTAGCTCTCGTTCACCTTCACGTGGTATATTCAAAGCATAAGAGTTTGCCGTCACTATTGACAATATATTGTCGCGTTTACCATTAATCATAATCAGATGACTGATGAGATCAGTCAGTAATAAAATATTAATACGCGAACACAGATGTGTGCAGGTAGTCAATCGTTTATTATTAATACGGTTATTATTAAATTTCACCAATACATATAGAGTATAAATATATATAGAATTTCATTGGTTGAACAAATAATCGTGCCATTCTACAATTAGTCTGATTTGCAAAGTCGCGAGAGCAAAAATAAACGTGTAAACTATAATACATAAAATTCTGCATATAAATTCTGTATTTTACAGCATTCATTGTTCGATGTACCAGTAGCGAACTCCATGTATGATGAGCTGGAGTTCAGCTTGGGCTTCCTCTAAAAGCTCTAGCACTTCGATGATGTCTTGTGCTTCATCGTCTCTTACACCAGTCACGGACAAGACAGCCTGATAGTCTTCTGCTGACCGGTGCTTTTGCAGCCATTGTTGAGTGCGCCGTAATAATAAACATAAGTCATTAGCGTTGTACTCTGCATTTGGAACACCGCGTTGCAAACTAGGTAGCTGCTCGAAGCACCCTCGATGCGCTATGAACCGGCCAATGCAATCTATGCGACAGCTGAGAAAGAGTTGAAATACGCGCGGCTGAAGATACATTTGTACTAACTGCATCTGATCGGCAATTAACGACATGTTCAGTCAGTTAGTAAATCAAGTAAAGCAAAAAATCAAAACCCCCATAGAGAATATTTTATCGAACACAGGTGAGTCAGTCCACAGACAAATCAAATGAATACAGGCCAGTCTGGGTATTAAGAACAAGCAATATCTTATCGGCCAAGAAATCAGCCCACAACCAAACTTCGCACGTCTGCTACAGTAACAGTCACTAAGTCAGCAAGCAAATGTCAACTTTCCCTTTCTTCCCGGCGCCGTTCCGGCGCCATATACTTGATGCCGCAGCCGCCACACTCCAAGCTGCTCTGGTGAAGGCAATGGAGGCGGCCGTTGATGTCGCGGCGACGGAGCCATGGTCGCCGGAACGGCGCCGGGCCGATGACGAAATGGCTGCCGCTATGCGACGGGTCCGGGCGGCCATGGTCCGCATGGCCCGGGCCCGCCGCATAGCGGCAGGGCTGGATCCATATGTGAGTAGTAGATTTCGATTCCTTTCATTTGAATAATTATGAACACATCTGCATTGTAACATCTGAGCTACTAAATGAAACCTAACAAACTAAACGAAACCTAAAACCCATCTTTCATCCCGCAGCCGGGTGTCCTATGAGAACCAAAGGACCGAGGGACCGAGGACGGACCAGCCGATCTGAGACATCTGACCAGCCGAATCGATAACTGATTAATTAACTGATTAACTGATTAAATGATTAAATGATTAAACGATTAAATGATTAAATGATTGGTGAAAATAAAACGAACATGATTAAATTAGAGATTAAAGCGAGATAAAATTAAATTAGATTAATGAAGTAAATCTCGTCAATACGTGTTATGAATCGTTCTGTTATTTTATTACGTCTATTATTAACATTTGTGCGACATTAAGAACTCACTAACTGGCAAGCAAAAAGAAACGAATTTTCGAGGTGCATTATTCCTTGTACATTATTGTACATTATTGTACATTATTCAGCCATATAAGTTAGTTGGATTCGTTAAAAAAAGTAAAGTACAAACGACGAATAAATTATTATACACTTTCGTATCGCTAGATATAAGATGTTACAAGATGCACTTTTAAAACGTGCGGACTATAGGTATGTAGTGAATTAAGTTGTGCGTATTTTACCAAAGACATGTCTGCTTGGTACAGCTCGATTTTTCGCTATTTTTTTTGTTCTTCAAATCCAAATTTTTCTTTCGAAAATACAGTCAGACGTTTTTGGCCATAGACACAAAAATCGGCTGCATATAATTCATATTGTATGCAGTATTTTTGCAAAAGTTCTTTAAGTAGCGTGGCTATATCTATGGTCTTTTCGCGAATATAGCCAGACATTTCATCTATAATTAGTATTTGCGCACTGCCAAAAACTTTTTTTTCGCGAAAGTACATACGTATTCTTAAGTCAAAACGACTATGATCGTTGACTACTTGAGATCTGTGCATATTGTGCCAGTGGTAAAAAGGTAAGAAGGCTCTTGTGGAAGACAGTATCGTTAGCCATCGTTACCATCTGGCCGTACGTTAGCCAGATTTCAGTTTTTTTCTGAAAGCTTTCATCTGGCTAACGTACGGCCCGATGATAATGTGAGCATTAGCCAGCCCTGCTCTGCACCCGGACATCCCCGTGTTTCAAAATATAAATACACAGGACTGCTATGGTATTGTAGTGTATAGTGATTCGGTGTGACGGTTCAGTGGTTCACATACTGCGACATGTCACATACTGGTTGAACAGTATAATGTATTTTCGCGTCCTTCAATGGAAGCTGCTAAGATATCTGCTGGCTATGTGACATGTCGCAGTATGTGAACCACGAACCGTCACATTGCTCTGCACCCGGTCACCCGTTTCAAAATATAAATAAATAATAAACAAAAATAATTTAGTGTTTGTAATTTGTTTAATTGTTAATAGTACACAACTTCTTGTCTCGTTTATTTTATCATTAAAATAATATGAACTGACTGGCGGTGTTATATGCGATGTACATTGGCGCTGAGACTTATTACAAGACCGACGTAATCGTAATCGATCAGTCTGAGATATTATGTTTGTATTTATATTGCGCAAAACCTGAGAATAATGAAGTGGACTTAAAGCTGAAATTGATGTTATTCAATTCGTTTGTTATTATAAAATTGATATAATCAAATCGCGTAAAAGTTTATATTTTTTAGTTTTTTATTACACCAACGTATATTAAATCAGGCGATTAAATCAAGTTCAGTCTTAATTATACCATAATAAGTGGTAACTTAAGTGAGTCATTATAAGTGAGTCAGTCGATTATTCAGCAAGCCAGCCAGCCAGCCAATCAGCCAGTAGACGTTCAAAGATGCCCAATCTGAGTTGCACGCAGAGCCAATTGAATTGAATGAAATCAATTGCCGCACAGACATTGTCGCGTCTTGATCAATCGGCCGTGTCTTGACACTGTCGTAGTCAATATATTGTGTGTGCATATACAATACGAGCGTCTAGATGCATGCAAAGCATCAGTCGCAGGTATAGTCGATTGCGATGACTGCACATCACTTATTGACATTGCGACATCGTCGTCAAGGTCGGCGGTCAGAACCAATTCTGCTGCGGCATCGGCATCTCCTTGCGGCACTGTCACATCAGATAACTGTTCATCCGAATCGTTGTTGACATCAGCAATGATGATCTCCATTGCGACATCAAACATATCATCGATGTGACTTGCTTCGGAATGGGCAGCGAAATCCGATCCAGCAGCAGCAGCAACACAATCCGTATTGGTAGACAGAAATTGCATAGCGGCAGGTTGCATCAAGTCGAGCAGAATCTGCGCCATTTCAATGTCATCACCGTGACCGGATGATGTACCAATACACACTGACTGCGTGCTGACATTGGCTTCGATTGAAACATCGGTCACACCGTTTTGTGCACTGACACCAACTGTCGCTGTTGTTACTCTTGGCGCACAGACAAGAATAAAAACAGGTAGCGGCACCGGAACGAAATACGGCACCTCGACAGTTGGAATCGGCAACATAGGCATCGCTGGTGATCCGATTGGCTCAATTTGCAACATTGGCATTGATGGCGATGGTACTGGCGAGTGATCCGATTGGATTGTTTCTGCTGCTGCTTCAATCGCATTGTGATTAAGCGGAGTAGATGTACAAATTGGATGCCGTACTGATCCAATTGACACGCTGTCCGCTTGGCTCACATGTTCAGCAGGCTCGTCAGTACTTGTTGCATAGATGATGCCTGATTCAGCTGCGCTATCTTCTATGATGATAGTTTCTGCTGGCTGCTCTGCTGATGGCTGCTCTGCTGCTGGCTGCTCTGCTGCTGGCTGCTCTGCTACGGGCTGCTCTGCTACTGGCTGCTCTGCTGCTGGCTGCTCTGCTGCTGGCAGTCGACGGGCAATGTAGCGCTCGTGCATATAGTCGACAATCTCGCCGACCACAGCTGGTAGTGGATCCAGTTGTTCAAGCTGGACCACTTCGCCCATTGCCGCTGCTCCCGCCACTGCCACTGGCTGAGCTGGTTGGCCACCGACGCGACGCTGCGGATTCCGCTTACATCTATATAGATGATGCAACATGTTGGACGTTATTTTGTTGCAATGCGGACACGCTAGCACACGTCCACCGGCAGCGACATCCACACCAGCCCGCTGTAGTTGCAGCATCTTCCAGACGGCACTTCCACGCTCCTTAACCGACGCGAATAGCGATGGCCTTTGACCAACAGGTAGGACTGTCCAGTCAAATTCGTCATGGACAGCTTTATGCGCCTCTATAAAATGTCTTCGCATCATATTGGCGCGGATTTGCTGGCCGCAGAAATGGCAGAAGCGGAGTCCGTTGTTGTCTTCCATTGCAGCTTAAATATAGTCGTTCGCTGGCTAGCCTGCTGAATAATCGACAGAGTGGTCGTTGTGGCTGAATTTTAATTATCGATTTGCGTGCGCGCGCGCATATATTTACCTAGCACTGCTCATATCCTGTACAGAGCAGCAGTCAGACACATAGACATAGACAGGCATCGTCAACTGGGTCTAAGCTATTTCCATATATAGTATTTTCGCGAAAATACTGATATGCTCTATAAACAAAGGTAAGGGCAGTATTTTTGCAAAAGTTCTTGAAGTAGTGTGCATGGCTACATCTTATGGTATTTTCGCGAAAATACTGCTATGCTATTAAACAAAGGTAGTTGGCGGTATTTTTGCAAAAGTTCTTAAAGTAGTGTGCATGATTACATCTTTGGTATTTTCGCGAAAAGACTGCTATGCTATTAAACAAAGGTAGTTGACGGTATTTTTGCGAAAATTCTTAATGTAGTGTGCATGGCTACATCTTATGGTATTATCGCGAATGCAGATACGCGGCGGTTGAAGACAATAAGAAGACAATATTTTTGCGAAAGTACTTTAAGTATTCATGATGACTATATCTAATGGTAATCAATAACCAAATATGACTTGACTTCATTATATTTTATTATTATTCATGCCGCGAATACAACTTGCAACAGGTTCACTCATGTATTTTTGCTTGAGCGAATTAATTGGGTTAAATAAATAGCTGGCATTAATTAAACGGCGAACAGAAAACTACAATTAGCTGTATTAAGTCTACCTAAAACTAGTGCTGCTACTGCTGCTGCTGCTGCTGTTACTGCTCAATTCGATATCGGCGGCTCCGGAGCAACTCTCGCAGTCTAGCCCTTTGCTGTACGCCGCGCCAGTAGTCCAGGCCGTGTAGAATGTGCTGCAGCTCCAAACATGTGTCCTCCAGCAGGCCTAGCAGCTCGGCCAAGTCGAAGGCCTCGTTCTCTGTTAGGCAGGTCACCTCAAGGATGGTCTCGTAGCCCGCAGCTGTCTTGTGTTGTAGCAGCCAGTCCAGGAGGCTCTTCATCAGGGTGTGCAGCTGGGTGACGTTCAGCTAAGCAGTCGGGCAGTGGCGCTGCAGGCAGGTTAGCTGCTCCAATCGTCCTCGGTAAGTCAGGAACGGGGCCAGACAGGCGATGTCGCATCTGGCCAGGAGTGCCACGGTGGCCGGCGAGCCGAACAGCGCCACAAGGTTCTTAAAGTAGTGTGCATGGCTACATCTTATGATATTTTCGCGAAAATACTGCTATGCTATTACCGTAAACAAAGGTAGTTAGCTGTATTTTTGCAAAAGTTATTAAAGTAAGTAGTGTGCATGGCTACATATTATGGTATTTTCGCGAACGTAGATACGTATTCTCAGACAAAGTGACTTGTACTTTCTTACCATCGACAAATTTAGTATATTTCTGCTAATTGTCAATAATCACGAATGATTTTTTCGTGTATCTGTGGCTTTTAAGAAAACGAGAATAGTTTAATCTCAGTTTAATCAGATGATAATCAAATGATTTCATTTGTTAATTTATTTATTTACTAACGAAATAATCACAGTGTTGACAATCATTAGCATCTTAACAATATATAAGAGAGCAACAAACAGAACATATGAGATTCTCGGTTGTAAAGGGACGGGTATTAGTGGGGGTATCACAATTGACACAATTGATAATTGATAATTTTGGCAAATCAGACAATCAGCACATATAAAGTCAGGTGACACGACTGGGACAATATGAGCATTCAGATGTCCAGTCTAGTTCTCGAACTGATCAGGCGCCCAGATCGCGTCCTGTATTCCGTTCGACGAACCATGAGTAGCTCAGAATCCGAGCTGGTCTCATTGTCATTGCTGACGTGCTGTTGTTCACCATCATCACCTTCTTCGTCGATATCGTCGTGAACGTTGCCTTGTCCAGCCGATGCTCCAAACATCGGCGGTTGACTAAGACTGCGTCGTCTAGACGATGTAGACGAAATAGGCGATGGTGTTGCTGAATCGATGGCCGGCTTTGTCGACTCGGTGTTGTCCGTTGTTGAACATCTAGGACTAACCGTAGCGGGTCGCATTGTCGACATTCGAGGTCGCTTCTTGTCAGTGGCCTTGCAAATGGACGACCGTCGAGTGCGTCGCTTGCGTGTGCGTTGACTATGTGGCATCACAATGTCATCAGCAGGTAGAGGAGATGCAGCCGATGAATTGGTTGCGTCCAGATCAACGCTACAGGCGGCAGAGCGACGACGATTCGTGTCGTTTTCGGCTGTTGGATGTCGTTGATGTCGACGATCAAGTGGCCGATTGTGACAGAATGTCTCGAAGCATCCTCTGACGTCGTCGGCGACCATCAGATTGGCCTGCTGTTTGGCCAGGCGTCCATACGCATTGACGACACAGTTGCGCGATGTGTCGTACAGTGGCACCAGCTGGTCTAGCTTGTCGGGATGCGCATGCACATATGCCGACAGTACATTTCGACGACCATCGCCCATGCGATAGGGCCGATCGATGACCAACTCGGCGCCCTGCTTGACAAGCGTGCTGAAACTTGTCGAGTCACGCTGCTTGCCACGATGCGTAGGAAACAGCAGACATTTGCCTGGCCTGACATGGATGTTGCACTCGGCGAAGTATGGCAATAGAAAGTTGTCTATCCATTGCAGTAGACATTCGCCGACTTTGCGTGGCGCAGTCCAGCTTGCACCTTTACCACGACCGCCCTTTTTGTGTGCCACTTCGGTAGGCGGCAGGACTGTGACAATGGTGGAGGACGTTGATACGCCGCTATTGAGTGCAGCATCCAAATAGCAACGCCGAATCGCGACCCATGGACGTAGTCGATTGGCATGGACAATTGCTGCACAGAAGAAGGCCAGTTCACGCGTGATCGGCATAATAAATGTATTCCATTTGCCGACGACGTTGGCCATTCGACGTGCACATTGTCCAATGCGACCCCAGTAGCCCTTCACGGGTAGATGAGACCACGAATGTTTGGCGACCATATCAATCAGGCAGTCTAGCCGGTTGTGAATGATGCGCCATTCGTCAGCGGTCAGGAACTTATCCGTGTAGGACAGCTGGCGTTCGTCATCGCGCAGGTGATAAATATTCTCTTGCCGTTGACGAATCAATCCAATGCAAGCCTGTACATGTTAAAGGGTTATGAAAGAGAAAGTACATGCAGTAGCTTCTACAATTGTTCGTGATATATCAACTAACATAGTATACAATATGCGACACAACAACACTGCTCACCATGATTGATTCGATGCGGCTAGTCAACAGACCAGATACTGCAGTCTGATGATAGAGAATACCATCTTTGCGCGGGTCAGGACAGGCAGGCAATTCTGACGCGGCCTTGACAATGTCGGCATGCACGTTGGCAAACAATCCATCTGGTGGCGAGGTCAATTGGAACGCGTTCATAACACTAGGAGCACCGAAGTCGTTGTTGGCTGCTAGAAACTTCTTCGCGCCGCTCAATATGTTATGAAGCTCGTTCATTCGCTGTCCAACAGTCGATGGTTTCCAGATATGGCGCTTCACCATCTCGTCCAAATCGAATTGGATGCGCGCTGGATTGATGAACCACATCTCGACTGTGACATTGATTGCGTGTAGGAGACGACTAGTTGTAGCATGATAGTTCCGCTGGATTGCTTTCCTACGGCTAACATGCGATGCGTTCTCTTCTACACAGCAATGACCCTTGAACCAGATGTCGCCGACATTGTCTAGTTGCTTGTACATGTGTTCAGATGCAACGTGGTAGTCTGGGCCGTCGAAAACAACAAGCCGAGACGTCTTGTGCCTCCGTTGCAATACAAGCTCCTCTTCACTGACAGAAGCATCAGTATTTTCCACGTCAGATTTAGAGGTCTGAGTCTCTGCTTGTCGCTGACTGACAGCATTGGTGACTCCGACCGGAACATAGTCTGACGTATACTGGAGAATTGCTTCTGTCAGATTGACCAGATTCTGCAAGCTAGTACACACGCGCGGATGCTCAGCGTTGTGGGCTTTCTGCAGAATCTCGTTGAGGCCGGCCGCATTCAGACGCAGTCCATTGATAAACTCTGTTTGACAGGAAAGTTATAAATATTTGTTGATTATTTTTTATGTCTTTACGTGTAAATTAAAAAATGTAAAGGCATGTACAACAATATTTTAGACCACTTACTGATCGCTGCCACATTGTCGTTGACATTAATGAACTCCGGCATCGTACTCGTTTCGTTTTGCAGTCGCTCGATGTCGTGACTGACAATATCGGCCGTGAACGAAGATGGTCCGGCCCGATCGAAACTCGCCAACACCGGTGCTACTGACAGTGAGCATTGATCTGACTGAGAAGTAGCTTTGGACTGTCCTGCAGAAGACGATCCCGCAGAAGACGCTAACACGACAATAGGCAGCTCAATGTTTGCACCCGCGTCTATCAAATCAGACGAAGAGTCGTCGCTGTCACTTGACGAACGGGTTGCATTTGCTACCTCTGTAATTGCCGGTTTACGCTTGCATGACCTGGCAATGTGTTTAGTGAGATGCCGAACACCTTTGCCACAGTATTGACAATAAGGCGAATCTGGATTGGATCCATCCCGACGTAACCGGATGATATTCCATACAGTTTTCGCCTTAATGTGATACGATGCAGTCGCTGCGGGTCGTCCAACCTCCGGAATTGTGCTCCAATCAAAACTCGAAACGAAGTCTGAATGATTTGTAATAAAGTGCCTTACAACATTCTTCTTCCGAATTGAAGCTTTGCAGACTGGGCACGTATCCATTTCGCTGGTTATTGTTTGATGCTGTTCCAAAGTGCTTATGACAGAAGAACGTTTACACAGATTTGTAAGCGAGCGCGCTCGGCTTCTGACTTAAGCTGCTATCGTGACCCGTACGACAGTTTAATCACATAAACTATCATTCAAGGTTTGTCTATGGCGAAAAAGCATAATATTGAACTCATAATATATTTAACGTTGCTATATTGTCTACTCATAGTAGAGTAGGTAGTTTCGAACAGCAGATGAACATAAACACGAATAATTAATTGATTTCTGATTTATGTCAACAATTTTAATCTGTATGTTGAGAAAGCACTTAAATTATTGTTGATTATTCCAGAGGTATTTTCGCAAAAGTACATATGTATTCTCAAACGAAGGTCCATGTAGTCTTTTTGCGAAAATACTTTAGTGTCAATCAATATGACTACTGTTTCTGATGGTATTTTCGAAAAAAAACATGTGTCCTAAACGAAAGTAAAGGCATTATCAAAAGAAGGTAACAACCGTATTTGAGCAAAAGTACGTTCATAATAATAATAAATATTTATTTTCATAAGTAGTAAATTATTAGCTGATTTTATTTATTTATAAAAATGTGTATTAGTGACTGGGATTCGAACCCGAGCCACTGGTATCGTAAAAGAATGCTTGTGACCTGCACGCCAGATCACTAGCAATTGAATAGTGTGTTATCTGGCTATTTATATTGATTTTCTTTCGGATGTTGGATAATGTAACGGAATGATAAGATTTATTGAGAGAATATAGATAATACTGCTGATATTGCTATCGCGAAAATTATTCAAATGTAGTACCGTTGTTCATACAGGGCTAGGTATTTTCGCGAAAGTACATTTTCGCGTTATACTTTTGCGGGCCAAGTCATTCGGGCCGAAAGCTACTGCCGCCAGCCCGCCCAGGACGTCCTTCTGCTCACCCTGCAGGGCCCGTTCAGGCGCGGCCAGGCTCGGACCCGCCGCTACGACTGCGTGCTGAGCGACGCCAGGGCGCCCGACACTGCCACCGGCGCGGACCATGTTCGCGCGCTGGCTCTGCGGCGCATCATTTGACGCCGCCCCCTTACGTTTGGGGCTTGCTAAAATTGTTGTTGTTGTTTTGCGAAAGAACATATTAAGGTAAATATGTTCTTGCGTCTATGTAAACTCGTGCATTCGCGAAAGCACAATAAAATAGTTCAGGATCAGGACAAAGAGTTATATTAGTAATATTAGTACTTTCGCAAACAGGACTACATGCTCCGCAGTGCCCGAGTGCGAAAAGACATAAGCTTAGCTGTTATAATTATAGAAATACACTACGGAGATTAAAAAAAAGGTCATTTGGCATATCCGTCCGTATTTTCGCGAAATGACCACATGAGCTGTTCTATTTTTAGAAATACACTACGGAGATCAAAAAAAGGTCATTCGACATTATTTGCGAAATCAATCACGAAGTTGAGGCAGATTGATTGAAGATATTGTCCGCCCATAGACTTCTATTGAAAACTGACTGAAGATATTGTCCGCCCATTGATTTCTATTGAAGTGAAGATAATGTCCGCCTACTGAAGGAAGATATTGTCCCATGTAGTTAATATGCTAGTGCCATAGACGGTTGGGTCTGTAGTGCGGCCTTGAGTAGCGGATTTCCGACTTTCAGCACTTGTACATAGGGGAATCCACAGTCTAAGCTGGGGTCCACCGGACAAAATCTTCAGTTTGTTGGGGTCCGCAGGACATTATCTTCAATGCATATTTTGTTGCAATGCGGACACGCTAGCACACGTCCACCGGCAGCGACATCTACACCAGCCCGCTGTAGTTGCAGCATCTTCCAGACGGCACTTCCACGCCCCTTAACCGACGCGAATAATGATGGCTGTTGACCAACAGGTAGGACTGTCCAGTCAAACTCAAAAACATAAACAGCTTTATGTGGCTCTATAAAATGTCTTCACATCATATTAGCGCGGATTTGCTGGCCGCAGAAATGGCAGAAGCGGAGTCCGTTGTTGTCTTTGATTGCAGCTTTATAAATATAGTCGTTCGCTGGCTAGCTTGCTGAATAATCGACAGACTGAGTTGTGGCTGAATTTTAATTATCGATTTGCGTGCGCGCGCGCGCATATATTTACCAAGCACTGTCCATATTCTGTACAGAGAAGCAGTCGGACACATAGACATAGACAGACATCGTCAACTGGGTCTAAGCTATTTCCTTATATAGTATTTTCGCAAAAATACTGATATGTTATTAAACGAAGGTAAGGGCGGTATTTTTGCAAAATTTCTTGAAATTGGAAAATAATGGCATTTTTTCGAAAATACTAACGATACGATGGACGAACAATTTTTTTCGCAAAAATGCTGATATGCATTTTTGCGAAGAGGGCAGCAAAGAGGGCAACATGCAGTACTGAAAAGAATTGATGATTAATATTTTCACAATAAAGACCTGTTCTAAAACCAATATGAAATGCTGTATTTGTGCGAAAGTACTTTAAGTATTCATGATGACTATATCTAATGGTAATCAATAACCAAATATGACTTGACTTCATTATATTTTATTATTATTCACGCCGCAAATACAATTTTAAACAGGTTCACTCATGTATATTTGCTTGAGCGAATTAATTTGGTTAATTAAATAGCTGGCATTAATTTAACGGCGAACAGGAAACTACAATTAGCTGTATTAAGTCTAGCTAAAACTAGTGCTGCTGCTGCTGCTACTGCTCCATTTGATATTGGCGACTCCGGAGCAACTCTCGCAGTCTAGCCCTTTGCTGCACGCCGCACCAGTAGTCCAGGCTGTGCAGAATGTGCTGCAGCTCCGAGCAGGAGTCCTCCAGCAGGCCTAGCAGCTTGGCCAAGTCGAATGCCTCGTTCTCTGTTAGGCAGGTCACCTCCAGGATGGTCTCGTAGCCCGCAGCTGTCTGGTGTTGTAGCAGCCAATCCAGGAGGCTCTTCAGCAGGGTGTGCAGTTGGGTGGCGTTCAGCTAAGCAGTCGGGCAGTGGCGCTGCAGGCAGTTTAGCTGCTCCAATCGTCCTCGGTGCGCCAGGAACGGGGCCAGACAGGCGATGTCGCATCTGGCCAGGAGTGCCACGGTGGCAGGCGAGCCGAACAGCACCACAGGATGCGCATTCATCGTGGTTCTACGCAACCAATAATGTCGTGAGTGCAACAGTAGTGCGTCTAACACTAGCAGAAGTAAAAAATTTTTCGAGAAAAAAACATATGTTCTTAAACGAAGGAAACGGCAGTATTTTTGCAAAAGTTCTTGAAGTAGCGTGCATGGCTACATCTTATGGTGTTTTCGCAAATGCAGATACGTATTCTCAGACAAAGTAACTTGTACTTTTTTACCATAGACACATTTAGTATTTCTGCAAATTGCCAAGATTCATGCATGTATTCTTTTCGCGAAAAGAAAATATGTTCTAAATTAAATACTTATAAATGAAAAAAAGTGTCAGTTTTTGCGAAAATACTAACGATAATATGAAGACTATATTTTTCGCGAAAACGCTCATATGTTCTCAAAATGAAGGTAACGGCAGTCTTTTTGCACCATGCAGTACTCAAAGAAATTGATTATTATTAGTTCCACATTATCTTTGCGAAAATTTAAGTATTCTAAAACGAATACGAAATGCTTTATAGGTGCGAAAGTACTTTGAGTATTCATGATGACTATTTGTAATGGAAATCAAATATCAAATATGACTTACTTGAACTATTCACATATTTATTTTCTTATTATTTAATGTTTTCCTGTTCTTTATTAGGTGTTCATTATTTCAGAGGTATTTTTGCGAAAGTACATACACATTCTCAAACGAAGGTTAAGGTAGTCTTTTTGCGAAAATATTTTATTAGTGTTAATATGATTACTGCTTCTGATGGTATTTTCGCGAAAAGACATGTGTCCCATATGTGTATTTTCGCGAAAACACAGATGTATTTGAAACGATGGTCATACACTGCCGTACTTATGCAAAATTACCTGTAAGACAAGAAACTTAGATCAAGCATAATCAAGCAACCTTAAAAGAGTATATTCACAAAACTGCTGATTAATATTGTGTTGCTTTATTATTCACGTCAGACGCTAGAAATTGCAACAGGTTCACTGCCATGCATATTTGCTTTGCATGATTATCTGGCGCATACCTGCGGCTTTTAAGAAAACGAGAATAGTTTAATAGTAATACCAGATGTTAATCAAATTATTTTATAATCTGTTAATTAATTTATTTACAAACGAAATAATCACAGTGTTGACAATCATTAGCATCTTAACAATATATAAGAGAGCAACAAACAGAACATATGAGATTCTCGGTTGTCAAGGGACGGGTATTAGTGGGGGTATCACAATTGACACAATTGATAATAGTTTGGCAAATCAGACAATCAGCACATATTAAGTCAGGTGACACGACTGGGACAATATGAGCATTCAGATGTCCAGTCTAGTTCTCGAACTGATCAGGCGCCCAGATCGCGTCCTGTATGCCGTTCGACGAACCATGAGTAGCTCAGAATCCGAGCTGGTCTCATTGTCATTGCTGACGTGCTGTTGTTCACCATCATCACCTTCTTCGTCGATATCGTCGTGAACGTTGCTTTGTCTTCCTGATGCTCCATGCATCGGCGGTTGACTAAGACTGCGTCGTCTAGACGATGTAGACGAAATAGGCGATGGTGTTGCTGAATCGATGGCCGGCTTTGTCGACTCGGTGTTGTCCGTTGTTGAACATCTAGGACTAACCGTAGCGGGTCGCATTGTCGACATTCGAGGTCGCTTCTTGTCAGTGGCCTTGCAAATGGACGACCGTCGAGTGCGTCGCTTGCGTATGCGTTGACTATGTGGCATCACAATGTCATCAGCAGGTAGAGGAGATGCAGCCGATGAATTGGTTGTGTCCAGATCAACGCTACAGACAGAGCGACGACGCTTCGTGTCGTTTTCGGCTGTTGGATGTCGTTGATGTCGACGATCAAGTGGCCGATTGTGACAGAATGTCTCGAAGCATCCTCTGACGTCGTCGGCGACCATCAGATTGGCCTGCTGTTTGGCCAGGCGTCCATACGCATTGACGACACAGTTGCGCGATGTGTCGTACAGTGGCACCAGCTGGTCTAGCTTGTCGGGATGCGCGTGCACATATGCCGACAGTACATTTCGACGCCCATCGCCCATGCGATAGGGCCGATCGATGACCAACTCGGCGCCCTGCTTGACAAGCGTGCTGAAACTTGTCGAGTCCCGCTGCTTGCCACGATGCGTAGGAAACAGCAGACATGGTGATGCAGGCATGGCGAGACAATGGGGGTAGTATTTAAAATGCTTAACTTGTTTAATTTACTTAATTAATTGTCCAAAGTTTTAACTGCATTGATTGCATATTCTTAATAACATAAGATTATCAGCAAGCTGGTTACCATAGACTAGCAGTCGGGTTTTTTAGTTATTTTCTTTACTCAGTTAAGTTGCGTAACTTATTTACACATTTTAGATTCTTAATTATTGTTTCCAATAAAAAAAACTACAACATGTCATCCCTGGGTGGGCGGCACAATGGCGGAGATCGAGACATCGACAACTCTGGCAACGACAAACCGATCTCGTGCCCTACCGTCAGTAGCAGCACGGATGTCGTGATTGGCACTGAGCGACGTCGACGAAGGCACAGCTCGGATAGTAGTTCAGACTCGGATTTTGCTATTCTGCCTTCACGTCAACGTGTTCAGTACGTATGGCATCGTCCAGGTGTCGTGCGCATTTACAATCAGAGATTTTCTATTGTGAACGCCAATCCGACACGTGATTTAGCCGGCCAATTGCAACTGCCGCATCATGCGCAAGTGACCGATATACAGTCACCAATTGTAAGCAGTAGCAGCAGCATCAACAATGGCGGCACTGGCACTGAAAGAGAGCGCGGAAATGCCAATCGTGCTGCTAATAACCCAGATTTGAATGACATGTAGCAATTCTTTTGTTAAGCACTGTTGCCATTGGTTATAATGAAATTAATTAACTGATTAATATAATTAAAAGTTGCAGGTATTTGAATAACATATCTGAGTGTTCAAAGTCGACAGTTCATGATGCCTGCAAATGTTTTAAACTACTTTTATATACACTAGCTCTCGTTCACCTTCACGTGGTATATTCAAAGCATAAGAGTTTGCCGTCACTATTGACAATATATTGTCGCGTTTACCATTAATCATAATCAGACGACTGATGAGATCAGTCAGTAATAAAATATTAATACGCGAACACAGATGTGTGCAGCTAGTCAATCGTTTATTATTAATACGGTTATTATTAATACGGCTTTTATTAAATTTCACCAATACATATAGAGTACAAATATATATAGAATTTAATTGATTGAACAAATAATCGTGCTATTCTACAATTAGTCTGATTTGCAAAGTCGCGAGAGCAAAAATAAACGTGTAAACTATAATACATAAAATTCTGCATATAAATTCTGTATTTTACAGCATTCATTGTTCGATGTACCAGTAGCGAACTCCATGTATGATGAGCTGGAGTTCAGCTTGGGCGTCCTCAAAAAGCTCTATCACTTCGATGATGTCTTGTGCTTCATCCTCTCTTATACCAGTTACGAACAAGACAGCCTTATAGTCTTCTGCTGACCGGTGCTTTTGCAGCCATTCTTAGTGCGCCGTAATAATAAGCGTAACTCATTAGCGCTATACTCTGCATTTGGAACACCGCGCTGCAAACTAGGTAGCTGCTCGAAGCACCCTCGATGCGCTATGAACCGGCCAATGCAATCTATGCGACAGCTGAGAAAGAGTTGAAATACGCGCTGCTGAAGATACATTTGTACTAACTGCATCTGATCGGCAATTAACGACATGTTCAGTCAGTTAGTAAATCAAGTAAAGCAAAAAATAGTTTTGTTAAAAAAAATTCTAAACTTTAATCAAAGCCCCCATAGAGTATATTTTATCGAACACAGGTGAGTCAGTCCACAGACAAATCAAATGAATACAGGCCAGTCAGGGTATTAAGAACTAGAAATCTTTCACGGCGAAGAAATCAGCCCACAACCAATGTCAGTCACAACAGCAACAGCAGCAACAGTAACAACATTCTCGTGTCATGTCAGGATTTCATCTCTTTCCTGCTAATTTTCACGCTTTCGTCCTGGCCTCCGCTGCCAAGGTGTTGGAAGAGGCGCTCCACGCAGCGAGTGAGGCAGCGACAGCAGTGGCGGCAGCGGAGGCCCGGACGCCAGGACGACGCGGGGCGGAGGCGTCAATGGCCGCAGCTATGCGGCGGGTCAGGGCGGCCATGCTACGCATGGCCAGGGCCCACCGCATAGCTGCGGGCCTAGACCCTTATGTGAGTAGTAACTATTCACTTTTATTTTCATTTGAATATCTATTAACACATCTGACAACATCTGAGATAACAAACTAATTGAAACCTAAAACCCATCATTCATCCCGCAGCCGGGTGTCCTATGACCGAGGGGTGTCCGAAGCGGTGCATTAATTGAAGACAAAGTGTCCTATGACCGAGGGGTGTCCGAAGCGGTGCATTAATTGAAGACAAATATGAACTGATTGAACTAATTGATTGATTAAAATTGATTGATTAAATAAATAAATAAATAAATAAATAAATAATTAAGTAATTAATAATTGATTAAAATGCTTAATACGTCTTATTGTTTTTTTTCTTAGCTTGGATTTAGTTTATTATATGAAATTGTAGGCGTGCAATAATATAACTATTATCGTACATTATACAGACATATAAGTTAATTAGATAAGTTAGATAAGTTTGAGAAAGTAAAGTACAAACGACAAAAAATTATTATAATAATAAATAAATGAATTATTGTACACTTTCGTATCGCTAGATTTAAGATATTCCAAGATGCACTATTAAAACGTGCAGACTATAGGTATGTAGTGCATTAAATTGTGCGTATTTTACCAAAGACATATCTGCTTGGTACAGTTCGATTTTTCGCAATTTTTTATGTTCTTGGCATCCAAATTTTTCTTTCGAAAATACAGTCAGATGTTTTTGGCCATAGACACAAAAAAACGACTGCATATAATTCATATTGTATGCAGTATTTTTGCAAAAGTTCTTTAAATAGCGTGGCGATATCTTATGGTATTTTCGCGAATGCAGATACGTATTCTCAGACTAAGTAGCTGTGGAGTAATTTTGAGCATTACTAAAATTATTATTACTTATTTGAAAGGAGTTCAAGTTGGCTAATGCACACATTGCCCTCAGGCCGCACGTTAGCCAGCTGAAATCGAAGCAGCTTCCTTTGAAGACCGCCGCGATCTGCACCCGGTCATCCGTTTTAAAATATAAATAAATAATAAATATAAATAATTTCGTGTTTGTTATTTGTTTAATCGTTAACAGTACACAACTTCTTATCTTGTTTATTCTATCATTAAAATAATATGAACTGAACTGACTGGCAGTTATGCGGTGCACATTGGCGTTGAGACTTATTACAAGACCGACGTAATCGTAATCGATCAGTCTGAGATATTATGTTTGTATTTATATTGCGCAAAACCTGAGAATAATGAAGTGGACTTAAAACTAAAATTGATGTAAAAAGAATAGACAGTAGCGGAATCGAATCGCTTGGAATCAAATCGCGTAAAAATATATATTTTTTAGTTTATTCTTATATCAACGTATATTAAATCAATCGATTAAATCAAGTTCAGTCTGAATTTATTATAAGTGAGTCAGTTGATTATTCAGCCAGCCAGCCAGCCAGCCAGCCAATCAGTCAGTAGACAGACAAAGCAGCCCAATCTGAGTTGCACGCCGAGCCAATTGAATCAAACGAAATCAATTGCCGCACAGACATTGTCGCGTCTTGATCAATCGGCCGTGTCTTGACACTGTCGTAGTCAATATATTGTGTGTGCATAAAAAAACTACAACATGTCATCCCTGGGTGGGCGGCACAATGGCGGAGATCGAGATCGAGATATCGACAGAGAGGATCACAACTCTGGCAACGACAAACCGATCTCGTGCCCTACCGTCAGTAGCAGCACGGATGTCGTGATTGGCACTGAGCGACGTCGACGAAGGCACAGCTCGGATAGTAGTTCAGACTCCGATTTTGCTATTCTGCCTTCACGTCAACGTGTTCAGTACGTATTGCATCGTCCAGGTGTCGTGCGCATTTACAATCAGAGATTTTCTATTGTGAACGCCAATCCGACACGTGATTTAGCCGGCCAATTGCAACTGCCGCAGCATGCGCAAGTGACCGATATACAGTCACCAATTGTAAGCAGTAGCAGCAGCATCAACAATGGCGGCACTGGCACTGAAAGAGAGCGCGGCAATGCCAATCGTGCTGCTAATAACCCAGATTTGAATGACATGTAGCAATTCTTTTGTTAAGCACTGTTGCCATTAGTTATAATGAAATTAATTAACTGAATAATATAATTAAAAGTAGGTATTTGATTAACACATCTAAGTATTCAAAGTTGACAGTTCATGCTGCCTGCAAATGTTTTAAACTACTTTTACATACACTAGCTCTCGTTCACCTACGTGGTAATATTCAAAGCATAAGACAGTTTGCCGTCTCTATTGACAATATATTGTCGCGTTCACCATTAATCATAATCAGATGACTGATGAGATCAGTCAGTAATAAAATATTAATACGCGAACACAGATGTGTGCAGCTAGTCAATCGGTTATTATTAATACTGTTATTATTAAATTTCACCAATAAATATATATAAAGTATAAATATATGTAGAATTTCATTGATTGAGCAAATAATCGTGCTATTCTACAATTAGTCTGATTTGCAAAGTCGTGAGAGCAAAAATAAACGTGTAAACTATAATACATAAAATTCTGTATAAATTCTGTATTTTACAGCATTCATTGTTCGATGTACCAGTAGCGAACTCCATGTATGATGAGCTGGAGTTCAGCTTGGGCGTCCTCAAAAAGCTCTAGCACTTCGATGATGTCTTGTGCTTCATCCTCTCTTATACCAGTCACGAACAAGACAGCCATATAGTCTTCTGCTGACCGGTGCTGTTGCAGCCATTCTTGAGTGCGCCGTAATAATAAGCATAACTCATTAGCGCTATACTCAGCATTTGGAACACCGCGCTGCAAACTAGGTAGCTGCTCGAAGCACCCTCGATGCGCTATGAACCGGCCAATGCAATCTATGCGACAGCTGAGAAAGAGTTGAAATATGTGCGGGTGAAGATACATTTGCACTAACTGCATCTGATGGGCAATGAACGACATGTTCAGTCAGTTAGTAAATCAAGTAAAGCAAAAAATAGTTTTGTATAAAAAATTCTAAACTTTAATCAAAGCCCCCATAGAGTATATTTTATCGAACACAGGTGAGTCAGTCCACAGACAAATCAAATGAATACAGGCCAGTCTGGGTATTAAGAACTAGAAATCTTTCTCGGCCAAGAAATCAGCCCACAACCAAAATTCACAGCAAGCAGTAAAGCAGTCAGCCCTCCGATGTCAACTTTCCCAGTCTTCCCGGCGCCGTTCCGGCAACATATACTGGCTTCCGCCGCCGCCACACTCCAAGCTGCGCTGGTCGAGGCGATGGAGGCGGCCGTCGAGGTGGCGGCGGCGGAGGCTTGGACGCCGGAACGGCGCCGGGCGGATGCCGAGATGGCTGCCGCTATGCGGCGGGTCCGGGCGGCCATGGTCCGCATGGCCCGGGCCCGCCGCATAGCGGCAGGCCTCGATCCTTATGTGAGTAGTAGATTTCGATTCCTTTCATTTGAATATTTATGAACACATCTGCATGGTAACATCTGAGCTAACAAACTAAATGAAACCTAAAAACCATCTTTCATCCCACAGCCGGGTGTCCTATGATGAACACAGACCGAGGACCAGAGGACAGTCCAAGAAGTCCAAGGATTGACTGATATGAACCGTATCCGTATGATATGATGATATCATAGTCGAGCATGTGACTGATATGAACCGCGATATAAACAAAACATTTACAGATTGACTTGTTAAAACTGTTCTGTTATTTTATATCTATCTATATAAAATTTGTGCGACAATTGACAATATCATTATTGACAATATCATTGAAAATAACAATAATAAACAATATATAATACCTGAGGTCATATCAATCTTAGCTTGGATTTCGTTTATTATATGAAATTGTAGGCGTGCAATAATATAAATATTATCGTACATTATACAGCCATATAAGTAAGTTAGATAAGTTTGAGAAAATAAAGTACAAACGACGAATAAATTATTATACACTTTCGTAACGCTAGACATAAGATATTCCAAGATGCACTATTAAAACGTGCAGACTATAGGTATGTAGTGCATTAAAATCTGCGTATTTTACCAAAGACATATCTGCTTGGTACAGCTCGATTTTTTCGCGATTTTTTTTCTTCGTATCCACATTTTTTCTTTCGAAAATACAGTCAGACGTTTTTGGCCATAGACAAAAAAACGGCTGCATATAATTCATATTGTGTGCAGTATTTTTGCAAAAGTTCTTTAAGTAGCGTGGCTATATCTATGGTATTTTCGCGAATATAGCCAGATATTTAATCTATAATTAGTATTTGCGCACTGCCAAATGTTTTTCGCGAAAGTACATACGTATTAAGTCAAAACGAAAACAAGTTGACTACTTGAGATCTGTGCATAATGTGGCAGTGGTAAAAAGGTAAGAAGGCTCTTATGGAAGACAGCATCGTCACACCGGACTGCTACGGTATTGTAGTGTATATAGTGACTCGGTGTGACGGTTCCGTGGTTCACATACTGCGACATGTCACATACTGGTTGAACAGTAGAATGTATTTTCGCGTCCTTCAACGGAAGCTGCTATGATATCAGCTGGCTATTGCTCACGCACTGCCATCAGGCCGCACGTTAGTCAGATTTCAGCTTTTTTCTGAATGCTTTCAGCTGGCTAACGTGCGGCCTGACGGCAGTGTGAGCAGTCAGCATTGCTCTGCACCGGTCATCCGTTTTAAAATATAAATAAATAATAAATATAAATAATTTAGTGTTTGTTATTTGTATAATCGTTAAAAGTACACAACTTCTTCTCTTGTTTATTCTATCATTAAAATAATATGAACTGAACTGACTGGCGGTTATGCGGTGTACATTGGCGTTGAGACTTACAAGACCGACGTAATCGTAATCGAATGTTGAGATATTATGTTTGTATTTATATTGCGCAAAACCTGAGAATAATGAAGTAGACTTAAAACTAAAATTGATGTAATAAGAATAGACAGTAGTGGAATCAAATCGCTTAGAATCAAATCGCGTAAAAGTTTATATTTTTTAGTTTATTCTTATATCAACGTATATTAAGTCAATCGATTAAATCAAGTTCAGTCTGAATTTATTATAAGTAAGTCAGTCGATTATTCAGCCAGCCAGCCAGCCAGCCAGCCAGTAGACAGACAAAGCAGCCCAATCTGAGTTGCACGCCGAGCCAATTGAATTGAATGAAATCAATTGCCGCACAGACATTGTCGCGTCTTGATCAATCGGCCGTGTCTTGACACTGTCGTAGTCAATATATTGTGTGTGCATATACAATACGAGCGTCTAGATGCATGCAAAGCATCAGTCGCAGGTATAGTCGATTGCGATGACTGCACATCACTTATTGACATTGCGACATCGTCGTCAAGGTCGGCGGTCAGAACCAATTCTGCTGCGGCATCGGCATCTCCTTGCGGCACTGTCACATCAGATAGCTGTTCATCAGAATCGTTGTTGACATCAGCAATGATGATCTCCATTGCGACATCAAACATGTCATCGATGTGACTTGCTTCGGAATGGGCAGCGAAATCCGATCCAGCAGCAGCAGCAACACAATCCGTATTGGTAGACAGAAATTGCATAGCGGCAGGTTGCATCAAGTCGAGCAGAATCTGCGCCATTTCAATGTCATCACCGTGACCGGATGATGTACCAATACACACTGACTGCGTGCTGACATTGGCTTCGATTGAAACATCGGTCACACCGTTTTGTGCACTGACACCAACTGTCGCTGTTGTTACTCTTGGCGCACAGACAGGAATAAAAACAGGTAGCGGCACCGGAACGAAATACGGCACCTCGACAGTTGGAATCGGCAACATAGGCATCGCTGGTGATCCGATTGGCTCAATTTGCAAAATTGGCATTGATGGCGATGGTACTGGCGAGTGATCCGATTGGATTGTTTCTGCTGCTGCTTCAATCGCATTGTGATTAAGCGGAGTATATGTACAAATTGGATGCCGTACTGATCCAATTGACACGCTGTCCGCTTGGCTCACATGTTCAGCAGGCTCGTCAGTACTTGTTGCATAGATGATGCCTGATTCAGCTGCGCTATCTTCTATGATGATAGTTTCTGCTGGCTGCTCTGCTGCTGACTGCTCTGCTGATGGCTGCTCTGCTGCTGGCTGCTCTGCTGCTGGCTGCTCTGCTACTGGCTGCTCTGCTGCTGGCTGCTCTGCTACTGGCTGCTCTGCTGATGGCAGTCGACGGGCAATGTAGCGCTCGTGCATATAGTCGACAATCTCGCCGACCACAGCTGGTAGTGGATTCAGTTGTTCAAGCTGGACCACTTCGCCCATTGCCGCTGCTCCCGCCACTGCCACTGGCTGAGCTGATTGGCCACCGACGCGACGCTGCGGATTCCGCTTACATCTATATTGATGATGCAACATGTTGGACGTTATTTTGTTTCAAATGGCGCAGTTGTGACAGCAGCGGAATGCAGTTCGAACATTCTATGAAATGAGTTTCATGCAGGGTATTATCTTACGTTACATGATGACTGCAGCCCCATGCCACTGCTGCACCTGAGTTAGGGACCCATTTCGCACTGTGATGATCGATCGAAATTTTTCCAATATACTGCGGGATATATAGTGACTATAGCGGTATTAGCTAGTGTTAGACGCGTTGCTGCTGCACGTACGACATTGTTGGGTGCGTAGAACCACGATGAATGCTCATCCTGTGGCGCTGTTCGGCTCGCCGGCCATCGTGGCACTCCTGGCCAGATGCGACATCGCCTGCCTGGCCCCGTTCCTGGCGCACCGAGGACGACTGGAGCAGCTGACCTGCCTGCAGCGCCACTGCCCGAATGCTGAGCTGAATGCCACCCAGCTACACACCTTGCTGAAGAGCCTCCTGGACTGGCTGCTACAACACCAGACAGCTGCGGGCTACGAGACCATCCTGGAGGTGACCTGCCTAACAGAGAACGAGGCTTTCGACTTGGCCGAGCTGCTAGGCCTGCTGGAGGACACCTGTTCGGAGCTGCAGCACATTCTACACGGGCTGGACTACTGGCGCGGCGTGCAGCAAAGGGCAAGACTGCGAGTGTTGCTCCAGAGTCGCGAATATCGAATGGAGCAGTAGCAGCAGCAAAAAGACTTAGCTAGACAGTTTAAATAACTTATCCCTGTTTGTGAACCCAAACCAACTCTGCACCAATAAAAGAATGGTTTAGTATCAACTAAGTTGGCAGATCCAACTCGATACCGGTAAGTTTATTTTGGATAACCTAAAAATAGACAGCAGAGTACAGTTCGTGGTGCGCGCACAATCCCTAAGAAATATATATACAAGACGATTCGATTAGAGCTGCTGCTTATCTACCTAAGAATAGCAGGCAAGTCCTTATATATTTTTAAGTAATGTGCGCGCACTATGAACTGTACTTCTCGCTAAAAGTACACACTATCAACTTAACCGGGATCAGAATTAAACTAATTAAGCACCTATTAATAGAATCTTAATCTATCAGTTTAAAGCTATAAGATCAATATGCGCGCACATGTGCGCATAAGATAAGTAGTAGTAACAGTGGTACTATCTGCTGCTTATCCTAAATAGCCTGCTCCTTCTCCTTGGGATGTACTTGGGACTCTATTAATAGGGAATCCCACCATGTTGCACCCAGTTGAAGAAGTTGAGAACCTGGGACTGCGTTGGCTTTCTGCAGCCTGCTCATTTTCATACATCCAAATTTGAACGCGCCTATAATTAACCCGCGGAAGCACAGAATGTCGTTCAATTTTTCTACCGGCTGCGACAGCGACGATGAACGAATTGCGGCCGCGCTGGACGAGTTTGAGAGAGCTGCCCAAGATAGCAACTCCGCCGGGCCGGTAGCGTCATCAACTCACCAGCCACCATCACAGCGAAAAAGAAAGAGCGCTCCCTCTCAACGTCGCATTGTCAATGCAGCGGCAGCAGCAGCAGCTGCAGAATCTACGCCAGGCCCAAAGCGGTGCTGCCGTCCAGTGCAGACAGCAGCGGTGGCTAACATCAGCAGTGACGCCGACGACTTCAGCCTGCTGCCCCTGAGCGGTGTCATGCGCCTGAACACTGAAGAGCAGCAGCCTGCCAATGACCAGATGTCCACAGCATCAGGCAGTGTGGACCTGCTGAACGCGTCGATTGTGTCCATCCGCGTCGTATCCCAGCCAGCGGCAGCAGGCAATCAGCAGCCGCCACCACCTGCTAGTACGTCGGCAAATAACACGACCGTCTACGCACCAATCTCCCACGCGATGGCAGCCTCAGCCTCGACTGCGCCAAAAGGGAGCCTGCTGGCTTGGCTCGGTGATCAGCACCGGAGTGCCAAGAAGGCCACCAGCAGATGGTCGTCGCCGGCAGTGATCAGGCACGTCGGGCGACAGGCTGCTGGCAAAAGTGACGACAGCGACGGTGCGGCGTCTGACGCGCCCGACAGGTCCAGTGCAGCCCTACAGCCTCGCAGCCCCGTCGTCATCGAGATTGAGGATGTCGACGACGAGCGCCACGATATAGGCAGAACGACAGCGGCAACTCGCAGTAGCGGCCCAAAGGCGGAGCCATCGGAGCCTAACGAGCAGGAGGCGGCGATGGATAGCGACGACCGCGATGCTCTGCAGGCACTGCTGGACTACGAGGCGTCCACCGTTGCGCTGTCAGTCGCTGTAGATCCCCCACCGTCGGGCGCTGATGCGGAAATGGAGGAGGTCGCCAGCACGGTGCCGAAACCGCCTCAAGTCGCGGCCGACCAACAACAGCAGCCAGGGAGGCGGAGGTTCCGTTTTCAGCGGCTCGAAACGACTGCTCCTGCTGGCTGTTGCTGCTGCTGCCGACTGCTCCATTGTGGGCGCCATGGTGCCAGACTCGCAGTCCGATGGCCGACGACTTGCAGTCGCCAAGACCACACCGTCTCAGCGTCCGGAAGATGAGACGACGGCCTACGTGGTGTCGCCTGGCACAGCGGCATTCGCAGCAGCGGTGGTGGCCGCTATGAATGAGGCCAGCCAGTCCGTCCCTGTCGGCCAGGAGTGGTGGCGCATAATGACACCGCAGCCGCTGCAGCAACAAGAGCAGGTGCAGCTCGAGCGTCCTCCCTCGCTGATGGCATTCAGCTACAGTCCGCCGGCGTCTGCGGCACAGTATATGCAGTATATGCAGCAACAGCAGGGGGACAGCGAGGCAAGCAGGAGCGCGGTCGGCGGCGCCAGAGGACAACGAGGCGGCCGAGGCGTGCGACGGCTGGGCCAAAACCCGCTGCTTAATGCGGCAGCAGCACAGCAGCAGTTCACGGTGACGCGCTCCGTCAGCCGACCGCTCGCAATGACCGGTGCTGCTCCTGCGGAGCGACTGCCAGAGGACAGCGGGATTCTGACCGGCGCCGCTATTTGCACGTCTTCCACATCGACAACGTGCGCTTCGTCGGTGAGTCACTTGCTTTGTTCTTAAGCTTTGAATCATATAACCAGCTGGCATCCACTGTTTCCATGCTGCCTACATAAACAGGTCGTGCCAAGGTATATCTGGGCGAGGCTCTGGAGGCACACTGTGTCGAGCTCGTCCTGGCGTCCAGCCCGGGCCTCTGCGTCGGCATGGATGAATTCTGCGACCGGCGGCTAGTCGCTGACCCGCTCTCCGTCGACGAGATGGAGCAACAGCAGCAGCAGCAGCAGCATAGCGAGTATCGGCCACACCGCACTCTGTCCGGCTTCGTGCGCCTGGAGACCAACGCGGCCAGCTGGCATCTTTACGAGCTGCTGTTCAGCCTGCTGCCTAGCCGAGACGAGGGACGCTGCTTTGTGGTGCCCGACCGGACCACCCTGACGCTGTGCGGCGTCCGCTCGCCAGACAGTGTGCTGCGGAGCCTGACGCAGCACGACGGCTACCCGCTGCTGATCGGGATCGGCGCCACGCAGTGCAGCATGCTGGTGCAAGCGACTCGGTGGGCGCTGTCCTACCCGCTGACTGCCAACCTGCCCGACCAGACTGACGGCTTCTTGTTGGCCCACCAGCAGATGCGCGCCACGTTGCTGGGCGTTTTCAGAGATGTGCAGCGCCAGCGCCGGATTCGCAGGGAGCAGCTCGCCGGCTGTTCCGCATGCTCCACCGAGGCTGCCGACAACAGGAACCTGTGCCCGCTCCGAGAGGCCGTCTGCATAGCCCTTCGCCACCAGTCGGGCGTTGTCTATCTGTATGGGCCGTCGGGAGTCGGCAAGACCACCGCCGTCGAGCGCCACTTGGGCCAGGAGCGCGTATTCTGCCCGGTCATTAAGCGCTTCGGCGGTAATGACTTCATGTTCGACGGCCTGGACACCGCGCGCCACTCAGTCATCTTTCTGGACGAGGTGCGGCCGCACATGTTCGAGGGCGGCGACCTGGAGACCACGCTGTTGCGCCTGCTGAACGGCAACAGCTTCCTGGTCAACGCTAAGCACCAGGCGCATGTCTACCTGGACTGGGGCCAACGGCTGGTAATCATGGCCGGCCACGCCTCACCTGACGACTTCCCGGCTGACGTGCAGCGGCGCCTGCGCAACGAGGGCAACACATGCGTCGAGGTCGACCACGACATCGAGGCCTGCCAGGGGGGGTGCCGCCAGCAGCCGATGTTCGGAGCCGCCGCCGCCGCCAACGCCCAAGTTGAATAATTGATGAGGCCGCCTAATGTCTGTCTGTCTATTGCAAAATTATTTCACCCCTGCACCCGTATTTTGTTCCTAAAATGTTGAAAGGGGGGGTCTGGTCAAGGCAAAGGGGTGTCTGGTCCAGCCAAGCCCCAGCCAAGGCCCCCCAGCAAGACCAAAACGGACCTCTGTTGTACGTGTATTCTAAATCGGTGCGAGTTTTCCCCAGAGACGACGACCCTAATTGGGATAGCCTTTATAAAATGTTCTATATTTAGAAATACACTACGGAGATCAAAAAAAAGGTCATTCGGCTTTTACAGCCATAGACGTGTGCAAGAAATACACTAAGGAGATAAAAAATGTCTTTTCAGCTACGCATGCGCCTGCTGTAAGTAGTAGCTATAGCAGTGCAGAAACTGGCTAGTCAGTGAGTTGCAGAAATTTGGATTTCGGCTTTGGTTTTTGGCTTTGGTGCTGTCGCATATTCTAAGTCTATCCTGAAGTCGCAGCAGCAAGTTGGCGGATAGTGAAAGCGAGGGATAGTGAAGAGAGGATCAAATCGAAGGAAGGGGAGGAAAGCAAAAGTAGGTTGACTGCACAGATTGTAGATTTGTACTGATGTGTTACTTTCGCGAAAAAATATTTGGAGGATAGTATACAGGAGGAAAGTGAAAGCGAGGGAGAGTGAAGAGAGGATCAGGATCATCAGATCCTGAATCAGAATCCAGAATCCTGAATCCAGATTCCAGAATCATCAGATTAAAGGAAGGGGATCAGGAAAGCGAAGGTATAGGGGAGGAAGCTAAGACAGAGTGAAGGGAGGATATGCAGAGAGTCAGACACCACCACCTACCCAACCACCTGCACTCTGCATCCACCCACCCAAATTCGTACGACTGATTCATTGTAATTATTAATTCATTGTACTGATCGATGTCTTACTTTCGAGAAAACATATTTGGAGGATAGTACAGGAGGAAAGTGAAAGCGAGGGAGAGTGAAGAGAGGATCATCAGATTAAAGGAAGGGGTTCAGGAAAGCGAAGGTATAGGGGAGGAAGCTAGGACAGAGTGAAGGGAGGATATGAGAGTGAGACACCATGCACCACCTACCCAACCTGCACCTGCACTCTGCATCCACCCACCCAACACCACACACCACACCACACCACACCACACACCACACCACACCACACACCACCCACCCAACACCACACACCACACCACACCACACCACACACCACACCACACCACACACCACACCACACACCACACCCTGCAGCAGAACTCCAATTATAAGAGTTTATGGACTTAGAGAATTTACAATCTGTAAATTCTCGACCGTCCCAAGGCTTAAATAGTGTGGTGAGATTGGGGCGGGATAGAGGGAGCCAGTTAGTATATACTCTAAAGAAAGGTGCGCGTTGTATATTTTCGCTGGAGGCAATATGACGGAGATTATATCTAGATCGGGCTTGATGACGACTAGTTACTATAATAGATGACCGAAAATGCATGGTGTTTCTATTTTTAGCCTAAGGCGCACCTTTCTTAAGAGTATATACTGGCTTGCGTGCCCCATAGACTTCAATAGGCTGCCATTTAAATACACACGAGCCAGCTTGTATATATATACTCTTAAGAAAGGTGCGCCTAAAGCTAAAAATAGAATCGAATCGCCCGGGGTTTAGCCAGCCCGGCTATATACTAGCCCCCATATGCCGACGACGACGACGAAGTCAAGTTGCGAAAAAACAGCTCGCGCACCTTTCTTTAGAGTATATATATATAATACCTGCATTTACTCCACCAGCCACACCAACTAAGCTCTGGGGACGGTCGAAAATTTTATCACTGACATGATAAAATTCTCTAAGTCCGTAAACTCTAGTTTATACGTATAGACCGATTGGGCAAGCAGCATCGGCTGCCTGAATCACATATCCGTACATATATGTGATGGATGTCGATTCGAAAACTGACTTGGCTGTGAATAGACTCAAATGCTGGTATTTTCGCGAAAAGTGTATTTATTTTCGCAAAAATACTGATATGTTTCCAAAACAAAGGTAAGGGTAGTATTTTTGCAAAACGTTCCTGAACTACTCTCTATATTCGCTGAATAAAAATTATCAGTCTGTTAGAAAAAAAATTGTATTAGTGGTCAAGATTTCACCATTTGCAGACAAACGTCATTAAAACTCGAACATGCGAAAGAAAATAAATATAAATAGCCAGATAACACACTATTTGATTGTTAGTGATCTGGCGTGCAGGTCTAAGGCATTTCTCTCTAATACCAGTGGCTCGGGTTCGAATCCCGGTCAGCCTTACGCTTTTTTGTTATTAAAAAAACAGCTAACATTTTACTATCAATGAAAATAAATCTTTACTAGAAATCTATTTTTTTATATTCGAATCCCCACTATTTGTGGATCCCCATTATTATTAACGTACTTTTGCTCGAATACGCCAGTTAAGAAAAGAAAAGCAATATAAATAGCCAGACAACACACACTTTAATTGTTAGTGAACTGGCATGCAGGTCTAATGCATTGTCGCTAGTACAAGTGGCTCGGGTTCGAATCCCATTCACCCAACGCATTTTTTTATTTAAAAAAATGGGCAATATTATACTAGAAATGAAAAAATATTTTTACTAGGAATCTGTTTTTTTATATTGGAATCCACACTTTTTGTGTGGATCCCCATTATTATTAATGTTTACTTACTACTGCAATATTACTTATAGTAGGGCCGATTGCACCTGAAGTAGTAAAGTATACTGCGAAAGTAATTGAATTAACATGGCTAGTCTATATACTTGTAATGGCTTTTTCGCGAAATAGCCATAGAAATTTTATCTATTAGTATTTGCGAATTGGGGATTGCAATACACACGAGTGAATTTTCGCGAAAAAAAAGTTTTGTCTGTAGTCAAACCTAGAACTACAGTTGAGTACAGTCGCAAAAGTGACCTATGTAAGACTGAGCGCGCTTAACATCTACTTTGTGACCGACTGACTGACCGACCGAGTAATTACGAGTTAATTCCTACGCCTCGACTTGAATTTTGAAATGTCAGCATTTCGTGGCTGTGGAAAGAAGGCTCGTGTGGATGCCAGCATTGCTACACCGGATGCTAATGGTCTACGCCAGACTATGATCGTGGATTACTTTAGATCTCAGCAGTCAACCGATCGTCCTACTGGCGCAGCATCTAGACCGAGTGTGCAAGCATCATCGGCATCATTTACAGCAATGGCAGGAACGGCTGGTCGGGCATCGGCTGCCTTCACTGTTCCCCGCCTTGCAGTAATACAGCAGCAGCAGCAGTCGAAACAGCAGCAGCAGCAGCAGCAGCCGAAGCAGCAGCAGCCGAAGCAGACTGTCCCATCGAGTGCAATTCGGAAGCGTCGATATGCCCGATCGACTCTACGCAAGCGGACGCGTACAGTTGTCGATTTGGATGCTTCGTCTAGCAATTCATCGTCGTCTGATGCTGAAGACACTGGCGTTGGATCTCTAGTAGCCATGCGACAGCCTCTGGTTATTGTTGCCCAACCAATTTGTGGCGCCGGCGACCATGCTGATCGCATAGAGTCCACGCCTAAAGTGCTATCATCTGAAGATGACTCAGCGGACGACTTGCTAGCAGACGACGTACAGCTGGAGATTGTGGACGAGTGGACGAGCAATACAGACAATGTAGAGTCTAATACTGCCCCTGTTTTGACGGCCTCTAATAGTTCAGCCTTGTCATCGCAGCTAGTCGATGATAAGTACAAAACAGAGGTGGCAGAATTATTGCGCGTTAATGGCGAGTCGACTATTCCTAAAAAT
This sequence comes from Macrostomum hystrix, assembly GCA_950097015.1. Lineage (NCBI taxonomy): Eukaryota > Metazoa > Platyhelminthes > Macrostomidae > Macrostomum > Macrostomum hystrix. The sequence continues at coordinate 677,750 of CATNEN010000033.1, forward strand.
AGTGCCGCACTTGGTGCCTGTCCGACTTCGCCAGATTATGCGCCTCGCTCTACACCGGCAATGTCTGTCATCGAGAATGGGACAACATCCGATGCTGATGAACCAGTTCGCGCTGTATTCTCTCCAGCGTATGTCGACGCTTCTCAACCAAAAGCGCAACAGTCGGGACGACTGCAGCAATCGCAGCAGCAGCAGCAGCATCAACAGCGAGAGCAACAACCGCAGCAACAGCCGCAGCAGCAGCAGTGGCGGCAGCCGCTGCGGCAGCAGATACAAGGGCGTGAACGGCAGCAGCAAGAAGTTGGTGGCGTGGCATTTGCTCCGATAGCCGATGAATATGCGTTGTGTCGTTCGACATCACCACTTCTACGGCTATGTCCTCGAGCTCCAATTACCGACTACGCCTCTTTAACAGCAGAGGGCAGGTCGGTTCTTATGACTAGAAGGACGCTACATCTTATAGAGATTGCATTCATCTCGAGCGATGTGGAAAAATTCAAGGCGTTTCTAGAAGATGAATTGGTAGCTCCATGTGCACAGTTTGCCATCGGCGCAACATCATGTATTCAGGTTGACATGCTGACCAGCGAAGAAATCCGAGCGCGTCGTCAGCAGAAATACAACATGTCAATCCGTGAATGTTTAGGAGCTCCGAATCATCCCAATGGTTTGCTGATGTTCCTGAACCTGCGCCAACCAGAAGATGGTTACACTGTTTACTGCGGACTGCATGCCCTTTTGATGGAATCTGCGGAAGCTTCGGCGTACCTGCATCCTACAATGTGTAGAATGACAGTGTCTGGTGTACGCAGTGCGTCAAGTGCAATTAAGCTAGTTACCAGTACGGACGAGTTTCCAGCTCTTTTCCGCGTTTCTACTCAAGAGTGCAGCTTGCTGACCAAGGCCTTTTGCTGGGTTGCTGCTCATGAGACGTCATCTACTGAGCCTTTGCTAGATAGTGGCTTCATGTTCGAACACTTTCGTGTCAGACAAGAGCTCAGCGATTACTTTAAGGTGACTCAGATGAAACGCGTAATAGCAACAGAGGTGCTAGCTGGTTGCCAAAACTGTCGCCCTACTGCCGCTGCCGCCGCCGCCGCTGCTGATGATGCTGCAACAGCCGACTATGCGAGGACGACCTTGCCTACTCAGCTGGAGGTATGCAAAATATTATAATACATGACATTTTTTAGCACACGTACGAGTATTGATCATTGAATTTTTGCTGTTGTTTTAATTCAAATAATTATTACTTTTGGACAATTAATTAATTAATTGTATGCGAACCTACCTAACAACACAACAGGTCTCTGCTGCTGCTGCTGATGTTGCTGCTTCCGCTGCTACTGCTGTTCAAGTATTTGATGCCGCCGTCGCTCATGTTCCCCGGTTGATCGCCGCCGCCACCAACGTGTGCCCAACTGTAAAGGCTGTGTGCAGCGCGTTGCAATTGCCAACTGGTGTCGTCTATCTATACGGCCCGTCTGGCGTTGGGAAGACCCACTCTGTGCAAAGCCATCTCGGTTCTACGAAAGTGCTGAATATCCAGGTGCAGAAGCGGTCTAACACGTTTATGTTTGACAAGCTCTGCGAGACTATACACACTGCCATGTTTATTGACGAGCTACGCCCGCAACTGTTTGATGACACATCTGAAGTCATGTGCACACTACTTCGTTTGGTCAATGGAGACACTTTTGAAGTCAATGCTAAATACAAGGCTATTCGACACGTCTCTTGGCTCAATCGACTGTTAGTGCTTGCTGGGCATGCTCCGGTCAGTGCGTATTCGATGGACTTTCAGCGCCGATTAGAACCGACACCTGATGGGCACAAGTGTCCGGTAGTTGCCATCTTCATTGGTCATTCCCTCAGTGCCGACTACCAATGCGATGGACAATGCCACCCAATACGCAATGTGTTTGGCGATCACCCGGACCGGCGAGTATGAGCGACAAGACGGTGCTGTTAGCAGGTTTTTTTACACCAAACTGCCTGCATGCTGCTATTTTATCGACTATATTTTTACTCGGTCCTTCAGTCAGTCTTTCAGCTGTTTTTTTTATATTTTTTACTGTTTCATTCTGTTTTTGTATGCAATTTTATAATTAGTCATACAAATAAAATCAATTTATATGCTCAGTTTTGAGCTTTTATTGTTGTGAAGTAGGTAATTGCTACTTCTGTTGCAAAAAAAATCATATTTCTTATTACTATATATAGTATTACGCATTCAAACGAAGGTATATGCAAAGTGTCAAAGTATTAATTAATAAAATTCATTTACAGGTGTTATCGCGAAAATAAAATAACGACTTTTATCCGAAAGTAAATAGCGGTATTTTTGCAAAAGTTATTAAAGTCGTGTGAATGGCTACATCTTAAGGTATTTTCGCGAAAAGACTGCTATCCTATTAAACGCAGGTAGTAAAGGTAGTTTGCGGCTGTGACCTGGAAAAGTTATTAAAGTAGTGCGCATGGCTACATCTTAAGGTATTTTCGCGAAAAGACTGCTATGCTATTAAACAAAGGTAGTTGGCGGTATTTTTGCAAAAGTTATTAAAGTATGTTATATGCGTGGCTATATGTTAAGGTATTTTCGCGAAAATACTGCTATGCTATTAAACGCAGGTAGTAAAGGTAGTTTGCGGTATTTTTGCAAAAGTTATTAAAGTAGTGTGCATGGCTACATCTTAAGGTATTTTCGCGAAAATACTGCTATGCTATTAAACAAAGGTAGTTGGCGGTATTTTTGCATAAGTTATTAATGTAGGTTATATGCGTGGCTATATCTTATGGTATTTTCGCGAAAAGACTGCTATGCTATTAAACAAAGGTAGTTGGCGGTATTTTTGCAAAAGTTATTAAAGTAGGTTATATGCGTGGCTATATCTTAAGGTATTTTCGCGAAAATACTGCTATGCTATTAAACAAAGGTAGTTGGCGGTATTTTTGCAAAAGTTATTAATGTAGGTTATATGCGTGGCTATATCTTATGGTATTTTCGCGAAAATACTGCTATGCTATTAAACAAAGGTAGTTGGCGGTATTTTTGCAAAAGTTCTTGAAGTTGTGTGCGTGGCTATATCTTAAGGTATTTTCGCGAAAATACATGCATATTATTAGACTAAGTATATTGTACTTTTTTAACCATAGACATATTTAGTATTTCTGCAAATTGCCAAGAGTCATGAGTGCATTTTTTTCGCGAAAAGACTATATATTATCTATATATTGTATTGAATACCTGTGAATGAAAAATAATGACAGTTTTTTTGCAAAAATACTAACGATACGATGATGAACATATTTTTGCGAAAGAACATGTTCTAAAACAAATACAAACTGCGAAATTGCTTTGAGTACTAACATACAAACAATAATGCTTAACATAGTGCTGATGATTGTTGGTGATGGTATTTTCGCGAAAAGATTAGTGTATTTTCAATCATTTACAACACAACACATATGTAGATATCAAATAGTATTGATAATCAGAAGCTTTATAATATCACTGTAATTAATCATAGTGAATGTATTTTTTATAATATCATTTCAAACTTGTGCCTCCTCAATTGCAATCGCTACTGCTGCTGACGCTTCCGCCTCTTCAGCTGCGGCATACAATAGGCAGTCGTCAGCTGGGTCAAATGTACAGCTACTGGCTGTCATCGCTGCTGCTGACGCCTCTGCCTCTTCAGCTGCGGCATACAATAGGCAGTCGTCAGCTGGATCAAATAAACAGCTACTGGCTGCCATCGCTGCCGCTGCTGCTGACGCCTCTGCCTCTTCAGCCGCGGCATACAATAGGCAGTCGTCAGCTGGGTCAAATAAGCAGCTACTGGCTGCCATCGCTGCCGCTGCTGCTGACGCCTCTGCCTCTTCAGCTGCGGCATACAAAAGCTCGTCATCAGCTGGGTCAAATAAGCAGCTACTGGCTGCCATCGCTGCCGCTGCTGCTGACGCCTCCGCCTCTTCAGCTGCTGCATACAAAAGCTCGTCATCAGCTGGGTCAAATAAACAGCTACTGGCTGCCATCGCTGCCGCTGCTGCTGACGCCTCCGCCTCTTCAGCTGCTGCATACAAAAGCTCGTCATCAGCTGGGTCAAAGCAATTGGCTGCCATCGCCGCTTCGACCTCTTCAGCTACGGCGTATAACAAATGGTCGTCTGCCAGGCCGAATACAAAACTGTATGTTGAATTGTATGTTTCATCATACCCGTAGTCATCATAGCCTGGCTCTTCATTCAGCTCAACGTCATCGTCGTGACAGTTGGATTTTTCCGCATCGTTTAGAGTTGGCCCTGATGATGATGTTGATGTAGGCATGGCGAGACAATGGGGGCAGTATTTAAAATGTTGAACTTGTTTTATTTACTTCATTAATTGTCCAAAGTTTCAACTGCATTGATTACATATTCCCAATCACATAAGATTATCAGCAAGCTTGTTACCATAGACTAGCAATAGGGTTTTTAGTTGGTTACTTTACTAAGGTAAGTGGCGTAACTTATTTACACATTTTAGATTCTTAATTATTGTTTCAAATAAAAAAAACTACAACATGTCATCACTGGGTGGGCGGCACAATGGCGGAGATCGAGATCGAGATATCGACAGAGAGGATCACAACTCTGGCAACGACAAACCGATCTCGTGCCCTACCGTCAGTAGCAGCACAGATGTCGTGATTGGCACTGAGCGACGTCGACGAAGGCACAGCTCGGATAGTAGTTCAGACTCGGATTTTGCTATTCTGCTTTCACGTCAACGTGTTCAGTACGTATTGCATCGTCCAGGTGTCGTGCGCATTTACAATCAGAGATTTGGAATTGTGAACGCCAATCCGACACGTGATTTAGCCGGCCAATTGCAACTGCCGCAGCATGCGCAAGTGACCGATATACAGTCACCAATTATAAGCAGCAGCAGCAGCAACAGTAACAATGGCGGCACTGGCACTGAAAGAGAGCGCGGCGATGCCAATCGTGCTGCAAATAACCCAGATTTGAATGACATGTAGCAATTGTTTTGTTAAGCACTGTTGCCATTGCTTATAATGAAATTAATTAACTGATTAATATAATTAGAAGTTTCATGTATTTGATTCATACATCAGAGTATTTAAAATCGACAGTTCATGATGCCTGCAAATGTTTTAAAGTACTTTTATATACACTAGCTCTCGTTCACCTTCACGTGGTATATTCAAAGCATAAGAGTTTGCCGTCACTATTGACAATATATTGTCGCGTTTACCATTAATCATAATCAGACGACTGATGAGATCAGTCAGTAATAAAATATTAATACGCGAACACAGATGTGTGCAGGTAGTCAACCGGTAATTATTAATACGGTTTTTATTAAATTTCACCAATACATATAGAGTATAAATATATATAGAATTTCATTGGTTGAACAAATAATCGTGCCATTCTACAATTAGTCTGATTTGCAAAGTCGCGAGAGCAAAAATAAACGTGTAAACTATAATACATAAAATTCTGCATATAAATTCTGTATTTTACAGCATTCATTGTTCGATGTACCAATAGCGAACTCCATGTATGATGAGCTGAAGTTCAGCTTGGGCTTCCTCTAAAAGCTCTAGCACTTCGATGATGTCTTGTGCTTCATCGTCTCTTACACCAGTCACGGACAAGACAGCCTGATAGTCTTCTGCTGACCGGTGCTTTTGCAGCCATTGTTGAGTGCGCCGTAATAATAAACATAGCTCATTAGCGTTGTACTCTGCATTTGGAACACCGCGTTGCAAACTAGGTAGCTGCTCGAAGCACCCTCGATGCGCTATGAACCGGCCAATGCAATCTATGCGACAGCTGAGAAAGAGTTGAAATACGCGCGGCTGAAGATACATTTGTACTAACTGCATCTGATCGGCAATTAACGACATGTTCAGTCAGTTAGTAAATCAAGTAAAGCAAAAAATAGTTTTGTTAAAAAAAATTCTAAACTTTAATCGTTTAATAAGAAGCGATATACTAATATTAATATTAATGCGATAAGAAGCCCCCATAGAGTATAATTTATCGAACACAGGTGAGTCAGTCCAGAGACAAATCAAATGAATACAGGCCAGTCTGGGTATTAAGAACAAGAAATCTTTCTCGGCCAAGAAATCAGCCCACAACCAACGCCATACGGACAGAAGCTACAGGATAGCGAGCGACACAGCACGGACATGAGCAACAATAGCAACAAATTTCCCTCCTTCACCGCGGCGTTCCGGGAACACGTACTGGCCTCCGCTGCGGCCGAATTGGAAAGCGCATTGCGAGCAGCGATGGATGCAGCGACAGCAGTGGCGGCAGCGGAGGCCTGGACGCCGGGACGTCGCGGGAAGGAGGCCGAGATGGCTGCCGCTATGCGGCGGGTCCGGGCGGCCATGGTCCGCATGGCCCGGGCCCGCCGCATAGCGGCAGGGCTGGATCCTTATGTGAGTAGTAGATTTCGATTCCTTTCATTTGAATATTTATGAACACATATGCATGGTAACATCTGAGCTAACAAACTAAATGAAACCTAAAACCCATCTTTCATCCCGCAGCCGGGTGTGCTATAATCAGTCCGACTATCTGGTGTGCTATAATCAGTCCGACTATCTGCCCAATCAGCCGCTGACTATCTGCCCAATCAGCCGCTGACTATCTGCCCAATCAGTCCCTGACTATCTGCCCAATCAGTCCCTGACAATCTTGCATTAATTCTGTTATTGTTTGTAAATAAAATAAGCTTAAAATTGTTATTAAAATAGTTTCATAGTTCTCAAAATACATAACTTCTTATCTTGGTTATTTATTTTATCATTAAAATAATATGAACTGATTGTTGGTTATGTGGTGTACATTGGCGATGAGACTTACTACAATAACGACGTAATCGTAATCGATCAGTCTGGTATATAATTTCAAGTAAAGTTTATACAAGTTTCTCATGTAAGAAAATATTAATAAAAACGGATTCGTTTAAAAAAGTAAAGTACAAACAACGAATAAATTATTATACGCTTACGTCTTGCTAGATATGCCAAGATGCACTATTAAAACGTGCAGACTATAGGTATGTAGTGCATTAAATTGTGCGTATTTTACCAAAGACATATCTGCTTGGTACAGCTCGATTTTTTCGCGATTTTTTTTCTTCGTATCCACATTTTTTCTTTCGAAAATACAGTCAGACGTTTTTGGCCATAGACAAAAAAACGGCTGCATATAATTCATATTGTATGCAGTATTTTTGCAAAAGATCTTTCAGTAGCGTGGCTATATCTATGGTATTTTCGCGAATATAGCCAGACATTTCATCTATAATTAGTATTTGCGCACTGCCAATTTTTTTTTCGACAAAGTAAGAAGGCTCTTATGGAAGACAGCATAGTCACACCGGACTGCTACGGTATTGTAGTGTATATAGTGACTCGGTGTGACGGTTCGATGGTTCACATACTGCGACATGTCACATACTGGTTAATATCAATTTGCAATTTAACGTTGTACATCGCATAGCTGCTCGTGCCAATGTTAACTTGACGTTGTACGTCTGGTTAAATTCGCGCATTTTGCGCAACGCAAAATACAGCAGTACTTTGCATAGACGTACAATGTCGAGCTTAACATTGCCTATGCAAGTCTCAACCTCATGAGTGTTTCCTGGTATGTCCTCATTCTCCCACTGTCTTTCGACTATCTTTTGTATTTTTAAATGTTTCATACAGTTTTTGTATGCCAATTTTATAAAAACGACTGCGACCAAGTGACTGTCCTTTCAAGCGCAGCTACAGTACATGTCAAATTAGCATTAATAAATAAATAATAAATATAAATAATTTAGTGTTTGTTATTTGTATAATCATTAATAGTACACAACTTCTTATCTTGTTTATTCTATCATTAAAATAATATGAACTGAACTGACTGGCGGTTATGCGGTGTACATTGGCGTTGAGACTTATTACAAGACCGACGTAATCGTAATCGATCAGTCTGAGATATTATGTTTGTATTTATACTGCGCAAAACCTGAGAATAATGAAGTAGACTTAAAACTAAAATTTATGTAGTAGAAATAGACAGTAGTGGAATCAAATCGCATAAAGGTATATATTTTTTAGTTTATTCTTATATCAACGTATATTAAATCAATCGATTAAATCAAGTACAGTCTGAATTTATTATAAGTGAGTCAGTCGATTATTCAGCAAGCCAGCCAGCCAGCCAATCAGCCAGTAGACAGACAAAGCAGCCCAATCTGAGTTGCACGCAGAGCCAATTGAATTGAATGAAATCAATTGCCGCACAGACATTGTCGCGTCTTGATCAATCGGCCGTGTCTTGACACTGTCGTAGTCAATATATTGTGTGTGCATATACAATACGAGCGTCTAGATGCACGCAAAGCATCAGTCGCAGGTATAGTCGATTGCGATGACTGCACATCACTTATTGACATTGCGACATCGTCGTCAAGGTCGGCGGTCAGAACCAATTCTGCTGCGGCATCGGCATCTCCTTGCGGCACTGTCACATCAGATAACTGTTCATCCGAATCGTTGTTGACATCAGCAATGATGATCTCCATTGCGACATCAAACATGTCATCGATGTGACTTGCTTCGGAATGGGCAGCGAAATCCGATCCAGCAGCAGCAGCAACACAATCCGTATTGGTAGACAGAAATTGCATAGCGGCAGGTTGCATCAAGTCGAGCAGAATCTGCGCCATTTCAATGTCATCACCGTGACCGGATGATGTACCAATACACACTGACTGCGTGCTGACATTGGCTTCGATTGAAACATCGGTCACACCGTTTTGTGCACTGACACCAACTGTCGCTGTTGTTACTCTTGGCGCACAGACAGGAATAAAAACAGGTAGCGGCACCGGAACGAAATACGGCACCTCGACAGTTGGAATCGGCAACATAGGCATCGCTGGTGATCCGATTGGCTCAATTTGCAACATTGGCATTGATGGCGATGGTACTGGCGAGTGATCCGATTGGATTGTTTCTGCTGCTGCTTCAATCGCATTGTGATTAAGCGGAGTAGATGTACAAATTGGATGCCGGACTGATCCAATTGACACGCTGTCCGCTTGGCTCACATGTTCAGCAGGCTCGTCAGTACTTGTTGCATAGATGATGCCTGATTCAGCTGCGCTATCTTCTATGATGATAGTTTCTGCTGGCTGCTCTGCTGCTGACTGCTCTGCTGCTGACTGCTCTGCTGATGGCTGCTCTGCTGCTGGCTGCTCTGCTGCTGGCTGCTCTGCTACGGGCTGCTCTGCTACTGGCTGCTCTGCTGCTGGCTGCTCTGCTGCTGGCAGTCGACGGGCAATGTAGCGCTCGTGCATATAGTCGACAATCTCGCCGACCACAGCTGGTAGTGGATCCAGTTGTTCAAGCTGGACCACTTCGCCCATTGCCGCTGCTCCCGCCACTGCCACTGGCTGAGCTGGTTGGCCACCGACGCGACGCTGCGGATTCCGCTTACATCTATATAGATGATGCAACATGTTGGACGTTATTTTGTTGCAATGCGGACACGCTAGCACACGTCCACCGGCAGCGACATCCACACCAGCCCGCTGTAGTTGCAGCATCTTCCAGACGGCACTTCCACGCTCCTTAACCGACGCGAATAGCGATGGCCTTTGACCAACAGGTAGGACTGTCCAGTCAAATTCGGCATGGACAGCTTTATGCGCCTCTATAAAATGTCTTCGCATCATATTGGCGCGGATTTGCTGGCCGCAGAAATGGCAGAAGCGGAGTCCGTTGTTGTCTTCCATTGCAGCTTAAATATAGTCGTTCGCTGGCTAGCCTGCTGAATAATCGACAGAGTGGTCGTTGTGGCTGAATTTTAATTATCGATTTGCGTGCGCGCGCGCATATATTTACCTAGCACTGCTCATATCCTGTACAGAGCAGCAGTCAGACACATAGACATAGACAGGCATCGTCAACTGGGTCTAAGCTATTTCCATATATAGTATTTTCGCGAAAATACTGATATGCTCTATAAACAAAGGTAAGGGCAGTATTTTTGCAAAAGTTCTTGAAGTAGTGTGTGTGGCTACATCTTTGGTATTTTCGCGAAAATACTGCTATGCTATTAAACAAAGGTAGTTGGCGGTATTTTTGCAAAAGTTCTTAAAGTAGTGTGCATGATTACATCTTTGGTATTTTCGCGAAAATACTGCTATGCTATTAAACAAAGGTAGTTGGCGGTATTTTTGCAAAAGTTCTTAAAGTAGTGTGCATGGCTACATCTTATGATATTATCGCGAATGCAGATACGCGGCGGTTGAAGACAATAAGAAGACAATATTTTTGCGAAAGTACTTTAAGTATTCATGATGACTATATCTAATGGTAATCAATAACCAAATATGACTTGACTTCATTATATTTTATTATTATTCATGCCGCGAATACAACTTGCAACAGGTTCACTCATGTATTTTTGCTTGAGCGAATTAATTGGGTTAAATAAATAGCTGGCATTAATTAAACGGCGAACAGGAAACTACAATTAGCTGTATTAGCTGTATTAAGTCTACCTAAAACTAGTGCTGCTACTGCTGCTGCTGCTGCTGCTGTTACTGCTCAATTCGATATCGGCGGCTCCGGAGCAACTCTCGCAGTCTAGCCCTTTGCTGTACGCCGCGCCAGTAGTCCAGGCCGTGTAGAATGTGCTGCAGCTCCAAACATGTGTCCTCCAGCAGGCCTAGCAGCTCGGCCAAGTCGAAGGCCTCGTTCTCTGTTAGGCAGGTCACCTCCAGGATGGTCTCGTAGCCCGCAGCTGTCTTGTGTTGTAGCAGCCAGTCCAGGAGGCTCTTCATCAGGGTGTGCAGCTGGGTGACGTTCAGCTCAGCAGTCGGGCAGTGGCGCTGCAGGCAGGTTAGCTGCTCCAATCGTCCTCGGTAAGTCAGGAACGGGGCCAGACAGGCGATGTCGCATCTGGCCAGGAGTGCCACGGTGGCCGGCGAGCCGAACAGCGCCACAGGATGCGTATTCATCGTGAGTTCTACACAACCAACAATGTCGTGAGTGCAACAGCAGCGCGTCTAACACTAGCAGAAGTAGAATTAGAATAGGAAGCAGAGTTCTAAATGGAAAGTAAATACAGTATTTTCGCGAAGGTAAGGGCAGTATTTTTGCAAAAGTAGCGTGACTACATCTTATGGTATTTTCGCAAATGCAGATACGTATTCTCAGACAAAGTGACTTTTTACCATAGACAAATTTAGTGTATTTCTGTAAATTGCCAAAACTCACGAATGAGTTTTTTCGCGAAAAGACAATATGTACTATATTGAATACTTGTAAATGAAAAATAGTGTCTGTTTTTGCGAAAATACTGCTATGCTATTAAACAAAGGTAGTTGGCGGTATTTTTGCAAAAGTTCTTAAAGTAGTGTGCATGGCTACATATTATGGTATTTTCGCGAAAATACTGCTATCCTATTAAACGCAGGTAGTAAAGGTAGTTTGCGGTATTTTTGCAAAAGTTATTAAAGTAGTGTGCATGGCTACATCTTAAGGTATTTTCGCGAAAATACTGTTATGCTATTAAACACAGGTAGTTGGCGGTATTTTTGCAAAAGTTATTAATTAAGTAGGTTATATGCGTGGCTATATCTTAAGGTATTTTCGCGAAAATACTGCTATGCTATTAAACAAAGGTAGTTGGCGGTATTTTTGCAAAAGTTCTTAAAGTAGTGTGCATGGCTACATATTATGGTATTTTCGCGAAAATACTGCTATCCTATTAAACGCAGGTAGTAAAGGTAGTTTGCGGTATTTTTGCAAAAGTTATTAAAGTAGTGTGCATGGCTACATCTTAAGGTATTTTCGCGAAAATACTGTTATGCTATTAAACACAGGTAGTTGGCGGTATTTTTGCAAAAGTTCTTAAAGTAGTGTGCATGGCTACATATTATGGTATTTTCGCGAATGTAGATACGTATTCTCAGACAAAGTGACTTGTACTTTTTTACCATCGACAAATTTAGTATATTTCTCTGCTAATTGTCAATAATCACGAATGATTTTTTCGTGTATCTTCGGCTTTTAAGAAAACGAGAATAGTTTAATCTCAGTTTAATCAGATGATAATCAAATGATTTCATTTGTCAATTTATTTAATTACTAACGAAATAATCACAGTGTTGACAATCATTAGCATCTTAACAATATATAAGAGAGCAACAAACAGAACATATGAGATTCTCGGTTGTAAAGGGACGGGTATTAGTGGGGGTATCACAATTGACACAATTGATAATTGATAATAGTTTGGCAAATCAGACAATCAGCACATATAAAGTCAGGTGACACGACTGGGACAATATGAGCATTCAGATGTCCAGTCTAGTTCTCGAACTGATCAGGCGCCCAGATCGCGTCCTGTATTCCGTTCGACGAACCACGAGTAGCTCAGAATCCGAGCTGGTCTCATTGTCATTGCTGACGTGCTGTTGTTCACCATCATCACCTTCTTCGTCGATATCGTCGTGAACGTTGCCTTGTCCAGCCGATGCTCCAAACATCGGCGGTTGACTAAGACTGCGTCGTCTAGACGATGTAGACGAAATAGGCGATGGTGTTGCTGAATCGATGGCCGGCTTTGTCGACTCGGTGTTGTCCGTTGTTGAACATCTAGGACTAACCGTAGCGGGTCGCATTGTCGACATTCGAGGTCGCTTCTTGTCAGTGGCCTTGCAAATGGACGACCGTCGAGTGCGTCGCTTGCGTGTGCGTTGACTATGTGGCATCACAATGTCATCAGCAGGTAGAGGAGATGCAGCCGATGAATTGGTTGCGTCCAGATCAACGCTACAGGCGGCAGAGCGACGACGCTTCGTGTCGTTTTCGGCTGTTGGATGTCGTTGATGTCGACGATCAAGTGGCCGATTGTGACAGAATGTCTCGAAGCATCCTCTGACGTCGTCGGCGACCATCAGATTGGCCTGCTGTTTGGCCAGGCGTCCATACGCATTCACGACACAGTTGCGCGATGTGTCGTACAGAGGCACCAGCTGGTCTAGCTTGTCGGGATGCGCGTGCACATAGGCCGACAGTACATTTCGACGACCATCGCCCATGCGATAGGGCCGATCGATGACCAACTCGGCGCCCTGCTTGACAAGCGTGCTGAAACTTGTCGAGTCACGCTGCTTGCCACGATGCGTAGGAAACAGCAGACATTTGCCTGGCCTGACATGGATGTTGCACTCGGCGAAGTATGGCAATAGAAAGTTGTCTATCCATTGCAGTAGACATTCGCCGACTTTGCGTGGCGCAGTCCAGCTTGCACCTTTACCACGACCGCCCTTTTTGTGTGCCACTTCGGTAGGCGGCAGGACTGTGACAATGGTGGAGGACGTTGATACGCCGCTATTGAGTGCAGCATCCAAATAGCAACGCCGGATCGCGACCCAAGGACGTAGTCGATTGGCATGGACAATTGCTGCACAGAAGAAGGCCAGTTCACGCGTGATCGGCATAATAAATGTATTCCATTTGCCGACGACGTTGGCCATTCGACGTGCACATTGTCCAATGCGACCCCAGTAGCCCTTCACGGGTAGATGAGACCACGAATGTTTGGCGACCATATCAATCAGGCAGTCTAGCCGGTTGTGAATGATGCGCCATTCGTCAGCGGTCAGGAACTTATCCGTGTAGGACAGCTGGCGTTCGTCATCGCGCAGGTGATAGATATTCTCTTGCCGCTGACGAATCAATCGAATGCAAGCCTGTACATGTTAAAGGGTTATGAAAGAGAAAGTACATACAGTAGCTTCTACAATTGTTCGTGATATATCAACTAACATAGTATACAATATGCGACACAACAACACTGCTCACCATGATTGATTCGATGCGGCTAGTCAACAGACCAGATACTGCAGTCTGATGATAGAGAATACCATCTTTGCGCGGGTCAGGACAGGCAGGCAATTCTGACGCGGCCTTGACAATGTCGGCATGCACGTTGGCAAACAATCCATCTGGTGGCGAGGTCAATTGGAACGCGTTCATAACACTAGGAGCACCGAAGTCGTTGTTGGCTGCTAGAAACTTCTTCGCGCCGCTCAATATGTTATGAAGCTCGTTCATTCGCTGTCCAACAGTCGATGGTTTCCAGATATGGCGCTTCACCATCTCGTCCAGATCGAATTGGATGCGCGCTGGATTTATGAACCACATCTCGACTGTGACATTGATTGCGTGTAGGAGACGACTAGTTGTAGCATGATAGTTCCGCTGGATTGCTTTCCTACGGCTAACATGCGATGCGTTCTCTTCTACACAGCAATGACCCTTGAACCAGATGTCGCCGACATTGTCTAGTTGCTTGTACATGTGTTCAGATGCAACGTGGTAGTCTGGGCCGTCGAAAACAACAAGCCGAGACGTCTTGTGCCTCCGTTGCAATACAAGCTCCTCTTCACTGACAGAATCATCAGTATTTTCCACGTCAGATTTAGAGGTCTGAGTCTCTGCTTGTCGATGACTGACAGCATTGGTGACTCCGACCGGAACATAGTCTGACGTATACTGGAGAATTGCTTCTGTCAGATTGACCAGATTCTGCAAGCTAGTACACACGCGCGGATGCTCAGCGTTGTGGGCTTTCTGCAGAATCTCGTTGAGGCCGGCCGCATTCAGACGCAGTCCATTGATAAATTCTGTTTGACAGGAAAGTTATAAATATTTGTTGATTATTTTTTGTCTTTATGTGTAAATTTAAAAATTTAAAGGCATGTACAACAATATTTTAGACCACTTACTGATCGCTGCCACATTGTCGTTGGCATTATTGAATTCTGGCATCGTACTCGTTTCGTTTTGCAGTCGCTCGATGTCGTGACTGACAATATCGGCCGTGTAAGATGGTCCGGCACGATCGAAACTAGCCAACACCGGTGCTACTAAAGTAGACGGTATGACAGACGATGCACTGTTGGTAATGCGTACAGCAGTGGACTGTCCAGCAGAAGACGATCCCGCAGACGACGCACACACGACAATAGGCAGCTCAATTTTTGCACCCGCGTCAATCGAATCAGACGAAGAATCGTCGCTCTCACCTGACGAAAGGGTTGCATTTGCTGCCTCTGTAATTGCCGGTTTACTTTTACAAGGTCGTGCGATATGCTTGCTGAGTTGCCGCACACATTTACCACAATATGGACAATGCTTGTATAGTACATCAATTCCCTTCCGACGGAGTATGAGGACCTTCCATACAGCATTTGCCTTGGCATCAGCCGACGCATTCGCTGCGGCTCGCATATCTGCAGGTATGTCGCTCCAGTCGAAACTCGAAATGAAATCAGAATGTTGTCTAGCAAAGTGCCTTCTGATATTCTTCTTCGCAACTGCGGCATTGCAGACAGGGCAGTCGTCCATTTCGTTCGCTTCGATTTGCTTATATGACAGACAGAAAAAATTGTTCGATTTATTACCGAGCGCGCTCGGCTACCGCTGTTATAACGCTTCGACTGTACTCACGGTTTGTCCCATGAACTAAAAATTTGCACTTGTCTATGGGCCTATTATGCTAAATAAATTTAACGTTGCTACTATATTGTCTACTCATAGTAGAGTAGGTAGTTTCGAACAGAAAATGAACAAAAACACGAATAATTATTTGATTTCTGAATGTCTATCTATATGTTGAAAAATCACTTAAAGAAGTGTTGATTATTCAAGAGTTATTTTCGCGAAAGTACATATATATTCTCAAACAAAGGTTGATGCAGTCTTTTTGCGAAAATACTTTTGTGTTAATATGATTACTGTTTCTAGTGGTATTTTCGCGAAAAGACATGTGTCCTATATAAAAGTAAAGGCATTATCAAAAGAAGGTAAATGCCGTAAACGTTAATATTAATGGGGGTTCACAAAAAGTAGTTTGGTAGTAATTAGTAGTAAATTATTAGCAGATTTTTTAAATTGAGAAAAATGCGTAGTGCCGACTGGGATTCGAACCCGAGCCACTGCTACTAAAAATGAATGCTTTAGACCTGCATGCCAGATCACTTGCAAAAGATTGGTGTGTTATCTGGTTATTTATATTGATGAGTCACTTTTCGCGAAAAAAAAACTGTATAGCATAATATCGAACTCATAATATATTCAACGATGCTATATTGTCTACTCATAGTAGAGTAGGTAGTTTCGAACAGAAAATGAACAAAAACACGAATAATTATTTGATTTCTGAATGTCTATCTATATGTTGAAAAATCACTTAAAGAAGTGTTGATTATTCAAGAGTTATTTTCGCGAAAGTACATATATATTCTCAAACAAAGGTTGATGCAGTCTTTTTGCGAAAATACTTTTGTGTTAATATGATTACTGTTTCTAGTGGTATTTTCGCGAAAAGACATGTGTCCTATATAAAAGTAAAGGCATTATCAAAAGAAGGTAAATGCCGTAAACGTTAATATTAATGGGGGTTCACAAAAAGTAGTTTGGTAGTAATTAGTAGTAAATTATTAGCAGATTTTTTAAATTGAGAAAAATGCGTAGTGCCGACTGGGATTCGAACCCGAGCCACTGCTACTAAAAATGAATGCTTTAGACCTGCATGCCAGATCACTTGCAAATGATTGGTGTGTTATATGGTTATTTATATTGATGAGTCACTTTTGGCGAAAAAACTGTAACGAAAATACGGATACGTATTTCATAATTCAGTCTAACAGAACAATAAGATTTATTGAGGGAATAGAGATAGTACTGCTGATTACTATTATTGTTTGTATTTTCGCGAAATACAGATACGTATTCAAACGAAGGTAGAACAGTATTTTTTGCAAAAGCACTTTAAGTACTTTAGTTACATTAGATGATGTTTTCGCAAAATGCTTAAAGTGAAGTAGCAATGTTAATACAGGGCAAGGTATTTTCGCGAAAGTACAATGAAATATGGTGCATGAAGGACACAGTGATATATATTAGCACTTTCGCAAACACGACTACATGCTCCGCAGTGCTCGATTGCGAAAAGACATAGGCTTAGCTGTTCTAATTATAGAAATACACTACGGAGATAAAAAAAAAGGTCATTTGGTATATGTGTCCGTATTTTCGCGAAATGACCACCTACGGTGTTCTATTTTTAGAAATACACTAGGGAGATCAAAAAAAAGGTCATTCAGCCTTTTTGCGATACGCATGCATGCACTTCCTTCCGGAAGATGTTGCTTCCTATGGATTTACATTGAGGCAATCCCTTCCGGAAGATTTTGCGTCCTATTGATTTACATAGAAGCAATTCCTTCCGGAAGATTTTGCGTCCTATTGATTTACATAGAAGCAATTCCTTCCGGAAGATTTTGCCAATGCAGTTAATATGCTAGAGCCATAGACGGTTGGGTCTGGAGTGTGGCCTTGAGGGCCATGAGTAGCGGAATTCCCAATTGTTCATACGGAAATCCTAAATTTGGGTAGGGGTCTGCGAGCAAAATCTTCCGACTGTTGGGGTCTGCAGGCATTTCCTTCCGATGCATATTTTGTCTCCACCACCATCTTAAAGCGGGTTAGCAGATGTGGGCATGCAGGCAGAAATAGCTAGACGGCCAAAATATTACATAACAAAATATTACATAACACAAAATAATCAGTTTGTTGGGGTCCGCAGGACATTATCATCAATGCATATTTTGTACATCTACTCCGCTTAATCACAATGCGATTGAAGCAGCAGCAGAAACAATCCAATCGGATCACTCGCCAGTACCATCGCCATCAATGCCAATGTTGCAAATTGAGCCAATCGGATCACCAGCGATGCCTATGTTGCCGATTCCAACTGTCGAGGTGCCGTATTTCGTTCCGGTGCCGCTACCTGTTTTTATTCCTGTCTGTGCGCCAAGAGTAACAACAGCGACAGTTGGTGTCAGTGCACAAAACGGTGTGACCGATGTTTCCATCGAAGCCAATGTCAGCACGCAGTCAGTGTGTATTGGTACATCATCCGGTCACGGTGATGACATTGAAATGGCGCAGATTCTGCTCGACTTGATGCAACCTGCCGCTATGCAATTTCTGTCTACCAATACGGATTGTGTTGCTGCTGCTGCTGGATCGGATTTCGCTGCCCATTCCGAAGCAAGTCACATCGATGATATGTTTGATGTCGCAATGGAGATCATCATTGCTGATGTCAACAACGATTCTGATGAACAGCTATCTGATGTGACAGTGCCGCAAGGAGATGCCGATGCCGCAGCAAAATTGGTTCTGACCGCCGACCTTGACGACGATGTCGCAATGTCAATAAGTGATGTGCAGTCATCGCAATCGACTATACCTGCGACTGATGCTTTGCATGCATCTAGACGCTCGTATTGTATATGCACACACAATATATTGACTACGACAGTGTCAAGACACGGCCGATTGATCAAGACGCGACAATGTCTGTGCGGTAATTGATTTCATTCAATTCAATTGGCTCGGCGTGCAACTCAGATTGGGCTGCTTTGTCTGTCTACTGGCTGATTGGCTGGCTGGCTGGCTGGCTGGCTGGCTGAATAATCGACTCACTCACTTATAATAAATTCAGACTGAACTTGATTTAATCGATTGACTTAATATACGTTGATATAAGAATAAACTAAAAAATATAAACTTTTACGCGATTTGATTCTAAGCGATTTGATTCCACTACTGTCTATTCTTATTACATCAATTTTAGTTTTAAGTCTACTTCATTATTCTCAGGTTTTGCGCAATATAAATACAAACATAATATCTCAGACTGATCGATTACGATTACGTCGGTCTTGTAATAAGTCTCAACGCCAATGTAAACCGCATAACCGCCAGTCAGTTCAGTTCATATTATTTTAATGATAGAATAAACAAGATAAGAAGTTGTGTACTATTAACAATTAAACAAATTACAAACACTAAATTATTTTTGTTGATTATTTATTTATATTTTGAAACGGGTGACCGGGTGCAGAGCAATGTGACGGTTCGTGGTTCACATACTGCGACATGTCACATAGCCAGCAGATATCTTAGCAGCTTCCGTTGAAGGACGCGAAAATACATTATACTGTTCAACAAGTATGTGACATGTCGCAGTATGTGAACCACTGAACCGTCACACCGAATCACTATACACTACAATACCATAGCAGTCCGGTATGTTTATATTTTGAAACGCGGGGATGTCCGGGTGCAGAGCAGGGCTGGCTAATGCTCACATTATCATCGGGCCGTACGTTAGCCAGATGAAATCTTTCAGAAAAAAACTGAAATCTGGCTAACGTACGGCCCGATGGTAACGATGGCTAATGATACTGTCTTCCACAAGAGCCTTCTTACCTTTTTACCACTGGCACAATATGCACAGATCTCAAGTAGTCAACGATCATAGTCGTTTTGACTTAAGAATACGTATGTACTTTCGCGAAAAAGTTTTTGGCAGTGCGCAAATACTAATTATAGATGAAATGTCTGGCTATATTCGCGAAAATACCATAGATATGGCCACGCTACTTAAAGAACTTTTGCAAAAATACTGCATACAATATGAATTATATGCAGCCGTTTTTTGTGTCTACGGCCAAAAACATCTGACTGTATTTTCGAAAGAAAAATTTGGATGCGAAGAACATAAAAAATAGCGAAAAATCGAGCTGTACCAAGCAGACATGTCTTTGGTAAAATACGCACAATTTAATGCACTACATACCTATAGTCTGCACGTTTTAAAAGTTCATCTTGTAACATCTTATATCTAGCGATACGAAAGTGTATAATAATTTATTCGTCGTTTGTACTTTACTTTTTTAAACTTATCCAACTAACTTATATGGCTGAATAATGTACAATAATGTACAATAATGTACAAGGAATAATGCACCTCGAAAATTCGTTTCTTTTTGCTTGTCAGTTAGTGAGTTCTTATTGTCGCACAAATGTTAATAATTGACGTAATAAAATAACAGAACGATTCATAACACGTATTGACGAGATTAGCATGAATAATTTAATCATTCAATCATTTAATCAGTTTTATTGTTTTGTTGTATTTATGTATCCGTTTCAGTATCAGTATCAGAGATGTATGACCAATCAGTATTGACAGTAAGATAACAAAGGAGGTAAAGTTATCAAAGAGAAACGATTGAATGTCTCAGATCGGCTGGTGTTGTTGGTGTTGAACCAGGTTCTCTGGTTCTCATAGGACACCCGGCTGCGGGATGAAAGATGGGTTTTAGGTTTCATTTATTTTGTTAGGTTTCCTTTAGTAGCTTAGATGTTACAATGCAGATGTGTTAATAAATATTCAAATGAAAGGAATCAAAATCTACTACTCACATATGGATCCAGCCCTGCCGCTATACGACGGGCCCGGGCCATGCGTAACATGGCCGCCCGGACCCGCCGTATAGCGGCTGTCATATTTTCTTCAGCCCGGCGCCGTTCCGGCGTCCAGGCTTCCGCCGCCGCTACCTCCATTGCCACCTCCATGGTTGATCTCATTGCGTCTTCTAACTCGGCGGCGGTTGACGCCAGTACGTAGTGCCGGAACGCCGCCGGGAATAATGAGAAAGTAGACATAGCTGCTGTTGTTGTGCTGTTGTTGCTGCTTTGCTTGCGAAGTTTGGTTGTGGGCTGATTTCTTGGCCGATAAAAAATTTCTTGTTCTTAATACCCTGGCTGGCCTGTATTCATTGGATTTGTCTGTGGACTGACTAATCTGTGTTCGAAAAAATATACTCTATGTGGGCTTTGATTAAAGTTTAGAATTTTTTTAGACAAAACTATTTTTTGCTTTACTTGATTTACTAACTGACTGAACATGTCGTTAATTGCCGATCAGATGCAGTTAGTACAAATGTATCTTCACCCGCACATATTTCAACTCTTTCTCAGCTGTCGCATAGATTGCATTGGCCGGTTCATAGCGCATCGAGGGTGCTTCGAGCAGCTACCTAGTTTGCAGTGCGGTGTTCCAAATGCTGAGTATAGCGCTAATGAGTTATGCTTATTATTACGGCGCACTCAAGAATGGCTGCAACAGCACCGGTCAGCAGAAGACTATATGGCTGTCTTGTTCGTGACTGGTATAAGAGAGGATGAAGCACAAGACATCATCGAAGTGCTAGAGCTTTTTGAGGACGCCCAAGCTGAACTCCAGCTCATCATACATGGAGTTCGCTACTGGTACATCGAACAATGAATGCTGTAAAATACAGAATTTATACAGAATTTTATGTATTATAGTTTACACGTTTATTTTTGCTCTCACGACTTTGCAAATCAGACTAATTGTAGAATAGCACGATTATTTGCTCAATCAATGAAATTCTACATATATTTATACTTTATATATATTTATTGGTGAAATTTAATAATAACAGTATTAATAATAACCGATTGACTAGCTGCACACATCTGTGTTCGCGTATTAATATTTTATTACTGACTGATCTCATCAGTCATCTGATTATGATTAATGGTGAACGCGACAATATATTGTCAATAGAGACGGCAAACTGTCTTATGCTTTGAATATTACCACGTAGGTGAACGAGAGCTAGTGTATGTAAAAGTAGTTTAAAACATTTGCAGGCAGCATGAACTGTCAACTTTGAATACTTAGATGTGTTAATCAAATACCTACTTTTAATTATATTATTCAGTTAATTAATTTCATTATAACTAATGGCAACAGTGCTTAACAAAAGAATTGCTACATGTCATTCAAATCTGGGTTATTAGCAGCACGATTGGCATCGCCGCGCTCTCTTTCAGTGCCAGTGCCGCCATTGTTGATGCTGCTGCTACTACTTACAATTGGTGACTGTATATCGGTCACTTGCGCATGCTGCGGCAGTTGCAATTGGCCGGCTAAATCACGTGTCGGATTGGCGTTCACAATAGAAAATCTCTGATTGTAAATGCGCACGACACCTGGACGATGCAATACGTACTGAACACGTTGACGTGAAGGCAGAATAGCAAAATCGGAGTCTGAACTACTATCCGAGCTGTGCCTTCGTCGACGTCGCTCAGTGCCAATCACGACATCCGTGCTGCTACTGACGGTAGGGCACGAGATCGGTTTGTCGTTGCCAGAGTTGTGATCCTCTCTGTCGATATCTCGTTGATCTCCGCCATTGTGCCGCCCACCCAGGGATGACATGTTGTAGTTTTTTTATTTGAAACAATAATTAAGAATCTAAAATGTGTAAATAAGTTACGCCACTTACCTTAGTAAAGTAACCAACTAAAAACCCTATTTCTAGTCTATGGTAACAAGATTGCTGATAATCTTATGTGATTGGGAATATGTAATCAATGCAGTTGAAACTTTGGACAATTAATGAAGTAAATAAAACAAGTTCAACATTTTAAATACTGCCCCCATTGTCTCGCCATGCCTACATCAACATCATCATCAGGGCCAACTCTAAACGATGCGGAAAAATCCAACTGTCACGACGATGACGTTGAGCTGAATGAAGAGCCAGGCTATGATGACTACGGGTATGATGAAACATACAATTCAACATACAGTTTTGTATTCGGCCTGGCAGACGACCATTTGTTATACGCCGTAGCTGAAGAGGTCGAAGCGGCGATGGCAGCCAATTGCTTAGACTCAGCTGACGACGAGCTTTTATATGCCGCAGCTGAAGAGGCGGAGGCGTCAGCAGCAGCGGCAGCGATGGCAGCCAGTAGCTGCTTATTTGACCCAGCTGATGACGAGCTTTTGTATGCCGCAGCTGAAGAGGCGGAGGCGTCAGCAGCAGCGGCAGCGATGGCAGCCAGTAGCTGCTTGTTTGACCCAGCTGATGACGAGCTTTTGTATGCAGCAGCTGAAGAGGCGGAGGCGTCAGCAGCAGCGGCAGCGATGGCAGCCAGTAGCTGTTTATTTGACCCAGCTGATGACGAGCTTTTGTATGCCGCAGCTGAAGAGGCGGAGGCGTCAGCAGCAGCGGCAGCGATGGCAGCCAGTAGCTGTTTATTTGACCCAGCTGACGACTGCCTATTGTATGCCGCAGCTGAAGAGGCGGAGGCATACGTTTGAAATTATATTATAAAATAATGCAGAAACTATGATTCATTACAGTTATTTTATAAATAAAGCCTCTGATTATCATAACGATTTGATATACATATTGGTGTTGTTTTGTTAGTGATTGAAAATACACTAATCTTTTCGTGAAAATACCATCACCAACAATCATAAGCACAAACGTAAGCATTATTGTTTGTATTTTTTTGTTTGTAAACGTTCATATTATTTTAATACTCAAAGCAATTTCGCATAAATACAGCAGTTTGTCCCTATACTTTCCTAATTTTCAGATTTTTTCCCAGCTTTTTTCGACTCATTATTCGGTCTTTTCGGAGAGCCATTTGGGCCTCATTGAAACGCAAATATAGCAATTTTCGTATAGCGCTTATATTTCAGTGCGCAGCAGTTCAGTTCTGCTCCATTTAGCTTACTATTTAGATTTATTTATTCGGAAGTCAGATTAAGACAAAAAATGAACATAAAGGCCTTCCTAAAATCACTTTCATCTTCTCTCGTTTATAACAACGTAAACAGTGTATTTAAATTCATGCGTATTTAAATTCACGCGCTAGCTCTGCAGCTATTTTTAGAACTGGGAAGACCACGCTTCCTCTATGGCTTTGCTCGCAAGCACTCTTTTTCTCTCATTATTGATATTGCATTAGAGCAGCAGCAGTGTACAGTATACTGAATGTATTGTTTCGTTCGAGATCGATTGACTGACTGATTGACACTGATTGACACAGACTCTATGTCTTATGACATTCAATAATTTGATTTAATTTTGACTGGCGGCGGCAGCGACGACAAGCAAAAAACACGGAAAGGCAATTAGAATATAATTTCTATGCTAAAGTCTACTCGATTATATTTCGCAGAGGCTAACTAATGCTATCCAGCTGTACAATTGAATATTTATCTCACCTCGAAGTGGGCACAGGCGGACAGGGCTGGCTACCGCTGCTTCTGATGCTGCTGGCTGCTGCTACTGCTGCTGCTTGGCCAATGGGCACAACCGGACAGGGCTGGCTACCGCTGCTTCTGATGCTGCTGGCTGCTGCTACTGCTGCTGCTTGGCCAATGGGCACAACCGGACAGGGCTGGCTACCGCTGCTTCTGATGCTGCTGGCTGCTGCTACTGCTGCTGCTTGGCCAATGGGCACAGGCGGACGGGGCTGGCTTCGGCTACTTCTGCTGCTACTGATGGTGCTGGCTGGTGCCGGCCGGTTTAGCTGCACTGAGCTGAGGATGAGCACGGAAAATGCGATTCTAATACTTTCTATGCTAAAATCAGTTCGATTATATATCACAGAGGCTAACTAATGCTATCCAGCTGTACAATTGAATATTTATCTCACCTCGAAGTGGGCACAGGCGGACGGGGGCTGTCGAGCTGCTGGGATAGCTAGTTAGCTGCTGGCTGTTGCTACTGATGCTGCTTGGCCAATGGGCACAGGCGGACGGGGGCTGGCTGCTGGTACTGCTGCTTCTGCTGCTTCTGCTGCTTCTGCTGCTTCTGCTGCTTGTGCTGCAACTGCTGCTACTGCTGCTACTGCTGCAATGCTACACTTGGCTGGTGCCGGCCGGTACAGTTGCACGGAGCTGAGGATAAGCATAGAAAAGCAATTCGAATATTTTTTACGCTAAAGGCTACTCGATTATATTTCGCAGAGGCTAACTAATGCTATCCAGCTGTACAATTGAATATTTATCTCACCTCGAAGTGGGCACAGGCGGACGGGGCTGGCTGCGGCTATTGATGCTGCTGGCTGCTGCTTCTGCTTCTGCAGATTCTGCTGATGGTGCTGATGCTGCTGGCTGCTGCTTCTGCTTCTGCAGATTCTGCTGATGGTGCTGATGCTTCTGATGCTATTGCTGGTGCTGCTTATGCTGCTGCTGGTGAGTGAAGATGCGCTGCAAATAAGAAAAAGGCTCTGTATTTAAAATAGGCCGTGTAAGTCTCTGCTCATAAATATGAATTACAAGCTGGGTTAATATAATAGGCCCTTTAATTAGTCTTTGTATATATAATAGGCCCTGCAATTAGTATTTGTATATATAATAGGCCCTTTAATTAGTCTTTGTATATATAATAGGCCCTGCAATTAGTATTTGTATATATAATAGGCCCTTTAATTAGTCTTTGTATATATAATAGGCCCTGCAATTAGTATTTGTATATATAATAGGCCCTTTAATTAGTCTTTGTATATATAATAGGCCCTGCTATTAGTATCTATATATATATAAAAGTGAAAACTCTGTCTGTCTGTCTGTCTGTGTGTGTGCAACCTTTTGTCTTTATAGACGCCGAAACCGCTCAACCAAATCGCACCAAACTTTGCACATACCTAAAACCACCTACGCTGAGTGCAATAGGCAACTCAAATTCCCGAAAAATCATTTCCTTCCTGCTCAAAAGTGCAAAAAACTGCTCAAAAATCGTCAAAAAATCACTCAATTCGACATATCGTCGCCCCACTTTGTCAGATTTTCTCCAAATTTGATCCACTTACACTTTACATGTTTTCCAACAATGCTGTCAATTTTGAACATC
Organism: Macrostomum hystrix; assembly: GCA_950097015.1. NCBI lineage: Eukaryota > Metazoa > Platyhelminthes > Macrostomidae > Macrostomum > Macrostomum hystrix. Next base: position 703,403 of record CATNEN010000033.1, read on the forward strand.
TCTACTCAATCCAGAGCAAAGCTGCATCATCTCAAAGTGAGTCACTTTTTGTTTTCCGAGGACAGCCACCCCAACTCCCCTCCGCCACTCTGCGGGCCAAATTTTATTACAGCCACCCCCTCCCTTCCCCGGGCGCCGAAGCCCCAGACTGTACATTGTATTTCAAGCCGTGAATGTACACAGCCCAAACCCCTAGACTGTCTACTGGCCCCCAAGCAGCACTGAGACTGAGTGCGGTGAGTGCGGTGGCGTCCCAGTGCGCAGGGCTCTCCGGTCGATATTTCTCTCCAGCCAGCCTGGGATAGAAGAAAGAGAGAGGCTGGCGATCAACTGATGGGTGGTGTCACTCTGCTGCTGTCTGGAGACTTTAGACAGACGCTGCCTGTGATTCCGCATGGCACTCCTGCTGATGAGATTAATGCTTGCCTAAAATCATCTCACCTGTGGCCATCGGTTGTGAAGTTGCACCTACGAACAAACATGAGAGCTACAATTCAAGGAGACGAAACAGCTCATGAGTTCTCTGCCAATCTATTGCGAATCGGCAATGGTCTGCTGGAGATTAGCACCGAGGATGGGCAGTCATCGATCGCTACAATCGGAACCATTGTGCAGTCAGTGCAGGAGCTCAAGGCAAAAGTTTACCCGAACCTGATGGTTCGATATGCTGACGTTGACTGGCTGTCAGAGAGGGCAATTCTGTGTCCTAGAAATGATGCCGCCAACGAAATTAACTACCAACTGCTTCAGGAGTTGCCAGGTGCAGTTTTCACCTACAAGTCAATTGATACAACGTTGACTGATGACACCGCTGTGGAGTATCCTGTTGAGTTTCTGAACTCTCTAGATCCTCCTGGAACTCCATCGCACAACTTGCAGCTGAAAGTTGGGGCACCAATTATGCTCCTCCGCAACCTGAATGCGCCAAGGCTGTGTAACGGCACCAGACTGATAGTCAGGCGGCTCTTCCCACACGTGATTGAGGCCACGATAATGACTGGATCTGGCAGAGGAGAGTCTGTGTTCGTTCCCCGGATTCCAATTATCCCCACGGACCTGCCATTTCAGTTCAAGCGACTGCAGTTCCCTGTGAGAGTGTGCTTTGCGATGACTATTAACAAGGCTCAGGGACAGTCGCTGAAGGTGGCTGGCATCAACCTGGAGACTCCTTGCTTCTCGCATGGGCAGCTTTATGTCGCCTGCTCCCGTGTTGGAAATCCAGCTGGCCTATTCATTTTCGCACCAAGGGGAAGAACGAAGAATGTGGTGTATCCCCAGGCCTTGAGGTGACTCGCAAGCAATTAATAGAAAAGTAGTCACGAATTGACCTTGACCTGTCTAACTCTGAACTCTGAAACAGTTTAATTTTGTTTCTTTGACATTGTTATTGTTATGCCATGGCTATTTTCCTTATGTATACGCGTGCACATGCATACTGTATACAGAGGCAGATTTAGGGGGGGGGCGGGGGGGCAGTTGCCCCCCTAAATTTTAATCATGGGAATAAGATGCCCCCACCAGGGGCGCCAGTCGCAGCACTGGCGCTCCTTTTCTGCCGCTGGCGCCCCTTTTTCAGCCGCTGGCTCCCGTTTTTCAGCCGCTGGCGCCCTTTCTTGGCTCCTGGCGCCCTTTTTCGGCCGCTGGCACCCCCTCTGTGATTCTCATGGCGCTCCCCTGACAGACCGCCCCAAAACAAAATTCCTGGATCTGCCACCGACTGTATAGAGGAGTGGCTAAGAGACATGTTTCTAAAGAAGTAATCAAGAGGGGGCTGTTTGGACAAACTTTTCACTTATTTTTTACTTAAAACGCCCTTAAACAAACTCTTCACTTTTCATTAATGCAGTAAATAAATAAATGGTGACCTTCACTATAAAGTTAATACAGAGACGTGAATTGCTTACTGCTTTGCTTTAAATTTCTGCCCTAAAAACAACGGGCAAAAAAAGCTAGTTTGTATATATAATAGGCCCTGCAATTAGTGTTTGTATACAATAACAATCGGTCTGTAAATATAATAGTTAATAGCGCATGCAGTTCTCTATAATTATAATATATTAGTAATCTCAGTAAGGGTAATGCAGTTCTGAGCTGCGTAGAAATATTAGATCCTAATGCTCGCTGTTGACATAATAATAGATCCTGTGGCTCTCTGTCGGTATAATATCTGTAGCCAGTTTTAACTTTGTCCAAGCAAATAGAAGGCTGACTGTTGATTCGAATTGTGGATGGATCTCTGAATTATATTTGACTGTAAGCTGCAGTTCGATCGAGCAGTTGGGCCGGGCTAAAACTAAAAGACTGCTACTTTGCTTGCCACCCTTTCTTTAAAACTTCGAAAGCGAAAGGGGGCGGCCCTGTCTCTAAATTCATAGTCTATGGTAAAAGGGTGTGGAAGGCCACTGCTCTGCCTTGAAAAAGAGAAGCAGTGTGTCTGCTTTAACCAATCGATAATGTCACCCCTGTGGCCATAGACTAAAGACGATCGAAGTTGTCTCTCTTTCCATCTGCAGGTCTGTCTGGCTGGCTCGGCACTGCTTTTGAGGGAGGAAGATCGAGTTGGAGGGGGTGGGTGTGCTGTTCACTGGAAAATCGAATGTCTGAGCTGATTGTACTACATTGCAAATGAAAAATTATGTTTTTAAAATTTATAAATGATTCAGAGGCTTATAATTTTTACAGCCGGGATGTTGTTGTTGTTGTTGTTGTTGTTGTTGTTAGGGACAACAGAAAAATATGTGATTTATGTGCTCAACGCAGCACTCAATCGAATATAAATGCAGCAGCGATGACAACAGTACGGAACAATGTGCACGCACAATACTTAAAATAGTGTATTCCACAATGGGATATAGGGGCATATATATATTTATTTAGATGCACGCACAACGGACTGTACATAGCATGTGTTGATTGAGCATGCATACTGAATTCAGTTCATACACCTATATGGCACTGCATCAATTTGTAATAACAATAGCTATGACAGACAACGAGTCGTGCTGAATCTTCTGTGGCGACGGCAGACCGCAGACGCACCCGAAACGCCACTTCCTGAGGAGGCACGCGGAGGAGGCTGTGCGCCAATTCCGACTCGAGGATGCCCCAGTCAAGGTGCGGCCGTCCGAGGCATCTTGGGCAGCGGCGTCAGCCAAGCAGCGTGCCCAGATGGTCTGGCTCTGCCTGACGTGCAGCACCCACACGCGCAGCTCAGCCAACACTGAGCATGTACTCGCGTGCCCAGCCTGCGGCAAGGTGCTGCGTAGGACAGCAAGGCAGCACAGGTGTCCAGCAGTGCCAGCTATTGTCGCTACCGTTGCTGTGGAACACCAGCAGCCACAGCCTCCGCAGCAGATGCCACCACCGCCTCCGCAGCAGATGCCACCACCGCCTCCGCAGCAGATGCCACCACCGCCTCCGCAGCAGCCTTCAGAGGCAGAACCAGCTGAATACGAGGCTGGGTCTCTGTTGGCCGAGCTCTACAGCATCGCCGCGCCGTCCGTTGACGGTCGACAGTCAGCGGCCAGTACTCGGCTGTCGTCAGCCAGCCGTCCAGCCGTCCGGCGACGCCTATTTGACCCGACTGCGCCGCTGCTGCTGATGTCCTCACAGGAGGCCCCCGTAGTCGCTGACGATGACGATGATGGAGACTACGATGTCGGCTTGCAGGAGCTGCTGCCCGGAACCAGCATCAGAATGCGGACGCTGCCGACGGTCCAGACGGTGGCAGCAGAGTCTTCCTCTTCGGCTGCCTGTCTGCAGTTGGCGGTGCAGGCCACCAAGGCAGCACTTTGTCGTCCCAGCACGTCATCGGCTGTGCTGTCAGCTGCACAGAGGCCGCTAGTGAAGCTGGCAGCTACCCCGCCGAGGCAGCGTCGAGCAGCTGCAGCAAAGTGGACTGCTGCAAAGAGAAGGCTGGCTAATGCCGAATTCGACCGGCTTCGATTGTCCATCTTCGGAGCAGAACTGCAGCAGGAAGCTTCGACAGCCGATCAGAAGCAGCAGCAACAGCGTCGCGGTCCGCGCTGTCGACACTTTTGCACGTCGCCACCTGCGAAGCCCGTGCCACCAGAGCTGCTGCAGCCGTTGGGTGACCGGCCCAGCATCTCCGCAACGGTGGAACGCCTGCGGGAGCTATGGTGGAGGGACCTATCGCGGGCCAGGATTGCGGCCAACTTGTGCCACCAGCAGCGTTGGCGCGACATCAGCAGGTCCGTGAGCTCGACGCTTCTACGCACCTAGCAGCGAGCGGGCATATCGCTTGCAGACCTGCTGCTTCAGCCGGACAGGGTGCAGGACTGCTTCAGCGCTGAAACAGTCGGTGATGCCATGCAGCTGGCCCAGTCGACTGCTGCGCGCAAGTGCCAGGAGCTTGTCAGCATCTGCCGCTGCATGGAGGGCTGGCTGCGCGTGAGGGGCCTGCGAGGCGCCAATGCCATCATGGCCGCCGTTGGCTTGCGCGAAGCCGAGCTGTTCTGCAGCATCGACTCACCCTCGCCTGACACCGAGCGCCCTGCTATTGAGGACGTCGACTCTGTCGGCAGTGGCGTCTGCTGGAGACTGCAGTTGGCGCAGAAGGCCAACAACCCGCTGGCGGCTGAGCAGGCTCTCATCGCCCGCCATAGCAGCGTGGTGCAGCAGGCTCGCGGCGAGTTCGGCAACGTCCGCGCCATCCAGCAGGTGAGCTAGCTGCACAGCAGCTGCATTAATGACAGTTAGTTCTATTTGGTTTCGTGCTGCTATCTACTATAAGTAAACGCAACCACATTTATACTATGCAGGCAGTCTACAAGCTTGGCCACAACGAGCGGCAGGTGGCCTTCATGGACACCTACGTCAACGTGGACGAGGTCGATGCCGTTTTCGCCCGCCGTGATCGTTTTTTTGCCATGCTACAAAGGCACAGCTGGACTTCGCTGCCCGTAGACGGCGAGTGGTACATGCAGGCAGCCGTTGCAGATAGCATCACCATCAGGGAGGATGCGGTAGATGATGGTGCCTTCAGTCGCCGGATGGTTTGTCTGCGGAGGATTGTGCAGGAAATGCTGTTTTTCTGCAGCATTGAGCAGCCCCTGCGACTCCTGCCTTGGATCTACATCCGCCGGCGACACTTGGTTGATCGGTCGGTTCGTCGGAACGCGTCGGCCGACCAAAAACAGCTGTTCCGCCAACACACGCAAAGTGCAGATGGGGAGAGCGCGCCGTCCGCTGCCGATCTGGCTGGGCACTCACACCTCGTCCTGCCGCTGCGTGAAGTGCCGCACAAGGTCGGACACTCCGGCGACCCAGCCAGGATGGTGCTGCCGGATCTATTCTGTGAGGCCTTGCTGCGCCTGCACGACGAATACATCGTGCCGTCGCTTGCTGCTCGCGGCATCGAGCAACCGGAGTCGCCGACGGTCTTCATAGATGTGTTCGGCGGCGTGTACAGCCAGTCGGCAATGAGCCGCATGATCAGCGCAGGCGGGCAGCGAGTACTGGGTCGGCACTATGTGGCCACGCACTGGCGTCGCACCCTCTGTGCTGTAGTGCTCATGATGGAGCCGGAACAGCTAGATGTCTTCGCCAGAGCGCACGGCACATCTGCAGCTGTCATCCGGTTCAACTATGGTCACAACGCGCAGATGGCCACGGAGATGGGCGCGGTGATTCGCAGCCGCGACATTGTCCGCCGATTTGTGGTGCCATCAGATGACGAGCAGATGCCACCGATAGTTAGGCCGCCGACCCAGGGACTCATCAGCAGCCTGGCTGGTGGAAGTGGTGAGGTGGCGGCGAGCACCCAACGAGCCGACGCAGTCCTGCACGATAGACCGGTGGCCGGAAAGCGACGGCGGCTGCACTCAGTGGCGGAACATTAAATTTGAATGATTCGCCCTGCCTGCCCGCCTGTCTGTCTGCCTGCTTTATCTAAGATTTTATATATACAATATATATATAGTATTTTATATATATATATATATAGTATATATATATTTAAATATTTAAATAGTGAGTCAAAAACACCGTGGGGCAGATAAAGGGGGCCGGGACAGAGAGAAAACACGCAGAGAAAACATGCACAGGCCTTGGAGGGAGGGCTGATTGAATTCGTTTGACTGTGTTACTGTGCAGCGTATAAAGCGCGCACATGTGCGCGCTTTATACGCTAATGTTATTATAATTGATTATATGCTATAGTTGAGAATATTGATTGTATTTGATTGATTACTCCCGTTGATAATATTATACTTTATTGTTTCTGTTGATAGAATTATTTAATTAGCCATATATTTATATGACAATTATTAAACAAATGCTGCTAACTGCTCTACTTATAGTAGTCAAGTAAGCAATTTAATTTTAGATTTAGGTACAGTTCATAGTGCGCGCACATTACTTAAAAAATATATAAGGATCGTCGTTCTAAAATTAGAGCAGACATGCCTTATATATTTTTTAGGGAATGTGCGCGCACTACAGACTGTACACATTGAATTTCGTAGAATTTAGCGCGAATTTGAAATTTTAGTTTCTTATATAAAATCTATAAATAACTGAGTAGCACTATATGCAGCTGTTAATTGCCGTTATTAAATCGTACTACTATATTATATGTATAGCTTTTTGAGTCTATCCAAATTGTATTTTAATGCACACATCATTACTACATGTATTTTAATTGCTTGTTATTGCAGATGCCGCTAGTTGATTTTCATCTTAAATTAGTTAATTGCCGATTTTCATATGCATACGTACCGTCTACTACATGTAGTTCTTGATTGAATGCTTTTTCTTGATTTATGTCCTTTATTCACATATTAATGCATGCAGTCAGCTTTTCATACCATATACTAGTATACTTACTCAAATTATTATAGCTCAATTATTATAAGTTAAATAACATAATTAGCGCCCAAATAAGCAAATAACAACTGCCTGTGTGTAAAATTATTTTTAGACTACTATTAATAAAAGGAATGCGATAAACTCAAGACATAGACAAAGGTTAGGCACATAGAAACTAAATTTTATCAGGAAGACTGTATTGCTCATCTTGAGCACACAAGTCAAAGAAAGCTAGCTCGCGCACTGATTGATTTCTCTATGCCAATCGATTAAGAGACTCGATCGTTCCCAAGCTACACTTTGATTTTCAATCCTAACTCTATTAATCAACCAAATCAACTCCTTCGTGATCTACTGTTTCGTTTCGACTGCCCCCTACACTGTTCCGATTGCTCCGCTCCAGCTGCGACCCGAACGACGACGACTGCATTTAAAGTGATTTTTATCTGCGCTCCACAAGGTAGGCAATCATTGTTAATTATTCTAGCTGCCCATCTATCTAACTTGTTGGAGAGCAGCAACAGCAACAACAACAACAACAACTATTTGTTGGCGGTGAGGGATTAAAAAGTTTAATGGAGCCGGTACAGAAAAAGTAGAACGGCAATAAAATGGGGACAATTGAAATTGTCGACAGCCTGCGACATATGCTAAATGAAAATATTGACTATGAAATAATAGAACTCAAAATAAAAGCAATCAGATAAGAGCGAGAAGCGATCCTGAGAACAAGTAATAAATGCCATCTCCATCTCTTAGCACATCTAGACTGACGAGCAACAAAAACACTAGAATAAGGAAAACACTGCGCGCTATTTTATTCAATTAAACTAATCCCATCAAATGCTTTATAAATTGCTATAGTCCGCGCACATTTCTGCTACCCCGTTTTCTGCAACTGTGTGCCACGTATAGATTATATATGGTGCTGTTAAACAGCCGAACCCAAAAGCCATTCCTTATTTAGCCCAATAAGGACTAATATTTTGTGCACTGACACCAACTGTCACTGTTGTTACTCTTGGCGCACAGACAGGAATAAAAACAGGTAGCGGCACCGGAACGAAATACGGCACCTCGACAGTTGGAATCGGCAACATAGGCATCGCTGGTGATCCGATTGGCTCAATTTGCAACATTGGCATTGATGGCGATGGTACTGGCGAGTGATCCGATTGGATTGTTTCTGCTGCTGCTTCAATCGCATTGTGATTAAGCGGAGTAGATGTACAAATTGGATGCCGGACTGATCCAATTGACACGCTGTCCGCTTGGCTCACATGTTCAGCAGGCTCGTCATAAATTGTTGCATAGATGATGCCTGATTCATCTGCGCTATCTTCTATGATGATAGTTTCTGCTGGCTGCTCTGCTGCTGGCTGCTCTGCTGATGGCTGCTCTGCTACTGGCTGCTCTGCTACTGGCTGCTCTACTACTGGCTGCTCTGCTACTGGCTGCTCTGCTACTGGCTGCTCTGCTACTGGCTGCTCTGCTACTGGCTGCTCTGCTACAGGCTGCTCTGCTACTGGCTGCTCTGCTACTGGCTGCTCTGCTACTGGCTGCTCTGCTGCTGGCAGTCGACGGGCAATGTAGCGTTCGTGCATGTAGTCGACAATCTCGCCGACCACAGCTGGTAGTGGATCCAGTTGTTCAAGCTGGACCACTTCGCCCATTGCCGCTGCTCCCGCCACTGCCACTGGCTGAGCTGGTTGGCCACCGACGCGACGCTGCGGATTCCGCTTACATCTATATTGATGATGCAACATGTTAGATGTTATTTTGTTGCAATGCAGACACGCTAGCACACGTCCACCGGCAGCGACATCTACACCAGCCCGCTGTAGTTGCAGCATCTTCCAGACGGCACTTCCACGCTCCTTAACAAACGCGAATAGCGATGGCCTTTGACCAACAGGTAGGACTGTCCAGTCAAACTCGGCATGGACAGCTTTATGCGCCTCTATAAAATGTCTTCGCATCATATTGGTGCTGATTTGCTGGCCGCAGAAATGGCAGAAGCGGAGTCCGTTATTGTTTTCCATTGCAGCTTGTATAGTAGATCGCTGGCTAGCTTGCTGAATAATCGACAGAGTGATCGTTCTGGCTGACTTTTAATTATCGATTTGCGTGCGCGCGCGCATATATACCTTTTTACGTTCTATTTGATAAAAACTGCAACCAATTTGGCCACGGCTCAGCCTGACGCAGCCGCAGCAATTTTCCATAGACAGCCGCCGCTAGCAGCAACCAATTTGGTACGAGTAAAAACTGCGAGCTATTTTGCCAGCTTGAAGATATCATCTTATCATTCTGATCATCACTCTGATGGCGAATCGTGGGCCGTACCAAAAGATAAGTCAGCTGGATCGAGAGCGAATCGTGAGAGCGTACAGGAATGGCGACGACTGGAGAGAGCTTGGCAGAATGATGGGGATGAAGAAACCGACAGTGAGGAACATCGTGATCACGTATGAACGAACTGGTAGAGTTGGCACTCTGCCAAAAGGAGGAGTGAAGAGGATGGCGCTGACGGAGGCTATGGTGGACACCATTGTTCAATTCGTTGAAGGTCAACCTACTGCGACGCTGCAACAAATGAGAGAGCACCTGCTACACCAACACAATGACGTTGCCAACGTGAGTCTGACCACTATCAGTCGTGCTCTGGATGGTCGCCTCATCACCCTGAAGTTGCTGCGCCAGGTACCTGTGAACTGGAACATGCCTGTTACAAAGGAGGCGCGAAGGATGCACGTCGAATGGATGCTGGACGAGGGAAGCCAGGTGAACACAATTTTCATGGACGAGTTTGGGGTGAATATCTGGACGGCGAGGACTCAAGGCCGCTCAGCGAAGGGGCTCCCAGCTGTGACTGTCGTCAGTGGACAGCGTGGGCAGAATCTCACCATCTGCCTGGCCATCTCGCAACTCGGCCTCGTTCACAGCACTCTCGTTGAAGGAGGCTTTAAGAACGAGCACTTCGTGGAATTCCTCTCTGAGATCGATTTTCTGATGGAAGAGTAGTTTGTGCTACTGTCCGATGGGGCACGCGCTCACCTAGGTGTCCCTGGGATGTCTGAAGGTCATGCTCACCGATTCCTGCCTCCATACTCGCCGTTCATCAACCCGGCGGAGTACGCAGGCTCAGCGCTGAAGGCCAAGCTGAAAAGGCAACTGCAATCACCTGCCATTCAGCGCGAGGTGGCAGATACTGGACTGGCTGCTGCAGCAGGTGCGACACTGCATCAGCACAGGATGCGCATTCTTAAGAGAGAAGTGCAGCAAGCACTGAACTGCATCACGCCTCTTAAGTGCCTGCGCTGGATCAACCACTCCCAGACGTACTTCAATCGGTGCTTGAATGCTGAGGACATATTGTTCTGACTTCTGACTGAGGACATATTGTTATCATTCTTAATGTTATGAATTCGTGTTCTGACTTCTGACTGAGGACATACTGTTATCATTCTTAATGTTATGAATTCGTGTTCTGACTTCTGACTGAGGACATGCTGTTATCATTCTTTATCGTTATTGTTATGCTATAGCTCCCTATTTCGCTACTGCTGTTGACAGGGCAGGTCAAATACAGCAGTGTGCTGCTATCTTCAAGCTGGCAAAATAGCTCGCAGTTTTTACCAAATTGGTTGCTGCTAGCGGCGGCTGTCTATGGAAAATTGATGCGGCTGCGTCAGGCTGAGCCGTGGCCAAATTGGTTGCAATTTTTATCAAATAGAACGTAAAAAGGTATATTTACCAAGCACTGCTCATATCCTGTACAGAGCAGCAGTCAGACACATAGACATAGACAGACATCGTCAACTGGGTCTAAGCTATTTCCAAATATCAGTATTTTCGCGAAAATACTGATATGCTCTAAACAAAGGTAAGAGCAGTATTTTTGCAAAAGTTCTTGAAGGTGTGTGCATTACTACATCTTATGGCATTTTCGCGAAAATACTGATATGCTATTAAACAAAGGTAGTTAGCGGTATTTTTGCAAAAGTTCTTGAAGGTGTGTGCATGGCTACATCTTATGGCATTTTCGCAAAAATACTGATATGCTATTAAACAAAGGTAGTTGGCGGTATTTTTGCAAAAATTTTTGAAGTTGTGTGCATGGCTACATCTTATGGTATTTTCGCGAAAATACTGATATGCTATTAAACAAAGGTAGTTAGCGGTATTTTTGCAAAAGTTCTTGAAGGTGTGTGCATGGCTACATCTTATGGCATTTTCGCAAAAATACTGATATGCTATTAAACAAAGGTAGTTGGCGGTATTTTTGCAAAAATTTTTGAAGTTGTGTGCATGGCTACATCTTATGGTATTTTCGCGAAAATACTGATATGCTATTAAACAAAGGTAGTTAGCGGTATTTTTGCAAAAGTTCTTGAAGTAGTGTGCATGGCTACATCTTATGGTATTTTCGCGAAAATACTGATATGCTATTAAACAAAGGTAGTTGGCGGTATTTTTGCGAAAATTCTTAATGTAGTGTGCATGGCTACATCTTATGGTATTATCGCGAATGCAGATACGCGGCGGTTGAAGACAATAAGAAGACAATATTTTTGCGAAAGTACTTTAAGTATTCATGATGACTATATCTAATGGTAATCAATAACCAAATATGACTTGACTTCATTATATTTTATTATTATTCACGCCGCGAATACAATTTGCAACTGGTTCACTCATGTATATTTGCTTGAGCGAATTAATTGGGTTAAATAAATAGCTGGCATTAATTAAACGACGAACAGGAAACTACAATTAGCTGTATTAAGTCTAACTAAAACTAGTGCTGCTACTGCTGCTGCTGCTGCTGCTACTGCTCAATTCGATATCGGCGGCTCCGGAGCAACTCTCGCAGTCTAGCCCTTTGCTGTACGCCGCGCCAGTAGTCCAGGCCGTGTAGAATGTGCTGCAGCTCCAAACATGTGTCCTCCAGCAGGCCTAGCAGCTCGGCCAAGTCGAAGGCCTCGTTCTCTGTTAGGCAGGTCAGCTCCAGGATGGTCTCGTAGCCCGCAGCTGTCTTGTGTTGTAGCAGCCAGTCCAGGAGGCTCTTCATCAGGGTGTGCAGCTGGGTGACGTTCAGCTCAGCAGTCGGGCAGTGGCGCTGCAGGCAGGTTAGCTGCTCCAATCGTCCTCGGTACGCCAGGAACGGGGCCAGACAGGCGATGTCGCATCTGGCCAGGAGTGCCACGGTGGCCGGCGAGCCGAACAGCGCCACAGGATGCGCATTCATCGTGAGTTCTACGCAACCAACAATGTCGTGAGTGCAACAGCAGCGCGTCTAACACTAGCAGAAGTAGAATTAGAATAAGAAGCAGAGTTCTAAATGGAAAGTAAATACAGTATTTTCGCGAAGGTAAGGGCAGTATTTTTGCAAAAGTAGCGTGACTACATCTTATGGTATTTTCGCAAATGCAGATACGTATTCTCAGACAAAGTGACTTTTTACCATAGACAAATTTAGTGCATTTCTGTAAATTGCCAAAACTCACGAATGAGTTTTTTTTCGCGAAAAGACAATATGTACTATATTGAATACTTGTAAATGAAAAATAGTGTCTGTTTTTGCGAAAATACTGCTATGCTATTAAACAAAGGTAGTTGGCAGTATTTTTGCAAAAGTTCTTAAAGTAGTTTAAAGTACTGTACATGACTACATCTTATGGTATTTTCGCGAAAATACTGCTATGCTAATAAACAAAGGTAGTTGGCGGTATTTTTGCAAAAGTTCTTAAAGTAGTGTGCATGACTACATCTTATGGTATTTTCGCGAAAATACTGCAATGCTATTAAACAAAGGTAGTTGGCGGTATTTTGCAAAAGTTCTTAAAGTAGTGTGCATGACTACATCTTATGGTATTTTCGCGAAAATACTGCAATGCTATTAAACAAAGGTAGTTGGCGGTATTTTAGCAAAAGTAGTGTGCATGGCTACATCTTATGGTATTTTCGCGAATGCAGATACGTATTCTCAGACAAATTGACTTGTACTTTTTTACCATCGACAAATTTAGTATATTTCTGCTAATTGCCAAGAGTCATGTATTTTTTTCGCGAAAAGACTATAACGTTACTATGATGAATATACTTTTGCAAAAATGCAATGTTCTCAAAACGAAGGTAAGAGCAGTATTTTTGCAAAACGTCTTAAAGTTGTGTGCATGGATACATCTTATGGCATTTTCGCGAAAATACTGATATGCTATTAAACAAAGGTAGTTAGCGGCATTTTTGCAAAAGTTCTTGAAGGTGTGTGCATGGCTACATCTTATGGCATTTTCGCAAAAATACTGATATGCTTTAAACAAAGGTAGTTAGCGGTATTTTTGCAAAAGTTCTTGAAGTAGTGTGCATGGCTACATCTTATGGTATTTTCGCGAATGCAGATACGTATTCTCAGACAAAGTGACTTGTACTTTTTACCATCGACAAATTTAGTATATTTCTGCTAATTGTCAATAATCACGAATGATTTTTTTCGTGAAAATACAATATATACTGTGTATCTGCGGCTTTTAAGAAAACGAGAATAGTTTAATCTTAGTTTAATCAGATGATAATCAAATGATTTCATTTGTTAATTAATTTATTTACTAAAGAAAAAATCACAGTGTTGACAATCATTAGCATCTTAATAATATATAAGAGAGCAACAAACAGAACATATGAGATTCTCGGTTGTAAAGAGACGGGTATTAGTGGGGGTATCACAATTGACACAATTGATAATAGTTTGGCAAATCAGACAATCTGCACATATTAAGTCAGGTGACACGACTGGGACAATATGAGCATTCAGATGTCCAGTCTAGTTCTCGAACTGATCAGGCGCCCAGATCGCGTCCTGTATGCCGTTCGACGAACTATGAGTAGCTCAGAATCCGAGCTGGTCTCATTGTCATTGCTGACGTGCTGTTGTTCATTATCATCACCTTCGTCGTCGATATCGTCGTGAACGTTGCCTTGTCTTCCTGATGCTCCATGCATCGGCGATTGACTAAGACTGCGTCGTCTAGACGATGCAGACGAAATAGGCGATGGTGTTGCTGAATCGATGGCCGGCTTTGTCGACTCGGTGACGTTGTTGTACATCTGGGGCTAATTGTAGCGGGTCGCATTGTCGACATCCGAGGTCGCTTCTTGTCGGTGGATGATGACGCCGCTTTGCCAATGGACGACCGTCGAGTGCGTCGCTTGCGTATGCGTTGACAATGTGGCATCACAATGTCATCAGCAGGTAGAGGAGATGCAGCCGATGAATTGGTTGCGTCCAGATCAACGCTACAGGCAGAGCGACGACGCTTCGTGTCGTTTTCGGCTGTTGGATGTCGTTGATGTCGACGATCAAGTGGCCGATTGTGACAGAATGTCTCGAAGCATCCTCTGACGTCGTCGGCGACCATCAGATTGGCCTGCTGTTTGGCCAGGCGTCCATACGCATTGACGACACAGTTGCGCGATGTGTCGTACAGAGGCGCCAGCTGGTCTAGCTTGTCGGGATGCGCGTGCACATATGCCGACAGTACATTTCGACGCCCATCGCCCATGCGATAGGGCCGATCGATGACCAACTCGGCGCCCTGCTTGACAAGCGTGCTGAAACTTGTCGAGTCACGCTGTTTGCCACGATGCGTACGAAACAGCAGACATTTGCCAGGCCTGACCCGGATGTTGCACTCGGCGAAGTATGGCAATAGATAGTTGTCGATCCATTGCAGTAGACATTCGCCGACTTTGCGTGGCGCAATCTAGCTTGCACCTTTTCCACGACCGCCCTTTTTGTGTGCCACTTCGGTAGGCGGCAGGACGGTGACAATGGTGGAGGACGTTGATACACCACTATTGAGTGCAGCATCCAAATAGCAACGCCGGATCGCGACCCAAGGACGTAGTCGGTTGGCATGGACAATGGCTGCACAGAAGAATGCCAGTTCACGAGTGATCGGCATAATAAATGCATTCCATTTTCCGACAGTGTTGGCCATTCGACGTGCACATTGCCCAATGCGACCCCAGTAGCCCTTCACGGGTAGATGAGACCACGAATGTTTGGCGACCATATCAATCAGGCAGTCTAGCCGGTTGTGAATGATGCGCCATTCGTCAGCGGTCAGGAACTTATCCGTGTAGGACAGCTGGCGTTCGTCATCGCGCAGGTGATAAATATTCTCTTGCCGCTGACGAATCAATCGAATGCAAGCCTGTACATTTTAAAGGGTTATTAAAGAGAAATGCATGCAGTAGCTTCTACAATTGTTCATGACATATATTAACTAACATGGTATACAACATGAGACACAACAGTACTGCTCACCATGATTGATTCGATGCGGCTAGTCAACAGACCAGATACTGCAGTCTGATGATATTTTTAGATTTTAAGAAATATATATTTTTAGAAATACACTAGGGAGATCAAAAAAAGGTCATTCAGCCTTTTGCACGCTTTTACACGCATGCCTACTGTTAGTAGTAGGTATAGCACTAGCGCTATATCGAAGATTTGGCCCGGACTTTTTTGCTCGGTTATTTTTAGCCTGACTTTTTTTCAACCAGGAACCCGGAATTTTTTTCACATGTTCGGACTTTTCTGCTCGGTTATTTTTAGCCAGACTTTTTTGCACCATGAGCCCGGACATTTTTACCACTTTTCTCGGTGTGGCGTACTGACCTTGAGCATGGATTTCTCTTTGTACTCGAAATGTACTCGATTTCCCCTTTGAGGTGAAATCCAAGCCACCCGTGTAAAAAAGTCCCGGCTTTGGAAAAAAAAGAGTCCAATGCATACGCGCTCAAACTGTTATCTTATCTTTGCTGATCGCAAGATTGAAAGCTCAGTCACCGTCTTGAGCTCAAAGCCAACTGATATAGTGTTATCAAAAACTCAAACACGAAAAAGAAAGACTGAGAGAAGGAAAGCTGGAGGCAAGCATCTATGTGCCTGCGATTTCGATGTCCTCGCAGTTCAGAGAGCAAAATCTGCTGCGTGTGCGTACAGCCAACGTAAAATTCACAATTCCGAATTCGAAAACTGAGCCACTTTATATGCCAATTTGATTGCCCAATAATGGAAATGTTTTCTGCAGCAACAGCACAATCCTGGCTTTAAGTATGGCCTTGCTTCTGTATAGTTTTCGGCTAGCATGCCGCCAGTAGTTAGCTGAACAAACAGTCTAGCAGACAAGCGAGATACTGTCAAGCGAGAACATTATCAGTCAGTACATAACAGATTTGGCAGTACATATCGTTGCATTCGATTCTGCTCGCGCTTAAATCAGCATTCCGCGTCTACCGATAAAAAGTGTGCTCCAGAGTTTCATTTAACTTCCGCGGCTGTTTGGAGTTTTTTTACCAGAATTTCAATTATATATCCATTTATTTTTTCGCATCCTGTGTGGTTGATATAACAAACTGGTAGAACTTAAAATAGAAAAATTTCAGTCAGCATTCCATTGGTTTCAGATGGTCTTTTAATGAATTAAAAAATTAATAAAGTAAAATTTGACTGAACAGATGCTCTCTCAGGTCTACAACTCCAACAGATGTACTACGTGTATTTATACGGGGACTTCCTGTTATTAAAACCTGCACCTGCAGATTGAGTCATCTTTCGATCATCCGATTGAAGATGTCGCCTACTATACTTTCCAGGCTGATTCTATACGGCGTAATGGTGGCCACATTAAAGAAGGCCACAAGTTTTTTGCGTCTGTATTCGCCATATGCTTTCTGTTGAAGGAAGCCGACTCAAACTATCCGAAGGTGGCGTCTTTTGGGTAAATGCGCACGGCAATGCCCTGCTTAGTGCTATTGTACGCAAGGGCTTAATCGAAAAAAACTGGGCCCTAATATGCGAACATAGCAGCTTCACATGATCATTTACTTCCTAGCTTATGATCACATTTTCAGAAGTGTCCAGTTACCGCAGGTTCTTACGGACTGCGCCTCTAATTCTGTTGCCTTTTTCTTTGCTCCTATCGACAACGAAGAATATGACTTGCTGGAACGTGACTTGCTTGCTAGAGCCAAAGAATCAGACATCTGTTACGATGTTAAAGACAATTTTTGTCTATATGTTATCTATTTTTAATATAAAAAATTAGTCATTTCATACACAAGATCTACGACGGGTGTTCCATAAGTACTTATACATGTACTTATGCATGCCGATAATAAAACTACGAGATTACGAGAGTACTTAACAGATTCTCACAAGCTTGATGTCGTTGAAAAGCGGCTGGATCATTTTATCTTTTGACGCAGGGATGAAATTATTTTTTTGATCAACTTTTTTAAAAGTTACAGAGCCAGTAGGTACTCAGGGGTCACCCACAGACTTACAAGAAAGTTCATTTAAGTTCAAATAATATATTGCACCAGCTGGTTTATCTGAGATTCTGCTGTGAATTATTCTCAACACCACTCGCAGCGTTTCTGTGAATTTGTCTATGGAAAAAATGGCAAAAGTATTGCTGAGCACTTGGTTCTTAAAGTTGGCTTATTGCATTTTTAAGCGAACTAAAACTCACCAACACGACCATCAATTCAGAGCGCTACGACTCAACACAAAACAAACTACATCAAGACATCCAGAACAATCGCCGAACAGACCCAAAGCGTGTCATTCTCTATCACTTTTGCCCTTTGGTCAGTAGGATGGAGTGGAGCCAAGATTTTTTTACCACTTATTCTCCGTCCACGGTGAGAACAGCCTGAAAAACTGCCATTTACGGATGGATCGAAAGCTTTAGAAATGGCCAGTCTGCTGTGAATGATCAGCCACGCTCTGGCCGTCCTTGCACGTCGGGTGGCGAGACATCCCATCAACGGATCGAGGCCCTGCTGGACTCGGATGCCCGCTTGACTATTCGAGAGATCTCTGATCGATTGGGTATTGTCAAGTCGACTGTCCATCGAATAATCGTCAACGACCTGGGTCTCTCAAAGATCTCAGCCACCTGGGTTCCCCGCCTCCTCACACCGGAGCTCAGGGCACAACGACCGAGCGTCGCCAAGTCCAACATTGAGCTCATTCAGAGGCAAGGTGGCTGGAGCGACTTCAGTAAGCTGATCATTTCTGGTGACGAGACCTGGATTTCGTTTTTTTATCCTGAGACATAAGAAGAAAGCCGGGTTTGGACAAAGAAAGGGTCACCTGCCCATGTGAAGGCCCAGCGAGACCAGCATTCGAAGAAAGTCATGCTGACTCTCTTCTTTGACCACTGTGGTCCACTGACCATTGATTTTCTGGAGGAAGGGACCACCATTAATGCTGATCGCTACGTTGCTACCCTGGCCAGACTAAAGGATGATGTGAGGAACAAGCGGCGTCATTCTGGTGAGAAGCCCTGCTTTTTGCACCATGACAATGCTCGGCCACACACCGCTAGACAGCCGATGGCGCAGATCGACCGGCTGAGTTTTGAGTTGGTGCCTCACCCGCCCTACTCGCCAGACTTGGCCCCTGCCGATTTTGCCATCTTTCCACAAATGAAGAAACTTGTTTGGAGTAATGATCAGCCAAACGCCCATGCGAGGTCGCGTCTTCACCAGTCGACATGAAGTCATTGCGGCGGCCAACGAATCTCACCATGCCTGCGAGTTTGCCTGCCGCGCTGCCTGCGAGTTTTTGGGGGTAGGAATCGACAATTTGCTGTATCGCTATAAGAAGTGTATCCAGCTCAATGACAGCTTTTGTGGAGCGTGCTGAAATCTCTGAAGAAATGGACGTAGGCGCTGATTTTTGCGACCAGCACGCTTCACCCGACCGCCACCTGCTGGCCAGAGATTATCTCAGTCTGCACCCACCGGTGTTGCTGGCGTCGCGCGGTGCAGGAGCTGCTCGGCAGGGAGCTTAACGGCCCCTGGCCCCATTCCCGCAACTGACCCCTCCATGGCGCCAGGCCCGGATGCCGGAGGTCGTCTTCGATATACAGCTGGCTGTAGTCTGTGGCCACCGTCCCGGGCAGCTGTCGCCGAGATTAATTCATCGCCATGCTGGGAGCTCGAGAACAACGCTCGATTAGTATCTCGACAGAAGGGATTGGAAGGCGATTTGCCCGCTGTTATTTGCCTTCTATTTGCGAGAATAGAAGAGCTGCGTCAACAGCCCTGATTGGTTATGCGGACGATCAGTCTGTTGCGACGGCGGCCTTTAGCCTCGAGATGATCGAGCGCGAACTAAACGAGTTCAACACCCAGCAGATCCACGGCCAGGCCATTCCTCATTCGCAGCACCCTAAGATCCTGGGTGTCACGCGAAACCCAAAGCTGATGTTTAAAAAGCACGCGCAGCTCACGATTGAAAAAGCTAGGACCCGCTGCAAGATTCTTTGCGCCCTCGAGGGCACCTCGTGGGGTGCCACAAGGAAACACTGCTGGACACTTATAGAGCAATTTGACGGCCAGTACTGGAGAATGCGGCCCCCCGATCCTGGCGGACTTGCACTCATCTCGTATGCAAAATCAGCGCTGACTGTGGAGGCGGACCTGGACGATGAAGTGGCTCTGCTGGATGTCTGCGCGCACTGTGGACTGCACTCGCTGCAATTTCTAATGACTGCCAGGCACCCGGGCCATCCACGTTACGATCTGATTTGGCAACCTCGCCCGCGGCGCCCGCTGAAGTTGACGGTTTTCAGCAAGGCTGGTGATCTGCCGATTCTGCCCGAGGCAGCCTCAATCTAGCAGGGGCTGCACGCTAACCACACCCGGGTTGTCGCTCAAGTGCTGGAAGCACGGCCCCCGAACAGTGATTGGCGACCGTCCGAAAATCAACAGCGAAAAAGTCGGGCTGCCACGTGAGGCTTCCACTGCCGCCTCGCTCAGCTCCGTTCAGGATTCTGTCCGCTACTGACAGACTTTCAGCACCGCCTGAATTCCAAGGTTGAAGACCGCTGCGGTTACTGCGGGCAGTTGGGCCACAGCACGGGGCACCTCTTCACTTGCCCGGCACCAACGGCCAGGGACCATCTTTACTAACCTATACTACTGTTTCTACACTTTTCCAGGGGCTACCACACACACATCAATCGAAGACTCGGATCACCTTTAACGTGTTCAAAGCCGACATCCGCCAATTCCGACGCCGGCTAGACCTAAGCATTTGGGACCGCCAGGTGCCAAAGGCCAAAGCCGTTTGGCACCCGAGCCGAGAAGGTGGCGGTTTGCCAGCTTAGCTCCGCCAGCTGCAGACCGCCTGTGCTACAGCAGGCCAAGAGGAAGCTACCCGAGATGGCAGGATGAAACTTGCAAGAAGTTTGCGACAAGGTGCGGGGAACTGCAGTTTCAGTTACGCTGACTTGGATGACTGTCCATGGATCAATCCATTTTTGGACTGGCAAGCAAGGATATCGTTACTGATACTGATAGAGATACTGATACTGATACTGAAGTTACTGATAGAGATCAAGGAAGATCAAGTGAAGGATCAAGCACTGGATTTTGACCGCCATGTCACGGTGTGCAAACTAGCAGACATTGTGGGTCTCCATCCTACAGCCGTTGGCACCATCTGCTGCTTGAGCTATCACAGCTATAGCTGAGCAGACTATTTCTTGTTTGCCAATTCGAAGCGGGACCTTAAAGGTCGGCATTCTTCAATAACAAGGAGCTCACTTGCCGGTAAACACTAAAGCTTGGTTTGCATTCCCGTAAAACCATAAATCGATAAAAAAATCGCTATCGGCCATTGTTCTGATCTATGTAAGTCTAAAATACCTTGAGCTCGTAAGACAAGAAATTAATTTAATGGAATAAAAGTACGAGCCGAGCTATAACTATATGAAACTAATTCACCTGCTAATTAGCTTGAATATAAAAGATTGACTGAGCGTATGTTCCTAATTTCAAATAGTCTCTAATTTTATGAAGTCGATAACCCTGACATTAATACATTTGTTTTACATTGTCTAGCTTTAATAACAAATTATAGTATAATACGTACATAACAAAAATACTCTTATAATATAACTTACTTCGAAAACCGTCGATCAGCTAAGGAAAATATATATTGGAAAGCAGCGAAACGAGACAAATTTAACTTAGGAATTCAAACTTCTAAGAACATGAGTTCTCGACTTGTCGCATCTTTTTGCAAAGCGAATTAGAAGCGAATCTAGTTTTTTAGCCTTGTTATGGAAGCCATAGACATCACACATTTTTTGCTTCAAAACAGGGTCGATAAAAATTCTATGCTTTGTTTAAACAAAGGGCGAAGGCCAGTAATGGCCATAGATTATGCTTTTAACGAGGGCCTCTGACTTGTTTTTTTCGCACCTTAGTGTTTTAGTTGACCGTAGTTTTAGTTGACCGAGGGAGAAGGCAGAATTTTTTTCTGTCCTAACCCCCGTTCTTATTGGTTACAGCTTATTTACCCCCAAAAATTCCTACCCTCTGTTAGTTCCACACACAGCCAGCTATCCGAGCTATTTAACGTAAACAAGTTTAGAACAACGAGGCTCAGAACTAAAGTACATTAAGTTGTTTTGATCAGCCATCCCTAACCATCTTTTTGCGTCTATAATATTTGTGAAGGCAAGTCTTGGACTTCGACACTGCATTCTGAGAATGTGTGCTGTTTTTTTTCCACGACTTTATTTTACAGTCTAAGCCGAGGGTGAAGGTGTAATATTTGACAAAAAAGCTATATGCAAACCTATATGGAGCGTAAGAGAGTTTAAATCTAGACACGATTGTCTATCACATACATAGACAATGCCCTACCAATCATTTTAACAGTAGCAGTAACAGAAATAAAATTTTATAGTAGATAAAATAGGGGGTGACTGATTGGGTGACAGACTAGTGGAGGGTGTCCTGTGGTTGAGCTGCGCCTAATAGTTAGGCTTGAACAGCGAAATTGGAGAAATTCGTGTCAGCTGGGTGTCCATAGTGGCCTAGTTCCACCTGTTGTAGCTCTTGAAGGTCCAGATAGATAAGAGAGATAGATCTAGATAAAGGTCGGTGACCGCCGAAGTCGGAGATGATGCAAGCACATTCGGGTGACATGCTGATAAAGTTTGAAGGTCTGGAAAGGCCGCACTGAGGCGCAGTGCAAATTCGTGTATAGGGGTGTATGAAATACACTAGCTCTTATGGGAAAAATCGGATCTTCGGCCAGAAAAATTGAATATCTCGACGGTCTTAAGAGCTGGCGACTTGTTTCTTGTTTCAGAAGATGCGCAACAAAAAGTTGGTCCGTGTTCTTGAGTTTCGTGTGCTTGCAGTTGCATTGTTCCGTTCAGGTGCAGCAAAATAAATTGTCGGGGGGGGGAATTCCCCCCTTCTGTTCTACTGTTAAATGTCTATGGTCTCGTATTATGGACTGCGTCCCCTTGACCCATGCTTCCACCACTCTTACTGTGTGCAAGAATGAATCCAACAACACTGCAATTTCCACACCCTGACTCGTGTGTCTATGGCAAAAAGCACTCGTGCGTAGAATGTCCGAGGCTGCGAGCGAAGCGAAGCACTCGTGCTTTTGCCATTGACACACTCGTCACAGTGCGGAAATATACCAATCTGAGCTGAGCCATGTACATTAAACAAAAGGGAGGGGATGGCCCGCTATAGCCCCCCTTCAAGCCACAGACACTCAGGCTGAGAATCCCCCTCCCCCTCGACTTTTTTCGATCGGGCGGCACAGCCATCCATTCCATCCCCGCAACCGCAAGCGAAAGCGAAAGCCTTGGCCCCAGCTTATGTACATTCAAGCCTCAATAGACAGAAATCTCGTCCCTACAAACAAACACTGACAAATGCATGGAAAGCTGTCGCCTGTGTATTCTATTTCTAAGTCAAGCTTCAACTAATGAAATTTCGTTTTCAATTTTCGTGTGATGCAAAAAAGTTAATCGCAAAAAACAGGATGATCTTTCATTAATTACTGCAGCTTACTTCATATTCATACTTCATAAGATAATTAAACTTTCCAAGACTAAAGCACCATATTCATTTCAATGCTGGGCACACAATTTATATGCGAAACTTACATGCGATTACTTAACTATTTTAGCAAAACTTTCACTCAAGTTTGCGTTATTTGTGTGCATGAAAAAATCACGTTTTATAAATGGAAATCAATACTATACATCTGAAATGTGATGCACAGCTTCAAGTCACATGTCATTGTCTTGGTAACAACTAGACGCACCTATTTAAACCATTTTCAATGACATTGGAGCAAAGAACAACATTTTATTAGAGTAAACTCGAAAATGCTGCTTCTCTTAAAAGTACAGCATCGTGTACTGACGCTCAATCAATGTTCACAGGCAGGCATGGATGCTGTCCTTTTGAAGAGGGCTCTAAATGCTGTCCAACGACACCAAACTTGATTCGAGAAATTGCACTACTAAAATCTTATGAGTAAATCTTATGAGAAATTGGCATAGGCCCCGGGTGTCAAAATTGCCGCAACGTGCCGTCCATTTCGAAAAATCGAATTTTCCAACACTAATGCAGCTGCTCATCGGATGCAGCATAGTATTGGGTACATTTCGTCTCTGTACATAGAAAATTCGCAAGACCGTTTTTACAAAATTTACCTTTAAAGGTTCGAAAAATTGCATGATTTATTCAATTTCTACGAAAACAACACGTTTTCCAGCTGCAAATCAAGATTTAGCATCTGGAATGTGCCGCTGACTTTAAGTTGACATCTCATTCTCTTTCAAACATACACATGCGCCTATTGACACAATGTTGAGCTCAATGCGACAAAGTGCACTATCGTAGAGGCAGAAATGGCAAACTTTTTCTCTCATACGTACACCTGTACAGGTACATATTTTAGTACAGATGGCCAACTACTGAATGTGTGTACACGAGTCTAGTATCAAATGAAAGAGGGTCCAAAATGCAATTCAGCAAAGCTAAGCACAACACCAACGGATGCAGCAATCAAAAGTTATGACTGATCCCGTTTTTCATGTTTTAGCCCTCCCAGGGGGGTCCAAAATTGCGATTTGCGCATCCACCTTCGGGTCAAGTGGATGCTTAGAAAATTCAAAATATACATTTTGTGCGCACATATGTTGCGCTTCTAAAAAACTCAAGCCGCATTCAAATCGCACATTAAATACGTTCTGGCCATGCGGTTTTGTTCCTCGAAAAATGACTAAAAATGACCAAAATCACGTTTTTGGGATTTAATTACCCTCATCTTCGGTAAACAACATCCAATCAGTCTGAAACCAACATTGTCGTATAGGCGACACCCAAGAAAGTTGGTTGACATGTGTTGAAATGCAATTCAAGTCACATGTCTGTGTCATAGAGGCGTCCAAAGTGCACCCTGTACTAAAAGTGCTTTTAAAAGTGCACATTTTTTTCAATCACAAAAGTACATGGTCAAAAAATTTCTTCATTATCAAGTAGGCCCATGAGTTGGGGTTACTACACAGCAACTCAATGTAAAAAAGCATGCACATTTTTTCAACCTCAAAAACCCGTTTTTTGACCCTTTGACCCTAAAGATGGGCCAGCAAGAAAAAATCCATATCAAATCATTGCAGGCTTCTGTAGCCCGCATCGTCTGGATAGAGTCATTGGGCGACACCATAAAATGCCAAAATAAGCGCCGAGAGACCAATTTTTGTCATGTCCAAAAAAATCTTGTTTTTGGTTGCAATGGCAACCAAAGCGCGTTGCCATGGCAACGCTTTTCACTTCAGTACATAGACCCAAGTCTTTTACATGTTTTGCAAAAAACCGCATCCAAATCGGTTCAACTGGGAAAAAGCGGTAATCGTTAAAAGTTGAATAACGTGCTTTCCTATCCCGACACGTTGGTTACATCTTATCAAGATGAGATATCGCATCCGTAATGGCTAGGGATGCCAACCGGTTTTTAAACCGGTTTTTAGCAGGAAAACCGGTTCTAAAAAACCCGGTTTTTTTGTCCGGTTTTATGACGGTTTTTAATGGGTTTGTTATTTTAATTATGTCTCACAGAGTCACAATTTTTGCACTTTTAAGACAAAATAACTGGTAACAAAATTTGCTTCGTGGTGGCAGCGCTACTAAGTCCTTTCAAATTGAACATTAAACTTAAAATTAAATCGAAGTTGAACTTAAAGTATAAATCTAAATTGGGGCCTAATCTAAAACTATCTAAGTCTAAACCTAAGAACATCAAGGGTTCGCCGTTTCTAATCTAACCATCCCAGGGTACCGCCATTTCGAGACTGTGACCAGTTTGCCTTGGCCAAAATCATCAAATTAATCAATCATTGCTACCAGTGCATCATTAAGTTTAAAGTAATCTAATTATTCAGCAAAATTAAGAGTTCGCGAATTAGTTACGAACTGATCCGAGCTAAATCTCAATTTATATTAAGTTCGCATTGGGTCTTTATTTTAGTTCGCATTTAGTTCGCATTGGCTACGGAACGATTCCGAAGAAAGTCCACGGAAAATTTGAATTGGCGCGATATTCAATTTCCGCGAAACCTAACTATAACAAATTTAAAATTAATAATTCCAAGAAACTTTTAGTTATTGTTAATCGGCACGCACACCTTTAACAAATTCACGATTGTATATAAGTTCTATCTTCTATGCTTATTTAGTGCTTTTTAAAAACTTGGCACACAAACCGGTTTTTAAAGACCGGTTTTCTTATAAAAGGCGGTTTTCAAACCGGTTAACCGGTTCTCAAAAAGGGCCGGTTTTTGGCATCTCTAGTAATGGCCAAGAGAAAGACTCGCTTACGCTCGGCTTCCTCTTGGCCATTACTGGCTCACTCATCCCAACTAGTATCGAATCAGGAACCGTAGCTAGTAAATATTTCCCAGATTTATTTTATGCTTCATTGCGATTACATTAAGCTCTACAGTGAATAGAAAATCTATATGGAACTTCTGCAACTGGGAGAGTTAGGCCAACCCAGTTTTCCTGTGTAAATATTTCGACACGCGCGGTAAAAGTAGGTCAAAAAGCACTTCACTTGCTCAGCGAAGTGAAAAGTACATATACAAAAAGCACTGATTTCTAACAATTTCATTTGCAGTTAAGCATTTCTCTAACAGACGTCAAGCCCGCCATTTGATGCTGTTCTGTCCCGGGGCTGAATTCTTATGCACTTTGCGCTCATATTTCTGTTCCTTTGCTCATATGGAATAAAATACAAATCAAGCATAGCCAAGTGCGACCAGATGTACTGTCAGTCAGTGACTATTACATGGCGCTTTCAAAAGCTGTGAACAGACTGGGGCCGCCCACACTAACCCAAATTTCTACCCCATTTTATAGCAGTGTGAACTTAAGCAATCGGGAATTATCTTTCTGTCTTGCTCATGCACAAAAATGTCCCCGGAACTGTCCCCAAGGACACATTTGCTCATGCATGTATATTATTATACTAGTATGAATGCATGCGCGCTGCGGAAGTAGCAGAGCTGCGTTTGTTTTAGCGTGCAAGCACACGCCGCTAGGCTGACTGGCTCTGATCCAGAATTGAATTGGAACGAATAAAATCGAATGGGACATGCGCGCGAATTGGTTTGTTGCACTGGATATTTCAATAATCTTCTTGTGGCAACGTTTTGCTGTTGGTTGCACACCCTCACATTCGTCCGTTGGTTATAGTGCTAGAGAGAGTGAGTCCTTGCTCTATTATTCTCTGTAAAATTCCACCACAGCAGCTCCCAGTGGGACCAAGGGATCGATTTCTGCTCCACCCGCCTACCCCAGCGCCGCCTGTCGCTCGTGGGCGCACATTCTTTAAATACTCGTAGTGGCATTTGGCTGAACGCCTGGTGTGTGGAGTGCATGGCCTGGGCTATCGAGTTGCATTCTTATTTCCATTCTGAGTTTCCTTGCCCTTCTCTGATCGCATAAAAGACGGGATTAATGTTGACGGAAGTGAGCGGTGGAAAACTCGGATTCTAACCCCAACTCTGCGTGTCAGCTAGCTGAGCATGGAGTCCGCAGCTACCAATGCCGATAAATGGGACCAGCCACTCTTGGCAAGGTAAATTGCGCTCCACTCTAGCGCTGATCGTTGCTTGGCAGCAGTCTTTGTGATTTTTACCGGTTAATTTTGATGGGTCATTATGGAATTACGGGGCTAACGGATCTGTACATTGATTAAAGGCGACGAGTTCTTCATAAACAGGAATGCGCATGATGCTTGCACTCTCAGGAAAATTATCGAATGAGCTATGAATCTGAAATTCAATGCTAACCTACATTTTCCTTCTTTAAAACCTTTAGGAGCAGCCTACCAGTGGAGATGCGACCCCGTGAAGACTTCAGCGTGTGGGACTTCCTAAAAAACTGCATCGGAAAGGTTGTCGATGAAAATCAAGAGTTATATTCATTTTAAGCAAGTGAATATAGATTCTGCACGATGCTTGATTATATAAGAGGAGTCGTCAGCTTTCCGACAATGAATCCGACTGTAGCACAGCGTATGCTTGCCAACTCAATACTCGCAATGTGCCAGTGTAGCTGCAGGTTCGTTTTGTGCCCATTTTAGAGAATGTAATTCGTAAAATTATTAATAAAACTTCAGGAGCTGACCAGAATAGCCATGCCGGTGCACTTTAACGAGCCGCTATCATTCCTGCAGCGAGTCTGCGAGTACCTGGAATATTCGCACCTGCTGTTCAAGGCTGAACGGTGCGATGACCCTGTACAGAGACTAGAGGTAGGAATAAAACACAGCAAGCGTGTTGAGTTTAAAGTTGCGCTATGAAGTGCGTCATTGTTTATAGCCCCTTTTGAAAAAGTTTTAGTATTGAAAGTTCAATTTCAAGTGGCTCAATTTGAATCTCGCTCAAATTAAGTTGCGAAAAAAGATTGCTGATGGCAAGTGAAGTCATTAACAAGCGTATAACAATATTACATAAACCATTAACCGCACTGCAGCTGATAACGGCCTTTGCTGTGTCCGGTGCCTCGTCCAACTGGGCTCGTCTTGGCAAGCCGTTCAATCCGCTTCAGGGCGAGACTTACGAGCTGGACAGGTGAGGCTCGAAGTTCCAGTTCGATAGCATAAGGGAGCAGAAGAACGATAGGTGATAGATACGATAGATAAACCGTTTTACCTGGCTGAGCGCTCGTTAAAGGCTCTTTCCCGTTGCCATCAAACTAGACCAAAATACAAGATTGCACATCTTTGTACACCAAAACGAGTCATGTGATGACTGTGTGAGCGAGCTTTAAGAGCTAGCTAAGAACAATGTCTATTCGAAGCAAAAAACCATATACGAGCTGGTAAATAAGAGTTTTGGCTCATAATGGGAGCATAAATATGTATTCTGACGATCTTAGTGAGCGCCCGGATTTCAGATCACGTGACCGCGGTTTTCGCGCCGTCTGCGAGCAGGTTTCGCATCATCCGCCCACCAGCGCCTTTCACGCCGAAGCCCTGGACGGCTCCTGGATCTTTCATGGCGCGGTGACGCCTAAGCTCAGCTTCCTAGGCAAGTCGGTGGAGATTAATCCGAAGGGCACAGTAACACTGGAACTGCCCAGGCGGGCGGAGGTCTACACCTGGCAGAATGTGCTGTGCAAGATTCACAACATTATTATCGGCAAGCTTTGGGTTGAGCACGTGAGAGAAAGCATTTTAGCAAGCATTTGATTGATTATCATTGTAATTAGGATGATTGTATACAAACAATAGAATGTTTCAGCAAATTCTCAAGTGGTGCAGGAGTTTCAGGAGGTGCAGGAGTTGGTGCATCACTCCTAATGCTCGACCCGACTATTCTCATAATACCGATTCGCCATAAATCTTCTTTCCTACGAAAATAATTTTTTTCTCTGGATATTGGGGACTCAGTGTGGGAAATGAAACCCCCGATTGTATTACTTTTTGTCAAAAGTAATGGCAAAATGCGTACCACAACAAACATTTTTCGTCCCATGTACTCTTTGCCCAGTACGGAGATCTAATAATCCGCTGTCATAGCAACGGCTTCAGAAGCGAACTAAAATGGCACTCGCACTCGCTGATTGGATCCGATCATCACAAGCTTAATGGTTACGTCATCGATCCCACCGGAAAGAAAGTGAGGGCCATGTACGGCAAGTGGATGGACGCCGTGTACAGGTGAGCACGATAGTGTGGCTGTCATAGGTTTAATATAAGCAGAGTGTATGATGAAAGGGGTTCTTAAAGTTATGCACTAATTCAATTGCAGCCTCCATGTGGACGCTTGGAAGCGGTACAAGAAAGGCGGCCAAGGTCGTAAACGAATCTCTGAGCTGCCCAGCTGGCCGGCGCTTTCAAACGCCGCCACGACCACCGCCAGCCCCGCTGCCAATTCCACCGCGCCGCGATGGAAATCTTTTAGCATCGAGTTCCCAATGCCACCGCGGATATCTTCAGAAGCTCAATCGGACGAAATTGCTAACCCAGCTGGGGACGAGGAGAATAACGACGATGAACAGAGCTTGAGCACGTGGGCCGACTTGAGCATCGCAGGGCAGACTCTTTTGTGGCGACATGCCCCTCGCCCGGAGAACAATCGGCGCTATTTTTCTTTCACTCGCTTCGCCATCGCTCTGAACGATGACTCCGACATCGATCTGGTAGCCCGTCTGCCTAGCACCGACACCCGTCGCCGGCCAGATGTGCGCGCTCTGGAGCTAGGCGACCTTGACCTGGCGCAGACAGAGAAATGCCGACTGGAGGACAAGCAGCGTCGGGCTCTGCGGCGCGGTGGTGGTGGTGACAAGAGCGAGCAGCTCTCTGGTGGTGTCTGGTTCCAGCCTGGAAGAAACCCGCATACTGGACGAGACGGTGACTGGCGCTTCACTGGCGACTACTGGGCTAGAGACTGGAAGAACTGCCCGGACATCTTCTAATATCGAACTGCAGAGCATCCACAACTTTCTTTCCTATGGCCAAACAATATCGGCTATTGTTAGAGCCGACAGCCCACATACTCTGGCCCTTGCTTCTTATTTATTGTACTTACTCCTAGTTTTTAGTACAAAGTAGTCTTCTTTCAAAAAGTTAATTAAAAAGTAGTCATAAGCAACGCAGCACTATGTAATTCAATTTTTAATCCAAGAAATCTGCATCGATTGCATAACCTTGCCATTCACCATATAGTGGTTCTTGCAATCTGTGCAACTTAGCATACGAGCGCAGCCCGCGGCAACAGGCAAGTCTGAGACAAGGATCAAAATATCTCCAGGCTAGCATCAACATCGTCTATTGATTTTTCTTGCGTACTTTTGCCTATGAAAAGATCAACTTAAGCAAATACAGCTCTGGCTATAATTTGAAAGGTTAAAAATAAAATTGTCACTGGTTTAAAAGTCGTACTTCCATGAATCTCTAGTTGGGATGAGTGAGCCAGATCACTCATCACGGATGCGATATCTCATCTTGATAAGATGTAAGCAAAGTGTCGGGATAGGTAAGCACGTTTTTCAACTTTTAACGATTGCCGCTTTTGCCCAGTTGAACCGATTTGGATGCGGTTTTTTGCAAAACATGTAAAAGACTTGGGTCTATGTACTGAAGTGAAAAGCGTTGCCATGGCAACGCGCTTTGGTTGCCATGGCAACCAAAAACAAGATTTTTTTTGGACATGACAAAAATTGGTCTCTCGGCGCTTATTTTGGCATTTTATGGTGTCGCCCAGTGACTCTATCCAGACGATGCGGGCTACAGAAGCCTGCAATGATTTGATATGGATTTTTTCTTGCTGGCCCATCTTTAGGGTCAAAGGGTCAAAAAACGGGTTTTTGAGGTTGAAAAAATGTGCATGCTTTTTTACATTGAGTTGCTGTGTAGTAACCCCAACTCATGGGCCTACTTGATAATGAAGAAATTTTTTGACCGTGTACTTTTGTGATTGAAAAAAATGTGCACTTTTAAAAGTACTTTTAGTACAGGGTGCACTTTGGACGCCTCTATGACACAGACATGTGACTTGAATTGCATTTCAACACATGTCAACCAACTTTCTTGGGTGTCGCCTATACGACAATGTTGGTTTCAGACTGATTGGATGTTGTTTACCGAAGATGAGGGTAATTAAATCCCAAAAACGTGATTTTGGTCATTTTTAGTCATTTTTCGAGGAACAAAACCGCATGGCCAGAACGTATTTAATGTGCGATTTGAATGCGGCTTGAGTTTTTTAGAAGCGCAACATATGTGCGCACAAAATGTATATTTTGAATTTTCTAAGCATCCACTTGACCCGAAGGTGGATGCGCAAATCCCAATTTTGGACCCCCCTGGGAGGGCTAAAACATGAAAAACGGGATCAGTCATAACTTTTGATTGCTGCATCCGTTGGTGTTGTGCTTAGCGTTGCTGAATTGCATTTTGGACCCTCTTTCATTTGATACTAGACTCGTGTACACACATTCAGTAGTTGGCCATCTGTACTAAAATATGTACCTGTACAGGTGTACGTATGAGAGAAAAAGTTTGCCATTTCTGCCTCTACGATAGTGCACTTTGTCGCATTGAGCTCAACATTGTGTCAATAGGCGCATGTGTATGTTTGAAAGAGAATGAGATGTCAACTTAAAGTCAGCGTCACATTCCAGATGCTAAATCTTGATTTGCAGCTGGAAAACGTGTTGTTTTCGTAGAAATTGAATAAATCATGCAATTTTTCGAACCTTTAAAGGTAAATTTTGTAAAAACGGTCTTGCGAATTTTCTATGTACAGAGACGAAATGTACCCAATACTATGCTGCATCCGATGAGCAGCTGCATTAGTGTTGGAAAATTCGATTTTTCGAAATGGACGGCACGTTGCGGCAATTTTGACACCCGGGGCCTATGCCAATTTCTCATAAGATTTACTCATAAGATTTTAGTAGTGCAATTTCTCGAATCAAGTTTGGTGTCGTTGGACAGCATTTAGAGCCCTCTTCAAAAGGACAGCATCCATGCCTGCCTGTGAACATTGATTGAGCGTCAGTACACGATGCTGTACTTTTAAGAGAAGCAGCATTTTCGAGTTTACTCTAATAAAATGTTGTTCTTTGCTCCAATGTCATTGAAAATGGTTTAAATAGGTGCGTCTAGATGTTACCAAGACAATGACATGTGACTTGAAGCTGTGCATCACATTTCAGATGTATAGTATTGATTTCCATTTATAAAACGTGATTTTTTCATGCACACAAATAACGCAAACTTGAGTGAAAGTTTTGCTAAAATAGTTAAGTAATCGCATGTAAGTTTCGCATATAAATTGTGTGCCCAGCATTGAAATGAATATGGTGCTTTAGTATTGGAAAGTTTAATTATCTTATGAAGTATGAATATGAAGTAAGCTGCAGTAATTAATGAAAGATCATCCTGTTTTTTGCGATCAACTTTTTTGCATCACACGAAAATTGAAACCGAAATTTCATTAGTTGAAGTTTGAATTAGAAATAGAATACACAGGCGACAGCTTTCCATGCATTTGTCAGTGTTTGTTTGTGGGGACTTTGTGGTTTGTGGGGGGGATGGAATGGATGGCTGTGCCGCCCGATCGAAAAAATCGAGTTTCTCTCAACCTGAGGCTACTTTTTGTTTTATCTATGGGCCGAATGAAATGGTTTTAAAGCCCGCTGTGAAAGCTAAAGAGAATAAAAGGAGAGATATAAGGATTACAAATCTTGGAGCACCGTAAAAGTACGCTATAATCTATCAACATTAATTGGCGACTCCTTGAGCATATTAAAGTAATCGGAGAACCTAACATATACTAGCTACGGTTCCTGATTTAATACTAATTACGTAATCTGTTCCTTAGCTGAACCTGAAGAAAAAATCGTGCATACAGAAGAAAAAAGCAACTCGTTAAAGGCGCGCACACTGGAAATTTGCTTATAGTCACAACAGGCAGGCATGGCTGATGTTGAATTGTTTAATAGAACAGGCATGAATTTTCCATTCTGAGAAAGAGAAAGAAAAAGAGACAGAGGGAGGTCGCGATTAAATGCATACCTAGATTCTGAGATACATTGTTCAATGTATTTTGTAAGTCTTCGAATCAGTGGGGCAATAATTATAGCAAGAATAGTTTATAGGTTAGCTTAATAATAGGCTAAGATCGGGTTTGTGTCAGACATTTAAAACTCAATTTATGAACTTTGAGGACAAATGTATTACTGCTAGACTCGCCACTACATTCAAATGAGTGTCTGGATACATAGAATGGTTAGCAAGCATGTGGGAGACAGGGGTGGCAGAAAAAGCTTCCCTATGCAGAACGAACAGCATAGACTACTCCAGGTAGTAGTGTAAGTAGCATACAAGTACTATAAATAGTGGGCATGGGCTTTCGTTAATGCTTAGGACACAAGCGATTGGTTGGCAAGGAAATGCAACACTGAATCAGACAAATTGTTTTTTTATTGCGCTTCCAGGTCAAAGAAATTCACTCGCAAAGACCGACGATAATGCAAAGGCAAATGAAGGAAAATAATATAGAAATCGAAAAATTTATAGAGTAGAAAAAAGCATCAGATAAGCAACAGCAGCATGTACAAGCGGAAATTTTCTATTATAAAATGTTAAGCTATTCTACTCATAGTAGCCAGTAGGAATTTAAATGTATATAAAATTAAAAAGAGAGATCAAAACGATGCGCTTTGAGGCAGAGAGGGACGCGCCGATCACTTCGCTGCTAATGTGAGGGATAGAGTAATTATAAAGAAACAGAGCAGGCGGTACACAAGAGCTGGAAATGTGAAGCTATTAGAAGCAGCAGGGACCAGTTCGTAACAGATTTTAAAACAAAAGAAATAGCAATAAGAATGCACTCTGTCTCTTCGGGGATCCGTTTTGATTATTATTATTTCTAGCTAATAATAATTACTCTATACATTGTACAGTAACATGCAATACAAATGAAGCCGATTAAGAATGCCTCCCTGCTTAATTCAGACACTCCAGTTACATGTCTCAAACAGCCTTTGTTTCTGCCCCAGAGAAGCTACAGAAAGCAAGACACAAAATTCCCAATCGGCTTGTCATTGATAATATTTAGTGGCATAAATTCTTTCTGGGAGCGACTGACGAAACTAAAATTTGAAGCATCGAGGGCTGCGGGAGGGTGGCACAGCATCAGTCGCGACACTTAATGCAGAAGAATTCAATGTCGTCTAGGTTGACGTCGTCATCCAGGTCTGTGCACATGACATGGTACCAGCTGTTGCATGAGTCGCAACAGACCCAATTCACATTCGGATCCTTCGGCTTAATGCAGGTCAGCGATTCGCACGGCTCGCCGTCGATGTGAAACTGCCCGCTGGCGTCGCTAATACCAACCGATGCCACAGCCGCCGACGACGATGAAGCAGCCACCGAGGAGCCCGAAGGTCGATTTGAGCTGCTGCTGCGCGACTGTTTCGACTGTTTGGAAGGTCGGGAGCCGGCGCGGATGTCGCCACCCATCGAGGAGCCGGATTTGATCTGCTTACTGCCGCCACTGGCGCCGCTCTTGCGGGAAGCGCCTCCTTTACCGCCGGAGTCCACTGAGGACTGTCGCTTAGCCGACACTGACGACGATGTCAAGGCGGTTCCGCCCGACTTCTTCTCTGAGGCAATCTTTTTACTGCTGCCTCCATCACCGCCGGAGGACTTCTTGGTGGACGACTTAGATGCTGAAGACACAGGCGGTGGCGGCGGAGGCGGTGGATGCGGCGCCAGCGACGGCGGCAGGTCGTCGCTAGGCGAACTCTGCGAGGATGACATCGACGAGTCGGGGGATTTCTCTCGTGGCCTCTTTGCCGAGGAGGCGCCTACTACGCGGGGGGCGCCAGTAGCCGAGTCGTTACTGGTTCGCTTCCGGCTGCTGTCCGCATGAGACTGGTGGGATTTGTGATCTCCGGATCCAGAGTTGCCTGCGGACATTGCTGGACTGTCGGCCACCTTTTCAAAGACAAATTTCAGCTCCGAGCGGAAGCCGCTGACGGTGGAGCCGGGCTTGATGTTGTAACCGTTGACGTGGCCAAAGCAGATTATGTCGCCAACCACAAGCAGTTTAGAAGACAGAATGCGGGTGTAGTTAATGTAAGTGCCATTTAGGCTGTGATCAACTAGGAAGTAGCGATTGCCTTTCTCTTCAGCTAGGACCTCGGCATGCTTCCGGCTGACCATCATCGGATTGACAATGGATTCGATGACGTAGTCTGGCGGCGTCTTGCTGCTGGCCCGGCCAATGATGGTTGACTGGCGCCGGATGACCAGCACACTGGGCGTCTTGCCGAAGCCTTCGCGGTCGCTGATGCGGCGAAGCTGGTACATCATTTGGCCTGTCTGGCTGGCTGCAGTATGAAAAAAAAAACAGTACTTGTCCTAGTAGAATTAGCAGAACAGAAATGTGAATTGCAAAAAACAACATGTTCTGCAACATGCATAGTGTTTAGGTATGCTGGATAAGTTATGGAAGTAAATACAATTTTTATATTCCTTGTCATCTTAGTAGTATAAGTCAGGCTTTTTACCCATGTTGTTTATCATGAAAAATGGTGTTGCCCACAAAAAACTTACTTTCATATGGAAAAGCTTTACAAATTTAAGATGCTATGAAAATTGCAATTAGGGATATGCAAACAATTAAAATTTTGCCTATAATGTGTTTATTTTTATATCTGATCTAATGTAGAATTAATCTGATGATTTTTACTATCATAACACAAAGTCAAATCAGGAATATTCATAAGTTTCCTATTTTATGATTAAAAATGATTGATTCTTGTGTGGGGCAATTGCCCCCAAAAACTCAGTTGTTCACTTGATTTACTTATTTGTTTTTAGCAATCTAAAAACTGTGTTCTTTTGATCCATGTTGAGTAACTTACAAAAATTGCTACATAAAAGTACATCAGAAAATATATACAAATATATAAGTATCTTGTATAAATACATTTTTGACAAATAGTCAAGAGACATTATTTATATTTGTGTAAAGTTAGAAACTTAAACAAATTAAACAACAGTGGATAGACACAAATACGAAAAAGTTCTCCTTTTTTTGTTTTGAAGTGCAACAAAATTTTAAATATTTTTTAATTAATTTTTGAAAAGCACATTATTATAGTTTAATTAATAAGACCAATTAAACCAATAGTATTAAATACTTGTGATCTAACAAGTTTTAAAGAAAGTATAGAGCAACACTGAAGGACCAAGAATTAAGATTAAAGGTTTCAAGCAAACAATTAGATATCAGTCATAGTTTTACATACATATAACAATTACCAAGGCAAAAGTTATAAAAAATAAAATAAATAAAAACATAGATAGAATAAGTACAACATTGTTTAACAGTCAAATTTGTCATAGTTGGAATATGGAGAATGTAATTTTTATCTAGAGCAACAATAACTTATACTTGAGGTCTAGTAATAAAACACAGTTATATATATAATTTACAAATCACTTAAGTTAAAAAACAAATATAGGGCCTAATTTGAATTGAATAGCTAACTAAGAATGTATTCTCTTATTATAATTCAAAAGTAGCTAGGCCTTTTTTAGAAAAAAAACTAACATATTCTTTCTACCTAAATCAGCTGACATTAGTCAGCTAGATAACTAGCTAGCAGATTAAAAACTAGTTAATAGAGAACATTTTAACCTTTAAAGTTAAAATAGTATGTTTTTTGGCTTGTGGAAAAAGAATGTTAATTTTTTAATGACTAGGCCTATTTCAATTTCACTTCTACATTAATAACAATAAAAATACACTTTAAACTTATAAATTCAAAGTTATACATAGTTTTGAGTCAGCACTTTGCAATTACCATGTCTCATAGCTAAGCCTGTGAAGTCAAACTACGAAGTAAAAACATCCTACAAAAACCTAAACATGATTCATATGAATCATGACTGATAACTAATTATTATATGAGACTTAATTAGCTCATTGTTATTGTAAAGTAGTAGCTAGATTTAGTATACTAGTTACTATGATAGGTTGATAGGCCTAGCAATATGTTATAGATATCTTCCTTTCACTTTCACTTCCTTTCCTTTCAAACTAATGTAAGTGATAATACAGATTCTAGGCTTTAGACTTAACTAGGTGCCCTGGGCCTTTGCTGCACCTATAATATCTAGATTCTAGACTACTTTATAGCTAATAGCTAGATGTTAGCTAGGCCTTCACTTAGCTAACTAACTAGCTGTTATTGGGACTTATTGGGTCTAGATTATCTATATTTAGTAGCTAGGCCTATATGTAGTTCTTTCTTAGCTAGACCTACTGGCCCTGGCCTATTTAATCAATCATAGGCCCTTAGGAATGGTATTTTGCCTAAGACACTTTTAGTCCACACAGCCATGTGGAATAAAGATAGGACTATATGGCTAATTAGTCATAGAGTATATACATCGGAGGCCTGGATTCCATTTTAGCCTATTAGTTATAACTCGCACTTGAGCTCATGGATAAAAGAGCTAGAGCTGAATATAAACAATAGGCCTACTCAAGAAAGAGTACTTTTGCTTGAAAAATACGTACGTACATGCACAAGCTACCTTGCTGCTGACATACTAGATAGCTCGGAGTAGACTCTGATAACAAAATGAAACAGTCATTAATACAGTTATTAGCTAATAAGTTTTTTGAATGATCACGTTGGCGTATCTTTTTGCGGTTTACTAGTTACGATTACAGGGTTATTATTAACAACGCTGGCTGCAGGTAGCAAACAACCCTTAATTTACTTAGTTTTTAATAGAATAAATTTTAATTTGTTTTCATGCGCCTACACATAAAGCTACAGCGCTTGCAATTTTAATGTAGCTTGCAATTTTAATGTACAGCGCTTGATTTAACTTGTTTAGGTTACAATTTTAGACCGTTATAAATTTTTAAGTCCGCTAAAAGAAACCGCTACTAATACAAGAAACGCTATTTTAATCACAGAATAGGCCCCCTATACATTATAATACAGTTTATGAAAGCTTTAATTCAGTCGCATATCAAATAAATTTTCTGGATAGCTCAGTCATATATCGCTCACATATTATTTAAAGCAACTCTCTAAAATGTTAAAATGTTTATGTTAGGCCTTTGTGCCTGGAAATTTCTTTCTTGGTTTGAAAAGAAAAACTTGAGTCAAAACACATCGGCTCTATTTCAGGATCTGCTAAGTGAAAAACAAAACAATTTTTATCAAGAAGTACTTTTTGTACTATTAAAGAAATAAGTTCATCAGATTGGATATAATGTGACTGATTTTGGGTTTCTTTAAATTGAATCCCATAAAATGCTTCGAGTTTTCTGATCTAATTAAAACTTCACAAGCTGTCATCGACATCTACCCATTGTCTGCCCTATTGTAATAAGTGTAGTAAGCCTGCAGACATGTGCCAGGGTCTAAAATTGTGGCTCAGAACCTTGGCGCAACACAGAATAGGCCTATTTTGACCTTGGTGTCAACCAAAAAGGCCATTTAGCAGTTACACTGCACTAGGTCTATGCCACAATACCACCTGCCTTGACTCTACAGCGTTGCAACATAAGAAAATTCAGAAAATGCATTGGACAGTCACAATGCTATCTGTCTACTTATTGTGTAGGTAGTTGGTAGTAGTAACCTACTTAAGGTAGTTGGTTAGGATGAGACAAGTTAGGCCTAGCTTATTGTTTTTCATGAAAAAATTAAATAAGAGGCCTATGTGTTATTTTCCAAATTTTATGAACAATTTCAATAGGCCTAATTATTTAGAAACAAATCAACTACAACTTTAGCTTCATTACAAGAATCTGGTTGTTGCTGTCACTTAGGCTTATCCTCATTTATATAGGGCCTAGTCTCTAATTCTGGTATAGGCCTAGGCCTATCTGGGCACTTACTTAAGGCCTTAAACCTACCCAAAAATAAATTAAATTTTTATTCTTCAACTCCCTATGCCTATATTGAAGTTCAATCCTGCTTATTATTCTCCCAACCAAAACCCATGATTTCCCATGTAATACTAAGGGTGGTCATGCTGGAATATGGAAACCAGTGCATAGAAAGTGTTTGTAGATGGAACATAATGAGTTTTTTGACTCAGCACCCCTAAAACCTGTATTTATGATGAACCAACTGAAGCCATAACTATTTTTTCTATAGGCTATAAAAGTTTACAAAAAGTGAGTTAATTATAACATATAACATATATATACATCATATAGCAGTTACAAATAGTTACAAAAAGCATGTATTCAGAACTTTACAGCTATAACTTCTAAAATGTTCTTTTAATTGTCTAAAAGGAAATTCTTTGTATGCAAATCTACCATGAAATAATTGTTAAATTGATCATATTTTATTTTGCATAGTACATAAATTTTATTTTATAGATCTTGTAACATCTTATTCAAAATAAAATGTCTTAATCGATTGTCTTGTCAATTCAGTGAGCATATCATCTCACTTTACTGCAAGCTAGCTGCAAAAGTCTTAAAAGTAAAATTCAACAGCAACTAAGAAGCAGACGAGTCTGTCTACCCACAATTAGTAGTCGCAATGGCAACTCGAAGTGAGTATCGAAAGAATTATCGCAACTATGCAGAAAAAGCTGCCGAAGTTTATCGCGAGCACCTGCGCTACAGGCAGCTGCGCCGGTCGGCCGAGTTTGCCCATCATGAATGGGCCTGGGCCAATGTCGAGTGCGACGACTCTGCCACGCCAAGCGGTGCTTCCCCCGCCCCAGCTTCCAAGATTGAGAATCCGCCAACTGTGACCCAGAAGCAGCTTCAGGCCACAGACCTGATGCCATTGTCCAAGCGTCTGACCAAGGCCAAGCCCAGCTTGTCGACTCTGTCGCAGTCTGGCTCGGAGACCGACTACGAGGAGCGGGAAGCCGACATGCTAGGAGACCCCCTAGCTGAATCAGGCGGCGAAATGGCGGCGAAGACGCCGTTGGACGGACAGACGAAGCCGCTAAGTGATGAAGCTGAGAGGGCGAAAATTCGACGGGCGATTCGTCAGATCAAGCAGCAAAGACAGGGTAGGAAGATTCGCATACTCATATTCAACATATAAAGCATAGTACAGTGTTTTTGTTCTTCATTTTTCCAGAGCAGCAACAGCCGGCGCAGTTGCAAAAGCAACCAGTTGAGAAGCCGAAGCGTCAGCGGCAGAGTCAACAGACGCGACGTACACCGCCCGTCGTTGAAAGCCTCGCCTATAGCAGCGGCGTCGCCGAAGAGAACGACTACGATGACTATGAGGAGAGCGTGGACAGCACTGACGCCGACTATGAGGAGCAGCTGGCTGCGGCCAGGCATCGCAGGCTTCAGAGACGCCACATGCAGAGGCTGGAGGAGAAGAAAAAGCTGGTGCAGTCTGATGCCAAAGTAATTGCATTGCTCTGAATATCTCGCTGCTGCCTGTATCATTGCTGCCCGTTTGACAAAGTGCACTTTTCATGGCGCATTTGATGATTTCTGTTTCAGCAGCAGCCCGTGAATAGCGGCGCTACGGTGTCTGCAACCAAAAACAAGCCTAAGCAGCAGCAGCAGCGCCGTCGTCAAGTGCCAGACTGTCCACCTCTGGAGCTCGACCGGGTGGCCGAAGAATCCGCCCAGGCGCTTTTCCATCGCCAGGGGCCGCAGGAGCAGCAGCAGCAGAATGGCCAGCAACAGCAGCAGGCCGAGTCGCCACCGATTTTCTACCCCTGGGGCATGGGTGACCAGGAGCGAGAGTACGGCCTAAAGCGGACCTTCAATGTCCGCGCCACTCGCGACGTCTACGACTCGGCTCTGCGCGCCCGCGACCGCTGTCCCCCGCCTCCTAGGCCGCGTCCGGCTACGGCCGGCGGTGGTCCGGTCGCCTCGGCTGGCGGACGAGTCGGTGGGCAACGCGCCAGCAGGCCGGGCGATGCAAAGGCAGCCCGCGACGACTATTGGCTGTCAGAGTACGCCAAGAACTTCGCCAAGTACGCCAACGCCCTGTACGCCAGGAATCGGCAGTCACTGGCCAGCCGTTCTCGGGCGGATTTTCTGTGATCCACCTTTCTGTTTCTGTCTGCAGTTAGTTTTCATAATAAACTGGTTTTAGTTTTCTAGTAAGGCAACACAAAAGCCAAGGTGTGCTCTCATTCTAATTTCAGAGTATTAACACTTTTTCTGCGGATTGTTTTTGCTCTAAGAATTCTGATGTAAAAAATCTAATTTTCTTTTCTTAGGAACTTTCAGCGCAGAAGCAAGCAAATGTATACCGTCATGAGTAGACTCAAATAAGAGAACTGCAAATGCTAGCTGATATCTAGCTGATACCAGATACTGGACTCATTATTCACAATAGCCTTTTTAGCCACA
This sequence comes from Macrostomum hystrix, assembly GCA_950097015.1. Classification (NCBI taxonomy): domain Eukaryota; kingdom Metazoa; phylum Platyhelminthes; family Macrostomidae; genus Macrostomum; species Macrostomum hystrix. The sequence continues at coordinate 744,496 of CATNEN010000033.1, forward strand.
AACAATGTGTTCGTTTTGCTGCGCAAGACATGCATAGCCTGCGTACATTCTGATTGCGTAATCATTGACTGGCTGCGAACATTCCACGAGTAACTATTTGACAAGCTTTAAAAAAGCCGTCCCTTGTACCGCAGGCCTAAACACTGGCTGTGTACCCAAATCACCCTATTTAAATTGATCGGTGATCCAGTTTTTCTGTTTTACTATTTTTCAGTTTTTTTTATTTTTAGGAAGCTAAATTCCATGCAGTTTACTTTTCCTGTCATTCTTTAGCACTTTTTTCTACACAAAAATGGACCACGAAATAAAAGCAGAGATACTGCAATTATCCAAAACAGTGCTCGTATCTGAAACTACTACAAGTACTATTTCTACTTCAGCTGCCGCTAACTTATGCGATCCGTCCCATTGCTCTCACATTTTGCGGCTATTGATTAGTCTGACGAAAAAATACTGCTCATTTACATTTGTAATGCCTTCTGCGTTTTGCCTTAATTGTTCATTTAAACAATACTATCAGATAATCCTTACTAATAATACTCTGAGGATCACCCTGACAGATGATCCTCAGCTGGCATCTCCCTGACAGATGATCCTCAGCTGGCATCTCCCTGACAGATGATCCTCAGCTGGCATCTCCCTGACTGATGATCCTCAGCTGACATCTCCCTGACAGATGATCCTCAGCTGGCATCTCCCTGACTGATGATCCTCAGCTGGCATCTCCCTGACTGATGATCCTCAGCTGACATCTCCCTGACAGATGATCCTCAGCTGGCATCTCCCTGACTGATGATCCTCAGCTGACATCGTCCTGACAGATGATCCTCAGCTGGCATCTCCCTGACTGATGATCCTCAGCTGGCATCTCCCTGACTGATGATCCTCAGCTGGCATCTCCCTGACAGATGATCCTCAGCTGGCATCTCCCTGACAGATGATCCTCAGCTGGCATCTCCCTGACAGATGATCCTCAGCTGGCATCTCCCTGACAGATGATCCTCAGCTGGCATCTCCCTGACAGATGATCCTCAGCTGGCATCTCCCTGACAGATGATCCTCAGCTGGCATCTCCCTGACTGATGATCCTCAGCTGACATCTCCCTGACAGATGATCCTCAGCTGGCATCTCCCTGACTGATGATCCTCAGCTGGCATCTCCCTGACTGATGATCCTCAGCTGACATCTCCCTGACAGATGATCCTCAGCTGGCATCTCCCTGACTGATGATCCTCAGCTGACATCTCCCTGACAGATGATCCTCAGCTGGCATCTCCCTGACTGATGATCCTCAGCTGACATCGTCCTGACAGATGATCCTCAGCTGGCATCTCCCTGACTGATGATCCTCAGCTGGCATCTCCCTGACAGATGATCCTCAGCTGACATCTCCCTGACTGATGATCCTCAGCTGGCATCTCCCTGACAGATGATCCTCAGCTGGCATCTCCCTGACAGATGATCCTCAGCTGGCATCTCCCTGACAGATGATCCTCAGCTGACATCTCCCTGACAGATGATCCTCAGCTGGCATCTCCCTGACAGATGATCCTCAGCTGGCATCTCCCTGACAGATGATCCTCAGCTGACATCTCCCTGACAGATGATCCTCAGCTGACATCTCCCTGACAGATGATCCTCAGCTGGCATCTCCCTGACAGATGATCCTCAGCTGACATCTCCCTGACAGATGATCCTCAGCTGACATCTCCCTGACAGATGATCCTCAGCTGGCATCTCCCTGACAGATGAACGTCAGAGATGTGCCATGCAATATTCAATATTGTATACAATTTAATATTCACAAAATACAAAATTGTCTTGGTGTGATTTAATATTCCACATTCCACAAGCTTTTACCTATCCTTGACAAACCTATTTGATCATGGTTTGGTTGCATTAAAAAAATAGTAGCGTCCTTTAGCCTAGGGCACCTAAATAAACCTATGAGAATATGGTAATAATAGTTTGTCATCTTAATCTAGCCATTAGAATTTACCGTTAATCGCCTTTGTTGGATAGTATTGGAAGATACTGTTGACAGTAGTTTCATTACTTCGTGATTGCACATTTTATTTAAACTTTGTATAAAAATGATCCACATTTTGTCGCTCTTTTTTCCCTATCACGCGCACTTCTTACCCCCAGGCATTAGTACGAGGTACATTGCGTTGCCTTCGCCGAATTCCGAAATTTAGCCTTAGAGACGACAAGCAATTTAGTTTTTGGTTAATCCTTTAATACTCTCAGTTACTAGCGCAGAAAACAAAGGCCCTCCTCACGCAGTCAATTAAGGACTGCAAACAAGCCTATTATTGTGGGCCCTATCGATTAGTCGTTCGTTCAGCTGTTCCACGTGCCAGCTGGAGCTTTGATTCATAAGTTATTCAGAATTGCTAAACATGCTATCTGATTTGGAAACGTTTAGAGACTATTATAAGCGTACGATAGTGCATAGGAAATTCAATGCAGCATGTATGACTTAGTGGCTTATCAAGTTAAAGCAGGCAAAAGTATGAGAAGGGCAACACTTGTTTCTAGCGTACCAAAAACTAAGCTATGCAATGCAATCGCCTATGATTTTTGCTAAATCCTAGCTACCAATCTTGCTGCGATTCCAGCTACCAATCTTGCTGCGATTCTAGCTACCAGTCTTGCTGCGATTCTAGCTACCAGTCTTGCTGCGATTCCAGCTACCAATCTTGCTGCGATTCTAGCTACCAATCTTGCTGCGATTCTAGCTACCAGTCTTGCTGCGATTCCAGCTACCAATCTTGCTGCGATGCTGCTACCAATCTTGCTGCGATTCTAGCTACCAATCTTGCTGCGATTCTAGCTAACAATCTTTCTGCGATTCTAGCTACCAATCTTGCTGCGATTCTAGCTACCAATCTTTCTGCGATTCTAGCTACCAATCTTTCTGCGATTCTAGCTACCAATCTTGCTGCGATTCTAGCTACCAATATTGCTGCGATTCTAGCTACCAATCTTGCTGCGATTCTAGCTACCAATCTTTCTGCGATTCTAGCTACCAATCTTGCTGCGATTCTAGCTACCAATATTGCTGCGATTCTAGCTACCAATCTTGCTGCGATTCTAGCTACCAATCTTTCTGCGATTCTAGCTACCAATATTGCTGCGATTCTAGCTACCAATATTGCTGCGATTCTAGCTACCAATATTGCTGCGATTCTAGCTACCAGTCTTGCTGCGATTCCAGCTACCAATCTTTCTGCGATTCTAGCTACCAGTATTGCTGCGATTATAGCTACCAATATTGCTGCGATTATAGAACAAGAAACAAAGCATGACGGACTGCGATAATTTTATGAATATTTTGCGCTACGAGTTGCTCAACAGAGATGAGATTCGATGCCGGATGCGATCCAGGAATCGAACCATTAAGTTATTTCTATAAGATTCAAGAATCCAGTAGAAAGCTATTGCCAGAATGGAATTCCAGGAATCGAAGCAAGAATCACATTATAAAACCGTGTGCTATCTGAGTGAATTCTAACTTAAAGATAGAATGGAGTATTTTAGTGGAGAAAGTTAAAAAACTCGAAGCAATGAAAAAAGATATAGCTGTCTTTGCCTTACGCGCTAAGTTCCTTTCGGACGCAATTAAAAAGAGTTTTTGCTCAGAAAATTTCCACACATTATATTAAAAACTTACCAAAAAGTGTGCTATTAACACTAGCGAGAATAAATCTGTGATTTAAAAGGGTAAGAACAACAAGATTAGAAAAGGAACAACGACCAAACTCGTACTGCACATGTTCCAGCATAGAAAAAGTACTCTTGCAAGCAAGCAAAAGCCAAAATTGGGATTTTAGATTTTCCTAGAAGAACAGCTGGTTTGTCTGGTGGGCATTTGGTAAACATGTAGAAATGGGATTTTGGACGAGTTGGAGGGCAACGCAACTAAAATAAAGAATAACGGGCGCACGATCAGGCTTACAGAAGGCAGAGGAATGTGACGGCGAGTGATTAGGGAATTCGGCGAAAATATTCTTTTTCTTGCTCTAAGCGAAGCTGACAAAACAATGCTTGTTCTGTTGCAACAGCAACAAAGCGCCTCTGTACGAATATCGAAGGCAGTTGTCTATGACCAGTGCTGACGCGCGATTGTTCACAGTTGACGCATAGAAAATTGTTCGATGACTCGTAGCGCACAGTAAGTGCACGAGTGCCAGCTGTCTTTACGAAACATGCTGGCAATTTCTAGATTCAAGGAATCTAAGGTCCTATTTTCTAGGAATTTGCTATGCACTTTGCTACGAACAGACTGTTCCTCTTTTGAAGTAATAAGTTTTTTATTTCTTCTTTTGTAACAACAACGACAGTGCTTTATAGAATGTAGCACAGAGTGTCTTAAAAATCCTTCACCAGAATTTCTAGGAATCTGTAGTTTCTTAGAAATATTTTTTTGAATTTCTAGACATCTGTAGTTTCTTAGAAATAGTTTATTTGAATTTCTAGGAATCTGTACTTTCTTGGAAATAATTTATTTGCATTTCTAGGTATCGGTAGTTTCTTAGAAATAATTTTTTTTTATTTCTAGGAATCTGTAGTTTCTTCGTCTGAAAACATAAAACTGTAAACTTTAAGCTTTAAACTGAATCTTTCAAAGTTCTAATAACAGAGATAGATCAACCGTTTGCTACAAGCCGCAGGTTGTACTTTAGTACACGCTAAACACACATGGAACATGTACTTCATCAGCTGAACTACGCCCTGATTCATAATAAAGTCAACATACATACTAATGAGCTTTTAGTGTTCAGTAATTAAAAAATCACACCATTATGTCATATGCAAATAGCTGTGACACAAAAGAGCTTGCAAACATAGAATGCAACAAACAAACAAACGAAATTAACAAAGAGTTAGGCAAATCTAAACACGAGTATTTTAGAAAACACAGAAAATAATCAAAGAAAAAACTGCTTTTAGTCTAAAACTTTGCGATTGCTTTTTTAAGAAATAGATGTTAAGGTGGAGGTGAGGGCAGTGGCGGACACTTCTACTGAAGTAGCGGAGGGGGGTAGGAGTGCAGTGGCGGAGACTCCCACTGAAGGAGCGGAGGGGGGTAGGAGTGCAGTGGCGGAGACTCCCATAGGGGAAGTAGAGCGGTTTATAAGAACCTATCAGTTCCAACAATCGAAAAGCTCCTAACTACACAATAGGTTTATAGTTTAAAGTGAAACGAAGCTAAAGTCTACAGTATTGATAGAGTCCAGACAGCCGACCTCCACCCCGGAAACCAAAGGCAGTCGAGTCGCAAGGCTCAAGCTTTTAAACCGGCGACTTCGCCAGGTTTGGCGCCACCAGCGGCCGAACTGGAGGCCGCGGCGGCTTCAGCTTCGCGACGCTGTCGCTCCTCGCGCATCTTGACCATGGTGTAAGCGAAGGCGCCGGCGACAACTAGGCAGTTGCTGAGCCACCAGACGGCCGACTTGTGTTCGGAATAGACGAACACCGCTAGGAGGGTCTGAAGCACCGCCTTGGTGTTGTTGCTGATGTGATGCGTCACAGGGCTAGTGTAGTCAATCTGCATGTTGGAGGCCCAGCCAATCAGGAAGCTCAGACCGCCAGAGGAGACCAGAAGCAGCATGAATGACGTGTCGCCACCGCGGGAGGTGTAAGCGGCCGAGAACTGGCCGAACACAATCAGCAGGGGAATGAATAGGATTGAGCCACCGATGTTCATGTAGTAGGTCACAGCCAAGGCTTGGTTCTTATTAATCACATCCAGCAGTCGTTTAGTAAAGATGCCATTTAGCGAGACAAACAGCGAGGTCGACACGCCGTAGAGCACGCCAACAGTGGACAGGGTGCCGGCCACTTTCTCCTGGTCGACGCCGAGGACAAAGCCAGCGGCCACCAATAGGCAGCAGAGCCAAATAGGCAGAGAGGAGAAGCGGCGCAGCAGGATGGACGAGAAAATCACCGTGAAAATCAGCGTCATGGAGCGGGCCACCTGGTTGGGAAAGGAGTCGAAATATCTCTGTCTTAATCAAGATTCCCCAATAAGGTTATCAATAAGGTTATTTAAATCTAATCCCTAGATTGATTAGTTGTTTAATATCTACTTCCTAGATTGATTAGATGTTTAAAATCTACTTCCCAGATTGATTAGCTGTTTAAAATCTACTTCCTAGATTGATTAGCTGTTTAATATCTACTTCTTAGATTGATTAGATGTTTAAAATCTACTTCCCAGATTGATTAGATGTTTAAAATCTACTTCCCAGATTGATTAGATGTTTAAAATCTACTTCCCAGATTGATTAGATGTTTAAAATCTACTTCCCAGATTGATTAGATGTTTAAAATCTACTTCTTAGATTGATTAGATGTTTAAAATCTACTTCCTAGATTGATTAGATGTTTAAAATCTACTTCTTAGATTGATTAGATGTTTAAAATCTACTTCCTAGATTGATTAGATGTTTAAAATCTACTTCCTAGATTGATTATAGATGTTTAAAATCTACTTCCCAGATTGATTAGATGTTTAAAATCTACTTCCCAGATTGATTAGATGTTTAAAATCTACTTCCCAGATTGATTAGATGTTTAAAATCTACTTCTTAGATTGATTAGATGTTTAAAATCTACTTCCTAGATTGATTATAGATGTTGAAAATCTACTTCCCAGATTGATTAGATGTTTAAAATCTACTTCTTAGATTGATTAGATGTTTAAAATCTACTTCTTAGATTGATTAGATGTTTAAAATCTACTTCCTAGATTGATTATAGATGTTGAAAATCTACTTCCCAGATTGATTAGATGTTTAAAATCTACTTCTTAGATTGATTAGATGTTTAAAATCTACTTCCTAGATTGATTATAGATGTTGAAAATCTACTTCCCAGATTGATTAGATGTTTAAAATCTACTTCTTAGATTGATTAGATGTTTAAAATCTACTTCCTAGATTGATTAGATGTTTAAAATCTACTTCCTAGATTGATTATAGATGTTGAAAATCTACTTCCCAGATTGATTAGATGTTTAAAATCTACTTCTTAGATTGATTAGATGTTTAAAATCTACTTCCTAGATTGATTATAGATGTTTAAAATCTACTTCCCAGATTGATTAGATGTTTAAAATCTACTTCCCAGATTGATTAGATGTTTAAAATCTACTTCTTAGATTGATTATAGATGTTGAAAATCTACTTCTTAGATTGATTAGATGTTTAACATCAACTTCCTAGATTGATTATAGATGTTGAAAATCTACTTCCCAGATTGATTAGATGTTTAAAATCTACTTCTTAGATTGATTAGATGTTTAAAATCTACTTCTTAGATTGATTAGATGTTTAAAATCTACTTCCTAGATTGATTAGATGTTTAAAATCTACTTCCTAGATTGATTATAGATGTTTAAAATCTACTTCCCAGATTGATTAGATGTTTAAAATCTACTTCTTAGATTGATTAGATGTTTAAAATCTACTTCCCAGATTGATTAGATGTTTAAAATCTACTTCTTAGATTGATTAGATGTTTAAAATCTACTTCTTAGATTGATTAGATGTTTAAAATCTACTTCCTAGATTGATTAGATGTTTAAAATCTACTTCCTAGATTGATTATAGATGTTTAAAATCTACTTCCCAGATTGATTAGATGTTTAAAATCTACTTCTTAGATTGATTAGATGTTTAAAATCTACTTCCCAGATTGATTAGATGTTTAAAATCTACTTCCCAGATTGATTAGATGTTTAAAATCTACTTCTTAGATTGATTAGATGTTTAAAATCTACTTCTTAGATTGATTAGATGTTTAAAATCTACTTCCTAGATTGATTAGATGTTTAACATCAACTTCCTAGATTGATTATAGATGTTGAAAATCTACTTCCTAGATTGATTAGCTGTTTAATATCAACTTCCTAGATTGATTAGCTGTTTAATATCAACTTCCTAGATTGATTAGCTGTTTAATATCAACTTCCTAGATTGATTAGCTGTTTAATATCAACTTCCTAGATTGATTAGCTGTTTAATATCAACTTCCTATATTGATTAGATGTTTAGAATCTACTTCCTAGATTGATTAGCTGTTTAATATCAACTTCCTAGATTGATTAGATGCTTAACATGCTTAACATATACTTCCTATATCGATAAGGTGTCAAAAATCCCATTCAATTAGGTACACTTGTTCTTTTCGGCGACAAATAATTAAAGCACTGGAACCAGCAATAAACCCCACGCAAAACTCACCTGAAAGAATGCAACGCCGACATACTTCAAGCAGAGGTTATTAAACGTGAGCATTCCGGTGAACATGCAGGCCAGCAGCATGAAATCTTTGCTGTAGAAAATCTCTTTAGTCAGCGGCGGCAGTTCAACATCGTGGCGCAGCACGTGGCGTCGAAACATGACCAGAGCCACTACAACCAACACGGTGGACACGCACTGGGCCCAGGCCACAAACAGCGACACGTCCAGCTGGTTGGACAGCTTGTCGCCAACTAGATACTTATTGGCGAACACCATGGAGATGGACACTGTCCAGTAGGTGAGGATAACACCGGCAATCTTCAGGGGCGGATGCGACTTGTCTCCAGCCATGTTGAATCGCCTGGCCTTGCTGGAACTGAATTTAGGCTTAGACATGTCTTTCTTACATGGCGAACTCCGGGCTTATACATAAATTAAACTATTTATAGGAGTGAAAAAGCACGCTGTGTTTCATATAGGTCTACAGAATTCGCGGCAAATGTCACGTTGAATCAGTGCTGCTTAAGTACGGCCCCCAAAGGCGGGCGAAGGGAGTAAATACTTCTGCCATCTATGCACACGGAAACTAGGAAACCCAACGTGGGGCAGATCGTGTAGTGAGCAAAGTTCGGGTGAATAATTATGTAGGCCTCACTTTGAACTACACACGTGCCTGATGATCCAGCAAGAGAATGGAAGTAGCTAAAAACTTCAAAAGTGAAATAAGCAAAAGTATTTTTGAACCCTTTCATCTGATCTGCTACTTGAACGGAATGTGGAATAGTGGGATGGTTTTTTAGTATATTTTAATAACTTTCACGTTTTTGTGAAGACAGTGAAGCTACAGATTTATAACTCCTGGCAAATTGAGTTCTAAAACTATAATATTCCTACCTTAAAAAACTGACAGCAAGACTCCTTTGAAAATAAAATGATTTAAAAAAATATGGACAATAGGGGTGGATGGGCAGAGCTGTTGTTGCATTTTCCTCTCGCACAAAAATCCCTCAGCTCGATTCCCCTGATTTTGCCCTGTGGCTTGTTGTGCAATATATGGCAATAAGAGACAGTCCCCAAAGCACAGCGAAAGTGTACACTGCCTGAGGATGAGAAAGTCAGAGCAGATGTACATAATGTGTGTGTGTGCCTGTGCGTTCAGGAGTCAGCGAAATGGGCAGAAATTATTATAATCCAGCTTACCTACATAACTCACCAAGGAGATTAGTTAGATTTCAAAGACAAAATGATTGAAAACAATATATTTTGTGGGTTGCAATAGTATAACTAGGCTGTCAGCTGTGATGTTTTCAAATTTGGCAAATGTGCAATCTTTAAACTTTTCTAGAAAAGTCCACTGAAGTTGAAATCAATTACTATCTCTCCTCTGGTAAAGGATTTTTTGCACCCTTTCTGAAGCTTTTTTGGTGAGGCGTCTAGACCTTCATTCAAAATCCTCAAAAATCAACATGACTCTTCTCCATTCTCTTGATAGTTGTTCTTGCATTCTCATTCCCAAATACTCATAGACTACATAGTAGTCAAATTCAATGAGTATATAGTCTTTGGAAACCTTATCTAAGCATAGATAAAAATCAGATTTTATTATGAAATTTATGACTTTTGCTATAAAAATAATACATAAGACCCCTTGGCCATATTGGCTATAGCTAACAATACAACTATTGTACCAATTTTACCTATAAAATTGCAAAGGCCATAGATACAAGTGTGACACTTTATTGATGTTCACTCTGTCGTGTTACTATGCCTATGCCTAGAAGCCCATGGAAACCAAGGATTCCTAAGCACATATAAGCAGACAGATAGCTACTATACCTATATATAGATAGACATTTAATAAAATACAAGAGAGCTTTTATGTTAGGCCTATAGTCATAGAGAGTTTAGTGAATTTTTCTAATAGGCGTTGAGTAGGTGGCGGCACATCTGGACCCTTTCTTGCAGTTGGACAGGAGTCAACAGTTTAGGGACCCATCATGCAACAACTCGTATTATATGCAGATGGTCGAAGATGAATGCTCTTCATTGGCATCTCCAACAAGTCATCTAACTGCCTCAGGGTTGCTCCACGATCATCATCCAGGGCATGCTGCACACGCTGGATGTTGTCACTGGAAATGGATGACCACGGTGCACCTGGGCAGGGAGCATCAACTGTTTCACAGCCGTCCTCAAAGCGCTGCACCCACTTTGACAGTTTGTTTCGAAGGTGCATCCTTGCTAAAGATTTGCAGCAGCTCACGGTAAATATCAGCCTGCTTCTTCCACAAAGACCAAAAGACAGTGCGCTTGATAGCTTCACTTTTCTCCATACTGCCTAAAAGGGTGGTTTGAATGCCACTTGATTTCTGCCTTGTCTCAAAAGCCAGAGGGAAGATTTTCCATAAACAATAAGATTAATGGTGCCTTAGTCTGTATAAAAAAATCTGCCCCCCCAAAGTACAAAAGAAACAGATCCTATGTAAGTTTGTCAGCGAATTTATGACATAACCCTTGTAATATAAATACAAGAATACATATAATACAAAATTGATTAAACAATATATACAAGCTTGTATTAGGCCTAATATAGGGAGCTAGTCTAGAGAAGAATAGGACTAAACATTAAGGTTCCTAGACACCTAGACATCTATGATCTATAATTATAATTATAGTTATATGTATTATATTTATAATTATTTATAATTTTTATTATTTATAATTATAATTAAATTATAATTATATATATATATAATTATATATAATTATAATATAGAACTATAATTATAATATGAGCAAATATAATATGACCTGGCAAAATATGGGGCACTTTGTTATCTTACAACTTTGTAATCTTGTATATTGTCAAACACTTTGTTATCCACTCTTTGTCTTTGACACCTGATCATTGATTATTAGACAGTACCAGAAAAAAGTGGATCTGGACAAGATACATTATAGATAAAACTTGGAATGCAGAAATAATTAATAAAGCACAGATTGCGGAAACAGATATAAATGCAGAATATAAATAATAGATAAAATAGGGATAATAAATCATAGAAATGGATAAAAATGAGTTAAATTAGATACTAATTATGACACTAACAACACTTTAAAATGACAATAGGGTGCCCAAAGACAAATAGCATTGATTTTCTAGATGGCTTTTTAATGTGTATTTGAATTTGCAATAGGCTAATGTTTCATATAGTCACTGATATTACTAATCATATGTAAAAATGCACCCAAAAACAAAAGGAGAAAAGGATGATTTATATATGCTAGGCCTAGCACTATAAATAATTTTTTTTATTATTACATATACATAGCTAATACATTTACTGCAACAGTTTTAAAACTTTAAAATAATTTGTTCTGGATTTTGTATTCCTATGCTGAACTATGCCAACCCAACACTGAACAAGTGCACCCATGTCCCAATCTAACTCTAGGCCTACCTAAAAAACAATTATTAGTATGATATGATAATTAATAGGTCTTCTTTTAAATACATTTTTAAAAGGTGGAATTGGTACTGATGCTGTGAGCACTCATTTAATATGAGCTATTTTAGGATTTAGCGAATTTGTTTTATTTACAGTATATCCTGAAAATATTTTTGTTATAAACTGCATATTTTTCATTCTTAGTGAATTTGCTATAAAATAAATAAAAAGCATGTCTCAAAAGAGCAGGTGTGGTGAGTGTCCATCTCTTTGTCTCCCTCTATCTCTCTTTTTTACTTTTTGGGCACTTTCTTTTCCTTCGTTAAACTTTGCTAACAGACAAATATCAATAAAGCCATAAAGGTTTACAAAAAATAGCACAGGTTCAAATTAGTACTGTGTATATGGTTCATGTATAGTAGATTAACAATAAGCGTCCTCACTATCGAATGCATTACAACAATCAATCTTACAACGTTAGCGACATTTTACCGCACTGTTTATAACCAAGGACCACTAGAAGAAGACTTCTTCTTCTAGTGGTCCTTGTTTATAACATGTTAAAAAACCGCACTGTTTAACAAACCTTATTATGCGGTAGACTGCGGAATTTACCGCACTGTTTAAATGACCCCATTTCAGTCTTGGACTATGCGGAATTTACCACACGGTGAAGTTAGCGGCTTTTACCGCGCGGTAAAATGTCGCTAACGTAATCTTACATGCACTTCGTCTCTTGGTCATCTACATTGACTATTAATAAGATGACGAAATGTCCAAAAATCTTGTAACAAACATTGTACCAAGTAAGAAACATTAAACCTAGGACAGACATATGGACCTACCTACCTACTCAATATAATTAAAAGGGTAGAGCCTAGGTAAATATACTAAGAATGACTATAGCCTTGACCAGGGTAGTGCACATTTCATTTCATCTATAATTAAAATGAGGTGATTAGGGCATCTCTTCCTCGACAATTTAGGCCCTACTGCCCCCACTAAAAGTACTACAAGTATTAGCGTTCGCAATGACACCTTTAGGCCTTCACTATGACCTGTTAGTTCACTACGACCAACAAATAACATAAATGCTGTCACTTAGATTCCGACTTGAGCAAAAACGTATTTGAAGTACAACAAAAGTTGTCACAGAGAATGTGACTTTTTCGTAATTTAGTATAAAGTAACAATTTACTTTCATGATTTTTTCTTTTCATCAAAAAATTGCGTTTTGAATATTTTAGGCCAATGTTTAAAATAACATATTTCCAAGAAAGCAAAACAACAAGACAATTGAAGTCATTTGTATATTACTGGTTCCATCTTTCATAGTTTTATGGCTTCTCCTTCCTCTCCCTGCCGTTTTCTTCTTTGACTATTAATGTCCTCCTATTAGAAACTAATACTATTAGTAATGGCTGAACAGGCTGCTAGTTTATCTTGCTTAATAATTTGCTGTTATTTTGACTGAGTTTGACTGTTTCTCTAAATTATTTCTTCTGCCACCAAGTTATTAAAGGGTTCTGCTGTCTGCCGCTGAATCTCACTGCTTATCACCAAATGTTTTAGGTCCTTTGCTTATTATATTTGCCATTCTAACTCTTATAGTGTTGTGACTGGTATTATTCTAGGCCTTATATTTAGCTATTCATTCACTCTGGATTGTGGTGATCGCCAGAATAGATTGTTTCGGCCACAATCAATTTTGGCCTTAGGCCTAACAATTTCCACATTGCACGCTCTAAGTTGATACATTTGATACTTTTTTTCAGTATTTCCTTGATAATTTGATGCATGTTGATAGACAACTAAATATACATTAATTCATAATATCATCATTTACCCTTAACTTTTTTAATTAGTGGACACTTTTTATTTTATTTTGGTTTTAGTGATTTTTTAATCACTTATATGTAAGATTTTAATAACATTTTAACATAAGAGTTACTGTGTTCATAACTGCCATGTATAGGCCTATAGGCCTACTTAAAGTGCTAGGTGAAAGGCTGCCATCCATGCAAGCTCTCCAAATACAAAATCTAAGCATGCATTTTTGCAATAATTTCATTAGGCCTACAATAGAACTTAATGCTTTTGTATTTAAACAGCAACTATTTTCCTAATGATAAGTCAAATTCATCTGATGAAAAACTTTTATAATTGAAAAAAATTATATAGATAGGCCTAGGCCTAACATCTTGCAATATTTTACAAGTAGGCCAATTAAGTTTTGAGGCTGAAATGGTTTTGGCCGGAAATGATTATTGGCAAAATGACCAACTATTAATCACTATAAACTCTGTAATTACTGTGTAATCACTGTAATCAGGTTTAAATTCTCTTAGTCTCAGCCTCTAGGTTTTGTGTATTTTGCCTAAAATGGTATATATAATTAACCAGCTATAAGTCTATGATTTCTTCTTAGACTTGTGTTATTAGAAAAACTGTGTAGTTAAATATATTTGCAATAACATTTTATCCATCCTACCTATGTACCAATAGTGCAGTTCCATATGCAAAATTATTATTAGTTTGAATGTGCACTTGCAACATGTGGGAATTTTAAATATGCATTGAAGCACTTAAGTGTCTATAATGGTAGAGTTTAAAAGAATCAACTATAAACGATGAATGAAACCTCAAACAAGTAATAGTCAGCCAGTACTTAGTAGTAGTTAAGTTAGCATAGTTCAACTGTAGTAGTGTCAAATCCAATACCAAATGTTGGCAAAAGCACTAGAGGTTCCAGGGTATAGTCAGCGCCAGATAAATTCCTTAATATGCAACTCAAAAAGTCTTAGGCAGAAATCTCATACCATAGCTGCCATTAACTAGCCAACCCACTACCACACTCTATTGTCTATGGTTATTCCATATACATGCTCAGCTCAGCAAGGGTATAACCATATTTCTACTATAGACACTTACTAAAAGCTTCAATGCCATGTCAGCTATGCATATTTAAAACTATCACATGTCACTGGCAGGAATTCAAATAAAATATAATCTTGATAACAGAACTGCACTATTGCCACCTTTGTGCTTTACATTTTAAGATCACTATACACTCAGCTGTATTTCATGCACTATTTGCTCATACATGTGCAACCTCTCAAATCTTAGACGGCTGTGTGACTTAGTTTTTGCTCTATTTATGACTTAGTTTGCTCTCATTTGCGACTTAGTTCGTTTCATTGCTCTATTTACGACTTAGTTTGCTCTCATTTGCTCTCTTTTTCTCTCCCCTTTTTCCTTTTCTTCACGCCTTCCTTTTTGTCCCTTGGTCCCCCCTTTGATTTTTTTGTGCTTGGTCAATTGGTTTTTGCAACTTACCTTGCTTGGCCCTCGTTTCACCCGGCCGGTTCGGCTGGGTCAGCCAGGTGTTGCGCATGTATGTATTTGCTTATAGACCCTCAGTACAATACTATTTTTTCTCATAATTTCCCTTTCTTTCTCCCTTATAAAATAACTAATCCTATAGCTATTTTCTAGGACCTAATACAGCAGTTTTTTTATTGTATTATTACTCACTTAATGTGTTGTAAGTTAGGTTGGATTTTTGAGCTTGAAGTTTTAAAATAGTTAAAACATAAATATTTATTTCATAGTCAAACAAAATATTTTTTAAAGATAAATTGTATTTTAGCAAGCAATGCAAAAGGCCTAACATTTTTTTAATTGAAACAATTTTAGTGTGAATTTATTTTGGTTGAGGCCTGTTCCAGTAATAGGATAGCAATATTTTCAGTGTTCTATTGTGATATGCCATAAATTGAGTACTCATTACAGTATTATAAGTTATAACTAGTTATGAATAAGTCTGAAATATAGCTAGTCCTAAAATGTATATTAAGCTAACTTTTAGAACTTGATTCACAAACTGTCACATGTGCAGCATCAGTATTTCTTAATCCCTCTTATGTGATTTGAGTAATTGTGACGAAATAAGTTTTCTATGCCAGTTTTTTGTACATTAATTTGCTGCTAAATCAGGGCTTTAAAAAGAACTGTTAAAGTCAGACTTTTCCTAAATTCTATTAGACAAATATTATAATGGTAATGATTACAATAGACTTGCTAATGTCAGACTTCAGCAAAAGAAAAATCTATTAAAGCAACAAATAAATTATATTTTTGGAAAGGATTGTTATATGTTAAAGTAATTAACATTTTTTCTGTTTCTTAACAACTTAGTAGGAAACTGATAGATAGGCAGATGACCTATTGCACCATTAGAAGAATATGTATTAAAAAATTGCATACATTTTAAAGGTAATTTATTAAAGTATAAATTAATATACCATTGCATAAATATTATTGCTATGTGCCTTGTCCGCAGATCATGGGCCCAAGCGATCAGCTGATTAGTGGCTGGAAGCTGACTGTTGCCCTATGCTCAGTGGCCAACTTCATCAACTCAGCAGATCGTGTCATTATGCCAATTGCCATCATCCAGATGGCTGACGCTTATCATTGGAGCCTGCACGATCAGGGCGCGATCTTGTCCGCCTTCTCCATTGGCTACCTGGCCTCCATGCTGATTGGTGGAGCGGCTGCCAGGCAGTACGGCGGCAAGCTGGTGCTGACTGTGGCCGTGTTTCTTTGGTCGCTGTCAACTTTCATGGCGCCGCTGTGCGCCAATTGGTTCGGCGCCCTCATTGCCTGCCGTGTCCTGCTAGGCATTGGCGAAGGCCTCGGCCTGCCGTCTATATTCCACCTGTTCGCCCTGCGCGTCCCCGCCGAGATGCGGTCGACAGCGTTCGGCTACCTGGTGGCATTCGGCTCCGCCGGCCAGACCATCGCCGCCCTGGCGTGCCCGCACCTGCCCTGGCAGATGCCGTTCTATGGCTTCGGCTGCCTAGGCCTAGCCTGGGCCCTCATCTGGCTGATTATCTACAGGGAGGCCGCCTCGCCGTCTCAACAACAACAACAGCAGCATCACCTTTATCATCAGCAGCAGAATTCTTCGAAATCATCTGCTGCCGACGAGTCTGGCTTTCATGCTTTCGACTCACAGGTTGGGCTTCTAGTTCTTTTTCTGACACTAATTTGACCGTGTTTGTCACTCAATTGCCTGTCTCCTATCGTCTCCTTGCCAGTTTTTGTTTATGCCCTAGCCTGTCTTTGCTATTTCCTAGGCCCTCTTCGTTATTCCCTAGTCCGTCTTTGTCAGTCTTTGTCATTCTCTAGATCAGTCTTCAGCATCCCGTATCAGTAGCCCTAGCCAGTCTCTCCTTAGTTCCCTCGTCAGTCATCCTCTAAGGCTTTTCAACGTGCTTTGCGTGCCCGTCAGCTCGCGAATAATTCACTAATTTTACACAGGGAGCGGCAAGCGTGCGCTGGACTGAATTCATCGGCCACTGGCCGCTGTGGGCCATCTACATTGCCCACTTCACAATGAACTGGTCAAACTATATCATTATGAACTGGCTGCCAACATATCTGTCAAAGACTCTTGGCGCGGATCAGCACCAGATCATGTTCACGGCCGTGCCCTATATACTGAACTCCATTGTTGGCATTGGTTAGTGATATCTAACATTGTCTGCTTCCGCTACTTTTAGATTGCTTGCATTTTAACAAATATGCCCTATTTCAGTTGGTGTAGTTTGTCGATAGTCCATTTTATTGGTAGTTTCATTATAAACAAAAGCTAAAGTTAGCTTTCTCTATGTCACTATGTCAATTGAACATATTGAAATGACACTTGGTCATCATCATTACTTAGTATTGAACTTTAATAAACATAATATATGCATAGTTAAAGTAATATTGCATATATATTGCTTATGAGCTTCTATGACTATATTTTGCAAGCCGCCGGCTACTTCTCGGACGCTCTCATTCGGGACCGCTGGACAGCCCTGTCTGTTCGCCGCCTCATGACTTTCATCGGCCTAGTCGGACCCGGGCTGCTCATCCTGCTGTTTGCCGGCTCCAACAGCATCGCCCTGGCTGTTTTGTGAGTTGAGCGGAAAAAATTCGTTCTTCTAGAGTAAAATCTGGAAAATTCAATTATCGCGTATCGTTTCACCCATTCACCCATCCTTACCATCAATTCACCCATCACTACAATGTATATACACATCCTTAGTATCCATTGACCCATCCATAGTATCCATTGACCCATCCATAGTATCCATTGACCCATCCATAGTATCCATTGACCCATCCATAGTATCCATTGACCCATCCATAGTATCCATTGACCCATCCATAGTATCCATTGACCCATCCATAGTATCCATTGACCCATCCATAGTATCCATTGACCCATCCATAGTATCCATTGACCCATCCATAGTATCCATTGACCCATCCATAGTATCCATTGACCCATCCATAGTATCCATTGACCCATCCATAGTATCCATTGACCCATCCATAGTATCCATTGACCCATCCATAGTATCCATTGACCCATCCTTAGTATCCATTGACCCATCCATAGTATCCATTGACCCATCCATAGTATCCATTCACCCATCCATAGTATCCATTGACCCGTCCTTAGTATCCATTCACCCATCCATAGTATCCATTGACCCATCCTTAGTTTCCATTGACCCATCCTTAGTTTCCATTGACCCATCCTTAGTTTCCATTGACCCATTTTGAAGCGCAGCCTCGGAGAGAAGGCTTGGGCGCTTGTCGTGAAATTTACGCCCTACGTGCGATTCACCCTTCCTAGTCATTGTTCACCCACTCCTGACCATCGGTTCATCCAATGAATCCATACTTGTTCCAACGCAGCTTCATCTCGCTGTCTATGGGCCTATCCGCCTGCAACTCTTCCGGCCACCTGGCCAATCACGCAGAGGTGGCGCCCCTCCACGCCGGCATCACATTCGCCGTCTCAAACGCCCTGGCCACGATTCCTGGCGTGCTGTGCGGCCCTCTAACTGCAGGAACTCGTTACAAAAAGCGGCGGTCGCTGGTTCCCAGTGTACATTTTGGCCGGACTGATGAACCTTGTTGGCGCCATCGTTTATGTTAGCCAGAGCTCCGCTACCCAGGTTCTGTAATCTGTGAGGTTGGATTTGGCTACTGAATCAACTTCTCTCGACCTGACGACATTCCAAAAACCTTTTTAATGTACAGAAATACAGGTTTTTTATTTCAATGTTATTTCCTCAGATCCTCCCGTGCGTCTACTGTAATCCCTCTAGATACATGAGCATCGAAAATGACCCCCATTAGATCCCTGAGCATCGAAAATGACCCCATTAGATCCCTGAGCATCGAAAATGACCCCATTAGATCCCTGAGCATCGAAAATGATCCTATTAGATCCCTGAGCATCGAAAATGACCCCATTAGATCCCTGAGCATCGACAATGATCCCATTAGATCCCTGAGCATCGACAATGATCCCATTAGATCCCTGAGCATCGACAATGATCCCATTAGATCCCTAAGCATCGACAATGATCCCATTAGATCCCTGAGCATCGACAATGATCCCATGAGATCACTGAGCATCGACAATGATCCCATTAGATCCCTGAGCATCGACAATGATCCCATTAGATCCCTGAGCATCGACAATGATCCCATGAGATCACTGAGCATCGACAATGATCCCATGAGATCACTGAGCATCGACAATGATCCCATGAGATCACTGAGCATCGACAATGATCCCATGAGATCACTGAGCATCGACAATGATCCCATTAGATACCTGAGTAATCGACAATTACCTTCTCAGATCCCTGATCAACGAAAACTATACCCTCGAATCCCGGTGCATCGACATTATCCCCTCGGATCCCCTTTAGGCATCGACAATTATTCACCCATCCCTAGTAGCCCCCTCAATCCCCCTCAATCAATAGAAATTATCCCCCTTAAATGTCCTTTCACAAAGCATTGCGAACAAGGTGAAGAGAGAAGCAGCAGAATGGTGATGTTTTTAGTAAAACGAATTCCTATCGCACTGCAGTTAGCATGCTGTGCATCTTAATAATATCGCTATTATTGCATATTTTACTTATGCCAGAGAACACAGTGGAATTTAAATAAGTAGCTTTTGTGTGTAGTTTCTTTGCATTTTTAATAAATAAACAACAATACTAATTTTCTGCTAATGATCTCGATGTCCTCAGAAGTAGAAGTTAAATTAATTAAGTTGTATTATAGTAATAGTTTATAGAGATTTTCCCAGAAAAGTTTTTGGCAGCGCCTGAATGCAAACTGCGTTGGGTGGTGACTGGTTGGTTGGCAGACTAGGCGATGGTGTCCTGTGGTTGAACTGCGCCTAATATTTAGGCTTGATCAGTGAAATTGGTGAAATTCGCGTCAGGGTGTCCATAGTGGCCTAGTTCCACCTGTTGTAGACCTTGAAGGTCCAGCAAATCCGTCTAGATAAAGGTAGGTGACCAGCGAAGACGGAGATGATGCAGGCACATTCGGGTGACATGCTGATCAATTATATAGTGATGTATGAAATACACTAGCGCTTATGGAAAAAATCTGACCTTCGGCCAGAAACATTGAATATCTCGACGGTCTGAAAAGCTGGCGACTTGATTCTTGTTTTAGAAGATGCACAACTAAAAGTTGGCCCGTGTTCTTGAGTTTCGTGTGCTTGCAAATGATATAAAAATTGCGTTGTTCCGTTCTGGGAGCCCTGTATGGCTAGTCAGTGATTGAAATTCATCACCTGTATTTCGTCAGAATGCTCTAACTCATTATCTGTGACTCTGCGGGGCGGACAGACCGGGGCGGACAGACCGGGGCGGATGTTGGGATATTAACTAAATATCCCCATCAATCTACACAGTCTAGTATATTTCATAGTGGAAAATATTTGGAATGCTTTTTTTGCACAAAGCTTTATGACATGTACTTTTATTATTGCTTCTCAATCTATATATTTCTAGTTTTTTAAACTTGTTTTTATATCATATCTGTGTGCAGCTTTCATAGTTTTCATATTTTTTTAGTTCATATCAGTAGCTCGTACAAATATAAGTGCATATTTGATAGCTTTGAGATCGCTTCCTGAAAGCAACTGCTCTATTTGCAGACGGGCTTTGCTATTTCCTATCCAGTTTTTTTATATTTGAACTTTGCTTTCCCTATGGCAGTGTGCTCACAACAGACAGCACTGTGCTCACAACAGACACAGCACTGAGCTCACAACAGACACAGCACTGAGCTCACAACAGACACAGCACTGAGCTCACAACAGACACAGCACTGAGCTCACAACAGACACAGCACTGAGCTCACAACAGACACAGCACTGTGCTCACAACAGACACAGCACTGTGCTCACAACAGACACAGCACTGAGCTCACAACAGACACAGCACTGTGCTCACAACAGACACAGCACTGAGCTCACAACAGACACAGCACTGAGCTCACAACAGACACAGCACTGAGCTCACAACAGACACAGCACTGTGCTCACAACAGACGCAGCACTGTGCTCACAACAGACACAGCACTGTGCTCACAACAGACACAGCACTGAGCTCACAACAGACACAGCACTGTGCTCACAACAGACACAGCACTGAGCTCACAACAGACACAGCACTGAGCTCACAACAGACACAGCACTGAGCTCACAACAGACACAGCACTGAGCTCACAACAGACACAGCACTGAGCTCATAAATAGCTCTTAAATAATAAACAGATCAAACTTTTTTTGAAACTAAAAAATCTAAACCTAAAATTTCGTTGCAGCCGATTCGCAAGCGTCTTCAACAATGGCAGCCTATGGAGCTGCTGCAGCAGCAGCAGTCAGCGAGCTATCGCCCCTACTCCGGAGGCGGCGGTCGCGATATGCACTTCTGTCCAGCCTGTCGGCATGTTTACCTACGCCGGGTCCACTGGGAGCTGCATCGCCGACCCGGAGCTGATTGTCACGAGGATTCCGCAACCCCCAGGACTGCAGCTTGTGAGTACTGCCCCGCCAGCTTCATCACGCAGACCGAGCTGCTCAGTCATCGCTTTGCCGTACACGAATCTCTGCACATCTGGTGCCCGACCTGCAAGCTGCTGTTTAGCTCGCGCCGCATGTTCAGCCAGCATGTCGACTGCCATCGGGCCGCGGAAGCCGCCTCCGCAGCGCCCAGTCTCGAGGAGCTGATCGCCGATTCACACGAAGGTCATCGAAATTTTGAAAAATGCCTGGAAGTCTGCCGCTACTGTGAGCTCACCTGCCCCGCCGACCACCCAATCGGCAACCAGCTGCCCGCCCACATCGAGGCCGCGCACGCCGACGACGCCGTCTATTGGCTGGCGCCGCTCACCCGGCCTGAGAGTGTCGACGCCTGGCTGCGCTTTCTCGACTGTCGCGCCGGTGACTCCGCTTCGGCGGCCGCCTGCGGCATCTGCCGAGAATGGATTCACTTGGGCCCGGCCGGCGATCCCGAGCCACTGTACCTCCACCTGCTCCGCTCGCATCATCCGCCTGATCAGGCCGGTCGTGCCTTTCGCTGCGTGGCGTGCCCAGCGTCCAGTCACACCGCCGCTGCAGCCACTTCGCACTTCTGGCTGCGCCACTGCCAGCGACACCGCACAAGGTGTCCTCGGTGCTGCCGCATGGTTGCCCAGGGCGTCCGGCACAGCTGCCGACACCGGCTAGCTGGCGGCCGTCGTCTCTGCCTCGGCTGCGGTCGCGAGTTCGCGTCACTAGGTGCTCTGCGGCAGCATCGCCTGCAGACGGGCGTCAGCGACCCCGCCGTTGCCGCCGCTTGCCGTGCCGCCGCCGCCCGGCCGCGTTGCATTCGCTCCTGCGAGCACTGCGGCCGACGCTTCATCGACCGCGCCAATCTGCTCCGACACCGCCGCATCCACGCTGCCAATCGGCTCTACCGCTGTCCGCACTGCGTTGCCGCCTTCTCCGACTTCAGCAACTTGGCTAAGCACTGCGTCAATCGGCATCCGCGCCAGGCCCTCCTCAGCTGCCGTTTCGAGCAATGCCATTTTGCCTGCAACCGAGTGCCCGACATGCGAGCTCACCTGGCCGACTGCCACTCCGACTCGGTCTCTGCCGCGGATCTGCGGCGCGTCCTTCGCTTCCTAGGCATTGTCAATCAGTCCAGCGATTTTGGCGACGGTGCCGGCGGCAACACTGCCGGAGCTGGCGCCGGTGTTCCTGAAGGCGGCCGCGTGGCCCCTGTTCGAGAACGCCGCTCCCGGCTGTCGTCGCAGTTTCTGTCGGCGCCATCGGGCGATTTCCTTCCGTCAATGGGCACAGCCGCCGCCGCCACCGCCGCCGCTGCTGCTGCTGGGGTGCCAGCTGATGCCAGCCAAGTTGCTGAGGAAGCCGTCAAGAAGTTTCCGTCTGCATTCAGCATAGTGCAAGTCGGCTGCGCTTTGGCCTTAGTCGCCACCGAGCCCGCCGCCTCCGACGATCTAACGACATCTGGCGTCGATATTGTTAACGACGTCGATGTGGGAAGCGGCGGTGACGGCTTCGGCACCAACAATGGAGGCCTCAGAAACGTTGCTCAGACTGGGGCAACCGGCAGTCAAACCATCACCAAGTGGCTGGATCTGGGCGATACTGAATAGCTAGCGGCAATAATATTAGTGCACAGAATTCTGACTACTCTCAGTAGTGCAGGAAGGTCACAATAAAACATCACGGCTCTGTGTTACGCTAAATTAAACTTAAATAAAACCTTACAAGTCTTTCTCTGTTGTTTAAAATTCTAACAAAATGCTTCGTTAGTATTGTTATTTTATCAACTAAGGATCATCTGGATTTTGTTGACTGCTAGAAAGTAAAGCTCAAATTAGTTCTCTTTGTACTCATATTTTCCAGCAGTCCTCGGTGGCCCGCAGCGATCAGCCACCTCAGCATCGTCGCCGACGCCCGCTAGCAGCAGCGGCAGTCGGCACGCCGAGGCCAATAATTAGGATAGCGTCCCTAGCAACTGTCAGCTCGTTCAGGCTGCTTCGGAAGCACCGAGTTCGCCTGCACTACCAATATTACTCGGACAACTCGATGCGGACTTTTGACGCGACGCGCAGCCACCAGCTGGTGGCGAACGCCACCGTATTCAGTGGACCACCTGCGCCGCCGCTGCCGCCTCGCCCGCCTGAAACCACAGCCGTCATCCGCGATCGGGTCCAGCTGCAGCCGTCTGTCACGCCCGCGGACACGCTGGATCCGCTCACACAGCAGGGCATCGTCACCCTGCTGCTCATTGTCAGCTTGTGCACCGTGCTCATGCTCGTGTTCTGGAAGTTTGTCCGGCATCACAAAGACCTGGCCCTCGAGCGCCACCTGCAGCTGATTGAGCGGGTCCGATTCCAGCAGGCCCTTCAAGCTCGCCTGCGCTGCTGCGCCACCGATGTTGAACTCATCGGATTGGACGCCTCAGCCGTCCAATCAGATTTTAGCGGCCTTCGCCTACTGCCGCCTTTTCGCTTCTCAGCCGCTGCGGCTTCGGCGGCCTACTCGCCCTACAGACTACCGCCGCCACCGCCGGCTCTGTCGCCGCCTAGGTCAGTGTCGCCGCCTCCGCCCTACAGTCCGTACTGCATCGACGGTGGCAGCTTTGGAGCTCGCCTGCTGCAGCAGCCGCCGCCAATGAGCGAGTCGCCGCCTCCGCCGTACGCTGACTGATCGACCACCTCCGTCCGCCGCATCAGCTGTTGTTTATAACAAATCTAATTAAAGTTTACTGTCTACAAAGTGTCCGATTAGAGTGTTGTCTGATTTCATTTATTTAGTTCCATTCGCTTGCACATATCAAAGTCTCATACATCCGTGCAGGATTTGGTTAACTCCAACAACTCCTGCTCGTGGGCTAGGTATGCAAAGCTCCTAAATAGAGCTTCATGGCCCCTTAAACAAATTTCCCGTAGCTTATCTCTCCCAGTTTAATATCTCCCGTGTATGATCTCTCCACTGTCTCATCTCTCCACTGTCTTATCTCTCCCCTGTCTAATCTCTCCCCTCTCTCATCTCTCCCCTGTCTCATCTCTCCACTGTCGCATCTCTCCCCTGTCTCATCTCTTTACTGTCTTAACTCTCCACTGTCTCATCTCTCCACTGTCTCATCTCCCATGTCCCATCTCTCCACTATCTTATCTCTCCACTATCTCATCTCTCCACTGTCTCATCTCTCCACTGTCTTATCTCTCCACTATCTTATCTCTCCACTGTCTTATCTCTCCACTATCTTATCTCTCCCCTGTCTCATCTCTCCACTATCTTATCTCTCCCCTGTCTCATCTCTCCCCTGTCTTATCTCTCCACTGTCTTATCTCTCCCCCATCTTATCTCTCCACTGTCTCATCTCTCCACTGTCTCATCTCTCCACTATCTCTCCACTCATCCCTCCCCTGTTTTCTATTAACCATGCCTCTCTATTCTTTAGGTTCACTACTTGGCCTGTGTGGCGTATAATTTTGTTGGTCCCTTGGCTATATAAAAATAAGTTTTTTAGGTTTCAGAGATGTACATTTTGTATTTTATTATATCTTCAATAGACTACATCAGTTGCATATTTTCACTGCTGTAGTACGCCCCTAACTGACTGCTTATTATTAGTCATGTAAGTAGTGCATAGCAACCGCGAAATTTCTGCGTCGAATAATCTTTACTCTTGTACACACAAATTATCGTTCTTTTCTATTGCTGTGTCTTTACTGCACTCCTCTCACTTTACAAGCATTTAACACAGACCGTTATGTCTAGTCATCTAGTCATTTGCTTATCCATTTTGTTTTGTGTTTATACAATATATTGTGTATTAATTACTTATGAATCAAAGTTTTTACTCGTATCTGTTATTCTACACGAAGACCGAACTGTTCATTAGTTTACATCGATGCAAAGCGTTCGCAACGTTATTTTATTTTCATAAAACTATATTATACTCGTACTTTTTGTATGGTTATGCTTTAATAACTAAATTCTGTATTACATATGCAATTTTCTTTGAGCCGGATGATTCAATATAGGACTGCTTGCGATTCTGAAAATATTTCTCATCTTGTAGTTATGTCACACTCGTAAGTCTTTGTTTTTTCGCATTTGCTAGTAATTTATTTCTACTGCCGCTTTAGAGAATGACCTCAGAAACTATCATAAGAATCGCAGCAGAAAAACCATCAGTAGAATTGCAGCAGGAACCCATCGGTAGAATCAGTAGAATCGAAGCAGGAAACCATCGGTAGAATCGAAGCAGGAAACCATCGGTAGAATCGCAGCAGGGCATGGTCGGTAGAATCAGTAGAATCGCAGCAGGATATCGTATATAGAATCGCAGCAGGAACCCATCGGTAGAATTGAAGCAGGATATTGTAGATAGAATCGCAGCAGGAACCCATCGGTAGAATTGAAGCAGGATATTGTAGGTAGAATCGCAGCAGGAACCCATTGGTAGAATCGCAGCAGGAACCCATTGGTAGAATCGCAGCAGGATATCGTATATAGAATCGCAGCAGGAACCCATCGGTAGAATTGAAGCAGGATATTGTAGATAGAATCGCAGCAGGAACCCATCCATGCGTCTGTTTATTTGATTGCAGCTGCAGCTATGCGGCAGTTGCTCAGCTGCAAGACCGCTGCAGTGTTATGCTATCTGTCAGTGGCATTCTGCGCGGTGGTCGGAGCCAATCAGCAGCCGTGCAGCTGGTCACATTGGACCGTTTGCGCCGATTGCAGATCAGTCCGGACGAGAGTCTGCCGCTGCGGTTCTTCAGCTACTATGGCAGCCGCATCGGCATCGGATAGCTCAAGCAGCGGTGTCACAGAATCGCCACAGTCCAAGTCGGATTGCATCGCCGGCGCCGTCCAGGGCGATTGTCCAACCGAGCCGGCCTCTTGCTTCTTTTCCGGCTCATCTTCTGGCCTGCTGTCGCTCGGCTTGTCTTTTGTCTTCCTCGGCTGCGTCATGCTGGTCTGGCTGCGGATGCGGCGAGGAACTAATGCCATGGCTGGGTGAGAGCTCTGGAGCTGTCCTGGCTTTGTTTAACAGTAGGGCTACCAAGCCATTTTGCCGTCCGTTTTTATACCAAGGGGGATTTTTTGCTGCACTCTAACGGAGCAACGAAAGCTCATCTCTTCACTGTCTTTTCTCTCCACTGTCTTGTCTCTCCACTGTCTTATCTCTCCACTGTCTCATCTCTCCACTGTCTTATCTCTCCACTGTCTTATCTCTCCACTGTCTCATCTCTCCACTGTCTCATCTCTCCACTGTCTCATCTCTCCACTGTCTCATCTCTCCACTGTCTTATCTCTCCACTGTCTCATCTCTCCACTGTCTTATCTCTCCACTGTCTTATCTCTCCACTGTCTCATCTCTCCACTGTCTCATCTCTCCACTGTCTCATCTCTCCACTGTCTCATCTCTCCACTGTCTCATCTCTCCACTGTCTCATCTCTCCACTGTCTTATCTCTCCACTGTCTCATCTCTCCACTGTCTTATCTCTCCACTGTCTTATCTCTCCACTGTCTTATCTCTCCACTGTCTCATCTCTCCACTGTCTCATCTCTCCACTGTCTCATCTCTCCACTGTCTTATCTCTCCACTGTCTCATCTCTCCACTGTCTCATCTCTCCACTGTCTCATCTCTCCACTGTCTTATCTCTCCACTGTCTCATCTCTCCACTGTCTCATCTCTCCACTGTCTTATCTCTCCACTGTCTTATCTCTCCACTGTCTCATCTCTCCACTGTCTCATCTCTCCACTGTCTCATCTCTCCACTGTCTCATCTCTCCACTGTCTCATCTCTCCACTGTCTCATCTCTCCACTGTCTTATCTCTCCACTGTCTCATCTCTCCACTGTCTTATCTCTCCACTGTCTCATCTCTCCACTGTCTCATCTCTCCACTGTCTCATCTCTCCACTGTCTTATCTCTCCACTGTCTCATCTCTCCACTGTCTCATCTCTCCACTGTCTTATCTCTCCACTGTCTCATCTCTCCACTGTCTTATCTCTCCACTGTCTCATCTCTCCACTGTCTCATCTCTCCACTGTCTCATCTCTCCACTGTCTCATCTCTCCACTGTCTTATCTCTCCACTGTCTCATCTCTCCACTGTCTTATCTCTCCACTGTCTTATCTCTCCACTGTCTCATCTCTCCACTGTCTCATCTCTCCACTGTCTCATCTCTCCACTGTCTCATCTCTCCACTGTCTCATCTCTCCACTGTCTCATCTCTCCACTGTCTTATCTCTCCACTGTCTCATCTCTCCACTGTCTCATCTCTCCACTGTCTTATCTCTCCACTGTCTCATCTCTCCACTGTCTTATCTCTCCACTGTCTTATCTCTCCACTGTCTCATCTCTCCACTGTCTTATCTCTCCACTGTCTCATCTCTCCACTGTCTCATCTCTCCACTGTCTCATCTCTCCACTGTCTCATCTCTCCACTGTCTTATCTCTCCACTGTGTGGAACAAGCGTCACCAGGCGAATATGGACATCCTGAGCAAATTTCTCCCATTTCGCTGATCAAGCCTCAATATGAGACGAAGCTCAACTATAGGACCCTCGCCTAGTCTGTCAACCAATGCGTCACCACCCGACACCGTCAGCATCGTCAGCAGGGTGCCTTCAGTTGAGGAGGCTACGGAGTCCCTAAAGTGGATTTTTCTACTGTCGCTCATGAAGCTTAAACTCAAGTATTACTTGTTGAAAGTCCATCAGCACAGTGACCTCCGAAGTCGAAGGTGATGCAGACACATTCGGGTCGGTTGATGTCCTGATAAAGTTTGAAGGCCCGACATTCGGCCAGAACCATTGAATATCTCGACGGTCTCAGGGGCTGACGACTTAAATCTTTTTTCAGAAGATGCGCAAAAAAGTTAGCCTGTGTGCTTGAGTTTCGTGTGCTTGAGTTTCGTGTGCTTGAGTTTCGTGTGCTTGAGTTTCGTGTGCTTGAGTTTCGGTTCTTGAGTTTCGTGTGCTTGAGTTTCGTGTGCTTGAGTTTCGTGTGCTTGAGTTTCGTGTGCTTGAGTTTCGTGTGCTTGAGTTTCGTGTGCTTGAGTTTCGTGTGCTTGAGTTTCGTGTGCTTGAGTTTCGTGTGCTTGAGTTTCGTGTGCTTGAGTTTCGTGTGCTTGAGTTTCGTGTGCTTGAGTTTCGTGTGCTTGAGTTTCGTGTGCTTGAGTTTCGTGTGCTTGAGTTTCGTGTGCTTGAGTTTCGTGTGCTTGCGTTACTCCGTTCTGGCGCAGCACAAATAATTGTCACGGGGGATTTCCCTCCCCCCCTTGGTAGTTCTACTGTAAAAGTTTCCCGGATGCCTCAATCAGGATATAGTTCCGAAGCCGTCAAGACGTTTATTCATTGTTTATCAGCGTTAAATCCCAAAATTATTCTCCCGAATTTATGCTCCCTGTCAGCTCGCGGCCAGCGATCCTCGGGGCTCTGGCCGGCGTCGGCACTTCGTCATCGACTAATTCAGCAGCGTCGACAGCTTTCGCCAGGCCGCCGGCTTACGATGCGCCGCCGTCGTACAGCGAGTGCGTCGTCGTTGAACCGTCGTCCAATTCCGGCGAAACCAATCGACCGCCGGAAACTGGCGACGACCTGCCGCCGGAGTATGAAGAGGCCGTCGCTCGGTTCAAGCGCGAGGTGCGCTTCTCCACACAGCGTTTACCGCAGACGGCCGCAGCCGCCACCGCCGCCGCCGCCACCGCCGCCGCCGTCGCCGCCGCAGACAACCCGGCCTTCGTTGCTGAGGACAATTCTGTTGGTACGGCGGCGAATGACCCCGGAGGCTCCAACGAACCGCGATCTGAATTCAGCAACGCGACAGAATCCTAGATAATTATCAGAAAGAATCCTGGACTATGATCAGACAGAATCCTAGACTATTTTCAAACAGAATCCCAGACTATGGTCAAACAGAATCCTAGACTATGATCAGACAGAATCCTAGACTATGATCAGACAGAATCCTAGACTATGATCAGACAGAATCCTAGACTATAAGCAGACAGAATCCTTGACTATGATCAGACAGAATCCTAGACTATAAACAGACAGAATCCTAGACTATAGGCAGACAGAATCCTTGACTATAAGCAGACAGAATCCTAGACTATAAGCAGACAGAATCCTGGACTATAAGCAGACAGAATCCTAGACTATAGGCAGACAGAATCCTTGACTATAAGCAGACAGAATCCTAGACTATAGGCAGACAGAATCCTTGACTATAGGCAGACAGAATCCTTGACTATAAGCAGACAGAATCCTTGACTATAAGCAGACAGAATCCTAGACTATAGGCAGACAGAATCCTTGACTATAAGCAGACAGAATCCTGGACTATAAGCAGACAGAATCCTTGACTATAAGCAGACAGAATCCTAGACTATAGGCAGACAGAATCCTTGACTATAAGCAGACAGAATCCTAGACTATAGGCAGACAGAATCCTTGACTATAGGCAGACAGAATCCTAGACTATAGGCAGACAGAATCCTTGACTATAGGCAGACAGAATCCTTGACTATAGGCAGACAGAATCCTAGACTATAGGCAGACAGAATCCTTGACTATGAGCAGACAGAATCCTAGACTATAGGCAGACAGAATCCTATACTATGAGCAGACAGAATCCTAGACTATAGGCAGACAGAATCCTAGACTATAGGCAGACAGAATCCTAGACTATAAGCAGACAGAATCCTAGACTATAGGCAGACAGAATCCTAGACTATAGGCAGACAGAATCCTAGACTATAGGCAGACAGAATCCTAGACTATAGGCAGACAGAATCCTTGACTATAAGCAGACAGAATCCTAGACTATAGGCAGACAGAATCCTAGACTATAGGCAGACAGAATCCTTGACTATGATCAGACAGAATCCTAGACTATAGGCAGACAGAATCCTATACTATGAGCAGACAGAATCCTAGACTATGATCAGACACTCCTACTCGTATATCATGCTTCAAACTAGTCCAGTTCATAGGCACTAAGATATCAGGGCTGAACTCGTATTTTTGCTATTCACGCACGCCTCTGACCGCCTTCAGTATATGTGCTAATACTCACCTGTCATTAATATTTTTCAATCACCGAGATCACCTGGCTAAGCTCTCCTGTCCTCCAAAGGCCATTTCCGACTGCTGTTATTTTACACTGTTTTAGTCAAGTCCTGTTATTATTAATTTTGCTTTGTTTTTAAGGATGACATAATCGTCGTGTATCAATCGATCCATCCTTTAGTCAATAAGCATATCGAATGTGTCATAAATGTTTTACACTTTTTGCTACTTGTCAGTTTCTTCACACCTTTTACCTGACTCTATTTTGTTTGTTTGTGTCATGAGTTTTTGTTGGTGTCCATGGACTGAACAGCCACGGCTGTGTACATCTGGTCAAACTGTATGTGATTTACTTCTGTCATTTTGTTTGTTTTGCTTTCAGTTGCTGCCTTAAAAGTGTTTTTGGTGAGTAGCATGTATTCTATACCCAAGCTATCAGTTAATTTTATTAACTTCCTTTAAGAATATGTACAAAATGTGTATAAAAATGTTTTGAATTAGTTAACACTTGTTACTCATGCGCTTCCCATTCACAAAATCCTCTATTCAGCGAACTCTCCATTCACTAAATCCCCCATTCACTAAATCCTCTATTCACTAAATCCCCCATTCACTAAATCCCCCATTCACTAAATCCTCTATTAAGCGAACTCTCCATTCACAAAATCCTCTATTCAGCGAACTCTCCATTCGCTAAATCCTCTATTAAGCGAACTCTCCATTCACTAAATCCTCTATTCACTAAATCCCCCATTCACTAAATCCTCTATTCAGCGAACTCTCCATTCACTAAATCCCCCATTCACTAAATCCTCTATTCAGCGAACTCTCCATTCACTAAATCCCCCATTCACTAAATCCTCTATTCACTAAATCCCCCATTCACTAAATCCCCCATTCACTAAATCCTCTATTAAGCGAACTCTCCATTCACTAAATCCTCTATTAAGCGAACTCTCCATTCACTAAATCCTCTATTCAGCGAACTCTCTATTCACAAAATCCTCTATTCAGCGAACTCTCTATTCACTAAATCCTCTATTCAGCGAACTCTCCATTCACTAAATCCCCCATTCACTAAATCCTCTATTCAGCGAACTCTCTATTCACAAAATCCTCTATTCAGCGAACTCTCCATTCACAAAATCCTCTATTCAGCGAACTCTCCATTCACAAAATCCTCTATTCAGCGAACTCTCCATTCACAAAATCCTCTATTCAGCGAACTCTCCATTCACAAAATCCTCTATTCAGCGAACTCTCCATTCACAAAATCCTCTATTCAGCGAACTCTCCATTCACTAAATCCTCTATTCAGCGAACTCTCTATTCACTAAATCCCCCATTCACTAAATCCTCTATTCAGCGAACTCTCCATTCACTAAATCCTCTATTCAGCGAACTCTCTATTCACTAAATCCCCCATTCACTAAATCCTCTATTTACCGAACTCTCTAGTTACTAAATCCCCCATTCACTAAATCCCCCATTCACTAATCCTCTATTAAGCGAACTCTCCATTCACTAAATCCCCCATTCACTAATCCTCTATTTACCGAACTCTCTATTTACTAAATCCCCCATTCACTAAATCCATCATTCACTAAATCCCCCATTCACTAAATCCTCTATTTACCGAACTCTCTAGTTACTAAATCCCCCATTCACTAATCCTCTATTCAGTGAACTCTCCATTCACTAAATCCCCCATTCACTAATCCTCTATTTACCGAACTCTCTATTCACTAAATCCCCCATTCACTAAATCCCCCATTCACTAATCCTCTATTTACCGAACTCTCTATTTACTAAACCCCCCATTCACTAAATCCATCATTCACTAAATCCCCCATTCACTAAATCCTCTATTCACTAAATCCTCTATTTACCGAACTCTCTATTTACTAAATCCCCCATTCACTAAATCCATCATTCACTAAATCCTCTATTTACCGAACTCTCTATTTACTAAATCCCCCATTCACTAAATCCATCATTCACTAAATCCCCCATTCGCATGATCATCTATTCACTTAATTCCCTAACTAACCAAATATTATATGTCTATTCTCAGTTCTAATTATTCTTTGATCAAATTCTCGTTTTCTCGTGCAGTTTGTATGACACACTATATAAAATATTGAGTTCGTGTTTATGCAGTCATAAGTGTGTTTGAAGCTGTCTTTTATGGCTGTGGGTTAATAAATGTTTTGTCAGTAACATTTGTTTTTTTTTCTATTCGGTATTTCATTTTTTACTTGAATTAAAATATCAAATATATTCAAGTGAAAACCGTTTGGTAAAAAGGCAAGCTTGTTATCTTATTTTTAGCAATATTGTAGAGATTTTTGTTATAGCTTTTATGTAGGATAGATTATCAGTCCGTGCTAGGAGATTATCAATCCGTGCTAGAGTATTATCAGTGCACTGTATCGACTTGTTGTCTCTGGAATCTTCAGACTAATATCGTCGAATTCAACGAGCCGCTGATCCGGCAGTGCTAGGCAGCCTGCTGCCCGAAGCCGTCATGACCAGCCTCTGCGTGTTCAAAGACGGGAGCCTTGACTGCCGGGCTCGCCTGGTCGGCCTCGACGCGCAGGCTCGTGCAATCTACGCATTCGGCGACTTCCTGCGCCGTGCTGTCCCGCCAGGGCCGCTGGTGCTACGCCGACGGTCGCCTGGCCGAGAGTCTGCAGGCAGACGTCCTCGGCCGGACAAGGTGCTTGGCTGCCGGGCCGGACGGTGTCTACCTGGTTGACGAGGCCGGCGGTCGGGTCAGCTTCCTGGCGTGGGGCCGGGCCGCCTTGTGCCCCCTAACTCTGCCCATTGCTGGTGAGTTGATAGGCTCAACATGCACTAGGCTACAATCCCCACTAAGCTACAACCCCCACTAGGCTACAACCCCACTAGGCTACAACCCCCACTAGGCTACTATCTTCACTAAGCTACAATCCCCACTAGGCTACAATCCCCACTAGGCTACAACCCCCACTAGGCTACAATCCCCACTAGGCTACAATCCCCACTAGGCTACAATCCCCACTAGGCTACAATCCCCACTAGGCTACAATCCCCACTAGGCTACAATCCCCACTAGGCTACAGTCCCCTGTTCGTGGAGTCCTAATTCGTTGGTATCCGTAACTATATCAAAAGTGTTTGAGTCTAGTTCCTAGTTCTCAATTCCCCATTCGATTCCCAGGCCTTCGCATCGACTCCGTAGCCTGCAGCGATCGCAGCGTCCTGTTGCTAACCGAATGCGGCAACGTGTACAGCATGGGCTCCGGTCCCTGCCTGGGCCTTGGCGAGCCCGACCCAGCAAAGGTGGCCGCCGGCCCAGTTCAGCTGCGCGGCCTCACCAGAATCTGCCAGATCGTCTGCGGTCGCCGGCACTGTCTAGCGTTGCGCAATTGTCACAGAAAGAATGCCGACTTGGCCGGAGCTCTCGCCGCCGGGCCCAGCCAGCAGGACGACTCGGCCAGCCTGCCCTGGCTTGCCACATTCTCCAACTATACCAGCAGCTTCCTGCGCTCCAGCATCCCGAGCTTCATCGCCGACCGGCTTCCTGCCGCTGCCGACCGGCCGCAGGAGCTGCTGCGGGCCACCCTTCTGGGCCGCCTGGTTGTCGGCCGACAACAGCCGCCACCTCAGCTGCAGCAGCAGCAGCAGCAGCAGCAGCAGCTTCAATCGTTCGGCATCATCGCCAGACGATCTAGTAACGGTCCTCGCGGTCTCTACAGCCGATGCGGGATTATCAGCGGAGGAAGTGGCCCTGCTGGCTGACGAAGCCGCTCTGGCCAGCCTAGGACTAGACCAGGCCTCTCTGGTCCTGGGGAAACCTTCGCTTCAGCAGCAGCAGCAGCAGCAGCATCCCACTCACGTCGGCACCTGCACCCTCGATGTTGCGCAATCTGGCTCTTGGCAGCGAGTCTGTCCAGTCTGCGCTGCAGGAGCGACTCAAGAAGATCTCCAGCCTGTCCCAGATGTTCAGCCTCAGTCAGAACTCCGTGGACTCTGCCGGTGGCAGCGGATCAGCTCCGGCCCCGACAGCGGCGACGACCAACGCTGCTATGGCCTCCTCCGCAGCCGACGCTGATGCCGAGGATGCTGACGCCGGACGATCTGTGGACTCCACCAGCACATCGTCGGTGTTTGGCAGCTCGTCGAATCCAAGCGCCACCCAGTCGCCGGAGAAGCGAAAGCAAACCGGCCAAGCCATTGAAGCCGGCGTCGCGAACGAGGAAGATGGGACAGTTCGGCCGCGCTGGAAGGTCCGGCCGCCGGACAGCGGAGCCTCCGCGCGCGGCCAGCGTCGGGCCCGGCTGGAGCACGCCAGCCTGCACTGGGGAGAGAGCTCCGTCTACAGCTGGGGCGACAACAGCCACGGCCAGCTGGGCATCGCCGACCAGCCCGGTCCGCAGCTCCGGCCAGTGTGCGTGGTGGCTCTGGAAGGCCGCGACATTGTCCGACTGGGCGCCGGCTCCGCTCATTCCGTAGCTCTTACCGGCTTCGGACAGGCGCTCACCTGGGGTGACAACTCGCGTCGCCAGCTGGGCAGGCGGATTTCAGCCCGCCTCCGCCGCAGCCGCCGCAGCATCGGCTGCCAGTTCGGACAAAGCTTCGACTGCCGCAGGGGAAGCTGTCAGCAGCTGCTGCTGCAGCCAGCCGTTGCCAGCCGAGACGCCGATTCCCTGCGCAGTCTGGGACGTGGCCGCCCAGGACGACTGGACAGCCCTGACCGTGTACATTCGCCAGCAGCGCCCGGATGTCTTCGTGTTTGGCAACTGCGCCAGAGACAATGCAGGCGGCGATTTTGGCGGCGGAGACGGATCTAGCGGTGCCTCCGGCAGCTCTGCTGGCAAAGACGGTGACTCAGCTAGCAGGTTGAACGCCCTGCCAACTGGCAGCTTTGTTAGTCACGTGGCCTGCGCCGACAGGGTCTGCTGCTGCGTCGTGGTCGAAGATGACGCTGAGCATCGACGGCGTTGGGCTGCTCTGACCGCCCGAGTTCTGCACGAATTGCTGGCCGGAGAGAAGGCGTACCTCCAGCGCCTGCTGGGCCTGCACGCGGCCTGTGTCCAGCCGGTTGCCAGGCGGCGCGAGCTGCACGACCTCATGCAGGTGAGCGATGAATGATATACCATGCTCACCAGGCATTTACCTGTCACGGATGATGTTTTTCCCCTTTCCTGATCTACCAACAAATCCCCAAATAGGGAAGCTTATCCTCTTTCCTGATTTTCTCACCAATCCCCATTTCCGGAAGTTTATCTCCTTGCCAAATCTACATAACAATCTCAAAAATGTTCACTTTATCACTTCCGTGAGTCCGGATGGAGCAGGCATTGGCATCAAGCAGCTTTATTGATTCATTTAATTGATTGGCTGGTACATTTTACTATTCCTTTAAATCAACACTGATCCCATCTCAGGAGGCGCCCTGGGGTACCGCCATGCTCAGCCTGTTTGACAGCACCGTGCACCTGCTGCACCTGGCCTACCTAAACTGCCAGCACCTGACCAGGGTGCTCAAGAACGAATTGGACCTGGCCGACACGCCGATGTTCGGCTGGCGGGACTCGTTTCTCAGCAAATTCGAATTTCATCTGGCCAGCCTGGCCGACTGCGTTGCTGTCAACGCCTTCGCCAGCCTATTGAAGTCGGCCGACTCCGTCATCGACGATCGGCAGCTGTTCGCCGGCCTGACGCCGTCGCCAGCCAAAGGCGAGGAGCGCCAGGAAGCCTTGCGAGGTCGCTTCATGGAGCCGCTGCGCCGGCTGGACACCTACAGGAGCCTCCTGCGCCAGCTCGCGCCCTCGCCGAATCCGCCGCAGTCCACCGACGACGAAGACTCCTCGGCGGCTGAGGCCTCCGATGCCGCGGATTCCGGCTCTGCCGCGGCTTCAGCCGGGGTCGACCGACCATCCGGCCTTGACGCGGCTTGGAATTTGCGAATGTCGCTGGACAAACTGGCCGAACGACGCGAAGCCGAGCTGCAGTCGGCCGCCTCGACCGTTGAGCGCTACCTCAGCCTGAACGCCAAGGCCATGCAGCAGCTGCTAAAGCCGAAGCGGCGACTGCTGTTTGACAGCAAGTTCGCGCCTGCCTACGCTACCAAGAGCCTGCGCGGCTCCAGCTCCACTGCCTACCTGCTGTTTGATGACGCCTTTGTGCAGGTGTGCGGTCTTTATACAACTTCTATCTTTATCCATGTTACTATGGCTACCATCTGTGAG
The DNA here is from genome assembly GCA_950097015.1 of Macrostomum hystrix. Classification (NCBI taxonomy): domain Eukaryota; kingdom Metazoa; phylum Platyhelminthes; family Macrostomidae; genus Macrostomum; species Macrostomum hystrix. The sequence continues at coordinate 781,426 of CATNEN010000033.1, forward strand.
AGAAGTTAGTATAGCCCGGTTATTAGAGTTTTGGACTTATAAACTGAAGGTCGAGGGTTAGAATCGCAGATTAAATCAAAACAAATTGTGTCCTTAGGCAAGATGTTTCATTCCCCGGAGCTTCAATTCACCCAGATCGTGTGGTCGTAAGGGCCTCCCCAGTCCACGGACTGAACAGCTGTACTCTGGCTAGCGTGAGCGTTTGTAGGATTCAGTTCCCATGAGCTCTGGGATGAACGTGGAATCCGAAGATTAATGTTAAGAAAAAAGGGGAGAGTGGTAATAGGAATAAAGGGGGGCTTGATGACGGGAAAAAAGGGGGAGATGACGGGAAAGGGGATTCATAATGGGAAGAAATGGAGATTGATAATGGGAAGAAATGGGAGATAAATAATGGGAAGAAATTGAAGATTGATAATGGGAAGAAATGGGAGATTGATAATGGGAAGAAATTGGAGATTGATAACGGGGAGAAATGGGAGATTGATAATGGGAAGAAATGGGAGATTGATAATGGGAAGAAATGGAGATAGATAATAGAGATTATGGTGATATTGATGGTTGTAAAAGGGGAGAATGTAGCTGGGGAGCAAGGTGACAGCTGACAAAATAGGCACACCTGGCACCTCGCGCTCTCCGCAGGTTCACGGCTCCAGCGTGACGGTGTGGCCTCTAGCCGTGCTGTGGCTGGACCCTCACGACACGCAGAGCTCCTCGGGCGGCTCGTCTGGCAGTTCGGCGTCGCCGTCGCCACAGTCGGTGGAGAGTCAGGCCAAGATGATCCTGCTCAAGACTCCGGAGGACACTCTCAAATTGTTCTTCTCGGCCTGGGAGGATAAGACCAACTGGGTCACTAACCTGTACAGGGCTATTAACACCGTTGTCAATAGCAACGTGCTGTCGCAGCGCAGGTCAACAGCCCTGACCGTCTGTCCGCCCGAACAACGCTACGGTGTTTACACATTCAAGGTGAGTGTTTTCAATCGGAGAAATATATGTCGCTTTAGTCGTCAGTGTTATTGGAGAAATGTTTACGGAATCGAACTTCGTGACCTATATTGACCAACTAAAATACGTGAAAAATCCGTATTTTGTCTTCTCATTGCTGTTGCTCTTCTTCTAGAAGGAGGCCGGTTGGTCATCAAAAGCGTCCAAAGCGGGCAGGAAAGAGGTGACTCGGTCGCTGATTTGCTTACCTGATTCGCTTATTTTAACCTCATCGTAGGTCAGAGCGGACCTTGCGATTTCTCATTTTGCACCGGATAGCAATTTAAAACTGACACAAACGGTGAATGCTGAGGAAATATTATCAAATTCTTTTTTTAATCCAGACATTGTCGCACAGCTATTTTGCTTATGGACACAAAGTTTTTTTTAACCTCTGCGATTTTTTTAAACTTATCCTGTGAGTTATCCGCTGCATACCAGATTTTTTTAGCCAATTAGTTAGTTTCGGCTGAGCTTAACTAGCTAGAGAATCACAATTTGGTGATTTAAATATTTGGTCAAGTTTTCAGGTAATCATTAATCAGCGATTACGTGTTCCCGGACACCAGGATTTGATTAATTGGGATTCTAAGAAAAAAGAATTTGATAAATTGGGATTCTAAGAAACCAGTATTTTATAAATTGGGATTCTAAGAAACCATGGATTTTATAAATTGGGATTCTAAGAAATCCGGATTTGATAAATTGAGATTCTAGGAAACCAGGATTTTATAAATTGGGATTCTAAGAAATCCGGATTTGATAAATTGAGATTCTAGGAAACCAGGATTATATAACTTGGAATTCCAGGAAACCTGGATTTTATTAATTGGAATTCCAGGAAACCTGGATTTTATTAATTGGAATTCCAGGAAACCTGGATTTTATGAATTGAGCTTTTAGGGAATTCTTTTACTAGATGTTAAAGAATTTTAACATTTTAACATATTAAATGATTTTTTGGATGTTAAAGAATAACAATGAATTTTGTGGCGAATCCCCAGGTACTTGTTATTTAATCAAATTTTAATACTGCTTCAGTGTTAAAATATTTGGAAGTTTTGTTGACGATTTTAGCTTTCGCAGTACCAATAAGCCTTGTATTTTTAGTCTGAGAGTTGTATAAAAAACTTTTAGTTATGTAGGAGTCCCAACTATTAACAAAACAGTTAATTAGCACAATTAATTAGATAGTTTTTTACACTAAAACCAATAGCCAATTGGCACTCATCTATTGTTGTTTAAATTAAAACTGTCTCGCTTCTCTAACGATTTTATTTAAAAAATCGTAAATACGGATACTCGTAGTCTCAAGCTAACACAAATGGTTCGCAGCTGTTTCTGGTGACTAATATTTACATTTTTAGTCAACAATAGTTTTATTACAGTTTTACAGACACTGGCTGAGAAGATATTTTCGATATGAAATTATTATCATTAATTTATTATTATTCTAAAGTACTCTGAAACATGCACTTTTAAAGTACATTAAAAGACGTACTTTTTAAGTTTATCGCCACGCATTTTAAAGAACACAGATAAATAAATTCCAGTCGTGAACTTCAAAAAATACATTTTCAAATGCACTTTAGAAACTTTTACGACACACCTGGCTCTTCGATTTTGCATTGCAGTGTAGGTTTATTCTTAGGTTTGACATATTTATGCATTGTCATTTTTCAGGCCGGCAACTTCAAAGACTGCACCTACTCCGGCTTCTGGCAATCCGGCCTGATGGAGGGTCAGGGCCGCCTCGTGTTCCCCAATAAGAGCTTCTTTATCGGCCATTTCGCTCGCAATCGCATGCATGGCCAGGGCGTCTTCACAACGCCAGCTACGTCTAATGCTTCGGAGTCGCGTAGCAACGGCGGCGGCGTCCTCAGCAACTTGGACAAATCATCTTCGTCGGCTGCTGCTTCGACGGGCGGCGCTTCGTCGGCCGGTGGTATGGCGACCGGTGCCACGGCGGCTGGAGGTGCCAGCGGCGGGGGCGCGCCAGCCGAAGGCCCTGGAGGAGATTCGCGAAGGCGCCTGGCGGGACAATGTCCAGTGCGGCCGCGGCTCGGTGCGCTACGCCAACGGCGACGAATACTTCGGCAACTTTGTCGACGGTCAACGCGACGGTTTCGGTCACTTTCAGCAGTACCAGTCCGGCCGGCTGGCCTGCACCTACATTGGCGAATGGCGACGGGACGTCAGGCACGGCTACGGAGTGGAGTACTCGGAGCGCACAGGCCAGCACTACTCCGGCTACTGGGTTAACAATCTCAGGCACGGCTGCGGAGTTCTGCTAACGCTGGACGGCGCTTATAAGCGCGGCGGATTCGACAAAGGCGACCTCACTGGGCCGGGACTTGTGGTGCGCGGTCACTGCGGCGGCTCAGGCGGCGCCGCGGACTCCTTGCTGCTTTACGACGGAGAACTGACCGCAGGCCGGCCGCAGGGCAAGGGCGTACTGTACGCTGGCGGCCTGGCCCTAACTGGCGCCTTCTCCGGCGACTTTGACGAATTGAAAATTCAATGGCAGCGTCAGGCGAAGGATTGGCAGTGGCAGCGAGGCTTTCGGAGAGTCAGCTATGCCGGTGAGGGAGAAAGGGGAGAATTGGGCTTGGGAGAAATGGGAGAATTGGGATGGGGAGAAAAGGGAGAAATGGGAGAATTGGGATGGGGAGAAAGGGGAGAATTGGGCTTGGGAGAAATGGGAGAATTGGGATGGGGAGAAAGGGGAGAATTGGGCTTGGGAGAAATAGGAGAATTGGGATGGGGGAGAAAGGGAAGAATTGGGCTTGGGAGAAATGGGAGAAAGGGGAGAAATGGGAGAATTTGGATGGGGAGAAAGGGAAGAATTGGGCTTGGGAGAAATGGGAGAATTTGGATGGGGAGAAAGGGGAGAATTGGGCTGGGTAGAAAGAAGAGAATTGGGCTGGGGAGAAAAGGAAAACTAGGCTGGGGAGAAAGGGGAGAATGGGGCTGAGCAGTTAGGGGGGAATTGGGCTGGGGAGAAGTGAGATTATTGATATGGAGAGATCGAGACATATTGGCTGATTGTGAAAAGAGGGGCTGCGGGGAAAGTGACACGCCGAAGAAGTCAAACAGAATGTCAAAGTTAACTTTGCTTTTAGGATCTCAGGAGAATAGTTTTCAATACCTATTGTGCGAGATTTTTTTCTCACTCCCAGGCAGCCGCAGAGCGCTTCATGCCCAGCCTGGCCGCCCTGCTGAAATCCGAGTGCGGCCCACCCGCCGGCCAGCAGCAGTTCTGCGTGCCGGCCGATGACAAATGGTCGGCCCTGTTTGCCGAGTGCCGCGAACTGCTCTGGCGCGGCTACGCAGGCGTCGCAGAAGACACACCGGAGGAGCGGGCTCGCGTGGCCTGGCGCAATGTGGCCCAGGCGATCGCCGCCCAGGCCGAGATGGGCTCGGCGCCAAGGCAGCACGCCGAGCTGGAGGCGCTGCAGCGCATTCCAGACCCGGAGCAGGTGGGCGAGCAACGACCTTTCAGGGCCGGGACACTCGGGCTGGGAGTTACGACCACCTTGATCGATGATCACTGACATCCCAGATACCCACTGGCATCCTAGATCCCCACTGACATCCCAGATACCCACTGGCATCCTAGATCCCCACTGACATCCCAGATCCCCACTGACTTCCTAGATCCACACTGACGTCCCAGATCCCATTGACATCCCAGATCCCACTGACATCCAGATCCCCACTGACATGCCAGATCCCCACACTGACATCCCAAATCCACGCTGACATCCCAGATCCCCACAACCGTTCCATATTTTCACTAAACATCCCAGTTCAAACCAACATCCCGGATCCCGGATCTGTTAAACCTTTAGGACCACAGAAGCCTTGAAAAGCCAGATACTTAACTGCCTTACAGATTCGGCATCTTAATAGTACTTGAGGATTTGTAATAACTTAATAATAATAATTACAGGAGGGCTGCGGGAAATGGCACATCATTTGGTGACAGTGGACCCGCAGCCAGCGAGTAGGCGATTCTGACTCCTGAGCACACACGCACACAGATACTGTACGCAGGCAATCGCTCACACCGGTGTGTACATCTGCCCTGACTTTCTCATCGTCAGGCAGTGCACACTTCATTGTGCCATGGAGGTTGGCCCTCAAGGGCGTTAATTGCACCACAGGCCCCCAAGCCTTCTCTCCGCGGCTGCGCCCCAAATAAACATGGTCTCGCCGTAGAATCAAAAGCGCAGGAGGCAAACGCGTTAACCGCTCTGCCACCGACCACCCTACTTGAGTCTTATTCCTCGCTTTAATTGAGCACCCAAGCTACTGACTGCAGCAGTCCCACTGACGCACCCCGCCGCCCAATCTACCCAGGCGCTAACCCTAGAGAGTCTGGAGCGCATCAAGGACTACTTGGGCCGCGCGTTCGCCTGCCGAGCGCATCCGCTTGGCGACCTCATGGCCTCCCTGGTGCGCGCCTTCGACCTGAGCTACGCCAACTGCGCCGCTCATCCCCTGATGCTGCTGCACGCTCGCGAGGAAGTCCAGTCGGTTGTGTCCAGGCTGTACCAGCTGGCCCGGGCCTTGTTCCCCTGCCTGCCAATGGAGCAGCAGTTTGTTGAAATCTATCCGGCCGGGCACCGGTTCGGCGTCGAGCCAATCAAACACTTTGGCGACGTGCGCGTCATTGACGAGGGTCACGTGACGGCCAGCTATCAGTTCCTGTCGGACAATTTCCTGCGCAGCTTCTTCCTGCCGCCGGTGTTTCCCACTCTGTTTAATTTGTACGTTCTGGCCGGAGCCAGAGAAAAGGACTATTATTTGCGCAAGGTGAAGGGTCCTCTTATTTATGCTGTCTAGTATTGCTTTAGTGCACACGGTTGCTTACACTTAGTTACTGTGCTAGCCTGCATGTTGGCGTTGGGCTTTTAATTTTTAGTTCCAGCACTTGATCTAACAGCCTACCTGCATTCTCATTCTGCTCTCATTCCTAGATCCCCACTGCCATCCCAGATCCCCACTACCATCTTAGACCCCCACTACCATCTTAGATCCCCACTACCATCTTAGACCCCCACTACCATCTTAGACCCCCACTACCATCTTAGATCCCCACTACCATCTTAGATCCCCACTACCATCTTAGATCCCCACTACCATCTTAGATCCCCACTACCATCTTAGATCCCCACTACCATCTTAGACCCCCACTACCATCTTAGACCCCCACTACCATCTTAGATCCCCACTACCATCTTAGACCCCCACTACCATCTTAGATCCCCACTACCATCTTAGACCCCCACTACCATCTTAGATCCCCACTACCATCTTAGATCCCCACTACCATCTTAGATCCCCACTACCATCTTAGATCCCCACTGCCATCTTAGATCCCCACTACCATCTTAGACCCCCACTACCATCTTAGACCCCCACTACCATCTTAGATCCCCACTACCATCTTAGATCCCCACTGCCATCTTAGATCCCCACTACCATCTTAGATCCCCACTACCATCTTAGATCCCCACTACCATCTTAGATCCCCACTACCATCTTAGATCCCCACTACCATCTTAGATCCCCACTACCATCTTAGATCCCCACTACCATCTTAGATCCCCACTACCATCTTAGATCCCCACTACCATCTTAGACCCCCACTACCATCTTAGATCCCCACTACCATCTTAGATCCCCACTACCATCTTAGATCCCCACTACCATCTTAGATCCCCACTACCATCTTAGATCCCCACTACCATCTTAGACCCCCACTACCATCTTAGATCCCCACTACCATCTTAGACCCCCACTACCATCTTAGACCCCCACTACCATCTTAGATCCCCACTACCATCTTAGATCCCCACTACCATCTTAGATCCCCACTACCATCTTAGATCCCCACTACCATCTTAGATCCCCACTACCATTTTAGATCCCCACTACCATCTTAGATCCCCACTACCATCTTAGATCCCCACTACCATCCCAGATCCCCACTACCATCTTAGATCCCCACTACCATCTTAGATCCCCACTACCATTTTAGATCCCCACTACCATCTTAGATCCCCACTGCCATCTTAGATCCCCACTACCATCTTAGATCCCCACTACCATCTTAGATCCCCACTACCATCTTAGATCCCCACTACCATCTTAGATCCCCACTACCATCTTAGATCCCCACTACCATCTTAGATCCCCACTACCATCTTAGATCCCCACTACCATCTTAGATCCCCACTACCATCTTAGACCCCCACTACCATCTTAGATCCCCACTACCATCTTAGATCCCCACTGCCATCTTAGACCCCCACTACCATCTTAGATCCCCACTACCATCTTAGACCCCCACTACCATCTTAGATCCCCACTACCATCTTAGACCCCCACTACCATCTTAGATCCCCACTACCATCTTAGATCCCCACTGCCATCTTAGATCCCCACTACCATCTTAGACCCCCACTACCATCTTAGACCCCCACTACCATCTTAGATCCCCACTACCATCTTAGATCCCCACTGCCATCTTAGATCCCCACTACCATCTTAGATCCCCACTACCATCTTAGATCCCCACTACCATCTTAGATCCCCACTACCATCTTAGATCCCCACTACCATCTTAGATCCCCACTACCATCTTAGATCCCCACTACCATCTTAGATCCCCACTACCATCTTAGACCCCCACTACCATCTTAGATCCCCACTACCATCTTAGATCCCCACTGCCATCTTAGATCCCCACTACCATCTTAGACCCCCACTACCATCTTAGACCCCCACTACCATCTTAGATCCCCACTACCATCTTAGATCCCCACTGCCATCTTAGATCCCCACTACCATCTTAGATCCCCACTACCATCTTAGATCCCCACTACCATCTTAGATCCCCACTACCATCTTAGATCCCCACTACCATCTTAGATCCCCACTACCATCTTAGATCCCCACTACCATCTTAGATCCCCACTACCATCTTAGATCCCCACTACCATCTTAGACCCCCACTACCATCTTAGATCCCCACTACCATCTTAGATCCCCACTACCATCTTAGATCCCCACTACCATCTTAGATCCCCACTACCATCTTAGATCCCCACTACCATCTTAGACCCCCACTACCATCTTAGATCCCCACTACCATCTTAGACCCCCACTACCATCTTAGACCCCCACTACCATCTTAGATCCCCACTACCATCTTAGATCCCCACTACCATCTTAGATCCCCACTACCATCTTAGATCCCCACTACCATCTTAGATCCCCACTACCATTTTAGATCCCCACTACCATCTTAGATCCCCACTACCATCTTAGATCCCCACTACCATCCCAGATCCCCACTACCATCTTAGATCCCCACTACCATCTTAGATCCCCACTACCATTTTAGATCCCCACTACCATCTTAGATCCCCACTGCCATCTTAGATCCCCACTACCATCTTAGATCCCCACTACCATCTTAGATCCCCACTACCATCTTAGATCCCCACTACCATCTTAGATCCCCACTACCATCTTAGATCCCTGCTACCATCTTAGATCCCCACTACCATCTTAGATCCCCATCGCTACCCCAGATCCCCACTACCATCTCATCCCCTCTACCATCTCATCCCCTCTACCATCTTAGATCCCCACTACCATCTCATCCCCACTACCATCCCAGATCCCACTTCTATTCAAGATCCTCATCGCTTCCCCAGATTCCTATTCCTAACCCGTGATCCCCACACCCGTACATGAGTACAAGATCCATGCTCATTTCCTAACCCTCTATGAACTAATTACCCACCTTCGCGTCTGGCAGGTCAACCGTCTGAACGCGCTAAACGATGTGGCCCTGTTCTGCTCGCTCGGCGTGCCCGAGTCTCTGCAGCTGCTGGCCACGCCCGCTCCCTCAGAGAACGAACTGGCGCGGAAGCCCGATGCCGCCACTGTGGCCGTGAATCGCGCCAGCCTGCGCCACAGCTGCCGCTACATGCCGGCCGTGCGCCGCCTGCGCGAAATCGGCACCTGCTATTCTCCTAGCCAGAAGATGACAGTCGTGTGCGACTCTATCGACCTCATGGTCAAGGCCGTGGCCGACTACTCTCAGGAGGGCGACACGTCCCGCCTGGGCTCGGATGGCCTGCTGCCCCTCATCATCTACATGCTGGTGCGGGCGCACATACCGGATCTAGGCGCCGAGCTGGCCTTCATCTACGACCATTTCACCAGCGACGGTCGCAACACTTTTATTCTAACTAAACTAGTTATCGCCTTTCTCACCCTGCTGGAGCAGGACAGCTCTCTGCAGTGAGGTTGTGCGCTTTTAAAAGTACATATTATTTTTTTGCCTCAACAACTAGTAACCTAGTCATTAAAGTGTTGTTCTTGTTTTACATATTCAGCTGTGTTTCTGTTTAGACAGACTTAATTGTCTCTACAAAATTAACTCGATGTCTGTTCATCTCATCTGTGTTTTAATTCTAGTGCAATAATTAGCTATTTACGCTTTGTCCCTTAGTTAGAGTGCAAAACTGTGTCATAGTAATGATGATTTGTACTTTATCTGAAAGTACAAAGCAGCACTTTGATAAAAACTTTTATTTAATAGTACAAGGAATGATCCTAGTTGACTCGAAGTCCAGGAATTCCCTGTGTATATTTTTTTACTCGCGTTGTTGTGCACGCGGTCTTTGTCGCTCTGTTAGTCACTCGCGCATTGTGACAAAGTGACAAAGCCCAGTTTTAATTGTTCGTGTTAATTTCGTCTTTCAGTGTTATTTCGTCTGTTAAGCGTCCCGTTGTTTGCTAGTTGTTTTAGTGCTTTGCTCTCTTCTCAATGCTTTGATCGCCGTTGTCAATTATTGGCTGTCCCGATTTCAATTTGCTATAAAACTATAGCCTTATGCTTCAAGTGCTTTTCACTCGCTTCTTAATCAATTTTTTGTTACAAAAAGGGTGTAGCTCAACTTTCTACTCAACTGAAAAGTTGAGTCCAGCTGATTTGGTAACGAGTTATATTTAAATAACATAATAATTTAATATTAGAGCCTGCAGACACTATGCTGCTTTCATTTACCTGTCATCATTTACCTGAATTATTTAAAATGTTCCCTCATATTAACATGATCGGACTACTAATTAAATTAGCCTTGAAGTTGTGTGCAATCATTCCCTTATTTTATCTTTGATCAAATGTTATTTCGATTTCAAGTTTGCCGTGTTGTCACAGACATTTGTAAACGGATTGTTTTATTACTGATAGTAGTTTTTATGTTTTAACGTCTCTGATCCGGCGGTTCTGTTTAGCTGCTAAGCCCCACTTGCCCATCCTATTTCACTAGCAGCAGCTGTCGTAATGTTGATGTGAGGTGTCTGTGAGGTTTTGTCTTTGTTGCTTTTCTGTGACTTTATAAGTGCAATCGTAGTGCAATGTGAAAACAAATAGATCTTGATTTTTTAATAGCTGAGTATTCCATTTTTTGTTTAAAATAAAGAATCGTGCCCCTAAATTATCTTATAAAAGTTTCCGACACATATCGGCTTGTCGATGATCAGCATAGGTCACCTCGCCTCGCCATGCAATCTAAGGCCAGGTGTGCTTTGAATGCCAAGGTCAACTCAGATGTACTTCTATTCCATAAACGAATACCATTCTCTAAATTGATTCAGTCGTTTGAGAAACTCAAAGTTTAAGCATCCCTTATTATTATTTTTTTAAAGAGTAAAATATTATATTTTTTAGTTTTGCTATGCCTGATTTAGCCATTAGCTCTAGCTGTCTGTTGGATTAGATAGTCTAGAATCATTTTTTTAATCTACGGAGCCTGTTGTTGTTGAGGCTGCATAGAATGTTTCATTCTAATTTTTAGCAAGTGAGCAACTCAAGGTCACTAGTACAGGTATAAGAAGGATTTGATTTTTTTAATAAATTAAATTACAGTTTTTGAGTCTAAAGACGAATCCTTTTTGTCGCGATTCTAAGCTTGTTTTGCTAACTATATAACAGGTTAATTGGATAATTGGTTTGTTATCTAGGTTTTCAGTGAATGAAAAGGCCACATTAAACAGTGGCTTTCATCCTCTGAGTCAGCCTATACTACATCTATAATTCATGACTGTCTAAAACTTATTTTCGCCGGACTATCCTAAATGATGAAGCTTTGCCGATAGCGGACACTCCGATAGCGGACACTAGCAATTAACTAAACTTAAACAAGCTCCTCTATTGCTAGATAAGCTCACAATAAATAATTAGTAAGTAACTATTTTGTCATCTATTTGTTGTCCTTCATTGTAATTATGTTTATTTGAGTGTCTAATAAAGTCGATTTGCTTTCAAGAATATTTATCTATTTTAGCTCATTATATTTTTATGTCAGTCTGTTGTATTTTTTCGTCTCAGCAACGCCTAACATAAATGATAGAAAACGTCATATTTCCGGATTTATAATATATTCAGGAATATATTCCTCATGTTTTGTTTTACTACAGATAATCACCATTAATTTTGTTATAATTTTTTTACTGAAGGCTTCAATCTCTACGCATTGATAAATAAAAAAGAGAGACAGTCATTTGATTCATTTTTGTTCATTTTGCGTTGTGATGTAAGCCTTGTTTTAATTTGGTTTCTTTTTACCTGGACGGGTAGGACAAGTTGGACAGGTAGGACAAGATGGACAGGTAGGACAAGTTGGACAGGTAGGACAAGATGGACAGATAGACAAGATAGACAGGTAGGACAAGATAGACAGGTAGGACAAGATAGACAGGTAGGACAAGATAGACAGGTAGTACAAGATGGACAGGTAGGACAAGATAGACAGGTAGGACAAGATGGACAGGTAGGACAAGATGGACAGATAGGACAAGATGGACAGGTAGTACAAGATGGACAGGTAGGACAAGTTGGACAGGTAGGACAAGATGGACAGGTAGTACAAGATGGACAGGTAGGACAAGATGGACAGATAGACAAGATGGACAGATAGGACAAGATGGACAGATAGACAAGATGGACAGATAGGACAAGATGGACAGGTAGGACAAGATGGACAGATAGACAAGATGGACAGGTAGGACAAGATGGACAGGTAGGACAAGATGGACAGATAGGACAAGATGGACAGGTAGGACAAGATGGACAGATAGACAAGATGGACAGATAGGACAAGATGGACAGATAGGACAAGATAGACAGGTAGGACAAGATGGACAGGTAGGACAAGATAGACAGGTAGGACAAGATAGACAGGTAGGACAAGATGGACAGATAGACAAGATGGACAGATAGACAAGATGGACAGATAGGACAAGATGGACAGGTAGGACAAGATGGACAGATAGACAAGATGGACAGGTAGGACAAGATGGACAGGTAGGACAAGATGGACAGATAGGACAAGATGGACAGGTAGGACAAGATGGACAGATAGGACAAGATGGACAGGTAGGACAAGATGGACAGATAGACAAGATGGACAGATAGGACAAGATGGACAGATAGGACAAGATAGACAGGTAGGACAAGATGGACAGATAGACAAGATGGACAGGTAGGACAAGATGGACAGATAGACAAGATGGACAGATAGACAAGATGGACAGATAGGACAAGATAGACAGGTAGGACAAGATGGACAGGTAGGACAAGATGGACAGATAGGACACGATAGACAGGTAGGACAAGATGGACAGGTAGTACAAGATGGACAGGTAGGACAAGATGGACAGGTAGTACAAGATGGACAGGTAGGACAAGATGGACAGGTAGGACAAGATGGACAGGTAGGACAGGTAGTACAAGATGGACAGGTAGTACAAGATGGACAGATAGGACAAGATAGACAGGTAGGACAAGATGGACAGGTAGGACAAGATGGACAGATAGACAAGATGGACAGGTAGGACAAGATCGACAGGTAGGACAGGTAGTACAAGATGGACAGGTAGGACAGGTAAGACAAGATGGACAGATAGACAAGATGGACAGATAGGACAAGATAGACAGGTAGGACAAGATGGACAGGTAGGACAAGATGGACAGGTAGGACAAGATGGACAGATAGACAAGATGGACAGGTAGGACAAGATCGACAGGTAGGACAAGTTGGACAGGTTGACAAGTAATATAGGTATAGGCATAGGTAATACGGACAGGTACAAAAAGAAACAGGTAGGCCAAGATGGACAGGTACAACAAGAAACAGGTAGGACAAGATGGGCAGGCTCGATGTGATTACTGTTCTTAGAGAACTGCACGTAGGGTGGAAAGAACAAGACAGTGAATTAAGCTTAGGATCAACTAAAAATTAATTAAAATTAAACTAGAAGAATGCTAGCATTTCTGGCATGAGTAGTTTATAAAGACATTTGCCATTGATCACGCAAAAACTTCAGCGAAGAGCACACAGTGCTAGCCTATGATGGAGCAATCGCCCGTGGAAACGGCCCCGGCAGCGGACGTCGACAGCGATGAACCGCCAGCTGAGTACAGCAGCAAGTCGCGCAAGGCGCTGCGCCGTCTCACTCCGGCCCTTGCCGAGCTGGCCAAGACGGCGCCGAAACGTAGCGCGCCGCGCGATCCGCGCCACGACCCGCTGGTGAACGGCCGCTGCGTGCCGGCCGCCTGGGACTTCCTGCGCGAGGAGCGCCGCCGAGAGGCCGACAGGCTGGAGAAGCGGCTGAAGCGCCGGCAGCTGCCGGAGGCCGAGCGCGAGCGAGCCAAGAGCCTTCTGCTGCGACTGCGCCAGCTCGAGCGCCGAGAGCAGCTGCGGGATACTCGGCGCCAGGTTGGTACTCAGTGGGTCTGCAGGTGTCTTTCCACCCACCCACCCACCACCACCACCAATCTCCCATGCAGTGCTCAGACAGGTATCTCCCATCAATCAATGCAGTGCTCAGACAGGTATCTCCCATCAATCAATGCAGTGCTCAGACAGGTATCTCTCATCAATCAATGCAGTGCTCAGACAGGTATCTCCTATCAATCAATGCAGTGCTCAGACAGGTATCTCCCATCAATCAATGCAGTGCTCAGACAGGTATCTCCCATCAATCAATGCAGTGCTCAGACAGGTATCTCCCATCAATCAATGCAGTGCTCAGACAGGTATCTCCCATCAATCAATGCAGTGCTCAGACAGGTATCTCCCATCAATCAATGCAGTGCTCAGACAGGTGTCTCCCATCAATCAATGCAGTGCTCAGACAGGTATCTCCCATCAATCAATGCAGTGCTCAGACAGGTATCTCCCATCAATCAATGCAGTGCTCAGACAGGTATCTCCCATCAATCAATGCAGTGCTCAGACAGGTATCTCCTATCAATCAATGCAGTGCTCAGACAGGTATCTCCCATCAATCAATGCAGTGCTCAGACAGGTATCTCCCATCAATCAATGCAGTGCTCAGACAGGTGTCTCCCATCAATCAATGCAGTGCTCAGACAGGTATCTCCCATCAATCAATGCAGTGCTCAGACAGGTATCTCCCATCAATCAATGCAGTGCTCAGACAGGTGTCTCCCATCAATCAATGCAGTGCTCAGACAGGTATCTCCCATCAATCAATGCAGTGCTCAGACAGGTATCTCCCATCAATCAATGCAGTGCTCAGACAGGTGTCTCCCATCAATCAATGCAGTGCTCAGACAGGTATCTCCCATCAATCAATGCAGTGCTCAGACAGGTATCTCCCATCAATCAATGCAGTGCTCAGACAGGTATCTCCCATCAATCAATGCAGTGCTCAGACAGGTATCTCCCATCAATCAATGCAGTGCTCAGACAGGTATCTCCCATCAATCAATGCAGTGCTCAGACAGGTATCTCCCATCAATCAATGCAGTGCTCAGACAGGTATCTCCCATCAATCAATGCAGTGCTCAGACAGGTATCTCCTATCAATCAATGCAGTGCTCAGACAGGTATCTCCCATCAATCAATGCAGTGCTCAGACAGGTATCTCCCATCAATCAATGCAGTGCTCAGACAGGTATCTCCCATCAATCAATGCAGTGCTCAGACAGGTATCTCCCATCAATCAATGCAGTGCTCAGACAGGTATCTCCCATCAATCAATGCAGTGCTCAGACAAGTATCTCCTATCAATCAATGCAGTGCTCAGACAGGTATCTTTCATCAATCAATGCAGTGCTCAGACAGGTATCTCCCATCAATCAATGCAGTGCTCAGACAGGTATCTCCCATCAATCAATGCAGTGCTCAGACAGGTATCTCCCATCAATCAATGCAGTGCTCAGACAGGTATCTCCCATCAATCAATGCAGTGCTCAGACAGGTATCTCCCATCAATCCATGCATATCTCGAACCGCACCCACAGGTGATGCAGGCGGTCCGTCGCGAGCAGGCTGAGCAGGCGGAGCGAACCGGGCGGGTGGGCTACTTGTCACGGGCGCAGCTGCGCGCTCGCCTCGAGGAGGCAAAACTGGCCGGCCTGTCTGACAAGGCCCGTCAGAAATTTGAGAAGCGGAAGGCGTCTCGAGAGAAGAAAAAGCGATTGCCGGAGCAGCGGCGAGTTTGAGAATGAGAAGACAGTTTAATCTGAGCATTTCCCACCCACTCTATGTCTGACTGTTCCCTACTAAATGAGTGTAAATTTACCATTTTAAAATAAAGCTTTTCAAATTTGATTAGACTTGAGCAGTAGGTTTTCTTTTTGGACTTTTTTTTCGAATTTATTGTGTGTTATCTTATCAGATACATTCGTCATAAATGTTTATGCTACTCATAGCATCGAGCCCCCTTATTTTTTTCCTATCTGCTTCCAGTCACTCGTTTGCCAAGTTTGTCAGGCCTGAAAACTGAAAATCTAAAAAGTCATTGTCTGCCTGCAGTCTGGTCCGATTTTTCTAACAAATAATGTGAAACAGGTACCCGGCTGGTTGTTAAACTCACTGTCAGAAACTATCAGCATGGAGTGGAAAATATTCAGAAAGAAAACACCCGATGCTGGCAAGGCTGTTAAAGAGCCGAAAAAACAGCAGCAGCAGCAGCAGCAGCCAGAGACAGAGGCGGACTCGAACCAGCTGAACAATAACAACAGCGGAATCCTGTCCGATGCCGGCATTTTCGCCTACTGCTCACTGACTGCCACCGCCCTGGCTCAGCTCTACCCGGAGGAATGGCACAGGTGAGCCTAGCAACTTCACCCTAGCATTACAGGTCGCCTCGGTTACTCATACTGCCATTTGTCTCGCTCCCCTACCTTATCTCCCCTCCCCTACCTTTATCTCCCTCCAATCCTTTCTCTCACTCTCCTTTCTCTCCCTCCCCTCTCCTTTCTCTCCCTCTCTTCTTTCTCTCCCTTCCCTCTCCTTTCTCTCCCTCCCCTCTCATTTCTCTCCCTCCCCTCTCCTTTCTCTTCCTCTCTTCTTTCTCTCCTTCCCCTCTCCTTTCTCTCCTTCCCCTCTCCTTTCTCTCCCTCCCCTCTCCTTTCTCTCCCTCTCTTCTTTCTCTCCTTCTTCTCTCCTTTCTCTCCCTCCCCTCTTCTTTCTGTCCCCCTCTCCTTTCTCTCCCTCCCCTCTTCTTTCTGTCCCCCCTCTCCTTTTTCTCCCTCCCCTCTCCTTTCTCTCCCTCCCCTCTTTTTTTCTGTCCCTCCCCTCCTCCTTCTGTCCCCCTCTTCTTTCTGTCCCTCCCCTCTTCCTTCTGTCTCCCTCTCCTTTCTCTCCCTCCCCTCTCCTTTCTGTCCCTCCCCTCTCCTTTCTCTCCCTCCCCTCTCCTTTCTCTCCCTCCCCTCTCCTTTCTCTCCCTCCCCTCTTCTTTCTGTCCCTCCCCTCTTCTTTCTGTCCCTCCCCTCTCCTTTCTCTTCCTCCCCTCTCCTTTCTCTCCCTCCCTCTGTCCCTCCCCTCTTCTTTCTGTCCCTCCTCTCTTCTTTCTGTCCCCATCTCCTTTCTCTCTCACCCGATTCTCTTCTCTCATACTTTTTTTTCTTTCTTTCATTCTTCCACCTGCTTATGTTTCCCTTCTCCCATTCGACTAGGGAATTCCGCGAGAAATTCCTGGCCGACGTTCTTCACAAGCGACCGGAGTCGATTCGCAGCTCGGCTACGGCTATCCTACGTCACGGCGACAGCGACTATTCGATGATGCCCTTCGCCGAGGCCCTTCTGATCGAAGAGTCCGTGCGGGCCTGTCCCGAGATGGTGCTGCAGGACCTGCTGCTAGTGGCCCTCCATGATGGCTGCTACGATGCCAGATCTCGCTACCTGTTAAAGCACGTGGCCTTCGCACTGCGTATCAGCTGGGCCTCGTTGGAGGAGTGGGAGCTGAAGACAGTCTCCCTGCTGCACGATCCGGCCAGTGAGGCCGATGTGCTGGACGAGGCTATGAAGAGAAATCGGTGAGGCTGTGTTGATGGTCACTGCAGTTGTAGACATCCCACAGCTCGTGACCATAGACTCATCAACGGGTTATGACCATAGACTCATCAACGGGTTATGACCATAGACACCTCTACCGGTTATGACAATAGACACCTCTACGGGTTATGACCATAGACACCCTCCCGCACCCGGCAGGCGCCGCAAGGTGAACCGAGCTCTGCTAATCGGCGCCAGCGCCATCGGCGGCGGCCTCCTAATCGGCCTGACTGGCGGCCTCGCCGCACCGCTGGTCGCCGCCGGCGCGGGCGTCCTAATCGGCGGTGCCGGAGCCGCCGCAATCGGCACCGTGGCCGGCGCCGCAGTCCTCGGCTCGGTGTTCGGTGTGGCAGGGCGCCGGCCTGACGGGCTGGAAGATGCGCAAGCGTATCGGCAGCTTGACCCAGTTCCAGTTCATTCAGCTGACGCCGCCGCCGACCCCGCAGCTGCACCTGTGCATAGCCGTGTCGGGCTGGATAGAGCAGGGCGACCTGGACTTCCTGCTGCCGTGGCAGTCGCTGGCCATGAGTCCCGAGCAGTATGCGCTGTGCTGGGAGTCGCGCTATCTCAAAGAGATGGGCCAGGCGCTGGACTATTTTATGTCCTACTTGAAGTCGTTCGCCATTCAGGTCTCTATTCTCAGCTATTCTATTATCTATTATGAGCTCTCGCGTGACAGCCGCGCCTACTCGCACACTCGCAGGAGACCCTGAAGCTGACGGTGCTTTCCGGCCTGCTGGCCGCTATCACCTGGCCAGCCGCCGTCCTATCGGCCTCCAATGTCATCGACAATCCCTGGTCCGTGTGCGGCAACAGAGCTGTGGAAGGCGGCAAGGTCCTTGCCGATCTGCTGCTGAACAGGGAGTACGGACAGAGGCCCGTGACCCTCGTTGGCTTCAGTATGGGAGCCAAGCTCATCTTCAGCTGCCTGCAGGAGTTGGCCAGCAGGAAGAAAGGTCAGTGGCCTGTTCTGCCTGGCGTTTTATTGGTTTCAGGATTTGTCATTGGTTAACTGGGATTCTTGTCTTCATTGCTCTCATGTAATCAGATTTGATAAGTTGACTTACTTGACTTAGCGGCAGGGGGCCTCCATGACGGACGCAGCGAGGAGGCGGCTGTTGCCGCCCATATCGCTAACCCCTGGCAGCCAGACGGCCTCCAGCGAGGCGGTGCCGCTCAGGGTGGTCCGTCGGTCGGTTCCGCCGCGCGATCTTCCTCGCCATAGGCTGGGAAGAAATCAGCTCGGCCGGTATCCCGGAGGAAGTGGGCGAGCTGAGGGATGTTCTCGGGCGAGCAGGCTTCGGCAAGAGTCGGTGCCGGCCCGAGGTGTTTTAGCCTAGCCCGGGTGAAGGCCGGGCAGTGGCAAATGAAATGCTCGGCGTTTTCACGGCCGGAGCAGCAGAAAGGACACGTTTCCTCAGGCACGTGGCCTTGGAGGTAGCGGTGTCTGGTGAAGCAGCCATGTCCCGAAAGGGCCATGGTGACTGCTCTCAGGTCTCTGCGGTTTAGCCTGAGTAAGGCCTTACGCAGGTTACTAGAGGGGGTTGGCACCGCAGCCCTGGACTGGCGACAGTTCAGGGTGCTGGACCACCTCCTCCGGTGCTGGGTCTCCATCCAGTGGTTGATGCTGGAGTTGACAACGGAGGCGGGGATCGGGGATTCCGGGCCCGGGCCCATCAGGGAGCTGGCTGCTCCAGCCTTTGCAAGCTCGTCCGCCATCTCATTCCCTGTGAGCCCGGCGTGCCCAGGGATCCACATCAGCTCCACCTTGTTAGACTGCGCCAAACCGTTTAACTGGGTGTTGCAGTCCAAGGTGGTTCTGGAGCGAGAGGTGCAGCGACTGAGGGCCTTGAGGGCTGCTTGACTGTCGGAGTGAAAAAAAGATCCTCCGACCAGCCAGCTGCCTCTGGCGCAGCTCAGCCGCACAGAAACTGATGGCGAGCATTTCGTTTTGGAAAACGCTTGAGCTCTTGCCACAGTGTTGGGAGTGGGTCCAGAGGACCTCGCCACCCGAGGCGACGCACACCCCGAATCCCGATTTACCGTTCATCAGGGAGCCGTCAGTGTAACAGTGGACTGCGGGGTCATCCCAGCAGTCCTTTACCTCATTACGAGGGAAGATGCTGACTTTGTACCTGTGGCTCCGGAGTAAAGTGGCCGGGGCCCCGTCCGAAAGGATGGTGAGCCCTCCGCACTCGCCCAGAGTTTTCAGGCAGAGGTCAGAGTGGGGCAGAAGGGAGCGCTTCGAGAAGGCTCGCGAATTCTGGAAGGATACACCCGCATCAAGGAGACGACGGGTGGACTTTGCCGCTTCCCCCTTAACAAAAATGTCAATGGGTGTAGCGTTGAGGAAAGCGTTCATGCCTTCAAAGGGAGTGGAGGGTGGGGCGCCCAGCGTCATGCGACAGGCTCTGCCCTGCACCCTATAAAGCGCCTCCAGGTTTTTCTGGATGCTCATGGCACTGGCCCAGATGAGGCCAGCGTAAGCGACTGACGGTCTAATGATCGCCGTGTAAATCCACCAAAGGTTTTTGGGGGTTAGCCCCCAAGTGGTGCCCACGGCTCGCCTGACTTGCGCCAGAATGGCCAGGGCCCTCTTGGCCTTTGTGGTAATGTGCGGGGTC
This sequence comes from Macrostomum hystrix, assembly GCA_950097015.1. Taxonomy (NCBI): domain Eukaryota; kingdom Metazoa; phylum Platyhelminthes; family Macrostomidae; genus Macrostomum; species Macrostomum hystrix. The sequence continues at coordinate 801,434 of CATNEN010000033.1, forward strand.
CAGTTAAGCCTATGGTCTAGCAGGATACCAAGGCACCGGACCTGCTTTTCCATGGCAATATTCTTGCCATAGAGAGTCAGAGGCTCAATGGTCCAGCGCAGCCTGCTGGTAAACATAACCGCAACGGTCTTGGACTCAGAGAGTCGGAGCCCGCATTGGTCCGCCCAGCGCACCGCCCTGTTGATAAAGCCCTGAATGAGGTCCCTGGTGGTTTCCGCCGAGGGGCCCGCGCATATGGCGGTCACATCGTCGGCATATCCCACCTTCAGGACTGGGTCAGGCCGAGTGCTTTTTAGCAGCTCATCCATGACGAGATTCCACAGCAGTGGGGTGAGGACGCCACCTTGGGGCCCTCCTTTTAGGACAGGTGCCGAGAGCACCCTGCCTTCGAGGTGGGCCACCACGTGGCGATTCCGGATCATGTACATGACCCAACGGACGAGGTGGGGGTGAGTGGCCCTGGAAACCAGGGCCTTCTCAAAGGTTTCGAAAATAACGTTATCGAAGGCCCCCAATTTTTGATTTGATAAGTTATCTTTAACTACCGGTTCTATATGATAACAGACGATGGTTGTCTATTATCACCGGTTGTCTATTATCACCGGTTGTCTATTATCACCGGTTGTCTATTATCACCGGTTGTCTTTCATCACCGGTTGTCTTTCATCACCGGTTGTCTATTATCACCGGTTGTCTTTCATCACCGGTTGTCTTTCATCACCGGTTGTCTATTATCACCGGTTGTCTATTATCACCAGCTGTCTATTATCACCGGTTGTCTATTATCACCGGTTGTCTTTCATCACCGGTTGTCTATTATCACCGGTTGTCTATTATCACCGGTTGTCTTTCATCACCGGTTGTCTATTATCACCGGTTGTCTATTATCACCGGTTGTCTATTATCACCGGTTGTCTATTATCACCGGTTGTCTATTATCACCGGTTGTCTATTATCACCGGTTGTCTATTATCACCGGTTGTCTATTATCACCGGTTGTCTATTATCACCAATTGTCTATTATCACCGGTTGTCTATTATCACCGATTGTCTATTATCACCGGTTGTCTATTATCACCAATTGTCTATTATCACCGGTTGTCTATTATCACCGATTGTCTATTATCACCAATTGTCTATTATCACCGGTTGTCTATTATCACCAATTGTCTATTATCACCGGTTGTCTATCATCACCAATTGTCTATTATCACCAATTGTCTATTATCACCGGTTGTCTATTATCACCGGTTGTCTATTATCACCAATTGTCTATTATCACCGGTTGTCTATTATCACCGATTGTCTATTATCACCAATTGTCTATTATCACCGGTTGTCTATTATCACCAATTGTCTATTATCACCAATTGTCTATTATCACCGGTTGTCTATTATCACCGATTGTCTATTATCACCAATTGTCTATTATCACCGATTGTCTATTATCACCAATTGTCTATTATCACCGGTTGTCTATCATCACCAATTGTCTATTATCACCAATTGTCTATTATCACCGGTTGTCTATTATCACCAATTGTCTATTATCACCGGTTGTCTATTATCACCAATTGTCTATTATCACCGGTTGTCTATTATCACCAATTGTCTATTATCACCGGTTGTCTATCATCACCAATTGTCTATTATCACCAATTGTCTATTATCACCGGTTGTCTATCATCACCAATTGTCTATTATCACCAATTGTCTATTATCACCGGTTGTCTATCATCACCAATTGTCTATTATCACCAATTGTCTATTATCACCGGTTGTCTATTATCACCAATTGTCTATTATCACCGGCTGTCTAGGGTCACCGGTCGTCTATCTGATTGCTTGGCTGTTAGTTCTAGCATTAAAGTTGCAGTTAAAGATATGGCGAGGGCAAACCCACTGTGTTAATTTGACTTACTTACTTCCTTGTTTACTGTAGATCAACAGGAACAGAGTAAGTACCATTCTACTTTTGTTGCTATTGTTGTTGTGTGTCAATCAAATTCTAATATTTTGCTTTATTATCTTAGTCATTTTTCTGTTTGTCTGTTTCTGTTGCTTTTCATAAGTAGTTAAGCAGTAGTATTATTGTAACTATTTCGTTATTCCTAAGTTGCTACTTAATGTTTCTTTCAAAGTTTCGGCGCAACATTTTCCTACTTTTGCATACTGTATTTTTACCATGTACAAGCTATTTTTGCTATTTCTGTGTTGTCTCCCATTCAAGACAGTAATTCTTAGAAATTATGCCGCATTTTTAGTTTCCTTTTTCGTAAAACGACTTGGGCATCAATTTATGAACGTTGTCAATTGTGCAAGTTAGCTCAAATCCTTTAGATGGGATTCTGAGAACACTAGCTCAAATCCTTTAGATGGGATTCTAAGAAAACACTAGCTCAAATCCTTTAGATGAGTTCTGAGAACACTAGCTCAAATCCTTCAGATGGGATTCTGAGAACACTAGCTCAAATCCTTCAGATGAGATTCTGAGAACACTAGCTCAAATCCTTTAGATGAGTTCTGAGAACACTAGCTCAAATCCTTCAGATGGGATTCTGAGAACACTAGCTCAAATACTTCAGATGGGATTCTGAGAACACTAGCTCAAATCCTTCAGATGGGATTCTGAGAACACTAGCTCAAATCCTTTAGATGGGATTCTAAGAAAACACTAGCTCAAATCCTTTAGATGAGTTCTGAGAACACTAGCTCAAATCCTTCAGATGGGATTCTGAGAACACTAGCTCAAATCCTTTAGATGGGATTCTGAGAACACTAGCTCAAATCCTTTAGATGGGATTCTAAGAAAACACTACCTCAAATCCTTTAGATGAGTTCTGAGAACACTAGCTCAAATCCTTCAGATGGGATTCTGAGAACACTAGCTCAAATCCTTCAGATGGGATTCTGAGAACACTAGCTCAAATCCTTCAGATGAGATTCTGAGAACACTAGCTCAAATCCTTTAGATGGGATTCTGAGAACACTAGCTCAAATCCATCAGATGGGATTCTGAGAACACTAGCTCAAATCCATCAGATGGGATTCTGAGAACACTAGCGCAAATCCTTTAGATAGGATTCTGAGAACACTAGCTCAAATCCTTTAGATGGGATTCTGAGAACACTAGCTCAAATCCATCAGATGGGATTCTGAGAACACTAGCTCAAATCCATCAGATGGGATTCTGAGAACACTAGCTCAAATCCATCAGATGGGATTCTGAGAACACTAGCTCAAATCCATCAGATGGGATTCTGAGAACACTAGCGCAAATCCTTTAGATAGGATTCTGTTTTATGACTGCTTTCTAATAATCCTGCAACTGCCGAATCACCAGGTGTGGAAGGCATCATCGAGGATGTGTACCTGCTCGGAGCTCCTGTCTCCGGCTCAGTCAAGGACTGGCGCCCATTTGGCCGGGTGGTGTCCGGCAAGATCGTGAACTGTTACTGCCGCACGGACTGGTTCCTGAAGTTCATGTACCGCACAATGTCCGCCAGTTTCAGCCTGGCCGGCCTCGGTCCGGTCCAATGGGCTGACAGGCGGATGTGCAATCTGGACCTGACGTCCATCATCGGCGGTCACAAGGACTACTTCAAGCGGATGTCGGAGATTCTGCCAATCATCGGGGTGCCGACCACGGATAAGCCCAAGCCGGTTGCCGCCTTCAGCCGCCTGCCGACCGTCTCCGCGCCGCAGCTGGCCCCATTATCGCCGGAGATTATCAAACCTACCACAGCGTCGGCCGTTGCTCCTGCGCGCCGGGGTTCGAATCCCGCCGAGAACACCCGTTTCGACAAAATGCGGGCTCGAGCAGCCAGTCTGTCGCGACTTGACGATTTCCGTCGGGCTTCCGCCACCGATGCCGCCGCTGTTGCTGGCTTGTGCGCTGCTCCGGCGGAGATCGCGAGTTCGAATCCGGCCACCCGAGTCGGCGTTGTTAAGGATGTTTAAACAGCAGAAAATCCATCTATTCTATTATCTAATTAGTTTGGCTGTAATCGATGTTGTTCTAACATTTTTGTTAACATTTTACCCCCGAATTCAACTTTGGGTTCCCATTTTTTGGTTTTGACCCCTCAGACTAATTTGCCAAACTAGCTTTTCAATTTCACCCGATAAGATGTGCAACAATCAATTGAAGGCACAATCATTGTTATCAATAAACTGCATTATTGCTTTGTCTGTGATTTCTGTCTTTGGATCATTAAAACTAACTTTGTAGACTTTGTTGATAATTACTATAATAGCCCAAATTATTAACAATTCCTGAATCACACAGGTTATTTTAATATTTATTATAACCATCATTCCGTTATCAAGTTGTCTTATTTTAGTTAATATTTGCTGTCTCTATGTATAACAACATATACTAAAACACTACTTATCCGGCCTCGTCAGTAGTCAGTAACGCACCACCGACTTCTGCGACGCGGCTAATTTTGTTCGTTTCATTTCGTTTCTGTTTATTCTGTTTATTTTCTAATTATATCGATTTCTTTTTTTGAGCTTGTGCAACTTATCACAGCTTTCTGTGTTGCATGTCCTTTTTTACTACTCACTGTGGCAGTTAAAGTAGTAACACTAGTAAGTAGTAATATTAATACTGTTATTTTCTCAACAGTATATATTAGTTTCTTTTTGTCATCAAACTGCTGTCTCTATTGTTGTTTGTTTTTTCTCAACCCCATCTACTCTCACCTACCCTCCATCTCCTCTCACCTACCCTCCATCTACTCTCACCTACCCTCCATCTCCTCTCACCTACCCTCCATCTCCTCTCACCTACCCTCCATCTACTCTCACCTACCCTCCATCTCCTCTCACCTACCCTCCATCTACTCTCACCTACCCTCCATCTCCTCTCACCTACCCTCCATCTCCTCTCACCTACCCTCCATCTACTCTCACCTACCCTCCATCTCCTCTCACCTACCCTCCATCTACTCTCACCTACCCTCCATCTCCTCTCACCTACCCTCCATCTCCTCTCACCTACCCTCCATCTCCTCTCACCTACCCTCCATCTCCTCTCACCTACCCTCCATCTCCTCTCACCTACCCTCCATCTCCTCTCACCTACCCTCCATCTCCTCTCACCTACCCTCCATCTCCTCTCACCTACACTCCATCTCCTCTCACCTACCCTCCATCTCCTCTCACCTACCCTCCATCTCCTCTCACCTACCCTCCATCTCCTCTCACCTACCCTCCATCTCCTCTCACCTACCCTCCATCTCCTCTCACCTACCCTCCATCTCCTCTCACCTACCCTCCATCTCCTCTCACCTACCCTCCATCTCCTCTCACCTACACTCCATCTCCTCTCACCTACCCTCCATCTCCTCTCACCTACCCTCCATCTCCTCTCACCTACCCTCCATCTCCTCTTATCTACCCTCCATCTCCTCTCACCTACACTCCATCTCCTCTCACCTACCCTCCATCTCCTCTCATATGAAATCTCCTCAATTCGTTTCTATTTTTCGCAATTTCGCACTATTCAGTTGGATGTATTGGAATAGAATTGTTTGGTGTTAGCTGTTGTCATGTTGTGACAAAATCGATCTTTCAACGGGTCCTTTGGTTGTTTTGTTTGTGCTTTTGTAAACAGTAAAAAATTGCTGATTTTGGCCATTTTGCTGAAGGCTTTCAGTGCATTAGTAGCTGCATATCCATTTTATTGTGCTTTGTTGTCCGAATCCAAAAATAAAACAAAAAATTATCTTTATTTTTGTCTATTATATTATACTCGGCTGATCTAAGCTTTCTGTGTGTAGGCAAAAATGATAACAATGAAATTGCGCTTTTAAGTTTTCAATTTATTGCGGCTGCGGTTTGAAAGTCTCACGACTCACTGACTGACACAATTGATTGTCTGACAATTCTCTGCCTGACACAATTGATTGTCTGACAATTCTCTGCCTGACGCAATTGATTGTCTGACAATTCTCTGCCTGACACAATTGATTGTCTGACAATTCTCTGCCTGACACAATTGATTGTCTGACAATTCTCTGCCTGACACAATTGATTGTCTGACAATTCTCTGCCTGACACAATTGATTGTCTGACAATTCTCTGCCTGACGCAATTGATTGTCTGACAATTCTCTGACTGACACAATTGATTGTCTGACAATTCTATGCCTGACACAATTGATTGTCTGACAATTCTCTGCCTGACGCAATTGATTGTCTGACAATTCTCTGCCTGACACAATTGATTGTCTGACAATTCTCTGCCTGACACAATTGATTGTCTGACAATTCTCTGCCTGACACAATTGATTGTCTGACAATTCTCTGCCTGACACAATTGATTGTCTGACAATTCTCTGCCTGACGCAATTGATTGTCTGACAATTCTCTGCCTGACGCAATTGATTGTCTGACAATTCTCTGCCTGACGCAATTGATTGTCTGACAATTCTCTGCCTGACACAATTGATTGTCTGACAATTCTCTGCCTGACGCAATTGATTGTCTGACAATTCACTGACTGACACAATTGATTGTCTGACAATTCACTGACTGACACAATTGATTGTCTGACAATTCTCTGCCTGACACAATTGATTGTCTGACAATTCTCTGCCTGACGCAATTGATTGTCTGACAATTCTCTGCCTGACACAATTGATTGTCTGACAATTCTCTGCCTGACACAATTGATTGTCTGACAATTCTCTGCCTGACACAATTGATTGTCTGACAATTCTCTGCCTGACGCAATTGATTGTCTGACAATTCTCTGCCTGACGCAATTGATTGTCTGACAATTCTCTGCCTGACGCAATTGATTGTCTGACAATTCTCTGCCTGACACAATTGATTGTCTGACAATTCTCTGCCTGACGCAATTGATTGTCTGACAATTCACTGACTGACACAATTGATTGTCTGACAATTTACTGACTGACACAATTGATTGTCTGACAATTCTCTACCTGACACAATTGATTGTCTGACAATTCACTGCCTGACACAATTGATTGTCTGACAATTCTCTGCCTGACACAATTGATTGTCTGACAATTCACTGCCTGACACAATTGATCGTCTGACAATTCACTGCCTGACACAATTGATTGTCTGACAATTCACTGCCTGACACAATTGATTGTCTGACAATTCACTGCCTGACACAATTGATTGTCTGACAATTCACTGCCTGACACAATTGATTGTCTGACAATTCACTGCCTGACACAATTGATTGTCTGACAATTCACTGCCTGACACAATTGATTGTCTGACAATTCACTGCCTGACACAATTGATTGTCTGACACAATCCACTGCCTGACAGAATTGATTGTCTGACACAGTCCACTGCCTGACACAATTGATTGTCTGACACAATCCACTGCCTGACACAATTGATTGTCTGACACAATTAATTGCCTGACACAATTGATTGTCTGACACAGTCCACTGACTGACACAATTAATTGTCTGACACAGTCCACTGCCTGACACAATTGATTGTCTGACACAATCCACTGCCTGACACAATTGATTGTCTGACACAATCCACTGCCTGACACAATTGATTGTCTGACACAATCCACTGACTGACACAATTGATTGTCTGACAATTCACTGCCTGACACAATTGATTGTCTGACACAATCCACTGCCTGACAGAATTGATTGTCTGACACAATCCACTGCCTGACACAATTGATTGTCTGACACAATCCACTGCCTGACACAATTGATTGTCTGACACAGTCCACTGACTGACACAATTGATTGTCTGACACAGTCCACTGACTGACACAATTGATTGTCTGACACAATTAATTGCCTGACACAATTGATTGTCTGACACAGTCCACTGACTGACACAATTAATTGTCTGACACAGTCCACTGCCTGACACAATTGATTGTCTGACACAATCCACTGCCTGACACAATTGATTGTCTGACACAATCCACTGCCTGACAGAATTGATTGTCTGACACAATCCACTGCCTGACACAATTGATTGTCTGACACAATCCACTGCCTGACACAATTGATTGTCTGACACAGTCCACTGACTGACACAATTGATTGTCTGACAGTCCACTGACTGACACAATTGATTGTCTGACACAATTGATTGTCTGACACAATCCACTGACTGGCACAATTGATTGTCTGACACAATTGATTGCCTGACACAATTCAGAAGTGGTCAGTGCCCATGCTACAGGATCCAGTTTGGTCCAGAGAAGAAATCTGAAATCCTTATTTGGCATTTTGTGTATGTGGGTGTTTCCTCTTTAGCCAGCAGAAGTTCAAGTAATTCAATCGCCGATTGCTTTTAAACTTTTAGTCCCACGCTGTTAAAATTGGTTTCCAGAACTCCAGAAAGGCCCATTCTTTGTCAGGCGCATTCTGGTCTCGTGGTCAAACACAGACAGTCAAATGGTAGAAATCGGAGCCGTTCCCTATACCGCATTCTGTCTTTGACCTTTACTGCAACTGACTCAACCTGAGTGGTTTGGAGCCGCCCTGTCTCAGCCAGCTACCTGTCAGGTGCAGCCGACGTTTTCATTTGAACAGTGGTCCATTTTCAAACTGCCATTGCGCCTACTGAGTGCATAGCAACAGCAGGAGCAGCTGGTTGCCATGTGTCTCCCCAGTTAATAATTTGAAATAAATATTCCATGTAAAGCAGCGCCTGCTAGCACTTTGCTTCCGTGTGATTCAACTCAAACTTTATACGCCCCGCTAACAGTTATGCATCTTCTGAACCAGTTCATTGTTGCCATGCTGCTGGGCCTGCTGCCCGCCCTAGCAACTGGTCATGACAGTGCAGCCTGCCTGTCAGCCCAGGCCCTGGCCTGGCCGCGCACACTCGGTGGGGTACCCGACGAGCTAAAGATCTACACGAAGAGCTTGCACACAGATGGCAGCTGTCCGCTCACCCTGGTCCCCGACCTGCAGGATCCCGGCTTGAAATTCCTGGTGCAGATGGACCAGCCGGGCCGCAACCCGGCCGAGTGCAGAAAGTGCATTGGAGCCAGCTGCGAGCTCGTCACCCCGCCTGCCGACCCGGGAACCGGGTGCGCCTACCGACTCAACAACCTGTGCCAGTATGTCAAGGTCAAGGCCAGCGACTCCACCCTGGGCTGTCCCTGACATCTGATGCTATGAAGCGAATCCCTAGGCTGCTTTGTAAATATAGATCAAACTATAAACTCTCTTGGTGTTGCCTGAACATTCATTTCCTAATTTATAAACTTTGGTAACGGATTCTGAGAGATGTACTGCGTTCTTAAATTTGAAATTGAAATAATACAAACTTAATTTGCCATAGTGGCTGTTTTCCAACTTTTCTTTTACGAATCCGTGAGTTTGTACACTGCCTGGTGGCGAGTGGCAGAGCGGTTAACGCGTTTGCCTCTCGCAACAAGGTCCCTAAGCTCGATTCCGCAGCGAGGCCACATTCATTTGGGGTGGAGAGAAGGCTTGGGGGCTTGTCGTGAAATTTACGCCATTGAGGGCCAACCGCCAGTGAGAGTGTACACCGCCTGACGATGAGAAAGTCAGCGCAGATGTACACACCTGTGTGAGCGAGTGCCTGCGTACAGTATCTGTGTGCGTTTGGGTTCAGGTGTCAGCGAAATGAAATAACTCCTCGGCCAAGAGTCCAAGAAACTCAAATCAAAACCAATTGTCGCTCAGTGACCCTAAAGTTCAACTACCAAAACTCTATAGAAATTTATTTTCTTCCAACTATACTAAATCTCTAAAGTCTGTCTGTCTGTCTGTCTGTCTGTCTGTGGAATTTCGATACACAGGCTAAATGCCTCAACCAAATTTGATCGCGTTTTTTGCTAAACATGCCAAATTTTACTGGCATGAGACCTTGAAAATTTCGTTAGTCTGCTTCAATGCTAACAATATTAAATATTCGAAAAACGAGTTTTCCTATTGCTTTTAATAGGAGGCCAAACAAGGTTAAATTAGAATAGGGCCGGACACTGTCAGCTTTATTAGATTGCATCGGTGCTTTTTCTCGCCCGCGCGTGCATTGGTATAGCACTGAACAGGGCCCGATACTCTCAATTGAATAGGGTTGCGTCACTGCTTTTCGACCCGTACGTACGTTTATAAATTTGTCTCTTGGCTGATCGAGTGATTTGATTTAAATACGCAAACCGTACATAGCAGATTTCATGATTGGGCTTTTATGATGCTCAATGCTAGCGAGACCTCTCCTCCTCCTTTCTATCCATAAAACTGCAGCCTTTCTATTGTCAAACCTTGTCTCGACTTCGATCATTGTGCCGCTTTCTTTTCATCTAGCTCCGAAGTAAAGTACTTTAATGCTTTTGTAGAATGCAGGTAGAATTTCAGCATCGGTTTTGTTACTGCTTCTTTTTCTTTTAATTTTCTAATCATCAGCAGTAAAAAAACGTAAGCTCCTGTTTATTAGTATTTTTTGGGCATTTTTGGGTTCGAGTATAAATACGAGTAAGTAAGTAAGCGATTTTGGTTAGCTACTGTCGAAGCAGATATTTGTTAGCTTTATTATTCCTGTACTCGCTTTCAGAAAATAGTATTCGTTTTAGAGTAAAGCAGCAAGTTTTATTCGATAATAAAACTTAGGAAATATTTTTGTGCATAGCTGCAGGCGTTATCACAATTGAGAACTGCAAGAAAAAAATATTGAGCGCAGCTAAGAGCGTAAATTATTTCAAATTTTTCTTTTTTTGAGCATTGTTTTAAGCGTTATTCGATCAAAAAAAATAGCTTATTTAATAATAATAATTATAAAACTTTATTCGACGAACACTGATCGAAACCGTTTTCTAAAGTGCTCAACGATTTTCTAAATGTCTTTAACAGTTTTCTAAATGTATCTACAGTGCCACATGTAACAGGAGATGTAACAGGAGATATTTGTTGCCTTCTGGGCTGAGTAAAACGATGGAGACATCGTTTCTAGGCTATTTGGGGGCAATGGTTTCCTGTCAAAGAAAAAGGGCAAAAATTTCTTTCTGCGAGTTTGGTAGCCTGCAAGTAGCCTCCATTCTGGTATTATGGAGGTTCTCTTCTGTTTGGAGAACATTAGTTCTCTGCTGCTGGGGGAATTAGTTCTCTGCTGCTGGGGGAATTAGTTCTCTGCTGCTGGGGAAATTAGTTCTCTGCTGCTGGGGAAATTAGTTCTCATGGCAAAACCAGCGTTTGAATCATGGCTAAACTAGAGTTTGAATCATGGCTAAACTAGAGTTTGAATCATGGCTAAACCAGAGTCTGAATCATGGCTAAACCAGAGTCTGAATCATGGCTAAATTTACGTTTGAATCATGGCTAAACCACAGTTTGAATCATGGCTAAACCAGAGTTTGAATCATGGCTAAACCAGCGTTTGAATCATGGCCAACCAGCGTCTGAATCATGGCTAAACCAGAGTTTATATCATGGCTAAACCAGAGTTTGAATCAAAGCTAAACCAGAACTGGGGGATAATCGTCAACTGTGGGATAATTGTAAACTGGGGAATCATCATCAAATGGGGGATCATGGTCAACTGGGAGATCATTGTCAACTGGGTGATCATCATCAACTGGGGGATCATTGTCAACTAGGGGGTAATAGCCAACTGGGGTAACATTGTCAACTGGGGATCATCATCAATGGGGGATCATAGTCAACTGGGAGATAATTGTCAACTGGGTGATCATCATCAACTGGGGGATCATTGTAACCTGGGGGATCAATGTCAACTGGGGGATCATTGTCAACTGGGTGATCATCTTCAACTGGTGGATCATCATCAACTGGGGGATCATTGTCAACTGGGTGATCATCTTCAACTGGTGGATCATCATCAACTGGGGGATCATTGTCAACTGTGGGATCATTGTCAACTTGGGGAACATTGTCAACTGGGGGATCATCATCAACTGGGGGATCATTGTCAACTGGGGAATCATTGTCGACTGGGGGACCATTGTCAACTGGGGGATCATTGTCCCAGATCATTGTCAACTGGGGGATCATTGTCAACTGGGGGATCATTGTCAACTGGGGGATCATCATCAACTGGGAATCATTATCGACTGAGGGATCATTGTCAACCGGGGGATCATTATTAACTGGGGGATCATTGTCAACTGATCATTGTAGCGTAAAAAAGGCTAAAAATACAGCTGCTAAAAAGTGTATACTGGACGAATTAAAAATATTTCTGCTCCCCGAAGGGGGGCAAAACTTGCTAGTACTATACTAAAAATGAAATGCTTGCTTGGTTGGTTGTAATTGATTTTCTCCCGAACGGCTCAACCGATTTTCACCATTTCTTCACCAAAAGATGCTAAATATGGGGACAATTATACACGTATTTTTATTAAGCTTAACTTTATTGCTAAGGGGATTAAATATTCGAAAAACATGTTTTTTGACCATTTCAAAGGTCAAACTATCTTGGCCTATTGAGAATTTCATTCACTGACTGCCACTGAGTTAGAATTGCATCATCAACTTGCACAACACCCACTAGCTGACTGAGTTAAAAGCCTGCACTCTGGAGACAAATTGGAAATAAATGTACACAACAAACCGCGAGACTGAGTGTACTCTATTTTCTTACTTCATTGTACAAAGCCAGAACTTTAAGAATTCATTTTATAAGGCTGATTTTTGCACCCACTAACCAACAGTCGGAATAGCCGATAGCCGATGTGTAGGCACTAGGAATAGTTTAGGCTAGGCTAGGGTTCGATTCTGCACTGCGTCAAATAATTTAGACTAATTTTCAGCCAGTAGTGACTGAAGATTATTTAAATTTATTTTTTTCATTTCGTAAATAAAATATCATTAACCATAGAAAATCTGAGTTTGAATCATTGCAAAAACAGCGTCTGAACCATGGCTAACCCAGCGTTTGAATCATGGCTAAACCAGAGTTTGAATCATGGCTAAACCAGAGTTTGAATCATGGCTAAACTATGGCTTGAATCATAGCCAGCCAGAGTTCAAGCTAAACCAGAGCTTGAATCATGGCTAAACCGGAGTTTGAATCATGGCTAAACCAGAGTTTGAATCATGGCTAAACCAGAGTTTGAATCATGGCTAAACCAGAGTTTGAATCATGGCTAAACAAGAGTTTGAATCATGGCTAAACCAGCGTTTGAATCATGGCTAAACTATGGCTTGAATCATAGCCAGCCAGAGTTCAAGCTAAACCAGAGCTTGAATCATGGCTAAACCGGAGTTTGAATCATGGCTAAACCAGAGTTTGAATCATGGCTAAACTATGGCTTGAATCATAGCCAGCCAGAGTTCAAGCTAAACCAGAGCTTGAATCATGGCTAAACCGGAGTTTGAATCATGGCTAAACCAGAGTTTGAATCATGGCTAATGCAGAGTTTGAATCATGGCTAAACAAGAGTTTGAATCATGGCTAAACCAGAGTTTGAATCGTGGCTAAACAAGAGTTTGAATCATGGCTAAACCAGAGTTTGAATCGTGGCTAAACCAGAGTTTGAATCATGGCTAAACCAGAGTTTGAATCATGGCTAAACCAGAGTTTGAATCATGGCTAAACCAGAGTTTGAATCATGGCTAAACCACAGTCTGAATCATGGCTAAACCAGAGTTTGGATCATGGCTAAACCAGAGTTTGAATCATGGCTAAACCAGCGTTTGAATCATGGCTAAACTATGGCTTGAATCATAGCCAGCCAGAGTTCAAGCTAAACCAGAGCTTGAATCATGGCTAAACCGGAGTTTGAATCATGGCTAAACCAGAGTTTGAATCATGGCTAAACTATGGCTTGAATCATAGCCAGCCAGAGTTCAAGCTAAACCAGAGCTTGAATCATGGCTAAACCGGAGTTTGAATCATGGCTAAACCAGAGTTTGAATCATGGCTAATGCAGAGTTTGAATCATGGCTAAACAAGAGTTTGAATCATGGCTAAACCAGCGTTTGAATCATGGCTAAACTATGGCTTGAATCATAGCCAGCCAGAGTTCAAGCTAAACCAGAGCTTGAATCATGGCTAAACCGGAGTTTGAATCATGGCTAAACCAGAGTTTGAATCATGGCTAAACTATGGCTTGAATCATAGCCAGCCAGAGTTCAAGCTAAACCAGAGCTTGAATCATGGCTAAACCGGAGTTTGAATCATGGCTAAACCAGAGTTTGAATCATGGCTAATGCAGAGTTTGAATCATGGCTAAACCAGAGTCTGAATCATGGCTAAACAAGAGTTTGAATCATGGCTAAACCAGAGTTTGAATCGTGGCTAAACAAGAGTTTGAATCATGGCTAAACCAGAGTTTGAATCGTGGCTAAACCAGAGTTTGAATCATGGCTAAACCAGAGTTTGAATCATGGCTAAACCAGAGTTTGAATCATGGCTAAACCAGAGTTTGAATCATGGCTAAACCACAGTCTGAATCATGGCTAAACCAGAGTTTGGATCATGGCTAAACCAGAGTTTGAATCATGGCTAAACCAGAGTTTGAATCATGGCAAAACCAGAGTTTGAATCATGGCAAAACCAGCGTTTGAATCATGGCTAAACCAGAGTTTAAATCATGGCTAAACTAGAGTTTGAATCATGGCTAAACCAGAGCTTGAATCATGGCAAACCAGAGTTTGAATCATGGTAAAACCAGAGTCTGAATCATGGCTAAACCAGAGTTTGAATCATTGCTAAACCAGAGTTTGAATCATAGCTAACCAGAGTTTGAATCATGGCTAAACCAGAGTTTGAATCATGGCTAAACCAGAGCTTGAATCATGGCTAAACCAGAGCTTGAATCATGGCTAAACCAGAGTTTGAATCATGGCTAAACCAGCGTTAGAATCATGGCTAAACCAGCGTTAGAATCATGGCTAAACCAGAGTTTGAATCATGGCTAAACCAGAGTTTGAATCATGGCTAAACCAGAGTTTGAATCATGGCTAAACTAGAGTTTGAATCATGGCTAAACCAGAGCTTGAATCATGGCTAAACCAGAGCTTGAATCATGGCTAAACCAGAGCTTAAATCATGGCTAAACCAGAGTATGAATCATGGCTAAACCAGAGTTTAAATCATGGCTAAACCAGAGTTTGAATCATGGCTAAACCAGAGCTTGAATCATGGCTAAACCAGAGTTTGAATCATAGTCAACCGGAGTCTAAATCATAGTCAACCGGAGTCTGAATCATGGCTAAACCAGAGTTTGAATCATGGCTAACCAGAGTTTCAATCATGGCTAAACCAGCGTTAGAATCATGGCTAAACCAGAGTTTGAATCATGGCTAAACCAGAGTTTGAATCATGGCTAAACCAGAGCTTGAATCATGGCTAAACCAGAGCTTAAATCATGGCTAAACCAGAGTTTGAATCATGGCTAAACCAGCGTTAGAATCATGGCTAAACCAGCGTTAGAATCATGGCTAAACCAGAGCTTGAATCATGGCTAAACCAGAGCTTAAATCATGGCTAAACCAGAGTTGGAATCATGGCTAAACCAGCGTTTGAATCATGGCTAACCCAGAGTTTGAAGGATGATTCAAAATCATTGCTAAACCAAGGTTTGAATCATGGCTAAACCAACGTTTGAATCATGGCTAACCCAGAGTCTGAATCATGGCTAAATTTAAATCAAGGCGAATCCAGAGTTTAAATCATAGCTAACCAGAGTTTGAATCATGGCTAAACCAGAGTTTGAATCATGGCTAAACCAGAGTTTGAATCATGGCAAAACCAGAGTTTGAATCAAGGCGAAACCAGAGTTTGAATCATAGCTAACCAGAGTTTGAATCATGGCTAAACCAGCGTCTGAATCATGGCTACACCAGAGTTTAAATCATGGCTAAACCAGCGTCTGAATCATGGCTACACCAGAGTTTAAATCATGGCTAAAACAGAGTTTGAATCATGGCTAAAGCAGACTTTGAATCATCACAGCGTCTGAATCATGGCTAAACTAAAGTTAAAATCATGGCTAAACCAGAGTTTGAATCATGGCTAAACCAGAGTTTGAATCATGGCTAAACCAGAGTCTGAATCATGGCTAAACCAGAGTCTGAATCATGGCTAAATTTAAATCAAGGTGAATCCAGAGTTTGAATCATAGCTAACCAGAGTTTGAATCATGGCTAAACCAGAGTTTGAATCATGGCTAAACTAGAGTCTGAATCATGGCTAAACTAGAGTCTGAATCATGGCTAAACCAGAGTTTGAATCATTGCAAAAACAGCGTTTGAATCATGGCTAAACCAGAGTTTGAATCATGGCCAAACCACGGTTTGAATCATAGTCAACCAGAGTCTGAATCATGGTAAAACGAGAGTTTGAATCATAGCCCAGCAGGGTTTAAAACATGGCGAAACCTGAGTTTGAATCTTGGCTAACCCAGTGTTTGAAAAACAACGTCAACTGTGGAGTCATCCTCAAAATGGGGATCAAGGTAAACTGGGGGATAATCATCAACTGGAGGATCTTGGTAAACTGGGGGGATAATTGTCAACTGGGGGATCATTGTCAACTGGGGGATCATTGTGAACTGAGGGATCATTGTCAACTAGGGGGTATTGGTCAACTGGGGGATAATTGTCAACTGGGGAATCATCATCAAATGGGGGATCATGGTCAACTTGGGGATCATTGTCAACTGGGTGATCATCATCAACTGGGGGATCATCATCAACTGGGGGATCATTGTGAACTGGGGGATCTTTGTCAACTGTGGGATCATTGTCAACTGGGGGATCATTGTCAACTGGGGGATCGTTGTCAACTGGGGGTTCATTGTCAACTGGGGGATCATTGTCAACTGGGGGATCATTGTCAACTGGGGGATCATTGTCAACTGGGGGATCATTGTCAACTGGGGGTTCATTGTGAACTGGGGGATTTTTGTCAACTGGGGGATCATTGTCAACTGTGGGATCATTGTCAACTGGGGGATCATTGTCAACTGGGGGATCATTGTCAACTGGGGTTCATTGTCAACTGGGGGTTCATTGTCAACTGGGGGTACATTGTGAACTGGGGGTTCATTGTGAACTGGGGGATCTTTGTCAACTGGGGGATCATTGTCAACTGTGGGATCATTTTCAACTGGGGGATCATTGTCAACTGGGGGATCATTGTCAACTGGGGGTTCATTGTCAACTGGGGGTTCATTGTCAACTGGGGGATCATTGTCAACTGGGGGATCATTGTCAACTGGGGGATCATCGTCAACTAGGGGATCATCATTAACTGGGGGATCATTGTCAACTGGGGGTTCATTGTAGCTTTAAAAAGCTGTAAATTCAGCTGCTAAAAAGTATATACTAGACGAATTAAAAGTATTTCTGCTCCCCGAAGGGGGGCAAAACTTGCTAGTGTCATTCTAAACTCGAGAATGAAAATAAAATTCATTGTTTGACAAAGTTCAACTCTAAAACTCGGATTTAGCAGTTCGTTAATCTTGAGTAAATGCAGAGGACTATAGGGTCCAGTTGGCTGCTCTTCACAGCGAGAAACTGCCTGACAACTGTCTGTACTAAGGTATGGGATTTATTTTGTGAGCTGAAGCAGTTCTCTCTAAAAATAAAAGGAAATAAAATCTCCTTTATTACTGAATCCAACGAAGCAACTGCAGCAGCAGCTGTTGACCAGATGTGCCGCAAACACTTCCCAGTTTTCACACCAATTCTTGAGTAAACCTGCGGAAAACGCCTTAAGTAGTGCAGTTGATGAAGGCACATTGAAGAGGCATCCCAACAGCTGACAAAAAAAAGCCCCCTGAAACGGCTTTCTGAGCCTGAAAATGAATCTGCCGCTGCTGATGCTGCCGTTGCTGCTTCTGGCCAGCCTTGCCGATGCCGATAGCGACGCCAGGAAGGATCAGGCACAGGAGCGAGCCTGCCTGTCAGTCCGGGCGCTGGTCTGGCCCAGATTTATCGGCGGCAAGCGGGACAGTCTGCAGATCTTCACCAAGGGTCTGCAATCCGATGGCACCTGCCAGTTCAACTTCTTCTCGGAGGCGGCGGGCAAGAAATTCCAGGTGGATCTCGACGGCTCCGGCTCCGGCCAGCATCCGGTGGCCTGCCGGAGCTGCCAGAGCCATGGCGGCTCCGAGATCTGCACCCCGGTGGTGGCCGACCAGCCGGCCGCCGAAGGCTGCGCGTACAAGGTGGACAATGGCTGCAAGCTAGTCAGCGTGAAGGCTGACGATTACACCAAGGCCTGTCCATGAGAGCCACTCTATTGGAACTCTTGACTGGCCGAGTGTCTGAGAGCTGGCTCAGGCATCTGAACTGTGTAGTTGTTGGATCTGGGAGGAAATAAAGTCGAAAGTGACTATTGATTCAGATTGACATTAGCAGACTTGGTTCTTTTTTTTCAACATGCGACTTTTATATTCACTCAGTGACAAAGACAGAATCGCAGCTGGAGTCGTAGCTAGAATCGCAGCAGGAGTCGTAGCTAGAATCGCAGCAGGACTCGAAGCTAGAATCGCAGCTGGAGTCGTAGCTAGAATCACAGCAGGACCCGTAGCTAGAATCGCAGCAGGACCTGAAGCTAGAATCGCAGCAGGACTCGAAGCTAGAATCGCAGCAGGAGTCGTAGCTTGAATCGCAGCAGGACCTGAAGCTAGAATCGCAGCAGGACTCGAAGCTAGAATCACAGCAGGACCCGTAGCTAGAATCGCAGCAGGACCTGAAGCTAGAATCGCAGCAGGACTCGAAGCTAGAATCGCAGCAGGAGTCGTAGCTAGAATCACAGCAGGACCCGTAGCTAGAATCGCAGCAGGCGTCGTAGCTAGAATCACAGCAGGACCCGTAGCTAGAATCGCAGCAGGACCTGAAGCTAGAATCGCAGCAGGACTCGAAGCTAGAATCGCAGCAGGAGTCGTAGCTAGAATCGCAGCAGGAGTCGTAGCTAGAATCGCAGCAGGACTCGAAGCTAGAATCGCAGCAGGACTCGAAGCTAGAATCGCAGCAGGAGTCGTAGCTAGAATCGCAGCAGGAGTCGTAGCTAGAATCGCAGCAGGACTCGAAGCTAGAATCGCAGCAGGACCTGAAGCTAGAATCGCAGCAGGAGTCGTAGCTAGAATCGCAGCAGGACTCGAAGCTAGAATCGCAGCAGGACTCGAAGCTAGAATCGCAGCAGGACCTGAAGCTAGAATCACAGCAGGACCCGTAGCTAGAATCGCAGCAGGACCTGAAGCTAGAATCGCAGCAGGAGTCGTAGCTAGAATCGCAGCAGGACTCGAAGCTAGAATCGCAGCAGGACCTGAAGCTAGAATCGCAGCAGGACCTGAAGCTAGAATCGCGATAGGTTGCGCAGTTAGAATCGCAGCAGGAGTCGTAGGTTAAATTTCATATGGATCCGTAGTTGGAATCGTAGCTAGAGTCGTGGGTATCGTCGCAGGAGTCACAGCTGGAATTTGCTTGAATTTCTGAATTCCGCATAATTCTCAACCAGCTACTCTAGCAATGCTACTCGCAAAAGTAGTGCAGTTTGCGCGTGTCTTCTTTCATGTTATTTTTTTCGCCCTTAATTGGCGTGACACCTGAAAGGCGGGGGGCCTAAAGCACATGAAGGAGGAGTGACAACTGCTCAAGGCGATGAAGAGGCAAGTGAATGCAGTCGAGTGGGGTGCGGGCTGAAACTAAAGTATTTCTTCCCGGGCCATCGTGTCACCTGCCTCAGCTAGCAACCCAGGCGTCTACAAAAGACAATTGCTGCCTTCAGGCGAGACCCTTAACTCTCTGTCCTATCGTGCTCAAAGTATGCTCAATCGCTTTTTAGTCTTCTGTCTGCGCTGCGTTCTCACAAACTTTCCCTGCGACCTGCCTGGCTGCTAGCTTCTAGGAGATGGTCTCCCGGTTCAGTTCTGCAGCCCCGGGGGTGGTGTTGGACTTTCTGTCGGCTTTGGTCACGCGGATGTGGAATTGTAATTAGTGAAAGCATGGCACGCCTTGGTCCCTGTGAATTTGGTCTTTACCAAAAAGTATTCTACGCCACTTTTTTTTGACTGGCGTTGAGAATGGTTGTGTGAATCTTTTAAAGTGGGTGTAACCTTTTGCCTCACTAAATCTGCGACGCCAATGCGGCAGCAGCAGCAGCAGCAGCAGCAGCAGCAGCAGCAGCAGCGATGAGACTCGGATGGGGAGAGGTGGTGGTACACGCAATGAGCAGAAATGTTTGAGCTGATTCAAGGCCCAAGGATGACTGATGCCATGAGTCTTGGGAGGGTGGAGGCAGAAGCGTTCCTCATCATGGGATAACAAAAGCGGGTTCAGCTTCCCTCACTATTTTTTTTATTGCCAATTTTTCCTCACCGTGAGGGGCTGAATTCTGGGAATGGAGGGGGATGTTGTTGTTCACGCGCTTGAAGGGGATTCTGCTGCTGAGCCTGGGATAGCAGCTCAAGTGTTACAGGCACCCGCAGACACGCAGGGGGGAGGGGTTCTCGTTCCACCCTCTCTCTGTCTCTGCTCCAACCCGCCGCTTTCTCTTCACGGCCTCCAAATGGTGTATAAGCTGCTTGCTCGGCTGCGGTGTCAGACGGTGGCGGCGCTTCGTTTAGTAGGCCGCCGCTACGGCACCGAAATGAATGCGCCTGTCTGGTGTGGGGTTTGCCCGCTCATTCCCCCAGCTGTCACTTGTTTGCCCGATATGGGACACGGGTTCGTGTCTCCATGGCTTGAATTTCAATGCTGCGTGGAGGCGGGCCTATTGCCGAATACTAACTAACATTAGCTAGTATGCTCCTGCTGCGATTCTAGCTTCGATTCTTGTTCTTAAACTGATTCTAGCTTCGATTCTTGTACATGCATTGATTCTAGCTTGGGTTCTTGTACTTGCACTGATTCTAGCTTCGATTCTTGTACTTGCACTGATTCTAGCTTCGATTCTTGTACTTGCACTGATTCTAGCTTCGATTCTTGTACTTGCACTGATTCTAGCTTCGATTCTTATTCTCGCTTAGATTCTAGCTTCGATTCTTGTACTTGCACTGATTCTAGTTTGGATTCTTGTACTTGCACTGATTCTAGCTTCGATTCTTGTACTTGCACTGATTCTAGCTTCGATTCTTGTACTTGCACTGATTCTAGCTTCGATTCTTGTACTTGCACTGATTCTAGCTTCGATTCTTATTCTCGCTTAGATTCTAGCTTCGATTCTTGTACTTGCACTGATTCTAGTTTGGATTCTTGTACTTGCACTGATTCTAGCTTCGATTCTTGTACTTGCATTGATTCTAGCTTGGGTTCTTGTACTAGCACTGATTCTAGCTTCGATTCTTGTATTTGCACTGATTCTAGCTTCGATTCTTGTACTTGCACTGATTCTAGCTTCGATTCTTGTACTTGCACTGATTCTAGCTTCGATTCTTATTCTCGCTTAGATTCTAGCTTCGATTCTTGTACTTGCACTGATTCTAGCTTCGATTCTTGTACTTGCACTGATTCTAGCTTCGATTCTTGTACTTGCACTGATTCTAGCTTCGATTCTTGTACTTGCACTGATTCTAGCTTCGATTCTTGTACTTGCACTGGTTCTAGCTTCGATTCTTATTCTCACTTAGATTATAGCTTCAATTCTTATACTTGCACTGATTCTAGTTTGGATTCTTGTACTTGCACTGATTCTATCTTGGATTGTTGTACTTGCACTGATTCTATCTTGGATTGTTGTACTTGCACTGATTCTAGCTTTGATTCTTGTACTTGCACTGATTCTAGCTTCGATTCTTGTACTTGCACTGATTCTATCTTGGATTGTTGTACTTGCACTGATTCTAGCTTTGATTCTTGTACTTGCATTGATTCTAGCTTTGATTCTTGTACTTGCACTGATTCTAGCTTCGATTCTTGTACTTGCACTGATTCTAGCTTCGATTCTTGTACTTGCACTGGTTCTAGCTTCGATTCTTATTCTCACTTAGATTATAGCTTCAATTCTTATACTTGCACTGATTCTAGTTTGGATTCTTGTACTTGCACTGATTCTATCTTGGATTCTTGTACTTGCACTGATTCTATCTTGGATTGTTGTACTTGCACTGATTCTAGCTTCGATTCTTGTACTTGCACTGATTCTAGCTTCGATTCTTGTACTTGCATTGATTCTAGCTTTGATTCTTGTACTTGCACTGATTCTAGCTTCGATTCTTGTTGATTTTGGCAGCATATTCTGCAGTACAATTTTTCCGTCAGTTTATAGTACGGGTGACACAGGCCACTCCAGCCCTGTCCCCCCGTCTCTTCCTGACCTCCGCTCTCATTCGAATTCGAAAAGCTCTCGGGCGAGCTTCAAAAGCGCAACACGCAATGCCAAAAAAATTTTTGCGTCTTAACACGAACCTTTTCGCTGGCCGTCAGACAGCACCGGCTGACTGGCCGCTCATGACATGTCACTAGGAAATGGGACACCCGCTTCCTCTTTCTCTCCCTCTCTTCCTTGCCCTCTCGCTGCTCTCAACTACGAGTCCTAATCTTAGTGGCCCTTAGCCATGTATTTTAATAGTATTTTTATGACGAAATCTCAGATTCTTTCTCCCTTTCTTCTTTCTAATTAATTATATTGCCCTTAGTCAGTGGATGTTCAGTCACGTGACTGCATGAGTCATTGGGTGCTAAGCCACGTGACTGCATGAGTCATTAGATGCTAAGCCACGTGACTGCATGAGTCTTTAGGTGATAAGCCACGTGACTGCATGAGTTATTAGATGCTAAGCCACGTGACTGCATGAGTCATTGGGTGCTAAGTCACGTGACTGCATGAGTCATTAGATGCTAAGCCACGTGACTGCATGAGTCATTAGATGCTAAGCCACGTGACTGCATGAGTCATTAGATGCTAAGTCACGTGACTGCATGAGTCATTAGGTACTAAGTCACGTGACTGCATGAGTCATTGGGTGCTAAGTCACGTGACTGCATGAGTCATTAGATGCTAAGCCACGTGACTGCATGAGTCTTTAGGTGATAAGCCACGTGACTGCATGAGTCATTAGGTACTAAGTCACGTGACTGCATGAGTCACTTGTTGCTTAGTGACGTGTCCGAAAAATTATTCATGGTTAAGTCACGTGATTTAACATCAGTTTATGGCTCCTTTGGTTCTTCGTTAATAAAATCGATTAATTTTTTAAACTTGCTTCGGACACTGCATTTCAATGTGTATTTATACGATTTAATCAGTGCAGGTGCAATGCTATGTACATAGGACTCTATAATATAAATAAATAGCATGAATAGGGACGGATAGAGAGACCTTTTTCTATCAGGCAAATCGATGATTCTCTGTGAAGAAATGTGACAAACATATTTCAAATGATCACATCCAAAGGTTAACTGTTGCTTGTATCGAAAAACGAATTCATAGAGACTTATAATTACCCTTGGATTGGGTTTAGGATTTAGTGCGAAACTAGCGTCATTCGAAATTTAAATTCGCGACAAATGAATACAATTCTCGAGTCTCCCGAGTGACCGAGAGATCATCAAATATCGATAGAAAAATTAGCACAAATGCCCCGACAACTATTATTTCTCCTTTCCGATTTCCAGAAACACCAAACGCACTCCATTATCTACAAGAGAATCTAGGATAGCTGGTGACCAAGAAAAGGAGAGCTCAGCGCCAACAGAAGCTGCTGCTGCTGCTGCTGCTGCTGCTGATGCTGAGCGATCGCGGCGAGGCTCAGCAGCTGCAGCTGGTGCTGGTGCAGGTGCAGGTGCTGGTGCTGCTGGAGCTGCTGGTGCTGGTGATAGGCTACGGGCCGCCTGCGCTGGTAGGGCGCCAGTCGGTGGTGGTGGTGGTGGTGATGGTCGTCTTCGCAGCCCGGAGAGCCGACGCCGCCGCAGCGAGCGGCTGCTGCAGGCGAGTCGAAGGCCGCCTGGTCCTGCCTGACCCGGTCCAGCATGCCGAGCAGCTTCTTGATGGCGCCCTGGGTGAACTGCTCAGCCTCCAGGTCCGTCCTGTCCAAGCTGAGCAGCCTGTCGAAGCTGAACTTCTTCAGCCTGTCGTGGTACTTGTGCATGCGGTGTGCCTTCAGCCAGGTCAGCAGCTTGGCGCTGTAGTCTGGCCTGTTGAGGATCCGGAAGAGTAATAGTAATCAATATACTAAAAAAGAAGTGTCTATCCATATGTATTGTATAAAAATAATTATTATCACATTATTTGCACATCATTTGGTGATCACAGTAGACCCGCAGCCAGCGAGGAGGCAATTCTGCCAATTTCGATGACTCCTGAGCACACACGCACGCAGACACCATACGCAGACATCCGCTCACACAGGTGTGTGCATCTGCTCAGACTTTCTCATCGTCAGGCAGTGTACACTCTCTCTGTGCCCTGGAGGTTGGCCCTCAAGAGCGTAAATTGCACGACAAGCCCCCAAGCCTTCTCTCCGAGGCGGCGTCCCAAATGAATGTGGCCTCGCTGCGGAATCGAGCTCAGGGACCTTGGTGCGAGAGGCAAACGCGTTAACCGCTCTGCCACCGACCCCCTGACGATCTGGAAGGTCACCCTTGAATAAGTTTTCAATGCTCAAGCTGCCAGGCTTTGAAGCACAGGCTCATGGAGTTGCCTACCCGGTTTTCGGCTCGATTGCCGATTTAGTCGGCGAAGTCGTCGGCTTAGTCGAGGTCGTCGGTTGACCGGAGGAGGCAATCGTCGACTGAGCAGGCGGCGACTTCAAAGGCTGCGTCGGCGCAGGCAGACGATGTTGGGGCAGCGGCAGCGGCAGCGACGGCGGCGGCTGCGGCTGCAGCGGGTGCAGAATTGCGAGACCTGGCGATCAATGATCGGAAAGAAATCCATTAACAGTAGAAATTTATACGATAGCCAAATGACCGATTATCGTGAAGGTCCACCGTACGGATCAACATTTTCCACCCTTTACGATGAACTAACTTTCAAATTCGCCCGACGTCAGCATCGTTGAATATCTCGACGATGCAGATGCTTAGTCATTCTGAACACTGTTTCGTCGTATAGAGCGGAAAATTTTAGCCCGATTTCTGCATTTTCGTAGTGTTTGATTGATTCAATATTGTGTGAGATGCAGAATAAAGGAAATGTGGGTATTTGAAATAAGACTTTGCGGGGAAAATTAGCGAGAGTATTTATTTCCAGTCATAAATATGTCCAATTGCGATGGTTACGATAAAATTCAGAACCGCATGAGGGGTTTAAAAATCAATAATTTTTCTGCTAGAAAAGCATCAAGGGAATTTTTTGAGTGACAGCGCCATTAAGATTTTACTCATCTGGGGACACGGAGCAGAACTTGAGTAAGATCTTGGCTATCAGTCTTGGCTGTAAATCGTTTCTTTTCCTAAAATGCATAATTTTCCATAGAAGTGGAGAATGGGTAAATTTGCCGAACCGGTAACAAAGAGGACTCAAAACAGAACCGCCTCGCGAAAGAAGAAAAGGCTGGATTTGATGAGCGCAGGTTAAATTGGGGCTAGATGAGTTGCCACGTGTTTCTAGTCGGTGTAATTAACGAGTTCGTTGGAGGCCTCAATCTGGTGCCTCCGCCCGCGCGGCTCGAGTCTCGAGACTGCAGAGGCTAATGAGCTCGCATAGCGTGCGAGACCAGCCTCGAGAAAGTTGCTCTCCGCTTTCGCGTTTACTTCTTCTAGAGGGAGGGATGGAATTGGGCGATTTTGTTGGAAAGGAAAGTGGGAGAAAGTGAGCGCGGGGACTAGAATCCCAGACTTCTTATTTTATTTGTTTCTCTTTCTGCGTGTCTGTCTGTTTGGTCATTTGGATCTCAGGCCCAATCAAATTTCGTGCCACAAACTGAATTCTAGGAATGTCACACCAAAGATTGACTGGAAACTGAAATGGCTGAATGGGAATTCACTCCCTGATGGAAAGTCACTCGCTGATAGCAAGTCACTCCCCGATAGCAAGTCACCCTGATAGAAAGTCACTTGCTGATAGAAAGTCACACCCTGATAGAAATTCACTCCCAGATAGCAACTCACTCCCTCATAGAAAGTCACTCCCCGATAGCATGTCACTCCCCGCAAGCAAGTCACTCCCTCATAGAAAGTCACTCCCCGATACCAAGTCACTTCACGATAGAAATTCACTCCCTGATAGAAATTCACTCCCAGATAGCAACTCACTCCCTCATAGAAAGTCACTCCCCGATACCAAGTCACTCCCCGCAAGCAAGTCACTCCCTCATAGAAAGTCACTCCCCGATACCAAGTCACTCCACGATAGAAAGTCACTCCCTGATAGAAAGTCACTCGGCAAACTCACCAGCCGTGGCTAGTAGGGCCTGCTGCTGCTGCTGCTGCTGCTGTGAGTTTTGCAACACGGCCAGTTGGCTACCGAGACTCCCAAAGTTTGCTTGGGCTTGTGAGAAATATGCCGCCGCAGCCGCAGCTGCCGCCGTTGCAGCCGATGGTGGCAGCTGCGCCAGCATCAAATGCTGCGGCGACTGCGGCTGAGGAAACGCTGCGAAGAGCGGATTCTGCTGCTGCTGCTGCGAGCTAGCCAGCACGGCTGGTGTTGGGTACAACAGCTGGGGTCCATTCATGGAATAAAACTGTAATTGCATTCTATTTTAAAATTAGTGGCGCTCGCTTTCTACAGCTCCGCCAAATATGGCTAAATTTGCAGTGGTTTAGCAGGTGGCTTAATATATGAAACTCGTATAACAGCTTCTAAACAATGCGAGACACTGTTCTCTCTGCCTTTAAATTCAACAAAAGCTGAATAGAATTTCTCAAAGAACAGCGAGCGGCACGAGGGCAAAGCCTGAAGAGGTCAGGTTAGGAGTGAAAGCTGGTTGGTTGCTGGGGGGTTGGCTAGAGACTGCATTTCTTATTGAACGGTCGCTCATTGGCCAGCCTTAACTAAGCCACACTGTTGACTCATCTACGAGGAGGACTAATTCATTATTATAATTTCACCCCCCTACAAGGAGGTTGTAGCCAAGTGGTTAGAGCGTCGGACTCACGACTTAAAGGTCGGGGGTTCGATTCCCGGCTCCACTAGAACAATTTGTGTCCTATAGCAAGACACTTAACTCTGTATTGCTTCAGTTCACCCAGCTGTTAAATGGGTACCAGCATTAGCTGGGGTAATTGAAGGTGGGTGTGGCATCGCCCAGTCCATGGACTGAACAGTTGTACGCAGCCTTCAGATATTCTCAAACGCCCAGCTGGATTGCAGCTTATTTTATGTTAATTATTTTGGCACAGTTTAGGCTGTGCTTTTTAATTAATCAAATGCTGCCGAAAAATGCTGTAAAATTACAAATGGAATTTTAGTGTCAACACCTTGAAGGAAGGAACTGCGTCACTGGGTGCCTCAGAAGGAAAACGGCTACACTGTTGTTTCTGGTCTCATAATTAACCTGACCCACGCGGCCATTTCATAGGTTATAAGTCCCACCTGAGTTAATAAAAAATGTTTCCTTTTCAAAAAAGCTAAAATTCTGTCTACAGTGCGCAGATTTCGCACCCCACGCCAAGCAGTGTGGGGCTAATTTATATTCGTTTGCATGAATTCTAGGATTCTTACTTTGTAACTCTGCAATTCTGCTTCACTATTTGGTGGCAGCATAGGCTGGCTTAACTTGCTTTGATTTGCATGCTATTATAATTTGCTAAATAAGTTATGACCTCAGAAGGGCTAAGCTATTCTCATGAGAGACGGCAACTAAGAAATGAGCGGCCACTTTGAACTCTTGCTGCTGCCTTTGAAGAGATCACTGTAAGATATTATTATAAGGATCTAGACTAGCCATTCCATTTAGACAAGATGTGCTATCCAACATTTGGTCTGGTTCTGTCATTCCCTTCATTCCCCTCATTCTGTCATCCCATTGTCTAGATCTCCCCTCATTCTGTTATCCCAATGTCTAGTTCTCCCCTCATTCTGTCATCCCATTGTCTAGATCTCCCCTCATTATGTCATCCTATTGTCTAGTTCTCCCCTCATTCTGTCATCCCATTGTCTAGTTATCCCCTCATTCTGTTATCCCATTGTCTAGTTTTCCCCTCATTCCGTTATCCAATTGTCTAGCTCTCCCCTCATTCTGTTATCCGATTCTCTAGTTCTCCCCTCATTCTGTCATCCCATTGTCTAGTTCTCCCCTCATTCTGTTATCACATTGTCTAGTTCTCCCCTCATTCTGTTATCCCAATGTCTAGTTCTCCCCTCATTCCGTTATCCAATTGTCAAGTTCTCCCCTCATTCTGTTATCCTATTTCCTAGTTCTCCCCTCATTCTGTTATCCGATTCTCTAGTTCTCCCCTCATTCTGTTATCCGATTCTCTAGTTCTCCCCTCATTCTGTTATCCTATTTCCTAGTTCTCCCCTCATTCTGTTATCCGATTCTCTAGTTCTCCCCTCATTCTGTCATCCGATTCTCTAGTTCTCCCCTCATTCTGTTATCCTATTTCCTAGTTCTCCCCTCATTCTGTTATCCCATTTCCTAGTTCTCCCCTCATTCTGTTATCCGATTCTCTAGTTCTCCCCTCATTCTGTTATCCTATTTCCTAGTTCTCCCCTCATTCTGTTATCCCATTTCCTAGTTCTCCCCTCATTCTGTTATCCTATTTCCTAGTTCTCCCCTCATTCTGTTATCCCATTTCCTAGTTCTCCCCTCATTCTGTTATCCCATTTCCTAGTTCTCCCCTTATTCTGTTATCCCATTTCCTAGTTCTCCCTCACTATATCATTGTTATCCCCTCCGTAATTCATCCCATTCTATATTTCTCCCCGTATTCAAACATTCAGCCAACAATGTCATTATGCAGTTATGGTTTATTGGTAATGAAGCATATTAGCGATCCGCTTTGTGCTACGCAATGCTCCAGCGCATGCGTCTGCCTTTATATCATGCCATTCCGTATGCGATTGTGCACGCCTCAAGCCGGGATAAATATGAAACAAAGGGATGCGAATAGAGAGAACTGAAGATGATATGGAGTGGCTGCTCGCGTAGCTACAACTGACAGATCATGTGACTGATCTGGCACGGCTGCTTGCTCAACACACTGAGCTTTCAGCTGGGTTCGTGTGGTGAAGTGCTTCTCGAGTCTTGTTTATATTCTATATATGTTTTAACCCAAGAATTAAGGATAACAGTTTTAAGGGATGCCACCCGATCTATTTTTTCCTCTAATCAATCAGAAAATCCACCTCTACCCATCAAATCCATCAGATAATCCGTCAGATAATCCATCTCTAAACTCTAATCTGTCAGATAATCCATCTGTAAACTCTGATCTGTCAGATAATCCATCTGTAAACTCTAATCCGTCAGATAACCCATCTGTAAACTCTAATCTGTCAGATAATCCATCTCCAAACTCTAATCCGTCAGATAATCCATCTCTAAATTCTAGTCCGTCAGATAATCCATCTCTAAATTCTAGTCCGTCAGATAATCCATTTCTC
This sequence comes from Macrostomum hystrix, assembly GCA_950097015.1. Lineage (NCBI taxonomy): Eukaryota > Metazoa > Platyhelminthes > Macrostomidae > Macrostomum > Macrostomum hystrix. Next base: position 830,833 of record CATNEN010000033.1, read on the forward strand.
CCCTCAAATCCGTCAGATAATCCATTTCTCCCCTTAAATCCGTCAGATAATCCATTTCTCCCCTTAAATCCGTCAGATAATCCACCTCTAGACTCTAATCCCTCAGATAATCCAGCCCTTCACTCAAATTCACTCTCGGATTCCTTAGATATCCCTGAAGAGCCTTCTATTCTCTAAAAGCTCATAGCCAGCATCAAAGCCACTCCTTTAACAGAGAAATTCTGAAGAGATTTGAAAATTAAATAAACCATGAATAAATTAAGAAACTAATGGGCCATTTCGCTGACCCCGAAACAGCACAATGCCCCGCTCTGTGAGTAGGCTACCATCTCATCGTCAACTGCCCCACCCCCTCCACTAACAGCCATGCCCCAATGCATCTCTGGTATTTTTGTTTTGTTCTTATTTAAACTCTGAGACATTAAGGTAATGCAATGATTGTGTTGGCGGGCTGCCGTGTTTAAGCTTGAGTTACGGCCCCAAAAAGTCTGAGACAATATTTAGACAATGGTAGCAGGAGCAGAAGCCAAGCTTTTATGCAGGCTGCTTTCATAGTTTAGCAGCTATGCGCTCTGCCTAATTCTCTGACCAATGCAAACCATGGGCAGGAGAAGTCATTACCTCTACTTTCGTCTCTCTTTGACTTTGAGTAGGAGTTATCTAGAAGAATTCTTATTAATAAACAAGACGACCTCCGAATTAGCGTTGGTTAAACAAACTGTATTTTCATTTTCTTAGAAATGCTTTGAAATTTAAATAAGAAGATAAATACAGCTAGATTGATAACAAACCTTGCTTCAGGCATTGTCTAACAAGATGACAAGTTTAGACAGCGCTAACTCGCGTACTGAAAACATAAAATGCTATTGCTTCTGATCCTTCAGTGGGTCGCCGATTCTCTTCTAATCCTTCAGTGGGTCGTCGATTCTCTTCTGATCCTTCAGTGGGTCGCCGATTCTCTTCTGATCCTTCAGTGGGTCGCCGATTCTCTTCTGATCCTTGGGTGGGTCGCCGATTCTCTTCTGATCCTTCAGTGGGTCGCCGATTCTCTTCTGATCCTTCAGTGGGTCGCCGATTCTCTTCTGATCCTTCAGTGGGTCGCCGATTCTCTTCTGATCCTTGGGTGGGTCGCCGATTCTCTTCTGATCCTTCAGTGGGTCGCCGATTCTCTTCTGATCCTTCAGTGGGTCACCGATTCTCTTCTGATCCTTGGGTGGGTCGCCGATTCTCTTCTGATCCTTCAGTGGGTCGCCGATTCTCTTCTGATCCTTCAGTGGGTCGCCGATTCTCTTCTGATCCTTCAGTGGGTCGCCGATTCTCTTCTGATCCCTCGGTGGGTCGCCGATTCTCTTCTGATCCTTCAGTGGGTCACCGATTCTCTTCTGATCCTTCAGTGGGTCGCCGATTCTCTTCTGATCCCTCGGTGGGTCGCCGATTCTCTTCTGATCCTTCAGTGGGTCGCCGATTCTCTTCTGATCCTTCAGTGGGTCACCGATTCTCTTCTGATCCTTGGGTGGGTCGCCGATTCTCTTATGATCCCTCGGTGGGTCGCCGATTCTCTTCTGATCCCTCGGTGGGTCGCCGATTCTCTTCTGATCCCTCGGTGGGTCGCCGATTCTCTTCTGATCCCTCGGTGGGTCGCCGATTCTCTTCTGATCCCTCGGTGGGTCGCCGATTCTTTTCTGATTTTTGGGTGGGTCGCCGATTCTCTTCAAAATCTGCTGTTAATTTCAATCGGATATTTATTTGTTTTTGTCACTTAAACGTTTTTAAATTTCGGAATGCAGTAACTTCTATTGATAATTAATACTGAGCGCAATATATGCTAATCAGTAGCATGCTCTGAACATGTCTTCATCAATTTCAAATGCTCGATACGGGCTTCTAGGATCGGTGAGTAGGAGACAGGTGCACTGAAAATTTGGCTCAGCGATCATTTGCACTGGCAGTCTTGACTCGTATCGTCATCTCCCCCGCGCTAGTTTTTTGTTATATAACTAAATTTTTTTCCAAAAAATGTATTTTTTATGGTTCCCTTATTGCCAGACACGCCCTCTTGACAGCACATTTTGATTATAGCTTTTTATTTTCGAAGGAAAAATATCACATTTTCCTGGCATTCAATGTCTGAAGACTTGAAAAAACACGAAGAGAGACTAAATGCACTTGTCTGCTCAAACTTTTGAGCATTCGATTTGCTAGTGTCAGTGGACAGATCTCAGTGGACAGATCTCAGTAAACAGATCTCAGTGGACAGATCTCAGTAAACAGATCTCAGTGGACAGATCTCAGTAAACAGATCTCAGTGGACAGATCTCAGTAAACAGATCTCAGTGGACAGATCTCAGTAAACAGATCTCAGTGGACAGATCTCAGTGGACAGATCTGAGAGGAAAGATCTCAGTAGACAGTTTCAGAGGACAGATCTCAGTGGACAGATCTCAGTGGACAGATCTGAGAGGAAAGATCTCAGTGGACAGATCTCAGAGGACAGATCTCAGTGGACAAATCTCAGTGGACAGATCTCAGTAAACAGATCTCAGTGGACAGATCTCAGTGGACAGATCTCAGTGGACAGATCTGAGAGGAAAGATCTCAGTAGACAGTTTCAGAGGACAGATCTCAGTGGACAGATCTCAGTGGACAGATCTGAGAGGAAAGATCTCAGTGGACAGATCTCAGAGGACAGATCTCAGTGGACAGATCTCAGTGGACAGATCTCAGTAGATAGGTCTCAGTTGAGAGATCTTAGAGGACAGATCTCAGTGGACAGATTTCAGTGCACACGAGTGAATACTTAATGATTCAATCAAGATAAAGCACTTAATTATGAGTTGCACTTTAGGCGAGTGAGACAGCAATTGGATGCACTCTCAACTTTCTCTTTGCCAGCAAGCAGCCGTGATTGCCACATTGCAAAGAATTGTTCACAGCGATGAAGCTGGGAAATGCGAGGCAAAGCAAAATAAGGCAGCTGATTATATACAAAAGAAGAAATTCAAAGTATTGCTTCCGCGTTGCTGCAGCTCGTCTAATTAAAGGCCAATTTTCGTGGGCGCTACTCAATTCTGCTGAATATGGCTGGGGTCAGAGAGGGGAGATGTTGGACGGCCTAACAATTTGAGCCTCTCCCTAATGCTCAAATCCTCAAAATCGGTGCGTGTCCTCTTCTCAGCAAAAAGCCCTGGCCTAGTCGGGTAGAGAGGATGAGAAATTTGGGAACTGGACAAAAAATCGCCAGTTAGTCTCGGCTGCTCATTAGCCAAGGTCGGGGAAAGATGCGATGAGCAGAAGAAGCGATTACTTCGTGTTTCTTACCTGAGCTGTCTTTACGTTGAATAGGAAACGTTTCAATTCATTAGTTCCTTTGAGAAGAAAAATTTTTTTTTGTTATCTATTCTATGCGCAAATTCGTTCCACGAATACGATTCCAATCGATCCCTTTTGTCTATGGTCTAAATTGGATCTAGTTTCCTGTTGTCTATGGTCTAAATTGGATCTAATTCCCAGTTGTCTATGGTCTAAATTGGATCTAGTTCGCAGTTGTCTATGGTCTAAATTGGATCTACTTCCCAGTTGTCTATGGTCTAAATTGGATCTAGTTTCCTGTTGTCTGTGGTCTTAATTGGATCTAGTTCCCTGTTGTCTGTGGTCTGAATTGGATCTAGTTTCCTGTTGTCTATGGTCTAAATTGGATCTAGTTCCCTGTTGTCTGTGGTCTGAATTGGATCTAGTTTCCTGTTGTCTATGGTCTAAATTGGATATAGTTCCCTGTTGTCTATGGTCTAAATTGGATCTAATTCCCTGTTGTCTATGGTCTAAATTGGATCTAGTTTCCTGTTGTCTATAGTCTAAATTGGATATAGTTCCCTGTTGTCTATGGTCTTAATTGGATCTAGTTTCCTGTTGTCTATAGTCTAAATTGGATATAGTTTCCCTGTTGTCTATGGTCTAAATTGGATCTAGTTTCCTGTTGTCTATAGTCTAAATTGGATATAGTTCCCTGTTGTCTATGGTCTAAATTGGATCTAGTTTCCTGTTGTCTGTGGTTTCAATTGGATCTAGTTTCCTGTTGTCTATAGTCTAAATTGGATCTAGTTTCCTGTTGTCTATGGTTTCAATTGGATCTAGTTTCCTGTTGTCTATGGTCTAAATTGGATCTAGTTTCCTGTTGTCTGTGGTTTCAATTGGATCTAGTTTCCTGTTGTCTGTGGTCTAAATTGGATCTAGTTCCCTGTTGTCTGTGGTCTGAATTGGATCTAGTTTCCTGTTGTCTATGGTCTAAATTGGATATAGTTCCCTGTTGTCTATGGTCTAAATTGGATCTAATTCCCTGTTGTCTATGGTCTAAATTGGATCTAGTTTCCTGTTGTCTATAGTCTAAATTGGATATATTTCCCTGTTGTCTATGGTCTTAATTGGATCTAGTTTCCTGTTGTCTATAGTCTAAATTGGATATAGTTCCCTGTTGTCTATGGTCTAAATTGGATCTAGTTTCCTGTTGTCTGTGGTTTCAATTGGATCTAGTTTCCTGTTGTCTGTGGTTTCAATTGGATCTAGTTTCCTGTTGTCTGTGGTCTAAATTGGATCTAGTTCCCTGTTGTCTGTGGTCTGAATTGGATCTAGTTTCCTGTTGTCTATGGTCTAAATTGGATATAGTTCCCTGTTGTCTATGGTCTAAATTGGATCTAATTCCCTGTTGTCTATGGTCTAAATTGGATCTAGTTTCCTGTTGTCTATAGTCTAAATTGGATATATTTCCCTGTTGTCTATGGTCTTAATTGGATCTAGTTTCCTGTTGTCTGTGGTTTCAATTGGATCTAGTTTCCTGTTGTCTGTGGTTTTAATTGGATCTAGTTCCCTGTTATCTATGGTTGCAAAATCTGAATTAGTCTAGTTCCCTCTTTTCTGTGGCTTGAATTGATCTAATTCCCTATTATGTATGGTCTGAATTGGATCTGTTTCCTTTTTGTCTATGGTCTGAATTGGATCTGTTTCCTTTTTGTCTATGGTCTGATTGATCGAGTTCCATCTTCTCTACAGCTGCATTTGATCTAGCTCGTAGTTCCATTTTGTCTATGGTCTGAATAGGATCTAGCTCTCTTATCGAGTCCTGTTTAGTTTTCTTATTTTACAAATTTTAAGTTCTGGATTTGGATTGGCTTCGGATTTTTTAGTTCAGAATTCCGCTGCGTCGCTAAATACAGACCCTGATTATCCGCTTATAATTTGGATTAGACTTTATACGCAATCCCCATTATGGGTATTCAATAGCTGAGTAGTGGGACAGCGGAGCTTATCAAGCAGTGTCGAGTTGCTTAATCAAGCCCACTACTTACTCACTCACTCTCTTTGTACTGAGCAGTCAAATGGGTCTCTTCTAACTGACAAGATCGCATCCCGTTGAGGCAAAGCTTAATCAGGAAACAGAAAATTATATTCGAAACGAGGGTATCAGGTTGCAGGGAAGGATAATGGGGAGAGGAAACCATACTAATAGAGATACGGAGGGCAATGAATATGTCAAGCTAGGCTGGGCAAAAAAATAATTCAGCTTCTAGGCCACAGTGCAGAGAAGGAGGCGGCAGCGCCGACACAAAGGCAGACTGCTGGAGCATCAAAACTCAAGGATGGGTATAGAAATCGATTGGCTGCTGAGAAGGGCTGCTGCTGCTGAATTTTTTTCTAAAGACAACTCAAGACCTTAAGACAATCTAACACACAATACCATTTTTGGACGGGTCCAAAAGCGAAACTAGAAAGTTCATTCTATTGTCCCTCATACCATATTAGCGAATTTCATGACGGATTTTTTGTCGCCTTAAATTTCCTAGGAGCAAGTAGGCTTTTGCATTTGCTTACTAGGCTCATTAACGTTTATTAAACTTTTAGAGCACCTTAAGTGTTCTTAGTGGCGTCACTTTATATATCACAATACCAATAAACAATTGACGTCAGTTTCTATATTTAGAATTCGAGTGCACAATTGATGTCAGTTTCTATATTTAGAATGCGCGTGCACAAGTGATGTCAGTTTCTATATTTAGAATGCGCGTGCACAAGTGATGTCAGTTTCTATATTTTGAATGCGCGTGCACAAGTGATGTCAGTTTCTATATTTTGAATTCGAGTGCACAAGTGATGTCAGTTTCTATATTTAGAATGCCGATTCCGCTTCTATATTTAGAAAAGTTTGTGTCTGAAATATTTTTTTCTACAAAAATCTTTTTTCTTGTTGCGAAAAAGCTACAACTAGACTAAAAATAGACACGCGCAGTCTTTAACCCACCTGTGCGTGACAGGAAGTGTTCGTTGACGAATCGAAGGCGGAGTATTTCCTGCTTAATACTCCTCTGGCCCATCTCATTTTGTCTGGCGAAATGTAGCCAGCTCAGTCGGAGTTCCCTTTCTTTGTCTCGCGCACTTTCTTCAAAGCAGAGAGCTGTCAATCGGTTTATCGAAGCTGCTAAATGTGTTGACTCTGGCAGGTCCCGCTACAAAAAGGGAAAGTGCCTGGAAAAGCCAGGCCTCATCACGTACACGCTGCAGCCATCTGAAAATTCCTTCCTCCTAAAAGCAATACTTGCTCCGAGGAATAAACAGAAAGCAAAGAAGAAGTCTGTTCATACCGCGTCAATATCGATTTGGAAAGCAAGCATTAGAAGTAAGCCTGATAAATATAATGTATGCATAGTAACACAGTTCAGTCTCTGACACATGAAAATGTGTATATTTACTCTTTTAGTGTAACACAGTAACACAGTGCTGCTGCAAAGTACTGATTAGCGAGTAGGCAAAAATAAAATATAGGCGAGATGGGGAGATGTGACGGTGGGGAGCAGCGGACGACAAATTCATCGATGTCATTTCCGTAGAATTTTCCAATTAAAACAAATACAACGAATTTAGATTTTTGCCAGCATCACAATTTGATTGATTGATAATTAATTCGCCAGCTCTAACTAACAATTGGCAGATAGACAGCGTTTAAAGATTTGCTACAAGAATACAGATGACAAAATAATAGTATTAGATGGGACTGTAATGGATTGTGAACTAAATCGGTTACATTCCTGGGGCTACAAGAGTTGGGGGAGACGAGAGGATATGAGGGTAGAGGGTACCAGGAGAGGAGAGGGTAGGAGGAGAGGAGAGGAGAGGAGGAGAGGGTAAGAGGAGAGGAGAGGAGGAGAGGGTAGGAGGAGAGGAGATGGTAGGAGGAGAGGGTAGGAGGAGAGGGTAGGAGGAGAGGGTAGGAGGAGAGGGTAGGAAGAGAGGAGAGGGTAGGAGGAGAGGGTAGGAGGAGAGGAGATGGTAGGAGGAGATGGGAGAGGAACAGATACAGAAGGGAGAGTAGAGACTGTTAAAAGTGAAGGCTTGGGGCTGGGGGAACACTAGAATGTTGCCAGTCAGTTGCATAGCTGTTGCCAGTGAGGGAAACGGAAAAAGCACAGCGGATTCCGTAGTACAAAAGAAGTATATCTTGCAGAAAAGGCAAACTTACTAGAAAAGCATGACGGTGACACACAACGAAGCATAGTGGAGGTAGCGATAGAGGTTCCCAACTCAATCAATTAGCGAGAGACAATAACATTAAATAGGACCGATTCTTGGGCATAATCTGCAACAACAAGAGTGAGATCTGGGACGGAACGACAGACTTCAGCCTCTGTAAGTAGTACTCGTAGGACGGTGCGGGCCGATCACGGAAATTTACAGAAAATATACAAAAGACATCGAATGTGAAACTATTGGCTAGTTATCTTGGGGTGACTGAATGGAAAATAGGTAAAAAACTAATTTTCTCTTTGATCTGCCGACTGCTCGAATTGAAACGCTGCTGCGCCTAAATAGCATACTCGACAATGAGCACTTTGGAGCTCTTGGCTAATAAAATAGCGTCTGCGTCTTGTTTTGCCTCACTGAATCAAAGTACCTTTAGAAATAAAACTTGTGTTAAGTCGTTGCCTACAATAGATTTTGTAACTTCATTTCTTTTAGGTAACTTTGATTTCAACCGAAGGCTAACAAAGACAAGAAAGTTGAAAATTAAAACAAAATCTATTTAAGAAATGGCTAGCATTTTGAGCAGAACAAAGAGGGACAATAGGACGGTAATCGAAATCCAGCTTGGTCGAAATTTGCGAAACTTTCAGAAACTTTCAAATAACTCGTAGCAACAGACTTTTGAACAATGAGCATATATAGAAGAGGAGCGAAAGGAGAAGCGAGACGAGAGACAAGAGAGGGGAGAGGACAATGGAGCGATAAAAGAGAGGAGGGAGGAAAGACATGAGAGGGGAGAGAGGAGAGGAGAATGGGTAGAGAGGAGAGAGGAGAGAGGAGAGATAAGAGTGGAGAGAGGAGAGGAGAATGGGTAGAGAGGAGAGAGGAGAGAGGAGAGATAAGAGTGGAGAGAGGAGAGGAGAGATAGAGTGGAGAGAGGAGAGGAGAGAGGAGAGAGGAGAGAGGAGAGAGGAGAGAGGAGAGAGGAGAGTGGAGAGTGGAGAGGAGAATGGTGAGAGAGGAGAGAGGAGAGGAGAATGGGGAGAGAGGAGAGATATGTAGAAGGGGAGCAAAATTGCTCCAAAAAAGTTTCCTGGACGGAGCAGGTGGAATGTAAAATTATGTGTCAGTGTAGAAAAGTGAACAACGCAAGCGCTTCAGTGAGTAGGTTAGCGGACGGAACAGGAAAACAAGTTTTTGGACGGTAGTGAGCTTCTGCAAAATGGTTGTGTGCAAAACTATAGGTAGCAAAATTAGTTTCCAAGAAAAACGGCGCGTTGCAAATTTTAAGCACAGCGCGAATGAGCCAAGGAAAAACACTGCTGAAAATGTGCGAGCCGATAATAGACAAGCAGCGCTTCTTCTAGAAGACTGCTTCTTTTAGTTACAGCAAAAATGAGCAAATTTGTGGTGGGAAGGGCATGGCTGCTAGTATTTGGTTATCAATGAAATTCACGATTGAAAGACTGACGCGGCGACGCAGGGCTGAGGAATTAACGACACGGAAAGGTGGAAAAGAAATTCAATATTTTGTTTGGCAACGGAAGCACCAACCGAGAATTGGGGAAATTGGTGAGAGATGAAGCAGAGGGTCAGTGTCGATCTCGGGAGTCAAGTCTTGCTGCTGCTGCTGCTGCTGCTGCTGCAGGCGGAGGTCGTGGCGGAAGTCCGTTGGCCCGGCCGAAACGATTCAGCCAAGCCCTGTGCTGCGCAAGCTTGTCCTCTGTGCTGCCAGAAGATGACTGTTGCTGCTGCTGCTGCTGCTGCTGCGCCAATCGAATCGCCGACGTCGGCAACGGCTGGGACACTGGAGAGGCCGCCGACGATGAAGTAGAGACCGAAGGCGACGCGGAGCCATGCTGCTGCTGCTGCTGCTGCTGCTGCTGCTGCTGCTGCTGCTGCTGATGCTGAAGAAGCTGCTGACTGCCGCCAACACCGTTCGGCAGCGAGGACTTCCGGTCCAGCAGCTGGCGAAGCGGCGCGGCTGGCGGCGCGGCTGCGCCAACCTTGCGCCAGTCGATGTGGTGCCGCGGCTGGCGCACGTACGGATTGTTGCCGCCGACCGGCGGAGGCGGCGGTCGGAGCGGCGGCTGCTGCTGCTGCTGCTGTTGCTGCTGATAGAGGTGTTGAGAATGGCCGAGTTGTTGGGACGGAGCTGGTGGCTGCGGCCGGTAGAGAAGGCCGGAGAGTCTGCCCAGGTCACTGTTCAGACGGCTCAACGAGCTTGCCACCGCGCCGTTGAGGCTGCCGTTGCGTAGGCCGCCACCGCCGACGCTACCGCCGCCGATGACACTGCCGCCACCGCGACTGCCGCCGCTGGCGCCGACAACTCCGGCTACTCGATCGCTGCAGGAGGAATTTTAAAGAACAGAGGTTCGAATTAGTTATGGATTGTTTGACCTGTTAGACAGGATTATAACCTGTTAGACATGATTATAACCTGTTAGACAGGATTATAACCTGTTAGACAGGATTTTAACCTGTTAGACATGATTATAACCTGTTAGACAGGATTATAACCTGTTAGACAGGATTATAACCTGTTAGACAGGATTATAACCTGTTAGACAGGATTATAACCTGTTAGACAGGATTATAACCTGTTAGACATGATTATAACCTGTTAGACAGGATTATAACCTGTTAGACAGGATTATAACCTGTTAGACAGGATTATAACCTGTTAGACAGGATTATAACCTGTTAGACAGGATTTCAGCAGTGTTTTCAACAGGATTATAACCTGTTTGTCAGGAATATTCCGTTAAGAAGGACCATAGAAACGAAGCCGAGGCGTTGTTCCGGGGACGAGGAAGCAAAGACCTAGTCACTGCTCATTGTTGACCGATCTCAGTAGAAACATAGCAGCATTGTACTTCTGTACCCATTCTTCCCCGAGTGTACATAAAAGTATTTTGTCCTTAGGCCTAGAGGTCTGTCTCTCCCTTTCTTCTCTGTCTAACGAACTGCAAGCTCAATGGGAAAATGAACTAAGTCAAAGAAACTGTTGGGGGGGGGGAGAGACAGAGAGACTGGGGTGGGACCGGGACAGACTGGGAGAAACTGCCTAAGGTGGCGGTAGCCGGGAGCAGCAATGAAGGAAGAGAATGCAGTGTGTGGGTGTGTGAGTGTGAGTGAGTGTGTGAATGAGTGTGTGAGTGTGTGAGTGGGAGTGAGTGTGAGTGAGTGTGTGAGTGTGTGAGTGAGTGTGAGTCAGTGTGTGAGTGTGTGAGTGTGTGAGTGAGTGAGTGTGAGTGAGTGTGAGTGAGTGTGAGTGGAGTTAAGTGCAGAAATGCAGTGCAACGCAGTCCTAGACCATAAAGCCATGTGGGAGTGAGTGGGCGTTTCGGATTTGGCAGGATTATTGTTACCTTTATAGTCCCTAGCCAGCAGCAGCAGCAGCAGCAGCTAGTGGCGGCATTGTCCACAATATGGGACAGGGACATTTTCGTGCACTAAACTGGTTGGCAAGGGATTTTCCTGCAGCTTGGAAGGGAGAGAAAATAAGATGACGGTGGAGCTGAGGTAGGGCACAGAAAACACAGACTGCAAACGCTGCAGCATCAGCAGCAGCGGCAGCAGCAGCAGCAGCGGCGGCAGCAGCCGACCCTCCGTAATTGCCTCTCACAACAATGCGGTACACAAGCCAACCGGCAGCAGCTTCAATGGCGCAGCTATTAGAGAGGCCTTCTCATTGTTAAACCAACTCCGCAGCCCAGCCTGGCAACTCAGCCAGCATTGCAAAATTCCACTTCATTGCCTTCATGGCGCTGAGCAATGACCTCTGGCCTCCGCTTCTAGTTTCTATTGCAATGCGAATATACTCTTGCTTTCAATCACTGCTGCTGCTGCTGCTGCTGCTTGCTTGCAATCAACAATCAAAATAAATTAAAACGAAAAAATGTTTCAAATCAGCAACAGCGTATTTTAGTGACGGTTCGCGATCAGTGCCATCCCGACAAGCGCTCTGCAATCATTCACCTCCGCCGAAATTTCTGCTTCCCAAAAATACACAGCAATGCCATTGTCAAATCAAATAGATTTTCATTCGTTTTTTTCCTAAAAATTCTCACGCACAGCAGTTGAGCAGTCTAAATTTATATAGACAGCACCTGGAATGACAACAAAAGGTAGACAGGAAGACAGGCGAGAGAAGATGCTCCATGAAATTGAGCTGCTGCTGCTGCTGCTGCTGCTGCTGCTGCTGCTGCTGCTGCTGCTGCTGCTGCTGCTGCTGCTTATCTGTCTCGCTCTTTTTGTTGCGACGAAAAATGCATAAGCCTTTAAGAGCTGATTTCACACAGAGAATTTGAGTCACTAGCTGCTGGCAGCTCAACTGCCACGCGAAATGCGATGGAGAAAAAATTAACTTTGTAGTCCGCCAGATCTGCCAACAGATTTCGCATCCTTCTCACTCCCTACCTCTGCACTTTCTACTCACAATCCCTTCTGACCACCCTTCTCACCACCCCCTATTCTGCCCTCCCTTCTCATCCTCCCCTATTCTGACCTCCCTTCTCACCCTCCTCTCTTCTGCCCTCCCTTCTCAACCTCCTCTATTCAGACCTGCCTTCTCAACCTGCTCTCTTCTGCCCTCCCTTCTCATCCTCCTCTCTTCTGCCCTCCCTTCTCACCCTCCACTCTTCTGCCCTCCCTTCTCATCCTCTTCTCTTCTGACCTCCCTTCTCACCCTCCTCTCTTCTGCCCTCCCTTCTCATCCTCCTCTCTTCTGACCTCCCTTCTCATCCTCCTCTCTTCTGACCTCCCTTCTCACCCTCCACTCTTCTGCCCTCCCTTCTCATCCTCCTCTCTTCTGCCCTGCCTTCTCACCCTCCTCTCTTCTGCCCTCCCTTCTCACCCTCCACTCTTCTGCCCTCCCTTCTCATCCTCCTCTCTTCTGCCCTCCCTTCTCATCCTCCTCTCTTCTGCCCTCCCTTCTCATCCTCCTCTCTTCTGCCCTCCCTTCTCACCCTCCACTCTTCTGCTCTCCCTTCTCACCCTCCTCTATTCTGACCTCCCTTCTCACCCTCCTGTATTCTGCCCTCCCTTCTCACCATCCTCTATTCTGCTCTCCCTTCTCACCCTCCACTCTTCTGCCCTCCCTTCTCACCCTCACTCTTCTGCTCTCCCTTCTCACCCTCCTCTATTCTGCCCTCCCTTCTCACCCTCCACTCTTTTGCTCTCCCTTCTCACCCTCCACTCTTCTGCCCTCCCTTCTCACCCTCCACTCTTTTGCTCTCCCTTCTCACCCTCCACTCTTCTGCCCTCCCTTCTCACCCTCCACTCTTCTGCTCTCCCTTCTCACCCTCCTGTATTCTGCCCTCCCTTCTCACCCTCCTGTATTCTGCCCTCCCTTCTCACCATCCTCTATTCTGCTCTCCCTTCTCACCCTCCACTCTTCTGCCCTCCCTTCTCACCCTCACTCTTCTGCTCTCCCTTCTCACCCTCCTCTATTCTGCCCTCCCTTCTCACCCTCCACTCTTCTGCTCTCCCTTCTCACCCTCCTCTATTCTGCCCTCCCTTCTCACCATCCTCTATTCTGCTCTCCCTTCTCACCCTCCACTCTTCTGCCCTCCCTTCTCACCCTCCACTCTTGCTCTCCCTTCTCACCCTCCACTCTTCTGCCCTCCCTTCTCACCCTCCACTCTTCTGCTCTCCCTTCTCACCCTCCTCTATTCTGCCCTCTCTTCTGGCCTCACCTAACAAAGCAGATACAATGGAAAGCACTGATTGTAAGAATAATTTCCTACCTGTCTATCTAACCAAAGCATCAGCTTAGAAAAGCAGTTAATGTTAAACAATGAAACGAAAATTTTATTTTAAAGAAACCTAAAATTCTGGAAATGATAGCAATCCCAGCTAAAAATAGGTTGAGCCGAGCAGAAGAGAGTGAGAGAGTGACAGAGAGGCCCCAACCTAAAGCCATAGCAGCCGCATGTGAAACAGAATGGGCCACGGGCGCATTCAAAATACAATTAAACTATTAAGCGTCAAAGCGTTTTAACAGCGCCCTTCTGGGTGGGTGGGGGCAGAGTTTTGTGAGAGGGTCAACGTCGAAATGGCCCGGCAGACAGAGGGACTCTTAATAGCTATAGCGACTCGCACGCACACCTGCCAGTTTACCCTTGCATTCAGGTAAGCACAATTGATTTAGACAGGCTGGGTGGAAGGCAGGTAAAATTCTTATTTTCCGTCTATCACTAGAGCTCATGCCTCATCAAGTCTCTGCTGCACTGTAGTCGCTAGCATTCAATTCGCAAGTTGTTTACCCACGCGTTTACGCTTTTTCTACGATTTCTAAGAATATAAATTGAATGGGCGCCATTAATATTAACGTGACAATTCAATCTGGTCAGGAGTTCGAATCGGTTGTTTGCCAGAGAGTTCCAAATTTCATCCAGCAGTAAAATAGGTAGCAGAATTAGCTTGGGTTAGAAATTAGGGTTAGGGCTAGGGTTAGGGTTAGGGCTAGGGTTCAGGTTAGGGCTGAACCCGTCCCCCAGTCCACGGACTGAACAGCTGTACACAGACTTTATAAGCATCGCGCGATAGCTGCGGCTGTACAACAGAGCTAGGTGTAATCTATATTGTAATATTCTGTAGATATTAGTACAGTGTTAATCCTTCGATATACTCAGGCTAAAATAGAGAATTATAGCTTGAAACTTTATAACAATAGAGTAGCTATGCCTGCAGGCAGTCTCCATACTAAAAGTTTTACTATTGTCGTTTGATGCAAGCTGAAGTTCACACGAACAACAACTTGGCTGGCCAGGTAAAATTAATAGGCATAGTCTAAATAGAAACTGCTTTATAGAGGCCGCAACGAGATGAATGAGACAGAAAATGTAGCAAGATTGAGAATAGACAGACCAGACTAGAGATCAGTGGCATTTTCGCAAACACCCAGCTAGATTTTAACAAAGGAATTTAATTTCATATGAAAATACTCTCACAGATAGGGCAGTGTATGCCGCATTCAACTGAGATTGAGTCGCTGACACTTTAATATCCCATTTCTCTATTTCGCTAATGCGCTACCCATCAGCACTGAAGGCTACTTCCCAATTAAAGGAGAAATCCCATAAATAACAATGCTTTTTCTGGAGCACGGCAAGAAACTCAATGCGAGTTTAGACTCCTAGGCAAAATGCGCCCCAGAAAAGAGTAGGGAAAAATCTGAGCACTGGCCTGACAACAGGACGTGTCTTTTTTATCTCATTGATTTCACAGAAACAAGAAAGGGTCCACAACTCCGCTTTTGTGTCCGTTAGCCCTGCGGTTAGAGCTTCGGACATCTTTACGAGAGGTCGGGGGTTCGAATCTCAGAATGAGCTGCGTGCAATTCTATCCCTTCAAAGGTAAAGAGCCTATATGATACGAAAAAATCGTAATCAGAAGATACGAAAATACAGGATGGCAGAAGGCTCACCTGAACTCAGCGCTGGAGTTGGTGCTGGTGTTGTTGTCCTCGGAGTCGGTGGCGCCGGCAGCCAGGCTCGGCATGCTCTTGCTCTTGAAGCCGCTGGAGCGCTGATCTGGGCCGTCAGCGATGCCGTTGGCCATCGTCATGGGCCTCTGGCGCCGTCGACGAATCGCCTGGGCGACGCCGCCGCCGCCTCCAGCGCCAACACTGTCAACCCGAATTCGGACTCGCTGACCGCGCAATCGTCGTCGTTTCTCCAGATCATCACCGTCGACCGCGGGGACGGCGGCAGAGGCGTCAGCGGCACCGGGGTAGCCGCGTACCGCCATCTGGCGCCGCAGGAAGTCCTTGGCTCGGGCGAGGGCGTCTCGGCGCGACCCGGCGCCTGAGCCGGCCTCCTCGGTGTCCTCGTCCTCATCATCATCGACAACCTGGCCGGCTGCTCGATCGGCTGCGGCGTTGCTACTAGCGCCGTCCTCATCCTCATCATCTTCATCATCATCCAGCCCATTTTCGAAATCCATTGCGCTGCTGCCGCCATTCTCAACCAAGGAGCCAGGTCGGTCCGCCGACATCCGCTCGCAGTTCGCTGCGAACCGCCGTTAGCCGTTCAACTTCCCGCAGCAGCTCGGCCTTGGCCTGCGCCAGCTGGTCCCGCTGGCCGCTGAGGGCCCGCATTTCCGCTTCAACGCGGCTTCGCCGCCGTTTCGCCTCCTCCTCGGCCTGGGCCGCCTCGGCTGCCAACGCCTCGGCGGAGCGTCGATGACTTTCGGCCTCCTGAGCGGCTCGCTCGGCCAGTCGCTGCTCCTCCTCCAGGCGGGCCGCAAAAGTGCGCTCCTGCTTGCGCTCGGCAGCTTCTGCCGTCCGCCTGCAGGCGCCCACGGGCCGCCTCCAGCTGCTCCGCTAGCTCCCTGCGCAGCGCCTCCTCCTTGGCGGCCTGCTCCCGCCTGAGCGTCTCCAAGCGCTGCGCGTGCTGCTCCTCCTGCTGCTTCAGCAGCCGCTCCTGGCGCTCTCGCAGGTCCCGCCGCCGCTCCTGCAGGACGTCGTCCAGGCTCCGCTCCATGCCCTGCAGCGCCTGCAGTCGCTCCTGACTGCCGCGCAGCTCGGCCTCGCGACGGCGACGCTCCTCGCGCTGTTGCCGCTCCAGCTCGCGGGACAGCTCCTCCAGGTCCTGATTCGTAGCGCGCCTGCAGTTCGCGTCGCTGCTCTTCGACTCGCTCGGCATGCCGCCGCTCCGCCTGCGCCTTCTCGGTGTGCAGCTGCTCAGCTAGGCGAGTCTTCACCGCCTCCAGCTGCCTGGCGGACTCCTGCTCAAGCTTCTTGCGCTCCCGGTCCTCGGCCGTGCGCAGCTCGGAGCGCAGCCGGCCAATCAGCCGCTCCTTCTCAGCCTCGAGCCGCTGCCGCTCAGTCCGCCTGAATCGCTTGTACATCCCGGCGCAGCTGCTCCAGACTGTCCTGCTGCCTGGCTTTCAGCTCGGCTTCGGCCTCGGTTAGCTCAGCCCGCAGGCGGTCCTCCAGCTCAGCCTTTTGCTTCAACGCCGCGCCGCGCAGAGCCGCCTCGGCCCGCTCAAGCTCCGCCTGGCTGAGCTGCCGCTCCCGAGCCAGCTTCTCGGCACGTTCCGCCTCCAGCGCCCTCCGCTCGGCCTCAACAGATTCGGCCAGCTGGAGTCGCAGGCGCCGCACTTCGGCCTCCTTTTCCTCCAGAAGCTGCAGCTTCCTATCGTCCAGCTCCATCTGGTTCCGGTGGCCCAGCCGCAGAAGCGACTGCTCAGCAGCCGAGCTCAATTCCTCGTCGACTCGAGCCGGCGGCCGCAGTGGCGTCCTTGGCGTTCGCGGCGTCCGACTGGTCAGCGGCTTCCTTGGCGAGCTCTCGTCGAAGGACGAGCGGCCCAGGTCGCGCAGGGTGTTGTTGCTCAACCGGAGACTCTCAGCTACGCTTTCAAAGTCGTGCTGCTGTTGCAGCATCTCTAATCCGAGTTGAAACCTCCTTGTCAACGTGAAAATCCGGCTCCTGGCGGCCGCCGGTCGCTGACTCGTCGACATCCTCGTCGTCGTCTTCGTCATCGTCAGGCGCAGCGGCGCTGCCGGCTGCCTTGGCAGCTGCAACACCGTTGGTGGAGGCGGTGGACGGTCGCATCTGACTGCCACCAGGCTTCGCCTTGGCATCGGGCGGCGGCGCCTCAGACTCGGTGGTCTCGGTCTCCTCGTACTCAGCAGCCGGCGCTGCGTACTCCTGCGGCTTCATGAGGCTCAGCCGGCTGCTCAGCGGCTTCTTCGCCCGCTTTCGCCTGCGCCGTCGCCCGCCGTCTTCCGTGTCGCCGCCATTGGCGATACTTTCGCTTTCGCCATCAACTTCGTCGTCGTCGTCCTCGTCGCCTTCTTCGCCGGCCTCTTCTTCATCGTCATCGGCGCGGCTGTCGCCGAGGTCAAGCAGGATACGGCTGCCGGCGCCGATTGCTATCCTACCGGATTTCGTTGCCGAATGATCGGCGAGGCGCGGCGTTCTTGCCGTTGTGACCGGAGTCTGCGGCTGCGAGGACGCCTCAGCGCCAGCGCCGCCTCTGGAGCCGTTCCGCCCAGGCGATCTGCCTGCGGCCTCCTGGATTCGCTGGCGCTCCTTCGTCACCAGCAGGCGGTAGTGCTCATCGCACGGATGCTCCCAGCTGGACTGGCCCGTGCGGAAGTTGAAATAGTACACCGTCTCCTCGGCGGCGGTTTTGTCCTGAATCGGTCTCCAGTCTGGTGGCAGCGGAGCTACTAGGCCCTCCCTGGCCAGGTACATGAGCTCCGGCTCCGTGTCCACATTGATGCCGATGGCGCGAGCGTAGTCGGCCAATTCTTCCGGTGTTGGCTGGTAGTCTTCGATCACCTCCTCCAGGATGACCTGATTGTGGCTACTGCTCTGCTGCTGCTCATTTCTGCTGTCGCTATTGTTGCTATGGCCGTTGCCGTCTTGGCTGCGAGAGGACATGTTGCTCTCATAATCGTGATCAGGCTCGGAGATTCCCGAGTCGAACATAATAGGCTGCTGCTGCTGTTGCTGCTGCAGCTCCGGTGTCGGGCTGGCTTGCTGCTGCAGCCCTGGCCGCTGCTGCAAAATTAGCCCTGTCGGCAGGGACAACACAGGTGTGTGAGTTAGGCCGAGAAGCTGACAGTTGAATGTCAACTCAACATTTCTAGTCAGATTCTAGTCACTCGAACTGCTCATTCTTTTCAAGACGCAACTTATAAGCTAGGTGAAATTAGTAAAGGACAAAAAAACTAAATTAATGCAAGTGTGTGTGAGAGAGCCAAGATATTGATAAGCTGGGGCGGAGAGAATATTAAAGTCTGGATGACCGGTTCTTTGCTTTACGGTTCGATAAGATATACAGTCACTTTTTCACTCCCTCACCGGCCTTCTCTCGCTAACTCTCACCGAAAAGAAATTGCTGGCCTTCTAATAAGAAGTTTGCCGCCTAATAAAAACACGCACATAGGTAACAAGTGCGTCTCAATCTGTATCTCACCCTCTCATAGGCATATCCACATTCGAGGCCGAGCACTAAGCATTCTATGAAATAAAAATAGCTTTGCTCATAATGCACGCCATGGGCCTCGCTCAAAGAAGAAATAAATCACTAGCCTGAAGTGTGAGGCTAAACTAGCTGTGCAGCAGGGCAAAAAATGGAATGCTAAGCACAACTCTAAGCCGAAATGCGCATAGCAACAGCTAAAATGCAATCAGATGGCTCCAGTTAGTAAGGCTGGGACTGCGAGTTGGAATCCCAGCTTGGGAAATAGGACACAAGGCTGTACATCTGGTTCAACATGGGTGGAATAAGTAGTGTACATTATTGTATTCTAATTGAACCGATGTTAATTATACCTACAAGGTGAGCTGGCGGGTAACGGCATAGAAATAGATTCGATTTTTTCTTTCAACAATGCCTAGTAGAAGAAGGCAGGTATTGGCAGGTTGGTAGGTGGGTCGATTAATAAATATCCTCAGTTGTAAAGCTCTAAGGAGTCTGGCGACGAGAATGACAACACCTGTCCGCTGTTGAGTTTGAGCAAACACCCGAGGGGTCACCAGAGGGGAGAAGATCGAACCCTATCGATGAGATTTCAGCGGGATGAAGGATAACAGAGAGGCTGATTTACTCACTCACTCGCTCGCTCACTCTCTGTAGACGCTCTCTAGGCTTGAAGAAGTATTCTCGGTGAGTTTTATCGCCTTGGATTCGTTAATTCTGCTGCTGTAGTGCTTATAATATGGCAAAGATTCTGCGGTCGCTTTCTCAATCTGGCACTATAGCACTATCCCCGAGTTCAGAATCTGCCAGGCTGATATATATAATAAGAGAGAAACTTGGGCCGCGAGAAGCAAAATACTTATTTTGAGCTTCGGCGGTTTGGGCGAGGTGGGCGCGCTAGAAGAAGATTGGAAAGACAAGACTGGGAGGCTAGAAGATGGCTTTAACATCGTCGGTAAGTGAATAGCTAGCGGTTAATTCCTCCGAGCTGTGTGACCAACGCGATAGGGCTAAGGCAAACAAACTCCTACGGATGGGTGGAAGCAAGGTCAGGCTGGGCTTTGCCAGCAAACTGTTTGACAGAAGTGAAAGACAGTGAGAAGGAAAGAAGCTAGCGCGCACACAGAGACACGAGCGCTCAGCCGCAACAAGAGAGAGAAAGAGAGAGAGAGAAAGGCATAGACGAGATAGTGAGGCTGGCAGGGCCACATAGTCAACAAGTGCCAAAATGCCTTCCAGCTCATTCAAGATGGCGCAGGCATTCGAAGGATGGGCAACTGCATCTCATCAGCGGAGCTTCACACAGAGACACATAGAGGGAGAGAGACAAGCGCAGAGAGAATATGTAAAACAAACAGGGCCAGGAGTAACCAAGGCATGATAGCATAGGCTCGTTAACACTATACTCCTATATACCTAGATCAGCAGAGAATACCTGATAACAGCTCTTTAACACTGCTCGTACTATTTTAGTCTCGAATTGAATTGTGTTTTTCGTTCTATTTTATGAAACAACAAATTTGTTTATTTCTCTGACAGAGTACGCCGCCTTACAATGCCGCTCACCCTAAATGGACTTCTGCTCTGTTCCTAGGGTTCCTACCTCCCTCCGCTGTTAAACTGTTTGTCTCGGCCATGGCTCGATGCTATAAAGTTATATTAGAAACACACCGAACTAATAATTATTACAAACAATCTGTTAAATTTTGTTAAAAATTTTCATGCATGTTGAGGGGGGTCGGTGGCAGAGCGGTTAACGCGTTTGCCTCTCGCACCAAGGTCCCTAAGTTCGATTCCAAAGCGAAGCCACATTTATTTGGGGCGCAGCCGCGGAGAGAAGGCTTGAGGGGTTTGTCATGCAATTTACGCCCGCGAGGGCCAACCTCCAAGGCACAAGTCAAATGTACACTGCCTGACGATGAGAAAGTCAGGGCAGATGTACACACCTGTGTGAGTGTGTGCCTGCGTACAGTATCTGTGTGCCTGTGTGCCCAGGAGTCAGCGAAATGGGGCAGAATTGCCTCCTCGCTGGCTGCGGGTCCAGTGTCACCAAATGATGTGCCATTGCCTGCAGACCTCCTGCAATTATTATTATTATTATTATTCATGCATGTTAAATCAATATTGATTGACAGTAACCTAATAATTCCCCTTCTCATCTTACACCAAAATGACACCAAATTGTTCCGAAACAAAGGATGAGTTTAAAGCACAGAATATAGATAGAAAAAGTTGCTGCACTTTTTGCTTCACAAATCCCAACAGTGCAAGGTAGATTGCAGGTGTAAAATAGCTCATTAAGTTGGATGGATGGATGCAAGTTGCTGGATGCAAGAGCTTGGGCCATAGAAGAATGGAAAGGAGGGATTCTAGGACAAACTTTTACGCAGTCTCCATAATCCACAAACCAGTATTCTCCATTATTCAGGACTACATGAGAAATAGGGTTCCCGCCCCTTCTGCAACTCTTTATTATCAATCCAAAAACCTGTATTTTTATTCCCCCAGACCAAAGCAGCCTTCTTCTTATCTGATTCCAAATCCATAAAACTAACACCCATATTCACAACCCAAACTCAAGATCCCAAAACTAGGGTGCTAAACTAGGATCCTCTCGGAAAAAAACTGTATAAAATTGTTTCCAATCGTATCTCCAGGTTCTTATTACATAGAACGAGCACGAGCCCAATTACAAGATTAAGTACCAATGCAAACTAGAATGCAGTGAGTACGTTATATTAATCTATCAGTTAAGAGTCAATCAGTTAAGGTATCACAACTAAGGAGTAACCTTTGTAAAATATTACTATAACTTTACTGATCGTCTTTGATGATTGCATGACAGGCCCACAGAAGCAGATAGAAAACTATTTTACAAGAGGCCGGCATAACAATTGTAACGTAATTGACATCACCCAGAACTGGTGGTTCGAGCTCCCGAACAAAACAATTCGTGGAAACTGCAATCTTATCCTCCTGTTTCCAACCATTCCACAGGACAGGCTAAAAAGATTAACTGTAATTTAAAATTTGCTATTAAAAATGCCTATGAATTTTGCAGGTGAATCGTTGGATCGCGGAAGCACACTCACTAGTGCTCAAGTTTCATACCTTGACAGGCAACGCTACGAGTATATAAATGTTGAGGAAAAAATTACAGAAATCAAAGCCATCAAAGATCGCTTGAAAGCCCTAGAGCGGGCAACACACCAACAACAAATAAACATGGAATACGAGTAATTTCTGGAGAAAATATTCCTGGTAATTTTGGAAATGGTGTCTGGTGTCTGACTATTTTTAGTTGTGTTTTTAGAATCAAGTAAGGCTAAGCGGTCTTGCTTAATTGCTGTAGAAGGCTTTAGTCCCGTCATTCGAGAAATTTCAATATTGAGTTGATCAATGACAGTGGGGAGCCGGTCTGTCCACTTGGTATAGTATTGGCCACTTTTTAGTTTCAGCTCTTCAGCTGTCTGCTTTGTGAAAAGTCTCTTTGCAAAAGTCAGATTGAATCTTTCAACAAAAGCCTGGTCTCTATGGAGCTCAGTTCTTCCGTAGCGTATTTTCGTATTGTTCTTTTCCATCAAGCATTTAACTGCCTCCATTAATTCTTTGCCGGGATCAGTCATAACGGTTTGGGCGTATGTGAGCGGACAGTTTTTGTAAATGTCTTGGAGGGCAGCTGCAACTGCTTCAGATTTCTTTGTCTTAAGTGGTTTCGCTTCTTTGTATCTGGAGGCAATCTCTATTACTGTGAGCTGCCAATTCTGCAGTCCTACTCACTGCACTACAGCTGCCAATTCTGCAGTCCTACTCACTGCACTACAGCTGCCAATTCTGCAGTCCTACTCACTGCACTACAGCTGCCAATTCTGCAGTCCTACTCACTGCACTACAGCTGCCAATTCTGCAGTCCTACTCACTGCACTACAGCTGCCAATTCTGCAGTCCTACTCACTGCACTACAGCTGCCAATTCTGCAGTCCTACTCACTGCACTACAGCTGCCAATTCTGCAGTCCTACTCACTGCACTACAGCTGCCAATTCTGCAGTCCTACTCACTGCACTACAGCTGCCAATTCTGCAGTCCTACTCACTGCACTACAGCTGCCAATTCTGCAGTCCTACTCACTGCACTACAGCTGCCAATTCTGCAGTCCTACTCACTGCACTACAGCTGCCAATTCTGCAGTCCTACTCACTGCACTACAGCTGCCAATTCTGCAGTCCTACTCACTGCACTACAGCTGCCAATTCTGCAGTCCTACTCACTGCACTACAGCTGCCAACTCTGCAGTCCTACTCACTGCACTACAGCTGCCAATTCTGCAGTCCTACTCACTGCACTACAGCTGCCAATTCTGCAGTCCTACTCACTGCACTACAGCTGCCAATTCTGCAGTCCTACTCACTGCACTACAGCTGCCAATTCTGCAGTCCTACTCACTGCACTACAGCTGCCAATTCTGCAGTCCTACTCACTGCACTACAGCTGCCAATTCTGCAGTCCTACTCACTGCACTACAGCTGCCAATTCTGCAGTCCTACTCACTGCACTACAGCTGCCAATTCTGCAGTCCTACTCACTGCACTACAGCTGCCAATTCTGCAGTCCTACTCACTGCACTACAGCTGCCAATTCTGCAGTCCTACTCACTGCACTACAGCTGCCAATTCTGCAGTCCTACTCACTGCACTACAGCTGCCAATTCTGCAGTCCTATTCCCTGCACTACAGCTGCCTGCCTGCAATATGCAGTACACCTGCCATAGACTCACCGCCGTGGTGCTGGAGCATTGCTGCTCAAGGCCGCTTGGAGGCAGCTGTCGGCATGCCAGCGCTGCCTCCAGTAGGGTCTAGAAGTATCCCGACAGCTGCTGAAGCTCTCCAGTCTATTTATCTTTGAACAGATTGGCGCTTAAAGTGCGCCGGACTTAATGGCGATTCTTTTAAATTAAAATTAATCAGTTCAAATGTTACCTAATCGATAATGATAAAAGCTCTACTTTAATCTCGATTGTAAAACCCAAAGAGATTAACGCCTTATTGAGATGCTAAATTTAAGCCAAGCCGGGCCACACTATATTTTAAATATGAAAGTGGAAGAGCGGATAGGACAAAATGACAAGCGAGAGACTGTTCCTTGCCACTGCGGGTGGCTGGGTGGGGCAAAAGCAAAGGGCTACAGAGGGAAATCGCGTTAGGATGGAGAGTTGAGCCGCTGGGGTAGGAACAAGGAAGCGCCCGTCTGATTGGCTGGGAACAATAGGCGGAGGCGGAATGCAGGGGTGGGCGGGCCTGTCACCCACCGCCTCAACCCGACCAAACAAGGGATGAGAGGAGGCTTCGCACGAGGCAGGGTGGAGCCTAGGAGAGGGTATGAGGTTTGGTACGGAGGGACAGGGGAGCCAGAGAAAGGGGAAGAGAGCAGGTTACTTCTGAGTCTTGAAGGAATCGGTGGGGGGGGGAAATTGACTGCCGCGCGCGCATGGCATGGGAATATTTTGTTTTTTTTAAACCAAAAAAAACTGCGCTACCCATTTTGAGAGGAAGGCGACAGCAGGGCCTAATTTCCCTCTTCTATTACAGATAATATTTCTGGCTGACTATTTATCATTCCAAGACGGGAAATTCTGCAGGAAAATTAGCTGAGAGCAGTCTCAGCTGAGCCCGCAGCCTGCAGAACTGTGCTGGGGGTGGAGGGGATTCAGATTATTAGAAACTAGCGTAAGAAGAATCCATACAGGAATAAAAAAACCTACTAAAAACACCAATAGATAGACTGGAACGCTTTCGAAAATGAGATTGTAGGCTAAAAAATTGTAGCGTGGCTAGGACAGATAATTGGTTCCAGAGTCAATCAAATGGAGTCAGCATTGTAAATGGCAAACTAGTCAGTATTTTAATTGCAGTTTATTTCTATATATTCTTATTGGCTATCATAATCGTAGGAGCTTGTTGCAGAGGCGGTGGGCATTTTAAAGTAAAAAAGACAGTTTAATTATCAACGTTTGCCAAAACTAATGAGTTGCCTATGTAGATGTCTAGTAAGACCCTGAGCTTCAACTCATGATTGTGTATGAAGTGTAAGCTGCCTCAAGCTGAGCAACATTTACAAGCAAGACTGTCATTTTTCTAACTCAAAAGTTGCCTGCAATTCATTTTACTAATGATCAGAGCAGGTACTTTTAATAATCATTTCAATCACTAACATCGACACTAAATTACAATGTTTTAGTAGAGTACTGGCCTACTGTTAGTAGAATAATGCGAACGAAAAAAACTATACTTCAGTTTTTAATTCGTTGATGAAATTGTAAAAAACGACTGCCTTTTTGAAGTTCTAACAAATCCTAACACTGTGCAACAATGAGACGAGTAGAATTCAAGGTTGTAGACTGTAATTTTAGACGTGGTTTTATTAGCAACAAAGAATTTTCAGATTCCTCTTGACATTTCATGGTTTCAATTCTTCACTTAATTAATTTATGTTATAACTAATCAAAACAAAAAGCTATGAAAATATCTTGAACCTTTGAGACAACCTTATATGACCATATTGCTTAGATTCTTTCTTCACAAAGCTTAAAAAATGTTAAGATCAACCAATTTCGTATAACAATAAGTTGCTATTAGGCTATTAAATTGCTATTAAGTTACTAAACTATCATGGATTTGTTTATCAAACTAGTAGGACTTACATTTAATTACCATCTAATTATTTTTACTTTATTGAATTGTAGAAAGCAGTACTAGAACAGCAATCCTATAAAACCTCTAATCCATGCCTTCATAAATAACTATATTGTTAAAGTTTACAAAAATACAAATTTCGTTCTTATAGAGAATTACAGGAATTGGTTTAGCTCTATTGAAATCAGCATTTTACTGTTTATTCAACTTTAATAGATTACAAATAATGAATAATGCCAATACTAGCTAGTAGCTACTACTAGCCACTTCCAAAATATAGTCATTATTCTATAAAACAAGACAATGTGATTTCTGTGGTAAATTTATATATGGCAAATTTGTAACATGATATATTCCTTTAGATTGGAGTAAATAAAATAAGTGGCTGCAATCCTCCAAAGCAGCTAGATTTAATTTTTCTACAGTAAAAAGAATTATGTTTATAATCCAAGTCACATTGCCTTTCAATATGAATAGCCTAAGAAAAATGTTTAAGTAATAAAAAACAAAGATATAAAATAATAAAATAAAACTCTGAAAACATTACATGAAAATATATATAAGACTATAGGTCTCTGAGCACAATCAATAAATGAACATTCACTAAGTCAGTGAAAGTACATATATATATGCACATTAAAGAAATATAACGAAAGGGAAAATGTTCACAGTAAAAAATATATTCAGTACTTTGGCGATACAATATCATTTTAAGAAATACAATAAATTCAACAAAGATCAACGAGCACAAAACCTATCAGTCTATCACTTGAGGATAAATATGGAAAGGCACATAAGGGCGCTAATGTGAAGCATTAAAATAGGATTAGATATATTATGCTGAAACCACACTCTTTTAATGTTTCAAATAAAGTGGAAAACAATGTGTAACAAAGCCAGACCTACGAAGAACACGATAACCATTTGATTTGATCAGTTTTTAATATCGCTGTCTCTTGTTTGTTCTCGGAAATTCCATTAGTTTAAATATAGCACTATAACAAAGGAAATGAGAGTTGCACAGAGTTTTCAATAAAATAATGAAAAGGACATTGATTTAATTGTTTTTACCTATACCTTTTCATTAAAACTTTCTTTACTATAATTACTTTAAAGAAAATGTTTACACGGAAATGATTGTTCCTGTGAAGTTGTAAACTACCACACCTTCCTTTTCGCAGCAATTCGACTTCAGTTGGTAAAAACATTTTCATTGTAAAAAAAAAAAAATGATAGTAAACTTCGAAGGTAAGTGACAGTAACATTACTATAAGTCAGTCAGTCATTCTCTTCTACTATTTATAACATATTTATGAAGTCAAATTTTCTGTGAAACGCATGTAGCTTATTCTTATTCTATCCTAGCGTTTTTCGGGACTAGACTTCTGTTAGTAAATTTAAATTTATCTTTAACATGTGTTAATTAAAGTATATGTTTTCGTACATTTAGTCCGTACAGTGTTATCATATAAGATTTGTCAAGCTATGAAAACAACAATTGACCCATTTTCGTCTTTTGTATAAACTAAAGTTTGCTATCTTGCACGACTTTCTGCATGAATTTCCACATTGTTAAATTATCATCTTGCTTGCACAAATAATAGAACTTACAAAATTTTACACTTTGGCCTTCGAAACAAACTTTTTAGTACTAAGAAAAAAATTATAATTTGTCAATTTCTCATGATTCCACTTAAATTAACCTAACTACTTTGTATAGCCTCATTTTCTAGCTAAGACTACTATGTTGAACATTGTGTTGACAGCTATATGGGATGCAATTTGATGATAATACCCTATGTTTTTATCTTAATTACTATTTTGATAATCATTGTGTATATTGCATTCATTGCAATTCTGATGTTAAGAAGCTATTTCGTGCCATTTTTAATATTGGGCCAATTATATCATATATGCTAATGGAGTAACAATTTTTTTTCTGATCTGGATGGGTGTAAAACAGTTTTTTAGTAAGAAATTTTTTTAAACCTACCATAAAATTTAAAAGCATTGTTGTCTATCTGATATCTATAACACATTAGTTTTAACTAAATAAGTGAACTAAAATTTAAAGCAAATGCATATTTTAGGCTAACTCTATCTTATAGGCCTAATGCTTAAGGTAGCTAGGGCCTATATTTCCTAAATAGTTAAGTAAAGTAAAAGTAAAAAATGCATTAAAAAGTTATAAATATAAATATAACTAAAAATATATACACCAACATATCACAGAGGCTCATATGTAAATGCCTAGCAAAATTAGCTTTTTAAGAGCTATCTCAAGATATATATACAAGTCATATATATGTCATCAAGATCTCGTCCTTTATTTTTGACCTAGCTATCCCTTGTGATAGAAAGTTGCTATTATCTATTTGTGGCTTCACTTTACTTAAACTGAACTATTAATGTTTAGTTATTTTAAAAAGTTTACTTAAACTTTTCTGTAAATTTAAGCTACATTTACTAAATAATAATATGAAATAATTCCCTTAGCACACACACACATGGATGCTGTACACAGGTATATGCTCACACAGGAGCCAGTGAGGAAGCAATTTTGCCCATTTTTCTGACTCTTGAGCACACATGGACATGGATGCTATATGCAAGTATATGCTCACACAGGTGTGTAAATCTGCCCTGACATTCATATCGCCAGGCAGTGTACACTTCACTGTACCTTGGAGGGTTGGCTCTCAAGGGCGTAAATTGCATGACAAGCCCCAAGCCTTCTCTCTGGTGCTATGCCCCAAATGGCTATGGAAACTAAAGTCTCATTTACAAAGGTTTCTATGTCTCTAGTATAAAAAAATCAGTATTTAGCTTTTTAAGTCAGTTGTAAAATTAGCTTAGAGTTTATTAAATATAAGATTTTTGTCATATAAATATTATTATTATAGTTACAATTCATTTTGCCATTGAATTAATAACTATTATCTAAAAATGCTTGTCTAGAATTCGATCCAAAAAGTACCATAAAATTACAAAGTAAAGCCAGATCAATGACCAATCAATCCACTAAATAATTCAATAGAAAATAAAATTACTATTTTGCTTTATATATGTGCAGCTTTGTAAGCTTAATAAGCTTAACTTTCAGACAAAAAACTTTTCAGCCTTGCAGTCGCCGAGCAGTTTTTAGTTGTCTTGGCAAGCTTATATAATTTAAGTATTGAGGCATGGCAGACTCAGACAGTGACACTTCAAGCTCTGCTGGCTGGTCCAACTCTGATGACGAAGACGTAGAAAATGTACCAGACTTGGCTGCCACTGCGCCACAGAATGGTCCCGCAGCTGCCGCTGTGGCTGAAGCAGTTGCTATAGCAGCGGCAAGCAGTAGCAGCTCCTCCGATTATGAGGATGCGGCTGCGGTGGCAGCGGCAGCAGCAGCTACTGCTGCCGTGGTGGCGGCTGATAGTGACGAAGATCGAGAAGAGCATAGCGGTAAGGAACTCGGCGAAGATGAGGAAAGCGATGACGACGAAGATGAGGGAGGCAATCCGTTCGACACCATCCGAGAGGGCCTGGACCGTCTGGCCAGCACCGACGACGAGCGCCGCTTCGTGTCGAACTTTGTGTCCAGCGACACTGTCGCATTGTTGTGCGACCTAACAGAGTTTCTGGACACCGAGCTGCAGACTTTTAGACTGAGCGAACAGTTCAAAGCCAGCGTGGCGACTCTCGCAGAGCTGGTGGAAGACGCTGTCGGCTCCGTGAAGGAGGAGGACCTGCCGCAGGAATTTCGGGTGTGCTGCAGTGCCAATGCTGTATGCTAGTGATGTGCTGCAGTGCCAATGCTGTATGCTAGTGATGTGCTGCTGTGCCAATGCTGTATGCTAGTGATGTGCTGCTGTGCCAATGCTGTATGCTAGTGATGTGTTGCAGTGCCAATGCTGTATGCTAGTGATGTGCTGCAGTGCCAATGCTGTATGCTAGTGATGTGCTGCAGTGCCAATGCTGTATGCTAGTGATGTGCTGCAGTGCCAATGCTGTATGCTAGTGATGTGCTGCAGTGCCAATGCTGTATGCTAGTGATGTGCTGCAGTGCCAATGCTGTATGCTAGTGATGTGCTGCAGTGCCAATGCTGTATGCTAGTGATGTGCTGCTGTGCCAATGCTGTATGCTAGTGATGTGCTGCAGTGCCAATGCTGTATGCTAGTGATGTGCTGCAGTGCCAATGCTGTATGCTAGTGATGTGCTGCAGTGCCAATGCTGTATGCTAGTGATGTGCTGCAGTGCCAATGCTGTATGCTAGTGATGTGCTGCAGTGCCAATGCTGTATGCTAGTGATGTGCTGCAGTGCCAATGCTGTATGCTAGTGATGTGCTGCTGTGCCAATGCTGTATGCTAGTGATGTGCTGCTGTGCCAATGCTGTATGCTAGTGATGTGCTGCAGTACCAATGCTGTATGCTCTGAGTATACTAAATTCGGACACTTCGTCAAGATCCCTAAAATCATTTTCACAGGATGATCTAACTGAACTATCGGCCCTTCTATCTTCGTACCGATTGGCCAAGTTCTTGTCTAGTCTAACCGAGGTAGCCAGCGGCCAGTATGAACCTGTGCTGGGCGAATTGCCTGAAGATTTCTTTGACGAGTACAGCTCGGCTGGAGATGAGAGCGAAAATGAGGAGGAGGCAGACTCTTCTACCAGGGAGAGTGAGTTTAACAGCTACCGATCATTGATGGTGTTTGAGTTGGGTAGAGTAATAGACTAGCTCAGGGGTCGGCAAACTCCGCTTCGCTGGCCAGATGCGGCCCTCGAAGCTCCCGAATTTGGCCCATTGCCCCTTCCCACATCTATTGTATACAGTTTCATCTTTCATCTTTCCTCTGTCTCATCTCTCTCTCATCTGGTGATAGAGAGTCTCATCTCTCCCCTGTCTCACCTCTCCCCGGTCTCACCTCTCCCCGGTCTCACCTCTCCCCGGTCTCACCTCTCCCCTGTTTCACCACTCCCCTGTCTCACCTCTCCCCTGTTTCACCAATCCCCTGTGTCCTCTCTCCCGTCTCACCTCTCCCCTGTCTCACCTCTCTCTTGTCTCACCTCTCCCCTGTCTCATCTCTCCCGTCTCATCTCTCCCCGTTCTCATATTCCGACAGTTAAGGCGGCCCGCTGTGGTATTTTATGTTCTCTCCTTGGCCCGCACGCTAATAAGTTTGCCGACCCCTGGGCTAGGTAGTCCAATGCTATTGCAACGCATTTTAATTTCAATTCCGCCTCAGGCTTCCGCATGCCGTCCACAAACGCGGCCCCGGTGGCGACAGCTTCGATGATGCTGAACGGAGACACGCCCGACACTGCCAGATCGTCGCGGCCCAGTGGCAAGCAGGTGAGCTACACCGGACTGCCGCCTGAGCAGCCGCAGCAGCAGCGGCATGCCTCAGTGCAGTTGCGCAACCCCAGTGGCCTGGGCGCTAGCAACTCTGCCTTCCGTCACAGCAACCTGGTTGAGCGCCAGGTGGCTATCAATAAAGATCCCAACGAGCCGCTGGGATTCACAGTGGCCAAAGAGTACGTGGCCCAATACGAGAAGCAGATGATCATGGTCGAGCGAGTCATGATGGACGGACCAATCGATCGGGAGGGCGTCTTTCAGGTAAGAAAGTAACTAATCGCGATGTCGCGAGTTCGAATCATAGATTAATGAAAGTAATTGTTGTCATTAAGCAAGACACTTAATTCCCTAGTAGTTTAGTTCGCCCAGCTGAACATTCGGGTGGGTGTGGCAGCCTCCCCAGTCCACGGACTGAACAGCTGTGCACAGCCTTTGGAAGCGCAATAGCTGCGGCTGAGCTAATGGCTGTAAATCTGGACCAATCGTGATCAATTAGCAATTTTGCAAAATTGGTGCAATGTAAAATCAGCGTCCTGATTAGCCTACTACAAGTAATAAGAATGGTTTTATCATTTTATGCAGCTACCTTACTGATAATGCATTGGGTGCATGACTGACTCTCCCCCCCAGGTTGGCGACCTGATCACCGAGATCAACGAGCAGCCGCTGGAGTCGCCCGAGGCTCTACAGCGCATGCTTCGCCAGCTGTCTGGCAACATCACCTTCACAGTGCTGACTCCGGCATTCAAGAGTGTCCGATCCGATCACAACACTGTGTACATGCGCGCCTGCTTCGAGTACAGGCCAGACTTTGACACCTTGCTGCCCAGCCGCGACCTCGGCCTTCGCTTCGCCTGCGGCGACATTCTCCAGGTTGTGAACCAGGAGGACCCGAACTACTGGCAGGCCAGGCTAGTTGGCAAGCCGGGCAAGACCAAGCTCATTCCTTCTCAGCAGTTGGAGGAGAAGCGAAAGGCTTTCATACCGGTGCGGCGGGACGCTCAGAATAAGCCGGTCAATGGTGAGTGGACTTCTAGATCTAGTACATGACACAATCTGAGCTTTTAATGAGCCAATCACTCTAATTTTTTTCCTTAGGTATTGCAGATGGTAAAATTGCACTCAATGTTTTGATTCTATATTTGATTCTTATTTTTCTTACCTTTAAGTGATAAAAAAGCCTACCGTTGCCCCATTTTATATTACACTACCTACAGTAATATGATAAATTATTTATTATAATGAAATGCGTGGTATTTAGTGCTAGAATACAGTTAAAATTCTTTTATATAGTCATTTTTAGTTTGAAATAGTTTGAAATAAAAGTAGTTTAAAATTAGTTTGAAATAAAAGTACTCTTTTGATTAACTGTCATAATTATTAGAAATAATGATTGGTTTCAACATTTTATGCCAATATTTTCACCGCACTACAAAATTTATTGATATTTATTAAGCCATGTATATTTTTGCTAATCAACCAATCACAATTGCTTTACACGCGCACCCACCCACCTCCCTTTTTCTTTCCTTCCCCGCCCCGCGCCGCGCCCCACCCAACCTCCGCCACATCGATCCAGCGGCCTCCTGCGCCCCGTTTGCAGCCGGCGGAAAATCGTCTGGCAAAGTCAAGAAGACCATCTTCAGCGCTGAGACTGCGGCTGAATTCGATCGCGCCGAAATCTGGACCTACGAGGAGGTGGTGATGTGCCCGCCGGAGCCGCTGACCTGCCTAGTCCTGGTTGGGCCGCCCGGTGTTGGCCGGCGCACAGTGAAGAAGTGGCTCTGTCAGCGCCAGCCGGACAGGTTCGCCGAGGTCAAGCCGGTCAGCAGCAACACCAGCCGGCGAGACGGCGCCGCCCACGCCTCCAAGGAGGCCATGCGGAAGGCCATTGTTGCCGGGGAATTCCTTGAATACGGCGACTTCCAGGGCGAATTAATTGGCGTCCGGCTAGCCGACATTGAAGCCGTGTCGACGCAGCGGGAACGCCGGACTGCGGTCATGGACTGCCTGTGCCCGTCCATCAAACTTCTGCGCAGCGCCAGATTCAAGCCCTACGTTGTGTTCATGGCCGCACCGGCTGTGGAGATCCAACAGGTACGACCTGTTTAGCCTGCTTTGCGTTGTGCCGATGGGTCATTGACCAGCATTTGCTGTGTGCTGATGGGTCATTGACTGCCATTTGCTGTGTGGTGATGGGTCATTGGCCAGCATTTACTGTGTGGTGATGGGTCATTGACCAGCATTTACTGTGTGGTGATGGATCATTGGCCAGCATTTACTGTGTGGTGATGGGTCATTGGCCAGCATTTACTGTGTGGTGATGGGTTATTGGCCAGCATTTACTGTGTGCTGATGGGTCATTGACCCCCCATTTGCTGTGTGGTCATGGGTCATTGACCCCCCATTTGCTGTGTGGTGATGGGTCGTTGACCTTTACTGTCCCTATGTAGAATCCAAAGTAGATCTGTCCTGATTTCCATGCCGCAGGTGCTGCAAGACAAGGGCCGGTCCCAGGGTGTGCTCAGTCGAACACGCACCCAGGAGGAGATGCAGCGTGCTGTGAACAAGAGCATCCGCATGGAGCGACTGTACCGGCCCCTGTTCGACCTGGCCGTACTGTGCGACAATCTCGAGTCAGTCTACCAGAAGATCGTCACCTGCGTGGAGTCCGTGGAGGCGAACGGTCGCTGGCTTCCATCCAGTTGGGTCAACGACATGGAGGACCAACCAACCGCCTGATTCTGCGATCATCATTTTAATTAAATAATAGAAGCGCAACAGACTGACACAAGCCATGCCAAAGATTGACTACAGCATGTGGACAAGTATGTAGCCAGACTTTGACTAGTGCTGCTAGATTTTACTTTTCATTAGCCCTGTTTAACCGTCATTAGTTGGTTGTCTCACTGTACTGTTTGTCCACATGCGGCTAAACTGCTGATGATGCTTACTAAACTGTTCAGATTTCATCATCTTTGGCCTGAATTTCAGTTAATAATAATACTTCTTTGTTGCAGCATGCTACTAAGAGTATTCTGGCATTGCGGAAGTGCTTAATGTGAATCTATTGCGCGCCAGTGTTGTTGAAATAACGGAACAAAGTCCGAATCATGGTTTTGCTCAAATAATGTTTATTTATAATCCCTATATGAAGTGTGTTCAAATTAATTTTACATTGTCCTTATTGTTTATTATATCCGCCCTTATGGCAAGCTTATATAATATTTCAATGTACGCCAGGTAAAATGTATCTATATGGCTGTGGGCTTTTTAAATTATTGATTGTTATTTTACAACGGCATCAATGGAAATTAAAACTTTGAAATAGCATACCGTGTTGTATAAACATTAACAACTAATGTATATTCTCTCTTCCAGTTCCAGGCTTTGTTTTACTCTGCGTGTTGCTATGTTCAACTTTTCCGGCTTTTTTAACCTAAAATTTTATACGCAGTTTTTTAATGATTTTAACTGGTCTGTTTTTTATTCTTGCTGTGACGGCTAGGACTGGGGCCAGTTTGTTATTTCTGTGAGAATTTATCCACTTTTCTAAACCATCCCGTACATTCCGTTAATGCTTAAAATTGCCTTTTAATTATCTTTTTATTTGTTCAAATGTTTTATTTAGTTCGCGATTATATAATCCCCATTTGTTGCAGTATTTTCCAGACATGCCCGGGCACTAATGACTCGCCAGTCCCTGTACCTGTCACCTGAGTACAAATCTGATTCGTTCAAGAAAAAACTGCACTCTTATAACAGCCTACTGAAACATTCAGCACTGAATCATCGATTTTTGTCGTGACTTAACTGTACAACTAGCTGATTCTCCATCGAATCCAAACAGTCCCATTGCCTCTCATCTGTGATGAAATGTAAAGCTCAGTCCAGCAGGCCTCGCTGAGCTGTCAATCACTTTTGTGTTTGCCTGGCGCTCTGCTTTGCTTCATAGTTTAGCCATTCTTGGACAGGCGCTTAACTGAGCACCTGACTGTCTTGTCGAGACAAATTCAATTGGAAATACACACTGAGCTGCGAGAGCCCCAAGCTAATAATGCCAGTTCTTTAGTCTTATTCTGCTAAACCAATTTGTATATTTGATGTTGCTTTTATGTCCATTGTGCCGCTTGGCTTGCTGACTGACCCAGAGGAATGAAGTGACTGACCCAGAGGAATGAAGTGACTGACCCAGAGGAATGCAATGACTGACCCAGAGGAATGCAATGACTGACCCAGAGGAATGCAATAACTGACCCAGAGGAATGCAATAACTGACCCAGAGGAATGCAATGACTGACCCAGAGAAATGAAATGACTGACCCAGAGGAATGCAATGACTGACCCAGAGGAATGCAATGACTGACCCAGAGGAATGCAATGACTGACCCAGAGGAATGCAATGACTGACCCAGAGGAATGCAATGACTGACCCAGAGGAATGCAATGACTGACCCAGAGGAATGCAATGACTGACCCAGAGGAATGCAATGACTGACCCAGAGGAATGCAATGACTGACCCAGAGGAATGCAATGACTGACCAAGAGGAATGAAATGACTGACCCAGAAGAGTGAAATGTCTGACCTACTCAATGACCCAGAGGAATGAAATGACTGACCCAGAAGAGTGAAATGTCTGACCTACTCAATGACCCAGAAGAGTGAAATTTCTGACCTTTTAACTGACCCAAAAAATGAATTAGCTGACCTACTCACTGACCCAGAAGAGTGAAATGGCTGATCACTGACCCAGAAGAGTGAAATGGCTGACCTACTCACTAGGTAAAATGTTTGCCTCAATTTTTAAGACATGGTTTTCACAGTCAGAACACAGTCTGGCACTCGCAGATGAACCGCTCAGAAACGGTACAAAAAAAATCGTCAATGCCGCCGTCGGTAAAAGGTGCGAACAGATTCGCGCAGATCTGCCCGTCGATGCGGCCCCCTGATGGCTCATTTGGATACCAGACCTCGCTAGCTATGGACACATTGCAGGCTAGCCAGACCCAGTCCTTGAGCTTATCCATGCCGGCGCTAGGCAGCTGGTAGCCTCCCAGGTAGTAGCCGTATGCGTTGCCGCTGACCCGCAGCTTCAGTGTGGTCAAGTACTTGGCCTCGTCCAGGTCGATCGCGTCGGCAAATTTTGTCAGCCCCGGCTCTGAGCCGCAGCTCTGTCTGGCGGTGTCCCAGACAACGAGGACAGAGCCGGTGTACAGCTTGTAGGAGGTGCCATAGCGGCTGTGCTGGTATTCGGGTGGGCAAAGGCGACCTGGCGGCAGGCCGGGCAAGGATCGCACATAGACAGATACCCGATTGGTGCAGTTCGGCTCCGCCTGGACTCGGTGGCTGCACTGGTCGAACAGAAACAGCTTGCACTGGCACGATGCCAGCAGCCGGAAGGCCTGGCACTTTGGAATCCTTTCGCAGTGCAGGCTGCACTGTAGCTCGCCGCAGCAGCCGGGCACCAGGCGGACGAACTCGGCGCGCACGCAGTCCACCCCGGTGGTCAGGTGGAATGCCGCCTTCGCTGGCTGGCAGTTGGCTGCCATGGAGTCCTGTGCCGACGCCGGAATGGCCATTAGAAATGATGCCATCACGATGAGAATAGCAGATGCCATCGTTTGCCTGTTGTAATTAATAAGAAACGTCTTTTAAGAAATTCGAAATTAAGCATCATCTTTAAAATACGTAATGTTATTCATGGGAATATGAACAAAAATGTAGTTTTTATCACAGAAAAATTTATCAACTTACTTTGCGGAGAGCTAGAGGGGATTAGGCAGAAAATTAAAGCCACCTCGGCTCATGCAGCCATAATTATACAATGGATAGACGGAAATGACAAAAACAAAATGCCAACAGAAAAAGTCTTCTGTTTCCTCCTGTTGCCTCTCCGTAGCCTCCAGTTGATCAATAATTATTAATGTGGCTTCATTATTCTATTTGCAAGCGTTCTGCCCTCTCTCTCATCCATTTCCATCCCATCAGCAGTCGTATATAATTAAAATGCGCATATATCATTGCTAGTATGATACTCATATAGGCGAACTATTACAATTTAGGAGCACCAGAAACTTTATGATATGTTATAATTTAATTGCATTAAACTATAATTATGATTTCTGGTGGTAACTATGTTGAAAAAACTTCCTTTCCCAGATGATGATGATGCATGTAATTGCAGAACTCCTGCAGACCTGTTGCGTCTTGTGGATTTCATATTGTAACTCTATGGCGGACCAATTGTTCTATTTTTCTTGTTGTAACTAGTTTATTAGTTCAAATTTCGTCATATTTCAGTAGTCAAATTAAAGATGAAACTTTCCGCTTTCTAATCGCACCAAACTCATTGAATTTCAAGCATGCAGTGAGGATCTATAGCCAAAAGTATCACTACTTTTTTACACCCTCGTAATTACGCCCGTAGATCTTCATAACTCCAACATCTACGAGCGTACAATTAATGTACTTACCTATTAGTATATGCTTCTCAGTGTGATGCGCGTGAGAAGCGTCTTAAATACAAAATTAAAGCATTGAAACTAATTTGACCTGAATATATTCTTTTACCGAAACAGCTAATGTGATTTGCTTTCTGGGTTTCCCATGACCTTTCCAACGCAAATTACTGCATCCTAACTGCATGCAAATGTACTGAAGTCGTTCACTCTAAACGAATTGATAAAAAAGCCACCTAGCAAGTAAGTTTTTTATGTAGTTTTAATGCATTAATGACCTATTCTTATAATTAAAATATCATATGCTAGCTTTGGTTTAACTCTTGTCAGTTTAAACGAAAGTTTTCTAAGATGCGAATTTCGCGGCCCGTAAAGTGCAACGTACGCTAGCTATTATCGGCCTTATAGGTATTTAAGCTGCTTAGGCCCTATCAGCTAATGTTGGTTCTTGTTGTTAAATTGCTATTAGTAATAAAATTAAGTAGAAACCCACTACAACAGAACCACTTTGCTTTAAAATACAGCTAGCTAAAGAGAAGAGCAACTCCTGGTGCTTGAATGTGCTGGAAAAATAAATCAACAATTAAGGGTTAACACTTTCCAAGCCTGTTTGAATCTTTTGTAGCTAAAGACATTATTAATTGACATTTTAGTATAAGTCTTGTGGTGCTTATTGCTTTAAAACAGATCATATGTCAAGCTTATGTGTTTTCCTGAAGTCATAAATTAGGTAGGCCTAGGTTAATTCTTATGTACATTTTTATTAAGAAAAAATATATACAACAAAATAACAACACAATTTTTTTTTCTGCAAGGCTCTATTGAATCAAAATTCATGATAATATTGCTTTGAAATGTAGAATTGTAGCTAATACTTTATTTGTCTCTATTTCTTG
This sequence comes from Macrostomum hystrix, assembly GCA_950097015.1. Classification (NCBI taxonomy): domain Eukaryota; kingdom Metazoa; phylum Platyhelminthes; family Macrostomidae; genus Macrostomum; species Macrostomum hystrix. The sequence goes on from CATNEN010000033.1 coordinate 868,671, forward strand.
ATAAAATTGTTAGTACCTTGTTATTACCTACTTTACCGGGTGCCAGGCATTTCGGTGACAGTGACAGGGCTTTTCGGTACAGTGCATTTCGGTACCAGTCAGTGCTTTTCGGTGACTTAATTTTCGGTACAGTGCATTTCGGTACCTGCTTTTCGAACGGTGCCTTAAATAGTCAAGCATTAAAGAGTAAAGACTATACTAGGCCTAGCTCCCCTGTTTGTATTCGTGTGAATACATATTTTAACGGTATATTTTAATGAGAATATTTTAATATTTTAACGAGAACGACAAAAAGACATTGCTGAAATACAATGTACTGCAATGTTCCAGTACATATACAGTTACAAGATTTTCCTGTTTAGTAACAACACTCAATGCCTTAAATTGTCAATTGTCCATGCACAAAGTTGTACGCGTCAAAGTCAAGTTGATTAGCAATATCTGTGGACGAAGTTTTAAAGAGAAAACAATAAAACGATAGGGATAGATGCACCTATAAAGGTCATTGCTAAAATACATCCAGACAAGATCTGGAACTAAAGAAGATCCAGGCAACCGCCAGACGTGTATCAGTTATTTTCCAACAAAGCGGCTGCAAGTAGCCAGCAGCTGGTTGACAGTCAGAAGGCCCTCAGAAAACTGTCTCCAGGCATTATGTATGTTAGCCTGCATTGTGTGGTAAGCAACGCGTTGCCTGCGTTGCAGGGCCCCCCTCGAGACGAGCTGCGCATTCATTGGTATCATGCTCGCTTCAGAGGAGAGCAGTTTTAGCAGAACGTAAAACTGTAGAGTGCTGCGCCCAGCTTTGGCATTCAATCGTTGGTGGTACCCTTCAACGTCATTGTTGGAACGAATGGCCCGGCCGAATACACTGACGTCTTCTGCAGTCCAGAAACTGTCTGCTGACAACCAGGTACTGCAAATATAGTCGCAAACAGCAATCAAGCGGGAATCGGTCTGCACAACCTGCAGGAAAATGTGGGGATACATTTCTTATTTTGAAAACTCATAAATTATTTCTGACTAATAGTCTTACATTGCTGGCTTCCAGTTCTTGAAGCATTTGTGACATATGGCAAGCGGGCAGATAGTGCAATGCCATCAGTTTTCGGCAGAGCTTGCGAATGGCTTCATCCTCAGAATATGCTGATTGCAAGCCAAGAGCTTGGATCTTGCGAAAGACTGTTTGCGTCCAGTGAAAGCTGCAGCCATGTACTCACAGGTCAGGAAACGTGAGATGTGCTGCTTTCTAGGCAGCAGCTTCAAAGTCCATGACAAATACAGACGGATGCGCCATGTCAGGCAATAGGTTCCAAATGGCTTGCAGCACTACTCTGTAGTCCTTCGACTTTTTTCCGGACATCAAAACGAAAACGAGTGGCACCTGCAGAAAACGTACGGTATATTAATATACATGTAGTAACGATACAATAAGAATATTAAAATAAAATACTAAAAACAGGCATGCACCTGCTTCACATTCGAAGCATCCTGCTCTGTCTCTCCATCAGGTCTCAGAAATGCGTGGATCCCCCAAAGCTGCTTGAATGGCTTCTTGACAACAGAAAAGGTCCCATCAATGTACCATGTGTTGGACTCTGCAAGCAGTTGCAACTGATGATCAGATGCCAGGACTAGATGGCGTCTACCATGTGACTGGACATCAGCCCTGCAAGCGTCAGAGTTGGTTGTTAGTGAGCAAAAATATAATTTATTTAAAAATGCGCCTTAAAACGTACTTTAGAAATTGTTGGGGCATGCCATTCTTGCTCATATCAACCTCAAAATCGAGTGTAGTGGGTTCTACTGGTCAAACCCGCTGTCTTGCACAATTAGCAGCTTGTGCTACTCGTTCTGGGTTCGGCAAATTTGCAGTGGAAGTCTGTGCCACAATATTTTCTTCCGCCAGTTGCATTGCTGAGGTGAAGATGTTGGCCAAGGCCTGTTGCTTGATGTTGCGCACAATAATTCGATTTGTGGCAGCATTTGGCACTGGCGAATGGCAGTGAGAGTTTTTTCCTTTGCAGAAATTTCCATCAGGTAGTTCGATAAGAGTTGCCATGCATGGCTGTCGCGCGCTTCTCTTGGTACACCTACAGTGCACAGTAGCAACGCATTGGTGCATTTGCTAACTTACATTATACTGTAAGTAGTATTACAGTATAATGTAAATAGCTAATTTTGTTCCGTGATCAGCTCCCATTATTTGTTCCTATTGTGCTTATTTTTAGAGACACAAATTTTTCTAGTATTGCATCAATCGAAATTATTGTATCATTTTGGCTTAGCAGGTTGTTTACCTGTGCCAAAATATCTACTACTACCACTAAAACTACTACTATAATTCAGCGGTACCGAAAAGCACTGACTCGTACCAAAATGCACTGTACCGAAAAGCCCTGTCACCGAAATGCATGGAATCCACTTTACCTACCTAGCTAGTTACTTACCTAAACAACCAAACTAGTCCTTTCAGCCATAATTATTTGTGGCCTCAAAAATTTGGCCAGAAAACCATTTTGGCTTCAAGCTGGTTTGGCAAAATTAGCCAAGCATAGTACACTGTGTTATCTAAAATAATATATTTTTTAATACATACTGTTAACAGTGATGCAGAAAGAATTTGACATTTAAAATATATTGTTTTTTGTTTGTTTCAATGTTTGGGTCCAACAAGCTTTTACTTTGACTTTATTTCTGTTATATATGTTAAGTTAAATAGCTAAGGCACCAGAGAGTATGAGACATACACAGAAAAAATAGCAAGTTTAACAAAGTGACCTATTGTATTGTGGTGATTTATCTTTTTTATCAATAAGCAAAATGCAGCAAAGACAAAAGTATGTCTTGTAGTAATAAAACAAAGAAAAAAACTAATACTACTAAGGATACAGATTTATGGCTTATCACTAAAACTGTCACACAAAAGACGTTTACTCCTAACAATAATACCCCTAACTAGTGGTTTCCTTGTCTTTTGTCTACTAAAAATCTGCTAAAAAATCTGCTTAGCCATCATCTTGTCTGCTAAAAACTTGTCTTTAAAAGAAACTTCATACTAAGTTGTCTGCCATAAAGACAAAAAATTATTTAAAATGACAGCTTAAAGTTATAAAAGTTATAAGCTGCAGTAGTTTTTATAAATTTGAATTCTTAGTATGCCCACAGTGCACTTTGTCTTGGAACACTCAGCCTACCCACCCCAGCTATCCAATAGTATACAATCAGTCATTACCCCAAACCCTTCTCCTAGCTGTTATAGTATTGGTCTTGAGTAAAACTCAAACACTAGATTTATTTAAGCATAGGTAATGAAGCTAAGTTCTATATTAAAACAATATAAGCAGCTAGCAGATTTATAAAAGCTATAGCCATTTATAGCACTGATGAATTAAAATTGTTTTAGTAAGGCAAAACAGTCACATAATATGTCATTAGGTCTAATGAAACCATGTCTCTTTCTAAATAAATGTATAGCAGAAATAAATTATATTTAGCTAATTGAACACTAATACAAGACTATTTTTTAAATATACAATGCTACATTATCTTTGTTGTATAGCCAATAGCTAATGCCAGTTTTCTATGATGATAATTATAGCAATTTAATATTCTATTGGTATAACTGCTTCTTATGTGTAATACATGACAGCAATTTTTTGTCAAATTACCAGAGTCAATATTTTTGTTTAATTAGCTTTTTATATATGGACTATCATGGAAGTGTATGGCAGATTGGTTGACATGTTTGCCTCCTCCATCAAGGTCCATGAGCTTAATTCTACAGTGAAGTCACATTAGTTTGGGTTTGATATCACATTGCAGAGAGAAAGCCACCTGTGTCTGTATGTCTGTGCTCAGTTTATCTGCCTGCATGTGTGCTGGGGAGTTAGTGGAATAGGCATTAAAAATATTTCTATTTATCTAGGCCTCACATGTACAGGAATTATTAAATCTTTTTTCATGTAGATACTCACATGAATAACCGAATATGTAATAAACTAATTATGGTAATAAAAGACTGATTTACATCTTCACCCACTGCAGAACTGAGCATCTGTATGTAGTCTTGTGTTCCAACCCGAACCCCATAGTTAGCAAAAGGCATGGCAGCTAACAGGACAGCACAGCAGAAGCGCAGATCGGTTAGTCCGTAACGGTTTCATTTTTTCTATCATGATTTGTACAGACTGCACGCAATAATGCAAACATAATTTTTTTAAATCTCCATTCCTAGGGCTGGCTCAAGGGTGGCGCTGCGGTTGTGGAGTCTGTCGGTGTGGCGTCCCTAACAGCGGCCGATCCTGATGGGCCAACAATGCCCAGAGCCTGCAGCTCTGAGGCGCCTGGCTCCTCGCCTCGGTACGCCCTGTCGCTGGGGTCCGGTCTAAAAATTCGTCTGACAATGCAGCGCGAGGCAGTCGAATACGATTGCAAAGACGGTATGCGTTATTACCTTGAATTGTTGTGGCACTGTGTCAATCGCCACCTTTTACAGTAGAAATGCCACGGTGGTATGGAAATACACACATTCTTCTTTTTTCATTTTCTGAAATTCTGAAATTATCTGAAACTATCTGAAATTTAGATTCAGATAATGGACTTTCACGAAAATTGGCGATTCGCGAATAAGGCAGATGGTATTTGAAATGCCGCCGTGGTCCCTCCCCAGGGTGAAAACTAGATTTGTCTGTCTACTGTTCAACCCAACCTTGTAGAAGCTGGGCTAGCAGAAAATTTAGATGCAGCTCCGGTTGCAGCAGCAGCAGAATCGTCGGCAGCTGTTGCAACATCGCTGATATTAGAATCTGATGGCGAAGAGCTGCTAGAAGAGGAAGGCGACAGTGACTATGATCAAATAGACGACATTGCTACTGTGTCAACGTGGCAGCCTCAGCAGCAGCAGTCGCCCCCTCCCTCGCCGACGCGTCGCTATACAGTGGAAATTGCGTACAGAGCTGACGACAAGCATCAAGAAGCGCCGTTGTCAGTGCTAGTTGGCTCAGCAGATCTTGCTGACTGTTCAAACATGGCGAACATTGTCCAACGATTAACGCCAATTGCCACCGTGCCTTTCGAGTCGGCTAAGGCAACGGCTGAGTCGCATTTGCTGACAATTCGCGGCCTCGGTTTCGCCGATTTGGTTGAACGTCTACACGAGCGTCGCATTGGCCTAATAGCCGAAGCCAGTTACGGCGAGGGCGACGGTGGACAAGTCGGTATGGCAGATTCTCCCTCGCCGCTTCTGCTGCTGCCGGCCGCGCGACTGCCCTGGGCCTCACTCGGTGTGCACCGCCTGCCAGCTTCGGCCACTCAAACGGCTACGCCCGACTTCGCCTCCTCGTTGCCGGACTGGTGGCGAGCCTCCGACGGACCGGACGGCGACGTCAATTTGAACAGCCTGCGCCGGGTGAGTGACAACTTTTGCCCGTCCGTATCTGCACCTTTGCTTTTTTAGAAGAAGTCAGTTAAAAGTGCAAATATGTTTGCCAACTCGACAACTTTTAATAAAATTTCAGAGCGACATCTTCAGGCAACAATTTGGCAACTAGATGAAACAGCAGGCAGCTGTGCACTATAGGCCATACAAAATAATCTTGTTGCATCAAAAATGTAACCTTTGCAGCCTATTTCATTGAAATTTTAAACAGCCTAGTTAGGTAAAGAAATACTTATTCAATTTCTGTACATATTAATTTTTGACGCTGCTTAAGCACTGTTACGAAGATGCATAAAGCATTAATTTTATAAAAATTTTATTAACACAATACTAACATATTTAATATATACATTTTCCTGTGCTGAATGAAGTTCGCGATATTTTTTGTAGATACAGTATTTGAGAATTATTGACCTCTGCGAACTGTTTAACAGTTCAAATATGCGTGTGATCGATTAAGTTGAATAGTTATTTATGCAGTTGTCTTTTGCGTTTCAATATCTATCTGAACTACTGTTTTTTAGCTTACAAAGTTTTACTGTAAATATTAGCCAAAAACTTGAATTTTGTGTATTTATCCGTCTAAATAAATAATATATATATATATATACTGATTACCCGCGAGCGTAAAAAGGCGATAAATATTAACTTGTGTAAGTTGTTTGTTTGTCTGTATGATTCAATTAAAGATGACGTTTTGTACCATGGAGTAAAAAACATTGACATATAACCAAGTGTGCGTAAACGTCTCAAGCTCGTGTATAGTTTATGGCCCAAAGGCCATCAAAGAAATAGATTGAAGTGTGCAGTAAATTCCGCAACTGTGCGGTAAATGACATGACTATGTGGGACATGGCTGCCCCACTTGATCTCCGTGCCATCCCTCTTCTGAGCTACTATGCAGTAAATCCCAGACGGGTATTGTCTATGGGTCGAAGGAGCTGGTCTTGCGCACACACACTTGGTCATAAATCAATGATATAGTAATAAACGGCTATGAGTGCTGCAATGTTTTTAAAACTTTGCAGTACGAATAGCCGTTTATCACTGGCATTGTATACTTTTGGACCACAGACAGTTGGGGCGTGCAACAATCAGTCTCACGGAGCGGATATAGCCAGCGGTCTCGCGGGGCGTGCAGCAATCGATTATTTTGTCGATTGGTGCACGCCCGAAATGTCTATGGTCCAAAAGTAGACCGCCTGACTTAGGGCAGCAAGAGAACTCAGTTTGGGGAAGGCTGTAAGACAGCGAGACGAGCCGTGGCATTACCGGGCTGCCTAGAACCATATGTCCAAGAACGGCACCGTCAGTCGACGCGTCTAACTGTGCGAAGTAACTATACCCCGAAGTAACTATACCTGTGAGATTATCGTGTATCTAAAGCGTTGCTGTTTAAATGTTTTCCAGTTCGTGTTACAATTGGTGGTGAAATATAACTGTGGCTTCAGACCCCGCATAGTGTGGGCGAAATAATCCGAGCTGGCGGGGTTCGGGACATAGACAGTAAAGGCGTGCAACAATCAGGCTTCATTGGTGGCTGGGAAAAAACCCCTCCAAAAGTGTACAATGCACTTATGCTAGGCTTCCTAGTGCGTAAATCTACCATTTAGACATTCAAAACGATAATGGGTATGGATTTAACTATCCTCTAAGTAAACCTCGCCGCTTGAGAACATAGACGTTTGGACAACCAAAACGAGAATGAATTCAGACACTCGGAAGAAAATTCACCCTTTCGACCATAGACTAGAGACAACCAAAATGATATAATTCGGAAGAGAAAGCTGAAAAACTCCCTTGCCTTGCTCTCCGCCTATTTGGTTTTCTCTCGCTTCTTTGCTATTTCTTGTTACTGTTTTCAAATACCCCCACCAATATCCCCAGTCGACAGGCAACGCTTGGTGTCTGCTATAGAGCAAGGGGCAACACTAAAAGCCGCAGCAGCCATCCTTTAAGTGCTGATTGCAACTGCATATAGAATTATGCGAAGCATTACCAAAAATTGGTAAAAAGGAGACGTGCAAAAATAACTAAAAACTGTAAAAATTATGTTTGACTGCTTGATCGTTAGATCGTCTTGCCTTCACTAATTCTCGTTTTGATTGCCCCTTTCTCATTTTGAATGTCCTTAACTCTATGGCCGAATAGCTGAGCTGCACGCAGGAGGCCCTATCCGATAGCATGAGACCACTGAGACATGTTATCGATTAGAATGTCCAAACTGTCATTTAGATTGACAATCGCGATGCTTAATGAACCCAATAGTAAACAAATCACGGTACATTATTGCTTGCTGGATTAAATACCGCAGTAAGAAGTTATATTTAGGAGCATTATAATAATAGGACAAAGCGCAAATGCTGTCATAGAAAAAACCTCTACGTAGCTGAATACTATAGAGGGTTTATGAGGCGGAGGGGAAGACAGGCAATAAGTAAAATCGAAGCGAAGGATAATAAAACTTAATGCGAGTTTTTCTTTCACAACTTCTTAGTTACAAACAATATTATTCATTCTTGACTGCTTCATAGTCCTGAATTAATATGCGTGATGATCCGACAAAGCATACAAATAAAATATAAATATGATAGATGGGAAAACATGTTTCTGAGTTGTTAAGGAACTCAGACACTCGACTCCTTTAAACTCATGCTGGCTGGCGGGCGGGCCATCCTTGCTGAACTGCCCTGAATTCCACCCGATGGAGAGTTTTTTTGATAGGCCAATTTAGCCGCAGGTCGAGAATTCTGCTGCTGGGAATGCGCCGGCTGCTGCTGGGAATGCGCCGGCTGCTGCTGGGAATGCGCCGGCTGCTGCTGGGAATGTGCCGGTTGCTGCTGGGCATGCGCCGGCTGCTGCTGGGAATGCGCCGGCTGCTGAGAAAGCGCCAGCTGCTGCTGATAATGCTCCGGCTGTTGCTGCAGTTGACCACCCGAACGCAGAGCGCGTGGTGGAAGGACAGGAGCGACGCCGCCAACGGATGTATTCGTTTCCTGATGCAACTGAGGGATCAGGCCTTCCAGAGCGGTCAAAATTTCTGCCCTTGTAGTTGGCGGGAATTTCATTGACAGCAGGCGACTGACGGCCGTTTCCGCATTCAGCAGGTCGATTAGAAGTCGCCGCAGCTGCTTCTCAGACTTTGAATCGGATTCATCGCTGTTGTCGTTTTCTGACCCTGAACTCAGTTGCAGCAGGTACTCCTTTGTGCCATAAGCATCATTAGCTGCCACATAGCCCATTTGCTTTAGCACTTCGTCAATTGCTTCAAGTCTGCTCAGCGTGTGAACAAAAAATCCAGTGCAAGTTTGCAGCCTGGACTGCTCCTGTTTCCATGGAAACATCAGCAGGTTAAACGTCAGCTGGGCAAGACTGACCAGTGCAGCTTGCATGGCTAGCAGGCCGTTAGTATTGACGTTTCGCTGTAGGAACTGCAACATGAAATCATTGCGCAAAGTTAACTTGACCTGCGTTTGCATCCATGCAGCAGCAGCCGCGTGCATCTGTGGCCATTGGCCTGGCCAGTCTTGTAGCCGGTCTGTTGGTTTCCACAGCTGCTGCTGGTCATTTGGCAGCTCTGCCATGCTGCAATTTTTTTTTAATTTACTTGTTAATATCTTGCAATCTCAACTGTGACTGTAAAAAAAGATGATTTTAAGTGATTTTATAGATTTCATGAACACTTAAAATTTTAGTTACTTTACTAAGTTTACTTTACCAAAAGATGTGAAGTGTGAAATTAAAGCAAAGAACTCCATTAAAATAATTCATTGAATGAAGCAGTCATGACAGTTTCTTTTTTCTAACAGACCCATGAGAAATAGCAATAGATAGCAATGATCATAAAAATATGCTAAGCATCTATATTTACATAATATTTTGCATATATGTAATTAACAAAAAAGCAACTATAAACAATAGCCTTTGAAATAAAAAACATTGGAATCCAACCTTTTTTATTTTAATAGTTTTTCATATACAACATCAATTGCATCATTCTAGTTTACTTACTAGTTTAATTGTACAATGTAAAGTTTTAAGTACAAAAGTATATATTTATTACAGATCAAGTGCAGATCAAGAAAAATGTATAATTGGCTTTTTAGTATATTTACAAAATAAATAGACACATTAACTCCCATTTTAAAAGATTACCTGTGTAATCAAAAGTTAATATATATTTTATGTTTTTTTAATTAGGATTGACAATAAAAAATGTAACCACTTCTTAACTCTAAAAACTTTTTTTCATATTTCTAATAAATAGCAAACTATCAAAAAAAGAAGCACTAGTGTTCAGGTATATTTTTTAATAACTATTAATAAAAACAAGCAAACAATATCATATTAATTGTTTTAGAAAGGCTTATCAATGTATCCGTTAATTTCACTGTGATCCAACACTCTTATTAGGGCGTATCTATTTTAAATATTGTCCTTAAGCGATGAAAGCTACGAAATCGATCTGTATGCCAAGTTTATAGTTTTTAAACGCACGCAAAACGTTGAATTGACACTTACAAGTGACAAATAATGACATACTTTTCAAAAAGGTCACAAAAAAATTTTTTCTAACGGCCGGTGAGTGAGTAATTCTTTAATCAGGTTCCACGAAAACAATTATGTTAAATATGTTATGTTATGGTATTTAATTATTTGGCGCGCTGCAATATTCTATCAAAAAAGATTGCTTTGAGGCTTCAATGTGGCCTCAGTAAAAATATTTCGTTTTACTAACTATTATTAACTCTGGGTTTATAGATTTAGTTTAAACAACTGTTACTACATCACAACAACTCGCGGCAATTTAGTTTGTAAATATAGCACTATTTTCCTGCTTATTTCGATTCTGCTTCTTGACTTAAAAAATAATAAGTCAAAGAGAGTGATAACAATTTAACAAAAAGCACTTTCGTGGTGTCAATAAGCGAATTATCACTTTGCTAATATTTTCAGCAACTATTGCCTAAGGTTACCTTTCTAGTCATTAGACTATTATCTGTAGCTAAATCATTCCAATAAAAAGTTTGTGTCGTTTTCTTTTGTATTACCAATGCACTGAGGAGAAAATTTCATTAAAGTTTTCGTTTGATTCAATTTCTTTTTGGCAGCTTTTGAAGCCGAAGTAAATTATTCATAGTTGTTACCAATCAAAATCTCTTGTGTTGCGTATAGCTTTCTACAGCTTTACCCACAAGCTATAGACTTAGTGCATCGTGTATCACGTTTCATCGTTAGTGTAGTCCAGAATTTTTTTGCAGTAGTATACATTTTTAGCTGAAACATCACTCTTAAAGAGGTAGGATGTAAGTAGCTGAATGTCACTACTAGATCCACTAGATATTCTATTGTAAAATGACTAGTAGATGAAATTTAGATGCATTACAATGTATTTAAAATGGTACTTAGAACTTTTAAATGTGATCATTTTGCATAAATATAACCAAATTTATGATATGCTTGATAATGTTGATATGGCTGATAAAATAAACATTATTGAGAATGGTAATCATCAATTTACTGTAGAAAGTCAATGTTGACTTCCATGCAAAGAGATTCATAGTCTACGTTTTTTAAACAGTTAGAATGTATTTTCATGCATCTAGATTTCAAATAGTATGGCAAATAGTAGAGAGTGAGTAATAATAGTAAATATAAGTATGCTAATGATTTCAACTCCTATTCACATTTTTACTATTAAACGCTCTTTTTCAGCTCTTTGAACCCCTCAAGCGACAATACAAAGCACCAAAAATGTCCAACGAACCAGCCTCGTCAAGCATGGGTCCAGGTGGTGTGCCACGAGGAAGCAAAACCTCTCAGTACTACGTTGTAGAAAACATCCCGGATCGATTCGACAATCCAGAGTGGTTCAAGGGCTACGGCAGCAAGCCGGTGCATCCGATGTACCGGACGACAGCCTCTGACTATGGCAAGATGGCACCAACTGTTCACACAATGCCGACAACTTTCCACCCGGTGTCGCAGACTTTCTCAGAGGTAAGAACTCTTATTGGCTGCTGATCTTTGGAAGCGCTATCGAACACACAAAATCGACAAATGCACTATTAACCGGCTACCACTTCAGGCCCTCGGCAAGTGCGGCATGTACCGCAACATGTCACTCAACACTGGCAAGGAAAGCAAGATTATTTGAAGGCCTAGCGAGACGATTCTGTGCTGACCAAAGACAAACGCGAATTGCTACTTGACAGATATGGTCCATAATATAAATAAACTTTGTGGAAATTGAACCATCTGATGTTAAGATTTATGCAGGACTCGGGCTTTTTTATCAGTTAAAGCAAATATTTTCAGCTGTCGAATATCATATAATAAAAGCTATATTTTGATGCGCTGCTAATAAAAAAATAATTTCTGTGATCAGCAGCATGATTTCTTTGACTTACTCATTCCAGTAAATTACCGATTAAAGTTTTGTTCTCTGATTCGCTAGCCTATCGCCACACTTCCTAACCCGTTGAACGACAACCTCATTCCACATGACAACCACCCCAAAATGCAGAATTATTTTGGGCAACCGTTAAAAACAATAATTCTAACAAACGCTCTCTTCAGACAGTAAAAAAGACGCCAAAACAGCGACCAGCACCCCAGTAGGATGACGGAGTCGATCGCACCGCAGCTGTTGCCTCGGCCGGCCACAGTCGGTTCCATCACCGCCTGCGCTCGCCTCGGCCGAGTCGTCAGCGAGCCGACTCGGCGGCACCGGAGCCGCCACGGCGGAGCCTCCAGCGCGACTTCAGCAAAGTTTCGTTGCGTACCCACGCAACCGCAGCCAGAGGTTTGCACAATGCTATAACTTTTTTTATTTTAATTTTTTAATTTTTTAATCTGTTTGCGCTACTTATAGTGGAGTGTTGCGCAGTTTTGCTAAATAATGAAAAAACTATTTCTTCAGCCAGAGCGCGGTTTCGCACTGCTCTCCGTTCTCAACACCAGACGACGTCGGGACGCTTCGCAGACGCCGCCGTTGACGTCACCGCTGGACGCCGGACAGCTCTTCGTCGTCGCGGAGCCCGCGGCCACGCCGACAGCTGGCGACCGTCAAGACGCCCTGGTTGGTCATCTGCGCGAACGAGTCGACGCTCTGGCGGGCCTCTTGGAAGAGGAGCGCCGGCGTCGGCGGGCGGAAGTTGCTGCGCTGTCAACTGATGCGGCGGAGGCACTGGCGCGCCAAGCCCAAATGCAGGAGGCGGAGGCGGCTGAACTGGCGATGCGTCAGCGAGACGAACTGGCTCGAATCGTCGAGAATAATGCCCAGATGGTAGGGAATCCGAAATTTCACCAAAGCCCCTGAACTTGAATCCCCCGCGAGGCCACATTAATTTTGGAGCAGCTGCAGAGAAAAGGCTTGTAGGGCTTGTTTTGCAATTAGAGCTCACAATCAAGTCACAGTCAGTGCGTAGACGATTGACAGTGAAAAAGTCCGCACACGTGGCAACGTAGTGTTACATTTTAAGTGCCGCAAAGTGTAGTGTCAGAGAGTATTCGAGCTAGCTACCTTTAAAACTACAGTGGGCCAGTGCATTTTCTGACCAAGTTACGTCACACCCCACCAGCTGCAGGAGGCGGCCAGTCGTCGGCGAGAGTCGCTCCGCAAGCTCGAATCCAGAATCGAATACCTGGACGGCAGGATTTCACACCTTTGTACAGGCCAGCGGGCGTCGATTCGAAGCGCTCTGGTCGGAGCATGCAACTCAACTTTCAGCTGACTGCGAGGCTGTCACCGCGCGGCTTGTTGAATCAGCTGCTGTCAAGACGGCTCGCGAGACGGTCGAGCGGCTGGCAGAGCTGCGTGCCCGAAATGCGGCGTCCACAGAGCGCCTGCGCCGGTGTCAGGCAGAGGAAATGACCGAGGCGCGAGAGGCGCGGGCAAAGGACGAGGCCACGCTGCAGCGACTGGAGGCTACTAGCGAGCAAGTCAAGGTGGGATTTGAGGATCTGACATTCGCCACACTCAATGAACTCACCACATCCTCAATGAACTCACCATATCCTCAATGAACTCACCACATCCTCAATGAACTCACCACATCCTCAATGAACTCACCACATCCTCAATGAACTCACCACACTCAATGAACTCACCACATCCTCAATGAACTCACCACATCCTCAATGAACTCACCACATCCTCAATGAACTCACCACATCCTCAATGAACTCACCAAATCCTCAATGAACTTACCACACTCAATGAACGAACTCACCTTGAGTTACTTGACTTAGCTGCAGGGCGGTCCGAAGACACAGCGATGAGGTGGGAGTCGCCCATGTCGCTAATCCCTGAAGACCCGCTCAGGCGATGGCGCGGGGCCTGTCAGGGAGGTCAGCAGGTCCTCTCTGCAGCGTGTTCTTATGGGAAGAAATCAGTTCGTCTGGTAGCCCGCAGTAATCGGACGATCCGTGGGATGTTCTCGGGTCTGCAAACACCATCAATGGATGGGTTTGGACCGAGGCAGCAGAGCCGGTCTCTGTTAAGGGCAGGCAATGGCAGACGAAGTGCTGGGCATCTTCGTTCTCAAGGCCACAGAGATGGCAGAGCTCACTCCGATGGCAGACCCGCAAAGGAAACAGTGCCTGGCAAAGCAGCCGTGACCAGTGAAGGTCATAGATAAGGCCCGAATATCCTACCAGTTTTGGTTCAGGAGGATGTTTCTGAGCCTCCTGGAGGGGCGCGGGACAGCCGCTCTAGATTGGCGGCAGTTTGGGGTGTTGGCCCAACGGTCCCATATGCATGTAGGTTGCATTTGCCCATGCAGTTATTAATCTGGCGATTTATGACAGTGGTTGGGATGGCCCGGCGAGGGTCACATGAAAGAGCTCTGCCTCCTTGTTTGGAAATGCCGTCAGCGTGCTCTTTTTGGGAGTGTTTGGTTCAAATTTTTCGACCCGTATTATGAAATTTTATGTACTATTGTTAGAAAATTGAAGGTAAGGTCATGTACGATCGAGCGAATCCTCTGAGTGTCTAAAATACGAGTATTAAATAATTCATCACCCGCCTACAGGAGCGGCAATCCCAGCTTCAATCGCTGCGCCGTCAGCTGGAGTCTAGAGCTCGCGAACTTCGCGAGGCCCGACGCCAGCTTGCCGAGGCTCAGTCGGAGCTGCAGGCGGCGCAGTCTGCCGCAGCAGTCGAGGGCGCCGACTCCGCAGCCGGGCGTCTGGCAGAAGTCGAGGCGGCCTGGCAGGAGCGACTAACTCGGCAGCGACGTGAGCTAGAGGAGCTTCGCCAAGCCTGCGAGGAGGTAGGCGTCCAAATTCCACCGCCGCCGAGTTTTGAAGGGCCGAACGCGACGCCGAGACAGAGACGAGCGAGCTTCCCCGCTTCGTCTTTAGAATGTCGCAAATAGATGCGTGACTTCACCAGCGATTGGTTTTAACAGATAAGCTTGGGTACTCAATGAACTCAATGAACGCCAGTCACCTGAGCTTGGAGTACCCCTGCTTGAGAGGTCCAACGAGCCTTTTTAAGTGCGCATCGCCTCAGAGAATTCTGGTCTATATTATTTTTATCTCTTTGTTGACATCCATCTAATGTCCAGCTACATTTAGAGCATGAATGTACATTTGATTAGACAGTGTAAGCCGGTGCCTCGTTAAAGTCTACCCGCCAAAGTGTCCACCTCACACCGCGCCTTTATGTGACGCTTGGTGTACATTGCCCCGGAATGAACGGATTGTCTATGGCTCCATCAAAATTTCTACCCCATCAGCACACCCACCTCACGCCGCCAAGCCTGTCCTCCTACTAGCGAGCTCCAGTTTGTGTCGCTTTTTATGTTTTGACATAATTTTGACTAGCAGATTTAACTTCAGTTCTCAAAAGTGCTTCATGTCCTCATTTGTAGCTTTTTTAAACGGAATGTAACGTAACTATTTTTTTCCTAAATCGAGTTAAATCGAATAACCTAGCAGATTATTCTATTGCCTTTCTTGAAATCTCGAATGTGCTTACGAGTACATTTTTATTTGATGCTCAAATATTGTAGAAATAGTGTAACTATCAGATCTTATAATGTTCTTAGACTTTCTATTGCAAATCGAAAGAACCAAAAAGGTACGCTTTCTCGTAGCATTTCTGTTAACTTTGCTTCATTCGCAACAAATTTTTGTCACTCTTCCCATAAAAAGCAGTTTAGTTTTCGTAGCTTTTTCATTCCCACCGTGTCGCGTGCTGCCGCTTTCAGGTGGTTTATTTTCATTTTCTCACAGATGCGTTTTTGCCCTACTCTGTTCCAATATTTGTTGCCATGGCAACCGTGATCCGAGATACACGCTGCTCACTTCCTCATTGCGAAATGTTTTGTATTTGAAAGTCTCTATTGGACTTAATGGCTTTGCTCTGAGCATAAATACACCCTTAGCAAACAGCTTTTGTAGTAATTTTCTCTTGCAGTCGCTTTTAGAAGCAAACGGAGACTGCGTGATGTTCTTTTATCAGATAATTTATACTCAACCAAAACTTGTGATTCAGCACTCAATCGGCGTCGCCCACCGTCGCCTACCGTCGCCCACCGTAGCCTACCGTCGCCTACCGTCGCCTACCGTCGCCCACCGTCATCCACCGTCATCCACCGTCATCCACCGTCGCCCAGGGTCGTCCATTATCGCCTACAGCCGACCAATGACCCCTAAAAGCTTTAACTGGTTCATGAGCTGGACTATTATGTCAAGCCAGATAAATAGGTTCAACCATATTATTATGAAGCATTGAGTTCTCTCTGGAGAGCCTTAGCTGTAGTGTTCTGTGGAAGCATCAGAGGTTCACAACTTTGAGTTCGCGTGACTAGGAGTTCAGAGTCAACTCAAGCGGAGAGTCCGAATTCGCGACTTCCGGGTACAATGCTCCGCCCATCCTGCTGGCGACCCAGCTCACACACCTGCCCGGCTCCACCCCGGTAACTCCTCGCACTTCCTATCGGTGTGCAAGAGGAAGCGGCGACGCTATCGCCTGACTGAACAAGCTCAACTAGAATCCTATTTTCAGCGCTCAATGGGCGTTAACAATGCTCCATCATTGACACTGGCGAGGAGCTCAAATATATCAAACTCTCTCAATACATCTTTGAGTCTCCACTAACTCCAGCTGGATCCACATGACACCACTCGGGCTTCAGTTAGTCACTGGCCCTTCAGCCCCTGTTTCCTGTGTCCTTACACCCGGTACTTCAGGTTCTCTTGTGTCCTTACACCCGGTACTTCAGGTTCTCTTGTGTCCTTACACCCGGTACTTCAGGTTCTCTTGTGTCCTTACACCCGGTACTTCAGGTTCTCTTGTGTCCTTACACCCGGTACTTCAGGTTCTCTTGTGTCCTTACACCCGGTACTTCAGGGTCTCCTGTGCCTAGTTGAGTTTAGTTCGGGTTTCCATGGGCGGACAACTTCCAGGAGAAAGTAATCTTTAGAGGCTTAGCTTTATCGGTCCAATCAGGCACAATGTGTCTGCCCTGGTAGTCCACAAAGGGCCGCGTCATTAACAACCAGCTGCGGCAGCTTGGCCTTCCAAGTTTGAAACTTCCTGGATTTTTTCCTATTTTTCTCGCTCACACAAACTCAAGCAAGGGCCTTTCATTGAATCTTCCACACCGGAAGCCTGTGGCGAGTGAGAGATTGTGAATTTGACATAATCTGAGATGCGAAGGCCCAGAAGAGGTGGGCCCATTGTGCCGCGGACTGCATGGGAAGTGGATTGTCGTGTTGGTCTTTGGCGCCAAGTTGGTTGGGGGTGGCGTCCTGGAACACCAGACTGTTCTCAGGTTGAGCTCCGAAATTCTTTTATCTCCTCACAAGAGCTGTTCCCACCAACAACACCCTGGCCTCGCACACACACCCAGCTTATCCTGCTTCAAATAATTCTTTGGCGAGTCAGAGCGCGAACACAGCTGCTGTGACAAGGGTGGACCAAAAAATAGTTCCGCTCTCGGTTAGATCATGGCTTTTGAGATGCAAAAACTATCCCCATAACCGATTTTTCTGATTTTCTAATTTCCAATGATCATTTTGGTGTCCCCACAAAACTCCCATTTTCCGGACTGGCTGTCCCGAAAATACACTGGGCAGATAGGAAATTCTAACGCACCGCTTGAAAAAAAATCAATGGCTTTTCACATTCAGCGTCTTTTCAAAGCTGAAAAAACAATAATCTTCAAGAAAACAAACTGACAGACAGATCTAAATCAGTTGAAACTCACTTGTAACAGTCTCCAGTACAACTTACCCAGTTATATCAGTGGACTCAAAACGATATCTTATGCCACCCTTCGCCAGAGTTTGCAACGTATCGCCGGCCTTGTTTATTGGTCTCGCAGGCTTCCAAGGTGGCACGCTAACCCCCCGCCAAAGATTTGGAAAAAAAAGAGATGAAAGACTCTGGTAGGACAGGTCGGAAATGCTGCCTCCCCAACGAATGCAGTGCCGTTGGGAGCCTGAAAGACTGCCAACCGCACACAAAGGGACCCGTGTGTGTCCCGGTGCCCATCCAGCTCCTTGGATCCGACTTCCACAAGTCGTAAGTCATGTCACCGGAGTTCCCTCCACCCGTTTCTCCCTCCCTCCCCTACCCCTTACCTGTCTCTGCCGCCAGCCTTCTTGCGATACAAATTCTGACAATCTCGGTGAGGCCGTGCGGGAGCTGACGGAGGCGCTTTTGCATTTCTCTGGCATCTGGCATCTCTGTCTCTTAGTTGAGGGCCGCAGCAGAGCTTTACTCAGCAAAAAGGTGAGCAGCTCATTGATTGCTTTGAAACTAATGCACGCTCATATAGATTGTTTCTGTTCAAATTCAATTTCGTCGTCTCTTCCCGTTACCTATCACTCACACTTCGAAAAGTCTGCGTCGAAACTCGATCGGAATTATTTCGCGATAGCAGTAAAATCGATCGATAATCTATGGCAATTACTAGAAATTCGATCGATAATCTATTGCGTTAACTGAAACTTCGATCGATAATCTATGGCAATTACTGGAAAAACGATCGATAATCTAAGACGTTAACAGAGGGTGAGTGGCAGAGCTGGTCTAACGTGTTTGCCTCTAGCACCAAGGTCCCTGAGCTCGATTCCGCGACGAGGCCACATTCATTTGGGGCGCAGTGGCGGAGAGAAGGTTTGGGAGCTTGTCTTGCAATTTGCGCCCTTGAGGCCCAACCTCCAAGGCAGAGTGAAAGACAAAGTGCACGCTGCTTGACGATGAGAAAGTCAGGGCAGATGTACACACCTGCGTGAGCTACACACAATCGATATTCCAATTTAGAGATCCAAATAATCTATCTATTTTTAGATTAACAGAAAAATAGACATGTCCATATACATGCAGATCTGACTCGATCGGTATTCTGTGGCGTAAATGATAACCTCAATCGATATTCTGTGTCGTAACTGATAAACACGATCGATATTCTGCAGCGTAACTGATAAACTCGATCGATATTCTGCAGCGTAAATGATAAACTCGATCGATATTCTGTGTCGTAACTGATAAACTCGATCGATATTCTGTGGCGTAAATGATAACCTCGATCGATATTCTGTGTCGTAACTGATAAACACGATCGATATTCTGCAGCGTAACTGATAAACTCGATCGATATTCTGTGTCGTAACTGATAAACTCGATCGATATTCTGTGTCGTAAATGATAAACTCGATCGATATTCTGTGTCGTAACTGATAAACACGATCGATATTCTGCAGCGTAACTGATAAACTCGATCGATATTCTGTGTCGTAAGTGAGAAACTCGATCGATAATCCTGGCTAATGGCCAATTTTTTTATCTTCTGATTTATTAAGCGCTCGCACAAGGCCAAATCATATCTGCGAAGTGAAGATGCTTGAATTGGCAGCCAGCCATTTTGGGCAAACCAAATCTAAAAAGCTGTCAATCACTGTCTTCTCAAGCATTCGTTGCACAAGAAGAATTGAAAGCCTGGAACAGTTTTAACATACGCGAATTTGCTTCAACTTATCCTAAATCCAAACTAGCTCGTAGTATTCGTTTTACTGGTCTTATTTACGGACGAAAATGTAATCTTGCTCAAAATAGACAAACGGTACGTATAATGCAGAATTGTCGAAATTTCCAAAAACTTTTTATAAACAACATTACTTCTAGTAGTAGGAAAGCAGAATCAAAGAGACAACAAGTATTCAAGTATCAAGTCTCAAGTATTGACAGCGGAGAGAGGACACGGATAATTTCCAGAGGGGGGAGCTAGATAAAGGAGAGATGAGACAAAGGAGAGATGAGACAGGGGAGAGATGAGACAGGGGCGAGATGAGACAGCGGCGAGATGAGACAGGGGATAAAGGAGACAGGGGCGAGATGAGACAGGGGATAAAGGAGACGGGGCGAGATGAGACAGGAGATGGGGAGGTGAGACAAGGGAGGGGTGAGACTGGGGATAGGTGAGACAGGGGAGAGGTGAGACAGGGGAGAGGTGAGACAGGGGATAAAGGAGACAGGGGAGTGATGAGAAAGTGGAGATATGAGACAGGGAGAGGTGAGACAGGGGATAAAGGAGACAGGGGCGAGATGAGACAGGGGATAAAGAAGACAGGGTGATGAGAAAGTGGAGATATGAGACAGGGAGAGGTGAGACAGGGGCGAGGTGAGACATGGGCGAGATGAGACAGGGGATAAAGGAGACAGGGGCGAGATGAGACAGGGGATAAAGGAGACAGGGGCGAGATGAGACAGGAGATGGGGAGGTGAGACAAGGGAGGGGTGAGACTGGGGATAGGTGAGACAGGGGAGAGGTGAGACAGGGGAGAGGTGAGACAGGGGAGAGTTGAGACTGGGGAAAGGTGAGACAGGGGAGAGATGAGACAGGGGAGAGGTGAGACAGGGGAGAGGTGAGACAGGGGAGAGGTGAGACAGGGGAGAGGTGAGACAGGGGAGAGGTGAGACAGGGGAGAGGTGAGACAGGGGAGAGGTGAGACAGGGGAGAGGTGAGACAGGGGAGAGGTGAGACAGGGGAGAGGTGAGACGATAGTTCATCATTTATACAAAAAGTAGATTGTTGCAAAATATTCTATCCTATTTTCCTCCCTCATGTCTTGAAGAGGATTCTCTTTAAGAGCTCGAGCGATTCCCCTTATCGAAAAATCGTTTGCTTTACATCTCGCATGATCGTGTTCAACCTTTCAGCTTTCCCAAAGGGATTAGCTCATTGGAATTCGGCTAGGACAAGGCCAGGTGAGAGCGGAGGTCACTAGGGGGAGGCAGTGACGTAGACGCCGCATCTTTCATCGCTGGAGAGGGGATGTTGGGAATATCTCGTTATCCGGGGTCTCTCTTTAATGAAGCCGACGGACTTCTAGAAAAGTGCAGAGAGAGAGAGAGGCGCGGAGTTGAGACAGCGCTGCTCGGGCCACGAGCTAGTTCATTGTCTGTTCTCTAGTGGCGGTAGGAGACGCCTTGAGCAGAGCTAATCCGTGGGCTAGTCCTAGCTAGTGTAGCTGATCCAGCATATCTTATAACTGTGTGGCCCTCCCTGTAATTCTATGAATTCCAATTTTTCTTTGGTCCCGAATTATTTTTTTCTCTCTTGTAGCTCCTTGTGAGGACAGACGAGGAAGTCAGCATGGCCTGGGGGTGCAAATTTTGCTGCATCTCCAACGGAGGGAGGCCAGGGTTGCAGGCAAAATGGATACTAGTTTACTGAAGGAGGACGCAGGGCAAGGAAGGGTTGACTTGGGGAGTAGTTTGGTAGTACTGCGCCGCTGAGGGGTTGGGATCAGAGCATGCAGGAACAAACAAATATCCCCTACGCTAACAATCCTACATTCAGCAGCTACCAGGAAAAAAACCTGGAACTGAGGTGGCACCCGCCTCAGTGGCTGCAGCTGGTCTCAAGGGCCCGTGTGTTGGGAGGCTGGGCGAGGACCAGAGGCCAAGTTTTTTTTGTCGCCGGGAAGAAAATTGTTAGAGGAGAAATTTTCTGCCTGTCTTCTGATCCCAAGCAGGGTGAGGAGGTTGGGCTGAGGTTTCGGCTGAGAAGTTCTGAAAGCGTGTCCGGCCGCCATCTCAAATGTCGCAGTTGCTATGCAGTTGCCTACAGGAATGGCCTGAATTCTTGCCACTGCTGCAGCATATACCAAGAGTCCGCTCACATTTCTGCCAACCATCTCCCAGTCCGAGAGGCCCCGCTTATTCGCCCATCCGTGGACTGGCTGTGCAGGAAGGGACAGAAGCAGAACAGAAGCGCTGGGATATATAGTCCGCTGAACTAGTCAGTGTCCTGGGGTGGGTGCAATACCTCGCAGCGGGGCAGCAGGCAAGTGGCCCGATTGCTAAAAATTCGATTTAAAACAGCACAATCAGAATAGGTCGTAGATCAGATAGCAAGAGAAATGAAATGTTAGAGAAAGTAACAGGGAGGCGTGCATTGAACATCAATGACCTTCAGCTGTCATAAGGGAAGCAGCAGCAGCAGCAGCAGCAGCGGAAGCAAAACTGTTGAAATCGCATGGCCCCGCCGAGTCATGGGTGAGTTCTGTGTATGATATTCGTTTGGAGATAAAACTGCGTAAAAAGGCGAGATCAAAGCATGGGAGGCTAGCAGAAAATGTGAAATCAGCTAGTAAAATTTCAGAAAAATATTTGGGCTAAGAAACAGAAATGTCAGGGCAGACAGGGAGTGACGGAGGGAGACAGGGAGTGACGGAGGGAGACAGGGAGTGATGGAGGGAGACAGGGAGTGACGGAGGGAGACAGGGAGTGATGGAGGGAGACAGGGAGTGATGGAGGGAGACAGGGAGTGATGGAGGGAGACAGGGAGTGACGGAGGGAGACAGGGAGTGATGGAGGGAGACAGGGAGTGACGGAGGGAGACAGGGAGTGACGGAGGGAGACAGGGGGTGACGGAGGGAGACAGGGAGTGACGGAGGAAGACAGGGAGTGACGGAGGGAGACAGGGAGTGATGGAGGGAGACAGGGAGTGACGGAGGGAGACAGGGAGTGACGGAGGGAGACAGGGAGTGACGGAGGCAGACAGGGAGTGACGGAGGGAGAGACAGGGGCGCTCCCCTTGCTACCTTTTCCTGATTCTCTCTCCCATCCGAGTCCCGTGAGTCGATCTGTTTGCATTGATGGCTGAGAGCTGCAGTCAGGGCTTCATGGCATTCATGAACTTTGCTTCATGGCGTGCTCAATTATTCCGGTGACGGGCTGTCCCGCATGGAGACTCGGGCTGGACCGAGGGGAGGCTATTTCTAGCAGGCTATGGGCTAGTCTCTACTCAACTGCAAAAGCGGAAAAATCCGCTCCGACTAGAAGAGAATCAGTTGAGTAAAGAAGAGCCCAGACTAAAGCAGCAGCAGCAGCAGCAGCAGCAGCAGATCGAATTTCCAATTAGGGGTGTTCGGATTGTCAAAAAAAGCAGCCAGCCAGCATTAGCTTTTTAGTGTCCTGCATTGCTGATCTAGCTTGTCTTCCCGCCGTGGTCTACGAGAGCCTTTTAATAGGACTTCGGGTTTTCTGCGCTAGAGATGTCGGAAAGCTAACATGTTTGATTGTCTCACTGTCTCCATCAACCCCACTGCCTCCCTCTACCCCACTGCCTCCCTCTACCCCACTGCCTCCCTCTACCCCACTGCCTCCCTCTACCCCACTGTCTCCCTCTACCCCACTGCCTCCCTCTACCCCACTGCCTCCCTCTACCCCACTGTCTCCCTCTACCCCACTGCCTCCCTCTACCCCACTGCCTCCCTCTACCCCACTGCCTCCCTCTACCCCACTGTCTCCCTCTACCCCACTGTCTCCCTCTACCCCACTGTTTACCCCGGCGTCTTGTGGCGTCACAAAACACGGACGGTCTGTCCAGTATTGAAAAATTACAAAAGTGCATTTGAATCAAGTACATAGCGCCAAACCCGGTTAGATTTAGCATGGAAATCGGAAAAGAAACGTAAAATCGTATTAAGCATTATCGACTCGCAATCGCGTTGCTTCATTCGACAAATTGGCTTGGGTCTAGTGCAAAATTCTGCCAAGCTGCTGCGTGCCAATAGTGCAACAGTCGTGCTCAATTAGACAATCTGCGTGAAGGTTGAGCACTTGAGTTCGCATGCCGTTTATTCTGCTTCTCCATACCTAGGCCGCTTCTATGCGTTTCGCTCCAATGCACTTTTGATGCAAAATAACTTTTTGCCATTCGGATTTCTGTTAAATAACACTCTGTTTCAGTGAGGCTTTCTAAAACACTGTCAGTCCTTAAAATTAAATTCCCATTTGCTAGAATCCAGATTAAGTTAAATTCACTGAAACCATATTCACTAAACCCCAGTCACTAAAAACCCCATTCACTAAAATCCCGATTCAATAGAATCCCTTTCACTAAAATCCCCATTCATTAAAATCCCCATTCACTAAAATCCCCATTCACTGAAATCCCATTCACTAAAACCCCCATTTACTGAAATCCCGATTCACTAGAATCCCTGTTCACTGAAATCCACTTTCACTAAAATCCCGTTTCACTAAAATCCCCATTCACTAAAATCCCCATTCCCTATAATCCCCATGCACTAAAATCCCGATTCACTAAAATCCCCATTCACTGAAACCCCATTCACTAAAATCCCGATTCAATACAATCCCTTTCACTAAAATCCCCATTCATTAAAATCCCCATTCACTAAAATCCCCATTCACTAAAATCCCATTCACTAAAACCCCCATTTACTGAAATCCCGATTCACTAGAATCCCTGTTCACTGAAATCCCCTTTCACTAAAATCCCGTTTCACTAAAATCCCCATTCACTAAAATCCCCATTCACTAAAATCCCCATTCACTGAAATACCCATTCACTAAAATCCCCTTTCACTAAAAGCCCCATTCACTGAAATCCCCATTCACTAAAATCCCCATTCACTAAAATCCCCATTCACTGAAATCCCCATTCACTAAAATCCCCATTCACTGAAACCCCATTCACTAAAGCCCTCATTTACTGAAACCCACATTCACGATAAAAATCCACATCCACTAAAACCCCCATTCACTAGAATCCCCATTCACTAAAATCCTGATTCACCAAAAACCAGAGTTTAAAAACCCATTCGATCAGAGAGTCTATCTCATTGTGAAAATTTCTCGCCTCAAAAATAGTCAACTATAGGAATGTAAGCACTAAATTTGCTGAATTCAAATCTCCCAAATCCATTAAGCATATCTGGGCATCCTCACCTACTTGAAGCTTGCTGGGCTGGAAACAGTGTTGAAGAAGCTGAAACTAATTTGGCCAGTGGAAGGGGCCAAATGTTGTTGCACCTGTCGGAACAGATGAATAAATAAATAGAATTCTTAACTAATGGAGAAAGCAGGAGGATTACTTCAAGTCTGGGATGGGAAAAAAGCTAGTTCATCACCACCTCATCATGCACTGAGTTTAATTATTTCAGCGACTGGGTGAAATTTGTAGCATTCGATAGAAATTTTGATTTACTTCAAGTACATCCTATTTGGAATGCGAATCTTCTAGTCGACAAAAAGTTTAGAGTAAATGATTTATTTGGGATGGTGCAGTTTTTTGCAGCAGAAATTTAGGGCAATTCAAAGTTCTTTAGCCAAAGTGTAAGTGTAAAACGTAGGAAAATTTGTGATAACATTTTTCTCTATAGTCTATGGCACAAATAGCGACAAATCTCAATCCAAACTCGAGTAAAAAAACAAAAAGACCGACTCATGTCCTCAAACATCTACTCGCAGTAGAGAATATCGCAGTTTACATGCTTTTTATTTCGTGATTCATTCATATACGGCCGGACCAATAGGAGCTTGAGAGACTGCCTGTACAGCTTCCAGTGGTTATAAAAGTGCCTTTCAAATTCGCGCGAGCTACGTGATTTTTTAAAGGGCCAAGCTGCATGCCTTTGTGCCATAGACAGTTAAGCTGCAGAGTGCAACCCGGATTATCTCATAGGCCACTCTCGAGCCCCCGCAGCGGGGCTGTGAGATGCCCGCGCTGCCGTCATCGAAATGTCGCGCTTTCAGCGCAGGTCCACCCGCTCCCTGCTTTACAGCAAGGCGGCGCATCTTCCCACTGCCATTGTGCCAAGCGGCCAGCATCAGCATCAGCTTCAGCAGCAGCAGTTTTCCGCTTTCCTGCGCCCAAGCCTGCCGCAAAACGGTATGTCTACGGACCGGGTCCAGGTCACGTATCAGGTTTACGGCCTCAAAAAATCGACGCTCAACTAACGAGCGCGAGACCTGGGGCAAGAAGATCGACTTTCTGCTGTCCGTCATCGGCTTCGCCGTCGATTTGGCCAACGTGTGGCGATTTCCCTATCTGTGCTACAAGAACGGGGGAGGTGAGCGCTTCTTCGGATTCTAAGAATTCAATCACTGCTTTATTATGATCGCTTGAATCACCACAATTCGATCGGTTCGTCTTGAGATATCAGACTAGCTCTAAGAAACAGTTTTCCTGTGGGATCAAGAAATCTGATTTTTCTTAGACACAATGGTTTCTTAGAAAAGCATAGTCTAAAATCTGTAATTTCTTAGAAACTGTGGTTTCCGAGAAAATGCGGTCTCTTAGAAATAGTGGATACTTAGACACTGTGGTTTCTTAGAAATAGTGGATACTTAGACACTGTGGTTTCTTAGAAATAGTGGATACTTAGACACTGTGGTTTCCTAGAAAAAGTGGATACTAAGACACTGTGGTTTCTTAGAAATAGTGGATACTTAGACACTGTGGTTTCCTAGAAATAGTGGATACTTAGACACTGTGGTTTCTTAGAAATAGTGGATACTAAGACACTGTGGTTTCTTAGAAATAGTGGATACTTAGACACTGTGGTTTCCTAGAAATATTTGATCTTTGAGAATGTGGTTTCCTAGAAATAGTGGATACTTAGACACTGTGGTTTCCTAGAAATAGTTGATCTTTGAGAATGTGGTTTCCTAGAAATAGTGGATACTTAAAAACGCGGAAAATATAGAAAAGTTAATTCAATTTAGTCCAAGAAATCTTTCTAACTCAATTAAAGCAAATACAAATCAGCAAAGCAAAGAGCATAGATTTGAAAGATGTATGAACTTTGCAGGCAAAGCTGAGAAACAGAGTTGTTTAATTATTAAAGCCAAAAAAGTGGCAGCATATTTTTTCGTAGAGTTCACACAGAACTTCGTTTTATGTCACAGTCCTCACGAAGATAGTTAGACAAGATAGGAATGAAGTGACTAACTTGTCCCACTGGTCACAGGATATGGGATTGGTCGGCAACTGGACAGCTCGCTGGAGGTTAATAATAATAGTAATAATAATAGTAATAATAATAGTAATAATAATGGATTATCGGCTGCACAGGTCGAGCGGAAGCAGCTAAAAATGCTAGGGTGGCAAGTTTCAAGGGAGATAAAAAAATAGGGCTGCAGCGAAGGCACAAAGCAAATTTCTTCCCACGCCCGAAAATTCAGTTAGACTCAAACTATACTCAGTGTATCCCAACGTTTGCTAACTGACTAAGACTTGCTTGGATGTTTGTGCAAATAAAAAATTCAATTAACAGTGCTTAATGGCATCGGAATACTGAGGCTCTAATGTAGCTTGTCCAGATAATCAGTGCACGTCAATTTCTTAAACATCGTTTACTAAACTGAATGATTAATTATGCATTCAACACTGTCAGTGGCATGTCCTCGCCAAGCCAAGCATGACCGATGACTGAATATTGTTTTACGAGTATATATTAAATAGATTTGTCACACGAACAGAGCAGTGTACTCACACTGTTTAAGACTTTGGATTCCAGATTTCACCTGTTAGACAGGAATTCAACCTGTTAGACAGGAATATAACCCGTTAGACAGGAATATAACCTATTAGACAGGAATTGAATCTGTTAGACAGGAATATAACCTGTTAGACAGGAATATAACCTCTTAGACAGGAATTGAATCTGTTAGACAGGAATATAACCTGTTAGACAGGAATTGAATCTGTTAGACAGGAATTTAACCTGTTAGACAGGAATTGAATCTGTTAGACAGTAATATAACCTGTTAGACAGGAATATAACCTGTTAGACAGGAATATAACCTCTTAGACAGGTATATAACCTCTTAGACAGGAATATAACCTTTTAGACATGAATTCAACCTGTTAGACAGGAATTGAACCTCTTAGACAGGAATATAACCTGTTAGACAGGAATATAACCTGTTAGACAGGAATTCAACCTGTTAGACATGAATTCAACCTGTTAGACAGGAATATAACCTGTTAGACAGGAATTCAACCTGTTAGACATGAATTCAACCTGTTAGACATGAATTCAACCTGTTAGACAGGAATTGAACCTCTTAGACAGGAATATAACCTGTTAGACAGGAATTCAACCTGTTAGACAGGAATTCAACCTGTTAGACAGGAATTGAACCTCTTAGACAGGAATATAACCTGTTAGACAGGAATTCAACCTGTTAGACAGGAATTCAACCTGTTAGACAGGAATTGAACCTGTTAGACAGGAATATAACCTGTTAGACAGGAATATAACCTGTTAGACAGGAATATAACCTGTTAGACAGGAATTGAATCTGTTAGACAGGAATATAACCTGTTAGACAGGAATATAACCTCTTAGACAGGAATATAACCTGTTAGACAGGAATTGAATCTGTTAGACAGGAATATAACCTGTTAGACAGGAATATAACCTCTTAGACAGGAATATAACCTCTTAGACAGGAATATAACCTGTTAGACAGGAATATAACCTCTTAGACAGGAATATAACCTCTTAGACAGGAATATAACCTATTAGACAGGAATATAACCTGTTAGACAGGAATTCAACCTGTTTGACAGGAATTCAACCTGTTAGACAGGAATTCAACCTGTTAGACAGGAATTCAACCTGTTAGACACGAATTCAACCTGTTAGACAGGAATATAACCTGTTAGACAGAAAGACAGCCTGTTCTATCCATGGTTATAGGTTCTGTATCTATCTAGCCAGATGCAGCTCGATAGCCCAGCTGTTAAGCACATACAGACTCAAATAATTTTACCACACCACAAAGAACGGCAGTGTTTGACTTTGCCACAGCCCTGACGAAGCAGAGTTTGCCTACATTTTCGTAACCCAGTGGGAGGCAGGCAGCAGTGCTGAGGTCTCAAGCTTCTCACGCATTCAGATGAAACTGCCACAGTCAACTAACTATTGAGAAGTGCAGGGTCCTTATAGCAGCTGCTTGGAGATCGATTTTGATTGGGGTTTACTTCATCAGACTAATAAACAGCTGCGCACGAAGCAATAATAGATAAAGTGATGATTTACATGCATGGATACTATATTTTTTACATATTATTTCTGAAAAGGATAATGGCAAAGTATAGTTTTCTTAAGAAAATCCTACATTCCGATAAATACTTAAAGATAAACTTTCTTCTTTAAATCCCAATTGAATGAACATTGAATGCACATTGAGAATTTGGAATAGCATTTGGGAAGTCCTGAATCCCAGAATCCCAATTAAAATCCACGAATCCCAGAATCTAAATTTAAGTCCCGAATCCACAGAATCCAAATTGGAATCCACGAATCCCAGAATCTAAATTTAAGTCCCGAATCCTCAGAATCCCACTTAAAATCCCAGAATCTCCAGAATCCCTATTGAAATCCCCGAATCCCCAGAATCCTACTTGAAATCCGGAATCCCCAGAATCCCACTTGAAATCCCAGAATCCCACTTGAAATCCCAGAATCCTTAGAATCCCAATTGAAATCCCCGAATCCTCAGAATCCCAATTGAAATCCCCGAATCCTCAGAATTCCAATTGAAATCCCCGAATCCCCAGAATCCCACTTGAAATCCCAGAATCCCACTTGAAATCCCAGAATCCTTAGAATCCCAATTGAAATCCCCGAATCCTCAGAATCCCAATTGAAATCCCCGAATCCTCAGAATTCCAACTGAAATCCCCGAATCCCCAGAATCCCACTTGAAATCCCAGAATCCCACTTGAAATCCCAGAATCCTTAGAATCCCAATTGAAATCCCCGAATCCTCAGAATCCCACTTGAAATCCCCGAATCCTCAGAATTCCAACTGAAATCCCCGAATCCCCAGAATCCCACTTGAAATCCCAGAATCCCACTTGAAATCCCAGAATCCTTAGAATCCCAATTGAAATCCCCGAATCCTCAGAATCCCACTTGAAATCCCAGAATCCCCAGAATTCCAAAGTGATATCCCCCGAATCCCCAGAATCCCAATCCAAAAAAATCAATTTCGAAATCCACGCTCGCTTTCCTGTCGCTCCTTTCGTAATCTCTTTTGTAGTTTTTTGACTTGAAACAGCAGCTACTCAGTCACTTTGAGAGTCTCGAGTCCAACCTAATTAGCGGCGGGCCGTGACATTGCTGCCAAAAAGGGAATGATTAGTAATGAAAAACATGACTTTGATGCTTTTAACTGTGAGATACTGGTGATGATAGTAAGATGCTAGCCTACAATTAGGAGTAGACGAAACTTTAGTTTAAATGTACTTTTAGGATGCTCCGTACATTTAGTCAATAGTCTCACTTCGTCAGACTATAACCTAGGGAGCTGGTTTGTAAGTTCTGTATGTAAATTTAACCCCAACTGCAAAGATTTTGAGTATCGACTAAACTATTGACCCAGTGAAGCTCACTGACACTAAATTGTGAGCTATCTGTTTTCTAACCTGAGTTTGACCACAAATATTGACTTACCGGGTTAAAACTGTGTTAGAAAAGCATATATCAGAACGGACTAGAATATAATAGAATGGCATAGACTGGAATAAAAAAGAATAAGAATAGAATAGAAGAGAATAGAATAGAACAGAATAGAATAGAACAGAATAGAATAGAATAGAGTAGAATAGAATAGAATAGAATAGAATAGAATAGAATAGAATAGACTGGAATAGAATAGAATAGAATAGAATATAATAGAATAGAATAGAATAGACTGGAATATAATAGAATAGAATAGAATAGACTGGAATAGAATAGAATAGAATAGAATAGAATGGAATATATTAGAATAGAATAGAATGGAATAGAATAGAATAGAATACAAAGAGACAGCAGTTCTGCTCTAGACACAATACCTTATTAACTATTTTGAATCATTAGCTAAAATGAAGGGACAAGAGCTAAACAGAAAAAATCATAAAAAGCCGGTAGTCCACAGTCAGAATCCCAAAATGCCCACCTCGCAGGCGCCTTCCTCATCCCGTACCTGCTCATGCTGGTCATCGGAGGCATTCCGCTGTTCTACATGGAACTGGCCCTTGGCCAGTACGTGCGCAAAGGCGCGATCACCTGCTGGGGCAAGGTCTGCCCGCTGTTCAAGGGTGAGTTAACAGCTTGCTCCCAACAAATATACTGGCTGTCTGATCTGACTGCCACCAATTAATGAGGCTCATGCTAAGGATCTCTAGTTTGTTGATGTCTCACTTCTCAAATTCATGTACAGCTTTTCAATTACGAATCTTTTACCATGATCATCTTTGCAAAGATTCATTCCTTCCATCTAACTCAGTGACATTCACCCCTCTCACAATGTCATTCTCTCCTCTCTCACAGTGTCACTCTTTCCCTTTCTCACAATGTCATTCTCCCCTGTCTCACAATGTCATTCTCTCCTCTCTCACAGTGTCATTCTCTCCTCTCTCACAGTGTCATTCTCTCCTCTCTCACTTTGTCATTCTCTCCTCTCTCACAATGTCATTCTCTCCTCTCTCACAATGTCATTCTCTCCTCTCTCACAATGTCATTCTCTCCTCTCTCACAATGTCATTCTCTCCTCTCTCACAGTGTCATTCTCCCCTCTCTCACAGTGTCATTCTCTCCTCTCTCACAGTGTCATTCTCTCCTCTCTCACAATGTCATTCTCCCCTCTCTCACAATGTCATTCTCTCCTCTCTCACAGTGTCATTCTCTCCTCTCTCACAGTGTCATTCTCTCCTCTCTCACAGTGTCATTCTCTCCTCTCTCACAGTGTTATTCTCTCCTCTATCACAATGTCATTCTCTCCTCTCTCACAATGTCATTCTCCCCTCTCTCACAATGTCATTCTCTCCTCTCTCACAGTGTCATTCTCTCCTCTCTCACAGTGTCATTCTCTCCTCTCTCACAGTGTCATTCTCTCCTCTCTCACAGTGTCATTCTCTCCTCTCTCTCACAGTGTCATTCTCTTCTCTCTCACAGTGTCATTCTCCCCTCTCTCACAGTGTCATTCTCTCCTCTCTCACAGTGTCATTCTCTCCTCTCTCTCACAGTGTCATTCTCTTCTCTCTCACAGTGTCATTCTCCCCTCTCTCACAGTGTCATTCTCCCCTCTCTCACAGTGTTATTCTCTCCTCTATCACAATGTCATTCTCTCCTCTCTCACAATGTCATTCTCCCCTCTCTCACAATGTCATTCTCTCCTCTCTCTCACAGTGTCATTCTGAAAGTGTCATTCCGACAGTGTCATTCTCACAGCGTCATATTCCTCTCTTATCGTCATTTCTTTCCTTCTCAAGTCAGTTTATGCTAAATCATTGTGCTCAACGTACTAATCTCTTCATC
This sequence comes from Macrostomum hystrix, assembly GCA_950097015.1. Taxonomy (NCBI): domain Eukaryota; kingdom Metazoa; phylum Platyhelminthes; family Macrostomidae; genus Macrostomum; species Macrostomum hystrix. Next base: position 900,703 of record CATNEN010000033.1, read on the forward strand.
GAGTCTGTACCTCGCTAATTCGAAGTCTAAAAGTAGACCAGTTTAACTTTCGCAGTCCAATTTGCTTGATTGATTGATATTTTTGTCATTCTAGACGAAAAAGGAATCATTTCCTGATTATTTTATTCAAGAAAAAAAGTCTAATGTTTTTTAATCTGATTTGAAAGGCATCGGAATCTGTGTAGTGATGATAGCGTTCTTCACCGATTTCTTCTACAACGTTATCATCGCCTGGTCGCTGTACTTTCTATTCGCCTCGTTCGCCGTCAATCTGCCATGGACCTCCTGCAATAACACCTGGAATATGCCAAGCCTGCTACGATGAGCACATGACTGACAAAGTGAGCACACTGGTGGTTGCCACCATCAATGCCACATCGACTCAGAACAGCGATTCCAACAGGACATACCCTGCACACGAGTTCTTCTAGTGAGTGGAAACGAATCCTCATTTCAGCGCATGGGAATGCTGTTTCTTGGAATGCCTGTAGTTTCTTAGAACTTCTCAGCGCACGGGAATGCTGTTTCTTGGAATGCCTGTAGTTTCTTAGAATTTGTCAGCGCATGGCAATGCTGATTCTTAGAATACCCGCAGTTTCTTAGAATCTCTCAGCGTGTGAGAATGCTGTTTCTTGGAATGCCTGTAGTTTCTTAGAATTTCTCAGCGCATGTCAATGCTGTTTCTTAGAATACCCGCAGTTTCTTAGAATTTCTCAGCGCAAGGCAATGCTGTTTTACATCTGGGTGAACTGAAGCTATTGATTGGGTATTAAGTGTATTGCTCAATGATATTAACTATTATCTCTCCTTCCTGATATTTGATCATTTGAAATCAGCTCAGCTACAAACAGTCTGTTGTTGCCAACACCCTGTTGCACTGGATACGAGGGATGTAGGATGTAGATAAAACTACAACTCGTAAATGTAGGTTAACTGCAAATGTAGTTTTGCATTGCGGAGGATACAAATTAGTTACAATCTTAACACTGCCAAATGGACACAGGAAAGTCATAGCAGTCACTGAACACTGTGGATATTGAATGGCAAATATCAAGAATGATCCTGTTGTAACCCACTAGCGTTAGGGACAAATTTTCGCCAAATAATGTCATCTCACCCCAGGGTCTGTGATCCATCGTCACAACAGAGTGGGGAGTGTAGGAGCCAGAATGCTACGAACAATTTCATTTTCCCCGGGACTTGTAGCGTTCCAGCAGCTAGGCTCCGCGTCCTCTGTGTTTCCCCCCCCCCCAGAACTGATGGGATGTTTATCCTAGTCATATCCCATTTCAACAGGCAAGTAAAGCTGAGCTGATAATGATTTATTGAATTTCATATTAATCAACTGGCGAAAACAAGAAAGAATTTTTAGTCTATGAGTAGCTTTTGAGTACTCATTATTGGATACTGGAACAGGATGGAAAACCCCTGAGCACATGGATTCCGTGCGCAGGCACACGCTCACACAGGAGTGTACATCGGCGTCGTCAGACAGTGTACACTCTCACTGTGTCTTGGGGGTTAATTTGGTAAATAAATTGAGGATTAACAGTAGAAAGAACAGCTATTTCAAGAACAGATGTGGGCCCAATCCGCAGCCACCACGTGTTGGGGAATCATCCCAGCGGCGGCTACGGCATCGACAATCTTGGCGCTGTGCAGTGGAAGCTGGCCATGTGCTTGGCTCTTGTGTACATCATCTGCTACTTCAGCCTGTGGAAAGGCATCAGCATGTCCGGCAAGGTGAGCCTGCCTATCTATCTATCTATCTATCTATCTATCTATCTATCTATCTATCTATCTATCTATCTATCTATCTATCTATCTATCTATCTATCTATCTATCTATCTATCTATCTATCTATCTATCTATCTATCTATCTATCTATCTATCTATCTATCTATCTATCTATCTATCTATCTATCTATCTATCTATCTATCTATCTATCTATCTATCTATCTATCTATCTATCTATCTATCTATCTATCTATCTATCTATCTATCTATCTATCTATCTATCTATCTATCTATCTATCTATCTATCTATCTATCTATCTATCTATCTATCTATCTATCTATCTATCTATCTATCTATCTATCTATCTATCTATCTATCTATCTATCTATCTATCTATCTATCTATCTATCTATCTATCTATCTATCTATCTATCTATCTATCTATCTATCTATCTATCTATCTATCTATCTATCTATCTATCTATCTATCTATCTATCTATCTATCTATCTATCTATCTATCTATCTATCTATCTATCTATCTATCTATCTATCTATCTATCTATCTATCTATCTATATTTTCATGCAAAATTTGTAGTTCTTACTGGAACTGGAAATTCATTTTAACACGCGCTAGCTAATCTGTTTTAATTCTGCTGTTTCTGTACGAGTAACCAAAACAGATTTTTTCATTCTCTGCTTGCCTGGCTGTCGCAACGCCAGTGAACCGAAAGTGCAAAAACTATGCTTTGACAAATTGGGATAGGAAATGAATAGTAAAACAAAGAAGAATGAAAAGCTTTCACTCGGTTAAAAATACTCAGAACCCTGGAACAATAGGCATTGACTACATTGTAGGACTTCCTTGTCTATTTATTGTCCTACTGATTTTCATTATCTGATTTTCAAAAAAACTGACTGCAATTTAGGAACATCGCGAAGACAATGACAGTTTAAGTGTACTTTTTACCCTGGCTATGTAGGGTTTGGCCATAGACTAATTCCAACGTTTGCTATATTTATTCCTCCCAGGTGGTCTGGTTCACTGCCCTTTTCCCGTACGTTGTGCTGCTGATTCTGTTAGTTCGCGGCATCACTCTCGAGGGCTCGATGAGGGGAATACTGTACTACATCAAGCCCAACATGACGGAGCTGCTCACCTCGCGACCCTGGATTGACGCGGCCACTCAAGTGTTCTTCTCGCTTGGCCCCGGCTTCGGAGTTCTGCTTGCCTTCGCCTCCTACAACAAGTTCAACAACAATGTCTACAAGTGAGGATTGTTAAAAATGTTTACTGAATTGATGCATCACAATATCAATGCGCAACATCTCGTAGCGTTCTTTTGTTTTAATAGTCTACACAGTAGATTACAATAGAGATAATGATCTATTTATTGAATAAAAACCGACTTGCACGAACCAAAATTTCACTTTATAGTGACTAATTTTAGCAACCAAGGTCGAGGAGCAAGTGAGGAATTTCCCCCGCTTTAGTGGCTATTTTTAGCAATCAAGGTCGAGCGGCACGTGACGAATTTTCCCCGCTAGAATGGCTATTTTTAGCAACCAAGGTCGAGCGGCACGCGATGAATTTTCCCCCGCTTTAGTGGCTATTTTTAGCAACCAAGGTCGAGCGGCACGCGACGAATTTTCCCCCGCTTTAGTGGCTATTTTTAGCAACCAAGGTCGAGCGGCACGCGACGAATTTTCCCCGCTAGAGCGCTATTCTCAACTACAAAGACAACAAAACCCTCAAGGTCAATTGGTGGCGATAATGTTACCTTTCAAAAAAGAATAATGTAGCTCGTATACGCTTTGGTGCACTGCAGACAAATTACTGGCTCAGAAAATGTTTCAAAGCTGAACTAATACTAAGCTTGCTGTTGTAGACACCGTAGTTATTAATCATAGAAAAGGTATATAGAAAAGACGACAGGTCACTTTAAAGGATTAGCATTGCTGCCACTCGACTCTTCTTCGTCGAGGACTAAGGGATTTTTTAATGCGCGATAAAATAGATCCGCTGCCGAGAAGGAAGTGAACTGAGGCCGATTCTCGCACCGCGGCACCGCACCATTGAGGCAGTGATTGATGGCCGCTCACGGTCGGTCTTGACGTTAATAGGAGAGTCAGCTGCAGCCGCTTTAGTGCCAAAGTTTCTTACTTATTACTGTGACAATAAATAATTCCTTCCGGGGTGGCCTAATTGTTGCCGCTCAGCTGAATCAGCCGGCGACGGGAAGTCTCGGGACGTGAGCATAGACTCTATTTAATAAAGTTTCTGACATTTTTACAGTCCATAATCAGAAGAATTTTGAGTATGATGCACTTTTATCTATAAAATTGAGCAGCAATTTTTTAAACACTTTTAGACCTGTGTTATACCCTGATCCCAAACCTTTTACACACTCCTCCCATACCAGTTATACCACTGCTCCCACACCTGTTACACACTGTTCCCACACCTGTTACACACTGTTCCCACACCTGTTACACACTGCTCCCACACCTGTTACACACTGTTCCCACACCTGTTACACACTGTTCCCACACCTGTTACACACTGTTCCCACACCTGTTACACACTGTTCCCACACCTGTTACACACTGTTCCAACACCTGTTACACACTGTTCCCACACCTGTTACACACTGTTCCAACACCTGTTACACACTGTTCCCACACCTGTTACACACTGTTCCCACACCTGTTACACACTGTTCCAACACCTGCTACACACTGTTCCCACACCTGTTACACACTGTTCCCACACCTGTTACACACTGCTCCCACACCTGTTACACACTGTTCCCACACCTGTTACACACTGTTCCCACACCTGTTACACACTGTTCCAACACCTGCTACACACTGTTCCCACACCTGTTACACACTGTTCCAACACCTGCTACACACTGTTCCCACACCTGTTACACACTGTTTCCACACCTGTTACACACTGTTCCCATAACTGTTACACACTGTTCCCACACCTGTTACACACTTTTCCAAAACCTTTTACACACTGTTCCAACACCTGTTACACACTGTTCCCACACCTGTTACACACTGTTCCCACACCTGTTACACACTGTTCCCACACCTGTTACACACTGTTCCCACACCTGTTACACACTGTTCCCACACCTGTTACACACTGTTCCAACACCTGCTACACACTGTTCCCACACCTGTTACACACTGTTCCAACACCTGTTACACACTGTTCCCACACCTGTTACACACTGTTCCCACACCTGTTACACACTGTTCCCATAACTGTTACACACTATTCCCACACCTGTTACACACTGTTCCAACACCTGTTACACACTGTTCCAACACCTGTTACACACTCCTCCCACACCTGTTACACACTGTTCCCACACCTGTTAGACACTGTTCTCACACCTGTTACACACTCCTCCCATACCTGTTACACACTGTTCCCACACCTTGTTAGACACTAGTGTGCGTGACTGTTCTCACACCTGTTACACACTGATCCCACTAATCCGCAGGGATGCCCTAATCACCAGCGCCGTGAACTGCATGACCAGCTTCCTATCCGGCTTTGTCGTCTTCGCCATCATCGGCTACCTGGCGCACAAGCGAAACGTTGAAGTCAAGAACGTCATCTCGGACGGTAGGATTTGGCTGGTCTGGATTGCGGAGGCAGATTTTTTCATTAAAAATCAAAATCACAAAATAAATTTTACCCACAGACCCCGGCCTGGTGTTCACCGTCTACCCTGAGGCCCTGGCAACCCTCCCAGGTTCCACCTTCTGGAGTCTCTGCTTCTTCCTGATGCTCATGACGCTTGGATTGGACAGTTCGGTGAGTTGGGGATTTTCTTTTGGTTGCCTAGCGACACTCCGATAGGATTTTAGGCGACCCTTCATGCGATGTCAAGGGACCCATTGATGGGATGTCAAGGGACCCCTTGATGGAATGTCAAGTGACCCCCGCATTCGCGCAGTTCGGCGGCTCGGAGGCCATCATCACCGGCGTTAGCGATGAATTCCCAATTTTCCGCCGCAACCGCGAGCTGTTCGTGCTGGGCCTGTTCATATTCTATTACGCTGTCGGCCTCACGGAGGTCACACAGGGCGGAATCTACATACTGAACATGCTGGAGCGCTTCTCGGTGCAATATTCCATTCTGATTGCGGTGCTGTTTGAGACTGTATGCGTTTCCTGGATTTACGGTGAGCAATGATCCGTTGACTATGTCATGAGTTCTGATAAAGATTCAATAAAAATCTATTAAGGCTAACTCATAACTAGTCGTGCTCGGGATAATAAGTAATAAATTGGCAATTTGATCACAGGTGTTGATCGATTCCGCGAGAATATCCGCGAAATGACTGGAATTCTGCCGGGACTCTACTGGAAACTCTGCTGGAAATTCCTTGCTCCAATTTTCATTGTGGTGAGTTGCGCTATCGTTTGTACTAGTGATTAACAACGTCAATCATTACCAGCAGTGCTAGAAATAGCGACTGTACAATTTTCACACAATCTGTAGGGGCTGTTTAGCAACCAAGGCCGAATAGCACGTGACGAGTTTGCCATCGTTTAATAGCTATTTTTAGCAACCAAGGCCGAATAGCACGTGACGAGTTTTGCATCGTATCGGAGCTATTTTTAGCAACCAAGGCCGATTAGCACGTGACGAGTTTTGCATCGTATCGGAGCTATTTTTAGCAACCAAGGCCGATTAGCACGTGACGAGTTTTGCATCGTATCGGAGCTATTTTTAGCAACCAAGGCTGATTAGCACGTGACGAGTTTTGCATCGTATCGGAGCTATTTTTAGCAACCAAGGCTGATTAGCACGTGACGAGTTTTGCATCGTATCGGAGCTATTTTTAGCAACCAAGGCCGATTAGCACGTGACGAGTTTTGCATCGTATCGGAGCTATTTTTAGCAACCAAGGCTGATTAGCACGTGACGAGTTTTGCATCGTATCGGAGCTATTTTTAGCAACCAAGGCTGATTAGCACGTGACGAGTTTTGCATCGTATCGGAGCTATTTTTAGCAACCAAGGCCGATTAGCCCATTTACGCTCGTATATTCATTAAACTGATCACAATTAACAAATAGCCTAACAAATAAATCGCAAATATCACAAAATCTAGTACGCATGGCATCATCATTTGGTAGTAAAAACTGTTCTGGCTTTTAAGGCCTTAATAGCCTGTCAACTGCTAAAGTTAAAAGTCCAACTGCAGTAGTTCCATTTGGATCTTTCGTCTCTTAGCAGCAGTCAAGGCTTTGCAACCGAGCCCCAAGTGGCTTGGCTTGGGGGGATAAAATGGAAACTCATGCGTCACAATGTCCCAGATGAGCTGAGTCGCTGTTGTTTAGCGGTGGCATTAAATGAAAAGCCTGTTCCCGCACCAGATCCTCCCCACTGCCTTCAATAAAACGGCCTCGCTCCGCTGATCCCCGCAGGCTAACTTGGCTTAGGAATGGGGTGGTCGGCTGGTTTTCATGCATCCCCAGCGGTCTATTGGAATATTTAAGCAAGGATTCTTTTCAGCACTGCCTCGTTCTCTCCAGAAAATAAAAAAGTAAAAGTAGAGCCCTTTGACGGGACGAGCATCAGAGACTCATGACCTGAATGTTTGAAAAGTGCTCATGGACTGATGAGCACGCATGATGACAGTCTTTGGCCAAACGAAATGGGAAAAATTATCGGATATGGACAGGATAGACTACTAATACTTAATTACTTATTGTCTGGCGCCAGTCACCAGATCGTGTTGAGGCCATCAGCTAAATTCGAGTTGGTATTCATTTTTTACAGTTCAACATTTCGTTCGGTCTATACCAGCACGAACCTCTGACCATGGGCTCCTACGAGTACCCCCTGTGGGCAAACGTGGTCGGTTGGATGCTGGCCGCCTCATCCGTGATGTGGATCCCGATTGTGGCCATTGTGCAGATTGTCATCACGCCTGGGACACTACGGGAGGTGAGTGGACTTTTTATCAACAAACTTTTCATGTCCTGAACATTCTGACTTACCGAGATGTGACTCTATCTAGACCAATAAGACCAATGGCTCTTATCCGAGGGGGGTCGGCATTGAAGCTGGCGAGTTGGCGAGGAAAGCCAGCCAAGTCCAATAGTTTGGCCTAAATTATGCACGGTTGGGCCACGGTGCCACCGGAGAGACTAGACATATGACAGGCTAGACAAGATGCGGCAGAAAATCTTATGGCCTTCCAATTATAGTACATTTTCTTCATTTTGCACTACTCACAGTAGCATAAAATGTGCGCGTGCCTCGCGTCAATTGAATTTCAGCGAATCAAATTCCTGCTGACGCCGCAGCTGAGCTCCGTTCAGCAGGGAAATGGAGCCGCCGAGAGGCCGAAAGTCGCCGCCACCGAGGAAGAAGTCGCTGAGATTCTTCAGGAGTTGGACATCAAAGCGCTGAAGGAGGACGCAGTGTAGAAAAAAATATGCGCTCCTCCATTGTCTCCAGGCAAACGTGGTGTAGCCCAGTCCAATATCCTAAAAATTAAATATGTGTGTGGTGTCCGTTACTATGCAAACATTCTTATCGGCTAGGGTGGCAGCTTAGCTCCTTAAAACACATGTTCCCCATTGTCTCATCTCTCCCGTGTCTCATCTCTCCCGTGTCTCATCTCTACCGTGTCTCATCTCTCCCACGTCTCATCTCTCCCACGTCTCATCTCTCCCACGTCTCATCTCTCCCACGTCTCATCTCTCCCACGTCTCATCTCTCCCACGTCTCATCTCTCCCACATCTCATCTCTCCCACATCTCATCTCTCCCACGTCTCATCTCTCCCACGTCTCATCTCTCCCACGTCTCATCTCTCCCACGTCTCATCTTTCCCGTGTCTTATCTCCCTTCTGTGAATCTGGCCCACTGCCGACTTTTGGGCAAGGGCAGCGAACACGACATTGGGCCGAAAAAAATAGTTGAAAACAGAACGAGGTGGATATTTTTTCATCGTTTGTTGACATAAGAGAAACCCTTCTGATGAATAATTGGTAATTCTCAGTTACTCGTATTCTAAAGATGGTTTTTGCATACATTTATCTGAATTTTAAGCCTAGCAACACGAGACTCTGACGGGTGGCATAATTTTCGTTGTTATTGTTGTTTACTTACAAGGAAATTGTTTTATAGCATCTACAAACTCATATTTCTTTTTTTATTACCTTTTTGATATTTTCTAATACCAGATTTTACAGACATTCTAGTTAAACACATTATCAAATAGCTTTTTCTGTGATTTCCTGATGTTGTCCACATACTTACTACTTACATTAGTATAGTTATGTTCCAATACATTGTGTTTCTGAGACTTTATCATATTCCCGGCTGGCTTTATTCGTAAATGAACAGGCAGATGTATAAAGTGCGGCGTGCTGTACTTTTAGGATATTTTTTATTTCGTGTGCAAATAGTCAAGCGTCTGCGCTGTATTTCCATTTTTTACAGGCATTCAAATTTCATTTTAAGCACTAATTTCAAATTTCATCTCTCCACCTCATGCGTGTTTGTGTGATTTCTACACCTAAATTAATATATGTGCTTATATTTTTGCCTGTTTTGTACATCTCACATTTAAAATTATGATAAAATAAATATTATTAATACTTTTTTACTAACTAATAGTTTGAAACTAGCCCAAAAATATCGATTATATAGCTTATTCATAGCGGTCTAGCCACCTTGATAGATTTTACGTGCTTAAAAATGCGCCAGTTAGACTAGGGCGATTTTCTCCTAGAGGTGCGATTCTGATTAAGGAAAATGTTTTCTTCTGAACTTTTAAACAAAGCAAACTTGAAATATATTACGAACTATAGGCGAAATATTGTTCATTTAAAGTTTAGAATAATTGTGAAGTTCTTTTGCGACAAGAGCCAATGCTCTTATTGTTCTTTTTTTCTGATCGCGATTCAAAAGATCGGAATCTCGTCCCCTCAATGTACATCAACCAGGCCTCTCTCCGATGCCAAAATCTCGTCCCCTTAATGTACATCAACCAGGCCTCTCTCCGATGCCGAAATCTCGTCCGTTCAACGTACATCAACCAGGGCCCTCTATGCTTTTCAAGATATGGTGTCACAATTTCGTGTGGGATGATTTGTCCATTTGTCTATGGTACGAATGAACTTGAGACGCGGCTATGCTTTGTCCGACGGATTTCTGTTAGCGTTTATCAAGAAGAGACTACGAGCGTATTTGTTGAATGCGATAAAAGAAACTGAATAAACTAGTCAAGCAATCGCGCGAGTTTTTTAAACAAGAAGCAATGGCCGACACGCGGTGCGTCGAAAATATACTAAACAAGTTCGCTAAGCCGCACGCCACTTCGCAGAACCTCACCGACGAGTTGCAGAGTCTGATCGCTTACTTGAACGAGACCCGCCCTGATTTTATGAAGGACAAGAAGTTGTGCACCCACGTGGTAAGCATGTCTGACAATGCCGTCAGCTTTCTGTTCAACGCCTATGGGACAAGCGAGAGAGAACATTTCTATGGTGAGCTGCTATTACTGGGTTTCAAATCTGTTTCGTACCAGATATTCTATTTTATACAATCACCCATACTCATTCACCATCATCAATGATGCCCAACAACCATTAACAGTAGACTAGTAGAGAGACCACGCTATTTTCCCCGTGGGGAAACGGGCAGGTATTTCAAATACCCACAGCCTAATAAAAATGATAGTTGCAGGAGGGCTGCGGGCAATGGCACATCATTTGGTGACACTAGACCTGCAGCCAGCGAGGAGGCAATTCTGCCCATTTCGCTGACCGCTGAGCACACACGCATACATATACCGTACGCAGGCACACGCTCACACATGTGTACGTCTGCCCTGACCTTCTCATTGTCAGGCAGGGTAAATTTCACTTTGCGTTGGAGGTTGGCCCTCAAGGGCGAAAATTGCAAGCCCCCAAGCCTTCTCTCCGCGGCTGCACACCAAAAGCCACATTCACCTAAAATCACTCAACCATCACAAAATCACCCGTTATCAACCACAACGACCCGCGATTGATCCCAGAACGAGAGGTGGTTCTCGCCCTGAATTTCTTCGCCTGCCTCCTGATCGCCTTCTTCCTTGTCTGCTTCTTTTTCGCCCTGCTGGAGCCGAGCGACGCTGACCAGCTGCCGCGACAGCTGACGGCCTGGCCGAAGCTAGAGCTGGCGTCTAACTTGGCGAGAAAATCGTCTAAAGAGCCAATCGAAGTCAAGTCGAAGCAGCACATCGACTGATTGGCCGTTGATTAAAATTAACCAGAGCACCGTTATTTATGCTTCTTTTGTTTCTACTTAAAGTAGCCTGTTGCAATTTTGGCTCTTTCTGTCCTTTCCTGTAAATTCAGAGTTTCACGTTTTGACAGCACATTGCTCACCGTGACTTCAACAGATGCCCATTTTCTATCAGCGTTGATTAGGAATAATTTCTTTCTATTCGCATGTGAGAAAATATCAGCAATCCAATCTATCCCTTCACCCATGAGAATAGATTAGCAATCCAATATATCCCTTTACCCATGAGAATAGATTAGCAATCCAATCTATCCCTTTACCCATGAGAATAGATTAGCAATCCAATCTATCCCTTCACCCATGAGAATAGATTAGCAATCCATTCTATCCCTTTACCCATGAGAATAGATTAGCAATCCATTCTATCCCTTTACCCATGAGAATAGATTAGCAATCCATTCTATCCCTTTACCCATGAGAATAGATTAGCAATCCATTCTATCCCTTTACCCATGAGAATAGATTAGCAATCCAATCTATCCCTTTACCCATGAGAATAGATTAGCAATCCATTCTATCCCTTCACCCATGAGAATAGATTAGCAATCCATTCTATCCCTTTACCCATGAGAATAGATTAGCAATCCAATCTATCCCTTCACCCATGAGAATAGATTAGCAATCCAATCTATCCCTTCACCCATGAGAATAGATTAGCAATCCATTCTATCCCTTCACCCATGAGAATAGATTGGCAATCCATTCTATCATGAAAGTAAATATAGTTTTTGTTATTCATTAATTGCCTGTCTGCAGCAATTAATAAGCAATCCATTAATTCTGTCACAATTCTTCATTGCGCTTAGATCATATTCTAATGAGCGGTGTGAATAGTCTGCCTACTATGTTTAATGAGCTTGTTTTGTCTAAGCCATTCCTTAGAAAATATCCCTAATGAATGCGCTAGCCCTAGTGCACTAGCGCAGGTGGATATTGTGCCTGGCAGGGTTGGGGCAATAAAGACGGATTGACTTCTTCCGCAGCTCACTGAGCTTGAGATTCCTTTGTCCAGGTAGAGCACGCATTAGAAAGGCCTGTGAACTCATTGAGCTCAGATCCCCACTCACATCTTCTCCTAAAAGTAAAAAGAGACTGGCGCCAAGAATAAAGGGGGACACGCAGGGAGAAGAGGAGAAGGAGTTTCTACGTTCCCTCGAAGTGTTTGCCCAGGAGCTGGGAAGATTTCTGCCACCCCGACCCCAAAGCAGAAAGCTTTGGTGGACTTGTAAAACTCAGTTTTCTTTGGGCCGAAGCAAAAACAAGTTTTGCCAGGCAGCAGCCGTTGACCATCTGGGCTTTTTTTAAACGAGCGGCTTTTCGACACTAATTGATTTGCTTTGCCGCCACGGAAAGCTAAAGCAGAAATAATTACTTTCTAAAGCTATGAGGAAACTTCGTTTCGCTAAGAATGTGAAGGCGCGAACTAGTTTTCTATTTGTGTTTCGTAAAACTTCTTGTTAAATTTAATAAAATTTCCGGATTAAAAATAACGATAGCAAAGATGAGTTGGAAATTAATTCTTTTTCTTGGAGTGCGTTCAAAGTCATTTCATAGAATGTGTATGGCTGAACTTTAAAAAGGAATCAGAATAACAATGACATGACATTGGATCATAAGCGTATGAGTCAAAGCAGTGCTTCAGAACTCCCACTCTACTCAATCCCAGGATTTTGATCCCAGTCTAATAAATCCTAGGATTTTGATCCCAGTCTAATAAATCCCAGGATTTTGATCCCATTCTACTGAATCCTAGGATTTTGATCCCATTCTACTGAATCCTAGGATTTTGATCCCATTCTACTGAATCCTAGGATTTTGATCCCATTCTACTGAATCCTAGGATTTTGATCCCATTCTACTGAATCCTAGGATTTTGATCCCAGTCTAATAAATCCCAGGATTTTTATCCAATTCTACTAAATCCTAGGATTTTGATCCCATTCTACTGAATCCCAGGATTTTGATTCCAGTCTAATAAATCCTAGGATTTTGATCCCATTCTACTGAATCCTAGGATTTTGATCCCATTCTACTGAATCCTAGGATTTTGATCCCATTCTACTGAATCCTAAGATTTTGATTCCAGTCTAATAAATCCTAGGATTTTGATCCCATTCTACTAAATCCTAGGATTTTGATCCCAGTCTAATAAATCCCAGGATTTTGATCCCATTCTAATAAATCCTAGGATTTTGATCCCATTCTACTAAATCCTAGGATTTTGATCCCATTCTACTGAATCCCAGGATTTTGATCCCATTCTACTAAATCCCTGGATTTTGATCCCATTCTACTGAATCCTAGGATTTTGATTCCATTCTACTAAATCCTAGGATTTTGATCCCATTCTACTGAATCCTAGGATTTTGATCCCATTCTACTGAATCCTAGGATTTTGATTCCAGTCTAATAAATCCTAGGATTTTGATCCCATTCTACTAAATCCTAGGATTTTGATCCCATTCTACTAAATCCTAGGATTTTGATCCCATTCTACTGAATCCTAGGATTTTGATCCCATTCTACTGAATCCTAAGATTTTGATTCCAGTCTAATAAATCCTAGGATTTTGATCCCATTCTACTGAATCCTAGGATTTTGATCCCAGTCTAATAAATCCCAGGATTTTGATCCCAGTCTAATAAATCTTAGGATTTTGATCCCATTCTACTAAATCCTAGGATTTTGATCCCATTCTACTGAATCCTAGGATTTTGATCCCATTCTACTGAATCCTAGGATTTTGATCCCAGTCTAATAAATCCCAGGATTTTTATCCCATTCTAATAAATCCTAGGATTTTGATTCCATTCTACTGAATCCTAGGATTTTGATCCCATTCTACTAAATCCTAGGATTTTGATCCCATTCTACTGAATCCTAGGATTTTGATCCCATTCTACTGAATCCTAGGATTTTGATTCCAGTCTAATAAATCCTAGGATTTTGATCCCATTCTACTAAATCCTAGGATTTTGATCCCATTCTACTAAATCCTAAGATTTTGATTCCAGTCTAATAAATCCTAGGATTTTGATCCCATTCTACTGAATCCTAGGATTTTGATCCCATACTACTGAATCCTAGGATTTTGATCCCATTCTACTGAATCCTAGGATTTTGATCCCATTCTACTGAATCCTAGGATTTTGATCCCATTCTACTGAATCCTAGGATTTTGATCCCATTCTACTGAATCCTAGGATTTTGATCCCATTCTACTGAATCCTAGGATTTTGATCCCATTCTACTGAATCCTAAGATTTTGATTCCAGTCTAATAAATCCTAGGATTTTGATCCCATTCTACTGAATCCTAGGATTTTAATCCCATTCTACTGAATCCTAGGATTTTGATCCCATTCTACTGAATCCTAGGATTTTGATCCCATTCTACTGAATCCTAGGATTTTGATCCCATTCTACTAAATCCTAGGATTTTGATCCCATTCTACTGAATCCTAGGATTTTGATCCCATTCTACTGAATCCTAGGATTTTGATCCCATTCTACTGAATCCTAGGATTTTGATCCCATTCTACTGAATCCTAAGATTTTGATCCCATTCTACTAAATCCTAGGATTTTGATCCCATTCTACTGAATCCTAGGATTTTGATCCCATTCTACTGAATCCCAGGATTTTGATCCCATTCTACTGAATCCTAGGATTTTGATCCCATTCTACTGAATCCTAGGATTTTTATCCCATTCTACTGAATCCTAAGATTTTGATTCCAGTCTAATAAATCCTAGGATTTTGATCCCATTCTACTGAATCCTAGGATTTTGATCCCATTCTACTGAATCCTAGGATTTTGATCCCATTCTACTAAATCCTAGGATTTTGATCCCATTCTACTGAATCCTAGGATTTTGATCCCATTCTACTAAATCCTAGGATTTTGATCCCATTCTACTGAATCCCAGGATTTTGATCCCATTCTACTAAATCCCTGGATTTTGATCCCATTCTACTGAATCCTAAGATTTTGATTCCAGTCTAATAAATCCTAGGATTTTGATCCCATTCTACTAAATCCTAGGATTTTGATCCCATTCTACTGAATCCTAGGATTTTGATCCCATTCTACTAAATCCTAGGATTTTGATCCCATTCTACTGAATCCTAGGATTTTGATCCCATTCTACTGAATCCTAGGATTTTGATCCCATTCTACTGAATCCTAGGATTTTGATTCCAGTCTAATAAATCCTAGGATTTTGATCCCATTCTACTAAATCCTAGGATTTTGATCCCAGTCTAATAAATCCCAGGATTTTGATCCCAGTCTAATAAATCCTAGGATTTTGATCCCATTCTACTAATTGGGATCGAATCCTTGAATCACAAAACCCCTGTCAAAAAGATCCCTAGTTCTCAGTTCTATAATGAAGCGCCGAGATTGTGATGTTGATTGTGATGTAGAATGTGATGTAGAATGTGATGTAGAATGTGATGTAGAATGTGATGTAGAATGTGATGTAGAATGTGATGTAGAATGTGATGTAGATTGTGATGTAGAATGTGATGTAGAATGTGATGTAGATTGTGATGTAGATTGTGATGTAGAATGTGATGTAGATTGTGATGTAGAATGTGATGTAGAATGTGATGTAGAATGTGATGTAGAATGTGATGTAGAATGTGATGTAGAATGTGATGTAGAATGTGATGTAGAATGTGATGTAGAATGTGATGTAGAATGTGATGTAGAATGTGATGTAGAATGTGATGTAGAATGTGATGTAGAATGTGATGTAGAATGTGATGTAGAATGTGATGTAGATTTTGATGTAGAATGTGATGTAGAATGTGATGTAGATTGTGATGTAGAATGTGATGTAGAATGTGATGTAGATTGTGATGTAGATTGTGATGTAGAATGTGATGTAGATTGTGATGTAGAATGTGATGTAGAATGTGATGTAGAATGTGAAGTTGAATGTGATGTAGAATGTGATTTAGAATGTGAAGTTGAATATGATGTAGAATGTAATGTAGAATGTGATGTAGAATGTGATGTAGATTGTGATGTAGAATATGGTGTAGAATGTGATGTAGAATGTGATGTAGAATGTGATGTAGATTGTGATGTAGAATATGGTGTAGAATGTGATGTAGAATATGTTGTAGAATGTGCATACGGTAGTTTCAAATACGCAATGCATAAAAAAACTGCTGCAATAACTTTGCGACGCTTGTGAGGTCTGCGCAGCGCATTTCCTATTGCGATATAAGCAGATAATACAGTATTGGGCGTACAACAATAGCCTTCCGCTGGGTAAGAAGTTCGTTTCGATGCGTGATAAATAGGTGAAGCTCTTAAAAAAAACAATTTTGCATCAAATCGGGTTTTGTTTTCTTTTTTGAGTTGCTTTGTTGAGAAGCGAGGAACAAAATTGTCTGCTTTGAGTGCGGCCGTGGCTTCAGGAACTGCAACGGATTCGATCCTTAGGTAGCTCGTATAATGCGTGTATTCCATGCATTCTATTCTATTCTATTCTATTCTATTCTATTATATTCTATTCTATTCTATTCTATTCTATTCTTTTCTATTCTATTCTATTCTATTCTATTCTATTCTATTCTATTCTATTCTATTCTATTCTATTCTATTCTATTCTATTCTATTCTATTCTATTCTACTGTTTTGAAGCCAAGTAGAGACACAGAGACAGGGAGAGATAAGAGAGGCTTAGAGTTATAGGGAACTAAAAACTCAGACGCAAATGCCGACAGTCCGTCAAAAACAGTTGATATTGGACTTGTCCGACTTCTCGCCGGACGAAGCAGTTTTTTTACCGTCGCCGCCAGCTGACGCGGTTGCCGATGAAGCGGCTGCAGCCTCGCCGCCAGACGATTTTCCGCCAGCCTCCGCCGAGCTCGAAGTCGCAGCCAGCTGGTTGGCGCTGCCGGATGAGGCCACGCCGTCCGGGCAGTCCACCAGCGGTATGGCAATGTCCTGCGGCGACCAGGCCGGCAGGCGGAGGTCCAGCTTGGTGGCGAGTGTGGCTGGCAGCAGTCGGCCAGCGATGTAGTGCCTCCGACCGGTGAAATCCAATGAACACCGCTTCGGCAGCAGCAACGAGATCAGCGTGTCCGGGCGCAGATAATGCTGACCTCCGCCTGAACCAGTCGGCGCCTTGTCCGCCTCCCAGCCTGCAAGGAATCGGCGAAGTTCAGCCCCCTTGTTGCTTCAGTCAAGTGGCTGGCATGTCCGGCCATCGATAAGTAGTGGCTGTGGCAGCCCGGAATGCAGTGGTGCAACTGCCCGGAACGGGGTGGTGGGTGCCACAACCCTAAATGGGGTGGTGTGTGCCGCAGCCAGGAATGAGGTAAGGGGTCCCACAGTCAAGAGTAAGGTGGTAGTTGCCGCAGCTTGGAATGGGGTGGTGGTGCCGCGGCTTGGAATGGGCTGGTCTGTGCCGCGGCTTGGAATGGGGTGGTGGGTGCCGCGGCTATGAATGGGTGGCACAGCCCGGAATGTGATGGTTAATTCTTTAGCCCAGAATGGGGTGGTGGGTGCCATGGCCCGGAATTGGCGGGTGCCGTTTCTGCAAGCCCAGTGGGTTGCATGAGTCAATTCGGGGTTCAAAGCGTAATAGGTTGGATGACTGGCAGTCTCCGTTTTGTTGTTTATCACTGCCCAGGCTGAGTGGCTCGTCCACAGTCTGATGTATTAGTTACTGTAGCTGCTGCCTCAGGCCTGCCCCGCTGTGCGCATTAATTATGCAGCGATTCACCAGAAGTGCATCCAGAAATCGAATCAACTATTAACGCAACCGTCAATCGCAACCGGCAATATTTGCATTCTCAGCTGTTTCTTGTATAAAAATGCATATTTTTTAGCCCCCTTGCTTTTTTCATTCACGGACGGCGCGAAACCAAAGTCTAACGAAATATACATAGGGAGGGAAAAGTCTGGGACAATTAACATTAATGTGATTGATTCTGCAAACATCCTCTAAATGTTATTTGCTTCCGATGTAATGCTTCACAGCTGCGACTTTTTCTATTTCTAAGTTGATACTTGCCCTTTGCTATCGCGCCATTTTAGAAGTCTCTCGGTGTCCAAATTCACGAAATGCAAATTCACACTGATATTTCGTCCTTCTCTCCCTGTCTCCTCTCCTCCCTTTCTCCCTCTTTCCATCTCAACTCTCCTGCCACTCTCCTCTCGTCTATCTCTTCTTTTTCCTTCGATCCTCTCCTCTCTCCTCTTCTCCATCTCTTCTCACTTTCTCTCTCATCTCCTTCCTCTCTCATCTTATCCCTAAACGTGAGCACAGCATCCCTCCCCATTCCTACCGCTGGGCACATCGATGCTGACCACTGGCACGGCAGTCTCGGTCAGCTTCTGGAGTACATCGGCCAGATCCGGCCTCACCGGCGCCTGGAAGGTGTGCCCGAACAGGGCGTCAACAATGAGGCAGTAGCTGTGGTCCAGCACCTGCACATCGCCTGGCATGTAGCTCAGGAATGGGATGTCCATCTTCTCACACTGGCCTAGTAGGCCCCGGTAGGCAGCTTTGGCCGGCGTCTTCGGGTAGAACACCGTCAGCTTGTAGCCCTGCGGGTAGATTGAGAACTGGGGATTGTACAGCCTGAAACTGAAGGGTTGTACAGCCTGATACTGGGGGTTGTACAACCTGAAACTGGAGGGTTGTACAACCTGAAACTGGAGGGTTGTACAACCTGAAACTGGAGGGTTGTACAACCTGAAACTGGAGGGTTGTACAGCCTGAAACTGGAGGGTTGTACAGCCTGAAACTGGAGGGTTGTACAGCCTGATACTGGGGGTTGTACAGCCTGATACTGGAGGGTTGTACAGCCTGAAACTGAAGGGTTGTACAGCCTGAAACTGGAGGGTTGTACAGCCTGATACTGGGGGTTGTACAACCTGAAACTGGAGGGTTGTACAGCCTGATACTGGGGGTTGTACAACCTGAAACTGGAGGGTTGTACAGCCTGAAACTGGAGGGTTGTACAGCCTGAAACTGAAGGGTTGTACAGCCTGAAACTGGAGGGTTGTACAGCCTGATACTGGGGGTTGTACAACCTGAAACTGGAGGGTTGTACAGCCTGATACTGGGGGTTGTACAACCTGAAACTGGAGGGTTGTACAGCCTGATACTGGGGGTTGTACAACCTGAAACTGGAGGGTTGTACAGCCT
Organism: Macrostomum hystrix; assembly: GCA_950097015.1. Taxonomy (NCBI): domain Eukaryota; kingdom Metazoa; phylum Platyhelminthes; family Macrostomidae; genus Macrostomum; species Macrostomum hystrix. The sequence continues at coordinate 919,955 of CATNEN010000033.1, forward strand.
GAAACTGGAGGGTTGTACAGCCTGAAACTGGGGGTTGTACAGCCTGAAACTGGAGGGTTGTACAGCCTGATACTGGGGGTTGTACAACCTGAAACTGGAGGGTTGTACAGCCTGATACTGGGGATTGTACAACCTGAAACTGGAGGGTTGTACAGCCTGATACTGGGGGTTGTACAACCTGAAACTGGAGGGTTGTACAGCCTGATACTGGAGGGTTGTACAGCCTGATACTGGGGGTTGTACAGCCTGATACTGGGGGTTGTACAGCCTGAAACTGGAGGGTTGTACAGCCTGAAACTGGAGGGTTGTACAGCCTGATACTGGGGGTTGTACAACCTGAAACTGGAGGGTTGTACAGCCTGAAACTGGAGGATTGTACAGCCTGAAACTGGAGGGTTGTACAGTCTGAAACTGGAGGGTTGTACAGCCTGAAACTGGAGGGTTGTACAACCTGAAACTGGAGGGTTGTACAGCCTGAAACTGGAGGGTTGTACAGCCTGATACTGGGGGTTGTACAGCCTGAAACTGGAGGGTTGTACAACCTGAAACTGGAGGGTTGTACAGCCTGAAACTGGAGGGTTGTACAGCCTGAAACTGGAGGGTTGTACAGTCTGAAACTGGAGGGTTGTACAGCCTGAAACTGGAGGATTGTACAGCCTGAAACTGGAGGGTTGTACAGTCTGAAACTGGAGGATTGTACAGCCTGAAACTGGAGGGTTGTGCAGCCTTGAACTGAAAACTGAAACACAGCATTATTAATGTACTTCTAATATTTTGAGTGATTTTTATAAGACGACCGTTGAGAAGTGTTTCGCGGCTTGACAGCTGAGTACTTGCTCACTAGGTCGAAAATCATTCAATTTTGCTTACGACACACCCAAGATACAAGGGCTTCCGTTAATTTCTGATGAGGCAGCGAAGTTTCAAATGCCACTCAAGTGAAGGCAAAAAAGCGTGGGAGTGACGGACCCACAAGAGTTCAGTTGAGTTTCTCAGCCATAGAATCGATTGCTCAGTGAGAATTTCTCATCGATCGGTAGCAGCAGAAACTCTTGCTGCTCGAATCTCTCCTAGGAGCAAGCGAAGCAGTGCTGTGGAAATGCAGAAAATTCGCAAAAGCGAAGCCGGGACTGCAGCGGCATCCTTGTCCCGGCTGCCAGGAAACAGTAAATATTGCATTAGTCATTTCGACAAGCGACACGCTGCAGTTCCCGCCGCTGCTCCAAGTTGGACTGAGGGGGGAATGAGGACTCCAGGACGCGAGCCGAATTCCCTTAGGGATTTCAGCTTTCACTTCTTTGGTGGCGCGAGAGGTGAGCTGGCCCCGGCCCGCCTCATCCCCGCCTCTACTGGACTAAATAGGCGGAACTGAGAGCTGCGCGTAACCTGACCCGCTCCTCTTTCCCGTCTTCTGATTCTTCTACTTATTCCTATTTGCTCTTTTTATTTTCCAGACTCCTGTCGTATCCCCTGTCTTTCCAGCTGGCCAAGTCGCAGAGATAAGTATTCTGAGGTCACGTGATGCATACGGTGCTGCTGCTGCTGCTGCTGCTGCTCCAGTATCGGAGATTCCATCCTTCGGGGGAGGCCGCACTTTTAGTTAATTCTCTCTTCCTCTCCGGCCAGTGACTTATTGAGGGCCTATTGATAGTAGAGATGGCCTATCGAACGGATGAGAACTGGAGACAGCGGCAGGTACCCCGGGTTTGAACTAGTTCAGGTTTTTTAGTATCCTCGAACCACTCAGTAATACTGCTCTACTATACTCGTATGTCTCTCTTTCACTGTTATTTTCCAGGTTAATGGCTTCAAGCAATATTTTACTTGGAGCAACTGAAAATTCGTGCAAGAAATGAACCCTCGAGTATACTAGTCTAAATATCCTCATTTTTGTGATTGCCCACTGGTGCGTCAATTCTGGGGTTTAACCTATCGAAACCTAATCTTTGGGAATTTATGGCTGCGGACACTTAACATGAAGTTATGGAGGTCAGGAGACGCTGACTAACTTGAAGCCTGGACAGTATTTAGGGACAGCAGCCAATCAGCAAAGATCAGGGGGGCAGAGAGCAGCCGATCATTAAAATTTAGGGGTGGGCAGACAGGAGCCAATCATGAAGATTGGGGGGATAGAGAGCAGCCAATCATGAATCGCCAATCAGGAGAAGGCAGAACAATCAGTGTGTGGCAGCCGGCCACTCACGAACAGTTTGAGGTATCTGGCGCAGACCAGACCGAAGCCGCCATTGTTGCCTGGCCCGCAGCAAACTAGGAGGGCGCCGTCCCGCTGAAGCGACTCCCTGGGATAGATGCGGGCGAAGGCGAGGGCCGCGCTTAGTCCACAGTGCTCAAGCAGCTGGTCGAGGCTCAGCGAGTACTCAGTGAGGAGCTCCGATTCAATGTGCTGTGCTTGCTGGCGCCTGAGGGAGATCGAAGGTCAAAGGGATTAAAATGGACAAACGGTTGACAAGGCTCACAGTTTTGAGATCCGCGCTTAAAATGGGATTTTTTCTCTAATTACTTAGAACCCAAATTTTAGACCCCACCTCCTGATCCTCAGGCTGGGCTGCTCCCCTCACGTCCTGATCCTCAGGCTGGGCTGCTCCCCTCACCTCCTGATCTTCTGGCTGGGCTGCTACCCCACCTCCTGATCTTCAGGCTGGGCTGCTCCCCTCACCTCCTGATCCTCAGGCTGGGCTGCTAACCTCACCTCCTGATCCTCAGGCTGGGCTGCTCCCCTCACCTCCTGATCTTCAGGCTGGGCTGCTACCCTCACCTCCTGACCTTCAGGCTGTGCTGCTCCCCTCACCTCCTGATCTTCAGGCTGGGCTGTTCCCCTCACCTCCTGATCTTCAGGCTGGGCTGCTCCCCCTCACTCCTGCTGCTATCAGACAAGCTGAGCTCACGTGACAAACGAGCATTTCTGCGTCAGGTCCTCGGCCTCCTTCTTGGCGGCCTTCTGTGATTTCTTCCTGAAGCTGAATCGAAACCTGCCGCTGGCGGTCCGGCTGTGCCCGTCCTGGTTCGGCGAGTGCTGGTCCTTGCGACCACCAGTAGCCGGCAGGCTGGCGAACGGCAACGCGGCGTCCCCGGCACCGACGGCGGGCTGAGACGCAGCGTTGGCCGCCGCAGTGCCGACGGAAGCGGCGACGTCCTTGGTTGCCTCTGGTTCGGCCATGCTGTCGTCAGGCTGACAGAGCGGGATATAGAATGTCAGTTACCATCGCATAGCAACGAAGGGATCTAACTTGGACTCGGGAAGGTTTCCCTGTCGCATAGCAACGAGAGGATTTACCTTGGCAAACGGTTAGGCTATCTCTCGCAAAGCAAGGGATTTCCTTGTATATTGAAGTGCGTCAGTTTATTCAGTTGTGAATTGAGTACGAGCATTAATTAGGGCAGCTAGTTCCCTGGTCCACGAACTGAACACCGGGATTATAATTGTAGTTTTCGCTTTCGCTTCCTGCTTATGGCAAAAACCATGAGTGTTGTCATCAGAAAAAGTCTGTGCCAGCCAGTGTCATGCTTTCGTAACTGTATCCCTGTTTTAATTCTTCCTTTCGTCGACCCTACTTCGACTTTAGTTTACGATTGGTTTCGCTTTAAAAATGCAAACATACGAGGGTCAGTATTTGGGCTACCGCTTGAAAAAAATCTATTTTGAAAGTTTATAAAGACTTCTTTTAAAGTAAATGCTGCACATTTTTTAATTTCTGTATGAAACGGATGAGGAAATTTCTTCAGGATAAATGGCCTTTGAGTAGCGGCTCTTAACTCCCAACTGCTTGGGACAGCAATAGACTGGGCGGCCCAGGAAGCCAGCGAGAGGGCGGAGAGACCGAGAAATTGGGATCTGGGAATGGATCCCCATTGCACACTGAAGGTCTGCTGGGGGAAAGGGGTGGCCGTTTTGAAACGGAGGCATTCGGTAACATTCTGCTAAGCCAAATTTGCATGCGACCGCTACTAGAAAGGATTGACAGAGCCGGCAAAGGGAGACGGAGAGGAGGAAGGCGATCATCTTCTCCTGGTTTCTAGGAATTCAGGAGCAGAAATTAGGCTGCAAACTGGGTCCCGCCCTCAAACCCCAGCATTTCTTGAGCTGATTCTAGCCAGGGGGCGGGCGGGAACAGGAAGAGCCAAGACCGGCTCCCTCTTGATTAATAATTCAAAGGCGCAGCCACTTTGACTCCTGCTTTCTGCGATGTTTTCGAAGCAGAGGACTTCAAGACGTTTTCCCAACATTTCAAACTGATACCAGGTCAAAGGCTTTCAGCAACATTCAGACTATATTGTGTTGAAGCTCTTCATTTCTCAACGGATCTGCCATGTCAATTGAAACTCTTTTTAAACTCCTGTCAGCGGCTCCTTGTCCGAAATTGAGTTTATTGATCTGATCCCAGATCGTAGATCCCAGATCGTAGATCCCAGATCGTAGATCCCAGATCGTAGATCCCAGATCGTAGATCCCAGATCGTAGATCCCAGATCGTAGATCCCAGATCGTAGATCCCAGATCGTAGATCCCAGATCGTAGATCCCAGATCGTAGATCCCAGATCGTAGATCCCAGATCGTAGATCCCAGATCGTAGATCCCAGATCGTAGATCCCAGATCGTAGATCCCAGATCGTAGATCCCAGATCGTAGATCCCAGATCGTAGATCCCAGATCGTAGATCCCAGATCGTAGATCCCAGATCGTAGATCCCAGATCGTAGATCCCAGATCGTAGATCCCAGATCGTAGATCCCAGATCGTAGATCCCAGATCGTAGATCCCAGATCGTAGATCCCAGATCGTAGATCCCAGATCGTAGATCCCAGATCGTAGATCCCAGATCGTAGATCCCAGATCGTAGATCCCAGATCGTAGATCCCAGATCGTAGATCCCAGATCGTAGATCCCAGATCGTAGATCCCAGATCGTAGATCCCAGATCGTAGATCCCAGATCGTAGATCCCAGATCGTAGATCCCAGATCGTAGATCCCAGATCGTAGATCCCAGATCGTAGCAGCATTGCTCGCTTGCAGCATTCACATATATTTTCCCAAATCCCAAACTGACTCTTCACATACATTTACAATTGGTTTCTCGCTCTTCTGATCCTAATTCAATTTCCTCCCATATAAGTCGGCACCGATGTTGATGGTGCTTATTATCTCAGTGGCACAAGTCTACCCTTCTATGCCAGCAATCACCCAAACCTGTCTAAATTGACCATTTACTTAGCCAAGCAGAACACTGCTGGCAGCTGGCATGTCATTGGCCAAATGTACTGATTGATTGGCACAAAAAGGCTGCCAATTGGCCTAACTGTATTGTCGATGGTACAGCAGTCGGGCCTTAGAGAACGAAACCTTTGAGAGAAGATTAGGATCAGGAATTAGCCTACTTATACTATTGGCAAACACTCATAGACTGTGTACTTTTGTTTGCTAATTGGTCGGGGCAATGAGCACATCTTGACCTGCAACTATCTGTGCGGATAGCGCTGGCCTGGGCATACTAATCAGTTAATTTCCCTAATCAGCAGATGGGATAATGACAGGTGATGCGCGAGTGTCTTTGTAAAGAAGTAATAAGGAAATCGGTTCGCACTGTAAAATGAGTGAAAGGCGGTTGTTAAATAATAAAGCATTTCTTATGCTTTCTTATAATGTGGGGAAGGATTTGAGGGGAGAGGAAAGAGGGGAGAGGAAAAATGAGAGAGGAAAGAGGGGAGAGGAAATAGGGGAGAGGACAGGGATTAAAAATGAAAAAAATGGGGACTAGAAAGCTTCCTGTCTGGCACTTCTATCCCAGGGGCGGCTTAGATACAATCTTGTCAGCTTAGCGAAGCTGCTCATATTTGTCCTCACCCCAGCTAGAGAACAAGCAACAAAACGCAACAAGCAGAGCGCTTCGATTTTTATCGCAATCCTAAGGTGGGATCTGGGAATTGGATTAACCTGAGGGATCGCTCTTATCGCCGAGGAAGTGATGGCCAGATTTTCACACAGCTGCTTCTAACCCAGTGTGCGTGCCGACTTCCCATCCCTTAAAAATTGCCTACAACTTTCGTGAGCTGCCTGAGAACTGCTTTATCAGCCATTGCCACAGCCTCACATCCTAGCTCCACCGACTTCTCCTCGCCCCTCTCTCTCTCCCTCTCTATCTCTCTCCCTCATTCTCTCCCTCTTTCTCTCCCTCTCCTTCTCCCTCTGTCTCTCCCTCATTCTCTCCCTCTGTCTCTCCCTCATTCTCTCCCTCTGTCTCTCCCTCTGTCTCTCCCTCTCCTTCTCCCTCTGTCTCTCGCTCATTCTCTCCCTCTGTCTCTCCCTCATTCTCTCCCTCTGTCTCTCCCTCTCCATCTCCCTCTGTCTCTCCCTCTCCTTCTCCCTCTGTTTCTCCCTCATTCTCTCCCTCTGTCTCTCCCTCTGTCTCTCCCTCTGTCTCTCCCTCTCCTTCTCCCTCTGTCTCTCCCTCATTCTCTCCCTCTGTCTCTCCCTCTCCTTCTCCCTCTGTCTCTCCCTCATTCTCTCCCTCTGTCTCTCCCTCTGTCTCTCCCTCTGTCTCTCCCTCTCCTTCTCCCTCTGTCTCTCCCTCATTCTCTCCCTCTGTCTCTCCCTCTCCTTCTCCCTCTGTCTCTCCCTCATTCTCTCCCTCTGTCTCTCCCTCATTCTCTCCCTCTGTCTCTCCCTCTCCTTCTCCCTCTGTCTCTCCCTCATTCTCTCCCTCTGTCTCTCCCTCTCCTTCTCCCTCTGTCTCTCCCTCATTCTCTCCCTCTGTCTCTCCCTCATTCTCTCCCTCTGTCTCTCCCTCTCCTTCTCCCTCTGTCTCTCCCTCTCCTTCTCCCTCTGTCTCTCCCTCTCCTTCTCCCTCTGTCTCTCCCTCTGTCTCTCCCTCTGTCTCTCCCTCTCCTTCTCCCTCTGTCTCTCCCTCTCCTTCTCCCTCTGTCTCTCCCTCATTCTCTCCCTCTGTCTCTCCCTCTCCTTCTCTCCAGCCGCAGCCACAGAACAGTCAGCAATCATCGAATCCCAGCCGCAGCCACAGAACAGTCAGCAATCATCGAATCCCGCCTTGGGAGGGAATTAAGCCGAATCGCTCCAAATTGAGATCTCGTGTTGCAGCTCGATTTAGAGAGAGAGACAGTAACTTGCTGTAAATCGAAATTTTCTCATTCTCTACCAAGAAGAGTTGTATTACTGGCCCCTCTACCGTTCTGTCGCCCGGTACTCTGGCAAGCGTCTGGTATTTTGAGGGAAAAAAGGCCTCACTAGCAGCATTTCAGTTCGGACCGCGGAGAAGGCGGGTGGCGCTGATGAAACCCCTGAGAGTTCGGCGGGCTTCAGTTCCAATGGGCGAGGGTAGAATGAGCGAGAGGAGAAAACTGACAGACAGTTTGAGCAGGGTCTTTGGTCACGCGGAGTCGTGGGCTACAAAATCAAGTAAGAGCTGGGAGTGACATTGCACTTTGCTGGCTGAAAACTTTTCCCATTGGGAATTCGACTTTAACTGCTAGCGGGGAAAATTTGTCCCAAGAGTCTGACCCAGTATCTCCCAATCCATTTTGCGAGGGAACTAAATTTATAATAAAAACTCACCTTTTAGAGATCGAAGTGATTCGGCGTGGCAACTGGAAGAAATCTTGTTTTGTTTTATTCTAACCACACAGGGGCGGATAAGAATTGGCAAAGCTTGGGAACTCACAGCAAACACAGCGACAGAAGGTACAGCAGCTGAGGATATAGAAGCAGAGCACAGGGCACAGGGGAAGGAGGACAGAAGTCCTTCACCCCAATGGCACCCGCACTGAGATAAGGCGAGGGTAGCCGGCAGAAACAGGCCCACCAGTCAGCTGCTTGTAAACCAACCCCACTACATTTGCAGGCGGCCAATCCCTGGATCCGCTATAATGTTATTCCCAAAAAATTCCAGCACGACTGTGCCCCCCTGTTGTCTGTCTGTAGGCGCCTATCCAATTCCTTCCCAGTTCATTCTCCTCTGTCCCTTCATAGCTACCAGTTTTGCTGCTTTTCTAGTTTGAAGCCACGGAGCTCAGAGTGAATGGAAAACTAGGCATGAGGCTGTGGTTGGTCCATAGACAAAGGGAATATGCTCAAGGGGGGAGAGTTAGAATGGGGAATATTTGCGATGCAACTTTTCCCAATCTCCCATGGAATTGGTAAGGGGTATGAAAAAGTTCTATATTGACTATAACTCTAGGCCTAAATTAGTTTCCTGATCACCTGAAAATTTACCCTGAACTCATCCTTCGTCACCTGAACTCTTCCTGATCATCGCCTGAACTCTTCCTGATCATCGCCTGAACTCTTCCTGATCTTCGCCTGAATTCTTCCTGTTCGTCACCTGAACTCTTTCTGATCGTTGCCTGAACTCTTCGTGATCGTCGCCTGAACTCTTCCTGATCGTCGCCTGAACTCTTTCTTATCGTAACCTGAACTCTTCCTGATCGTTGCCTGAACTCTTCCTGATCGTCGCCTGAACTCTTCCTGATCGTTGCCTGAACTCTTCCTGATCGTCGCCTGAACTCTTCCTGATCGTTGCCTGAACTATTCCTGATCGTTGCCTGAACTATTCCTTCGTCACCTTAGATTTCATCCTGTACTTTCATTCTGAAATCTTCATTTATCACCTGAACTTTCACCCTGAATTATTAATTTGTCACCTGAACATTTATTCTGAAATCTTCATTTGTTCCCCTGAGCTGAGCTGAATGAGCAGTTGGACAACTACAAGCTTAGACTCAAGCCCGGCTGCTTAAATATTTTCATTCAACTAGCTGGTCTACTCAAAATACTCAAACTGGCCCGGGAGCGCGAGAAACGGCATTGCAGGGGGGCTTTCTCTGCTGAACAAGCCGGATTAAAGACAGCAGCGAAAGAGTGATAGCGAGAAATGGAAAGCAGGGGAAAACCATGGGAGAATTCGGTAGAGGATAATCGCAGCTGCGGGCTTCCATGGGATTAGGCTTTGAGCAGCCCTCGCGGGCTTCGCTAAAGTTCAGCTTGAGCACAGAAAGGCTAGATTCATTTTAATCATGTTCCTACAATTCAAAATCTTGTGAATTTGTAGATTTGCAGATTGTTAATATGTAAAATCTGTAGATTGTGAATATGCAAATCTGTAGATTGTGAATATGTAAATCTGTAGATTGTGAATATGTAAATCTGTAGATTGTGAATATGTAAATCTGTAGATTGTGAATTTGTAAATCTGTAGATTGTGAATTTGTAAATCTGTAGATGGTGAATTTGTAAATCTGTAGATTGTGAATATGTAAATCTGTAGATTGTGAATATGTAAATCTGTAGATTGTGAATATGTAAATCTGTAGATTGTGAATATGTAAATCTGTAGATTGTGAATATGTAAATCTGTAGATTGTGAATATGTAGATCTGTAGATTGTGAATATGTAAATCTGTAGATTGTGAATATGTAAATCTGTAGATTGTGAATTTGTAAATCTGTAGATTGTGAATTTGTAAATCTGTAGATGGTGAATTTGTAAATCTGTAGATGGTGAATATGTAAATCTGTAGATTGTGAATATGTAAATCTGTAGATTGTTAATATGTAAATCTGTAGATTGTGAATATGTAAATCTGTAGATTGTGAATATGTAAATCTGTAGATTGTGAATTTCTAAATCTGTAGATTGTGAATTTCTAAATCTGTAGATGGTGAATATGTAAATCTGTAGATAGTGAATATGTAAATCTGTAGATGGTGAATATGTAAATCTGTAGATTGTGAATATGTAAATCTGTAGATTGTTAATTTGCAAATCTGTAGATGGTGAATATGTAGATCTGCAGATGGTGAATTTGTAGATCTGCAAATTGTTAATATGTAAATCTGTAGATGGTGAATTTGTATATCTGCAGATTGTGAATATGTAAATCTGTAGATGGTGAATTTGTAGATCTGCAGATTGTGAATATGTAAATCTGTAGATCGTGAAAATGTAAATCTGTAGATTGTGAATTTGTAGATCTGCAGATTGTGAATTTGTAAATCTGTAGATTGTGAATTTGCAAATCTGTAGATTGTGAATATGCAAATCTGTAGATTGTGAATATGTAAATCTGTAGATCGTGAAAATGTAAATCTGTAGATTGTGAATTTGTAGATCTGCAGATTGTGAATATGCAAATCTGTAGATGGTGAATATGAAAATCTGTAGATTGCGAATTTGTAGATTTGTAGATATTTACCAAGTATATATGTACGTCTACCATCTATGTACCATATGTATTGTATATAGATGCATAGATATTTAATTAATGAATAGATCCTATCCGTAAATTTTTATTAGTACGAGCCGTAGATCAACAGATTGCAAAGCAGTAGATTTGTTATCTTAGCATTTTAATCTGTTACTCGTAATTGTTAATCTATCTCTACATTACGCTCGCATTAACTTTTTTAGCGTATGTACAACTCTCGCGTAAATGAAAAATAAAACATATAGAGAAATACAGAGAAATCCACTTTGAATTGTTCCTAGTGTATATAATTAATCACTACTATTTGTAGTTTTGCAAACTATGACAATTATTATTTCACACCTCCTAAGTTTTGGCTATTCGGAACAATGGCCAATTTTTGAGAGAAAAAGCGAAATTATTTAAATTACGGGTGTTTAATCGCATGAATCATGTCCTATGAATTATTCTATACTAAATAAATATTGCGTTCGTAATTACTGCACAGAGAATCAGAACAAGAATTGGATTAAAAAAAGACTTGGCTAAACATCTTCAACATGCATAAGATTATTACTCGTATTTGCGCCAGAAGAAGCGTGGTTTTGGTCTCGCGTGCTTTAAAGAAACCTTCGATAGGACCAGCCAATCAGTGACGAGATAAAATTAGACAGAAAAGTTACAACCATATAGCGATGGGCTATACACTAATAACGATCCCCAGACCAACCAATCAGAGACGGAGAAGGGTTAGAGCTACACAAAGGGTTAGATAATAGCAAAGATACAGCCGCGGTGGTGCAGCCAAAAATAAAATAAGGCAGCGCTCACACACTGATAAATGATTTAATTATACGAAAATTCGATACACAGATAAAATTTGCCGAATCAATATTAATTTTACAAAAATTGAAAGGGTCAAACTAGCAATTGGACTTAAAAAAGCCAATCGGAAAACACTCAGATAGATTTACCCCAGCCTAAGATGTAACCCTCGATGTAGAAAGATAGTCTTTCTTTATCAGCTTATAGGACTCCACTCTCGAGAGACAGATCTGACAGCCAATCAAAAATTAGAGAAGGGTAGAAGGGAAATAAGGGGATCCGACAGCCAATCAGACCAACGCTCCCTGGAGCAGATAGAGAGAATCGCGCGTGGTGGCCAATATTCCAATTGACTCTTCCTGGTGCTGCTGCTGCTGTTGTTTTTCAGGGCTTCCATGAGCAGCAGCTGGGCAGCAGCAAAGGCTGGTGAAGAACTGACCACCGTCGGACACCGGATGGGTTAGGGCAGTGCAGGCCAGCTGCTGTTTCTGGGCAAGGCAGAGGCAGAGGATGTTGCCCTGCTCCCTGCTCAGCATCAGCAGCCGCTCCGGCTGGTTGGCGCCGGTTGATGATGGCACGGCCAGGAGGCGGCCGGGCCTGACCCGGTCCAGCTTCCAGCTGCTGACCTTCAGCCAGGATTTTGCGCTCGGCGGCGGCTGCTGGGGTTCCTGCGAGTTCAATGTGCAGATGGCAGCAAGCATATTACTCAATGCTTCATTTTCATAATACCGCACTGCTTTTTTGGAATCTGTTCAGCGATTGGGTCGGCATATTAAAGTTCCCAAAGCCTGACGTATACAGCTGTCATTTTTTTGTATGTCTGATGATGAACTAGCAATAAAAACATAATTTATTAACATCGGTGATTCTTTCTTATCTATATTTTTAATTATAAACTTCTAATCGCCAAGGGTAATTTTTCTCCCTTTGTTTTCTCATTGGTTAAAAAAGATAACGTGCGCTACTCATAGTAGAGGAATTGTCCACATGTCGTCTAATTTTGTTAATTTGCGGAAAAATTGTCATTTTGAACAGAAAGATAAGACCGCGCCCTCGCTCCACTCGCCTGCTTCTCCGGCTGCGGCGGGCGCAGAGGAAACGACAACAGGCGATGGCGGTGGGGCTGTCCGTCAGGCGGAAGCTGCTCGGTGGCCACCCAGCAGGTGTTGGCGCCGGGCATGCAGGCCACAAAGTCCGGCCTGTAGACGCTGCCGCCGCCGAGTTGAATTTTGAACAGTTTCCGGCGGAAGTCGGCGCTCATGCGAAACACCTGCGCCTCGGCTGGTGGCGACTGGCTGGCCACCACCAGCTCGCCTTCTGCGTCCACGTCAAAGCCGAGGAATTTCGGGTACGGCAGCTCCTTGGAAACCTGAAGGCAGGTGGAAAGTGTCACAGTTGATTGTGTCTAACAGCTGAGTGTGTCTAACAGCTGATTGTGTCTAACAGCTGATTGTGTCTAACAGCTGATTGTGTCTAACAGCTGACTGTGTCTAACAGCTGACTGTGTCTAATAGCTGATTGTGTCTAACAGCTGATTGTGTCTAACAGCTGATTGTGTCTAACAGCTGACTGTGTCTAACAGCTGACTGTGTCTAACAGCTGACTGTGTCTAACAGCTGACTGTGTCTAACAGCTGACTGTGTCTAACAGCTGACTGTGTCTAACAGCTGACTGTGTCTAATAGCTGATTGTGTCTAACAGCTGATTGTGTCTAACAGCTGATTGTGTCTAACAGCTGACTGTGTCTAACAGCTGACTGTGTCTAATAGCTGATTGTGTCTAACAGCTGATTGTGTCTAACAGCTGATTGTGTCTAACAGCAAAAATGCAATGCTTGACATGTTATACCTAAGAAACTCTCAGGGATGCTAAAGCAATGTTGTTTACGGTTAAAAGTGAATTCAAATTTTGTTTAGTTCAATTTTTTCTTGCAGTTACTAAAGTACGCCTGGATTTTTCGTTGGAGGCATCGATCTATTTGGCGAAGGCAAAATGCGGACAAGCCTATGCCCCTAGGGGCTGATGAGATGAAACAGTAAGGTTTATTTCTCCTTTAAAAAATGTCCACTTATGTCACACGACTTTCGGCATGGAGGAAGTTTATTGCTTTTTAATAGAAATTTTCCGATTCTTGCATGCATTGGTCGCGTCAGGAAATGCCAATTCTAACTGTGCCATTTCCCCCTTGCTCTTAAGGGCGAATTAGGCCTGAATTTGAAACCAATGTTGCTATGGCAACATTATTTCTCTCAATTAATTTCAGCTTCTTTCTAATCTCCGACTATCGACACTCTAAATCAACCATCTCACTCTCCTTCTCCCTCACACTCTCTCTCCTTCTCACTCTCTTCTTCTCGCTCTCTCTCCTTCTAACTCTCTTCTTCTCGCTCTCTCTCCTTCTAACTCTCTCTCCTTCACCCTCTCTCTCCTTCACCCTCTCTCTCCATCACCCTCTCTCTCCTTCACCCTCTCTCTCCTTCACCCTCTCTCTCCTTCACCCTCTCTCTCCTTCACCCTCTCTCTCCTTCACCCTCTCTCTCCTTCACCCTCTCTCTCCTTCACCCTCTCTCTCCTTCACCCTCTCTCTCCATCACCCTCTCTCTCCTTCACCCTCTCTCTCCTTCACCCTCTCACTCCTTCACCCTCTCTCTCCTTCACCCTCTCTCTTCTTCACCCTCTCTCTCCTTCACCCTCTCTCTCCTTCACCCTCTCTCTCCTTCACCCTCTCTCTCCATCACCCTCTCTCTTCTTCTCGCTCTCTCTCCTTCTAACTCTCTCTCCTTCACCCTCTCTCTCCATCACCCTCTCTCTCCTTCACCCTCTCTCTCCATCACCCTCTCTCTCCTTCACCCTCTCTCTCCTTCACCCTCTCTCTCCTTCACCCTCTCTCTCCTTCACCCTCTCTCTCCTTCACCCTCTCTCTCCTTCACCCTCTCTCTCCTTCACCCTCTCTCTCCTTCACCCTCTCTCTCCATCACCCTCTCTCTCCTTCACCCTCTCTCTCCTTCACCCTCTCTCTCCATCACCCTCTCTCTCCTTCACCCTCTCTCTCCTTCACCCTCTCACTCCTTCTTCACCCTCTCTCTCCTTCACCCTCTCTCTCCTTCACCCTCTCTCTCCTTCACCCTCTCTCACTCTACCCCTCTATCTCTATTTTCCATCCTTCCTCCTCAGTCTTGCCCCCCTCTCCCTCCCCTTCATTCCTGCCCCAGTCCCCAGCCACACCCTAGCATTATTTGGCAGCCGTGCAGGCGTGATAGAACTCCATTTCCTGTGCCTAATCGAACTGAGACCAGCGAGATTTGCACTTGACCAAATCCGGGCAGGTTCTGATGATTGCTTTGTGAATTTGTAGATCTTCTGATGCAAGGATGGGTCAGCCTGTTACGCAATCAATATTCCTACGACCGATAGTGAGGATCAGAATGCTTCAAAATATTCGCCAGTGTTGACTTTATAAATTTACATTTCCTTAAACACACTGCACATGAATCAGTCAGGACTATCAGGTTTCCCCAGTTTTTACAACTTTAGCATTTCACAAAACGGGGCTTCTGATCCCAAAGAAGTGACTCATAAATGGAATATCTTATTCTAGTAAGCCAGTGTGTAGCAGCAAATATTTAATTCAGAAATTGAATGTTTAGTCCTTTTATACAGCTACAGAATACTCAATGATTCTTCGCAAATTATTACAATGTATTTTTTTAGGGGTGAAATTTAGTTTTAATGCTACATTCACTATTCTTGCAAGCTTGATAACATCTTGATTATAGCAATATTTCAAAATATTTTTTCTAGGAAACACTGGTGGGATTTTCATGCAACATAACTCATTTGTCCAGTTATTACACACTGCCGTGTGTCAGTAAGTTTATAACAGTTATACAGAATGCTTGCAAAATATGAATTCCCATTCCACTTATGTTTATGTATTCCCAGCTTTTTGTTCTGCCGACGGGTCTAGAATCTTTCTTTAGTTTACGTTAACCCAACCTCGGTCGAATATTGCCGACATTTTGCGTGTGCTGTGTTTAGGTGTCCCCAGACCTGGTACTACTATGAAGTTTCACTACCCCGAGGTGGGAATTCACTGCTTACATACATTTCGTTCATTATTTCATTATTTTTATCGTTCATTATCTCATTATTTTACAAAAATGAGAGGTTGTAGCCTAGTGGTTAGGGCGTCGGACTCACGACTTGAAGGTCGGGGGTTCGATTCCCGACTCCACTGAAACGATTTGTGTCCTTTAGCAAGACACTTAACTCTGGATTGCTTCAGTTCACCCAGCTGTTAAATGGGCACCAGCATTAGCTGGGATAATTGAAGGTGGGTGTGGCGTCCCCCCAGTCCGTGGACTGAACAGCTGTACGCAGTCCTTCAGATGCGCCGCGCAATAGCTGCGGCTGTGCTGTCGGCTGCACATCTGACCCTATTGGGGCAGGTGTAATAATAAAAATGAATAACATTTACGAAAAGCAAAAACTAAAAATTCTAACTATATGTTGCGAAAATCAGGATTTTTAAACTACTAATCATAACCACAGTTATCGACTACTAAAGTAAGTTTCAACTACTAAGAGCGCGATTGGCTGAAAACATCAACAAACCAACTAACCCCACCAGGTTCATTGTCGGTTTAGCCTGTCTTGCAGCGCATACAATTTTTACCTTCCAACTCATTTCCAAGGGGTCGATCTGTTGAACCATTGAAGGCATTTATCCGCAGGTTTATCTGCTCGGCTCTTCCGGCTTGTGCAAAAATAAAGTCACACTTCACTCACAGCTGTTCGCAGCTGACGTGGTCTGTGCAGCTCGTGACTCATTCTCACGAGGAGCAATGCAATCTATTTAACTCACACGAACACACATTCCTGTCTCTCCTATCCGTATAAGCAGGACCCATTCATACACTGGAAAGCTTTGCACACACTTAATGAGGCACTTCCTGTACAATAAACGCTCTTGTCCTCAATATTTTCTACGATATTTAATATTCAGTTGACACGCGTTACCATGGTGACGGGTGTTGACGTTTTTGAGTTGAAGAGGAGCTTTGCCCCCAAGTCAGATTTGGGGGAGTTCTTGAGCAATTTGAGAAGCCCGCGTGTGAGGCTGCATGCGGAGTACACATTTAGAAACTGCTTTAGAACCATGGGCCATTCTTAGATGATGCTTCTGTTCAGACTTACCCTCATAGCCTGTGTGAGTTACTTCGAAACAAATGCCTTATAATAACATGAATTACTCTGCAATTCACTCTACGGGCATTAGCTGCATTTCACAGGGTACCACTTTGTCTTCATTTTCCTACCGGCTGATGTTTATTTGCTGCTGTTGCTTTCTCCCAACGTGTCACGTCTCATCTCCTTTTTATATTTTTTCTCTCAGACTCTCTGTCTCTCTGTCTGTGTCTCTGTTTCTGTCTCTGTCTCTGTCTCTCTGTCTCTGTCTCTGTCTCTGTCTCTGTCTCTGTCTCTGTCTCTGTCTCTGTCTCTGTCTCTGTCTCCGTCTCTCTGTCTCTGTCTCTGTCTCTGTCTCTGTCTCTGTCTCTGTCTCTGTCTCTGTCTCTGTCCTGTCTCTGTCTCTGTCTCTCTGTCTCTGTCTCTCAGACTGTCTCTCTGTCTCTGTCTCTGTCTCTGTCTCTGTCTCTGTCTCTGTCTCTCAGACTGTCTCTCTGTCTCTGTCTCTCAGACTGTCTCTCTGTCTCGTCTCTCAGTCTCTCTGTCTCTCAGTCTCTCTGTCTCTGTCTCTGTCTCTCTGTCTCTGTCTCTCAGACTGTCTCTCTGTCTCGTCTCTCAGTCTCTCTCCCTCTCAGTCTCTCTCCCTCTCAGTCTCTCTCCCTCTCAGTCTCTCTCCCTCTCAGTCTCTCTCCCTCTCAGTCTCTCTCCCTCTCAGTCTCTCTCCCTCTCAGTCTCTGTCCCTCTCAGTCTCTCTCCCTCTCAGTCTCTCTCCCTCTCAGTCTCTCTCCCTCTCAGTCTCTCTCCCTCTCAGTCTCTCTCCCTCTCTGTCTCTCTCTCCCTCTCAGTCTCTCTTTCTCTTTGTCTCTCTGTCTCTGAATCAGTCGACCTGTCTCTCTATTTTTGCTAGTCTCTTGTCTCCCCTGTCCCAACTAAAAGTCAATACTTATTAACTTGAAGTACATGGCGAGTCTGCGCGGTCTCTGAGAGCAAAGCCAGGCCATGCCACAGCGAGAGTAGAGAACACGGACTTATTGAAAATAGCACGAATGATAATCATAATTATATGTAGTACCGAAAGGAAGGGCCATGACCACTACTGAGAGAGTTCATATTGTTGATTAATTAACTGCCATCATACTCAGAGCAATCAGCGGCAGGACTTGAGGCCGCAGAAAATGTCACACTGGTTTGCAAAGAATAACTCATAAATATATTGGTGGGCTGGGCCAAGTCAAGCTTTGCTAATCACTCACATTTATCAGCTCTTCCAAAACATAAAAATTAATGTACTCCGTTTGCTAGTTAGCTCTTGTTTTGACATTTGCTCCATCCAACTACAAGCTGTTCAGTCCATGCAGATTTAACCGTTTTGCTAAAGGACACAAATTGTTCCAGTGGACTCGGGAATCGAACCCTCGACCGTGAGGGCAATGCTCTAACCACTAGGCTACAATCCCTTAGAATTGCATATTTTTTACTTTCCAATTTCGCATAATTGTTGAGTCTGAAAAAGCGTAGCAATCCTATTTGCTTTCAATTCAAATTTCTCTGCTTTTTTCCTTCAAAGCAGAGAGTTGATTTCCTACAGTTAAGTAAAGTTGGGCAGAGATCAGATCCTAAAGCCACTTTCTAATCCATAACACAGGCTGTTGTCTTGACTACTCGGTTTGAGCTTAACAATAAATGTCTCTTCCCTAGCGCAGTTGAGTTCCTAAGAGGATTAGCAAGGGAAAGCAGGAGAGTTGAGGCCCGGAAAATTGATCGGCGGGAACTCTCTTCCACCGCCAAGCTCTCGAAATTTGTAACGTTCATTAGAAGCCCAGGTGTGGTCACGCACACGTCTAGCGAGGTTTGGTGTAGATCATTTGGCGGGGGGTAGGCACACCTGTTGCATGGCGCAGCTTTCTCCCATGGTCACTGCTGGATAATGAAAAATATATTTGCAAGAGGCACTGGCACATTATTTGGTGGCAGTACACCGTCAGCCAGCGATGAGGCAATTCTACCCATTCCGCTGACTCCTGAAACTTGACTTTCTCATCGTCAGGCAGTGGAGGTTGGCCCTCAAGGGCGCAAATGGCACGACAAGAAGGCCCCCAAACAAGAAGGCCTCGCCGCGGAATCGAGCTCAGGGACCTTGGTGCGAGAGGCAAACGCGTTAGACCGCTCTGCCACTCACCCATCAAACCGCAAAATAGAATAGATAGAATAGTTAGAATAGAATAGATAGAATAGTTAGAGAAGGCCGGAACAGACGAAGGCTCACCAGCAGCGGCCGACCATCGAGGTCGCATCTGGCAATCACGCAGCCCTTCTTGACTCCTCCGCCGCTGGCTCCGGCGGCGCCAGGCCTGACAACGCAGCCGCTGACGTACAGGTGCTCGCCGCGCACCTTCAAGTCGGCGATCGGCTTCAGCCGGGCTCCGCCGCGCAGCGGGCCGACTTCAATAACGCGACAACCGCGCGGCGATCGCATCGACGCCTGCGCCAGCTGCAGGCGAAGGATGCAGGGCGAGTCGGCGAAAGCCAGGAACACGTAACCGCCAAGCGTCGACACGGCGACATGGGCGAGCTCGCAGCCGGCCAGCTCGCGCAGTCGGCTGGTGTCGTCGATGTCGGATTCCATGGAGCACAGGCTGGCCACATCGAGCAGCTTGAGCAGGCGCGGGCCGCAGCCGCCGCCGCTGAGCACGCTGGTAGCTGAGTCTCCGCCTTCGTTCTCCTGATGCGACGCCAGCAGCGGCTGTCGGTCCTGCTTCGCCGGCTGCTGATGCCGCGACTCCGAGTCTCCGCTGACCGGAATGTACACGCTCATGATGTCGCTGAATCGCTTGAAACTCTGCCGGCCTCGCGTCCTTCGATGGCGCACAACGGCGGCCGTCTGGCCCCCCTCACCGTCGGCATCTCCGTCCGCCTCCACCGGGCCAGCGTCGCCCAGTCGCACAGTCTGCTGCTCCACCGGCGACAACAGCTCCGAGATGGTCGGCGTGGCACCGCCAACGCCAACGGCTGATGAGGATCCCTCCACGTGCTGCTCGCGCTGATGTGGCAGCGAAAGTGGCGCTAGCTTCGGCTTGCCTTCTGCTGGCATCGTCTCAGTGTCTCAGATCTGGCAGTGGTATAGGCCTCTCCGCTGCCTGACCTGGTCCTATAAATTGTTCTTTCTCTGCTCGCCTCGCCACTCACCCGCCTCACTCCCGACTCCCTCCATCGGCGCAGGCAGGTCTCGCGCGGTTGGTCAGCCTTGGAGGAGCCGCACACCACACTCCATATTCACACCAGGCTTGCACGGACTGATTGACTGTACATCCAGCCCATTCACCTCCCCCTAAAACTGCTCCCTTATTTCTCTTCTTCCCTTGGCCTATTGTCCATTCTTTTTTGTTTTGTGATATCCCTATTTGATCCGAAAAAAATTAGCAGACAAAGCGCACAGCCTGATCTACCCACAGCCTCCCATATCTACCCACAGCCTCCCATATCTACCCACAGCCTGCCAAATCTACCCACAGCCTCCCATATCTACCCACAGCCTGCCAAATCTACCCACAGCCTCCCATATCTACCCACAGCCTGCCAAATCTACCCACAGCCTCCCATATCTACCCACAGCCTGCCAAATCTACCCACAGCCTCCCATATCTACCCACAGCCTGCAAATCTACCCACAGCCTCCCATATCTACCCACAGCCTGCCAAATCTACCCACAGCCTCCCATATCTACCCACAGCCTGCCAAATCTACCCACAGCCTCCAATATCTACCCACAGCCTCCAATATCTACCCACAGCCTCCAATATCTACCCACAGCCTCCAATATCTACCCACAGCCTCCCATATCTACCCACAGCCTGCCATATCTACCCACAGCCTGCCATATCTACCCACAGCCTACCATATCTAC
Source organism: Macrostomum hystrix (assembly GCA_950097015.1). Classification (NCBI taxonomy): domain Eukaryota; kingdom Metazoa; phylum Platyhelminthes; family Macrostomidae; genus Macrostomum; species Macrostomum hystrix. Next base: position 940,083 of record CATNEN010000033.1, read on the forward strand.
CCACAGCCTGCCATATCTACCCACAGCCTCCCATATCTACCCACAGCCTGCCAAATCTACCCACAGCCTCCCATATCTACCCACAGCCTGCCAAATCTACCCACAGCCTCCAATATCTACCCACAGCCTCCAATATCTACCCACAGCCTCCCATATCTACCCACAGCCTGCCATATCTACCCACAGCCTGCCATATCTACCCACAGCCTACCATATCTACCCACAGCCTGCCATATCTACCCACAGCCTGCCATATCTACCCACAGCCTGCCATATCTACCCACAGCCTGCCATATCTGCCTCAAATCTTATTAAATCTACTCACAGCCTACGGTTTACCACAGTTTACCACAGTCTCCAATATTCGTTCGATATCTAACGAAAAGCCCTACGATGTCGTGTCTCGTGATCGACAACCGTTCGGCATCACCGGGAAAAGGCTCCCATCAAACATGAGTCTCCATATGCACAAGCTGAGCATTGGTTCAGGCATTTGTAAATAAACAAAAATCCCAATTTTATAACGTCTAGCACGCGTGCCAGCAACAACAACAGCTATAAAATTTTGCAAAAAGACTGCAACTATTCTAAAATATGAGTATCGAAAGCATTTTTTCCGATCTGAATTCAGAAATTCTAGCAGTTATAGGGCATGGTATATCCTAATTGCACTGTCGCATTCTCTCGTCTCTCTTACTCGAAATTTCTTGGAAAATATCAGATTTCACTACTATTGAATGTCGCACGGTTCTGTTTAACACTATAATGCTGCGCATATGTAAGCCGCCTTTTCAAATAGGTGGAGCAAAATGTTATTTTTCTCGGAGTCTTTTTGCGCCGAATCAACCGAGAAAAAACACCGGTTTTCTGGCTTGATTAATCAAATTCTGGCTATTCTGGCTATAGGCACAACTGATGGGGTAATTAGTTTATTAACGAAAGAAAATTGCCTTTTGTTCAAACTGAACTTAGCTCGCAAGAAAAAAGAGGTGACCAACGCAAAAAACTAAAAGTTGTTCATATTCTTAAATTTTTTCTTTCGCCGTTCGAATATCACGGGAATAGTAATTAGCAGAGTTTTATTATCGAAAGTTGGTTAATGTAAAAAGTATGAAAAGCACTGGTTCAATTTAGTCCAAATTTAACCAAGAACCCTTAACCAAGAACCCTTAACCAAGAACCCTTAACCAAGAACCCTTAACCAAGAACCCTTAACCAAGAACCCTTAACCAAGAACCCTTAACCAAGAACCCTTAACCAAGAACCCTTAACCAAGAACCCTTAACCAAGAACCCTTAACCAAGAACCCTTAACCAAGAACCCTTAACCAAGAACCCTTAACCAAGAACCCTTAACCAAGAACCCTTAACCAAGAACCCTTAACCAAGAACCCTTAACCAAGAACCCTTAACCAAGAACCCTTAACCAAGAACCCTTAACCAAGAACCCTTAACCAAGAACCCTTAACCAAGAACCCTTAACCAAGAACCCCTTGACCAAGAACCCTTAACCAAGAACTCTTAACCAAGAACTCTTAACCAAGAACCCCTTAACCAAGAACCCTAAGAACCCTTAACCAAGAACCCTTAACCAAGAACCCCTTGACCAAGAACCCTTAACCAAGAACCCTAAGAACCCTTAACCCTTAAGAACATCTACCTAAAACCTTCCACATCTAATTAAAAGCTTTCACATCTAATTAAAAATTTGCACATCTAACTAATACCAACGTCTATAGCCTATTTGAAACGCTGCTGTAGCTGACACAGGCCAATTCTCATGCTAAATCTACACTGCATGTCAACTGGGCATTTCAACAGCCCTTCAAGAAGAGTTAGGAGCCGACGAACATTTTACCTATCAAGGTCAGCCTTAGTGATGTTAGTCGCCCTGACTGTCCCAGACATTCCTCATCTAATCAATATCCGTGCTGAGCTGGCTGCTTGAGCATGCTAATCCGGACTATTGACAGAGGGCCGACTGTATTTGAGAGGCTCAGAATGGCTTCTCCCTCGGATACTAGAAATAGCTTCTGTTTGTTATGTTTTCAGAGCTATGTAGGGGAATTATGCAACCAGAATAGATAATAGATAAAGAAATAGAAACCCATTCATTCAAAATCACTAAGATAAGACTTCTAAATAATCCTCTATGTATGCCTTTGGGAAATTTGTCCCAAAAGCGAAATCGAATTCAGTTTAGCCAGATTGGCTGACTAATGCGGAAACCCTCGGACAAATATGAGTCGTTCTGAGGGGTTATGTAATCGCCCAACCTTGCCCCTAGTAGAGAAGCCAAATCTATATATCGGGCCAGATCGAAAAGTCTGGAAATCTTAAATCAAGGAAGTTAAGAGGCGCGATGAGAATTTTCCTAAAGGGTGGAATCTTACTGAATGTTACTTTGAATGCGGATTTTAAGAGCTGTTTGCCTTATACAGATTAGTCTGGGAGTGTTAATGCATAACGCTTCCTTGATTCAATTAAAAATTTTAATGGGTCAAGAAGGCCTCTTGAAAGGTTCAAATATGTTTCATGGATCAAGATTGCTGGTCACACGTTTGAGTGGTCAAATTCGATCAAAATCACTAGAGATTTAAGCGCGACGTATTATATAACATAAGAATAAATTAGCTCTTTGGTCAACTTTATTCAGCAACATGCGCTTCTTGAATGGCACAGGTTAGGTAATTCAGGCTCAGCGCTGCTGTCAAGTGGCAAATACGAAATCAAGGGTTTACATTTAAATGTGCTGCTGCAAGTGGAAGGTTGTTCTTTTAGTCCCATGACTAAAAATCGCTTGTAAATAACAATTACACGTAAATATTGTTTGATGAATATTTATATAATACCGTTATACAGACAGAGTGACAGGAACACGAGAAAATTCCAGAAACCATGCTTAATACTGTAAATAGTCAGAAAATATCCTCATGAATTTTCCGTTCTATATTCAGTTATCTAAAAATGGAAAGCAGAGTCATTTTTATTATTGGTATAACCCAAGGACCACTGGTACTAGCGGCAAGGACCTACTTTTGTAGCCCTTGACTAATGGTCCTTCCTAAACATTGCCCTAATCAAGACACGACATCCTCATGACAAGACATGACTCTATAATCTATATCAATCTACCAATTTAACGAATCGTCAGGGGGTCATTTGTACACTATAAAACATGCATAAACAAATTAAACAAGACAGTACAGAAAGTAAAAAGTTTGGCTTCATTTTCATTGGATTTTTTTTTTGTGTGTGTCATATAGTGCACACAAATTACTGAACATAATTACCCATGCATGGTCATGCAGCTTTTTTTACCCGGATATCGTTTCTAACAAAAGAGTTAAATATTTTGTAAGAATTTTGATGTTCATTAATGAATCCTGTACTAATTCTATAAAAACTAATTAAAAATCTAGAAGGTAAACTTTTAATATAAAAGTATACTTCATGATTATCCCTGATCCCTGATTTGAAACTTCGTGGGAAAATTTCCCAGGAAGCGGTTGCTGTACAGTGAGTGTGCCCTGGGCCTGGCCTGGGGTAAGATCCTAAGAGCCCTCACCCGGCTGAAGCGCAGGTGTCGGGTTTTTCCCCGGTTCTATTTCCCTGTTTCTGTTTCTATTTCTACTGTGCTTATGGGATGCGACTACTTACTAGCAGATTATTAACTAAGCACAATTGGTTAGAGCCTATTGGTAGAGGTATTGAGCCGAGACTAGTTAAAGCAATAGAGAGAAATCCTAGCTAATACTAAAAATATTTAATGAACGGTTTAAAAGAATACCACATATCTTGATGTTGATATTAAACAAACTGCTACTTACTCTATCGAAGGGCCGATAGGCATCTTTACTTTTGAATACCAATAGACTGTATATGGATACATTTTGTATTATATAGTATGTAAACACAGTTATAATTTCTATGCTTTGCTATATGCATATATACACATACATATACATGCATATATAGATTAGCTTTTTAGCCAGACCAGGGCTTTCTCTACATGGCTAGTGTAGCTAAAGTAGTATAATCTATACCATACCCCAAATGAATAGATATTTATAGTCTTAAATTAAATTGTATCCTTTGTTGTTTGCACTAGAGGCTCAACCAAAATAAAAAATCAGAACTTCTAAATCTAAGTTATGCGACATAATTTTTATACCTATGTTAGCTACCATTTTGTAATGTAGGGCCTAGTCACTGTGTTTTGACTTTGGCCTTATTAAGACCTAGCTTCTACAGCTAGCCAAGCAGGCAAGCAAGCTAGTTAAGTTGTTTTGTGTTAGAACTAATAATTGGCTATAGTCAATGCTCATATATTGGGTTCTGTATGATTTTAAATCTCACTGATGTCACCAAAGTTGTCCTAGGGGTAATTTACTATTCTTGTTTTATTTCCACAATGTGACCAGACTAAAGTTGTATAAGGCTATATCTTATCTTATCTATTTGACAAAATTGTAGTTATATGCCTACTTAGAATATGGTTTTTAATAATTTCTGAGTCTTTATGACAAATGCTTAACAGTGCTTCTTAGTATATTATTCATAATTGTGTTACTGATTTATTTATTGCTATGTAGTCTATTAGGCTACTGTATATGATTTCCCAGTCAGATTCCAGTGAATTTCTGCTTCCAGTGATTCAGAGGGTCATGGCTTCTTTTAGTAATTTTGTCAATGTATAACTCTAAGTTTAGATAAGTTAGAAGATACATGCTTCTGATTTTTATTTCTTTGTAATTATCTTGTATTTTACTTAAGTTTAGTGTTATTTTATTCTGTGTCAGTATATTTGTATATCAACGTCTCTTGAATAGAAAAATAATTGCAACACTTTAACACAAATCATTCTCTCTTTATTGAAAAACTTGCTTTTATACTCAATCTGAATTTCTTTATTATTATTTGAACATGAAGGTGCAAACAACATTGCTTTTCCTTCTCAAATCTTATGTCTATTTATACCTTTTCAGTCTTGATTTTTAATAAATGAGCACTGCAATATTGTGGAAATATGATAATTGAAACAAAAAGATTTTTTGGTATTGACACAAATGTTACTTTTATTATAAGTTGGAATTAAATTTGTTTTATTACAAAGAGAAAGATTATTTATTTTACATTTTAAAAAGTGTTTAATTTTTACAAAAATATTAGACTTGGCATGATACTCTTTCTTGAGCTAATTTTCTTAATTTCAGTTACAACTTGTTTATTTACTTTTTCATATTTTATCCATTGCAGCCTAGGCTATATGTTCTTACTCGGCCTAATAAGCCCACTTAAATAATAAGCAGTCTATGCATATTAAAAAGTTTTCTACCCACTATAAAATTCTAAACTTTTTGTTGTAGTAAATTAGAAATATTCAGCACATTGCTAGCTAGACAATACAATTGATTAATTATTTATTGTTTATTTTATATATTATATATGCAATAGAATAGATAAGACTTGTTGGCTTTTTGTTTAAATTATATTAATGAGAGCTGAAGCTAAACCCAGTGTCAGCTTCTGCTGCAACTTTGATGGCAAAGCAGCTGACGCCAACCCCATGCTTTAAGAATTAAATGTTGAAGTTTTAGTAGCCTTTTTAAACTATCATTTCCAGCTTCAGTTTAAATATTTTGACACATCTGACTGAGGCCACAGCCTAGGGCCTTGCTACTAGGCTACATTGTGTATTGCAAGTGCATTTAAAAACATGGTGTCTAATGGCGAAGCTGGTAACTATAGTGAAACAACTAGCCAGCTGTTTCAAGAGCACCTGGCCACCTTGTTTGACATCCTGTCAGATGGAGAGTCAACTGTGTCTACACCAAGCCTCATCCAACTCTGGCAGCTATCTGACTATGCCGTGTCTTTTGCTTTGATTGATGCATTTCAAAAGTACTCTGGCTATGATAATCGACTTGGATTCGAGCAGTTCAGTGAAGCTGTGCGGCACTGTTTGGCCTCCTGCGAGCCCTATGCGGCTGCTGCTGATGCTTATGCTAACGCTGTCCAGCTAGATGCAGGCACTGCTAACAATGTTGCAGACAGTGCTGCTGCTGCTTCAGCTGCTTCAGAAAGTGGCTATCGAACATATGATAGCAGGTAAATACTATCTACTTGTTTTGATCCACAATGCCTCAGAATCATGAGAATATCTATTGAACTATTACCTCACCATCCGCAGCCATTCTCTGGAGCCTGCTGCGCCACCGTTGCCGGTCCCGAAGCACGCGCCCCACAGGCCGCCCCTTCGAGTGCACAGCGACAGCGGCGTTCTCGATCGAGAGTTCGACGGCCGGCCGAGGCCGCTGCGGCCGCCCGACTACGAGACCTACATTAACAACTCGCTTGATTGGGGCGCCGGCGGCAGCGGTGGCAGGCGGAGTCGGTTCAAGCCGCCCGTGCCACCAAGAATGTCGACGGCCAGCTGCGGCAACAGCAGCGCCCAGAGCTCTCCGTCGGTTCCTCCAGCGGAGGTGGCAACTGCCACTACTGACTTGGTCGACGGTCCGGACGGGGATGAATACGAGACTTTGATTGGTCTTTCGATTTCCGCGTCAAGAGGACCTCCGCCATTGCCGCCGCCGCCTGCCAACCGGTCTTCGTCGCTGATGCCAGCGCAGCCGCAGCCGGCAGCCAAAGAGCGGCATCGGGCTCGCTCACCCATGAAGCGGCTGATGCAGGCCTTCACTAGACCCCTGTCTCGTTCGCAGTCGTTTCGTCTGTCTCGACCGACTGCATCGACAGCTCCGCAGCAGCCTCCACCGCCGCCGCCGCCACCAGTTTCAAACAATATGCTTACTCATCATCAGCAGCAGCAGCAACAGCCGTTGCTAACAAAGTTCGCCAGTTTCGTAGAAAATCCGGACAGGTTCAGTGGCAGTTATCACGCGCGAGGCGCGCTGCTCCGCGAACGACTGCGCTGCGTCAGACAGGTGAGCGGTGGCAGATGTGCAAGCCTTTAGGTTCTTCTTTCCAGCAATGACCCCACAGGAAAATAGCAATGACTGCCCTAATATAATAATAATAATTGCAGGAGGGCTGCGGGCAGCGGCAAATCATTTAATGACAGGACACCCGCAGCCAGCGAGGAGGCAATTCTGCACATTTCGCTGACTCCTGAGCACACACGCACACAGATACTGTACACAGGCATCTGCCCTGACTTTCTCATTGTCAGGCAGTGTACACTTCACTGTGCCTTGAGCAAACTAGAAGGGAACAATGACCACCCAAGCAAACTAGAAGGGAACAATGACCACCCAAGCAAACTAGAAGGGGACAATGACCACCCAAGCAAAGATGAAGGGCAGGATAATGGCAATGAACATCCTAGCCTCCTAGAACAGGCAAATCGGGAGATAAAACCCTGAAACCGCTCGCTAACAATCGCGCATTGCGTATAAACTCAGGCCTACGAATGTGTGGAGGCCTGTCGGCAGTCGCTAGTTGCCCAGATCGCCGATCTGCAGTCCCAGCTGGCCGGCTGTCCCTCCGCCGAGGCGTCTATCCCCGCCGTCGCATCAAATTATTCGTCTCCTTCTGCGACCAATCTATCGCCGACTTCAGCGACAACGGCGGCGGCAGCCGGTCGATTACTGGCAGATCAGGAGGCTCGCATTCAGCGCCTGGAGCGGGAGAAATCCCACCTGCTGCGCACCCTGCTGCAGACTCGGGCTTTGGACTGACGAAAATCCCATAAAAATTACCCTGGGGATTCTAGAGCTTTGGGTTGACATACCCTTAGCCCTCTATCTAAAGCTGTCTTCTATAAGTGCCTAAGGAAACAGGCCGTATATACTATTTACTAGTAATCAACTAGCAGAATACTTTTTAATTGCCTACTTTTGCACTTTACTAGCCTATCATCAATGCTAACATATAGTCTATATAAAATGCAGCTATTCTTCTTGTGAATAGAGATGGGCAGTTTTACCTATCGCGACTTTTTGAAATTTGGTTACCTCAATAATCAAACCAGCACAAATTGCATTGTTTTTCATCTTTCCCCAAATTATGCTTCTAGTTATGTGTCAAAAGCATCGTTACACTGAGCCTTATCTGCGAAAGTACTTAGCAATAATCATGGTTTTTTATCAATCTCTCAGTTCAGAAGCAATACGTTTTTTTGTTTTTTTTCTTATAAAACGTGCGGTCTCTCTCTGTACAGTTATAGTTTTTCTAAATCAGTTTAAAGTGATCCCAATGCCAATTTGTTTGTTTATGGCTGTTCATAGCAAGATCATTTTAATCAATAAAATAATGAGGTCCATTGAGTGACCGCAACACGTGACTTGTAGTTTAAGTCCTACACGAAACAGAAATTGTTCATTCCTCAATGTATGCTAGGTGGCTGTTATGAAGCGCATTTGTGTGTATTCTTTAGTTTCAATAGGCAGCCGAGCTTTGGCACTGACACATAATAAATAATATTGTGTAATAAACAATTTGACAGTGGGACCTTAAAGCACTTTGCTCATAAACAGATAGATAGTTGTTTGATCTGCGGACATAATTTGTGGAATAAAAAGATAAATTATAAAAGCGGCAACAAAGAACTGAACAATCTCTTGAGTGAGGAACTAGAACAACTAACTACTAGAGTAGAGTGCAATACATACTATTGGCGGATACATACATTGTCAATTAGTCTAGGGCCAAAACACAAGGAGAGAAGATTCGAATGCTAATATAATCCTAACAGGGCATATGATGTCTTTCAACATTTATTGAATAGTATAAATTGTAGAATATATTGAGTAGAATAGAAACTAAGCAGACCGGGTTTAAATAGAGGATGCGGAGTGAGAACCGACGATGGAGCATGAGTAGCGGCATTTTTTTAAAAACAAATCTAATAAACAAAGAAGTTTAACTAATAAAGCAACTATTCAGCAGACATTAGAACAGATAAGAGTGCTGTTTATAATTTGTAAACTAGCACAAAATATGCTAACTATTGCATGCTACAGACTCAAATTTCTTCGTCATTTTGAGCTAAAAATATGGTTAGCAAGAGAGACTATTTTAGCAATGACATAAGATTTCAGTTTAAAGTTCAACGGCTTTTTGTTTGAATGATTCCTTTTGGAAAGAAATTCACTTAAGTTCGTTCAGGCAATTAGAGATTTAGGAGCGCCAGAATAGAATATAGAATTAGAATAATCTTCCCAGATGTATGGATATTCTGTCCAGCACGACTGACTCAGAGCTTGCACAGACAAAAGAATAACGGCAGAGCGGCTGCCACAGCGATGAGCACAGGCAGCAGGGCCGTGGACGCGGGGTCCGCCTGGTAGGGATCCGAGGCCTTGGGCCCGGACACCTTCCGCTTGCGCCTGTTGGCCTCCTCCTCTTCGGCCGAGGCGGCCGCCGGCGCCGGATCGTGCGCCGCGTCAGGCAGCGGCTGGTCCAGGTCGCCGCTATCGCCGACGGGCGGCTGCTGACCGGCGCTGGGCAGCGGTGGCAGCCGGGGAGCCTCGTCGATGCCGCCTGAATCAAGTTGGATTTCTTCACGAATTGGCTGACCGTAACACGAAAATTGGCCAGGGCGTGGCAGCCCCCGAATTCTAGATTCTACTCACCCTTGAGCAGCACAATGGCGTTAATCTTCGGATTATCCCGCTCGCCCTTGACAAACTCCAGCGATAGACGGCTATCAATCTGGGAGGCGTCGCTGCCTACAAACAGGCGGTCGCCCTTTACCCGGAATGGAATAAGCTCCTCGTGCGCAACGCCGCGACCTACTCGAGAGAAGATGTCCAGGCCGGAGACAATGACATGCTCGCTGTTGAGCATCACATCGAATACCTGGCGTAAATAACATAAAAAATAATTGTATTGCACATAGTTAAGGCAAATATTTCGAGCTGTTGCATCAAAAGATAAAAAGAAAACATTACTTTTGCCCTTTTGTGGAAAAACACAACTTTCATTATTGAAAAATGTTTTGCAGAATGACTTAACCAAAAAATCTTAAACCACTTAATTATATAATCAATATTATTAAAGTTTGATTCTGATCAAATGAATGGATATTGGTTGCAGAACAGATAAACTAAAGAAACTATTTATCTGTGTAACTAAGTGATTATAGGCTCTTTATATGCTGAAAAGATAGGTACCATTTATTAAAAATTATAATATTATTATATATATCTATTATATATTTATTGTTTTGTGGTAATGTAGCTCGCTTTAAAAGTAGCAAAGAGCAAACATCAAAACAAACATTGATTCTATTTAAACTACAGACACGTTTTGTCCAAAGCAGACATCTTCAGGGCAAACAAACCAATGAAAAACACAACTGAAAATTTATTTAAATTGAATCGAAAAAATATTGATCAAACAAAAACAAACAGAAGGAATTACTATACCTTATAGTTATAGTTATATTACTATAACAATAGTAATAGTAACAATAACAATTTATTCAAATCTATATTTAATTAAAAGATTAAAGTTTGTACTTGAAGTTTAGATTTACTTACAAAAAGTATCAAACTGTATTGTAGGCTGTAGCTATAGTCAACAGTTAAACATACTATACATGGAGCAATATAAACAAGGCAATTGAAAATATCCTGAATATGAAATATAAATGAGTTGTTTTTGTAGCTTAGCTTAGTTTAGCTAGATTTAATTTTTACTTGTAAATAAGTAGGGTAATGTATCATCAACCAAACAAGAATGTGTATTTTTTTAACTTCAAACCTAAGCTACAGATTTTCTATTTAAGATATGATGATAAATCAAAAGCCAAGTTATAGAAAACAGTTACATCTTTCTAAAAAGTATCTGCTTTTGCTATTTTGACAAATAGAAAAAAATGTTATTCCTGCTTTTTATCTAAAACCGAACAATGATTTTCATGTATCTTCAAACCAAACAGCGAATTTGATGTTTGGTTTTACTATTTGAGTGAGTGGTTTAATCTTATTTTTAAGGAGTGATCTATCATGAATTATGTCATTTGAAAGCATTTTTCATGCTCTATAAATAACTACATTTATGGTCATTTAATTGGCAAGCAACCGCATACAATCTTTGTCTAAAGTACATACTGAAAAAATGTTGTTAAAAAGTATGCTTTTGCAATAAAAATTTCTACTGAAACATCAATATCTTTTTTTCCTCTTAATGCTTCATTGCACATCATGCCTCAGCTTGTAGATAATTTCTTCAACTTTCAAATTAGTTGTTCTGTGAAACACAATAGCTTGTTTCTGTCTTGCACGAGACCAAGGAAGGAGTCAAAATTCTTGTTCGGTTTTGAAGATACATTGTTCGGTTGATGATACATTACCCTAGAATTGCTTTTTCCACAAGTTGTCATCTGAGAAAAGAGATAGAACTAATTTTGAATAAGCAACATTCACTTTTTAAATAGGCCTATCGGATACATAGTCTGATTAGGCCTAGTGATGAATAGAGTATTAGGTGACAGTAACTAACAGTCAGCATCAATGCTAGCACAAAAAGCAGCAAAGAAGCACAAATAACAATTAAATTTGAATATCCTAATTATTTCTAAAAGAAAAATGATTTCTTTTTTTGCTTTCACTTCTGCTAATTTTATTGCTTTGTCCAAAAATATACTGTAGACATGAAGGCCACATTTGTACTGCCACTTTACCTACTCACATCTGCTTCTTTAATCTATTAATTAAATTTACTGTAAGGTGGACTTAGATGTTAATGTAATGCATTATTGTAATCTAAAATAAAAACTAGACTTCTGTTATTGACAAATATCTAGAATTAAAATATTTTAAACTATAATCTGAAAACGAGAAAATATTTTATTTACCTTTTGGTTTGGGTTTGCAAACCATACTTCAGAGAACTTGAGAATGAGAACATATTCACCATCACCAGGAAGAGGAAGTTCATAGGTGAAGCTTGATGTATGATACCTCTCGGTCTGATACAGTATCTGGTCCTGAGCCACGACTCTACCTATTTCCAGGTTTTTTCCATAGTCAGATGCTATTCCAACATTTAATGTATCACGTTCATATCGAATTCCATGAATGTCAGTGTGCTCCTGGCCACCACAATTCACTGCATAAATGACATTCAGAGCTTGAACTGAAACACAAGTTGCTAAAAACAAAAGGCTAACAGATAAAATTAATAATGTCATCTCAAAGGCACACAGCAACCTTTCTGAATGAAATGCAGTACGTTATGCTGCTTTCAAGAGTTTGAAGTGGTTTTTTAAGGTATGTTTTCACACGGTACATCAGCCTTTTCCTGGAAAAATATGAAAACAGAACATCGTCAGCAACGAATTGACTAAAAGAAAGTGACAATCTTATTTTGTATTTGTGAATGACGTACATGGTTTAAAACAGCATAAGATTTATTAGAATAGAGCTTTTCGCTAACTGCTTTAAGCGAAACTTTGCATTTTAATGCACTTGCCTGTGTTAGCATTTTATTCTAAGATCGTAGGCGAGCAATCTAGCACTGGTTTAGATTAACACTTTTTTGCCATTTTTGCGAAATGAGCGAATTGATTGGAAACCAAGGGCTACTTAATCAATCAGGACGGAAAAATAGGCAAATGGCGAATAAAAGAATGCTCGCTTAAATGCTTTGTTCTATGGCCAAGCCTCATACAAAAAACACATTTCTTTCATTTAAGTTTTAAATGCAGACGCTAGCTTCTGCATCTGCAGTGACAGTGAAGAGAAGAGAAAAGAATCAAAGCGAAATTTAAATTTTTCATTTGCTGACTTCTGCTGATGGATCAGTCGTTGTACGACAGCGCTTGACTGCCAACACGACTCCAACAACAGCGTCATGCCGCGATCTGCTGTGAACGGCTCTCGGTTTCGCTGCCCTGGCCTGACGACCCGCGGCTGTGGTTGCGATCGGCAGAGCGATTCAAGCGCGGAATTTTTACCGTGGTGGACGGCATCCAGCCCAACCTGATCCTCGGCATGGACGCCAGCTCGGACTGCGACATCGCAGGGTGTCGCATGCCTTGGCCATTGACATGAAGAAAGGCATATCGTACGTCCGCTTCGACAGCAAGGCTTCCTGCAGTAGCCAGCAGCCGAAGGCCAGTTGCCGCAGCTGGTGCCGCAGCGTTCTGCTGGCTCGCGTGGCGGTCAACACGGAGCTGCAGGCGGGGAGCGAGAAGGTCGTATGGCTCTGGGCGAACACCCACAGCCGAGAGCAGGGTGGTGTTCGAGCCCTGCAAGGACTTCGTAGCATCCACGGCGGTGGTTCCTGCGCGTGTGCTGACTATCTCGGACGATGGCCGAATCCCCGTCAAGATGTGTATTACCTGACCGAGGATCCTATACTGCTGTACATCCTGGACTTTAAAGGTTGCGATGGCCGGGGGACGAGCGACAGCCTCCACACGAGTACGACCTGGGCACGAGGAGCTGCTGCAGCACAGGATAGAGCTGGAGCCTGGAACGCGGTCGCACAGGCAGGTTCCAAGGAGCACTAGGATTAGAAGGACGGGAAACTACGGGAAACTACGGGAAACTATTTTTTTTAAGAAAAAATTCTTTAAAAAAATCATTTTTCATATTTAAATGGTGACAGCTTTTGATTGGAAGCAGATACAAAGCTGTTATTTTGACTTAACTTGCCTGAATTTTTACTTTGAATTCCAATACCGAATGTTACAAAGTTTCGTATAACATACAATTTGATCCTCATACGTTTTTTTACTAATAACCTATCTTAAGTCTAAAACGTAATACACAACAGACTAGTAAAATTAGCTTGACCTTATAGTTGCGTTCCTCTTGCAATTAAGTATGAATTAATTAATATATATTATTTATGATGAGCTATTTTTCCTAGCTTTAATAGAAATCAATGCTTATTAAATGTTATAATTTTTAATAACATAATTTTTTTAAATAAATGAACAATTTCTCAAGAGCTACAAGCTTCATTTAGCTATAGTGTCTCTTTTCGCGAATACCAGTCTTCAATTTTTTTGAAGACGTATAGTTTCAAAGAAACGTAGTTCCCGTCCTTCTCCTAGTGGTCCTTGGCAGGTTCAGCGACGACTGCCTATGTCCGTTCGAGTCCATGTGGACAAAAAGATCGGACAGCGGCTTCATCGAGCTGATCGATGTCTCCTTGGCCAGCAGCCCAGCAACCTCCTGGTGGTGCGCAAGAAGAAAGGCGACATCCGGCTCTGCACCGACTGGCGACAGCTGAACGACCGCAAGCCATGGACGCACAGGTCGCCACCATCGACTGCCGGCAGGGTTATACATGTACATCAGGAGGTTTTGGCGGATAAAAGAGAATTCCAATTCTACTCCACCCGCGGCCTGATGCAGTTTCGCTAGATGGGCTTCGATCCGGATGTGCAACGCCCCATGCCCCATGCAGCGACATTCCAGCGCCTTATGTAGCTCGCATATCCTGCATGCTTACATTGACGAGCGCATCATCGTCTTCAGCAGCTGCGAGGCAGCAGGCTCAAGCTGCACAGGGCAGAGTATCAAGCTGGTCACGGCATTAAGCCGGTCATCCCGAGCCACCTAAGGCCGCACTTTTAGCAGGAGGTGCAGCGACCAGAGCGGCCACCTGTGTTAACAGGATCAGGATGGTGGCGAGGCTGGGGAAGCGCTGCTGGTGGCCAGGTCTGCGGCGGGGTGGCAAAGCTGGGCCGTCTACCTAACAAGGCGACAAGAGTCAGACCAAGCCGCAGCGGGCACCGCTGCAGACGAGCCAGCGAACAGCGCCTTGGCAGCAAGTACAGATGCAGATTGGCTTAAAGGCCCGCTGCCGCGCACAACGGATGGCAAGGCCTGTACTTGGTGCCTTAAATCTTCGAGGCAGCAAGTGAAGTGATTTTTTACTCCTCAATAAACTTTCTTTACTATTGCTGCTATTGCGCTGATTATATGATATACTCTGACCTGTTGCTTTCTAATAATTGATAACTATACAAATTATCACGGCCTTGAACATAATGAATCATGATTGTTTACTATAGCATTTTGCAGTCTAGTTTGGACAGCGGGCTTTTAAATTGGACGCAGGCCGCGGTCAGCCGCAGCAGCCTGACTGCAGTCTATGGCCCAACCTGACACGCAGGCGCGGGATTTCAAATTGGACAGCGGGCAGCAATTTGGATACAGTGAGCAGCAAAGTATACTCGTAGCAGCTGCTTGTATTTTAAACGAGTGACTAGGATATCCAATGCAGAACAATTTCAAAACAGTATAGAAAACAGTAACCGTAACTCTAGTTCAAAACAGTAACGGTATAGTTCACATCAGTTTGCTGCGAGAAAATGTCTAAGATTACGCATCAATAGCAGCTCCGGCCAAGCAGCGCGGAATGTAGCGCAAAGTGTGCTGATACCACGCAGCGCACTTCTGCTTCGTGATGCTGTCAACCGCTGCTTCCCCGCATCTCTGCAGCACCATCACTCTCCACTCCCTGTCAGTTAGTCCTGGAGGTTTAAATGCCAGTTCTTGCTGCACAACTGGTTCAGCCAACTGTTGCTTCACTTGCGCTTTGAAAGCGCTGTGAGCCAGTTCAACCGGATTGAGAAATGGCGAGTAGGGCGACATGACCAGAGTGCTGAAGCGGTGCCGGTGCTCCTCCGGAATCTGCAGTCCGAGGTGAAATCGTGCACCATCCATTACGATCACGCAGTGCTGCTGGTCCTGCAGTTGCTGGGAAATTGCTTCGCAGACTTGGCCCAAAAGTACCTGAACGTTTTCCCTATTCACAGTACCGGCTTGCATGCTGTAGGCCACCAGGCCGAACGACGGTGATGTCGCCAGGATCACGTTCAGCGCTGGACTTCTCTGAGTGTGAACTTCACGATGAACCCGTTCACCAGGCACGCTTCTGCCAAAACTGCGACGAGTCCACACTCCGAATCCAGTTTCGTCCAGGTGTACGAGCTCAGTGAACGGAGGCAGGTTGACGAGCCAGTTGGCAAATTCATGCCTCTTCTCCCTGTTCTCTTCAGAATTTCGAGCAGCTGGAACATCTGCTTCCCTTGACGGACACTTCATGGTGAACAGCTGGCCATCAAGCGCCCGCGAAATGGAAGAAATGTCAACGGTTGCGAGATCGCCATGAAATTCAGCAAGCAAGCGCACACGCATTTGGTCCAAGGTCAGGAAGGGATTATCCTGAACAATGGACACCAGGAAATCCCTCATCGGGGCAGTGAGCTTCCGCGCTGCTTTGCTCCACCTCTTGGCAAGGCGTATCGCCTGCCACCATTACGAAATGTGTTCCATATGTTGTACGCTGTGCTTCGCTTTACTCCGAACATTCGGACAATGTCATCAGGATTCTCACCACGTTGCCAGGCCTGGATCACGAGATCTCGCTTCTCTCTGGTGATCGTAGCGTAGTGTCCACGCTGCATGCTAGCGCCTCGCTGTGTCCAAACTTTTTATTTTCTCGTCAGGGACCCTGTAGTTTGTTGTTGTTGTTGTGTCCAAATTGCTGCCCGCTGTCCAATTTGAAATCCCGCGCCTGCGTGTCAGGTTGGGCCATAGACTGCAGTCAGGCTGCTGCGGCTGACCGCGGCCTGCGTCCAATTTAAAAGCCCGCTGTCCAAACTAGACTGCAAAATGCTATAATATGTTTTGTATGAGGCTTGGCCATAGAACAATGCATTTAGGTGAGTCTTGTACTTTCCTCGCCATAATTAGTCTCGTTTCCCGTCCTGATTGGTTAAGTAAGTCCGTGACGTTGTAAACTAGATACAAAGAAATAGTGGTATCGGCTTCCATAACAAATATGTTACACAATTTCGTATTCAGAATTATTGTGGGTGTTTGGCCCCAAATGTAAAATATCGTGAGGTTATAAAATCAAAGTTTAACATTGACTTACTTTAGTGGACTTTCTTCAGTTTTCTCGCGCCGCTACACCCGGTTGATTCTGCTGTTTAACCAACAGAAATTCTATCTGGGTGTCAGCAGGTTGCAGTATACTTATAAATAATTAAAAACAAAGCAGAAATATGAGATACGAGATGTGACATCAAACAAATTAAAAACAAAAAGGAGAAATTCCTTTAAATAACAGCTGAGGTAATAAAGCATAAACTAATGTATGCATTTCTCTCTAATGATATTTTATTATTAAAAAACCCTAAAAACACTGAAGACCAGGCTTTCAGAAGACCAGCTGAGGGTTACAAATGAATTATCCAGACCCGATTATTATATTAAATGCATTTTTAGATTATCAAAACATAAAAATGCAAGCTTCAACCTATTATAGTATGGAATGCACTGGCATTCTAGCTCGTAATGCATTATGGAATACAATCAGGTACTTTATTACTATTAAAAGTAATTCAGTTTTCTCAAACAGGTTCAAGTCAGGAAAACAACTCTACTAAATTTATAATTACTCTACTGAACTCTAAATACAGAATACTTACAAAACTATGTTATCAGGTGTGTCTTTCACCAAAACAGATCACTTTAAACCGGATTTGAGAAAACACTGTATTGAACGACACGACAAAACAGAAAAACAGATCGATTATTATTAAAAGGTCTTTAGTAAAACTAGCCTGACCAGAAGGCTAAAAACAAGTTATTAAAAGGCACTGCACAATGTCAGAAGTGCCAGTGTTCACAAACAGCCGTGGCG
Organism: Macrostomum hystrix; assembly: GCA_950097015.1. Lineage (NCBI taxonomy): Eukaryota > Metazoa > Platyhelminthes > Macrostomidae > Macrostomum > Macrostomum hystrix. The sequence goes on from CATNEN010000033.1 coordinate 957,719, forward strand.
ATGCTCACAAGTAGAACAGGCGGTCGCAGATGGCCTCTGCGGGCTCCACCCCAATGTTCTGGCCCACCATGTACACCAGCTTGTGGGCGTACTGGCAGGGCGCTGGCACTCGGATGGAGCCGGCCCAGTTGTAATAAAGATGGCAGCTGCGGAAGGTGAGCTGCTGAATCTCGTCCACGGGCACATCACCATTGCACTCCACCACAATATAGTGCGTGGGCGTCACAGTGCCCTGAGTCACGTGCTGCGGCACCAGGAAGAAATCCATCATGTCCGGCCGCGTGATGGAATGGTCCAGCACGGTGCCTGCGGGCGGGGATGAGCGACTTTACCGATACTAGGGATCTGCGAGAACTGCCGCACTGGGATCTGGGAGGACTGCCGCACTGGAATCTGGCAGGACTGCCGCACTGGGATCTGGCAGGACTGCCGCACTGGGATCTGGGAGAACTGCCGCACTGGAATCTGGGAGAACTGCCGCACTGGGATCTGGTAGAACTGCCGCACTGGGATCTGGGAGAACTGCCGCACTGGGATCTGGGAGAACTGCCGCACTGAAATCTGGGAGGACTGACGCACTGGGATCTGGGAGGACTGCCGCACTGGGATCTGGGAGAACTGCCGCACTGGGATCTGGCAGAACTGCCGCACTGAAATCTGGGAGGACTGACGCACTGAGATCTGGGAGGACTGCCGCACTGGGATCTGGGAGAACTGACGCACTGAGATCTGGGAGAACTGCCGCACTGAAATCTGGGAGGGCTGACGCACTGGGATCTGAGTGGACTGCGCAATGGGCGATCGGGGAAGAGCATGCGTTACTCAGAATAATGATGGAATGGAATGCCACGTAGATGGCATTCCATTCCTGACTGCTCAGGACCTGACTGCTCAATCAGAAGTGCGGCTAGGCATGCCGTTTTGCTCACCTGGCGGAGGATTCGAGTAGGCGTTGCCCTGACGCAGGAAGAGGCGCTGATTGATTCGCTTCTGGACCACCAGAAACACCAGCTTGGGCCTGTAGTTAGGGTCGATGCCCTTGGCCGCCTCGTAGATGGCTCGCACCTCCTGCTGCTGCACCTCTCCAACCTGTTTGTCTGAGACGCCGTCGCGAAACACGAAGATGACGTTGGGCGGAGCGCCGACGTTGTTCATGTAGCGGATGAGCTGGGCCTGCAAGATGACGCGCATAGAGTCCAGAATCTCCTGGCCTTTGCGCTGGAAGGCCACCCGAGAGTACCAGCGGGTGCAGGCCTGGTCAGCTGAGGCCACAATGCCCGTCACCGACTTGGTGCGCGCCTTGTCCGCGTGGTAGACATCGATGCCCACCATCTGCGGGAGCGGAATGCGCAACACATGCTACTCACAGTACTGAGGCATTCCTAACTGGCATGATGAGCGAGTTGGTGAGGGTCTGGGTGAGTTAGTGAGGGGCAGGGTGAGTTAGTAAGGGGCTGGGTGAGTTGATAAGGGGCTGGGTGAGTTGATAAGGGGCTGGGTGAGTTAATAAGGGGCTGGGTGAGTTGGTGAGTGAGTTGGTAAGGGGCTGGGTGAGTTAGTAAGGGGCTGGGTGAGTTGATAAGGGGCTGGGTGAGTTGATAAGGGGCTGGGTGAGTTAATAAGGGGCTGGGTGAGTTGGTGAGTGAGTTGGTAAGGGGCTGGGTGAGTTAATAAGGGGCTGGGTGAGTTGGTAAGGGGCTGGGTGAGTTAATAAGGGGCTGGGTGAGTTGGTGAGGGGCAGGGTGAGTTGGTGAGGGGCTGGGTGAGTTGAGTTAATCTAAGGACTCGTTCAGCTCACCATGAACCGCTCGTACGGAATGTCGATGCCCCAGAGGGCGCCTCCCAGCTTGACGTTGATCTGGGCAGCAACATTAACGGCCACGCTGCCCATCTTCTTGGGATCGCCGATGGTCTTGGTCCACAGGCACTGGGTGGGCACCACTAGCTCAGTGCAGCAGAGCCTCTTGACCATGTTGTAGCGTTCCTCACGCTGCGAGGTGAACACGGTGCAGACCAGATTCAGGTCAGTGCTGAAGTTCTCTCTGATGGCCTTAGTGTAGTTTGTTGTCGAATCATTCTGCAGGGCCACCGTGATTGGCTGGGCGATGGTGATGCCCATGGCGCGGCACTTCTTCATCATTGTCTCGCAGAAGGAGCCGATGGTCCGCTCCTCCCTGGCGGGGTAGACCACCAGCCACTTGGACAGGCGGCCGTCAATCAGCACCCGATTGTCAGCCAGGGCCCTTTTAAACTCGCTGGTCTGGCCAACTGGCACCGGAGCGAACGGGCCGCGGCCGCCGCTGCCAAACAGGACCCGCTCGTTGACGAAGCGGCGGGCCGACACGGAGTCGGGCTCTTCAAGGAGGCGCAGGCCCCAGGCGTCCAGCAGTTTGCGGCACTCCGGTCGGTTGTTGATTGTCTGGACGAATTTGCGCAGCTCGTGAAGCCGGCGGTCCGGGGACAGCTGGAAAAGTTGGGTTTGAGCAGAGCTTGAGCACATTCTCAGGATGTGAAAATTCCCACATTTCCATTCACAGATCAGCGACTCACCTTCGTGAACTTGGCCAAATCGCGCATCAGGTGAAAGTTGCGCCGCATCTCATCAGTGAGTCCAGTGACATAGCACAGTTCAGGCACCAGACAGACCTGCCGCTGCTCCAGGGTCTTGCCATCTGTTCCTCGGACTGGCTTGCCACGGCTGATTAGCATAGGCTGCTGCGGATCCTTAATTTCGATGTTATAGGCCTGCTTGTAGTAGTCTAGGAAGGACATTTGCGTGCCATTGCGGTCAAAGGTGTGCGTGCAGTCCATCGATGTTTCAATCTGGTCCACGCGCATGATCTTGTTGTTGTACCGGGTTACAACCGAGGTGCCCACAATGGCATCCGTCATGGCGTCGATGCGAGTGCCCAGCGACTGGAACAGGTCATAGACAGTCTGGGACCGCACGACCCGGTGACTGGACTCCACCATCAGGCGAAGGCCGCCGTCCACGTGGCTGACGGAGGTGATGTACCCAGGCCAGACCTGCGGGAATGCCGAGTTTCAGCTCACTTTGATTGGCTACTCAATATGCCAATACGATAATTTAGCTCATAAAAAGTCTGGATGTATAGACTTACTGTCTTCCAACCACATGACAGGCCACTAAACACACACCCACATGGTTAGCAACTACCCACACACCCACATGGCTAGCACCTACCCACACACCCACATGGCTGGCACCTACCCACACACCCACATAGCTGGCACCAACCCACACACCCACATGGCTGGCACCAACCCACACACCCACATGGCTGGCACCAACCCACACACCCACATGGCTGGCACCAACCCACACACCCACATGGCTGGCACCAACCCAAACACCCACATGTCTGGCTTGTACTCAAACGGCTGACCCAGTGATTTGAGCAGGACTTTGAGTTTGCGCCACTCACCTCCATCTGCTGGCCGGGAACTCTCTCGCTGGCGTGCGGATTGTAATAATGCCGGCGAACTTCGATGAGGTCCATCCGAGCCTGGATGGAGCGGAAGATTATGTTGTAGACGCTGGGCAGGCTGGACAAAGTGGCAGTGCCAACCAGTTGCAGCTGGATGGACACTCGCATGTTGCCGGAGGCAGCCTGGTACACGCCGCACTCCCTGGGCAGCGGCCTGTTGGTGTAGAGCGAGTTGCCCGAGGGCACGCGGCCTGGTACGCTCTGGAAGTCCGGGTCCTGAATGGACATGACAAGCCTGTCCCGCTGCATCCGGGAGTCCACGCTCGGTTTGAAAAGTATGCTGTACTGATACACCAGGCAGTCCGCGCCTTCCACTCGCAAGAAATTTGTGCCCAGTGTCAGGCGCTGGCCAGCCGAGCCCTGTTTGTCTGCCGGACCCACTCGCTCAACGCGAGGCGGCCGGGGTCGGCTAGGACGAGCGCCGGAGCCGCCAGCTGACGCCTGTGCTGAAGCGGAAGGAGAGACTGAAGAAGCCTGTTGCGTTGGAGCGCCCTGGATGGACATGCGGCTCATAGCCTCTGGCAGTGTGGCTGGTGGAGGAGCACCGCCGCGGCCGAAACCACGACCGAATGCAGCTGCTGCAGCTGATGGGCCAGTGGTGGTCGTCAATGCCGCTGAGTCTCCAGCACCGCTCGGCTGCTGAACAGCACCACGACCAAAAGAGGCCATGCCACGCCCAAAAGCAGCCGGAACGGCAGACACAGGAGCGGCAGCTGCGCCAGCAGCAGCATCTTGAGGATCCGCCATAGATCTAGCTCTACCAACAGCTTGGGGCATGGCGGTAGAGGCGCCAGCACCTGCTGTAGCAGTGTCAGACTGTTGTGACAGGCCAATTATTAGGCCACGGCCCAGTTGGCCACGTCCAAAGCTCATTTTAAACAACTGGCCTAATCAGTTGCGCAAATATGTTTTTCGATCTCTCAGTAGATTTGTTTCTTTTTAGCAAATGCTGATTTTGTTTGTAAGCCGCTTTACTTTAATGGATGATAAGTTTATTGCTAGAAATGTGTGGGTGCACAGATATTAGCATGTTTAAGGTAGCAAAGACTTTATTGGTAATTTTATAGAGGAAATACAAGTAAGATTTTCAAAACATGCATTAAATTCAAATTTGGGTAACTTTGTAAGTAGCCATAAAACAACAGATTGCTCTTATAGTTTCAATTATATTTATAGTTAATAGAAGTGAACTGTAAAGCTAGCTAACTAAAATGACTATAATGATAAAAGTCATAAATTTAGATATAACAGAATAAAAATTGCAAACAACAAATGAAAATTAAAACACAAATAGCAACAACTTGGCTTGATATATGATAAGGTAAGAGAAAAAACACATTTTATGCCTTATGGCAAATACAATAGCTATAATCACTAGCTTTCTACTACAGACATGTCATCATTTACTTAGAGAAGTGCAGTTGCCTTAAGCTAGTCAGCGGAAAGTTGTACTACACACAATTAGCATTGTACTTTTGAGTTAAAAAATATGCTGTTGTGAATAGCCATGAAAATCAAAATGGCTATTCATATAATATAAAACTGTTTTGTATTTTATATATTATTTGAACTTATGGGTTAATGTAGGATATTATTTGTAGTTTCCAGCTTGGCACTACACACCAGAATACCTATTGCACACAGAATGTGTTGTATAGGAACCAAATTATGTGACTTTTTAACCTATGCATCTGGTGCATGAGTTAAATAATTTAAAGTGGCTGGCTAAGACAAGGCTGACATGAAGTATCAGATTTTCAATTAATTCTGTCTCTACTCCCATTGCTTAAAATTCAAAAATTTCAATAACCAAATGTCAACACACATTCTTAAGACATTAACATTGCTCAGTGTTGGGCGCATTACTTAGTACTAGTTTCCAAATTGGTAACAATCATTACTTTTTTGCATTGTCACTTTCTCCTGTTAGTATGTCTGGTAACAAAAATGATGGTTGCATTTTCATTTTCTTATTGTAACAAGAATTATTTGTATTACTGTTACCTTACCATTTTTTCTATTGCTAATGTGTACTTACAGAATGTTTCTCTTAAATTTAAAATCAGTGGCACTCTAGTAATTTAGCTGTATAAAAAACATTTTTACTTGTTTATTTCTTTTTTATTTAAGAGTAAAACTACAAGTATAACCAGAAGTGTTACGACTTTTCTTTTCAATATTTGAACAGCACTAAAAGTAGGTTGAGTAGTAGAATTAGGAGTCAAACAGAAGAAAATTAAAAGATAAGATAGAAAGCTAAATAATGACATTAATTAGTCAATGTCAAGTCAGAATCAAATCAACTAAATTCAAATCAGCTAGACCTATTTCATCAGGCCATCAGAATTACTTTACTTTTAGATTTCTGTCATTTTAACTGTTTCCATTTAAAGTGAGTACCATACCAAGTTAGCTTGAAGTTTAGTTAAACCAGACTTTCAAAAAAGTAGTAAATTGTTTTTTAAAAGTTCCCAAATAACTCTCAATTTTTTGTCTAGAAAAGTGGACAATGTTTGAAATTAAATTGTATGAATTATGACATGACAACAAACAAAGCTGCACATGTTTATAATATACTTTACCACTAAAGCATATTTATGGTCAAAGAAAGTATAAAACACAAAAAGTAATAAATAAAAGTAATGATTGTTACTATTTTTTGCTCTTCTGTTACTCAATTTTTCTATTACCAAATGGTCAGTAATGATTGTTATATCCACTCCTGTTCCTTTTTGGTACTATGCCCAACCCAGACATTGCTCCATTTTTATCAGTCACCGTATAAATATATTTCTGTTTGGTAAATACATTAATAGCAATTTTGTTATTTGCATTGTTTCATTTTAATATCACATTATATCACGTGATTTTATTCAACTTAAGCAACAAGCTAAAAAACAAAAATATTCATTCTACATTTTAACTAATTAAATTGAAACAATTTAACTAATTAGCAAACAAATAAGATAAACTGTACTGAATAAAGACTTTTTTAATTTAGATAAGCTAGGGCCTAATTCTAACTTTATTGAAGTGGGTCCTTTTATTTTATAGGTAGTTGTTATTTGTCCGGTTAACCGGACAAATAGCCGTTTGATTATTCGTCCGGTTAACCGGTTAACAGTGACTTTGCTGTCAACCACTGATGTCAAAGTGGTGGTAATATTCATGTAGGCATTGTTTCTTAGAAATGTTTATCATATAAATCCATTGTTGAGTTAGCTGAGTCCCTGGCAAATTAAGAAACTAAAAGCTAACCTATCTAACTAAAAGGGCAATTGATCTATATGCTATCTATATATAATTTTAGGTTGCCGACAGACCAATGCCTGGATCAAGGAACAACTATGTCTTCGTTTATATATATATATCTTAATATATTGCCTCTTAATAGCCATAGCCAATAGCCATTTGATTATTCGTCCGGTTAAATTAAAACCAAAACTTTTCGGTGTTGACTATATCTCCTGAATCAAAGTCATTGTTAACTGGTTAACCGGACGAATAATCAAACGGCTATTTGTCCGGTTAACCGGACGAATAATCAAACGGCTATTTGTCCAGTTAACCGGACGAATAACCAAATTTTTATGACCTATTTTATACCCTAATGGTCAAACTTTTAGCTGAAGTTAAGCTTAAGAAATTGTTTAAAGCCAAAAAAGGCTTAGGCCAAATTTCTTTCATCAAAATGGGTGGAATCACAAGGCCCAAGAAAGATTTAAGCAAACTTTTACAAATGGCATAGAGCTAACACCGTGTCCCAAAACAAGTTAATGTTAACATGGTTTGATATATTATAACATTTTTAAGTAAAAAAGAAAGTTATTAAATAAAGTACTAAAATACTACATTTTTATAGATAGGCCAAAAGCTTGGGTTATGCAAGACTACAGCTGGCATATAGAAAGTAGCAATTTTCTATAAACAACTAGTGCACTATTGTATAGACAGCTTAATTCTAAATTATAGACCAACAGTGAACAGTTATTAAAGAGCTGAATTAAATAAATAATACAGTGCAAACATATGCCAGGAACTGGGGCATAGGTCAGCTAAAGCGAATGCTAAATAGATGAGTTAACAAGCAAACGAATATTGCAGGACAGAATAGCTAAATAAATTACATTCATAATGCTACTATAAAATAAATAATGCAAATAAAATGTGTACAAGCCAAGTAATTTAGACATTATTTGTACAAGCAAATATCGTTCTTGGTATTGATAGTTTAGATTTTAGATTAATTATCGCTTTTAAATAAATTTGCTAATATCCATGACCATGCCGAGCCGAAGCGGACGATATTAATAACGGCGCTAACAAATAAGTACAGGTTAAAGTGTTCGAAAAAAAATATTGAATGCAGCACTAACCAATAATATCTTACTTATTATAACAAAACATTATTAGACAATTTAAATATTTAATCAATATTTTTTAAAGATTGTATATTTCCTCGTTTTAAATTATAATATGAAATTCTTGATTGACCGTCAAGGCAACGTTTAACAAAAGGCTCTTCGCTTCTTCTTAAAATTCAGAGCACGAATTAAAAAAATCTACCGATTGCATATGCTTGAGAATAGCCTTGAATTGAGAATATCGAGCGTTACCGAGCGTTTCGATGATGAAAATGAAGAATATTCTATACCGAAGTAGCGAAATAGTTGAAATAGCGATTACTGACAAATGTTTCGCTTTTTTAATGATCTGGCGAAATTTTTCCCTTTGTGGTGCATCTGTTCAATACTACTTCTCGCGATAATTCAAATTAGGGCTATTCTGCCTTTAGTAAAAAAGGTAAAACCTATTTTCATAATTTACTTCTCATTAATATCGGACAATGCAAAACTCGTAGCTTAGCATACCTTAGATCAATATCTGTCGTACCTTACACCAATACCTAAGATCAATAAGAGCTGTTATTTTTTATTGCCTTCGTTTCAATCGTTTTTATGGCTTATATACATTTAATTATATAAGCCATAGGTGTAGGCCATGCGAACTCCTAAAAATGAAAAATTTTAGCCAGTTTATCTTAGCAAGAAGCTTTTTGCAATAAAATGCTGGCACATGTACAGAGATTCTTTCGTACTTTCCGTCGACCACTTTATCAGCTATTGCTGGGGTTAGCCTATTGAATGTATGAAGGTATAATAATAATAATAATAGTTACGTCCCACGCCGACCACGAAAAGTGGCGAAGAGGGGGGAGCGTCAAATCTCGCGCTTCAGTGCCAGGTCTCTGATGTGCTTCACGCCTGCCGCCTGGCTGGGTGCTCGGGCGTCTTCAAAAAGTCGGTCGATTTAGCGGGCTGATCGTCCCTGGCCGCGCCTGCGCGGTCCCTGCGAGGTCCACAGCAGGACATCCTGCAGCGGCTCTGGGCAGTATGCTTCGGCGCGGATGACATGCCCGGCCAGCCGCAGGCTGACTCAGCAGGACAGAAGGCCGCGTTAGGCGCGCACGCTGGTAGAGGGACTTGGTTGTCTCGCTGCCAGGGCCGCGGCGGGCACCGAAAGCGGCGCGAACTAGGGCCGCGTGTGCCGCGTCGAGCTGCGCCTCGAGCACCCCGGTCATCGTCCAGGTCTCAGCATTGTACAACAGGGCGGTCTCGACAACCGCCTGGAACAGCTGGGACCTGGCGCCGTTCGACAGGGCCTCGGAGAGCAGCACCGCCCACACAGAACGATAGGCGGCACAGGCCTTGCCGCGTCGTCTCGCCAGGTCGTCGCCCACGTCAGGCACCAGTCCGCCAAGATAGACGAACTGACGGCACTTCGGGAGCACGGTCCCGGGGCCGTTACCGTCTCTTAGTCGAATCTCGGCAGGTAGGTTTTGCGGCAGGCCGGCCGGAACCCATTCTGCTCGTACCGCAGAAACGAGTCCAGCACAGGCTGTAACCGTGCTAACAGCACCCGGTTGAACAGCTTCGCGGTACAGGACATAAGCGAGATCCCGCGATGCTCCTCCTTCCGCGTAGTGCCCGGCTTCTTCGGGATGCCGACGATGGTTGCCTGGGTCCACTCGCGGGGCGCAGGGCCTCCAGCCAGGTTCACAACGTTCACAACGGTCCAGACGACCCTGTTCTGCCGTTCAGGCCCGACAGAGGTGACAGCCCGGATCGCGTCGTCAACAGCGGCTTTCTGTCGACTTGCGTAGGCGTCTGCCAGGGCCTTCTCGGCATCGGATGTCGGTCGCCTGGCTCGCCGCAGATGTTCGACAGTGCGGCGGGCCTCACGGACCTCCGGGTCGCTCGCCCAAACTGGAAGTTGCCGTGACGCGGGTTCCATAAGCGGCAGAGTCTTGGCAGCGGCAGTGGCGATGGCTGAGTTGATTGTGCTGTAGTCCGGCGCCTGTGCTGATCCCAGAGCGGTCGCAAAGGCGTACGCAAACCTGCTGCGGGTGCCTGGGTCTTGCAAGGCGCGAAAGTACCTTCTTCTAGGGCGTTTTGGTGGACGGTACAGCGGATCAGAGAGCCTCAGGTCGCAGTAGAACAGGCGATGGTCGGACCGGACAGCCAAGGGTTTCATTGTGTCGCAGTTCTGCAGCCGGCTGCGTTCGCGATGGCGAATCAGCACGTGGTCGAGCTGCGCCAAGCGGGTCGTGGCGAATCGGCCTCGCGCGTTCCGCCTCCTTCGCTTGCAGCCGGCGAAGGTCGCCAGCCGGTTGGGCGGTTTGCGGAAGCGCGTGTTGGCTGACACCAGGTCGAGCCTCGCCATCAGGTCCGCTAGCGCGGCGGTGTTGGCGTTCTGGCGTGGCGACACAAACGGGCAGCGCTGGGACCGCGGTGCTACAGCGTTGAGATCACCAAGCATCACCACAGTGTCGCGGTGCGCCACCATCTCGAGCTGCTCCGACAGGAACTCGAAGAATTCCTGCACCTCCTGCTGATGGGCAGCTGTGGGAGCGTACGCACAGAAAAGCCGCACATTGCGGCGACGTAGTCTCACGTCCACGCGCAGCAGTCGGGCTGACAGGCTGACGCAGCAGATGCTCTCGCGTAGCCGTGGTCCGACAAGCACGCCGACTCCTCCGCGGGCCTGTCAAACGGAGCTCCCTTCACGTGGGGACAGGTGCCACAGACGCGTTCTGTGCCAAATGCTCCGGCTCCCCGGATGTCGCTTCGATGTCCGCACCCCAACCCGCTGGCGGGTTTTTGGGAGGGTGGCAGGCCAACCCCGACTGGTCTCGCCGCCGGGTTCTGTTGTCGGGGGATGTTGAGACGAACCCCGGTCCTATCCAGGCCGATCTCCGTGTCCTGCAGTGGAACCTAAACGGGCTACAGGCGCGTCGACCGGCACTTGAACGGCTGCTGGAGGAAAACAAAATAGACATCGCCCTTCTGCAGGAATCTAACCTCACCGAGAGAGAGCCCACACCCAAGTTCCGCGGCTACACCGTCCACCGCCGCGACCGGGTCGTCCACCGGGGGGGTGGCGGTCACCATGGAGGCCTGCTCACTCTGGTCAAACAAGGCCTGGCCCATGAAGAGGTGGAGGCGGGTCTGCGGACCCCCGTCAACGCGGCCCTGGAGCAGCTGACCATCCGTCTGTTCGGGGACAAGTCCAAGCCGCTGCACCTCACCAACCTCTACCGCCCACCTGTACGGCACTCCGACGCGGACGACCGGGACGGGGCCCTACACACCAACGGCTGGCCCACCGATGGGCACTGGCTGCTGATGGGCGACCTCAACGCTCACGGTAGCTGGGACCCGAATGCTGATCCGGACTCCCCGGGAAGCGAGCTCGACGATTGGCTGAGCGACCACGGCTGGATGGCGCTCAACGACGGCAGTGCCACTAGAGTGAGCCCGGGGGGTGGTGAGTCGGCGCCCGACGTGTCGCTCTGCAGTGCTGTCTGGTCCAGCCGGATCAGCTGGCGCGTGGGGGACGCCATGGGGTCGGACCACCTTCCTCTGCTGCTGACCATCGCCTTCACCCAAACCCATGAACGCCGCCGCCCAGCTGGCTTCAACCTGCGACGGGCGGACTGGCCGACCTACGCGACGCGGGCGGGTGATTTTTTCCTGGGCTGGCCGGCGGACGGCTTTCGGTCCGTGGAGGCCGCCAATGCAGACTTCTGCCGCAGGATCCTGGAAGCGGCGAGCTGCATCCCCAAGGGCAGAGTTAAGAAGGCCAAGAGCTGGTGGGACGAGCGTTGCAGACGGGCCCAGGGCGCCACTCGCGGCGCCTTAGCGGCAGCCAGAGCCGCGCCAGGTGACTTGGAAGCCGCGGCGAGGTACCGCGCTGCCCGCGACCAAGCCGACCGAGTGTACCAACAGGCGAAGACCGAGTCCTGGCAAGGTTTCGTCGCGGAGCTGTCGGCCAGGTCCCCAGACAACAAGGTCTGGAACACCATCAGGGCCCTCGATGGCCGAGCGCATGAGGGCCCTTTGACGACCTGCAGACGCGGCCGATGACGAGGACCCTGGTGGCAGCGATCGACTTCTTCGCTGCTTTTGACCGAACCTGGCGCCTCGGGGTGCTTCGGCAACTGGCTCGAGCGAGCGCCCCGGGACGGTGGCTGCGCTGGATCCGCGCGTTTCTGGCTGACCGGAGAGCTCGAGTGCGCTGGGTTGATAGCATGAGCCGCCCCAAGATCCTGAAGGAGGGAGTCCCGCAAGGCAGTCCGTTGTCCCCGCTGCTGTTCAACATTGCGACCTGTACCCTGCCAGCCGCCATCCAGTCCGCCGCCCCGCTCTGTAAGCCGCTGCAATACGCCGATGACCTGTCCATCAAGACGTCGGCGGGCACTGCGGCGGCAGCGGCGGAGAACATGCAACAAGCGTTGGAAGCGGCAGAAACCTGGTGCCAGCAGCATCACTTCGAACTGGCCCCAAACAAGACCGAGGCCCTGCTGGTGAGTACCCATCCAGTGGAGAATACCGAGGCCTTCAGCAACTCTGTTCAGCTCCAGGTCGGTGGGCAGACGATCAGCTGCCAGAAGGAGGCGCGCATCCTGGGGGTGTTCGTGGACTCCCAGGTCACCTTCGCCGAGCAGGCCCGCCGCGCGCTGGCTGCCATGCGGAGCCGGCTCAACGCCCTGCGGGCTGTGGCTTCCCGCCGGTGGGGAGCTGACGCTGATACGCTTCGTCGGCTCTACTGCGGCTACGTTCGCCCGGCGGGGCTGTACGCGGCAGAGGTGTGGTGGCCTTTTCTGGCTCGCACCCACCGGGAGCGGTTGGAGTCGATGAATTACGCCGCGGCCCGGGCTATCACCGGTGTCAGTCCCGGTGCCCGGGCTGCTGCGCTGATCGCGGACGCCGGGCTACAGCCCCTGGACGTCATTTGCCGGATTCGGGCGGCTGAGCTCTACCTGCGATGCCGCCAGTTCAGCGAGGACCACCCGCTGCGGAAGCTAACCGACGCCCCGCCGAACACGACGAGACTGCGGTCGAGAGGGGGCGGGACCCGCGGGTGCTGGAGAGAGACGGCGCTTGCGGCCCTGGAGGAGGCGGGATGTCACGCTAGGAACATCGAGGGGTGCGTTCCGCTCTCCTGCCTGCACCGGCCGTGGACCCCTCATCACTCGGCCCGCTTCGCTGCGGCGGATGCTGGGCGCGAGGAGCCCCCGGAGGTCCGACGCGCGAGGGCCTTAGAACTGCTGGACTCCCTTCGCCGGAGCGACCCGCCGTACCTCCAAATCTGGACAGACGGGGCGGCGGAAGAAGGCTTCAGAAATGGCGGAGGAGGCTACATCATCCGGCGTCAAGCTATCGGCCCCGACGTCAAGGGCAGTATCCCGACCGGACGGTGGACCAGTTCGACCACTTCAGAAGCGGCCGCGGCGGCGGCGGGGCTCGAGGCAGCCCTCGGTCTCCTTCGGGGGAAGCCGAGCTCGGCGATCTGGCTGCTGTTCGACTCACGAGCCCTGTTCCAGCGGCTGCAGTCCTCGACCAAGTGCCTGCAAGACCACGCCACCGCGCAAGCCGCGATCCTGCTCCAACAGCTGGCCAGCGAGCACAGGCCAACGGTCATCTGGATCCCAGGGCATGCAGGCCTTGCGCTTAACGAGGCCGCCGATGAGCTGGCCCGGAGAGGGTCCGCCATGCAGCAAGACCCCCAGCCAGTCCCCGTGTCGGCCGCCAGGGCCGCCCTCCGTCGCCAGGGACGAGCGGCCGAATTGGCTGAGTATAATCAGCTGGTTCCGGCGGACCACCCCCACAGGCTCTGCGGCGGAGCGCAGTTCATCCACCGGCCAGGCTGGCCGCGGACGGCCGAGGTGGCGCTGTACCAGCTTCGGGCCAACCGGGCGCCCTTCCTGCAGGCCACCCGGCATCGTTGGGGCCGCGACCCAACCGCTGCCTGCCCGCACTGCAATGCCCCCGAAGAAGACACCCGGCATTTCCTGTTAGACTGCCCCAGGTGGGCGGAGGAGCGCCGGCTTCACATCCCAGAGGCTATCAACGGCTCTATGTCCCCACTGCAGAACGACCCAGAAGGGGTGCGGGCCTTCGTCGAGGCGTCGGGCGCGCTGGCGCGCCCCCCGTATGCCTAGCTTGGGATCCGAACCAACACACACACACACACTCCTCCGCGGCCTCTGCTGTCCGCTGACGTGTAGTGCAGCGTCCAGCCGCTCCCCAGATCCTCACGGTGTAGGCCAGCAGTGATTGACACCTCCTGCAGCTAGCATGACGAGGTCCAGCCGCAGGTCAGATGCCAGCTTTGCGAGCATGCCCCTTCTCCAGGCAGACTTTAGTTGAAGGTTGCTAGCCTTAGAGCGCGGTTTGTAAAGGCTGGGGCCCGATGTTGGTGGGCCTCACGGTCCCCGGCGCCACCCGGCGGAGCCGGCTGGGCGGGGGTCGGCAGATCAGTGTTGCCAGCAGATTGGCGGAGGCGGCCTTTCATTCGCCCTCGCCAGTTGCGTTCCCTTCGCCGCTCGGTGCGACGTCGGGTGCTTCGCTGTCCACGCCGTCCTCCCGACCTGCCGCACTTGGCAGCCGCAGCACCAGGGCGCGGCTCTCCGTGTTGGCCGAGGCAAGCGCTGGGGGCTCCAGCGTCACCAGGAGGCGCGGCATTTATTTGCACTAGGGTGCAAATAATTTAACACTGCAAATAATTTAACACTGCAAATAATTTAACACTGCAAATAATTTAACACTGCAAATAATTTAACACTGCAAATAATTTAACACTGCAAATAATTTAACACTGCAAATAATTTAACACTGCAAATAATTTAACACTGCAAATAAGGACTATGGAAACTTGAATTTGTGGAGCAGATCAATACAGTCATTATATTCTACGAGTATATATGAGCAAGGTGCCTATGGGCATGAAGCTGCATATATGCGACTCTTGAATGAATATGAGTTCCAATTATTGATTTCACGCAGAGCGGAACAAGTGCAGCATGGTGGATGCGCGCATCCTGTTCAAATTGTGAGACAGGAAAAGCAAATACACACGATTTCCCGAAACAGCCTTTGTTGCCAGGTCTGCCCTGTCCCCTTGAAATTATGCATTTTGAAGATGAGAAAAAAATTAGCAAGAAACTTGCCTGCCTGCATTCTCGTAGTTATAGACTGCTAAATTGAACTGTTCAATAATATAGACAGAATTTTCGCTGTCTACCTCTTTAATAACATCTGCGTTTTCCTTCGAATAGGTCCTGTCTGTCCTGTTCGAATAGGTCCTGTCTGTCCTGTTCGAATAGGTCCTGTCTGTCCTGTTCGAATAGGTCCTGTCTGTCCTGTTCGAATAGGTCCTGTCTGTCCTGTTCGAATAGGTCCTGTCTGTCCTGTTCGAATAGGTCCTGTCTGTCCTGTTCGAATAGGTCCTGTCTGTCCTGTTCGAATAGGTCCTGTCTGTCCTGTTCGAATAGGTCCGTCTGTCTGTCGAATAGGTCCTGTCTGTCTGTCGAATAGGTCCTGTCTGTCCTGTTCGAATAGGTCCTGTCTGTCCTGTTCGAATAGGTCCTGTCTGTCCTGTTCGAATAGGTCCTGTCTGTCCTGTTCGAATAGGTCCTGTCTGTCCTGTTCGAATAGGTCCTGTCTGTCCTGTTCGAATAGGTCCTGTCTGTCCTGTTCGAATAGGTCCTGTCTGTCCTGCTCGAATAGGTCCTGTCTGTCCTGTTCGAATAGGTCCTGTCTGTCCTGTTCGAATAGGTCCTGTATTGTCGATCTCTCCACGGTCGACTAACTCTCTAGTACTTCATCTCATATCTCCTGTGTCCCATCTCTCACGTGTCCCATCTCTCCTATGTCTCGTCTCTCCACAGCTTCATCTCTCCACTGTGGAGATGAGACTCGATGATATGAGTTCTCGCAATATTTTCATAGGAATGAAAGTGCCCTCATATAAAAATGAAATAGATAGATATTATCAGTAACTTTTACGACCCAATCGACATAAACACTCTATATACTATTGTGTCTAGACTGAATTTCACAGCGTGCAAACTAGCAGCTACACGTACTAGTCCAGCTTTTGTTATTGACAGACATGATGGGAATCATAATTCATTATTGAAACAATGCAACCTATCAAGTCGTTTGGCCCAGCAGGCCTTATGTAGTCAGAATATCAAACGAGAGGAAGCGCGGGTGCACTGCAGTAGCACAAGTGCTTCGCTGATGCAAGTCAATCGACGAAGATCATTCGCCGGTTCTGACCAGCGCCTGTCTTCCCCCGGCTATTTCCCTGTCTAGTCTCCTATTTCTCTCCTCTCTCATTGGCTCCTGCGTCTGTCAAACGAATCGTCGGAGCTGTAACCAACATGGCGGAGGAGGGGAGAAGGGACTGCGAGTTCAGAGCCAGCGGTAAGTTAGTGAGAAGCACGTATTTAGCTGCTGGGCGCATATTGACAGTATAGCTGCTGCTGAGTTCCGTTCCAAGCCGGGATCATGGATGAGTATCCGGTTCCAGTTGCTGCTGTCCTTCGAGCTACATTGACGTCGCAATAGTCATGGCAACCAGGCCACTACTTTCTCGCAGAGTCTCCACACAGCTGCTACTTACGATCGTGCTGCTGCTCATTCAAGAGTCGCATTCGTCAGAGCTGCAGAGCGATCGCCGGGTCAGCTTTCAGACTGGGGTGTACCCGGGCGATCTGCTGCTGGGAGCCCTGTACCCCCTGCACTACGCCAACCTGTCCGCTGGGCCCTGGGATCGCTGCGGCCGTCTAAACCCGCTGGAAGGCGTCCAGGCAGTGGAGGCGACTCTATTCACCCTGGAGCGCCTGCGACAGTCCGGCCTGCTGGCTGGCAACCTCAGCATCGGTGCCCTAGCGGTGGACACCTGCCAGGATGTGGACGTGGCGCTCAATCAGTCGTTGAACTTCACCAACGCTTTGGCTGCCGGGGCGCTGCGCCGTGGACTCATCCGGTGTCCGGCCGGAGGCCAGCCAGCATTCGTAGCCAATGCCGGCGCTAGCGTAGGAGGCACCGACGGTGTCATCGGTCTGCTAGGAGCCGCCGAGAGTGACGTTACTGTAGCCATAGCCGGCTTCATGAAGCACTTCAGGGTGCCGCAGGTAGGGCTGGTTGTAGAATTTTTGTTTTTTAAGATTCACCTCCTATCCCACAGGAATCCCTAACGCCTATCACTCTTCACATTTCCAGCCAACTCGCTCCATTTCCTAGCCTCCCGATCACAGTTCGCGCCTCGATCCCCCCAACCCCCAGCCCTCTAGCCTAGCGCTCTCCACTCTTCACTTGTCCAGCAACCTCGCTCCATTTTCTACCCTCCCAATTCACACCTCGAGCCCCCCAGCCCTACACTCCCCATCTTCAATTCCCAACCACCTCGATCCATTTTCTACCCTCCCAGTTAACACCTCTATCCCCCAACCCAACACTCTTCACTCTACGCTTGTCCAGCCACCTCGCTCCATTTCCTACCCTCCCTGGTCACACCTCGAGCCCCCAGCCCTACACTCCCCATCTTCAATTCCCAACCACCTCGATCCATTTTCTACCCTCCCAGTTAACACCTCTATCCCCCAACCCAACATTCTTCACTCTACGCTTGTCCAGCCACCTCGCTCCATTTCCTACCCTCCCAGTTCGCTCCTCTATTGCCCAGCCCAACGCTCTCCACTCTTCACTCTTAGAAACGCTGCCACAGAGCCCTGCAATAAATTAACACACAGGGCTATCACATAAGTTTCTGGCCCGTTTTGCAGCCAGAGTTCGCCAAAAAAACTCCTGGATGAGCACATTTGTGTCTCAGAATTCGGCACTGCCGATTGACAAGTCAGTTGAATATGCAAATTACTAGATAAATTGGTATCTAGTCGTATCGTTTTTAGGCGCAATGGTCGCTATTTCCTTGTGAAAAGTAATTGTCTGGCCACCTAATTTCTATTCATTGAATATTGTGTCATTTTTCATACAAGTACTCGTATTTTAGTAAGGAGATTCGGTTTATCCATTAGGAAGGAAATTTTAACAGCAAAAACTCCCATGATCTTCATAAGAGTAGAAATTTGAAAATTATTCCTCCAGGTGTTTAAGAAACTAAATACAAAAGTTCTTTTTGAAGTGAAACTCCCTTACCCTTGTCTGTGGACTAGGTTATCCTCCCTTACCAAGTCTGTGTATGCGATAATACCATGGTGAGCACCATGCGCTAGTGTTAAGATCTAGAATGATTAATAGTTAATATGAAAATCATGCCCAAATTTAGTGGTAGTGAAATCACAGATAAAAGTACACAGTCCTGGGCCTAGCAAACAGACCGGTAGAAGCGCTCAACCAGCAGTCAGGTCCACGCACAGCCGCTTTCCAGGCAAAGCAAACAGAAGAAATTCCTGCAGATATTTGCTTTCCCCCCCGACTCATCAATTCTCAATTCAGAAGATTTTTTCTAAGAACTCTCGCTGCCCAAGTCACGTGATACGAAGCTGGGGAGCGGAATTGGTGGGGGGTAGAATGTTCCCTTCGCGGTGACTTCCCTTCCGCACGGTCACTCAGCTCTGCTTCATTCATCGGCCAAGCAACTGCTTAAATTTCAGATCAGCTACCTGTCCACCTCGCCGATTCTGAGCTCCAAGGAGAAGTTCCCCTACTTTCTGCGCACGGTGCCATCCGATTCTAATACAGTTCGAGGCATTGTGGACCTACTCAGGTGAGAAGCTGCTATAGTAATACTAGTAACAACAAAATAAAAAAATAGAAATAAGAATAAAATTAATATAAAAATTATTTTAGTTTCATCCAGTAAAAAATATATCTTGAGTATAAATTATAGATAAAGAGAATGATATAAACATTAAATTATTAAATTGTTAAATTATTATTATTATTATTATTATTAAATTATTAAATTAAATTAAATTTATAACTAATTAAATAATACCAATAATAGTTTAACAACACCGACGAGAACAACAACAGAAATCTTAAAAACAAAGAAATTATTAAAATTATATAACAATATTATTTATTTAAAAGTATTGCTAACAATTTTCCTCCTTGCTTAATCGTTTCTATTTGTTAATATTTGTTTTTTATTAGCATTATTATTATCTTATTATTACTAGCTTGGAGACAATTCTGATTATTCGGTTGACTCCTGAGCACACTGAGCACACGCAGATACCGTTCGCAGGCAGTGTCTGCCCACTGAATTTTTCATTTTAAATTGGCTCTCTAGGGCGTATATTGGGCCCAAATGAATGTGGCCTCGACGCGGAATCGAGCTCAGGGACCTTGGTGCGAGAGACAAATGCGTGAAACTCTCTGCATGCCATGAACCCGAGTCGCTGCATTATGCCATTAATATGCCGGGGAATTCTCGATGTTTCTTTGCAAGACATGCAAGGTGAAACAGCCCACTCGGTTACAAGTCCTTGAATGGTCCTCAACGTGAGTAGGCTCCGCTTCTAAAAGAGAAGAAATATTTTTTCTTAGATTCGAAAATAAGAAGTATCATTGTCATCAGCAGCAACAGCAGGGCTTCGTGACCGAAATTCGAAGCCAAGCAGGTGCCGCTAGAAAAGGCAGTAAAAAGCAGCAGCAGCAGCAGCAGCGCAGGCAACTTTCGAAATTCGAATTACTCTACTTAAGACCTAGCTCAAATTTCTCTCCAGGTCAAAGTCCTGTTTCTGCTAAAGGTAGTGATCAACTCAAACAATGCCAGTTCGAGTGCTAATACTGCGTGATGGACACCTTTTGCTTCCTAAATTAAAGAGTACTGAATGATAGTAGAGACAGACTTCTTCGCAACCAGCTACTCATAATTGCTGTCCTCAAGCCTAGGGTTTTCACTCTATATCCAACCTCCTATTATCCCATTTTCCTTCGCTCAACTATTTTTCTCGCAATGATTAAATTTTTTCATGCGCCCTCCAACTTGCTTACTCCTCAATTTGCGTTCCCAATGGATCGTTTCCCATTTTTCAGTCATTTTCTCGCCGCCTACTTATTCGTCCGCAGTTGGCTCCCTTAATATTCCCAATTTCAAGCACAAGACCAACTATTGGTTTTCCAGACCATTGCGGCCTCTGCAAACAGACAGACATTTAAGAGAGGTCGGACCCAAGCGCTGCGTGAGCTTGCTGTCCAAATCCGGGTCAGTGATTTTTTTATGAACAAGGCAGCTGCCCCTGCAGCACGTCTTGTTCTTTTGTTCTTAATGAACATCCGCGCAGACCCAGTCAGTCACGTGTCTCTAGAAGTGTGGAATACAGTTTGTACTTCTAACTCGTACCTCTTTTTTAATCGTAAATGGGTTTTCCGAGCTTTAATAATGCTGTATTACGCTCGTAGATTAGTCACGTGACTTACAAACACTTCTTAGATGAGTCACGTGACTTTAGAAACACCTTTTAAATCAGTCACGTGACTTTAGAAACACCTTTTAGATCAGTCATGTGACTTTAGAAACACCATTTAGATCAGTCACGTGACTTTAGAAATACCTTTTAGATCAGTCACGTGACTTTAGAAACACCTTTTAGATCAGTCACGTGACTTTAGAAATACCTTTTAGATCAGTCACGTGACTTTAGAAACACCTTTTAGATCAGTCACGTGACATTAGAAACGTCGGATTTCCTCTTCGTCGAATTCCCTCTTCGTCGAATCCCTACTACGTCGAATTCCCGCTTCGTCGACTTCCCGTCGAATTCCTGCTTCGTCGAATCCCTACTCCGTTTAATTCCCTCTTCGTCGAATTCCCATCAAATTCCTACTTCGTCAAATTCCCGTCGAATTCCCGCTTCGTCGAATCCCTACTCCGTTTAATTCCCTCTTCGTCGAATTCCCGTCGAATTCCTACTTCGTCGAATTCCCACTTCGTCGAATTCCCACTTCATCGAATTCCCACTTCCTTAAATGGGCGCTTTCATGATGCAGAGTAAAATTTCAGTTTCTTAGAATCAGCCAGCCAATCCGCAGCGGCCCAGGTTAAACACAAACTCAATTAGCCGCTCTCCGATCAAGAAACGCTCTCCACTTAAAGATGGCCTGGAAGGCAGTGTGGCACTAAGTCCAGTGCGAAATGAACTAGCTCTTTATTCTGCTGTGCACCAAGGTCAAATTGCATTTTAGCACACTATATAGTGCCTTCCCACTTCAGCCAACAAATGTTCCCTTTCTTACAAAATGCAACGCATACTACAGGGGATCTTTCCGCCCTGTCTATCCCTTGGTTTGTACGCCTCACTTCCTTAGACAACCGCAGTTGGAGGGTAACTGCACTCCGTTCACTCGCTTGTTCAACCCACCGCCAACCAGTTTTTGCCTGTTAAATATAAGTGAATTTACGGCTGCAATGAGCATGTATTTGTGTATATGTCGACTAACTATATAATTGCTAGAGTTTAGCTGAAAAGTGTGCTTCGTTCTACGTCGCGAAATCAGCGATTCTCCTCTTAAATGCACTTTTAAACCCCACCCCCGTTCACGAGACCACGAATAAAAGTTTTTTAAATTTCGTCTTGAGACACAGTATTATCTAAGGTAAACAGATCTAATGAAAACAAAAAATTAACTTTACACTTTGTGTCACATCATTTAGCACTGATAAATTTCTCGTCTCCGTAGCTTAATTTAACGGTGCAATAGCCACCTGTTGCCCAAGAGGATGAGTAACAGCTTGACTCTCACGCTAATGTCCCTGAGCTCGATTCCCCGGGGAGAGAAGGCTTGGGGAGTGAGAGTTTACAGTGCTTCGACGATTAAAAAGTGAGCGTGTGCTCAAGAGTCAGCGGAGTCGCCTCACGCAGGCTCGCACGTCAACAAACTAGTGCTCGAATCATCGATTTCTATAAATTCAGACAGCAGAACTGGACTTACGTTCACGTGGTGTACGATGACACTAACTACGGCACAATGGCTTTCAACGTCTTCGAGCAGCTTATCGCAGCCGAGACTTCGACAGCTCGGCACAGTCGAGTCTGCATCTCAACAAAGATTAAGATTGACAGCTCAGACTGGGAGCCGGCAGACTACAAGCGAGCCGTGCACGAGAACCTGCTGGCTCCGTCCAATGCCAATGGTGAGCTGATGAATCTGGGGTAGACGGCGAGGAATCTAGGATAGACGGAGAGGAATCTAGGATAGACGGAGAGGAATCTAGGGTAGACGGAGAGGAATCTAGGGTAGACGGAGAGGAATCTAGGATAGACGGCGAGGAATCAAGGATAGACTCAGAGGAATCTAGGATAGACGGAGAGGAATCTAGGATAGACGGCGAGGAATCAAGGATAGATGGAGAGGAATCTTGGATAGACGGAGAGGAATCTAGGATAGACGGAGAGGAATCAAGGATAGACTGAGAGGAATCTAGGATAGACGGCGTGGAATCTAGGATAGACGGCGTGGAATCTAGGATAGACGGCGTGGAATCTAGGATAGACTGAGAGGAATCTAGGATAGACGGCGTGAAATCTAGGATAGACTGAGAGGAATCCAGGATAGACGGCAAGGAATCTAGGATAGACTGAGAGGAATTTATGATAGACGGAGAGGAATCTAGGATAGACGGCGAGGAATCTAGGATAGACTGAAAGGAATCTAGGATAGACGGCGAGGAACTAGTAAAGATTGGTAGTGAGACCGGCAGATTTCATGACCCCACGAAGCAGTGTGACCTGCTGGGCCAACCAAGCCAACTGCGACCCAGGGGCAACAGCTGCTGGCATCGAAAGCCATAAATTCAAGCCATCACCACACAGAAGGCTTGCAGTGGCGGTCGGCAGGGATTTATTTATCAGATGGGATGTTTCTGGTAACTCCAGTCAGCGGGAATAAAGTGAATGAACTTGGCTGTCCAGGGAAGCCCCACTGAGGAAATTTGGGAAGTGCTTCAAATGGGATTGTCGAGATAGTAAAGGGTTTCCTGTGTGTTTCTACAGGAAAGCAGCTACTCAACCTGCGGCCTCAGAAATTGACCAGCTTAGCCACATCTTTATGAAGACCTCCTTATTAGCATGATTACATGCTCTTATATGCTTCATATATATGAACTTGGAAACTTGTACGCTTTTTGAACACTATATTTACCTGTCTCCTTCCGGTGTGGAAAATCAGAAATTGCAGAAAGACTACTGGTAAGAGAAAACAGGGAGAAAAACTGACTTCCTTTGCGATCCGCTATGACTCAGTAACTGGAATACACATTGGAGAGTGCTTTTTCACCAGCAAAGTGCACTGATTTGAGATGAGAAGGATGGCTGTGATGGGTTGTGGGATAAGGATGGCTGTGATGGATTGTGGGATAAGGAGGGCTGTGATGGGTTGTGGGATGTGGGATAAGGTACAGGACACTGCCGCGACCCATCTCTCGCAGTGGTTCTGGTGCTGTTGTCGCAGCCCACCTTGGCCGCATTCTTCGACGCTCTGGTTGCCTGCCGCCGACGCGGAGACTTCGCCGAATCGGCCGCATCGTCGGCAGGGGAGTCCGAAGGCGCCAACAGCGCCAACCCTCAGGCCACGATGGCCGGGGCGGTGCAGGCGGAGGCGGAGGCTGACTGGCGCAGCCGGGTGCAGAAGCTGGACGGCCTGGCGTGGATCGGCACCGACACTTGGTCAATGCGGCGACGCCGACGCAGAGAAGAGCTCAGCTTCCTCAGCCGCTCCATCGTGCTGCTGCCGCGCACGGCCCACATTCCCGGCTTCGCCGAGCACATGAAGGGGCTCCGACCATCCCGCAGGCCGGAGAATCCTTGGCTGCGCGAGTGGTTCGAGGAGGAATGCGACTGCACTTATGCAGGCGGCGACGGGCTGGACTGCGTAAGCATCGAGGAGGACTGCAGCCGGCGCCTGCTTGCCGGTGAGATACTCGCGGCCCTCTCTCACCCTGTGTTTCTCAAAGAAATCTGTTTAGCAGTAGACCACGGGTGCATTTGAAATAGCCACATTTTTTCTGCCTAAATATTTCTCCTATTGCCATGAAAATGGTGTACAGGCTTAAACGTTTCCGCTTTATCCCATGAAAAAACTTCCAGGATGATAAAACATCGGCATCGTCGAGACATTCAACGACTCTCGTCGGGGTGTCTGGTGGCCAAAACCACCAATATAGGCATACTTTTTCTGCGCACAAAATTTCATCAAATTACCATGCCTACTATTATTGTTGGTTATATTGTTCATTATTTTATTATTGAACCGATAAGGATTCGCCATAGAGGCTAACACATAGCAATGTTAGCTGTCCTTGTCACCAAAGTCTTCGACAAGAATCATTGAATATCTAGACGATGCTGACATATGACGGCTTTGAGGGTTAGTTCATCGCAAAAGACGGAAAAAATTTTTCTATCTGTTCGACTTTCACGAAAATCGTTAATTCGGTTTGGGAGCCATCGTAGGCGGTGGGTATTTGAAATACCCCGTGGTCCTTCCCCAGGGGGGAATAGCTGTCTTTCTGCTGTTAAGTAGGTCTGCAGACACTCGCTCGCCATTTGGTGATTGTCGCTGCCAGCGAGGAGGCAACTCGGCCTGATCAGCTGACTCCTAAGCACGCACAAGCGATTTTATTGTCAATCAGAATGCCTTGCAGAGGTTGGTCCTCATTGACGAAAATTGCACGACAAGCCTTCTCTCCGCGGCTACGCCACAAAATTAATATTGCCTCGCCGTGAATTCGAGCTCAGGACCTTTGTGTGGAAATTGACCGCCACTTTGCCCCCCCCCGTTCACGATTGCAATTGGCTGGGGTAGATCAATGAGTCATGCCATTTAGCCAGCCAATCAGAAGCCGCCCACAACCACCCCAATCGATTCGCTCACTGGAGGCTTCACCGAGCTGTCCTCACTGCACTTCGTGTCGGACGCCGTGCTGGCCTTCGCCCACGCAGTCAAGTCGATCCAGTCGGCTCTGTGGCCGAGACCGCTCACCGCCCAGCTGGTCACCGGAGATCTGCTCATGACTCACCTGAGAAATGTCAGCTTCACGAGTGAGTACGCACTGATTTCCATCAGAAAAAGAATTGCATAGTTGTTGGTTTGAAAGCGGTCTCAATTCAAAGTTAAACAAATATTTAAACTCGTATTTGCCTTGATCCAAACTATATTCAGAATTGTGCTGCGGGCACTAGTACATACACTAAGCCTAGATCTTAGTGGTAAATGCAGGAAATTTCACACCAATTATTGACCAATTTGTAACAATTAATATTCTCAACTCTTCTATCGATAATATATTAGTTTTTAGTAATAATCAAAATTATTATATTTTAAAAGAATATTATTGATAAAAAATTAAATAAAATAAGTTTAATTTTATTAAATTTAAATGTTTAAGAAATAATTTTTTATTTTAATAAAAAATTATTATTATAAATAAAAATTAAGTTAATAAAAAAGATTAATAATTATTTTTGATAATGTGAAAATGCGAAAGACAATCGAAGTTTTCACAATTCAGCCACAACTGAATGGTCGATGAACTTATTTACTGACCGAATTCATATACTCGTAGTTGGCACAGGAATATTTGAGCATAGGTAATCCTGGCAGTTGGGCGCCAATAAGCTCATAATATCCTGTTTATTTTCACACAATCTCCTGTGTCTAAAGCCTTTATTATAACCTATTGACAGCTGTCCTAAACCTTTCATTTAATTACAAATCCCTTGCAGGAAGATTATGATTTCAATTTAGGGACAATATCTTACATAGGAAATTATAAGCGATTGTTTTCGGTGAAAAAATGTATTACCTGTGCAAAATAAATGAGAATATTAGTTGGCGTGATGGTTTGAATCTGTCATCCAGATTAATTTAGCACAGCACAGTAGGTGTGCACACTGCCTACTGAAGACTGGGGGGGCAGGTGTTCAGGTGAGAGGTGCTCAAGTGTGCTCAGGGGTGCTCAGGGTGCTCAGGGGTGCTCAGGGTGCTCAGGGGTGCTCAGGGGTGCTCAGGGGTGCTCAGGGGTGCTCAGGGGTGCTCAGGGTGCTCAGGGGTGCTCAGGGGTGCTCAGGGGTGCTCAGGGGTGTTCAGGGGTGCTCAGGGGTGCTCAGGCTGCTCAGGGCTGCTCAGGGGTGTTCAGGGGTGCTCAGGGGTGCTCAGGGCTGCTCAGGGGTGCTCACGGGTGCTCAGGGGTGCTCAGGGTGCTCAGGGGTGCTCAGGGGTGCTCAGGGGTGCTCAGGGTGCTCAGGGGTCAAGGGAATGGACAGAATTTGCACCCTCGCGGTTTGAAAATGCAAATCACGAATAGCGACTACTAAAACTTGTCACAATAAAAAAGGTACAACAAATAATAAAATCAGAACAAAAGAACGAACTGCATCTTCTCACCTCATTCAGTTCAGACAATATACGTCTATGCATTGTGTCCACCCGCCTGTCTCATCTCCCATGAGTCTTGTACATTGTACGAGCCGTATAGTTTAGAAGTTTAGAAGGCTAATCAAACAAAATGTCTCCCATACAGCTGCTAGCGGAGACGAGAAACGAAAATCCACTAAAAGTTCCTCTTAGCCTGCCGGGAGAGGAGGAATAAAGAATGGAGGACGGATACTTTCGAAATTCACGCCGCCACACGAGAGACTCTCCCTACCAGACGACAGGATCTGTCGGTCTGGCTCAAGAAGGGATATTCGGATTGCTCAAAAGTCAATGCCGTCAATGGCGGAGTGCTCAGCGACAGACGCCATCTGCATATTGATTTGCTGAGAGCTGCTGAGCTCAGGCAGGCAGCCCAGAACTGATCCGCCATGGCCTGGACAAAACTTCTCCTGGATGGCCAGAATCCTTTTTTGTGTCTCACTGCCGTAATGCTCAGCTGAACTCCTTCGACTGATGCTGCGATACTAGCCTCTTTAACTGTGTCTGTGCTTGTGTCTCTGTCTCCATCTGTGTCTGTGTCTCTGTCTCTATCTGTGTCTGTGTCTCTGTCTCTATCTGTGTCTGTGTCTCTGTCTCCATCTGTGTGTCCGTGTCTCTGTCTCTATCTGTGTCTGTGTCTCTGTCTCCATCTGTGTGCCCGTGTCTCTGTCTCTATCTGTGTCTGTGTCTCTGTCTCCATCTGTGTGTCTGTGTCTCTGTCTCTATCTGTGTCTGTGTCTCTGTCTCCATCTGTGTGTCCGTGTCTCTGTCTCTATCTGTGTCTGTGTCTCTGTCTGTGTCTGTGTCTCTGTCTCCATCTGTGTGTCCGTGTCTCTGTCTCTATCTGTGTCTGTGTCTCTGTCTGTGTCTGTGTCTCTGTCTCTATCTGTGTCTGTGTCTCTGTCTCTGTCTGTGTCTCTGTCTGTGTCTGTGTCTCTGTGTCTGTGTCTCTATCTGTGTCTGTGTCTGTGTCTCTGTCTGTGTCTGTGTCTCCATCTGTGTCTGTGTCTCCATCTGTGTCTCTGTCTCCATCTGTGTCTCTGTCTGTGTGTCTGTGTCTCTGTCTCCATCTGTGTCTATGTCTCTGTCTGTGTCTGTGTGTCTCTGTCTCTGTCTATGTCTCTGTCTGTGTCTGTGTCTCTGTCTGTGTCTGTGTCTCTGTCTCTATCTGTGTCTGTGTCTCTTTCTGTGTCTGTGTCTCTGTCTGTGTATCTGTGTCTCTGTCTGTGTATCTGTGTCTCTGTCTGTGTATCTGTGTCTCTGTCTCTGTCTGTGTGTCTGTGTCTCTATCTGTGTCTGTGTCTCTTTCTGTGTCTGTGTCTCTGTCTGTGTATCTGTGTCTCTGTCTCTGTCTGTGTGTCTGTGTCTCTGTGCCCATTTATTTTCTCGATGTCAATATCTCTCTATTTTATCTACGTTTCAGACTGGTACCTATCGTTTGCCCAGCTTCACTGGCTGCAGTGCAAAGAACAAATGTGGGACAAAGAAAATATTGCTTTCGAAATTGCTGAAAAGAAGCCGACTTGCTTTGGATCGCTTATATTTAGTCCTAGTCCAACTGCCTCTCACCGTTGGCTTCTAATGCGAGAATAGGACAAGAATGTGGACCAAAAACGGGAGGGTTTCTTTAAAGCGGAATTGCCCTGGCCACAATGCTGAAGTAAATGCAAGCAGCTGACCCTTCAACTGCAGAAAGAGGTCGGAAACAATGGACTTTAACAATAAGTGTTTTAGATTTTCCCTAGAATCTAGAACTACAATTTACAATCAATATTTCCTCATTCGTTTTCTGTAATTTACAATGTAAAAATCAATGGTGAGCCTGAATTTCTCTCATTAGGACAGATCCTAGCGGCTAGCAAAGTGTCTCTGCTTGTTGACGCACCCTTTCACCGATCTGCTCTGAGACACTAACTAAACGGCTGCCTTTTATCAATTCCTAAGTCAAAGTCTAATTAGAGACTAGAAACTTAGCAACTCGTAACTACCAAATAAACAAAAGACATCTGACAAACTAACCAGAAATAACAAACACAGCTCAAGCACCTCAGGCAGTACGGATAGGCTCATTAATCTAAGCTCGATTCTGTTAAGAAATAATCCGAATAAGATCTACAAACCTGACAGAATGCACTGGCGAACTGTTCAAATTTCACAACGGAGTCGATGGACCGCCTGAATACTCCATCCAATACTACAATGCCTCTAAGGAGCAGTGGATCACGGATGGCAACTATATTGGTGAGTAATAGATCCCAGATCGTAGATCCCAGATCGTAGATCCCAGATCGTAGATCCCAGATCGTAGATCCCAGATCGTAGATCCCAGATCGTAGATCCCAGATCGTAGATCCCAGATCGTAGATCCCAGATCGTAGATCCCAGATCGTAGATCCCAGATCGTAGATCCCAGATCGTAGATCCCAGATCGTAGATCCCAGATCGTAGATCCCAGATCGTAGATCCCAGATCGTAGATCCCAGATCGTAGATCCCAGATCGTAGATCCCAGATCGTAGATCCCAGATCGTAGATCCCAGATCGTAGATCCCAGATCGTAGATCCCAGATCGTAGATCCCAGATCGTAGATCCCAGATCGTAGATCCCAGATCGTAGATCCCAGATCGTAGATCCCAGATCGTAGATCCCAGATCGTAGATCCCAGATCGTAGATCCCAGATCGTAGATCCCAGATCGTAGATCCCAGATCGTAGATCCCAGATCGTAGATCCCAGATCGTAGATCCCAGATCGTAGATCCCAGATCGTAGATCCCAGATCGTAGATCCCAGATCGTAGATCCCAGATCGTAGATCCCAGATCGTAGATCCCAGATCGTAGATCCCAGATCGTAGATCCCAGATCGTAGATCCCAGATCGTAGATCCCAGATCGTAGATCCCAGATCGTAGATCCCAGATCGTAGATCCCAGATCGTAGATCCCAGATCGTAGATCCCAGATCGTAGATCCCAGATCGTAGATCCCAGATCGTAGATCCCAGATCGTAGATCCCAGATCGTAGATCCCAGATCGTAGATCCCAGATCGTAGATCCCAGATCGTAGATCCCAGATCGTAGATCCCAGATCGTAGATCCCAGATCGTAGATCCCAGATCGTAGATCCCAGACACCCAAAAGCAAAGTGCCGTGTATTGTTCAGTTGCGTGAATAATACAATAAAATGGACACAATGACTATAGGAACCAGGAACTACACGGAGCGGCTGATTGTCGGCCATCACCTGGCCGCCGTAATCGCCAGCTTCCCAGAGTCGCGCTGCTCAAACGACTGCGAGAAGGACGAGGCCAAACAATTCCCGACAAGCAGTTGCTGCTGGATCTGCATAAAATGCGGCAGGTGAGACTTAAAGAACTCAAAGTATGTCCTCATATGCATCGATGTGTGATCTGCGACGTGGGATCTGAAATGTAGGATCTGGGTTGTAGGACCTGGGGATTTAATATCTGGGATGTGGGATCTGCGATGTGTGATCTGGGATGTAGGACCTGGGGATTTAATATCTGGGATGTGGGATCTGCGATGTGTGATCTGGGATGTAGGACCTGGGGATTTAATATCTGGGATGTGGGATCTGCGATGTGTTATCTGGGATGTGGGACCTGGGGATTTAATATCTGGGATGTGGGATCTGCGATGTGTGATCTGGGATGTGGGACCTGCGATGTGGGACCTGGGATGTGGGATCTGCGATGTGGGATCTGGGATGTGGGATCTGCGATGTGGGATATGCGATGTGGGACCTGGGATGTGGGATCTGCGATGTGGGATCTGCGATGTGGGATCTGGGATGTGGGACCTGGGATGTGGGATCTGCGATGTGGGATCTGCGATGTGGGATCTGCGATGTGGGATCTGCGATGTGGGATCTGCGATGTGGGATCTGCGATGTGGGATCTGCGATGTGGGATCTGCGATGTGGGATCTGCGATGTGGGATCTGCGATGTGGGATCTGCGATGTGGGATCTGACGTTGGCTGAATATCAATCAATTAGAGTTGTTTAATTCGTGAAGAATATTCAAAAGATTCATTAGTGATGACGGGCCCTTATGAGCGTCAGCTGCTACTATTGACTCGGTAAATTAACTTTCGATTTTCTATCCCCGGACCTCCAGATATGACATTGTTGAAACGCCGCAGTCCGATTCCGATCGTCAGCTTCGATCATTGCCAATGACGGCATCGTCGACGTCAACGTCGGCGGCTGGCCGGCAGGTCTGCAAAACGTGCCAAAATGGCAGCCAGCCATGACGCGACCAGACGGACCTGCCTGAAGCTGCCTCTGGTGTGGAGCGGCTACAGTCACCCACACACCGCCCCGGTGGCAGTGATCTCAGCACTCGGACTGGTCACCACTGCCGCATTCGGCCTGGTGTTTCTGTGCAAGCGGGACACGCCGCTAATCAAAGCCTCCTGGTGAGAAAGGAAGACTGAGCAATATAAGAAATGGAAAAAGTTGCATGCGGAGCTAATCAGCAAAGTTATGTACGAGATAACTGCTCACAGATGTTCGATTTAGATGTAGCTGAATTACACAATTTCTTCTTGTACGTTGAAAAGTCCGAAGTCAGCTTTTCACGAACTTTGAAACCCTTTATTCTTTAGTCCTAAAAACTTCGGTCACGCTTAAATGCCGTCACAGGCTAAATGACGTCACAGTTCAAATTACATATCATTTTTAATATCGTCACAGCACATTCTTTTAACTTCACAGCTCAAATCACGGCGCACCCTAACTGCGACGTCACATTTTAAGCTATGTCATCGTTTAAATGACGTCACAGTTTTATTGACGGCTGTATCAATAACGTGATTGAAAGATATTAAAACGACGTCACGGCTGCAATGTAGTCCTAATCAGTATTTAAATGACTTCACAGTTCAAATGACGTCACAGTTAAAATGACATCGCATTTTAAATTACGTCACAGTTAAAATGACGTCACAGTTTAAAAGACGTCACATTTTAACTGACGTCGTAGTTTAAATGACGTCAAGCTTGAATGACGTCGCATTTTAAATGCCGCTACAGTTTAAATGACGTTGCATATTAAGTGACGTCGAATTTTAAATAACGTCCAATTTAAAATTACGTCTAATTTTTTAATGACGTCACTGTTTAAATGACGTCACTGTTTAAATGACGTCACTGTTTAAATGACGTCACTGTTTAAATGACGTCACTGTTTAAATGACGTCACTGTTTAAATGACGTCACTGTTTAAATGACGTCACTGTTTAAATGACGTCACTGTTTAAATGACGTCACAGTTTAAATGACGATGCAGCTTGAATGACATTTTTTGAAGACTTCTAGTCTGAAGTCTATCGGACGCTGTTATCTCACTTTGGGCGTAATCTTTCATCGACGTTTTCCCTGAAGCTTATTGTCAGATCATCATAAGCTTGGAGTCCAGAGTTATTGATTAAAAATACTATAATTGCGGCTTTTCTTCAATT
This sequence comes from Macrostomum hystrix, assembly GCA_950097015.1. Taxonomy (NCBI): domain Eukaryota; kingdom Metazoa; phylum Platyhelminthes; family Macrostomidae; genus Macrostomum; species Macrostomum hystrix. Next base: position 989,444 of record CATNEN010000033.1, read on the forward strand.
GATCCAAAAAATCTGACCTTGGCCATATGAACAATTTTTGCTACTTGTGCTCGTCGCAGAAATGCCCCAGAATTGACCCAGAGTGCCCCAGTCGCAATCTCGAGAGGCGGGGTGCCTCGGTGCGAACTCTAGAGCAGCTGGGACTCGCGGAAAACACTTCCACGATTCGTTATGCGCCTATCGCTACTAAGCCATGAATAATACAGCAGCCGCTGCAACTACTGGCCATGGAGGGGCCGCGACTGTTGAACAAGAAATCCAGTTTAAACCTGTCGGCGAGACTCGAGGAAGAAGTTCCGAGATTAGCATTGGCCCCCTAAAGCGTCCTCCGTCTAAAAGCAACTCGAACTGTCAATCAAAAGAAGCTTCAGCATCTCAGATGCCCAGAATATATACTTTTTATGAACATTAATGGTCAAATCCCTTAAACTCTGAGTATCTTATGCAGACAACAAAAAGCAATTAGAAGCTCAAATTAAGACGGGAGTTAATGCGTAGAATTAATTAAGAATAATAATATTTTAATGTGATTCAAATATGGACATAATCCGGAATTACAAATCCGAAAACCTGGTTTCCAAATCCTGCTATCTAATATCTAGGTCTTAAATTCCGATAAGCCTGATTTATAAATCGCAAAATATAACATTCTAAAAATGCATGGCGACGAAGTCTAACTCTTGTAAGATCTTAAAATCCAGAATCATGAGATCATAAAATTAATCCCAAAAATGTTTTCCCCGTTCCCGCAGGCCGGGAGACTTCGGCGGTGCTTCTAGTCGGCATCTTCCTGTCCTACCTGTGCCCCTACCTGATGCTGCTGAAGCCGCACCTGCTGGTGTGCGCCGTGACCCGCCTGGCGCCTGGGCTCTGCTTCACCGTCTGCTACGCCGCCATCCTGGCCAAGACAAACCGCATTGCGCGCATCTTCCAGGTGTCAGCCGGCACAACCAAGCGAACCAAATTCACCAGCCCGATCTCGCAGCTCTACATCATCGGCTCCATGGTGGTCGCCGAGCTGCTCATCCTGGCTGTGGGCCTCGTTGTTGACACCCCGCGGGCTGTCGAACGGGAGACTCACGAGAGTCGAACCCTGGAGTGCAGCGGAGTTCGGGCGGCCCACCTCAGCACCGGCATCTCCTTCCCCATCGTGCTGCTGCTGCTGGCCACTCTCTACGCCTTCAAGATTCGCAAGGTCCCCGACGGGTTCAACGAGAGTCGCATGCTGGCCTTCGTGAACTACGCCAATTGCACCGTGGTGATCATCCTCATTCCGGTGATGTTCGTGCTGGACAGAGAGGCAAGTGCGGGCGCTGGGATCTAAGAGTGCAATACACATTGAGCTAGCTAAGTGCACTAAAATTAGAAGTGTAGTTTCGAACTAATCTTTCAATCTATTAGCCTGAAGTTCTCACACAATCCCAGCAGCTGAATCCGCGGGATCGCTAATTCCTTGGAAAAAAACACGCCCCCAGATAATCCCAGCGCAGAATCGCCGCGCTGTTCCCAGATTCGGATCTGCAATGACTCTGCTTTGTGTGCCAGGGAGTACCCACCAGTGCCATTTCTTATAAGGCTGGTCTGAGATTTCGGTACAGTGCAGCATCCATGCTCAGAATATTATTCAAGCGATACATTTTCGAGTCCATCTGGGGTTCATGAGAGGATAACATTTGAAGTTATATAAAAATCGATTCCTTCTCCTTGGAAAATGAAACTGATCCAGTTTGGTCCGGTTTTATGCTTAAATTGTTAATCATTTCAACATTAAAAGGCCAAAATTTTAACTGAAAAGTTAGAGGCCGGTATTTAATGCCGAGTCACGTGCTGATCAGTGTTCTCAATGGTAGATTTACGCACTAGGAAGCCTAGCATAAGTGCATTGATTTATGACCAAGTGTGTGTGCGCAAGACCAGCTCCTTCGGCCCATAGACAATACCCGTCTGGGATTACTGCATAGTAGCTCAGAAGAGGGATGGCACGGAGATCAAGTGGGGCAGCACTTGTCATGTCATTTACCGCACAGTTGCGGAATTTACTGCACACTTCAATCTATTTCTTTGATGGCCTTTGGGCCATAAACTATACACGAGCTTGAGACGTTTACGCACACTTGGTTATATGTCAATGTCCCACTCTTAGCATCTCCGCCATAATCAATTTTGAGACTAGACCTGCAGCCAGCGAGGAGGCAATTCTGCCCATTTCGCTGACTCCTGAGCACACACGCACACAGGTGTGTACATCTGCCCTGACTTTCTTATCGTCAGGCAGTGTATGCACTCTCACTGTGTCTTGAAGGTTGGCCTTCAAGGATGTAAATTGCATGACAAGCCCCCAAGCCTTCTCTCCGCGGCTGCCACGGAATCGAGCTCAGGGACCTTGGTGCTAGAGGCACCAAGCGACCAAACTGCGATGTTGTAATTCGAAAGCCAAGCCCAACTCCTCGCTCCGCAATCCCGCGAAGGTGCAGACGGGCATTGTGATCTGCTACGGCATGCAGCTGTCGGCCACCGCGGTACTGCTAGGCATATTCCTGCCGCGAATCTACATCGTGCTGGCCAGGCCAGAGAAGAACACAAAGGAGGCCATCATGTGCCGGGCGCGGTCCCAGGGAGTCATCAACAATGCCAAGTACTCGCAGGTGGAGATTCGAAACTCAGTCAGTAAGTCGATATTGGGTAGCCGAGCTCATCAGAGATGACAAGATGACAATATACAATTAAAGTACAATTTAATTGCTAGATTATTTCTAATATTCAATTACACTCGTACAGAAACACAAGTTTTTGTTTCGTAAAATGATGTCCTTGGACTGAGCAGTTGTACACAGCTTTTGGAAGCGCCGCGCATCGTCTAGAGAGAGATTAGAGATTAACTATTTTAAAGTACATTAGTGTAGGAAAACTACAAGAAAACTTTAAAAGTACATAGGTACGGGAAAAGTACATTAATACTTTAAAAGTACATCGAGCCGTAAAAATTGCTGCGGGAAACTGCAAAGACCCAAAAATAGCTGTAATTTTTTACTAGTTTGAGTAATAACGCATGAAAATAATATTAGATCTGATATAGAATGAAATAGAATATTGGATGACAAAGTCTCATTGTCCTCAGGTTCAGTCGCGCACGACGCGGCCAGCATAGTCGAGCCGAATCCGGCAACGCCAGAAGCCGTCCGTTGCCTTGACGACGACTACGACGGCGGCGCCGGCAGCGGTGGAAATTCAACAGCGAGCCGGAATCTCAGCCGGCTGGTTCGCCGGGAGAACTCGGACCCAGGCGGCGGTGCTGTGGGGCGGCGCAGGCTGACAGTTCAATCGTGCGACTGCCGAGTGCACCGCAATGTCACATTCACCGACGCCGGCACGTCAATGTCTGTACAGCTGCAGCAGTCGCCGCCGCCCTGGTCGTCGGTTCGGGACAGCATGGACGAAGAAGACGCATTCGGGCAACCCGGCGAAACGATCGCTGGTTCGCCTACGTCGTCCAAGTCGCCGAGATCGCCTCTTAGTAAGCAGCAGCAGCAGTGGGATCGAGCCCAGTTCACCACAACAGTTTGACTGTGACTGACAATAAAACCTGTCAAGAAGCTTGAGGATTAACTAAATTATCTAGGATTCCTTTAGCCGCATTGTCTGTTTAAATGTGACTGTCCGAAATTTATTGTTGTTGACCATAGCCATAGTTACATGCCTGTAAATCAGTGTTGATGTTACTAGACTGTTAGCAGTAGTAATGCACTAGTAAGTAGCAATTACAAACAAGTCTGCATTTCTCCTATTATCAAAAACAGTCCTCGCACCAGGGAAACTACCTCGTTTAAAGTGGAATAGAACTGACCACCAACACTCACGCACATGCGAGTGATAACAGAGCTTTAGGCCATTATAGCAACTATTTACATACGTCAAGCAAGCCATTACTAATTCATTGATCATTTTAATTGTAAAGCTTTCTAGCCGCCAAAGTTTCGCTTTGGAAAATGGGCCAAGTTAGGTGGGTAACTTGCTAACTGATAGTCGGCTACCTGATGAAAGTATTTGCTAAGGTGGTTATTTACGAGGCGTAGCTAGCTGATGGGGATACTTTGCTAACTGATGGGATACTTTGCTAGCTGATGGGGATACTTTGCTAGCTGATGGGGATACTTGATGGGGATACTTTGCTAACTGATGGGGATACTTGATGGGGATACTTTGCTAACTGATGGGGATACTTTGCTAGCTGATGGGGATACTTGATGGGGATACTTTGCTAACTGATGGGATACTTTGCTAGCTGATGGGGATACTTTGCTAGCTGATGGGATACTTTGCTAGCTGATGGGGATACTTTGCTAACTGATGGGATACTTTGCTAGCTGATGGGATACTTTGCTAGCTGATGGGGATACTTGATGGGGATACTTTGCTAACTGATGGGGATACTTGATGGGGATACTTTGCTAACTGATGGGGATACTTTGCTAGCTGATGGGGATACTTGATGGGGATACTTTGCTAACTGATGGGATACTTTGCTAGCTGATGGGGATACTTTGCTAGCTGATGGGATACTTTGCTAGCTGATGGGGATACTTTGCTAGCTGATGGGGATACTTTGCTAGCTGATGGGATACTTTGCTAACTGATGGGGATACTTTGCTAGCTGATGGGGATACTTTGCTAGCTGATGTGGATACTTTGCTAGCTGATGGGATACTTTGCTAGCTGATGGGGATACTTTGCTAGCTGATGGGGATACTTAATGGGGATATTTTGCTAGCTGATGGGGATACTTTGCTAGCTGATGGGATACTTTGCTAGCTGATGGGGATACTTGATGGGGATACTTTGCTAGCTGATGGGGATACTTTGCTAGCTGATGGGATACTTTGCTAGCTGATGGGGATACTTTACTAGCTGATGGGGATACTTTGCTAGCTGATGGGATACTTTGCTAACTGATGGGATACTTGATGGGGATACTTTGCTAGCTGATGGGGATACTTTGCTAGCTGATGGGATACTTTGCTAGCTGATGGGGATACTTTACTAGCTGATGGGGATACTTTGCTAGCTGATGGGGATACTTGATGGGGATACTTGATGGGGATACTTTGCTAGCTGATGGGGATACTTTGCTAAGCTGAATTGGAGATTATTTGTGAAAAGTATAATATATTTCTTCCCTTTCCATTGGAAGTGTTAAAGGCGAAGACAATAGGATGGGATGATTAGTGCACGAGGCTTGTATTGTTAAGCCATATTACAGCGCACCTGTTAAACAAACAGTCTGCCAACAGATGCTCACAGATGTATGTTAGTTACAAAAAAACGATTAACAAATAGTTCACAAGGTAGCAAAAACAGCAGCAGCAGCAGCAGCTAAAGGCGAATGTGTTTTTATCAAACTAATTTAAGTGGCACACGGAAAACGGAACTGTGTCAAAGTGAACACAACAGAAATGCTGCAAGCGGACATTATGTATTATTTATATAGATATACTGAATACACAATCAGTTGTAGCCGCCATCAGGAAATTCTAGAGCGCAAGGCAATTAAATAAGAATAATGCTAACAGGTTGGCTACAGGTAGGCAAAAGTATCTACAGAAATATTAAATAAATGAGAGTGAGCAATAACTTAATTATACGATTCGCGAGCCAGAAAAATTCGTTAACAATTATGTAGTAAGCAATCTGCTAAATACTCGTACATTACGAATCTACTCTTAATTTCTCCCTAAATAAGTAGATTAACGACTTCGCTCCCTATCCATCCATTAGCAATCCATTTCCCAATATTCAAGGGATAGATTAGCAATTCATTTCCCAATATTCATGGGATAGATTGGCAATCCATTTCCCAATATTCATGGGATAGATTGGCAATCCATTTCCCAATATTCATGGGATAGATTAGCAATCCATTTCCCAATATTCATGGGATAGATTAGCAATTAATTTCCCAATATTCATGGGATAGATTAGCAATTCATTTCCCAATATTCAAGGGAAAGATTAGCAATTCATTTCCCAATATTCATGGGATAGATTAGCAATTCATTTCCCAATATTCAAGGGATAGATTAGCAATCCATTTCCCAATATTCAAGGGATAGATTAGATTGGCCTTCAAACAAATAGACTGAGTCAGTTAGAGTCATAGCTGTCAGAGTTATCAAGTGTTAGGCAATCTAGAACGAAGAGTAGGCAATATCGGAGTTCAGTGATGCTGCATTGAACCAGCGGCTGCAGCAGCAGCAGCAGCAGCAGCGGCGGCGGCGGATCCTCTGGCCTTGGCGTGCAGCGCCTGCACAGCGGAGTAGAGCTCGCCGCCCAGCGAGCCGTAGTCGCGCAGATATTCGTCCAGGGAGTCGCGCTGGCTTCGCAGACTGCGCAAAAGCGGCGGCAGCTGATCCAGCAGCTTACGGCGAATGTTGGCGGCGCTGACGCTGTCCTGACGGCCGTGGGCGGAGTCGAGGCGCTGGCTGAGGCGAGACACAGCCGGCAGCAGCAGGTTCGCGGCGGCGTCCTGGCCGAGCTCCAGCGTGCAGACAATGCAGCCGTATAAGGAGGCCAGGTGTGGCCTGGGTCGGTGGGTCAGGTGCGGCATCGCGATTTAATTAATTGGTGCGCCAACCGATGGACCGATAGTCAGGGGGCGCGTAAGGTCAGAATGAAGGCAGCGGGATGTCAGGAAAATTATAGATTGCGTCAGAGAAAGTAATGCGGTGTCAGGACAGGCAATGGGGTGTCAAGGAAGGCGGTGGAATGTCAGGGAAGGCAGTAGGATGTCAGGGAAGGCAGTAGGATGTCAGGGAAGGCAGTAGGATGTCAGGGAAGGCAGTAGGATGTCAAGGAAGGCAGTAGGATGTCAGGGAAGGCAGTAGGATGTCAGGGCACGCAGTAGGATATCGATGGGAGTCGGGATGTTATAGACAGTAAAGGGGTTTTGGCAGTGTCACCTGGGTCGGGCCATATAATCCACCAGCAGGCGGCAGACTCTGGCGTACAACTGGTTGCTAGGGGAGGCGTACTTCGAGCAGACCGCGCCGAGCTGCTTGGCGGAGAAGTCTCTGAGAGCCCAGTGATTGTCAGTTTCCGGCCGCTGGCAAAGCTGTTTGCCCAGCACACAGGTGAGGATGCTGGGCAGGATGAGATGAAGGTATCGCTCCAGCTGCAGGTGGGGATTCTGCAGCAAGAACTGCAGGATGCGCATGAGGTAGATGAGCAGTGCCAGGTTATTAGTGAGTGAGTTGACACGAACACCCTCGGCCACGAATACAATGAGTCTGGGCAGAATCTGCTGCAGGCCGCTGTCAGTTGCCAGACTCTGCAGGGCTTCGGTCCGGCGATCCTCCTGACAGAAAAGTTTAACGAGTTAGTAAAACTTTCTGTTCGAATAATCAGGTAGATTTTTCAGTCCTTATGAAAGGTTAAATATTTTAAAGAATCTTTAAAATCAGTAGGATAGGGCTTCGGATGTTTGACAGAGAGGACGGTGGTTCGAATCTCAGGCCAAGGAAAACGCGTCCTTGAGCAAGACAGTTAACTCCCCATAGTTTCAGTTTACCCACCTACGCAATGGGTACCGGAATCAGCTAAAGTAGAAAGTAGTGCAAGAGTGGACAGGGATCACGAATAAATGGGGAATTTCCCAGCAGCGACTCACCTGGCTGCCGACGCAGGCCTCGGAGATCTCCCTGAAGAACATCTGCTGCTCGCGGCTCAACTCGTGGCAGACAACGTCCCGCAGACGCGCCACCTCCGGCTGGCGGATTCCCCCGGCGGCTGCAGCAACGACAGCGGAGGCGGCGCGCCCGCCGCTCTGCCTGCTGCCGAGCACCGTCAGCTCCCAGAGCGATCTGGGACGCATCGGGCCGGCTGCGGCCGATGTTGAAGCCGCCGTAGCTGCCGATCCACCGGGCAGGTCGCTGACAACTGCGCCAGCCGCTGCTGAAGCGACGGCGCTGCCTGAACCAGCCGGCGCGGCGGAGCCGGTGGACGCTGCCGGTCTTGGCGGCGGATTTTCGGCTATAGCGGGCTGGCAGCCGTCGATGCAGAGCCAGTGGGCTTTGAGGCAGGCGCCGACTGGCAGCCGCGGCAACGGCTGGGAGGCCAGCTCAGTGAGGTCCACCTCCTCCGACTCCTGAAAGTACAGCTTCTTGCCTCCTGGAGCCTGACGATAGGAGATAGAAGAGGCAGTATATAAGTCTCAGTGGGAATGATTGAATGAGGATTTATAAGTTGTCAGAATGAAGAAAGGGGATCAGGGAGCATCGGGAATGAACAATGGGGATCTTTAACCATGTGGGAATGAAGAATGGGAATCTGGGAGCTGTGGGTATGAAGAATGGGGATCAGAGGCTCACCTGGACGCTCTGCATCGGCAGCGCAGCCACGTACTCGCAGGCGTAAGCAGGCTCAATCCGGCGCTGTCGCAGCACCGCCGCCAGGTCGTTGGCTCGCAACCGGCGCCGCTTGCCATGCCTTGTAAACTTTAGGCCCTGCTGGACCAGAGGTGCGTAGCCTGAAGTCCGCCTGATCGGCCAGCAGCTGGCAGGCCTCCTCGGATAAGCCGGCGATGCCGCACATCTCGGCCAAGCAGCGCATCGACTGGGCCGTCACGCAACTGCGCCCCCCCTGCTGCTGTTGCTGCTCAGTGCTGGCCATCCGTGCTGCTGCTTGCCTGCGTTACTTCTCTCTATTGGGTGACGGACAGTAATAGCGCTTTCCTCTGATTGGCTGCGGGGAGAGAACGAAAATGAAGCCGTTTTTATCTCTCTAACTGGCATTTTTAAAGGGCACCCATTTTCTAGCTATGCAATCGATAATCTATGTTTCTCTACACTAGAGATTTGAGAATTATTCTGATAGTCTAATAAGAGTGGACAAAGCTTCAAATATTTTAAAATCACTATTCAGGATTCCCTGTGCATCAATTGGACAGACATTCGATCGATAATTTATTATCAGCTCACTCACTGGGATTCCCCGATTTTATATCGATTATCTATTTTTAGCTCACATACTGGGATTCCCTGATTTTATAGATAAGCGATCGGTTATCTATTTATAACTCACTCACTTGGGATTCCCGGATTTTATATCGATTATCTATTTATAACTCACTCACTGGGATTCCCCGATTTTATATCGATTATAAATTTTTAGCTCCCTCACTGGGATTAACCGATTTGATAGATAAGCGATCGACAATATATTTTTAGCTTTATCACAATGAGACAAGTTTTAATCTAAATTTGCAGTTGTATTGTAGTGCATTTTTAAGCGAAAAAACTAACGACTTGTGTGGCTTGAAAACATTAGTTTCGTGATAAAATGCAGGTATATTTCTGGAAATCGTGGATAAGTATAAACATAGTATATACAAAGCTACCAATATTTCAAATGGCTTGTACAAAAATTCACAATTTTCAGGCCTTCATCTGTATTGTCTGAAAGGCAGGTTCAAAACGCTCTCAGATTGGTTTAGTCGATACCACTGAAATTGGAATGGGGAATAGTAAAACATATGGTTTGTTTTTCGAAGCCCTTTTACATTTATCTTCTGTCAGATGTTAAGCTTACTAAGAGACTGGGTCGCTCAGAATGGTAAATAGAATAAAATCATGCCTGAAATCAGACAGTACGAATACAATAGCATCATAGCGAACGTGTTTAGCTCTATGAAATCCTTCTGCTACAAGTACTACTTACTTCTCGCACAGTAGTTCAGCTGACCTGGCAACCAGCTCCAGCAGCCAATCAGTTTAGCCGCCTAGTCTCCGGCTCCAGAAAGGCCAGGAGGTGAGCGTAGGGCGTGCACCGCTTGGCAACCATCAGGGCGGTCTCGCCGGACGAATTGACAGCGTCGGGGTCCAGACGAGGATGAATTAGGAGCAGTTGGGCGGTGGCCGGGTCGCGATTCTCCCCAACGCACAGGTGCAAAGGCGTCTGGCCGCTCTCAGTGACAGAGTTCGGATTGGCGCCGGCTCTGAGTAGCAGCGCCACTACAGCCGTCTGGTTCCAGAAGGCGGCGCTGTGCAGAGCAGTCCAGCCGTGATTGCTGGCTGCGGACACGTCGGCGCCCTGCATGAGCAGGTACTGGGGTGGGATGAAGGACTCGTGAATGACTGGCTCAGATTGGTTCAATTATTAGAGTAGAATTAGACTGAGGGGTAGAATCAGACTGAGGGGTAGAATCAGACTGAGGGGTAGAATCAGACTGAGGGGTAGAATCAGACTGAGGGGTAGAATCAGACTGAGGGGTAGAATCAGACTGAGGGGTAGAATCAGACTGAGGGGTAGAATCAGACTGAGGGGTAGAATCAGACTGAGGGGTAGAATCAGACTGAGGGGTAGAATCAGACTGAGGGGTAGAATCAGACTGAGGGGTAGAATCAGACTGAGGGGTAGAATCAGACTGAGAGACGATAAGGGACGGGGCAAACTAAAAGACACCAGGTGATAGGGCCTCACCCGACACACGTCGACGTGTCCGTTGTAGGCGGCTCGGTGCAGGGCCCGATAGCCGTCGCCGTCTGCGGCAGCCAGCAGAGTCGACGGCGCCTGTCCTCCAGAGCCGGTGCCCGAAGCCGGAGGAACCAGTCGGGTGACCTCGTCGAGTCGGCCGTGCTCGGCGGCGGAGATCAGCTGCTTTGCCGGGTCGGCAGCGATCTCGTCCTCGGTCCAGCCTTCAACGCCTTCGGCGTCGTCCTCCCAGCGGCTCACAAACATGCCCGGAGCGGCGGCCTTTGCGGCGGCCACGGCTGCGGCCAGTTCCCTGTCCGCGTCATTGTCCATCAGGCTGGAATCTGCTGTTGAGGGCTGAATTATAGCAGAGCTATTCCACATCTGCTAGACCTTCAAAGCTGAGCTATTCCCTGTCATCTAGACCTTCAGAGCTGAGCTATTCCCTGTCATCTAGACCTTCAGAGCTGAGCTATTCCCTGTCCTCTAGACCTTCAGTGCGGAGCTATCCACTGTCCTCTAGACCTTCAGTGCTGAGCTATCACCTGTCATCTAGACCTTCAGTGCTGAGCTATCCCCTGTCCTCTAGACCTTCAGAGCTGAGCTATTCCCTGTCATCTAGACCTTCAGAGCTGAGCTATTCCCTGTCATCTAGACCTTCAGAGCTGAGCTATTCCCTGTCCTCTAGACCTTCAGAGCTGAGCTATTCCCTGTCATCTAGACCTTCAGAGCTGAGCTATTCCCTGTCCTCTAGACCTTCAGAGCTGAGCTATTCCCTGTGATCTAGACCTTCAGAGCTGAGCTATTCCCTGTCCTCTAGACCTTCAGAGCTGAGCTATTCCCTGTCATCTAGACCTTCAGTGCTGAGCTATCACCTGTCATCTAGACCTTCAGTGCTGAGCTATCCCCTGTCCTCTAGACCTTCAGAGCTGAGCTATTCCCTGTCATCTAGACCTTCAGAGCTGAGCTATTCCCTGTCATCTAGACCTTCAGAGCTGAGCTATTCCCTGTCCTCTAGACCTTCAGAGCTGAGCTATTCCCTGTCATCTAGACCTTCAGAGCTGAGCTATTCCCTGTCATCTAGACCTTCAGTGCTGAGCTATCCCCTGTCATCTAGACCTTCAGTGCTGAGCTATTCCCTGTCATCTAGACCTTCAGTGATGAGCTATTCCCTGTCATCTAGACCTTCAGTGCTGAGCTATTCCCTGTCATCTAGACCTTCAGTGATGAGCTATTCCCTGTCATCTAGACCTTCAGTGCTGAGCTATTTATCTCGGTACAGCTGTTTGTTGTTTTCGACTTAAAAAGAAATTATAATAATAAACAAAGGCAAGCGAAATCTGCAACACGCACTTCACGAAAAAGGTGTTGCACACCCATATGAGACATTTAAATTGAACCAGAGGCACCTGATTGACATCTAGAGACCGAGAGCAAATGGTAAAAACACCTATTTTATATTTGAAATACCTAAACTAAAGTATTAAAAGTATACATTTTACAGTTTCGGCTTATAACTAATATACCGTTCAGTCTGAAAGCTAGTAGAAATATACTAAGGTGTTTTAGTTTTTATTTCTAAATTAAGGTAGATATATAGTTACAAAACGTAGTTTCAACTAGGAAGCCTACACAATTCCCAGATATGCTGAGAACAATGGACTTAAGCCTAGTCGAACACGTCAAGCTTGTCGCAGAGGTACTGCACAATATCAGCCGGAGACTTTAGCCTATCGGCGTCCTGGTCTGGAATTTCAAACCCGAATTCGTCCTCGATGGCCATGATCACTTCGACGTGGTCCAGGGAGTCCAGGCCCAGGTCTTTGGTGAATTGAGACTCCAGAGTGAGCTGAAGGTGATTAAGCGGCTATGTTGCTATGTATCAAATCTATCATTAATTAGATATCAATAAATACTAAATTAGCGGCAGCTGACCTTCTCCGGGTTGACCTTGTCGAAGAGTCGCAGCACTAGAAGCACCCGCTCATTTAGCATGTGCCTGGTCATTTCAACGCCATGGCCATATGAACGGTGAGGCGGCGAAAATACTAGGCCAGACTGATAACCGGCAGTAGGGGTCAGCCTGGCAGGTAATAGCAGGTACCCCATTGATGACATATGCCCACACTACAGGCATAAACTCAGGTAAATTATTTGAAGCAAACACACCAAAAATATGTTACTTTAGCCTCTTTATAGTATTTTATATTTAAAGTTAGAAAAAACTATAGATGCCACATCAAGTCTTTTGTTCTATTTTTTAGTTATCTACAAATACAAAACTCTTTTTGAATTACCTAGCTTACACATGAATTTATTGCGTAACTATGAATCAAGTGTAGCTACAATTATTTAATGTTTTAGATTGACGCATTGATACATGGCTACATTAAGCGAAAAATATTAATTGTATGTTATAACAATAAGCTACAGTTATGACAGAAAGGGTCTACAGAAGTGTGAGTCTGAGTAATAGCAGTGCAAACCATATACAATAGTCTCTCATAGAAAGGTATATAAAAGCAAATCTTTAGTTAATTATTTTTATCACACAAATCAGACAATGTGGAAATGAATGGGAAAAATCTAATATATGTGCAAGCAAGTTTCATTTTTACATAGATTTATATAGATATATATCAAGATTTTTTATCTCAAAACTTATAAGATGCCAGAGGTGAAATTCATTTCATTTTTAACTATATGGTCAATGCCAATAACTATTAATAAATGACTTACTAAGCAGACTGAACATTTTAAGCTAGGTAATTGATCAGAATATTTAATGAGTTAACCAAGGTCCCTAAAACATCTATAGTCCGAATTATGTTATGCATGTCAGAAACATCAAGCACAAATTTGCTGTGGGCTAGAGTACATTGCATAAATCAGTATATATTTCAAGGGGTTGGCATGCACCTTGCCATGAATATGGTGCATTAAAAATATCAAATGTATAGTTTGGGGGTGGACTTATGTTTGGTGCTAGGAATGCATGTATATGCCTAGTCGCATAGCTATATCCCCACCATGGGGTTGGCCCAGCCCAGCTCTATTTAGTGTAGCACACTATGCAGCATCACCCCAAGTGGTTAAAGTGGCTAATTTATTTTTTGCATCATCAATGTTTTTGCTTTTACTCCATTTTGATTACAATTTCTTTATTTTAGATTGCCTTTGTCTCACTCTTTAGCATTTCAGTTAGCATTGTTAATCCTCAATTCATAAGGGCCAGGTTTGAACTTGTGCCTTCCATGCCAACAGCCTGGCCTCAACTCATTGGTTTATTTAGCTATTAAAATCCTATATCTGTGAATAGGGTAATGTATCATCAACCGAACAGTGTATCTTCAAAACCAAACAAGAATTTTGACTTCTTCCTTGGTCTCGTGCAAGACAGAAACAAGCTATTGTGTTTCACAGAACAACTAATTTGAAAGTTGAAGAAATTATCTACAAGCTGAGGCACGATGTGCAATGAAGCATTAAGAGGAAAGAAAGATATTGAGGTGTCAATAGAAATTTTTATTGCAAAAGCATACTTTTTAACAACATTTTTTCAGTATGTACTTTAGATGAAGATTTTATGTGGTTGCTTGCCAATTAAATGACCATAAATGTAGTTATTTATAGAGTATGCAAAATGCTTTCAAATGACATAATTCATAATAGTTCACTCCTTAAAATAAGATTAAACCACTCACTCAAATTGTAAAACCAAACATCAAATTCTCTGTTTGGTTTGAAGATACATAAAAATCATTGTTCAATTTTAGATAAAAAACAGGAATAACTTTTTTCTATTTGATAAAATAGCAAAAGCAGATACTTTTTAGAAAGATGTAACTGTTTTCTATAACTTGGCTTTTGATTTATCATCATATCTTAAATAGAAAATCTGTATCGTAGGTTTGAAGTTAAAAAATACACATTCTTGTTTGGTTGATGATACATTACCCTATTATAATAAAGAAAAATTCTTACAAAAACCCAAAAAACTGTGACAAAAGTGTTATACTAATCATCCCAACCAACCAGACTGTTGCTTATGAAGGCATGATACTGTCTTATCTGCCAGGTAAATTATGCCACATAAAAACATGCGATAAGATAGTTTAACGACCAAAATGAAATTTAAAGCAGACAGCAGAGCAAACTACAGAGCACACAAATATGAGACAATGAGTTAAAAAAAAGTACTTACAAAAAATTTAGAATTCTGTAATTTATATAGTCTCGAGTTTGATGATACCATTGAAATAGTACGCATTTGCCGACAGGCAAAATTATGCTTTGCCATGATAAACGTTGCTCGATAAATGAATGCAGAAATTCTAGGGGCTAGTGATATGACATTCATGTTTTAAGAATTGGCTCTAAGGTAGTTTGTTAACGATTTTCAGAACTATTATTTAAAGTCCACAGTTTATTAAAATGGAAAATTAACTAGCGTTCGCATCTACTTCACAAACTTAGCGAATAGCGTATAACATGCATGCACTGCACGAAAAAGCGAATGAGCATTTTTTACATTTTAAATCGGAACGGTATGAAAAACCTACTAAAACAAAACATAATCAGACAATGTGTTTTCAAAAAAGCTTGTACCTTTGAGTATTTTTTATTGCTACCAAAGCAAACAAAAAACAAAAGAGACAGTAGCTTATCAGCATTTTTTAAAGATACCTCGTGCAGAAGCGTATTTTCTTCTGAACAGTACAATTTGTCTTCTCTAACATCTCTTCTCTTAAAGGGAATGGTGTTTGATTTTACAGCTTTAGACTTCCAAAAGCTTGATTTTTTCTAATGAGCAAAATTTCTTTCATTACTAATTTACTATTATCTATAGTTGGAATCAAGGCCCACAATTTGTCTTCTCTAACATAGTTTCTTAAAAGGAATGGTGATTTATTTTACAGTTTTAGACTTCCGAAAGCTTGATTTTTTCTAATGAGCGAAATTTCTTTCATTACTAATTTACTATTATCTATATTTGGACCACAGTATACTACAGTGGTCCTTGGCTGGAATTCTAAGTATATTTTGATATACTACTATTTTAGAGCCGTTTTTTATTGTAAAATTGGAATAGGCACCTAAATCCCGAAAGAGACGTAAACTTCAATGCAAAATTATGTCTTTATGTCCTAAAAATGGTAAAGTTTAAGATAGAAACACATTTCATACAACTAGGAGTAGCAGTTTTAAAGGCATATTGTTCTTTTGTGTATTCATGAACTGATTTTAGATTTTGGGTAAAGGAAGATATATTTTTAACAGTAAAACTTAGTACATTTTAATCGAAAATTGTATAATATTCAGTTCAGCTGAATATACAAAGCAATTAATGAAACAATTAACAGCATGCAAGATTCCAAATAGGCGAAAAAAACAATAGGCCGAATTTGATCAAAATCGCACATTAGAGTAATACGGTAATATTAAATCAAAAGTGCAAAAGTACTCTGAGTGGAAAGTAAGTACACAATACAAATTACTGTTGCATGAATAAGATTTACGAGGAAATATAGTGCAGGAATAGCGAAGCAAAAAACGAGCACAGAATAAACTTGAGACAATACCGCTGGCTTGCAAAAATAAATTCTCTGTGTTCTCGTGCAGTCAGGAGATGCGGCCGCACAGTCTGCTTTAAGAATTTACACACTACTTGGCAATGAGCCTAGACATGTGTTCACTGTTGACGAAAATCAATTGTCGATAGATGTTTCGTACGCTTCAGTTAAGTTAAAATAAGCGAGGAAGAATTGCATCCTGGATGTAGCAATGGCCAGAAGGCTGCAATGCTTAAGGGACACTAGCCGGGAAACCAGACCCTTCAAAACAGAAGTGAATTCGCTTTAAACAACCATTTTGGTGCTTAGATGTGAGAGAAGGGAGTCAAAAGGGATGTATATTCGAGTTGAATGGTTGAATAGATTGTTAGATGATAGCAATCTAAAATAGGAAATGAAGACACCAAAGTTCAGTGTCTTAAAACCTTTAGACCCTAAACAAAAAGTACATTCACAAAAGGCTGAATCGACCATTCACAACAGCAAAAATAATTGATTCGCGAGTAAATACAAAAAACACATTCAGAAAAACATTTAATTAAAAAATCAGATCAGTTCTCTAGCTAAGAACCTAGGTCGTAGGTTCAATGCCGGCCGCAGAGCCTCTTAATCCAGGCTGGCGAAAACAGTGAGGCAAAGAAGCCGATCAAATTGGCCTCCACCAGGTGAAGCGACAGCAGCAGGCCAATCAGTGCGCAGGTCAGCGACACCATGATTGGCACCAGGGATAGAAGCGGCGACACGCTACTGTTGAGTAGCGTCTGAAACATTTTATAAAAAAATTAAAACAGTTTTAAATGTTCTAAAAGAAGTATTCATCTTCCAAACTGCACTACTCACAAGTAGCGAGCAGAGCAGATGCGACCCCCAGACGTAGGCAAGAAAGTAAAGCCGTCGATCTTCCAGGCTGACGAAGGTGACAACAGTCCAGCAGATGTTGAGGAAGACGAACATCAGTGCCAGCACGGAGGAGACCAGCAGGAAGCCTTCGTGCTCGCCGCCGAGACCGACGGAGCCGGGGCCGGACATGTCAGCAAGCAGGTTCACCATGGAGAAGGCGCCGGCCATGAAGCCGAAGCCAAGGCCGCACACTGGTCGAGCAGGGGATGAATGCAAGGCTTTTAAAGAACATCTGGGGACTCAGTCGGATTAAGGTGGCTCTAAGACAACTGCCAGGGTTTGAGGAAAAGCTGTCAGTGCCTGATGGGAAGCCGGCAGGGTCTGACAGGATCTGTAGGGGAGCTGTCAGTGTCTGTAGGGGAGCTGTAAGTGTCTGTAGGGGAGCTGTCAGTGTCTGTAGGGGAGCTGTCAGTGTCTGTAGGGAAGCTGTCAGTGTCTGTAGGGGAGCTGTCAGTGTCTGTAGGGAAGCTGTCAGTGTCTGTAGGGAAGCTGTCAGTGTCTGTAGGGGAGCTGTAAGTGTCTGTAGGGGAGCTGTCAGTGTCTGTAGGGGAGCTGTCAGTGTCTGTAGGGGAGCTGTCAGTGTCTGTAGGGAAGCTGTCAGTGTCTGTAGGGGAGCTGTCAGAGTAGGGAAGGCTCTCATAGCAAGGCGGTTCTCTCACCGTAAGACAGCGAGTGCAGATGAAGAATCTTCACTGGCCGGCCGCTGCCCGCAGTCAGCGTGGCGCGGTCGGTGTCGTTCAACGGCTCGGAGGCGGCGGAGGCGGCAGCTGCGGACGAAGAAGCGGCCCCGCCGCTACCGCCGGCGTTGTCGGACTGCGACTGCTCTTCGGTCTCCTCGGCGTCTTCGGCCAGGGCGATTTTCTGCAGGCCCTCTTCAGCTCGCCTGCAGTTTTTTAAACGTTTTGTTTTAATTCATGAAGTAACACCGGAAAGTTTGTCGGCAGAAAAAAAGATGTCCGCAAACTTACTTCATAAAGAAATAAAAAGCGACTCGAATCGCCTCCTGAAACACAATGGACACAATCATGCCAAATATGAGGTGTTTTCTCAGCGGGACAACTGCGAACCACACTACTGAAGACAGTAGCAACGATAGTAGCCAGAAGAATGCACTGAAAAAGTTCAGAGAAAAATATATAAATATATAGTAGGCACAAGTCTTAAAAAGTGGAGATAAACCCTACCTGCATGTCAGGATGATAATCTTTAGCGGATTACTGGCCACTGTGAAGATAAACATGATCAATGCGGGCGAGAAGGTGATCAGCGAGCAGCCGAAGAATTCCAGGACGGTCATGACTGCGCTTTGCTGCTTTTAGTAGCGAACTGGCTGGAAAATTGCAGTCAAAATAGATACCTGTATGCAGCAAAATACAGTAACATACAAATAATTAGGTTTCTCTGCCGACCCACTCAAACAGCTAATTAGGTTTCTCTGCCGGCCCACTCAAACAGCTAATTAGTTTTCTCTGCCGGCCCACTCAAACAGCTAATTAGGTTTCTCTGCCGGCCCACTCAAACAGCTAATTAGTTTTCTCTGCCGGCCCACTCAAACAGCTAATTAGTTTTCTCTGCCGGCCCACTCAAACAGCTAATTAGGTTTCTCTGCCGGCCCACTCAAACAGCTAATTAGTTTTCTCTGCCGGCCCACTCAAACAGCTAATTAGGTTTCTCTGCCGGCCCACTCAAACAACTAATTAGGTTTCTCTGCCGGCCCACTCAAACAGCTAATTAGGTTTCTCTGCCGGCCCACTCAAACAGCTAATTAGGTTTCTCTGCCGGCCCACTCAAACAGCTAATTAGGTTTCTCTGCCGGCCCACTCAAACAGCTAATTAGGTTTCTCTGCCGGCCCACTCAAACAGCTAATTAGGTTTCTCTGCCGGCCCACTCAAACAGCTAATTAGGTTTCTCTGCCGGCCCACTCAAACAGCTAATTAGGTTTCTCTGCCGGCCCACTCAAACAGCTAATTAGGTTTCTGTTCTAGCCAATTAGTTCCAAGAAACAGTTTGTAACTAATTCTTCACACAAGTCGAGGAGAAAAATAAATTGAAAATAAAATAATCTAGCTTCATAGAAATCAACAAGCTACAATAACAAGTAACCGGTTTATTTAGAATTACGAGCTACAAGGAAATAGTAGTAAAATATTCAAATTAAAAATAGACAAACTGTAAAGCACCTGTGGCAAAGTATGAAATCATAGGAGATGTACAGTAACATACATTTATGTTCTAATTGAGCTCTCAATCAAGATAAGATATAATAATAAAATAAAAATAAGTGCTCATCACGGTCTCAAAGCCGACTCGCCGGTTCGTCGCCCTCGCCGTCAGCAGACTGCACAGCATGCCCGTCGGCTAGCAGCCGCTGAATCTCGGCCTCGCTGAAGCCCAGCTCGGCAAGCACTCTACAACTGTGCTGGCCGATTCTGGGCGACCGGCCCGGCTGGAAGGCTTCGTCTGGCCCGACGCCGCCGCCGACGAGGCTGGCGAATCGCGGCGGCCTGGGCAGAAACTGGCCTGGCGTCTCCGAGGAGGGCGCAAACGAGGCGCGAGCCGCCGCGTGCGGATTGGCCTGCGCCTCAGACAGATCTTCGACGGCGCTGACGCAGGCGTCCGGACTGAACCTGGGATGAGAGCATTGCGTCATGTTCTGAGCTGATAACGATAAACAGATAGCAGGCTCACTAAAATACGCCAAACCAGGAAGTTATATTGTATATTCTTTTCATTTGATCAAGCTGGAGACCTTAGTAGCCTTTTCGAAGAATTGTTCTAGAAATTGGACGTATTATCATGAAAAACAAGATTTCTTAGGAAAAAACTTTATTGGAGTAAAGAATTTCCTCAAAATAATTGAATTTCTAAGAGACATTTTCCTCGAAATCAGAAATTTTTTTAGAAATTTCAACGTTTTTTGAATTTAGGCGATTTCATAGAAATCAGAAAATTTCTGACAATTTTTTCGAAATCAAACTTAATCTTTAAAAAATGATAATTTCTTTATTAACTAATGACTAATTTAATGAGTAATTTAGAGAACTTCTTTGAAATTAAGGCATTTATTTAAAATATTTAAAATTCTTTAAAATGACATTTATCAGTGCAAGTCCAGGTGTGCCACGTGACCAAATCCGCACCTGGTCAGCCAGTCGTCCCTAGTTCGGCTGCCCATAATCTTAGCCACAGTGGCGATCGCCCCGGCAGCGTCCTCGGTGGCCTGCGGCAGGTCAGCCTCGGTTAGGCCGAGTCCGCTGACGAAGGCGGCGTAGAACTGCGGCTCCAGAGCGCCGACAGCCAGGTGGCGGCCGTCCAGGCAGCGATAGCAGCGATAGAAATGCGAGCCGCCGTCCAGCACATTCTGGCCAGGCAGGGCGCCCTCACGCCACACAAACAGATCGCGCGAGGCGAACAGCCAGGTGGCCAGGTAGGCGGCGCCTTCGGTCAGGTTGGCGTCCAGAATTCGGCCGAGGCCGGTGCGATGACGCTCGAATAAGGCGGCTGCAATGCCTGTTGTTGGGGAAGGAGACCGCAAAAGCGCCGTAATAGTAATAGGAAATAGTAATAAATAGTCAATAGGTTTTGCGTATTTGGCAGCCTGTGGTTTGTGAAGCTGGATTGGGGCTTATTATTACGGATGGGGTCTCTTAGAAGGGATTGAGGTTTCTTAGAAGGGATTGGGTTTTCTTAGAAGGGATTGGGTTTTCTTAGAAGGGATTGGGTTTTCTTAGAAGGGATTATGGTTTCTTAGAGGGAATTGAAGTTTCTCAGAAGGGATTGGGGTTTCTTAGAAAGGATTGAAGTTTCATAGAAGGAATTGCTGTTTTATAGTAGGAATTAAAGTTTCTTAGAAGAGATTGAGGTTTCTTAGAAGGAATTACTGTTTAATAGAAGGAATTGTTGCTTCATAGAGGGAATTGCTGTTTCATAGTAGGAATTGCTGCTTCATAGAAGGAATTGCTGTTTCATAGTAAGAATTGAGATTTCTTAGAAGTGATCGAGGTTTCTTAGAAGGGATTGAGGTTCGTTAGAAGAGATTGGGGTTTGTTAGAAGAGATTGGGGTTTCTTAGAAGGGATTGGGGTTTGTTAGAAGGGATTGGGGTTTCTTAGAAGGGATTGGGGTTTGTTAGAAGGGATTGGGGTTTCTTAGAAGGGATTGGGGTTTCTTAGAAGGGATTATTGTATTATAGTTTTGATTGGATTCCTAGGTGGGATTGGGATTTCTGAGTGGGACTGGGTCTCTAGGTGGGCTGGGAATGCAGGGTTGTGGTTTCAAATCCGAGGTTTCCTAGCAGTGAGACACAACGCGCCAGCCGCACCTAGAGCAGCCAGGAGGCCACCGCCGGCGAAGTCAGCCAGCAGGTTGATGGGAGGCCTCGGCGGACACTCGCCATCGGCCAGTTTCGATAGGACGCCGGAAACGGCCAAATAGTTGATGTCATGCCCGGGACGCTGAGCCAGCGGGCCAGCCTGGCCGTAGCCGCTGAGCCGGCTGTACACCAGCCGGGGATTGTCGGCCAGCAGGCGGTCTGGGCCGAAGCCCAGCTTCTCCATCACGCCAGGCCGGAACGGTTCAATCAGGACGTCGGAGGCGGCGCAGAGTCGCCTGAAGGCGACGGAGCCGCCGGAGGATTTCAGGTCCAGCGCCAGGGACTCTTTGCCGCGAGCCAGACGGTCCACCGTGTAGGCGGCGTCGGCTCGGTCGACGCGGATGACACGAGCTCCGAGGTCACGCAGAAGGAGGCCGCAGAACGGGGCGGGCGCCAGGCCGGCCAGCTCGACAACGCGAACGCCTGACAGGGCGGACGGCATGCCCGGCTGCAGCGGTTAGAGAGATAATTGGAGTGACAGTTGGAGTGACAATTAGAGTTACAGTTGGAGTGACAGTTAGAGAGAGAGTTGGAGTGACAGTTGGATTAAAATTTTTAGTGATAGTTGGAGTGACAGTGTGAGTGATTATTAGAGTGACAGAATGAGTGACTATTAGAGTGACATTTTGAGTGACAGTGTAAGTGACTATTCGAGTGACAGTGTGAGCGACTATTCGAGTGACATAATGAGTGACTATTCGAGTGACAGAATGAGTGACTATTTGAGTGACAGAATGAGTGACTATTTGAGTGAGAGAATGAGTGACTATTAGAGTGAGAGAATGAGTGACTACTCGAGTGACAGTGTGAGTGCTTTTTTGCAAGTTGCGAATGAAAAAAATGAGAGTGATTGAAAGCCAATGCAGGATCTGAACCTTAATCGAGGTTGAGTGACAGTTAAGGCGTCAAATAATTAAGAAAAAAAGTATCAAATAAATAGAGCTTGGTGCGACCTGCAGTTTTGCCTATATTTTGTGTTGATTTTACGCGCTAAAGTAATTGATGAGAATCAGCAGTCGAATGAGACTACTTAAAGTAGTCAGCAGCAGTTTTTCAGCGATTACAGGCGAGTAAAAGGCATAAATTAAGGCCCTAGATGCTAAATTTCAGAAATTTGAAACAAAATCGATACAGTATTAAGAAAATAAATGCTGATCTATACAATAGTACACTACTGAACGATAAAAACTATCGTATAATAATTTTTACTAGCACATACCAAATTATATAGTTGCCAGGAATTTAGCTATTTAACCTGTAAATAAAAATACTTTAGAGAAGTTAAATTTAGCTTACAGAGTATTAATAGGGGTTTAGAAATTAGATTCGTAGCAAAAGAGCTAAAAACTTGAATAAAAATGAAATGATTTTCATTTTATTAAATAAATACAATCTAATTTACAAAGTTTCCCATTTTCAGGAAATGCAGCAGATTCTGAAACAAATGACACCCGATTCTGAAACAAATGACACCCGAATCCGAAGCAAATGACACCCGAATCTGAAACAAGTGACACCCGATTCTGAAACAAATGACACCCGATTCTGAAACAAATGACACCCGAATCCGAAGCAAATGACACCCGAATCTGAAACAAGTGACACCCGATTCTGAAACAAATGACACCCGAATCTGAAACAAATGACACCCGATTCTGAAACAAATGACACCCGATTCTGAAACAAATGACACCCGATTCTGAAACAAATGACACCCGATTCTGAAACAAATGACACCCGATTCTGAAACAAATGACACCCGATTCTGAAACAAATGACACCCGATTCTGAAACAAATGACACCCGATTCTGAAACAAATGACACCCGATTCTGAAACAAATGACACCCGATTCTGAAACAAATGACACCCGATTCTGAAACAAATGACACCCGATTCTGAAACAAATGACACCCGATTCTGAAACAAATGACACCCGATTCTGAAACAAATGACACCCGAATCTGAAACAAGTGACACCCGATTCTGAAACAAATGACACCCGATTCTGAAACAAATGACACCCGAATCTGAAACAAATGACACCCGATTCTGAAACAAATGACACCCGATTCTGAAACAAATGACACCCGATTCTGAAACAAATGACACCCGATTCTGAAACAAATGACACCCGATTCTGAAACAAATGACACCCGAATCTGAAACAAATGACACCCGATTCTGAAACAAATGACACCCGATTCTGAAACAAATGACACCCGATTCTGAAACAAATGACACCCGATTCTGAAACAAATGACACCCGATTCTGAAACAAATGACACCCGATTCTGAAACAAATGACACCCGATTCTGAAACAAATGACACCCGATTCTGAAACAAATGACACCCGATTCTGAAACAAATGACACCCGATTCTGAAACAAATGACACCCGATTCTGAAACAAATGACACCCGAATCCGAAGCAAATGACACCCGATTCTGAAACAAATGACACCCGAATCTGAAACAAGTGACACCCGATTCTGAAACAAATGACACCCGATTCTGAAACAAATGACACCCGACTCTGAAACAAATGACACCCGACTCTGAAACAAATGACACCCGAAATCTGAAAAAATGACACCCGATTCTGAAACAAATGACACCCGATTCTGAAACAAATGACACCCGATTCTGAAACAAATGACACCCGATTCTGAAACAAATGACACCCGAATCTGAAACAAGTGACACCCGATTCTGAAACAAATGACACCCGATTCTGAAACAAATGACACCCGAATCTGAAACAAATGACACCCGACTCTGAAACAAATGACACCCGAAATCTGAAAAAATGACACCCGATTCTGAAACAAATGACACCCGATTCTGAAACAAATGACACCCGATTCTGAAACAAATGACACCCGATTCTGAAACAAATGACACCCGATTCTGAAACAAATGACACCCGAAATCTGAAAAAATGACACCCGATTCTGAAACAAATGACACCCGATTCTGAAACAAATGACACCCGATTCTGAAACAAATGACACCCGATTCTGAAACAAATGACACCCGATTCTGAAACAAATGACACCCGATTCTGAAACAAATGACACCCGAATCTGAAACAAATGACACCCGATTCTGAAACAAATGACACCCGATTCTGAAACAAATGACACCCGATTCTGAAACAAATGACACCCGAATCTGAAACAAGTGACACCCGATTCTGAAACAAATGACACCCGATTCTGAAACAAATGACACCCGACTCTGAAACAAATGACACCCGACTCTGAAACAAATGACACCCGAAATCTGAAAAAATGACACCCGATTCTGAAACAAATGACACCCGAATCTGAAACAAGTGACACCCGATTCTGAAACAAATGACACCCGATTCTGAAACAAATGACACCCGAATCTGAAACAAATGACACCCGACTCTGAAACAAATGACACCCGAAATCTGAAAAAATGACACCCGATTCTGAAACAAATGACACCCGATTCTGAAACAAATGACACCCGAATCCGAAGCAAATGACACCCGATTCTGAAACAAATGACACCCGAATCCGAAGCAAATGACACCCGAATCTGAAACAAATGACACCCGAATCCGAAGCAAATGACACCCGAATCTGAAACAAGTGACACCCGATTCTGAAACAAATGACACCCGAATCTGAAACAAATGACACCCGAATCTGAAACAAATGACACCCGAATCTGAAACAAATGACACCCGAATCTGAAACAAATGACACCCGAATCTGAAACAAATGACACCCGATTCTGAAACAAGTGACACCCGATTCTGAAACAAGTGACACCCGTTTATAAAAATAAAACCCTTATTACAAAAAAACACCGATTGAGCAATTTTACTGTGAATCAAAATACCTTTTATAAGAGAAATGGTCCTAAAATAAAAAACGCATGAATGATTTTGAAAAATACATTTTTGATTAAGCAGTTGATTTCAAACCCAGCGAATGTCTTCCCTAGTAAGCAGGCGCCTCTGGCAGGACTTGGCGGACCGCAGCAGTTCCCGCTTGTCCTCGGCTGCGGCAACAGACTTGGCCCGTCGATTCGGTTGGCGATTTTCCTTGGCAGAGATTGCGCTCGCTTTTGTCGCAGTCAAAGTCGCAGGTGGTGGCGGCGGGGGCGGCAGCGGGGATGTCGGCGAAATCGCCGCAGTTTCAACGGCTTCCAGGCGGTTGCGCAGCGCCTCAAACTGGGCAATCTGGGCGCTCTTGGCCTGCACCCGCTGGGCCAGCTGCTCCAGCTTGCGACAAAGCCGATCCTGACGCTCCGTCGACTTGGCGTCGTCCTTTTCCTCCGGCCGCTGCAGACGACGCGTCAAATCGGCGTAGCGCCGAGTCAGCTCCAGCAGCTCTCGGTGCATCTCGTGAAGCAGCTCGCAGGCGCGCAGGCGATCCTCCGACGATGACGGCGTCAAAGGGACGGCGGCTGCGGTGGCGCCCGTTGAAGTGGTTGACGCGGTCCTCGATCGCGGAGACTGCCTGACTGGCGCGGATCCGGCGGTTGACGCTGACGAGGCCGAAGCCGGCTGAGTCTTCAGCAGGCTCAGCACTGTCTGCAGGTTGGCTGGCAGGCTGTGCGAAGTGCCGGCCCGACCGGCCAGAAAGCCTGGAGGCCGCCGAGGCTGCTGCCGCTGCTGCTGCTGCCGCGGCTGAATGTCGCGGGGCGAATGCGCGCTAGTTGCAGTTCCCGAGGATCGCGACGACAATATTTCTAGACGTAGGACTTCCAGCTGCTCTTCCAGGCTGCGACATCGAGCCTCAATATCGGCCGACTGGCGACCGAAGCCTTTCACTGGCGGCGGCTGCGGCAGTGTCGGACTCTCCAGCAGGTGCCGGAACCGGGCAGTCTCGCTGGCCAGCTGTCTCATATCGGCCTCTGCGGAGTTGCGCTCGTTTTCTAATCGGCGAATTTTCTCCAGCAAGCGACTCAGCGAGGAGGCCACGGCCAGCTTCGGACTGTTGGCTTCGATGACGGTTTCGTCACTCCAGGCGAGAGGAGCGGACGCTGCGGTCATTGCTTCCTTTGCTGGCTGACTTCTGGATTGGGTCCAGTTGGCTGCAACGATTGCACCGAGGCAGGAAACTGACACTTGATTCGAAAAATAAGTTGATTTAGGAAAATGACACCTGACTAAATAAAGATGACACTTGATTCTGGAAAATGACACCTGATTCTGGAAAATGACACTTGATTCTGGAAAATGACACCTGCTTAAGAAACACGACACCTGATTAAGGAAAATGACACCTGACTAAATAAAGATGACACTTGATTCTGGAAAATGACACCTGATTCTGGAAAATGACATCTGATTCTGGAAAATGACACTTGATTCTGGAAAATGACACTTGATTCTGGAAAATGACATCTGATTCTGGAAAATGACACCTACTTAAGGAAGACGACACCTGATTCGGGAAACGACACCTGCTTAAGGAAGACGACACCTGATTAAGGAAGATGACACATGATTCTAGAAAACGACACCCGAATCAGGAAATTGACACTTGATTCAGGAAATTGACACTTGATTCAGGAAATTGACACTTGATTCAGGAAATTGACACTTGATTCAGGAAGATGACACTTGATTCAGGAAATTGACACTTGATTCAGGAAGATGACACTTGATTCAGGAAGTTGTCACTTGATTCAGGAAATTGACACTTGATTCAGGAAATTGACACTTGATTCAGGAAATTGACACTTGATTCAGGAAGTTGTCACTTGATTCAGGAAATTGACACTTGATTCAGGAAGATGACACTTGATTCAGTAAGAGGACGCCTGATTAAGGAGATTGACACTTGATTCGGGAAAACGACACCCGAATCAGTAAATTGACACTTGATTCAGGAAGTTGACACTTGATTCAGGAAATTGACACTTGATTCAGGAAGTTGACACTTGATTCAGGAAATTGACACTTGATTCAGGAAGATGACACTTGATTCAGGAAATTGACACTTGATTCAGGAAGATGACACCTGAATCAGTAAATTGACACTTGATTCAGGAAGTTGACACTTGATTCAGGAAATTGACACTTGATTCAGGAAGATGACACCTGAATCAGGAAATTGACACTTGATTCAGTAAGAGGACGCCTGATTAAGGAAATTGACACTTGATTCGGGAAATTGACACTTGATTCAGGAAGATGACACTTGATTCAGGAAATTGACACTTGATTCAGCAAGATGACACTTGATTCAGGAAGTTGACACTTGATTCAGGAAATTGACACTTGATTCAGGAAATTGACACTTGATTCAGGAAATTGACACTTGATTCAGGAAGTTGTCACTTGATTCAGGAAATTGACACTTGATTCAGAAAGATGACACTTGATTCAGTAAGAGGACGCCTGATTAAGGAGATTGACACTTGATTCGGGAAAACGACACCCGAATCAGTAAATTGACACTTGATTCAGGAAGTTGACACTTGATTCAGGAAATTGACACTTGATTCAGGAAATTGACACTTGATTCAGGAAGATGACACCTGAATCAGGAAATTGACACTTGATTCAGTAAGAGGACGCCTGATTAAGGAAATTGACACTTGATTCGGGAAATTGACACTTGATTCAGGAAGATGACACTTGATTCAGGAAATTGACACTTGATTCAGCAAGATGACACTTGATTCAGGAAGTTGACACTTGATTCAGGAAATTGACACTTGATTCAGGAAGATGACACTTGAT
Source organism: Macrostomum hystrix (assembly GCA_950097015.1). NCBI lineage: Eukaryota > Metazoa > Platyhelminthes > Macrostomidae > Macrostomum > Macrostomum hystrix. The sequence goes on from CATNEN010000033.1 coordinate 1,017,482, forward strand.
TCAGTAAGAGGACGCCTGATTAAGGAGATTGACACTTGATTCGGGAAAACGACACCCGAATCAGTAAATTGACACTTGATTCAGGAAGTTGACACTTGATTCAGGAAATTGACACTTGATTCAGGAAATTGACACTTGATTCAGGAAGATGACACCTGAATCAGGAAATTGACACTTGATTCAGTAAGAGGACGCCTGATTAAGGAAATTGACACTTGATTCGGGAAATTGACACTTGATTCGGGAAATTGACACTTGATTCAGTAAGAGGACGCCTGATTAAGGAAATCGACACTTGATTCGGGAAATTGACACTTGATTCGGGAAATTGACACTTGATTCGGGAAATTGACACCTGAATCAGGAAAATGACACTTGATTCGGGAAAACGACACCCGAATCAGGAAATTGACACTTGATTCAAGAAATTGACACTTGATTCAGTAAGAGGACGCCTGATTAAGGAAATCGACACTTGATTCGGGAAATTGACACTTGATTCGGGAAAACGACACCTGAATCAGGAAAATGACACTTGATTCGGGAAAACGACACCTGAATCAGGAAAATGACACTTGATTCGGGAAAACGACACCTGAATCAGGAAAATGACACTTGATTCGGGAAAACGACACCTGAATCAGGAAAATGACACTTGATTCGGGAAAACGACACCTGAATCAGGAAAATGACACTTGATTCGGGAAAACGACACCCGAATCAGGAAATTGACACTTGATTCAAGAAATTGACACTTGATTCAGGAAGTTGACACTTGATTCAGGAAATTGACACTTGATTCAGGAAATTGACACTTGATTCAGGAAATTGACACTTGATTCAGGAAGTTGTCACTTGATTCAGGAAATTGACACTTGATTCAGGAAGATGACACTTGATTCAGTAAGAGGACGCCTGATTAAGGAGATTGACACTTGATTCGGGAAAACGACACCCGAATCAGTAAATTGACACTTGATTAAGGAAGTTGACACTTGATTCAGGAAATTGACACTTGATTCAGGAAATTGACACTTGATTCAGGAAGATGACACCTGAATCAGGAAATTGACACTTGATTCAGTAAGAGGACGCCTGATTAAGGAAATTGACACTTGATTCGGGAAATTGACACTTGATTCAGGAAGATGACACTTGATTCAGGAAATTGACACTTGATTCAGCAAGATGACACTTGATTCAGGAAGTTGACACTTGATTCAGGAAATTGACACTTGATTCAGGAAGATGACACTTGATTCAGTAAGAGGACGCCTGATTAAGGAGATTGACACTTGATTCGGGAAAACGACACCCGAATCAGTAAATTGACACTTGATTAAGGAAGTTGACACTTGATTCAGGAAATTGACACTTGATTCAGGAAATTGACACTTGATTCAGGAAGATGACACCTGAATCAGGAAATTGACACTTGATTCAGTAAGAGGACGCCTGATTAAGGAAATTGACACTTGATTCGGGAAATTGACACTTGATTCAGGAAGATGACACTTGATTCAGGAAATTGACACTTGATTCAGCAAGATGACACTTGATTCAGGAAGTTGACACTTGATTCAGGAAATTGACACTTGATTCAGGAAGATGACACTTGATTCAGTAAGAGGACGCCTGATTAAGGAGATTGACACTTGATTCGGGAAAACGACACCCGAATCAGTAAATTGACACTTGATTCAGGAAGTTGACACTTGATTCAGGAAATTGACACTTGATTCAGGAAATTGACACTTGATTCAGGAAATTGACACTTGATTCAGGAAGATGACACCTGAATCAGGAAATTGACACTTGATTCAGTAAGAGGACGCCTGATTAAGGAAATTGACACTTGATTCGGGAAAACGACACCCGAATCAGGAAATTGACACTTGATTCAGGAAATTGACACTTGATTCAGGAAATTGACACTTGATTCAGTAAGAGGACGCCTGATTAAGGAAATCGACACTTGATTCGGGAAATTGACACTTGATTCGGGAAATTGACACTTGATTCGGGAAATTGACACCTGAATCAGGAAAATGACACTTGATTCGGGAAAACGACACCCGAATCAGGAAATTGACACTTGATTCAAGAAATTGACACTTGATTCAGTAAGAGGACGCCTGATTAAGGAAATCGACACTTGATTCGGGAAATTGACACTTGATTCGGGAAAACGACACCTGAATCAGGAAAATGACACTTGATTCGGGAAAACGACACCTGAATCAGGAAAATGACACTTGATTCGGGAAAACGACACCTGAATCAGGAAAATGACACTTGATTCAGGAAGATGACACTTGATTCGGGAAAACGACACCTGAATCAGGAAAATGACACTTGATTCGGGGAAACGACACCTGAATCAGGAAAATGACAAAGCAATCGCGCCCGAAATCAAAAGACAGACTTTCTGTTCAAGTGACTACTTTTAATTTCATCTTTTTTGTATGTTAAAAAATCGCAGACAAGAATTTGAAAGAGGCTAGGACAATACTCGGCTGTAACGCACAGAATATTTATCTGCCCTGGTTATTGCCCTGGAAACGGCTTACATTGTTTAGAATGATCAACATTAGAAACGGTAATAGAAATGGGAATATAGGCAATAGCAAAGTGAAAACAGACAAATGGAATTGACCTAGCAGCGGGTATTGACCTTGACATTCTGCTATAATTTCAATTGGATCAACACGTTTGGGTCCATGGATACGGGCGAACTAGCATACCTAACAACGACGAAGATACTGTATCACCACGGCCTTACAATAGGTACACGATTTAAAACACTTTTTCCTCGGATATCCCAGCAACAGATATCATTGGCTAATACCATAAGAAACACAGTTCTAAAAGCAAACCCTAGCAACAGTGATTTACCTTGGATGCCTCCAACCAACTGGGGTTTACGTTAGATACCTCCCTAGCAACTGTAATTTACCTTAGATACCAACCTAGCAACTGTAATTTACTTTGCATACCACCCTAGCAACTGAGATTTAGCATCGATAACTTCTTAGATATTTGGATGTACCTTTTAGTATAGTCAAGCTAAAAATATCTTTATACACCGTAAAAAAACTAGAAAAATAGGAAAAAATAGAAAGCAATTGCACTGAAAAATAGTTAATAAACAATGCGCTTTCGTACCATTTTTTCTGAAAATTAACAGTCTGAAAAGTGACAGTAAACAATCAGAGAACTAAGCTGGTGAAGCATATTGCCTACTACTATTATCTATAGTGCACTATACTGTACGATAAATACCCGAATAGATCGTAAATCATTTAGTTACATAAATCCACTCAGATACCATTGCTTTACATCAACAATGAAACTTGTTGCCCAATACTTGGAGCTTCTAATTTCAGAACGAACGGAAACCTAGGTAGGTCTACTAAACGGATGCCAAAAATTAGCTTAAAATAGAACTATCTTGATTTTGAACATTCCAAAATAACTTAGCAAAAAATAGCAAGAACATTGGCGCAAGAAATTAGCATTAGCTTCTTTTTTTAATGCTGTTGCTGCTGCTGCTGCTGCTGCTGCTGCTGTTGCTGATGCAGCGGCGGCGTCGGCGGCGGCGGCGGCGGCGGCGGCGGAGCCATGACACCCGGGGCGGAAGGTAGCGGACTGATGACTTGGCGACACTCGCGACAGCGATGCTGCTGCTGCTGTTGCTGAGGCTCAAAAACAGCAGACGAGCCGGCGACACCCTGCTCAAGATCCGAGCCCGCATCGGACTCAGATAGGTTGCGGGTGAGCCGGTCACGCTTGTCCGACTCAACCTGCAGCCGGCGCTTGAGTCGAGTGTTCTCCTGCACAAGACAGCGCTCCTCCTGCTCCAATTTGCTCATCTTCTGCTTGTGCTCAGCCTGGCTCTGGTCCAACTGGTGGCGCAGGCAGTCCAGGTCTGATTTGAGCTGGCTGATGTGACTGGCCATGGCCTCCGGATCTGTCAGGCTGCACTCCACCTGCCAAGGGGGCAGCGAAACTCGTCATCTTACAATTTGGCAGCTACAATTAGTCCATGGACTAGCAAGACGCCACACCCACCCTCAATCACCCAGCTGGTATCCATTTAACAACTGGGTGAACCGAAGCAATGCAGAGAGTTAAATGCCTCGCTAAAGGAGACGAATTGTTTCTGCGGAGTCGGGAATCGAACCCCCGACCTTTAAGTCGTGAGTCCCTATAAGAGTTTTAATATCATTTGATATCCGCCTATTTTCCGAGTGCACTGGACTGCTGTTGCTAGAGTTTTTGGATATAAAATTTGTGCTAATCTTGGGCACTGGGTTTTAGTCGACCTTGATATATGCTCTATACATCAGATATCTGAATGACTCTACTTAAAGTAGAAATGGTAGAAATCAGCTGTCAGAATTAAATTTCAATATTCACCTGCATATCGGAGGTGCTGGACGACTGGCGACTGCGCCGCGAAGTCTCGGGACCCTCGCCGCTGCCGGATGTGGCAGCGGCCGCGGCTGCGGCGGCCATTGTGCCCTCGAGACGGCGTTGCAGACTCTTCTTTTCAGCTTCGAGTTTTTCCATGCGCTTCCAGAGTCGGTTAACTAAGGACTCCTGTATGGAATGGTATTATTTTTAATTTGCCCTTGCTATTCTCGGCTATTCCCGGACTCTGATACCTGACACCAGTTGCTCATGCCGAAAATTTTACAGTTCAAAGCCAGTGCAATCCATACCAGATACCATACCAAATCACAGTACTAACCATTCCCAAATCCCAGAGCTACCAATTCCAAGATTTCAGTACTACCAATTCCCAAAATCCCAGTACTAACCATTCCCGAATCCCAGTACTACCAATTCCTAAATCCCAGTACTAACCATTCCCAAATCCCAGTACTAACAATTCCCGAATCCCAGTACTACCAATTCCCAAAATCCCAGTACTAACCATTCCCAAATCCCAGTACTACCGATTCCCAAAATCCCAGTACTAACCATTCCCAAATCCCAGTACTACCGATTCCCAAAATCCCAGTACTAATAATTCCCGAATCCCAGTACTACCAATTCCCGAATCCCAGTACTACCGATTCCAAAAATCCCAGTACTAACCATTCCCAAATCCCAGTACTACCGATTCCCAAAATCCCAGTACTAACAATTCCCGAATCCCAGTACTACCAATTCCCAAACCATAGTACTACCAATTCCCGAATCCCAGTATTACCAATTCCCGAATCCCAGTACTACCAATTCCCGAATCCCAGTACTACCGATTCCCGAATCCCAGTACTACCAATTCCCGAATCCCAGTACTACCGATTCCAAAAATCCCAGTACTAACAATTCCCGAATCCCAGTACTACCAATTCCTAAATCCCAGTACTAACCATTCCCAAATCCCAGTACTAACAATTCCCGAATCCCAGTACTACCAATTCCCAAAATCCCAGTACTAACCATTCCCAAATCCCAGTACTACCGATTCCCAAAATCCCAGTACTAACCATTCCCAAATCCCAGTACTACCGATTCCCAAAATCCCAGTACTAATAATTCCCGAATCCCAGTACTACCAATTCCCGAATCCCAGTACTACCGATTCCAAAAATCCCAGTACTAACCATTCCCGAATCCCAGTACTACCCATTCCCAAATCCCAGTACTAATAATTCCCGAATCCCAGTACTACCGATTCCAAAAATCCCAGTACTACCAATTCCCAAATCCCAGTACTACCAATTCCCGAATCCCAGTACTACCAATTCCCGAATCCCAGTACTACCGATTCCAAAAATCCCAGTACTACCAATTCCCAAATCCCAGTACTACCAATTCCCGAATCCCAGTACTACCAATTCCCGAATCCCAGTACTACCAATTCCCGAATCCCAGTACTAACAATTCCCGAATCCCAGTACTACCAATTCCCGAATCCCAGTACTACCAATTCCCGAATCCCAGTACTACCAATTCCCGAATCCCAGTACTACCAATTCCCACATCCCAGTACTACCTATTTATAAATTCCAGGGCATCCTAATCCTAGATCCCACATTCAAATCCCGGTGCATACCTTTCAGACCACACATTCCAATACCAGTACATTCCCAATCACAGGGAAGGCATAACATTCCAACGTTCGACTCACCTGCTCCTGCTCGAGCGCATTCTCCAAGGCCACCTTCTCCTGCCGGAGCTGGTCCAGCGAGGCCTGCTTGGCGCAGACGTCATTCTCCAGCTTCTCAATTCGCTTCAGCAGCTTGTTGACCTGGGCCTCCTGCTCGCGTTCAAGCTCCATCTCCAGGTCCACCTTCTCCTGGAAGCCAAGAAAAAAATCGTTTTGTTTGTTAAGGTCTTCACTAGTCCGATATGTAGCGAAAAAGCTCTAACCTGTTTTAGCCGAAATAGTCGCCTGGTGAGATCGTTGGTTAGGTGCTCCTCCTCCTGCTCGTAGCTCTGCGCCAATCGCTCCTTCTCCTTCTGTAGATTCTGAATCTTCTTCAGCATGGTGTTGGTGATGTACTCCTCCTCCTGCTCGGCCTTGGCCTGAATGCTCACACTGGCCCGCCGCAGCTCAAGATTCTCCTGCTGCAGGGACTTCACGCGCAGCTTCAACGTCTCCACCTCCATGCGGAGCACGCGCTTCTCCTGCATGAATAATTTGAGAAATGCTACTGGTTGATAGTGCTGTGGCATTGCCCCCTTCAGCCTCATCACAGTTGCACAGTCTCCCCTCAGCCCCATCACAGTTGCAGTCTCCCCCCAGCCTCATCACAGCTGCACAGCCTCCCCTCAGCTTCATCACAGCTGCACAGCCTCCCCTCAGCCCCATCACAGTTGCAGTCTCCCCCCAGCCTCATCACAGCTGCACAGTCTCCCCTAAGCTTCATCACAGCTGCACAGCCTCCCCTCAGCTTCATCACAGCTGCACAGTCTCCCCTAAGCTTCATCACAGCTGCACAGCCTCCCCTCAGCTTCATCACAGCTGCACAGCCTCCCCTCAGCTTCATCACAGCTGCACAGCCTCCCCTCAGCCTCATCACAGCTGCACAGCCTCCCCTCAGCCTCATCACAGCTGCAGTCTCCCCTCAGCCTCATCACAGCTGCACAGTCTCCCCTAAGCTTCATCACAGCTGCACAGCCTCCCCTCAGCTTCATCAGAGCTGCACAGCCTGCCCTCAACTTCATCAGAGCTGCACTGCAAATTGCCTAGATTATTAACACACTGCATTGCCTACTAACCTGCAGCAGCGAGTCAATTCTTCGTCGCAGTGATTCCATGCCCATTCCAGCAGATACTGAGCCATCAATTGATGACGCATCGGATTCTGAGGCGCTGTCGCATTGCATTGACGACATTTTTATCAATACTAGTGGGGTATTTCCAACTAAAATAAATGGATGACCAAAACTATTAAAAAAGCCAAAACTCAATATGCCAAGCTTTTCACCTTTAGTAGTTTTTCCTATGAACACTATAACAATATACAACTCGAAGTATATTAAGGTAGCGAAAGTTAATAGTACAGACAAAATAACTCTTGTCTGAAAACAGGAATGTACTGCAAAGTTAAAATAGGACCATTTCATATTTTTTAATATGAAACTATATAATTGGCATATTGTTTTGTTTTAAAGAATACACAAATATGTTATGTTACACAAAAGGATGGTGCAATAGGATATCCAATTAATTTGTTTAGTATAGTTTACAGTTCAGAATTCAGTCTTAAGGAGGGGTTTACATACAGTATTGGGCAAGATTTCTGGTACCTTAATACTTTGATACAATAAGCAATACATTTGGATCCAAGTTTTTGGAAGAAAGTAACTTTTTTGGCAATATTGGACTTTATTTATAATAAACATAATTTCTAGAGGGCTATGGGCCTGAAGAAACATAATTTCATCAAAAGACAGCAAGTTTGGCCTTTAAGGGTAAAAAGCAGAAAAAAGTCATCAAATGCTTTTTCCTTGACTGGACCCCAGCCTTGCCACAGAATCTAGCTCAGGAACCTTGGTGCAAGAGACAAACTGCTATCCGCTATGACACCTACCCCTTGCAACTTGCAATTAAGTTTGTAAATGTTCATAATTGTCTTTTAGTCTAGGTCTTTATATAAATTTTTAAACTATACTTTTTGCAAACATAAAATTGCTAATGTTTTAACTACTTTGCTTTAAGGGCTATTAGCAGCTAAAATTTCAAGTTTTTAATGACTAATATAAACATTTTTATGATAAACATGATTTAGATTAGGTTATTTAAAATATGCATCTGCTATCATTAAGTAATCTATTAGGTTGTAAGCTGGTTCAGATTTCTCGAGTCAGTTACTTAATTTTACTTAACATTTATAATAGAAAAAATAGAAAAACATTAACTTCATCTTTCTGAAGGAATCCTCAAAGCCAAAATCAACAAGAAAGAAAGTATACACCTAACTGCAATAACTATAAAAATTATAATAGCCAGTGCTAATACTATGCATGCCAATAATGCCTACCTTATCCACACTGCACCTTGCTGGAATAGGCATACTACTAATGTACCATTAACATAGCTACACTACAACTACACTGATGAAGTAAAAATTTTGTTATGTGCTTAAGAATTGGAGGTGCAAAAAATAACTTGAATATTTATTCTACATACAATGGAATAGGAATGCCTATTCATTACAAAATAATTAGCTAGCTATTGGCTTTTACTGGCAAAAAATCTTTTATATGCTTGTTTTACAGTACAGTTTTTTGTTCATGTCTAGTATGCTCTTACATTTTTTATTAGCATAGCTAACTAGCCAGCATTCTTTTCAAATCATTTGTTAAACAGATTTTCTGAAAAGTTTCATTTTAAATCAATGCAAAAATATTGGGAAATTATTTTAAAACAATGGGAACCAATGAAACAATGGAAAAATGATATAAACTATAGAGAGTGTCAAATGTCATGTCCAAATGGTGCAGGATCACATGTTGAAATTCAGCAGGGGTAATAATAAGGGAGTTTGGGTCCACAATAAATAATGGTGCTACTGCAGGGCCTCCTAACATGGTTTTAAAACACTTTAAGTGTGTGTTAGTTAACAGTAGAAAAGTAGTAGAGCGTGTTAGCAGAATGCAGATGTGCTAATACTTCCCTTCCCACTAACCAGTTCATCCTTTTTAGCCATAGACACTGCCAAGCATGCCAACTATTTTGCTTTTAGCTACCCGCACTGAACATTTGCTACAGACAAGTTCCTTGGTACCCCAGAAGTAGCCCCAGTTTGTTAAGTGCCAAGAAATTCAATAAATGCAATCAAAATTCCAAGTCATTGAGACAAAAGTGCCTAGAAATTCAACCAATGTGATTGAAATTCTAAGTTGTCACATGGATTTAAAATGAAACTTTTCAGAAAAAACTGATTTATTAACATTTCAAAAAGACTGCCAACCATACATGCGCAACCTCCCAAATCTTAGCAGGTCATGCGACTTAGTTTTTGCTCTCATTTGCGACTTAGTTCATTTCATTGCTCTATTTACGACTTAGTTTGCTCTCATTTGCTCTCTTTTTCTCTCCCCTTTTTCCTTTTCTTCATGCCTTCCTTTTTTGTCCCTTGGTCCCCCCTTTGTTTTTTTTGCGCTTGGTCGATTGGTTTTGTGACTTACCTTGCTTGGCCCTTTTTTCACCCGGCCGGTTCAGCTGGGTCGGCCAGGTGTTGCGCATGTATGCTGCAAACTAGCCACATAAATTAAACAACCATCCACATTAATAGCTATTATGGACATACCAGCATGGGATGGGTGTGGAAAAGCTTACTATAGTAAGGCAGCCAGCTAGTGTCATAGGCTAGTTGGCTAACTCCAATGATACTACAGGTTAGTAACAAGTCAAGTTGTTTTTCTGACAAAGTAAGTAAAAAATATATTGAATAATGTTCAATGAAGTCTTGAAATAGACCTATGTCATAGACAAATATGCTTTAAAAAGCTAATTCAGTATGGCTTAAGCATATCGAACTTTATTATAACCAAAAAATAGAGTAGGTGCTTGCTTATTTAGTGACAAGCAGTGGCCTAGCTAGGGGGGGATTCGGGGTTATATCCCCTCCAAGCAGCAGAAAAATTGTGGGAGAGTTGAAAGGGGGAGTATTAGCATAAAAACTGTTTATTTTTTAATTGTTCATTCAACTTTTGTTCATTTATCCCCCCTCAAAAATTCCTAGCTACGCCACTCGGCCACTGGTGACAAGTAGGGGCTTATGCATTGTGCTGGACACATAAATAATAATTTTACAGAAGTATATTTTACATACTATTTACAGACAAATATTTTACAGACAAAAGCATTCAGACAATCCAATAAACGAACGCAGGTGAAGTAAATGTTAATTACAGTTACAGACTAGTATATAAGTATTTTAGAACTTTATATTTATCATCATTAATTCTTAGAAAATTGGAGGTCTTAAATCTTCACTGACAAATATGCTGCCTGTGGCGTAAAACGTATTATTTTCAGATTTACATAAGTTTAAATTCTTAAACTGTACAATTTACCTCTAAATTGTGCTTTGCATCTTCATGAAGGAGCTATAATAGGCCTACTTGACTCTCTTGCAGACAAGTGAAACTATAGTTTGTAAATTTACGGTGTTTATTGTATTAAAACTAACAATTATTTTTATTTTTTTTAGAAACGTATTTTCATTAACTTTCTAAACATTTTTATGTCCCTTTTTGCATACTAAGTCCAATAATTTACGCTTATAATATTATGTAGGTTAGCTATCTAATGTGCTCTGATTCAGTTTCGTCTATCGTGCTTGATTTAAATAATCGGTATTATAAATAATTCACCTTTATAATAATATATATGATTATATTTATTAACCACATACATCGTATTTATGTTTCGATAATATTTTCAGAGTAGTCGAAGTTCAGAATTAAATAAGGCTTTCACTAAACCTGACGTTTGTGGTTCCAGTCTTCAGATCCTAAATATAGTTTCTGTTTAAATGACAGATTTCATTGTAATAAAATTATATATATTTTTTATTTTATTTATTGATTTCATTGATTTTTTAATCCTAGCCTAAGAAAATAATTTGAATATTTATTCAATTCAACGTGCAAAAATTATTATGACTCCTTTGTTGTTTGTTTCCTTTTCGATTTAATTATATACTGTTATATATTACTCCTTATGATTTGTGGCTTTATGTTTTTGGTGCTTAACAATATAACAGTAGACAATTGTGGCGAATATATTTTTTTTACAAAATATTTTATATATATGGATTCAAACATTTCCTTGTTGGCTGGTTGACATTCAGCTTAATTGAACACAGTGAACATACTTTAGTTGCCTTTGTTCACATGAGTTAAATTTGCTTGAAACTAATTTTTTTTATCGCAGTCGTAAATAACTAACTCGAGGTTTATCTTCATGGTGCGCCTAGTGTCAGTACGTGGAACATGAAATAACCATCAAAGCAGCAAACGTGGAGACATTTTAGAATAGTCAAAATCTGACATGCAAGTAGAATTTTGGCACCATAGAAATGCAAAATGGAAATCAGTGCTGAATTTGTGATAGGTGCAAATGTTATTCTTGTAATTTCTAGAGTAACAGAAGAGAAGCCACCTTAGGTTTAATCGAATCAAATTAGTGCGGAGGAAATTTTGTGCCTCGGTAAAGGAAAGATAAATTAGTCAAGGAACTATAAAAACAGTATCAGTCTACACGGCGTCTCTTAGCAACCGTGTGGTGCCATAGGCAACGTTCGAGCAGCTCTTGCCCTATGTTCCAAGTCTCGCAGCTGGACCTGCAGGCGGCGCAGTCGCAGTCTAGCTGATTCTTGAACTTCAGCGGCCTGAACGGGTAAATGCCGTTCCACTAAACAGTTTTCCACTCTCTTTGACGCTGGTGGCTCATGTGCTACTTGTTGATCGTTCGAGCTCATTATTGTCTTGGCAGCAGAATGATTATACTTGTATTTGCCCTCACATGTTCTGTGTTGGCTGCTCAGATTTTCCGAAGAACTCTTGGCAGCCACCTTTTGTACAGCAAGAGATCGAGAGATTGTATTGATTTTTCCTTATTCTCTTTCTTTTTTCCTTTTCGGACAGAAATCCCGTCAATTTTTGGGCTTTCATTATTTTCCCGTGCGCAGAAAACAGCTGCGTGGCAAATCCTCAATTCTCCCTTTCAGTTTTCTCCCGTAGCCCGTGAAGCTCGCGTTGCACCGGGTGTGCGAAATCTGGGAGCAGAAATTTTATTGCTTTAATGTACGTCCCACTCTTCGTTTCTCACTTGGGCTCTATCCTTATCTGCGTACTAATAAACCTCTCCCACTTCACCTCTGTCGAATGTACAAACTCAAAGTGCACTTCAAGCAACAGCTGATTCAATTATAGTTTCGATACAGTAAGCCCTACCTCAAGTTGAACCTTGCTTTTTTAATATGTAATCGCGAGAAAAATGAGTTGCCATTTCAAATAAGTCACTCAGAGAGCTATTTTGTAAAAGTTTTATCTACGGCTATAAAGGCACACCAATTTTGATTAAGTATTTCGTGTCAGACCGCAATCCAAATGATTCGATGCCTCTTAAACCTGATTAGACCTTGCTGTCAAAGTTTTGTTTATGAAAAAAAGTCAAACCATGCCTTTTTAAAGCCATTTGTTCATTGATTTTCGCGAGCTAGAAAGTACGTTTTTCGACCCGCTCCCGCAGTTCGTGTTCACTCCCAGCGGCCCGCACCGGGTCGGATCGCTCGACCTGCAGACCGGTCCGCCAGAGTCCGGCGGCATCCTGGCCCGCCTGTTCTATCCCACTCTGACCGAGCCGGGCGCCGGGCATCCTTACACGGAGCCGGAGTACGCCCGCGGTCTTCTAACCTTCGCCAACTGGGGCTCCTGGCTGACGGCCTTCCTCTGCTGGGGCTTCAACCGACTGCGGCTCTGCTGCGCCTGGCAAGCGGAGCCGCTGCGCTCAGCGGGGCCGCTGCCAGTTGTTGTCTTCTCCCACGGCCTTGGAGGTCAGCGGCACATCTACTCGTCCCTCTGCCTCGAGCTGGCCTCGCACGGTTTCCTAGTAGCCGCTGTTGAGCATCGCGACGGCTCCGCTTCGATGTCGTTCAGCGTCGATTCCGACGGAGCTAGCCGCAGCTGGCTGCCCATGGAGCGCGGACCCCTCAACGACTTTCCGCGACGCAATGCGCAGGTACTGCGGCGATCCGCGGAGTGCATTCGCCTAACTGAGACTGTGCTGGCGTTGGGCTGCGGGCAGCCGCCCGTTGCCAACCGCCTGCCCGCTGGGCTGGGCGGCTGCCCCGACAGCCTGTTAGCCAAGTTCCAGGTTGGTTCAAGCCAGTCAGTCGCGTTCTCATTCTCTGCCTCGTTCAATACGACGATGTGGTTTTTAAAAAAGTCATTTACATTTCTTTCATGAAGGGCCTAATTGACCCGAACCGGATCCACCTGATGGGTCATTCATTTGGCGCGGCCACTTCGCTTACAACTCTTGCCACAAATCCGGATGCTGTTTTTAAGTGAGCAAAATTGTTAGACGAAAGGAGTGAGGTGTGTAGGAGTGAGGTGTGTAGGTCTGTAGGAGTGGGGTGTGTAGGAGTCAGGTGTAGCAGTAAGGTGGGTGGAAGGAGTGAGAAGGGTGAAGAAGTGAGGTGGGTGGAAGGAGTGAGGTGGCTGGAAGGAGTGAGGAGGGTGAAGGAGTGAGGTGGGATAAAAAAGTGAGTTCGTTGGAAGTTTGTGGCAGCACGAGGTGGTCATGTTATCGCTTTCTGTTTAGAACCTGCAGCCTGTTGGACATCTGGATGCACCCAGTAGACCCCCAGCACTATGTCGGAGTGAATATTCCTGTGCTCTTCCTTAGCAACGAGATATTCCACTGGGACACGAATGCCAAGCGGGTGCAGGAGGTGCTGGACAACATTGACCGAGCGGATATGAAGACGAACCTGAGCATCAGGTCAGTTGGCAATTTTAACTGCTATTGTCAGAATGGCCGGATTTTCCGCCTAGCCTATATGTAAAGAAATAAGATATAACTTTTCGGCACTACAGAGGCGCCAACCACGCGGCTCAAACGGACGCTGGTCTCTACCTGTCGGCCTGGATGTCTAGGAGAATGGGCCTCGCCGACGCGACGCATCCGCGGTTGGCGTTGCTGCTAACTGCCAGCGTCTGTCGGGCCTTCATCTCCCGACACGAGGGTGAGCATAGCACGAGTTTGAGTAGAGGGATCTTATTGCCAATGTGGTGCATAGTAGACAGCGAATTCTTAACAATTTTAAGGACTCAAACTGTTTGAAGAAGACGAGGCGCTGCTCAGAGGCGAGCATCCCCACTGCTTCCCTGGCATGACAATCAAGCCGAACGCAAGTGGCGAGTAAGGTCTCTAATGCACTACTTTCAAAGTTCAAAGTAGTGCGCTTGGTGCATAACGACAGAAATCTATATGATTGGAATCAGATTATTATTATTTTACCTGTGTCGTATCGTTGCTGTTCATTCACTTTGTGATCATTTCGATTTTTAATATCCAATGAACGAACAAAACTAAATGGAAACAGAAAAAAATGTTATTTGCCTTCCTTTGAGGACTGACACTCAAGTCACTCAAGCAACGGATTTTATTTCACTTTTTTACCTAATGAAGGACGTTTCAGACATACCCGGCTGTCTGGTGACCTACCAGACTGTCATGTGACATGCCCGACTGTCAGGTGACATGCCCAACTGTCAGGTGACATACCTGACTGTCAGGTGACCTACCAGACTTTCATGTGACATACCCGACTGTCAGGTGACATATCCGACTGTCAGGTGACATACCCGACTGTCAGGTGACATACCCGACTGTCAGGTGACATACCCGACTGTCAGGTGACATACCCGACTGTCAGGTGACATACCCGACTGTCAGGTGACATATCCGACTGTCAGGTGACATATCCGACTGTCAGGTGACATACCCGACCGTCAGGTGACATACCCGACTGTCAGGTGACATACCCGACTGTCAGGTGACCTACCAGACTTTCATGTGACATACCCAACTGTCAGGTGACATATCCGACTGTCAGGTGACATATCCGACTTTCATGTGACTTACCCGACTGTCAGGTGACCTACCAGACTTTCATGTGACATACCCAACTGTCAGGTGACATACCCGACTGTCAGGTGACATACCCGACTGTCAGGTGAAATACGCGACTGTCAGGTGACATACCCGACTGTCAGGTGACATACCCGACTGTCAGGTGACATATCCGACTGTCAGGTGACTGTCGGGTAAAATACAGATTTCAACCAGTATATATTATACCCTCCATTTGTTTCTAACTGGTGAATTAATAAACCAGCTACTAAATTATCAACGCATTAGGTTTCTACAAAATAAGTTTACTGTTGACTTGGAAGATTCGATTCAGATAAATTAAAACAACAAATGATTCAAACAAAGTTTCGATTGGCGTTAGATTATCACAATGGCGGAAATTGCTATAAATTGTATAGTACAATAAAATATAACAATGAGATTCAAAATAAAATACTTGTACATTCAAATTAAAGATTCCAACAGAAAGTGGGGACCAAAGTATGATGACAAATAGATTTTGATTGACTATGTTACAAAAAACAATTTTGACATGCAACAATTAATAAGCAAATTTTATTGCATTATTTACCTTAGCAGCAGGTGAAACTAGACTTTTGAATCAAACTAAAGCTGAGAAAGCTAGCAGTAAAATAGAAAACATAAAAAGCATGCGATCGACACACTCTCTAATAAAAACTACAGTTTAAGACAGCGATCGGATATATAAAAAGACTAACCGAAAGCTGAACAGGTTCGAGGACCAGTTAACTAGATAAAACAAATAGATAAACCTGACAAAAGCAGCCAAGTAAGACATTTTCTATGAGGAATGCAATATTATTGGGATTAGATTACCGTAAGATGTCTACTTCCGACTGTACAAAAATGTACACAGGCTCTCAACCAATCTAGACTAATGTACACAGGCTCACAATAATTCCAGACTAATGTACAGTCTCTCAACCAATCCAGACCAGTGTACAAAGGCTCTCAACCAGTCCAGACTAATGTACACAGGCTCTCAACCAATCCAGACCAATGTACAAAGGCTCTCAACCAGTCCAGACTAATGTACACAGGCTCTCAACCAATCCAGACCAATGTACAAAGGCTCTCAACCAGTCCAGACTAATGTACACAGGCTCTCAACCAGTCCAGACTAATGTACACAGGCTCTCAACCAGTCCAGACTAATGTACACAGGTTCTCAACCAATCCAGACCAGTGTACAAAGGCTCTCAACCAGTCCAGACTAATGTACACAGGCTCTCAACCAATCCAGACCAATGTACACAGGCTCTCAACCAGTCCAGACTAATGTACACAGGCTCTCAACCAATCCAGACCAGTGTACAAAGGCTCTCAACCAATCCAGACTAATATACACAGGCTCTCAACCAATCCAGACCAATGTACACAGGCTCTCAACCAATCCAGACTAATGTACACAGGCTCTCAACTCTATCGAAAAAATCACATTTTCGGAGAAAAAGAGAGCAGCATAGCATTTAAGAGTTATAAATATATATAAGGCATCATACTTCAGTTGCTGCTTGTACTAACTCACAGTCGCTCAGTCAGCTTGTTATCAGGAGGTGATTGGCAGCTTGGACATGATTTTAACTCACAAAATACAATCAATCACACAAATTAATTTCAGACTACACAGCGGTGAAGCAGCTTATTAATAAAGAAAATACTTTTTACACAAACAACATAAAATGGAAGAAAATAAGACACACTCATCATAACATGTTCAGTCGTGACTAGATATAAAAAACACGAATTCTGACAATGCGCGTTAGTGGAAAAAAATGATAGTATTCAAATCATAAACATTACAAGCATTAATACTCACACTCCGTAAGTTCTCCTCAAAAAATGATTCAGACAACACACGACTGTCTAGCTGGGGCTAGTCCATGATGGGTAGGTCCTGGAATGAGTAGCCCTCGTGGCCGTGATAGGCTCGCAGTACGTAAACCAGGTGGTAAACTGAGGGTGAGTAAAGTGAAAATTGGCTATTTGTAATTCTATCATCATCGAATACTAATAAAATTCCTAAAATTAAATAACTCTAGCTCCAATTACCGAGTTCTAACACACAGTAGAAATACTTATAACTAATATCAGCTAAACTTACTGCCCGGAATAAAGATGATCACTCCGCCGACTATGAAGATGGCGCTGAAGTTCGGATGCGGCGGCGCAGTCAGTATGTAAACGCCTACTATTAGTAGCACTGTGGGAGAGTGGAAGTTCACGGAACAGGTTTATTGTGTGTACATGGCATGATGCAGGATACTGACAAGATGCTGACATAACGCAAAAAGGTGACAAGTCTGCCCACTGTCAAGTTCTGAGGCCAATGCACTAAAAGTTAATCGAGGATGTCCTCCCGATCCATCCTCCTCTCGGTCGGGCTTCGATGCGGCCAGTGATCGTCAATGTTCCAATGATGTGCGCTGATGTCCTTCGACAAATGCCCAATTGACGACCGAGAAGCTGCCAGTCATCGCCACGCTCAAAAGCACTAACCAATCTCTGGCGATCCACCACCGAAATCTTCATATAAGGGCCTCTCTGAGCCATCTCAGTCTCAGTCTCTGTCTCTGTCTCAAGGCGAATTTCACGCAGCTTTAGCGAAAATTGGTTGCGGGAATCGGATATGTCTATGGGCCAAACCGGTTAAGGCTGAAGAAAGGCGTCACTTTGGCATTGGCAAAATAGACGCAGTTTTGGCAAAATTGGTCGCTGAAAGTTTCATGTCTATAGGTAACTTCTTGTTGGCTTACCAACGCCAAAAGTGCAGAAGAATGAGGACAGCAAAATGAGGCGGCAGTGATGCTGAATCTCCGGATGAGAGAGCCAGCTGAAGTTTAAATGAATAAAACAGTAAAGGAAAGTTGGCTAGAAGCTAAAATAATTATTCCGAATACTCACCCAGGCCCATACTTAAGCAGCGGCTCCTTAATAACATCCAGGCGCGACGAACCAGCTGAACGATATGTTCGCCTTTTAAAACTGAACCTCGTGCTGGGCATTGGGCCAATGTCTGCCTGTTCGACACTAGAATTTGAAATGGTATGAATTACATGCGGAATGTTACGTGACACTTTACTCAACAATCATCGTATTTGATTAATCAAATTATAAAAACAGCATCATTGGCTCACTCTTCTATTACTGCAGCATTCTGGGAGGTGCCAGGCATGTCGCACACAATCTTAAAGTAGATTTTTTAAAGTTAATTTTACGTCAATTATAGGCAGCTACAAGAAATAATTTAGACACTGCTTACTCTATTGATGGCAGCATCATTAAGTGCCTGGGCTCCATTTACAGTTCCATATTGAAATTGTGAGTCTTGAGACATCTCTAAGAGTAACTTTAGGATCTGGCTGAAACAATTAGAAAGTAGTTTTTAACAAAATGATAAGTACCTTGTGCACTAAGATAATTTTAAAACCTCTACTATTTATACATAAACCATATATGAACAATTTTATTAATAATTTCTTAAAATTTAAAATTATGTTTAAACTTATGAAAAAAAAATTCTGTGAAGTAACTTGTTAGTGTGAAAAATACATTTTAGTAAAAATGCTACTATAGCCAACACACTTATATTTTTATATGAAATATTTTCATTAACTCAATTTATATTTTTATAGCCTCAAAGTAGCATCACTAAGCCAAGGGCCACACTTGTGCATTATTTAACTTATGCTCTATGCATGGTATTCTAAGTAATTATTTTAACTTGTAGCTAACTAAGTTTGTAAATATCTATTGCTGAATTTTTTTTTAAGTATGTTGGTGTTGATAGGGGTAGATCAAGGAAAACTAAAGGGTGGAAAAGGGATATAAAAATACCACAAAGGGCTACAGACTCCAAATTTTAATCCTCCCTATTGGCACTCCCTAATAGCACCCTTATTGCCCCCTCACAGCAGCCTGTTGACACAATGGCAAGCTTTAAGTTAAGCCCCCCCCAAAAGAAAAGGCTGATAATAGGGCCTAGTTAGCTGACACAATTTTAGAAAAAAACTTATAAAATAAAAAAATGACATTCTTCTATTAGCCTACTATTCTACCTTGATTTTTTGTCTAGCAAAAAAAAACAAAATATATAAATCAAAAGGCCTAGAATTAAATCAAATTATAAAAATTGTGAATTCAATAGAGTTAGATTGATATAGTCCTTATTGTTATTATATCCTTAACCAGTAGGCCCTATCAATATCAATATCAATTACCTATGAGCTTACAAAGCCAGTTAGTTAAAGTAGGCCTAACCTTTAAAATTTAAATATCATAGGCCTATAGCAACAACTTTCTTAATATAGCTAAAAATGCTAGCTAGTTACTTAGTGAGACAATAACTATAATTAGAAAATTTATCTACACTCACTGTCATACAGGTGCAACCTCCCAAATCTTAGCCGGCTGTGCAACTTAGTTTTTGCTCTATTTATGACTTAGTTTGCTCTCATTTGCTCTATTTTTCTCTCCCCCTTTTCCTCTTCTTCATGCCTTCCTTTTTTGTCCCTTGGTCCCCCTTTGATTTTTTTGCACTTGGTTGATTGGTTTTTGCAACTTTCCTTGCTTGGCCCTCATTTCACCCGGCCGATTTGGCTGGGTCAGCCTGGTGTTGCGCATGTATGCTCACTGTAATAATAATTTTATGTAATAGCAATAATACTCTACTATACTTTAATTATTTAAGTAGCTTGTTTATTAACCTCTTGGCTTGAATACAAAAAGCCAAAATATGGCTAGGCCTAGGCCTGGATAATGTAAGACACTTTCAGTTTTTGACAAGGCAATAAATAAATGTACTGACTCATAGAAGATGACAGCTATTGGGCTTATTAACTGTTTGCTAGTTTATTAAGGGCAGCATAAAAGCAAACATATAGCTATTAAGTAAAACTAGGCCTATAATTAGTGTAATAGAGCGAAAATAAGCATACTGTATCTTGTATTTGAAATTCAATATTTTCTAAGAAACTAAAATTCAATTCCAATAAATGTTTTACTGCACCCGAATGTTTGTTTTACCGCACTCAATTGTTTTACTGCACCCGAATGTTTGTTTTACTGCACCCGAATAATTTCGCACAAATGTTTGTTATAATTACAAGGTAGGGAAAATACTATAAATACATGAGAAGTGAGGGAAGGAAAACTTAACCTTGTCAAGAGCAGAAAATATCCAAAAGACTTGAAGGTTCAAATAAGTAATCTTTCAGATTAAGTGTTCATAAAAGAGTTATTCATTTGATATAAAGAGAGATATAAAGAAAGAGCTGTAATCCTTAGATCATTGGTAACACCTTAAAAGCGGACTAAACATAGCAAACCAGAACCTGCTTAACAAGCTAATATATAATTCTATACAATTGTATGAAATAAGTACATTAGAACTCGGTTTGTAGAGGATCAGAACTCTAGCATATATTTGTGGGTAGCTCTCTAGCTTGCGAGCAGAAAGTTAAACAACAAAACTCGCGCGACAAGTGCCTTCATCTAAGTCGCAACTGTGCGTCAGACTAAGGACCATAGACGATAACTAAGTCAACAAGGGTTTGGGGGAAACGATGGCGATCAAGTGGCCTGGCAAAGTACTGGCCGAAATCTTCGCTTTTAGGTCCGCTACATCACCCTCCCCCAGCACGGCGCTACGATGAGAAGTGCGTCGGGCGACAACGACGGGGCGGCAGGAAACGGCGGTCCGCCGGTTCGCCTGTCGCTAGGTGGGTCCTTGGCGGTCTGGCAAACGGGTGGTGCTCCGTAGTGGTCTCCGTCCCCGGGTCAGGTAGAGGGTGCGTTGACGGAACGGTCGAGCGGGTGGGTCGACCTCTGCGCCGGATGTCCGGCGGTGGGACGGGATCGGACGGGTCTAGGACCGCTGGCTTTAGCCGGTCCACGGAAACATGGTCCTGACGCGTGCCGAGATCGAGAAGGAAAGTCTTGGTGTAGCGCTGAAGGACTCGGAAAGGTCCGGTGTATGGTTTCTGGAACGGCGCGCGGTAGCCATCCCGGCGGATGAACACAAAGGGGCATGTAGCCAGGGCGCCCAACTCCGATGCCTGTCGGTTGCCATGTGGGACGGTCGGCTGAGGACGGAAAGCTTGAATGGCGGCGCGCAGGTTGGTGAGGAACGTGCTGTGCAGTGCTGTTGGTGGGCCAACCTGTATGCACTCGCCAGGCAAAAGCAACGGGGCGCCATACACCAACTCGGCCGACGACGAGTGAAGGTCCTCTTTGGGTGCCGTCCGGATGCCCAACAGGACCCACGGCAACTCGTCCGTCCAGTTCGGACTGGAAAGGCGTGCCATGAGTGACGCTTTGAGCTGGCGATGGAAACGCTCGACTAAACCGTTGGACTGCGGGTGAAACGCTGTGGTGTGATGCACGTGCATGCCGAGCAGTTTGGAAACGGCGGTCCACAGTTCGGAGGTAAAATTCGGGCCCCTGTCGGTGGTGATGTCACTGGGGACTCCGAATCGAGCGATCCAGGTAGAAATGAAAACGGATGCACAGGCGCTGGCGGACGTGTCAGTGATGGGTATCGCCTCAGGCCAGCGCGTAAAACGGTCGACCATCGTCAGCAGGTGCGTGAACCCGTGGGACTGCGGCAGGGGACCAACAAGGTCGATGTGGACGTGGGCGAAACGGCTGGTCGGTACCGGGATTATGTCCGGCGTTGTCGTGTTATGCCGATGGACCTTGGCTTGTTGGCACGGAAGGCAACAGCGAGCCCACTGGCTCACGTCTCGGTTGAGACCGGGCCAGACGAATTTAGCTGCGATGAGGCGACGAGTGCTGCGGATGGAGGGATGGGCTAATCCGTGGACCGCATCGAAAACGGCACGACGGAAACTCACTGGCACCAACGGGCGCGGGCGCCCGGTCGACATGTCACAAAGCAATTCCAAATCAGGATGCATGGTGACGAGCTCGAGCTTGAGACTGGGAGTCGCCGTCGGCATTACCAGCTGGTGCTGCTCTTTCGCCAATGCCGCATAGTCCACTCCTGGCAACAATGTGTGCACACTTGCTACTGTGCAACGGGATAGAGCGTCTGCAACTGAGTTGTCCTTACCGGCGACGTGTCGAATGTCCGTGCTGAACTCCGACACTGACGCTAGATGCCGCTGTTGTCGTGCGGACCAAGGATCCGATAACTTGGACATCGCGGATGTCAGCGGCTTGTGATCCGTGTAGATTGTGAAAACGCGTCCTTCGAGGAAATAACGGAAATGCCGTGTGGCCAAATATAGCGCCAGTAACTCCCGGTCGAACGCACTGTATTTCTGTTCCGCGGGACGCAATTGTCGGCTGAAAAAGGCGAGTGGTTGCCACCCGCCAGCAATTCGCTGTTCCAAGACCGCGCCAACGGCCGTGTCCGAGGCGTCGACGGTCAGGGCCGTCTGCGCAGTGGGCCTAGGGTGTGCCAGTAAAGTGGACTGAGCTAGGGCCTGTTTGGTGGCGGTGAAAGCATCGAGTAGACTGGGCGTCCACTGCACAAGTCGGCTCTTACTGGCAATGGCGGCGTAAATGGGGCGTAGCAACTGGGCGGCATGTGGAACAAATCGGTGGTAGAAGTTCACCATACCGGCGAATTCTTGCAAGCCTTTGATTGTGGTCGGAGGTGCAAACTTGACGACCGCATCGACCTTGTCTGGCAGAGGCCAGGCGCCGCTTTGATTGATTCTGTGGCCCAAGAAATCGATCTCGGTACGTCCGAACTGGCATTTGGCCGGATTCAACAGCAGACCGTTGTCGACTAGGCGGCGGAACAAGGTGCGTAGGTGCTCCACGTGCTGCGTTTGGTCGCTGCTGGCCACTAGGAAATCGTCCAAGTAGGCGAAAACGAAAGGCAAATCCTGGCTGATAGAGTCCACGAGTCGCTGGAATGTCTGTGCAGCGTTCTTGAGTCCGAAAGGCATGCGGAGGAACTCAAAGAGTCCAAACGGTGTGATGATGGCCGTTTTAGGGATGTCAATTTCCGCCACTGGTATCTGGTGGTAGCCTCGGACCAGGTCAATCTTTGAGAAAATGGTACTGCCGGCCAGGTGCGCGGAAAAATCCTGAATGTTCGGTACCGGGTAACGATCGGGTACAGTGGCGCCATTGAGCCGTCGGAAATCGCCGCAGGGACGCCAGCCTCCAGACGACTTCGGCACCATGTGGAGCGGTGATGACCAGGGGCTGTCGGACCGACGAATGATGCCGAGCTGTTCCAGGGTACGGAATTCCGCTTTAGCTATGGCCAACTTGTCGGGTGCTAGGCAGCGTGCGCGGGCATGGGTTTGGGGGCCTTGCGTCTGAATGAAATGTTCGACGCCGTGGCGTGGTTGTGCCCGTTGAAAACTCGGCTCCGTGAGCGACGGAAACTCCGCCAACAACGTACTGTACGGGTCGCGGGCGACGGCGGCCGCCAGCCGAGGTGCTGTGCCGCAACCGAGGAGCAGATGTGTGCTGGCCAGTGAGTGGGAGTCCAGCAGGCGGCGGTTAGGTAAGTCGACCAACAGTCCGTGGTGTAACAGGAAATCAGCGCCGATGAGGGGGCGCGACACTTCGGCAAGAATGAAAGGCCAGGTGCAGGTTCGAACGCCTAGGTCGAGAGTGATGGTGCGACTGCCAAATGTACGGATCGGGCTGCCGTTGGCGGCGAGGAGCGGTGGTCCAGGGGTGATTGTACGCGCATCGACCCCGGCTGCAGGAAAAAGACTCACTTCTGCACCGGTATCCACTAGAAAACGCCGACCTGTGTGTATGTCCGGGATAAGCAAAAGATTGTTGTTCTCGCCGGTCGTCGAGGTGTTTATTGACGACCGGCCTGGCCGTTTCCCTGGAACTTGCAGGGTGGCTCGCAACGGCGGGCCTTGGCACCGAACTTGCGATGGAAGAAACACAAGTCGTGTTGCTCGTCAGAGGGTGGATGTCGGATGGGTCGACGTCTGTCGTTGCGGCGGTGATGCGCAGCAGCGACTAAGGGCAGTTGTTCAGCCAGCTGGGCGGTGGCGATCACCGGCTGGGGGCGGCAGGCCCACAGCTCGTCGGCACGTTGTGCGACCGCCCTTGGATCGGCAAAATCGGCGGACACCAGCGCCAATCGGATGTCGCTTGGAAACTGTTGGCGGAACAACTCCTCAAACAGCAAGCAGGGCCGGTGGTCGCCGAGCAAAGCGAGCATTTCGTCCATGAGCTGGGACGGTTTCCTATCGCCCAACCCCGACACGCTCAATAACTGGCTGGCACGCTGCTGTCGTGAAAGGCTGTAGGTGTTGAGAAGGCGGGCCTTTAGCTTTTCGTATTTCTGGGCATCGGGGGCGTTCTCGAGCACATCTAGGAGACGCTCTGCTGTTTGCTGGTCCAATGCCGCCACTAGATGGCAGTACTTAGTCGTATCTAGGGTGACGTTCTGGAGGCTAAACTGCGCCTCGGCTTGGATGAACCAGGCGCGTGGTTGTGAAGTCCAAAACGCTGGAAGCTTCACGGTGACAGCAGATTCGGTCATCCTCAAGCAGTCGGTTGAGGACGTCGGGCTCACCAATGTAGAGGATCAGAACTCTAGCATATATTTGTGGGTAGCTCTCTAGCTTGCGAGCAGAAAGTTAAACAACAAAACTCGCGCGACAAGTGCCTTCATCTAAGTCGCAACTGTGCGTCAGACTAAGGACCATAGACGATAACTAAGTCAACAAGGGTTTGGGGGAAACAATGGCGATCAAGTGGCCTGGCAAAGTACTGGCCAAAATCTTCGCTTTTAGGTCCGCTACAGGTTACTATATATAAAATGCTACCAATTCAGACTTAAATACGCTACCATTAAGAGTTAAAAAGCTTCATATTGCATTAAATTATAAGAAAGGTTAATAGGCCTAACCACTTTGATAACAGCAATTGGATATTAAATATTGTGTAACAATCCTATAACAATTTTGATAATAACAGTGGAACAGTAAAGATAGTATAAAGAAGTTCTAGGACAACTTTGGTGACAGCAGTAGGATAAATTTAGCCCTTCAACATTAGCTTTACAACTAATTAACAATCAAAAACTAAAAAACGAATCTAGCTTTAACTTTAAATATGAAGTCCTGATAATATAAGAAATATGTATTGATATTTCGATATTTGACAGAGTTTGATTTCTTTAAATACAACTGAAAAATAGCCGCTTCAATTGTGTACAATCTACTAAGACTAGGCCTAGGACTCTACATACAACGAAACGCATAGACTAACTAAATTAAAAGCCAGTGCGCTATCTTTAGTTCATGCTCAAATCGTTTCAGTAGTAGTATTAGCGCAGGCAAGATATCTGTGTAGGGCCTAGCTAATATTTTCAGATATTTTAAATAAGCTAAGCGGCAGATAGGCTAGCCAGGCCCATGCTACTATGCGCGGGCCAGAAAAAAACACAAAACTTAAAAAGGCGCTCTAGGTTTCGCACATAAGTAAACAATTACTAGGCCTACCTCACTTGCTTAGTAATTATGAACGCAGAATTACACAAAATATTCTACTAAAATTTCTAAAAAGTAAATAAAAATGAAAGAAATGACAGGGAACTAAAATCGTACTCTCGGCAAGTCTCCTGGCAGGTCAAGGTGCCAATTGAAGCCAATTTTTTTCTTTCTGATGTATTAAGTCAATCAATATTTGAAATATTTTCATGTTAATTGTTAAATGTTGAAAGTAGCAAACTAAATAGCTTATGTTATGTCGTGCTTGCTTAGCTAGATTATTACTCTTTTCCTGGTATCAGATTCCTAAACTTCCTAGGCCTAAATGGATACTGATGCTTGAAACTCATATTCATAACTTGTAATTTAGTTTTTTACTTTGGCCTCATTGTCATTTTCAATATGCTAAAATTTAATATTCTAATTACAATTGGCATTGGTAGATTGCTATTTAGGCTTTAGAAGTTTATTACAATAGGGCCTCCCTATTGTAGGGAGCATTTTCCAAAGCTCCCTACAATAGGCCCTAGGGAGTTTTAGAAATTTACAACAAATGGTCAGGCCTTATTAATATTACATTATGTCAAGTTAAACAAAGTTTGTTTATTAAAATACAAATTGTTAAGTGCAAAGGTAATTTCTTTTCTTAAGGCCTATATTTTTCTGTATGATTATATTGAATGCTTAGCAATAGGCTACAAATCATTATAATTTAGGTCAACTAACACAGTACCTGGACACTTCGTCATCTTACAACTTTGTCATCCAGATGACAATCTGTCCAATATCTCAGAGGGTGGATGACGAAGTGACTTAGACTTGTGGACACTTCGTCATCTATAAAATAAAAGTTTTCAAAGTTAGAGCCTGCTGCAGCCCCCGCCGAGCCTGCTGCAGCCCAGCCCGCCAAGCCTGCTGCAGCCCAGCTACCAGCAGTGCAGCAACCAGTGGAGCCAGATGTATATCAGATCCGGGCTGAACTGTACACTGCTAATGTGGGTCAATTCCAGGAGCCACAAAGACTTCAAGAGAGCAAACTCAAGTGGCCGAGACCAGTGCCTCAGCAGTTTCCTGTGGGTCTCCAGGAGGAGACAGTTTACTTCCGTATTGCCAGTGGAACGAATGAAGGGAAAGATGCAGTGGTGCATCATTCAGACTGGGGGGATTTTGTGATGGGATTTAACTAGGCCTATGAAAAAATGGCAAGCGTAATTACCATTGCACTGGCCGTAATTCCAGGTTCAAATGCTGCACCATAGCCATTGAACACCAGGGCCAATTTTGCAGTGGGCAATCGGCGCACACCTGCGAGCCACACATTCATGAGGGCGTGAAGAGGAAGATGCTGGTGGAGCTGAAGACAGAGGCAAAAAATTAATTTTGTGAACCTAGCTATCTATAAAAGTATATCCAGTCATTAAATTTTAAACAAATACTATATTATGCAGCTTCAAACTTTCATTTGACATTTATAAAATGTTTAGCTTTTATTGCATTGTAAAAATATAGCAAGTTATATCATTTGTCTTCATAGACTCAGGGAGCTATTGTGTAAATTTTTAAAACTAGTTAGGCCTAGTGACTTACTAGTCAGCTAGCGAATGACATGTTTGGACATGGACATACATTTTTGTATTATAAGTAGTAAGCTATAGAAATAGCAAATCACTTAAAATTATGTTTATATCTTCCTTAATAGTATTAAATGTTTTTTTAAATGTTATCTTATTTTTGAAGAGCACCTAGCAAGTGAATCTAAAAAAGGAAGCAAAAATAGTCTTAGTTTTAGCTAATACTACTACTAATTTTTGTAGTTCTTAGCAAACTTTTTGTTCAAAAAATAGTAAAAAAACTATATTACAACCACAAAGTTATTCTTTATTTGTACTAGTTTGTGAGTATGTACTTTAAGGAAATTACATTTACTAGCTATCCATTAAGCTGCTCTAAACTTATGTGGTGACAATGTCTAGTATGAAATATTATTATATATTGTAAGTCATTTAGCTGTTGCTAGAAAAATATGTCATGATATTGGGTTGGTTATTGCTTAGCAAGGCAGTAGTTCCTACTTTTTTGCAATACTGGGAATTAAGTAGTTACTGATGGACATTTTAAATAGTTATATGGAAATTTCTCTCTCAAGTTAATAGTATCTTGTTGACTTTCAAAACAAATGCACTCATTAGTCTTTGCTGTTAGAGCCCATGATTGTATAGAAGTAAGACTGACAGCATATTTACACCTAAAGGCATTATTGTCAAAGCATCAACATTTTTACAACAGTGTAGAGCTTATACTTAGTGTAATATATCAGGGTAGTTATGTAAGCTATAGATATAGGAACATACTTGCATAGCTATATTTTAACCTAGCCCTAGGTTTTGCTCTCAATAGCTTCATACACTGGATACTCCCATGATTGTAGGATTTAGCCATAGCTATTATGTGGCAGTGTACAGTAATTAATTTTTTCCTATTATTATTGTGATCCAGCTATTTTATCAGTAAACATAATTTTTACTTCATCTTAGACCAACAAACAAATAAAACATAAATGAAATACAACCAATAGACCTTAAGATAAAGTAAATTCACAAGAAAATTCTCACACCTAATTTTATTTACATTTCCAGAACCGACTTCGGCGAGAGCAGCGCGAGCTCGTACAGCGATTCGTGCAATGCACGGAGGCGCAGGAGCCGGTAGCTCTGATTTGTCTAAGCCAGAATGCCTGGCGGCTAGAGGCTGCTGTTGACGATTATTATAGCAGTCCAGCTAAGTATGACAACCGGCCAGCGGTGGACTCCAGAAAGGTGGCCTCACTTTTTAATACTTATCGATCTCTGGTGAGTGACACAGATTTGAATAGCTTGATTCATGATTTCGTATGTTATTCGCCATTTCTACCAGATCCTCATCATCATTTGTAAAAGACTAGCAGAAGAAGACATTGGGAGAAGACTAGCAGAAGAAGACATTGGGAGAAGACTAGGAGAAGAAGACATTGGGAGGACTAGGAGAGAAGACATTGGGAGAATACTAGGAGAAGAAGACATTGGGAGAAGACTAGGAGAAGAAGGCATTGGGAGAAGACTAGAAGAAGAAGACATTGGGAGAAGACTAGGAGAAGAAGACATTGGGAGAAGACTAGGAGAAGAAGACATTGGGAGAAGACTAGGAGAAGAAGACACCCAGATCATCATCCTCATGTGTTGCGCCGCCATTTCCCCCAGATCCTCATCCTCATGTGTTAATTCACCATTTCTCCCTGATCCTCAGCATTGCGAATTACGAGTAGTTTTACCTCTGCTTGTCTGTTTAGGACGATCCCGATCGAATCGCAGCCACCGGCGTTTGTCGCCTCCTTGAGGACCTGCGCATCGACCCGGTGTCCCTGACCACCCTGGTGCTGGCCTGGAAGCTGCAAGCCAGCGTTCAGGGAGAGTTCACGCGCGCTGAATTCGTCACCGGCCTCGGTCGACTCGGAGCCGACAGCCTCGACAAGCTGCGATCCCGACTGGCTCAGACAGAGCGGGCGCTGGTCCAGGATGTCAGCCAGCTCCGAGACCTGCACGCCTTCACCTTCGACTTCGCCAGGGAGTCGCGCGACTCTAAAGTCTTGCGTGAGCTTGTGGGATCGGACTCCGAATCTAGGGATCCCCCTGATCCCGATTCTAGGGATCCCCCTGATCCCGATTCTAGGGATCCCCCTGATCCCGATTCTAGGGATCCCCCTGATCCCGATTCTAGGGATCCCCCTGATCCCGATTCTAGGGATCCCCCTGATCCCGATTCTAGGGATCCCCCTGATCCCGATTCTAGGGATCCCTCTGATCCCGATTCTAGGGATCCCCCTGATCCCGATTCTAGGGATCCCCTGATCCTGATTCTAGGGATCCCCCTGATCCCGATTCTAGGGATCCCCTGATCCCGATTCTAGGGATCCCCCTGATCCCGATTCTAGGGATCCCCTGATCCCGATTCTAGAGATCTCTCTGATCCCGATTCTAGGGAAACACCAGATTCCCATTCTATGGAAACCCCAGATTCCCATTCTAGGGAAACCCCAGATTCCCTTTCTAGGGAAACCCCAGATTCCCTTTCTAGGGAAACCCCAGATTCCCATTCTAGGGAAACCCCAGATTCCCATTCTAGGGAAACCCCAGATTCCCATTCTAGGGATGGTTCCTTGGATCTATTCTTGGGTGTCAAGAACTGGATACTCTTTGATATTCCAATTACTTCTCAGTTTCTCGTTTTTCCCTTCGCTTTTGTCCACAGCCATCGAAACGGCCATCCCCTACTGGAAGCTGCTGCTTGAAGGCGGGCCCTTCAGCCACATGCTTGAGCCCTGGTTTCGCTTCCTGAAGGAGGCCAAAGTGCGCGGAGTGTCCCGCGACACCTGGAACCTGTTCTTCGACTTCATCAGCAATCCGGACAATCTGGCCGACTATGATCCCAATGGTAATGCCATTATTTAGACATGTCGTTGCCGTCCTAGCATTGCTCATATTGCCAACTGCTCTCGATTCCAGGCGCCTGGCCGTCACTAATAGACGACTTTGTGGACTTCCTGAAGCCGAAGCTCATTGAGTAGGGCGCGACTTGGACAGTTCTTGAACTATTCTAATCTGTCTGCATTGTGAACGCTCTCTCATTGTTTCTATGCTTGTCTCAGTCATATTTAGTTGTCAATTTCTTGCATGAAAATGTGTCGCTAAACTGCAAATGTTAGGTAGAACAGGTTATCATAGCATATAATGCACTAATTATCTATAAATACCGACCATTTTTCAAGGCTGTGCCGGGATCGGGCATGTTAGTCCGAGCATCTCAAGCTGCTCTAATCCTGAGTGCCGCTTTCAATTCGCTAGCTTTCCTTATCGAGTTTGTTATTTGCTCTGTTCTGTGCAATAGCTAGGCCAGCGTCCTGCGTGCTTGTGAACTGTTTTTATTGGTTTTAGTTAAGCTAGCAGTTGTAAGAGAAGCAACAATAAAGGATGTGCAAAAGTGCACACTATGCATGGGAGAGCCCGTTTTTAATTGTTTGTTGCTGCTTGCTGTTAAGAATATAATGCGTTTTAAAACAAAATGAACTGTCTGTATGGCAACTCGTTCATGCCTCTTGTTTTTTAGAACTTTACAAACAATCCAAGGATTCTCAACAATAAACATTTACAAATGTAATATTCTGAGAATTTAGCTTGTCAAAATGATAAACCACACAGATTTTGATTCTCAAAATGATAGACGACACAGATTTAGATTCTCAAAATGATAGACCACACAGATTTAGATTCTCATAATGATAGACCACACAGATTTAGATTCTCATAATGATAGACCACACAGATTTAGATTCTCAAAATGATAGACCACACAGATTTAGATTCTCATAATGATAGACCACACAGATTTAGATTCTCAAAATGATAGACCACACAGATTTAGATTCTCAAAATGATAGACCACGCAGATTTTGATTCTCATAATGATAGACCACACAGATTTAGATTCTCAAAATGATAGACCACACAGATTTAGATTCTCATAATGATAGACCACACAGATTTAGATTCTCAAAATGATAGACCACACAGATTTAGATTCTCATAATGATAGACCACACAGATTTAGATTCTCAAAATGATAGACCACACAGATTTAGATTCTCATAATGATAGACCACACAGATTTAGATTCTCAAAATGATAGACCACACAGATTTAGATTCTCAACATGATAGACCACACAGATTTAGATTCTCAAAATGATAGACCACACAGATTTAGATTCTCATAATGATAGACCACACAGATTTAGATTCTCAAAATGATAGACCACACAGATTTAGATTCTCATAATGATAGACCACACAGATTTAGATTCTCAAAATGATAGACCACACAGATTTAGATTCTCAAAATGATAGACCACGCAGATTTTGATTCTCAAAATGATAGACCACACAGATTTAGATTCTCAAAATGATAGACCACGCAGATTTTGATTCTCAAAATGATAGACCACACAGATTTAGATTCTCAAAATGATAGACCACGCATATTTTGATTCTCAAAATGATAGACCACACAGATTTAGATTCTCAAAATGATAGACCACGCAGATTTTGATTCTCAAAATGATAAACCACGCAGATTTAGATTCTCAAAATGATAGACCACGCAGATTTTGATTCTCAAAATGATAGACCACACAGATTTAGATTCTCAAAATGATAGACCACGCAGATTTTGATTCTCAAAATGATAGACCACACAGATTTAGATTCTCAAAATGATAGACCACGCAGATTTTGATTCTCAAAATGATAAACCACGCAGATTTAGATTCTCAAAATGATAAACCACACAGATTTAGATTCTCAAAATGATAGACCACGCAGATTTTGATTCTCAAAATGATAAACCACGCAGATTTAGATTCTCAAAATGATAAACCACACAGATTTAGATTCTCATAATGATAAACCACACAGATTTAGATTCTCAAAATGATAGACCACGCAGATTTTGATTCTCAAAATGATAGACCACACAGATTTAGATTCTCAAAATGATAGACCACGCAGATTTTGATTCTCAAAATGATAAACCACGCAGATTTAGATTCTCAAAATGATAAACCACACAGATTTAGATTCTCATAATGATAGACCACACAGATTTAGATTCTCAAAATGATAGACCACGCAGATTTTGATTCTCAAAATGATAAACCACGCAGATTTAGATTCTCAAAATGATAAACCACACAGATTTAGATTCTCAAAATGATAGACCACGCAGATTTTGATTCTCAAAATGATAGACCACACAGATTTAGATTCTCAAAATGATAGACCACGCAGATTTTGATTCTCAAAATGATAAACCACGCAGATTTAGATTCTCAAAATGATAAACCACACAGATTTAGATTCTCAAAATGATAGACCACGCAGATTTTAATTCTCAAAATGATAGACCACACAGATTTAGATTCTCAAAATGATAGACCACGCAGATTTTGATTCTCAAAATGATAAACCACGCAGATTTAGATTCTCAAAATGATAAACCACACAGATTTAGATTCTCATAATGATAAACCACACAGATTTAGATTCTCAAAATGATAGACCACGCAGATTTTGATTCTCAAAATGATAGACCACACAGATTT
The DNA here is from genome assembly GCA_950097015.1 of Macrostomum hystrix. Classification (NCBI taxonomy): domain Eukaryota; kingdom Metazoa; phylum Platyhelminthes; family Macrostomidae; genus Macrostomum; species Macrostomum hystrix. The sequence goes on from CATNEN010000033.1 coordinate 1,050,269, forward strand.
AGATTCTCAAAATGATAGACCACGCAGATTTTGATTCTCAAAATGATAAACCACGCAGATTTAGATTCTCAAAATGATAAACCACACAGATTTAGATTCTCATAATGATAGACCACACAGATTTAGATTCTCAAAATGATAGACCACGCAGATTTTGATTCTCAAAATGATAAACCACGCAGATTTAGATTCTCAAAATGATAAACCACACAGATTTAGATTCTCAAAATGATAGACCACGCAGATTTTGATTCTCAAAATGATAGACCACGCAGATTTTGATTCTCAAAATGATAGACCACACAGATTTAGATTCTCAAAATGATAGACCACGCAGATTTTGATTCTCAAAATGATAAACCACGCAGATTTAGATTCTCAAAATGATAAACCACACAGATTTAGATTCTCAAAATGATAGACCACGCAGATTTTGATTCTCAAAATGATAGACCACACAGATTTAGATTCTCAAAATGATAGACCACGCAGATTTTGATTCTCAAAATGATAAACCACGCAGATTTAGATTCTCAAAATGATAGACCACACAGATTTAGATTCTCATAATGATAGACCACACAGATTTAGATTCTCAAAATGATAGACCACACAGATTTAGATTCTCATAATGATAGACCACACAGATTTAGATTCTCAAAATAATAAACCACAGATTTAGATTCTCAAAATGATAGACCACACAGATTTAGATTCTCAAAATGATAGACCACACAGATTTAGATTCTCATAATGATAGACCACACATATTTTGATTCTCAAAATAATAAACCACAGGTTTAGATTCTCAAAATGATAGACCACACAGATTTAGATTCTCATAATGATAGACCACACAGATTTAGATTCTCAAAATAATAAACCACAGATTTAGATTCTCAAAATGATAGACCACACAGATTTAGATTCTCAAAATGATAGACCACACAGATTTAGATTCTCAAAATGATAGACCACACAGATTTAGATTCTCAACATGATAGACCACACAGATTTAGATTCTCAAAATAATAAACCACAGATTTAAATTCTCATAATGATAGACCACACAGATTTAGATTCTCAAAATGATAGACCACACAGATTTAGATTCTCAAAATGATAGACCACACAGATTTAGATTCTCAAAATGATAAACCAAACAGATTTAGATTCTCAAAATGATAAACCACAGATTTAGATTCTCAAAATGATAGACCACACAGATTTAGATTCTCAACATGATAGACCACACAGATTTAGATTCTCAAAATAATAAACCACAGATTTAGATTCTCATAATGATAGACCACACAGATTTAGATTCTCAAAATGATAGACCACACAGATTTAGATTCTCAAAATGATAGACCACAGATTTAGATTCTCAAAATGATAGACCACACAGATTTAGATTCTCAAAATGATAGACCACACAGATTTAGATTCTCAAAATGATAGACCACACAGATTTAGATTCTCAAAATGATAGACCACACAGATTTAGATTCTCATAATGATAGACCACACAGATTTAGATTCTCAAAATGATAGACCACACAGATTTAGATTCTCAAAATGATAGACCACACAGATTTAGATTCTCAAAATGATAGACCACGCAGATTTAGATTCTCAAAATGATAAACCACAGATTTAGATTCTCAAAATGATAGACCACACAGATTTAGATTCTCAACATGATAGACCACACAGATTTAGATTCTCAAAATAATAAACCACAGGTTTAGATTCTCAAAATGATAAACCACACAGATTTATATTCTCAAAATGATAGACCACACAGATTTAGATTCTCAAAATGATAGACCACACAGATTTAGATTCGCAATAGAATAGATCAGAGAGATTTAGATGATTGATGTGATGGATATGAGAAATGTACTCGTATATTATGGACATGACAGAACTGAGAGATTTAGACTATCGACATGACATCTGAGAGATTTAGACTATCGTCATGATTGATTGATCTGACCGATCTAGCTCCTTGACAAAATCTATGTAATTTGTTGTTTGAATTGAAAATTCAGATCATTTTCGGACTATATATAACTAAATGGTAGACGTTTCTAACCGCCCTCGACGTCATGAATACGTAATTTACGTATACGAATTAAAATTTTGTGAGAAAAAACAATCAGTTAAAAAATTTTCTGTGTCAACAAGAAAAGCAGGACTATCGCATGACTAGCATAGACAGTGTCTGTGCAACTAAAATTAGGATATAAATTCTGCATTTACACCAGGTCTATTTTTAATTCTCAAGTCAAGTGATTAAAAATAAGTCAACACAGCATTAGTCCTTGTTTGTGTACTTTTAGGGCTTATTGGAAGAGTTACGAACCATTTGAAAGGCCCACGTACGTTCCCCCTATGAGTTTTTAGCAGCAATGATTGTAAACCAAAGTACTGTACTTGTACGAGCTGGTAATAACGAAACTGCAGATAAAGTACATCAAACAACTCTGCGTGCACAAGTTATTTCTCCTAAGACCTACTCTTTCGACTTACTAAACGTCCTTGACTTTAAGCATAAGAAATGTTTATGGGGTGTAAATACGAGTACTTTTACGATTGCAGGGAATCGAGTACTTTGAAGAACGTACTTGAGCAGAGGTACTACCAAAGTACATGCTCCTTCCAATTCAACTCATAGCATAATGACAACCCAGCTGCTTGTATGGCAACCGGGCGTCAAGCTAGAAAGCATGTCGCTGGCTAGTGCGTACAATGGAGCAGAGCTTCTCACGGTGGTAGGAAGCAGGGAAGGGAGTTGTTGCTGGGGGTGGGGCGGGCTGACAGCACTTGCAAATGAGCCAGCACTCAGGCCAAAATCTCTGGACAGGCGCAACCCCCTCCGCTAGTGTACAGTATTGTAGCTTTATACCCTGCAGAATAAGGCTGGTAGAAGGCTGGGGACTGCAGCCATGGAGGATGCAGCAAAGTCCAACTCGAAGCTTCTGACTCTAGGCGAGCCGTTTCGGCAGTCCAAGACGGACGACTCGCGGGTCTCCTGGCTGGCGATTCCAGCCAAGTTGACCCTGCTGCCAGCCACAGCAGCTGCCGCCACGACCGCTGTGGCAGTGGGCGATCGTCACTGTCTATTGCTGACATCCGACGGCGAAGTGCTAGACTATGGCGAAGAGGACACATCCGACGAGTTCGAGTTCGTGCGGGTGCCGGGTCTCGCCGAACTGACAGCGGACTCGAAGGTGACGCAGATGTCAGCAGGCGGGAATCACTCCATGGCGCTGACCTCAGACGGTCACGTCCTGGCCTGGGGCGACAACAGCTTCGGCCAGCTCGGCCCGAGGCCGGACGAGCCGGCAGATCGGATGCTACGTGCCGGTCTGGTATCGCCGCTGCTGGGCCATCGAGCGGTGCAAGTTGCAGCCGGCGGCAGCCACAGCCTCGTGCTGACCGCCGACCACCGGGTGTTCGCATTCGGTGACAACTCGCTGGGCCAGCTGGGCCGCGGCCACTGCCAGCCGGGCTCGGGGCTGGCCCCGGTGCGCCGTTTGGCCGGACTGCCGGTGCGCCAGATCGCTTGCGGCAGCCGGCACAGCTTCGCCTTGTCGCACAGCGCAGTCCTGTTTGGCTGGGGCTGCAACCAGCGCGGACAGCTCGGCTGCGGCATTGAGGAAGGCGCCACCAGCACTCAGGCGCTGCCTGTCGAGTGTGCCTCCCTGCGCAACAGACGAGTGCGTCGGATTGCATGCGGCGCGGAGCACACAGCCGCCGTTACGGCAGACGGCGGCATCTTCACCTTCGGCGCCGGTGACTCCGGCCAGCTGGGACACGGCTCAACCGCTAGCGAGCCGCTGCCACGTCAGATTGCCGATCTGATGGGCTCGGAGGTGATTTCAGCCGCCTGCGGCACCGCTGCCACCTATGCCTGCTGTCGGGGCGGCCGCGTGTATGCGTTTGGCGCTGTTGGGCCTTCGGCCTGCGTCCGGGAGCGGCCATGGCCGGTCACTCTCGGCGGCGGCGGCAAGGGCGATGTCGAAATCGCCGCTGGAGGCAAGCGGGCGATCCTGCACTTCGGCAGCCTGTCGGTTTCGAAGCTTTCGTCTACACCAGACGGCCTACTTTCACTGGACGCCTGCAGTCCGGAGACCGACTGGTCGGGTGCCCTGGCAGCCGCGGCCTGCCCCGCAGCCTATGCGCGCGCTTTTCTGCTGCCGGACAGTGAACACGAAAATCCCCGTCCGGGAACACATGGCATTGACCTGGACGCTGCCGCTGACTTTCTGCAGCAGCGGCTGGGCGCTGCCGCGGCCGCTGTGCCGGAGCGCCGTCGGGAGCTGCTGGCGGCGCAGACCGATCTACTGACCGACCTGATCGAGCGCGAGGAAGCCCAGCTTGCTGACGCTGAATGCCTCCGGCTGCTGCTGCTGCTGCCGCTCACAGCGGACTTCGAATCTCCGGGACCGCTGCAGACCGCACTGGCGGACCTGGCACTGCGGCTGCCGCGGCCGCTAGCCACAGTCTTTCTCAGCTGGATCTTGGACCTCCGGTTGCGCCACTTCGCGCGCCTTGTCCGCTGCCTCGTCCGGGCGGCTCAGGACGCGCTGGTCTCGAACGTTGAGGCCACGGAGGCGGCGAAGGCTGACGCCGAGGAGCAGCGGATCAAACGCCTGCGGCCCTGCCTTGACTTTCTAAAACGTCTGCACGCGATTAATGCAAATCGGCGAGACCGCTTGGCCCCGGCATCTTTCCACTTGACAGAAATACGCGAGCGAGTGTCTTTAGAGAACGACTACCGCTCGTGGACCGAGAACCGGAACCAGTTCAGCTTTTTGAAGTATCCGTTTGTCTTCGACGGCCCAGCCAAGATGGAACTGTTGAAGGCGGACGCCCGTTTGCAGATGGAGCAGGCCTTTCGCGAGGCCATGATGTTCAACCTGTTCCAGGGCTTCACCTTCGGAGCCATCTTTGACATGCGCAGCCCCTTCCTGGTGCTGCGCGTGGCGCGCCAAGCCTTGATCCAGGACGCCATCGTCAGCCTCAGCACCTGCCACCCGGCTGAGCTGAAGAAGCCGCTGCGAATCACCTTTAAAGGCGAGGAGGCGGTCGACGAGGGCGGCCTGACCAAGGAGTTCTTCCTGTTGATATTTCGCCAAATCCTCGACCCAGTGTACGGCATGTTCACCAACTTCGACTCCAACCTCGTCTGGTTCAATCACGGTACCCTGGAGAGCCCGGAGAACTTCAGCCTCATCGGCACGCTGCTTGGGCTGGCAATCTACAACAGCATCTTGGCGGCGGTGCCCTTCCCAATGGCCCTATTCAAGAAGCTGCTGCGCCAGCCGGTCTCTCTGGATGATCTCAAGGAGCTCGACCCGACAGTTGGGCGCAGTCTGCAGTCTCTGTTGGACGCGGACTCGGCCGACTCCGTTGACCAACTCGAGTTAAACTTCGAGATTGAGACGAAGATGTTCGATCACGTGCAACGCGTGCCGCTGTCTGTCAACCCGGAGGACCGCGTCACCCTCGTCAACCGCGAGTCCTACGTGACGGCCTACGTGGATTTCATGCTGAACCGCAGCTGCCGCGAAGCTTTCGAAGCGTTCCAGGCTGGCTTCGAGCGTGCCTGCGGCAGCCCCGTCCTGCCGTTGCTGGAGCCGCAGGAGCTGCAGGCGATCATCAACGGCGAGACCAGCTGCTTCGACTGGGACCAGCTGGAGCAGGGCGCGCTCTACGTGAACCCGAGCCCCGACTACCAGGAGCTCATTGCCAACTTCTGGTCGGTGTTTCACCAGGATCTGGACGAGGATAAAAAGCGACGCTTCCTGCGCTTCCTCACTGGCAGCGATCGCGTACCTGTACAGGTGAGCTGATTGGGATAGCTTGGAGTGCGCATTCCACACAACAGTATGACAGATGCGGCTCAAACTATGCAGGCACTGATTTATGACTGCACCAACAGGGGTCGCTTAAATACACAGGTGTGTACATCTGTGCTGACTCTCATAGCCAGGCAGTGTACACTATAATAAGCCTTGGGAGTTGGCCCTCAAGGGCGTAAATTGCACGAAATACCATCTTTCCGCGGCTGTGCCCAAAATGAATGTGGCCTCGTGTTGGATTCGAGCTCAGTGACCTCGGTGCGAGAGGCAAACGCGTTAGACCGCTCTGCTACTCACCCCCTCCTCGACTGCGGAAATAGGAAATTTTCACTCTTCTGCAAAAAAATATTTTTACTGGAGACGGATCAAAGGGTCATATTTCTGCATTAGTTTCATTATTTTATTTTTATAGCTTCATTAAATCGCACTAAGCTCACGCCTCAATTCAGGGCATGTCTGCGGTGCGCCTGCGTATCCAGGTGGTGCACTCGAGTCCCCACTGCCTACCTGTGGCGCACACCTGCTACAACATGCTCGACCTGCCGCGCTACCCAGACAGGGAGACCCTGCGCCAGAAGCTGCTGCTGGCCATCGATGAGACGGAGGGCTTTAGTCTGGTCTGAGCTGCAGATCATTTGCTTTGTTAATAGCAATGCACAGTGTGACTATTGACTGCTTGGATGAAATCTTCCTACCTTAGATAACCGCGAGGAGTTTTGAATGCTACTTTTTGTATCTCGCTTTTCTACCCTGCCTTGCTTTCCTCTGCATGAAGCGCCAGTCTGTCCAGATTGATTCCGGCCATGGACTAACAGAAATTCACAGACTATTTTGCGACTATTTTTCTATCGTGATCTAGTTTCTAAAATCTATGTGTATTCCGATGTACATTTCGTGTGGATTCCGTTTTGCGCGACTTTTTGCCCCCTTAAGAGTTTGATAAATAAAGAAATAAAAACTTCTGATAATTTTTCCGAATGCTCAAGATAAATGTTGTCCCATGATTTCGCGGGCCGCACGGCCATTAGAATCGTCAGTGTTTGCCGGCGAATTTAGTCTATGGCATTCTTCAATAAGAGTAAAATATTGTAACGGAAACAAATTAACAGTATATTAATCAACAACACAAAAGTACATGTTGAAACATTAGTTGTTATTCATAGTTCAATAATTAACGAGTATAGCTTTTTGCTAATGAATTCAGCCTATCTGCAAAACATTTCAGCCAGCCAGGGCCAGCCCATTGAGTGGAAGCCAGAATTCCCCATAGACAACTGGCTCATCCCGCAGAACTTTTTGCAAATCAATTCAGCCTATCCGCAAAACCTTTCAGCCAGTCAACTTAACGTTGTTTGTCGCAGTGGCAGTCCCCCATAGAACTCCAGTGAGAAAAGTTACGTAGGGTGCTTTCTGCCATAGACAACTTGCTTCTGCTACCCACAAAGCCGCAAAACCTTTCATTACTCAACCTTACTCTCCATTTCTCAACCCTGCTGAGTGCGCCGGTTCATGCGTCAAGGCTGCAGTCAAGCGAACTCTGTCGGCTCCCAATATGCAGCAGGAGATTGCAAATGGGCCAGCTGCGGCAAATCTGACTCTGCATGCTTGGCGAATGCTCATTCTCAAACGGGAGGTGGAGGCTGCACTGCCGGTGATTACCAGGGAGAAATGCATGCAGTGGAGCCATCACACCACTCGCTACTACGGACGGTGCTTGAACCGCGAAGACATTCTTTTCTAATTTTGCTATAATTCATGAACTCAAGAACTTACCAATTGTTTTTATATTTTTCAATGTTGGAGCCCATGTTACATAGTTACAGAGTTACAGAGTTATTTTGTATTGGTTTGCATGCAGTTAAAAATTGGCATTGGACGAATTATATTGCAGATTGGCTGAATTGTTCTGCGGGATGAGCCAGTTGTCTATGGGGAATTCTGGCTTCCACTCAATGGGCTGGCCCTGGCTGGCTGAAAGCTTTTGCAGATAGGCTGAATTCATTTGCAAAAAGCTATAATACGTCATCAGCTAAGCCATCCAATGTTAAAAGTAGAAGCTGAGTCGCACTCCATCCTTTTCAAGAACCGCGGTAGGCTTGTCTGCATTAACCGATGGCGTAGCTACAGTCGACGGCACAATGATTGTGGCTCGCTTTGATGAGGAGGCAACATCCGACAGAGAATCCGCATTCGGAGCGACGCTAAGCGATTCGGAAATTTGTTGCTTCCGCTTCTCAGAAATTCTGCTGACATAGCGAACAACAGCCGCGTCACTCCGATGCCCTGTGAAATGGTCGCCGCATAAAAAATCTATTTAATAATCTGCCAATTAAACACACCAAAATACTACGCACGTACACTCGTACCTGTCACAGATTTGATCTCCTGCAAACTGTGTCCGGCTTCCGTCAGGTTAGTAACAACTGTTGCGCTAATGCAATGGTTGGTGTACTCGAACTGTAGACCAGCGCGCTTTGAGATGCCCTTCATCAATAGTGTGTTCTTTCCCAGAACCTGCTAATGAGAATACCATACTGCCGAATCAGGCCTGACCTTGATTGGCTTCGGAAACAAAACATCCGTTCCTGGTGGCAGCTTAGACACGAACAGGTCCACCGCTTCTACTGGACAATTCTGGCCTTGGATACTGAACATTCTTATCTGCTTGCTTGTCCTGCACTTGCCACGGTCTTCGGCAGTGATAGTCTTCTCACGACCAGTTTGGATCATGTCAATGCACCTCACATTATTGACCACAGAGAATTGCAGTGAAGACAACTTCAGATCCCTAATCCATTCACGACCTCGAAATCCGAAATGGTAGACGATATTAAAAAACACTTCATCCTGAAGCCGCACTGGATCCCGTCCAGTAAAATATTATTTCAGAAGGGCCATGTCGGAATCCGTGATCGCGCTGAATCCAGGCTGTTCGCCCGAAGTTCGCTCTCGTAGCTGGCAACTAAGGCGCAGAACACACGAATAGGTTTCGTTGCTCAGCCGGAATACTTCGTTGCCAATGACATCAATGGCGACCCTCAAATCCTTTACAAATCGGTGAATGCTTGCCCGAAAGCCACGAATCGTATAGGTCTTTGTTCCAAGCGCAGGATTCGCTCGCAGACTAACATACCATAGGCGAAGATAGCCGTCTAAGTAGCGCAATGGCATGCTCTCGATGTCGTCAGGCAGGTTTTTCTCTCTCGAAGAAATTTCTTGAACCGATCAACGTGATTCTTAGTAGTCGCTACGGTGGATGGTGACTTGGACGATTGCTCAAGCCGTTTGATGTCCTCTAGCTCTTGCACATCCAAGTCACGATACGAAACTTCCGGATCCCGTAGATCCGTCAGAAATGTCTCCACCTCATTGAGGTCCAGGATTGGCAGTCCCGACCACTGATCGATCGTCGCCTCGGCGCACTTGGACAATTTAGACATGAAATCCAACTCAGCACTATCCAAGCCACTAGTATCGCCAGTGGCAATTCCTTGCAAGTTAATCATTTTCAGGTTAACGCTCCTGAATTATATTCTTTCCCTCCGAATTCTCTCGGCTTCTTAAAAAAATAGAGTAAAATCTCAGTCTTCCATAGACTAAAGTACCGGGCAGGAATGATTTAGACGCGGGCAGGAATGCATTCCGTGCCCGCTACTTTAGTCTATGGATCATGCTTGTGGCGCCCTTGAAATTATGAGACAACACAGCTCTGTCTAAGCGAAGCAGACCGAGGATTCCACTCATTTCGACCCTCAAATCCGTAGACAGAACTATTAGTTGTGTTATCTGATTCATGATTAAGAAAATTCCATGCTAACATGAGTCGTAAAAGTTCACAAAGAATATTTCAATTTAATCATTAGCTCGTCTAAAACCACGAAGACGAATTCGTGGTCCTAAAACAAGGCACGAATGTTAAGTCATATTAGCGCGCAGTTTGCTCCAGAAAACAATTAAAGTGAAGTGAATATTCATTAGAGTTTCCTGAGGTACTCGTATAATATCCTAATACAATAATTGATTTCACCAGTCCATGTACATTGGTGGAGCTAATGCTGGTACCTATTTAACAGCTGAGTACTTTTGAACTGAAGTATTCAGAATTTAGCGTCTTTTTTCGGATTGAGTCAGAAATCGAACCATCGACCTTCAAGTCACGAGTCCGACGATCAAACCACTAGACTAAAAGCCGTTAAAAATCCTAATCAAGGCTGACGAATTCTTATCCAGGATCAATCTAAGCTTTGTCTTCGTCAGTTGGATACGAGCCGCATGGCCGGTACACAACGCCGTCAAAACCGAACGCCTGCGGGCCAACGACAGCCAGCGATGCGGCCGTGGCCATGCGCGGATGCACCGGAGCGGTCAGCAGCGCCACCCGGAGTCCGTAGCGGAGCTCATCGGTTGGCACGGGCTCGCCAGTGTCCGCGTCCATCACTATGATGAGGTCGGGCGTGCAGGCCACCGCCTCAGAGTTGAGCGCGCCGATTAGCTTGGCCAGAAGGAACTCATTCTGAAACTCAACCTCCATGCCGCATTGGTCGCTACTGTCTTGTCCACCGCGTCTGTCCTCCATCACAGTCAACGTGCCGCGTGCGAAGCCTCCGCTGGTGACCCGCCGGACATCCGTAATCTTGCCACGCGCTAGCAGCGTGCGGCCGTTTAGCATCCGGCGAGCTGCCTCCACAGGGTCCGCTTTGGATGCACGCGCTCGCAGGACGCAGTCGCCGAGACGCCATGCCCTGGTGTAGCTTCCGGGCAGAAGGTGCTGGCTGCACTGTTCGAGTGTCAGCGGAGCGAAGGCGATGCCAACAGCGCAGCCATTGCGGATGCAGATCTCGCGGAAGTGCGTTTCAAGCTCCTTGGCGGTGTCGCACTGGACAATCACAGCGCCTCGTTCGAATTCGTCTCCAACAGCGGCCGGAGCCACTGGACAGCCGTCGATCATTGGAAGGAACATCTGCAGCTCCGGGAATGCCCGGCCCATGCCGTCCATGTCGACAGCAGGCAGGCCAAGCTTGGCCGCCGCTACGAGTGGCTCAACGCTGTTCAGCCCGCCGATCTCCGCGGAGGCCACGCATACAATGGCCTCGTCTCGTTTGGCACAGCTTTCGTTTGCACTATCGACGAAATGCAGCCGCTTTTCCGGCGCCCTCAGCCGCAACTCGTCTGCGAGGCCGACAAGGCGGATGGCTGTCGCCGTCTCAACTCCGGCCTGCAGCTTCTCTGCGCAGACGGTCGGTGAGCCCATGAAGGCGGGCAGAACTGCTCGGGCGTTTTTCCCGTGGCGGTCGATCAGCTGGTCCAGTTTGACGATCCGAGGTCGGTAACCGCGGCGCATTAGGCCCTTCAGTGTTAACAGACCAATGTAGGGGCTGCCGCCTCCGCCACAGCCCAGAAGCCCAGCGCCAACGCTCAGACAATAAGAGTCATATTCACTGACGAGCCATTCGCCTTGATCGTTGAACTCTCGCGTTGATGGAGCCGGTACATTGTTGTCCATCTCAGAGACATTATCGGCGTCTTTCACGCGCTCCTCTTCCACTGGAGGAGGATCAAAATCTCCCACAGCGCTCTCGTCCCTGAGAACGGAGTCAGTCTTGCTACTCAGCTGAGCGGCGGCTGCGACATCGAGCTCGCCGATTGCTCGAGCTGTTACGCGGGAAGCTCCGCTCGGCACGTAAGGCATCTGCACCTCGTGCAGCTCTGCAAGATGCGTTGATGAGCGCAGCGAGCCCCTCGCCACGGCTGCATTTACCGCGGCAGCTGAAATCGCAGCCAGCCGTCTTGCGCTCAGTAGGATTAGTCAGGTTTAATGTGGCTTCCACGCTGCCACCAACCTGACAAAGGGCTGCGCCAACCGCGTTGGCAATACCGGCATCGGCCGGGATGTGCACCGGCATGCCAGCCAGGGTTCGAGTCCCAGAAAACAGAGCAGCGCCGCCACCAACTAGCACTACGGGAATCTGGACGCTTGATACGCGAGCAGAGTCCACAGCAGCCTCGAGTCGAGTCAGCGCAACCGAGTGAGCTGCCACGAGTAGGCTGCTCAGTGAGCGATAGTCTGCATCGAAATTCAGTCTGCTGCGGAGTTCAGCAGAGTCACCGACATGTACGTCATTCTGATTGGCCGCAACAGCAGCATCGGTCAAAGTGGGAACCTTTCCTCCGAAGACCAGCGCCTCCTCAACCAGTTTGTAGCCCACTGACAGCGGACCGACTCGTGGCGACGCCTCGGTCGTTGGACCAGCGGACACTATGGAGCCGCCACCCAGAGCAATGGAAACTACGTCTGGCTGAACGAAGTTGATCGCCACACCGCTCACGCGAACCCTGGCTGCTGCGGGCTTTGGAAAGCCTCCAACAAGCATGCCGATATCCGTTGTGGTTCCGCCTATGTCGGCCACAATGGCCTCGCTGAGGCCGGTGAGAAATGCGGCGCCGCGCATGCTATTCGTGGGACCTGAGCCTAGCAGCGAAACCGGTCGATTTAGGCAGTGCGGTGCGGCGGCCACCGTGCCGTCGCTGAGTGTCAGCACCAGTGGGCAGGTCAGGCCGACCTCGCCCAACGCCACGTTGAAGGCGCGAATGGCCCTGGTGCACGCCGGCTTCAGGCATTCGTTGAGCACGGCCGCATTCTCACGTTCCAGCAGGCCTAGCTGGCCCGCCACCTGGTGCGACAGGCTGACGCTCGCTCCGGGCACCGCCTCCTCAATCCAGCGACCGGCCTGCAGCTCCTGGTTAGGCCGCACCGGTGCAAACACGCCAACCACGGCGAATCGCCGGCAGCCGGCTTCAAGGCTTGCTGCCCTGGCGAATTCCTTCACCTGGCATGATTTCAGATGGATTTTTAAAGGCAGCATTGCGAGAACTTTTTAGTTGGATACAATTATGTTTGACCATAGACAACCTGGAGCTACTCACCTGCGCTTCGTTTAGAGGGGTGATGGGAGTTTCGCCATCGTAGTTGTAGCCTCCGTCGGCCAGCAGGTAGCGGCAGCTGACGGCCTTTCGCAGCGCAGCGGGCCAGTCAGCGAAGGGCTCCACGGCGGCTGTACTGGGACGGCCGAGGCGCACAACGCAGGTTTTGGCAAGGCCGCGGCGCTGCAGCACTGCGTTGATGAGGTGCGTGGTGCCGATGCTGACCAGCCGAACCTGGTCCTTGACTTCATCGAGAGAGTCGAGACGCAGGACGGAGCGCAGAGCGTCACGGACGCCACCTGTGACATCTGACGTTGTTGGACACTTGACGCTGCGAAGGATCTGCGGGACGTTCATGCGGTTCATGGCGTCTTAATCTCCGAGCTCCGAGGGGACCAGGCACGCATCCCCCTGAACTCCTGGGGTGGTTGCTGCCGGCTTCGAGAGCCAGTCGAGGCAGACTTCATCCCAGATGTGTCAGCCAAGGGTGCCTTGGCTGCGATCCTCGCTGTCTGCGAGTCGCTAAATGATGCACCAGTGCCAACAGCCCCCCAAAAAAATACTATCATGCTCTGTTTAAATCAATGGCAAACTCACAACTGGTCTACTGCCGCTGTCTGCGCTGCTTGTCAGCAGTACGGCATCAGTATTGGTGCCACCGACGTCAATGCCGATGGAGAGCATGGCTTTTCGCTTGCAGTTTTTATAGGGCTTGACGAATATTTCGACCCTAGAGCTTTGCTAGAACTAAACTTTAGTGGTCACTGAAAACTTTAGCTGCCGCATGCTTTTGCTAGCTATTTCCTCTACCCCATTGCGGAGGGCTCGGAGGGGTAGGGTGGCCCGTGGTAATGTACGTACTGGAGTGTACAGGTAAGTCACACACCCCATGCTTATTTTTAGCTCTTAGATAAGCTTTATTTTATGCTACTTGTGCGCTTAGTTCGTGCAATCGAGTACAGAGATCGAGTATATAGAGAGAAAACGAGTCGTCACGATTTCATTAGTTTAGCTCCATGTTCCCCTGCTGCTTGCATATGTTCCATTTTCTCGATGACTTCAGTGATCTTTTTGCTCATAATTTCCTGTATTTCGTGAAAGCTTGGTGCTCTTTGAAATGCGGAAATGAAGAGCGGGCAAAGCGCTTATGAAACTGGCAGAAATAATTTCATCAGATTCATTTTTAGGCATGCTAGGCAGTAACTACATTTGTATCCTTACATAAAAGCACTGACAGTCTATAAAAAGTTGGCAAGTGAAATTATGAATTTTTTTCATCCTGACCATCCTGAACAAATAAACAAACTTCAAATCGTACATTTCCTGCGTACATCATACATGTACAACTGTACTATACCACTAGCAAGCTGCAGTAGTTTTTTTTTTATCTCATATCAGTGATGACATCCAGTTCCTGGATAATTCATGCTCGCTTTCAATAGGCTGAGTAATGTTTTTTTAGTCTTGAAAAATGTATTTTTAGAACTGACGCTCGTACATATGCGATTCTATATAAGAGAAGCTTTCGACTTTAGTTCGGCCCCCTTTTTGTTCCCAGCGATCATCGGCAAGTTTTGCAGCAGAGCCTCATGAATGATACTCGGTAAAGCCATCAGCCGATTCAAAGAGAAACTAGAAAAATGTAGCGCCGAACACTCGAAGCTTGAAGACGCAACTTCAGCGAGGCGCGAGGCGATCGCTGAGGCCGAGAAGCTCAGCGCCCGAGTACTTTCTGGAGTTGCACCCGGAGCTCCGCCGACGCCGACTCAACAGACTCGGTCGACCTTCGATCAACAGACTGGTATTGCTGGGAGCCTTCGATACTACACTGGCGGAGTGGGCGGCACACCCAGACTGCCGCAGCAGTTGAAATTCAATGAAGCCCAGCTGTCCGCAGATTCTCAAGCGTCGGAGATGCGCTCCGAGGCGGCTCGACTAGCGACCTTCGGGGAGGACAACGAAGCCGCTGCCGAACTGGCCGCAGCAGGCTTCTACTCGAATGGCGGTAACCTTCGCTGCGCCTTCTGCCACGGGCTGCTTGGACCCAGACTACCTGGCGAGTCCGTCATGACGGCGCACGCGCGCCAGTTTTGCACCTGTCCTTTCGTGCTTCGCATGGACGTCAGAAACGTGCCGATCGACGATGATCACTCGACCACGACCCGCTGCCGGTGCCGACCAGCTGTACAGTGCGGCGATCTGGGCAACGTAGCCTGGGATACAGAGGCCACCATGCAAGCTCGGGGTGGACGCCACAAAGGGCTCGAAACACCGGATGCTGCAGCACTCCTGACCAGCGCCGGGTCCCCGATCGTGTCAGCCAGGGTCGCCTCCGTTGCAGCAGCACCAGACATCTTGGTCAATCTGGAGACCCTGGAGGCCTGCGCTGCCGACGTACCTCCACTATCACCGGAGCTTCGAGATCTAACAGCTCGACAACGCACTTTCGTGCCTGGTTTCAGTGACCTTCCAACGATGCTAACTGACACGCTGGCTGAGGCGGGGTTCTCGGTCTTCAAGATGGGGGCTGTCGCTTGCTTCAGCTGCGGCCTTTGCTTGCAGCGCTGGCCAGTCCACGAGGACCCCTGGGTGCTGCACGCCACCTGGTCACCCCGATGCGCCCACCTGCTGCTGGCCCGCGGTGCAGCTTTCGTCTGCGCCACGCGAGCATCGATGCTGACTGTCGTCCGAGTTGCCGCTGATGCTCGCCGTTCTGACATGCCACCTTCAGTGCTCAAAAACAACCATTTTCAAGACGAAATTTCCGACACGGCCGCTCTGAGTGCGTCAAACTCCGGTGCTGTCCTGCGCTTCCGCAACGGGCCGCGTGACGTCCGCGCCCGCTTCGACTGGCCGATGCTGCGCGACGCTCAGCGCATCCTCAGCCTCGGTGCGGTCCCCGAGCTCCGTGCGCTAATAGAACTGCAACTCGCGCGCACCGGCGCTGATTTCTCCAGCCCGGAGATTCTGCTGGCCTGCGCCCTGCAGCTCCGCGTTGAGCGTTTCTCGCTGGGACTGGAAGCCGAGGATTTCCTGGCGGAGCAGTTGAGCCGGTTGCGCTCCGCCTGGCCGGCAGAGCCGCCAGCGCTGGCGGAAAACGACGAGCCCTGGCGCTCTTGCAAGGTCTGCCTCGATCGTCGGGTCGACGTTTTGCTGCGAGACTGCGGCCACCTCTGCTGCTGCAGCCGATGCTGCCGGAGCCTCGTGATCTGTCCGATCTGCCGGTCCGACATCCGGGCTGAGCTTCTGGTTCGGCTGTAGACCTGGACCAGAAGTGAGAGACCTGTTGGCGGTCTTCTTTTTCTGAATTTCTTGTGATGGCTCCACAGAATATAAACGACTGAATAAAACAGCCAGTGAAAGGCAAGATTGATCTTTTTGTTGCTTTTCTCATAAATACTGACAAGAACTCAGCCCCGTGATTATGATTTAGGTGTATTAAGCCAGATCTAAAGAAATGATGTTGAACGTCCCCTGTCCGTGGACTGAACAGCTGGTACACAGTAAGGGATTGAACTCTAGTGTCTAGAGCGTTGGACTCGTGCACGTCTTGATAGTCGTTGGTTTGATTCCCGACTATACTCGAACAATTAGTGGGACACTTCACTTTTTTATTGCTTCAGTTCACCCTGCTAATCCTGGTTATTGAGGTTGTTCTGGCGTCCCCCAGTCCATGAACGGCCTTCCACAGCCTTCAGATGCGCCGCGCAATTGCTGCGGCTGTGCAGTCTGCTGCACACCTGGTCCAATAGGGACAGGTGTAATAAAATTCTCATTTTTTTAATTCAAGAATTTTATTTTCTCGAAATTTAGAGACCAAGCAAACTTTTTGCCTCGAAAAAACCTTTTACGCTAAGCTTGCTTTAAAAAATGCACTTTAGTGCTACTGTTTTGTTGCAAGCAACAAAACAGCGAATGAAAAATTATTTGTATCTTACATTCAAGCATTATTTCGAGTTGAAAATGCGGACAGCAGTTTTTTGTCCTTTTCTCACCTTCATTTATATTTTAACCTTTCGTTAAAGCACTTTCGAAATGAAGGCCCAGTAAATTTCTATGTGATATATTCAGCTTCAAAGATGAAAGTATTATTATATTTTACGCAATTTTGTAAATAAATGTTTAGAAATTTACCTTTTTATTGAAAAAAACTACTTATTCCACCGAGAAACTCATTGACTTGACTGACTGGTTTCGGCGAAACAAGAATTTTCTATGGAAATTAACTTCAGAAAAATTGCTGTCCTTCCGAGGACTTATGGTTGTTTTTAGTTCGGAGGCCGGGTAATCATTTATTGTAATAAAAACAAGTATTTTTTAAAGCAAAGTAAAAAATAAGCTTTTGAGACCGGATAAAATGTTTGTTGGGTTGATTTTGCGATAGAATAAAAAGATACAAAACTCATATAGTTCTGATAGATAGATAGTGCGTGATAGTTCTTTAGTGAAAAATATTTTCTGTGAATTTTGTGAGTCACCACTTAATAAAAATATATAATTTCACAAGCTTGCTGTAAAAAATAAACTCGACACACATGTAAGATATAGCATAGGTGAATAGTGAAGCCAAGAATGTTATAATAAAAAGATTGTAACGCACACACTCCGTGTTCTATTCGATAAAAGGGTTCAATAATATTTGCAACTTAAGCTGCTAAGTTTTAAGGGTGATCGGTAAAGACATGGAATTAGCGATTGCCTTTTGCTTGGTGTTTTTTAGTGGTGAAGTATTTCATCAATGTCCCACTGTGACGCTATTAGTAATTACATAGTAATAATAATAATATAGTAGTATAGTAACAATAAAATTAATAATTAATCCAATCTGTCTAATAATGTCAAACACCAGTGGACAAAAAGAGTAAAAAAATAGGTTAAATTAGCTTATCATCAAGTAGTAAGCTCAGGTCTTCAAGTAAGCAGAGAACTGGTCAATTCGTTGGCAAAAATTGTTCTCTCTAAGAGTTCTATGTTAATTTACTCGCTGATTTCCAACACACAAGTTCCTGTATCCTCCATCCAACAGACTCATACCATGAGTTGCCAGCGGTTGACAACGGAGGCGGCACCCAGTGCGGCGGTCAGAAGAAGGAGGTTCGCGGCCAGGTTGTCTGCAGTTGTAGTGAGACGAAGCGGGTGTTGAGGGAAGAAGCAAGTAGGTGTTTTGAGACAAAGCCTGTGTTTTGAGACGAAGCGGGTGTTATAAGAACAAGCAGGTTTTTTAGACGAAGCGGGTGTTGTGGGACGAAGCAGGTGTTTTTAGACGAAGCGGGTGTTTTGAGACGAAGCGGGTGTTTAGAGACGAAGCATGCTTTGAGACAAAGATGGTGTTTTTAGACGAAGCGGGTGTTGTGAGACAAATCGGGTGTTGTGAGACAAAGCGAGTGTTGTGAGACAAATCGGGTGTTGTGAGACAAATCGGGTGTTGTGAGATGAAGCGGGTGTTGTGAGATGAAGCGGGTGTTGTGAGACGAAGCATGTGTTGTGAGACGAAAACATGTGCTGTGAGACGAAGCGGGTGTTCTGAATCATCAGTAGCAACCACAATGATGAAGCTCTCAATGAGCTTCCGTGAATATTTATGAGTGCCTTGGTGTTTCAGTTCAGTTCAGAGCTTGACTCACTGGCACCGGAGGCGGTGCTGTAGCCCAGAGCCTGTTTCTGACTGTCGCTCAGCTCGGCCAGTTGGCTGCTGGTCACCGCCGATTTCTGCGAGGCGCTGAACGAAGCCAGCTGGCTGGCGCTGAAATCCTTGAATTTGCTGGTCGACATGCCTGAGATGACCGAGGCGTCGATGTAGCCGATCTGACCGGAAGTCAAGGTCCGAATGTCTGTGGTCGACAGGCCACCTAGTTGGCGGGGTGGGTGCCGGGTTGGGTGGCGAAATCAACGTGATTTTGGTCTCGCAAGACAAATGTCTTGGGGGAGTTTGGTTTGCTGAAGCTGGTCTCTCAAAGACAAATGTCTTGGGGGGGAGTTTGTTTTCGGCTTTTTAAAGTTGTTGTCTTTAAAGCCATTGCTGAGTTGGGAGGCTTCCAAGAAAGCTGTCAATATGTGAGTTGTGCTCACTGATGAGGTTGGCCAGGCTTGTGAAGTAGCTGGTCTGCCAGCTGGTCACGCTGCTGCCCAGCGAGGAGGCCTTCAAGCGGTTGACGTAGCTCTGCATGACGTCTGCTGAGCAGGGCCCTGGCGTGCCGAGCTCGGTCATGGAGTTGCTGGGAGGTAAACCAGCGGGAGGAACAAGGGTTCAATGAGCTTGAGCACTATAGAGCATATGGCCTTCCTTTCTACAGAAGAAAAGTGCATCAGTTGAGTTCTCTTTCCCTTTCTCCCCTTCATTTTCCACTTCTCTGTTGTCCTCTAGTTTTTTATTGCAAACTGCATGTCTCATCACTCACTCTCTCCTCTACCATGTATCATGAAATTTCCCAGTTACCATGGCAACTAGGCAGTAGAGCTTCAATGCAGAAGCGGCTATAGAAAAATGCATTTCACCCTCCCGTTTGGCTTGTGCGGGCAGGAATGCTTCTTGTGCCGCTCATTGACAAAGCACAATGCCTCTCTCGTTGCCCAACCTCCCTTCTACCCGTCTCTGTCGGTCGCCAGTCGACCTTTAATGTGCACACAATTGGTGGATTTCGCGCAGGTCGCTGCCGTGACGACCCAGCCGCCAAAGCGTTTGATAGTTAGTTACGGTGTAGGTCTTCATTTTTGTCTCTAACTGGCTTCATTGTCTGCCTACTCCGCGACAATGCCGGTTGCGGGTAGAAAATCAATTAGCTAATTAGCATTCGCATTGCAGCCCTGGCTCACAGCACGTTGTTCTCGTTGAAATTGTTGACGTAAGTCGGTGAGGCGCCGCAGGCCAGGTAGCCCAGGGAGCTCAGCTCGCTGCGCGTCATGCGGCTGGAGTCGTTCGTCTTGGCGTTGGCGATGTAGGCGCTCACAATGGCCGCTTTCTGCGCGAATTCAATTCGAGAGTAAATCAATAGGCTAGGATGATGAGATTGTGCAGATACTCGTAGTGAAGTCGGGAGGATTAGCCGCGGCCAAGGAGAATAGAGAACTACTAGGGCGAGAGAGCGAGTAGAGGACGGAAATAGCCTAAAAGTGAAGGGGACGGAGAATAGGCGAGGGCGAAGGTTGGTGAGGGCGATGAATAATAATAATAACCGTTATCTTATGATTACGAGGATAAATTCCCCAATTAATAAGAATTGCAGGGCTGTGGGCAATGGCACATTATTTGGTGACACTCGACCCGCAGCCAGCGAGGAGGCAATTCTGCCCATTTCGCTGACTTGGAGCACACAGATACTGTACGCAGGCACTCGCTCACACATGTGTGAGCATATTTCTCTGATTTTCTCATCGTCAGGCAGTTTACACTTTCACTGTGCCTTGGAGGTTGGCCCTCAAGGGCGTAAATTGCACGACAAGCCTCCAAGTCTTCTCTCCGCGGCTGCGCCCCAAATAAATGTGGCCTCGCCGTGGAATCGAACTTAGGGACCGTGGTGCGAGAGGCAAACGCGTTAACCGCTCTGCCACCGACCCCCCGAGGGCGATAAATAAGCTTCCGCACTCACCGAAGCGTCCGGCATGAGCTTGCAGTACTTTCCAATGTCGCTGATGTGGGCCACGTCAGAGTAGGGGATGCGAGCGATCTCGGCCGAGCTCCAGCACTGCGTGAGGCAGCCGACGGTCAGCAGGACGCTGCTGGTCCACATGCTGGTGCCGTTGTAGGCGGCCTCCGTCTTGGCCTTCAGCTGCGTGCACTGGTCGCTGCTCCAGGCGGCGTTGGCCAGGCCGAAAGTGCTGAAGCAGGTCTGGAACTCGCTCTGCGCCATGGCCTGGATCTGGGCCGCGGTCAGCTAAAAAATTTGGTCCGTTAGCGAACTTGACTCACCTTGTTGACAGTTATAATTGAATTTCCCGGTTGATTGAAGCTCACCTGAGCGACACCGCTAGCCAGGTTCTGGACATCGTTGCAGGTGAGCGCCGACACCGAGCGCCTACGACGCCTTCCGGAGCCGCCACCAGTGACGACGCTGCCGTCGATGACGCTGATGATGTAGCGCTGCGCATCCGCGATGGCGCTGGCGTGCGCCTGCACCTCCGCGCTGTCGCAGTCGGCCCTGTGTCCGTGGGAGGCCCGCTCGAGGCAAGAGTCGTTGGTCTGGGCGGCGTCGGTGGCGACAGCACCGCAGTCGGTGCGCACATCGTCCCGGTTGATCTTGCTGACATTGCCGAGGCTGGCCATGAAGGCGAAGCACATCCGGACAGAGCTGGTGCTGTAATTGCCTGAGCTGGGGTTCTCGCTGCGAGGTGCGTTGGGGCGGTTCGGGATGCTGTAGCTTCAGTATGGATTGGGAATGGATTGGGAATGGATTGGGGATGGATTGGGAATTGATTAGGAATGGATTGGGAATGGATTGAGAATGGATTGGGAATTGATTGGGAATTGATTGGGAATTGATTGGGAATTGATTGGAATGGATTGGGAATTGATTAGGAATGGATTGGGAATTGATTAGGAATGGATTGGGAATGGATTGAGAATTGATTGGGAATTGATTGGGAATTGATTGGGAATTGATTGGGAATTGATTGGAATGGATTGGGAATGGATTGGGAACGGATTGGGAATTGATTGGAATGGATTGGGAATTGATTGGAATGGATTGGGAATTGATTGGAATGGATTGGGAATGGATTGGGAATTGATTGGAATGGATTGGGAATGGATTGGGAACGGATTGGGAATTGATTGGAATGGATTGGGAATTGATTGGAACGGATTGGGAATTGATTGGAATGGATTGGGAATTGATTGGAATGGATTGGGAATGGATTGGGAATTGATTGGAATGGATTGGGAATGGATTGGGAACGGATTGGGAATTGATTGGAATTGATTGGGAATTGATTTGAATGGATTGGGAATTGATTGGGAATGGATTGGGAATTGATTGGAATTGATTGGGAATTGATTGGAATGGATTGGGAATGGATTGGGAATGGATTGGGAACGGATTGGGAATTGATTGGAATGGATTGGGAATTGATTGGAATGGATTGGGAATTGATTGGAATGGATTGGGAATGGATTGGGAACGGATTGGGAATTGATTGGAATGGATTGGGAATTGATTGGAATGGATTGGGAATTGATTGGAATGGATTGGGAATTGATTGGGAATAGATTGGGAATTGATTGGGAATGGATTGGGAATTGATTGGAATGGATTGGGAATTGATTGGAATGGATTGGGAATTGATTGGAATGGATTGGGAATTGATTGGAATGGATTGGGAATTGATTGGAATGGATTGGGAATTGATTGGGAATGGATTGGGAATTGATTGGAATGGATTGGGAATTGATTGGGAATGGAATGGGAATAGATTGGAATGGATTGGGAATGGATTGGGAAATGACTGAGGATGTATTGGGGAGTGGCTCACTTGTACAGCCTGAAGTATCTGGCGCAGATGGCCCTGAGGTAGGTGACATTGGGCGGGCACTGCGCCATGCGAAGGATGACAGATTCGGCTGCGCTCTGGTCCAGCTTGTTGATCTGGGCGGAGGTCAGGACGCAGGGCATGACAGCGCTGACCACACTGGAGTTCCAAGTCACCAGGCTGTCCAGATTCGTGTCATTGGAGCCGCCTGAGCCGGACATGTCGCCGTGGGCGGTGCAGAGCTCGTGCACCAGCCGTTGGTGGGCCATAGACAGCTTCGTGCTCTTCTCGAACGCGCCGACTCCCTGCAGGGCCTGGCAGAAGGTGGGCAGCGCGCTGCTCGGAACGCTGCGAAGCAGCCCGACGCTGCGTTTGGCGATTTCACGGCATTTTGTTAGGACTTGCCTCGCTGCTCAAGGATGACTGGATCAACCCCACCTA
This sequence comes from Macrostomum hystrix, assembly GCA_950097015.1. Classification (NCBI taxonomy): domain Eukaryota; kingdom Metazoa; phylum Platyhelminthes; family Macrostomidae; genus Macrostomum; species Macrostomum hystrix. The sequence continues at coordinate 1,072,966 of CATNEN010000033.1, forward strand.
CCCCACCTGCCAACCTCAGCTTCTTCGCGTACATAACCACTCTACCTCACCAGCCCAGTCTACTCCACCTACCCAGTCTACCCCACCTACCTAGTCTACCCAACCTACCCAGTCTACCCCACCTACCCAGTCTACCCACATTCCCAGTCTACCCCATCTACCCAGTCTACCCAACCTACCCAGTCTACCCCACCTACTCAGTCCTACCCCACCCACTCAGTCTACCCCACCCACTCAGTCTACCCTACCTACCAAGTCTAACCCACCCTCCAACCAATCGTTTCTTCACACTATACCCAGACTACCCCATCTAACCAAGTCCACTCAATTAATTCACCCTACCCCACATTCGCAGACTACCCCACCTACCAATCTTTTTTACCCCACAATCCACTTAGTATGCGTCAGTCTCTCAGCCAATAGCAGCTCACGAGATGAACATGGCGAAGCTGCCAATGTCAGCCAGCGCGGTGGTGGTGATGTTGCTGCATTTGGCGAAGGACTGGCAGATGCAGCCAGTGACGACGCTGCCAGCTCCGACGCCCACGCTGCCGTGGTAGGCCTTGGACTTGTAGGCCACCACGGACATCTGCGAGCAGGGCAGGCGGCTGAGCTGCTCGGAGTTCAAGTGGCACAGCAGGCTGGCGTCTACGTCGGATGCGCTGAAGGAGCTGAGGCTGGAGCCCTGCAGGAAGGTGCTCTGGAACTGGTCGACCATCGCGCCGATGGTACTGCGTCGCTTCTGCAGTGGAAGATTGTTCAGGGGATTCGGCTGTTTAGTCTGCAGACTGGGAAGGTCGCCACACTCACTAAATTGTTCAGCTGGTGCCAATTCTACTCGTACAGCTGGGTGAACTGAAGCACTTGGAAATTTAGACATAATGCTTCCTAAATGATTCGGAAACTGGGCGTCTCGGCGCATCTGAAGGCTGCGTATGGCTGTTCAGTCCATGGACATGGGGGGACGCCACACTCAAACCCAAACCCTAACCCTAAACCTAACCCTAACCCTAACCCCAACCCTCAATTACCCCATCATAATACTGGCAATGCTGACTTAATTGTCTTGCTAAAGGAAAAAAATTGTTCCAGTTGATTCGGGAATCGAACCCACGACCTTCGAGTCGCGAATTTGACGCCCTAAGCTCTGGGCTACAATCACTTCAGAATGCAGACCTGGGCGCTGATTCTGTCAGCAATGCCAGACTTCGCCGAGTCGCCGCCGCTGCTGCTGCCAGTGCTGGCAAAGGGGGACAGCAGCGACTGGAAGGTGGCCTGGTCGGTGGTGCCGGTCAGGGCGCTGCGGACATCCGCCGGAGTCATCTGCGTCATGGCGTTGATGCCCAAGCTGGCCATGGTCCTGGCGGTGGGTGGCGGACGCTGCAAGAAAGTTATGTAGGATTTATATTTAGTTTAGGTAGGATTTAGGTTTAGATTTAGTTGGATTGAAGCTTAGGTAGGATTTAGGTTTAGATTTAGTTTAGGCAGGGTTTAGGTTCAGGTTTAGTTTAGGTAGGGTTTAGGTTCAGATTTTTCTATGGTTGGGGTTAAGTTTAGAATTTTGTTTAAGATCGGTTCAGTTTTGGATTTAGTATAGTCTTGAGTTTCTTTTGGGTTAGTTTGAGTTCAGCGCCCACATTTTCCTGGCAGAACACAGTGTTGGGGTGGTCAGGCATGATGCTGCACATCTGCTTGAAGCAGGTGTCGTTCCGGCACAGTCCTGGGTCGATCTTGTCTCTGGGGAAGCTGAACAGGCTGTTCATGTAGATCATGCAGTTGCTCGCATCAGCCGTCACATTCTTTAGCATGTCGCGCAGGGCCGAAGCGCTGCGAGCGATCTGGGGCGGCGAGGTTGGCGACAGATGAGCAAGGGGAGATAATAGATCTAGCTGGGAAGATCTCGATGGGAATATGTAGATGGGAATATCCAGATGCTAATATCCAGGTGGGAAGATCAAGATGGGAAGATCTAGATGGGAAGATCATGTTGTGAAGATCCAGATCCAGATGGTAAGATCTAGATGGGAAGATCTAGACGGGAAGATCAAGATGAGAAGATCTAGGTGTGAAGATCTAAATGGGAAAATCCAGATGGGAATATATAAATTGGAAGATCTAGATGTGAAGATCCAGTTGGGAAGATCTAGACGGGAAGATCTAGATGGGAAGATTTAGATGGGAAGATCTAAGTGGGAAGATCTAGATGGGAAGATCAAAATGGGAAGATCCAGATGGGAAGATCTAAATGGGAAGATCCAGATGGGAAGATCTAAATGGGAAGATCCAGATGGGAAGATCTAGATGGGAAGATCTAGATGGGAAGATCTAGGCCGGTGAGCGCCCTCACATCTCTCGGTGCCATGCCGCTAAAGTTGAAGGCTTGGACCGCCTGCTCGAGGTCAGCTCCGTTTCTGAACAGGTCTCGCAGCTTCTCTGGCGCGATCTTGTCGATGCAGGCCTTGAGTCGCCCCAGCAGGGTCTGGTTGACTCGCTGCACCAGCTCCTGGCACTGCAAGGGACATTAATTTTGTTTTAATGTGCTTGGGATCTTCGAATTTCCCAACAGCAGGGAGATCCCAACCCTTGATTTTATATTCCCACAATTGCCGAATTCTTTGATCACTCGCGCTCACCTTTGACTCCCTGTCCGGATCGTCCTTGAGTCGGTCGGACAGCGCAGTCAGCTCTTCCGGTGTCATGTTGCGCCAAATGGTCACTTCAATGCGACCAATGACGTCAGCCTTGAGAACCCGGATCATGCCCCTGTGTGACAGAATGGCACGTTGCTACGCTCGTAACATACTCCTAGTCGTCAGTCAAATTGAGACACCCTCCTTGACCCCATCACTCCAATTGAGACACCCTCCTTGACCCCGTCACTCCAATTGAGACACCCTCCTTGACCCCGTCACTCCAACTGAGACACCCTCCTTGAACCCTCACTCCAACTGAGACACCCTTCTTGGACCCTCACTCCAATTGAGACACCCTCCTTGAGCCCTCACTCCAATTGAGACACCCTTCTTGGAACCTCACTCCAATTGAGACACCCTTCTTGGAACCTCACTCCAATTGAGACACCCTCCTTGAGCCCACCTCTTTAAACCCCTTCCTCGATCGCGGACATCACCTGACATCGCTGGCGTCCAATCTGGTCGGGTCTAGGTTCTGCGTCACTGCCTTGTCCACCGCGGCCTTGACCTCCGGGCAGCCGTTCAGTCGCTCCTGCACCATTGCGCCCAGGGTCGGCGCACCGCCCCCGGAAGTGACTGCGCCAGCGGGCACCGATGTCCGGCTCAGCAGCGCCTGCTGCAGCTTTACCGGCTGCAAATGGGAGAGGTTTCAGAGGAAATTGTGATTGGTGAGGAAACTCTGTGCTCCTTTTTAATTCCGAATTCAGGGGGGCTTGGTTTAAAATCAATCATTTCAGAACAAGACCTTCCAATCTTGGACCTCCCCGGTCCGGCACCCACCGCGTCAGCAGCAATGCGCCTGATGTCGTCGGCGTTAAACTGGCAGTTAGCCAAAGCGTTGGCGACGTCCTCGCTTGTGAGATTGGCTGGCTGACCGCCTCCCGTGCAGCCCATAAGCAGCCCGCGCATTCGCTCCCTGGCCGCGTTCAGCAACTGGGCGTCCGCGCAGCCCGAGCCGATGCGCTGCATCAGCGCGTTGAGGAAGTCGACGCTGAAAATGTTTTGTTTTTAGTGGGTTTCAAGGATAGCGTTCCTTTTTAGAATCTTAACCAACTGAAACATCCTCGCAGGCAAAACCCTCCGACAGTTTCTGTCACCCACCACCCCATTATGACAGACCCTCTCACCCACCGCCCCACTGACTGAGCCAGTCCCCCTCACCCGTCACCCCACTGACAGAGCCAGTCCCTCTCACCCACCACCCACTGACTGAGCCAGTCCCTCCCACCCGCCGCCTCACAGACAGAGCCAGTCCCTCTCACCCACCACCTCACAGACAGAGCCAGTCCCTCTCACCCACCACCTCACAGACAGAGCCAGTCCCTCTCACCCACCACCTCACAGACAGAGCCAGTCCCTCTGACGCACCACCTCACAGACAGAGCCAGTCCCTCTGACGCACCACCTCACAGACAGAGCCAGTCCCTCTCACCCACCACCTCACAGACGGAGCCAGTCCCTCTCACCCACCACCTCACAGACGGAGCCAGTCCCTCTCACCCGCCACCTCACAGACAGAGCCAGTCCCTCTCACCCACCACCTCACAGACAGAGCCAGTCCCTCTCACCCACCACCTCACAGACAGAGCCAGTCCCTCTCACCCACCACCTCACAGACAGAGCCAGTCCCTCTGACGCACCACCTCACAGACAGAGCCAGTCCCTCTGACGCACCACCTCACAGACAGAGCCAGTCCCTCTGACGCACCACCTCACAGACAGAGCCAGTCCCTCTGACGCACCACCTCACAGACAGAGCCAGTCCCTCTGACGCACCACCTCACAGACAGAGCCAGTCCCTCTCAACCCACCACCTCACAGACAGAGCCAGTTCCTCTCAACCCACCACCTCACAGACAGAGCCAGTCCCTCTCAACCCACCACCTCACAGACAGAGCCAGTCCCTCTCACCCGCCACCTCACAGACAGAGCCAGTCCCTCTTACCCGCCACCTTACAGACAGAGCCAGTCCCTCTCACCCACCACCTCACAGACAGAGCCAGTCCCTCTTACCCGCCACCCCACTGAGCCAGTCCCTCCCACCCACAGTAGGCGAGCCTGTACTCACACGCAGGGATTTCTGAGCTCCATGCAGCCCAGTCCATCGAACAGGGCCAGTCCCGGCGGCCTGTTGTCGGCAGTTTGGTTGGCCACTCGGCCCGCCATGCGCTGGAGGATGCCGAACTCAAACGGCGAACTGCGATTGCAGCGGCAGCCCTGCAGCAGCTCCTCCATGTTGATGGACTGCACGCGAGCTACGCAGGGAGACTGGGACTGTACCTTGGCCATGCAGGTCGCGCCGCGGCTAATCACTCTGGTCAGGTTGGCCTCAAAAGTGTTCTGAAAGAGTCAGTGCGAATCTATGATTAGTATTGTCAACACATTAATAAATATGTTCATCTTTTGGGAGAGGCAAAAGCACTCACCAGGAAGGGTGCAATGTCCGGCAGAGCGGACAAGGACAATGAGCCGACGATGCTTGGTGTCAAGTTGTTAATCTGGACCAGAATGGTGTCCAGGCCGGATTTGATGAGGGGCTGCGGTCTGGTTGTACAGCTTGGCGATGCAGGCAATCGGCTCCCGGCAAGTTGGCGAGGTGACTCGCTGCACCACCTGGGGCAGCAGGGTCAGGTTGCGCAGGAAGGCGCCGACCTTTTCCAGGTGGGCCTTGCGGTCAGCCAGTGTCATTGGCGGCGGCGACGTCGGCGGTGGCATCGAGGACATCATCGAGGACATCATGGAGGACATCTCGGCCATGATGGGGGCGCCGGTCATGGGTTTGGCGTCCATCATTAGCAGCTGCATGAGCGGCGCCAGGTCCGACTCTGAGCAGACGCGGCGGATGAGGTCAAAGCTGAACTGAGAGTCGTCTGAAAGGCGATTGGGCGGTGCAATGCTTCAGGTATACAAGTGAAGGTCACTGGTTACCAACTTACCACCGTTAACTCATCGATACCTAATTGATACCTCATCGATACCTCATCGATACCTCATCGATACCTCATCGATACCTCATCGATACCTCATCGATACCTCATCGATACCTCATCGATACCCAATCAATACCTTAACGTGACCTTATCAATACCTATTAGATAACTAATTGACATTTAATCGATACCTCAAAAAACTTGATGTCGCTCACCTCGCCGATCGTCGACAGGCTGCAGCCGGCAGTTGCCTAGCGGATCGCACACGGGCTGCCCGGTTCCCCGAGTCTGATTGAATCGGCAATGAAGCGGGCTGGGCGGATTGCTGGAGGAATTCCTGTTGCACTCCGGGCAACAGTCGGCACCTAGGAAGATCTTGTCGGCTTGGCAGTTCTGCACCTTGCTGGCGTTGCAGCAGCGGCTGCCGCCGTCCACTGGCTCGCCGCAGAGGAGCGCGCTGACAGCCGGCCTTGCCGCAGGCGCTGAAGCACGGCGTGGCGGAGAGGTTGAGGTTCAGGCAGGTGGAGTTGCACACGGTGGACGGGCTGTAGCGGGCGCAGGACGGGCAGCAGTGGCCGGGCACGTCGTTGCTGGACACCAGCGAGCGGCCGCGGCCGCAGTCGCCAGCCGGCGCCGGGCACTGGGGAGCGAACATTGGGTCCCACTGCATCGGCGGCTGCTGCTGCGGTGGCTGCTGCTGCACTGACGGATGCGGCAGCAGTAGGCACATCAGAGCGGCCAACACGGCCACCCCTAGTCGATGCTTGAACATTGTGGACTCAGTGCTACTATGGGATTCCAGTTTAGAACCGGGCATTGTCCCCGCCTCCCGCATAGTCCTCCCTTTTTGTACCCGAAGGCTTATCCTCATTTTTACCTCACCGCTCTTCCCTTCCCTGCCGCATCAGCCAATCCCAGCCCGGATCTCATGAGGAGGCGAGCAGCGATGGGCGAGAACCGGGTGGGCGACTCGGTTGCCATGGTAACCGAAAAACACAGAAGATTTACGGAATCGACGGTGGGTGGGGCACCGAGTGCGGGCCGGGTTAGTATGTTTTTTTGACAAAACTGGGCGTGCAGAACAAGCAGGGGCTGTCCAACTCAACACCCCATTTCTGTTCTCCCATTTGTAGGGCGAGACACCCAACCCAAGCCGAAAAATACAATGGAACGACCTCAGTTCTGCAGTAAAATCCCTTCCTTCCCTGGGTGGGAAAATTCTGGAGCTTTGTTTTACTGCTTAGGCTTGGGACGCTAAACGCAGGCTTTAAATGCTCCTTTGAAGGTCATATCACTCAGCGTTATTGTTCGGCTCGCTTTTCCCATGCCCAGGATAATGGATGACCAAATTCTCAACTCAAAATAACGCGTTGATCAATTTGCTTCTGAGAGTGCATTAGACCTAGATAACAAACTGCCGATCATCCAGCCAGAATTATACCCCAAAATCTAGATTATATAATTATATTCCAATATCTAGCTAGAATCCCATTCCAATATCTAGCTAGAATCCCATTCCAATATCTAGCTAGAATCCCATTCCAATATCTAGCTAGAATATATTTCTAATATCTAGCTAGAATATATTTCCAATATCTAGCTAGAATATATTTCCAATATCTAGCTAGAATATATTTCCAATATCTAGCTAGAATATATTTCCAATATCTAGCTAGAATATATTTCCAATATCTAGCTAGAATATATTTCCAATATCTAGCTAGAATATATTTCCAATATCTAGCTAGAATATATTTCCAATATCTAGCTAGAATATATTTCCAATATCTTGCTAGAATATATTTCCACTATCTAGCTAGAATAATATTCCAATTTCTAGCTAGAATCCCATTCCAATATCTAGCTATAATCATATTCCAGCATCTAGCTAGATTCCCAGCCAATTATCCAGCAAGAATCCCACCTCAATATCAAGCTTAGATATTAATGCCAGCCCAAAAGCCACCTGACTTTAGTCATTGTGCGTATTCTCAAAACTCATCGACTGGGCTCAAAATAACTAGCTGTTAGTTGTTGTAGCAACGGAATCAAAGCACAACGGAGCGGCAGCGCTGGCAAGCAGTCAAGGCTGTGATTTGTTTATCTGTCGTCTTTTATCATTGCTCAGCTATTCCAAAGTTCCATTGTCTGTTGGTAGACAATGCCTGCTGCCATTGTTCCGTATCAAGCTGAGCAGCCATTCTCAATACCCAAATTGATTTTAGAAATAGTATTTAGCAATTTTATATTTTATATTTGTGAGAAAGTAAATCGATGCATTTTTCGAAGCAACAATCCATCTAACTGTTAACTAGTCTAACACATTAACGTATCTTGCAGTTGACATATCTAACACATTAAATGTTTAGTAAGAAAAAATTCCATTAACTGGACATTAACCAGCAAGACAGAGATATATAAGCACCAAAATGAATTGCTTATTGAAAGACATCGAAAGTGTCTATATCTATATCAATGTGAGTACTATTATGTGCTCATGATTCGTAATAATAGTGATCCCAAATCACAGCCCACGAACGCTTGTCTCAGCCATCCCAGTATAACAGGGGTGAGATTTCCCTAACTGTCTCATCCCTCCCGTTTTATCAGGGGTGAGATTTCCCCAGCTGTCTCATCCCTCCCAGTTTATCAGGGGTGAGATTTCCCCAGCTGTTTCAGCCCTCACATTTTATCAGGGGTGAGATTTCCCCAGCTGTCTCATCCCACCCAGTTTATCAGGGGTGAGATTTCCTCAGCTGTCTCATCCCACCAAGTTTATCAGGGGTGAGATTACATAGCTGTCTCATCCCTCCCAGTTTATCAGGGCTGAGATTTCCCCAGCTGTTTCAGCGCTCACATTTTATCAGGGGTGAGATTTCCCCAGCTGTTTCGTCCCTCCCAGTTTATCAGGGGTGAGATTTCCTCAGCTGTCTCATCCTACCAAGTTTATCGGGGTGAGATTTCCTCAGCTGTCTCATCCTACCAAGTTTATCGGGGTGAGATTTCCTCAGCTGTCTCATCCTACCAAGTTTATCGGGTTGAGATTTCCTTAGCTGTCTCATCCCTCCCAGTTTATCGGAGATGAGACCCAGAACTCGTGGCCAATGGCGGGAGCGCACAGCAACGGACATCAATATTTAAGTCGCAGCATGCGGTCTCTGTATGAAAAAAGTAACATTACTATCTCCTTTTAAAACAGCGATGACTTTGTGGCTGATCCTGCTGTCAGGTGAGATAATTAGGTCTGATTTGTTGGTTTTTTTCGATCTGTGATGCCTCGATCCGTTTTACTTTGTGTCCAAAATCACGTCAGGATTTTTGTTAAAAATTAAATTTAGGTACCTTTCTAACTGATTTGCAGTTTTTGAAAATGTGCAGTTTAGGGAATGTGCAGGTTAGGGAATGTGCTGTGAAGGAATCTAACGTAGACACTAACGTGTTACGTAGTTACGTTTATGTTACGCGTTATGTATTCATCAGACGTAGATGAATACATGCAGTGGAGCAGGTATGTATGTGACTTTATCTCTGATCCACCTGATTAGGCTTACAATACAGTAGCAATCGTTAAATAGAGAATCAGATTCTATTCATGATATTATATACTAATAGCAGTCCAAGTCAATTGGCTTGCAATGGCGATGTCTGTTTATCGGACTTCAGAATGCAGAAAATTGACACTAAACAATGTGCAAATACCCGGGTTGTATCTAGGGCTCTGGCTTGGCATATGATGCAGCCTCTTGGCTTGATCTGAGAAAGCTTCAGCGGGAGCCTGTCCTTGGGAGTAGGTTAAAAAAGCCAACTCAAGCCTAGCTTTGAGCTGCCTCCGACAAAATATTTTTTGGCAGCTTGCAAGCCCCATCAGGCAGATTAGTTGAGGTCAGGGCACTCAAGCTAATGAGTTGAGTTCTACACTTCAGCGGATTAAAGTTTCCTCCATTTTCTTAACTCTTTGAGTCCAAGGTAGAGGACTTAAGGAGGTCTGGGTAACTCGGAAAGAGTCGGAGCCTGGTGTCTAAATGTTGTTTAAACCAACCAACCAACCAACCAACCAACCAACCAACCAACCAACCAACCAACCAACCAACCAACCAACCAACCAACCAACCAACCAACCAACCAACCAACCAACCAACCAACCAACCAACCAACCAACCAACCAACCAACCAACCAACCAACCAGCAAACCGCCTTTTTGCAGCTGTCTGTCAGACTCAGTTGCTAGCGCCGGAGGCCATGAGCTTAAATCAGCGTTGGGAAGGCTTTTTAGATTCGGCCGTCTGTCGTCACAATCTGCAGCCGGGCGCGCTCATCGTGGGATCCGAGGAGGCGCTACTGCACTGGCGCCCGTTCCCACCCAAAGAGCTCCCAGCCTGTCGAGAAGTGGAAATCTCCCTGGCCTCGGGACCGCTTGGCAACCTCACGAGACTTTCCGCGGAGTTGCAGCTTCATGTCAGCTGCCAGGACACCCAGCATCTGCTGACCGGCCTGCGAACCGGTCGAGTCTACTCGGCCAGAATCTCCGTGCTGCGGCATTTCAATGGCCTGTTCTGCCCGCGCCCAGCCATGGCTTCCTTCGTGATGACAGACCGAGCATCTGCGGCCACCAACAGTGAGAACTAGATAGGCCCAGCATAGCTTTGCACACTTTGCAACATGTGCTAGCGCCCATCAATAACACAATCTGTTTTACAAATTGACAGTCTCCGCCAACTCGCAGCTAGCGGCGCCCTCCTCTGTAGCTGAGCCGCTTCTGTTCGCTATGGTGCTGAGCGTGTGGGCGCTGGCGCTGGCCAAATTCCTGCGCAAGCTTCAACAGCTGCGCATCGGCAGGGCCACCGTCAGCTCGCTGAGGCACATGCGGCCTCTCAACATCGAGCAGGTGCAGGTGTGCAAGGAGGCCACGGAGACAGTCATCTACCGGTCCTACGCCAAGGACTCCCGCATGTCCGCCTGCCTGGAGGAGCGGCAGGCCCGGGTGGCACACCTCAGACGGCTGTACGCCGAGGAGCTGCAGCGCGAGGTCGAGGATCTCGAGCAGCAGAGGATCCAGCTGTGCGGCCTGCGCCAGCTCAGGTCACAGCTGTTGCACCTGTCGCAGCCCTCACGCCATCGCGGTAGCAGCTCGTTAATTAGGATTGAGGACGATCTCAACGTGCCGGAAGTTTCAACGTCTCGGCCAACGGCAACGGTGCTCGATGCGAGGCGAAATTTTTGCGATCGGCTGCAGTTGTCGGAGAGCCTGCCAGATGGTCTGCGGCTGCTGACGGAAGCCGATGGTCGCTGACTGCGTCAGCTAGCGAAACGAAGCTTTTGCAGTTTAATAAATGAGAAAACACAGAAGCGGCAAAAATATTTAAAGTATCTTTGGACTTAAAAAATGGCTTCAGAAGTCTTAAGAAAAGTATAAATATATTTTTTGACTGGAAATAGTGTCATGGTAAAGGCAAGGAAATGGAATATTTGACATGAGCAGAAGGCCAGATATGAATATAATTCGTTAATATTTTTAACTTTTTTGCGACTTAAAATGTAATTCTCATCGATTTAAATAACCATTTTGGCACAACCACGATCGGGGTGACTCAGTGAATGCGCAGTTCGCAACTATTTGCTGATCGTGATCAATTACTATGAGTAATATCATTTCATTTGAATGGAAACGATTGTGTTAGCTTAAAAACTACATAGAACCACGTTACTAAACGATACTTAATCGCCTTGACAATTTTTTTTCAAGTCAGTTGGCAAATGCGGTAAAGGCATATTTCAATGCGCTCGTAAGAACTGGCCAGTTAAAAAAATATTCTTAAGTCCAATCGATACTGGATTCAGAGTTCATGAGGTATCAAAAAAGATTGTCAATGATCTACGTCTGGCGAGCACCGATTTCCTTTAAGGCGAAAGCGCGCTGGTCAGCCAGCGGTTGGCAGGCAGTGGCGGGCCTGCTCCTCAGCGGTTACACTTCGGACTCGCCGAACCGCAGCCGCTGCCTTCGCTGACTCGCGGGTCTCGGGGGCAAAGGAGGCGTCACGGTAGACGGCACAGAGCGAGGCGGCGGCGGCGGCGGCGGCAGCGGCAGAGGCCTGGTTGACGGCAGCTGCGATGACGCAGTGATGCCGTTGCTGACGTGAGGCGGTTCATCGATCTGATATTGAGTCCGGCCGGCATCAAACTCAAACTCTAACACGACTGCCTGGTGCCGGCCAACAAGCACCAGCAGCCACCAGCTCAGGCCAAACAGCACGGCAAAGAAACAGGTGGTGAGCAGCAGCAGGAATGCAGCGGCATTTGCCTGGGGCACCGCCTTGGAGCAGAGGTCAACGGACAGTGTCTCTACGGCCAGCCGCAGATCGTCGCAATGGCCGACACTGGCCAGCAAACCAGCGGCGAGGGGGTCGAGAAACTCGGCGAACAATGGCAGGTGTCGTGCCAGGCAGACTTCAAAGCGAGCATCCACGCGGGCCAGCATGCCCGGCTTGTCGGCCAGGGTGTCTTGCACCACTCTGAGGGCCGCCAGCAGCGCTTCTGTCAGGCTGGTGAAGTTGCGTGAGCTCTGCAACAGCTCAAAATTCTGACGCAGCTCGACCAGACGGTCAGCGAGGCCTGCTGAGCGAGTCATTGAAGCGTTCAGCTGCGTCACGGAGTGTCGCAAAATCGCCGCATCGTTGTTACTGGGCTCTGCGTTTAAAGCAACGCTTGCTAAGTTCGCTACGTCGGCGATAAAGCGGTCGCTGCGCGGCATGAGAAGCAGCGGCCGTCGAAGCTCCGCAATGGAGTCAGTGTAGTTCTCAGCGTCCAAGAGGCCGGCCAACTGGGGCAGCACGGAGGTGATGCTGCCGAGCTCCGGTGGGATCAGTGCGTTGGCATCCGTGGCGTTGATCTGATCCTTGACAAGTTTGGCGCCGGTGAGGAACTGCGACTGCGTCAGATTGCTGGAGAGCAAGGCAGTAGCGTTAAGCAGACCTGTGGAAAAGTGTTCAGGTATAGCTCAGGTAGTGTTCAGGTAGTGCTCTTTCGTCTAACAGTAGAATATTTTCAAAGATTAAATGCTTTTTTCTTAGATTAAAGTATACAAAAGTCGTGAAAAATGACAGAACTAGTCAAGCAGAAAAAACGATCGACTAATTATGAAGTTATAGGCTTGCTTATTAGATCAACTACCAAATATACTTTTATTGACCTCTGCTCTCTAAGATCACCTGTGAGTCCGAAGACGCTGAACAGTGTCGCATTGGGATTGCCGCACCTGCCACGGATGGTCTCAATCAGCCGACTTGGCAGCCGAGCTGGCAGTGAGATCGGCAGCTCCTGTCGCAGTTTCAGCGCCTCGCGCACCATCGGCCAAAGTCGGACTTCGGCGAATTCGTCCAACCGCGAGTCCCAGAGCTGGTTGCCAGACTGGCTGGCCAGGTAGCGGCAGGCTTCCACCTGCAGCTCGCCGGTTGCGTAGAAGAACGCCAGGCCGAACAAGAGCGGCAGCAGGGACAGCAGTGCAGCGGTGAGCAGTACTAGAGAGCAGTCGAACGAGCAGCAATACAGAAACCCGTTCCACTCTCGCTTCTGCAGGCGGCGCATTTTCTGGCTGCGACCTGACAGTCGACTGCAGTACGCGGATTTCCCTTGCTCCATGTCGCGATCGGGAAAATGCGGCGATGACCAGGGCGAACTGGAAAAGCCGCCGCTGGAGGTGCCGGAGGTCTTGGAGGAGGGCGATGAACAACAGAGCGGTGAAGAGTTGGTGGACAGCGGCACTAGAGTGTGACTGGGTGTCGGGACAGTGCCCTCCTCGAACGAGGCGTCCAAGCGACAGGCGGTGCACAAGTAGCGGGTCAGAGACCACAGCAGCACGCAGCAGATCGCGCAGGCCAGCAGGAACACCAGGCAGGAGACAACCACCAGGACAACCACCGCTGTGCCAGCGGCTGCGACGGCGCCCCACAGGCTGGGATCCGTGGCCGCCCGATCAAAGCCGGACTTGACGCCGATAATGGTGAGTTCCGCCTGGTCGAACTGCGAAGACACACTGTCAATCAGGCCGTTTAACAGCTGGCGGATCACGCCTGAGATGGCTTGAAGCCCGGTGGACAGCGAGTCCTTGGCCTTCTCCACCTGCCGCTGCACAGTTGTCAATGTCCAGCTTGACCATTTTTTTCAGAAGCGTAACTATGGCAACACTGGAGTCCTGTGTCTAGCTTGGTATCGTTCACAGCCAGTCTAAGGTTGGCCAGGCTAGTAACTAGGGAGGCGCAGTGGCCAGGTGCGAATAGATGACCAAACCGGTTGCAGACGGTGCTCAGGGGGTCCTGCAGAGTCTCCCGGTGGACCTGCAGCTGAGCGGAAAACTGTTGCAGTGGCTTGATCACGGTGTCCCTGGCGTTGTCAATATACCGCATGGAGTTCACTGTGCCGTTCACTGTCGCCAGGAAGAACTGCAAGTGACCTGACATCGGGGCAGGCGATGAAATAGCACGGATAGATTTTCAGCACATAGCAATAATAAAACACTGCATAAAGTATATGTTTGAGCAGCGCACCTATGAGCTTGTCGATCCCGTAGTCGGACATCAGCAAATCCAGCAGCTCCGTGCCGAAGTTCAGAAACAGCCGCTCCACCGATGGATAGGCGCTCTCAAATGTGTCAATGATGGTCCGGTTGGACTCGACTAGGGAACGGGTCAGGAACCTGTCCAGGTGGCTCACTGTGGTGGACACGATTGCGCGCGCGGAGTTGGAGCCGCTTGAGGAGGAGGTGAGAGCTACGATGCCGCCAGCCTGCGTGCAGTAGGCGATGAGCACGGCAATGCACAGCAGACTAGCAGCACCCATCATCCCGATCTGGACAAGTAGGCAACGGTCTCTACCGGACAGCGTCTTTTTGGACAGGCGCACCGCTCTGGTGTCCTCCAAAGCCAAGGACTGTTTTGTTTCAGACGTCTTTGTTGGTGTGGACCACGCACCAGCGAGATCAGTGGTGTCGACTTCATAGCTGCGGCTGGGAATGCTATTGTTATTGTGGTGATGGATGCCCTGGACGCTGCTGAGATTAGCGTCCTTGTCAGTCGCACGTTCGGCGTCGTTGTTCGGATGGTCGTGGCGCTGTCCCCGAGTCAACCGGCGCACCCGGCGCAGCACCATGGCGCCAAAAAGTCGATACTGTGAGCGGCGAAACGGCGCTCCGCCGCCCTTTGCTGCTGCGTCTACTTGGTCTCCGACTTGGTCTAATTGAGCGCTTCGCAGCAGTCGAGCACGCCTGTGACGCTCGCGGCGTACGGTGACGCCGAGCAGGCAGCAGCAGGTGAGCAGCCAGGCCAGCAGCAGGATACCTGACAGCGTAAAATAAGCCAGGTGTGAGTGCAGACGACCGCTCATCCAGCTTGTGAACACGGAGCCCAGGCTGTCGCTGCTTGGCTGATTGGCGTTGGCTGACACCACGCGACGAAGGACGTCGGCCGGACTGTCAGTGGTCGACAGCTGGTCTGGAAGGGCAGCCGAAACCCAGGCTAGCAGCGGGTTGAGCAGTCCACCGTTGAACGCTGGCTCCAATGGATCAACCAGCAGATTCGTCATGCCCGACTTGTCCATGCGTCGCTGCTGCAGCCATGTCCGAGGTTCGACCCTTTGAGTCCCGCTAACAAATTATGAGCAGAGACGGGTCCAGCTTGAGATCCCGAGTTTAACTTGTGTGTTGCGCGCGCCAAAAAATGCCGCGACCTCAGGCCTCAGGTAGCCCTTGAGTGCCCGCTTATCAGCGGCACCGAAAATCTTTGTGTGGGCTACTTCTTAGTGCCAGCAAGCAAAATGCATGAATGGAGTTTTCCAGTCGTGAACCAAGTCAGCAGCTACGAGTATCTGTCACTATCTAGAGATATTTTCGTCATGGCTTTGCGCCAGAAAAAGGCGTTGCCTGCCAAGATTACTCGCCTCGGGCCGAGCAGGTGAGCTCTGGATGGCCAAGCGGGCGACGCACGTTAAGATCGGCCGACGTGCGCCTCACCTGGTCGCTCGCGGAGTGAGGTGGTCTGGTGCAACTCTTTGTAATTCTATCGCGGCTGGAGCACCTTGCTTTTTAGCCAGAAGCGAGGCATATTCTACTCAGCGCGGTCCGCTTTTACTCGCTAAGCGGGCCGAGATTGGCCTTCGATTGACTCTACGCGGGAAATTTCGGTATTTTCTCTCCGCCTCGGCAACCCCCTGCCTCCCCCCTCTCTCTCTCGCTAACTATGGCGATTCTCCCTGAAGACCTCACTCTCGCAACCCATGCGCTCGCTGGCTGATAAGGGCGCGTATTACACGGGACACAGTTCTACACTGTGCTGGGTGGGACACGCTGCACACTGACCTGAATGCGACTAGGTCCGAGCATTGTATGCGTGACATTGCGCATATTGTTTTTTCTCCCCAAATCAGCTCCTCTCCTCCTCTTCGTCTCCGTTCTTCAAGTCCGAAGCCCGGAAGCGAGCTGTTCTGTTATTGAGCTCAAGCGAGCAGCTTTAACGCATGGCCTTAACGCTCGGATTCCTCTTCTCCCACTCTCACTGCCCTGTTACTTTTGGGGATCTAAGCTGAGAAATTCAATTTAGATTTATTTGTATTCCCCATTCTTTATTTCTCCACACACTGAAATGCATTTTGAAACCGAATCGCAAAATCATTATAGTGCCATGTTAAAATAATAATGTTATAGTACCGAGTCGGTAAAAATAATTTTAGTGCCATGAGCTTTCATTATCAGCGCATTGTTCACCTGCTCGCTTAATTAGCCTGACTGTCTGCGCAGTCAGGTTAGCTAGTTATCGCAGTTTGGTTCAAGCACACTTATCGTGCCTAATTAACTTGTTGTCAGCCAAAGCTTGAGGCTATTTTTAGAAACAGGAACGCCTGACTCTTGAGAACTTGAGCTTGTTAGCGAGCCGCGATTAACTCCTAGGCCTCGCTGTGTCTAGTGACTGAGGTACAGAAGGACAGGTTACTAGTGGCTGAGGTACTGAAGGACAGGTGTCTAGTGGCTGAGGTACTTAAAGACAGGTGTCTAATTGCTGAGGTACTGAAGGACAGGCGTCTAGTGGCTGAGGTACTTAAAGACAGGTGTCTAGTGGCTGAGGTACTGAAGGACAGGTGTCTAGTGGCTGAGGTACTTAAAGACAGGTGTCTAGTGGCTGAGGTACTTAAAGACAGGTGTCTAGTGGCTGAGGTACTGAAGGACAGGTGTCTAATTGCTGAGGTACTGAAGGACAGGTCTCTAGGGGCTGACTTGCTTTTAAACTTAATTTCCTCGAATGTAAGTTGACACGTGTTATTAACAGTAAGCTAACTGTATTAGTTTAATATGAGTCTCACAAGATTGTAGCAGAGTTTCAAATAATCCTGACAAAAGTTTATTTGCTCTTCTTAAAAGCAAAACCGAAGAAGCATGTACAATCATAAACTGTTAGATAAATAAACAAATATAATAGCAGATTTAAAGATGCACTTTCTGCAAAAACAGACAATGTGCATCCAATTGACCTACGTTTACATCAGCTCTAGAGTACGAAAAGATATGAGTAACGAAGAGGAAAAAATGGTTCAATTTGAATTGAACAATTATCATTAGATAATACGAATGAAAAAAATATATTAAGTGACATAAGTTCAGACATTGCGAGTGGAAAACATTGAGACTAACTTTATACTATACAAACAAGAGTTTTAGTTTAAAATATATTTGATACTATCTAAAGAAGCATTTTCTAAATAAATTATAGTATGCCCATTTATGATGGCAATGATTGTAACTTATTTATTAAATATCAAGTCAGTAATTAGAAAAATACCAGAGCTAGGACACAAGTAAAATTAAGTAGATGATGATGCATGGTTCTGAAAGACTGTGCAGTGTTGAGGTTAAACTTAATGCCTGCCTACTGATAGGTATGTAACTCATCAGTGTACTTTTGTACTCAACAGTGTACTTTTGAACCCCAAAATGTACTTTTGTACTCATCAGTTCATTTTGTACTTCACACTGTACTTTTGTACTAATCAGTGTACTTATGCACCCATAGCATACTTTTGTAATTTTGGAAGGCTAAGATCAGTAGCAGGCATCTCCGAGGTGATGATGCAGTTACAGATGCGTTGCTATAGCAACGGAAGCAGCACACGCAGCTATGAACAAAAAGCAGGCTGAATTGACTGCAGCATTGTTAGTCTCCGTGTCCGACGGATGCGACTGCTGCTGCTGATGCTTCTGCTGCCGCTGTTGCTTGTCAAACTCGGAGTCCAACTTTGCTGCGTCATTCAGCATCGGCAGCAGCGGCGGCGGCGGCGGCGGCGGCGGCGGCGGCGGCGGAGGCGGCTGCTGATGCAGCCTCCCAGCCGAAAGGTACTTGTCCACAAAGTAGCTGACGGTGAAGTTCAGCGGTTGATAGCCACCTGAGCAGTCGATTTCATAGCGCCTCTCCGAGTTCTGCATAGCAACCAGGACGCCAAAAAGCCGGCCAACCACCGCGCCGCACTGCCTGGTCATTGCGGAGGACAGGCAATCGATTGTGGCCTCCCATTCCTGGCTGAGGGCCTCGCGCCTCTGCTTCAAGTAGTCTGTGCAGCGAATTTGCCAGTGGTTGAAGAGCAAGCGCTTCACTGAGTCCATGTGGTGCTCACAGCTGCGAAGGCTGGCGGCCTGCATGCAGGGCAGGCTAGCTGAGTAGCCTTACAGGGGGGTGTCGAGGTTTTACACTTTAATGTTTCTAAAATATTTCAGAATTGTACTCTCGAACATTCCTAAACCGTAAATTTCCAAAAAAACATTACAATTTCGAGTCGCTAAGTCGTTACTTTTTTATCTTTACCTTTCAATATTGAAGCTCAACATACTGCAGACTTTCGCGAAATCCAACGGTACTAATAAGTAAAATCACAAAAATTTTATAATCACAAGAATTCTAAAATCGTTAAAAAAAGTTGATTCAGTACAAAACAAATCGTTAAAACTCTCTGATCGTTACACTCCATAATATCATTGCATTTGGAAATAGTTTTCTGAAAATCCGTCGCCTCTGTTTTTAAATCTTCCGATTTTTACAAACCAGCATTTTCTTCAAACAAGTTTACACTGAATTGTTCGTTTCAAACTCTAAATCACACAAATTAAAGTGCAGCTCTTTCAAAACGATCTCAAAATAAGGCAATCTCTATACTGTTTCTTAAACAAACGGAGCTGATAACAGAAATCGATGCCAATTTCACTGCAAGATTTCTCTTTTAAGTCGGAGACGCCTGTCAGGCCGATTTGTGGCAGAATTTGAGTTGGCAATTGCAAAACTGGACAGGCCAGACAGGCCAGACTCCCCAAATGATGCAATATTAATCAGCGCAGCGGGCATTAAACTTTGCCGCCACGAGCACCCTCCCCAGCCTCCGCCCTGCTCCCCATATCTGCTTCATCAACGTCAGTCTTAGCTCTTTCATCCCGGAGTGGCTCAAATGCTCGGTTAAAAAGGCCCAACACTTCTGGCTGGCAGCGAAGAGGGATGAGCGAACTCGATGGCTGAGGAAACTTTCTATTTCTTGACTGGCTTTTCCCACTAGGAAACGGAAACACCCACGCTGTGTGGAGTCCGACTGGCGCAGTCTGAGAGTCTCTGGGGAGCTTTTGGCTTGCGCTTAATGCTAGCTAGCCAAGGCTGCTGAGAGGCTGGCTCGATATGCGTCTGCTGCTGCTGCTGCTGTCAGCGCCCGTCTCACTGTCTCAATTGCTATCTCGATTTCCTCTTTCTACCCAGCCGTGTGCCGACTGCGTACTCCGTGCTCCGTGAGCAGGCCTGTCTCGATTAGACAGTTTGGCAAAACAGCTCAAACCCTGCCCGCTGTCGCCAAAAGAAGTCTGATCAACTCACTGTCGATGTTGTCGCAGATGAGCTCCAACTGGTTAGTGAGCAGTCTCCAGTCGAACGTGGCCTGAATCAGGTTGTAGCCGTCTTTGCACTGACTCTTCACTTCGGTTGACCGGCTCTCGTATGTACGCAGAGCCCTGCGGATAAAAGTACACGGATAAATGTAGAGGAGAACATTGCTCGGTGTTGATTGCACAACGAATATCGACATGCACTTGCAAATACGCATTTAACAAATAAGTAGCAAATATTTAGTTACTCGTTACTTAGAAGAAAATCTGTATCCAATCAGCATGTATCATAACTACAATGGGATCGAATGATCCAAATATAAGTGGGATTTAAATTATTGACAAACGCTAGCCGTGGAGGAGGGAATGAGTGAGGATTGAATGCTCCTCAAGGTCTGCTGTAATCCCTAATCCCTCAGCCTCCCGGGGAGTCACGTGCAACGCCCAACAAGTTTCATGATCCTCACGGGCACACTTCCGTCCGCAGCTTGTGCCGCAGGTCGGGCCGCAGGATGGGATAGGGATTTGAGTAGGAATTCGACTGAAATGGCTCGCCGATGACGGTGATGAAGTCGTCGCGAATATTCTTTAGCCTGTCCTGGAAGCCGTGCACGCACATTGGCCGATCGTAACCAAAAGCTGTGAAAAATATGGGGCCGGTCAAGCGGAGTTGAAAGTGCAAATGCGGTTGAACGATAGACAATGATTCTGATACATTTTAGTAAAATTCTTGAGGCGAGGAACAATAGCTGGACAGAGAATGTACTTGCCGAGGGGCAGAGAGAGAGAGGAATGGTGCGCATAGCTGGACAGAGAATGTACTTGCCGAGGGGCAGAGAGAGAGGAATGGTGCGCATAGCTGGACAGAGAATGTACTTGCCGAGGGGCAGAGAGAGAGGAATGGTGCGCATAGCTGGACAGAGAATGTACTTGCCGAGGGGCAGAGAGAGAGGAATGGTGCGCATAGCTGGACAGAGAATGTACTTGCCGAGGGGCAGAGAGAGAGGAATGGTGCGCATAGCTGGACAGAGAATGTACTTGCCGAGGGGCAGAGAGAGGAATGGTGCGCATAGCTGGACAGAGAATGTACTTGCCGAGGGGCAGAGAGAGAGGAATGGTGCACATAGCTGGACAGAGAATGTACTTGCCGAGGGGCAGAGAGAGAGGAATGGTGCGCATAGCTGGACAGAGAATGTACTTGCCGAGGGGCAGAGAGAGAGGAATGGTGCGCATAGCTGGACAGAGAATGTATACAGTGAGGGGCAGAGAGAAAGTGTACGGAGCTGAGTAAAAAAATAAATGGAGATAGCAGGAAAAACAGAAGAAACGTGGTTAGTCTGAACATGTGCAGGGCGGGACAGAAGACTCCTGCTATGCAATCAGTAAGGCGTGAAAACGAGCTAAAGTGCAACCCAGACAGTTCCGAGCTCACCAAAGCTGGGCCTGGCAAAGTCGTACCGGCCCTGGCAGGCTGCTGAACCCAGCAGGTGCGGCGCTACGCCACAGAATCTCGCATTGGCGCCGCGTTCGACACAGCCGGTGGCCACTAGGGCGCTCAGGCAGCCCAGGTATTCGTTGCTGAGGCCGCACTCGTCAGCAGCCATTAGCCTGTTGCGGATTGAGAACATCAGATTGCAGCGCTGGGCCAGGTAGCTGTCCAGCTGCTTGCTGATGCAGTGGGCGTAGCTGCTGTAGTCTGCAGAAATTGGTGTAGATTTGCTTTTCGTTTTTTAGAGACGTTCCACACATTCTTGATCAAAATCTGGCGAAATCCTCACCCCCTTTTTGATCTATCCAACACTGCCCGGGAGCAATGCCGACTTACTTGTCTCGCAGATCCCATCGAAGAATCCGTCAAAACGGTAAAAGTACTCGTCCTGCTTCGTCTGCCACCAGGGGCAGACGGACCAGCTGGATCGGAACCGCCGCAGCGCGCTGTCCTGGCACACCTTGTAGAAGCGCAGGTTTCTGCCGGTTGATGGGCGGAGGTTGCAGTGTGAGGACAGATTGATGGTTGGAGGTTTGCAGTGTGAGGACAGATTGATGGTTGGAGGTTGCAGTGTGAGGACAGATTGATGAGCGGAGGTTGCAGTGTGAGGACAGACTGATGAGCGGAGGTTGCAGTGTGAGGACAGATTGATGAGCGGAGGTTGCAGTGTGAGGACAGATTGATGAGCGGAGGTTGCAGTGTGGGGACAGATGGATAGTTGGAGGTTGCAGTGTGGGGACAGATTGATGGTTGGAGGTTGCAGTGTGAGGACAGATTGATGAGCGGAGGTTGCAGTGTGAGGACAGATTGATGGTTGGAGGTTTGCAGTGTGAGGACAGATTGATGAGCGGAGGTTGCAGTGTGAGGACCGGTTGGTGAGCGGAGGTTGCAGTGTGAGGGCGGGTTGGTGAGCGGAGGTTGCAGTGTGAGGACAGATGGATAGTTGGAGGTTGCAGTGTGGGGACAGATTGATGGTTGGAGGTTGCAGTGTGAGGACAGATTGATGAGCGGAGGTTGCAGTGTGAGGACAGATTGATGGTTGGAGGTTTGCAGTGTGAGGACAGATTGATGAGCGGAGGTTGCACTGTGAGGACCGGTTGGTGAGCGGAGGTTGCAGTGTGAGGGCGGGTTGGTGAGCGGAGGTTGCAGTGTGAGGACAGATGGATAGTTGGAGGTTGCAGTGTGGGGACAGATTGATGGTTGGAGGTTGCAGTGTGAGGACAGATTGATGAGCGGAGGTTGCAGTGTGAGGACAGATTGATGAGCGGAGGTTGCAGTGTGGGGACAGATTGATGGTTGGAGGTTGCAGTGTGAGGACAGATTGATGAGCGGAGGTTGCAGTGTGAGGACAGATTGATGAGCGGAGGTTGCAGTGTGAGGACGGGTTGGTGAGCGGAGGTTGCAGTGTGAGGACAGATGGATAGTTGGAGGTTGCAGTGTGGGGACAGATTGATGGTTGGAGGTTGCAGTGTGAGGACAGATTGATGGTTGGAGGTTGCAGTGTGAGGACAGATTGATGAGCGGAGGTTGCAGTGTAAGGACGGATTGATGAGCGGAGGTTGCAGTGTGAGGACAGATTGATGAGCGGAGGTTGCAGTGTGAGGACAGATTGATGAGCGGAGGTTGCAGTGTGAGGACAGATTGATGAGCGGAGGTTGCAGTGTGAGGACAGATTGATGAGCGGAGGTTGCAGTGTAAGGACAGATTGATGAGCGGAGGTTGCAGTGTGAGGACAGATTGATGGTTGGAGGTTGCAGTGTGAGGACAGATTGATGAGCGGAGGTTGCAGTGTGGGGACAGATTGATAGTTGGAGGTTGCAGTGTGAGGACAGATTGATGGTTGGAGGTTGCAGTGTGAGGACAGATTGATGAGCGGAGGTTGCAGTGTGAGGACGGGTTGGTGAGCGGAGGTTGCAGTGTGAGGACAGATTGATGGTTGGAGGTTGCAGTGTGAGGACAGATTGATGAGCGGAGGTTGCAGTGTAAGGACGGATTGATGAGCGGAGGTTGCAGTGTGAGGACAGATTGATGAGCGGAGGTTGCAGTGTGAGGACAGATTGATGAGCGGAGGTTGCAGTGTGGGGACAGATGGATAGTTGGAGTTTGCAGTGTGGGGACAGATTGATGGTTGGAGGTTGCAGTGTGAGGACAGATTGATGAGCGGAGGTTGCAGTGTGAGGACAGATTGATGGTTGGAGGTTTACAGTGTGAGGACGGGTTGATGAGCGGAGGTTGCAGTGTGAGGACCGGTTGGTGAGCGGAGGTTGCAGTGTGAGGACGGGTTGGTGAGCGGAGGTTGCAGTGTGAGGACGGGTTAGTGAGCGGAGGTTGCAGTGTGAGGACAGATTGATGGTTGGAGGTTGCAGTGTGAGGACCGGTTGGTGAGCGGGGTTGCAGTGTGAGGACGGGTTGGTGAGCGGAGGTTGCAGTGTGAGGACGGGTTGGTGAGCGGAGGTTGCAGTGTGAGGACGGGTTGGTGAGCGGAGATTGCAGTGTGAGGACGGGTCTGTGAGTGGGGGGGACTTCAGGAGCGTCACAGCTGTGTCACAGGTGCGTCACAGGTGCGTCACAGGTGCGTCACAGGTCTCACGAGCAGATGGTGATCAGCTGTGCTGGCATCTGCAGGCTGAGCTGCAGCACGGATACGAGGCCGGAGGTTTTAGATTCGAACGAATAGTTGAACACGTGGCCGCGGGTGCTGGGCCCCAGCTGATTGATGCAGGCGTCTAGCTCTGTGTTGAACACGCCCTCGTCGCACTTGGCAAGGACCAGCGCATCTCCGGGAACTGCGGATTGTTGCGGATCTGAAGTATCAGTTTGCCTGCAGCCCGCCATCTCACGACCTCACTGAGCCTGCCTCACTGAACCTGCCTCACTGAGCCTGCCTCACTGAGCCTGCCTCACTGAGCCTGCCTCACTGAGCCTGCCTCACTCAACCAGCCTCACTCAACCTCACTGAGCCTGCCTCACTGAGCTTGCCTCACTCAACCTCACTGAGCCTGCCTCACTGAGCTTGCCTCACTCAACCTCACTGAGCCTGCCTCACTCAGCCTGCCTCACTCAACCTGCCTCACTCAACCTGCCTCACTCAGCCTGCCTCACTCAACCTGCCTCACTCAACCTGCCTCACTCAACCTCACTGAGCCTGCCTCACTGAGCTTGCCTCACTCAACCTGCCTCACTCAACCTGCCTCACTCAACCTGCCTCACTCAACCTCACTGAGCCTGCCTCACTGAGCTTGCCTCACTCAACCTGCCTCACGCAACCTGCCTCACTCAGCCTGCCTCACTCAACCTGCCTCACTCAACCTGCCTCACTCAACCTGCCTCACTCAACCTGCCTCACTCAACCTGCCTCACTCAACCTGCCTCACTCAACCTGCCTCACTCAGCCTGCCTCACTCAGCCTGCCTCACTCAACCTGCCTCACTCAGCCTGCCTCACTCAACCTGCCTCACTCAGCCTGCCTCACTCAACCTGCCTCACTCAACCTGCCTCACTCAGCCTGCCTCACTCAGCCTGCCTCACTCAACCTGCTTCGCTAAATCAGAAATTCGGGACAGCACAATGTTGCTTGTCACACAAGCTTTTTCTGCTCGCTCCTCCACAAAAATGTTTTCACATTTCTAGGACACTTCTCACACGAGCGTTTCATCGTGTTTATCCTTTGCACTAGATTGGGATAATATATTTGTCAGCCGATTCTCTTCCGCTCCTTCGAGACATCCCGAACTCAAGTTGAAGAGGCGAACGAACGAAAAAAAGCATTAGTTTTTCTTGCGCCATCTGAGCCAGCTGCACTCAGTTTCTCGATTGCGAAATTTTCTGCCGCTGAATAAAACATTCCAGCCGCAACTGGGCCTCAATGAATGAGGAGCTCCCTGCAGCCTTCTGAATTATTGACAGGTCACAGAAAATCCCAGGCTGGGAAGCGGTCCTCACACCATTCCTAGCAGAATCCGCACCTGTTGCTCCCTCTCGGCTGCCAAATCCCACTCAGCCGTTTGAGTTGGGATCAACCTCTCTGCTCAGAGGAACACGAATTCAGCAATTCAGAAAACACATTGCCAAGTTTGACGTGTCCACAAGCTGAGGGACAATGTGGAGCAGTGCTCAATTATTGACATGAGGCTGACAGGTGGCCTGTATCTATGATATTATAATCCAATGCATCTTGCGCCTCGTTGCACGGAATCCAAAATCTTTTTTTCGCGCTGATTCAGACTTTGAAGCCAAGCGTATCAAATTAGAACAGCAAATCAAGCCTAGAATCATGGCTCACTGACTCCCAATGCGAACACAATGCTCCAGACACCACATGCTGTCTGCGTGACCCGGGCGTCTTATACCAGCGGGCTGGCAACCTCCGGCCCGCGGGCCAGATGCTGCCCCTGACCCGATTTTATGACTAACT
This sequence comes from Macrostomum hystrix, assembly GCA_950097015.1. Taxonomy (NCBI): domain Eukaryota; kingdom Metazoa; phylum Platyhelminthes; family Macrostomidae; genus Macrostomum; species Macrostomum hystrix. Next base: position 1,098,383 of record CATNEN010000033.1, read on the forward strand.
CTGCTCCTTCTCATTTCCCCATGCCTCATCTCTACCTGCCTCACCTCTTCGCTGTCTCAACTCTCCCCTGTCTTATCTCTCCCCTGTCTTATCTCTCCCCTGTCTCAACTCTCCCCTGTCTTATCTCTCCCCTGTCTTATCTCTCCCCTGTCTTATCTCTCCCTGTCTTATCTCTCCCCTGTCTTAGCTCTCCCCTGTCTTATCTCTCCCCTGTCTTATCTCTCCCCTGTCTTATCTCTCCCCTGTCTTATCTCTCCCCTGTCTTATCTCTCCCCTGTCTTATCTCTCCCCTGTCTTATCTCTCCCCTGTCTTATCTCTCCCCTGTCTTATCTCTCCCCTGTCTTATCTCTCCCCTGTCTTATCTCTCCCCTGTCTTATCTCTCCCCTGTCTTATCTCTCCCCTGTCTTATCCTCCCCTGTATTATCCTCTCCCCTGTCTTATCTCTCCCCTGTCTTATCTCTCCCCTGTCTTATCTCTCCCCTGTCTTATCTCTCCCCTGTCTTATCTCTCCCCTGTCTTATCCCTCCCCTGTCTTATCCCTCCCCTGTCTTATCTCTCCCCTGTCTTATCTCTCCCCTGTCTTATCTCTCCCCTGTCTTATCTCTCCCCTGTCTTATCTCTCCCCTGTCTTATCTCTCCCCTGTCTTATCTCTCCCCTGTCTTATCTCTCCCCTGTCTTATCTCTCCCCTGTCTTATCTCTTCGCTGTCTCAACTCTCCCCTGTCTTATCTCTCCCCTGTCTTATCTCTCCCCTGTCTTATCTCTCCCCTGTCTTATCTCTCCCCTGTCTTATCTCTCCCCTGTCTTATCTCTCCCCTGTCTTATCTCTCCCCTGTCTTATCCCTCCCCTGTATTATCCCTCCCCTGTCTTATCTCTCCCCTGTCTTATCTCTCCCCTGTCTTATCTCTCCCCTGTCTTATCTCTCCCCTGTCTTATCTCTCCCCTGTCTCAGCTCTCCACATTGATGCGTTTTTGTATTAGCATTTGGGCCCGCGTGGTTTATAATGATGCCTAGCCCTGTCTTATTACCTGGACACAATGAAAGATGGCGTTCGAACTAATATACTTTGTTTCTAAGAATGTAAGGCCAGACAAATCCTCTGAATTATTAAACCTGCCATTGGAATGTCTAGCTTAGGAATCCAAGAGCCCTCAGAGACACCTGGGGCAGTCAGGGGATAATTGGGTCGCTCTGCGCCAGCTATTATCGAGTGCATGGAAACTGACCAGACACAACGCAGCGAGTTTTTGATTGACTGAGATGGCCACTGGCCACCACGCAAACCTGACCTCGGTTTAAGAATTCACTTAAAAATGCGGAGATTTCAGGGTTTGAAAATCTAGCGAGGCGGCGGCTTTCACTCCAAATCAAGAGGCTGTTAAGTATTTTAAGCTTCCTTCGATAAGAAATGCTGACCTGAATCCTGACACGGCCAACAGTCACTTCCTGTGGCTGCAGCCCTTTCACCTTCCTGTTCTTTTCTCATTCTCTAGCGAAAAAAACCTTCTCAACAATGATTTCTTCTCCCTAGTTATTTAATTTTTCAATTTCGGTCAATCAAACTGGAATGTAGACACACCGTTCTCCATATCTTCGTTTTTCTTCTTGAAATCCACAGATCTGCCGTTAATAATGGGCGCGTCTATTTACCTAGAAGCAGAAAGTGAACCTGGGATTCCTTCGCAATGGGTTGTCAATCAAGCCGCAATCAATCTGATGTGGCCGCCGCATGCAATCAAACCAGACAAAGATTAGCAAAGCTGTTGAATAATTATCCGAAGCAAGTGCTCTCAACTATAATCCGATTAAGCACGAGGGATGCACGCAGAGCCTTGACCTCGAGACTCCAGCACGAGGCCGTTGACAGGTCAGCTAAAGCTCCATTAAAACATGACAGAAAGTGTGAAAGCAGGCATTCAGCGAACCGAGTGGTACAAAATGAAGATCCGGCAGCAAAAATTATTCTTTTTGCGGCTCTGTTGGCCAAGATTTTCAATAAAATTCAAACTCATTTCCTTTTTCCTTCTGCCCTCTTTTATTTGCTTTCTCTGGAACCAGATCGCACCAGTTAAACTATCCTTCAGCAGTTTAGAGAATAAAAATGAAACGGAAGTTTCTGTTGCACGAACGACCGAAATCATTAATAATCGCGACCTTTTTTCGCGGCAATTTTTCTTCCACTGTAAAATTTGCCCACGGGGCCGGTGGGAGATATTTTAGGGACAATTTCTGCCGCAAATCTCTTCGGTGGCACACCGGGAGAACGGAAAGACTGACAGCTTTCGGTACGGAGAGACAGACGGACAGGACTACGGGGCATTGTGCCGTAAGAAAATGCAAAAGGAAAATGCTGACATGAAATAGAGCGCAGAAGATGAAAGGAGAATTGCTTAGAAAAAGAACAGGAGTAATGGGGATACAGGAGTGTGGTAGGGATCATCGTTTGGAGGATTAATGAGTGAAAGATAAGATCGTAGATGGCAGATAGAGATAGGAAGATAGACCTAGCGATAACGTGGAATCAAGATTCTTATTAAAGGAGAGGAGAGGAACAGTAAGAGTAAAGAGCTTCGAGGGTGTAGACTTAGGGTTTGTGTGGTAGATGGGGCGGGAATATACTGGTAGATGGAGTCGGTGTAGACGCACCTGTCAGTGGGCAGTCAAAGGGGCTTATATATGCGGTTCGCCGGCAAAGACAAACGCCCAAGAATGGCTGGCCATCCAAGCTAATGTTTATTTATGCCCAGTTGGCTTGCACTGGCTCCAAGCCATTTTTATGAGGACCATCTGAAGTTGACAGAAGCGCGCTGGCCTATCCTACTAGATACATTTTGATTCCAAAGCGCTCTGCCAGGTTTTTTCAAAAGTAAAAATCACATTCTCTGCGTAGCACTTTCGCAATCACTGGCAGCCACCCCGCTGTGACCTTTTAAGCGCTCTCCGGCCGCACCACGCTTGGGTCAGGCTTGGAAAGGCACACAGCTTCCTCTAAACGAGAAAATAGTTTTTTTCTCTAAACCAGCGCATGATAAGGCAGCGAGAAGGGAAAAGAACTTTGGGAAAATTGCTTGCACTGCTTTTGCATCCGTGAAACCACTGCGTGCTCCCCTCCCCGAGGGGTTGCTTCGTCATTTGGCTCGTGGCAGCGGCCTTTTTAACACCTTTCTCTGGTGTAGGATCCAGGGGGCTGTCTCCAAGGGCCACAAGCCGACAGATCCATCTGGTCCAAAGTGGAGACATGGCAGCTGCTTTAGGAAAGGTGGATTTCATGGCCACCGGCTTGTCGCGACTGTTAACAGCCTCCAAAACACGAGCGGCATCCTCAATCATTATTTTGGGGACTAATTTTAGCGGCTACGGCTGACAAAATGAGATCAGCAATTGCATCTTGCCGTTTCCCCAATTTCTTGTCTTTTGGAAGACAAGAACTGCCGACAAGAACAGACAGACAGACAGACAGACACCCAGCACAGCCAGACAGACAGACAGACAGACAGACAGACAGACACCCAGCACAGCCAGACAGACACCCAGCACAGACAGACACCCAGCACAGACAGACACCCAGCACAGACAGACAGACACCCAGCACAGACAGACAGACACCCAGCACAGACAGACAGACACCCAGCACAGACAGACAGACACCCAGCACAGACAGACAGACACCCAGCACAGACAGACAGACACCCAGCACAGACAGACAGACACCCAGCACAGACAGACAGACACCCAGCACAGACAGAGACACCCAGCACAGACAGACAGACAGACAGACAGGCAGACAGACCTGATATGCAGCAGGATGGAGCACGGCTGGCTCCCAAGGAGCAAGAAACCGAAAAAATCTGACTGCCGAAGCCACTGGCTTCCCGCTAATTAAGCCGCAGTTTACTTCGGCACAGATTATCCCATTTCCCACTCTTCTCTCCCTTCCACGCCTACTAGAGGAAAGAGTCGCAATTTCCTTGAGCTGTCTCAAACCCGACTTCCTTCCCCATTGCCTACTCCACCCGTGAGCAGAGGACTCGAAACTCTCCAGCGAGAGGAGTTATCCCAAACCTGCAACCAACGAAGATAACTCGCAAGGTCGGACTGTAGCGCCTTGTAATTAGAACCAGAGCTCACACACACACCCACACCCATACCAACACACACACTTGAATTACATGCCACATACGCATAGAAGAATATTGCTGAATATTGAATAATAGTGTCAAATCAGGGATAACTGACTGATCAGGGATAAATACCTGTGACAAGAAATTTACTGTTAATTGTTTCTAGTTTAGTTTTCTGTGACAAACCCCAAGCCCCGGATCCTTTTTACAAACCAAAGGGTCAAGCCGTGTCTTTCAACTTTCAGCAGAGATCGAGCGTGAGCAGACTCAGACAGCGGACTCACTTCGTATAGCTCAGTCTTTATTACTGTAGTTAAACTACAAAATTGACAGTCTCCTAGGACTCAGTGGGGATCGATAAAAAGGGGTTCAGCTCATACTGGCGGGGGCCTTTCTTTCGTGCACAGCAGCGTCAGCAGCTGATGAGGCGCACTTGCCAGACCAGCCTCTCCACTTGAGCCTGCAGAGTTGAGTTTCTTTTATCTTGAGATCAGCTCTGTGAGGTACAGCCCTATAGCTGACCCAACCGATTCGATAATTTGTAGTCGAGTGGAATGCCTCCATCCTCATCCGGCTCCAAGCTGCAGAGTATTTCACATGCCTCAATCAAGCTTAAGAAGTGGTCAAATGCTTGAGCAAAACATTAACTTCGAAATAAGCTATAATTTAAGGCAAATCTCACGTACAAGCTTTTAACTGATAAAAAAACGTTTTTCTGAAAGAACTGTTTTATAAATTACGGATATCAGTTGTGAAATACAAAACACCAAGGTGGTTGTAGCCTTGTGGTTAGAGCGTCGGACTCACGACTCGAAGGTCGGGGGTTCGACTCCCGACTCCACTGAACAATTTGTGACATTTACGAGCTTAGCAAGACGCTTCAATTAACTCTGAGATGCTTCAGTTCACCCTTATTATATAAATCAAATTTAGAGGTATACCAGTAGACAGCTTCCCGCAGTTGAAGCATTCCAATTGTACATTTAGCAACTATTTAAGTCGATTGATTTTTAAGCTTAATATAAAACAGCTGTCCGAGTTAGATAGCAGTCCCGCTAGCTCATTGTGCCATACAGTGTAACTATTGAGTTCTCAATGTCTTTCGTTTCACTCACCCGCTGAAAGCAAAACCAGGACAAGCAGGAGGGTGGAGCCGCAAGGCACGCACACAGCAGCGCATTCTCTTTGCATTGCTTGACTCAGTTCTGAGTTTTCTGCAGCGAAGACGATAGTCAACAAGCCCTGGGGTTTTTGCTTGCGCTCCCGTTGAAGAAGCAGAGTAGAAGCGCGGAGGTCAGCCAATGATCTATTTGAGCACAATTTATCAATAAGCTGATCTGGGAATACTCAATAACGATGGCAGCAAATGTGATTGATTCTGGTATAAATGATTGCTGTTTGATGCCGCTTTGCTGTGCTCGGATTCGGACAGGGGGGGTAGCAGCAGACACTAAATCGAAATTAAGTGGGAGCGGCTAGCCAATCAGATTTCAGCTGGACTTCAGGCTCGCTAAAAGCCAATGGGGCTGGGCCGAATTCGAGACTTGGCTAACAGAAAAGGCTGGCTGATTCGCTAATGCAAAAGCAGACCTGACCCCAAAATTAGATTTCATGTAGCAGATCTTCAAGAGTTTCAAAGCTATAATCTTCTTGATAACTTTCATTTTTAGACTTGAAAGCAATTTCAATTCACTACATCTCGCTTCAAGTTAGGAATTGCTAATAGAGAACACTGATGGTTAAGTCGAGAACACAACTCTTCCAGAAGCTCGCAACTGATGGCTGGAGCCAAAAATACTCGATTGCCACTTTGATATAAAGCATATATATTTGGAATTTAGCCTAGAGCGCAAACATTATGCTTAGTACGAGCAACTCGTATCGTTGCTAATATTGGCTGAAAATCAAAACGCTGGATGGCAAACAACTTAATTATAACAAGAAGAACTAGAAACTAATAGCTTTTCTAAAGCCTTTGCTAAAAAAGGACCAAAAAAATATCAATATTTTCTGCATGACCAGAAAACAAAAGCTATAGTAGAATCCTCATTTAAGGTCCACGCAAAGGCGCCATGCTTGAAGGTAACTAGTAGAACATAATCACTTAGGATCGATTGTGGGTGCTAAGAATAGTCACACAAAAACTTCCTGTGTCAAGGTCACTGATTGAAATAACTATACGTCAACTATATTTGCTTCTTTATATAGTCACGCGAAGAGTTCGTGTCTCAAGGTCACTGATTAGAAATAACTATACGTCAACTATATTTGCTTCTTTATATAGTCACGCGAAGAGTTCGTGTCTCAAGGTCACTGATTGAAATAACTATACGTCAACTATATTTGCTTCTTTATACAGTCACGCGAAGAGTTCGTGTCTCAAGGTCACTGATTTGAAACGTGACAAGACTAACAATATGGACTTCTATAAGTACCTTTAAAAATATACCGTACGTATTCAATCAAAGCCTTTGCCTCAAAGGCTTGCTAATTGCGATCTTGACCACTACAATAGCTTCGTGAAGTTAAGTTCGAATTTCACGCGAAGACTTCGTGTCTAGCTCGCAAGGTCATGCGGAAAATGGTGGCAGGTCGAATAGCTCCGGTTGGAATTCTTCTAGCGAGCGCAGTATGAAAACATTTTGATTGCCGGCGTGAATGGAGGTGTCGGCGCGCGGGTCAGGACACCAGACAACCTGCACTATGGAGAGCAGTTGGGCCGCATTTAATATATGTGAGCGAATAAGCCTTACTACTGGTCATTACCAGTAGTATATTAAACATTGAATACTAAAAATGTATTTAACAAAAAATGCAAACACGCCTTCATGCCAGCTGCCAGCGCCGCTTCAACTCCGTTCAGAGCGTCCTCGAAGACCAGCACCCGTGCCGGGTCAGCTGGCGCAGGCTTGAAGCGGGCAGCAGCCACCTGGAAGCAGTCTGGCGCCGGCTTGCCGCGCTTCACATCAGGGTCGCTGCCGGCCAGCACCCAATGTTTGAAATGGCGCAGCAGGTCAGGTCGGCCGGACATTTTTGCGTCGAATCCGGTCTGATCCGATCCCGTGGCGATGCACATTGGCAACCCATGCTGCCAAAGGTGCTCCAGGAGGCGACTGACTCCTGCAAATGGCAGTGACCCACTAATGATCCTTGGAGTGACCAAAAATGAGGCTTGGAATGACTCACTAATGAGCCTTAAGGTGACCCACTAATGAGTCTTGGAGTGACCGGATAATGAGCCTTTAGGTGACCCACTAATGAGTCTTGGAGTGACCGGATGATGAGGCTTGGGTTGACCCACTAATGAGTCTTGGAGTGACCGGATAATGAGGCTTGGGTTGACCCACTAATGAGTCTTGGAGTGACCGGATGATGAGGCTTGGGTTGACCCACTAATGAGTCTTGGAGTGACCGGATGATGAGGCTTGGGTTGACCCACTAATGAGTCTTGGAGTGACCGGATGATGGGGCTTGGGTTGACCCACTAATGAGTCTTGGAGTGACCGGATGATGGGGCTTGGGGTGACCCACTAATGAGTCTTGGAGTGACTCACTAATGAGCCTTTAGGTGACCCACTAATGAGGCTTGGAGTGACCCGGTGATGAGGCTTGGGGTGACACACTAATGAGGCTTGGGGTGACACACTAATGAGGCTTGGAGTGACCCACTAATGAGGTTTGGAGTGACCCGATGATAAGGCTTGGGGTGACCCGATGATGATGCTTGGGGTGACGCACTAATGAGGCTTGGGGTGACCCACAAATGAGGCTTGGAGTGACCCAATGATGATGCTTGGGGTGACCCAAGTTAATGATGCTTGGAGTGATCCACTAATCAAGAATATGGTGGTAGATTCACTAAGGAGTGTGGCAGATTATTAGAAGAAAACTTACCAGGCATTATTTTGCTCTTAGGGAACTCTGTTAGTATGAGCTTATTGATCATCTCATGATGCTGATCAATTGTTATAGGCAAGTCAAGAAGATCTAAAATATGTTTTAAAGGGTTTAAATGTTTTCTAGCTAAAAGTAAATAGGCAGCTAACTTATGTAGTTCATTTTCATTTTCATTTCATAGTTAATTTTCACTTACCAATTATGACTTTAGCTGACTCATTGGGAGGCTTGCCCATCTGCTTCTGCTTAATTTCCCATGTAAATTGCTTGCCAAATCGAGCACAGAAAATATTATAGCAGTCTGTATATACAGATTCTGTATCTAAAATTTGATATATAAGCTATTCAATAAACAATAAAATTATCATTAAATTCATGTTACAAAATTTCTAGAAAAATTAGGATAGCTGCTTAAAGCTAGGTTGCTATGTTCTTATTTCAGATAATTAAATTGTTTTATTAGCCAAAACTAAATTCCAATGCATTTCAGAGCTTTTATTGTTGTAAACATTGAAACACAAAACTTTAAAAGGTGCAAAGATTTCTTTAATTTGAATTTATCCAGTAAGTATTGTCATATTAGGCTCAAATAAGGAAATCTAAAACCAAGAGAATAATGAGCTGTATAATTCTTGCTTCTGACAACAAATAAAAAACATGATAATCAATATCATTTATACTCTATAGTATTATTTAAAGATTGTAATTTAGAAGTAGGACAGCCTTGCCCTTTGGAAACTTCAGAATAAAATAAATATACACATACCAAGCCCAATATTCAACACCAGAGCATACCTATTAAGAGACCATCCATATCGAAAATGATGTGAGTAATTTTTCTAGAGCTTTCATTGTTACTTGTCACCTGCATCGAAATCACTGATTTAAAACCAGGCTATAATAGTTCAGGTTTTGATTTTGAATATATTTATAAGTAAAGACTGACAAAGTGAAGTATATTTCAATGTTAAATTACGAATTGACGTTTAAAGATTCGTTAGTATGCTTTTTGTTAGGCTGCAACACGCTTCAATGCAGTACAAATGTCTAACTAAGTTTATTATATACTCTCGCTCGCTAAATTAAAGTTGAATATTTAAAAGATACCGTTTATCGTTTCTAGTAATGATGCCACTTTAAACTTTCCTCTTAGATTTCAAGCGAAAGTCTATAGAAACCAGGTCCAGTGTTAGACGAAAATTAAAACACCAAACAACAATTTTATTACAGCAATGGCAGAATTTAACGAAAAAAATAGTGACAGTTCATAATTTTTAATGAAACAATTGCCTAAGCCGGACACGCCGCGATTGTAAATTCTAGGTCCAACTAACATTAAAACTTGACCTCATACTGTAACTTAACGTAACTTAACTTAACTTATGAAATATTTTATATAAATGAAACTGCTTAATAATTAAAAATTTATCAATTCAGTTTTTATGCCTGTGGAAAAATATCCTATAATTCTGTCGCTTCCATAGAAATTCTAAATGACTGACATGCGCGAAACGTGGCAAAGTCGTATACTTATGCAGCGTGCAACTTGATCAACTTAGGCAAAATAGAGTTCCGAATTGCTTCCTCATATACTCTGATAATTATAAGTCCAAGGTGATCGCACTTTGAAATTCATACAAAGCTACGGCAAGCTTCGGGGCCGGTTTTAACTGGCTCTGTAATCGTGTTTAGCCGCCTGGGCCGACCCTCCGCCTGTCTGTTCGTGCGCTCGCGCGTGTGCATCCCTGCCGCAAGGTGGGGTGCTGGGTGCCGGCCGACAGGTGGGGTTGTTTGGTTGGGGGGTGGCGGCGTCGGCCCCGCTTTTATTTGTGCGCTCACGCTCTCTCGTGCGTGCTGCGTGAGCGCTCTGGCTCGTAAAATTTTTTTCTGTATTGCTTTTATTCCGTTGCTTCGTGACTTCCTTTTTAATCCTTCCTTCGTGACGCCTCAAATCCTAAAATATATTCGCTATCGCAGGACTCGTTCGTCCGCTGCCTTTGTCGCCACGCCTGTGCCTTCCCTCTTGCTGCTTTTGGCCCTGTTGGCTAATGCAACCAAAGACAACTAGCACAAGGCACATTTAAAAATGAATTTAGAAGTGAGAACTCAGTTCAGGTTACAGTTGACCTAGGTGTAAAAAAATGGATACGCTCGTAGTACCCTGCAGCATTAGCTCGGGTAGAAATTTTGGTTGTTGTTTTCCGCCCCAGCTAGCTATAGTACGTCAATTGACTGAGCAGCGAGGTGCGATTTCTGCACTGGCTGCCAATTAAAACAAAAAATACTTCGAGATGTCAACGAAAATCCATCACGCCAGAATGGCTCTGATTGGCAAGGTGTGCACGAAGCAAACAAACTCTAGAACTGACTGCAAGTAAAACTGTATACAAGTTGCAAGCAAGTGTTTCAGCTGTGACGTGATATTTAACTGACAATTCTCAATATTACGCGTTGAAGTTGAAGTGGGATTTAACGAATCTATTACCATAGACAAAATTTACGAGTAAATCCGCCCGACTTCCTCACTAGCAGTGTACACTATCACTGTAATCCCCTATCCCCTGGGGGAAAATTATGTGGCATAAAATATTTTTTAATTCCAAATCTTCTTATAAACTCAAAAAGGCTTTGGTTGTACGTATCAGTTCTTGTAACAGAACTGCGCATCCACACACACAAGAAAAGGGCGATTCCAGTAGGTTTGTCATGCCTGAATGCAAAAGCTAGCAAAGCATCCTTCAAAACGTTTTATTCAAAGATCCAATGCTCTGCCATGCGAAAAGATGAAATATACGTGAAAGTGCGACTTACTTTTGTTGTGCTGGTCCTATATTTATGCTGCTGTGGAGTCTTGCCACAGGGAAGGAGCAGGTCTTCTTTAAGACTCACATGGCCATGAGAGCAGTTGCTTGAGTGGTCTCACAGAGACCCTGCCCCCACCCGCAAAAGAAAGACAATTGGGATCGCAACTACTGCAGTGCTTGCCTGTGAGCTTCTGCAGTTGCATCTGAGTCTCCTACAGCAGGGCATCCTTGGAGCAAAACTGTTGACAATTGAGAAGTCATGAAACACTGTCAGGAAAATAGTTTGGCATTATTTTGAATAGTCTTATATCTTTTCTAAGCATTCTCAAGGGCCAGAACTGCAGGAATTCCAGAATTCCATAAAGAGCTATGCTAGTATTATTATTCTGCTATCGAACAGTACCTGCCACTTTCTTTATCAATTTATTTCTATTTGGAACATAAACGGACCAATCGCATCTGAAGAGAATACGAATTTCGTTCTCTACCTCGACTCTACATTTTGGACATGTTCTGTTTTCATAGGCGATTTTTGGTCTTACAGTGCGCAATGTCTCACAGGCTCACTGGTTTCCTAGACGAAATCGGGACATTGTGCGCCTTTGTTCTGGGTTAGAGATTAGTATTAAATTAGTATTAAGATAGTAATAACCCACGTATAAACGGATTGGAAATATATTCTAGAATTCTAGGACTCTTTCTTTCTAATATAGAACCTGAACTCATGGATCATAAAATAACAGCGCGAGTCATATACTTTAAGTGCCATTGCTATAGGGTATTTGGATGTGTCATATAGATGAATAGATCAATGTGACGCAGCTTCTCCAAGCACCGTGAGCATCGATCTTTGCAAGGCTGAGCCTCTCGACTTATTTGCAACTCAAAATGTGCCAGTGCGATATGAAAATACTTTGAATTGAGCCACCGTTCTTCACAAAGATCCTATTGTTCAGCTAGCTTATCAGAATTCAAACTGATGTTGCAAAACCATCAGAAAGATGAAAGACGCCCACTGGCTTTACTGAGATTCTCAGGCGCCACTCTGCATAGGCATTGTTAATCTCTTCTTTGACTGCAGGCAACCGGCATCGTTCCACCCTTCCCCAGCCCAAAGCCTTCTCTCTATGTCGGCCACGCTTCACTAATAGACAATGAGCTGCTGTGTTTAGAAGGGTTTTGTTTCAGCATTTGCCTGTTTCCATGGCAACCGATACGGTGGAGCGTGGCCTCGCCTCGCTGAAAATTTCTCAATCCAGTGGCGAAGCAGTTGGCTCCAAGTACACGATCTGCAGCCAATTGCAGCTGTAGATTTTGAGAGAAAGTCTCCTTATAGTGAGCTGACCGAGAGCATTTCCCCAACCACCTGTCCCGTAGAAGCCCCCCCATTCCTTGGCTTTCTGTTCCAGACCAAACGTTCAGAGACAGCAACCAGACAGCCGGCGCAATGTGGCAGCTTTTGCTTTCACTAGTTGCCCTACTTCTACTTCACAATGCTGACATTGCGAACGGCACGCAGTGCAACTCGTCCGTGCATTGTCCGGGGAATTCCGATGCCTGTTATAAGTTTGTTTTTCAGCAATCATTGCCGCTGTGCTCTCCTGCGACGAACGCTTGCGGCAGTGCACTTAGTAAGACTGGTCTAGAGCTTCTGCGGTCGAATCCTAGCCTTGTACCGAGCAGGTAAGAAGACAAGCAGTGGCTGAACTGTGCTCCATAAAATTTGAGTATTATGGATGTCTTATGTTCTTTTGAAAAGCTTTGTCTGCTGTCGGTGTTGTGTATTTAACAGTGTTTGAAGGTTGTGGCAAGTACAGAGGTTCTGCGACCCCACGCTCTATATTTATATTAAGCTGCATGCATGCGGTGTTACACACGGCGGGGCCTCTCGTTGGCGTTACAAATCAATGGACAACAAATGAACTAATAGATCACGTGGCCCACAACACCCTTCCCTACATGGGATTCCCGATCGCAATCACATGTCAACTAATTCACTTCAGTCAGTGTTAGTCTGTCACGTCGGGTACCGAATAGGTGCTTGGCGCACGCGGTTCGACCTCCGTGGGCGCGCCGCAGGCGGTCCCTTGATTGGGCCGTCATCGCGCTCTGCCGACGGCTCCATCAGGTTGTCTGTGCTTAACCCGCCGTCGCTGAAGTCAGTGATCGAAGTCGACTCGTTGCTGTCAGGGGCCAGCGCGCAGCGGCGTTGCAGACAGAGCAGAGTGGCATCTTATTGTTTAAATCGCGACTGTGCTCACAACCCCAACAGCCAGCACATGAAACAAAACGATAGCCTCAAACCTGCGCAATTTCAGAGGCATAAAATACTTCGCCGGCGCTGTATCCAACGCATCAGTGTTTCCCAGTGACATGACCCCCGTCTGCTGGAATCGGAACAGCTCGGTAAAAGCGTCCATTGTGCCAGTCATCAGCATCAGCATCAGCAGTCTTCAGTTTGTAAGCGTGAGCTGGTCACTTGGAGTCCCGCGATTCCAACTAGTTAATAAAACTGCGTTGCTAAGAGCAGTCTGCCAGATTCAAACCGGCTTGAACTCCAGCGATGCAGAAGGTAAGCCAAAGTGAGATAGATTCGCTAATAATTTCTCAATTCTCAGGTAGAATAGCATCAGAGAAATATCATCCAAAAACATAATAACATGCAGCAACATGCTACAGCGAAATCGGCAAGTGCTTCTTTCTGTCCAGCAATGCGCTGGCGTACTTTGATCACGACAATGGAGCCTGCGGTGGCGCTCCAATGGCCACGATTGCAACGGCGAGAAACTCCACCGAGGAGGCCCAACTTTTGTGAGCGTTGCGAACTCGGGATTGACAAGGCCACCAGGGTGACGGGTTGATGAGTTCCGATTGAGATACTGACAAGGCCACCAGGGTGACGGGTTGATGAGTTCCGATTCAGATACTGATAAGGCCACCAGGGTGACGGGTTGAAATAAAATGCTGTACACAGCCTTTAGAAGCTTATAGCTTTTAACACAGCCTGTGCCAGTGGCTGCACAACGGGGTTGGTGTCCAGTCTTTCTGTCAGATTAAGTAATTCGCAAATTCGAAACGAATAAGGTAGTGATGTGTCCAGTTCAGGTGACTGATGCCACTTATGCAGACTTTCGTACATGACCATTTTAGCGACTATCTGAGCTACAAGCTGTCTTCATCTTCGGACAGCTTCTACATCGATGCGACCATCTGCTCACAACCGTACCAGTTCCCCAACGGCGAAGTGCTCGACATGAGAGAGCAGTGGACCGCACTGTCAGTGCGCAATCAGTCGGAGCCAGCGTGCGCTTTCATCAGCGATGGCGGCACGATCGGCTGGCAGCAGTGCCAGGGCTGGCTGCCCCAGACTGAACAAGTCTGCCAGCAGACATTCGGTTGGTTCAGCGCCACCATTTCACTACTAGTAGATTGGCGTCATGTTTCATTTCTATGTACAATCGTAGTAGAAATCGGTTCCTTATACACCCATCAACAGCTGTCGTAGCCAACAGCACTACGTGCCGCGGTAGCTACTGCGCCAACTTCTGGATGGTTGGCGGTGGGGCCGACTACGCCACCGCCCAGAATCGTTGCAGAGGTGGCGGCAGCCTGCCGCAGAAGGCCGGCCTACTGGAGCTGTTGTCAGAGGCTGACATTCTGCCGCCTGAGGTGGTGCCGCAGACGACAGCGCAGACTCGGTGGGTTGAATTTCAGGCTTTAATAACGAGAAAATCGTCGAAGTGGTTTCAAAGTGGCTCTGGTACTAGACTTGTTGGTGACGAAAATCCCTTTAGTCTAGCATTAACAGTAGAAAGACCACACCATTTCCGCCAGGGTGGTATTTCAAATACCCACTGCCTATTTCACTATAGCTCCCAATTCGAATGACCGATTTTTGTGAAACTCCAACACATGGATCAAAATTTTCCGCCCTTTACGATGAAATTACTTTTAAAGTCGTCCGAAGTCAGCATCGTCGAGATATTCAAGGATTCTTGCTGAAGACCCTGGTGACAAGGACAAGTAACGTAGCTCTGTGTGAACCTCTATGGATCCATTTTGGCAAAAGTATAATACTTGAAGTATCACGACGATGTCGATGCTTTGTGTTTCTGAAAAAGTTGATTCATCGGATAGAATGAAAATTCTATCGCCATTTTCATGGCGATTGGTTGAATATTTCGGAAGATACAGAAACATGTGGTTCTTGATATACTCCCCTGTTCTTTCTAAATTTAACAGGCAAAGTGACAAGGGGAAAACTGCTTACCTCATAAACATTTTTATGCGTCGGAACAGAGCAATCAGAATTTCTGCTGTCAAGAATCAAGTCACCATCTCACCAGAACGTCGTGGTTTTAAATGATTCTTTCTGAAGGTCCTTATTTTCCCACATCTTTGCTAAGGGTTTAAAGTTCAATTGGGTTCAAAATAAAATATAATTGTAGGAGGGCTGCGGGCAATGGCACATCATTTGGTGACTCTAGATCCGCAGCCGTCGAGGAGGCAATTCTGCCCATTTCGCTGACTCCTGAGGACACACGCACACAGATACTTTACGCAGGCATACGCTCACACAGGTTGTACATCTGCCCTGACTCTCCCACTGACCCCCTAGCTTGTTAATCTCACGTGTCTGCATGAACTCAGTATTCGATGACTACTTGGCCGAGCTTCTGAACCTTCAACGAGTGGCACTGTGGAGTGGCTCTGTTCAAGCGCGGCAGAAAACATTGTATCTGGGGGATATCCCTTGGTTCTTCAGTAAGCATAATACACTTAAATCCGAAATTTCAGACGCTTCGTTTTGGGCATCCTCAAAGAGACAACTAATGAAGGCAGGAAGTTTTACTTCAACGATAGCACCGCCTCGTTGGTGCCGAATGTCACATTCAATGAAGGCGATGCCAATGTCACCAGTCGACACTGTGTTTATTATAACTACTCAGCACTCACCTTTGTAGCTGTTGACTGCAGCCTAAGCTTTTACGGCTGTGTGGTTTGCTATAACTCGACTAGCAATACAATTGCTTCTGCGCATGTTAGCACGATGAGTTTCAATGAAGCCCAAAGGCATTGCCAAAGTACCGCGGGTCACAAGCTTATTGACTCGAGTTTCTTCCGAGCAATGGCTTGCCCAGATGCTGCCGTGGCCTGGGTGAACGCCTACGAATATCAGCCCTGGCGCTGGGCTGACGGCACCTTCTTGTACAATTCGTCCACGACGACCGATCCAGTAGCCAATCAGCTGGCTGACACGCTAATCAGACAGCCTGCTGTGTTGTACAACAAGAGCCAATGCTTCTACCTGACGTTGGCCTCCGATGCGGCGATGAATCTGGAAGTTTCGGACTGTACTCCCAAAGCGGACATTGTGTGCCAGTACAGTGAGTACTACTACAGTATGCTGCAAAAAATATGCACATTTTAACTCTCAGCCTCAATAATTGTTGTCGACTATCTTTAATGTTTCCTGTCTACCACATTCCATTCTTGCTGTCTACTTCCAAATAGATGCGTCTACCTCTTAACCTTCCTTGTCTACCTTATACATAACCCGCTGCAGATAGGACGGTCTGTGGCCAACCTCCAGCCTTCAGCCTGGGCTACATGAGCGGCATGGTGACGCTGAACTCCAGCGACCTCAGCTACAATGTCGACCTGCTGAATGCCAGCTGCACAATCAACGCTAATCAGGCTTTCTCACCGAATTCGGCCGGCTTCTACGACTGCAACAGATTGAACGCCAGCTTCCTGGGCAACGATACCACATTGATGGAAAGCCGCTGCATTCTGGGGACCAACGGTCTGGCCTGGTCGACAATCTCCAACGCAGAGCTGTGCCGCAGCCATCAGTGCAACGCCAGCCAGGTTGTGGACTTTAACTACTCCAACAATCTGGCTTACTTGAACGTGTCTCTGGGCTCGCAGCTCGTGAGCTCTGCGGCACCGCTCGTTGTCAATTCCAGCCGCTTGCTGCTTAGCTGCAAGCCAGGCGCCCTGCTAACCAAAAGCGACGATTCCCTGGAGCCTGGAAGCGCCATCGGAAACGAGTTCACCTGCCAGGAGTCCGAATGGATTTACTCCATAGCCACCTTTGTGAACGCCACTCTAGTCCAGGTGTGCGACAAAAAATCTGACGGGCGAACCAAGTTGCTGCAGTGCGAACCGATCAGGTGCAATACCTCCGACTTCAAAAGCTTATCGATTGTTGGAAAGCCCATCGTGAGGACGTACCTGAACCAGGACGAAAGCATCGATATAACATGCATGAAGGCAGTGGCCACCAATCGCACCAACGTCAATCCGACCCTAAACATCCGATGCAAACTCTGGGCTGACTACAGCTACCAGTATGAGATTTATAACACATTCAATATATCCACCTTGGTGTCCGTGAGCAACGCGAGCCTGCTGTCCGAGAAGATGAGCGCCGTCTGCAGTGCCACCGAGTTCGTCCTGTGTCCAAGAAACGAGACCTGGCTGAACACCTCAGGATTGGAAATTGTGGCTTATGAGCCTTCCCAATGGGCCAGTAGCATTGATTCCTTCTTATACATGGCGCCCAATGACAGTCTCAAAGTGCGCTGCCAGCTGCCGAGTACGTCGGGCTACTTCCAGACCAGTCTGCAACAGACTAGCCGGCTTCGCTGCCCAATGTCCGCGTTGAAAGATCAGCTCGTCTGGGACGGGCCGGCTTTGGACTGCAGCCGCACCGCTTGTCAATCCGTCAATAACGAACTGCCGCAATTCTCGATCGCCACGAGAATCAAGGTGAACTTGTCCGATGAGTGGCTGCCTTTCTTCAACGCAAGTTTCTACGCGCCCGGAAGCCAAGTGCTGGTGAACTGCACTTTTATCGAGCAGGTGTCAGAGATTTTGAATTGCAATGACACTGGTGCATGGGTGCCGTTTCATTGTAGCTCAAACGGAGGCGGCAACTTCAGCTTATGCTTCGGACAGCACATTAATTGCACGACGGTCGTGCCGTACACGCCTTGCCCACGAAATGGGTCCTGGTTGAACGATTCGAGTCTAGAAATCCTGGAGACGATCGACTCGCAGTGGTCCGGCGGCTTCGACAGTCAGTACTACCTGGCGCCGAACGCCAGCCTTCGAGTCCGCTGCCGGCTGCCAAGAACAGGCGGCCACTTCACGGCTGGCTTAAACCTTACTGGCAAGCTTCGGTGTCCCCTGAGCATCGCGGGCAATAATCAGCTGGTTTGGGATGAGCCGGGGCTACAATGTGCCTTTAGTGTCTGCCAGACAGTTTTCGACGAGTTGCCGCCTCTATCCATTGCCACTGGAATTAAGGTGAACCAATCTGAGCAATGGCTGCCTTTCTTCAATTCAAGCACCTACCCACCTGGAAGCCAGGTGTTAGTCAACTGTACCACATACGAGCAGGTATCTGAGATCATATACTGCAATGATACCGGCACTTGGGTACCGGTGCAGTGCAGCAGGGATGATAGTGGAAACAAGACCTTCTGCATTGGGCAGCACATCAACTGTCTAGTCACAACAACTGCACCGATAGAGTACGCGCCGTGCCCAAGGAATGAGTCCTGGCTTAATGAAACGGGCTTAGAAATCCTGGAGGTGATCGAGTCGCAGTGGTCGGGAGGCTTCGACAATGCCCAGTTTTTAGCGCCGAACGCCAGTCTGAGAGTTCGCTGCCGCTGGCCCAGGACCGCTGGCCGCTACCCAGCCAGCCTCGAGCTGACCGGGACACTCCGCTGTCCTATGAGAACTGCTAGGAGCGAACTCGCCTGGGACGAACCTGCACTGAACTGCGCTTACAGAGTGTGCCCGCCCGTGTTCGACATGTTTCCGCCGCTGTCCGTTGCTACTGGAATTCGGGTGAACCAGTCTGACGTGTGGCTGCCGTACTACAATGCCAGCTTCTATCCTAGTGGAAGCCAGGTGCTAATCAACTGCACCACCTACGAACTGATCTCCGAGATCCTGTACTGCAATGACTCAGGTTCGTGGGTCCCTGTCCAGTATAACACG
This sequence comes from Macrostomum hystrix, assembly GCA_950097015.1. NCBI lineage: Eukaryota > Metazoa > Platyhelminthes > Macrostomidae > Macrostomum > Macrostomum hystrix. The sequence goes on from CATNEN010000033.1 coordinate 1,117,225, forward strand.
GACAGCACGGGCAGCATCAGCATCTGCATCGGGGAGCACATCAGCTGCTTCGAGACGACTCAACCGCCTACCACCACGCCTGCCCCTCCCGAGACTGTTCTCAGTACACTAATCACCGAGGTGCAAATTACCACAAATGGAGTGATCAGCACCGATAAAACCACGGTTACCGAGACTCAGAACACTGTCACTGTAGAGATGGTCAGCACCACGGGGAGCTATCAGACGTCTCGGTTCCTGATGACGACGACAACCGTGTCAATATCGACGGTCTCCACCACAGAAGGTGTCACGCAGTCAGCCGAATCGACCCTGCCTTCACTTTCAAACAGCTCAGAAATTAACCTCGGTTCCGTGTCATTGGAGAATACGCCATCGCCTGCGCCATTGTTAAACACTTCAGGGCCCAGCATCGATGTGGCATCCTCAGCAAGCTTGCCATCGCCTGCGCCATTGTCTAACACTTCAGAGCCCAGCATCGATGTGGCATCCTCAGCAAGCTTGCCATCGCCTGCGCCATTGTCAAACACTTCAGGGCCCAGCATCGATGAGGCATCCTCAGCAAGCTTGCCGCCATTGATAAACGTGTCTGTGCCAGGATTGGGTGAGCTAATCAGAACAAGTTTCAAAACAATTACTTTTATCTAAATAACGCCTCGTTACCAGAAATTTTCCGGAGATTTTCAGTCGCTGCTCACATGAAGGCACCTCCATTGGGAATATAGTTTTCGTAAGTAATTAACTTGATATTTTATTTTACTATTTTTTCGATCGTAATTTTTTATTGTATTGACGCTTTGAAGTCAGACATTTCCTATCGGTAAGTAAAAGCAGGTAAATAATACATAGTTTTTTCGATACACCAAAATGATCAAAACCCTAAATATCTAATATGTGTTGCTTGATCGGTATTTCAGTCATAATATGACTAAAGTACACATTTAATCAATGAAATATAGCAATTATAATGTAGCGTATTTTCTAATTCACAGCATTATTTTTGTTGTTAATTGCATTATTATTTATCGTTTAGAAATAAAATAGAAATATAATTTAGAGTTTCTTCAGGAAATTTACCTAAAAAGCGTAAACTTAATATTCGCTGTTTTTCTAGAAAATTCTGTTTAGTACCATTCTTTTTATCAAATATAGTTTTAAGTAGTTTAAAAAATGATTAATAATGTGCTCCATATATGCAGTTTAATTTATTTTGCATGAAATTATCATCATCTAGATTGCTTTGTTATACCGTTCGCATTTTCTTAGAATTTCCTCTTATTACGCAATGTGTAAATGCACGCTACCACATGCCTAAACTTTTCAACGTTTTACTCAATCAATCGATGGACTTCCTCAACCAATAAAATAACCACCGAGTTCGCTCAATTCCTTTAAACTAAAAGTCTTTACAATAATACAAACCCACGCATGCGGTGGCCTACGACTGAGCTATAAATTGATAGAATGAGGATGTATAACTAATAATTGTTGTTTGGCTTCTTAATTTGATAATATTTATGCTCGTATTTCCTAAATTGGCTAGCTTTTGTCTGATTGATGATATTAAAAAACATTTAAGCCTGCTTATTAAAGATTAAGTCCATAGCAACAAGATTGTGTAAATAAACGAAATAAAACATTTTTGTGGTTGTGTACTTTGAATATTAGAGATTAGGCAATAGCTATAGTACTCATCTGAGTGCAATAAAAGGCAGTATAGCATTTTACTTCCAATAATGAGCCTTAATTGTTACCAAGGCACATAAAAAAACTTCTACAAGCCGTTGTCTGTCATGCATCCAGTCATTGAGTTGTCAGTCATGCATCCAGTCATTGAGTTGTCAGTCATGCATCCAGTCATTGAGTTGTCAATCATGCATCCAGCAGTCATTGAGTTGTCAATCATGCATCCAGTCATTGAGTTGTCAGTCATGCATCCAGTCATTGAGTTGTCAGTCATGCATCCAGTCATTGAGTTGTCAGTCATGCATCCAGTCATTGAGTTGTCAATCATGCATCCAGTCATTGAGTTGTCAATCATGCATCCAGTCATTGAGTTGTCAGTCATGCATCCAGTCATTGAGTTGTCAATCATGCATCCAGTCATTGAGTTGTCAATCATGCATCCAGTCATTGAGTTGTCAATCATGCATCCAGCAGTCATTGAGTTGTCAATCATGCATCCAGTCATTGAGTTGTCAGTCATGCATCCAGTCATTGAGTTGTCAGTCATGCATCCATGTCAAATGTAGAGGGCAAGCCAACTGATTCATTAGAAGTGTAAGCTATAAATGTTATGTGGTGAGATATAAGGCCACAATTAGTGTCGCTAATCTAAGCAATAAACATAGATTGTACGAGTACATGGGTAAAAATGACAATAAAATGATTAAAAGTCTTCTATTGTGGAAAAGACACTGAACTCAGAATATTTTGGCCAAAACAAAAGTCAACAAATCAAAAAGCTATCAGAAAGCAGGCAGGCCTCGTGAGAAGCTATTGAAGAGATCAACTTTGAGTGGGGCTACAAGTAGATAAAATACCTGACCAAATTTGTTAAATCATATGTTGTTTTAAACTCACTAGTATGAGTAGTCTGTTTCAGTAGCTTTTTCCAGTAGCTTAGCTGGCGCAAACGAGCTGCTACCTTTTAATTCATAGATCACTCAGTCTGTGTAACGCTACAATCATTGTGTCACTCTGTACGTCACTCTGTATGTCACTCTGTACGTCACTCTATACGTCACTCTGTACGTCACTCTGTATCTCACTCTGTACGTCACTCTATATGTCACTCTGTACGTCACTCTGTACGTAACTCTGTACGGCACTCTGTATGTCTCTCTATACGTCACTCTGTACGTCACTCTGTACGTCACTCTGTATCTCACTCTGTATGTCTCTCTATACGTCACTCTTACTCTGTATCTCGCTTTATATGACTACTGAAACACCTCTGTTTTTAGGCACAAGATGTGAAGTCAGCAAAGATTAGTAAAAATGATGAAACATCGGGGATCAAGGTCACCCCAGACTAAACTGCCTTCAAAGCAGACTGCAGGCTCGGCTCCTCTGGCTTGGCCCAGCCGGCGCGCTGAATGGACGCTTCTTAACACCGCCCAGCCCTTCGCTGGCGTCGCCGACGTGTCGACGAGTCGCAGCCGCGGCTACAGCAGCAGCAGCCGCCGCGGACGAAGCGGCTGAATTAGCCGGCTCCGGCGACTCGGCAGCTTCATCAATGCGGCCCAGTGTGACAGTCAGGCGGCGTTTCAGGGCCGCCGCAGTCTCAGCCGCCGCCTCGGCCGCCTCCTCAGCCGCGGATTCGGCAGCCACCGACGTGGCGGCGCCGCTGCCAACAACGGCGATGACCTGCGCCAGCAGCTCCTCCTCTTGATCATCGTCAACATGAACAGCTTCAGGGGCAGCGGCTGCCGCTGCGGTTTCGGCCAGCACGACAGTCCTTGGCTGGCTCTGGTGCTCCGGGCATAGCCAGAGAATCTTGCCAGACGGCAGGTGGCATCGGCGAAGTCCGCTGGCGATGCTCGGATCGCGACGGCGCAGATACTCGCGCAAGGCGGCGTGCAGCTGGCGAAGATCGACCTCGGGACCGGCCCGCTCCGCCCCCGAGCGCAGGTGGTCGAGGAGGCGACCGCCGGCCAGCGGGTCGGCCGCGGTATCCAGGCCGCTGCGCCGGCTGTGTCGAATGACGAGCATCAGGCGAAGCAGCAGCGGCGCCAGGCCCGCCAGCAGCTGCAGTGCGGCGTCGCGGCCGAGTCTGATTGGCAGGCCGGCGCCGGGGGCCGCGTGCCAGCCGCCCTCATGCTCGCACAGCAGGCGGAAGCGGTACAGGAAGCTGCTGGGCCCTTCGTCTTCTGGAAGAGGAAGATCGACATCGGGGGCGTCTTCAGCGAACGGCATCGTGCCGTCATCCGGGGTGCCCGCTCTGCTGGTCTGAAAGTGGAATGTTAGATGGGGGGTAGAATGTTCGAAGGGTGGAATGAAAAATTCTAATAATTGCATGAGGGCTGCAGGCAATGGCATCCATCATTTGGTGGAGCTGCAGCCAGCAGGAGGCAATTCTGTTCATTTCGCTGACTCCTGAGCACACAGATACTTTACGCAGGCACACGCTCACACAGGTGCGTACATCTGCCCTGACTTTCTCATCGTCAGGCAGTGTACACTTCACTGTGCCTTGGAGGTCGGCCCTCAAGGGCGTAAATTGCACGACAAGCCCAAAAGATTTCCCTGCGCGGCTGCGTCCCAAATGATTGTGGCCTCGCCTCGGAATCGAGCTCAGGGACCTTGGTGCGAGAGGCGAACGCTCTGCCACTCACCCCCTGGTAAAAGGGTAGAACGGCAGAACGGTGGAATCACAGAAAGGTGGAATGGCAGAGGAGAAAGGAGCTTCAGTCAGACGAGCACCCACAACTGAGGTCACTCACCGAGTCCGCATAGATGTCGGGCACGATGAGGCAGGGAAACTGCTCGGCCGGGTCCAGAAAGCCCGCGTACTGCCTGTAGACCTTGCGCTGCGCCAGCTCGATCAGCTCCTGCCAGTTGGACAGTTCTTATCATCTTACTATGAGTAGGATATTTGCTAGGAATACTTATATCATTTAAATTGCGTGTGATACTGGAGATTGATTAGAATGACTTAAAAGAGATTGATTAAAATCTCCATGAGATAGATCTGTGTGACCTTCAAAAGATTTATCAGTGTGATCTCCAAGAGATTGATCAGTGTGATCTCCAAGAGATTGATCAGTGGATCATTACCTGGAACATGGCTCCCCCAGCACCCGCAATGCTGCTGCTGCGCCGCTTTCGCAGGCTGTCTTTGCTGTCGGCCCTCCGGCTGGGGTAGTACTTCTCCAGGCACTCTGTGACGCTGTTGAGCAGCGTCTCGAAGCAGGAGTCGGTGCCTGCTTGGAAGTTCACCTTCGGATGGCCGAGCGACATCATGCCGATCTGTGCGACGGAGGATTGGGGATTTAGAAATTATTGAATGGGAAAATTCGTGATTTTTATAAGAATTTCGGTATCAAGAGATCGACAATGGAAGATTGGAACAATAGAGGATCGGAACAATGGAAGATTGGAACAATGGAAGATTGGAACAATGGAAGATTGGAACAATGGAAGATTGGAGCAGCGTATGATGAGATTATTGGGGAAGATTTGGGGAAGAGGGATGTAAAGAAAAGTTTAGATAAGAGATTATATGGAAAATAAGTTATTATGGTAAAATACAACCTTGAATTCATAAATAGGAATCTTATAAATTGTAGCCTAATATTTTGCTGTCAAATGCAGTCCTGAAGCAAGTTCAATTTTTTAAACCAATTAACTACAAACTCATTTCGGAGCAGTTGATTGTCTTTTTGGTGCAGGCCAACCAATCAAAAGAGTGCTAATGTAAATAAACGACAGTGCTTTCACAATCTCCATAAATTTGATTACATTTCTCCTAGTCTGATAAAGCATACATCTTTTGGCGGCCTGTGTGTTTTTATACCTTCAACTGCATTAAATCTGCAGCCACTTTAAGCCGGCTTCACGCCACGAATCATAGTCTCGAGTGTTTGTGTTGTCTGATCCTCTTTTTTCCCTTAGTCTCCCAGCACAAATAAATGATTAGCCGCACGGCCCCCCAGGGCGAAAAAGAGGCTGTCTGTCAGTCAGGCTGTCTGTTTCGCACGGTTTGTGCGGCTGTAGTGATAGTACGAGCTGCATGGAATCATGCTGTTCTCAATGTGCATTTCAAATCAGGGACTGCCCAAATATTGGAGAGTCCAAATATGAATTTACTATATCGATGATATAGTCAGGCTTATTCTCATTTTTTATCATACTGATGTTTATGCTACTCATACTTTTGTTTGTTACTGCCTAATAGCAGTAATTCTATTCCTTACAATTCTATTTTTAATTTTTACTCGTTTGTCTAGCTGTACTTTTACGTTTGATTTGTATTTTTCTGTGGCAATTTTAAGGGTGTACTTTTACCTCGAAATTTTATGCACTTTAATAATTCATTTGTACTTTTCTGTTGCTGTGTCGTGTACTTTTATGAATTGTGAACCTTTTTGTGTAAAAAATTATCAATGAAGTGAACTTTTTCTCTATTCATTCAATAATCCCAAACAAGGTCATAACATTTGATATTTTTTACATGCAGGCAACAAGCATGGTGACATTTTTTGAGTCGCAGGGTGTGGCTGGTGGGTGAAGTTTCACAGAATTAGCTCGTTGCAGAAAACCGACTTCAACTTAAGCCAGACTAACTGCAGACTGAAATCGAAACCAATCTGAGAAGTGTATATAGCTAGCTGCCTAGCCATGCCGCAACCTCGGCTTGGGAGCTGGAAACGGGCTCACTTTCGTTCCCAGTCTTGTATCGGCCGTACAGGATCGATTTCCCTTTCTCCCAAAAGGATCTATTTTCCCCTAAAACTGCAGCGCTGTATTTAAGCCGGCTACTACTCGCGCAGCTAAATGAATCCTTGAAATTCTTGAGCACTCGCCGCGCGGGGCCACCGGCTGTGGCTACTGGCTACTGAAATCCGCTTCCCAGCTTTAGTAGCACACCTGCGTGGGAGTGTGAGTAGAGGATTTAAGCCGTAGATATCGACGTATCACAAAATGCCTCCCCAGTTTCGCTTTTAACTTCCTTTCGTAGAATCTCGGCTGATCGCTTCTGCTACAGTGGCTCGAATTGAAATCAGACTGAGGTCCCTCACACATTAGAGCTGTTCGAATGTTTCAACTGTCCGCCAGTTATTCAGTTTTAGACATGTACTTTTGTTTGTTTAATAAAAATTTTTATTCAATGCGGCTCCTTATTTGGTAATATTTGGTCGCGGCTCAGCCACCGAGTTCGCTGATTGGCTGACGCTCTCTGCAGGCGAAGCCCAACCCCATCAAGCCGACTCTGATTGGCTGGGGGCCCGTCACAAATTAACGCAGCTTTTCTATCGCTGGGTTTCTGGGTTTCTAGCACACTTCACTCCACAGATTTATTAGATCCAAAAATGATAAATCCATAGATTCCTTATCTGCCCAACTGTAAATATAATGTGCCAAAAATTACCTTAACTATTCTCTCATTGGCTGAAACGAAAAATCGATTCTACCTACTGCAACTAATACTATTCATGCTTGCTAAGTTGCTCATTTAGTTGCTCAGCATCATTCGATCTTTGAATGTCTAGATTGGCTTGGTTACCTCCGTGGACTCCCACAGCACTCCGGTGCCGACCACGCAAATGATCATCGGCCTGTTGAGCGTCAGGTGAGCGAACCTGAACTCCATCTGACAGTTCTTGGAGGCCACGTACTGCAGTGAGATTGCGATGGGGTGTAGTTAGCTAGCTTAATGATAACAATAATAATAATATAACAATAATAATTTCTGGAGGGCTGCGTTCAACGGCACATTGCTGGTGACAGTATAACAGAAATTTCGATGACTCCTGAGCACGCACGCACACAGATACCGTACTCAGGCACACACTCATACAGGTGTGTACATCTGCCCTGACTTTCTCATCGTCAGGCAGTGTACACTTTCACTCTGCCTTGGGGGTTGGCCCTCAAGGGCGTAAATTGCACGACAAGCCCCCAAGCCTTGTCTCGGCGGCTGCACTTCAAATAAATGTGGTCTCGCCACGGAATCGGGCTCAGCAACCTTGGTGCGAGAGGCAAACGCGTTAACCGCTCTGCTACTGACCCCCTAGTTAACTAACTTGCGTGGGAGCATTCTTTTTTCTGTCCATTTTGCCCATTAACGTGGCGCTCCCACGATTTAGTCGCGTCACACTCACGGTCCGGTGCGGACTATGGCGCTAATGGAGGCTAAGTCAGTGCTATAAATTTTCATCCACACAATGGCTAGGTGACTTTGATTTGCAAACGCAATTCTTAGAATCCCATTAGCCAAATATAGAAACATGAATGCACTTTAGTTCCGAGGAAGTCTGGAACCTGTTGCCAGTCACTCAGATGGCTTTCGCCGAAACAGAAACACATTTTTCCTGAGACCTACACCTAAGACAACTACGAGTATTAAGATAAATTTCAAATCAATTCGATCTAAAACCTAAGACCAGCGAAATAATGGTAGAGTCAGTCTCACCTCATCAGATAGGCAAGCCACGACAACCTTGCAGGCCTTGAGTCCCTGGCAGAGGTCTTCGAACAAGCCTTTCTCTCCTAGCCGTTCCACGTCGATCCAGCAGGACAGTCCGCCCACCTCTTCCAGGTGTTTTTTAATCTTGCGCGGATCGCCGAAGCCCAAGGAGCGAGAGGTGGCCTTGCCGTGTCCGGCCTTCACAGCCTCGTGCGAGTTCGCCCAGCAGTAGCTGATGAACACGTCAGCGCGGCTGCTCACTCGCTGTGTGGTGTGGTGGCATGATTGTCAGGTTCAGTTAGCATTCACTTTCAAAGGCATACTTGATGGTAAAGACAGCACTGGAAGTTAGTCGGCTAAGTTTGATGTGCTTTGGTGTGTTGGGCATTTGATTTGAACTAAATCGCTGTGTCAGAATCTGTATTCCTATAATAATTTAGCTCTTGTTTTATAGAACACGTGTCACCTATTCATTATCAAAGCCTCTCAAAGAAAGCCAGCGGAACTGAAGTGCGAATCTCAGCAGCGTGTGTCGCAGAGCAGAAGATATTGATAAGAAACTCGACCCAGTCTCACTTTGATCTGCCACCAACAGCTTTGCTTGGGGACGGAAATCAAGGAAATCAAGGCTTCTGTTGATAGGAACAGAAAATGTCTCAGAAAGAGTAAGGTTTCACATTATCGGCAAGCAAATTGGCCTTCTTAATTCGATAATAAGTTTAGGGAATATGAGTGCGGACACGTCGATTTTTTTTAAATACAATCTAATTTTAACTAAAATTCACATTTGAGCGTATTAGCTGCTGTCATACTACTCAGCAAGCGTACATTCAAGCAAAGGATTCACCTTAACAAAATTAATCCCACTTCCAAATGAAGAGAGCAACGCGCCCATCCATATAAGTTTTCTCTCTTTCTCTTCTTAGTCCACTCATATTTTTTGTGCGAGATATCCATACGCCAGCCCAGCTGCAATCTGATTGGCTGGCGGGTTAGATCAGAGGGGCGAGAACCGGATCGGAGCGTGAGACGAAGTAGAAAAATTTCCGAGTTTAGGAAGAGAATACGCCAGGGACAGGGAGGCGGTGGGGCGAACTCGACAAAAGCGCCGCAGTTGTCAGAGAACACTATAATCTGCTCAAGCATCACAATCTGCAGCAACAGGAGCTATGCTAGCCCACGTGGCTGTCAACGGCAGCTGTCTGAATGACTCCAACAGCTCGGCGGGTCCCGCCGGCGGCGCCGCCAATGTCTATCTGTACATTGCGTGCGTCCTGAGCTATCTGAATGCCCTAACCAACGGCTTCTCTCTTGTGGTGTTCGTCCTGGACAAGAAAAATGTCATCATGGGCCGTCTGCTCCTGCTTCTATCGCTCTCTGAGACTGTGCTGAACATCGGCTTCGCAGCCAACCTCACCGTCATGCTCTCCGTCATGGCAGACGCGGGCAGGCAGACCTACGACAGCACGCTAAGACCTCAAATCCTCACCTGCACCTTCTTCCTCTCGTTCGTCGTCGCCAACGCCTTCATTATGGTGCGCAATTGGTGCCTCGTGATGATCGCCGGCAGCCGTTGCGAGGTGGTCAGCAACCCCTTCAGCACCCGCAGTGGCCAGCTGTTCAGTCACCGCCGCAGTCAGGTGTGCTACGCGGTGACTCTCATCCTATCACTGTTGGTGTGCGCCCCGCGCTTGTTTGAGTTCACCTGGACAATCTGCGAGTTCCCGCCGGCTGCTGGCGAGGACAATTCAACTGGCACCGTTTACAGCCTGACCACCGCCACGCATCACATCCTGGACAAGAACCCGTCCTACAGCCACTACAAGACTCTGCTGGTGTTTCCGCTGCAGACGATTGCTCCAATTTTTCTCATTAGCGGCCTGTCGCTGGTGATCATCTTCATCTTGCGCAGGCGGCGTCTTCTCCAGCAGAACAGCGGCGGCGGAGCCGGTGGTGGCGGCGGCGGCGGTAACGTCAATAGCGGCGCCGGAGGCGGAGTCAGTGCTGGCGGCGGCAGCGGCAGCCGCAGCCAGGATGCAGCCACAAAGACCGTCATGATCCTGATGTTCTCGTTCATCATCTGCGAGCTGCCCACTTTTCTGTTCTTCATCCTGAACCAGACAATCTTCGCCTCCATGCGCGGCTTCACGGAGATCCGGATGCACACCACCTTCCTGGCCAACATCATGCTCAGCGCGGACAGCTTCACTAACTTCATCATCTACAGCAGCACCAGCAACACCTTCAGGGAGACGGTGCGTCGCATGTTCCACCTGCCCGATAGCCGGAGAGGCCGCAGCAACAACTACAATTATTACAACAACCACCTGCACAACAACAACTACACCATGCTCAGCAGGGACGCCAACGCCATGCGGCGCGCCGAGGCGGCCGCTGCCGCTGCAGCCGCAGCCGCCGCCGCCGCCGCAGCCACCGCTGTAAACAGCGATGACCCAGCGTTGGTGCCCCTGAACTGGCAACACCTGAGCTCAGAATGAGCACGAATTTCTGGTGTCTGCAAATCAAAACTGTTGCTTTTCTCTGAAAACCTTTAATTGATGATTTTTGTGACGAGATTGAGAAGGGCTGAACTGAGTTTCCTATTTAATATATAATTTAAGCTTTTTTAATTTTGCGCGAGTCGCTTTACGCTCCAAATCCACGCCACTCCGTGTTCGATGGCGTGGCGCTGAACAACAAGCACTATAAATAGCACCTGCTCGTCCATAATGCTATTACTCTTGCGCTTAGAAACAGTTTCTATGCAACATTAGCAATCATGGGATGCCTATCATTTGCTTGCGTGTCCCTTCTCTCTCTGTCTCTGAGCCATCTGCGTCACTGTGAATCGTCCGTCTGTATAATCGCAATGTTTATTGGTCCAGTTTGTTGTCTGTCTAAAGGCTGAAATTAGAGATTGCCCAACCGTGTACATTGACTGTGTCAGGAATACATTTCTAATAAAATAATCCCAAACGTTAACTAGCTTGTTAGTCGACCGTGAAAACTTTTCAATTTTTGCAAACTTTTATGCTTTATTTTTAAACAAACTTCAGACAGGAAGACTCTCATAAAATTCAAGAAGTCCAGCATTGCACAATGTCCGTTGCAGTGAAGAATGCTGAGCTCAGTGTAGTGCTTTGCGCGTTCTGTTCAGAGTGCTCAGATGACTGCTCAGGGGAGTGCTCAGAAGACTGCTCAGAGGAGTACTCAGAAGACTGCTCAGAGGAGTACTCAGAAGACTGCTCGGGGGAGTATTAGGAATACTGCTCAAGGGTCGATGAAATGGGCCGAACAGAGCATTCATGCCGTATGTCCGACGTAGCTGTGAGACAGTGTCACCTTAGGCCCCGGGCACTTCTGCAGCCCCTGCTAGCAGCTAACCAATTTGAGCAGTTTTCCTTTTTCAATACGCACACCATGTCACTCGTAAACAAGAAGGAAATAAAAGGAAGAAAAATTAGGAAATTAGCCGCCACACATTTCTTGAGCAATTCCTGCTGAGCGGCCGGTCGAAATCTAGGCGAATTTCGTTGCGGCATCAGGCCGGAGGATAAGCATGAAATAAATTGCGGCAAAGTCGCATCTCGTCTAGCTAAGCCGAGAGGGCGGGCAGCTAAGCCGCAGACGATGATGGAGCGGGCGCTGCCCGCCCCAGATGGGAGATTTCTGAGGATTTGGGATTTTGTAGACTGAGTGGCCAACAAAAAGCGTTCAAAGCCTCGTGGGGACTCGTCTGTGTGTCAGTGTCCGCCATGCGCTAAAAGTACCGAACAGGCTAATGCGTCTCGGGCCAAGGCTAGCGGAGCTGGTGAGAATGATTTCCAGGCTCGATTCGGGCCCTGACAAGTGACATTTGTTGTGATTTGAAAACTGCAAAATCATCAAGTGTCACATTTTTGCCATTCCGCTGAACCCTGAGAACGCACACCGGCCATGCGGGTTGGCAGGACCACCTTCTCTCCATGGCTGCACAGCACATTAAATGGGCATGAGAATCGGACTCTAGCTCTCAGGTGCGCGTCAAGGGTAGACAGCTCGAGCAACTATCCCAGTATTTTACATTGCGTAATGCCTCGTCATCTAATTAGTGCTTCTAACAAGTCGAAAACTCACCTCGCGCTTGACAGCGCCGCTCTTCTCCCTCACAGCCGAGACCACCTCAGCCAGCTTGTCGTCGAACTGCGCCTCCCGTTGGAAGTTGATGTACACCAGGCCGGAGAGGCGAGCGCCCAGGGCCGTCTGCTGCCACTCCTTGCCGTTGCCGACAAGTCCAAGGACGAACGGCTTGTTCAGGTGCTCCGTAGCCAGCGACAGGTGCTGCGAGCACGGCTCCGAGAGGACGAACTCGTTCGATATGAGGCACAGGCAGCAGCCGGACTGCTGCAGCAGCGACATGCTCTCGGACAGACTGCGGTCCTCCGCGCCCACTTCGTCGGAGAGTCGCTGGCTGAAAGAGTCGGCGGAGAAGTGCTGCAGCTAAATCGACGTGGATAAAACTAAAGGGAATTCTGATTTCCAGGAGTCGTTAGATTTCGCAACCAAATTAAACCACGAGTAGAGATTGTGCCACCTGCGCTTGCCTCATGCTGGGCAGCTGGCACTGCAAAGTTGCTGGTTAGACCCAGCCCAGCCAGACCCAGCTGAGAGGGCTTAAGTAGAGGAAAATGCATTTCTGCCCTGCTCAGCGAAACAGTTATGGATGAGCCTCGACTAGAAAACACGGCTCTTATAGTGCAAGGTCAGCAACACAGGAAAATTGGTGCTTCACTCAACCTACTGATCTCAGCCTGAGGATCTGAGCAGCCTGAGGATCTGAGCAGCTCTTAAAATCCATAGTCACAAGCATTAGAAGAGTGAATTCAACAAAAGTGTACGACAGCCCATACATATCATGTCATGTACTGTTAACATGTTCAACTGTTCAACTGACGTTTTGACAACCAGGTAAGAGCGGGCAATCGAAGTCAAGTAGCAGGAAAATGAAAAAAATTAAATGCATCTTAAGTCGCTCATGGGTTTTGGGCTATCCAAAGCATCGCGTAGCAACTAGCCGGTCTAGAGCCTCTAAAAAGCCCCGCTTAATTAGAGCAAGGAGACTACGGCGGGAAACTGTAAGAAGCTGAAAGAGAAGGAAAGCGAGACAGAGACAGACCGACTGAGTGAAGGGCGCGGGCTGATTACCGCTGATTCCCAGCTGATTCCCAGCATCCGGCTGCGGAACTAGAGCCCCGACCTCCCCACCATCATTATCATTAGCGACTCACACTGACAGACCCGCTGACTCCAGGCTCGCCTGTATCCTGTCAATGATGCCGCCGCCAGTCCGGTTGGCCGAGCAGAAGATCAGGGTGACGTCGTGTACAAGGTCAAGCCTGGCCGCTGACAGGTCGTTCACTGATCGCTCAAAGTGCAGCTCGAAGTCCGCTGGCGACTCTGGCGGCATCACGGCTGTCGGTTGGGGCGGGGAGAAATGAGAATCGAGATTTCCCGTAGCTTGATGAGGCTGCAATGTCTTTTCTGGCTCCTTCATTAGGCCTTTGGGCATCGGGTTTGGCCGGCTTGCCCCCTTGAGCTCGGCCCTGTCATTTGACAGTCGAGTCTTAACTCCCACCCAATGCCCCGGGTGAGCTGAGCTGGGCTCAAAGTGGCGGCTGCATAATTTTAGGATGTATATTCGCATGCATACCTGTATATACCTGGTAAACAATGCTGGTGTTACTGAAATTCTAAATTCTGAATTGAGAAGCACGCATTTGAGACAGATAATAATTAAAAACAAATTCCAGTTTTGTAACTAAATCGCATGTACAGATAATGAGCATAGAGTGTGCTGGAATTCTATCTATATGCGAGCTAAAGTTGAGAGCTGCAATTAAACTTTTGAAAATTCCAAGGATGAGCAGTGATCGACCAGTGAGGATAGATTGAGCTAATAGATGTGCTAATAGTTGAGCTGAAGGTTGAGCGCTGGTTGAACTAATGGTTGAGCGCTGGTTGAACTAATGGTTGAGCGCTGGTTGAACTAATGGTTGAGCGCTGGTTGAACTAAAGGTTGAGCGCTGGTTGAACTAAAGGTTGAGCGCTGGTTGAACTAATGGTTGAGCGCTGGTTGAACTAATGGTTGAGCGCTGGCTGAACTAAAGGTTGAGCGCTGGTTGAACTAATGGTTGAGCGCTGGTTGAACTAATGGTTGAGCGCTGGTTGAACTAATGGTTGAGCTGAATATTGAGCGGTGGTTGAGTTGAGGCTTGAGCGCTGGTTGAGCTAGAATCTGCTTGCTTAAGAGAGTTAAGATTTCAAGAACAACTAATCGTTGTGCCAAGCCTTGTGCTTACAATAACTTAGTCGCTGGGGCGAACAACGCCCACGAGTTTGCTGTGGACTTTAGCGAACTGTTGCCTGTAACAGTTGGCTAAATGCTCATTAATATAATCATGTTCTGATTCCGTGAGACCGTCGAGGTCAGTTTTTCTCTTGGCACAGTATTAGCAGTTGGCCTAGCAAGGCGACTGCACTAGCGAATTGAAGGAGTGACGCGGCGGAAGGGTGAAGAGAAAGCAAACTCACCTTGCAGTGTTGGGATGGGAACGCAATGGAACATGGAATGGCACTGCAGGAACAGGGCCCGCATCTCGATGGCTCTGCGCAGCACCTGGCTGCTGAACATGGCCGGCTCCTGGATTTTCTGCGGAATTGCCGTGAGAAAATCTTAATCGTTACCTAAGGTAGATTATGCTTGTTTCTTTATTTTGAAATCTGAAATTGAATTTCGATTTGTCACTCGCCTGCCTGACGCAGTCGATGCATGGCACCTCGTAGACATAGGATACTCCGCCAAACGCTTCGGCGATTAGACCTTCGAACACTTCGTGGATCAGCATCAGCATGTTCTCCGGAGACGAACCCTGGACCTTAACTATGACCGTGCGCTCCCTTAAATAGAAGATGAGTACGATATAAAAGTACGAAATGGTAGGATATTAAAGTACAAAATAGTAGGATAATAAAGTACACAATGGTAGGATATTAAAGTAAAAAATGGTAGGATATTAAAGTACGAAATGGTAGGATATTAAAGTACAAAATAGTAGGATAATAAAGTACACAATGGTAGGATATTAAAGTAAAAAATGGTAGGATATTAAAGTACAAAATGGTAGGATATTAAAGTACAAAATGGTAGGATATTAAAGTACAAAATGGTAGGATATTAAAGTACAAAAAGGTAGGATATTAAAGTACAAAATGGTAGGATATTAAAGTACAAAATTGGGATGACATAAAAGAACGTGGGCAGGAAATTAAAGTACAAAATATAAAACTACAATAGGGGTACGATATTAAAGTGCAAATTGATAAGACACTAAAGTACAAGATGGGCAGGACAGCGGAGGACTGGGTGGGAATGACACTAAAGGAAAAAGGGTGGAACATTGAAGTAAAACGTGGGTAGGTCATTGAAGTAGAATGCGGGTAGGAGACTGGATGACAAGGTAGAGCACTCAGGCGAGCACAAGTGGGTGGGTTGCTCACCCCTTCTTAACCATGAGAGCCCGATGATCTCCCTTGGACAGCAGTGAGCCACGCTGCCAGATGACCAGGTCGTCAGAGAACTGGCACAGGCGCACCTGGGCCCTATTGAACAGGCCGGCGGGCAGGTAATCGAACACGTACTTCATCTTGGCCTCCTGTACCTCGCCCAGAGCGCTGACATCTTCCCATTCGAACTGCGGCTTCTTCTGCGGCAGGAGGCAGGGCACAACGCTGACGCCGGAGTCAGTCAGCGGGAAGGTCAGGTCGAAGGTCTCGGTGAGGGTCAGGAGCCACTCGTGCAGCTGTGCCGGGTAGTCCTTCCAGATGCTGTGAATGTCTTCGTGCTTGAACCTGCCCTCCTGCGGGGAGATGTCAATCATTTTGCTTTGTTGAAGGTCCAGGTGGAAAACCAGTTAAATGTCCAGGTGGAAAACTAGTTAAAGGTCCAGGTGGAAAACCAGTTAAATGTCCAGGTGGACAATCAGTTAAAGTTCCAGGTGGACAATCACTTAAAGGTCCAGGTGGAAAACCAGTTAAATGTCCAGGTGGACAACCAGTTAAACGTCCAGGTGGACAACCAGTTAAAGATCCAGGTGGAAAACCAGTTAAATGTCCAGGTGGACAACCAGTTAAAGGTCCAGGTGGAAAACCAGTTAAATGTCCAGGTGGACAACCAGTTAATGGTCCAGGTGGAAAACCAGTTAAATGTCCAGGTGGACAACCAGTTTTTCATATCAAAACCTGGCAATCAAATTAATGATCTATGTCCTTCTATGGCGTTCTTCTCTGTCTCTGCTTGTTCATACCAACCGCCAGGCTTTCCCGAAGCCATACGAAGGCGACCTTCTCGCGGCTCCGCACTTTGAGCTTCTAAATGGCCCGCACATAAAGCTGGTTGGCCCGCTAATAGACAGGTGAAATGGTTCGAACTGGTTGCGAACTAATTAAAAATAGTATTGTGCCAGCAAATGACAGCCTCAGCAGTCCGACAGGAGATTTTAAAATAATGAATATTATTTTTATTCAGGTAGATTCTGGGATTGCTTCCGCCGCTGCCGACCTAATAAAAGATGAAAATTGAGAACTGCGAGAGAAGAGAAGTCTGAGTCGAGACACTTGAGCCAAGAAAAACAGCAGAAGACGGAGTGCGGGAGAAAGGATTATGAGATGAGAGGCAGGCAGTTTTGGGCCAGCTGTTTTTCCAATATCCTCCAGCGGTGAGCCCCATCCAGTCGTCCTAACCCGGCCCCCCAGTCCCGGATCCGGCTGGACTAAGTCCGCTCGGCCGCCTGGTGGAAAAGTGAAAGCGGAGGGCTCTGTTTGACATTCCTTCAGCTTTAAACAGGTGGGCCCGCTGGTCTGGCCTCGCCCCTGGGTGGCCAAATATTTGAGCTTCGGCCAAATCTAAGCGCCGGTTCGGTTTAAAAACAAGAGGGTTTCCGCTCGCTCTCTGGAGAAAGGACTGACGCTTGAACAATCCTGCTGTGAGTCATCTGGGACCATTTTCAGTTGGCTTTTAGTGGCCTCACCTTTGAGGGGGCGAGTGGGTCAGCGGCTAACGTCGCTGCCTCGCACTCCAAAGGACGCTAGTTCGATTCACCCTTCAAGTCACGATTAATTTCGGGACTTGTTGGGAGGTTTGGACAGTAGCGACCGGCGGAGGTGCACCATATATTTCGTGCAATCAAAGCTTGAAATAATAGCTTCGCTCCTACCTTTCTGTGTGCCTGTTCTGCGTTGTGTGAGTTGTGTGCGTTGGCGCTGGGGCGTGAGACCTTGCGGGGGGTGGCTGGAGGGCGGGTGTACACCGCCGCGCGCTTTCTGGACTTCCGTCAGCGCGATTGGATAAGTGTACACTCATCACCCGGCCCCCCCTGAGGACTGATTTCTTATCAGCCTTCCGCCCCGGCTTGGTCTGCTATGTGCGTGTGGGGCTGGGGTGGGGGACACTGCTGCCTTTTCTGGGTGCCTCCTGCCCTCCCCGGCTGGTCTGTGCTGCTGTGTGTGGTGCCTGCGCAAAAGCGCCTAGTTCGCCGGTCTGGGGGCGTGCCGCTCCGTCGCTTGTGCGACAAGTGCCCCGAGCCCCCCTGCAAATAGATAGATAGATCTCACCTTAATCACGTGATTGTGCACGGTGACAACACAGGCCATGACGTCAACCAGCCATTGCGGATTGATGATCACAATGTCAAACAGTAGGTCGGAGTCGAAATGCTGCAGACTGCCCATGTCGTGAAGGAACTGCACGGCCTGCGGCACCTGCAGGTAAAGTAGACAAAGTAAACTCAGTTGACTGAGTAGGCTGAGTAGACAAAGTAGACAAAGTAGACAAAGTAAAATGATTCAAACAAGTAGATAAAGTAGAAAGCAGGGTAGACTGAGCAGACAAAGTAGACTGTTTAGACTGAGTAGACAGAATAGATAAATTATAAATTAGACAGAGAAGAAAGATGACAGTAGACAAAGTAGACAAGGTAGGCTGAGTAGACAAAGTAGACAAGGTTGGCTGAGTAGCGACAGTGGACATAGTAGACAGAGTAGGCAAAGAACGAAATAAGACAAGGGGCACCAATTATAGGCAGAAGGTGCAAATTGACACAGCGAGCCACACCTCGTCGCCGTAGATGCCGTTCTTCTTGCCGAGGCTCACCACCTCGCTCCATTTGAGCAGGCTGGTCGTGCTTCGATTGCTGTTATGGGGCAAAGGAAAATGTTTAATTTTGCTGTGTCTTTTTACCTTGATAAGTTGCACACCTTTAAGCGCAGCACTCACCTGATTATGGCCTTCTCAAAGTTCAGCCAGGCCTCAGGAACATGCTCGCCAATGTACGGCTGGCTCAGAGTTGTCTCCAGAATCTGCTTCAGCAACTGCTCAACTCCCTGGTGGAAGTCAGAGTTTCAGTTTGGCCAAGTTGGACTCATAGAAAGAGAGCTACTTGCTGGAGAGAGTGACGGAAGGAGGAGTGAGGGACGGAGGGAGTGAGGGAAGGAGGAGTGAGGGACGGAGGGAGTGAGGGAAGGAGGGAGGGAAGGAGGAGTGAGGGACGGAGTGATGGAAGGAGGAGTGAGGGACGGAGGGAGTGAGGGAAGGAGGGAGGGAAGGAGGGAGTGAGGGAAGGAGTGAGGGAAGGAGGAGTGAGGGACGGAGGGAGAGAGGGAAGAAGTGAGGGAAGGAGGAGTGAGGGAAGGAGTGAGGGAAGGAGTGAGGGACGGAGGGAGTGAGGGAAGGAGGGAGGGAAGGAGGGAGTGAGGGAAGGAGTGAGGGAAGGAGGAGTGAGGGAAGGAGGAGTGAGGGAAGAAGTGAGGGAAGGAGGAGTGAGGGAAGGAGTGAGGGAAGGAGTGAGGGACGGAGGGAGTGAGGGAAGGAGGGAGAGAGCGAAGAAGTGAGGGAAGGAGGAGTGAGGGAAGGAGTGAGGGAAGAAGTGAGGGAAGGAGGAGTGAGGGAAGGAGTGAGGGAAGGAGTGAGGGACGGAGGGAGTGAGGGAAGGAGGGAGGGAAGGAGGGAGTGAGGGAAGGAGTGAGGGAAGGAGTGAGGGACGGAGGGAGAGAGGGAAGAAGTGAGGGAAGGAGGAGTGAGGGAAGGAGTGAGGGAAGGAGTGAGGGACGGAGGGAGTGAGGGAAGGAGGGAGGGAAGGAGGGAGTGAGGGAAGGAGTGAGGGAAGGAGGAGTGAGGGAAGGAGGAGTGAGGGAAGAAGTGAGGGAAGGAGGAGTGAGGGAAGGAGTGAGGGAAGGAGTGAGGGACGGAGGGAGTGAGGGAAGGAGGGAGAGAGGGAAGAAGTGAGGGAAGGAGGAGTGAGGGAAGGAGTGAGGGAAGGAGTGAGGGAAGGAGTGAGGGAAGGAGTGAGGGAAGGAGGAGTGAGGGAAGGGAGGAGTGAGGGAAGGAGGAGTGAGGGAAGGAGGAGTGAGGGAAGGAGGAGTGAGGGAAGGAGGAGTAAGGGAAGGAGGAGTGAGGGAAGGAGGAGTGAGGGAAGGAGGAGTAAGGGAAGGAGGAGTGAGGGAAGGAGGGAGGGAAGGAGGAGTGAGGGACGGAGGGAGTGAGGGAAGGAGTGAGGGAAGGAGGAGTGAGGGACGGAGTGACGGAAGGAGGAGTGAGGGACGGAGGGAGTGAGGGAAGGAGGGAGAGGGAAGAAGTGAGGGAAGGAGGAGTGAGGGAAGGAGTGAGGGAAGGAGTGAGGGAAGGAGTGAGGGAAGGAGTGAGGAAAGGAGGAGTAAGGGAAGGGAGGAGTGAGGGAAGGAGGAGTGAGGGAAGGAGGAGTGAGGGAAGGAGTGAGGGAAGGAGGAGTGAGGGAAGGAGGAGTGAGGGAGGAGTAGTGAGGGAAGGAGGTGTGAGGGAAGGAGGAGTGAGGGAAAGTGTGTGTAAAATCAGCTATGTGCTGACAGATGAGGACTAAATTTATGATTTTGTCTGTGGAAGGACATTAGGGGCCTGGCTCCAGGTGTTAATGTGATTCTAGATGGCAGAGCCAGCGAGTCAGCGGAGTCCCTGGAGCAGCTTTTATCGGCCTGTCTGCATATCTTAGACTGGGCTAGCAGAACCAGCAATTCATATTCGCACAAAAATTGGTTCAAAGTCCAGTAAAAGTGGTTCCCGAGATAGTCCACCAACTGGTCTCCGGGGGGTTGGGAGAAAAATATGAGATGGGGATGTTTGCGAATGGGAACAATAATTGCGCCATTTCGGTCTTTTTTTATCGTTGGCAAGCTGAGAGCAACACGTCTCAGAGCTGTGCTGGCGGATATTTTATTCATAAGCGGTCAATCGAACTGCTCTAATGGTCCGGTGGGGCAACGAGTTTCATAGTCGCAGCGGGAAAGTAAACAAGCATGCCCCCCATGCTCTCTCGCACGGTGTCTGCGAAGTAACCGGATATCAAGGCGAGATGGACGACTGCGAGCTCCGGCCGACTTGACAATCATAGTTTTCAGGAATTGGAACGGGAGCAGCTGCCGCTTGGAGACCAAAGGGCAACTTGAAAACCTGAGAGCGACTCGCCATTTTTAGCACGGGATTAGGACGCCCAGAAAATTGAATATTAATTTAATGAAGCGTCGAAAGGTCAGACGAAAAATGGGCAGCTTAAAACTAGAAGACAGTCTTCAGCGAGACGGAATTCGTTAGAGTTTTTGGAGATAATTGGACAGCCATCATCGACAGACTGTCCACAACGAGGACCATCCTGACTGTAAGCAGCGTCATTTTTATAACTATTATATCCCCTCTACCTCCTCAGAAAGGAGGATTTCGACTAGTAATCACTAGATCATTCTTAGCAGTTAGGTGACAAGCAGGTAAACAATAAGAATTTCTATTATGACTATTAATTTGCAGGAGGGTTTTGGGCAAGGGTACATCATTTGGCGATGACTGTAGACCCGCTAGACAATTCTGACTCCTAAGCACACAGGCGCACTGTACGCAGGCACACGCTCCACAGGTGTGTACACCTGCTTTGACTTTCTCATCGTCAGGCAGTGTACACTCTCACTGTGCCTTGGAGGTTGGAGGTTGTAAATTGCACGACAAGCCCCTAAGCCTTCTCTCCGCGGCTGCGCCCCAATAAATGTGGCCAAAAATTGCGTGTCATTGTTCTGCACTTCAGTCAGATTCAAGAGACCAGAAAGATCCTATTGAAAAAAATTAATAATTAATCCCAGATTCGACCCCGGAACTGTCAGGCAGCGAGTTTCCGCCCGCTCGGTGACAAACTGCTTTCATTGTGCGGCCTTCCGTTGGGGTTGGGGAAGCCCCAGCGGCGGAGAGGCGCCGGCGATGTTCTAAAAATAGAAACAGACCCGGCTTGCGTGACTCCGCAACAATTCTGCCGCTAAAATGTCGACAGTCACCTGCCGCCTTCGCCATTCTCAATCATTTTTTGTTCTGCCTCGCTTTGCTTTGCTAAGCCAATTTTTTCCATAAATGTTTTTTAGACCGTGGCCATATTTTTCATTTCC
Source organism: Macrostomum hystrix (assembly GCA_950097015.1). Lineage (NCBI taxonomy): Eukaryota > Metazoa > Platyhelminthes > Macrostomidae > Macrostomum > Macrostomum hystrix. The sequence goes on from CATNEN010000033.1 coordinate 1,138,844, forward strand.
AGTTCAACAGACTGGCCGTCTGCTAGTGCTTTACGATTCTAAAACCGTGTGTGCTTGAAAATGCCTGGGACCTGTTTTGACCCCTTCCTACGCTTGTTCCTCAGTCCGTCCGTCTGTTATTCTGTCTGTCTGTGCTGGGTGTCTGTCTGTGCTGGGTGTCTGTCTGTGCTGGGTGTCTGTCTGTGCTGGGTGTCTGTCTGTGCTGGGTGTCTGTCTGTGCTGGGTGTCTGTCTGTGCTGGGTGTCTGTCTGTGCTGGGTGTCTGTCTATCTGTCTGTGCTGGGTGTCTGTCTGTGCTGGGTGCCTGTCTGTCTGTGCTGGGTGTCTGTCTGTGCTGGGTGTCTGTCTGTCTGTCTGTGCTGGGTGTCTGTCCGTTTGTCTGTGCTGGGTGTCTGTCCGTTTGTCTGTGCTGGGTGTCTGTCCGTTTGTCTGTGCTGGGTGTCTGTCCGTTTGTCTGTGCTGGGTGTCTGTCCGTTTGTCTGTGCTGGGTGTCTGTCCGTTTGTCTGTGCTGGGTGTCTGTCTGTCTGTCTTTCTGTCTCTCCTATCCCAGCAGCAGCAAAACTGTCTATCCTAAATCCCTAACCTTGCTTTCGCTGCAAGAAACAGTCGCCGCTTTTCGATTTTTTCAATAGTGCATGCTGACTCGCTGCACTGCGGGTCGTGTTACCTACTGAGTGTGGGAAGGAGCCCCAAGGCCTCACAAATATTCTCCCAACTCCATATAAGAGCTCAAATAAGAGCTCAAATGACGCGACCTGTTCCCATAGCTGAGAAGTGAATCAAATTTGATGAAAACAATAAAGCTAATGGGAACTGGGGCGGAGTGTGACGCACTGGAGTCTCAATTTATTTCATCATCATCAGCAGCAGCAACAGCAGCAGCAGCAGCAGCAGCATCCTTTGCCGGAATTAGTTTCTGAAGCAACACTAAAAATCCTGATCCTTTTAGTCAGATGAGACGGAAATCTCGGGCCCAAGACTGTTTAATTCCCCATCTCTTCCTGCCCTATGCTTCGCTGAGGAGATAATGCCGAGTCTAATAATCCGGGAGAGGAGCGGAAGCTGGGGTTAATCCGCCCCATTAGCCCTATTGGCTGCTTAGCAGCAACTCGGAGAATATCCGTGCTAGACAGAAATGCATCGAATGGCTCGGGTGCCACTGAAGCAAGCAATCAATCACTGACCTTTCCTGCTTAATACAATGAGCATAACTTGGCATAGCTGGAGCCAAGGGGCTGCTGCGAAAGTCTTCAATCAAATCGCGTCAGGAAATTTTGGGAATGAGGCATTTCGAATTCCAGTCAGCTTTTGATAGCAATGGTCTGTTGTTGCTTGCAGACTTTGATTTCTATTTTTTATTTTTCCGAATTTGATTTATACCTCAGGACTTCAACCCCGCTTACCCTGATGACAACCCGCTTACCCCGATGACACTCAGCTTACCCTGATGACAACCCGCTTACCCTGATGACACCCCGCTTACCCTGATGACACCCCGCTTACCCTGATGACACCCCGCTTACCCTGATGACACCCCGCTTACCCTGATGACACCCCGCTTACCCTGATGACACCCCGCTTACCCTGATGACACCCCGCTTACCCTGATGACAACCCGCTTACCCTGATGACACCCCGCCGCTTACCCTGATGACACCCCGCTTACCCTGATGACACCCCGCTTACCCTGATGACACCCCGCTTACCCTGATGACAATCCGCTTACCCTGATGACACCCCGCTTACCCTGATGACAACCCGCTTACCCTGATGACAACCCGCTTACCCAGATGACACTCCAAGCACCAGTGTTTGATTCTCACCTCACCAGAAGCTGAGCTGACCGTAAAAAATCCCACAATGCTGGGATATTTATCCCGCAGCTCCTGAACCGGCATGTCAAACTTGGCCACCTTGTCGCAATGAGTGCCAACCACAAAGATGGGAACTCCTGGCGCGTGGCAGGAGATGCTGTTCATCCAGAAGTCAAGTCCGGCGTGTTCAAAGCCCAGGCGCATGTTCCACACCAACAGGTACACAGCTCGCGAGGTCAGAAAGAACTGGTGCGTGTTGTAGTACAGGGTCTGGCCAGCGAAATCCCACACGCTGAAGGTGACGGACTGTCCAGATCTGTTGATGGTCCAGGTGCTGATATCGATGCCGTCTGTGATGGCCTCCATGCGCAGCTGGGGCGCTTTGAAGTCTGGCGACATCAGGGCGCGCATGAGGCTGTGGCGAACGGAGTGGCGAAGGTGCTAGCAATTCCACAGGTGATTCTGCATTCAAAGCTAACACCATCGAGACAGACTTACCTGGTCTTGCCGGCGCCGCCCAAGCCGACGAACATGAGCTTAGTGCGGTAGCAGGCGACGCTGCCGCTAGCCAGGCGGCGCAGGTAGGCGATTGTGGCCAGCATGCCCTGTGCCAGAATCTCCTGCGGCGGAGTCTTCAAATTCTCGCAGCCCTGCATTGACAGCACTGCGGATTGAGGGTAGGGCTGCAATGCACATTCTACATCAACTCGATGCACATTCTACATCAACTCGATGCACATTCTACATCAATTCGATGCACATTCTACATCAACTCGATGCACATTCTACATCAACTCGATGCACATTCTACATCAACTCGATGCACATTCTACATCAACTCGATGCACATTCTACATCAATTCGATGCACATTCTACATCAACTCGATGCACATTCTACATCAACTCGATGCACATTCTACATCAACTCGATGCACATTCTACATCAACTCGATGCACATTCTACATCAACTCGATGCACATTCTACATCAACTCGATGCACATTCTACATCAACTCGATGCACATTCTACATCAACTCGATGCACATTCTACATCAACTCGATGCACATTCTACATCAACTCGATGCACATTCTACATCAACTCGATGTATGTATGTATGTATGTCAACTCTCGAGTGTCTTGTATGCATAAAGTTTGCTAGGTTGAGGATAGACCCAGTTGTGCCTGATCATGCGTACCGAGGCCAGACATATTATTTTCCTGAACGCCCGCCCCCCTCCCTCCAGAAAATGTGTTTATGCGTCAATTTTCAAGGGTAATAACAAAATTAATAACAGGTGAGCACTGCTTTAGCCTGATTAGGGATGGAAATGATTAAAAGGATGTACCAGCCAGGACTATTTTCTTCCCGATGACCTTTGGCTTAGTAATAGTTTCATTTAGCATTGCAAGGTAATCTGGCACGCGAGCGGGATGCACGCCATTTCGTGTTCTTTCGTAGCAATGTCTTTAAGCAGCCATTTTTGCCGCAGAAATCGATTAGTCTAATCTGGCCTGTCTCATGGCCAGCCGCAATTTCATAACTAAAAATAACCCAAAAATACGGTGGAGTCTAAAAAAGTACAATTAGGAGTATTCGATAAGTTAGAAAGGACACACGAGATTTGGAAACCAGGAAACCTGGAAACCAGGAAACCTGGAAACCTGGAAACCTGGAAACCTGGAAACCTGGAAACCTGGAAACCTGGAAACCAGGAAACCTGGAAACCAGGAAACCTGGAAACCTGGAAACAAGAAAACTCAGAAACCTGGTCAGTTTTCGAGAGCCCTAACCACTGTGCTAAAATCGTTGTAGAAACGTTTCTTTACTGCGAAAACTTAATGGAAAAGCATGAAAACCTGTTATTGACTCACCTGTGAGCTGCGGAAAGTTGCCCTGTACACTTTCCAGGTAAATATTGTGATCCAGGATGAGTGTGCGCAGCTGCTTGAGCGCCGAAATCTCAGGCGGTACTCGTCGAATGGCCTGGTTGCTGAGCACCAGGGTCTCAAGGCTGCGGCAGCCGAGGAGCTCCGAGGGGAATGCGTCCTCGCTCAGGTCGCCGCTCTCTTCAATGCAAAGCCGCGGCACGGTGATGAACAGCTCGGCGAGGAACTTCTGCAGCTCCTGCGCCTGCAGGATCTTGTCGTTGTTGACATCGTGCCGGGCGAACAGCTCCTCGCCGATGCCTTTCAACGCTTTCTGCACTGCGAAGCCGTGGTTGCGGTACTCGGACCAAACTTTGTAGGACATGATCGGCGCGCCACCGCCGCCGGCGACGCCGCCAGCTACGGCACCGCCGCCGCCAGCTCCGCCTGCGGCGCGTCTCCGATTTCGACCGCCGCGATTAGAACCGCCGCCGCCGATACCGGCGCCACTATCGTCGCCGATGACGTCACTACCTCCGGTGGCGACGCCACCCCGACTAAGCTTGGGCAGCGGCACTCCCCGTCAAGGACAGTTGGCGCAGCTTCTTCAGCCGGCCGAAGCCAGCGGGCAGTCGCTGAATCAGAGTCTCCTTCAGCATCAGGTTTGTCAGCGAGGACAAGCGGCCAATGTCCTCGGGCAAGCGGTTCAGCTGGGTCCCGCTGGCGTCCAACACCGACAGATTCGCCATCTCGCAGATGAAGTTGGGCAGGTAGCTGATTGGGTTGTTGCTAATGTTGAGAAATTTCAGCCGCTTCAGCCTGCTCAGACTGGGGTCGAGCTTCGTGATGAAGTTCTCCTGCAGCTGCAAGTTGATCAGACACTCCGGCAGCTGACTGACCCAGCTGGTGTCGCGCATTCTGCAGCGCGACAACTCCAAGTTTGTGATGTTAGTGGCGGACAGCAGGGCTGCATTTGGGAATGTCTCTGGCAGGATCTGGTTCCTCGCGCGAATGTTGCGCACGCAGTCAACGTGGCTGCCAAGGTCGCTCTGCTGGAGGAAATTCTTGGCGGCCGCGTGCGAGTCGCAGAGATCGCGGCTGTGAGAGTGCAGCAGCTGCGCAATCTGCAGCCCGCTGCCGCTCGCTGACTCGGGCCGCGCCTCCTGAAAACCGGCCGGGGAGACACGTCAGCAGTGAGCCTGTCCATCAGTGAGCTCTCTCTTCATCACCTGTCCTTCAGTGAGCTCTCTCTTCATCACCTGTCCTTCAGTGTGCCCTCCTTCCATCACCTGTCCTTCAGTGAGCCCTCCTTCCATCACCTGTCCTTCAGTGAGCCCTCCTTCCATCACCTGTCCTTCAGTGAGCCCTCCTTCCATCACCTGTCCTTCAGTGTGCCCTCCTTCCATCACCTGTCCTTCAGTGAGCCCTCCCTTCATCACCTGTCCATCAGTGAGCTCTCTCTTCATCACCTGTCCTTCAGTGAGCTCTCTCTTCATCACCTGTCCTTCAGTGAGCCCTCCTTCCATCACCTGTCCTTCAGTGAGCCCTCCTTCCATCACCTGTCCTTCAGTGTGCCCTCCTTCCATCACCTGTCCTTCAGTGAGCCCTCCTTCCATCACCTGTCCTTCAGTGAGCCCTCCTTCCATCACCTGTCCTTCAGTGAGCCCTCCTTCCATCACCTGTCCTTCAGTGAGCCCTCCTTCCATCACCTGTCCTTCAGTGAGCCCTCCCTTCCATCACCTGTCCTTCAGTGAGCCCTCCTTCCATCACCTGTCCTTCAGTGTGCCCTCCTTCCATCACCTGTCCTTCAGTGAGCCCTCCCTTCATCACCTGTCCATCAGTGAGCTCTCTCTTCATCACCTGTCCTTCAGTGAGCCCTCCCTTCCATCACCTGTCCTTCAGTGAGCCCTCCTTCCATCACCTGTCCTTCAGTGTGCCCTCCTTCCATCACCTGTCCTTCAGTGAGCCCTCCTTTCATCACCTGTCCATCAGTGAGCTCTCTCTTCATCACCTGTCCTTCAGTGAGCTCTCTCTTCATCACCTGTCCTTCAGTGTGCCCTCCTTCCATCACCTGTCCTTCAGTGAGCCCACCTTCCATCACCTGTCCTTCAGTGTGCCCTCCTTCCATCACCTGTCCTTCAGTGAGCCCTCCCTTCATCACCTGTCCATCAGTGAGCTCTCTCTTCATCACCTGTCCTTCAGTGAGCTCTCTCTTCATCACCTGTCCTTCAGTGAGCTCTCTCTTCATCACCTGTCCTTCAGTGAGCTCTCTCTTCATCACCTGTCCTTCAGTGAGCTCTCTCTTCATCACACTCCCTTTAATCCACGCATTGAGCCTCTAGCCAGCCAGCCCGCGGACTCACCGCTCGGCCAGACCTGATCCTAGTCAGCTGACCGGCTTTAGTCAGGCTGCTGTCTTTATAGCTGTCGAGTTGGAGCAGTCGCTTCAGCAGCAGCTGGTCCCTATAAAAGCGCAACACCGGCCAAATACCCTGCGTGATCTGCGACGGCGGAGGTTATGGAGGTTAGCGAATCAGTTTACATCTTAATAACTTACCAATCCCTCTCCTTCTCAATCTACCTGTCTGTCGTCCCTAATCCTTTACCTTCTCATCCAATCTACCTGTCGCTATATCCCCTCACTATCATACATTTCTACCTGTCTCTAATCCCTCTCCTCATTATCAAATCTACCTGTCTCTAATCCCTCTCCTTCTTATCAAATCTTCCTGTCTCTAATCCCTCTCCTTCTTATCTAATCTACCTGTCTCTAATCCCTCTCCTTCTTATCTAATCTTCCTGTCTCTAATCCCTCTCCTTCTTATCTAATCTTCCTGTCTCTAATCCCTCTCCTTCTTATCTAATCTTCCTGTCTCTAATCCCTCTCCTTCTTATCTAATCTTCCTGTCTCTAATCCCTCTCCTTCTTATCTAATCTTCCTGTCTCTAATCCCTCTCCTTCTCATCTAATCTACCTGTCTCTAATCCCTCTCTCCAGTCTCATTATTTTTTATCAATCAAACTTTGAAATAGTTCCCAGCAATACATTTGTACGAGTAAATTATACATATCCGAACTGTCACAATAGTAGAAGCTGTTAGCTTTCATCAGCAGAAGCAGTTAAGTCACCTGATTGACACCAAGGTCTCCGTCGACCCCTTGCAAGAAGCCCAGATCGGCACGGGCGAGCAAGGACTGGAAATAAAGAAAATAAAAGCAAATTCAAACACATATACAGTCCAGAGGGGTGCATTGTAAAACAGATTCTGTTATCTCACGGTGTATCGCAGCAGGATGCTAATGACTTGAATGAGGCTTGTGTCGTAGTTCCTGACAACGAACTGGTATTCCTCTTCAGTAAGACTGACGCCCGGTTTGTCAAGCAGGTGCATGTCGCTTGTGTTGGAGCCTGGAGAGGTAATGCACTTAAGAATTAGAGATTTTGGGTCACAGAGAATTAGAGATTTCGGGTCACAGAGAATTAGAGATTTCGGGTCATAGAGAATTAGTGATTTCGGGTCACAGAGAATTAGAGATTTTGGGTCACAGAGAATTAGAGATTTTGGATCACAGAGAATTAGAGATTTCGGGTCACAGAGAATTAGAGATTTTGGGTCACAGAGAATTAGAGATTTTGGGTCACAGAGAATTAGAGATTTTGGGTCACAGAGAATTAGAGATTTTGGGTCACAGAGAATTAGAGATTTTGGATCACAGAGAGTTAGTGATTTCGGGTCACAGAGAATTAGAGATTTTGGATCATAGAGAATTAGAGATTTCGGGTCACAGAGAATTAGAGATTTTGGATCACAGAGAATTAGAGATTTTGGATCATAGAGAATTAGAGATTTCGGGTCACAGAGAATTAGAGATTTTGGATCACAGAGAATTAGAGATTTTGGATCACAGAGAATTAGAGATTTCGGGTCACAGAGAATTAGAGATTTCGGATCATAGAGAGTTTGTCATTTGTCAATTAGTCCTTTGTCATCCAAAGCATAGCAAATGGGTAACAATTTTTATTCTTGAGCTTCAGTTAACCCAATTGTACTCGTAAATTGGGTAGCAGCAATAGTTTGAGTAGAACTCAGTAGAAATTAGAGTGGGTGTGGCCGGTCCACGGACTGAAAAGCTGTACACAGCCTTTGGAACCGCTACGCTCTTAACTGGGTTAGGTATGGTTTCTATCTATCTGGATATAGTGTTTTGTGGTGTCATGAAGACGGAATTATTTAGTCGCATATTACTATTGTTATCAGTAGTACTATTTTACAGGTACATTATAATACTTCATAGGTTACGCGCACCAGACGTGTTAGAAAGCTAATCTCTTGCTAGCAAGTACTCAGACTCGGCTAATCCTGTGGGGCTGATTGGCAATGAGAGTTGACGTTAACTGGCACAGTTTGGCCACTATTGAATTAGCCAGCAATTTGAGAGCACAAGTCGGCCCAATTAAGTTCAGGAATTATGCAGGTCCTGAGTGCCAGCCGAACTCCTTCTAAACATTTTCGCATCCTTCAGCAATCGGAATTAGTAAACAACAGGCCGAACTGCAAATCCAAGGTCTCTGACGTCCCTGGAGGATTTGCTCGGAGGCCATTAGGCGGGACTGAACAGAGTAGAAGGATTAAAAAACAGAACTCCTGCATAATTACAAATGATGCTAAGCAAAGTCAAGTTTTGCTTTTGTTGTTTTATTCAATCGATAAAAAACTGCATCAATTTGACGTCTGCAAATATTTCCAGTACAATGTAAACAATAAATGAGTTTTTTAGTGTCTTAAACTCAGCATTGAGATGATGGACGAGGAAAACTTGTTCCCGTAGTCTATGGCCTTCTCTAGTTCTGTTCCGCTACTCATTTCCATTGGCCATTTTAAATATTGGAGACTAAAATTATAAACTGATGCTCAATCAGCACATGCTTGAAGGTGGAGGATCACATGTGTCTCAGATGGCCAGATCAACAGCAGCGCCATCATCAGCTGCAGCCGCGGCAGGAGAAGGTAGCCAGGGTCGACAAAGTGAAGTCTACTCGGCTAGACAAAAAGAGCAGCGATAGCCGCGTGAGAAATAGCAACCAGGCACCAGCAGCAGCATCAGTCACACCCTTTTCCGTCCCGGAAAAGCTGCTTCGCTACTTCGCCCAATCTCAGTCCGCCGATTTTCTAGCTTCGCAGCAGCTGCAATGGCTGCCCAGCGGCGGCTTTGTCTGCGCCTACAGCAACGGCGGCGCGGATGTGCGCGAGTTCTTCGCCCACCTCGGCTGGCCGCACCTGCTGGGCGTAGCTAGCGGCAAAATGTGCGGCCACGCTGGGAAGCGAAATCAGCCGGGAATCTGCGGCCCAAGCAATCGTCTGTGGCATTGTCCCTGCGTGCAGAACGCCTTGTCAGCGATGCCGGACTACGCCTTCTTCTGGGGCAGTCTCTCGTCGACTGCCTTCGCACTGTGCATGGCCGCCAGCCAGCAGCGCAGCCGGCCGCTGGTGATGAACCGGATTCCCTGGGTGACGCTCATCAGCAACAAGAGCCAGCTGGCGCTAACCTGCATGGCTCACAAGCACAGCGGCTCCGCCCTCTGCCTACAGAGCCACATCCCGGCTACGTTCATTTTGGACAGGGACACAGACCGCAACTCGCTGCGCCTAATGGCCCGACGCCTACTGGAGATGCACCCAGTGTGGATTGTCAAGCCGCAAAACTTCGCCAAAGGCGAGGGTATCCAGTTGGCTTTCCGGGAAGACGGTGAGACCGCCATGGTGCGCAGCCTGGCCAGCGACCGCTGGGGCTTCAGCAAGGTTGTGCAGTGCTACATGACTGAACCGATGCTGCTGGGCGGAAAAAAATTCGACCTGCGCGTCTTCCTGCTGCTCGTGACGACCGGCTCCGGGCTGCTGGCTTTCTACCACACCGGCTACGTCCGGCTGGCCCTCAACAACTTCACAGTCTGCGAAAAAAAACGCTTGGACACACACCTCACCAACCAGGCCGTGCAGGCAAAGCAGTTTAACTACGAGGCTAACAAGGAGGACACGATCTGGACGGTGGAGCAGATGAACAGGTACCTCAACAGGCAGTCGACTAGCGAGTTCAGCAACGACTGGACGGTGCGGCAACTGCACCCGACTGTCAAGCTTCTGGTGGGCACGTTGGTGGATGCGCTGGTTCAGCGGGTGCAAAACGATCGCAGAAGCAGCGCCGCCAAGCAGCCGAAGCCGCAGTGGGAGCGCCACCCGTGCCGCAACACCTTCAGCTTGCTGGGTCTCGACGTGCTGATCGACGAAGTCGGCAAGCCGTGGCTCATCGAGGCCAACGCTGACCCAGCGCTGAGCCGGCAGACCCTGGCGTTGGAACGGCTGCTGCCGTCCGTGACCTCTGAGGCCTTCGGTCTGGCCATGGAGATCATCTACAGGTGCCACGGCGCTGATCCTCAGGCGCCGGCGCCAGCAGCGCAGGATTTGGCATTCCTGCAGAATTTCCAGCCCCTTGGCTACTACCAAATTGTTGACAACTGACGGACGCCACCTTCGCAGTTGTTCGAATTTAATTTTTTAAAACTGAACTCGAAGCAGCAGCTTGGCTTTTATTTATTCCAGCTGCCAGCCTGTGATCTTTGGTTTTTTTGCAACGCCTGCTTTCCGTTTTTTCAGGAAAATATTTTTTCTTTGAGATATACTTCATCCTAACAGCGAAACATAGTGCAGAAAATTATTGTTACACTGCTTTGTTGCTGGTAGAGATGGATATAGTGGGCCCGCAGACTGCAATCACGAACCAACGTTCAACAGTCATCATTGACTACCCACTCACACAGCAATGTACCAGCTGTGTCGCTGAGGAAGCTATAAGAATGCTCGAAAACTTAAGGAAACAATATGGCACCTAATAATATAACTAAAAATGACAAAAAACATCTGCCCCAATTTGGGACAGATGTGCAGCCGACATCACAAATTGTTATTGCGCGACGCACTTGAAGTCTGTGGAACGGCTGTTCAGTCCATGGACAGGGTGAGGCCACACCCACCCTCAATTACCACAGCTGCGTGAACTGAAACAATCCAGAGTTAATTAAAATGTCTTGCTAAAGGTAAAAAAATTGTTCAGTCGAGTCGGGAACCGAGCCCACAACCATGATGTACAGCCAGCGGCTATTGCAAAGCGCATCTAAAAGCTGCGTACAGCCGTTCAGTCCATGGACCCGAATTTCCATCCCATCCCAGCTAATTTTAGTACCGATTTAGCAGACAAATCCTAATTCAAACAGTTCAAGCAGGGACACTCACTCCACTGCAGTCCGCGGCACAAGAAGTGCAAGCTTTGATTCTTCTCCGACTGCACTTTCATTCTCGGCGGTATGAACAGGTCCTCGGACTTCAGGTCGGCCGGCAGCAGGATGAAGTACACCGGATTGCGCGACGGGTTCCACTTGGTGGTCAAGGCGGCTACTAGGGAGGAGGGCGAGTTCGCGCTGGACGTGCAGTGCCTGGACTGCTTGTTTCGGATGGGCAGCGGCGTGTACTGCTCCTGGAAACGGGGAGAGAACACACGGTGAAAAGTGCGGCCCAGAGTGGAAGGGAGGCTGTCATTAGTATGCCAGTCGGATGCGACCGCGAGACCACAGTCTCAGTTCAGCCTGGCTGAATTGTGGTCTGCTAATATGATTTTATTTCGAGCAACCCATATATATTTCTTTTTTCTGTATCTTCTAAACTATTAAAATCAATCCCATGAAAATCCAGAAGCCAGACTAAACTTTTCCTCTTCATCCGATGAGAAAACTTCCAGAATCATAAAGAATTGGCATCGTCGTGATATTCAACGATTCTCGTCAAAGGGTCTGCTGGCAAAAACAAACAAAAAAAATTTATTTTTGTGCATACAATAGTTCATCATGTAACAATTTCGGCTATTATTGTTGATTATATTGTTATTTTTTTATTGAACCAATATGGATTCGCCAAAGAGGTTTATACACAGCAATGTCAATTTTATTTGTCACCAGGGACTTCGTCAAGAAACGTCGAAAATCTCAACTATGCTGAAGTCGGACGGCTTTGAAAGTTGATTAATTGCAAAGAGTGGAAAAGTTTGATTTATATGGTGGAATTTCACGGAAATTGGTCATTGTGTTTGGGAGCAATCGTCAAGTAGGCAGTTGGTATTTGGCACACCCCGTGGTCTTTCCCGGGGGGGGATAGCGTGGTCTTTTCCGGGGGGGAATAGCGTGGTCTTTTCCGGGGGGGAATAGCGTGGTCTTTCCAGGGGGGAATAGCGTGGTCTTTCCAGGGGGGAATAGCGTGGTCTTTTCCGAGGGGGAATAGCGTGGTCTTTTCCGGGGGGGAATAGCGTGGTCTTTTCCGGGGGGGAATAGCGTGGTCTTTTCCGGGGGGAATAGCGTGGTCTTTCCAGGGGGGGGAATAGCGTGGTCTTTTCCGGGGGGAATAGCGTGGTCTTTCCAGGGGGGGGAATAGCGTGGTCTTTTCCGGGGGGAATAGCGTGGTCTTTTCCGGGGGGGGGGAATAGCGTGGTCTTTCCCGGGGGGAATAGCGTGGTCTTTTCCGGGGGGAATAGCGTGGTCTTTCCAGGGGGGGAATAGCGTGGTCTTTTCCGGGGGGAATAGCGTGGTCTTTTCCGGGGGGGAATAGCGTGGTCTTTCCCGGGGGGAATAGCGTGGTCTTTCTACTGTTAAAAGTTTTTCCGAAAGAACGAAGTCCTTCCACTGAGCCAGATTTCAGGGGGTGAGTGGGTCAGCGGCTAATGCCGCCGCCTCACTTTCCAATGGTCGCTGGTTCGTTCTTCCCTCCAAGTCACGATTATTTCGGGGCTTAGTTGGAGGTTTGCGGAGTAGTGACTTGCGGAGATGCACCTTATTCTGTGCAACCAAAGCTAATTTAAAATAGCTTAACCCCTGCCTTCTGCATGCCTGCTTGTTTGTGTTTGTGTTTGTGCGTTGGGCCGGGTGTGGAGCGTTGTATGCGGGGTGGGGCGGGTGTGCACCAATGTGTACTCTCGTCCCTACCCTTCAGGCATCTAAGTCCTCCCCTGATTTGGTCAGCTCTGTGCGTGTGCGGGCCTGGGGTGATGCCGTTCCTGTGTTTGTGCGTCAAGTGCCCCAGGCCCCCTGCAAATAAGAGCCAGCCTTCTACCAAGCTTGACCCGAGGAGATCGCTTACATCCAGGTATTGGAAGTTGCCGAACGGCACCGGACTGTAGGTGGGATGGTCGGCCAGGTAGTCGAACCACTGGTCGAAGCCTTTCAGTTGCTCTGCAAAATCAGGTGTTGGAGATTTTTTGGCTAAAATATTATTGCAGGGACTGTGGGTCTGACAATTTCACGCTAAGATCCCAAAGCCTTCTCTCCTTGATTTGAGCTAGGGCACTTTGGTCTGAGCTACAATTGCTGCCCTGCGATACCAATCCCGCTCCTTACTCTTATCGATCACCGCGTTAATCTCCTCCGGGTAGAAGCCCAGCGGTCTGATGTCGCCGGAGTCCACCGGGAACTGACGGCCAGCCTGCAGGTCCTCCGGCTGCGCCACCTCTAGCAGTCCGTCGCGGATGCTTGTGACGACGCCTGGGAGCCAGGTCTGTCCCACCCCAGTGCGGAACAGCAGAAGCATGCCCGGGTGGAAGTGCAGGGTTGACACGTGCTGCGGGAGAGCGACAGTTTGAGAATTTTTTTAAACAGTGGCTATCGATTTAATTGTAATTAACCAATCATACTAATCGATAGCACCCGCACCATTTTGGTCAGATGTGCAGCCGACAGCACAGCCGCAGCTAATGCGCGGCTCATCTGAAGGCTGCGTACGGCTGTTCAGTCCATGGACTGGTGAGATGCCACAACCACCATAATTTACCCCAGCTAATGATATTATCCGTTTAACAGCTGGGTGAACTGAAGCAATGCAGAGTTAAGTATCTCTTTAATTGCTTCAGTGTAGTCAAGAATCGAACCACTAACCTTCAAGTCATGAGTCCGACACTCTACACACTAGGCTAGAAACTCCCCATTCTTAGTTACTTCTTCACTTCAAGTGCATTTTCTACGGTTGGAGCCACTATTAAAAGTCCGGAAGTTGATGAGGCTGTACTGTGGAGAATCGCTGATTGCCGTACAGGATTACCCCCTTGGTACTTCTATTATTAATTAACAAGATGCGGGAGAACTTCTTAATAACGAATCGCAAGTCTCACAGCGAATTCCGGACAGCCCAGAATGAGCAGATTCCGTCCACCAAGATCGGCCGGCTGCTGATCATCTTCAGGCAGCGGGTAGCGGGCTCGCACGAACGCGTGGAGATGATCCGTGATGGGAGCGCGCAGCAGGACCTCGCCGTTGACCAGCACCTCCAGCTGGTTGAAATAGCACTGGGAAAAGAGAGAAACCAAATTGCAGGTGGATTGTTAGTCTCAGTAGTGCATCGGCTGTGAACTATTGTCAATAGAACAGAATTAAGCTGTTTCCATGCCATTGGGAGCATCTTCAGCTGGGAGGCTGCAAGATTCATTTATCAAACAAACTGCTATGCCAGGATCAACACACCTGACAAGATTCGCTTGGCTATTTCAGAAAATAGTTTTATATGATCATCTTGCGATGCGAAATGCTTGCTATAAACAATCCTAATCCCAGATTTGATAAAAAGGCCAAAGCTTACATCGTAATGCTCATTGTAGACGCAGCTCTCGATGCTGAAGACCACAGTCGTGATCGGGTCATCAGCCCGCAGACTGTTGTCCTCTAGCTGTCTGGCAAACTCCCACTCGTGCACTGCGCCGGTCTTCAGTGTGAACTTCAGTCGGCCATCGCACAGCGTCACGCCGATGATGACGTCATCGTCTGCGCCGGAGGCATCGCTCAGGGCCAGAAAGACGGCCAGCTCGCAGCCAGGGCGCCGCAGAAGGCCGACCTCGAGCTTGTCGAAGCTGGCGTGCCTCATCGGCTGGCGCGACCGGAGCAGCGTCTCCAGCGTCACCGTGCGCTGGTCATCCGAGCGCTCGTCGTCGAATTTCGGACGTCTGGCGGCCACCAGCAGGTTTCCCCGCAGCGAGGCTGGGAGGCCGGCGACCACTTCGAAGGCCTTCGTGGCGAATGTCGGATAGACGCGGCAGAAGTGGCGCCACAACTTAGTCACCGTGTTCTTCCACAGAAAACAGTGCTCGCAGGAGAAGGAGTTCTGGTAGCGATCCATCCAGTCGTGTCGTGGAAACGGCGCGATTCGATACCACATGAAGCGCCAGTCAGAGTCAGTCATCTGCTTGACGCGGCACTTGGTGCAGCTCTTGTGGCTAGTTAGAGTGCGTCCCACTTCCGGCACCGAGAATGTGTTCTTCAGGCCCGAGTGGAAGCACTCACCGCGGCAGTAGACTCGCAGCTAGTTGGCCAGGGTATATCAGACACTGTCCACTTCCTTCCCGGACCCTTGCAGCCACCTCACTCCAAGGCCGACACTTCAGACCCTGTTCACTTCCTTCCCGGACCCTCGCAGCCACCTCACTCTAAGCCCGATACCTCACACCCTGCCCGTTTCCTTCTCTGACCCTCGCAGCCACCTCACTCCAAGCCCGATACCTCACACCCTGCCCGCGTCCTTCTCTGACCCTCGCAGCCACCTCACTCTAAGCCCGATACCTCACACCCTGCCCGTTTCCTTCTCTGACCCTCGCAGCCACCTCACTCCAAGCCCGATACCTCACACCCTGCCCGTTTCCTTCTCTGACCCTCGCAGCCACCTCACTCTAAGCCCGACATCCTATTTAAATACGTCCTATTAAAAAAGTACAAAAAACTATGACGTCACCACGTCTTGCTTACCTTGTGATGCAGATAAGGGTACTCGGCAGCGACAGACTCCAGAATGGTTAGTAAGTCACTGAAGCAGGACCACATGTACTCTTTCAAGACGTCGCTGTTGGCTCCGGGTATCATTTCGTTAACACGACACTCGAAGTCGATTGAAGACGAAGCCAAAGCTGGAGAAGAAATCAAGAATTATTTGGCTGGAGTGGCTAGAGTGGCTGATTTGGCTGGAGTCTGGAGTGGCTGGTTTGGCTGGGGGGTGGCTGGTTTGGCTGGAGTGGCTGGGGTGGCTGGTTTGGCTGGAGTGGCTGGGGTGGCTGGAGTGGCTGGTTTGGCTGGAGTGGCTGATTTGGCTGAAGTGGCTGGTTTGGCTGGTTTGGCTGGTTTGGCTGGTTTTGCAAGAGTGGCTGGTTTGGCTGGGGTGGCTGGTTTGGCTGGGGTCGCTGGTTTTGCTGGGGTTGGATGGTTTTGCTGGAGTGGCTGGTTTGGCTGGGGTGGCTGGGGTTGCTGGTTTGGCTGGGTTTGCTGGTTTGGCTGGGGTGGCTGGTTTGGCTGGGGTTGCTGGTTTGGCTGGAGTGGCTGGTTTGGCTGGAGTGGCTGGTTTGGCTGAAGTGGCTGGTTTGGCTGGTTTTGCTGGTTTGGCTGGGGTGGCTGGTTTGGCTGGGGTTGGCTGGTTTGGCTGGGGTGGCTGGGGTTGCTGGTTTGGCTGGTTTAGCTGGGGTGGCTGGGGTTGCTGGTTTGGCTGGGGTTGGCTGGTTTGGCTGGGGTGGCTGGGGTTGCTGGTTTGGCTGGTTTAGCTGGGGTGGCTGGGGTTGCTGGTTTGGCTGGGGGAGAGCTATTTGATGGCTCCCAGCTGTCCGTTTAATAAACTCCAGGCACCCGGGCGCTCACTGGAGTGCAGGCCGTAAGTGCAGAGGATGTCGCACACGCCCCGCTGCACGTGCATGCCGGTGCGCCACAGCTGCACCACTCCGCTGGCTGTCGGGTTCTGCATGCAGGCCGCGGCGAATCTCGCCAGCAGGTTGGCCGGGAAGCCGACGCGGAATTTGACGGAGAAAAGCAGGCAGAGATCCCCAGCCGGGAAGGCCTCAGACTGCAGGTCGGGCATGTACAGGCTCTTGTGGTGCCGCATTGACAGCTTCTCCTCGCTCGCGCTCAGCCGGAGCGACACCCGGGGCTCCAGGCGGGACCAGAGGAAATAACGACTGCTGGAGGCCGCGGCTGCGTGCAGCAGGCGGGCGACCCGGCCGGCCTGGGTTGACTCGCGCACCGTGTCAGTGCGGCCAAGCAGCCCGAAGCGCAATAGGATGCGGCGCAGGGCCTCTGCCTGATTGGGGGAGAGGGGAATTCAGGGAGGTTAGAAAATAGGGAAATGGGGATTTTAGAAAATAGGGAAATGGGGAGATTAGAAAATAGGGAAATGGGGAGATTAGAAAATAGGGAAATAGGGAGGTTAGAAAATAGGGAAATGGGGATGTTAGAAAATAGGGAAATGGGGATGTTAGAAAAAAGGGAAATGGGGAGATTAGAAAATAGGGAAATGGGGAGGTTAGAAAATAGGGAAATGGGGATGTTAGAAAATAGGGAAATGGGGATGTTAGAAAAAAGGGAAATGGGGAGATTAGAAAATAGGGAAATGGGGAGGTTAGAAAATAGGGAAATGGGGATGTTAGAAAATAGGGAAATGGGGAGGTTAGAAAATAGGGAAATGGGGATGTTAGAAAATAGGGAAATGGGGATGTTAGAAAATAGGGAAATGGGGAGATTAGAAAATAGGGAAATGGGGAGATAGCTAAATTGTGAGATTAGGAAATTGGGAGATTGGGAAATTGGGAGATTGGGAGATTGGGAAATTGGGAGATTGGGAAATTGGGAGATTGGGAAATCGGGATATTGGGAAATTAAGAGATTAGGAAATTGGGAGATTGGGAATCTTAATGTCTTAATTACGTTATGAAGACAAGACTTGAAATCGACAAAAATTTATTGTCAGACAAGAATAAGTACAATATCACAAAGTATCACAGAACCTCGTCTTCTGTTGCCTCAGCGGCGATGAGCTCATTGCGCAGCTCTTCCCCGCTGAGCGCCGGCACGGAGCGACCCAGCACCCAGCAGCTGTCACCATTGCGGTAGTCGGCAATGGCGTCGAGACGAGCCAGGCAGGCCATGAACCAGGCGGGGTCCAGCACCACTGGCTGGCCGGACACGTTAGGAAAGAAAAGCAGCTTGCCCTGAACAAAATCAAATTGCCCAGAGTTTTACTACTTGTAGTAGAAATACGCATTTTTTGCTTTGGTTTTAAAAAAAACAAAACAGACTCACCATCTGGTGCAGCTTCTTGAGCAGCCCGACTGTTCGCCTGGTGTCCTCAGGCGGTAGACCCAGTTCAGTCATCAGCACCTTCAAAGGAAAGAGCCGACGCCACTGCTGCTGCTGCTGCTGCTGCTGAGAAGCCAAGAAGCCGGCTAGTCTGTCAGCTAGTCTCCAGTTGGCTTCGGTGAGTCGGCGGGTCTCCCACAGCTGCAGCGAGTTGGCGGCCGTCCTGGCCAGTTGAGTAACGTGATGCGCAAGGCGATTTCCCTGTGAAAAAATAAAAGCTTGGGCATTTTAGTAGTCGACAGGTAAAGTCCGAGGCATGTATGAATGAAAGTCCGATCAAGAGGATAGCACTGGATGAATGATCGATTAAAAAACTTCTCCTATACATATCAAAACTCTTATCACAACGCCTCACTTCATGCTCTAACCTTCATCACACCCACCTCACTCCATACTCTAACCCTCATCACACCCACCTCACTCCATACTCTAACCCTCATGACAGCCACCTCACTCCATACTCTAACCCTCATCACACCCACCTCACTCCATACTCTAACCCTCATCACAGCCACCTCACTCCATACTCAAACCCTCATCACACCCACCACACTCATTCTCTAAGCCGTATCTTATTCATCCAAACACATCCATACAGTTACCTCTTTCTCGGCCCTAGAAGATTCCGTGGCCGCAAAGCTGGACGGGTTAAGCTCCTGCTCGTGCTCCTTCACCAGCAGCAGGTACTTGATTACGGCATAGACGTAGAGCCACATGCAGTTGGTGATGTTGAACAACTTCTTCGCCTAGCGGGTGAAGTAGAATTGTGAATTCTATATGATATCAAAGTTCAGGCAATGCAAACTGGCCCTAACAGCAAAGAAAAAAATGCTCACCTGCTCGCCAAAAGTTTCCCACTCTGGAACCAAGGCAATCAGGCTGGCTAACAGCTCGCTGTGTCTGCCGGTAAGAGACTCGGACTGGAAATGAGTACGCGGGCTTGGTGTGGCGGCAGGTTCGGCTGGGTGGCTGGTTTGGCTGGGGTGGCTGGTTTGGCTGGGGTGGCTGGGGTGGCTCGGGTGGCTGGGGTGGCTCGGGTGGCTGGTTTTGCTAGAGTGGCTGGGGTGGCTAGGGTGGCAGGTTTGGCTTGTTTTTGCTGGCGTGGCTAGTTTGGCTGCGGTGGCTGGTTTGGCTGGGGTGGCTGGTTTGGCTGGGGTGGCTGGGATGGCTGGTTTGGCTGGGGTGGCTGGGGTGGCTGGGGTGGCTGGGGTGGCTGGTTTGGCTTGTTTTTGCTGGGTGGCTGGTTTGGCTGGGGTGGCTGGGATGGCTGGTTTGGCTGGGGTGACTGGGGTGGCTGGGGTGGCTGGGGTGGCTGGGGTGGCTGGTTTGGCTGGGGTGGCTGGTTTGGCTGGGGTGGCTGGTTTGTCTGGGGTGGCTTGTTTGGCTGGGGTGGCTGGGATGGCTGGTTTGGCTGGGGTGACTGGGGTGGCTGGGGTGGCTGGGGTGGCTGGGGTGGCTGGGGTGGCTGGGGTGGCTGGTTTGGCTTGTTTTTGCTGGGTGGCTGGTTTGGCTGGGGTGGCTGGGATGGCTGGTTTGGCTGGGGTGGCTGGGGTGGCTGTTGTGGCTGGGGTGGCTGGGGTGGCTGGTTTGGCTTGTTTTTGCTGGGTAGCTGGTTTGGCTGGGGTGGCTGGGGTGGCTGTTGTGGCTGGGGTGGCTGGGGTGGCTGGTTTGGCTTGTTTTTGCTGGGTGGCTGGTTTGGCTGGGGTGGCTGGTTTGGCTGGGGTGGCTGGTTTGGCTGGGGTGGCTGGTTTGGCTTGTTTTTGCTGGGTGGCTGGTTTGGCTGGGGTGGCTGGTTTGGCTTGTTTTTGCTGGGTGGCTGGTTTGGCTGGGGTGGCTGGTTTGGCTGGGGTGGCTGGGGTGGCTGGGGTGGCTGGGGTGACTGGGGTGGCTGGGGTGGCTGGTTTGGCTGGGGTGGCTGGGGTGGCTGGGGTGGCTGGTTTGGCTTGTTTTTGCTGGGTGGCTGGTTTGGCTGGGGTGGCTGGTTTGGCTGGGGTGGCTGGGGTGGCTGGGATGGCTGGGGTGACTGGGGTGGCTGGGGTGGCTGGTTTGGCTGGGGTGGCTGGGGTGGCTGGGGTGGCTGGTTTGGCTTGTTTTTGGTTGGTTTGGCTGGTTTGGTTGGTTTGGGGTGGCGGGGATGGCTGGTTTGGCTGGGGTGGCTGGGGTGGCTGGGGTGGCTGGGGTGGCTGGGATGGCTGGGGTGGCTGGGGTGGCTGGGATGGCTGGTTTGACTGGGGTGGCTGGGGTGGCTGGTTTGGCTGGGGTGGCTGGGGTGGCTGGGGTGACTGGGGTGGCTGGGGTGGCTGGTTTGGCTGGGGTGGCTGGGGTGGCTGGGGTGGCTGGGGTGGCTGGGGTGGCTGGGGTGGCTGGGGTGGCTGTTGTGGCTGGGGTGGCTGGGGTGGCTGGTTTGGCTTGTTTTTGCTGGGTGGCTGGTTTGGCTGGGGTGGCTGGGATGGCTGGTTTGGCTGGGGTGGCTGGGGTGGCTGGGGTGGCTGGGGTGGCTGGTTTGGCTTGTTTTTGCTGGGTGGCTGGTTTGGCTGGGGTGGCTGGGGTGGCTGGTTTGGCTGGGGTGACTGGGGTGGCTGGGGTGGCTGGTTTGGCTGGGGTGGCTGGGGTGGCTGGGGTGGCTGGGGTGGCTGGTTTGGCTGGGGTGGCTGGGGTGGCTGGGGTGGCTGGGGTGGCTGGGGTGGCTGGGGTGGCTGGTTTGGCTGGGGTGGCTGGGGTGGCTGGGGTGACTGGGGTGGCTGGGGTGGCTGGTTTGGCTGGGGTGGCTGGGGTGGCTGGGGTGGCTGGTTTGGCTTGTTTTTGCTGGGTGGCTGGTTTGGCTGGGGTGACTGGGGTGGCTGGGGTGGCTGGTTTGGCTGGGGTGGCTGGTGGCGGATTTGGCAGTGGTGATGGTTTGGAGAGGTGGATAGACACACAGGGCTCACAATATACTGCATGTCCTTGAAGCGCAGCAGGAAGCGAGTCTCAGAAACAAGCTTTTTTACGGTAGGCCAGGCGTCGTCCTCAGTGAAGGGAATGTCGAAGATCAGCATGACGCATTTCATTGTTGTCAGGACAATCGTTGGCGGCACGGACAATGAACGCAGCTAAAGTAAATTAATTGTTATGCTATGAGCTTGTTCTGAAATCTGGTCACCAGTAAAGGCTTTGCTTCAGCACTAGCTTACCTCTGAGAAGTCCGCCTTTGTGCAGCGATCTAGGGCATCGATGGCATACATCTACACGGATGAGTAAGAAGTAGCATTGATTTTTAGTGACGTAGAAAAATACTTGATTTGTGCAATGAGCACAGTGATCGCAGGGAATTCGTGACTACTCACATAGTCGTGCTCAGCCCAGTATTGCATCTGAGCCTGCACATTGGAATCTATTTTTACTTCGCGTAGAACAGCTTCGAACACCTGTAATCAATTGAGCCAATTGTTATTAATCAATCACTCCATCCTCTAACCAAGACACACCTCACTCAATCCTCGGACCCACAACACACCCACCTCACTCTCTTTTCTAACCTGAAACCACCAATCTCACTCAATTCTTTGACCCCAAGACACCCACCTCAATTCATCCAATACATCCCAAGACCACCACCATTCGCTGACTCACAGCACACCCACCCCACTATAACCTCTAACCCCGACGCACCCCACCTCAATCGTTTTCTAACCCCCAACACACCCACCTTACTCCTTTTTCTAACCCCCAACACACCCACCTACTTTAATGTTTTGACCCCTAGACACCCACCTCACTCCATCCGCTGACTCACAACACACCCACCTCACTACATCCTCTAACCCCCAACACACCCACCTACTTTAATGTTTTGACCCCTAGACACCCACCTCACTCCATCCGCTGACTCACAACACACCCACCTCACTACATCCTCTAACCCCCAACACACCCACCCTACTCCATTTTCTATTGATCTTTTCAACCGTTTGCATTTCAAAATCGGCACTGACCCAGTCCTGCTTGAATCCGCCCACCGGCACAGCAATCAAACTAATTGGGAAGTGCGTGATATCGGCGCACTGAATCGACTGCACGTAGCGCCACTGGTGTGGAAAATCTTTGTCGTAGCAGCTGAAGATCGGCAGGGCGGTTAATTGTACTTGATTGTATGTTTTTAATTAATAATTGATGATTGCCTGGAGATCGGCTCGTGCAACCAACCTATTTAGATGCTCCTTCTCCAGGTGTTCTTTCATGTTCTCAACCTGATCTTTGAGCATATTCTCCAAGTCGGATTTCAGCGAGGCCACATTCTCGACGCCCTTCTCGCTGCTGACGGTGGCCACGAGGAGGAGCGGCGCTTCAAACACCTGCGATTAAAGTCCAGTAACCCGTGTGCATTCTTCTCCCATTCTAATGACTTATCTTTGTTTGGCCCTTATTAGGGCCGTTTTGATTGTTACTTGTCTTCTGTGCTTCTTTAGTATGGCGGATTTTAAAATAATATACAGCTGCCCCTTATTGGCCCGGGAAATATATGTGATCTCTTACTGTCGGGTGTCTAACTTTCTAGTTCTGATTTGAGAGTTCAAACTCTGAGTTTTCTGCTTGTGCCCAGCGACTAAAGCTTCGGACCTGCTGGCTCCCGATTGCTTCAGTACACTTAGCTGTAGACTGGGTTCCAATATTAGCGCGGGGCTGCTTCGCCAGTCCATGGACTGCAAAGCTGTACACAGCCTTTGGAAGCATCGCGCAATAGCTGCGTTTTCAATATCACCGTTTTCACTCAGACTTTCACGAGAAAGAAAGTAATTATGAGCAGACTTGTCACGTGACAGTTCAGATTTGATTGGACGGCCTGGCTGGCCACTCACCGCTCCCCGCACAGCGTCAATCATTCGCATTATCTCTAGCTGGGGATTTTCAGTGCGCTCCGCGTCAATCACCAGCACAAAGCCGGCGGTGTTGGACATGAACAGCGAGCTGTACACCTGCAGGGCCATTGTGTAAGAGAACCCGTTAAAAGTTTGAAGAGTTAAGCAGAGTTCAGGAAGCAATTAAAGAGCTAGTGATCGGCTCACCAAATCGGCACGCATTTCGAAAACATTCATATCCAGATTGCCGAAAATGCCTGAGAGCACCTGAAAAGACGGCTGCTGCTGCTGCGTTACCTTGGCAGCTGACTTCGATGACGGCCTTGAAGACGACGCCGAAGAGATGGCTGAAAGCGCCATAGACGCGATGCTGACTGGTACAGCGGGGTCGCAGATGACCGCCAGCTTCACAGGGAGGTTTGCCACGGTCGACACGGCACCTGACAACACAGGTGAATTTGGATGAAGGGGCTGGATGGAATGCCAAACAGTGGGGACTCTCGGCAGCTGTTTTCACTCTTTTTTTCGTGTATCGATCGGATGCCGGGAGTTGAAAGCCTCTGTGATTTATAATTTGTACGCAACTTGGCGATTTCGAAAGGTCAGGCTAGTGCATGAGTAATGATTATTTTCATTTCCGAGGGTTTTTTAGCTTTTAGCGAGGAGACAATTCCACTGACCAATGATCATACACAGGCACACTCACACAGGGTGTGTACATCTGCCCTGACTTTCACTTTCACTTTTCCCTGCGTTTTGAAGGCTGGCCCTCAAAGGCGTACACCACTGACACCACTGGGCTGGCGAAAGGGCCGCAGTCGGGAACTGTTTCTCACCGTCGATAAACTGGAAGGCCGGGTCGAACTGAACAGCAAAGTTCAGCTGCCTGGAGCCGCAGTGGGTCAGCTGGGTGCCCAGCATGCTGACGGACTGCAGGTCGCGGCAGTGCTTGCCCAGGTAGTGCAAGCTCCGCTCAGTCAGCTGCTCGCAGCCGTCCAGACTCAGCAGCAGGAGGCGCGGGAAGGCGCGGGCCAGGTGAGCCACGCCATCGTCGCGAAGGTGCCGACAGCCGACGCAGGAGACTCGGGTAACTCTAGCTCGAGCCTCATCCGGCACAGCTGTCTCCAGCAGGTGGAAAACCTCGTCTGTCAGCTGCTCGACGCCATCGAACTCCAGGTGAAACTCAACGCCCTTGTCGGCAAACCAGGTTGGCAGCTTTGCCTTGTGAATGGTGATGAGAGTTTCGTTGGGTATTTCGTTGGGCACTTACATGCTGCAACGACGCATCACAAGCTTCATACTTATGCAGGGCTTCACAAAGACACACAATGAAGCCAAATGTATTTCATATGCGTGTAATCCGTTCAAAGAACCGAATTATGACTTAAATGACGGGAAGCTTACCAGCAGCTTGCGAAGCGGAATTTGCTCCTGAACCTCCAGCTCATTGTAGAAATTTTCAAATGTCAATCGTTTCACAGCGGACATTATGGCTGTACTTCTATTTTCATATCAGTATTGCTGTAAACTTTTTACAAAAAAACTATTGTTAGGAAATGTAATCTAAAAATACATTTCTGCAACATGGCTTTTACCTGTACATGTTTTTATAAAGTGAAACTCTTAAATAAGATTAAATGTTGCCAACTTGCTATAAGTTAATGATGCATTGTAGAAGTAGACTATTATTTTATCAATTCTCTAAAGTTGCCAGATGTATTCAGACCAACAAAATGGATTTAATTAATGCCTATAAAATTAGTCCCCGAAAAACAAGCAAAGATATAAGTATTAAAGAATTAATATTGGCAAGCAAAAAATTAATTTATTTATATTTTGGCTAACATTATAAGTTCTAGGCAGGCAATTCAAATCAATGCAATTTAATTTATACTCCATTTCGCTTTTTATTACATGTCAATAAAATAGCTTTAAAAACTTGTCAGCAAAAATTACCGTGATAAAGTATATTATCTGTATATAAGACATAAGACACGATAATATATTTAAGGCATAATATTTAGATTTTAATTATCGCCAGTGTTTTAAGGCCGTAGGTAGTATTAAACAAGAATTTTCAAGAAAAGATGTCGTAAAAATTCTGATACTAAATTCCCAATGAAACTGATAGTTTATGCAGAATCATTATGATAGAATTATAATATCATGGCCCTACCAGGCATTACACAATACACAGTAGTCAGTAGGTCGAAATAGTCTGAAAAGCAGAAATATGAATCAAGCGAGTCAAAATAAATAAAACAGCATCTTTGTGCGAAACTAAAAATGTGCTGAGAAAATCCACACTGCATTGTAAAATAAGCAAAATTAAAATTATACTTTATCGAACCGCTATTAAAAAATATTTATTTAGTTTCTTTAGTTCTATAGGCTCACGTTTTGTTGTGTTCTTTCTATTCTGTCAGCTTTGTTTTAATTCTTAATTTTTTTGCTACGTTATCATGGGAATTTCATTTTACGGCAACTTTTTTCTGGTCAATCATATTACCTTCGTTGATGCGATATTTACCTGCATTCTGGACTGCTTTGAGCGGCCTTTTCTATTTTTGTTGTTTACATAAATAAGTAACGAATCTTATTACATATAGTTTAAGATATTATATTATAATTTAGTTTATTTAAGAGGCAAATCGCTGCTCCGATACACGTGTCTAAATGGATTCACTAAAAATAGCGGCAAATGTAATAAAAAGCGGTAGCGGTAAGAGCTAGTTAAATTGACGATCGTCGTGAACTCAAGCAAGCAACGATCTTCTGTTAGTAAATCTTTTTAGTCAGCATTTTAGAGGTTATGTACATCAAAACGCAGAAGCCATCCCTATAGTACTCAACCTGCCATGGGAGGTGCGTGCCGCCAGCTCAAAGTGTTTTAGTGTGCGTTGCGTTCTATTTGTGTCTCTCTCTGCCTTTTCTTACCAAGGCAGAGAGAGAAGTTGTTAAAGCCCTGAAGATGACCTGTTAGGTCGAAATGCATCGGCATAACTAAATAAGCAACTACATGTTGGTGTTTACCTTCATTTATGATTAAACTTATTATTTTCTAAAAGGTAACACTGAGTATCATTATAAAGTTCTGGAGAAAAGATAAAGATAAAAGGTAACAGTTAATTTTGTTTACCGTAATGCTTATAATTATTTTATTACCGTATATTTACGAGTACCACGCCCACGCGTGCACAGTACAGCTCAGGTTGTACATGCATACCTTAACCCGAATGCAGATAGCATACGAGTGTGCTCTCATGTGGGGTATAAAAAAGGGAATAACAAATATACGCTTACTAGTATTATACTCCATACAGTTTTTTTCGTCGACTGAACAAAATTGAACTAATGAAGGTTAGGAATGAAAGGACCGGATTTCGTGTAGACCCACTTTAGAAAGTTCATCTAAGCATGATGAAACGTTTTCTCGCAAAGCACGACAGGCACTTATATGATACGCTCGTACAACATTGACACAAAAGACACTCGTTTTTCAGCGCACTGCGGGTCGCATGCACTGACACTTTTTAACGTCTTTCTACTGTATTTTTCTTACCTGTCTTTTCAGGTTGTGCTTCGTAGAATTCTGACTTGAGCACAAGCAGACAAATGTGCGCTCGTCGCATGTGTTTGTTTAGTGACTCGAAGTGAAGAGTGTGTGGCCAGCGCTGCTGATAAAAACCTCTCTGGCAACGTTGTTTTAGATTTTGTGTGGTTTCGGTCAGACCTGAAGGGACATTGAATAGTGTTCACAGCGGCACAGCAGCAAACGATTCGGTTTCCAGAGAGCCAGAAAGTTGGAAGAAACTTTCATTAGAATTATAATGATCATGGCCCTACCAATATGGCTCCATGCCTGTTCCCTGTGGTACTGCGTCAGCAACGCCATCATCGCGTACAAGTCCTGGCCCGCTCTGCCCACCTTCTTCGCCGCCTGCTACACTGCCGGGCTTTTCGGAGGCCTTGGCGACCACCTGGAGCCCTACGTGCCAGTTGAGCACCACGCCTACACCACGCAGGTCATGGAGAATTACATCGGCCGCTTCCCCTTGCTGCTGTCCATCGTGGCCATCTTGCTGCGCTACTGCACGCTGGACAGCCTGTCCTCGGGCAGCAAGCTGCGCTCCCTGGCCATGATGGCTTTGCCGCTCACCGTGCTGCTGCTGCACAAGCCGGGGGACTACAACACGGACTTGGTGTGGCACCTGGTGCACTCAACGGTGGTGCACGGCTTTCTGCTGGCTGCCAATCTGCGCATTCTAGGCGCCATCACGCAGCACAACCAGAAGCTGGTCGCAACTGCGACCGTTGCTGACAAGGCGAAGTGAAAGTGGCGTCGGCTGATGTTTTTTGGTATATTTATTTGCCCAGTTGAATCAATGAAATAAGTTTTCCAAAAAGCATTGCATCAACCAAGCATTGATCTTAATGCGTAATTTTCTCCGATACATATTTTAAATAAAATATACTGATTTATCTCAGGCATATTCAGACGAATGCCATGAAGCTTTGGCGGTATCAGTTGCACAACGCACTTTCAAACTAGCTAAGGCCATACCAAATTGACATTTCTTGCGCTGCGATCATTACTTTTTTCGCAAATTAATGTTGTTTTTGCAACACGCAGCAGCCGTCCTCTGGCAGGCGTTCCTTCGTGCCAGCCAGTCGGTCGTAGAAGGCAACCCGCCCCGGAAAAGCGCTGCTGAGGTTAAAGAGGCCCATTCGCTCGGAGACCGAAAATTCATAGCCCAGGTGCAGGAACCGGTGCACTCCCAGGCTATTAGACTCGCTGCTGACTTTATTCAATTTCCAGCCTTTCGCTGCCAGCTGCCGGCATCCGAGGCGTCGCCAACGGTCCATCTCGACCTCCTCCGGCGTGGTGGGCGTCGTCTCGTCGGTTTCTCGGTTCACTGTCTCAAAACGGATCAAGTTTCTTTAGTTAGCTAAATTGGTGCATAAATTTTCACCTTTGGCCCATTGGTATTTAGCCTTGCACTTTCAAAGTCTTCAGCGCTTTCCCTACGCTGTCTTTCTGAATCATCCTAGTTTGAGACTGAGTGAATTGGTTCTGCCCTACTCAGTCTCCATCGAGAATATACATGAGCTATACAACCTAAACTTAAGAGAAACCAATCCGTCTGCATGTCTGCTTCCTGAGACGATGAACCCAATCAGTCTTTACCGGATGCAGCCAGTTTAGAAGACTTACACTCGCGAATGCACAACATGCGCCAGTTCTTATTCGGGTCCATCCACGCAGAGAACATTTCGAATGGCAGCAGCGTCACGAGCGGCCGACGACCGGCCAGCGAGTACTCGATGTACTTTCGAGTGAGCAGCTGCGGACCCGTGCTGTGCACAATGGATTCTACTCCGCTCCATTCTGGCAGCGAATCCAGCATCAGGCGGAAGAACGGATGTCGCGGAGGCGCCGCCATGACTGAGTTCATGGCCAAGAACGCCCGGCCCCAAACAATGCGAGTCTGCTCCGGCCTCTCCTGGTCCAGCAGGGCAGCCGACTCACGCCAGGCTTTCGCAAGCAAAGGGGCCAATGGCCGTCGGCAGTGGACGTCCATGTCCAGATAGACACCTGCCCAGCAGTTTGTTTACAGGTGAATCTCTAAATAATGACACACTAAACTGATCTGTCTCTGGCCCAGTTTAAAGTTCTGAGGTAATCATTTGAGACAAAAATCTAGCAGCCGAAACTGCTTGAAAATAATGTGTTTCTACTGGCTCGTGCAGGAGAATAAAAGTTGACCATCTCTACGCCCAACTGCTCAAGTCTGATGACTTTCTCGATTGAAGGTACACTCAGCTCAGGCTAAAGTTGCTTACAGATGCCCATGCCACTTACCACCGTACAGGTACAAAGCTGCGTATCTAATCAGATCTGAGCGCTGCAGTTCATTCCGGTAGCCTCGGTAGATTGGCAGGAGGTTGGGGAAATGGTCACTGAGCAGGCGCTCAGCGTCCGAGTTGCGCCACAGTACATAGGCGAAGTCCGGATTGACCGTCAAGCAGCTGTTGATGTAGGGCCTGTAGTTCTCGTAGACCATCTCGCTAGAGAAGGTCTGGTGCAGGAGTTGGGAATATTTCCCACCCGGAAGCGCATTTTGCAAACCCGTTCTGCTATCGGACCGTTGCAGAACGATGAATAGAAGGAGAATAAGCTGCGGGCAAGGAGTTTCACTGTTAGGTAATGAACCATTGAAACATGTATGCTCTGCGCGTTTTAAAAGTACATAATGAAACTTGTCTCATTCAGATCAATTCAAAATGGTCAATTGTTTGATCAATTCGATGGGACATTGTGTTCTCTCTAGTAAAGAGCTCAAGTGCTAACACTTGTGTTGGAGTAGAAACTGGAAAATGAACCATCTACATTTCCACAGAAGCTGGCTTGTCAGCCATTAGCCACGGGGTACTTCAAATCACTGCCTTCACGATAGCTTCCGAAAACGAATGACCGATTTTCGGGAAAGTCCACCATATTGATAAAAAATTCCATCCTTTAGGATTAACTAACTTTCAAAGCCGTCCGACGTCGGCATCGTCGAGACATTCAGCGATTCCTGTCGAAGACCCTGGTGACAAGGACAACTAACATTCCTCTGTATCCATACGAATGGAGCGGAAAAGTTTTGTTTGAGTTATGGACTTACATGGCGATTGGTTTCATATTTTGGGAGATACAAAAGGAAATGTGGGTATTTGAAATAGCCCCATGGCTCGCAAGACTCACGGCGAGGACAGTCAGCAAGGCAACGGACCACCTTGCTGATCGTCGAGATAGTTTGCAGAAGCTGCGATAAGTTGCCGACGCAGACATTCTGTTCGCTATTTCCGAAATATCAGTGCATTCCTGCTGAGACGGAGTCCGCTATGCACAAATATTCGTCTATTTATAGACAACACCAGATGCTTGTCTGCTCCAGTGGAAGCAAAGCTGTCTCATACGGGAAACATTTTTTAATCAAGTCAAGTGCCTGCCATGCGATGCAATCAGCTTTAAGCAGCTTGTCAATTATTTTCTGCTGAATTCTCATTGGAATACCGAACATTTTTGGGAATTGTAGTGAAAAATGCATACTTAGCAGAGGAACAGAAAATGCTTTTAAACAGAACTGCTCCTGCTGCGATTCTAGATGGAACAGTTCCTGCTGCGATTCTAGATGGAACAGTTCCTGCTGCGATTCTAGATGGAACAGATGCTGCTGCGATTCTAGATGGAACAGATGCTGCTGCGATTCTAGATGGAACAGATGCTGCTGCGATTCTAGATGGAACAGATGCTGCTGCGATTCTAGATGGAACAGATGCTGCTGCGATTCTAGATGGAACAGATGCTGCTGTGATTCTAGATGGAACAGATGCTGCAGCGATTAATTTAACATTTGAGTGTTTATATAGTCTCTGATAGACATTTGGTACCTAAATACGAGTATATTTATTTAAGCCTTTTCATGCTGGGTTGAAAGTTTTGAGCACAGTATTGTTTTTTCGCAGGCACATGGTCATAATAAGTTAAATAAAAATATTTAATTTGAAAGGGCTGCTTTTCAAAAGCAGAACAAGCATATCTAGGCTTGATTGGTCGTTATAATAAAGGAAAGTATGGTTCAAAAAGTGTCAGCAAAATTAAATTAACAAACAAAAACTTTTTTTCAAACCAGTTTTAGCATAAAAAACAGAGAAAGGAAAAGTTACAAGAAAGTATTCGTAGTTTCATTCGCATTAACAATTTCAGCGAATTTCGAAACCACGTTTAAGAGGAGGATGAGAAAACTTAAATCTCCTTATATTACACGTTTCTATAAAAACTCGCGCAAAGCTTAAAGCAGAAGCTGATTGGATAAGAATTATACTCGTAGATATGCCACGTCAACACGTGCTCACAGAACTGCGTAGGCACAATATTACGACGTCGTCATTAGGACAATTCTAGTTAAAGTGGCTTGGAATGCTTGAATGCTGGAATCGCACACGTTATTTCATATTTGAGGAAATCCATAGGAGATTAGTTCTAAATTATTCTGACAAAGCAGGTTGCTTTTGATAGGAACGGGCCGTTGAATGGCGATCGCTTCACTTGTGGTAGCGCACCCGAGGCTTGTAGTAAGCCGTCATGTTGAAAAGCTGTTTGCGAGCGCCAGCTGCGAAGCTGTAGCCAAGGTGAAGAAATCGGTGAATGCAGACTGTGGAGTTGTCCGTGTCATCGTTGCGCCAGTTCTTCGACTCCAGCATGATGCAGCCGCGCTCCTTCCAGCTGCGCTGAGTCTCCGGCTTCGACTTCGCAGACGTTGCTAGATTATGTGTTCGGGATTGGTTTAGTCATGTCGTAAGATTGCTTAGAATTGTGCATGTACCCCACTACCTTAACAGTAGGACTACCAAGACATTTGCTGCCCGTTTTTATGTCAATGGGGGATCCCGCCCGACAATTATTTTTGCTGCACCCAAACGGAGCAACTCAAACACACGCAACTCAAGAACACGGGCTAAATTTTTGTTTCGCATCTTCTGAAACAAGAATCAAGTCGCCAGCCCTTCGGACCGTCGAGATATTCATAGGTTCTGGCCGAAGGTTAGATTTTTCCTTGGCCGAAGGTTATTTCATACCCCTATACACGAATTTGCACTGCGCCTCAGTGCGACCTTGCCAGGCCTTCAAAATTTATCTGCATGTCACCTGAATGAGCTCTATTGCTCTATTGACAATGGAATCCATCGTTTGATTTACATTGTCGGTCGGGTGGTGCTAAACTAAAGTTACACTCATTTTAATGAACAGTGCACTCGTTTTTATCCTTCAAGAAAAACAATGCGTCAATCGCGAGCTGCTTATCTTGATTGAAAAGCCGTTTCAGTTTGCACAGCCATGCGCTAGCTGTGTTTGCCATGCGCTGCTGGGCTGAGCTGATAAGCACCGAGATGTGCGACAGGCTATATTTAGCCATGAAATTCCAGAGCCTAGAGACAAATGACATATTAACACAAGAAAAACAATGGGGGTATTTCAAATACCCACACTTTTATCTTTTCTGTATCTCCCAAAATATTCAAACAATTATCCTGAACTCAGGCAAAAATTCCCCACTCTATTCAATGAAACACCTTCCAGAATCACAAAACATCGGCATCGTCGAGATATTCAAGAATTCTAGTCGAAGTGTCATCATGTCACCGTGTTGGCTACTATTATTTATATATACGAGCGTATATATTCTTATATTGTCAATTGCTTGTTCATCGTAAGGCGGAAAATTGTGATCCATATGGTTGAATTTCCCGAAAATGCGTCATTTGGTTTCGGGAGCTAACATGAAGTAGGCAGTTTTTGAAGTACCTTCGAAGGTCCTTCTGCTGTTAATGCAAAACATTTTTACTTAACAGATTCTAACAATAGTACTCGTAACAAGACCGCACTGCTGGATGAAACGTCGACACAAAGACGGACGTGGTCAAAATAACGACATTATCGCTTTCGACAAACGAAAGTGAGTTTTTTACTCCTTGCTTTAGCGCTGCTTTCAATGAAGACATGAGAAATGAGTTGTTCACTCCTTGCTTTAGCGCTGCTTTCAATGAAGACATGAGAAATGAGTTGTTCACTCCTTGCTTTAGCGCTACTTTCAATGAAGACATGAGAAATGAGTTGTTCACTCCTTGCTTTAGCGCTGCTTTCAATGAAGACATGAGAAATGAGTTGTTCACTCCTTGCTTTAGCGCTGCTTTCAATGAAGACATGAGAAATGAGTTGTTCACTCCTTGCTTTAGCGCTGCATTCAATGAAGACATGAGAAATGAGTTATTCAATGAACTTCGCAGGATTAACAGCATATTTTTTTATGAAATGAAACCGATCTTATGAGATTTCGCTCCCTAAGCTTCACATTCTTCGCGTGCTGCATCAAAATCATTTTGCATTGAGCATACAAAGCCATCTAGGCAGCGAGTACCTTCCACATCTAGTGGTTTGCCGGGACTGCTTCAATGCAAGCATCAATGATAACTCTAGGAGGCTATGCTCATTTGCTATATCTTTTTTTGGCTTTTCTGCAAATACATACCTTCTTCTTGCTTGCAGCAAATAGTTGGGTATGCATTGCGAGTCCATCTATTAGTCAACTGCTCAGGGTCTTTGTCGAAACTTGAGTAAGTTCAATGGTAAATTCGATCTTACTGTACTACAATTACGCTCTGGGTAGGATCAATACTAAAACATTTTCTCAAAATTTGTTAACACTACATGATTTACGCAATGCGTAAGTGGAAGGCTCGAGAAAAGTTTTGCATATGGCTGAAGAGGATTTTAATCGAATCGAATTGACGAATATAAGACAGACTTGGCTTAGCGGTTGTGCGTTCTTGCTACAACTCTGCTCCGACGGACCTTACAAGTAAAATGCGACCGTTTCTCTGGACACCCTTCCCCTGTGCTCTTGTTCGCACCAATGGCATTCACGTGGCCTGCAGCTCGCGCAGCTCCGGTCTGGCCACTGCCGTCTCCTCGCGAGCTACCAGCACAAGCTCGACCCTGGTGCCTGGTGCCGGGACTGGCCAGGGCCCGCTACCAAACACACACACGTGGCCTGTACATGCATCCAAGTGCACACACGTGGCTTGCACGTATTTTTTCGTCGCTGTGTTTCAGCTTTTTGTTTATTTTAATTTATCTTTCGAGCAAACAAGCAATGTTTCAAAACCTACGTCTATTTCCAATTGTAAGTTGCTCTCGAGAAATTTCGAGTAGTCTCTCCCGTAGACCTTATATTCACATAGATACGAGTAGGTATGAGATACAACGTCTATGGTATTTCCAAAGGGGAAAGATAGCTTTGTCTTTCTACTTCCAACATCGCTGCTTGTTGGATCCTCGAATAATTTGGAAGTTATGGAATCTGGGAGGTTTGTTATGGAGGCCTAGTATGATATGCTTCTCTTCTGGCTATTGTATAATAAAGGCAATCTGCTTAATGACTAGATTAATTGTAGTACCGCCTTACAGCTCCTGATGTTCACTCTTTCAAAAAGGCAGCGGTCCCAAGAATCCAGGTTTCATGAGACAGAAGTCAGCATGCCTTGGAGGCGTAAATAGCTATGATCTCTACAATTGCTGTGTTGTATTGTGTACAACAATGCTAGCTGTTAATTAGTTCATCCTCAATGAACGTGTCGTCGCGAAATGAATCTCGTAGCGTAGTACTAAAAGCTGCTTGCCTTAGCTGCTACGCCGTTTAACTGAAATTTAGCTCCAGAGAGCATGTTTCGTACTACTTCGATGATTTCTGGGCTGGCTTAAACTCTATCTATCTATTTGGCAGGGGGGGCCGGGGCACTTGTCGCACAAGCGACGGAGCGGCACGCCCCCAGACCGGCGAACTAGGCGCTTTTGCGCCCATCGCGCCGCCTCCCCTGAGCAGGCACCACACACAGCAGCACAGACCAGCCGGGGAGGGCAGGAGGCCACCCAGAATAGGCAGCAGTGTCCCCCACCCCAGCCCCACACGCACATGGCAGACCAAGCCGGGGCGGAAGGCTGATAAGAAATCAGTCCTCAGGGGGGGCCGGGTGATGAGTGTAAACTTATCCAATCGCGCTGACGGAAGTCCAGAAAGCGCGCGGCGGTGTACACCCGCCCTCCAGCCACCCCCCGCAAGGTCTCACGCCCCAGCGCCAACGCACACAACTCACACAACGCAGAACAGGCACACAGAAAGGTAGGAGCGAAGCTATTATTTCAAGCTTTGATTGCACGAAATATGGTGCACCTCCGCCGGTCGCTACTGTCCAAACCTCCCAACAAGCCCCGAAATTAATCGTGACTTAAAGGGTGAATCGAACTAGCGTCCTTTGGAGTGCGAGGCAGCGACGTTAGCCGCTGACCCACTCGCCCCCGTGGCTTAAACTCACTAAGTCGTTGGAACAGGGTGTGGGGTTATTGACCATGTCAAATGCACTTCTTAAGTTAGAACTCCTACGCTTTTTGCTGTCGATCAGAGTTGAAACAGTAGAAATGTGGTCGGAAGTTCGCTAGCCCATTATATATTCAGAGCTAGATGATGAGCACATGCAGATGCTATTTAAAGAGTTCGAATTCAGCTTCTGACTACAGAGTCCGAAGAAACAGTAAATTTGCTATTAGTTCGTTCATTTATTAGCCTTTAAGTAAATCATGAAACACCTGACGAGACCTTATTAAAACCCGGAAGTTTGGCAAATCTTACCTCGCCAAGTTCAGCTAACTGAACAGTAAGCTGTATGCAGTTAGCTGGGGGAACTGAAGCAATGCGGTATTAAGTGCTTTGCTTAAGGGTGAAATAGTAAATTGTTAAATTGTTAAATTGCTCGCCAAGGCTGAGTTTCGAACTCCCGACCTACCCTGCCTTTAATTGACGTTTATTGATTCTTTCTAGCTTAATGTTTAGATGATTTTTGTAATAGTAGTGTAACTAAGTTACTATGTATGTTAAACATTTTATATTCCTAAATATCAGACATTGTCCGACAGAGTGAAGTAGGGCCAAGATTTCCAGTTGATCAAGAGGATGCTCCGTGTACGTGCACTGCGTTGCCCTCTCCCTCCCACGCTGGCATAGCGTCACTGTCAACGTGCACTGCTCTTGGCATGTACTTTGTGTTGCGCAATGCGCTCATGACTGGGCTGCACGTCGGCAGCCACTATGTGGCTGCGACTATATAAGAACTCAAATATACGGCCCAAGAGGCCACGTTCCTTACTAACTCAACGGCACAACAATGGCATCGCAAGTCAGTATTCAAACCCCACCCGCACTGGACTTGCGCACGGACCCTAGCACAGCCCAAACAAAATGGAAGAAATGGCTCGCCCAGTTCCAGCTGTTCACGGTCGCCGCAGGCATCGACGATGATGCGCTGTACACCGGCGGCGAGGACCTGCAGGCGATCGTGGCCGGCCTCACCAACGAGGCGGCGGGCATGGACGTCGACACACTCGTTGCCGCGCTCAATCAGCACTTCGACGGCAAGCGGAATCTGCCGTTCACCCGCTACCAGTTCAGGCTCTGCACCCAGCGCCCCGGTGAGCCCATAGATGACTGGCTCCAGCGCCTCAAGGACGCCGCCGACTGCTGTCGGAGGCGCCTTCGGAGACCTGCGAGAGTCTCTGATCCGTGATCAGGTGATTGCCTGCTGCAGCTCCGACCATCTCCGTCGAAAGCTGCTAGCCATCGACAACGTGGACCTGGAGCAGGCGGTGCGGGCGGCCCGGGCCATGGAAGCGGCGGAGGCCCAAGCGAGCGTTATGGAGGCCAATGGTGCGTCTGTGCAGCGGCTCCGACGTCAGGAGGCCGGTGCAGCAGCCCCTGCAGCGCGGCGGCCGACAGGGCAGCCGCGAGACAAGCAGCCGAACGGCGGGCAGACCAGGTGCATCAGGTGCGGAGCCCCCGGCCACCGCACGTGCAGCGCAGCCGAAGGCAAGACGTGCAACCGCTGCGGCAAGCGAAATCACCTGGCGAGGGCCTGCCTGTCCCGGCCGAAGGAAGACGTCCACGTCCTGCAGGCCGAGAGCGACAGCTCAGCGGCGGAGGACGGCGTGTTCTGCCTGACCGTGGCAGCCACAGGAACCGCGGCAGCCGGAGCCCAGACGTCGGTGTTCGTCGGTTCAACGCAGCTGCCCGTGCTGGTGGACAGCGGCGCTGACTGCAACATCATCACCGAGCAGGCCTGGCGGATACTGCCGGGACCCCCGCAGCTGCAGGCAACTCGCACGAAGATCTTCGCCTTCCGCTCGCCGAAGCCGCTCAGCACTCTGGGAGCCTGCAGCCTGCGGGTGTCAACGGGGCAGAACAGTATGACGGTTCGCTTCATCGTCGTCCCCGGCGGCGGCACCAACATCCTGGGACGTGAGGCCTCGACTTCGCTCCGGCTCCTGAGCCTAGGGCGTCAGGTCCATGCGATCGAGGCAACCGAGACGGAGGACCCCGCGATCCAGGCGGTCGTCAGGCAATTTCCCAAGCTCTTCAGAGGCCTCGGAAAGGTCAAGGATGTCTCTCTGCAGATCAACATCAAATCCGACGCCAGACCAATCTGCCACCCGCCCTCCCGCGTTCCGGTGCACCTCCGGGAGGCGCTGGACCGCGAGCTAGACGAGCAGGAGCAGCTGGGCATCATCCAGCCAGTAGAGGGCCCCACGCCGTGGGTCAGCAGCATCGTCGTGGTGCCGAAGGAGGACGGCAAGAGCGTGCGGATCACGCAGGATCTGCGCGACGTGAACAAGGCGGCGCTGAGGGAGCGACACCAGATCCCGACATTCGAGGAGGTGACATGCGACATGGCTGGCTCATCGATCTCCAGCAAGCTCGACATTTTCAAAGCATTCCACCACATTGAAATCAGCGAGGACAGCCGGAAGTACTTCGTGTTCTCAACGCCCCGAGGAATGCGGCAGTTGACTCGCCTGAGCATGGGATTCGCCTCCGCGTCGAAGATCCTACAGCGTGTGATGCAGCGAGTGCTGGAGAGCCTGACGGGTGTTAAGTGGATCCACGACGACATCATCGTCCACAGCCGAGACCTGAAGGCTCACAAGACTCACGTGGCAGCCTGCCTGACCAGACTGCGAGAGCACGGCATCACCCTCAACGGCAGCAAGTGCCGCTGGGGGATCGGCAAGGCCAAGTTCATGGTGATGACGCTGTCCAAGTTTGAGATCCAGCCATCGCAAGAGAAGATCGCCGAGCTGCAAGCCTTCAAAGACCCACAGTCCGTCAAGGAGGTCCGGTCGTTCCTCGGCCTGGCCAACCACCTGGAGAAGTTCATGCCGCAGCTAGCGGACAAGGCGGAGCCGCTCAGGCGGCTGACACGGAAGGGCCAGGAGTTCGTCTGGGACAGCGAGCAGCAGCAGGCCTTCCAGAACGTCAAGGACTGCATCTCGGAGAGCTGCACCCTGGCCTTCTTCGACAAGCAGCTGCCAACAGAGCTAGTGGTCGATGCATCGCCCGTTGGCGTCGGCGCCATCCTGCAGCAGCGGCACCCCGGTGGGCAGACCCGGCCGGTGGCCTACGCGAGCCGCACCCTCAGCGAGGTCGAGCGGCGCTACAGCCAGATCGAGCGCGAGGCCCTGGGCGTCAAGTTCGGCTGCCTAAAGTTCGCGTTCTACCTGGAGGGCTGTCCTCACTTCGACGTCTACACCGACCACAAGCCGCTGCTGGGCATCTACAGGCCAGACTCCCGGCCGCCGCCGCGACTCGAGCGCATCATGCTACAGACGCAGCACTTCTCGTTCACGCTGCACTAACGCAAGGGCGAGGACAATCCGGCCGATCCCCTGAGCGGCCGGAGACGTCGCCGGGCAGGGACGTGGCCGCGGAGACCAGGCTGCTCAACGCCATGGTCCAGGCCGCGACACTGATGGGCCTGACGATAGACAGGATTCGCGCTGCAACCAAGAGGGACCCCGCTCTGACGGTCGTCATGCAAGCCCTAGCGACTGGCCACTGGCGCTGCGGCGCCGCGGCCCCGGCGCACAGCTTCCGGTCCCTGAAGGATGAGCTCAGCGTCCACAGCAAGATCATGATCCCGGCGGAGCTGCAGCAGCTGACCATCGCACTGGCGCACCAGGGTCACCTCGGCCAGAAGAAAACGTGCGACCGGCTGCAGCGGAAGGTCTGGTGGCCCGGCATGACACAGCAGGTCGAGGCCCGTGCCAGGCGGCTCGACCGGATGGCGCCGTCAAGCAGCCGCCGATGCAGCCGACACCGCTGCCCTCGGGGCCGTGGCAATCGCTGAGCGTGGACGTCTTGACTTTGACTTAGCGGCAGGGAGCCTCCATGACGGACGCAGCGAGGAGGCGGCTGATGCCGCCCATATCGCTAACCCCTGGCAAAGCGTGGACGTCTGCGGACCGTTCCCGACTGGCGAGAACGTGGTGGTCCTGGTGGACTACTTCAGCCGGTACCCGGACACCTACGTGGTGCGCAGCCTCACGAGCGCCAGCATCATCACCTGCGCCATGGCCTCGTTCAGCCGCTTCGGTGTGCCACAGCAGATCACCACGGACAACGCGACCTACTTCACGAGCGAGGAGTTTAAGGAGTTCCTCGACGGCCTCGGAGTCCAGCACCGCAGGGTCACCCCACTCTACCCGGCAGCGAACGGCGAGGTCGAGCGATTCAACCGCAGCCTCAACAAGTGTGTCAACGCCGCGGCAGCGGAGGGCAAGGACTGAGACGTGCGGCGGCACGTGACTGAGACCAAGCCGCTGCGTGAGTGTCCCTGGGAGCCGGACGAACCGCTGGACGGCCGGCCCGCTGATCCGCAGCCCGCCACAGACGGCGGCGCCACGGACGGTGCCATAGCGCAGAGGCCCCACCCCAGGCAGGCTGAGAGGCACATCTGCTATAAGGAGTGACTGTAGTGACAGGGTCTGACAGGCATCTTTCCATGCGAACTATTTGCGGTTTATTTTGCGTTCCGATTTTTCAAGACCCACTCAATGCACCGCGCGTTTGACCTTTTTTACTCTGAGGGGGAGAGATGTAGTGCACTGCGTTGCCCTCTCCCTCCCACGCTGGCATAGCGTCACTGTCAACGTGCACTGCTCTTGGCATGTACTTTGTGTTGCGCAATGCGCTCATGACTGGGCTGCACGTCGGCAGCCACTATGTGGCTGCGACTATATAAGAACTCAAATATACGGCCCAAGAGGCCACGTTCCTTACTAACTCAACGGCACTACACTCCGTAAAAGTACTCACGCAGTGAGCCGCACATTGCTCGCCAATTCTTGCCAGTGTCCATCAGCGGAGACATTATCTTTGGCTCCAGCAGGCTAACGGGAACTGCCGGCTTAGCGGCCACGTAGCGAGTGTACACTCTGGTGAGGATGGCAGGGCCAGTCGTGGCGAACGCATTGCCAATGTGCTTCTCGCGCAGCATCTCGTCGATTACCTGGCGAAAGAACGGATGGCCGGGCGCGGAGCCCATGGCAGAGTTCATCACGCTGAATGGCCAGCCCCAGAAGATGTTGGTCTGTTCAATGCGCTCCTGGTCCAGGAAGCTGTTCATGTCGGCCAGGGCTGGGAAGAAGGGTTTGACGCACTCCACATCCATGTCGAGGTAAATGCCTGAATCAAGCGCGAAATTTTTTATAAATATTTTTCAAGCAGGAACTACAGGAGCCCTGTTAGCTGCAAAGTCCTTGCACTTACAATGGAAAGATAGTTAAAAAGACAACTAAACAGTACATATCTTTGCCCGCAGGAGATAGTCAGAACCACTCACCTCCAAAGTGATGCAGCACAATGTAGCGAATGGAGTCGGCTCTCTCTAGCACGTCGCGATATTGCTTGTACTTTCCCAGAAACTCCGGATAAGCAGAAGAGATCAGTGCCTCGGCGTCGCTGTCCCGCCACAAGTAATAGGTCCAGTCGGGGTTGAGCGTCAGGCAGCCATTGATGAAGGGCTTGTAGTTCTCGTAGACCATCTCAGATGCGAATGCTTGATGCAGAATTCGAGGGATGCGCGCGGATGCATTGAAGGCGGGTTCTGGTGGCTTCGACGGCTTACCATCAGCCAATGTAGTCACTGCCGGACTTAACACTACTGCGTGATAAGCTTGACTGTATTTTTGAATGCTGCTGCTGTGTCCGCCGCGTTTCTGCTAGTATTGCTTGCTGCGGTGGCTGCTGCAGTAGCTGCTGTTGCGGTTGCTCCGGCTGCTTCTGCGGCAAAATTCTCAGACTTTCTGGGCTATAACCCGCAACCTTCCATATGGCCTGCATGGGTATCGAATATTGTTTTATTTGCAGCGCCACGAATGAATCTTAAGTACTTACTATGATCAAATAATCCCGACTTCTTTTAGAAGATCTAAGAAACACAAACATGCCGAATCAGCCTCTTGGGTTTGCACAGACGCATGTTTATCTCGTGCCGAGCAGGAACTCAAAACGAGGTAGAGTCAGATGATAATTGGCACAGCACCCAGCAACTCAGGAAACTGTTGATCAATAGAGCTGCACTTTGTTTATTAATAATTTTGGCCTTGTATACAATTGCTGAGTCTATGCAAATCAAATCAACACAGACGTCTTGCTACACCTGCTACTCGCAATATCCGGTAGACTGTCCTACCAACGTGTTTCCTCCTCATTCTACAGCCGCCTTTAAAACGTTTTCTCAATTCGTAGGCTATTCGTGGACAAGTCAAGGATAAGGAGTTTTTATGATAAAACGTTACATCTGAGGTACAAAAATCCGCTTTTAAAGCCCAAATGTTTTTCACATCACATTGCACTTGAACTTACATAGACAATACCGAACACAATAGATAGCCTGATGAACAACGACAGCTTCCTCATGGCAACAGTCCGTCGGTTCGCCTTCTCTGCGTTTTCCTGGAATGCAAAGCGCAGCGCCCGTCAGTTTTAACAAATTTAAGAAAGCATTCTACCCAAAAACCATTCTGCGAGTACTTAAGCAGCCGTCTCTGCAGAGCGCACCTCCCCTGCCGAATGGTTCAATTGGCTGCATGGGCTGTCGACCCTTAACTCTCAATGGCTTACTTTATTGCATGCCCGAGCGGAGGGGGTAGCTCAGCTTATCAGACGGTGGGTGAGCTGGCAGTGGACCATACATAGCAAACAATGCTCGCACACTCATATCGCAATACTGCAGTGTAAAAGAGTTATGAAACCTCTCTCATGTGCACGACAATATTTTCGAATGCTTCTTTTGCAAGCACTCGCTTGTGCCGACGACACGTCGATATTCTTGGCCATTGAGATACTCTTTTTCACATTTTTTCAATGGCGTTCTTATATAGCTCGTACGACGTATATTCCGTCGAGAAAATACAATCTGATGCTAAAACAAAAAATGGTCTAAAATCTCAATGCATATTGGCAACGTGCCTAAACAAAACCATGCAACTCTCACAGCAGGCGAACCCTGATTCCACTATCGATTCTGTCTCGAAGTTTTCATGAAATTTTTCAATCTAAATTGGAATAATTAAACACTTACCTGGTCGCCTTTTTATAACTTAAAACTTTTGCTAGACACTGTTCGCAGAGGAAAGTAACTTCAATAATGAAATTTGATCGCAAAGTCTTGAAGCTTATTTTTGGTTTCCTATTCCAAATTTCGATACTTGAACTAGCCGACGAACTGAACTAGCTGGAGAATTAACAGCTGTACGAACTGAACTAGCTGGTGAGTTAACAGCTTACGAACTGAACTAGCTGGAGAGTTAACAGCTGTACGAACTGAACCTAGCTGGAGAGTAACTGTTGTGCATTGAGGCCCACTTTTAGCGTTGGTCTTGTTTGGCGTTGTAGGTATCGATCAATCCCTCTCTGTTGTACTTTTCCCCACAAGTTCGTTTGCTGTGGTTTCAACCACAGACTTTTCAAATGTCAACATTCTCCCACAAGCTCAAGCTGTTACAGTTATGTCTATGGCGTTAATCTATCTTCCCTTTCCTTTGAAGACCTCGAGAATACTTGCAGATTCATTAAGAACCTTTGAACTTGCCAATGCACTAAATACGCACAATAAACGTGTCTTGACAAACACACATCAGTAACAGACAAGGAACTGAACTAGCTGAAGTGGTTTACTAACCGATAAACCGTCTCACCAAAGCAGTATTACAAGCAAGGGCTAGCACTTGTATAAGCATCAAATATTGATTAGGAATATAAAGATTCTGAAATGCAAAAAAGTGCGTCATTGGCAAAAAAATCAAGTGTGTGAAGCGCTCGAGACGCACGAGTTGACACTGCTGAAGCACATTCTTTTTTTAGTCTGCGTGTAAGGCGCAGATAGAAGCAGGATTGCTAGGAAGTCATCCGTCCTGCTGCAGCAGAATTGAATGATACAATGTTCTATTTGCAGAGGCAAATGGGAGTGTATGTTTTGCGCATGTTCTTATGTGCTTCAAAGGTTTATAGCACTCGCGCGCTTACTGAGAGCGACAGGCTGAGAGATGGACTGAGAAAGGCTTTGCGCGATTGTACCAAGACGTTCATTATTGTCTTTACATTATTAGTATGCGCACGCGATAACTCGTGCTGATATTATGCATAGATTGTAAAGATAGATTGATAATAATTAAGATAGACAAGTTATATTGCACAAAGTAATCATACGAACTGATGATTACTTTGTGCAAAAATATATTCAGTAGATAAGCAAGGATCTATTAAATAAATAATGATTTAGTAGTCATGGTCTGCAGCACATTGCGTGTCTTCTGCAGGCAAGTGGCTAGACACAGGCTTCCGGTGAGTAAATGCTTGAGCTCACTTTTAACCGTCGCTATCCCTTCCTTGCTCGACTGTCTTCAGCCTCTTGAGATCTGTCTCAGTATTTGCAACAGCATCTAACGTCACAGTCTCTGTTTGAGTAGCAGTACTCAGTTTCTGATTTTTGGTGCTTTGATTCTTTGCTGGCGTTTTCATTCGCCAAATTTTCTTCGATTCTGAACCTTAAATGCGGATCTTACGAGGCGCTTCATTCCTCAGCTCATGTTTGGTCATTCGCTTCCGTTCGAGGTGGCCGCTTCCTCGAACCTCGTCTCGTGCATCACACTGGTAGTGGCTGGCTAAGAAACGGGATGTCGGATTTCAGTCTCCCTATCGTCTTCATATTCGTCAGTTTTCTTCCCTTGCGCGGAAGAGCTGAGCAGCCCGTTTCTTCACAGTCAGAAGAAATGTGCCAGAGCGTTACATTAATCCGTGGTTAGATTTCTCTTTCCTCGGCAGGCTATGCAGAATTTCGACCTGCGAACGGCCCTGCATAACCCAAACGCTCCCCTGATGGCATGTACAGCCCAAAGTCTGTCTTCTCACGAAGGTTCTTGATGCTGAAAATGCGTTTGGCAGCCGAGGCACAGCTCGTTGTCTTGATGAATTCAACTCATCTCTGTAGAGACTCTGTAGTGCACTGTCAAACACTACTCCACATTACTTTTAAAAGCACAGTTTCCTAATTTCCAGCAGCTCCTCGGCCATTTGTAATTTCTTCCCCCATACCAGATGCGAATGAGCGGCGAGGCACCTCATGAACATCTCATTTGATATTAAACTTTCGTATTGGCCAAGGTGTATTCTGTATCAACATTACAAACAGCAGCAAGTGAAGCCTCTCAAAAAAAGTTTCCGCAGAGCATAAGCCGCGGTTTCTCGTTCATTCAACAAGCACGAGCTTCATAGCACACAGTCACCACCTCCCAACTGTTGGCGACTCTGGCTGGTGTCGTGTGCTGTACTTTGGTCTCGTCTGCAGGTAGCCCGGTTTGATTCTCACATATTTGGGCGGACGTGCCGGGATTTGCCTCGCTTATACTGGGGTGGGGGCTCAGTACATTTTGAGGTGCTTACAGAGAAATGCTTTGCTGATACACTGGGCGTCGGGTATCACATTGGAGAGGAACTGACATCGCAAGTGTGATGGTTGGTCAGATTTATCAGATGATGGTTCAGATGATTTATCAGAATAGATGGAAGTTTTTAAGAGAACTTTGATTCACTACCTGCACGAGCTACACGAACTATTGTTCAATTATGGAGAATCATTTATATTGGGTTTCAATTGTTGAATATATAACACAACTTTTGGGGAAAGCTACATGTACATCCTAAGAATTGTAGTTTGCTTAAAAAGAGCCTGTTGCTGTTAAAGATAACACAAATTGAAGATCCTGAGAAGACGAATCGATTGAGTCGTGTGGCAAGAATTCTCTTCAAAAACCGATGCGGCGACCAGG
Organism: Macrostomum hystrix; assembly: GCA_950097015.1. Lineage (NCBI taxonomy): Eukaryota > Metazoa > Platyhelminthes > Macrostomidae > Macrostomum > Macrostomum hystrix. The sequence goes on from CATNEN010000033.1 coordinate 1,183,316, forward strand.
AGTTATGCAATTAAGAGTGTTTCAGTAGTTAAGAGAGTTAACTGTTTATGAAAGATTTTGTCTGACATAGGGTATGACTTACTGAACGCTTTATCAACAAGCTCTACCCGTAAATTTACTGCACACTTTTTCGATTGCAGTACGGATTCCGCAAATTCAATATTTAGATGTAATACCAAGGTAGATGGTAAACAAAGCTTGCGTTTCCCCAAGTACAAACTACCGCTGAGCAAAGTAGGAAGAAATTTATTTGACCATTAGTGCGCAGCAGCAATCCACCCACCTCTAATGCTTTACTTTGCTGCCAAGTGGAAGCTTTCACTAAAGAAAAATGTGAACAATTTTAACGCTCGTTCCAGTTCCGGTCCGACAACCGGGGCTTGTTGACACTCGAAAGCCCTCGATTCAGGGCAGGATCGACCCGGATACAGCCTGTCGCTCTGAGCCCTATGACCAGAATAGTTGGCACTGAAATATACTTCACATACGTTTATACGCGCGCATTTTATTTCACACTGTGCAAACTTTATAACTGCTTTTCTTTCTTATAACTAATTGGAATGTAGTTTCCGTTTAAATAGTACTCGTAGTTTGTTCAATATTATCGTTTGCAATCGACTACCTCTTGATTTTCACAATTCCTTCGCCAAAATATGTCTAACGGGCCCGCATTGGTACATACACGTTTTTTTAGCTCTAGTTCCATTGCTACGGGGATTAAATATTCGAAAATCTGTTGTGGATAGGCTTTTCTAATGCATTTCATGCGTACAGTGAGAGCTACCAATTGCCAACTAACTTAACTGATTGCGCTGATACGGCTCGTACGGCCAGTGGGTGGCGAAAGGCAGCTAGTCAAATATGCTAAAAATGTAAATCTTTCTTGTTTTCAATCAACTAACCCCCGAAAGGCTTAACAGATTTTTACAATTTCTTCGATAAAAGATTTCAAGTAATCCCGAATCGGTACATGTATTTTTATTAAGCTTAACTTCATTGCTAAAGGGATTAAATACTGAAAAAAAACTGAGAGAAGGCTTGTGGGCTTTTTGTGCAATTTACGCCCTTAGGGGCCGCTCCAAGTAACTCCAAGGCACAGTGAAAGTGTACACTGCCTGACGATTAGAAAGTCAAGACAGATGTACGCGACTGTGTGTGTGCGGGTGTACAGTATCTGTGTGCGTGTGTGCCGGTGTACAGTGTCTGTGTGAGTGTGTGCCGGTGTACAGTATCTGTGTGAGTGTGTGCCGGTGTACAGTATCTGTGTGAGTGTGTGCCGGTGTACAGTATCTGTGTGAGTGTGTGCCGGTGTACAGTTTCTGTGTGAGTGTGTGCCGGTGTACAGTTTCTGTGTGCGTGTGTGCCGGTGTACAGTATCTGTGTGCGTGTGTGCCGGTGTACACGACTGTGTGAGTGTGTGCCGGTGTACAGTATCTGTGTGCGTGTGTGTTGCTGTACAGTATCTGTGTGAGTGTGTGCCGGTGTACAGTATCTGTGTGAGTGTGTGCCGGTGTACACGACTGTGTGAGTGTGCGCCGGTGTACAGTATCTGTGTGAGTGTGTGCCGGTGTACAGTATCTGTGTGAGTGTGTGCCGGTGTACAGTGTCTGTGTGCGTGTGTGCCGGTGTACAGTATCTGTGTGCGTGTGTGCCGGTGTACAGTATCTGTGTGCGTGTGTGCCGGTGTACACGACTGTGTGAGTGTGTGCCGGTGTACAGTATCTGTGTGAGTGTGTGCCGGTGTACACGACTGTGTGAGTGTGTGCCGGTGTACAGTATCTGTGTGCGTGTGTGCCGGTGTACAGTATCTGTGTGCGTGTGTGCCGGTGTACAGTATCTGTGTGCGTGTGTGTTGCTGTACAGTATCTGTGTGAGTGTGTGCCGGAACAGTACATGTGTGCGTGTGTGCCGGTGTACAGTATCTGTGTGCGTGTGTGTTGCTGTACAGTATCTGTGTGAGTGTGTGCCGGTGTACAGTATCTGTGTGCGTGTGTGCCGGTGTACAGTATCTGTGTGCGTGTGTGCCGGTGTACACGACTGTGTGAGTGTGTGCCGGTGTACAGTATCTGTGTGAGTGTGCGCCGGTGTACAGTATCTGTGTGAGTGTGTGCCGGTGTACACGAGTGTGTGCCGGTGTACAGTATCTGTGTGCGTGTGTGCCGGTGTACACGACTGTGTGAGTGTGTGCCGGTGTACAGTATCTGTGTGAGTGTGCGCCGGTGTACAGTATCTGTGTGAGTGTGTGCCGGTGTACACGACTGTGTGAGTGTGTGCCGGTGTACAGCTTGCTGCGGGTCTTACGATCACAAAATGATGTGCCATACTACAAATAATTTTTTTATTTAGTACTACAGGTAGCCTATCACACTCTACAGGACTGTAAAATGATTCACAATGTCCCGATTCCCGAATGCCGTTTTCGCTGGGTATAATTGCGCCCAGCGAAGCATGTAAGCCGTTTCACTCATCGAACCATGAAGTGGCGAGATGGATCTAAAGTCAGCGAACAGCCCAGCCGCACTTGTCTCGAGTGCCGCACAGGGATGGTGGGAAGTCAAATCTCTGACCACCATAGTTCTACATGCGCCCCAAGGAGGCTTCAGACTAAAATATTCCAGGACCTCACCGATTGACCACTTCTACTGCCATGCGTCTTCTGTCGCCCACTTTTTGCGAGCGCTTGAGCTTATAGCGTCATACTAGTAGTGAATAAATACTTGAGCAGATTTATAAACTCACCTGAGCAATCCTAGCAGAAAGCGAAATAATTTTCAGCTTTACTCAAACAAACTGTCTCTACTCTCCGCCACGCCCGCCAGAGGAGCCTGAATCTAAATGTCACATGTGTGTGTGTGCATCCCATTTTCTTCCATCCCTTAAATGCAGTGACCAAGTCGATGCACTGCCATCATGTGCGCCTCAGCGCAATGCGCGGCCTGTACACATTTTCTAACAACCTCTCCAACGTGGGAGACGGAGGAGGTGGAGCGCCAACATTTTCCTTAACTCTCCGCTGGCCTTTCTTGTGCAATCGCCTGCAAGGCCTCTAGCCTCCCTAGGACTTGAGAGCAAAGCCCCGGGGCAGCTCTCGGCGCTGTACAATGCCGATCGTCGCCTTGCTTTTCCACGCACCCCCCCGATAGCCCCATCCTTCTCTTTCTCTCTCAGTCCTGCTCATCTCTCCCTTCTTTCCCTTTCACGAAAACTCTCGGTTTTGTTAATTTTGCCCAGGTCTGTCTGGCGGCCGCATGAGGCGGGTATTCTTGAGCAAGAAACACAACCCTGTAGACTTGGCTGACTAGCCGGGGACCAAGTCTAGCGACAGGAATTAGGTTTCGATAAACCAGTAACTTTACTAGTCTGAGTTACTTTTCAAAAAGCGACATGCATTCGCTGCGTTACTTCAGAAATAATTACTAGTAGAGTGTTGTTAAAGTAGTGCATGTTTGTCATGCAATTTGCCATTTTTTAATGGTAGCTATTTAGTCATGCATAGCCTGCAAGCTCATGCAAGCTCATATTAGTCGTAAAAGCTCTCAACGACTTCCTGCCTTCCATCAAATATATTTTTTGCAAATTGCCTACTACAGACCCGCGTTTTACTTTTTCTCTTGCTTCAAGCTAAATATTCCTGTTCCACTGAGGGGTGGTGACTTCCACCGCGTCACAATGCGACTAGATACAAAACACTACCCACAAGTCTACCAACCCTAACGTACATCTGTTTTAAATTCCCTCTCCCATTCTATCACCGGATCGCATGCACTGAGCTGGGTAATGCGGAAAAGAGGCATGGATGCGTCCAAATATTTGTGGTTTTCAATAGCTAGCATTATTAATTTTAATTTTAAGTACTTTCAAGTATTTATTAGCGTATTTTCTGATTGATTTTTATGTAGTATCAAACTTTGCAAAGAATAAGTTGCGTGCCGACGCACTAACTGGAGGGTAACCACCGTGAATACAATGAACTCTTCTCTAAATATATTTCGAAATCCTTTGTCTCTGCAAGAGTGTCATGCGGAGGCTGATTCATGCGGAGACCGCATGAACCATGAACAGGCTGAACCGGGCGACCACGATCGATTCACCGCCAAAACAAGGCAGCATCGCTATTGGAAGGACCCTTTGTCGTGCATCCTTTGCTCACACACTGGGCCATATGAACAAACTTCGGGTCATGAAGCAATCCCCTCAATCCGCCTTGACTGGTCTTGGTCACGAAATTTTCGTTGTAAACGATGCACTCGTGGCGTCCAACAGACTCATGCTGAATCTGAACCAGCCAAATTCTAGGTTACGGAGTTCCGAACCGCCACGCAGGGCAAAATGTTTCCCTAGCTGCAGCCACATGACGGTGCTTAGTATAGATAAGGAGCTTCCGATACTTTCCTCTTCATCATCATCAGTGGCATCGCTAGCAATTGGCGATGACACGTTAGATACCGGAATGGTATCGGAACTGCTAAGTGTAGAGATGCGCAATTCGCGACGCTTATCTATAGCCAACAAGTAACTATTCGCTGCTGCTAATCCGACTGCCTCGGCGTGCCGAAATTCTCACTGGTTGACATGTCTAAATAGTCAGTAAATCCTTTAGCATTTGGTTTTGGCTGCTGAGCCAGCGTCGTCCATTAGGTAAAGTTATACCCACTTTTATATACAGGATCTTGAAATCGATGTTTGCGCTCGTAGCCGCCTCAACTAAGCGTTTAATGTCACGCAGTCCAGTATACACTTCTCCTCTAGGTCTATTCAAAGCCAGGTGCATCAGGTACATGGCCATCAGCACGGTCCCGATCGGCAATAGCACATTCGACTGCTCCCTGAGACCGAACGGCAGGCGAAGGACATTCAGTCGCAGGTTGTTGAAAACAAGCCTGCATAGGTCATACAAAGTCGTCTTCCTTGCACTACTTTGTCCAAATATTAGGCCAAAAGGCATGTTGCTTGATTTCAATGCGAACGACGTACTTCATGATTTCAACAACTTCCTTGATTTCCTTCTCCAGCGCAAATGGATCTTCGTAGAATGCCTCAAGACAATAAGCATTCTCCTCGAAAATGGGTATTATGCAGAGAGCTACCCCATTTGATCATCTGTTACATTGATCGCAAGACTATAGTTGCGCCCATTACGATCCACATAACTGAGGCGTGCTATAAATTGAGTCTTCGCAGTAAGGACTGTCTATACGTATATAAAAATGGAAAAAGATTGAAATATTAAAGATAAAAATCATAAAGGTCATAATATGGTTGCGCTTTTAAAAGACAATACGCACCTTCTTATTTCTCTTCCTGGCCAAGTTCTTAAAGGTAAAAGATTCTGTAAATTTACTTTAAGAGATTCTTTTTCATTAAAAAAATAGTCATTAAATATTTCTTCAACTTGAAGCGGGTTTAATACAGTTTGTTCAATCGTGAAAGACAGTCGTTAAAAACGACATATTTCTTTCCGTTTTCGTGATTAATAAAATTTAATTTTGAGAGTCGGTCGAAACTTTTCGCAACCAACAGCAGTCAACAATTATTCTTGCTGTATATCTATTTTTAACTTTTACGAGGTATACACATAGTCTCATATATCTTTATTTCTGAAAGCGTGTTTGTCACGATCGAAATATGATACACGTCTATATCTACGAATATATCAAAAGCTGTATTTGCTGCACATAGTCATATAAACTGAGATTGTTTGAATTTTGTGCGACACGCAAGTTTTGTTTGGTTTCTCACATTCACCTTTTATTTCTATATTTTACAAAATCATATTAGTATAGCATTATATATAATATGCGTTGTAAACGCGTATATTACAAATATACGTGCTTTGTCTAATGCAGCATTAAGTTATTATAACTATCAGGAAATACTAGTATTGTATTGAAAGCTTTATAACAATTTAAATATTATATATTTAACTCAGAAAAAAAACTAGTTAGTGATAATATTTTCGTTTAAAAAACTAACAAAGTGTGATAGTTTTTCTATTTTCAGTTTAGTTCTAGATAGAGTTAGGTTGTTTCGATGACAATTTTGACTCATTACGCTACTGAAACATTTTACACCCCGTGGAAGTTTTATATTAAACCACAAAAGTGTTTATAGATAAAATCTATCATTTTCAGATGATGAGGAATCCAAACGCAGATCGATCACCTTCTAATGATGAGTTACCCCTGCCACCAGATGTGTGCGACTATCAGCATCAAATAACTGGCTATGGCAACATGCTGCCCAACAAAATTGGTGAGTCAGCTTGCCAGCAATTTTTTGCATTGTTTTCGATATAATTCATGCTCATTTACTAGCCCATTCGAATGCAATTGCAGGTCCCGATCCGCTGGGACAATGTAAGTAATTTTATTACTCATTTCAAAAGCCGTAAAAGACGCCAGTCGGCAAACTCATTGTCCTGGATATTGTTTTCCATTTGAGCTGCGGTCCTTGGCCCTAAACAAATTACTGGGTCCGTACTGTACACTGGGTGCACAGGGGGGAGACAAAAATAGACTTCAGCAACTGCACCGAGTCAGGCCCAGGGTTAAGCTTGCAGTAAACAAGTTTAGGCGCAAAACTGAACAGCTGCGGACTACAGCACTAAATGTGCTAGCTGGCATCATACGCTCGCATGTGAGGAGCAGTTGGAGGTGTTAATTAATATATTTCATATTAACTGTACTTTACCAATGCAATCCGAAACTAACCGTATACATTTAACTTCTCTCGATTCTCTACTTTGCTTAGCCTCTTTTTTAGTCCAAGCAACTGCGAACATTGTCTGCATGCTAACACTCAGTTATTTATGTAGGCGAAGAAGCGAAAATTTGGACTCGAAAAGTTCCAAGGAAAGCGAGACCCATGTAATCGAGTCGTAATATACTCTTTCGAGAATTGTAGACATGTAGACTATTTTGAGACTATGTAGAAATTTCAGCTCGCACTCTGAGAATTACATTTCATTGTTTCTGCGGTCGACACGCGCAGTTTTCTTGTGACCCGTTTCGATTAGTTCAGGGGTAGGCAAACTTAATTAGCGTGCGGGCCACGGAGAGAACCTAAAAGACGACAGCGGGCCGGATTAACTGTAGGAATATGAGAAAGGGGTGAGATGAGACACGGGATAGATGAGACAGGGAAGAGATGAGACAGGGAAGAGATGAGACACGGGATAGATGAGACAGGGGAGGGATGAGTCAGAGATGAGACGGGAGAGATGAGACGGGAGAGATGAGACGGGAGAGATGAGACGGGAGAGATGAGACGGGAGAGATGAGACGGGAGAGATGAGACACGGGAGATATGAGACACGGGAGAGATGAGACAGTGTATATAGATGAGACAGGAGAGATGAGACAGGAGAGAGACTGGAGACAAGGGAGAGATGAGACTCTCCACCTCGAGATGAGAGAGATGAGACAGGATACTATAGGTGTTGGAAGGGGCAATGGGCCGGAATTGAGAGCTTCGAGGGCCGCATCTGGCCCGCGGGTCGGAGCTTGCCGACCCCTGGACTATATTAATTGTCAAGCCACAAGTCAGCGATCCGTGTGGATTTTTCCTAGTGAGAAAATTTCTTACAATTGGACAATATAGCTCGGATAATGGATAATGACCAAGAGTCTTTTGCTGAGGTGATATATTACCGAGATATGCGAATTTCGGTTTCACAGATAACATTGCCACCTACCCAGTCTCACTCACAAGATTATGCAGGTCGCAAGACATTTAAATCTATTTCACAAGTGTTAGTAACAATGCACTGACAAGATAGGAGTTGAATGGACTAGTACTATAGCCTTTTCACCTGTCATAATTTTTTAGCGGCAAGCAAGTTTCGCATTGTAACTCCACCTCTTAATAGCCTATTTTTGACTCATGGATGAATAATAGCTGGTGTCTTGTCGTATCTTTTCTGCATGGGTCTTAACCCATGTCGAAACATTGTTTGTCAATGAAAAATTTGTAGAATTAGAATTAGCTGACATAGAAACACGGCTTTTTTTCTATTAAGAGTTGATTGACAACTCGCTAAATAAAATATTTGCACTCGATAAAAATAAACAAATATTCTATGAATAATTGCAGTCGGTGATGGGGTGAAATTTCTAATACAAGTCCCAAAGTAAACACTCTGCACTTCTTTAAGGTTGAAGGTCACGTGTTTGGATCGAGTTTATTTGACTTGGTATGCTGAATATTCCGACAAAATAGCAATCTACTTGCCGTAACAAATCTCATTGCAGTTCTTTACTCGCCAGCGGACCGCTGCGTCTACAAGCCAATCCAGGAGGCGCCCAAAGGCCCGCGAGAAGTGGCCTTCTACGAGGCCGTGTTCAAATCAACGACGCAACACTCACAGCTGCGAGACAAGCTGCATCAGCTGTCTGCGCTGCGCAAATTCCTGCCAGGATATCTTGGCGTGCACCACAACCCAATGACCGGCCAGCGTTATATTCGCCTACACGACCTTCTGGACGGCTTCGCTCTGCCATCTATCATGGACATCAAAATGGGCGTTCAAAGACACGAGCCGAGGTGCAATTGTGTAGTGGAACGGCCAGATAGGTAGGCACGCCATTGTGTCATTAGCAATTCTATATCGCAACTCCAGTAAAAATTCTGGGTCGTAGCTACAGTCTTTCAGAAGTTAAAAAACCACGAAGCGGTTTCTCTTCACCAGGTATGCGTACCGGCAGCAGACGGGCTTCTTTGTCACCGGGATGCGCCTCTGGCACGAAGAGACCGGCAGCTATGAGCTGCGCGGCAAGCGCAATGGCCGCGAAGTGACACCGGAAAACATGCGCACGGCCGTGCTGCATCCGCTGCTGTCTTCGGCCCCATCTGCTCACCGGCTGGAGCTGGTCCGCCAGCTGCTGGCCGGTCTAGAAGAACTCCGTCAGTGGTTCGAATCGCAGCGCGCGTGCCATTTCTACGCTAGTTCAATCCTACTGGGCGTGGAGTGCAGCCTCCAGTGCGAGCCTGCGGTGCTAGTCCGCATGGTGGATTTCACGCACGTGGTGCCGGCCGAGGCCGACTTACCGGATGTGGGCTTTCTGTTGGGCCTCGGAAATCTGACCTGGATCTGTCGGGAGTTCGAGCGCGACCTGCTGCAGGCGTCGTTCGCTGACAAAGCTGGTCCTTAGATCGGAAACTGTTCCTATTGGCGACAACTGACTGTCAGAGTACGTGCTTGGCCGTGCGAGTATTCAATACTAAAAGTTGTAGACGATAAAAATCATAGGTTTCTTTCAGTATTTTCGAAAATTTTCTGTTTTTTTTAATAAGCACACTCGTATGCTTTTTGAAGCAATTCCATTTTTCATAGTTTGTTCCTGTCAAGAAAAGAGAAAATTAGGCTGTTGTAATGGACGAGTGCATTTGACAAGTATTTTATCCGGAAATCTTATGTGCTAATATTTAAAAGCAACATGTACAAAAACATTTTATTATCCAGTATCTGTAAAATGTATCTCTGAAAGCCTATTTTGGTGCAGCGAATTCATCTTCAATTCATTTTTAGACGGCTAATATAGCTTTACATTATCGTTTTGCGCGGTACGCGTAATAGACTATCAACCATAAAAAATATTTTTTTCAGGACCTATTAATTTAAAATCTAATTCCAGACTCTATCAATTAACCACATATGCGATACAAATATAAACTAATATTTTTGTGCTTTCATCGCTTATTGACCATATTACATTTTTGGTCACCTTTTAACACCTTATGTAAGATTATTTCTGTCTGTATGTCTGTCTGTCTGTCTGTTTGTCTGTCTGTCTGTGCTGGGTGTCTGCCTGTGCTGGGTGTCTGTCTGTGCTGGGTGTCTGTCTGTCTGTCTGTGCTGTGTGTCTGTCTGTCTGTGCTGGGTGTCTGTCTGTCTGTCTGTGCTGTGCTGTGTGTCTGTCTGTCTGTGCTGGGTGTCTGTCTGTCTGTCTGTGCTGAGTGTCTGTCTGTGCTGGGTGTCTGTCTGTGCTGGGTGTCTGTCTGTGCTGGGTGTCTGTCTGTGCTGGGTGTCTGTCTGTGCTGGGTGTCTGTGCTGGGTGTCTGTCTGTGCTGGGTGTCTGTGCTAGGTGTCTGTCTGTGCTGGGTGTCTGTCTGTGCTGGGTATCTGTCTGTGCTGGGTGTCTGTCTGTGCTGGGTGTCTGTCTGTGCTGGGTGTCTGTGCTGGGTGTCTGTCTGTGCTGGGTGTCTGTCTGTGCTGGGTGTCTGTCTGTGCTGGGTGTCTGTCTGTGCCGGGTGTCTGTCTGTGCTGGGTGTCTGTCTGTGCTGGGTGTCTGTCTGTGCTGGGTGTCTGTCTGTGCTGGGTGTCTGTCTGTGCTGGGTGTCTGTCTGTGCTGGGTGTCTGTCTGTGCTGGGTGTCTGTCTGTCTGTCTGTCTGTCTGTCTGTCTGTCTGTGAATATGTTTATGACAACATGAAGACATAATATGTTCATAATTTTGTTAAGTAGTGCAGATTACCAAAAAAAATTCAGTAGTTAAGTCAGAGTTTAATGGTAAATAAAGGGGCATGTAAAGGGTACCCGCTTAACTGATAGAGAACGATAGGAAGCGGAGAGGTGAGCGTTTTGTGGGTTCTTTAATGAGTCGTCCCCACTTGATCCCGCAATCACGTGCTAGAATCTCTATTACACGAGGCATGAGAAAAAATAATAAAAACGTGAAACTGGGGAAAATTTCCAACAAGTTTATTATTGCTCGAATAACCGCGCTTCGTTGTTCAAGACGGATAAAAAAAGAAGAAATGTGCATATAATTGTGCTAAAAATACATTAACATTAATACTATAAAGGTGTTCTAAGATCAAATAGGAGAACCAAGTTGTGTTTAATGGGCAACTCCGTTCAACCGGAGACCAGTAGTTGCATTAATTGCAGTAGAATGTTAAAGTAACCCTGGTAACAACCTGAGGAAACAACCAGTGGAATAATTAAAGTTATAAATATCCCTGGCACATACGTAGATCAAGAACAATTTAGTTAGTTAAAAAGTTGACAGTCTTTGTTTTCGTCTTCTAGCACGATAATAACACAGTGCGAGTTTAATCGTTAAAAAAAGTCGCTCGAATTTAATCTCGCGTTTCTCTTGGAATATTCTTTGTTTGTTAAGTTATTGACTGAACTGTTGATGCAAGCGTTTGATAATTATCTTGTATTTCAGCAGCCTTATCACGTACAATTAGCAGCCCTCTAACGCCCCAGATTCTTTGGTGTGGGCATTCTTTAGTTTTTAGTTAATCTTTAGATTAGTTTTTAGATTAATACTTAAATTAGTCTTTGGTCGTTAGATTAATCTTTAGATTAGTCTTTAGATTATTCCCTCGATTATTCTTTAGAATAATCTTTTAGATCTAGTTAATGTTTGTATTAATTTTGTAGATTAATTCTTTAAAATTCTTTATATTGTTAATTTGACTCCCTAGCCTAGCTAGGTCCCCTATTTTTATTTCGTTGGTAATTATAGAATCGGATCAGGTAGCCAAGATGCGTAACATTTTTGCAAACATTGCTCCTCTTTTCGGGAGCAAACCTTACTGTTCTAGTCTCGATATTTAGCTCCAGAAAAAGTAGACAAGCTGTTATCACAAAATTTAACACTAGTATAAAGGGCACGCCAAATGCAGATTCTCGTTGTTTAATTAATTTCACAGTTTTTGACAAATTAAGTCAGTAGCTTGATAGCCCTTTGCTGTGTTGCTTTGATGAGCTAATTTATTTGATATCGAATCATTTTTTAGCTCTCTCTATGAATATCTATGGAAAACTGAAACTGATTTTGTCATATATTGCAAACTGAAAATGATTTTTCAGCTTTTAAGAAGTGGCCGAGTTCTGCCAGTAGGCCTAGGGGAAGAATAAAATAAGAAACTCAGGTTGGTGATAAAGATGCAGAGTGGTGCTAAACTAGTTTTGTATAAAACTCCAGCCTACCACCAATACTCCTGAGTCAATTGCAAAATTTTTTTGCTAATGCTGTATTGATTTTCTAGCTGTAAATTAAAACATTTTTGTCTCTTGTTTGACACCAAGCTTGTTGGAAACAGTTAATCTATTTCATTCACTGTGTTAATTATTGGAACTATTTCTTGACAGCCCTTAACATTTTCATAATAATAGAATATTTATAACCATAAAAGTCTAGCACTTATGTGAATACATTTTAATAACAATGCCTTTTGCTTTCAAATAGAAAGTTAAGTTGAAAGAATAATTTTGTTTATTTAGCTATAATGTATCCATATCCAAGTATCTATGAGGATGTTGCATAATGAAAAGCATAATACAAAATACAAAAAACAAACAATAAATATACAAATTTATACTTCCTTAGTACATTCCTTAGCTGGGCCACATGTAAAATACTGCTAGTAGCATAGCCACAACCATTTTGTGGTGCTTCTAAAGGCTTCATAGCTTTCAGTTGATATATTTTGAAGCCTGGCACAACTAGCTGCCCAAATTTCTTACCCCATATAATGTGTCCATAATTTATGGAAATTCAGCTTGGAAAATTGTCTTGCTCAAGGACACTGTAACTACTTTTCTAACCACCCCCTGTAATTCAAATTCTTTAAAGAAAATAATTCCATGCTGTTAACTTAAACTTTGTTTCTAATAAAAAACATCCATACACCTACTTATCAAAGATTGAAATTCAAGTGAATTATTTTTTAAATATTTCTTTAGACAGTGCACTTCGACTTTTAAAAGATACATTTCAGACCTGTGCATTTCCAGCTATTTTAGACTGAAACTCAGCACATGGCAGCCATCAGAAAGAAACTTGTCATTGTTGGTGATGGTGCATGCGGCAAAACCTGCCTGCTGATTGTCTTCAGTAAGGACGAATTTCCTGAAGTCTATGTGCCAACAGTGTTTGAAAACTATGTGGCCGACATTGAAGTGGACGCTAAGCAGGTGGGCAACTTAGATTTTCCTTCGATAGATCCCATTCCCATCGCAATACATTCAATACATCCCTTTCCCATCGCAATACATTCAATAGATCCCTTTCCCATCGCAATACATTCAATAGATCCCTTTCCCATTGCAATACATTCGATAGATCCCTTTCCCATCGCAATACATTCAATAGATCCCTTTCCCATCGCAATACATTCGATAGATCCCTTTCCCATCGCAATAAATTCGATAGATCCCTTTCCCATCGCAATAAATTCGATAGATCCCTTTCCCATCGCAATAAATTCGATAGATCCCTTTCCCATCGCAATACATTCAATAGATCCCTTTCCCATCGCAATACATTCAATAGATCCCTTTCCCATCGCAATAAATTCGATAGATCCCTTTCCCATCGCAATAAATTCGATAGATCCCTTTCCCATCGCAATAAATTCGATAGATCCCTTTCCCATCGCAATATATTCGATAGATCCCTTTCCCATCGCAATACATTCAATAGATCCCTTTCCCATCGCAATACATTCGATAGATCCCTTTCCCATCGCAATACATTCGATAGATCCCTTTCCCACATGCTACCCCAGCTGAAGTCCTACGATACTTCCGCTCCCGTTTCCCTATTCGCAGGTGGAGCTGGCCTTGTGGGACACTGCCGGCCAGGAGGACTACGATCGTCTGCGGCCGCTGTCCTATCCGGACACCGACGTCATCCTGATGTGCTTCGCCATCGACTCGCCAGACTCCCTTGAGAACATCTCTGAGAAGTGGACACCGGAGGTGAAGCATTTCTGCCCCAATGTGCCCATCATTCTCATCGGCAACAAGAAGGATCTGCGCAACGATGAGCGAACTCGACACGAGCTGGCCAAGATGCGCCAGGAGCTGGTGCGATCCGAGGACGGCCGCGCCATGGCTGAGAGAATCGGTGAGTGCCTGCACTTGTCCGCTTCTCCTGCTTGAGCACTCCTTGTTTATTAACAGGCTGTTATCACGAGATGCGACCTGCCTGTGTTCAAGATTATCACGTGACCTTAGTTATAATGTAAGATTATCACGTGACCTTAGGCATAATATAAGATTATCACGTGACATAATGCATAATTTAATGTCATCTGAGGTATGGGTTAAAAATTATCACGTGGTCTGATCGCTTGAGTTGTGTTCAAGTATGTCACGTGACCTTGGTTAGGATTCAAAATGACCCTATGTGGTGCTGCAAAAAGGAAAATTTCGTAAGTCACATTGCTAAATCTGGACTGACCCGGTCCCGCCCAATCGGCACAGGCGCCGTGTCCTACATCGAGTGCTCTGCCAAGACCAAGGAAGGGGTGCGCGAGGTGTTTGAAACTGCCACCAGGGCCGCACTGCAGACCAAGCGGAAGAAGAACCGCCTGCCCTGCGATCTGCTCTGAACATTGGCCACACTCTCAGAGTTGCTCTTTGTTTGTCTCCTTTACAATTGCGTTAAATGTAGTGATAAGGATGTCTTAAATAGCTAGCAATATTGTGCTTTTCTTAAGCTAAATCCGAATTTAATTTTAGCTAGCCGAACTGTTTAGATTTTGTTATTAGTCCGGTTCTCTTGATAAGGTCCCTGTTGCTATGCAGTCTGCATGGTGCCTAATCTATGGCCAAGTTCAGTTGCTATGCAGTCTGCATGGTGCCTAATCTATGGCCAAGTTCAGTTGCTATGCAGTCTGCATGGTGCCTAATCTATGGCCAAGTTCAGTTGCTATGCAGTCTGTATGGTGCCTAATCTATGGCCAAGTTCAGTTGCTATGCAGTCTGTATGGTGCCTAATCTATGGCCAAGTTCAGTTGCTATGCAGTCTGTATGGTGCCTAATCTATGGCTAACATCCCGCGGCACAAAGTGCAGGTCAATCTATTCCAACTAGTCGCTTGTTTGCAGGCAAGTAAGTTGCTTTCCTAAATTGTCACCGTGTCATTTCAGGGTCTTAAAATCGATGGACAGCTCGTGCAGTTTTAGTTTTCATTATTATTATCTTCAATGTTGCTTCTTTTACCTGCTTGATATTGCTTCTCCTCCCCGCTGCTTTAGCAACAGCCATCTAGGCTTTTTTATTCGTGTTGTGCAACGAAAATTTTATTTCGAATTCTGCTTGCTGTCTTCAGACACGATCTTTCGAGTAGGATTTCCGCTTAGGCAGTGCTTTTCTAGTTTCTAGTATTCTACCACGATTTTATTAGCCGCGTTGCTAATTTCAGCGGCCATAAATGTTTTACCTTTTGCTTCTTGCGTCATTAAACCCAACGTGGTTGACTGTTGATTAAGAATCTCTTGGCACTGAAGCTTATTTCAATGGCAGACGAGTCCCTACCCATAGTAGCACTGGGGTTACCATTGTGTTAAAGCAGGAACTGTACACCAGCTCCCCGAACAAAATATGTACCTAGAATCGCAGCTGGATCCGCAGCTAGAATCGCAGCAGCATCCATAGCTAGAATCGCAGCTGGATCCGCAGCTAGAATCGCAGCCGGATCCGCAGCTAGAATCGCAGCAGCATCCATAGCTAGAATCGCAGCTGGATCCGCAGCTAGAATCGCAGCCGGATCCATAGCTAGAATCGCAGCCGGATCCGCAGATAGAATCGCAGCAGCATCCATAGCTAGAATCGCAGCTGGATCCGCAGCTAGAATCGCAGCAGCATCCATAGCTAGAATCGCAGCTGGATCCGCAGCAAAATCGCAGCCGGATCCGCAGCTAGAATCGCAGCTGGATCCGCAGCTAGAATCGCAGCCGGATCCATAGCTAGAATCGCAGCTGTATCCGCAGCTAGAATCGCAGCTAGAATCGCAGCAGCATCCATAGCTAGAATCGCAGCCGGATCCGCAGATAGAATCGCTGCTGGATCCGCAGCTAGAATCGCAGCTAGAATCGCAGCAGCATCCATAGCTAGAATCGCAGCAGCATCCATAGCTAGAATCGCAGCTGGATCCGCAGCTAGAATCGCAGCTAGAATCGCAGCAGCATCCATAGCTAGAATCGCAGCAGCATCCATAGCTAGAATCGCAGCTGGATCCGCAGCTAGAATCGCAGCTAGAATCGCAGCAGCATCCATAGCTAGAATCGCAGCTGGATCCGCAGCTAGAATCGCAGCTAGAATCGCAGCAGCATCCATAGCTAGAATCGCAGCCGGATCCGCAGATAGAATCGCAGCAGCATCCATAGCTAGAATCGTAGCTAGAATCGCAGCGGGAATTCAAATTACAGTAGCCATATCCCCAGTGCTAAGCGCATTGCTTGCAGTTTCAAGTATTCAGGTTGCACATCTTTCCTTACTGCTTAATCATTGCAAACCATAATGCAGCATGCACTTATAATTACAATATTTAAGCAATTATGCCCTTCCTGTTTAGACACGGGCTTATTGGCATTATGCAACAGCCCGTTGACTGCAAAAACTGGCCGATTAACGCTTTTGTGAGCGCTGGCGTACGATCTCATGCATATGAAGATTAAAGCAATTAAACTAAAGCAATTTGTTAAATTAAAATCTCATTTCACAGTCAGAACTGTACGCCTGATGTTCGCAAAAGTTTGCGCTGCCTTGCTATGTTATTGTCTTATTATAGTCAGTATGTTATTTTAACTTTTGTCGCGGATTTAATGCAATATTATTCCTACTTACTCTGAACTTGTTTGTCTACACAATTAATACGCTTCTATTCGTATTATCAGCTTTTAGAAGCAGACCATTTTGGCAATAGCTGATAGTTTTTGTGACTGGTCATGCTTACATTTTATCGATTCTGTTGTAAACTGATTAGTCTGACACTGACGCCTATTTAAATGGGTTAAACAAAGAATAAACAATTTTACTCGCTCTATTTTCGCTATCAGGTGGCGCCTGAATTAATATTGTCGCGTAAGCTAACATTTGATGGACTACCTGTTTGCCAAGTACTTTAATGTGCGGTGGTATAAGTACACAGGAGAACACCAATGCATCCTGACACTCGTGGATAAAAGTGCACAGGAGAACACCAATGCATCCTGACACTCGTGGATATAAGTACACAGGAGAACACCAATGCATCCTGACACTCGTGGATATAAGTACACAGGAGAACACCAATGCATCCTGACACTCGTGGATATAAGTACACAGGAGAACACCAATGCATCCTGACACTCGTGGATAAAAGTGCACAGGAGAACACCAATGCATCCTGACACTCGTGGATATAAGTACACAGGAGAACACCAATGCATCCTGACACTCGTGGATATAAGTACACAGGAGAACACCAATGCATCCTGACACTCGTGGATATAAGTACACAGGAGAACACCAATGCATCCTGACAACAGCTTGTTGTGGCTACAGCTAGGCCTTCGTGACTTTGAAAATTATCTTAAAAATACCCTTAAACCCGGCACGAACAGCTTTTATTTGTTTAGCAAGTGAATAAAGCCGTATTCTGCGCACACAATGCGCAGCAGTAACGAGCTAAGTGCGCCATCATTTAAACAACGTATAATTCAGACTGCAACCGGCTTTGAACCCTTCCCTAGCTTGACCTTTCACTTGCAATCTCCACCACCCTTGAACATCTGCCCTAACCGAACCCGCCGCCAGTCTCGTGGCTTTAGTCAGGCGGGTACGCCTACGCGTTATAGGTGAAAACGCTGATTAAGACAGGCTAAAGCTGTACTATTTACTGTGAATTTAGGAGTGCTACAGGTATTTATCTGCACTCGTTTTTGGCACTCATATGTCGTCATAACAAACCGTGTTAGAGGGTTAAATAACACGCCATGTATACCTATGCATATAATAATTTTACTATGGAAGTCAATTGCTCTAAAGAAATTCGTTCTATTTATAGAAAATCTACAATATTTTTACTCGTTGCTCTCGCTTAACGAGTATAATGTTATTGAAAACCACTGTTGAATTTGTTTTTTCTCGGTTTTTCTCGAAGTTAAATGTCATTTAACTTATCGACTTCTGCGGTTTCGTATAATTATTTAAAATTGTTAGAGTACTACTGTAAGTAGACGTCAATGTACATCGCGCCACCCTAGCTTATTTTCTACGCGTGTTTCAATGTTAACTACCCCGGCCAATGAGCGTGCGAGCTCTTTCTGGCTAGATTTATCGATCGCTCTGTTTATCCTGCGGGCGAGTTTATTTAACTAGGGCTCCTGAGCCCGCTCGCGCCTCACTTCTCCTGCGCCTGCTCCTGTCACTTTTCTTCTCTTCTTCGCTATTCCCTTCGCTCGCTGTCTCTCGTCCCGGCCACTGTTAATTGCACTGTTATTCGTCCTATCAATTTCGTCTTCGCTACTAGTTATTGTTACCATTGAGCTCCTACGCCTGACCAATCATTGCTTGTCGTAAGTCCCAGTGCGAATAAACGAGATCAATCTAAAGTGCTACCGCTACACTGATTACGAGAATTCTAACTAAAATTGGGATTGAGTTCGCCCGACTCTGTTGTCAGTAATTTCGTCACGCAATGCCAGTTTAATAACGTCACATACTATTTAGAGAGTATATAGAAATTCCTCTTCCGGAAAGTTGTTTCGGCATACAGAGGGGATTCAGACCAGAAAAGGTCAAGCAGCAAGCAAATTATGAGTAATCCGCTGCGCAATGCACCAGCGTATTGTGTCGATCATTTTTGCGAATTTCGGAAATGCCTTCTAAGCACCAGTGTGCAGGTTCGGCTAATTCAGCTTTTAGTAATAATTCAGGCTGCCTGCAACCTATAGCACAATGGCAAAAAATATTAAAAACACAAACGTGCTGCAGTGTGACATCCTCGCCACTACTATAATACAAAACATTAATGACTGAGACTTAGAAAATTGATCAGTGAGTAAGAGCAAGGCGATGGAAGGTGACTGTGTGAAAGCAGAATATCACAGGCCGAGCTGTACCTTGTTTTAACATATCAGCTGTGTAATATAACAATTTAACATATCATATTCACACCTTTAATATAGTGCTCCTTCCGACAGCCAGACAAATTAATGGCTTATACATCGCACTGATTACTTCTGCCTAGTTTGCATAAAAACCCTAGTGTATACTTTTGGTGGCTTATCTTTAGTAGGTGTCTTTTTTTAATTAATTGGTTTATCGCAGATTTAAAAACTAGCGAAATTTGGGAGCGATATATCGAACTGATAAGAGAAAAGATCTGACAAGAAAGCCGAAAGGGTCGACTGCAGGAGTTCCGAATGAAAGTGGTGGTATAGCCGGTCGCAGAGCTGCTTTTTGCCGCCGGTTTCAGGAAGATCGCGAGCTAGACGATCTAGTTCCTTTTTGAGTTGCCTGCACTGGCTATTAGTTTACGTTTGCTATGAAAATGTTCTTGATTAGTAAAAAAATATCCCGGAAGTTACCCATAAAAACGCAAGTGATGCGAATCCTATTGTATAAATCAAAGTGACTTTTATCAGTGTTATGATTCTCGTAAAAATAGTTGCAGTTATTTCTATTTGAGCCTTTGCGTAAGGTTCCTTAAATGTAGTATTTTTCCTCACAAAAGATTTAAAAACTATATTTAAATTAATTGACTCGTCCAAGTCACGAGATCGCCACGGCTCCGTCGCGTGAATGTGAATCTGTAGCACAAGCTTAGATAGAGGACTAGCTAATGTCTGTACATCTATAAACATGAAGAGCTGTCTTTCATAATATAAATTATTATGCCAGATATTTTGTTAAGCGTAATTTTACTGGTTCTGCCTGCCCGTAGGCCTAGTGTTTGTCACCATTAGTTGTATGCTTGAAGCTTGTCTGTACTTTGTCTGTACTTGGAATACTTTAGCCTACTTAAAATTCTGAATAAAAATTAATTTCACAGTTTAGGTGCAATAAAAATAATCGCCTTTTTCAACTTTTCTAGTTATTAGGGCCTATTCAATATTTAGGCCTATTGCAGCTGACCAGGCTTCAGGCATTGCCATTGGCATGTCATCTGGCCAAATTCTACTGGTCTGACAGAGCGTAGCTTGGTTAGAGGTTAAACTGGGGGGTTGGGGGCTTGTGCATTGGTGCGGGGGTGCATGTACGTTGCCTGGTCGCAGGGCTGCCCCCCCTTGGGGTCAGCCTTGCCCAGCCCTATTTAGTGTGGCGTGCTGTGCACTGGGGGTGTCTCTCTGAGAGGCTTATTGATTTTTTGCATCAATGTTTCTGCTTTTGACAATGAATAGTGTTTTTTTAATTGCCTTTGTCTCGCTCATTAAATAAAATTTGAGTTAGCATAGGCCCCCTATTGATAATGCTTGATTCTCAAGGGCCAGGTTCAAACTTGCACCTGCCATGCCAACCGCCTGGCTTCAACTCACTGGTTTAATGCCCAGAGCTGCTATAAACTATCATGCTGTGGACTCTGCAGGGACCCTGCAGGTGTTGATAGGGACAAGGGCCTTGGTTATAGTCCAGATCATGCTATGTGTATGCCAGAGAAAATTGAACTGGGGCAACTGTATGCCAATGTATGCCAGAAGAAAATTTATGTCCTATTTTCTAGTACCAGTAACAGTACCAGTACATCCTATTAAAAATAAAAGTTAAAACTTTTAGGACATGATACGTCCTATATCCTAATAGGATGTGAATTTTTTTCACTTAGCAAATGTATACCAAAGGGAGCTGTATGTTAATGTAAAATAAAGAAATTTTGAAATTCTAAGTAGAGTTATCTTTGTACAATATGCCCATGCTAGATGAGAACTACAATTGGCAGCCCTTCTTTTGGTCATGATAAAAACCTGCATGTTCATATGAAATGCAAGCTGTTTTTAGACAGAAAAGTTACAAAACATTACCTTAAATATACTTTAATGTGGCATAGTTACTTTTTAATTTTAAAATGTTAACAGCAAAATTGTAACTAAAAAAGAATAGATAGTCATCAAAAGAAATCAACATTTAAATAAGGTTTTTAAATATCTAACACAAAATATCATGCCAATGTTCAAATACCAATGTTTTTTCACTAGTTGTGTTTTACTTAACAAAGGATTTATGGTGTTCATGCCATTTTTTTAATGTAGCCTTACTTATTTTTGCATGCCATATTTTCATACCAATTTATATTTTGTATATTTATATTTATATTTATATTTAGTTATATTAACTTGTATGCTAGACATATTTTTGATAACACTTATGTACCAATGTGTAAGCCAATATCTTTGACAGTTTATAATCCGGACTATGGGCCTTGGTATACATACCAACCATCTTTTTGACAATCTGCAAACACCTAGCTAGGCAGCCGACATGAAGCATGTCAAAGACCTTTACTTAAAGTGTGCAGAGCCTAGCCTACCCACTTTTTGCCACTTTGTGGTTAGGGCATTCTAGTATTATCATTTTATTCCCCAACAATTATCTATAA
Source organism: Macrostomum hystrix (assembly GCA_950097015.1). Lineage (NCBI taxonomy): Eukaryota > Metazoa > Platyhelminthes > Macrostomidae > Macrostomum > Macrostomum hystrix. The sequence continues at coordinate 1,204,635 of CATNEN010000033.1, forward strand.
GATATCTACCATAGGTAGTAAGTAGTTTGACATTTTTTAACTGCTAGGCCTAAGCCAATAGGTCTATGTAAAATTACATTTCTTAAAGTCCTTGTTAGACATGCTTAACAAGAGTTTGTAGCCTAGTGATTAGAGCATTGGACTTGGGCTAGCTACTACTTAAAATTTAAGCCAAGTTTGTTTCTTCTAAATCCACTAGAATATTCAATTGACATATTTTCATATATTCTTGGTAGTTGTTATTTGTCCGGTTAACCGGACAAATAGCCGTTTGATTATTCGTCTGGTTAACTGGTTAACCACCCAAGGACTTAATTTCTCCCATTTCAATGAGCAGGAGCAACGATCCTCCCAAAGACCACTCTTGCCCTGCTGAGATCCATCTTGAGTCTTGACCTCACAAAGACCAAACTATACCCTTGAACTAAGTTAGTCCCTGAAACAACCGAATTTCTGGAAAAAGGTTTTAATTTTTTTAATTAGCTGATAAGCAAAAATAATTTGAGACACAAACTTCAAATCTGAATGACTGTCCTTTTGCAGCTTGTTAATTATTTTATCTTACAAATGATAGAGGTTCTCATGGTAGCGCTACAAATAACAACTGCCTATATTCTTTGGCTCAGTTGAAATGATATCTAAATATGATACCCAACCCATTCTATAGCTAAAATGTGAAAGAACACAATGGTGCTAGTTTTAGCAACTTTTACATTGGCTAACATTTGGCAATGCAGTAACAACTTTTGAAAATAAAATGTGAAACAGAAAATTGCTTTATGTTTTCTTATTCTGTTTTATATATACATTCTGACTTACTTAAAATCCATATTTTGCTAATTAAAACAGCCAGAGAGTTGCCTTGATAAATAATTGACAAAAGAGCACTTTAACCTAGTGTCTCCAGATTTTCGTTCAGTTCAGACAAATTTGTTCAGTGGCTTTTTCTGTTAGTCTTTGAGACCAGTCCATGCCTTTGCTGGCTATCCATAAGTGTTTTTGAACAGCCATTAAGTAGGAAAAGTGTGCACAAAATCATAAAGGCACACTAGACAGTCTGAAAAATTGAACATAATTTCTTTCCATGGGGTTTAAACAGACTTGGTTTAAAACAATGATATTAGCTTTTGTTTTGCCAAGTATAGGCTTAGAAAATGCTTACGAATTATTTAAACTTGCCTTTATCTTGGTTTCTAGGGTCATGTCTACTTGAAATTTTTGTAATGTTAAACTCTATATATTGTTTTTGTTTGGCTTATATAACAAAAATGTTACAAAATGGATTAACCTAGTCAAAATTTAATTATCTACTATATTTTTAATGAAAAATTGTAATCTCTTTTTTTGCATAAGTTTTAATTTTTTGTGGACAGCTGTATAAAAAAATATCAAAGATATAAATGTTTATTGAATGTGAATGATCATATTTGTCTGTTTATCAAACCCATCTCCAAATTATTCAGACTATCCAATCCCTGTCTATGGTATCCAGCAATGCTGGCAGAAAGGACAGCTTCAAAGGCAAGAAAGCAGCAACAGCAGCAGCAATTGGTGCAGCCAGAAGTGATTGAGCTAAGCAATGATGAAGACTTCCTTGCGGATGCTGATTGCTCAGCTGCCCCATCATCAGTTGCTCAGGTCTGCTGCGAAGGCGAAGCTGCCCTCAGACCAGACGACGAGCTGGTGCTGCTGAACTACAGCATGGTGCCCCACCGGGTTGGCGACATCTTCGTACACACCAAACAGCAGCAGCTGGTGGCCAGCCCGGGTGGCGAGGAGCTGAGGCCAATGGCCAGCTTCCTGGGCGACATTGGCCTGGCCATGGTGCTGCATCACTATTCAGCATCCAATGCTGACAAAGCAGAGGCTGGTCTGCCAGCCGTGACACATCTGCTCACTCCTTATCGATACCGCTGCGCCTCTTGTCCGTTTCGCTCGGACACCGAGCTGGCCGTTGTGCTGCACTATCAGCAGGGCCACATCAGCCCCGAGGGCCTGTACAGGTGATTTCGATTGTACCATGTCTAGCTGCATTCTTTTTTAACTTCAATTCCCTCCGTTTGTACTTAGGCTTCAATACATATCGGCCAAGTTTTCTAACTCACGTAAGCTCCACATTCTGGATTCCATCGTCTGTCTGCCTGTCCGTCTGTTCTGAATGCATTTTAGTGTCTCTCTCTCTCTCTCTCTGTCCGGTGTCTGTCCCAGAGTTCAGCACTCACTATCGCAATCTCCTGAACCCAGGTGCGCCCTGGACAAGGTTCAGCAGCCGCGACGTCGCCGCCTTCCGCTGGCACATGGGCAGCGCCCACGGCCTCGCGGCCTTCCCGCAGACGCCGCCGGCGGTCTACCAGTGCGAGCTGTGCGTCAGCGACTGCGCCACTCCCAGCGCCTTCTACCAGCACAGCTGTCCTGGCCTGGGTCCGCGGCCGCTGGCTCCAGATGCTGTTGAAGGCGATCAGCCGGTGGCCTGCTGCCTGCAACTGGACAGTCTGCACTTGTTCGGCGTCACCGAGCTGCACGGCAGGCTCGTGAGGGGCACCTTTTATGGCAAAAGGATCGTCATGTCGCCTGCCGCCATCCAACCCAATGCTGCTGCTGCTGCTGCTGCCGCTGCTGCTGTTTCTGCCTCTTGGCAACCGCCAATCCGAACCTTTTCTGCTGAAGCAGTACGGATAAGGAACTATGGTGAGATTCTAAGTCTGATGCATCTTGTGAAGGCTTGCCATTCATAGGTTTTATTTGCTTATCGTTAAATCATTTTCTTAGCCGGCCCGGATCGGCCTCCTTTCGTCCTCTGTGAGCTCTGCCACGGCGCCTGTCGCTCCATCCGCGCCCTCGCGCGCCACCTGCGCGCTGCCCACGGCCTGCGCGAGCCGCCAGACAGGTTGGAGGCGGCGCTCCGCTCGCCAGCCGGCCAGCGCTGCTTTGCCTGCCGGCGCCGCTTTCTCACCAGGCGGGGCCTGACGCTCCACCTGGCCTGGGCCGGCAGGCTGCCATTGCGAGGCCCGGCCGGCGTGCCGATACTGCAGCTACCCGGCGGCCGACGCTGCCGCCCTGTGCGCCCACCTGCGCACCCGGCATCCCCACCAGCTGCTGGCCAGTCTAGGCAAGCGCCTCTGCCCCATTTGCCCGCCCGCCTCTCCTAACAGACCCAACCTGGGCGGTTTCCCCTCTACTAGCGACCTGTTGCGTCATCTAGACACTTGGCACGGCCTGAGGTCGGCTAATTTGCGTGGCGGCGAGCTCCGACTACAGTACCGGAGTCGGCTGGCAGTCTACGAGTGCCACGCCTGTCCGGCCAGGTTCGCTTCGCCGCAGACTCTGGATAGGTAAAAATTCTAGCTTGGCGTTTGTCTAGTCTTTTGCGTGATTAGCAACAGCGTGAGTTGCTCTCCCTCCCCTTTCGTGCGATTGGCTGCTGTGTGAATTACCTCTCTCTCTTCCCTTTCTGTGATTCGCTGCTGTGTGAATTTCCTCTCTCCCTTCCCTTTTTGTGATTCGCTGATGCGTAAATTGGCTCTCTTCTTCTTTCCTGTCCCTATAATAACTACGACTAATTAGATTTCTATTGGCTTCTACCTATGTTGTATCGCAGTTGTGGAGTTAATAATAATAATATAATAATAATGACACTAGACCCAAGGGCCAGCGCAGGTGTTGTGTGTCAAGCACACTAGCAGGAGGGGACTGCACACCTAATGTACTCCCCGGCTCTCTCGGACACCGGATGACAGCCACGTGTCAGCAATGGAATTTATTTTTTCTAAGCATATCGGCAGCATCCGAACCCCACTGAATTGCCGCACAGAACTGCTTTATTTCACGCCAGCCGGAATTATTATTACCCGACGAAATGTCGGTACTCATTTGCAGCTGAGTAGACTGTGTGCACATCAGGGCAAAGCAGCTTGCCAAAGGCTGCACGAATAGTTCTAGCCTAGGTCGGGAGTCGAACCCAGGACCATCTGATCCAGAGTCCGACACCTAACTGACTGAGCTATCCGCCCCTCTTGTGGAGTTGAAATTATTCTTACTGCTGATTAATGTGTTGTTGATAGGCACGCCGCAGCCGCAGCGGCCAATTCGCCGGCCCACCGCCTGGCCTGCCGGCAGTGCGCCAGCTTGGGCCGGCGCGGCGTGCAGTTTTTCTCGCGCGAAGTCTGGCTGGCCCACCAGCGTGTGGCACATAGCGCTGAGCTGGACAGGTGAGTCACAAGCTGTGAGTTTCTTAACACTGTATAACGTTTTCTTGTTTCCCCTTATCTGATCGGTGGATGAAATACCGGATAAGTTTCCGGATAAAAAACCAGACCCCTTTAGAGACAGGTAGATTTGACGATACAAAATTATATTTTTTTATGGTCGTACTGGATAAAAAATGGGACACGTGTAACACACTGCGCAACTCAGACAAAATTTTCTGCATTCTCCACCCATTCCATTTATTTTTTTCAAAATAGCAAACGTAAAACAGACTAAACCCTAAACATTTTTTGCATAGTGATCAAAATGACTACGAACCAAAAGACTAAATGCACTGTTGATACTACATCAACTCTAAATTCTGTTTTGGCATCGTGTTTTCATGATTTCATGCGGGATCAGGCTCTACTCTGTCATCAACATCGACTCCGTCATCAGCCTCTACTCTGTCATCAACATTGACTCCGTCATCAGCCTCTACTCTGTCATCAACATTGACTCCGTCATCAGCCTCTACTCTGTCATCAACATTGACTCCGTCATCAGCCTCTACTCTGTCATCAACATTGACTCCGTCATCAGCCTCTACTCTGTCATCAACATTGACTCCGTCATCAGCCTCTACTCTGTCATCAACATCGACTCCGTCATCAGCCTCTAATCTGTCATCAACATCGACTCCGTCATCAGCCTCTACTCTGTCATCAACATTGACTCCGTCATCAGCCTCTACTCTGTCATCAACATCGACTCCGTCATCAGCCTCTACTCTGTCATCAACATCGACTCCGTCATCAGCCTCTACTCTGTCATCAACATCGACTCCGTCATCAGCCTCTACTCTGTCTTGAACATGTACTCTGTCACCCACCTCAACCATCTCACTCTCTACTGAGTCTTCCTTCTACTCTCCCAGATTCCTAATACTCTCTCATCCTACCTCACAGGATAAATCACCATGGATTGCAGTACAGATTGGGAATTAAGGGGAGCAGCAATTTGCTATGTACTTGTTGGTTAACTTCAAATTATTATGTTACTCGTCGCTAAGTATTATATTCAGCATGTCGTTAGTCCCGTCAAGCTCCGACATGTCGACGACCTGGCGTGCTTTGGCTTCTTCGGCTGTGGCAGTCGGATGTCCGAGAACACCGGTGTCGGACGTCTAGGTGGTGAACGTTTTGTTAATAGTGGCCGGCTTCTTGGTGGTTCCCGGATTGGCCGCTTTTTTCCATCTGACTCGTTTGGGGTATCCCAGCTTCTCGCGAGCTGTTTCACTGCAACGAGTGAACGCTCGGTGGAGTTCGGCGTGAGTGTACACGATGGAGGCATTCGCCAGCCACAGTTTAGCTGCAGCCAATTTTCCAGGGTTTGCAGCACCTGATCTGTAGCCTGCAATCCGTCGGCCGGACAGACTGGACGAGGCCAGTTCCTTGTCCCGTGAATAAGCTTGTAAAAAAACCCTCATCAGCGTTAATCGAGCTGAGCGTCGCCTATCCTCCGTTTTTTGCCGGCCATGTCGTCGTCTACGTCCACTGGGTGCCTCATCCCTTTTTTGGAGTCCTCGTGACGACAGTCCAGGGTCGGAACGATGGCCAACGGTCACGAATAAAAAGGCTGCCTCTCCGACAGCGCGGTACACGACTGGAGATAAATGAGTCCGGTTGCGTGTCGGACGTAGGGCCGCATGCTGAAACCAGCGATCGGGTCTCTTGTGCGGATGGAGTCGCGTCCGGATAAAATGTTCGACTGTCATCGCCTACTTCGGCCTCGTCAGACAGTGGTTCTTCAGACAGATCTGCGTCAGCCGAAGCTGCTGCAGATTGTGCGTTCACATGTCCAGTCAAGCAGTTCGAAGCACGCGTTATTAAAGCGTTGCTGTTGACACACTCCGTATTCTTTGTCTAACTGCTTCAGCAACGAAGCTTTCGCAGACTGTCAGATAAGTTTTTTTCGCGCTGTAGTTCAAGCGTACACATTCGTCACTTTGGCCGCGGCAGCCACCTCGGCTTTGTCATCAAAGGGACCCTTTATTATGGTCCCTGTGTAAAGCTTAGCGCGGACTCTATTCTTTTTTTGCGGTGACGGTTGTTGCTATGGAGCCGATATTTGGGGTCTGGTGTCAATGGTGGGGTCTTGCAGACGCCAACAATAATTGGGCGAGTCGTCGTACTTGCGTCTGTGCAAATACACTCGGTATGGTTGTAGCCTTCGGGGTACTGAAATATGAAGTACGGGCAGTACTTTCTGATTTAAACGGCGTCATTCGCTGCTGGTCGTCCGTGCTACCGACAAATTGCGACGAACTCCCCTTAGGGACAACGGATGGTTCGTTGTCGGTGTCGATATTGTCGTCTTCCGTTTGCCTCTACCCAGTTTTCTTTTTGTCGCAATTGTCGCTGACTTGTGTGAAGTAGGAGAGTGATTCTAGAAGGGCGACTCCAGGAGGGCGATTCTAGAAGGGGTGATTCTAGGAGGGATCATACTTCGTCTAGCACACTACAGAGAAATGGCTTGTAAAAAGAACATTGAAGACACCCTTTCGCTTCCATCATTGCTGTCAAATGGCAGCTGTCAGTTGCAATAATAGTAACTGTTATAATAACTGTGCGACAAAAAATTTTCCGGACAGTCATGCATGGGACAATGTGTTCTTATCAGTCTTCGCAAAAACAAAAATCAATGCTTCGCTTTAAAGCGAATCATTATCGGCTTATCATCGCGTCATCATATCTTGAAGACAGAATCAGTTGCATGCGTACCTCTATGTGACCTATTACGGGATTTGCGGACCAACCTCTGTCTTCAGTGTGTGTACAGTTTTATACGCTCGTATAAATAATTATAGAAGCTATAAATTATACGCTTCTGTATAATTTAAGTAGTGACGACTGTGATCACAGGCATCACAGGCATATAGTATATGAAAAAAAAGAAAATATATATGACATGTATATAAATATATATAGTAAAATCCTATATCCTACGAATTATTTCTGTATAGCCCATATAATAACCTGCAAAAGATGGAAAGGATTTGCGACACTGACCAGGCGTATGCCAGGGATTGCCTAAGGGGATCACCGTATGATGGGGTCATTTTCCATCGGTTTTCCCTCGGAGGCTCCCTCTATAATTCCCATGACTACGCAAAATATAAAATCAGCTTTGTTTAAATTTTTGAAGGATACAAGTTAAATCTGATCCGGTATTTGATCCGGTTAGATCCTTCTCGAACAGTGGAGAAACAAGTGGATGAAAAACCGGATTAGATTCCGGACGAAAAAACCACTCTCGTCCGTAGGTCATCCGGAATTCGCTCCGGTTTTTTACACTTTTGGACCGAATAATATTCCGGGCGAAAACCGGATAGAAAATGTTGGCAAAAACTTTTAATCCGGTTTCGGTTCGTATGATCCTCCGGATTTTGATCCGAACTGTACAGCCGGATAAAGTCCGGATGAAATTTAGCTTGATCGGGAAAAACCGCTAAAACTTGACAATGGACTTGGCAATAAAACTGGACCAAATCCGGACGAAAACCTGGCGTTTGAGACAGGCGGGTCAGTTTGACATTAAAGATATCAGTTTGAAATTAGGGCTGTCAATTTGAATTGTCTGTGCATACAATAAGGAGACATATATTATGTTTTACATAAATTACAAAATCTAAAGTTTCTGAAAGTCTAGTCCGTTCAAAATCTCTAAAGGCTCTAGTTTTTTGGGCCATTTACTCATCAAAGTGTTCTTGCTTCTGAACATGATATATTTTTATAATGCTAACTAAGATGCCTAATCTACTTAAAATTGCGAAGTCCGATCTAGATTAGACATAATTTAGCATTTTGCCATCTTATGGTGTGGATCTAGTGCAACATGATAGTCTGAATGCAAACACAACCAAGCTGGTGCTTCTCTTGCTTTTACCCGTCCTCGCAAAGTACATTTTGCGTCGCGGTACTGATTTTTAACAGTTCTATTGTACTTTTTGGCACCTGCTACAAAAATTTAACAGTAGAAGTTGGGGAAATCCCCCTGACATTTTTTGTGCTGCACCCGAACGGAGAAACGCAAGCACACGAAACTTCAAAATCACAGGCCAACTTTTTGTTGCGCATCTTCTTTGCTAGCTCCCCAGAACGTCGAGATATTCAATGTTTCTGGCAAAAATCAAATTTTTCCAATATGCGCTAGTGTATTTCATACACCCCTATACACAAATTAGCACTGCGCCTCAGTGCGGCCTTGTAAGGCCTTTAAAATTTATCAGCATGTCACCCGAATGTGCCTTCATCATCTCCGTCTTCGGTGGTCACCTACCTTTATCTGCACCAATTTGCTGGACCTTCAAGGGCTATAACAGGTGGAAATAGGCCACTATGGACACCCGGACGCGAATTTTACTGATCAAGCCTACATACTAGGCGCAGCTCAACCACAGTACACCATCGTCTAGTCTGTCAACCAATCAGTCACCACCCAACGTTGGTAGCATTCAGGCGCTGCCAAAATGATTTTCTGGGGGGATTTCCATTGATATGAAATAGTAATAGAATGAAAATTGGTATAAAAACGGGCTGCAAAATGGCTGGGTTTCTCTACTGTTTAACTACTTAAAGTAGAAACAGTGCTTTCTTATAATTGTATTATTCAATTGATTTTCACTATCTACAGTTGTCCTATCTGTTCCAAGAGATTTCAAGTTGGACCGAAATTTATCAGTCACGTGATGCAGCGACACCTGCGACCGTGCTCAGTGCAACTCACTCGACTGCCTGATTGACAGGAGGATTAAAGAACTCTAAATTGTTATCTGTTTCTTTCGCTACTAAACTCTGTGTTTCGTATTTAGCTTTTTCCGAATTGAATAGGCAATGTCTGGGAAGTGTGATAGAGAAATGTATTAGGAATGTGGCAAATATACATAGGAAATGTGACAAATATGCATAGGGAATGTGACAAAACTGCATATGGAATGTAAAAAATATGCATGGGGAATGTGATAAATATTCATAGGGAATGTGACAAATATTCCTAGGGAATGTGACAAATGTGCATAGGGAATGTGATAAATATTCATAGGGAATGTGACAAATATTCCTAGGGAATGTGACAAATGTGCATTGGGAGTGTGACGAATATGCATCGGGAATGTGACAGAATCGGATAGGGTATGTGACAGAATCGGATAGGGTATGTGACAGAATCGGATAGGGTATGTGACAGAATCGGATAGGTTATGTGACAGAATCGGATAGAGAATGTGATAGAATCGGATAGGTTATGTGACAGAATCGGATAGAGAATGTGATAGAAACGGATAGGTTATGTGACAGAATCGGACAGAGAATGTGACAGAATCGGATAGGGTATGTGACAGAATCGGATAGGGTATGTGACAGAATCGGACAGAGAATGTGATAGAATCGGATAGGTTATGTGACAGAATCGGATAGAGAATGTGATAGAATCGGATAGGTTATGTGACAGAATCGGATAGGGTATGTGACAGAATCGGATAGGGTATGTGACAGAATCGGATAGGGTATGTGACAGAATCAGATAGGGTATGTGACAGAATCGGATAGGTTATGTGACAGAATCGGATAGAGAATGTGATAGAATCGGATAGGTTATGTGACAGAATCGGATAGAGAATGTGATAGAAACGGATAGGGTATGTGACAGAATCGGATAGGGTATGTGACAGAATCGGATAGGGTATGTGACAGAATCGGATAGGGTATGTGACAGAATCAGATAGGGTATGTGACAGAATCGGATAGGTTATGTGACAGAATCGGATAGAGAATGTGATAGAATCGGATAGGTTATGTGACAGAATCGGATAGAGAATGTGATAGAATCGGATAGGTTATGTGACAGAATCGGATAGAGAATGTGATAGAAACGGATAGGTTATGTGACAGAATCGGATAGGGTATGTGACAGAATCGGATAGAGAATGTGATAGAAACGGATAGGTTATGTGACAGAATCGGACAGAGAATGTGACAGAATCGGATAGGTTATGTGACAGAATCGGATAGAGAATGTGATAGAATCGGATAGGGTATGTGACAGAATCGGATAGAGAATGTGATAGAAACGGATGCGGAATGTGATAAAAAGGGAATGTAATAAAAGTTTTTTAGGAAGGTGACTATTTTATATAGTGTTATAGAAGTTGTATAGTGTTATTGCTGTTTCAGTGCTAGTGTTAGTTCAGTTAAGAAATTAGTAACTATGAACATGATGTCCATTTCTGAGTTCCAAAATGTGTGCGTTTATGACACGGAGTTTCAGTTTTGACTGACAGATAAACATTTTATATCAGCAGCATTTTCCATGAGTTGAGCTGTACTGGAAGTTCCACTTGTTGTTGCGTAAATCATATGCCTCGCTGGCTTAATCGTTTTTTACAAATTTCATTGATATGTCATTCTCTCTGCTGTTAGTTGTAATCCATAATTTGCATTACAATGTTTTGCTGCATTAAACAGATATAATACTTGCTGCATTGGTTAAATACACTTTGCATAAGTGCTTTTCACTTTATGTAATTTTTCTGGTACCGAAATTGTTTATTTAAATATAATTGCCGTTTTCTGCCACATTTTATAAACTTGTATAGTGAACTACTTGTGATAGATGTAATCAGTCCCTAATGGCAGGTGTAATCAGTCCCTAATGGCAGGTGTAATCAGTTCCTAATAGCCGGTATTATCAGTCCCTAATGGCAGGTGTAATCAGTCCCTAATGACCGGTATAATCAGTCCCTAATGGCAGGTGTAATCAGTCCCTAATGGCAGGTGTAATCAGTCCCTAATGGCAGGTGTAATCAGTCCCTAATGGCAGGTGTAATCAGTCCCTAATGGCAGGTGTAATCAGTCCCTAATGGCAGGTGTAATCAGTCCCTAATGGCAGGTGTAATCAGTCCCTAATGGCAGGTGTAATCAGTCCCTAATGGACGGTATAACCAATCCCTAATGGCAGGTGTAATCAGTCCCTAATGGCCGGTATAATCAATCCCTAATAACAGGTGTAATCAGTCCCTAATGGCCGGTATAATCAATCCCTAATAACAGGTGTAATCAGTCCCTAATGGCCGGTATAATCAATCCCTAATAACAGGTGTAATCAGTCCCTAATGGCCGGTATAATCAATCCCTAATAACAGGTGTAATCAGTCCCTAATAGCCGGTATAATCAATCCCTAATAACAGGTGTAATCAGTCCCTAATGGCAGGTGTAGTCAGTCCCTAATAATATAATAGGGACTGACTACACATTCCCTCTCTAATATAATAGAGAGGCCAATCAGTGGATGTGCTGACACAGATGTAGGCTAGCTGCTTCAGCCAGTCCACCTCTCGCTAAACTTTCCAGGCTAGTTTAGCATGCGAAGAACTGTAAAAAATGTGAAATAAGTCTCTGCTCTATGAACTGCTGGCTTAGCATTATGTGCTTGCAAGTCAGCTGGTTGTCGCTGCTGCTGCTGCTGCTGCTGCTTTTGACGCTTGCAACAGCCAGGGGCCTGACAATCGACTCTTTGCCAACGCCTGTGGAGCCTGCTTGCAAATTTCACACGGACAATGAAATTAATGCTTGTGAGTTCGGCTCTGAATGATCTATTGCTTCAAATAAAATACTATTTAGTGAAATTTACACTGAATATTTCCAGACATAACGCTTAAAGTTGCGCTATCTTCATACTAGTACCTCACCTTGTACCTTCTCCCTGTACCTCAAGTTCATTTCTTCCTGTCCATCAGGGCTATTCCCCCTATTCTTCAGGGCTATTCCTCCCTGTCCTTCAGGGCTATTCCTCCCTGTCCTTCAGGGCTATTCCTCCCTGTCCTTCAGGGCTATTCCTCCCTGTCCTTCAGGGCTATTCCTCCCTGTCCTTCAGGGCTATTCCTCCATGTCCATCAGGGCTATTCCTCCCTGTCCTTCAGGGCTATTCCTCCCTGTCCTTCAGGGCTATTCCTCCCTGTCCTTCAGGGCTATTCCTCCCTGTCCTTCAGGGCTATTTCTACCTGTCCTTCAGGGCTATTTCTACCTGTCCTTCAGGGCTATTTCTACCTGTTCTTCAGGGCTATTTCTACCTGTCCTTCAGGGCTATTCCCCCTATTCTTCAGGGCTATTTCTACCTGTCCTTCAGGGCTATCCCCATCTGTCCTACAGGGCTATCCCCATCTGTCCTTCAGGGCTATCCCCATCTGTCCTACAGGGCTATCCCCATCTGTCCTACAGGGCTATCCCCATCTGTCCTACAGGGCTATCCCCATCTGTCCTACAGGGCTATCCCCATCTGTCCTACAGGGCTATCCCCATCTGTCCTACAGGGCTATCCCCATCTGTCCTACAGGGCTATCCCCATCTGTCCTACAGGGCTATCCCCATCTGTCCTACAGGGCTATCCCCATCTGTCCTACAGGGCTATCCCCATCTGTCCTACAGGGCTATCCCCATCTGTCCTACAGGGCTATCCCCATCTGTCCTACAGGGCTATCCCCATCTGTCCTACAGGGCTATCCCCATCTGTCCTACAGGGCTATCCATGTCTATCCCTTACCATCTCCTTTAGCTTCGAAGGGGTAAATAATTCAGTTACTTGATCGAAAATTTAGTGCGGTTTCAAACAAAACTCCACCCCCCTTAGACATATCGGCTCGCGCCCGCTTCTTCTTCAACTCCACCGAGGACGATTTTGACACGCCGATCACCATTGTGGCGCCCGGACCGTCGGTGGCGCATCTATTCAGCGCCAAGGTGCTCGGCGTTATTCTTAAGAGAGATCTTTCGCTATGTCAATACCACGATTCTGCCCTTCAATTATCCCTGCGATTATCCCTACGCTTGCGTGATCAAGCTTAACTCTGCGATGCCTAGCTACGATAATCACTACATTGATAGCGGCTTTCTCTATCGGAATTCCCAGCGGTAAGCTATGCGTCAGGTACACCCGCTTCTCCCTGTCCTTCACACCCGCTTCTCCCTGTCCTTCACACCCGCTTCTCCCTGTCCTTCACAGCCACTTCTCCCTGTCCTTCACACCCACTTCTCCCTGTCCTTCACAGCCACTTCTCCCTGTCCTTCACAGCCACTTCTCCCTGTCCTTCACACCCGCTTCTCCCTGTCCTTCACACCCGCTTCTCCCTGTCCTTCACACCCGCTTCTCCCTGTCCTTCACACCCGCTTCTCCCTGTCCTTCACACCAACTTCTCCCTGTCCTTCACACCCGCTTCTCCCTGTCCTTCACACCCACTTCTCCCTGTCCTTCACACCCACTTCTCCCTGTCCTTCACACCCGCTTCTCCCTGTCCTTCACACCCGCTTCTCCCTGTCCTTCACACCCGCTTCTCCCTGTCCTTCACACCCACTTCTCCCTGTCCTTCACACCCGCTTCTCCCTGTCCTTCACAGCCACTTCTCCCTGTCCTTCACAGCCACTTCTCCCTGTCCTTCACACCCGCTTCTCCCTGTCCTTCACACCCGCTTCTCCCTGTCCTTCACACCCGCTTCTCCCTGTCCTTCACACCCGCTTCTCCCTGTCCTTCACACCAACTTCTCCCTGTCCTTCACACCCGCTTCTCCCTGTCCTTCACACCCACTTCTCCCTGTCCTTCACACCCACTTCTCCCTGTCCTTCACACCCGCTTCTCCCTGTCCTTCACACCCGCTTCTCCCTGTCCTTCACACCCGCTTCTCCCTGTCCTTCACACCCACTTCTCCCTGTCCTTCACACCCACTTCTCCCTGTCCTTCACACCCGCTTCTCCCTGTCCTTCACACCCGCTTCTCCCTGTCCTTCACAGCCACTTCTCCCTGTCCTTCACACCCGCTTCTCCCTGTCCTTCACAGCCACTTCTCCCTGTCCTTCACACCCACTTCTCCCTGTCCTTCACACCCGCTTCTCCCTGTCCTTCACACCCACTTCTCCCTGTCCTTCACACCCACTTCTCCCTGTCCTTCACACCCGCTTCTCCCTGTCCTTCACAGCCACTTCTCCCTGTCCTTCACACCCGCTTCTCCCTGTCCTTCACAGCCACTTCTCCCTGTCCTTCACACCCGCTTCTCCTTGTCCTTCACACCCACTTCTCCCTGTCCTTCACACCCGCTTCTCCCTGTCCTTCACAGCCACTTCTCCTTGTCCTTCACACCCGCTTCTCCCTGTCCTTCACACCCACTTCTCCTTGTCCTTCACACCCACTTCTCCTTGTCCTTCACACCCACTTCTCCCTGTCCTTCACAGCCACTTCTCCCTGTCCTTCACACCCGCTTCTCCCTGTCCTTCACACCCGCTTCTCCCTGTCCTTCACACCCGCTTCTCCCTGTCCTTGTTCTCGTTGCAGGTACATCTACACCTCGGACAGTCATCGTGACTGTCCGTTGAACACCAGCTCCACAGACAGCCTGCTTGCCCGCGACGCAATCGCTGACAATGCCCCTCTGTGGCTAGATGAGACAATCTGCAGTAGAGGGCCGGCTCCGCCGCACCACCTGGCCGCAGCTGAGGCCGCCAGTGCCGGCGGCTACGTGCACTTTTCTGGAGCCGGCGGCCAGCAGAAGAAACTGCTGCTTACTAACCTGGCGGCCAGGGATGCCGAGCTGCGCGAATTTCTCGCCACATTTTTCATGCCGGATTTTAAAAGCCCACCGGCTGAGGGCTACAATCCGTGCCTGTGAGTCCTACTGCTCAAATTATTACTAGTGCGGCCTTTTTGCCTATCTCACCGAACCCTTCACCCTCGCCTATTTAGTTGGGCTCGCAGGGAACTGCTGCGCCAGAGAAACCTGTCAGCGGAGAGGGCCGCAGTCGACGGCCACTGGAGCCTGCCGCAGCTGAACCGGACCGCCTCGCTGCAGACAATGCGCCTGGCGCTGATGTGGCCCAACGGCAGCCGGCTGCACGACATTGACGTGCTTATCTGGGCCAGGCGAACTGTCGCCCAACTCAACGGCGATCCCATCGACCCGGCCGATGTCGAGCTGCCCGTCAGCCACAATGCGTCAGTCTTTTCGGCGCCTCCCATCACCATCGTGTCCACCCCCCAGGACGACATGCTCGGCTACGCGTTTCTACTCCGGCGGGCCGGCCTTCGTCTGCACCTGGAGGCCCGCGGCATGGACTGCAACAAGGCTGACGTGCTGCAGTTCTTCGCCGATTCCGTCTGTCCGCGGGCGTGGCACGGCGGAGGCGGCGGCAGCGGCGGCGGACCGCCTGTCCGAGGCCCGCTGCTCGGCCTGTTGGCAGCCACCTGCTCGGACACTGTCCGACCCATTGCCGAGCTGAGCACGGAGACCCGCAGCGTGGTGGTCTCGCCGACTGTTGAATCCACCGTCTACAATGACCCGACGGCCTATCCGTACTTCTTTCGCACCATACCGAGCCTTGACGCCTACTCCGAGGCCGTCACGAGATTCCTGCGCAGGCACAATTGGCCAGACGTGGCCCTTTTATCCAGCGGCAAGCTCTTCCTGCGCCGCGAACAGTTCGAAGGCCGACCAGACGGCCTGACCGTCTGTTTCGAAGAGGTCGTCGACGAGGAGCTGCTCACGCTGAAACAGGTGAGTTGCTAGTTTTATATGCTCGCCTTACTACTAAGCCTGCGTCTAAAACTAAGTAGTTAGTAAGCAATTAAATTTTAAATTAGAAATAGAATTTACAATTTTACTAGAATGTAAAATAATAATTATCAGGCCGAGGAGAATCTGCGAAATGCCAAGCGCAAGCGCTGCCAGATGTTTGCCATGGACTATATGCGCCGGGGCACCTGTTTGTACCTGTGCGCTGCGTACAAGGTCAAAATGACCCAGAGGAACAACTACATGTTTATTCTCAGCGACAGGTATTGCTTTTAGTTCAGGATGTCCAGCAATAGAGTTCAGGATTTCGAGCAATAGTATTCAGGATGTCCAGCAATAGTATTCAGGATGCCCAGCAATAGTATTCAGGATGTCCAGCAATAGTATTCAGGATGCCCAGCAATAGTATTCAGGATGTCCAGCAATAGTATTCAGGATGTCCAGCAATAGTATTCAGGATGTCCAGCAATAGTATTCAGGATGTCCAGCAATAGTATTCAGGATGCCCAGGAATCGGGTTCAGGATGTCCAGCAATAGTATTCAGGATGTCCAGGAATCGGGTTCAGGATGTCCAGCAATAGTATTCAGGATGTCCAGCAATAGTATTCAGGATGTCCAGCAATAGTATTCAGGATGTCCAGCAATAGTATTCAGGATGCCCAGGAATCGGGTTCAGGATGTCCAGCAATAGTATTCAGGATGTCCAGGAATCGGGTTCAGGATGTCCAGCAATAGTATTCAGGATGTCCAGCAATAGTATTCAGGATGTCCAGCAATAGTATTCAGGATGTCCAGCAATAGTATTCAGGATGTCCAGGAATCGGGTTCAGGATGTCCAGCAATAGTATTCAGGATGTCCAGCAATAGTATTCAGGATGTCCAGCAATAGTATTCAGGATGTCCAGGAATCGGGTTCAGGATGTTCCGCAATATCTCGCGCCCGCAGTGCCCGCAACGTATTCGTGACTTCTCAAGCGCTCTGCCACGGCACAGGCGCCATGCTCTCCAGCAATAACACGGAGGGCTGCACCGAGGAGAATCTAAGGGCTGTAGCCGATGGTCACCTGATCGTGCGCCAGATACCCACCGAGTCTTACAAGGCCATCACATTCAACCGGAAGTCCAGCACTGACCGGCCTCCTCAAGTACCCATGGTGAATTTCTTCCAGTGGTACACTCAGCGTGCCATCCTGCTTCTGACCAGAGCCATCACCAACTTGGCTGAGCTGCAGCCATCCGCTGTGTACCATCTCAACAGTCCCAGCGTGGCGCCGCTGTTCAGAGAGTCCCTAGAGAACACCAAGCTGGGCAAAGATGAGACGCCACTATTGGACAAGAATCACGATGTTGGGCGTGGAAACTTGCGGGTGAGAGCTTCTGTTAATTCATTGTAGCAATACCAATGGGCTTGAAGATCGAGATCCGAGAAATTCTTTGCCCAGTCTGCAATCGTCGTTAAAGGTCCAGGAGTACTGAACTTCCTGAGTTCGAATCCGTGTCCAGGCCTCATTCATTTAAAGCTTGCTATGCAATTATGCCTTCGTACGCATCTGTTTGCGTTTGCATGCTTAGCGGTCAGCGGAATGGGCCGAACTAGCATCGACTCCCCGTTGAATTCCAGCTGGTCCTTCGTCGCTTCTTCCACTTCAAATCGAACACGAAGAGCTTCTTCACGGATCCGGCCAACAGGACGCTGTTTAGGAAGCTGCCCAATATGCTGACAACGGTGGACGGCGGCAAGCACATCTCCAACCAGCCGCTGGATGTCTACCTATGGGAGCGAAATCGAAACGGCCTGCTGGAGGTCCATCTGTCTTCATTGCCAACTGCGGATCCCCGCTACGCCACAGAGAATGAGTTGTTCATTCAGCTTATGCGCGCTCCCTACGGCTGCAATCAGGGCCTCCTGGCTGCCCTGCGTACCGGCCTGCACTGCTCGGAGACCATCCTCGCTCTCGTTGGCTTCGTGTTCCTCCTCTGCCTGCTGGCCCTGGTGCTAATCTTCAGTCTACTGCTCAGGCATTATAAGCAGCGAGAGGGCCAACTCAGGACTGAGCCGTTTCAGCTGCTGCGCGATCAGCTGGCCCACTATGAGGTGGCCCGCTCACAGGTGGTGCTCAACAGGAAAATGGGCGCCGGATATTTTGGCACCGTGTACGGCGGCGAGGTCAACCTGGCCGGCCGGGGCAGCGGCGAGGCCTCCGCCTGGACCTCCTGCGTTATTAAGGTAGAGTGCGATTGCACTCCCGCTTCCACTGCTGGACATTCATATCCCACATCCTCTATCCTCATTTCTAGGAATCCAGATCCTCATTTCTAGGAATCCAGATCCTCATTTCTTGGAATCCAGATCCTCATTTCTTGGAATCCATATCCTCATTTCTTGGAATCCAGATCCTCATTTCTAGGAATCCAGATCCTCATTTCTTGGAATCCATATCCTCATTTCTAGGAATGCATATCCTCATTTCTAGGAATCCATATCCTCATTTCTAGGAATCCAGATCCTCATTTCTAGGAATGCATATCCTCATTTCTTGGAATGCATATCCTCATTTCTAGGAATGCATATCCTCATTTCTAGGAATGCATATCCTCATTTCTAGGAATGCATATCCTCATTTCTAGGAATGCATATCCTCATTTCTTGGAATCCATATCCTCATTTCTAGGAATGCATATCCTCATTTCTAGGAATGCATATCCTCATTTCTAGGAATCCATATCCTCATTTCTAGGAATGCGTATCCTCATTTCTAGGAATGCATATCCTCATTTCTAGGAATGCATATCCTCATTTCTAGGAATCCATATCCTCATTTCTAGAAATGCATATCCTCATTTCTAGGAATCCAGATCCTCATTTCTTGGAATCCATATCCTCATTTCTAGGAATCCAGATCCTCATTTCTTGGAATCCATATCCTCATTTCTTGGAATGCATATCCTCATTTCTAGGAATGCATATCCTCATTTCTAGGAATCCATATCCTCATTTCTAGAAATGCATATCCTCATTTCTAGGAATCCAGATCCTCATTTCTTGGAATCCATATCCTCATTTCTAGGAATCCAGATCCTCATTTCTTGGAATCCATATCCTCATTTCTTGGAATGCATATCCTCTTTTCTAGAAATGCAGTACTTTTTTTCTTGGAATCCAGATGCCCACTCTAATAAACCGGAAATCCTTACTTCCAAGCATCCGAATTCTAGTAGTCTAGATCCTTTCTTCTAAGTTTTAGCCTTCAGGCTTGGCTGTCCTATTTTTCTGTAATAAACAGTTACCCAAGTGTTTAATTTCATGCAAAACGATTTCCACAAATAATTAAATTTACTATATTTGCAACCGGTCCGAATCGCAGCTGACAAATGACGAAGGCAAGCACGAAGCGGTGGTGCAGCTGCTGAAGGAGGCGGTCTCCCTGACCAGCGTTCATCACGAGAACGTTATCAAGCTCCTCGGCGTGTGCACCGCGGATAGTCCGTACTATATCCTCATGGAGATGTGCCTGCACGGCGACCTCAAGGGCTTCCTGATGGCTCGCCGCACCCAGGCCCTGTCCGTGCCTGGTGCCCCGGAGACATCGCCGACGGCGCTGACTCGCTACGCGCTGGACATCGCCTCCGGTGTTGAATACCTGCACTCCAGGCACTTTGTGCACAGAGATCTGGCTCTGCGCAACTGCCTCATCAATGAGCGCTTCCAGGTTGGCCTCTCAGTGCTGCCCTCCTTCATCCATGCCCTCTCCACAATTCAGCCACGTCCACCGATCTGCCTACTTTACTCACCCTGCCGCCCATCCTTCACCCACCGATCCGCCCTCCTTCACCCACCGATCCGCCCTCCTTCACTCACCGATCCGCCCTCCTTCACCCACCAATCCGCCCTCCTTCACACACCGATCCGCCCTCCTTCATCCGCCGATCTGCCCTCCTTCACCCACCGATCCGCCCTTCTTCACCCATCCGATCCGCCCTCCTTCACCCACCGATCCGCCCTCTTTTATCCGTCCGTAAACGCAGGTGAAAATCGGCGACTTCGGCCTGGCCCGCACCGTGAAGGACTACTACCGAACTCAGTCACAGGAGATGGTGCCTGTCCGCTGGATGCCTCCGGAGGCCATTCAATACTACGTCTTCACTGTACACAGCGACGTCTGGTCCTACGCCGTTGTCTTGTACGAGCTGGTCACCTTCGGCAAGTATCCGTTCGAGGAGCTCAGCCAGCAGCAGGTGATGGCACAGGTGAATCACGGCGTCACTCTGCTGTCCCGGTTCCCGGCTAGCGCCTCCCCGATTCTGCACACCATTGTGTCCCGCTGCTGGCAGTTTGAGCCAAAGCAGCGGCCGGACATGTCCGAGATAGCCGCCGTCCTGCGCGACAATCCCGACTGCGTCACGCCCTGTCTGGACGAGGCGCCGCCGATGCAGCCGCCAGAGGAGCTGGATCGGGCCGGCGGAGTCGGCGACCCGCTCAGGGCGGTCGGTCGGCAACCCAGCGGCGGCGGAGGCGCCGGCGGTGGCGGCCGCGACGGTTGGTCAAGCTTGTCCGGCAGCTCGCGCCAGTTGAATCCCTTGAATGTAAATTCGTCGTTTTCGAATTCGACAATGGCGGTGGTGGCGGCGGCGGCTGCAGCCGCTTCGATGGTGCACTCCGGGCAGGCTGGGGGCGGCGGCAGGCGTAGCGTTGGTAGCGGCGGCGGGCCGAAACCGCGCTGTGGTACTGCGCGCAACGCTGTCGCAGCAGAAGCGGCGCTGCAGGTCAGGCAGCCGTCGTGGCTCCCGGTTGAAGCCGGATCCGCACAGCACCGGCTCGGCGCCTCCCGGAGTGTGCGCGAGCGGCGACTCGGTCTTCCTGACCGACTCTCAGGCTGCGCTGACTCACAATGTGCTGGAGTGGACTGGCTAGTAAGGAAGGAATAGTAAGGAACCACCAGCCTTAGCGCCCGATGCGCTCTCGAGTATTGAAGATGCCATACTCAATTCAGGAGGTCATTAACCTGCTTTCCACTTCCACTTTCTGCCGCCAATATGAATCAGTGATCCTCAAACTCTCAGCCTCCCAGATCCTCAAAGTGATCTGTCAGCCTCCCAGATCCTCAAAGTGATCTGTCAGCCTCCCAGATCCTCAAAGTGATCTGTCAGCCTCCCAGATCCTCAAAGTGATCTGTCAGCCTCCCAGATCCTCAAGATCAGTGGACTGCACTTTCGCTGCTAGTCTACTAGTACTCTAGTACTTTTCCCAGCCTATGAGATCCTACTATCTGTAAATAATTTTTTTTCATACTTAAATTTAAGTATTTTGCGATTTGATATTTTCCTATACATATTACTCTCATCGCTAAAAAGCAAAATTATTTTTTGTCAAGCTTTAAACCCAACTGTACACATTAAGGTGGCCATCAGAATGTGCTAGCAAAAATGTACTTTAGATTTTTATGCAGTCTGCCGTACCTCCACTCAATGTTTTTTAAATGTTTTTATCGAAGTTAAATTTTTGTTTGTATCCAAGTCTTTTCATCGTATCAACTATAAATGTTTGTGCTCATGTGTTTCCCGTCTCGTGCCACTTTGTTTTGGTGTCTTCACTTAAAAAAGATTCGATCGTACTTGTTAATATGTCCTTTCATTTGTCCCTATGATTGATATTTTGTTACAGGTCAGCACAGTTAAAATATTCTTAAGCCAATTAGTATGCGGCAGTTTGGAATCAATTGTTCATTGTGGATTGTTGTACTTTCCTTCCTGTGCCATCGTTTCTATCCCACTTGTTATAATTGGCGCTACCAGCCTACCACCCCACTTTGTGCACTCTAACGCAAACCAGTCCGCCCCATCACCCCACTATGTACACTCTAGCGCTAGCCAGTCCGCCCCACCACCCCACTATGTGCACTCTAGCGCTAGCCAGTCCGCCCCACCACCCCACTATGTGCACTCTAGCCAGTCAGCCCCACCACCCCACTATGTGCACTCTAGCCAGTCAGCCCCACCACCCCACTATGTACACTCTAGCCAGTCAGCCCCACCACCCCACTATGTGCACTCTAGCGCTAGCCAGTCCGCCCCACCACCCCACTATGTACACTCTAGCCAGTCAGTCCCACCACCCCACTATGTGCACTCTAGCCAGTCAGCCCCACCACCCACCCCACTATGTACACTCTAGCCAGTCAGCCCCACCACCCCACTATGTACACTCTAGCCAGTCAGCCCCACCACCCCACTATGTACACTCTAGCCAGTCAGCCCCACCACCCCACTATGTGCACTCTAGCGCTAGCCAGTCCGCCCCACCACCCCACTATGTACACTCTAGCCAGTCAGTCCCACCACCCCACTATGTGCACTTTAGCCAGTCAGCCCCACCACCCCACTATGTGCACTCTAGCCAGTCAGCCCCACCACCCCACTATGTACTCGTACACTCTAGCCAGTCCCCCTAGCAGCCTACGAACCAATCGAATGTCAATCGCCAGCTTGTATATATAATAGCTGTCACCCCTCTGCTGTCCCATGTTGACGAGTTAGTTTTTGTAACACGAATCATTTGTCTTTGTAAATATGCTTCAATCGGAGATACACGAACTGCCAGCTTTATCAGTCATTATCAACAGAAAATCGCTTTGATTTACCTGATGCAGCCAAGAACTTTTATTTTGTCTTTTTGTTTGGGTTATTTTGCTATCGTGTTTGTTGTCTTTGTTCGGTTGATTTCAGTTTTTTTTACTGTACGACCTCTTTTCAGCTGGGCATGAAGTGTAAATTTTACGCGACTGTTCTTGACAATGGAGAGCCAGCGGTTTGCAGTGTGCAGTCTATTAGGTAATTGTTTATTTTGCGGTGCAATAACTCTTTGCTTTATATAATGTCTAATTATGCAGCAATAAATCACCTTTGCGAGATTTGTAAATATGATTTATGATTAAGAAATCTCAATTAAATGCAGCTATCGAGCCTTTATGTTTTCTTAAACAGTATTAATTATTTAATTTATGATTCCTTAATAACTCAACATTATTGAGCATAAGCAATACGAGACAGCCTTCTCAAGAACAGACAGACAGACAGACAGACAGACAGTCAGTCAGTCAGCAAATGGAAACAAGGCAGAGAAAAGAGGGCTGAAAGTACCCAACCAGAGCCAAACGAGTCCTGCGCTGCAATTGGGTCATTGATGCCCATAGCGTCTGTAATTGCTCCACTCCAATCTATTTCGGCACCCGCCGGAAGCAGAATCTGCATATTGCTTAGTATTATTTATTGCTGAAATTGTGTCGGATAGTTATGGAGGCTTGAACTTGGCCAGCCATGCACCACAGCAGCGCTGTCCGCAGAGGCCCTATGGCTGTGGCCAGGACAGTTGTGATCAGCCGCACCCTGGCAGCCGCCGTCAGGTCGCCGACCGTCACATCCTCCTCGGCGGCGGACTTTGTTAACTTTGCGGCCGCAGTGGGAGGAGGCGAGCTGAGCAGTGTGCTCAACAGCAGGCAGCGGGAGAAGCAGGACATGCGCGAGTTAAACCAGCGCTTTGCCAGCTACATTGACACGGTGGGGGCTGCTCAAATCTCCAATTGTTTGACAGCACGAACTTGGTTTGATGTTTGAAGCTCTCCCTGCATGTTTTATTGCCCGACCGCACCGATAGCCGCCATGAAATTGTAGCCGGGATAATTGTCCATCCCTCCCAGCGTTAGCCCATCAGGCTGAAACTGGACAATTAACTGCTGATAATTGCGGAGCAGACAGATAAGTAGAAGGGCCTCATATAATGCGAGTCACAGACCAGCTCGGTATGGGATTCTGTGGGCTTCCAGTTTACTCAGAGGGGGTTTAAACCAGACAGGCAAACAGCCAGGCAACAATGGACGGGCATGCAGGCGCTCCACCGTCCCCTGACGGCAGTCTCAGCAACGGCGGCCTGCGCTCCCCCGCCCTGCAGGTCCGCTTCCTGGAGGCGCAGACCCGGAAGCTGTCCGAGGAGCTTCGCAAACTGCGCGAGTCCTGGGGCAAGGAGACGGAGAAGGTCAAGCAGCTGTACGGGGAGGAGCTGCAGCAAATGCGCCGCCTGCTGGAGGAGGCCGACCAGTGCAAGGCCGGGTCCGAGGTTCGAATCAACTCGCTTGGCGACCAGCTCAACGAGCTCCAGCATCTGTGAGTTGGGGAGACTAGGGCGCTCAGGGATAGATGCCATGAGAAAGGGGATAGAGATGCCATGAGAAAGGGGATAGAGATGCCATGAGAAAGGGGATAGAGATGCCATGAGAAAGGGGATAGAGATGCCATGAGAAAGTGGTTAGAGATGCCATCAGAAAGGGGATAGAGATGCCATGAGAAAGGGGTTAGAGATGCCATGAGAAAAGGGTTAGAGATGCCATGAGAAAGGGGATAGAGATGCCATCAGAAAGGGGATAGAGATGCCATGAGAAAGGGGATAGAGATGCCATGAGAAAGGGGTTAGAGATGCCATGAGAAAGTGGTTAGAGATGCCATCAGAAAGGGGATAGAGATGCCATGAGAAAGTGGTTAGAGATGCCATCAGAAAGGGGATAGAGATGCCATGAGAAAGTGGTTAGAGATGCCATCAGAAAGGGGATAGAGATGCCATGAGAAAGGGGTTAGAGATGCCATCAGAAAGGGGATAGAGATGCCATGAGAAAGGGGATAGAGATGCCATGAGAAAGGGGATAGAGATGCCATGAGAAAGGGGTTAGAGATGCCATCAGAAAGGGGATAGAGATGCCATGAGAAAGGGGATAGAGATGCCATGAGAAAGGGGATAGAGATGCCATGAGAAAGGGGTTAGAGATGCCATGAGAAAGGAATTAGAGATGCCATGAGAAAGGAATTAGAGATGCCATGAGAAAGGAATTAGAGATGCCATGAGAAAGGGGATAGAGATGCCATGAGAAAAGGGTTAGAGATGCCATGAGAAAGGGGATAGAGATGCCATGAGAAAGGGGTTAGAGATGCCATGAGAAAGGAATTAGAGATGCCATGAGAAAGACCTCCCAGGCGCCCCCTTCAGGCTAGACGAGGCGAATCGTCAGCGCGCCGCTGACTGCGAAGCCGCCGACCGGCTGGTCCAGCAGGTCTCGAGCTCCGAGGCCGAGATGTCGCTACTTCGCCGCCGATTGGCCGCCTGCAACGAGGAGCGAACTCGCGACCTGACTGAGGTTAAACGACTGCGCCAGGAAGTGGCTCGGCTCAGACAGGTCAGGGCAGAATCTGCTCCCTGTCTCTCAGATGAAAAAAGCAGATACTAAATTGTGCCCCAGCATCTTTGGCTCGTTTCTGCTCTCGCATATTTTTCTTGTCTACGAGAAGTTGGCACCCCCTGCCGTGAGTTTGGTGCTGTTGGCCCTTCAGACTACAGGCCCCGCCTCTCATTCCCACTCTCTTTGCTCTGCATCCACAACTAATGGCTTCTAGCAGCAGATTCTCAGACCCACCTAGTCCAGCAATTCTTAGAAAATATTGTATAGAAGAGCTCTCATTTTATGTCTAAAATTTTTTCCTGCACGTAATTAACTGCTTTAGCTACTTAAACTATTTTGGAAAATTAGAAAAGGTTGTGAATTCGAATCCTTTCCACCGTGCTCAGGACTTGGACTCGCAGACGCTGGCCCACATCAACGCTGATAACAGTGCTCAATCCCTGCGAGAGGAGTTGGAGTTTCAGCGCTCACTGCACGACTCGGTCAGTCCGGAAACTTCCACATTAAATTCTTTTTCTCTTGGAAATTTCGCTCTGTACTACTTGCTTATTGCTAGTAGTGTAGTTTGCTGCTTTCCCAGTTTATTGAGTGAGACCCGTCTCAATCAGGAGCTGAAGGAGCTGGCCGCCCTTGCCTACCGTGACACCACCGGGGAAAACCGGCAGTACTGGAAGGCCGAGATGGCGCAGGTACTCAGCGACATCCGCCGCGAGTACGATGTCAAGCTTGAGTCGGCCCGCTCCGAGGTGGAGTCTCAGTACAGCCTGCGGGTACAGGAGGCCCGCGCCGGCCGTAGCCGGGACACGGCCGAGCTGACGCGGCTTCGCGAGGAGGGTAAGCGGCTGAAGGCCCAGCAGGCCGAGCTGCGCAACCGCCTGCCGGAGGTCGAGGCCCGCTGCGCCCAGCTCGAGCGAGAGCTGGACGAGATTCGCCGCGAGGCCGAGGACGCTGAGCGCCAGTTTGAGTCGGAGCGCGGCCGCCTGCGCGCCCAACTCGCCGGCGCCAACGCCACCCTGGAGGAGCACCTGGTCGAGGTCAAGACACTCACCGACACCAAGCTCAGCCTGGAGCTGGAGATCCACGCCTACAGGAAGCTGCTGGAGGGCGACGAGATTCGGTGAGTGGCCAGCTGATCACACCATCCACCCCTGACCCACACCATCCACCCCTGACCCACACCATCCACCCCTGACCCACACCATCCACCCCTGACTTACACCATCCACCCTTGACCCACATCATCCAATCCGGGATCAGCAAATTTGTCGAATGTCACCCGCATTCCTGGTCATCCCATCGATCCCGACTCTTAGATATCCCATTGAACGGAGAACAGAGAGCAGAGAACGGACACTGCTCACTGCGAGTCACTATCAAGGTAACTTTAGTCCTCCTTCGGTCTACCGAAATCGGTCCGGTTTTGAGTCCAGACTAAGAGTTAAATCCAATAATATCAAAGTTTATATTTATTCAAATTTAACTTTAAGCATAACAAATTAAATATTTGAGTTTCGTGAGGCAATTAACACGTGTGGCGACTGAGAACTTTAGTCTCTAACACCTCCGATTTGTCCAAAAACCGCAGACTAAACCCTGAACAGAAGGCCCAAGCCGAAACGCTTATACATGACGTCATGAGTGCCATGCTACCGGAGCCGCCACCACCGCTGCAGCCTGAGCCGGAAGCTGAAAAACCTTTGAAGTCACCGCCGCCGCCGGAAAAGCCTTTGAAGTCACCGCCGCCGCCGGAAAAGCCTTTGAAGTCACCGCCTCCGCCGGAAAAACCTTTAAAATCGACACCGCCACCGCCACCTCCGCCACCGCCGCCACTTTCCGACGGTGATGCGCCCTCTGCAGGTTCGCAGCAGCAGCAGCAGCAGCAGTATCGCTTTCACAACCAAAATCGCTTTTCAATGTCGTTCTTCGCCTGCTTCTCTACATTCTTTAGGTGCTTTCAATGCCTGACTTTCTGCATATCTTACTACCGCTTGTTTCGTCAGTAGTATTGTATGACCCAAATGCTGTTTTTTCTAACTGTATAAAACTGCACCTCTAAATGCTTTCCTTATTTTTATTGCTTATTTGGCATAAGACTTATTTTTCAAAAATTCTAAAACTGGTTTCCTT
This sequence comes from Macrostomum hystrix, assembly GCA_950097015.1. Classification (NCBI taxonomy): domain Eukaryota; kingdom Metazoa; phylum Platyhelminthes; family Macrostomidae; genus Macrostomum; species Macrostomum hystrix. The sequence goes on from CATNEN010000033.1 coordinate 1,231,780, forward strand.
GGCTTGCTGGATTGCGATCTTTTAGCCCAGTGGTTAGAGCCTCACACTTCTGACCGAGAGGTCGCGAGTTCGAATATTCTCCACTTGGAGAATTGTGTTTGACTCTTCTCTCAGTCGATCTCAACCGAACAGCCACCCACCCGGCCTTGCAGTGAACCTCATCAAGGGTGAGATGTCAGCCAGGACCACTTACCAGCGCACCGCCAAGGGCAACACCGGCATCCTGGAGTGCTGCTCCGATGGAAAGTTTGTCAGCATTGAGTACACTGGAAAGAAGGTATGCTGCTGATCGCATTGCTGAATTTCAGCACCCAATTCCTCCGCTATGCAACACTCAGCTACGCAATTTTAACAGAAGGAGGACCTGAGCGACTGGACTCTGGTGCGTAACATTGACAACAATCGCCAGGTGGTGAAGTTTACCTTTCCCAAAGGCACCGTGCTGGATAGCAGCTGCAACACTGTGAAGGTAGGTTTCATAGGCAAGCTTCTTCATTCCCCATCACCCCCGCTCCGCTCATCAGCTCCGACTTCATTCCTCATCAGCTCCGCCTTCATTACTCATCAGCTCCGCCTTCATTCCCCATCCGCTTCGCCTTCATTCCCATCAACTCCGCCTTCATTCCCCATCCGCTCCGCCTTCATTCCCCATCAACTCCGCCTTCGTTCTTCTCGCCCGCCCGCAGATCTGGGCTGCAGGTCAGAAGCCGCCATCGGCTGCAGATGCAAAGGAAAACGGCGGCAGCGGCAGCGTGAAGGAGCTAGAAGCCGCCGAGCAGTCCTGGGGCATCGGTGGCAGCATTCTGACCACCCTGGCCAACCCGGACGGAGAGGTAATCCGTGGGCTGTGCTGACGCATGACGCAACCGCAGCTGTCAGGTGGGGAAGAGGCAATCAAAAGCAGCACAGGCTTTATCTATAGCCGAGACCCTTGGGAAGAATTTCACGCTTAGCAGCAAAGATTGATCAGTTAAATCTTGCTGCATCTATGGTGGAAATCAGAACTGGGTGTTAGTCCCCCTGACTAAGCCAAGAAAATGTTTGTGAGGCTGAATCTTCTGTTAAACCCATTGGGAGCTGGCATAAGGATAAGCGTAGCGTGAAATGTACAGGAAGCTTTAAAAATAAAGGCAACTTTTTCCTAATCTGTTTGGCAGGAGCGAGCAACGCACACCCAGAAGACCACTTATTCGGCTAACTGATGACTGGCAACTGCTTCCGACATAGCATTGTCTGTTTCTTGAAGTTCACACGAAACTCTTAAAGCAACACTCTTTTGCGACTGTTTATTTAACTTATTCACCTTTTCGTGTCTATTTTTGTTAGTTATTATTGTCATATATCCTAGTTATAAAATATTTACAACTATTCATATTTACAACATTAGGTTAGAGCGTCGTCGGACTCACAACTTGGAGGTCAGAGGTTCGTTTCCCGACTCCACTGGAACAATTTGTGTCCTTTGGCAAGATTCTTAACTCTGCAGTGCTTCAGTTCACCCAGCTGTTAAATGGGTACTAGCATTAGCTGGGATAATTGAGGGTGGGTGTGGCGTCCTCCAGTCCATGGACTGAACAGCCGTATGTATCTGCTTTCAGACGCAATAGCTGCGGCTGTGTTGTCGGCGCACATCTGACCTGATTGGGGCAGGTGTAATCAATTATTATTATTTTTTATAATAATATGTAAGTTAATAAATTCAATAATTAATTTAAAGTTTCTTAACGCCGTAAAAGTTGTGAAAAAAAACTTGCGGCATCTTTTGAAATACATAAAAAATTATTTAAGCCTTCCATTTCTGCGGTCAACGAGAAACAGTTTGTAGCTAATTGGTTATTTGTTAATAACGAATTATAAATAAATTCAACGATGTTTACCTCTGTTGCGTGAGATGGCGTGAGGTGGTGGGCCGCGAAGGATAGAGATTGGTTCTCACTGGCTGTTTGTGAATGTACATTAGGGACCAATGTACATCATTAGGGGTGGTGGGTGTTAGCTGGAAGCCTGGACAAAGTTAGCACAATGTACACGCACAACCTAAGTAGATCGTTGTCTGCGGGTACTGAAGAATTTGTGCTGAAGGGACGAAAAAGAAGTTACTTTTTGTGAAATGGATTTACTCTTACTTGGGCAGGCCGGTCTCGCGGACGAAATTGAAGTTACTTTGTTTGTAATAGAAGTTGAAAACCAATATAATATGCTATCATTACAAATGTATCGTTTTCATTCCATTATCGCTAACCACAAAATCTACTCGTACAATGCCAAGCCTTACGTCGCAGGTTAAAAAACTAACACTTTTGCTTATCTTATCTTAGCTGATTTTCGACACTGAAGTCATTTTTTCTGGCATTTTCCCTACCCACTTTGCTTGTAGCCCTCGTCCAGCCAATAGGATTAGCGCAGCTCTCTGGTTGGTTGATTCACCCAGACAGTGTTGGTGCTGCGTCTCCTTAACAAGAGGCGTTTAAAAGCTGCCGGGGCTGCAGAGTTGAAGCGAATTCGGGAATGAGAGAAAGTGAGTTCTAGTGGAGCAAGGTCCCACTGCTGTTCAATGCAAGATTTGAGTACGATTTTTAGTGAAACTAGAGTGAAACTAGCAGCAAGCTCGGAATCATCATAAGCCAACCATTGGTTACAGCTTACCCTCTGCCCGCCCGGTAAGCATTCTCATTCAAGCCATTGCTAAGCCGAAGATAATGCTAGTTTGACTCATGCCTTCCAAGGAAATTCCGTCGCAACAAAGGGCGCTTGCTTTCTCTCTCTCTCTCTCGGTGTGAAAGGCCGGTCAAGACCAGGAGGTCCCGGGAGAAAGCGGAAGTGTCACTCAAACTGACTCACAGTCGGAGGGGATTATTCTATAGTTATCTTTCTCCACGCCCAAGCAAAAAAACCGGACGCAAACCTGTCTGTCATCTAGCAGTTTCCGCTTGGCTGCAGCCTATCAGGTAAAAATCCCCATTTCCCTGGGGTAGGTGGCGCGGGTGGGAGTTATTATAAAGCGTCAGCAAAAGCAGTCGTCAGCACAATGACAGCCTGAGGGGTTTGCAGTGTGGGAAAACTATTTGGCATTAGGCATGGGAGTTAGCGGTGTGAATGACTCTGCCTCCACTCTCGGCTCTGTTATTGCAGCCTGTCAGTCCCGTGTTTTGGCACTCCGTTCCGCCCAAGTTCGCGCCTTCGTGTTGCTGCGCCGGGCACCAATATAAAGGCTGGGATATTTGGGCGATGGGAAAATTTTTTGTTATGTGGGCTGGAAGGCAGGTTTGAGCAGGAGCACAATAGCAATATCGGTGATAATGCAGCTGCAATGCATTTGTGTTGGATTCTGGCTAAATGTGATCATTATATTGATTGCCCGAGGAAGCGCTGAAGCTTTAGGAGGCTGACAAAAAAGAAAGAAAATGCACTGCTGCTTTCTTGTGTCTTTTAAATACGAATTGCGGAGCGCGTACTATTGCAGGTGAACATATCTTCTGTAAGGTTTCTTAGATTGTTGCAGCCTGGATTTGGACAAGATAAGTTTGAATATTTCTGATAGTCATATAACTACGCAATTAAAAAATCTGCCTTTAAAATTTCCTTGTTGTTCCGTGAGGGGGATTTCCTACTAGCCGTTCTAGAAATAGCCACGAGTCAACCCTTTGAGTCCAATCAAATTTTAACCCTAAGGTCGATTGGTAAATCGCGGGATTCCTCTAGTTGTAAAAATAGGCGTCTCAAACCCTTTGTGTCCAATTAAATTTTAACATTGAACTCCAGTTCGTCAGAAAAGGGTTCCTCCGGTTTTTCTAAAAATAGCCAAAACTCAAGCATTCGCTGCATGACCAATCAAATTTCAACATTGAATACGGTTTGTGAAAGGAGGGAATGCCTCGCTTCCCGTTCTAAAAATAGCCAAAACCGAACCCTCCCTTGTCGATGGAATTTGTCAGGCCTGTTTCTACCAAAGTCGAGCCTGGAGTCCTGGCATGGGGAAGTGCTTGCATTCGAGCTTGAAGAAGCCAGTCAAATTCAAGGAGATCGAAGCGTGTTGTGATCCCGGTCTTGGTTTTTGACCAAAAATAATTTCCCAGGCACCTTTTCCCATTATCCTCACGGCTTAACAATCGCCGTCCCCATTAAGCTGAGCCGCGGAGCCGTCATCTGGAATGCTAAGCCAGCCCGGCACCCACTTGCAATTATTGATGAGGGGCCACTGTTGGTGCGAAATGTGGCGTCAATATACACCGCGACCGGAGCCGCATCCCAAAGAAAGGGAACGAAACTCGCGAGCCGGAGGGAGACTGGACAAATGGCCTGTTAACTGGCTCGGAGGAGCGAAGCCCTGGGATCACTGGGGGGGTTCGAGTCTTTTCTTTAAGTCCGAATGGCCTGCCTCCACCGCCGCCCCATCGTCAGGACTGTCAGCTTTCACTGTCGACTGGGGCAGTGTTTTTACAGCGGCTTCCCGCGGGCCCAAAGTAAATCTCCCACCACGGCGCCCAGAATCCCAAGCCGCTAAACTCCGTCCCCCGTTTCCACAAAAGTTTCCCCCGCGCCTCATCACGGACCACCTGCTGTTGCTAAAAAGTTGGCAGGCGTGAAATATCGGAGTGAATAAAGGCGAAGGAGCTGGGATACCAATCCTCGGCCGTGTCCCTAGGCGCGAATTTTTTTAGACATTTTTTAAAAACCGACTGCACGCTCAAAAGTTTGACGCCTGGCTGTCTGAACCGACTGATTTTCTGACCAAGTTCGAATTTGAGAATCAAGCTCTGCACCCTTAAAGTACAACTGCTCGAGTCAGCGTACTCACGAAAGGTCCAGTGGAATGATCCCAATGTCCCATGCCGTAATTACTGATATGCCACTGTACTGCTCTAAAATATTCCAGGAAATGTCGTCGAGAACTCTGAAAAAATTTCAGAAGCAATTATCGTGACTGAATTGTGGACGAATTGCAAACTGGCGACCTCCCGATAGCTGATGGAGTCCGTCTGGGAACCCCCTGTCTTCTGCAGCTCCCTCTCTGTTCCGATTTCTTGCCTTGTAAGGCGTGCTGTTATGAGACGCTGCAGCTGCTGCTGCTGTTTATCCTTTGCGGAATTGGAGGCGTAAGCATACGCAATTTTTTAAGTAACAAGGCTTGCTTTAACTTCGTCTTTTGCTTCCCCAAATGTGGCAATGGGAGAAATTTCCCCTTCCATAGCTGGCTTGTGTTGCCAGGGTTTGCCAGTTGCGCACCCCGGGGCTGCGTGTCGCATAATTCAGCACATTTGCGTTGCGTGCCATTTGACTCCGCTGATCGATTCGCCAGCCGCTACTGAGGTGCGCGCCAGAGCTCGGGTGCGGGGGGCCGATATAGTTACACGGGCTGTTCAACCAACTCACTGGGGAAAGTGCTCAAGAAAGGCCGAGATCCCCTGCGCGTTAAATATCGAATTCCTTCCATGAATATACGCACACATATAAACATGTACAAGCATGTCCGTCTGTATAAATATATATATTGATTAGCTGAAAGTTTACGAGCTAAAATCAAGTCTGGTTCGATCGGTCTGAAGCGAGACCCTCTGGCCAATCTATTAATTAATCTACTAGCTCGACTATGACCGTACAGTTTTCAGTAAGGCAAGCCTCTGGGACTCCGTTATCCGGGGTGATGCAATACCATATAGTTAATTGCCAAGCTAGCTCTCATTCCCCTCGGGAAAAATCTCCCATTGAGGCCAGAGGAACACAAAGCAGCAGCAGCAGTTGAGCGTTGACTGCGGATGGCCTCAAGCAGGTCCTGCTAGACTTCTGTTTTCCTTCTTGAAAGCCAGAAAAGCTGGGAGAGGAGAAGGAGGATGAGAGGGCCCTTGAAGGAGGCGGTTGTGAAATGCGCCGAGGATCTGTTTAAAAAAGGAAAGGGGAAAAGTTGCGACTCCACCCGCAGCTGCCGCTCTTCCCTCTAACAATTTCCCCAGTCTTCCAGGGCCATCCGCCTCCAATTGAGTCCTCCGCCGTCTCGTCACAGTCGCGCCCAATGCGCCAGGAGCCCCTGAGAGTTCACAGGAGAATGAGAAGAGGGCGAGTGTGTGTGACTCACCTGACACTTTCGCTTCGGTTGTTTCCCACGCCGGGGAAGAGTTGAGAACTTTGGCGGCCCCGGCAATGGCGAGTGCGGGATGATTTGGCGACAATCGATACGTCGAGGCTGCGCGCAAAATGTAGCTTTGTTTTCAGAGCAGCCTGTTGCTCGTCACCTGTCCGTTGTTGTATGAGTGAATAGAATCAGCTGCTGGTGCTGGGGTCAGGCTGTGTTGGCGTTAACAAGTAAAATATTTATCTCCTGTGTTTTTTCGCCTCCTATTTTTCTTTTATCTGTTTTTTTTTCAGGTAAAAGACGCGCGAAAATCAGTGCTCCCACGATGCTGCAGCAGCCGCGGCGGCGAAGTCACGGAGGGTGGCAGCTACTGGCGGCTTCCCTGCTGACTGCCATCCTGCTCACCCAGCCATTCTCGGCTTCGGCGTTTGTTGGTAAGCAACGAAACACTGTCTGCCTGCCCGCCTCACACACTCCTCTATCTGTCACTTCTCTCTTCCCTCTTCTATTCTCCTCTTTCTCCCGTCTCCTCCATCTTCTATTCTCCTCTTTCTCCCGTCTCCTCCCTCTTCTATTCTCCTCTTTCTCCCCATCTCCTCCCTCTTCCCCTCTCCTCTCTCTCACCGTCTTCTCCCTCTTCCCCTCTCCTCTTTCTCCCCATCTCCTCCCTCTTCCCCTCTCCTCTCTCTCACCGTCTCCTACCTCTTCTATTCTCCTCTTTCTCCCCGTCTCCCCTCTTCTATTCTCCTCTTTCTCTCCGTCTCCCCTCTTCTATTCTCCTCTTTCTCTCCGTCTCCCCTCTTCTATTCTCCTCTTTCTCCCCATCTCCTCCCTCTTCCCCTCTCCTCTCTCTCCCCGTCTCCTCCCTCTTCCCCTCTCCTCATTCTCCTTTCTGTCTTATTTCCCATCGCTCTGCTTCCATTCCTACATCCCACTCCTCGTTCCCGCTGCCGCCTCGATCATAATTCTGGCACCAATCTGTCATCATTCCAAGCCATCAGCTTTCCCCCAGCAGTTGTCAACTCTCGGTGAGCTCTCTCTTAGGCCAGCAATTTGTAAGACCATGCCAGTGAGACACTGACACAGCCGGACAGTCAGGCAGAGATAGAGCAATTGACGGGCATTTCTGCCCCCCCCTGCTGCACCGCTTCCCTTTGCACTTTCGCCCTCTCATTCGGGCCTGCTTTGCTCTCGCTCGCCATTTTCGCCTCCTTTCTTCGGCCTCTTTTCAACTTGTTCTTCTTGTCGCTGACTGCGGCCATTGCACACTCAGGGGCCGATTTCTGACTCGCCGCCAACCCCAACCTCCTCCGGATCCCCTTCGCCCGGCCGGGCGTGCACTTGCGCAGCGTCCCAATTACCAGGCCTATGCGCGCATCTCCCAATTCCCATTTCTAACTTTGCCCTTCACTTTCCGCCGTAGTGGCTGGACGGGGGAAGGGCTGGTCATCTTAATTCTCAGCTCGACAACTGGTGGGTGAGTTGAGACGGCCTGCCATCGAGAACAGCGCCGAGCTGAGCAGCTTTCACTTTTGTTAAATCTGTCAAACATTGGCAGCGGGAAAGTGCTGTTTAAATTCAAAACCGCTTTGGACTTGTCTTTCAACTTTCTTGTCGCTTGGCATAATGGAAAGATGGACTGACTGGCTTTGGCAGAAATTATTCGACTGGAATTCGCTAATTGATGCCGAACTACGCTGAACAGTTGAACTTGCAGGATTTTACAATTTCTAGCTCTGTTTCTTATTTAAAAATGCAACTGGCAGTATACTTCTTTGCGAATAATTAAGGTACACAGCCTCGGAACTGACAGCTGTGCAAAGTGCCGGTACTGAAAACTGTACACAGTCTAGGTACAAACAATTGTACACAGTCTAGGTACTGACAGCTGTACACAGAGTTATTACTGACAGCTGTACACAGAGTTGGTACTGACAGCTGTACACAGAGTTGGTACTGACAGCTGTACACAGAGTTGGTACTGACAGCTGTACACAGAGTTGGTACTGACAGCTGTACACAGGGTTGGTACTGACAGCTGTACACAGGGTTGGTATTGACAGCTGTACACAGAGTTGGTACTGACAGCTGTACACAGAGTTGGTACTGACAGCTGTACACAGGGTTGGTACTGACAGCTGTACACAGAGTTGGTACTAACAGCTGTACACAGAGTTGGTACTGACAGCTGTACACAGAGTTGGTACTGACAGCTGTACACAGGGTTGTTACTGACAGCTGTACACAGAGTTGGTACTGACAGCTGTACACAGAGTTGGTACTAACAGCTGTACACAGAGTTGGTACTGACAGCTGTACACAGGGTTGGTACTGACAGCTGTACACAGAGTTGGTACTGACAGCTGTACACAGAGTTGGTACTAAGAGCTGAAAATTGACTGTAAGTCGCACAGATTCCATAGGCGAAGAGAGCGTCAAAGTTTCTAACAACAAAAAGCTAGCTGAAAACGATATCCTTCTCGACTGATAAAGCCCAGTGACGGAGCGAGTGGTCTCAGAGTTGACCTGCATCTTCTTTGAGCTCGGCCGCACAGCTGAGTCGGAAATGGGAGCGGGCTGAGTGTGTGAAGTCGGGCAGTCGGGGGATCTCCTGACACTCCCGCTGTGCATTTCCTAAGATGCAAATCAAGCGTGCCTGAAGCCCATTATGCAATCATTGCTGCTTACGGCTGGGCAGGTTCTTTTGGGGACGCCGGGGAAAGGGGATCTTTAACGAAAGTGGGAAGAGAGTTTGAGGCTGGCTAGATAGGAATGAGGATTGAAGGTGGGGAGGGTAAGTCTGCTGCTGCTGCTGCTCTCGGACTCGAGTTGCGTAATTGATAAACGAGGTCTTTCCACGTTTCGGGAGCTGCTTACCGACCTTCCCCTCCCCAGTTCCTTGGCCTACCGGCTCAAATCACTGGCGCTAGTGCGTGCGAGGTGAGTCTAAAAGCATGACAGATAATGAGACAACAGTAATAGAGACACGTCAGTGGCTGGTACAGATTAAGGAGCTAGATAGTGAAACAGAAGGGGCTTGAGTAAAACACAGAGAAAATTAATGCTCACATCTGAATAATGGTGGACAGATGACTAGTGGCTGTGTGGGTAAAATGTGATGACGCAAATCGCATGACAAGCCCCCCAAGCCTTCTCTCCGCGGCTGCGGCACAAATGAATGTGGCCTCGCCGCGGAATCGAGTTCAGGGACCTTGGTGAGAGAGGCAGACGCGTTAGACCGCTCTGCCACTCACCCTCGGTGAATAGAGGCGAGTAAATTTGGATAGAGGTGGATAGAGGTGGATAAAGGTGGATAAAGGTGGATAGAGATGGATAGAGGTGGATAGAGGTGGATAGAGGTTGATAGAGGTGGGTAGAGGGTTTCGGATTTGGATCAGCTATCAGCCGCAGAAGTCCAACAATTCCCTCACATGACAAGGGTCAGTTTATCCAGTTCTTTGGGGATACTTTTGCCCTAGCCAAGTATCCCCGCTCCCAGTGCTTCACCTATTTGGACTCCAACGCAGTTCAGCAGGGGGGGGGCATGATTGCCTCCGCTATCCAGAAGTCAAGCGGCAGGCTCTCCTGGCCTGAAGATGAAAGCTGTGGCCCCGCCAGCAAATTGGATGAATTATCGATCCAATCTCTTTGTCGAGTGGCCCAGCAACCAAACCCGCCAGTCCCTGAGAGTTTGTTGCTGTCCGGAGTCATCTCACTGAGCAGGGTGGGGTGGGCGCTGAGGCAAAAATGAGATTATTCCCCTTCTCCCACTGATTACACACAAGAAAGTATACACACACACCGATTGAGCTGGGTGCATTCTGAAAGCTGGCGCCTCGCCCTGGTCCTTCTCTTTCACTCTGTCAGGGCGATCCTTCTGCGCCACTGAAATCTTCTTTCACGTTTGGGCCAGAAACAATCGATTCTTGCTGTGTCTAGCTAGCCTTGGCTTATTATTAATTAGATGGACCCTGGCGGGCACTGTTGTTCCTAAGGATGGTAATCCTGTCTCGCTCGCTTCTGCATTATATGAAGATTATATGGGTGTGAAAGGAGGTGGGGTTGGCTAACCAAAGGGAAGGGGGACAGGCGATCGATAACTAACGGCCGCTAGAGAGTGTACACTACCCGATAAGGCGAAAGACAGAGCAAATGTACACCCTGCGGGTGCGTGCCTGCGTTCGGTGTCTGTGTGTCCGTCTAATTAGTTTTATTTACTTTCTTGACGACAGTTAAAATAAATAATAAAAAAATTGTTAGAACAAAGACCACGAGAGTAGGACAAATAATACAAAAAAGACACATCTAGAAACACTGGGAAATTTTTTGCACGGCACATTTTCATATCGCCAACCCTCTACGGCGATCAATTCACATTTTCGTGTCTGGCGGCCTCCCTCTCAGCTTTATCGACGAGCTCAACGCCAAACTTCCCTGACAACCGGCTACCATAAGGAAACCAATGATCCAGGGGCTCTCCCTGATCCCCATTTGCCCCAAGGCGGCAGTTGGGGAACCCCAGTGCCGGGAGTCTCAGCATGAATTCCTGGAGCAAAGGTGACCGCCGTTATTGCTAGGCCAGACTCCAGCTGTCTGGGGGTAGGGGTTATTTGCATCGCCAGCCCCATCAGGCAATCTAATAACACCCTCCTGCAAATAAGGCGCCCGAGGCACCGCACGCGATACCCGCCTCACCCCTCACCTGGTTCCGGGCCGCCTGAGTCAGAGAAATCACTGCCGACTCCTGCGGGGGGGGGAGAAAAGACCAGCCGAAGGACGGGACTCGCTGCTCAACATTTGCTCAGCAGCGGTCCATCATAATGGGATACTTCTCCCAAAACAGCACTCTCCCAGCTAGAATGAAAGCGGATTTAAGCCCATTCGGCTGGGGATGCAGCTCCCACTGCTCCAGTAATCCTTCTCTCCTTCCCCTGGGGTTCTGAGCTGGGGGAAAATCCCTCGGAATTCAAAGAGGTCGAACTGAAAGACTCGACCAGAGCGAGAAGGCGAATTTGTGGCTTGACAAATCTTGTCCCTGTCTCTCTGCCCTTCTGTCTCTTCTTTTCTCAGCTGTCCATCTCCGTATCTGATGCAATCAGCTCCATCACTGGCGCAGCTTAAACCCCCCTCAATTAACTGATGTGCCTCCCCTAACAGGACCAAAATAAGTTGGCAAAACAGGGGATTGCCGCTGCGATTGGGGGTCAAGGCGGCACAGACACGCCATCGCCCAGCGGGTTATTATTCCTCGTCAGCTTGCGGAATCCGTCAGATCGCAAATGTTCCACCGGATTATCGCATTGTGCTGGATTTGAATTGGCGGCCTCAATTGGCCCTGTCACTTCCTTGCATGTGACCGGCCACGCGAAGCTCCACTCCAGGCAGCACCTGGCTGCAGCTTGCCTGCGCTGAAAAAATGTCGTGTTCTAAAGCAGCTTAGCTTGTAACTTTAGCGCGAATCCTGTTAAAGCAAACAAAACACACGAATGAGAAACCTCCTGATTATATTGACGGACGCAGCACAGTGACCAACTGCTGGGAGTGACCAACTGCTGGGAGTGACCAACTGCTGGGAGTGACCAACTACTGGGAGTGACCAGCTGATGGTAGTGACCATCTGCTGGGAGTGACCAACTGCTGGGAGTGACCAACTGCTGGGAGTGACCAACTGCTGGGAGGGACCAACTGATGGGAGTGACCAACTGATGGGAGTGACCAACTGCTGGGAGTGACCAGCTGATGGGAGTGACCACCTGGTGGGAGTGACCAACTGGTGGGAGTGACCAACTGATGGGACTGACCAACTGAAGGGAGTGACCAACTGAAGGGACTGACCAACTGAAGGGAGTGACCAACTGAAGGGACTGACCAACTGATGGGAGTGACCAACTGGTGGGAGTGACCAACTGATGGTAGTGATCAACTTATGGGAGTGATATCTCTGTTTCCGTCTCCCAGATCGATGCGACCGAGGCGATCTGGTGTTCCGCAGCGGCTCGAACCAGTCCTGCTTCAGTGGCGACGGCGGCTGCCAGCCGGCTGACGGCTTCGTGAGCAGCCCCGGCTGGCCAAGGCCCTACCCGGAGAGCGTGCGCTGCCGCTACCGCTTTGTCGCCTCGCCGCGGCAGAAGGTTCGACTCGACTTCCTCGCCTTCAACGTTGAAGGCCTCGGACCAAAGTGAGTCTTGCTGAAATTTCTCCTCCACCGACTGGAAGCATGGCAAATCAGGGACAAGCAGGCTCATTTCTTGGAAAATTCACTTTTAGTATGACTGGCAAGACATTTTTCTGAAGACTGGTCATTTCTATGACTGGTCATTTCTATGATTGGTCATTTCTATGACTGGTCATTTCTATAACTGGTCATTTCTATGACTGGTCATTTCTATGACTGGCTTTTTCTATGACTGGTCATTTCTATGACTGGTCATTTCTATGACTGGTCATTTCTATGACTGGTCATTTCTATGACTGGCTTTTTCTATGACTGGTCATTTCTATGACTGGTCATTTCTATGACTGGTCATTTCTATGACTGGTCATTTCTATGACTGGTCATTTCTATCGTCATTTCAATTGATTTTGAAGCTATTTCTAAGAAAAGCAGCTTCCGTCTCAGACCTTGTGATCCTCGCGAGTCAGTGTCATTGTGCGCCGAGTCTCACGAGAAGCCACACAGAGGCACTGAGCTGGCAAAGGCCACAGCAATGTGATGTAGGAGGGCTCGAAGGAAACGCTCTTTGCCGCAGGCGGTGCAAAATGGCTGCAAGAGAGCCCTGGCTGCAGTGCCTCTCCCACGGAGAGTGGAGGTTGGGAGAGAAAGGAAAGTAAAACCAATGCACCCGTTCGGCAGGGTGGGGGCCGCCTGGTGAGATCCCTAATCCGCGCGCCATTTCTGGGGATTATCTTCTAGTAGAGAATGTGAGAAGTCCAAACAGATAGAAAGCTGGGGAGCAGAGGATCGCTGAATTTTCATTTATTATTTTTCATGCGAAAGAAATTCACTTTGCAATCTGTGTTGGTCAACACTGAGACCATTGTACGAGGTGTTTTGGGTACGCATTTTTGCTTGCCTTAACTCTCTTAAATAAAAGTTTTATACTGCAAGGTTGGACCGGCGGTTTTGGTTGACTGGTCAGGGATGCACTTTTACTAAGCATTCCGAACCATGCCAGAACTGAATGGCAAGATACGGATCTGATGCTTGTGGAGCATCAGGGCTGCTCAGGAAGATGAGCACGCAATTACGAGCTCCGCAGTGGACAGCGGAGTGGACTGTCGACTGACCGAAGCTTAGGGAGAAGCTAAGAGGCTACAGGGAGAAGCTAAGAGGCTACAGGGAGAAGCTAAGAGGTTACAGGGAGAAGCTAAGAGGCTACAGGGAGAAGCTAAGAGGCTTCAGGGAGAAGCTAAGAGGCTACAGGGAGAAGCTAAGAGGTTACAGGGAGAAGCTAAGAGGCTACAGGGAGAAGCTAAGAGGCTACAGGGAGAAGCTAAGAGGCTACAGGGAGAAGCTAAGAGGCTACAGGGAGAAGCTAAGAGGTTACAGGGAGAAGCTAAGAGGTTACTGGGAGAAGCTAAGAGGCTACAGGGAGAAGCTAGGAGGCTACAGGGAGAAGCTAAGAGCCTACAGGGAGAAGCAAAGAGGCTACAGGGAGAAGCTAAGAGGCTACAGGGAGAAGCTAAGAGGCTACAGGGAGAAGCTAAGAGGCTACAGGGAGAAGCAAAGTGGTTAAGGTTATCGGAGAGGCTTACAAAGTGACCAATATTTCGCTCGAGTCTGTCCTATCGCTATGTTGGCGATCTCAAATTGACTGACGGACGCAGAGAGGCAAACACACAGCAACAGACAATGACTGTAGTGTAGGGCACGATCCTGGATACACGGGAGTGGAAGGCAGGGCAAGGAATGGCCTCAGACTGATCTAGTTTGTCTAGTTTTTCCCAGCTCAAGCGTTTCGGATGGCCGGACTCTGAGCTAGATGTGTTTTCAGGTAGATAGGACTGGCATCTCTCCAGATCTTTTCCCTGTTCTGTTCGCGTCCCGCATGGCCTGTCGCGGCCCATGACTGAGCCGGCCGCGCCTCATTTCCCAACTGCCGCAAGGCCTTCTCTCCCAACTCCCATCGCCCTTATCTGTGGGATCGGGAGCGACTCTTTAACAGCAATGGGCTCTGATCCTGTGCTATGCGATATGCGGCGGTAGTGAGAGCTTTCTGCGAGCTTTCGAATTTCTGCTGGGCTGCTGAAATTAATATTGATTAGTTAGTTAGTTAGTTAGTTAGTTAGTTAGTTAGTTAGTTAGTTAGTTAGTTAGTTAGTTAGTTAGTTAGTTAGTTAGTTAGTTAGTTAGTTAGTTAGTTAGTTAGTTAGTTAGTTAGTAAAGCTTCCCATTCATCAGGATCTGGCTGCTAAGCTACTTATTATTTTGCAATCCATACAGATTAATGCATAGCAGTGGCAGTCGGGCAGTCTGGCAGCAGAATATTAGTAATCAGTGGGACTCGAGAATGACTGATAGCGAGCTTAATATGCCGATAGACTGGGCGCGGAACTGGGTCTCACAGCTCGCCAGGCCGCAGGTCAGTGACTGCCAGATTGAGTGCTAGGGAAGGCAGTTACTCTCCGCAGTATCCAGGGAATTGGCTACTCACGCTTGGTTGGGTCAGTGAAGAATTTTCAGTTTTCTCTATTACACGATCGCCAGTGCAAGTGCTTAAGTGATCGGGCTGGCAGTTCATAGCTATGCGAGAATTATTTTAAAAGGACACTTTACAGCTAGCCGTATTAAGCATCATTAGCACTGCTGTGTGGCGTTTGAAATTGTGAAGAACTACTAACTTGGAGTTCTAAAGTTGAAGTTTTTCTCAAAGAAGCAGTGCTCAACCATTCAACTAATGCTTAGCTTTTAGCACACTTGTCACAATCAATCAACTCAACTCTGCAGTCTCTCTAGTCACTCTGCAGTCTCTCTAGTCACTCTGCAGTCTCTCCAGTCACTCTGCAGTCTCTCTAGTCACTCTGCAGTCTCTCCAGTCACTCTGCAGTCTCTCTAGTCACTCTGCAGTCTCTCTAGTCACTCTGCAGTCTCTCCAGTCACTCTGCAGTCTCTCTAGTCCCTTTGCAGTCTCTCTAGTCACTCTGGAGTCACTTAAGTCACTCTGCAGTCTCTCCAGTCACTCTGGAGTCACTTAAGTTACTCTGCAGTCTCTCCAGTCACTCTGCAGTCTCTCCAGTCACTCTGCAGTCTCTCCAGTCACTCTGCAGTCTCTCTAGTCACTCTGCAGTCTCTCTAGTCACTCTGCAGTCTCTCTAGTCACTCTGCAGTCTCTCCAGTCACTCTGCAGTCTCTCCAGTCACTCTGGAGTCACTTAAGTCACTCTGCAGTCTCTCCAGACACTCTGGAGTCACTTAAGTCACTCTACAGTCTCTCCAGTCACTCTGGAGTCACTTAAGTCACTCTGCAGTCTCTCCAGTCACTCTGCAGTCTCTCTAGTCCCTCTGCAGTCTCTCTAGTCCCTCTGCAGTCTCTCTAGTCCCTCTGCAGTCTCTCTAGTCCCTCTGCAGTCTCTCTAGTCCCTCTGCAGTCTCTCCAGTCACTCTGCAGTCTCTCCAGTCACTCTGCAGTCTCTCCAGTCACTCTGGAGTCACTTAAGTCAGTATACGAGAGTGTTGTCTCTTGCTATTTGTTGCTAAATGGTACCTTCCAAGCGTGGTATGACCCTTGGCAGCCAATTGCAATTGGTCAATCTCATCACTTCTACTGTGACACTCTTGTCGCATTGATGGGAATCAGCACTGTTGCAACGCGAAATGTCCCAGATCCCCAGGTAAAAAGTCTCGTCGCAAAGAAACTACGAGCTACTTGAAAAAAAGATTGAAAACAGAAACGAGGAGAGAAAAGTATTATAACAAAACGGGCCCGTCTGTCACGCTGTTGTCGCCAGGGCGATGCGCCGAGTCAGGTGGCGCCGGTTCTCACCTAGTCTAGCGGAGGATCAGGCTGTGGGGCAGGGAAAATTGACGGCGACACGGGCCGGCCGTTGTCAGACTGAGGCAACTGGGGGAACAGGGATTCCGTAGTTTTTAGCAGAATGCGAACTGCCTGCGCGCTAAACACGTTCAACTTTTTTGGGGTTTACTTCCCACTCCGCGCTGTACGGGATGTTCCTCGCGCACTTTGGGATGCGGTCTGGAAGATCTGGTTTGACCCATTGTTTGAAACAACTCTGAGTGAGCACTCTTGGAGATTGTGAACTCGGTGGATTGTGAACTCGGTGGATTGTGAACTCTGTGGATTGTGAACTCGGTGGATTGTGAACTCGGTGGATTGTGAACTCGGTGGATTGTAAATTAAGTGGATTGTGAACTCGGTGGATTGTAAACTCGGTGGATTGTGAACTCGGTGGATTGTGAACTCGGTGGATTGTGAACTCGGTGGATTATAAATTAAGTGGATTGTGAACTCGGTGGATTGTGAACTCGGTGGATTATAAATTAAGTGGATTGTGAACTCGGTGGATTGTGAACTCGGTGGATTGTGAATCGACTTCTTTTGAACTTGTGTAGTTAAGAAATCTATAATTTAGGAGTTGGCTCAATTATAATATCTAATTGTGAGTATTTAGTGAATGAAATCATCTATTATTTTAAAGAAAAAATTAAATTATTTTTCTGAAATGGTCGAGCCATTTGAAACAGCCAATAAATCGGTGCGTATGTGAAGCAGGAAATGTTTCCAATTTCTGACATGCGCCACCTGGCCGCCTCGATACCCGGCCCTTCTTCTTTGTTAGCCAAAATTTCATTTCTGCCAGCTGCATCGGCTCAGTTATCCAAATACGAACCCGTTCCCTGCCTTCACTGCTTCTATTCTGCGGATATTTCGCTACTCGGCGCTGCGCTGCAGCCTCTCAGATTTCAGCGAGCGCCCGCGCTGAGTTTGTGCTCAGCCGCCTTCTGACAATGGGGGCCTATTAATTTAGTCATCAGTCTCACAGCACAGCAGCCTGTCATTGTGATGCAAAGCCGCCATTTAATTGATGGTGGCTTTGTTTGTCTTTACTGCATGCGAATTTTGATATGAATTTTCACTTCGGGAATATATTGTTAAGGTCTTGGTCACGTGATGCTCGTTTCAACCATTCTTCGATTTTTACATTTTCCTTCTGTTTTCGCGCGATATTTTTAAACCAATCATTTTAAAATTATTTAAGTTCCACTCATTCTCACCAGATTTCAATTCAAATCTTTGTCCCGTGATTCAGTTCAAACTTCCGTCACGTGATTTAAATTCAAATATTCGTCACGTGATTTGCAGTCAAGTCACTGGCACGCGATTTCAGTTCCGATGTTCATCACGTGATCTTTGGTCTTACCTTTTAGGCGCACGGTTGGATCTACAAATCGTTTTTAATATTATTATCGGTATGAGAGAGACAAACTGAAACTACCACCCTCTTCCATCCATCAAGCAGCTGCGACAAAGACTTCCTCGACGTGTACATCGAGCTGGCGCACTGGAACGACTCCCTGGCGCGCACGCCTCTGCTGGGCCGCTACTGCGGTCGCGGACTTCAGTCGCTGCCGCAGACATTAGTCAGCCTTGGCTCCGCCATAGTCATCGACTTCTTCTCGGACAAGAACACGCAGGGGGTGTACGGCTACGGCAGCCAGGCGCAGCTCGGCTTTCGGGCCAAGTACAGCTTCCTGTCTGATGGTGGGTGGCGACAGTCCGGGACTTAGAATCTCGGTTTTGGAGAGTTGAGAGACAGATCAGATCCATCCTCATCTTGTCCTCAGATCCATCCTAATCTTGTCCTCAGATCCATCCTAATCTTGTCCTCAGATCCATCCTTATCTTGTCCTCAGATCCATCCTAATCTTGTCCTCAGATCCATCCTCATCTTGTCCTCAGATCCATCCTAATATTGTCCTCAGATCCATCCTCATCTTGTCCTCAGATCCATCCTCATCTTGTCCTCAGATCCATCCTAATCTTGTCCTCAGATCCATCCTCATCTTGTCCTCAGATCCATCCTTATCTTGTCCTCAGATCCATCCTCATCTTGTCCTCAGATCCATCCTCATCTTGTCCTCAGATAAATCTTCATCTTGTCCTCAGATCCATCCTAATCTTGTCCTCAGATCCATCCTTATCTTGTCCTCTGATCCATCCTAATCTTGTCCTCAGATCCATCCTCGCCTTGTCCTCAGATCCATCCTCATCTTGTCCTCAGATCCATCCTTATCTTGTCCTCAGATCCGTCCTTATCTTTTCCTCAGATAAATCTTCATCTTGTCCTCAGATAAATCTTCATCTTGTCCTCAGATCCATCCTCATCTTGTCCTCAGATAAATCTTCATCTCGTCCTCAGATAAATCTTCATCTTGTCCTCAGATAAATCTTCATCTTGTCCTCAGATAAATCTTCATCTTGTCCTCAGATCCATCCTTATCTTGTCCTCAGATCCATCCTTATCTTGTCCTCAGATCCATCCTTATCTTGTCCTCAGATAAATCTTCATCTTGTCCTCAGATCCGTCCTTATCTTGTCCTCAGATCCGTCCTTATCTTGTCCTCAGATCCATCCTTATCTTGTCCTCAGATAAATCTTCATCTTGTCCTCAGATCCATCCTTATCTTGTCCTCAGATAAATCTTCATCTTGTCCTCAGATCCATCCTTATCTTGTCCTCAGATAAATCTTCATCTTGTCCTCAGATAAATCTTCATCTTGTCCTCAGATAAATCTTAATCTTGTCCTCAGATCCATCCTTATCATGTCCTCAGATAAATCTTCATCTTGTCCTCAGATAAATCTTCATCTTGTCCTCAGATCCATCCTTATCTTGTCCTCAGATCCATCCTTATCTTGTCCTCAGATCCATCCTTATCTTGTCCTCAGATAAATCTTCATCTTGTCCTCAGATCCGTCCTTATCTTGTCCTCAGATCCGTCCTTATCTTGTCCTCAGATCCATCCTTATCTTGTCCTCAGATAAATCTTCATCTTGTCCTCAGATCCATCCTTATCTTGTCCTCAGATAAATCTTCATCTTGTCCTCAGATCCATCCTTATCTTGTCCTCAGATAAATCTTCATCTTGTCCTCAGATAAATCTTCATCTTGTCCTCAGATAAATCTTCATCTTGTCCTCAGATCCATCCTTATCTTGTCCTCAGATCCGTCCTTATCTTGTCCTCAGATCCATCCTTATCTTGTCCTCAGATAAATCTTCATCTTGTCCTCAGATCCATCCTTATCTTGTCCTCAGATAAATCTTCATCTTGTCCTCAGATCCATCCTTATCTTGTCCTCAGATAAATCTTCATCTTGTCCTCAGATAAATCTTCATCTTGTCCTCAGATAAATCTTCATCTTGTCCTCAGATCCATCCTTATCTTGTCCTCAGATCCATCCTCATCTTGTCCTCAGATCCATCCTTATCTTGTCCTCAGATAAATCTTCATCTTGTCCTCAGATCCATCCTTATCTTGTCCTCAGATAATCTTCATCTTGTCCTCAGATCCTATTCCTTATCTTGTCCTCAGATAATCTTCATCTTGTCCTCAGATCTAATTCTTCATCTTGTCCTCAGATCAATCTTCATCTTGTCCTCAGATCCATCTTCATCTTGTCCTCAGATCCATCCTCATCTTGTCCTCAGATCCATCCTTATCTTGTCCTCAGATCCATCCTCATCTTGTCCTCAGATCCATCTTCATCTTGTCCTCAGATCTATTCTCATCTTGTCCTCAGATCCATCTTCATCTTGTCCTCAGATCCATCCTCATCTTGTCCTCAGATCTATTCTCATCTTGTCCTCAGATCTATTCTCATCTTGTCCTCAGATCCATCTTAATCTTGTCCTCAGATCCATCCTTATCATGTCCTCAGATAAATCTTCATCTTGTCCTCAGATAAATATTCATCTTGTCCTCAGATAAATCTTCATCTTGTCCTCAGATCCATCCTTATCTTGTCCTCAGATCCGTCCTTATCTTGTCCTCAGATCCATCCTTATCTTGTCCTCAGATAAATCTTCATCTTGTCCTCAGATCCATCCTTATCTTGTCCTCAGATAAATCTTCATCTTGTCCTCAGATCCATCCTTATCATGTCCTCAGATAAATCTTCATCTTGTCCTCAGATCCATCCTCATCTTGTCCTCAGATCCATCCTTATCTTGTCCTCAGATAAATCTTCATCTTGTCCTCAGATCCATCCTTATCTTGTCCTCAGATCCATCCTTATCTTGTCCTCAGATCCATCCTTATCTTGTCCTCAGATCAGAATTAGAATGATTGCTTTTAACATCAGTCAGAATGTTAATATGCCATTCGTAATATTTCAATCGAAGCGGATTATTGTGAATTGAACCAGTTATAAACCAAAAGCAATATTCATTAAATTCTGCTCATATGCCTGGCTGATCAGGGCGCTGAGATTTTTAGCAGCACGCAGAGTCCGTCTGATCCAATATTGCTCAAGCCAGTATGGCGGATGCCATGACACTAGGCAGATGGGTCCTGACAGCAGACGGGAATCGGCCATTTTGAAATTCACCTTAGCTGGCCTGCATGGGTCCGACCATGGGATCACCGGCGCAAATGAGCTGTGACAACTCCAGATGCTCCCAGCCTACTCAGCATTCCAAGTTGTACTCAAACTGCTACTCAGCATCTTGGACTGGGATATGAGGGATGAACTCTCACATTCTTTGTGTGTGTGTGACTTCGGAGCAGCACCTACAAGATCAATTTTCCTTTGCTTGCTCAGAAACCCTTTGAGTCACTTTGTTCTTGGCTTCTCAGCTGACTTCCCGGCTCTGGAGTCTTTGAGCACACTTCTCAACTTCCGCATTTGCATGGGAGATGTAACTTTTGTAGTACCGAGCCACTTTGCTGTCAGTTATGACATGGCGACGGGTATTCTACCAATCCATTCTACCACCCTTGTCCATTCTACCTGTGTGCATCTCACCTTCCCAGTCCATTCTACCTGTGTGCATCTCACCTTCCCAGTCCATTCTACCTGTGTGCATCTCACCATCCCAGTCCATTCTACCTGTGTGCATCTCACCTTCCCAGTCCATTCTACCTGTGTGCATCTCACCTTCCCATCCATTCTACCTGTGTGCATCTCACCATCCCAGTCCATTCTACCTGTGTGCATCTCACCTTCCCATCCATTCTACCTGGGTACATCTCACCTTCCCAGTCCATTCTGGTTTCTTGTTTAATCCATAAATTGTCAACTGAATCTGCCCAAACGGCATATCGTGCTATTCTGAGTTTTTAAAGCTTGCTTTTGAACAAATTGTTTGCAAAAAAAAATTCAAGAACACGACCGCATACATTGGGATAAAAATCATGCGTCATTTTTTAACTATAATATTTGTTTTAAGTTGAACTGCCGCAAATTTGAATTTTAAATTAAGTTTCGGAGCACTAGGTAAAACAAAAATCTAAAATAAATGGAGAACAGAGTTAGAAAAGGCAATAGAAAAGAATAGAATAGAATAGAATAGAATAGAATAGAATAGAATAGAATAGAATAGAATAGAATAGAATAGAATAGAATAGAATAGAATAGAATAGAATAGAATAGAATAGAATAGAATAGAATAGAATAGAATAGAATAGAATAGAATAGAATAGAATAGAATAGAATAGAATAGAATAGAATAGAATAGAATAGAATAGAATAGAATAGAATAGAATAGAATAGAATAGAATAGAATAGAATAGAATAGAATAGAATAGAATAGAATAGAATAGAATAGAATAGAATAGAATAGAATAGAATAGAATAGAATAGAATAGAATAGAATAGAATAGAATAGAATAGAATAGAATAGAATAGAATAGAATAGAATAGAATAGAATAGAATAGAATAGAATAGAATAGAATAGAATAGAATAGAATAGAATAGAATAGAATAGAATAGAATAGAATAGAAGACTACAATTTCCACCCCGCAGACGAGTTCGAGCCGGGCACGGTCCTGACAGATGCGGGGTCGGGCAGCGGCTGCAGCTATCGCATCGATGCTGCTCAAGCCAGCAGCCTCAGTGGAGCGGTGAGCTCGCCCACCTACCCCGGGACCTACCCGCAAGGCCTGCACTGCGTGTACGTGTTCCGTGGCGGTCCGAACCAGCGGGTGCGGCTGCACTTCCTGGACTTGGACATCTACGAGATCGGGCCCGCTGAGCCGCAGCCCGTGAACTCGTGAGTCACTGCCTCATTGGACCGGGAAGAGAACTCCACACTGGCCCTTCAGAATCATTCGGTGACACTAGACCGGCAGCCAGCGAGGAGGCAATTCTTAGAGGTGGATAGAAGTGGATAGAGGTGGATAGCGGAGGACTGGGGTGGATAGAGGTGAATAGAGGGTTTCTGATTTCGACCAGCTATCAGCCGAAGAAGTCCAACAATTCCCTCGCATGACGTTGCTCATATTCCAAATCTTCTCCGCCCGCAGCTGCCCCGTCGATGCCGTCCGGCTGTTCGACTCCGAGTTGCCGCGCGGCCAGATCCACGGCGACTTCTGCGGCCGTCGGCCCGGCCTCACCCTAGTGAGCAGCGGCAGCCGCCTGCGCCTCGAGTTCTTTACCGGCGCCGGCCGGCTTCGGGCGGCTGCGTCGGAGCCGCGCGAGCTTCAGCGACGCGGCTTCCGGCTGGCCTTCAACATCAGCGACGCCTTCCTGGCTGTCCAGGCGCTGCCCGCCTCGCTGGCTGCCCTGCACGTCACTGGAACAGGTCTGTCTGTTCCACCTGTGTGTCCGCCTGTCTGTCCACAATGCCTGTCCGACTGTCTGTCCACCTGTCTGTCTATCTGTCTATCCGCCTGTCTGTCCCCCTGTCTGTCCCCCTGTCTGTCCACCTGTGCGTCCACCTGTGTGTCCGCTGTCTGTCCGGCTGTCTGTCCGGCTGTCTGTCCGGCTGTCTGTCCACGTGTCTGTCCGCCTGTCTGCCCACCTGTCTGTCCACCTGTGCGTCCACCTGTGTGTCCGCCTGTCTGCCCACCTGTCTGCCCACCTGTCTGCCCACCTGTCTGTCCCCCTGTCTGTCCACCTGTGCGTCCACCTGTGTGTCCGCCTGTCTGTCCGCGTGTCTGTCATTTCATTCCATCGCCCCCATTGTCCAATCCCAGAATGCGACTTTCTGATTGAGAGCTCGGGCAAGTCGCGGGGTCGCTTCGAGTTCCCGGCCATCCGCGGCGGCCGCATCTGCAGGATCTTCCTGCAGGGCCTTCACAACAGGCAGCGGTCAGAGGCGGTGGAGATCAAAGTCTACACCTTCGCGGTCCTGACTGGCGACAGGTGAGGCTTAATAATCAGTGAAATGCTGCCTCAATTATTAAAGAGAACTTTGAGGCATCTCAAAATTCACGATGCTGCTTTTGCTGCTTGGATTAACGAAAAGTTATGCTTTACGTTGCTAAGCAAATATTTTCTTATTTATTCTCTTACCTTCCTATCCCCTCTCTTCCTCTCTCCTCCCCGCATCTCTCATCACTTCATCTCTCATCCCTTCATCTCTCATCACTTCATCTCGCATCCCTTCATCTCTCATCCCTTCATCTCTCATCCCTTTATGTCTCATCCCTTCATCTCTCATCACTTCATCTCTCATCCCTTCATCTCTCATCACTTCATCTCTCATCCCTTCATCTCTCATCCCTTCATCTCTCATCACTTCATCTCTCATCCCTTCATCTCTCATCCCTTTATGTCTCATCCCTTCATCTCTCATCACTTCATCTCTCATCCCTTCATCTCTCATCACTTCATCTCTCATCCCTTCATCTCTCATCCCTTCATCTCTCATCACTTCATCTCTCATCCCTTCATCTCTCATCACTTCATCTCTCATCCCTTTATCTCTCATCCCTTCATCTCTCTTACCTTCATCTCTCATCCCTTCATCTCGCATCCCTTCATCTCTCAAACCATTGAACTCAGATTCCCATATCTCGTATCCCTTCATCTCTCATCTCTCACCTGTCGGCAACAAGAAAGTTCTGGAACTGTGGAATGCCCATAAACTCCTATTTCATTCGCTGCACCAGCGGCTTTAAAGGTTTGCAGAATGCGGCGAAATCGATCTGCCATTCCCCTGGTAACTATTTGATCAGCTGAGAATCTCGCAGTCCCGTGGTGAGTTTCGAGTCGGATCAGGTGACTGCCGCGGTCTCTGCTTTAGAAATCAATGCTAAACCCTCGGTTTACAGGAATTCCAAGAGTCGCCTCTCTGAGGACGCGGCGGCAAGATTAATAGCTGTGGATGGGGAACAGAAAGAAATTGCAAAAGTTTCGAGCCGCTGATGAAAGATTGGAACTGGGCCAGCGAGTTATTCTGTTCGCACAAACACTGGCCGCAGGAAATCCCCAAACTGCAGGGCTTGTGAGGATCGATGAACCCAGGCCGTTACGTCATCGCCGGCCCCAACCGCTTATTTCGATTATCGACTTTCATAGTTGGAGTTGAGAATTAAATCGATCGAAGCCCAGAATTATGTTGGGATATTTTCCGATATTTCGTGATTCGATTATTAAATATTCTAGGCCTTGAATGAGAAACATCATAGACCCGCAGCATTGTTGAAAATTCAGTGTCTTTGTAGTGTAGACGACTTACTTTGACAATATTAACGTTAATGAAAGTAACGAAATTAGATTTTCACTAGGGTTTGACACTAGGGGTGGGTGAGTGGCAGAGTGGTTATCGGGTTTGACACTAGGGGTGGGTGAGTGGCAGAGTGGTTATCGGGTTTGACACTAGGGGTGGGTGAGTGGCAGAGTGGTTATCGGGTTTGACACTAGGGGTGGGTGAGTGGCAGAGTGGTTATCGGGTTTGACACTAGGGGTGGGTGAGTGGCAGACTGGTTATCGGGTTTGTCACTAGGGGTGGGTGAGTGGCAGAGTGGTTATCGGGTTTGACACTAGGGGTGGGTGAGTGGCAGAATGGTTATCGGGTTTGACACTAGGGGTGGGTGAGTGGCAGAGTGGTTATCGGGTTTGACACTAGGGGTGGGTGAGTGGCAGAGTGGTTATCGGGTTTGTCACTAGGGGTGGGTGAGTGGCAGAGTGGTTATCGGGTTTGACTCTACGGGGTGGGTGAGTGGCAGAGTGGTTATCGGGTTTGACACTAGGGGTGGGTGAGTGGCAGAGTGGTTATCGGGTTTGTCACTAGGGGTGGGTGAGTGGCAGAGTGGTTATCGGGTTTGTCACTAGGGGTGGGTGAGTGGCAGACTGGTTATCGGGTTTGTCACTAGGGGTGGGTGAGTGGCAGAGTGGTTATCGGGTTTGTCACTAGGGGTGTGTGAGTGGCAGACTGGTTATCGGGTTTGACTCTACGGGGTGGGTGAGTGGCAGAGTGGTTATCGGGTTTGACACTAGGGGTGTGTGAGTGGCAGAGTGGTTATCGGGGTTGACACTAGAGGTGGGTGAGTGGCAGACTGGTTATCGGGTTTGACTCTACGGGGTGGGTGAGTGGCAGAGTGGTTATCGGGTTTGACACTAGGGGTGTGTGAGTGGCAGAGTGGTTATCGGGGTTGACACTAGAGGTGGGTGAGTGGCAGACTGGTTATCGGGTTTGACACTAGGGGTGGGTGAGTGGCAGAGTGGTTATCGGGTTTGTCACTAGGGGTGGGTGAGTGGCAGAGTGGTTATCGGGTTCGACACTAGGGGTGGGTGAGTGGCAGAGTGGTTATCGGGTTCGACACTAGGGGTGGGTGAGTGACAGAGTGGTTCTCGGGTTTGACACTTTACGCCCTTGAGGGCCAACCCCCAAGGCACAGTGAGGATGTAAACTGCCTGAGTGAAAAAAGTCAGGAGGACAGATTTACACAACTGTGCGAGCGTGTTCTGCCACCAAATGATGTCATTGCCCGCAGCCCTCCAGTAAAACGTGTTTCGCCTTGTCTGTGTCCCAATTAGCAACTTGCAAAATCAGCGTTCAAATAACAGCACAAAAAGGATTACCAACCAGCTGCTTTGTTGGTTGCTTTGTTGGAAAACATTTACAAGCTTCTTAATGAGCTCAGACTCAATGCGTAATGAAGACTAGATGCTAGCTTAGAATTGAGTTGCAAAAAATCAACAACTATTGATACTTTGATTTACAATATAATATGCGCTTGCTATTGCTGCAGCTTTACGATCTCTCATTTCTGGCTTCTCTCATAAATCATGATTCTCTCTCTCTTTTCTAATCCAAGTGTAAACTGTCGCTTGCAAAAAAGATTTTTCACCAGTCCACACTTACTACTTTCAAGTGTTGTATAAGTAGTATGATTGAAATATTCGCTGAAATAAATATTTTTTATCACAGATGCGCCGACGCCGAGACGGCCAGATTGCGACTCTACATGCAGGGTCAGGGGTTCGATTCCCGGGAGGACAGGGAGCTCTGCCAAGACGGTGGAGACGCCCAGTTGGTCAGCGAGGCGCTCCGCAGTCAGGGGCCGCAGCTCTTCCTGGCTTTCGATGCAGGCAGACTGCCTGAGTGGCGAACAACCAGCAAGTTCGCGCTGGAGTATCGATTCCTCACAGGTAAGACTGAGCTGTAAACCAAGGTTAGGGTGAGATTAGTCTGGTTCAGGATGAAATGGGTCAGGTGGTGGATTGGGTCAGGTTGGATTGGGTCAGGTTGGATTGGGTCAGGTTGGATTGGGTCAGGTTGGATTGGGTCAGGTTGGATTGGGTCAGGTTGGATTTGGGTCAGGTTGGATTGGGTCAGGTGGTGGATTGGGTCAGGTACGGTTGTAAAAGTACATCGCGACCCGGCTTCCAGACTTCGCCATCCCGGGCCGGCCCGTGCGCGAGGACGTGTGCGAGTTCGAGTACGCCAGTGCCAGCCTGCCCGGCGGCTCAGGTCCGGGCGCCACAAACTCGCCGCTGTTCAACCTGACGGGCGGTCAGCATGGCGCCGGTGGCAGCTCGCACTATCCGCACAACATCACCTGCCGCTACCGCTTCCTGGCCGCGCCGGACGAGCGAGTCCGCATCCGCTTCACCCACTTCTACGTCGAGGACTTCTTCATCGAGGAGCTGGCCAATGACAAGCGGCACCACACCGTCGGCTCCTTCGTGCCCTGCGCCGGCGACCGCGTGGAGGTGCTGGAAGGCGGAGTCGCCGTCCTCACCTACTGCGGCGCAGGCCGTGCCCGGGCCCTACGCCAGCCAGTTCGACTCGCGCGAGCTGCGGCTCGTGTTCATCTCCACCTGGGACAAGGTGCCGCATCCGGTCTACGGGCGGCGAACGGCCACCGGCTTCCGGCTGGAGTTCGATTTTCCGAAGCGTCGGCCGCTGAGGCAGCCGCAGCTGGCGGCGGCTCCCGGAAGCGGCAGCAGTGGCGGAGCTACCGATACCGACCACTGCGGCGGCGACATTGTGTCGGACAGTCGCGGCGGCTCGGTGCAGCTGCAGTCGGCGACATCGGCAGGCCGGGTGTGCGAGTGGCGGGTCCGGCCAGCCCTGTCCGGAGGCCGGGTGTTCGTTCAGTTTCCCAAGTTGCACCTGGAGGGATCGGCCAAGAGTGAGTCAGGAGCCGTCTGGCTTGATGAAGGGGCTCGAAGCCCTTCAGGTCGAAACCCTTCAGTTCGAAACCCTTCAGGTCAAAACCCTTCAGGTCGAAACCCTTCAGTTGAAACTCTTCAGGTCAAAGACCTTCAGGTCGAAACCCTTCAGGTCGAAACCCTTCAGGTCGAAACCCTTCAGTTGAAACTCTTCAGGTCGAAGACCTTCAGGTCGAAACCCTTCAGGTCGAAACCCTTCAGGTCGAAACCCTTCAGCTCGAAAGGGTTAAGTCCATAGACAGTAAAGTACACTTGCTCATCTACCCGCTGCCCCTAATCTCAGGCTGCTCAATGGCCGTGGTCCGCCTGTACCGCGGAGACAGCCCGGTGCCCGAGTCTGAGCTGTGCGGCGCTGACAACGGCGTGCCGGCGTTCTACGGCCGGCCGGGCGAGTCTGTCCGGGTCCGCCTGGTGGCCGCACCCGGCAGTTTGGGCGGCCGCGGTCTGAACTTCGTGTGGACGGAGGCGCTGGCTGAGCGCGGAGGTGGGAAATGCACGTTGATTTAATACCATCTCATAAATAAATGCTCAGGTGTACTTGAATCGACAAACTCTCTTCTCAGAATCTGAAATAACAGAATCCTTTCTTTCAGAACTGTTAGACTTCTTAGGATTTTCTTAGAATCACTTAGAATCTATAAGTTTTTCTAGATTCTGTGAAGTTTCTTAGAATATGTGAAGTTTCTTAGAATATGTGAAGTTTCTTAGAATATGTGAAGTTTCTTAGAATATGTGAAGTTTCTTAGAATATGTGAAGTTTCTTAGAATATGTGAAGTTTCTTAGAATATGTGAAGTTTCTTAGAATATGTGAAGTTTCTTAGAATATGTGAAGTTTCTTAGAATATGTGAAGTTTCTTAGAATATGTGAAGTTTCTTAGAATATGTGAAGTTTCTTAGAATATGTGAAGTTTCTTAGAATATGTGAAGTTTCTTAGAATATGTGAAGTTTCTTAGAATATGTGAAGTTTCTTAGAATATGTGAAGTTTCTTAGAATATGTGAAGTTTCTTAGAATATGTGAAGTTTCTTAGAATATGTGAAGTTTCTTAGAATATGTGAAGTTTCTTAGAATATGTGAAGTTTCTTAGAATATGTGAAGTTTCTTAGAATATGTGAAGTTTCTTAGAATATGTGAAGTTTCTTAGAATATGTGAAGTTTCTTAGAATATGTGAAGTTTCTTAGAATATGTGAAGTTTCTTAGAATATGTGAAGTTTCTTAGAATATGTGAAGTTTCTTAGAATATGTGAAGTTTCTTAGAATATGTGAAGTTTCTTAGAATATGTGAAGTTTCTTAGAAACAGTGACATTTCCAAGAATTCTAACTTCTAAATTCTAATTTCTTAGAATCTGTAACTGTCGCGACTTTCGTCTCTGCCTTCTGTCCTCTATTCACTCTTTCGTTCTCTGCACTTTTCTTGTTTACATCGTCCAGTTCAATCTAGTTCTTTCTCTCTCGTTATCTCTGCGGCTGATCTCTCATTCTCTATCCTTTCTTTCTTTCCTCCTTTCTGATTGGTCCGCCGCTCACATTCTAGCCTCCTCTCCCTACCCTCAGTCGCGCACTCTTGTTATCGTACCGCCAACCTCCTCCAGCCTGTCCAGCTTAACTTAATGTTTAAATATATAGTCCAGGGCACAACGCCCTCTCACACTTCACTTGACTTCGCTACTCTCCATCGCATCGCACCAACAACCAAGCATTGTTCAAGCCTCTATTAAATTTGCGTGTAAGTCACGACAGTAACATTTCTTAGAATCTTTAAAACTTCTTAGAATCTGCGGCATTTCTTTGAATAATTACTCATAAAAAATCATCTTTGATATCGAATCTGCTTCGAATCGATGCGGTTTTCAAGAATCGATTAGACTTTTTCAGAGCGAACCTTAACCTGCACAATTGCAATCTCTATAATCAAAATCTCTACACCTCTTAGCAAGGCACATCTTGATGTCCGTGCCCTCAGAGCCATGTTCCGGCTTCCGCTGCAGCCTGACGGGTCACTGTATCGACCATCGGCTAGAGTGCAACCAACAGCCGAACTGTGGTTCGATTGTGGCCAATGTCACAAGCGTGTTCAATGCCGAGTTCATGCGGTGGAAGAACTTCTCAGAGTACATCAACGATAACAGCGACGAAGAAATCAACTGTGAGACTGTGTGACTGACAGCTTCTGAGAGTGTGAGACTGTGTGACTGACAGCTTCTGAGAGTGTGAGCCTGTGTGACTAACAGCTTCTGAGAGTGTGAGCCTGTGTGACTGACAGCTTCTGAGAGTGTGAGCCTGTGTGACTAACAGCTTCTGAGAGTGTGAGCCTGTGTGACTGACAGCTTCTGAGAGTGTGAGCCTGTGTGACTGACAGCTTCTGAGAGTGTGAGCCTGTGTGACTGACAGCTTCTGAGAGTGTAAGCCTGTGTGACTAACAGCTTCTGAGAGTGTGAGCCTGTGTGACTGACAGCTTCTGAGAGTGTGAGCCTGTGTGACTGACAGCTTCTGAGAGTGTAAGCCTGTGTGACTAACAGCTTCTGAGAGTGTGAGACTGTGTGACTGACAGCTTCTGAGAGTGTGAGCCTGTGTGACTGACAGCTTCTGAGAGTGTGAGACTGTGTGACTGACAGCTTCTGAGAGTGTGAGCCTGTGTGACTGACAGCTTCTGAGAGTGTGAGACTGTGTGACTAACAGCTTCTGAGAGTGTGAGCCTGTGTGACTGACAGCTTCTGAGAGTGTGAGACTGTGTGACTGACAGCTTCTGAGAGTGTGAGCCTGTGTGACTGACAGCTTCTGAGAGTGTGAGCCTGTGTGACTAACAGCTTCTGAGAGTGTGAGCCTGTGTGACTGACAGCTTCTGAGAGTGTGAGCCTGTGTGACTGACAGCTTCTGAGAGTGTGAGCCTGTGTGACTGACAGCTTCTGAGAGTGTGAGCCTGTGTGACTAACAGCTTCTGAGAGTGTGAGCCTGTGTGACTAACAGCTTCTGAGAGTGTGAGACTGTGTGACTGACAGCTTCTGAGAGTGTGAGCCTGTGTGACTGACAGCTTCTGAGAGTGTGAGCCTGTGTGACTGACAGCTTCTGAGAGTGTGAGCCTGTGTGACAGAATCTGTTAGAGTTAGCGGCAAGTGCTCAATAATTTGCTACTCCTTATACCCTGCACCTCGCACCCTCAAAGCTGAGA
This sequence comes from Macrostomum hystrix, assembly GCA_950097015.1. NCBI lineage: Eukaryota > Metazoa > Platyhelminthes > Macrostomidae > Macrostomum > Macrostomum hystrix. Next base: position 1,262,607 of record CATNEN010000033.1, read on the forward strand.
TGTGCAGCCGGCTGTACGCTACCAAAAGCACAGGTGAAAATCGACTGATTTCCCGTTAGTTTTTTGGCTGCCTATCACTGCAATGTCTGCATTTCGCAATGCATTCTTTAGTTATGCACGATTGAGTGTTTGAAGGTTATTATAAATAATTATTTAATTCGCCACTTCTTTAATACGCTATGATCTGTCAATATTTTGTTAAACTTTTAATGGATTTTTGAATGGCCATTTAATGGTTCTGCAATAGCAATTTAAACTCGCCCGTATTTGGGATCATTTTTTATCTATGCACTTGCCTGATAAGCCTGCGCACTATGCACCACGCCTGCGCCTCCGTTGCCGCTATTGGTTGAAGCCATGTACATGCGCTTTGTGTACATTGCTAATCGTGTATATCATTTTCTCTGCATAAGTACATATCTATTGTTTTACTTTGTCGGCTTGGCAGCAATAATACGGAATCTCAAACCGTGAGGTGGGGTGTGTTGGCGAGGGGTAGACATTTTTTACCAGCCAATCAGGCTGAGAGTGAGGCGGGGCAGTGTGGGTGTGAAATCTCACATGCCGCGAATCAAAGCGCGTGAGGTGGTTGTGTTGGCGTAGAATTTTTTACCAGCCAATCAGCTTCGACTCACCAAACGGCGCTCCGCAGGTGCCACAGAATCGGCCTACCAGCTTTTGCACGTGGGCATCGGTGTACTAACGACTGTTGGCTTCCTGGGGGCCGTCGTGGCATTCGTGCTTTACCGCGAGCACCGCAAAGCCGCCGCCGCCTCCGCCGTCTCCGCCGGCAAGAAGCGTCGTTCCGACGGCGCCGACCTCGGTGGTCTGGGCATCGACGGCGGCGGAGCCTCGTCTCCGGGCGCCACCCGGCAGCAGCTGGTGCCAGGAACAGCGGGACGGCTTTGCCACGGTACGAAACGGCAGCCGGCACCATGGAGGCTACGCACATTCGCACAGCACGTCGACTCTTACTCGGGAAAAGATGCAGAAGATCTCTATAGTATAAGCCGTGTCTCGTACTTTTTATCTAAAATGGTCATTCTCTTGCCAACAAATGCAGCAGTCTGTATTCTGTGTCGAAACAGCTATTTGCCCATAAATCTAGTCCTTTAGTTATCGACAAGTAACCCCTTCTAATGGCATTGATGTAATTTCACCCCCATTGGCTCGCCTTCCTCTCGCTGATCCACCCAGTCTGCGACTCTAACCTTTTCTTGCTTCCTCATTGGCTGGCTTTCCTCTGCACAGATTCATCCAGTCTTTGACTCTAACCCTTTCTCGCTTCCCTCATTGGTTGGCATTCTTCTGCACAGATCCACCTTCTGCACAGAATCGCTAACCTTGTCTTGTTCCCTCATTGGCTGCAAGGCGATAAGGTAGGTGACTATGCATGCCATTTAATGTCCTCATTTAGTGCAAATTTTCGCTTTTTTAATTGTATTGAATATTTAAATCTATTTGATGAATCACGCGAAGGTTCAGAATTTCTTATGCCATTTGCACTTTCCTTATTCAATACTGAGTACTGTGTTAGAAAATGTGTTTATCGAGCTTTTCATCCTACTTTAAGTAGGCGTCTTTGCATATGTTCAGTCGAACGCCAGCTGCATTTAATTGTTTCGTCATATGTAGTTGACCAATTCATTTGAATTACTTAGTTTTTTGCTAGCCTCTTTCTGCTTGCGAGGGGCAGAATCATCTAATATAGATAATTCGATCGTACCATTTTTGGCATTTTCATTGTTGTATCTAAAAATAATAATTGACAACTAATACCCAAAATTTCATACAATTTAGAGTACTTTCTGCATGGCGCTGCCGAATCAGTGTGTAAGCCTCTCGTGGCAAATGCTCAATATCATTTTTTCTTGCTCTTAACAATTAGCAATCTGTGCTTTATGACTAGGTACTTATAGTTTCAGCATATTTTCGTAGCTCGAATTTTTTGCACAAAGTAGTAGTGGAAATAGAAAAGTATATAAATGGGCGAACTAAACTCTAATCAAGGTTGTGTACATGATGTTAGTTTATTAGTTACGCATCAGTGCGCAATAACTTGTCATTTCACTCGCAGATATACCCGAAACACATTTCAAAACCAATAGTTAAATATAGGTTTCCTTGAGTGCACTGTACCTCGTATTTAATGCCCTTTGTAGGACCAAAATTAATTTTAAAAGTACATTAGGGAGATGGCTGATACCTGTTTGTCTTCTAGCAAATTCATTCTTTGGGAATCCAGTGAGACAGTCGCAACAATGATTTCGTTTTTTCTGTATCTCCTAAAATATTAAACCAATCACCATGAAAATCCAGAATACGTGCTAACATTTCCCACTCTACCCTTTGGAATCACAAAACAACTGCATCATCGAGATATTCAACGGTTCTCATCGGGGTGTTACTTTTGACCCAATATTTATTCGCCATATAGGTTTATATTGAGCAATGTCAGCTGTCCTTGTCACCAGGGTCTTCGACAAGAATCGCTGAATATCTCGACTATGCTGACGTCGGGCGGCTTTGATAGTTAGTTCATCGTGAAGGGCGGAACAGTGTTATCGATATGCTGGATTTTCACGAAAATCGGTCATTCGGTTTGGGAGCTATCGTGAAGTAGGCAGAGAAGTAGGCAGTGAAGTAGGCAGTGAAGTAGGCAGTGAAGTAGGCAGTGAAGTAGGCAGTGAAGTAGGCAGTGAAGTAGGCAGTGAAGTAGGCAGAGAAGTAGGCAGAGAAGTAGGCAGTGAAGTAGGCAGTGAAGTAGGCAGTGAAGTAGGCAGAGAAGTAGGCAGTGAAGTAGGCAGAGAAGTAGGCAGTGAAGTAGGCAGTGAAGTAGGCAGTGCAGTTGGCAGTGGGTAATTGAAATGCCCCCCTGGTCTTCACCCAGTTGTAAACCCAGCGGGTCTTTCTATTGTTAACGGACTGAACAGTAGATAGAGCACGGTATAGGAGAGTATTGTGTTCTCCAGTGTTATGGAGCATCGGTTTCTAAGTGAAGTGAGAGATCGCGGGTTCCAACTTCCTACTACTGCGAGTAGTGTCCTTGTATTTCCCATTGCCACAGAGACATTGGGGAGGTCTGTGAGGCCTGCATCTGTTCAGTGCCTTGCCACCCTGAGCTCAGTGCTCGCTAGAAATTCGTGAATGGGACCGCGGCATTCACATTTTTCCTTCACTAAATAGATCTAGTTTATATTGAATTGGCTGAACTTTCCTCTCATATTGTAATTCAATTTGCACGTTTGTCTCAGCGTTGCAGTTTATATGGGCTTGCTTGAAACAACAAGTAATCCTTCTAACCCTGACTTAACTTTTCCTCTTGTAAACAATAAACCTGACTTACCTTTCAATTAGAAGAGAAACGTTTTGGGCATGTTGGCTTCCTGTCTTTTATACATTTATTAGCTCCCCGAGATGAAACTTTTAGAGAAAAAAATAGACCTAATTTACGCTCGTACATTACCGATTTTTTAAGAGCTTCGAACATGTAGCCAACCACCTCACGCCTCCTCATTCTCTTTCCATAACCTTGTAGCCAACCACCTCACGCCTCCTCATTCTCTTTCCATAACCTTGTAGCCAACCACCTCACACCTCCTCATTCTCTTTCCATAACCTTGTAGCCAACCACCTCACAGCCTCCTCATTCTCTTTCCATAACCTTGTAGCCAACCACCTCACACCTCCCCATTCTCTTTCCATAACCTTGTAGCCAACCACCTCACACCTCCTCATTCTCTTTCCATAACCTTGTAGCCAACCACCTCACGCCTCCTCATTCTCTTTCCATAACCTTGTAGCCAACCACCTCACACCTCCTCGTTCTCTTTCCATAACCTTGTAGCCAACCACCTCACACCTCCTCATTCTCTTTCCATAACCTTGTAGCCAACCACCTCACACCTCCTCATTCTCTTTCCATAACCTTGTAGCCAACCACCTCACACCTCCTCATTCTCTTTCCATAACCTTGTAGCCAACCACCTCACACCTCCTCATTCTCTTTCCATAACCTTGTAGCCAACCACCTCACACCTCCTCATTCTCTTTCCATAACCTTGTAGCCAACCACCTCACACCTCCTCATTCTAATTCCATAACCTTGTAGCCAACCACCTCACACCTCCTCATTCTCTTTCCATAACCTTGTAGCCAACCACCTCACACCTCCTCATTCTCTTTCCATAACCTTGTAGCCAACCACCTCACACCTCCTCATTCTCTTTCCATAACCTTGTAGCCAACCACCTCACACCTCCTCATTCTCTTTCCATAACCATGTAGCCAATCACCCACGCCCCCTCATTCTCTTTCCATAACCTTGTAGCCAACCACCTCACACCTCCTCATTCTCTTTCCATAACCTTGTAGCCAACCACCTCACACCTCCTCATTCTCTTTCCATAACCTTGTAGCCAACCACCTCACACCTCCTCATTCTCTTTCCATAACCTTGTAGCCAACCACCTCACACCTCCTCATTCTCTTTCCATAACCTTGTAGCCAACCACCTCACGCCTCCTCATTCTCTTTCCTCGACCATGTAGCCAATCACCCACGCCCCCTCATTCTCTTTCCTCAACCCAGTCGGCAGCCACCTCACACCCGCTCTTCCAAAACACCACGTACCAAACTTCCCGAAGGCATACAAAATAGTATTATAGACAAAAATAGAATAGACAAAACAGAAGCTTTTATTTTTTATAATAGAAAATTTATCAGCCATTCACTCAGCAGTATTATATAGTGACGTTATACTTCTTTTTACGAATAAAAAACTTTAAAAGTACAATGATGGCATTCCTAGCATACACTGAACCTCCCAAAACTACTAGTCACACAGACAAGTTTGGAACATTGAAGCGAAAGAATTAGGGGTTAAAACGATATTAATATTTTTGTCAATCTTGTGGTTGTGCAATATTGTGGTTGAATTTGGAAACAAAAAACTTATTAAAATATTACAGAGAGTAGAAGAAAAAAGAAAATTAAGGAACAAGTAGGTACACAGACTATATGATCTAAGGCAATTCTTTCTGAAACCGCAATTATTTAGCAGACTTCTGCTGTTTTATTTTGCTCCATAGTTCACATTATTTAAGAAAAGTAAGAACAACAGAAGAAAGAAAAAAACTGATATTTGGGAAACAAAAAATAGTCAGATTCCAGCTCGGAGGAAAATGGGGCAAAATGAAAAGTTCCTCACTAGATCCTAGCTTGTGTACGCCAACATGAAAACCCAAGCAAAGTAAGCTTTCAACAACAATCAGATTTTCGGGTTAAATTTGTGTTGCTAGGCAGGTAAGCAGTGCTAATTCAGCGAGTCAAAGCCACCACGAGTTGTTCTCTTCTTTCAAGGTGCGAGGGCCCGCTCAGCTGTTCTGGTAGCCCTGCAGCTTGAGTGTGGTGGGGTAGCGGTCCCTGTGCGGCACGCACTTGTCCTTGTCAATGAAGATGGAATTCTTCTTCATCTGTATCTCCTTCTCCAACGCCATGCGGGTGTCCATGAGGTCCTTGAGCTGGTTCTCGCTCACGGTCAGCTGCTGTGCCAGGACGTCCATGCTGCTGGACAGGTCCTGCACCTCGCCGATAAGGCTGCATTGCGAGGGGAGAGGGATAAATGTTTGTCAAATCTGAAGACGGGTTATCAAGGGTTGGTGAGTGGCAGAGCGGTTAAGTCGTTCGCCTCTCGCACCAAGGTCCCTGCTCGTAGAGCGAACACAAGGACCACTAGGAGTAGAAGTATGAAAAACTACGTCTGTATACTATTTTGTTCATTTCGTCTATATTAATATATAAGATTCTACAGGGTCTAAGATTACAGTAATAAAAAGTGATACTGCTAGTGCCTGGGGAATAATTTTAGAATATATATAGCTAGTTTCCAAGTGCTTTAAAGCTTTAAAGCTTAAAGCTCAATGTAATTCTCACAAAAAAGCTTGACAGAAATCGATGAAGCTATAAATAAAAAACTAATATTAAAATATACGAGCGTAAGACTATGATCCACTTTCAAACAACAAAGTCATGAATTTGAAAATTCCCTAGTTTCCCATCCTTGAGCATTATACACTGTCTGATAATAAAAAAGTCAGGGCAGTTGCACACACCTACAGGTAATACGCGAGCGTGCTCAGGAGTCAGCGGTATAAGCAGAGTTGCTCACAGGCCCCCTACAAATATCACTTTTATGAGTTACTCAGCAGCCTCTCCTACATTAGCCCTGAAATCCAAGAGCGCCACTCACTTGTACTGCGCCGGGTCCCTGCACAGATCGACGTTGGGTCTCGATTGACGATTGTAAAGCCGGGTCTGGGCCACCTTCAGCGGGTCGTCCTTCGCCTTGATGGCCGCCCGCAGGTCTTCAATGTTCTTCTCCTGCTGGCTGATCTCGTCGCATGTCTGCAGTGAAGAGGCGAAGCATTATTTTGATTGATATTCGAAACAATGCACGCCTTTTGTTGCACGCCTGTCGTTAAAGTACAGAACAACGCATGCGTACCTTCTTGAGGTTGTCCTCCTAGCTTGGCCTTAGCGTCGATGAGCTCTTCGATGCGCCGCTGGAAGGCCACCTCCACAATGTCCGCCTGCTCGCGCATGTCGCGCTGATGTGTCCACCAGAATGTTGTCGATCAGCTGGCGCAGCTGCTGGCTCGCCATGCGCTCGTGCTCGGCGCGCACAATGTTGTCGTGCGAGTTCTGCGCCCAGGACTCCGGCGTCGACTGGATCTCCTGGAAGCGGGCGACGCCGGCGTGGAACTGCTTGTTGGTGTCGCCGTTGCGCAGGTTGGCGCACACTGCGTCAATCTCGTCGGCCTCCTTCTTGTCGCTCCAGTCCATCTCCAGGCTCTCCTTGGCAGCGCGGTTCAGCCTGCAGAAGGTAACGGCAAGCGAATTGGCACTCATTAACACTTTCTTCTTCCAGTGCATTTTTTACTCCGTTTCCTTTTTTAAGATGCGTTGCAGTTTGACAGATTCAATAGTTGACTCACTTGATCTGCTTGTCCGACTGCTCAATAGTCCGCTTGAGCAGGTCCTGCACCTTGTTGATGATGTCAACTTCCTGTTAATGTTGATGATAATTTAGGTTAATTATAATTCAATACAACTCGTGCACCCACAGAAAAGAACGCAGCTGACCTTGAGCAGGCCAAGCTCAACGTCGTCCTCGACCAGGTCGACACCGTAGCGTCGTCGTCGGCAATTGAGGTTGTCAGTGGCAATGTGCAGCGGGATCTCCGTGGCCATCAGCGCATTCTCCAGGCGCACCTTCTGCGCACAAAGCAGGTCGGTCTCATCCAGGACATCCTGGATCTCGCGCTCCAGCTCGGTCTTCCAGAAGTTGATGTCATGAAGACGCTCCTTCAGCTTCTTGGTGCTCTGCGCCTGATTCTTCTGAGTGAGGGCCTCCGTCTCCTTGATCAGCGCATTGGTGTCGTTGCGCACCTTCTGCGAATTCTCACGGTCCACGAAGCTCTGGTAGTACTTCTGGTAGTTGCTGTCGTGCCATTCACCGGGATTGCGCTTGGCGCTGCGGAATCCGACGGTGCTGATGCCCATCGTGTTGCCGGTGTTGCCCCGGTAGCTCAAAGATTCCATTGTAGCTTCCTTGCTCATTTCTCCTGGCATAATATCAGTTGGCTGACTTATTTATCTGTAAGAAAGTTATGTACATTTATTTAAAGAACTGTACTCAGACAGCAAGCGCATGTAACCAGGGTTTTGTCTCTTTGGCTTCTGAAGGTTTGTTGTGAAACCTTCCAAAAGCTTCATACACTTCTCTTCGGCAAAAACGAAACTTTCGATAAAATCACATTAACAAATATCTGCCATGAGGATTATCAGCAAGCTAATTAAACACCTAAAACTTGTTAAAAATCACTTAAAACGAAGCAAGAATTACACTACTAAGACGATACGACATATTTAAAAGAAATCGATAGGCAAGAAAGCAATAGAAGGCAAAAAATGCAATTTAATTATAGATTTTCCCAACTGTATAAAATTTCATAGATTAAAATCATTTGACTAAATTGTCTTAAAAGGCATGACATGATTAGATGGAAGTAGGGAACCTTTTTTAAAGAGCCTTAAGAGGCTCACTTGGGGCTAATTTAGGGGCTATTCAAACTAATTTGTGTGTTCTCATTATAGCTCTTAATAGCTATTTGTAAAAAATGGACAACAGAGAAAACTTTGCATATTTAGTAAGACTAATAGTTACTCTTGTTTTTTAATTTGCACACTTATCTGCCGTTTAAAGCATTTGCTCTAAATGACAAGCGGCATCTTTGCTCTATGGTTAAAATGGAGATACAATTATAAATGATTAGCTAGCTAATTCACGCGAATGGCCAGTCAATGACAATAAATATAATAAAATATTAAGTTACACGGTTCGTAGCAAATATCAAGTAAAAAAGACGACGCCGAAACTTTCAAACAAACGGTTGCAGCGTGTTGCCATGGCGCAAAGTATGGGTTTTTAGTAAATAAAACAAAACGATGGTAGCGTAATTTGCATTTTATGGTAAGCATTTATTATATTCTAAAAAACAAGTCTAATGTATATATAAACTTAAGGAAGATACAATTTGCTTATTATTTTAAACTCTGTCGTTCTGCGAATCAGTATCGCCTCCTGCCGTTTGAATTTCGAAGTCTTGCTAAGTTAGTCTGCTCTATACTTTCAATCAGAATTGCAAAAGCCTTAAGTTTGTCATATCCCATCGCCACGTTCATCTGCGATACCTTAATTTAGAAATAATCAGTTTCATTACCACGTTGCTTTCATCTTAAGATGGCTGGGTGTATTTAGTGTGTGTAGTATGTGGTCTGACTGTCATTCAAGTTTGTTCTATCTTTATCTATTGATGCAATATCTTCGTTTCTGTAGAATTATGTTCGAATCAAAATTTGGATTTATAAGAGACAGCCTACTCTTTCTCATTAAGTAATAATGACATTACTTAATGTTTAATGTTTAAAATGTGGAATAACATGGCTACATTTACAATTCACATTTACAATTCATAATTCACTTCATATATTAAATGTCAATCATAAAATATTTTCATTAGTCTGCAATGAGTTATGACAAATATTTATTTTTGTTATTTGAATTTACTTAATAGAATTAACAGTAATATTGGAGAAAAATATTTTTATTTCTTATAATTCTAATATTATGAGAACCATTTTTAATTCTAGGTCATAGCTAGGCCCTAATACCAAGGAAAAAACTTTTTTGGATTTCCTTACAAGTTAATAGTTTTCATATATAGATCAGACACACAGAGTTTCTAGATATAGCCCAATGATATTTGTCAGCTAGAAGAAATTCAGCTTAGATAGAAAATAGGCCTATAGATTATCTATAGTGTAATGTAGTGTAGTGTAGTGAAAATAGGCCTATAGTGTAATAAGTTAAGACTTAAGAGTGATAAAAAGTGAAGATAATAGTAAATAGGTAAATAAAGATATAAATTTACAAACCTAGTAAATAAGTAACTACTAGCTAATTTATGAATATTGAACAATATCAGGTGTCTAGAACTTGGTAGTAAGATTTTTTCTTGGTATAACTGCATTCTGTCAACCATTTGATAAAGAATCTAAACCTGCAAGAACATTGCTTACATGCTCAAACAAGGCATACTATAGCCTACAAATGCTTATATTGTTTGATTTGCTCAAGTACAAAATAATTGTAGGGGGTAAGGTCTAGCCTTTTGCATGGATAGCTCCATATTCTGGATCATGTCCTTTACGCTGGAGATCTCCAGCGTAAATCTGGTTTGGGATCGGAGGCTGGCATAAGTATAGGCCAAAATGTGCCTTGGCGTAAGTGCTTGGCGTAAGTACATGGCATAAATCAAGTGGCGTAAATGTTAGCACAAATGAGATCATTCACGATCAAATGTATCACTATAGAACATAACACATTTGCGTTAATTATGATGTTAAGGAGCAGCATTAAAACAAAGTTCAATAAAATATTGCAGTTCGTATAAATGAGATAGCAGAATATCTATTGTAGGATAGCAAACGTTTTTTTAGCTTTAAGATGCTTACTTTGATACTTGATTCAGAATTTACAACTTGTGAGATTTTTAAACAGTTGCAACTTCTGAATTTAATTAATCACCGATTAACAAGAATTGTGAAGGACCTTTTTTGGGTGGCGTAAGTCAGAGGGACCTTTTTTTGGTTGGCGTAAGTCTGGCGTAAGTGCCAAAAAATGTTGGATTTTTCCTCCGGCGTAAGTCCAGCATGATCTGGACTATGGGGATAGCTGAGCTCTCAAGTTTAAGTTCTTGCATGGGACTCTGAGAACATGCTCATTTTTCTGATAGTATACAGTGGTTAGTATGAATGTCACCATTGGCTTTAAATGCATGTACAAGTGGCACTATGGCTAGATGACAAGCTTGAATAATTTTTTTCACCATTCGCTTTGCTAGACTTCACTCTGCCCAGCATAGACTGCCTGTGCCAATGTGCATTGTAGATCTGATAGATCTAGTAGACATTACCACAGATAATTTCTCAGACATAGTGTAGCAGACCTCTCAGCTCTCTCTCTATTCGTTGGATTTGGGATTGGTGAGCTGAGTATTTGGGGTGGTAGTGTAAGTTATGAGGGTGAGAATAGGTATTTTCCATGCTGTTCGGGTTATACCTAAGGTAGCACTAATGCCCGAGCGGCAAGACACTACCTACTAACAATGGGAGAGGAATCGACTGTTGCTGGCACGAGGGCTTAGGTCACTGATCTGGGGCACATAGTCCGTGGGCGTATCAGGATGGATTGAAGTTGCCTGGTGAACGTCTTTCGCACTCTTACTTTCCTTTATGGGGTCCGGGATTAGTACAGTCTCATTAGGAGGATAAAGGCAGAGTTTTGGGACTTCAGGGGGGTATTTAGGGAACTTTAGGTGGACTTCGGATAGACTTCAGGTGGACTTTTAGACGGGATTTTAGGACGGTATATTGGGATTTCAAAGCGATCATATAATAGGGTGGATTTGGATAAAGAAGGCCGACGAGAGATCTTTGGGAGAGGATTGGGAAGGCAATCTTAACTGTTTTCCTCTTATTAGGAAAATAACTAAGGAACTCGGTCTATTAATAGCAAAACAGGGAAAGAGTAAGAAAGTGTAATCGCTTATATTTCGTAGAGCAAAACGTCGAGAACATATAGCAGGTCAAACAGGGGTAACAGGGTCAACAGGGTAAACAGAGTTAATCAGTGTAAACGGTGTGGTTGGGGATCGAGGTGAAGATCGCATTATATTTTTCTCTGTATATATATAGCAAAATTGGGGTGAGTGCATGTTCCGCTTGAGTGCGCATACAACGAACAAAGAGCACCGCGTGAGGTTACGACAAATATCTAGTGCGTGAGAAAAAGTGGCGGGAATTCAAAATGAAAGTGTCCTAATTACTCACTGCCTCAATAGTTTGATGATCTACCATAGAATCTATTGAGCAAGTTGCAGTGCCAACACTCAAGCCTGCTTTTGCTTTGTCAGCTGGTGGGGGTACCCAGTTTGGCAGAAATCTTGTTCAGTTGAAGCCTGCTCAGTCCATGACTATGCAGATGCTTCCCAATGAGGTGACTAACCTTTGAAACTCAGGCATCGCATTCAATCATTGTTCTAATGGCAGCGACCTCAGTTGTTGTACTCGTAGGTGTACGTGTACTAGCCATAGACTGGCCGCTGTACTCCTCATTGTTCTTAAAATTTTTATTCAGCTCAACAGAGTTGATCAAAAATGGATAATATATGGAATTCAGCCTATGCCATGTACATTAATTGGTCACATTTCCAGGAAGCCGAGCAGCTGCACGCAACCCAACGGCGCCTCGAGTCGCCATTCCTACTCTCCGGTCGGGTTGTTCCCGGCTTCCGGCGCGGCCGAGCGCTCGGCTGTCCAACGGCCAACATGCCCGCAGAGTCGCTGGTGCCAGGCGGTAGGCCGCCAGAGTTTGGCGTCTTCTGCGGCTGGGCGGCCCTAGTTGACGAGGGCAAGTCGGACACCGGCCAGGTGATTCGGACTGCAATCGAATCGCCGTACAATGCAGTGCTCAGCTGGGGCGTCAATCCGCAGTTTGGGCTGGACCGGCCGCTGTTTGAAGGTGCACCTTATGGGATTGGACTGCGAGGTGAGGCAGGCTTGTTGGCAATGCAGTCAATGCTGCACTATCTTTAGGTCTCCTGTCCTGATCTTTAGGTCTGCTGTCCTGATCTTTAGGTCTGCTGTCCTGATCTTTAGGTCTGCTGTCCTGATCTTTAGGTCTGCTGTCCTGATCTTTAGGTCTGCTACAATTGAGAAGACACAGTCCTGATCTCTGTTATTTTATCTAAATCTACAGGGCGACCTCTATGGCAGGCGTCTGCTTTGCCTGGCAACGCATCGGCTGCGCGACGAATGCAGCTTCCCCGGCGGCTTGGACGAGTTGCGCCGGGCTATCGAGCTGGATATGACCACCGCTCGGCGCCTGCTGGCCGACAAGACGCCAGCCGAGGCTGCTGACCTGCTGAATAAACGGGCAGCTGCCACCGGCAAGCTTTGACTCCTTACTTTTTGTCTGACGATTTCTTTGTTTTTTTGTTGACATTAATTTTATAAACCAACCACTCCTTGGCATCCACCTCACTCCTCTTAAACCCCTAGGCACCCGTCCTACTGCCAGCCCCTCCCCACCCACCCCACTCCCTACCCCCTTGTCTCCTGGCCAATAATATTTATTCCGTGTTTTACTTAATCTCGCAATAAGGTAGTTATAATTTTTCAACGAGTAAATTCCCAATCGGAGTATACTCCGTGTGCCACTCACAGCCTCTCTGTGATCTCTGTGTAGCTGTTGTCTCTCTGTATGGTTCCTAACTATCAATGCAAGCCATGCTTAGTATCTTAATCTCAAGCTGAATAAATAATTTTCAGATTTTTGTTAGTTTACATTCGAAGTGGACCCAGCAAAAATCGCAGCGCACCAGTTAGCAGCTTCAACTGGCGTACATGGTTAGCATTTTTTTGTTTGTAGAGACCAGACAATCCTGAAGTTGTGAGTTCAGCTGCTGTGAGTTTAGCTATATACTCATTTATTTTAATAGCTCAGTTGATAGTAAAGTCAATAAAATAATAGTTTATTAGTTGTTTACATTAGCCATTATTTATCCTTGCGCACTTGACTGCACACATGAAGCGCCAGATTTGTTTCTTTAAAAAAGCTGAACTTTTTTTGCTCAAAGCTTCCCAGAACTCTCCGCTCTAGAACAATTTTTGTGCTCTCTCTCTGCACTGCACGAAACTTTTTTGAGAACCAATCGAAATAGAATTCACGTTGCAAATGAACAGCTGGATCTTGTGCTGCAGACTGTATTAAACAGTTGGTTGCTTTGCCTTCTCCGAGAGTTATTGAATTTTAATACATGGAACTGGTAGCTTTGCACTTCGACTAAGTGTTTGACTCAAACAAGAGTTTAAGAGTGTCAGAACTCCTTGAGTAAACGTATTCTTTAACAGTTGAAAGAAAGATTTTTATTCTTTAGGCATCAGTAGGAGTAAGTATATACCCACTGCCGATAGCTTCATGAAAGTCCACCATCTGAATAAAACTTCTCTCTTTACGATGAACTTACTTTTTAAGTCGTCCGAGTCAGCACCGTCGAGATATTCAACGATTCTTGTCGAACAGCCTGGTGACAAGGACAACTAGCATTGATCTGTACTCTATGGCGAATCCCTATAATATTTCCGACAATGACTAGGTCGACATGGTTACATGATGAAAATTTGCCTATATTTCGATGTTTCGTGATTCTGGAAGTTATGTCATCGGCTAGAGCGGACTGTTAAGCAAGAAATTGAATTTACCAGTCCACAGTCTAATCAGCCATCTATATTTTCGCAAACTCAAAATTGCCTAAGACTGAGTTTTTAATGAAAAAAATCCCAAGGCAGGAAGTGTTTCACTTTATGCAACTTCAGAAGAAATAACTGAAACAAAATTTAGTCCTTAAAATAATAATGGACTTTAGGATGAACAGTATATTATTGACTTAACATCGAAACTAAAAGTACAAACTAGCACTTTGTTTTGCAATCGTCTGTCAGTCACCGGTTGCTGACTGAATGGCGAAATGCACTGTTACGGCAACTACCAAATATAATTAAAATACAATTATCAGACGTAAACAAACAGCAAGGAATTGTGATAGCGAAATTACACGATTAATAATTGAGTTCAAACGGGACCAGAGAGGACACTGGATGTTAACTGGCTACCTGAAGCGCCTCCTGTATGAGTGTGATTGTGTCACCTTTGAGTAGAATGCGCCCGATGCGCTTGCGTCCGCGACTCTTCAGGTGGACCTCCTCGGCGTCGTCCATGACGATGTTCATGAACTCGTCGAAACCCAGGATGCGGCCCTCGATGCGCACATTCACCTGCTCGTAGAGCCACACCTGGACACGGGCCTGGCTCTGCAGGAAGCGGAAAATCAGAGAGATTGGCAGCACCTGCGTTTTCTGGACTCTCTGTTGACGATAAGCCATGTCAGTGGGAGTGCAAACCTAGCTGAAGCATTTGTAGAATGAGTTTAAGGATATAATATAACACCATGCAGTTGCTTTCTAATTCCAACTCAGTAAGCTAATAATACTAAAAATAATTACAAACAGGTACAAACAGACTTTCAATAGTTAATTTTTAATAACATAATTATAAAACAACAAATGAAAAATGACATTCATTTACTTGAATTTCTTCTAATTTGATACACTTCTCTTTTTTACTGATAGAGGATGTTAAATTTATTTTTTAAATATACAAAAGTTTTAATACAAGGTTGTTGGCAATTAGTAATATAGCCAATTAGTAAAAATAGTAAAATAATATATTTTTGTTCAGTTATTAATAATAATTGATGCTCTGGGATGAAATAATGTATATAAAATAATGTTTAGTGGCATATCAAAACCCAAGGAATTGTTGTTGTAACTGATATAACAGATATTCAAATAAAGTAGATAAGTAACTATAGAGCCAGCTAACTTACTTTGTAAGTCACTAAGTTTGACATTTTTATTACTATACAAAAAACTCCAAGATAGCTAGGTGACATAAGTGGAGTTTATGAAAAGTTTAGTCTAGATAACAATCTAGTTATCTATGGTTTCAATAAGAATTTTACCTAAATTAAATTTGGAAACTCTAATAAAAAACTAAGCATATTTAAAATGGCATTAGGTATAAGAGTGTAACTTCGAAGTATATCAAGCAAAGGCAAAAATTCAACAAACCAGGTCTATCCTTTATATGCATAAAAACCAAAAAGCTGTGTAGCTCAATTCCCTGACTGTAAATTTAAGCCCCCAATGAACTAAAAGGTAATTTTAAAAATGATATAGCAAAATTTTTCACTCTAAAATTTAATGAGCTTGACTATGTTAGACCATTTTTAGCCAAAAACATTAATATATATTTTATACCAAATAGAAAAAAATTATAAAGGTCCATGGTAGTAGTTAGACAATATCTTGATCTTGGTTTTGAGATCTCAAAAAAGGTTAAGATTTAATTTTTTCATTTTATATTTAGTCTAAAGTTGTATTTCGTCACTTAAGAAAACACAATTATTACTTTAGCATGTTTTTAACCTATAACAATGGATAAAAATGAAAAACAGAGAAAAAAGGATGCAGTCTGTTGAAATAGAGTCAAGGGCTTTGCTTTACTTATAAATGGTATTGCTTAACTATACAGCATAGGAACTGCCTATGGGGCTATGGAAATTGCCAGTGCCATAGAAACTCATCAAGATGTGTTTGGATTTGGAATAATTCTGGTAATGTCCCAAAAATTTGGCAGAACTTGCATTTGGTGTGGGCCCAGGTGCCCTCCATCAAGTTTGTACGTACTATATATACTCTGGTCTGAATGAAGAGTGAAGAAGTCAAGTGTAACAAATTTTAAATCTGAACCTGAATATATGACTTTTAAGACTTTTGACCACAGACACCCTGATTAGTGCCACATCAGTATTGCATTTTGTGACTCTTGCCATGTCATGATTTGCAAACTCAAATTCATATGTTTTTGATGCATAAGTTCAAAATGTCTCAAAATAATTTAGCAAATGAAAGGGAGCAAATGCAAAATAGACTGCAGTGGATACTGGATTAAAAGTTGAAATATATTAGAGGGTCCTAATTTAGTCATAGATAGGCCTATGGACAAAATGTTCTTTATCCCTATCTATACATATTCTAAATAGGCGGCATAGGCCCTACCTACCATTTAAGGCCTAGGAGCCTATCTGCAATGACTTTAAGGGCCTTAAAATATTTAAATCTATCCAAAAAGGCCTATATTCATAGTAGCTTTATAATAGGCCTAGTATATTTTAATCAACTCACATAGTTGTTCTTCACTAAATAAAACAGTTACTAGGCTAGGCCTTATTTGGCTATTGTAAAAAAACAGTCTAACATGTAATATGTAAAATCGCACAAATAAAATAGTAGCATTTTTGCAACACAAATGCTAGAGGTACATATATATAATGAATAAATTATGTCATCGAAAATTTATACGCACAAAATTTTGGCATGTGATTTCTGATTTGCCACACCTCTATTCATAATTCACGCCTACATAAAGGACAAGACACTGGCAGCTATGCCAATAACTTTGCAGCTTATTGGCATGGTGCTAGCTACCCATGCCTCTGTGTGGCATTATTTAAATCATAGGGGCCTAACTCATAAGTAACACCATTGTTCGTTAGAATAATTCAAGATTTAGGCATTTTATAGGCCTATCGGATTAGTGCTTTCAAGCATTAAAAAAGATATAACAACTAAAATTTTAAGTGACTGAGCTGAATGAAATCTTTTCATTTTGAATGAAATAAGTCGTCATTTAAGGATCTAGATGTGGTTTTGTTAAAGTAACTGAGTCAGAATAAGTTAGTCGTAGACATACTGATCAAATCAAGACTAAATTTTTCCAACGACACCAACCATCCTTAACTTAGTTAAAATGCGTGGTTTTCGAACTTTATTGAATTTCGATAAATAATTAATTTACAAGTTATGTATGTATGTAATGTATTTAATATATGATAATTGAGGAATAAATTTCTATAATTAGATTAGTGCGTGATCCAGATTGCCGCAATATTCGAAATTAAATAAATTGCTTTTTTAAATTGGTCAAATTATTTCTTCCGGGTTGTAAACATCTAAACAATTAACAAAAGCGAAAATAAACTTAAAGGAGTACATTCTAACCAAAATGGGTGTTGCTTTTTAAGTATCGGACCTAAAATGAATCTGGATTTTTCGAATTTTAGTTGCGAATTAATTTTTTTAGATTGGACTGCCATAAGTTCGAATACGTTTTATTATTCGAGGGCTGTCCGATGAAAGAAAGGACTAACGCTGCATTAAAAAACAAAACAACTTGTGCAAAACAAAAACGCTGTTACTTTCGTCAGCCACTTGTCAAAGGCCTCAGTAATTTAACTGGCAGGGGCCGGTTCGTCCCCCCCTCCCGGGCAGGCAGTCTTCACCTGTTGTTCGGTGTCAAATCTGCAACCTGCGATGCTGGATTTGACTTTTGAGAGCAGCAAAAAGTCCGCCGGAGCCAAATCAGGCGAGTAGGGCATTCACAACCTGAATGCATGTCCTGACTAATTGGTCCTCGCTGACACATGCGGGCGTGCATTTTCCTGATGCAGGAACCTGCGGACTAATAATAGCCGGCAATCTGCACAACTCCACAACTAGCCTGCATATGAAAAGTACCCTCGATTCTTACATAATGCATGTACAACTCATTGAATATTCTGTCAAGTAGTCTTACAGCATAAACAAAAGAGTGTAGAAGCGAGATTTGTGTCTCGGAGCGCCTGACACAAAACTATCCCTGGATAAATGTACGTTATGTAGTTTATGTACTTATGTGACCGTAATAATTAAATGTATTATACTTGTAATGTAACTGTTAATTTAAGTCCTTTTATAAATGTAACTCCACTAATTCTTTATAAAAAAGTGTTTTCTGCTTTTGTGTAATTTTGCCCGAAATTTTTTTTTTTAACTGGATACAAACCCATTCACAACGGGTCCAAAAACTTATAGTAACAGAATTATAGCTTACAATTCAGTACCGAACAGAAGTAAAAAACTACGGCTTTTAAGTAAACAAAAGAGCGCTGTCAGAGTTAGTTAAAATAAGGCGCAGCGTCAGTAAATCTCAGTATCCTCACGTCTGCGATCGCGGCGAATGCGCCAGTGCTTGTGATCGCTGGAGCCGTCCATGGCCAGCACCATGCTGCCATCGATCAGATCCATTGTCTGCGTGAGCAGGTCACCCTCAACTTGAGTCAGCAGCTCACTCTCGGCGTTAAACTCCTGTTCGTCTGTCGACGAGTAGCCAACGTACTTCTAAAAATTCAAGAAACTGCCTTATTGGACTGACTATCGGTGAAAAAAACAAGCGAAAAATTGAGACGCCGATCAGTAACTACAAAAATTCTAATTTAAATAACAAATCAATCAATCACCTTAAACTTGCGCCACAGCCGACGAGACATGGCCGAGTCCTCAGTGGCGATAGTCGAGTTGGCGTTGCAGAAGTCAGGCACGGTGTACAGGTCCCTGTCCTTGTTGCCCAGAGTCACATTGTAGTACTGGTAGTTGCCCATCAGGCTGCGGAAGCGCCTCTTCACCCGGTAGGCGCCCTTCACAGGCACACAGGAGCCGCTGGTGACCACGGAGAACACCTCTGTGGTCAGAGCGCGACTGGCGTTGCGGTAGCCGTAGGCAGTCACTGCCAGGCTGTTGGAGCCGGCGCCGTACGAGTAGGGGTCGAAACGCTTGAAGAAGTCTACGAGAATCGGCGAGGGATGAGCGAGTTCATGAGTTCCACAATTCATGATTCCGAGCTGAAATTTACCACTACACTGACCTGGAATGCAGGGTCGGCTCATCGGCCTCTTCAATCTGAACGTCTTGCACTTGTCCTTGAAGATGAAGTAGGCCTTCTTGGCGTTGAAGTCGGCCACAGTTCGAGTCTCGTAGACCCTCTTGGTCTTCTTGCAGTAGAGCATAGATCTGACGCCGACCTTCTTGCCAGAGAAGTCCAGACCAACTTTGCTGTCAGACTGCGGGTAAAGCAAGAATGAACAGAATTTGAGGATTGCGTTTGAATCGGCATACCTTATCTGCTTGAGCACCAAATCTTGGGCATCAAGCAGTCTGCAGTCCGGTCGCTTTGACCAGCCTACGAGCGTACAACTTAGAATGCACAAAGCGAGCCACTCGAGACCGCAGGCTGCAACTCACAGCTCGCACTTTGGGCTTCAGGAAGCGCTTGCTGATGTGGAAGGCGCCCACGCGACCCTCCCACTGGGTCGGCAGGCAGCAGCCCTGGCCCAGCTCGCCCTTGTCGTCCGCGTACTCTCCCTGCCAGAAGAGGCTTTCCATGGCGCTGGCAGAGGCCAGCACGGCTAGCAGAAGCACCACGGTCTTCATGTTTGCTTTCTTTGATTTCAGTATGCTTAGATGAGAAAATAACAGAGGAGGAGGGTGAAGTGTTGTATTGCTTTTATAGTTTCAGTTTGCTACCTTTCTGTGAAACGTTATCTTTCCAGGCAACTAGGCGCAGATCTTTGGTTGAGAAAATTGAACAGGTTACCACGAGGCTGAAGGCCTGGAGACGCGCAATCAAGCGCGTTGGTACAGACACGTAGACAGAGCGTGTTTCTGGTCCATGCTGGTGTACAGCTAGTCACATGCATTCTGACTAATAATGCACATGGCAGTTCTGTCTTACTAAGAGAACACAAAGTCACAAAGGTCGAATTCGGTGCAGAAAATATATCTTGATGCTATTAGCATTCGCAACACTGTTGTCAACAAGATTGCGCTGGTCGCTAGGAGTCGATTAGATCGCTCGTTCGCGCGAGGCATTTTGTTACAAACAGATAGCTAATGTTATGTGAAGGTCGTCTCTGTTAACCTGGCTCTGCCGACTGTTTCAAAATTAAGAGCTGCATTATCGGGCCAAATAAATCTAATTTTATTTAGTCGATGACAGCCTGCAATCGCTCATGTGCAAGCAGATTTTTACAGCCATATGAAGCAGCAAGACTGATACTAAGCAAGAAGCTCCAGCGACTGTGTGCATTTCGGCGAATTTTTCGAATAATTAGTTCATACTATCTAATCGGCCTATAACAAAAACATACTGTTGCAGTTTAGCTCAGCTTTAAATAAAAAACAAACTGAAAGGCTCGCTAAAAATCGTTACTGTTTTTAGCCGTCACTGGCATGAGCAGGGGACTTGGACCGGTCCCTGCGCACCAGAGAGCATGTGTCGCTGAATCTTGGAAAGGGACAGCTCTGGCGGTCGATGTTGGGCTGCTTTGCTTGGGCCAAGCAGGGCCAGGTACTTTTTGTACACAGGTGGTTGCAGAACTTTGAAAAAACGTTTCAACGGCTGCAGCGGCTGATGTTGGTCTTTACTCTTCAGGCAGCTGGATGCCACGGGCATGAAGGTGGAGTGGAGATCGATGAGGCGGGAAGTGGAGGAGGAGAGACAGGAGCGATGGTATCGGTGAGAAGCCTGATTGGCTAGCCACGGATGACAATGGTGCCTTGGCGTGCAGATGGAGAGCTTGAGCCACAGATCAAAGGTGAACGTGTGGCGCAGGTTGTAACAGGGACCCAGCCAGATGGAATCCTGGTGTCGCCTCGAATACGGGATTTGCTTGTGGTGAATAGGGTGTCTGTGCGTCAGCTCGAGGATATGTTCGAATGAAATTTGTTATTAGTCAACGAATCATTACAAAATTAGAGGCCTTCCATAAATTGGGAATCCCTGACTAAAAAAGTGATATCATAGACTATAATACTTGTAGTCAGCCAAGCTTCAGAAAATGATTTCTTAAAAAACGAGTAGCAAAAAAAGGAGTAACAAATGTAGGTTTCGCAAACTGTTTCGCAACCAGCATACCGGCATAGGTCGCGAGAGAATTTTGCGTGTACCTGGAATAAATACATACACTCATCAGATACATAGTCAGGCTTCTCAAGTATCCACATCGAACAGATTTTTGGTAGTTACTTAACAGTTTATTTTTAATCTGCACATGTTGGTCAGAAACAACTCATGACCAGTCAATAGTGAAAAAATAATGCATGCACAACTTCGCAAAGCCTTTGCTTTTGATTTTGATTTTTTTATCTAGTTTAAAAAAGCGCGTAAAATGAAAAACAAAAACAGAGTTTGAGACAAAGACTCGCCAACACCAGGCTTTGTCGCCCGGCGGGAATTTCCTACTGGACTATTTTCAGTGTCGCGTAAGCGTCAGACACAAAAACTAAATTGAACAATTAAACTAAAGGTTAAGAACAAGACAAAACGTCTTTTTGAGGCAATTTAAACTACACAGAGTGCCGATATGAAGTGATTTTGATGTCTTAAATTATCATTATTGTTCACAACAGCTGATGAATCGGTATTCCTGGTAAGCTGGTAGATTGGTACAAGTGTTCAAGGCTGACCCAGGACAGCGGGGCTGTTGTGTTCCGAGATGGACTAGCTGGCTTTGCCTCGCGTTCTTGACGAGCAGAAAGACTCAGCACTCCAGTCCTTCTACATTTTAATTCACTTATGGATGGCGGCAGCGGTGGATGGCATCGAGAGACTGATACAGCCAATCATGCGAGCAGGGCGATGAGAGACTACTCAAAACAGGATTACAGCTGCTCAAAGCAGGTTGGACACGACAAATTAAAGGTCTCTCGCTACTGCAAGTAGTGGGCATGATTCAAAACAGGATGACATCGCCAACGGGACGGCAGGACTAATCTAATCAAGCGCTTCTGCTGAGTAGGGCACTGGGCAGCTCAGTAAGTAATTTTTTAACTCGTATCTTTGACTCGCAGAGTAAAGGGCACCCTGCAGTTTTATTGTGCTGCAGATCAGGGTGCAGATTGCTACTTTTGATCTACTGATCCGTGTCACGTGACATGTCCATGGGTCTTCACATCGATCACGAACACTGTAAGTGCTCAGGATGGCGAGCCGGCTGTTAAGGGGTGCTCACACTCAGGTTCCCCTTCACCTAAGTCAGCGCTGTGCCAAATATCCAAGTAGCGAAGGTGACTGCTTCGACGAATTTATTATCGGAAGTATATTATTATTAAACTAAGTAATCTTTGAACATGAAAAACAATAATCCTCTAGTACAGTTTGCGAGTCCACAAATTGTAATTTCCGTTCCAAAAAAAGAAAAAATTCGCCTTTAAAGAAAAGAAAAACGAAACTAAAATCAACCTTCGTGTCTCCTGCAAGCAACTTTGATCTATGCACTCTGAGATAACGCAGCTTCTATATAAGTCGGAGAAGAAAACTCGAAAAGTTTCTTCAAGCAAGTTAGCGAGAAAATCGCGCAGAGAACAACTAACACCAAAGCAAACATGAAGACTGTGGTGCTTCTGCTAGCCGTGCTGGCCTCTGCCAGCGCCATGGAAAGCCTCTTCTGGCAGGGAGAGTACGCGGACGACAAGGGCGAGCTGGGCCAGGGCTGCTGCCTGCCGACCCAGTGGGAGGGTCGCGTGGGCGCCTTCCACATCAGCAAGCGCTTCCTGAAGCCCAAAGTGCGAGCTGTGAGTTGCAGCCTGCGGTCTCGAGTGGCTCGCTTTGTGCATTCTAAGTTGTACGCTCGTAGGCTGGTCAAAGCGACCGGACTGCAGACTGCTTGATGCCCAAGATTTGGTGCTCAAGCAGATAAGGTATGCCGATTCAAACGCAATCCTCAAATTCTGTTCATTCTTGCTTTACCCGCAGTCTGACAGCAAAGTTGGTCTGGACTTCTCTGGCAAGAAGGTCGGCGTCAGATCTATGCTCTACTGCAAGAAGACCAAGAGGGTCTACGAGACTCGAACTGTGGCCGACTTCAACGCCAAGAAGGCCTACTTCATCTTCAAGGACAAGTGCAAGACGTTCAGATTGAAGAGGCCGATGAGCCGACCCTGCATTCCAGGTCAGTGTAGTGGTAAATTTCAGCTCGGAATCATGAATTGTGGAACTCATGAACTCGCTCATCCCTCGCCAATTCTCGTAGACTTCTTCAAGCGTTTCGACCCCTACTCGTACGGCGCCGGCTCCAACAGCCTGGCAGTGACTGCCTACGGCTACCGCAACGCCAGTCGCGCTCTGACCACAGAGGTGTTCTCCGTGGTCACCAGCGGCTCCTGTGTGCCTGTGAAGGGCGCCTACCGGGTGAAGAGGCGCTTCCGCAGCCTGATGGGCAACTACCAGTACTACAATGTGACTCTGGGCAACAAGGACAGGGACCTGTACACCGTGCCTGACTTCTGCTACGCCAACTCGACTATCGCCACTGAGGACTCGGCCATGTCTCGTCGGCTGTGGCGCAAGTTCAAGGTGGATTTAATAGCACTGAAGCAATTTATTATTTTTGTCCATTTTGGTTTTTTGGTTTTTTATTAGGACCGAAAATAAAGTGATAGCATGAAGAGCAAAGGCACAAAGATCCTGCGCTTTTTCTCGTAGATGAAAGGTAACAAACGAAATGGGAATTGCGATTCCAGAAATACATCAGCTCCACCGACAGTAAGGAGTTCAACGCAGACAGCGAGCTGATGACTCAGGTTGAAGGCGATCTATTGACCCAGACGATGGATCTTATCGACGGTAGCATGGAGCTGGCCATGGGCGGTGAAAAAGGTCACGAGCACTGGCGCAGCGGTCGACGTGAAGGTCGTCGCAGGGGACGTCACGGCAGGCGGCGCCACGGTTCGGAGGAGGACGAAGCAGGCCTAATGGAGTCGAGCTTATGAACTGCGCCCCTATCTGACTGTTAGTGATTGTAATGCTAACATGCAAGCAATCGGTTAAATACGAGCTATGCAGGCGCTTCTAAATTTAGAAATAGTTTAACTCTGTAAAATACAACTATTTGACATCAAATAATCAGAAGATCTAGCTGTACGAGTGTCGTTCTCTTTCCTGAGGCAGATTGAGAACAACCAGTCAATCTTTATTTGTAATGACTTACAGTATAAGTATTCGCTAAGAACCTTTAAACGTACTTGTACACTCGTGGTAGAACAAATCCCAGCAAAAAACACAATAGAGATGGCCCATCAAGTTCTAAGTACAGAATCTGCTTTATTTTTTAAGCAGCTTTAAGGTTGATTGATCAGCAATTTAGCGATAAATGTTGTCTAACGAGCCACGTTCATGCGGCAGTCGTTAGCTGCATGTCGCTGAAAGACCTCAACCTCAGGCGAACAGATTCAGCAGGATCGACAATGCCTTCTGTATGCAATTCGGCGACGAATGTCTCGCAGTTGCCGGGCCACTCCAGAAAATCCGCGAACTGTCGACTGGCAAGAAACTCCGCCTCGTGGCGACGATCTGGCGAGCAGGCGAACTCATCCACGGGGTCGCCACCGCAGCCGGGCTCGCTGGGCAGGCAGGGCTCGCCGGGATGGACCATCCACTCGCACCAGAGCTCGGTTGGCTTTTGATGGCGCTGCTGCAAAGCCAGGAGTTCACAGATTGTGACTGAGTTATCAATATCGGCGATAGAACACTGTCGGAACTATTTCCAATAGAGTCAGTTGCCAGCAACGCACCCAGTCGAGCAATGCCGGCGCCAGCTGTCTGGCAAGCTGTGCGGCCACCCTGTCCAACCGCATCTCGGCTCCCATGCTGGACAGGCCGAGAAAGACGCCAGGCCATGCAAGCTCAGCCAGCCGGAAATCCTGCTCGGCCACCGACAGCGCTTCCGTAGACACCGCTGTCAGAAATCGCCGCCTGTCGAACTCGGCACCGTTGAGTTCTTCGTCGAAATCGACTGACCAGGGCAGGCGGCGCTCGGCGGGCACTCGAACGCGCCTGACACCGGCCGCGACGGTCGCTTCGGCGAAAGCGGACGCGGCAAGGCCGGGCAGCGAGTGTGCGTGCTGGTGCCCATCAACGTGGCTGGCTGGCCGGCCGTTGAAGATCTCGACGAAGCGGGCAAACTGGGCGCCAGCCTCGGCCACAATGTCGGAGCGAATCACCCTGCCGGCTAAGACGGCGTCGCGAAATCCCATCTTTCCGAGAAATCGGCCACTGTCCGGATCCACCAGGCTGGGCACCTGATTTGGTGGGCAGAGCGGCCGGCCCTCGGTCAAATTTAGGTGAAGCCCTGGCGGAGGTCGATTCGCAAAGTGGCGCCGAATGTCTTCGGAGCTGCAGGCCGAACCGGTGACCATGAAGGATGCGTCTGTCACGTGACCATCGGCCAGAAGCCGCAGAATAACCCCGGTCGCGCCTGGCCGAGTAGCCCAGGTCGTCAGCATTGATAATTAGGTTCACCTGGAGAGGCTGCGGGAAGAAGTCAAATTAAAAACTTTAAATTACTGGATTGATTACTTGATTGGCCAGAACCCACCTTAGTGGCTAATACGTATCTACGAGTAATACGTAAGGTAATGTTAAAATAATTGACAATTTTAGTAACTCGTTTCCTTGGTAACTGATTACCAAGCGTTTGACCTTTAAATTTTCCTGACATGAATGTTAAAATGTTAAAATTAGCAAAAAAGTGGCATATAAATACGATAAACGGTAATATACCCCTCGTATTAGATTCAGAATTCCTAATTTCAATAAAGAAAACCGATTCGCAGTCACAATATTACATAAACAACTGAACTGTGCTACACAACATATGCAAGATTGATCAAAGATAAATAAATGTACAGTTAAAAAGCTCTTAAATGTTTTTTAACTGCCTGACAACTTGATTATACCAAAAAGTCTGAGATCCAAGTGCAGCCGCCTCCTCTTATTGGGCAGTTTTATTAAAGCTAAAGCCCTGACGGTGGCGCGAAGTGTATCTCGATAAACTGACAGATAAGCTCTGGCTCAGCATGGCAATGGAACCAGTTCAAACTAGTTGGCGCTAGCAGCGTCTCAAACAGCTTATCGTCTGGTTAGTTTGCTTCAAATTAGTGAAGAGCAGCAGGCAGTGAAAGGGTAATTATCTCAGTAAATTGGCTAGCGCTTAAAATTGCTTCCAGACGCCACCTGCCGGCAATTTTATTTCGCCCACTACCGCAGCTTTTGCCGCGCATTTGCGTCAGAAAGCGATTAAAACAGAGCCTCGCTTTGGGTCAGCGATTCTCTCAGGCATCGATGCTGGCACAAAGGTCTAATCCTACGTAACAATTTTACTCAGAAGAGTTGCTCGACTCTGCAAGGAGTTTTAGAAAAGATTTTTCACATATCTGAGACAGGTGCGAGCCATCACAGGAAAATTTGAGACACAAGCGTGCAGATCATGACGACTATGACACAAAGCGGGCAGATCATCCTGACGACTATGACACAAAGCGGGCAGATCATCATGACGACTATGACACAAAGCGGGCAGATCATACTGACGACTGTGACACAAAGCGGGCAGATCATACTGACGACCGTGACACAAAGTGGGCAGATCATACTGACGACTGTGACACAAAGCGGGCAGATCATACTGACGACCGTGACACAAAGTGGGCAGATCATCCTGACGACTGTGACACAAAGTGGGCAGATCATCCTGACGACTGTGACACAAAGCGGGCAGATCATCCTGACGACTGTGACACAAAGCGGGCAGATCATCCTGACGACTGTGACACAAAGCGCTAGGAAACTTTCGACGGCAGTAAGTCGAATCGATGTCGCAACGACTCTGGGGCAACGAGAAGGTCCTGAGCAACGTCAGAGGCCAGGCCTATAAAAATTGTATAATGCAGGTCCACTTCATCTGACCCTGGAGTCACGCCAAGTTTCTCATAGCAGGCCAGGTGAAATCACGCGCTGCCGGTTCTCTACCGACCCTCCACTCCGCCTCCTGTCGCCAGCCCGAGCTCCTGTGCTTCATCCCCGGCAAGCAGAATTGATTGCTCCAGCCAGCCACTGAGAAGCTCATGGCTGTCGCACTTGGCCCGGCCAAGGTCGCAGCGACTTCCTCATCAGTCAGAGCTGGGCAGTCCAGTCGTATAAATATTTGCCCTGCGCCAGTCTGGGCTAGTTCCTGCCAACAGAATTGGGTGAAATCATGCGTGACAATCAAGGCCTGAGGCCCTGGATGCAGTGGACTGCTCATGCAGTGCTATTCATTATCCGCTATCATTAATTCATTATGGAAGCCCTGCAGAGGATTCAGGAACTCTGAAAATTATCGGTGGGCCGCGAAGTTTCGAATAGAATATAATAACAACCACACGGAGACGTCAGAAATAGGAACGGAAGCATCAAATCAACAAATAAGCCAGTGCCACTCCCAGGTCATGTGATCAAAAAGTTTCTGTCTTGGCCAACACGGTGGGGCAGTTGCCCCGGGGCACGAGGTGAGCGGCCTTGCCATGTCCCCAGTAGTTTTTTTCTCTCTATTTCGTTTTGCATTTAAAAAACAAAGCAATCCACAGGCTAGAATGCGACAGAATATGGATGGGCGATCGATGCCGATATCAGGTGTCTCCAGCAGGTAGGGCGGGGCTCATCCATCAGGGGCAACTCAACTACGATGTGTCTAGATCAGGGCACACGGGTGAGGTGTCGGATGATGCCGAAATCGTTATGATTGCTACTCGCGATATGAATGGGTGGCAGGGGAGAAGAGCATGACTCCTTTTTAAGCTTATTACATCAACTCAGTCGTGTTAGCCAACACAAAGCCCGCTCAGTGAGTCAGCTTCTCCAACGGACGCTGTTCCGAATACGGGTGGGACGACGAAGATTGCGTAATCCTAATCCCCTGAAACCCTGCATCCCCCGCAGCGGGCTCAGATAGGAAAACATGCAGAGCAGGGTAGTTCTGGTGACTGCTGTGTGCGCATTCGCTGTGTGGCGATAAGCCGAGGAGAAATTTACTATTTATATATATATATATATTACATATAAAGCCAGTGGCGCATCCGAAGTTTGTGCCCAGCTGTTCAGTCTATGGACTGTAGTGTGGGAAGCCGCCAACTGGGTGAACTGAAACAATGAGGAATTTAGTGTTTTGCTCAAGGACACAAATCGCTTCCCTTGGGTTGCAATCCGAACCCCGGACCCGCCCGGACAGAAATCCGCGGCCCCAACCACAGGGCCGCAACACCCTCTCGATACAGGATGAAGCAGCCCGCATGGTTTGCAGAGAAGGGGCGAGAATGCAATATAAAGCAGCAATCTAAAACAGCAGCCTGAACAATCGGGTGGACAGGGAGTGTGGGCACTGCAGCAGGGGGTGCAGAACTTCATTGCTGGCATTCAGCAGGAAAAACTGAACACTTTTCGTGTCGCAGTGTGGCGCAGCAAGTGCGGAGTGGGGAGAAGCAGGCAGGCAGGGAGACGGAGAACAACTGGCGCTGAGGAGCCCAGGGCCTGCCAACCAACCCCGGCGCAGACACATCAGGGGGGAATTGAAGCGAATCGGAGCTGCGGGAAGGCAGGAAATAGCAATGGGGAAGGAAGAAACCCGGGGTGGCGGCCGTGGCGCACGCAGTATTTCAGCCCTGACAGCGGCTGGATATGGCAGACTTGCCAAACCAGACCGGCTGGGTCGGCTGCGCAGTCGCGTCACTTTCAGGCCCTTCAAATATCAAACATTTGAAGCAGCAGCCATGGACTGCGCATCGGACGAAAATCTGAACGCCGCTGCCGCAGTCTCGGTTTCGGTCACCGGGGACACGGAGGAGGTTGAGCTGGAAACGGCGGATGAAGAGGCGGAGATTGAAGAGACTTTCGGAGCTGCGACACAGCAGCAGCAGCAGCAGCAGCAGCAGCAGCAGCAGCAGCAGCAGCAGCAACAACAACAAGAGCAGCCAGCGCATCAGGTTACTATAACTGCAAAGGTAGGTGCAAAGATTTGAACTGGAGTGATCATTTCAACTTCTATGGGGAAATTTTGACGCATGAGAGCTCAGAACTCTGAACGAAGGGTATCTGCGTGGAAAGAGTAGCACACCTCACAAAAAACATGCACTGTCAACCAAAGCAGCAGCCGCAGCAGCAGCCGCAGCAGCAGCAGCGAAGGTTGCCAGCACGAGTAGTGAACGCCCTGCCCGGCTGTCTACGCGCCTCAGCGGCAGCCTGGCGACTGTGGAAGCTGGAGACCCGCGTCCTGGTGGTCAGCTGTGCGGCAGCGGCAGTCAGCGGCCTCCTGGTGGTCGTTGGCGCTTTTACTAATACCTGGGCGCGACTGCGGCTTGTGGCTGAGAACGGACAGAATTTAACGGCTAGTCAGGGACTGTGGAAGCTGTCTTATAGTGGTGAGTGCGGCAGAGTTGGACTACAAATCAGAATGATCTGTGATGCGATGGTGTGGCTGGAGTAGGTGTGATGCGATGGGGTGGCTGGAGAGGTGTGATGCGATGGGGTGGCTGGAGAGGTGTGATGCAATGGTGTGGCTGGAGTGGTGTGATGTGATGGGGTGGCTGGAGTGGTGTGATGCGATGGGGTGGCTGGAGAGGTGTGATGCAATGGTGTGGCTGGAGTGGTGTGATGCGATGGGGTGGCTGGAGAGGTGTGATGCAATGGTGTGGCTGGAGAGGTGTGATGCGATAGGGTGGCTGGAGAGGTGTGATGCGATGGGTGGCTGGAGAGGTGTGATGCGATGGGGTGGCTGGAGAGTGTGATGCGATGGGGTGGCTGGAGAGGTGTGATGCGATGGTGTGGCTGGAGAGGTGTGATGCGATGGTGTGGCTGGAGAGGTGTGATGCAATGGTGTGGCTGGAGAGGTGTGATGCGATGGTGTGGCTGGAGAGGTGTGATGCGATGGTGTGGCTGGAGAGGTGTGATGCGATGGTGTGGCTGGAGAGGTGTGATGCAATGGGGTGGCTGGAGAGGTGTGATGCAATGGTGTGGCTGGAGAGGTGTGATGCGATGGTGTGGCTGGAGAGGTGTGATGCGATGGTGTGGCTGGAGAGGTGTGATGCAATGGGGTGGCTGGAGAGGTGTGATGCAATGGGGTGGCTGGAGAGGTGTGATGCGATGGGGTAGCTGGAGAGGATATTCCTTGCATACCCAGGGGCTTTGACCAGCGGAAGCTAACGTGTTAGGGCATGAGCATCAAACTATTTATACAATTAACTGAATGAGCATCTCAAAGAATTAAGGCTTTCCGCTTCAGCCTTGTTCACATGCAACTATTTAATAATCCCAGTAGAGTAGCAAGAGAGCAGTGAACGCTGCATGGCGTACCGGAGATGCGGCACCGACTTCAGTACCGACAAGCGAAAGATAGATGGCGAAAGGAAGGCGGGCAGCGACCGGATAATCCTGGATGGTCACCGCTTCGCTGGCTTGTGGGCGATGACGCATTGTTAAGTGGCGCATGTGATGCATCGCCGGTGCACCCTGATACGAATACACAGACAGGAAGACTCGAATGTCCCATTAGCAGCGCATCAAAGATTTATTCCTAGAAACCTTGCAAGCGCTATTAATAAGGCGGTTGGCCCTTTAGGAAGATCATAAGAGTACGTAACAATGTACTATCACATCCGTGCTTCAGCTATGCAAGCATATTAATCAGACAATGCCCTTGCACAGATAAAGTACCAAGTAAACATGAAATATGACTTCCATCAACGAAAACGGATAAAGTATAAAATAAATTTTAATCCGGCCTACAATGGAAAGGGAAAAAGGGAAGCTAGATAGTTCAAGGCACTGCCGAATGTTCGAATAAAATTTGTTAAAAGGCACTGCAGATAAAGAGGAGCGGAACGCTGCTGAACTAGCATTTGCAGCCCCTGTGCGCGCCCACTGTTGCAAACTGCCAGCAGTCTGCATTGGCTATAAATCAAAGCGAATGCTTGAGGCGCAGGCCTTTATAACTGCATGGGCGCAGGGAGGGTGCCGTGGGCAGAGAGGAAGAAGTATAGGGATTTTACACTTAACGCATAAAATGATATTTGAGGAAAGCCAAAAAGCCAATTGAACCGCCTGAGTCTTCTTCCTATAAGGGGGAGAAAGGGCGTGAGGAAAAATGCCAATCCCATTCCAAAGGAGCTGCTCGGGATTGGGGCCAGAAATAGTGGCCTCATTTGCATGCGGGGCGCGGAGATCCGTCAGCAGGGGCTTTCAACTCACAGCCTGAGCAGACTCAGGGGTCCCGGGGGAGGGCGCATAGGGTGCCTAGATCCCAAACCATACTTTTCCCCGCCAGACATGGGTCTGACCTGAGATTGGTACAGGACTGCTCACAGACTGCTTACTGCTCACGAAAAATCTCAGGAATTTATAATTATTTTAGTTTTCAAAGCTGAACACGAGTTGTGACCGATTACACATGTACAGCAGCACCGTAGAAGATTAGCAGCTTCAAAGTGCACCCAAGACACTTGAAAATGATATTTTTTCTTACGTTTACTTTCAGTGGGTCCCAAATCTTACGACTACGTGCTAATTCACCTGTTTGAAGACAAATACGAAAGGAAACTGGACCACACTATCACAGGTGAGCTGGGTGCAGAGCATTATATGTATTTTGTATCTCTTTTGTTACCACTCGAACATTGTGTGGGGCGCCAGTTTCAGTTAAAGATGGCAGAAGCAAGTTCAAACTAATTAGGACTGCCGAGAGAATTTCCGTAAGACACATCGATCGTCACCAGCCCCGTGCTGTCTGGGAGTTGCGTCCCCCATCTGTCACTCGCTGTTAATCTCAAGCTTACTTTCTCTTCACTTTTCTCTCTTTTGAGTACTTCATTGAGTATTGAATTCCAATAGAACTCGATTGCCTTTCAGTGCGTATTAGCATCTTCATTTGTCTGTGCAAATTCGACTAATGGGCATAATTTTGACGATAGGCTATAAGAAAGTTAACTAGAAATAGTAAAATAGGCGTTTGTCTGTAAAATTATAGCACACATCATCTGGGACGAGCGTTGGCAGAGTGCGACAATTTCCTGACTGCGGTACCTGGAAGCAGCAAATGAGCTGCTCCAGTTTCAGTGCGAGCGACCTGCAAGCTTGTTAGAGATGGGGAAGAGAGGCCGGAGCAAAATTCTAGAACGATTCTTGGGAGAATTGGCCTCGCTCGCAAAGTGCAGCTTTAGGCTGGGCTAAGCGATTCTGTCACGCCAGAAATTGGCATCTTAAGCGACCTCTGCAGGCGTGCATTGTTTTCCAACAGGCCGCAGAGCCCTGCTTCGCATGGCAACCAGTGTGAGATGAGGAGAGGAACAAGGCTAGAGCGAGGGAGGTCGCTTTCTTTCTGGGCTGTCGGAGCATAGAATGGCCCTGGAAAAAGAGGCTGTTGTGGATGTTGATAGAGCAGAAAATGGGAATGCAAACAGAAGCGGGGATGGAAAGCATGCAGAATTAGTGAGGAGGGCGGGCTGCCGCGGATAAACACCAAGAGGAGTTGCAAAATCCTGCAGCGATAGTGATGGGAAATGTGGAAATTTAGACAGATGCACTCAGCTAGCATTACAATTTAACGTATATTCGGGTATCTAAGTGAATCTGTTTGCTTTGAAGTTAGTTATCACTTTCATCGCATGCAGGACTGATTGCGGTAGATTGACATCGGTTTTTCCCACAGCCCTGCTGCGCACCACAGTGTCATTTGTCGGCATCAGCCTGCTGATGATGGTCCTGTCGAATGTCTTCGCCGTCTACTCGCTAAAGCATCCGCGCTACACTTTCAAGCGGGCTGCGGCTGCTCTGTACGGAATGACCAGTAAGCCTGGCAAAAACTGACAAGGTTGAGATTTGGGTCTTATGACAATGAATTAGGGTCCATCGGCAGTTTATCAAGGCCCTACGGTAAAGGATCAAGGTCCTGCACGACATAAGGATGAAGGTCCTACAATAATAATTATTTTTGTAGGTAACCTACAATAGTAGTACATTAAGATCCTACTTAATGGATCGAGGTCCTACGGTAATGAAACGAGGTCCTAAGGTAATGGATCGAGGTTTTACGGTAATGGATCGAGATCCTACAGTAATGGATCGAGATCCTACAGTAATGGATCGAGATCCTACAGTAATGGATCGAGGTCCTACGGTAATGAAACAGGTCCTACGGTAATGAAACGAGGTCCTACGGTAATGATCGAGGTCCTACGGTAATGAAACGAGGTCCTACGGTAATGATCGAGGTCCTACGGTAATTGATCGAGGTCCTACGAGCAGTGTATCAATGTCCTACGAGCAGTGTATCATTGTCCTACGAGCAGTGTATCATTGTCCTACGAGCAGTGTATCAATGTCCTACGAGCAGTGTATCATTGTCCTAAGTCAGTAGATTAGGATCAGATGTTAGGAAAAGGGTCCTCTCCGATACTATCGTTGGTGGTCTGCCAAGAGAGTGGACAGTTTCTAGTTTTCGATCGATTTTTCTTAATAACAAGTCTTCCTAAACGCAAAAATACCCAGCCCTTAACAAAACATTGTCTTGACACAGTTAACCCAACTGAAAACTTTGCGTGCAACAGCGTACTGCATTTTTCAATAGCCGAGCGCTAAGGCACAAGACAGTGTTTTCTAGCTGCCTTTAAGGCCATTCATTCATCGACACGCCAGGCTCGCCATCCAGGGATCTGGGATCTGGAGAGGGATAGGAATCCCACAGCGTCACTCGGGAAACCCGCAGTGGAATAGGGGAACGACAGGGGAAGAGGGCGACACGGAGGGGAGGGCACGGGGACTGCCAGAAGGAGATGAGCGGCTTTGCAGCAGCTGCTGCCGCGGCGGTGCCGTCAGTTGTCCGACCGATGGCCAGTTGGACGACGGTATCCAATTCCGGGTCGCAGATTCAGCTAAGCTGCGGGGCGTCAGTATACAGGATATAGCTGGACTGTATCCGGATAGCATTGTTTACAAAAGCAATACACAGCCTGGCCTGGTAGCAGCAGGTCATTCTGATGCCCTTGCAATCCATGCATAGACAGTGTCTGACCCCGATTTTAAACCAAGTCTGAACAAGTAGTCTAGACTGCTAGTTCTCCAGCCTTTGTGTTTAAATGCGACGGCTTAAAACGCCCCAATTTCACATCAGAAAACCAGGCACAGAAAATTTACAGGTTAACAAGTTAAAAAATAGTATTTTTACAAGCCCCGCATGCTGTGTGGCACCACCCGGAGAGTGTTTTAGGAGCCAATGTGAGATTTAGTTGTGAAATATGCTGCATTTCCGCATTTTGCAGCGCCGTGAAAACTATAGTTTGTGATTTATTGTATAAACAATGTCAATCTAAACAGAACAGCCTAATCGTCGATTTTACTCGTAGCCCAGCAAAAGTTCATTTTGCGCCTCACTAGATAGAACCTCGCCTGAATTATCACGAGGAGCAAATTGCTTACTTGCACTTAGTCCATATCGTTTCAGCTCATTCTGTTCTATGATTAGAAAATTTATTGGATTTCATAGCAACATCGGTGTTTTCTATAGAATTCTTGTATTTACATCATATATCGACTTAGGGAAAATTCTGGCACTCGCGTTGAAAATCAGGGAAGAATTTTTACGATCGTGTAGCCCTTGTAATTGCACCTGTCCGTCTTGCAACACGTGTTTCCAGCTGGAAAAAGACCGTCTAATCAACACATTGTCCTTCATCTAAAATTTTACTAGCAGAAGCTTGCCGAAGCCACCCATGACCTTCATTTAGCACTATTCTAACACATGCCCGTCTAATCAACCTTCAGCGTACGTCAATACCTGAGTTTTAGCGATCTGTCCAATCGACCCTTTACCCTCATTTAACACGCCATTAAGGGGTTATTCTAATCGATCTTAAACCTCCTTTAACATCCTATTCTCAGTGGCCTGCCTAATCGTCTGCGTAGACGTGTACACCCGGATGCTCCGGATGGAGAAATCCGAACAGAAGCTGATTCGCTTCCCACGCCAAGGCGCATTTTCCAGTGGACTGGACGACAAAACAGTCGGCGGTACGGAAGACCCGCAACGGATGAGCGTACTCGTGGAAGTGAAGTCGTGGTCCTACAACTACAGCCTGGTTGTTGTGGTCCTATCTGCGGTGGCCAATGGTTTGGCCGGCTTGCTGTTCTTTATATACAGCAAGAAACTCAAGGGAGCCAGGGCGCCCAATCAGAAAGTGGCTGAGGCCAACGAGGAGCTTCTGATTGGTCGGGTGTAACCCTCCAGGCATCTACACAAATCCCAAGCGTGCCTGACCCTATTATTTTAATGCAACAAGCTAGCTGCTTGAGACTGCAAGGAAGAAAACGAAAAAACAACTCAAGCAGCATGCCAAAACCTTGTGGAACGTGGAATGCACTCGCAATGAATGGCTCCGGTTTTTTACCAAAAAGGTACATCGAGGAGATAGCAAACGTCTATACTTTCAGCAAAAATTTCATTCAAGTTGATATGAGAAATCTATGAAATCCCACTAGAATTTTTCTATATTTTTAAAAGGTCTTAAAAATATAAACAAACATGCATCTCCTGTACCGCACGGCACAATAATTGATGAACTATTGTACAGACTGAACCATTTGCGATCTCCCGAATGTTGGCTCGTATTTTGGGTCAAAGATAGCCATCAACTTATGCATAGTAAAGTATGATCATGTTGTCTTCAGTGCCAGCCCCAGACACTAACTGAATGAAATGATGATAGAGTCACGTCTTTGTGGAATGTATTCAGGATGCCTCGTACCATTGTGATTTTGTCCATCACCACTTTATTTCAATTTATAGATGTTGAGAAAATGCCAATTTATTCACCAACCGGTCCAACAATAACCACTCGTGCCCTCGCTGAACCCTTAGGCGATCGTCAAGTTGTACTTTACTCCACCACGCATCAACGTGTCTCATTTGAATTTGTTGTATTTGTACATAGAGAATGAATTCGATTATCTAAACATTTACACTCCAGACCTGTCAATGGCCCTATAATCTGAGGCTCAAGCAATTTAGCTAAATTTGACGCAACTATTAAAATTAATAATTTTTATTAATCTTTATTGTTTAAACGGATGCTAATATATTTATTCTTTTTAATATCCTACCACTTACCCTATCCACAATTAAAAATGCGTTACTTCATCCGCTAAACAAGTTAATATGCGCAGCCATTGCCGAATTCGAAGTCGCACAGTTGTAACAAAAATCATGTGCAACAAGGCATCACTTGAGGTTCTGTGAAATTTAACCGAGCCAACCCTTTGGCCGATGTTTTTTGCATCGAAAATATAAATGCCCCACGACTTGATTTTTTCTAGCTATTACGGCTTGAAACCCAGAGGCTAAGCTTAACGTATACAAGTACGAGCTATAAAAGGATAATCTATTACGAGTTACTATAGATAGAATATAGCCAGAGGGCTGGCTACGTGCAATATGAGGGTTTGTTGAATGGCTTTGTAGACACAAATGCCTCAACTTCAAGACCAGTCTTGGCGTACACAATTAACACAAGTAGCACATAATCCAACGTCTTAGCAGACAAGAACATCAAATTGGCAAATTGGCGATCTCATCTACAATGCTCTTTCACTCACAATTCAAGTAGCCCAATTAAGCAGAGGAGCAAATGGTGCTGTTAGACTTGTAAGGTGGGATCGTGACGACCGAACAGTAAAGTTGCCCAGTGACCTATGAGTATGTTTAGTGTTTTGAGTCTTAAAACATTCATTAAAGGTCGTTAAAGTGCATCAGATCGATGGCGTACATTTGCGATGCTTTCAAGCTCAAAGGTAACGAGAAAAGTAAACTTATGATTGGATATTGCTGCTTGAAGCAGATTCAATATTTATCCCACGGCGATCATGCAGACCGATAACAGAATTAGCCGAGTTTGTTCGGTGCACATGATTTGGCCTCAAACAGATAGAATTATCCCCACCAGAGTCAACCCGGAACTATAGCCGGTTGGAACTAATTGGAAGCCCACCCGCTGGTCGGGAGAGTGAGTGCGCTCCGATCGAGAGTCCACGCAATGCAGGATTGGCCTGCCACGGGCCCGTGTGAGTTTTCTGGGCGTGGCGAACGCATAGCCAGAGGATAAATATGGCAGCTAGGGATACAGCAAAGCGCTGAAATCGCATGCGAAATCTGAGAAGCCAAATTTAAAGAGGCCGAAGAGGACCGACAGAAGTGTGTGTACTAGTCAGGGCTGCGACAGCCGGATGTCAGACGGGGAAAAGTTTTGCAACTTGAATGTTTTTAGCAACGTCTGCATGGGATGTGAGCCAGGAAGAAAAAATGGATTGGACGTGAGGAAATCGCATTCGTGACGACAAGAAATTTTAGCTTGAACATTGCTTCCCCGGGGTAGGCGGGCACAATTACAAGTATATAGCAATCAGTGTTGGACTTATTTCCAAAACAGTTTCGAGGGACAGGACTGAGCTTCTTGGTGGCCGACCTGCGCATTTGAGCTCTATTTTCTCACAGGTTCTCCGGTGCACAGGGATAGACTCCAATAGTGAAAGTTAAACGACTAGAAAATTGTTCATCTGTACAGTCGTCAGTTGCTGTTGTGAAGTCTTGATTCTATAAACAAATACTTCAGTTTTTCTATTCCAACTACTCACAGTAACCACCGAAAGCTAGAAAAAAACTTATAGAAACTTTTACAAAGTGGAAGAAACAAAAATGCAAGTGAATGTGGACAAAGGCAAATTATTGCGAGCTGAAATATTAGGCAAACCATACCGGAGGCATGACAAGCCAGTTCGCGCATGCAATTTATTTTGGACTGTTAATGCAAGTCTGCATACGTTAATAAAGACTGCAATTAGTATGAGCGTAAAACTATGTAATGAATGTCACGAAAATCTAGAAACGTGGTATCCGGAATTGGGTTTAGCGGGGTCCACATGACACACAAACACCGTTTAATGCGCATTAAAGCTAAAAGAAGAGGGCAAAACAGAAAGGTAAGTAGAATGCGAGCCCAGAAATGGGTTACAGCTTTGCGCCCTGATTGCTTAATTGCTGTCTAAATGTATAGGGCAAATCGATTAACTGGAAATAAAATAGCACTAACAAAATTTTGGGTTTGTTACATACGGCAACCTAGTAAACGGGTTAGCTCACAATTCAGGCGACTTTGAGCACGGATCATGCTCGATGTGGAACTCAAGGGATTGGATCATGCTCGATGTGGAACTCAAGGGATTGGATCATGCTCGATGTGGAACTCAAGGGATTGGATCTTGCTCGATGTGGAACTCAAGGGATTGGATCATGCTCGATGTGGAACTCAAGGGATTGGATCATGCTCGATGTGGAACTCAAGGGATTGGATCATGCTCGATGTGGAACTCAAGTGATTGGATCATGCTCGATGTGGAACTCAAGGGATTGGATCATGCTCGATGTGGAACTCAAGGGATTGGATCATGCTCGATGTGGAACTCAAGTGATTGGATCATGCTCGATGTGGAACTCAAGGGATTGGATCTTGCTCGATGTGGAACTCAAGGGATTGGATCATGCTCGATGTGGAACTCAAGGGATTGGATCATGCTCGATGTGGAACTCAAGGGATTGGATCATGCTCGATGTGGAACTCAAGGGATTGGATCATGCTCGATGTGGAACTCAAGGGATTGGATCATGCTCGATGTGGAACTCAAGGGATTGGATCATGCTCGATGTGGAACTCAAGGGATTGGATCATGCTCGATGTGGAACTCAAGGGATTGGATCATGCTCGATGTGGAACTCAAGGGATTGGATCATGCTCGATGTGGAACTCAAGGGATTGGATCATGCTCGATGTGGAACTCAAGGGATTGGATCATGCTCGATGTGGAACTCAAGGGATTGGATCATGCTCGATGTGAAACTCAAGGGATTGGATCATGCTCGATATGGAACTCAAGTGATTGGATCATGCTCGATGTGGAACTCAAGGGATTGGATCATGCTCGATGTGGAACTCAAGGGATTGGATCATTGCTCGATGTGGAACTCAAGGGATTGGATCATGCTCGATGTGGAACTCAAGGGATTGGATCTTGCTCGATGTGGAACTCAAGGGATTGGATCTTGCTCGATGTGGAACTCAAGGGATTGGATCATGCTCGATGTGGAACTCAAGGGAATTGGATCTTGCTCGATGTGGAACTCAAGGGATTGGATCATGCTCGATGTGGAACTCAAGTGATTGGATCATGCTCGATGTGGAACTCAAGGGATTGGATCATGCTCGATGTGGAACTCAAGGGATTGGATCATGCTCGATGTGGAACTCAAGTGATTGGATCTTGCTCGATGTGGAACTCAAGGGATTGGATCATGCTCGATGTGGAACTCAAGTGATTGGATCATGCTCGATGTGGAACTCAAGGGATTGGATCATGCTCAATGTGGAACTCAAGTGATTGGATCATGCTCGATGTGGAACTCAAGGGATTGGATCATGCTCAATGTGGAACTCAAGGGATTGGATCATGCTCGATGTGGAACTCAAGGGATTGGATCATGCTCAATGTGGAACTCAAGGGATTGGATCATGCTCGATGTGGAACTCAAGGGATTGGATCATGCTCGATGTGAAACTCAAGGGATTGGATCATGCTCGATATGGAACTCAAGTGATTGGATCATGCTCGATGTGGAACTCAAGTGATTGGATCATGCTCGATGTGGAACTCAAGGGATTGGATCTTGCTCGATGTGGAACTCAAGGGATTGGATCATGCTCGATGTGGAACTCAAGAGATTGGATCATGCTCGATGTGGAACTCAAGGGATTGGATCATGCTCGATGTGGAACTCAAGGGAATGGATCTTGCTCGATGTGGAACTCAAGGGATTGGATCATGCTCGATGTGGAACTCAAGGGATTGGATCATGCTCGATGTGGAACTCAAGGGATTGGATCATGCTCGATGTGGAACTCAAGGGATTGGATCATGCTCGATGTGGAACTCAAGTGATTGGATCATGCTCGATGTGGAACTCAAGGGAATGGAATGAAGTTGAGCCAATACCTTTCACCAATTCTCACGAAGTCGCGTGAATCAGGCATTATACGACCAGACTGAAATCTGACACCAAATTTAAACAAAAATGAATAAATAAATGGAATTAACAAGTAGGATAAATTCGGACACAAAAACACAATAAGCGGGCTCGGGCAGAATGTGCGTGGACAAGTCGGATAGCGATGCAGCTTTTGGGACCTCGGGTCGGCGGGAATGTCATTGCTAATCAATTAAGAGCGCAACAGAAGTGAATATTTTTTGCCCGGACTAGTTAGCAAGCAAGTGATTTGGAATAGAACTCTGCTAAGCAACAATGGCAAACTAAAAATGTAAAAAGCACCCACCCAATATTCGGTTGAATCAAGCCTGGAAACAAAAAGTTACTGAGCCTAATTGGCAGAAATAGTTTAGTTCGGTAAGTCAATATTACAGACTGATTCTGCAACCAGACCAGCTTGTTTTCTTGTTAAAGACATTAAAGTAAATTCAATGTGGCTATCCTGGCATTCTATTTAAATAAATTGGAATATATATAGAGAACGGTCAAGGAGCATTAAAAAGTCCACAATCTAAAAATGTAAAGCCAAGTGTTTAAAGCTAACAGAGAGACGTCAATAGATAAATAAATAACTTTGCAATAAAAACACTGCTGTCAAAACGAGCTAAAGAACTGTGTTTACTCTAAAAGTCTCAGGATAACTATGAGAATTTGATTTCTGCTGCTTTGAGAAAGAGTCCTAATTTTATTATATATATATATTGTTTTAAGTAAAGGACAGCTTGCCAGACCCGGAAATTCACCGCGCCTTCTTAGCCTGGACTGGCGGCTGCAGCTGCACTTTCTTTGCCATCTCCTTCTCTCGGCGCTGCTGCTTCAGCTTGCGCTTGTTCTCGGCAGCCTCGCGCTTGTCCTTGTGGTGCTTGTAGAAGCGATAGGCAAAGAAAAGCATCAGGGCGATGACAATGACAGCTGGCAGGATAAAAATGCTGTTGTCAATGCCCTCCTTGATTGGACTCTTGGGATTGTTCAGATCGACCATTGAGGTGCAGTTGAGGCCTAGCTAGTTGCACTGCAAACACGTAAGAGTCAAAACTATATTTGACAAAAAAATAATACTATTTTGCAGGAGGGCTGCGGGCAATGGCACATCATTTGGTGACACTAGACCCTCAGCCAGCGAGGAGGCAATTCGGCCCATTTCGCTGACTCCTGAGCACTCAGGCACACATATACTTAATACAGGCAAACCCTCACACAGATGTGTACATCTGCCCTGACTTTCTCATCGTCAGGCAGTGTATACTTCACTGTGCGTTGGAGGTTGGCCCTCAAGGGCATAAATTGCACGACAAGCTCCCAAGCCTTCTCTCCGCAGCTGCGCCCCAAATAAATGGTCGTCATAGGGACCATAGGGATCGAACTTAGGTACTGCGGTGCGAGAGGCAAACTCATTAAGCGCTCTGCCACAGACCCTCTATATTATTTGACAATACTGCCTAGATGGTATCACACACACACACACACACACACACACACACACACACCATTCATGAACAAACACAATTTTGCACACAAAATGTAGTATTTTGTAATGCATGTAATTGTAAGCCATGCAACTGTAATCTATGGGAATGATATATATTTAGGTATATATATTTGTGTTCTTTTAAGAAAAAAACAAACATCCAATGGTCTAAGCTTCTAAAATCAACTTTAAGTTCAAGTTCATGTTGTAATCATAGGAAATCAAATATAGCATACTGCCAAAAGGCTTGGCAGGATTATAACTTGCATCACATGAATCTTTCCAGAGATACAGATATGATTTTGATATAATACCAGATAACCATAGACAACTCAGTTGTTAGGCCTTGTAGTGGTCTGCCTCGCGCACTCACACTCTCCACCCACGCGCCCCTTACATTTGCATATTTGATACACGGGCATCAAAGACAAGAAGCAGGCTGCGGCAGTTGCTTCTCTACACAGCTGGCGAGGACCTGCAGACTGTCGCCACCGGCCTGACTGAGGCAGATGGCAAAGACGCGGACACCCCTCGTCAAGGCCTTGGACGAGCGAGCACTTCACCAGCAAGCTGAACCTGCCCTTCACGCAGTATCAGTTCAGGCTCTGCACACAGCGGTCCGGAGAACCCCTGGACGAGTGGCTCCGGCGATTATGAGAGGCAGCAGACTGCTGTGGCTTTAAAGGCCTTCGCGATTCCCCTGATTTGCGACCAGGCTCATCGCTGGCTGCGGCTCAGAGCAGCTCCGTCGAAAGCTACTGGCTATGGACAATGTAGGCCTGAAGCAGGCGCTTCGCGTGGCCAAAGCCATTGAGGCGGAGGAAGCCCAGGCGACCCTTATGGAGGCCAATGGAGCAGCAGTACAGCATCCTCTGCCGCCATGAGACACGTCTGTCGGCTTCATCAGGACATTGCCCAGCCGGGCAGACGCAGGGGCAGTCCAAGCCAGACGGGAGGCCCCTCAAGTGCATCCGATGCGGAGCCGCTGGTCACCGCGCATGGAACCCACCCCAGCTGCAGACCACCTACACAAAGGTGTTCGAGTTCCGCTCGTCCGAGGCCCTCAGCACCCTGGGGGCCTGCATCCTACAGGTCTCAGTCAACCAGTCCAGCAAGATGGTCCGCTTCATTGTTGTGCCAGGCAAAGGCACCAACATCCTCAGACGGGAGGCTTTCATATCGCTCCGCCTCTTGAGCCTGGGCCCGCAAGTCCAAGCTATTGCGACCAGTGAGGCAGAGAACCCGGCGATCCTGGCGATAGCCAAGGGCTTCCCCGAGGTCTTTAAGGGCCTGGGCAAGGTTAAGGACGTCTCGGTGCAAATCAACATTAAGCCAGATGCCAGGCAAGTCTGCCACCCACCGTCAAGGGTCCCAGTGCACCTCCAGGAAGCGCTAGATCCCGAGCTGGACGAGCAGGAGCAGCTAGGTATCATTCAGCCTGTTGAGGGCCCGACACCTTGGGTCAGCTGCATTGTCGTTGTGCCGAAGGTGGACGGCAAAAGCATTTGCATCACCCAGGACCTGCGAGACGTGAACAAGGCAGCCCTGAGAGAGCGACACCAAATCCCAACATTTGAGGAGGCAATCAGCGACATGGTGGGATCAACGATCTTCACCAAGCTCGACATCTTCAAGGCGTTTCACCAGATCGAGATCAGCGAAGAGAGCCGCAAGTGTTCACAACTTCCCGGGAATGTGGCAGCTCACACGCCTGAGCATGGGATTCGCATTGGCATCGTAGATCCTTCAGCGCGTGATGCAGACGGTGCTGGCGGGCCTGGCGAGCGTCAAATGGATCCACGATGACATCATCATCCACAGCCAGGACCTGGAGGTTCACAGACGGCATGTCGCTGCCTGCCTGACCAGACTTCGAGACCACTGTATCACCTTAAACGGCAGCAAGTGCTGCTGGGGCATCACCAGAGCCAAGTTCATGGCCATGACGCTGTCCAAGTTTGGAATCCAGCCGTCGAGCGAGAAGATCGCCGAGCTGCAGGCCTTTACGGAACCCCAGTTGGTCAAGGAAGTGCGGTCATTCCTAGGCCCGGCCAACCACCTAGAGAAGTTCATGCTGCAGCTCGCCAACAAAGCTGAGCCAGCTCCTGGCGGCTCACACGCAATGGCTAGGAGTTTGTCTGGGACAGCGTGAAGTGCAACGTACTTCACAAGCAAGGAGTTCCAGGAATTTGTCGACGGCCTCGGTGTCAAGCATCGCAGGGTCACGCCGCTCTACCTGGCAGCGAACGGCGAGGTAGAGCACTTCAACCACAGTCTCGGCAAGGCCGCCAATGCTGCCGCAGCCGAGGGCAAAGACTGGCGAAGGGCCATCCACGAGTGGCTGCTTGGCTACCGGAACTCGGTACACCACAACACGGACCATTCGCCCAACGACCTGATGTTCAACAGAGCCGTCGGCGATGTTCTGCCCTCCGGCCCCACAAAGCAGCGTGTCAGCGCGGGAGGCAGCTACAGCGACACGACCAGCTCTACAAGCAGGCGATGCGGCACGCTGCGGACAAGCGCCAGGCAGCGGTCCCACATGGCATCAAA
The DNA here is from genome assembly GCA_950097015.1 of Macrostomum hystrix. NCBI lineage: Eukaryota > Metazoa > Platyhelminthes > Macrostomidae > Macrostomum > Macrostomum hystrix. The sequence goes on from CATNEN010000033.1 coordinate 1,306,695, forward strand.
GTGGGCACACGGGTCCTGCTCAGGAACCGCGGCCAGGTCATTTTTTTTCTCATTTCGGGGGGGGAGAGATGTAGTGGTCTGCCTTGCGCACTCACACTCTCCACTCACGCACCCTTACAAATGCTATTTGTGTAACACCTCACCTGCACTCACACTCCGCCCACATGCCCTGACAAATGCTATTGCATAACGCCTCACCCGCACGTGGCGGCGTACAATATATATAGCAGATGCATGGTCCACAGAGGCCTGTGAAGCTTTCTCTTACCACTTAATGACTGCACTACAGGCCTATATACTTTTTCATATATCTAACTCATACATGCGCAACACCTGGCCGAGCCGGCCGAACCGGCCGGGTGAAACGAGGGCCAAGCAAGGTAAGTCGCAAAAACCAATCGACCAAGCGCAAAAAAATCAAAGGGGGGACCAAGGGACAAAAAAGGAAGGCGTGAAGAAAAGAAAAAAGGGGAGAGAAAAAGAGAGCAAATGAGAGCAAACTAAGTCGTAAATAGAGCAATGAAACGAACTAAGTCGCAAATGAGAGCAAAAACTAAGTCGCAAGGCCGGCTAAGATTTGGGAGGTTGCGCATGTATGATCTAACTCCTAAAGTGCAATTAAGCTTAGACACATTGGGCCTACTTAGGCAACATGGCAGCATGAATTAAAAAAATTAATACATGAAACAACAGGATTGCCAGTAGCTATAGCTAACACAACTTACATTATGATTGAAATAAAACATTTTTGAATAATCTACTATGGAGAAACTATTGGACTTTGACAATAATGAATATTGAAGCTATTTAATGTTTACATTATTGCACAAACTTGCACAAGAGTAAGCATAGGACTTTTCTTTGTCAGTTGTATTGTTATGTTTTGAGTATACTGATGTGTCATAGGCCAGTGTACAGAACAGATGTGATATGCCATGAATGTGTGCCAATGTGCACTGGTGTGTGATACAAGGTCAGTGTGCACAAGAATCTTCTGAACAAACTGCCACATTGACTAGCTAGCCTGGCTACGCTAGCTATCAATAAAAAAACATATTGTTTTGCTTGCTGTAATTAGCTAGATATTAATTTGTTTGTGATTAGTTTTGTGGGCATATAGGGGCCTATACATTTTATTTGTGATTGTGAATAATGATTTGCATAGATTTATAAAATAGTCCATGAAAAACAAACATGGCAACTCAAGTGCTAGTAAAGCCTTTTTGCTTTCCTAAAATAAGGAATAGCTAGCTACTAAAATACACTAAGGTTAATATGACTTATGAGCAATTAATACAATAAATACATTGAATAACTTCATATTTCTTTCATATAGCTTTAAATATAATTAGCTTTATCTTTAATATAAAAAATAAAGTCCTAATACTAGGAATACTATATTAGACCCAAGCCAAAAAGTTAAGACTTTGACACAATAGCAAATGCATGCAAGCTACAAAGGCCTTTAGTTATGTCTATACATTTCATCATGTCTTTTTTATTCAGCAACTGAATAGGCCAAGTTCAGCTTCGAATTTTGTTAAATATTTATTGATGTGCTTGTCTTGCGGCCTACATAGATGCACTTGAGTCTTGAGCCCCACAATACATCCGTAACATGAAGTTTCGAAACAAGGCTATGTCTACTTCAAAGCTTTACTTTATAATTTTTAGTTTTCGTTTTAACTTATTAAGCAGACAAGATTTTATGTTTTAGTATATTCGATTTTAAGATTCAAGCACAGAAACACAACAGGACTGTTTTCTCCTTAAATATGTAAAGACGTTCAACACAAAAATCGATTTAGGGGTACACAAGATTGATTTAATTATGAAATTCATGGAATTCAGGCAATGCTTTAAAAAAGTACAGCAACTTTGCTCCGATAAAACAAAATAAATGTGCAGCTTATGCTACTGGACTGAAGCGGCACCATTCTATCTATCCTAGCCAAATGAGTACTTTCACGATACATAAAGAAACCTCGAGTAGGTCGTGGAGAATCTTTTCCGAACGAAATTCCAAAGCTTCTATGCTCGGATTATTTGAATGGCCTAAGTTCTCTACGCCTTCGAATTCAGTGTTGAGGTTGGGGTTGGCGCTGATACACAGATATATAAAGAGCGAGAGGGCAACGTTGGGCTGGAGATTCGATTTGGCAACGCGGCGTGGGACCTATTCGACAAGCAGCTTGATCTGACAGTTTCAAGACGTTGTGCCTGGATTCCATTTGGGAGAGATGACGGTGGAATTTTGATTGGAGTCATAGACTATTTTTTGCGCACAGTTCGTTCAAATCGTATACGCAGTTATCCTAAAGTTGCTTTTTTATGTCTAAATTCTGGTATCCTTACCCGACTTGCCGTGTTTCGGCAGTGTGTAAACGTGACACTAGAAAGTATTTTTTATTATGAATACGCGGACCTGGCCGATATTGAGTTGGTCATGGGCTTCACCTGTTATCACCATGAGATTCGGAGAACCCTTTGCACCAACTTCGCAATTGGTCTGCAGCCATGACTATGGGTGGAATTGGCCCGCAATCGTGGTAGTTCGGCGAGTCGGAGCATTTTGATGCTTTCTCTTCAAAATCCACGGGGGCATTGTTGTGTGTGCAGGGTTCTATTCTATTTGTACTACAAGCTCACACAAAATTGTAATTTGAAGAGATTTGTTGATGGTCTGAAGAGACAGAACTTTGTCGGAGGTGTTTAGGAGGCTGTAGCCTAATTAGGAGGCAGAAACAAAGAGGTTGTAGCCTAGTGGTTAGAGCGTCAGACTCACGACTTGAAGGTCGGGGGTTCGATTCCCGACTCCACTGGAACAATTTGTGTCCTTTAGCAAGTACACTTAACTCTGCAGTGCTTCAGTTCACCCAGCTGTTAAATGGGTACCAGAATCAGCTGGGATAATTGAAGGTGGGCCGTGTGGCGTCCCCCCAGTCCATGGACTGAACAGCTGTACGCAGCGCGCAATAGCTGCGGCTGTGCTGTTGGCTGCACATCTGACCCAATTGGGCCAGGTGTAATCAATTATTATTATTATTATTAATTAGGAGGCTGCGCATTTTGTAGAGCATATCCATTGTTGTAGTATATACTTTGTAAAGCGTAGATATGATTTGATGTTTCATTATACCATACTTTTCTTAAATCCTATGTTTTTAATATGAATGCTTGTGATTGTTTTGGGAAATTAAATATAATAAGTTATAATTGACTTGTCTAGTCTTATCCGCAATTATATCGGTAGTTTGACTGCATGAGAGGTGTTCAGTTGATATATTACTTGATACGCAGGATACTACATGTAATATATCGTGACAAATCTCTGCGCGTTTGGGACTAGGAGGCTAGGAATGGTCTCCTATGTGGATTTGTAGGACTTGCAATCCCAATTCAGCGAGAAAAATATTCAGAGCTAGGGCCTAAATTGTGATTCTTGTAAAAAAGGTCTGTAAATATAAAATTTTCCGCTTTTATATTTTACACAAAAATTCATGGGTGGGGTTTAGATATAATAGTAGGACATGGAAAAAGTGAAGCTTAATATATGTACTTTTGGTGGATCAATCTCGTTGGTTTCGCTAGGTGAAAGGTTCGTTTACCTCAGAAAATATGTTGCATTACTTATCATGACTGTCGTTAGAAAAAGAAATAAGATGAATTTAGCAATTTAAGCTAGATTGTTGCCTCAACGAAATTGTAAAAACGCCCGTTAACAAAGCTTCTTATCTTGTTTTGTGATCTTATGACCAGTGGTTATTAGTTCGGTGTTAATCAAAGTGCGCCAGGTTACGAAACACGATCTCGAAAATGAACAATGTTAAATACTTGAAAAGAGTCCAATCTAGCCACAAGAGGAAACGGGCTGACAGAGCTACTCTAAGAAGCGCATGCATTTATACAGTAAAAGTGCCTATTCGTAATTCTACATGGTCTGTGCTGTTAAAGAATTAAAAAAAGTAGCTCGATCAGAATTCATCCAGCACTCCAAAGGGTGCCAAATAGTGCTTCTGGTTACAAGGTAATGAAGTGCAAAGAGCTAAAAGCCAGGTGCTGTTTTAAACAACCGACAAAACTATACGAACAAGCGAAAAATAATTATTTCAGTTATCCCACATAAATTTAACGCTATCTGCAATGCTGTTGGTAGTTTCTTTATAAAAACTCCTTAAAGTATGTTTTAAAGTCACCATATAGTAAATAATATTTAGAGTTGGGTCGCCAGGTGCAGGAGGCCATCACTGTATTTGGACCTCCAATCAAGAAGGGTATTTTCTATAGGCCCCCCAAAAGTTGTATTAGTAATACGTCCTAATTGTACCATAGACATTCGTGCTTGAGTTCAAAGTCCATCGTTTTTATGATAAATTGAAATTGTTGGATCACGCATCAAGAGTACGCCTTTGTATGCAAAACGTCAGCAGACATTTTTCTAGTTGATGCTCATATTATGCTGGATGCAGTAAAAAGCTAGCTGAAAAACCAGTTTCTTTACAATATTCAGAATTTCTTCACGAGAGGAATGATAAGCCTAGCTCAAGCTGCTATTCTACAAGAGAAATGTACGTTAAGAATAAAAAATTGTCATTATGCTTGTTCATTGTAGAATTTTCGTGCTGAACACAAGCGCTGTAGATACCCGAACGGAAACTTTGCGAAATAAAACTTGAACATCGGAGGAGCGTTTCTGAGTCGCCTCAGAAATACTAAAATCAGCAGTTAGAAGAAGTCCAACACTTTCGTACCACCTTCACGCCTCAGCCGGGCTTGCTGGCTCCGCCGAACAGGTTCATCTGAAACGACAATTATCCAGGCGTTGAGCACAGGTAAAAACGTTTTATAATTGAATAAATCATCAGTTACGAGTAAATTACCCATTAATTTACGCATTGCGTTTTTTCAAATTAACAACTGTTGTAAATTCTCGATTTTCTCTAACTAAAAAAGTTGACGTTTTTCTTTATAAGTACATTTATTCGTTAATCGCTAACAAAGCGCAAGATTTTTATTAAAATCTAGACAGCGAGTGTGAACAAGCCAAATAACAGTACGTGTGAAAATTAGCAGATAATATAGTTTTGTTATTTTTTAATTTTTAACTCTAAACGTTTTTAGTATTATTTTAAAGAGCCAGAAAAGTGTGAAACTTTACTAGGCCGAAGAAAGATAATAATATACTGAAAACAATAAACGATTAGGTTAACCCCAAAAGTCAACGATGAAATTTTGAAATATTCCGAGTTTTTAGATTGGATAGATAATGGAACGATTTTTAACAGTTTTGTGTTGAAACGTACCACCGTGTCGCTGAGGGCGTTGAAACTGGAGCGCCTGGCGTTGTTTGGCGCCACTACCCAGTCGGTCCTGTACAGTGAACAGTGAAACGATTCGCTGTCGCTTTCGAGTTTCAGAGCGATTTCAGAGTTTGGTCATGAACAGTCAAGGCTTCCGACCTGGTGCTGTGTTCTGTACCCCCGGGACTGAGTTTTAATTGGCTGGCCATCTTGTTTTCATACTCTCCTTGCTCCCCTCAGCTCAATCAGCTTTGTCCTCCCCTCTGCATGATTGGTCTGGGGTTTTGTCAAGCCTCCAACCAAGAAGGGTATTTTCTATAGGCCCCCCAAAAGTTGGCGCCTATTGGCTCAATTTTACCCCATTCTGCTCGCGAAGCTCACTCTCTCCCAGCTCTTTGGGTTGCTCGTCTATAGCCTTTTTATTAGTTTATGGTACAAAGCACAGTTATTGCCAGCCGTTAAGGCAATCTCTTAGGCAGACTCTAAGGGTAAGCAGTGTCCGTACATTGTCTGGCTACCCGACCCAACAACGCTTGCAGAGGAAGTAAAACAGTGCGTCACCGTACTTTGGGCTGGGGTACCAAACAAGCTCGAACCAATCATATTCATCATACTTCCTCCATGAGTGAAACCCCTGAGACATACCGTAGCCGTGCTCTGTGTGGACGGCCGACGACTGCCAGGCTTGGAACCGTTTGGTGTAACAAACGGAATTTCCACGTTGGGCCCGACGGCTGTGATCCCTCCGCCGCTGCCGGCGCCCATCTGATTCGTCAGGCTGTGCCGTCGCTGCTGCACCGAGGGTATCGACAGCGTGAAACTTCGGTTCGCCTCATCCTGTAAGAACAATAGTTTTTCGGTATTTAAATCGCAAGCCTCTACAGGCCTGGATCAGAAAGCAGAAAGGAAGGTTTTTAAACTCGAATAACACAACGCTCAGTGAATGATTTGGCTCGTTGCAGTAACAAATTTAGTTTAACTGCACGCTCCCATGTAGTGGAGCACATTGGCTTTAACCCAAAAGATGCCTATACATCAGATCAATCTACAATGTAACTGTGCATATTTGCTAATTAGCAATGGCCCTGAAAGTCTTTCAAGTAAAACTTTGCCCAAAAGGTGATCGTCGTTCGATGATTGACAAAAAAGTTTGACGATGCGAATGAAGGTTACTAGTAATGCTTTGCAAGCTTTTTTAATCTATGTACTTAGCCTAAGCGGGATCCTGGCATACAAAAGGCACTGGAAATATAAGTTTGGTCTTCGTATTGTGTTAGTACTCCAAATCGAGTGCGAAACGAGTATTTGCCTCTGCTTCCATGCATTAAAAAGTTCAATAAACGTCCAACATAAATTTAGAAAAAATGTCAAGAACGGAGGCAAATTCAGAGATTAAACAACGCTGAAAGCACAGTAAATGGCTCATGGGATTCAGGAACCCCCATAGTGAACGGTACGTACTGCATGAGGTCATGGGTACTTTGACATCGATGGCTCTCGCGATCTTTAAAAGCAAATATGCCTGCAGAGCGAGAGACAATAAGCAAGATCCCTGGCTGCGAAAAATAGTCCGCACGACTAGGATGCGTGATGACGCAGAGATTAACAAAACAATGAACCTGACACAATGACGGACACACTGGATGGCGGTTGGGTTGTACAACTCGAATAATTAGACACTGGGTACAGGACACGGATAACGCGAGTTAAACTGTTAACCTGTATTATCATAGCTAATAGTCTTCTAAAATTAAGTTTTCTAAACCCAACACTTTGATCTGCTCAATTGGTTTATTTAAATTTCGTTTAATTTAAATAATTCTGATCTGAGACAAGCTGAATGACAGCAGTCCCTGAAAGAACATTAAGTTGTGGCTAATGCACTTCACTCCCATACAACTAGCACAATCCCATGGCCTAAATGCAGTCTGGATTTACAGCTGCGGATGCAGCAGCCATGCTGGATTCAGCGTGCGGAGCGGTCGTGATGATGACGGGCACTGAAAGCGAGTGCTGAGGTGGCGGCGGCGGCTGCTGCACCGCCATCTGCCTCAACTGGCGGAGACTCTCGGGCAGGTTGGCTCGTATCGCCGTCTTAAGCAGCGAATCTCCGCTGCTGGCTGCCGCGGCTACCGGTGAGTTCGGCTGATTTTCAGTTGTTCAGGTGAGATAGTTAGTATGGTGCTTGGGACTTTCTACTCTAACTGAATGCACTGGTTAGTGAGACAAAATTAACTGTAAAACCTCACGAGGAAATAATATAATGCGATCAATTTCTAAAGGTTTCGATAAACTAAGATTAGTAAATTGACTAGCTTAGCTTGTAAGACAAATTCTATCACGTTAGGAGGGCTTCAGGAGGGGACATAGGGGCTGTACTTTGAATAAATAAGCTTAAAAATCTCAATCCTATCGGTTTCTGAAAGTCTTTCATTAGCATGGGTGATGTTGTCACTGCACTGAACGGAAATTAAAATAAATAATTATTTATATCTTATATTTATATGAGATATAACTCATATCATAATGAGTTGACTCATAATTGGTTGGCGCCATTTTAGACAGCTGTGCGAGGGTGTGGCAGAGCGGTTAACGCGCTTGCCTCTCGCACCAAGGTCCCTGAGCTCGATTCCGTCGCGAGGCCACATTCATTTGCAAGGCGGAAACGTGTAGAGAAGGCTTGGGGTCTTGTCGTGCAATTTACGCCATTGAGGGCCAACCTCCAAGGCACAGTCAAAGTGTACACTCCCTGACGATGAGAAAGTCCAAGCAGATGTACACGCCAGCCCTCCTGCATATATTATTATATATTGAGTCGCAAGTCTGGCACATCCCTGAACAAGAGAATTGCACAGACTGCTCAAGCTAGCTCATGGGCCGGTTCGCATTCCATTTACTAACCAACGGTTAGTAAACATTACCAACATTCCATTTACTAGTACGGCTAATCCAGTTCCACCGTCAACAGCGATTACCCCTAGGGTCCAGCCAAGCACGACACCGGACCTGCCAGCCCCTTTGGAGAATTTATTTAGCCTTTTCTGAACAGTCACATCTCACTCGAGGTGAGATGATGGGAGATGATGGGAGATTATGCGAGATTATGTTACTCCGCATTTACTTAGGCACTGTTGTTATGCCTGTGCTTCGTGGTGAGCTTCGAAAACAGTATTTTAAGAAGTTTAAGCATAAGCACTTGGTTAGAGACTGCGAGTGCATTCCTTATGCACAATCCAGAATCTAGTCCAGACTACGAATAGTAGTAAGTAGTAGTAGAAGAAGTAGTAGAACTACTACTAGAAGTAGTATTAGTATCAGTAACATGGCTAATCGGCTTGATTGCAAAGCAGAAAAAAATTATCAAAGGTGGCCTTTTTTCTCGATCCCCAAGTGTATTTACGACTGTTCACGAGTAGTTGATGGATCAGTGCTTTGTTGGTCTTAGTGATTTACTTCACCATGGAGACATTTGGGGGCATCACATTCGTTAGGCGTGATGAAATAATATAATAAATAAAATTGCCAATCCCCCTCAGTTATGACTTCAGACTTTTTTTCATCCTAGCCCTCCCAGATCTTTCAGTCAACTCACCGCTCCAATACCGCCGCCGCCGCCGCTGCCGCCGCAGCCACCGCCGCCACCGCCGCCTCCCAGTAAGTCGGTGGCCGAACCCTTGCGCGGACTGGCGCGCAGATTGAAGCCCGGACTGCTGCCGGTTTTGCTCATCCGACGCTGCTGGTCGACTCCTAAATGTCAGGCAAGAAAATTGCTGGTTGATAGGTAAAGCAATAGCAATCTATGCAGCTGTGATACCGATTCCCTGCCACTAAATCAGGTATTAGCTCACATCGACTTGATGCGATCGACTTGTTGCCTTTCCGGGTTAGCAACTATCTTAACTATCTTACAGTAGTGCAAGCGGAAGTTCAGTATTGGTCGAAATCCTTCTGGGCACAAATTCGAGCAGAAGTTCAATGCCAAGTTAAAAACGCTCCAACGTTAGCACTAACCAATGACAGTTTTGTTCTCTGCTTTATGAGCGCGCTCTGATTGGTTGGCGGACTCTAAAAGGCAGGAGATGACCTAACAAATAGTCGGCAACCACTTCAGGGCAGCTGCCTTTTTTGCTTTTCTGTGTTGGAGTTTCTCTGGAGCCGTCAGCCATCTATAGCTGGAATCGCTGGAAAATTGGCATCAGCTAAAAATAAGACAAAAATACTGAGACCATCTGACGGGCAGTCATGCGTCTTCTAGGAGCGCTGGGCACTGTTGTACTCCTGCTTGGACTATCATCAGCCAGCAGCCAGCAAGAAGACACTCGAAGTAAACTTAGGGTCGAAGAGAAGAGGTTCTCCGCTCCCGGGACATACGACTGGAGGAAGAGGTTCTCCGCTCCCGGGACATACGACTGGAGGAAGAGGTTCTCCGCTCCTGGGACATACGACTGGAGGAAGAGGTTCTCCGCTCCTGGGACATACGACTGGAGGAAGAGGTTCTCCGCTCCTGGGACATACGACTGGAGGAAGAGGTTCTCCGCTCCCGGGACATACGACTGGAGGAAGAGGTTCTCCGCTCCTGGAACCTACGACTGGAGGAAGAGGTTCTCCGCTCCTGGAACCTACGACTGGAGGAAGAGGTTCTCCGCTCCTGGAACCTACGACTGGAGGAAGAGGTTCTCCGCTCCCGGGACATATGACTGGAGGAAGAGGTTCTCCGCACCTGGAACCTACGACTGGAGGAAGAGGTTCTCCGCTCCTGGAACCTACGACTGGAGGAAGAGGTTCTCCGCTCCTGGAACCTACGACTGGAAGAAGAAGTCTGTTAACTAATCTGACATGAATTCTTACTAAAACGATATTATCCCAAGTTTGCACCATCTGAACTGCTTTCCACCCCTACAGTAAGATTGCTTGCTCGAGTTAAGCAGACAAACCGCATACGAGGAAACTCGACTTGCTACAATACATAAGACCTTAGAGCTTCTAAACAGGCATAGCGGTTCGCTTTAATCAAATCTATTTGTTTCGACTGCACTTATAACCTCTTTGTCGGTGTGCCCCGATTATTTTCCCATGGCCGAAATATAAACATTGGATGTGCTCGCTCTGCTCCTCATTGGCCTTGAAAAGCGCCGACTATTGATGTTTTCGGCCGGGATTTCTCAGATTCAGCTCGATAATTTGCGAGTCACCAGAGGCCGTGCCCCCCCCCGAGGCTGATAAGCTTCGGCGCGGAGCAAACAATATCCGAACGGCTGGATTTGCGCATTTTTCTCCATTTCTCCCCCTCCCCCGATCCTTCCCTTTGTGTTTGTTCCGATTCGGAAGCAGAAAAACTCACATCCTGTAGCCGGCGGGGAGGCTGGAAGTCTGCCAGCGCAGTGACAACGGAAGGACAGAAGAAATTGAATGACAAAAGCATATTCAGCTGTGTGATCTGTCAGCTTGGGTGTCCTGAATGGCTCCGCTTTCGCTCTCCGATGACTGGGCCGTTAATCATTTCCCACTTTCAACCCATTGGCACCAACACGGTCTCATGTAGATTTAGTTCGGATAGAGAATTAACAGGAAAAACAAGTTAACTTGTTGATCCTTGCGGATAATAATTCCAAAGACACAGCAAAGATGATAGCCCGTCTGACTATCTTCTCTCAATTCAGTCGCATGAAGCTGCTGTGATTTGCTTACCGGCGATGCCAGTCCTCAAGAGTTGGATGCCTTTCATGGGGATCAGTGCATTCTCCCATCATGTTCGCAGCGCTGTCTGGTGTCCTGATTCTTGCACAGACAGTATTTCACTTGGCCTCATTTCACAAAGCAAAACATTACTACGAGCAAATATTGCCACTGGGGACTTAAATCTGTTTAAAATGCTGCCATTGAGTCTCCGTCGCAAAGACCAGCTTGGGATCTGCCCAGCTGGCTGACAGTGACAAATTGACACCAGGTAAACACGCCAGCGATGGCTAATGGGACAAACAATCGCCCAGGAATTTACCTGAGGTGGAACAAACAATGGATATGATCTATTAATCACACTCGGATCAGGATGCGGGCGATAGTGCCACCGCAGCTCTTACAAAATGCGAACGTTTCGCCCGAGTCGGCTAAATATAGTCTGTCATAAATATACGAGTATGCGCATGTGGAATTCGTGTGGTTCAGTATTATTCTGGATCTGCAATCGATGCCTTTGTTAGACAGTACTTGTGTCGATTTGGCGACATTAAGGTCGAGGAGTAAGGAGTACAAAGTGAATAATACCAACAGAATTCGTCAATGTGATTGTCCTCTACGAGCGTATGACGCTTTTTATTTGGACTAGACTCCACTGAGAACTTGCTTCAGCCAAATCAGTCCTTCATCAACGCATGTTATCAGAATCATTGAGCCTCACTTCAAGCTATTTCATGAGTTTCCGGGAGAAGGGAGGACAGTTTGCCAAGTGATTTGTTCCCGAATTGAATAATTCAGCGAAGGGAGATGGAGCGGCTAAGAGTCGACTTCGAACTCTGTTTGCAGAGTCTCGTTAGCGACAATTCCCGCACGATAACCGCTTGGGCCAGGGGCCCTCAGTTTATTGAGCCGCGTGCGAAACTCGACTCATCAAAGCTGGAGGAAGTCCGCCAGAAATTAATGGCAGCTGTTTTTTGCGCGGGTCGCCCCCTCGGCGGCATTACGCGAGCTTTCTACTCGGAGCCAATATTAACAAATGATGAAGGAATCGGATGCGAGATGGCGAGAAGAGAAAGAGAAGGGGAGCTGCCATATTTGGCTGAGGCCAGTCAAATAAAGTGAAAAATTCCTGTCTGGCCAGCAACTGCAGTTCAGAAAGGGAATCAGAAGGGAGTTTATGGGACAGAGCCGCTGAGTTTCTTCAACATGGAAGAGATTTTTGGAGCTCTCGTAAGGCGCTGTTGCTCGCGCTCAGTCGGGTAACCTGATGCCCGGCTTGTACGGCCTCAGTTTCGGAGGCCGCTTGCCGTTGTTTGCTGGATTTCGGCTCGACGCCGGAGGAAATGAAAATTGAAGAAGGAATTCTCCCATTTTCCCGGAGATTTTGACAGCCGAACACGAAATGCGAAATGGAAAGCAATAAGCGGCCTAAATTGGGCTAGATTCGAAGTCCCAGTAGCCAGACGGGCTCAATGCTTTCTATTGAACCCTTTCTAAACAGAATTTCACATATCCAAAAATTTACTTGACAATTAGTTTTTTACACACTTTTTCTGACTTCCGGGCTGTCGAAAAGTACTAGTCAAACTTCATGAAATAACCTGACGATACCTGCATGACATTACCCAATGATACCTGCTTGACATAACTCAAAGATATATGCGTGACATATCCCGATTTTGATTCTCAAACGTCATTATAGAGTCTCCATACCTCACCTGCACATTGCCAAACCAGAATAAATATAGCAAATCTTTTGTCACTGCTGCAGTCGCTGTGCTCAATCAACTTGATCAACTCAATCTGCTCCCGTTCCTCAGTGAAGACTAAAACTGCCTTTCTAAAAATAGACCCAAGAGATGAGCAGACAGGAAGGCGAGGGAAAACACGAAAATGCAGGACAAACACGGCCTGGTCCATATACAGGTGAGTAAATTTTAGCAATCAACAGAAGGGAAGGATGCGAAATCAAAGCACCACTGCTAGATGAAACGCACGCATTAGACACTTCAATATTGCTTCGCCAACAAATCAGCAAGCTAAGGAGCTCTAAAAACAACGTTAAGTGAAGACTTGTCGAAACAAGAACTTAAGTTTACGTCTGCGAAGGAAGTTAAATATTTTTCTGTCCAGTATAATAATGATAATAGCAGGAGGGTCGTGAGCACTGACAAACCATCATTTGGTGACGGCAGACCCGCAGCCAGAGAGGAGGCAGTTCTGCCCATTCCACTGGCTCCTCACGCACACACGCACACAGACACCGTATGCAGGCAGACACTCACACAGGTGGTAATGTACACCTGATAGTGTAACTTGGGGGTTGGTCCTCAAAAGTGTAAACTTCACAAAAATCCTCCAGCCTTCTCTCCGCTTTCCTCCCCAAATGAATGTGGCCTTGCTACGTAATCGAGCTCAACCTTGTGCGAGAGACAGGTGCGTTGACCCCTCTTTCATTTGATGATTTTAAGGCCTTATAAATACCACACAATGGCCTCACATAGCTCGTATGGCCTCACATTATTTATTGGGAATAAACTCTCAGGGCCTTTTCATGTGGTCAATCTCCTGAAGTCATGACTTGCCTTCGCTTGGATCAACAAAGATCAGCTGCGAGTTCAAGTGGGGGCTATCCTCATACCACAGCGAACAACTGCGGCATCGCCTGTTTGAAGAAAAGAGGCACTGCAGCCATGCGACCCGTTATCTCTCAAATTAGCTAATGGGCGCGTGCCCCACCGCCATGCTGGCTCACTCTACGATTGCCGCGAAGGCAGAAATTTGAGCGAGCAGCGGCTATTCCACTTCCTTTGATGAGAGTCTGATCTGGGGAGCGCGGCTGGGAAAACAGACGGCGCTAATGAGTCGCCTATAGTTTGGATCCCCTACAACCATCGACTGGGGCGTTCGGTAGGCGAGAAACGGACCCTCGGTAGGTTCGCCGGCAGTGCTTCAACTGCGAGACTAAATGCCTCATCAGATTAATTGGCTCAGAGATAAGGGAGGGCCGAGACTGGCTCTTGAAAATAATTGCCAATTAGATAAGAAAATCTGTCCGATGTTGTTGAGGACGATCTCCGTGATGTTGTTTAAGCCTTCTATTAATCATTGCTGGATTCAAAGGACGAGCTATTATAGGGCGGCAGGATTTCGAATCAAAATAGATTCAAAGCACTGCGAGCTCGCATTTGTAATGCCTTTTTGATGTCAGGTAGGTTGGATTTTGTGTGCATCTAAAGAGAATTACGAGCTCGTAGTTAGATAATTTTTTTTCAAATAAGCGCTTGATCGGATTATTAAAGTAGAAAATAGTTTCTGTTTTCACAGGGGGTCGGTGGCAGAGTGGTTAAAGCGTTCGCCTCTTGCACCAAGGTCCCTGAGCTCGATTCCGAGCTCGAGGCCACATTCATTTGGGACGCAGCCGTGGAGACCGGGCTTGGGGCTTGTTGAGCAATTTGCGCCTTTGCCAGCCAACCCCCTATGCGCAGTGAAAGTGTACACTGCCTGACGATGAGAAAGCCAGGGCAGATGTACACACATGTGTGAGCGTGTGTACTGTATCTCCAATGCGTGTGTCTTTAGGAGTCGGCGAAATTGGGAAATTTGCCTCGCTGGCTACGGGTCTACTGTCAGTGAATGATGTTCCATTGCCTGCAGCCCCTACTGCAAAAGTTATTACGAGTAATTATAGTGCTATTATTCTGTTTTCAAAGACGAACGAGGTGAAGGTGGTCGACACAGAAGTTTTAGGCACGATACTACCCTGAGAACAACTCTTGCACTGAACACAGTCAAGTACGTTATACTGACCCTTGGCTGAGTTGTCTCCTCCGATAGTGACAGTCGGGGTGACGGACTGGCCGACAGCTGAGGCTGCCGCGTCAACGCCGCCTCGAGCCGACTGAAAGCCGGCGGAGCTTCGCCTTCTGGTCGCAGGGTTGTCTGCGCCGGCGCAGAGGCTGTTGAGGTTGGACTCGATGCTTGGCTGTTGCATGGTGATAAGCGGCGGCCGCATCAGATTCCTGCGAGGGACATTTGGCAGTCTTGGTGAGCTTGCTGTTTCATACGCAGCCTCTCTACTATACTTTCTTGAGTACCGGACCTCAGGTGTGAGACACTTACGCTAATGATTCGCCAGCCAGGATGGGAAGATGTATTGAACAAAGAGCTGCTAATTAATTTCGTCTCAAGAGCGTGTGCCTACATACGTATAAGATTTTTCAAATCATACAAATGCTACTCTGAGAAGGAGAAAGTTGAGAGGTGAAGCCGCAACGCCACCAACTCTCGGACGAGACGACCACAATCTCATCCTTCAGGAGAGAATGCTTGGGAAATTACTGAGCCATTTAGTTCGTATTAAGGCTGGCATTCGTACTTCAAGTATGCATTTGTGCGTCCTTAACTGAATTATTAAACAGCACGAATTTCTACATTCTCCTTTGTAGATATTGTAGAGGGCTTGCACGCCCAATCGTTATTGCGTCCGTCTTCCGACCGAGAGGTCCGTGTGTTCGAATTCAGGCAAAGGGAAACAGTTGATGCTATCGAGCTAGACGCTTAAATCTCTGGTTCTTCAGTCACTCAGCTGTAAATTGGTTCCAGCTGAGGTGAAATTTATGGGTGTTCCGGCCTCCCCAGTCAACGGACTGAGCAGCTTTTGGAAGCGCTGTACAATAGCTGCGGCTGGGCCTCTCTATCCGTCTACGAATATCTGATACTCAGAGTAAAGCAATCACAGTAAGCATCAACCAGCCGACTGCACAATGTCATTAAACACAACCCTTACTCGTCCATCAAGTCATTGCCGTCTGCGTCCTCCAACTTCATCTGGGCGGCACGGCCGCACTCCAGACGGTCCCACATCTCGTTGAGGGTCTCCATGACGCAGCGAAAGTCGTCACGGCGCAGGTTGGGGTTCACGGTGTAGGGGATCAGGTGCGGCAGCACTTTCGTAGCAATCAGGCTGTAGGTCAGGCCAAACTTCTTGTCCGTTAACATGCGCTTGTAGATGTCTGGTAGTAGTGGGCAGAGAAAGGGGATGCAAATTGGGATCTGGAACGGAATTTCTGAATTCGGGTTTGAAACTGCTCAGCCATGGAATTTCAGCTAAGCCTGCATCTCTGCTTCCATAAAAGTAGCTTAAAAACCAATCCCAGCGTCTCACTGATGACAGCCATGTAGATGTCTGGGTCTGAAAAGTTTATTTCCAACAGAAAGGGCAGCATGTCCTCCAGGATGACCATTTTGTCCAGTCGGTCCATCAACTGCTCCAGACAGGACAGGGCGTTCATGCGCATCTGCAATTGACAAACTACTGGCTTACTCACAGCATACTACTAGACGCAGTAGCATTGAAAAGATTCTCGAGTTTTATATCACGGAAGGATCAAACTTTCTAGTCGCCACGGTGAGATCCCCAGATTTTCAACTAAGGACTCACGGTGTGACTCGAGCTTCGCTGGAAGACGCTCTTGGCTTTGGGCAGAATCAGCTTCCTGAGGGTGGTGTCATCGATGTGCTCCTGCAGCACGGAGAAGGAGTTGAGCGCGGCTTCCTGGAAAATGAAAGAGAGCAGTTTTTGTGTTGGGGCCAAGTACGATTTTAGGCTGAACCGGATGATTCTGTTACCTGCCCAGTGGCTGAGCTTGACTCCAACGTTGAAAACACCAACGGCAGCAGGTCGCTGCGAATCTCCTCATCGTCCAGCTTCTCAACTAGGACGTCAGTATGCTCGACGAGCACGACGCTGGTCTGCAGGATCACAAACAGCGGGAGTTCATGCTGCTTCAATGTTCTATGAGTAAAATCGCTACAAGTCGATCCTTCCGATTGTAACAACGAATTAAAACAAAAACGGACAACTTTCACCATCGGGTCATGGCAAAGTTTGATGTTATGAAGGCTGTTCAGAAGTGATTGTGCGGTCAGGAGGGGCATATTCGCTGCTGAGATGGTTTAAGCAGAATTTGAGGTCAACATTTTTTAGCAATCTTGAATTTGATCACTGAGGGAAGATCCAGAGTCATGAAACTGATGCTGAGTCCATGAGAAACATTGCTAATGATAACAAAAACTTTTCTTCTGTTTCCCTGGAGAGGGTCGAGCAACGTTACTTGCGGGCCTCCGAGTGCAGCAAATGTTATCATTGGTAAAACCTGCGTCCGAGCTACTAGTT
Organism: Macrostomum hystrix; assembly: GCA_950097015.1. NCBI lineage: Eukaryota > Metazoa > Platyhelminthes > Macrostomidae > Macrostomum > Macrostomum hystrix. The sequence continues at coordinate 1,323,849 of CATNEN010000033.1, forward strand.
GAGGGCTGTTCAGCCGAACAAAATGTGTCAGATCGATTCTGAAGTCAGGAAATCAAGGTCATTTGAAGAAGAGCTGCAGCTGTGGCTAAGGGATCGCAGAAGAGGCTAGAAGGAATGAGGAAGCGAGAAGCCACGCGGCTAAAGCGGCCTTCTCCCCCATCCTGCCCAGCAGCCGGCTAATGCGATTACGCGCACCTCACTAGAAGGCAATTTACCCCCAAGCGGCGTGTAAAATCTGCCCGACCCGAAAACGAGATGAGGGATGGCGATGAAGGAGGGAGCCGGGCTTCTGGAATGGGTAGGAAGAGGATCCGATCCGCAATTAGCGCAGAGAATGGGCCCTGTCTGCGAGCTCGGAGGGCTGATTGGGATCAGACTGAGTGACCCACCTATTCGCTCCGACGGAGCGGTGCGGGGGGAATGCGAGAAGGCCCTGGGCTCTGCGCTGAGCAAGAGCAGTCGGTGCGGCGTTGCCCTGGAGCTGCGGTCGTCCTTAATTATTCCAATAAAGGCGTGGACCCCAGAGAAAAAATAGGAGTGGGAGCAAGGAACACGAGCCGGCGGCGTTAGCGTTCACAAGGCAAGAGTTATTGAGCCTGATGCGGTATACGGTACGTGGCTCCCTATTAGCTCTCTGCGCCACCCGGACGCCAGCTTATCTAGTTGTGCTTTTTTCCTATCCTCGTAGATTGTGGCATCTTAATTTCCCACGGTTCAATCTCTGGACTAATCCGAGGGTTTGAGACGCCTCGGCGAGTGTGATGGGAAGAAGAGAGGCTCGGGGGCAGGAGGATCAGCGCCGTCCAATTTCAAATGGACCGTCGGTGACAACTGACAGGGCGGGAGATGGGCAGATAAGACCTGGATGGGCGCGCGATGACGGATGATGGAAGCCGGGCATGGAAAATGAGGCTCACAAAAATGCCGACAGAGAGCCGTACGCGGATGAAGTCTCCTCAAGCGACAGCGGAAAGAAGACTTTGACCCTCCGCAGACATGCAGAGAACTGGCTTAGCAAAGGTTCACGAGACGCAAGGCGGCATTGGGAAAAATGGCAAAGAAAAAGAAGCATTTTGGAGAAGGACTTCTCCGATGCTGCATGCAAATTAGTAATCTTCACTTCTTTCTATTATAGATCACAAAAGAAAATGTATTCTTCTACTTCTGTGCTTTAATCAGTGCTAAATCTGTCAACTTTACACGCCTCACAGTCCTCCAGTTTGTTTGCAGCTTTCCTACCAACTTTACGCCCGCCACCCCGCCACCCCGCGCTCACCTGAGCAGTCTTGGGTCGCCTGAGCACAGCCAGCAGAGGCTCGCGCAGGTGCAGCCGAAACTCGTCCTGCCCAGACTGCATGGCCGCCCGCAGCAGGCACGGCAGCACGTAGGGCGTCAGGTCCGCGGCCACTTGCAGATTCTCGGCGATCAGCGGGCTGACCCGCTTGAACAGGATGCTCTGCAAGGGCCAATTTCCTGCTTTGAGCTGGTTTGTCTCCGCTAAGCTGGCACAGCCCCGCTGCAATGTCTGATCGCAGCGGACAGCTCCGCTGCCAGCCATGTATCATTCTGTCAGCCTGCTTCTCCCCTTCTGTTCTGCCAGCCTCATTTTCCATGTACTTTTTTCTCAGCATCGAATTCGTAGTGCTCTGTTTACACGAGAGCGCCGTCGCTGCTCCTAGACGAGGCGATGACACGCGGATAGCTTCAACAGTATAGAAGTGCAACTTGCGCTATTTCTAAGGAGGACCAAAAAACGTCACACATCACCATCTGGTTAAGTGTCTCTGTTTCAGCTCTTTAGATACGCTAATTCTGACAATGCCTTCCACTTCCAGTCATGTGGGTAAATAGAATTAGCCCGAGAGATATTTACTTACTTGAGCGTAAAAAACTACAAATATAGTGGAAAGAAAGTGCATTGCCTAATATTTATACAAGTCACCTGATGGGAACATCAAACGCTATTTGTAAGGCAAATTACTATCAAATACGGTCACAGCTCATGCTATCTTGGCTTGTCTATTTAACATTATTTGTATTCACTCCACATCATTTCAACGTTAAGCCTCTACATGAAGCTCTTGATGTTTCCGAACGGATGGCACAAACCAAAGAGCTATAAAGTCCGTGCAGAATCCCCAGCAACTAAAACTTAATTGGGCAAAGCGGCCATGGGAAGATTCCAATTTAAGATTCCGTTGGCCCGTTCAGTTGCGAGCTCTAGCCACTCTCCTGACTTTCCTGTTCTCTTTGTGAGCGCAGCTTTGTGGCTAGAACACTGGGGCACTGAAATGCTTCACATAACTTTAACTTTAAGCGCAATTTCTGCTCGATGCGTTCTTGTTGTTCGACGCTAGTAGAAAACTAGCTGGCTTCTCTCTCACGCGCTGCCACGCCTAGTTTAAAAGCTGCATGCTGTGCCTAAATTAGGCAACTGCTTTTATTTAATCGGCCTTTCAAAGGCACTTTTGTTTTTGCATAAACTAGTCCAGACAAATTTTACGAGCTGTTACTAAGCTCAGAGTCGCACAGAATCAGAATGTGGATTTACATGACATTTACCTTCGGGAACTGCTCCCGCATCATGGTCTGCATGAGTAGGCCAAAGAATTCCTTCTTCTGCTCCATGCTCTTCGCCTCGCAAGTGGTCAGGCCTTCCAGCGCCAGCAGCAGTGGGTCTTGAAAGTACTTGTTCTGCCAGGGTTGGTATTTTTGCATTCTCGCAATTAAGGCGAGTTACTCATTTCAGAGATATTGCGATAAAGCAAATGATGCTGATAGATTTTATCACATTCAATTTTATTCTTCTGTACTCAGGGATAAAGACAGGAAGAGGGCTCACCATGCTGAGCAGCTGAGCGGACGGCCGGTGCTTGGGATCACGGTCGAGCATCTTCTCCAGCAGGTCGCTGAGCTCGCACGGCAGCTGCGTGAGCGCCTTAGGCAGGTTCACCGGCAGCTGAGATTTGGTGCGCGGGAATCATAAAATTGAATAAGGCTCAGACCAGCCAGCCCTTTGTCCCCCAACTGCCGGCCGCTTTTCCTCTCGCCCGACCCGCAGCTCCCCTCATTGCGGACAGAAAACACTGCCTGGCGGATGTCTGGACCGCGAGAAGGAAATGTTGTCGCTCCCGATACAGCGCTCGGAGACTCAATATTTAAGCAGCTTTTCTCTGTCTTTCCCGACCCCGGTCCATCAATCTTACTGTGCTCTCCGCCTCATCTCTTCCCAACTGTGGCAGGGCGCAATGGGAGAAGGGGCAACGGGCTACCCGCTTGGAATGAAAGAAAGAAGGGGATAATGCGACGCCTTGAAGGGGATTATTCAAGAAAAACGAAGACGACATCCTGGCAGGGGATGCGGCAGGAGGGCGGGCGAAGCCTCACGGCAAGTAGGTGAAGCAATAATTCAAAAAAACACACTCAGCACTCGAGAGTCACTGATTTAGAATTTTGGTGAAGCAAGTGTGAAGCATGCGAAGACGAATTGGGGTCGACGGGGCATTTTCAATTAACTCTTGTCGGGACGGCAAAGGCCGAAGCTGGGCTCGCTGCCACCAGGAGAACATAACAAACCGAGCACTTATTCAACCCAGGAACATGCAGCTGCTCATTTAGAGTTGTTATTCTTTTGGCACCTGTGTTTACAAGTCCCAGAACTCTGGTTCTCTGTGTCAGGGCTTAAAACGACAAGCAAACACACTCTTTTGGCAGCAAGATCTGCTTCACTCATCAGCACAAATCTGTCTCCGAACTGACCTCCTCGACCCTCCGGTGGTACTGCTGACAGCTGCGGCGCGAATCCAGCAGACTGACTCCGCTATTGAAGACGGCGTGAATGACCAGGCCCAGTGAGAATATATCGCAGGCTTGGGTCGCCTTGCCGTGAATTTGCACATCCGGCGCCATGAAGTCCAGGTCGGGCTGGGCCATCTTCGGCAGCTTTGGGGTCCACTGGGTGAAGTTGAATGAGTCCTGTAGAACAATCAGATGTTCGTTCGAATGAGCTAAATTGGAGTGCTATTTTTAGCACAAAAGAACAGGTGTCACATGATGTTTTTGGATTAATTTAGCATCTATAAAGCTTGTGCAACCTCTACTATGCTCGTGTAAATTTCCCTATTACACAGCAAAAGTTTGACCTTAATTGACCTTAGGCTTAAATTAGCAAGGAGAACATGAACAACAATTAGTGAATTTTAAGACACTCCTTACTATAGAAATAAAAAAACTAAATTTATAATTCTTCTTCTAGATAAACAATTTTGATAGACATTCGAATTTCAAAACGTAGTTAAGCGCTCTTTCGTGTGAGAACGAACTAAAACTAGCTCGAACTAAAGAAAGGAATGCTGGAGTTTTGGGTTTGTAAGTGCTTGAATCGGAAGTGGAACACCAAACAAACAGGACTAAAGTGACTTTCGCGAATTCTCCATCCGGGTCTAATTGCTAGTTTCCAGTCGGAAGATTGACAGTGTAATAATAAAACAAGCAACCAGAGGCAGAGCCTAGATTCCAGATTCCTAGCTTACTGCAGCAGGCTGACAGAAAATCTCACTCTGAGATTAATTGTAGGGCCAGGCAGACCGCCAGATGTTGCGAGTGGCCAGGTTGATGGTTAGAGTTAGGCGCTCTAGTTTTCCCTACTGCTGCTGAGTTCATGCTGCCCAAAACACAAAGGGACCTGCAAAATGAGCCACGCAGCCGCTCCCCAGCACAAAGGGGTCGCGGTGTGCTAATCAATCTCTTGGGCCTGTCCTCCAACATTCGGTTGATTAATCACGCCGCGCTCAAGGTATGCGACTGCGGCCAGGTGATGATGCGGCTTTCTTCATGGCCTTTCTTCATGGGAGTGGAATCGCAGGCCTGTCGCTATCTCACTTTGAGAAGATCACAATGAATTCGAAAAATAGGATAAAAATGTTCACTTCCACAGCCTGATCATGAACTCGATTAGATTGAATCTGATTTCGAGTAATTAGCATGCACCCTGTGACCGTTAAAATGCCTTCTAGGAATACGGCGCAAAGAAATATGCTATTAGCTAGTACCTCGTCTAGCGCGTCTGTCTACAATTAGAAAGCATAAGAAGTCATTCCGTTCAGAGACCTCTCATTTTATTCTAAAGCATCGTTGAAAAATAGCTTGAAATTTTCTGTCATTCAGTTCGCACTTCTCAGACAGCTCTAAAACAAACCAATCAGCAATATTGCAGTCTCTAGGTCTCCTTGCCACCGCCCTGACAGAAATTGATAGGCCGTGTTCTGGGTCAACGGAAGCAGCTTCCAAGGGGAGCGGGGCAGGCACGGACAGAGATCTGAAAGCTGGAATCGATCAAAGAGGAAACTTGCATTCCCCTTCATCTACCAGGAGCAGATTGATGGAGGGCCTCCCCAATCCACGAGCTGGTCACCTTGCAATCACTAATGCCCCCCAAGGTCTGCGCTTTTGGCCAAACTTACTTTTGCCAGTGAAAGCTGAGCACTGCTCTGCTAAGCCAGCTCTTTATTTGCCTGTCTGACGGCCCGACCTGCACAACTGTGTGGCGGAGCCTGATTTATTGATTGCAGTTCTAAACACTTCTTTCTGAGCGCAGGTGGATAAATCGTAAACCTTTGCAACCCCAATAATAACTGCCATCTGACTGGCCGTACTGAACCATGGCTGTTGAGTGTCTGTCTGTACTGAACCATGGCTGGTGAGTGTCTGTCTGTACTGAACCAAGGCTGGTGAGTGTCTGTCTGTACTGAACCATGGCTGTTGAGTGTCTGTCTGCACTGAACCATGGCTGGTGAGTGTCTGTCTGTACTGAACCAAGGCTGGTGAGTGTCTGTCTGTACTGAACCAAGGCTGGTGAGTGTCTGTCTGTACTGAACCATGGCTGGTGAGTGTCTGGCTGTACTGAACCATGGCTGGTGAGTGTCTGTCTGTACTGAACCATGGCTGTTGAGTGTCTGTCTGCACTGAACCATGGCTGGTGAGTGTCTGTCTGTACTGAACCATGGCTGGTGAGTGTCTGTCTGTACTGAACCAAGGCTGGTGAGTGTCTGTCTGTACTGAACCATGGCTGGTGAGTGTCTGTCTGTACTGAACCATGGCTGGTGAGTGTCTGTCTGTACTGAACCATGGCTGTTGAGTGTCTGTCTGTACTGAACCATGGCTGTTGAGTGTCTGTCTGTACTGAACCATGGCTGTTGAGTGTCTGTCTGTACTGAACCATGGCTGTTGAGTGTCTGTCTGTACTGAACCATGGCTGGTGAGTGTCTGTCTGTACTGAACCAAGGCTGGTGAGTGTCTGTCTGTACTGAACCATGGCTGGTGAGTGTCTGTCTGTACTGAACCATGGCTGTTGAGTGTCTGTCTGTACTGAACCAAGGCTGGTGAGTGTCTGTCTTTACTGAACCATGGCTGGTAACTGAGACTCACGTGGGAAGAGCTAGACTTCTCAACGAAACCGAGCCCAGAAAGCTTCCAGCAGCCGCGTTTAGTGATGAGCACGGAGCCCAGGTTGAGGTTGCCGTGGATCACCTTCTGTGTGCTGTGGAGGTACTTCAGGGCTTCGTTGATCTATAAATGTGTTTCCGATGAGACACCGCTGTTGGATGCATATATTTTGCAATAAAGTAGCTTTTTTAGTGAAAATCTTGATCATTCACTCAGACAATTCAAGTGGGCTCGACACCCTCATCTCTCCAATGATGTTTGAGGACCCAAGTTGCTCACCTGGTGAATGCCGTGCTTGATTTCCAAATCGGTGAAACCTTCCTGAATAAATAGCATATGTTAGGGTCGCATTGCATTAAAAAAACATTTTAGGTGTAAATAACGAAAAAATAGCTCATTCGTTCTGAGACCTTGAGTTCCTGAGGTACAGGCTGAGCAATGCGCTCGTGAATGCCTAGGAAGTTGGCCAGACTCCCCCACACTGGCTCCGTGGCGAAGGCGAGGCTATCGCTGCAACGAAATTGGCAAAACCAACTGTACCTTGCCACTTTGCAGTATCGCAGGAGTTGTCAAATGGGGAACTGGGAGAGTGACGATTCTAAATGGGGATCTGGGAGAGTGACGATTCTAAATGGGGATCTGGGAGAGTGACGATTCTAAATGGGGATCTGGGAGAGTGACGATTCTAAATGGGGATCTGGGAGAGTGACGATTCTAAATGGGGATCTGGGAGAGTGACGATTCTAAATGGGGATCTGGGAGAGTGACGATTCTAAATGGGGATCTGGGAGAGTGACGATTCTAAATGGGGATCTGGGAGAGTGACGATTCTAAATGGGAATCTGGGAGAGCGACGATTCTAAATGGGGATCTGGGAGAGTGACGATTCTAAATGGGAATCTGGGAGAGCGACGATTCTAAATGGGGATCTGGGAGAGCGACGATTCTAAATGGGGATCTGGGAGAGTGACGATTCTAAATGGGGATCTGGGAGAGTGACGATTCTAAATGGGGATCTGGGAGAGTGACGATTCTAAATGGGGATCTGGGAGAGTGACGATTCTAAATGGGGATCTGGGAGAGTGACGATTCTAAATGGGGATCTGGGAGTTGAGTTGAGTATCTGGGAGTTGGGCTTAGTATCTGGGAGTTGGGTAATACGCACTTGCACTCTTCCACTGGGTGCCAGATCTGCAGCAGCTTCGGGTGCTTGAACCGCTCCAGATAGCGCACCTCTCGACGAAGCACCTCCGAGACAGTCTCCTTGCGCTTGGGTTTGTGCAGCTTCTCGGCAATCTTCTTATCAAATATGAAGACGGAGCACTCCTGTGGGTGAAGAAGGAATAGGACGCTGAGTCGATGGCGCAAAGTACAAAGTAAATAGCGATCATGCTGGCTTGTGTCGAGATATAGTGAAACTAATATAGTGAAGAAGCTTTTGAACTTCTCAGAGGGAACGAATGGTAAGATAATCAGAAAGCGGGCGAACCTGGGTTCGCGATGTTCGCAGGGATAAATCGGAGCGAAGGGAAGGTGACAGGCCATTACCTTCTTCTCATTCCGTTCTCTTATTAATTTCAGAAAGCTAATCAGATTCAGCTTAATTGCCTTATCTGGGGCCGAGTGCTGGTCTGATACTACAGCAATGTCCCATCCAAGTGACTGAAGTGACATTCCTGGGAACGGGTTGAAAGCTCGCTGTGAAGGTTAGCCAGGTGGTGTTTTTTATTTCCTGACGACAATAAAGAACTTGTCGCACTCACTGGCCTGTCTGCTAGCATCAGCTGTTGCTTGCACTGCGAAAAAAAAGTTAATTCCAAGTCACAACCACCTTGAATGCAAGCTGTCCATCCCTACTACGTTGGGCAAAAGCTAGCGCATGGCTTGAGTGTGAGAAAGTTGTTTAATTACAACTTGATTGCATGCGGGACGCGAGTTAGCTAGCAGACAGGTGTGCTTTATGTAATAGTTCATCTCAGACGGGAATGCAATCCGCTCCGCTCATGCGTTATAAATAAAAACCTGATTCTTTTACAGTACAATGGCAAGCCAAGGGGGACAGCTCGCGTGAGCAGAGATGAATTTGAGGAGACTAAAAGGTCAGCACCCAAAGGAGGAGGGAAAGTTGAGAACCCGAGACCTTCTAATGCTGAAGTCCTGCGCTTCACCGGTAACGCCTTTGACCGCGTCTTTGAAAGGGAGCCAAAGCTATTTCCAGGTTCTGCTAGCTTGTTCCTGTGTACTTGCTTGCGAACACTTTACTGAGCAAAGCTTTGCAGCCACCCTGATGCTGTCGAAAGGTTTATAGGAAAATATTTACTGCACGGAACTTCACGATGCAATCCTTATTAGCAATTGCTTCGTTAAGGCTCCGGCAGAAAAAAAAATTATAATTTTAACTGAATCGGACACTGAGTGAAATTGCTGTCCCCTGACTCCGCAGCCAAGCAGCAGCTGATTATTGCTTAAATACTGGCTCCATGAACACATTCAGTCCACCGAGATACTCCCGCTGCGATTATGGCTACAGCTCCTGCTGCGATTCTGGCTACAGCTCCTGCTGCGATTCTGGCTACAGCTCCCGCTGCGATTCTGGCTACAGCTCCTGCTGCGATTCTGGCTACAGCTCCTGCTGCGATTCTAGCTACAGCTCCCGCTGCGATTCTGGCTACAGCTCCTGCTGCGATTCTGGCTACGGCTCCTGCTGCGATTCTGGCTACAGCTCCTGCTGCGATTCTGACTACAGCTCCTGCTGCGATTCTGGCTACAGCTCCTGCTGCGATTCTGGCTACAGCTCCTGCTGCGATTCTGGCTACAGCTCCCGCTGCGATTCTGTCTACAGCTCCTGCTGCGATTCTAGCTACAGCTCCTTCTTCGATTCTAGCTACAGCTCTTCTGCTGCGATTCTCGCTACAGCTCCTTCTGCTGCGATTCTGGCTACAGCTCTTCTGCTGCGATTCTAGCTACAGCTCCTTCTGCGATTCTGGCTACAGCTACTGCTACGATTCTGGCTACAGCTCCTGCTGCGATTCTAGCTACAGCTCCTTCTTCGATTCTAGCTACAGCTCTTCTGCTGCGATTCTCGCTACAGCTCCTTCTGCTGCGATTCTGGCTACAGCTCTTCTGCTGCGATTCTAGCTACAGCTCCTTCTGCGATTCTGGCTACAGCTCCTGCTGCGATTCTGGCTACAGCTCCTGCTGCGATTCTGGCTACAGCTCCCGCTGCGATTCTGGCTACAGCTCCTGCTGCGATTCTAGCTACAGCTCCTGCTGCGATTCTAGCTACAGCTCCCGCTGCGATTCTGGCTACAGCTCCTGCTGCGATTCTGGCTACGGCTCCTGCTGCGATTCTGGCTACAGCTCCTGCTGCGATTCTGACTACAGCTCCTGCTGCGATTCTGGCTACAGCTCTTCTGCTGCGATTCTGGCTACGGCTCCTGATGCGATTCTGGCTACAGCTCCTGCTGCGATTCTAGCTACAGCTACTGCTGCGATTCTGGCTACGCACTGATTATCTCAGAGATGAGATAAATCTCGGAAAATGGAAAATTATAAAACTTAATCAGCCAATTCAAATTTTGTTGCACTTGTAAGTTGGTTTCACCAGAATTTCTACGAAATGAAGGAATGGAAGGATTTTTGTCCCCACGATTAAATCGTATTGGAGTTTGGTTGCCCTCAATTTGCAGTCATCTTTTAATTTGAAATTCAAGTGCTTTCCAACAAGGCCCCACTCGTGGTATGCCTTTTGCATTTTGCATTCTCTTTTGCATTCGGCAAAAATTGCTTTTTTCAGACAGCATAAAGTTTTTTACTCGCGTACTCGTGCACTGCCTAGTGGAGCTTTTGCACTGTTTCCCATTCCTAGCGCTGATTGATTAATTTCTATCGCATCGCTAAACCCCGTACTCTCATTTGCATGTTAAACTGAATTGCGAAGCTGCGCCAGTTCTTCACGTATTTATGCAGGCCATCCACCTCCCAGCATTGGAGATTCAGTCCTGCCGTCTGACAAGACAGACAAATACTTTCATTTAATGAATGATTGAATTAGTAACAATGAACTTGAGAATGAGGTTGAGAATGAGAATGAGGATGAGAATGAGAATGATGATGAGAATGAGAATGAGGTTGAGAATGAGAATGAGGATGATGATGAGAATGAGAATGAGGATGAGAATGAGAATGAGAATGAGGATGATAATGAGGATGATAATGAGAATGATAATGAGAATGAGAATGATGATGAGAATGAGGATGAGAATGAGGATGAGAATGATATAGAGAATGAGAATGAGGATGAGAATGAGGTTGAGAATGAGAATGAGGATGAGAATGAGAATGAGAATGAGGTTGAGAATGAGAATGAGGATGAGAATGAGAATGAGGTTGAGAATGAGAATGAGGATGATGATGAGAATGAGGATGAGAATGAGACTGAGGATGAGAATGAGGACGATAATGAGAATGATAATGAGAATGAGAATGATGATGAGAATGAGAATGAGATGAGAATGAGAATGAGGATGATGATGAGAATGAGAATGAGGATGAGAATGAGAATGAGAATGAGGATGATAATGAGGATGATAATGAGAATGATAATGAGAATGAGAATGATGATGAGAATGAGGATGAGAATGAGGATGAGAATGATGATGAGAATGAGGATGAGAATGAGGTTGAGAATGAGAATGAGGATGAGAATGAGAATGAGAATGAGGTTGAGAATGAGAATGAGGATGAGAATGAGAATGAGGTTGAGAATGAGAATGAGGATGATGATGAGAATGAGGATGAGAATGAGACTGAGGATGAGAATGAGGACGATAATGAGAATGATAATGAGAATGAGAATGATGATGAGAATGAGAATGAGATGAGAATGAGAATGAGGATAATGATGAGAATGAGAATGAGAATGAGAATGAGAATAAGGATGAGAATGAGACTGAGGATGAGAATGAGGATGAGAATGAGGATGAGAATGAGGATGAGAATGATATAGAGAATGAGAATGAGGATGATGATGAGAATGAGAATGAGAATGAGAATGAGAATAAGGATGAGAATGAGACTGAGGATGAGAATGAGGATGAGAATGATATAAAGAATGAGAATGAGGATAATGATGAGAATGAGAATGAGAATGAGAATGAGAATAAGGATGAGAATGAGACTGAGGATGAGAATGAGGATGAGAATGAGGATGAGAATGATATAGAGAATGAAAATGAGGATGATGATGAGAATGAGAATGAGAATGAGAATGAGAATCAGGATGAGAATGAGAATGAGAATGAGAATGATATAGAGAATGAGAATCAGAATGAGAATGATATAGAGAATGGGAATGAGAATGAGAATGAGACTAAGGATGAGAATGAGACTGAGGATGAGAATGAGAATGAGAATGATATAGAGAATGAGAATAAGGATGGTGATGAGAATGAGAATGACAATGAGAATGAGGATGAGAATGAGGATGATATAGAGAATGAGAATCAGAATGAGAATGATATAAAGAATGAGAATGAGGATGATGATGAGAATGAGAATAAGGATGAGAATGAGACTGAGGATGAGAATGAGAATGAGAATGATATAGAGAATGAGAATGAGGATGGTGATGAGAATGAGAATGAGAATGAGAATGAGAATGAGGATGAGAATGAGAATGAGAATGAGGATGAGGATGATATAGAGAATGAGAATGAGACTGAGGATGAGAATGAGAATGAGAATGATATAGAGAATGAGAATGAGGATGGTGATGAGAATGAGAATGAGAATGAGAATGAGAATGAGGATGAGAATGAGAATGAGAATGAGGATGAGGATGATATATACTCGTAGAATGACAATGAGAATGATATAGAGAATGAGGATGAGGATGATATAGAGAATGAGAATGAGAATGAGAATGAGAATGAGGATGAGAATGAGAATGAGAATGAGAATGAGGATGAGAATGAGAATGAGAATGAGGATGAGAATGAGAATGAGAATGAGAATAAGAATGATATAGAGAATGAGAATGAGGATGATATAGAGAATGAGGATGAGGATGATATAGAGAATGAGGATGAGGATGATATAGAGAATGAGAATGAGGATGAGAGTAAGAATGATATAGAGAATGAGAATGAGGATAATATAGAGAATGAGGATGAGGATGATATAGAGAATGAGAATGAGGATGAGAGTAAGAATGAGAATGATAATAATAAAAATAACTAAAAAATAATTGGAATAAGAATAAGCCTGAGAATGTGAACGATAAGCGCTCTCAAAACCAGCCTTCTTCTTCTTGTCCGGGTTCTTACACCTCAAACTTGGCCAGCAAATGATTGAGATGAGTGAACTCAATCGCGCTGAAGGGGCCTAAGAGAGACGACTCGCTGGCCTGTCTGATTAGAGGAGTAACTCGGGATTTCTCGGGATAACCCGCCTGAATAGGAAGGAAATGCAGGGGCCATTTGAACTAGCGCCAGCCATCGCCCTGCCTCCATCACTGGGTATGGCTGGAAGTTGATTGTACTGCGCGATACTGGGACTATTTTTTAGCAAAAAAATCCCTTTATCATTAGTTTGTGCGTTTTTTCCAATGCCGGAGCACTCCATTGCGGGAGCTGCAGTGGATCGCAAAAGGGCTTAATTAACCGCAGAAAATTGTTCTTTTCATAATGAAGTCTTGGCGCAGTGGCCACAGAGGTATCTGAGGGATGAAGGATCTGAGGGATGGGGGATCTGAGGGATGAAGGATCTGAGGGATGGGGGATCTGAGGGATGAAGGATCTGAGGGATGGGGGATCTGAGGGATGGGGAATCTGAGAGATAAGAGATTGGGGATTTGAGAGATGGGGATCTGAGAGATGGGGATCTTAGAGATGGGGATCTGAGGGATGGGGGATCTGAGGGATGGGGGATCTGTGGGATGGGGGATCTGAAGGATGGGGAATCTGAGAAATAAGAGATTGGGATTTGAGAGATGGGGATCTGAGAGATGGGGATCTGGGAGATGGGGATCCGAGAGATGGGGATCTGAGAGATGGGGAATTTGAGAGATGGGGACCTGAGAGATGGGGAATTTGAGAGATGGGGAATTTGAGAGATGGGGATCTGAGAGATGGGGATCTGGGAGATGGGGATCCGAGAGATGGGGATCTGAGAGATGGGGAATTTGAGAGATGGGGACCTGAGAGATGGGGAATTTGAGAGATGGGGACCTGAGAGATGGGGACCTGAGAGATGAGGATCTGAGAGATGGGGATCTGAGAGGTGGGATCTGAGAGATGGGGGATCTGAGAGATGGGGGATCTGAGAGATGGGGGATCTGAGAGATGGGGGATCTGAGAGATGGGGGATCTGAGAGATGGGGGATCTGAGAGATGGGGATCTGAGAGATCAGGAATCTAGAATTTTTTTACTTAAAGTACCTGTAGCGATGGCTCAGATCGAAAAATTCCGAATAACTTTCAAAAGAAAGCCTTTCACAAAGAAGCTTCTCAGTACAGCTGTCCCTGAGGGCCTGAGGTGTTGCTAAACGCAGCCTTAAAATGAGTTCGTTTGTGATCAGCTGGAAGCATTCCCTTGAAGCAGACCCGGCTCGAAAATGGCTTTTAGAGCGCGCGGGACAGAAGGGGGCTGAATGAGGCCGGAATCTCATTATCAGCGCGGATAGTGGGCCGGGGCAGGGACCGTAGCACGGACCGTATCGCTTTGCGTCATGAGCCGCTGGTAGGGGTTAGGGTCCCTGTACGAAATTCATTAGCTTTCGCCCTTAGGCGGCACCAGAGAGGGCGGACAGACTGGGCAGAGACGTGAGGAAGGCTCTGAGCCCCAGTTTTCCAATCCGTTGAGCTTCTGTCCGGCAGAGAGTGAAACGAATCGGAAGTGGATGGCCGTCCTGAGCTACCAGTCAATGTTCTGCTCTCTTTATCTCCGAGTGCTACTAAGAGGGTAACTGATACCTGGCTTTGAGCAACGCAGGCCTTCAATTACTGAATCGATATCGAGTTATCACTGAGCAGAAGCTTCTGAAGGATCGGATCTGGAGGATTGTGACTGGGGGTGTGATCTAGAGGAACTGGGGGTGTGATCTAGAGGAACTGGGGGTGTGATCTAGAGGAACTGGGGGTGTGATCTAGAGGAACTGGGTGTGTGATCTAGAGGAACTGGGGGTGTGATCTTGAGAATTGTGACTGGGGTGTGATCTAGAGGATGGTAGCTGGGGTGTGATCTAGAGGATGGTAGCTGGGGTGTGATCTTGAGGATGGTAGCTGGGGTGTGATCTTGAGGATGGTAGCTGGAGTGTGATCTTGAGGATGGTAGCTGGGGTGTGATCTTGAGGATGGTAGCTGGGGTGTGATCTTGAGGATGGTAGCTGGGGTGTGATCTTGAGGATGGTAGCTGGGGTGTGATCTTGAGGATGGTAGCTGGGGTGTGATCTAGAGGATGGTAGCTGGGGTGTGATCTTGAGGATGGTAGCTGGAGTGTGATCTAGAGGATGGTAGCTGGGGTGTGATCTTGAGGATGGTAGCTGGGGTGTGATCTAGAGGATGGTAGCTGGGGGTGTGATCTAGAGGATGGTAGCTGGGGTGTGATCTAGAGGATGGTAGCTGGGGGTGTGATCTAGAGGATGGTAGCTGGGGTGTGATCTTGAGGATGGTTGCTGGGGGTGTGATCTAGAGGATGGTAGCTGGGGGTGTGATCTAGAGGATGGTAGCTGGGGTGTGATCTTGAGGATGGTAGCTGGAGTGTGATCTAGAGGATGGTAGCTGGGGTGTGATCTTGAGGATGGTAGCTGGGGTGTGATCTTGAGGATGGTAGCTGGGGTGTGATCTAGAGGATGGTAGCTGGGGTGTGATCTTGAGGATGGTAGCTGGAGTGTGATCTAGAGGATGGTAGCTGGGGTGTGATCTTGAGGATGGTAGCTGGGGTGTGATCTAGAGGATGGTAGCTGGGGGTGTGATCTAGAGGATGGTAGCTGGGGGTGTGATCTAGAGGATGGTAGCTGGGGTGTGATCTAGAGGATGGTAGCTGGGGGTGTGATCTAGAGGATGGTAGCTGGGGTGTGATCTTGAGGATGGTTGCTGGGGGTGTGATCTAGAGGATGGTAGCTCGGGTGTGATCTAGAGGATGGACTCTGGAGGGTTGGATATGTAGAATAGATCTTGTTTCGAATAGACTAAAGAAATTAGGATTATTTAGATAGTTTTCTTCGGAATGGGATTTTTAGATTGAGATTAAAAAATCTATTTTTATACAAGCTAGTGCGTTTGTTCTAAAAAGGATTCTTTAGAATGGGATTCTTTGGAATGGGATTCTTTGGAATGGGATTCTTTGGAATGGGATTCTTTGGAATGGGATTCTTTGGAATGGGATTCTTTGGAATGGGATTCTTTGGAATGGGATTCTTTGGAATGGGATTCTTTGGAATGGGATTCTTTGGAATGGGATTCTTTGGAATGGGATTCTTTGGAATGGGATTCTTTAGAATGGGATTCTTTGGAATGGGATTCTTTGGAATGGGATTCTTTGGAATGGGATTCTTTGGAATGGGATTCTTTGGAATGGGATTCTTTGGAATGGGATTCTTTGGAATGGGATTCTTTGAAATGGGATTCTTTGGAATGGGATTCTTTGGAATGGGATTCTTCAGAATGGGATTCTTTGGAATGGGATTCTTTAGAATGGGATTCTTTAGAATGGGATTCTTTGGAATGGGATTCTTTAGAATGGGATTCTTTGGAATGAGATTCTTTAGAATGGGATTCTTTAGAATGGGATTCTATGGGATGGGATTCTTTAGAATGGGATTCTTTGGAATGGGATTCTTTAGAATGGGATTCTTTAGAGTGGGATTCTTTAGAATGGGATTCTTTAGAATAGGATTCTTTGGAATGGGATTCTTTAGAGTGGGATTCTTTGGAATGGGATTCTTTGGAATGGGATTCTTTAGAGTGGGATTCTTTGGAATGGGATTTTTTAGAATGGGATTCTTTAGAATGGGATTCTTTAGAATGGGATTCTTTAGAATGGGATTCTTTGGAATGGGATTCTTTGGAATGGGATTCTTTAGAATGGGATTCTTTAGAGTGGGATTATTTGGAATGGGATTCTTTGGAATGGGATTCTTTAGAATGGGATTCTTTAGAATTGGATTCCTTGGAATGGGATTCTTTGGAATGGGATTCTTTAGAATGGGATTCTATAGAATGGGATTCTTTAGAGTGGGATTCTTTAGAATGGGATTCTTTGGAATGGGATTCTTTAGAATGGGATTCTTTAGAATGGGATTCTTTAGAATGGGATTCTTTAGAATGGGATTCTTTAGAATGGGATTCTTTAGAACGGGATTCTTTAGAATTGGATTCTTTAGAATGGGATTCTTTAGAATGGGATTCTTTGGAATGGGATTCTTTAGAATGGGATTCTTTGGAATGGGATTCTGTGGAATGGGATTCTTTGGAATAGGATTCTTTGGAATGGGATTCTTTAGAATGGAATTCTTTAGAGTGGGATTCTTTAGAATGGGATTCTTTGGAATGGGATTCTTTAGAATGGGATTCTTTAGAATGGACGAATCATTGCATTAATTCAAGGATCGCAGATTTCTCCACCAATCACGTCGGTTCAATCGCAGTACGTGATGGGCAATGGGGGTTGAGAAGGAAAGCAGGCAGAAATATGACCAGATGAAAAGTCAGCCAGTCTTGATTCACAGCTGTGCTGTCCCGTTGCTGAGCCCACAGAGCCTCCAAGATGGTCAAACTAATTCGAAGCCGATGTTCCAACTTTCTCCATATTTTCTTCTCGTGGAGTTCGCATCTTCTACTGCGCTGAAAGAAGTCTGCTGGTCTTTTATTTCAGTCACGCAAGCCCCGTCACGACTCACTCGCCTGAGAAAGACTTATTCTTTTATGAGCGTTTGTTATTCCCGCAAGTCTAGCCTTTCAAATTCACTCAGAAACTGCGGGTGTTCGGACAGAATAAGCTGGGATAAAAATGTCCTGCTAAGCCAGCTCGACTGTGATTTGATCCCCCTTTTTGGCACAACTGTTGACAGAGAAATCTTCGGAAAAGTAAGGAGACACTCGTTTAGTATCGATTTTATCAAAGTGAGCAGGAAGTGATGTTGAAACTGCTCAGAAGCGCTCAGATTTTGTGACAGAGCTCGCAAAGAGATACACAGCTTAATCCATTTGAAATATAAGCCTAGACCTTTAAGACACTGCCAATTTCCTGTTCTGTAACTGATCAGAGTGGCATGATCTTCTGAAAGATGACTCTGGATTAAATGCCGATTAAGCGAAGAATTTCCCTTGTAGATTAGATTTCATGGGAAGTGTTTCGATCAAGTCTGCGTGGGCGACTGGCAGTAGTTTTGGGAGAGGTGTCTGCTAGCAGTGTTGCGTTGGTTGTCCTTTTTGCGCTGTCCATAGCAAACACGGCACTAAGTATAACAGGGCAGTAAGCCGCTAAGTGTTGTTGACCAGTTCAGGTTTTAAGTCTGAGCTCAGGCCTCGAGCAAAGTGCTCGTGTTGAGTCTGGCGTTCAAGAAGCTGCGGGGAATGGCGCAAAGCCAGAGAAGCAGGAGCAGCCGTCCGGGTCGTTACATTTTGCGATTCCTAGAAAATAAATGAGGTCTGCTGGCGATTCCCGCGGGAGCCGGACAGACCTCGACTCGGGCAGCTGGCAGAGCCTGCCCGACCTACTGCGCCACGCGGTCTAGAGCAAAGAGCAGAAGCCACAGAAAGCGGCAAGTGAGGACGGGAACTTGGAAATCAGTTAAGGCGTGTGAGTGAGGGAATCGAATCACTGCTGCACGGCGACCCGGCAGCCTGCACTTCACTCAATAAATTTAGAGCCCCTTTAAATGGCATTTTAAAAGGAGAAATTCTTTTAAGATAAAATTTTCGAAGTTGAATTCAGCATTTCGGCCTCGGTTTTTTAGTTACCAGTTTGGATAAGCTCTTGGTTGCCAATCACCCCCTCACCTTTCCATCATCAACGCGCATG
Organism: Macrostomum hystrix; assembly: GCA_950097015.1. NCBI lineage: Eukaryota > Metazoa > Platyhelminthes > Macrostomidae > Macrostomum > Macrostomum hystrix. The sequence goes on from CATNEN010000033.1 coordinate 1,342,317, forward strand.
GCGTCAACGACTCGCCAGAGCTGCTCCTGGCCAGCGCTGCCGGTCTGGCGCTTGAGCTGGAAGCTCCGGCAGATCGGGTTGCTGCCGCCAGCTCCGGGGTCGCCCTGAGCAGCAGCTGATGAGCGCATCGGCTTGCGGTTGCTAGAAGATCAGAGAGAGAATGAGCTGGTCAGGCTTTCAACAGTGAAGACCAGAGCGATCATTCCCATAAATGCTTCTCGCCGCTTTGTGTGGTCACTTTAGCACCGGATTGACGAATCAGAATTTGGAGCCTCAGCGACAGAAGGCGAACCTTTGCCAAAGAGGTTAACCAAGGGGAGAAATTTATCGCCTCGCTGTAAAGTCCTATCTGCGCGTTTCCTTCCCGAATGGGGCGGCGAGCGGAGGGAGGCGGGTGGCAGTCCGTGGATTTTTGCCGTCCGATAGCGTCGAGAAAGTCCTCGGCGAGGAGCTGACAGGAATGGGAGCAGGGAAGGCCGATAGGCAAGGGAGAGCGTGATCAACTTTAGCCAATGACAGACCGCACGGGTCCTGAACCCCTCTATCTGTTTCATCTGAGAGCATTGCGGCTGCATCTGATTCAGTCTTTCTCATTTTTGCATTTTCGGGAGTGAATTGTTTTTTTATAAGCCCAATGTGTCTATCTGTATCTGGCGCTCAGTCTGAATGCTTCTCTGACTGTGTACAGTCTCCCACTTCCAACTGGGTCTCTAAGAAGTATTCTAGAAGCAGCACTAAAATTCTACTAATCTCGAGGAAGCGAATTTCCGTTTTGAAGTTCTGTGTTTTACAACTGCGGGCAGATTTGCTCCGCTGAATGGACTTCAAACTAAAGCACTAAAAAGCGACAGGAGTATTGGATCAGCCGGATGAGCGCTGGTTTTTTTAGGTATCGCAAGAATGATTTAATTAAAACCAAGTCCAACCCAGCCACATCCCGTAGTCGCTGCTGAGACTTATTGATCATAAAACGTAGCAGATAGTCACTGACTGAAATTATATATTGATAGCGGCTCATAAAATGAAATCTTTTTTTAAGCAGCCACTTTCGAAAGATGATTTCGCCAAGCCAACAGTTATTGATCAGCTTCCGGTTTCGAAGCGCAAGAAAAAAGTAACAGCATTAGTGAAACTGATGACACACGCTTACTACTCACTTGGCAATTTTTAGTAGTTTATTAGAGACAGTAAAATACTTGCGGAAGCCTGAAGAGGTGTGCAAAAACTAGCAGTCTTTCAAATTCGATTATCTACCATCAGTAGCTATTTAAACTTCTATCACCGCTGTCCGACCCATTATATTTATGGTAGAAGAGATTTAGTAACGAATCGATAGAGAGGCCCTGATCCATATGCCGGTTTTCATGGATCATGGTGTTTTTTCGATTCTAGCGCTTTTTTTAATTGGTTAGTTGAACCTCTCAGTCACTGGGTCATTGGTCACTGTGAGCCAAGTAAAAATTCGGGCTGTGGCATGACGCTGCAGACGTAGTCCTTTAGAGACTGCAGATGGTTCAGCAGCTTGGCAGAAGCTGGGTCCTGCTGGCTCGCCCTCAGCTGGGAGATGCGGTGACTCAGGTGGTCCAAGGGCGTCTTCCTGCACCGGTCCTTGGCCAGAAGGCCAATCAGGTCCGAGTGAGGCTTTTGATTGGCCACACGCCTTATGAACCCGTGGACCATATTGACCGATTCTACTGAGTCCAAGCACTTAAAAAAGGCGTAGTGGAAGTGGTTTGTTCGTTCCTCTGCACCGCAGCACAGCTGAGTGGGCGCAGCGTCGTAGTCCAGAAGGAGTGAAATCAGATCAACTCGGCGCATCTTCAGGCTCAGCGACAGAGGCGTCTGGAAAAAGAGAAGCGTCAAAATTGCTTGACTTTGATAGGTAGTCGCTTCCAATGCTTCAGCTTTAGTCATTTCGTGTGCGACAAAAGACATTTGAAAGATAAATTTCCGAAGCAATACTGCTGACTGCCTCTTGAGTGTCTGACGCAGGGTGGAGTAGGTACGCAGGGTGGATGCGTTGAGTAGGTACGCTGCGCTGCTGTGTTGAGTACGTGCGTTGGGTGCGTCAGGTAAGCAAAATAAAATATTTTCTGGCTGCAGTTAGAAGGACATTATGACATTCGAAATGTCTTGAAATTGACACGGAGTAAAAGGCCGCTGTACTGGCTCATGTGACAAGGTCTTGTAGTTAACGAGTATTCCTATGTCCCATTTGTCCACAAGTGGAATTATCATAGAAACTAGGAAACTTACATGACCGTACATGTTGACAAGGTTAATCACTGGAGTCAACTTTTTCTGGCCCCTCAGGTTGCTGAGAATGAAGTCCACTTGTTCTTTTGTTTGGTTTTGCAGGACAGCATTGTGGATGTGCCTGCGGTGAAATTCACACAAACGCTAAACAGTGGCATGTGATATCTAAACTCTATGATAAAATGCGCTAAATTTGGTAGTACGTGCGAGATATATTTAGACTGTCCGTTGGAAACATTGATGATAATATGCCTGACTTTAAATTTATACGAGCTCGTATATGACATTGCTGAACAACTAGTGCAGCTATTTTATTCGAACAGGATTTTATAGGCATAGTTTATTTTCAGGAGTTTTAGTAAATCTTTAGTTAGCTGTGGCCCATTGCAGCTTAAACCTGACCATTTAACCAGAGCGAAGTCCAGTAGTGCGAAATTGTTGTAATCTAGGTGTGTTTTCTAGATCTCACGGAAGCACATTTTCAATTTTATTTTTGTGACACACTTCGATCCATTTTAGCAGACAATGGAAACTCGAGCAAAGTTAATGGTACTCACGAATTCAAGTTCTCATCAACATGGAGAGCTTGTGGATTGAGCTTCTTAATTAATGCGCGGCGCGTTTCACCAGACAGGACCCCTAAAGCTTGTTTTCCCGGCGATGCCGAGAAAGTTGCGGCAGCGGCAGCTCCTGCACTGATCGACGGCGAAGGCAGCGGTTGTGACGGCGGAGTCGGTTGAGACGGTGTTGAAATAACCGTGTGTTGCACCGGGATTAAAACGTCCGCCCTGCTTCCCGGTAGTTGGTAGCTGGTAGGTGTGGCGAAATCGGACTGTCCTTCATTCAACAGTTCCAGTATGTCAAAGCAGTCCAATTGCTCGTCCATTTCCCTCGGCTGTTGTAGTTGTTGCTGCTGCTGCATCATGACACCTCCATCCCATTGGTGAATCGGTGATTGCATACTTTCGGCTATGACTGGGCTGCAAAGATAGTTCGGCTGCGCCATCAGCTGCGCAGACGTGATGGCTGGCATTGGGCCAGGCGGCGGCGCTGTCTGCCTCAGCCGATCTTCAGATTTGTTCTTTGGCGGGGATCGCTTTGGCCCCTTCGAGACGATTTCTGCGCCACCCACTGCTGTGGCGTCTCCGTCATGAGAAATGCTCGCCTCTCTCATTCCAGACTCCAGTTGCCGCACCGTGTTTTCGTTATTCATGGCAAGGTACGCGTCTGCAAGCGAATCTTTAGTGCGATCTTGTGCCCTAACACTAATTGTTTCCTAGGTCGCGGTGTAGTTATGCTTTTAACTGGTCGCGGACCGCTGACTGGGTATTGGGGGTAGTGAGGTAGAATTTATAGAGAGAAGAAGCCCGACCAGGCGTACATTGCTTGCACACCTGTTCGAGATGCTGTGTTTTGTCAAATCTAAGTGTGCATTTTTTACCGGTGGTCGTTTCTGTCGATCTCACTCTACTCTCTACTCCGTAGCTTTGCACGACTGCGGGTTTTTTACAACATCCGCACATCTGCCCTGCTCTCACACAATTCACAGCAGCCGATGTACGCTGTGCATGTAGCGCTCGAGTCGTTTTTTAGTTTTACGAGCTTCATAACTCGTAACATCCGGAATGCTGAGAATAAGGGGCACATTTTATTCCTGTTCTGTTTCCGTGAGAATTGTTCGCCTATGATTAACAAAAGTGATGTCAATATAAATGGTTTGAAATAATTTTCTGCATTGCCACCTGTTCTGTTTCCGTGAGAATTGTTCGCCTATGATTAACAAAAGTGATGTCAATATAAATGGTTTGAAATAATTTTCTGCATTGCCACCTGTTCTGTTTCCGTGAGAATTGTTCGCCTATGATTAACAAAAGTGATGTCAATATAAATGGTTTGAAATAATTTTCTGCATTCTCCTATTTTTTGCTGTTGAATTTACACTGGGCGACTATGCGACTATGGACACATGGATTTGTGCATCTCTTTAGGAACCGGATCGCTTGATGCGGATGTTGAAAAGTACCAGTACATCTCATTGCGAAGTTAAAGGTGAGCTTCTGTATACATTTTCAAAATCCTGCAATACCGATTGCATTGTCTTCCTGTCAGTAAATTTTATTATTTCTGGTCAAGAAAAATCGTTCATACGAGCACGTGGTATTTAAAGAATTAGTAGAATAATTCTTGCCCAAACGAGACATTATCATTGATAGATAATTTTTAACTGTTAATAAATTGAATGGCATCTGGCTTCTTTCAGCTCAGATGGCAGGCTATAGTGATGCCTTAGCATGTGCAATAATATGTTATCGCTATCAATAACTGTATTCAACACAAACAATTTGTCAACTGCAAACCCGTCTAATGAGGGAAAAATTTCAGATACCAGGGAAAGGTGTCATTTAAAATTAATGGTGAGAACTTGCTTAATTGTACTTGTACGGCGTGGCCTACTTATGAATATCGCATTTTGCGGTGTAGTTGGAACAGCTGGCTTTTAAATTGGACACTGAGCTTTCTGCGGTGCCAAGAAGCGACTGCTGTCTATGGCCAACTCGAAAATACACCTGCGGGCTTTTGAAATTTGAAGCAGGCAGACATTTAGACACAAAGGGGTAGGTTGTCATCAGCCTACGCATGTTAAAACGAGGTTGAAACTAACGGCAGCCCGCCCTCTGCTGTTGTATATGGTCGAATTCGATAGATATGCACAGCGGGCGGGCCGTGAAATGCGTCGACGTTTCACCCCATTTCAGCCCTCTGCTGCCTATCAATATTTGTATAATATGCTGATCCCATGCTGATGTTATCCTGATGTATGTCACTGCAACTCATTGATTCGTTAGGGAAAAAAATTAAAACAGTTTTACTGGCAACCGAGCAGAACGAGCATGTAAAATTTTGCGCAGCTGTTGCAAGGTGACCAACGGATTCTCTTCCGTTGCAGAACGGAAGAGAACGGATTCTCTTCAGCTAGCAGAAAGTCTTTCATCGTTTCGGTGGGCTTTCGGTTCTTACTCCACCCCTGGGCAGTGCTTAGCGTCTCCCTTCCAAATCAAAAGCGTGGTAGATGTTGTACACGGAGAAATATTGCCTAGCGTTCGAGAAATATTGCGCCATGCAGACACTGCCAACGGGGCGGACTTTGTTCGCACGCTGTCTCTGCGGCGCGCCATCTGACGCTGCCTCCCTGACTTTTGGGGCCTGCGTCCTTTGTTGTTCTTGTTGTTGTTGAGAAATATCGCCCACTGGCTCACCTCTTTGCCAAGCTTGGAAAACGATGTCTCTTTTTTTCTCGCGTTATTTTCGCGTAGGTCTGTTATTATCCACTTCCATGTCTCGATAACAGAAAATGGTGACACTTTTGGGCAGAGAAATTTACAAGCCTGTTTGAGTTTATTTGATTTAACCATGGATGAATAATATAACTGGATCGCCAGAAGCTCGATTTTTTTGGTCCTAGCCATAGACAAGCACCAGCATCACAAGAAGCTCAGAATGCCGTACTTTCACACATAGACAAATTGCCGCTGCAGAAACCTTTATTTATGAAATATTCCATTTTATGTCCAAGCACATGCTCGCAATATATGCAGGGCGGCAAAAGATGGCTTCGCGAGATGAATAAGGACGTCAGAATTTGTGCTGCAATCGGATGCCTATCCAAAAGTGGACAAGGCACGAAACCTGTCACCCTTTTTTCTTATCCAATCGGTGATCCGTATCGACTAGCGCAGTGGAACAGCAATGTGCAAGCAAAGCCACATTTCAAATTCGGAGCTCGTAAGTTCCTTTGTGAGCTGCACTTCGAGCAGCGAGACATGCAGGCTCATGGGAGGAGCAAGCGACTGATGACTGGCGCAGTTCCGAAGCTTGAGTGGACTAAGCTTGAACCGCAAGAGCTCACTGACTTCCACGATCCAAACTCTTATGCAAACGAAGCTACTGGAGACTGTGAGTTTGAGATGCCGATGCCTGTCAGTTGCAGCGCGGCAACCACACGCACATCAGTCGACCCACCACCAAACACCCGACAGCGCCTGTTGATGCGGCTGAAGCACAAGAAGCGCACGATTAAGACTTTTGGTCCACGCGTTGCAAAATGGAAAAGTACCGAAGCGACCTTAAAACATGTAAAGCAAATGTTGACTTCTGAAGGTCTCAAGCTGTTTTCTTTACAACCACGAAATACCGCAGGTGGTTTCAATAACCACGTCAAAGACTTCGCCGAGAGGATCAACTTCTGCTCTCCAAAAGCATATCGAGAGTTGAGAAAATTCATGCACCTCCCTTCGCCGTCAACCTTGCGGTCTTGGATTGGAGCAGTGGATGGCAGGCCTGGCATTTCCATTGCTGGAGTCAAGAAGGTTGGAGCCCTATCGAAACAGATCTTCGATGGCGTCGCTTGCAACGACTGGACTCTAGTCATTGATGGCATGCATCTTCGAAAGGAGTTGTGTTGGGAAGCTAGCGAAGGAAGAGTGGTCGGCTATTGTGACTCAGGGATCCATGAAAATTTAGGTCACAAACTTGCTTCTGAGGCAATCGTTGTCATGGCCTGCCATCTTCAGCGCCCGTGGAAAGTGCCAGTTGCCTACATTTTGGCCGCTGCAACATCCCCGGTTCAACAAGTGGAGCTTTTGACGCGTACTATTAGCGCAATGAACGATGAGGGCGTCGTTGTACGCGCGCTCGTGTCGGACGGTTGCTCTGCGAACCTTGCGACGTACAGGAAACTTGGAGCTGAGCTGCCGTCTAGTCCTTATTTCCAAATCGGTTCGCAACCAGATCGCATATTCGCATTCATTGACAACAGTCATTTGATAAAGTTGGTGCGCAATTCGCTGGCCGATTTGGGAGTATTCGTTGTTCACGATCGCATCATCAACTGGCACTATCTGGAACTATTGCACAATCTGCAAGAAGCTGAGGGGGTTCGAATCGGAAATCGGCTGACAAAGAAATGCATTGAATTGTGGCAGCGACACAAGATGAAGGTCTGCTTGGCTGCACAGACAATCAGTTCGTCCGTCGCTGACGCTCTCACATTCCTAAAGGAGCTTGGAGTTTCGGATTTCCAAAATTGTGATGAAACGGTCCGCTTTATTGCATTGATGGACCATCTGTTCGACATCTTCAACTCGAGGTGAGCCGGTATATTTAACCAAAATAGCATAAAGACGCGCAATCATGGCCTTTAAATTTGCATCCGTTTTTTGCAGGACTCCGTCGGCGTCAGGCTGGAAAGGTCCCATTTGGAAGTCGCAAGCAAGCCTTTCGACCACATTCGCGTTTCTCGATGAGGCGCGCGACTACATTCGCAGCCTCTACACGATTAATGGCGTACCGCTGATTGAGAGTCGGCGAAAAACATGGGCTGTAGGATATTGCAACAATATCACAGCCCTGAAGCTGTTACTTCAGGACATTTTCTATCAGCCGTCTGCTTGCTTTAAGTACCTCCTGACGTACCGTTTATGCCAAGACCCGCTGGAACACTTCTTTGGTGAGATTCGTCAGAGAGGTGGTTTTAATAACAATCCGAACGTTCAGCAGTTCAGGTACGCTTATCGGGCGATTTTGGCGCACAGGACTGGATCTGTCGGGCACTGGTCCCTCTCGACACAGATTTCACCTCCGCCTGGACTCTCCACCTCTGCTTCTGCCAGTGTACAAGATGAAATCGAGGATCCACCGCAATTAGCACTCAGCCTCATTAGCCAGAATGTCGGCTGCTACATCGCTGGATTCATTGGCAGATGGCTTACAAACAGACTGTCTTGCGAAAACTGCAAGGCATCTCTTCATTGCGAGATGCACACCAACCTGCTTACTACTCTCAAAGATCGCGGTCGTCTTTTTCGACCATCAGCATCACTTTGCCGACTGGCGAACATTTGCGAGTCGGCTGTGAAAGGAGTCAGAACTGACGAACTGTCTCTAGACATACTCGATCGTCTACTTCCAATCTGCATCCAACAGGGTATCGAGTTGTCACTCTTCGCTCACGTTTGCAGCAATAGAGCACCCGAAGAAAACCATCAATATTTTCTAGTGCAGGCGATTTCTAAGAAATATCTTTGCATTCGGTTGCGGCATGTACTTCGGAGGCTTAACGCTGTGAACACAACAACTGTGCGTCAGATGCTAACAAAAAAAATTATTTTCATGGGTCAGTGACTTCAAATTAGCATTGTGCGGGTGACGCCTTGAATTTATTGTCTTTACTTGACTCTCCTTTGTCTTGCGCGGTTTGCTTGCAACTCATTTGGCTGTTTGTTTTCGCCTTTTATTGTTTGTTTGTTTGCTGTCTGTCTACGTGCTTGTTTGCTTACTTGCCTGCTTTCGTGTCTGTTTTGTATTAATTCCCTTACATATTCGTTTTCTTCTTTGCTTGCCTTCACATTTGCAATAGTTTCACTTATCCTACTAAGTATACTTATAAATAAAGGTTTGCAGCTTCTGCAGCGGCAATTTGTCTATGTGTGAAAGTACGGCATTCTGAGCTTCTTGTGATGCTGGTGCTTGTCTATGGCTAGGACCAAAAAAATCGAGCTTCTGGCGATCCAGTTATATTATTCATCCATGGATTTAACCATGGACAATTATCATTAACTTTTGCGGGCATAGCGATGATTTTTCAGGGCGTCAATGAGAACACTTTTGCCTTGAATATATCTATGGTATTTTTTATTTTAAATAGCAAATAACGATGAAACATAGAAACATACGAATTCAAACAGCGGTCCAGCAGTTTTTTTCTCACACGCATGAAATAAACAACCAGTTAGTAAAAGTTTGTCTTATTCGCAGTTCATTATCGAAACTATCAGACTGCAAGTAAACTAGTCCTTCAGGCCGTGGATCTCGAACTTACAATTTTGAAATGTTCCGGAAAAATTCACACTGATCGATGGACCTTGCGAAGGCGACTCAGCTTGTCCTTAGGCATGATGAACATTGCAGTTAGACATTGTTTCCTTTATCGACATCACACCAATAGGGCCCACACGTTTAACGCGCACGGTCGATACACTGGCGTCGACGGACAATGCTTCTGACATTGCTCGAAAGTCGGCGTCTCTCCTCATCCTGGAGTAACGTTCCACACTCTCTGGGTTTTTGTGTCCCGTGTTACTAGCAATCACTGAATTCGAAAATCCGTGCTCTTTCAAAATCGTAACGTGGGTTACGCGAATACAATGATTCGTGTAACACTTGAGACCATGATTATTCGAAAGTTGACTCATGAGTTGATCGATCGTATTTTTGCCAACCGTACGGGATACACAGTACCAGCGCTTATCTTATGTACCTTTTGAAACGTTGACACACGGCTTCGGGAAAAGCGACTCGATGCGCAGGTCGTTTAGGCACTGCAGGTAGATCTTTAATGCAGCATCGGGACAATTTTGATTTTCAGAATCCGAATACATGCGTGCCTGCTTAGCATCATGGAATTCGGTCTTCTTCAGAGATGCCTTCGAATTCTTACTTAGAAGGTCATGATTCAGTGCGACATAGTCACGGCCTTCAGAATCTTCTAAAAACACGCAACTCTCCTTAGTCAGCGTTGGTAGAGTTTCTCGTCCACGCAGTCCAAAATAATAAATTAGATGAAACATGATGAATTTAGATGAAATTAGACCTCCTGCTGCAGTATGACACCATTTGACCTATCAAAATAGCCCATGATTTTCTGCAGGTCATTATTTTCAATTGCAGCAAATCTGTCTCGGGATTTTGGCTGATTGGCTAGCTTGTACATCGATACCAACATCCGATTGGCATTCGCGAAAGCAATGTCCGCAATAATATTAATATCCGGACGGTTCAGACAGAAGAAGCGATGCAGTCCGGCTCGAACGCAGATAAGACTTGCTGGAGCATAGTACTGCTCGTCCTTTGTTCGCAATCTCGAATAGAAGAAGCGTAAATAGTTAGCCAAAATAGACCTTGGAATTTGTAACAGGTCAGTTGACAGCTTGCTTGCTACCAAAAATCTCTTGAAGCGGTTCAAATTTTCCTCCATCTGCCGTGCAGAAGAATCGGGCAGGTGATCTCGCTCAAGCTGATTCAACTCCTGCATCACGTCCTCCGGAACGTCTTGAATCTCCTCAGACTCCATCTTGCGCGCGAATTCCTCGCTTAGTTCTTCCAAATACCGACTGTTCGATTCTGATGATATCCAAGGTAACTCTTCGGTTGACATACCGGAGACAATTTCTCCAGGCATATTGGAAAAATTAATTAAATGTTTGATCATGGTTAGACCGTCAAAAAAAGAGCTAAATCCTGGCAGAGTTAAAATTACAGCGCTTCTCTGGAAGCCGGGGCAAGTTAAATTTTTTTTAAAGAAATATTTGTCTATGGTACAGAGTGGGGGGGCTTTGCCCACTTCTTGTGTGGGCTTCGCCCCCCACACCCCCAGATTTCACCCACGCTTCTTCTTTTAGTTGTCTATGGTAAATAATAAGCTATAATACAACATGGAACCCGGAATTTTCGACATGTCTGTTGCCTAAAGCAGGCATCAATGTACTCGTAGAATTTTGAGGGCGCGTAAGCGCCCGAACTAAATTCTACATTGATGCCTTGCAAAAAGCAATGTTTATATTATATTGTTTAGATGCCTTAATGTCTGCCCGCTGTCTGATTTCGTATTCTCGAGTTGGCCATAGACAGCAGTCACTGCTTGGCGCAGCAGAAAGCTCAGTGTCCAATTACGTACTTTACGTGCTAAAAAAGCCAGCTGTCCCAATTAGACCGCAAAATTTTGTAATAGTGCATGCTATAATTTACTGTTTCGTAGCAACGATTTGCCCTTAGGGGATCTTATTATCGGCGCAATGTCTTTGTCTCTTAGCAACATATTGAAGTCGCTTATTGTTCAGCGACCCGCTTCACTATTACAAGCCAGCTCCGCCTGGGACATGACGCGACAGATGTGAACCTTCAGAGACTGAAGGTGGTTCAGCAGCTCGGCAGAAGCTGGGTCCTGCTGGCTCGCCCTCAGCTGGGAGATTCGGTGGTTCAGGTGGTCCAAGGGCGTCTTCCTGCACCGGTCCTTGGCCAGAAGGCCAATCAGATCCGAGTGAGGCTTTTGATTGGCCACGCAACTGATAAGATGGTAGACCATTTGGATGGATTGAATGCTATCCAAGCACTTGGTGAAAGCGTAGTGAAAATGGTTTGTTCGTTCCGCTGCACCGCAGCAAAGCTGAGTGGGCGCAGCGTCGAAATCCAAAAAAATTGAAATCAGGTCAACTCGGCGCATCTTCAGGCTCAGCGACAGAGGTGTCTGGGGTTACGGAAAAATGTTTTTTTATATTAGAAGGTTGTACGAGCTCGTATTTCCATAAGATTCGTGAACTTCTGAATTCATGGTACTTTCGTGTGGATTAGAATTCCGCAATTGAGTCATGGGACCATTTAGATAACACAGCTTTGATAGGCTTACATGGCCGTTAATGTTGACCAAGTTAATGACCGGCAGCAACTTCTTTTGCCTTCTCAGTTCGCTTAGAAGGTAGTCTACATCTTCCTGACTACGACCTTGCATCACCGCATTGTGGAGCTGTCTGGAGTTTAAAATATAAAGTAAAAAATACTTTACGAACAGAAGAAGGACAAAAATACAAACAGTAGTATTGGAGATTCAATAGTGTTGGACATGTCTACTTTTCACAACACGCTTTTTAAGCGTTTCGTGTAAAGTGGTTTAGTCCCACGCCACCACACTACCTGCTGCTTCCGCCGTTGTTTGCGTCTTTGTGGGGCTGTTGGTTACTAAAACTAATCTTGTGTACTTTATGAGTGCTCCAGGCTCTGCGATTGAAATCAGAAGATATAGATTTTGCTAGCAAATGACGGCTAGCAAATGGGTAACCACTAATATGCTAATAATCCACTAGTAAGCGAACCACTAATAAGCAAAATTGGAGACTGCTCAATGTGCACATTGCTTGCGGGTAACTAATCGACATCAACTGTATTGGGTGCCTCACGTGTTGAAGTTATCGTCAACTAGCAGTGCCTGTGGATTAATCTTCTTCAGCAGGGCTAAGCGTGTTGTAGAGGATAGGCCTGGCCCCTTGTCAGATGTCGGGAAGGTTGTATGTGCCGGCTGTGTGGGTACTGGCGGGTGCGGCGGCAATGGAGGGGCAAGCTGGGGCTCATTGATAACGACATTCGCTGTGCTTCCCGGGATTCGGCAAGCGGCATCGTCACAATTGGCACCATGAGCGGATCCATTTAGCAGTTCTAGTAGACTGTCAAGGCATTCGGCTGACTGGTCCAAAGCCTGCGGCGGCGGCTGCTGCTGCTGCTGCTGCTGCTGCTGCTGCTGCTGCTGCTGCTGCTGCTGCTGCATGGCGAAGTTGTCCCAATGTTGTTCTGGCGACTGGGCACCATAGGGAGTCACTGGACTCGGAATGTAGTGCTGCATCAGTAAGTGGTCAGATTGTAGCGACTGCGAGACCGTAGGCGGCGCGCTAGTCTTCGCGAGTTGCCGCAGTCCTTTGACGGACTTGTTTTGCTGATCAATTCTCTTTGGTGACTTTGTGTAGATCTTAGTCGAGCTGACTTCGGCACTGTTGTCTTCCTCGTCTGAAATTCGCATGGCGCTCAATCCGGGCTCGACCTGCTGCGAATGGGCCATGCTTGTTGAGTGCAACTCTGAGAGTTAGTTTCTTTAGTGGCCTGGCACCCCTCTTATGGGTAGTTCTGTTTTTACTGAACGCCGTGGGCTTACTGAGTGAGGCGGAGGGCAGAAAGAGAAGTTCAAAAGATGGACTAAACAACAGAAATACAGAGAGAGACATGCAAAGACTCTACTAATTATTAGAAATGCCCAACCTGCCCTCGTGTGTACATTTGGCATCAGCAAATTTTTTGATGCATGCGTTTGCTTGTTGTATGCGATTACATCCGTGTCAGACTCACCTCGTCGCTAAAATGCAACAAGGAAAGCCACTAAATTTTCTACCAAGTGGTTAAGGTTTTTACCTTGATACTAGCTGCGTACATCGCAATAAGCTATGTACGCATGTAGAGATGTTAAACTATTCTCTTTTTAACTATTGAGATATAAATATCAGTTTCTAATTGTACTAGTGTAAAACTTTTCTGCAGAATGTACCTCGGAAAAGCAAGGCTTGTTTTGAAGGTTTTTGTGCTTATACCTTCATGCTTTACGCGTATCCATATGCCCCATTTTCAAGGTCATCGGTTTTGCAGATGCCACACTCTGGCTATGACTTACACATAAATAAGCTTATACTTGCTAAGTATCAAGCCTCTCTCACCTCCGCCCGCTCGGTATGTGCGTTTATACAGCCAATGTGCGTTTGTACAGCCAATGTGCGGTGTCCAGCTTTGCTATAGAGGGACAGCACAGACTCTCAGTGGGGCAGGTTTCGCGTCTTGCACACTGTTTCTCTTTTCTCTTAAACGAAAAGGGAACCTCCTTCTGTTTATCATATTCTCATGGCAGAACAGCTAGCACAATACGAGCTATTCACAGAGAAGGTAGCATTCCCAGAAGCAAAGTAATAAACTCAGAATAGTGTAACATAACCGACTTATTTGCAATTCAAAAGCATTTCGCTGCTTGTTTACCACTTGACTAATTTTCTAAATTAGGTTGCGAATTTGATCTTTTAGCCGATAACAGACGGAAGGTCGAAAAATGGAAGCACTTTGCTGCGAGCGAAAGCAAAGAAATAAAATAATTTACATACGAGCGTCCATTTCAAGACAGGAGTATTCAGATTAGCATATTCGGAGCTTGAATAAATTTTATAAGTAGTCCAATCCAGAATGGCAAATAATTGTACTTCTACGAGGGCTATCCAAAAGTAGCGTATCATGTGATTTTACACAGTCTTAAAGCGGCTAGTCCCGACTTTATATAGATTCAAACATCTCTTAAAACAGACATGGAACCTAAAGTTATGAACAAAAAATTAACAGGACCTTGACCATAGATATGTTTGAGTCAGTAAAGAAGCTATTGGAGCAAGTACACTTCTCAACCAAAACTTCTTTCTCAAGCTGCTGGTACACGGATATGTCTCTGGAAAAAAACACAATGAAAACATGAAGCAGCAGAGTATGTCACTTGACATTGGCTTCAGTGTCTCTTGTTCCCTCTTCTTGCTTCGCCAATGATCATGGATGTGCATTCGAGTGTTGCCCAGAGGATTGATTAACTCTTGAGTCCACTTGCGCTAACAGGCACCAAGCCTTCAGGCAGGGACCACAGCTGGATGAAGCCTTCTTGAGTTGCTGCTACAATCGTTGTGTCCTGGAACGCGAATGCCATGTCTGTTGGCAGCGACGCAAAAGGCACAGCTTCGACGGTGGTCAGTGGAGTCTATGAAACAGGTCAAGGGGTTCATGAAGAAAAATAGTATTATTATTACTATAGCAATATCATACGTAATTTTCTGTGAGTGAACGAGTAGCCCGTTTGACTTCTGGCACCAAGTTTCCTCTGCTCGAATCCGCAGTTAGGCCCCATTAATTTGGAGTGCAGCCCCGAAGAGAAGACTCAGGGCTTTCTGCGATTTACCACCAAGGGTCAACCCCGAGGGCACAGTGAGAGTGTACACTGCCTGACGATGAGGAACTCAGGGCAGATGTATACACCTTGAGTGAGTGTGATTCCGTGTACGTATACTCTGGCTATGGGTCGACTTTCGCGTCGACAATGAAGCTCCAGTGGTCACTGCAAATATCACAATGAGTACGGAGTTTTCTATATCACGCCAGAATTGATTCACCCACAAGCTAATTAAAATTCGTCCAACAAACCTCCCCAGGCAGAAACGGGTAGGCGCGGACTTCCAGCTTGCCGTCTCCAGAGCACGAGGCCAGCAGTCGAGAGCTTGACGAAAGAGTCGACAAACATTGAGCATCTCGGCGCGCTTCAACGCCTCGAATCAAAGATTCGCTGTCAAAGCACCGTTCGTCAATTTTGGCGTCGGGAGACGTTGGCCGCATCGTTGGAGCTGACCCTGAATGTTGATAAGAGTGCGAGTTTGACATCATTTTTAATTTTTAGAATGTACAGTAAAGACTAGACAAACAAGCTATGACATAAGTGTAACGGAAAGTGTATTTTAAATAAGCTTTGTCAGCTAGTACAGGATCATGCATAAACTTAGATTTTCTACATGAACCTTCAATGTCCCAGAGCAGACCGTACTGATTTGACCGTACTTGAGCAGAAAGCAGACAGTTTGTTGTCAGTTGCCATGATGTCGAGCCAGCTAAAAAAGTTAATCTACAGAAAAATTGTCCCTTTTACTGCAACGGCATTCGAGTCATCGCGTCACAGAGAGTTCCACCCGACTCTCACACAGCTTCACCAGCAGCTCCTCGCACTGGCTCCTCAGCAGGTGGCCGCTAGGCGACCAGTCCAACCTGCGAACAGGAGACGAGTGGCCAAGTACAACAAGCGACGCTGCCGAGCCGGGAAAGGCGGCCGGACAGATGTCTGGGGAGTCCAGAGTAGAGCCCGTGCGCAACAGGCGCAAACTGCCGTCCCGGCATCCGATGGCTAGGATTGCACCGTCTGTAAGGTTGGTTCGGGTGTTATGTGCCCTGATCAACAACGATGCTGAATTTCATGCGAATTACCTGGACTGAAGGAAACTGCGGTCACTCCGATGTCTGAAATAAAATTTAAAGCGTTTTTTAATTTAAGTTGCGAAACGGCCAAAACGAGTTAGATAGCTCAAGAGAGTAGCTTGGAACGCCAAAAGCAGGCGTCACCTTAGCTCTCAGTTAAACTCTCTCACGCACTCTTCCGATCGCTGGTTGCGCAGGAAGCGAGCAGCTCGCCGTTCTCGCTATCAAGCACCACAATCCGCCCGTCCGCTGCGCCAGCTACTATGTGGCGACCGTCCGGCGGACGCCAGGATACACAGTTCAGCGGCACTGCGCCGCCTGCCGCAGCTGCTTCTGCGGACGTCGCTTGCGACCGCCAAAGTCGACGTCGTCTCGACCAGCCGCAGACGTATCCATCAGCGCCGACTGTGACGAATCCGACTCGTCCGCGACGCGACCCAGCAGGACGCGTTGCTATGGCGACCCTGCCGATACCAGGGTGAACGCAACCGGCGAGATGGCAGAAGCTGCCAGCCAGCGAGCCTTCGAGGAGCTCACCGGAAGCGGTGATAAGCGCCAACCGACCATCAGAGCCCAGGGTAGCAACTGACACCAGCGGAGATGTCGGAGACAACGAATGCAGCTAAGGTTTTTTCAGTTGGGATGAGACATTGTATTCTTGGTTTTGTCTAAGTTTGGCAGATCTTTGAATCGTAATCAGCACAATAGTCTCTCTCACAATAGTCTCCTTCACTAATTCGTAGTCGTTGAAGGTGTCCCAGACTCGAATGCAGTTGCCGGACGCAGAGAGTAGGGTTCCATCTGGTAGAGCCTGTAAGCAGCTCACTGGACCCTTTAGTATAGTTAATGTACACAGTGATGCATTTTCAGTACCGTTCAAGGCTCACTAACCATACAACAATAAAACCAGCTCCTAAAATTTAGCGACCGAATCGAAAAATTGTTGTCTACCTTTGATATACGAGCTAGATAGAAACCATTCGGTTAAGTCCATCACTCCATCCACCCGTCACCCACCTTGCAAAACTCACCGGATGAGGTTGACCATCGAGATTTTTCGATGACCACGGTCGAAAAGAGTCATCGTCATGCCGAGTCCACACTCGTAGACGTCCGTCAGAGCCGCCTGCTACGGCATTGCCCGCTAGATCAAAGACGAGGCACAGCAGCCTCGGTTGAGATGTCGAGGGTGATGCAGTCGATGATCCAGAAGGCGAAAGGCCGCCGGCACTGCGCGTGTCCAGCAGCAGCGCCTCCCCACCGAAGAGACGCCAAAAGTGCGCATGTCCTCGGCCTACTGATACCACGCCAGTGAAAGCCTCTTTTACGTCGAGGATTTCACTCTCGCTAAAGCCATCGCCATCGTTCAGGTTATCCACATTGATGCTTGGCCGAAAGATCGCGCGTCGGACTCCACGACCGTCGGTCTTTGTTCGGGCAAGCGTGTGGCCTGCCGACCAGTCATATATCACCAAGGACTGTCGTGAGTTGGCTTCACTATCACATTCATTGTCACAGTTTTCACCTTCGCCTTCAACAGCAAGCAGAAGTTCGCCATCGACCGAGAAGTTAAGCGAAACTGCGGTGATAACTGGACCAGCTTCACCGAGTACAATCAGGGTGGCAAGGCTGACGACGTCCCAGATCCGGATACTGCTATTGAAACCGTCGCTGTGGTCTTGGCCGTTGACACTGCCGGAACTCCGCGATTGGACACGCTGACTACTGGCCACTATTGGGCGACTTGGGTGGCAATCGAGGCTGTGTTTTCGTAGCAATAGATTTGATGCATCATACGGGTCAAGCGTCTCATATGAGCCGTAAATGACCCACCACGGCGGCTATCAGAAGTCATCGGGATGCTTAGAAACTGTTCTATTTTTATCTTTATTTCTAAGCCTATGTTCACAAGTAGTAGAGTGACGTATGTACGAATTTTGAACCTCAAGCCCAGGGAGACACAATCCGCGATCTGTCTGTGTCCTTCAGCAAAGTAGTTCCCTAGTGCCTCAGTTCAGCAGCTGTTAAATCAACTGAATCTACCCAGAATCAACTGGGTAGAATTCCCCCAGTCCTTGGACTGAACAGCTGTACATATGGCCTTTGGAAGCGCTGCGTAATTACTGCCACTGTGCCACTGGCTGTTCATCTGGCACACCTGTGCTTGTGTGAATTTCGACTCCATTTTTTGCAAGTATGCAACATTATAGTATAGTCCTATAGTGCAATAGCATGGCCTATAGCAGTATGACATTGAGCAAATACCCGGGAAGCCAACATATTCAGAAAAACACGAACCAGACAATATGCAACTGGTGCCCGGTGTAGTGCCTCTGCCTCCGTCTGTCTGGGCTGAGCAGTACAGCCACCGCGGCTGCGGCAAACACTAAAGAACCGTCAGGCAGGGCTTGCAGGCAGCCTGACGCAGCATTGACAGGACCGTGGAGCCAATAGAAACTCAGGCTGCCGCTCTTACTGACTGGGCGAAAGTCTCACGATGGCGAGGGAAACGGTTGTCATGTCATGTGCGAGTTAATGTCTATGGCTTCCTGAGCTAGCTAGACTCCGAGGAGAGGACCAGAACGCCATGCAAGCATTTTATTATGGTTCCAACCGTTTTTCGCTTCGAGTAACCTTTTTAGCCCGTACCTCGTTGATAGTAGCCCCTTAAGGCTCATTAAAGCTCACGCTGCCAAAAAACGAGGCTAAAAGACACTATGATTATTTATCGCTGTTATGACCATTCATACCTGTGTCGCCGATCAAAGCTTTTTTAAGACGAAAGAGAAAATTTTTTTAAATAAATCGCTTATTTAAAATATATAAATTTTTAAATTGAAATCAAATCGCTATCCCTTCGGGGGTGTCGCTCGCTTTCATCTCGCCCAATTTTTCCGTCTTCCCGGTGTTTAACGAGCCTTACTAACTATTTAGTTTCATCACTCGGGGGTGAGTGACAGAGCAGTCAAACGTATTTGCCTCTCGCGCCAAGGTCCCTGAGCTCGATTCCGCGGAGAGAAGGCTTTGGGGCTTTATGCCCATGAGGGCCAACCTCCAAGGCCCAGTGAGAGTGCAGTGCACTACCTGACGATGAGAAAGTCAGGGCAGATGTACACACCTATGTGAGCATGTGCCTGCATATAGTATCTGTGCGTTTGTGCTCAGGAGATAGAGAAATAGGTGGTATTGCCTCCTCGCTGGCTTCTGGTCCAGTGTCACCAAAATGATGTGTCATTGCCCGCAGCCCTCCTACAATTCTTATATTATAACACTATTATTAGGTTCGTGACTAACCCTATTCCTATATTTAGCATGCTTTTCCAGTGTTAGTTTGACTCACCTCGATACTGGCTCTCGTCAGTGAGTTCTCCTGTCGACCTGCTCAGCACCGACAGCGGTGGCTGCAGTGGCTCAAAGGAGCGGCCACTTCTTGTAGCCGAGAACTCAACTCTCAGCCGCTCTGTGGGGCTCTCACTCTGAGACCGTCGGTGACTGCTGGACGTTTCTGAGTAGGAAATTGTTATTCTGTGTAGTTAATGCCGTTAGCACTACTGTGAGCAGTGTGAGTCTAAAGCTGTTATTATGATTGTAGATACGGCTAGAAAATTACATATTATAGTAATCATAATCATTCTGACCAAGAGATCCAGAGTTCGATTCTCAGCCCAAGGGAGAGAATGTGTGTCATCGAGAATGAGATTTCATTCCCTTATGCTTCAGTTCAGCCAGCATTAGCCATGAACTGTGTTCATTCCCTTATGCTTCAGTTCAGCCAGCATTAGCCATGAACTGTGTTCATTCCCTTATGCTTCAGTTCACCCAGCTGTAGCCATGAACTGTGTTCATTCCCTTATGCTTCAGTTCAGCCAGCATTAGCCATGAACTGTGTTCATTCCCTTATGCTTCAGTTCAGCCAGCATTAGCCATGAACTGTGTTCATTCCCTTATGCTTCA
This sequence comes from Macrostomum hystrix, assembly GCA_950097015.1. Lineage (NCBI taxonomy): Eukaryota > Metazoa > Platyhelminthes > Macrostomidae > Macrostomum > Macrostomum hystrix. The sequence continues at coordinate 1,362,162 of CATNEN010000033.1, forward strand.
GTTCAGCCAGCATTAGCCATGAACTGTGTTCATTCCCTTATGCTTCAGTTCAGCCAGCATTAGCCATGAACTGTGTTCATTCCCTTATGCTTCAGTTCACCCGGCATTAGCCATGAACTGTGTTCATTCCCTTATGCTTCAGTTCAGCCAGCATTAGCCATGAACTGTGTTCATTCCCTTATGCTTCAGTTCAGCCAGCATTAGCCATGAACTGTGTTCATTCCCTTATGCTTCAGTTCAGCCAGCATTAGCCATGAACTGTGTTCATTCCCTTATGCTTCAGTTCAGCCAGCATTAGCCATGAACTGTGTTCATTCCCTTATGCTTCAGTTCAGCCAGCATTAGCCATGAACTGTGTTCATTCCCTTATGCTTCAGTTCAGCCAGCATTAGCCATGAACTGTGTTCATTCCCTTATGCTTCAGTTCAGCCAGCATTAGCCATGAACTGTGTTCATTCCCTTATGCTTCAGTTCAGCCAGCATTAGCCATGAACTGTGTTCATTCCCTTATGCTTCAGTTCAGCCAGCATTAGCCATGAACTGTGTTCATTCCCTTATGCTTCAGTTCAGCCAGCATTAGCCATGAACTGTGTTCATTCCCTTATGCTTCAGTTCACCCGGCATTAGCCATGAACTGTGTTCATTCCCTTATGCTTCAGTTCAGCCAGCATTAGCCATGAACTGTGTTCATTCCCTTATGCTTCAGTTCAGCCAGCATTAGCCATGAACTGTGTTCATTACCTTATGCTTCAGTTCAGCCAGCATTAGCCATGAACTGTGTTCATTACCTTATGCTTCAGTTCAGCCAGCATTAGCCATGAACTGTGTTCATTCCCTTATGCTTCAGTTCAGCCAGCATTAGCCATGAACTGTGTTCATTCCCTTATGCTTCAGTTCACCCAGCATTAGCCATGAACTGTGTTCATTCCCTTATGCTTCAGTTCAGCCAGCATTAGCCATGAACTGTGTTCATTCCCTTATGCTTCAGTTCAGCCAGCATTAGCCATGAACTGTGTTCATTCCCTTATGCTTCAGTTCAGCCAGCATTAGCCATGAACTGTGTTCATTCCCTTATGCTTCAGTTCAGCCAGCATTAGCCATGAACTGTGTTCATTCCCTTATGCTTCAGTTCAGCCAGCATTAGCCATGAACTGTGTTCATTCCCTTATGCTTCAGTTCAGCCAGCATTAGCCATGAACTGTGTTCATTCCCTTATGCTTCAGTTCAGCCAGCTTTAGCCATGAACTGTGTTCATTCCCTTATGCTTCAGTTCAGCCAGCATTAGCCATGAACTGTGTTCATTCCCTTATGCTTCAGTTCAGCCAGCTTTAGCCATGAACTGTGTTGTATACAGCTTCTGGATGTGCTGTGCCATTAGCGTTTTGCGTTTTGTGTTTACATCGAGTTGGGCTAGTGTGCAAGCGTCTATCTATCTGTAATAAAACTTGATTAGATAAGCAGCAGCAAGCCAGACGCGCAGTTAAAAATTTTATTTCTACGAAATTAGGATTAGTTTGGCACTGTAAAATTGTGAGTGAATCAAATCCAAAATAAGTTTTTAAAACAGCTTTCTTTGCTAAAAAGTGGCTTTTTATATTGGCAGCCGAAACAAGAATTTCACGCATTTTAGTACATCTGCAATTAAAAATCTGCAGGGGAGCCAGGTGGGAATTTCATGACGGATTTGGTGGAAAAATACTCTACAGTCCATTGTCACTTGTTGATTATTCAGCCTGAAATTGACGAAACAAGTGTGCCTTTCTTAGAACTGTTAATATTATTTGGCCTCGATGTAAGCATTGTTCGATTTTATTTACCGAAATACCATTCGACCAATAGACATACGACTCACATCTCGATCAGACGACCCACATCCTATTCAACTCATATCCCGTTCGACCCATAATTCAATCCACATCCCACTACCTTCATCTAAATGCCATTAAACTGAGCCTTCTTAATCCCAGTCGAATGGCATCCGTTCCACTTGAAAGCTTGTTAGTAAGAAATACCCCTATAAGCTATGCTCTACAAACACAGCTCTACGTACATACTCTGAATCAATGACTCAGACACCCACCTGACTGGTGCCAGCCGTTCTCGGGCTGGCGATCGAGTCGCACCGCCGGCGACCTGCTATCCTGCGAGACGTCGCCGCTTCGACTGCCACCGCTGCCAGCTAGCTCCACCGGAGTCAGTTCTCGGCCGCAGGCAATGAAGGTGTCGTGGTCCTTAAACTCGCGAAAGAGCTGGGAGAAGCTTTCCACCTGCATAGCGACGAGTTCAGGTGTTATAATTAGCACTTTAAGGACGAATTTTCGACTAGGCGAACCGATTATGAATCCTCAAGCCAAGACAAGTCGATCGACTCACCCGCCTGTATGGAGGCAGCGCGGTGTACAAAGCCCGCACCGGGGGCCCGGACATGATCAACAGGCTGGCGAAGTCAGCCAGTAGGTCCTCGAACATCAGCCTCGTGCCTGGATTCACCAGCACTTTCTCGCGCGAGCCGCGATGCGTATTGCTCACGACGGTGATCAGACGGATTCCGCGAGGCGGCACCGACTGCGAGGAACTTGTCGACGATTTGTCGGCGCCGTTTCGACGATGGTAGTGCCGACTGTCCCGCCTGGCCAGCAGGCGAATGTCTGCTTGGCGCATCCGGCCGGCCACAGAGCTGGGGTCACGTGCTTCCGTCAACCATGGCTTCTCGCTGACGTCGACAGCGGTGCCGTCGCCGCTGCCATAGTCGAGTCCGCGGACGAGACGTCGGACGCCGGAAACAGCGTACCGGCCACCCGGCTGCAGATCAGCGACGTCTCGCACCGGACGACCGTCTGGCAGGCGCAGGATGTGGCGGACTCCGGAAGTTGTCGGGATCTTCTCGCCCAACCAGACGAGCAGTGACTCCATGGAGACGAAGGCCTTCTGGCTGATGGACGCGTTGAGGCCCTTGAAGTACGGATCGCCATTGCGGTAGAATGTGACAAGACGGCCGCGTCTCGAGCCGACATGGATGCCGGTGGCCTGGGCGGAGATGTCTGCGCGAGTAGACGGGAGGTGCGGCAAGAATCGAGTCGGTGCGACACCATCAGGAAATGTGGGCTTGAGTTTATGAACTTTGAAGATTGGATTCGACCTCTTAGATTGAAAGCCTCTTGAAGTCTCTGACCTCTGCACGAAACAACTCACCTGGTAGTCTCAATCGCTGCTCATGAGTCAGCGGCTCTGGAAAGTAATTCTCAGAGTCCGAGTCCCGATAATCCCAGTAGCCATTTGCTGCCATGGGTTCGGCCATGAACGCGGAAGGAGTTTGTGGTTACAAGCCCCTAGCTTCTATCGGCTAGCACGACGCCTAGAAACTGTAGCCCCGCTCGCTAATCTACAGCTCGCACGACTATCAAAAGGTGTGCTCAAAAATGAGAGGTTGGTTAGAGAAGGACTTAATTGGACACTAAGAAAATGTGAATTTAAAGCTGCTCACACTGCGCCTACATGAGTTCATCACTGTGTAGTCAGTACAGCTCAGCTCAGTGTGAACAGAGAGGAAAGAAAAAAATGGTGCAACAATAGGCCAACCTCAATACTTCATCTTTATTACTCTGTTCTACTCAGATCTTGTCTGAAACTCTCAGAGGTTCAATTGTTCAACTAGCGAATAGAAAAGCACTGTGCGGGTGGATCAACTTCGCCTCATTAAACCTGTGAATTCCGCTGCTTGGCCTTGTACATAATGCATTAATGTAACCAGACAGCACTCATTGAAATCTACTTGACTGGCACGTTTACACATAATGAGGAGATAAACAATCTGCTTTACTGCGATGACTTAGTAATATTCGACGAAAATTTAGTAGAAATTCAAATGGGCCTAGTCAAAGTCTCAGAATTCTTTCAAATCCAGAAACTAGAAATCAACATACAGAAAACCAAGCTAATGAGCTGGAACTACCAGAAACTAGAAATCAACATACAGAAAACCAAGCTAATGAGCTGGAACTACCAGAAACTAGAAATCAACATACAGAAAACCAAGCTAATGAGCTGGAACTACCTCCCTAAGGATAGAGCGCGACTGTTTTTACAGGGTCGCCTAGTTGAATCCGTCCAGGAATGGAATCCTCTTAATACTAGAATTAAATTGAACTGTGGCATTCAGCCGCACATGTAGGTAATGTTAAACCACAGGTATGGACACCATTTATCAGCATATTTAGCTCATGTCTTGTCACACATGTAGCTCATGTCGTGTCACATCTGCAGCTCATGTCTAGTCACATATGTAGCTCATGTCGTGTCACATCTGTAGCTCATGTCTTGTCACACCTGCAGCTCATGTCTAGTCACATATGTAGCTCATGTCGTGTCACATATGTAGCTCATGTCGTGTCACACCAGCAGCTCATGTCTTGTCACACCTGTAGCTCAAGTCGTGTCACATCTGCAGCTCATGTCTAGTCACATATGTAGCTCATGTCGTGTCACATCTGTAGCTCATGTCTTGTCACACCTGCAGCTCATGTCTAGTCACATATGTAGCTCATGTCGTGTCACATATGTAGCTCATGTCGTGTCACACCAGCAGCTCATGTCTTGTCACACCTGTAGCTCAAGTCGTGTTACATCTGCAGCTCATGTCTTGTCACATATGTAGCTCATGTCGTGTCACATCTGTAGCTCATGTCGTGTCACATCTGTAGCTCATGTCTTGTCACATATGTAGCTCATGTCTTGTCACATCTGTAGCTCATGTCTTGTCACATCTGTAGCTCATGTCTTGTCACATCTGTAGCTCATGTCCTGTCACATCCGTAGCTCATGTTAACTAATGTCCCCTCAGCGTCAGAGAACCGATGTCCCCTCAGCAGCAGAGAACCAATTTCCCATCAGCAGCAGAGAAATAATGTCCCCCCAGCAGCAGGGAACTAATGTCCCCTCAGCAGCAGAGAACTAATGTCCCCCCAGCAGCAGAGAAATAATGTCCCCTCAGCAGCAGAGAACCAATTTCCCCTCAGCAGCAGAGAACCAATTTCCCCTCAGCAGCAGAGAACCAATGTGCCCTCAGCAGCAGAGAAATAATGTCCCCTCAGCAGCAGATAAATAATGTGCCCTTTAATAGCAGAGAAATAATGTCCCCTCAGCAGAAGAGAAATAATATCCCCTCAGCAGCAGAGAAATAATGTCCCCTCAGCAGCAGAGAACCAATTTCCCCTCAGCAGCAGAGAACCAATGTGCCCTCAGCAGCAGAGAAATAATGTCCCCTCAGCAGCAGAGAAATAATGTGCCCTTTAATAGCAGAGAAATAATGTCCCCTCAGCAGAAGAGAAATAATGTCCCCTCAGCAGCAGAGAAATAATGTCCCCTCAGCAGCAGAGAAATAATGTCCCCTCAGCAGCAGAGAACCAATGTCCCCTCAGCAGCAGAGAAATAATGTCCCCTCAGCAGCAGAGAACCAATGTCCCCTCAGCAGCAGAGAACCAATGTCCCCTCAGCAGCAGAGAACCAATGTGCCCTCAGCAGCAGAGAAATAATGTCCCCTCAGCAGAAGAGAAATAATGTCCCCTCAGCAGCAGAGAAATAATGTCCTCTCAGCAGCAGAGAAATAATGTCCCCTCAGCAGCAGAGAACCAATGTCCCCTCAGCAGCAGAGAAATAATGTCCCCTCAGCAGCAGAGAAATAATGTCCCCTCAGCAGCAGAGAAATAATGTCCCCTCAGCAGCAGAGAAATAATGTCCCCTCAGCAGCAGAGAAATAATGTCCCCTCAGCAGCAGAGAAATAATGTCCCCTCAGCAGCAGAGAAATAATGTCCCCTCAGCAGCAGAGAACCAATGTCCCCTCAGCAGCAGAGAACCAATGTGCCCTCAGCAGCAGAGAAATAATGTCCCCTCAGCAGCAGAGAACCAATGTCCCCTCAGCAGCAGAGAACCAATTTCCCCCAAACAGAAGCGAACCTCCATAATACAAGGCTACCAAACCTCCAGCTAGAAATTTATGCCCTCTATCTTTTACATGGAATCATTGCCCACATATAGCAGAGAAACGAGTTTACTCAGCCCAACAGGCAACAAATATCTCCTGTTACATCTCCTGTTACATGTGGCACTGTTAGACTCCTTAGAAAACTGTTAGACTACATTATTAACTTTTCAGCATATTTAAAAACTTTTAGACGCATTTAGAAAATTAGTAATGAATGGACACATTTAGAAAACTGTTGGACGCTTTTAGAAAACTGTGGACACATTTAGAAAACTGTTGGACACTTTCGGAAAACTGTTGGACACATTTAGAAAACTGTTGGATACACTTAGAAAACTGTTTGGCCGACTTTCGCTTACTTCGAGCCCCAGCTCCACCAACCGAAACGTCCTTGACTAGATTTTTCATCACGCCGTTGAAAAATGCACAGACGATTCCTTCTTTCACATCATGGCCATCCGTGAACATCGTCTGACCCATGAAATGTTCCAGATAGTTGCTGTCATCCATCATCTCATCGACAATGTGACAGAACAGCTGCATCTGGCTATTATATAGAAGTCCTTGGGTAGAGTACACCAAGTCAAGGCCCCAACCCAAGTTTGTTCTTAGACAAAATTTGTGCGACAGAAGAAAATGAGCCGAAGCATCAGTGAACAGAAGCAGAAAAAGGCAACAGATGAGCAGAGAAGCATGAGCACCAGAATCAAAAGAAGCAGAAGCTGACGTAAGAAATACCCGTGGCACCAACGACAGCAAGCACGAGACATCGCGAATATCGACATTTTGTGCGCCTCGACAAGACGCCGCTGTTGAGTTTGGATTTTTTTCATTTTCCCTTGTTCAATCGTTCAATGTTTAGCGTTTCGTCCAAAGAAGGTCAGCGCCAGTTCGTGTACTCCCAATGGAACTTGGGCAAGCGAGTCAGTGAAATTGTAAGCCAGCTGACTGAAATCCACGGAGTGAGTGCCAACTCGAAGAGTGCTGTCTATCGCTAGTTTGAAGAGTTCAGTCATGGGCGAACAGACGTTGCCGATGACACAGCCAACCGTGGCCGTCCGATCTCTCCATCAACAAAGGCACTGATTGAAAGGGTGAAGGAAATCGTTCACGCAAATCCCCGTTTGACTGCAAGAGAGTTGGCGGATCGACTGGGAAGTCCAAAAACTTCAATTCATCGGATCTTGTCTGTGGATCTTGGTATGGGTGATACTGACGGCGAGATGGGTGCCCCGTTTGTTGACAGAAGAAATGAAAACTGTAAGAATGAAGTGCTGCAGGGAGAATCTTGAGCTGGTGCGTGATGCTGGTGGATGGGAGAGTTTCCGACCCTATCTGGTGACCGGCGATGAAACCTGGATACCGCACTTTGACCCTGAGACCAAGCAGGAAAGCAACGTGTAGGCGTTGAAGGGTTCAGATCCACCTGTGAAGGCGAAGCGAGACCAGCACTGCAAGAAGATCATGTTGACCTTTTTCTTCGATCAAGAAGGTCCCCTGACCATCGAATTCCTTGAGCCTAACAGCACGGTTAACTCTGACCGGTACACGGAGACGCTGACTAAGCTGAAATCAGACATCCGCAAAAAGCGCAGGACTGCGATGAAACCTCACCTCCTGTTGCACGACAACGCTCGGCCTCACACGGCCAAGAAAACGCTTGATCGTATCAACGAACTCAATTTTGATCTGCTTGCGCACCCGCCCTACTCACCAGACTTGGCTCCTTGCGACAACACAATTTTCCCTCAGTTAAAGAAGCACCTGCGGGGGCGCATCTTTGACCATCGCGACAACTTGGAAGGTGAAGTCAGGCGGGTTCTGCTGCACGAAATTCCGCGTGGGAGGGAGCGAAGGACTCTGTCCAGCTCGCGAGACGAGAATTGCTTGCTAAAGTCTCCTGCCTCCGGGCTGTCAGCTTGTGCGGCGGCGCGGCTGCGGTGGTTCTCGCGGCGGAGGATGCGCGTCCTGCGGTCTTGCGGAAGGCGGCTCACGGCGGCGTACTCCTTGGCGTAAGCCTCGGCGATGTCCTTTGGTCGGACGTAGAGCTTCTGGCCCACACGGAGCGCTGCATCCCGCTGCAGGTTGTTGCTTCGGCCGTCAAGGGAGCGAACGACTCTCCAGATCTTGGAGTGGTCTGTGTCCGCTGCCACCTCGCCGGCGAAGGCCCTCCAGCTGTCGCGCTTGGCGTCGGCGATGATCTTCTTGGCGTCTGCGCTGGCCTTGTTCCAGGCCGGCCGCTCGTTCGGATCGGCAGCGGCGGCGGCCCGCGCGGCCCGACGGCTCTTCACGGCGTCATCGACCTCCGGGGTCCACCAGGCCTTCGGGGACGGCCGGGCCCCTCGCGGGATGAACGCCTTGTCGGCCGTCATGATGGCCTCGGTCAGCAGCCGGTTGGCTTCGGTAGCCGTCGCGGGCGGCAGGGCGTCCCAGCCAGCCAGGGCCTCCTCGGTCTGCGCGCGGAAGCCGGCCCAGTCCGACTTGGCCCAGGCCCGCCGGGCGGCGCCCGCTCGTTTGGCTGCGCTTCGGCTGCCATGAATGATGACGCTGATCGGCAGGTGGTCCGATCCGACGTCCCTCCGCACCTGCCACTCAGCCCGGCTGGCGAGCGACTTGTGGCACAGGCTGACGTCGGGCGCCGTCTGCCGAGCATCGGCGCGGCGCGGCATGTGGGTGTGGCTGCCGTCATTCAGGATGCGCATGCCGGATATAACGGACCATTCAAAGGCGGCCGTGCCCAGGTCCGTCTCTTCCGATTCGGGGTCCCAGGCCGGGTGGTGCGCGTTGAGGTCCCCCAGGATCACCGTGCTGGCACCTGACGGGAGCCACTGGGGGTTGAAACGCTGCACGCAGTCGTCGCCTTCGGCGTTTCTGATGGGCGGCACGTACAGGCAGTGAATGTCCAGGCTCTCGACCGTCTTCTCAGATGGGAAAACCCGGATGCCGGCCCACTCGGTGGAGACGTCCTCGGGGGCGCAGGGCCGCTCATGCAGCACCTCGTAGCGCAGCCCCTCGCGGATAAGGATCGCGACCCCTCCGCCACGGGTGGGGCCACCTGAGCGCCGGCCGCTCTGTCTGTGGCGCCAGACTGCATTGAAGCCCGGCAGGCGTGGTTCTCTTCCTTCGGCGGTGTGGGTCTCTTGAAGACAGGCCACGTCAACGCGCAGGTCCAAGAGCATCTTGCACAGTTCGGGCGTCTTGGCAACGACGCCCTCTGCGTTGAGTTGCAGGAGGTGCAGGCTGCTGGGGGCCTGAGCGCGCGCGGACCGTCGGTCGGGCTGGCGCTTCGCGCCGCCGGGGGCCCACCGTTGAGGCTCGGCAGGCTGCGTCGGCAGTTGGTCAGTCATTTAGGACCGGTTCGGACCGCCAGATGCTTGTTGGGCGGTGAGATAGGGCTGTGCTGTGCTGTGCTGTGCTGGGCTTTGGGAGGGCCCGTTTGATGGCCTGCATTTCGTAGGACTTGCGTCCTCCGGGGGGCACCTCGTGGAGGTGCAGACCATTGCCCCCCAGCCAGCCGGCTCGCTAAGCCGGGTGTGAGAAGTCACGCCACCATTTCGCACCTCCCTAGGCCCCTCTATCTCGCTCTCGCGTTTGCTGTAAATATAAATATACGTGCCATGCAGCACACTAACTTCGCTGCCACTCTAACTTCGTAAACAAAAGGCTTTCCGCCTTACGTATATATATATATATACAAACTCAAGACATTTAGTATAGTAGGAAGGAAGCTGACGGGGCTAAAACTTCCTGCAGCTTATTACCATTGTTTTCTATCTTTCCTCCTCACTGACAATCCCTTACAAGCGGCCACGCTGTAAGTCAGTTGAGTTGATTGACAAGACTGCACCTGAATTCATCCCATGCTTTCACGAGTACTTAAAAAATATTTTCAAAATTTTGTAATTTTCACAGGGCACTTTTGAGGGAAAAATGAATGCTAAAGTCACTTCTGTGGCCTCACCTGCACCCGGCGCAATCTTCCTGCGCCGCTGAGCCCTCAGCTCGTCGCGACGGCGCAGGATGTGCCTCAGGCTGGCGGGATCTGGCGGACCAACCGTGGAAGTCTCTCTCGGAATGGACTGCCTGACACTTTCATCTGACCGCTGCTGCTGCTGCTGATCATTGCAGCTGTCGTTCGTGCTGACGGAGTACAATCTGCGATACATTCTGTGGCTGTCAGCCAAGTTGCCAGGCCGGCTCACTAAGCAGCTGTGCTCTTATGTTTCGATAGTCGGTAGGGCATTTTTCTCGCTCTCCTTTCACTCCGGTCTCACCTTTCCTCAGGTGAGCTTTAACACCCCCGCCTAAAGAGGAGTCTTTCCAGCACGTCCTAGAGTTTTACCGGTCGTCATAGTAACAGAAAGCTCTTCCTTCTAAAGCATCAGTCTCTTAGCCCATTCTTTCTTGCTTTCCGTCTCTGCCTCTCCCTTCAATCTTCCGCATTGGCGCCGATCTGCCACAAATATTGGTGGCTGCGCAGGCTGGTGGTCTTGTCCTGATATCAGCTCAGAGGCCTGCTCACATTTTGTCTCAGCGTACTATCGTGTTGCTCAGTCATCTCTGAGCTTCTCCGCAGCAGCATAAGGCAGTGCTCATGATTTGGTGACTGCTCCTGTCTGACTGTTGCTTCTTCGCTCTGATCCCAAAAAAACTACGAAATTTCTGGCCTATCGGATGAACATGACATAAGCTAGCTACTCAAAGTAGGTAGAAGGAATAGCAATAAAATCAAGATGTAATTAGTTGGTCTCTCTTTGTGGCAGACACAAAAAGTGCAAATGCTAACAGCATTCTACGGGAATCCCTGGGAATACCGCAGCCTTCACATGTCTCATCTTTCACCTGTCTCATCCCTCACCTGTCTCATCCCTCACCTGTCGATCACCCTTCACCTGTTTCATCCTTCACCCGTCTCATCCTTCGCCTGTCTCATCTCTGCCCGGTCCCATTGGTCCTGTCAATCGTGCTCACTGACCTTTCTAGAATTCTCTCTTTTGCCTTTGAGGCCCATAACTTTGCCGACTCTTGTTTTAAACTGCTTTATCGAAGAACATATCAAATAGCTAAGGAATCCAAAATATAGATTCCTTACCTTTCATTCAGCGGTAAAAACGAATACTTAAACGGCGCGCTTCCATTCCTCAGCTTTACTATAAAATCTACAGTTTATGGACAGTGACTGAGGCCACTGAGTCAGAGTCCACAAAAGTTGTTAGATACTATGAAAACTTATTTTAAAAAGCTGGTACTGTTCTTGTGAGAACGGAGTGACCCACCGCAGGAAAAGTTGGGGCGGCGCTCCCCTGAATCCACCGCTGCATCTCAAAATGTTGGGATCTACTCACAGCTCAGCAGTGACAGAAGATCCTCGCCCTCGGAGCCCCAGTCCTCGAGGCTGTCTTCTGAAGCTGTTCCAAGCGACTCACCCTGGGAACATGCCGCTGTCAGGTCCTGGATTGATTCAGTAAATGATGCCCTTCACAGCCGCTATTTGAAGGAATCTATCTAAAAAGATAGTTTAAAAAACTCACCGAGCTACGGGAGCCCAGCTCCGCCAGATAATGCGAATACATGCCTCAGTACGCCGACTGCATGAGCTGCTCAGAATTTTTATCGGCTGCTAATTCAATAAAAAAACACAATGCAGGAATGGGAAGAAAGTACAGTATCACAAAGCAACTGGCTTGGGCTGAGGAGCTGTCAGGTATAGTGGTAGGTGATTCAGATTGATATTTTTGTCAATTCCCTCTGTCTAAACATTGGATTTGAATTTGTACATTCGTCAAATGTGATACTGGAGCGATATAACATACAAACATACAACATACAAAGATCATCAGGAACTCCATATTATTGTGTTGTGCTATTTTTAGCATCAAGGTCAAAGATGCACCAGACGGACGCGTGACTTTATTCAACATCTTCGTTTCAGTGCAAAACCACTCTTGATCCGAGGTCAATGGGCATGCGCTGCCTGTGTGATTTGCAAAGTACAAATAAATCAATAACTTTTTTCTGTCTAGTTTGGAAAGTCGATTAAATATTGAAGTAAATGAAAAACCTATCGGAAAATAGTGCCGAAGAAGAATCACACCATTGCAAAAATACTGAGTAAACACCAGAGTAGCAGACATTAAAACACCATCAAAGTAAAGCAGATTCTAGCTGTGACTACTGCTGCGATTCTAGCTGTGCCTACTGCTGCGATTCTAGCTGTGACTACTGCTGTGATTCTAGCTGTGACTACTGCTGCGATTCTAGCTGTGACTACTGCTGCGATTCTAGCTGTGACTACTGCTGCGATTCTAGCTGTGACTACAGCTGCGATTCTAGCTGTGACTACTGCTGCGATTCTAGCTGTGCCTACTGCTGCGATTCTCTCTTTGGGGAGAATTCTAGAACTCCTTGAGCTTCTGCGCCCATTGTATCTACAGCTTGACTACTCAAGATATGAAAATATCTTCGACTTTGGTGAAAATTTTCGACAAAGATAAGAGACGGGATGTCTACGAGGCAAGTGTTTGAGCATAGGCTACTCAATCTTAGCAAGCAGCTGGACAAGGTGTATAATTCCGAAAGCTCGGCATCAACTTTCTTGCCCCCGAATTCGCTGCAGTGTTCTCGCCAGAAGCGGCCACGGTGGCCATTTGTCACTGCGTCAGTGCCTCAGCTGTGCTAGCGAGGCTCGTCGCAGCTCTTTGACCACCCCTCTGTCTCTCCCTGTTGCTTGATCCACTGATCTGAATCTAGAAACTGGAGTGACTCCCCGGCCAAAGCCACATTTTCCGGTCCAGTATGTGCTTACTGGCTGTCCCGAGAATTCACTGGGCAGATAGGAAATTCTAACGGCAAAAAATGCTTAAAGGCAAAAACTTAAGTCGAAGCTTGTGTGTATGCTTGATCGATGCACTCGAGCTTATCTGATTAACCCTTAGAGGGTGGCCCAAGCACTACCGCTCCCTCTTTTGCGCAGAAGAGCTGTGTAAAAATCATTTAATCACAGGAAAAATAAATCATAATGATAATAATTATGACTAAAAATATGAGAAACAGTCAGGCGCATCCAGAGTATAATTGCAGCCAAGGCGAAAGGTAAGGATTCAGTGCTCAGCGAACTATCCTCCAGAGAATCTGGGGAACCAAAAATAGAACCTCTTCCCAGCTGGCTGCTGGACTGGTAAGATTATTTTTGGGATCGAATGTGGGCCCAATGACAGCTGAGGCTCCTGGTCCCCCAGCCGGGGCCTATCCGGACATTGCGCTTGAGGAGGGCTATAGATATTTAAGCCGGAGGTGGCCGCTCGCAACTCGCTCTCTACTCTCTCATGACCAGCTCTCATTCTCAGTGGCTCTCTGTCTCTCTCGATTGTCTTTTAAAACGCGCCCCAGGTGCTGCCAGTGACTTGTTACAACGGTTTTAATCGGTAAGCACCCAACATTTTCCTACAGTTCGTGTACGAGGGGCATTCAAAAAGTTTTGGCAACTAACCCAATATCTTCAAAAGTACACATCACAAAGCGTTTAAAAATTTTTTACGAAATCGCAGACATATATTGGTTGTAACCATAGAGTAAGACTTTCTTCACTCGAATGTGTTATACTTGCGCGTGGCCAACGCAAGGTGGTGTTTTACACTCTGTCAAAAATTGCAAAAAAATATTGCTCGTATTGCAAAAAAAAAGAATTTTAGAAGTTGAAATCAAGGGTTTTTCAGCCACGGTAACGTTAAATCATTTTTTTAAATTTCCATGGAAACAGCTGATGCAATATTAATACGCTTAAAAAGCGAACTCTTTGTAATGCTTCTCTCGAGGAGGCCCCCAGCACCGGATGCCACAGCGGGAACCGGTGATAACAAGCTGTCACATTGTGTTCGTGGAAACTCCAGTTGCATCTGCTGGGACTCAAATCTCAAAGCTGCTCTGCTTCCGTCCAGCAACCCATCATCGTCTTTTGCTTTCTCCCAGGACCGCAGCAGCCTGGCAGGGTCAATCATCGATCCCAGCTCTGTCTGTTTCCTGGAACTCTCGTAAACGAAGCCATTGTGATTTGGCGACTCTCTCATAGCTGGAGCAGTTGAAAGTTTTGGAAATGAGAGATTTGCTCCAAGTGTTTTATGGGTTGTTGCAAGTTTGCTTTGAAAATGTGGGAAGGGACATGGAAAGGACAGACCAAATTGTCAAACTTGAAGTCCCGAAAATCGAAAATGCTGCCCTGAAGGGATCAATGCCAATCAGATCAGTAGGAAGGACATTCTTAAGCGATTGATTGCTGACAACATAATCACAAAAACAAAAACGCTTTCCCTCCCCACTTTTTTACTGCAGTCGGAGCCACAAGCTAGCACCATAGCCATGCGGTCGATGCGGCCAATACAATTGTTTTTCCTGCTAGCCATGGCAACCATCGCCAGCGCTCGCAGGTGCCTGGTGAGCACTCCCACTGCCGACGGGGTCTGGACCACCGAGTACCAGACCTGCCACCCGGAGTCCAACTATTGCTTTCGCGGCCGTTTGACTGGCATTGGGGAGCGGGCGTTGCGGGAGCTGTTTGCGTGGCCGGTACGGCGCGGCCAGGTGCTGTACGCCTGCGTGGACACGCTCGATCCCCCGATGAATGAAATGTGGGACTGGTACGAGCGGAAGAGCATCCGCGTCTGTGCCATCGACGGCTGCAACAGCTGAAGGACTTAATTCAATATTCGCGGGGGCGAGATGACTTGAGGCGGACTTTCTGTTCCACTCTTCTCCCTCTCATTCAGTTTCGGCCTGGGGCTCATACGGACAGTTACTAGAAACAATGCACCAGCTTGACAATGCGGCAACTGTGGCGGACAATGCTGAGGGAGCCTGATATAATAAAAATCACAACAAAATACAAAGCGAAGCGGAAGGGAAAGCTGCTTCGATCTCAGCTCAGCGCTATTGTGTCTTCTTGCTTTGCAAAAAAACTTTTTTAGTTCGGCTTTGACTATTTTTGTCCCAATTCCTTGTGACTCGAATGCTAGTGATTGCAAAGCGGACTTACAATACTTGCGGTTTCGTTTAAGCGCTCATCAAAAAAGGCTAGACAACAGGAATGGGTATTCCACGGGGGTCGGTGTCAGAGCGGTTAACACGTTTGCCTCTCGCACCAAGGTCCCTAAGTTCGATTCCGTGGCGAGGCCACATTTATTTAAGGCGCAGCCGCGAAGTTAAGGCTCGGGGCTTGTCGTGCAATTTACACCTTTGAGGGCCAAACCTCCAAGGCACAGTGGCGGTATTCACTGTCTGACGATGAGAAAGTCAGGGAGCGTGTGTGAGCGTGTACCTGCGTACGGTACCTTCAAGCGTGTGTGCTCAGAAGTCAGAGAAAGGGGTGGTATAGCCTCCCCGCTGGCTCTAACGAATCTAATGTCACTAAATGATGCCATTACCCGCAGCCCTCATTCAATTATTTTTTTCCTTCATGCACACCATTGTGAGCGGATGTTCGACCATTGAAATGTGTTTATCGAAGTTAGTGAATTGTACACACAGTGGCTCAAACAAAGTTTGGGTCCTATTTTCACGAGAGCCAACTTGGTTTTCTAGAAAGCCCACCAGTTTCTAGCTCTGCCTTCTCCACAGATCAGAGACGGAGGGACGACTGGTTACTCGCCATCACTCGTCTTGGTCGTCTGACCTCAGCCAGACTCCTTACAGAAATTCTAGGCCAAATTGGCTTGCACTGCGCTCAAAGCTGGGACATTTCCGGTCTGGAAAAATCCTGGACAGGAAATTTACCACTCTTTCTTTCTTCTCGTGTCTTTTTGTGTGCGCGAGTGCATGCATAATTAATCAAACATCTCACTGCGCGCTGATATGAAGCACTTCATGAACACAACTCTGCCAACGAAGGAGAACCACTTCAATGGCTGCAGGACTGCAGACCACTTCGGCTCACTTGAATCACAGTTTTCTCGCTAAAGAGTCGCGTTTTGGCGGTAGCTTCGGCACCGGAAGAGCTTTTGCTGAGCTGATTTCATTTAGTCCTTGTTTTGTTATCAAGGAGTTCTATTTGAACTGATCACGTGCTGGCCAGAAACAAGTATATTTCGTTCCAATGTTTGAACTATTTGCAGCAGTATTCTCCCCGAAATCAACAAGCACTTCACTTATGCTTATCTAAATAAAACATGCCCAACAGACTTCCAATTGAAGTTGCCTCCAGCACAGGGTGTTGAACAATTTTTGCAGCTGGGCTCTCTCGTAAAGGTCTTATCAGGTTTTCTCCCAAGCCCCGCTGCCTGCCTTCAGTACCTGGTGATCCAGGCTTCCACGATTTACAATTGTGGTGCCTGGGCACTGAGCACTGGCACTGCACTTTGTTTTGTGTGGACTTGACTATAACTTGAATTGCTCAAATTAGGTAACCCGTCTCTCCCCCCTCTCTCTTGCTATAGGCTGTCGAGCCACCCTCCCTCCTATCACTCTGTACCCCCAATGTACTTCCGGAGGGCGTATTTAAACCGATTCGCTGAATTTGAAAAGGCGCGTTCTTAGGCCATTGACGCCAATTGATGGCATGACAACAATCTTGACAATTTTTACAACCGTCCGAAAACCACGTTCGTGCGTATATGAACAGGCTACTTGACAGTCGATAACTCTGCTAAATCAATCGACAATATCGATAGGAACATTTAAGCTTCGAGCAAGTTACGAGTAAAAGTTCTGGCATTGAATGTGCGTATTTTTAAGACAAAAATGTAGTAATATGATTAGTCGAAAGCTAGATTAGATTTGAATCAATAAACCAAGCGCGAAGCAGCAAGCAGTTCAGCGCTCAGTCAATGCTTTACCAGGGCACAGAGTCAGGTCGCAACTATTCGAGTCGGTGATTTTCTCACCTCACTGCGCACATCGGCCTGTCTTTGATTAGCCAGACAGCTGCTTGGGCAACAGCCCCACTGACTTAGGCCATATATATATATATATAGCAACACTGAGCCTCTACTAGACTTAAGCACAAAGATTTCTTAGAAATACGGTGTATCAACAAAATATGCGCGTCGATTTGCTTTCGAGGCAAGGTGGATGCAAGATTTTTTGCCAAATTATCGAACTTCGGGTTTCGATTTTTTTCGTCTAGCTAATGGACTTGAAAGTTTTCTGCACACCAACTGACTAGGCAAAAAATTCACTCGCCAATATGGAAACTTAGAGATAGTCAGAAGCATCTAAATAAGCATTGCTATTTCGCTTGCTGGAGTTGTAAACAAATTTAGACGACTTTACTAGCACACTAAGCCCCCCTTGGGGGGCACTACTGTTCAGACAAAAAATCTTGTGCAATGCAGAAGGACAAAACACACCTGAAAGCAAACAAAAACGAAAACTCATTTCGTCAGTATTATTTTCCCTGATTGCGAATATACGTGATTGCGATTCAACGAGAATTAGAATTCTCACTAAATACAAAAATAGTCTGTCTGAGCTTGAATACATTCTGAGACATCCGGTCTGTACACCAAGAGCCCCATTGGGGCTAAATTACGCAAGTAACTTACGTTTGATACAACTCAGCTTAATGCTACAAAGGTACATGTGAATACTATCCCCTCGTGCCCGCGCGAAAACTCGCCCTTATGTAATCATTAAAATTGACAGTGGAATGCACGTTGCCAAAACTGGCTCTGATTGAATTCATTAAAAATCCTATCTAAAACAGTTTTTCGAAAATTTAACGTGTATACGTGTATAATTTTCCCCATATTTGGCATATTTTGATGAAGAAATGGTGAAAATCGGTTGAGCCGTTCGGGAGAAAATCGATTTCTACAATATATAGAAATATAGTTTTGAATTTTAGTATATTGGATTTTAGTATATTGGACTAGTAAGTTTTGCCCACCTTCGGGGAGCAGAAATATTTTTAATTCGTCCAGTATATACTTTTTAGCAGCTGTGTTTTTCAGCTTTCTTAAGCTACAATGATCCCCAGTTGACAATGATTACCCTGACCATTGACCATGACAATGACAATGATCCCCCAGTTGACAATGATCACGCAGTTGACAATGATCCCCAGTTGACAATGATCCCCCAGTTGACAATGATCCCCCAGTTGACAATGATCCCACAGTTGATGATGATCCTACAGTTGATGATTAATCCCCCATTTGATGATGACTCCCCATTGATGATGATCCCCAGTTGACATCTATCAATGTTGAGCCTATATAACTATCAATGCTGAGCCTTGATAACTATCAATGCTGAGCCTTGATATCTATCCCTTCTGAGCCTAGATTTCTATCGATTCTGAGCCTGGATTTGTATTAATGCTGTCTTGATGTGTCATTGTTGTGCCTGGAAAACGGTTCAAATTTCTGGAATTTGGTGCTTCGCTTGGATAGGAAAAAAGTTACTTGCTGCCAAGAAAGGCCGATCACTTGATCAATTCAGTTCTCAGCTGTAGCCTTTTGGAGTCGCTGTGAATCTGTTATATTGGTTGAATAAAACTCAATAAATGAAATAAAAATATCTCAGTGCCTAAAATATATCAGAAGCCAGCTCAGCCTGTGCACATTGGGCAGTAATTATCTCGCCAGTGGGGTTGACACAGCTATTCACATTTGGGTGAGAAATTTCTGACAAAACTGGCTCTGATGAAATCATTAAAATTGGCACTGGAGCCTCACTGTGCACAAGCTGAAAGCAAGAATGCATTAGAAAAGCCCATTTAAAACTGTTTTTCTAATATTTTATTCCCTTGGAAATGAAATTAAGCATAATAAAAATACGTGTACTGATTCGGGACCATTTGTGATCTTTTGGTGAAGGAATTGTGAAAATCAGTTGAGCCGCTCGCGAGAAAATCAATTTCTTGTATAGACATATAGTTTCGAATTTTAGTATATTGGACTAGCAACAAAGACCCCCTTGGGGGAAAATAACGCTTTAAAGAAAAAAGGGAAAACTTGAAAATTGAAATGAATTAGCATAAAAACGATTCTGATATTTTTCTGATATCTCCTTGATTAATCATGCTAACCCCTTTGGTTTATCATGCTATCCGTCGACAAAGCATGCTGCGTCTTCAATTTATGCTTTTCCCTCGATAATTCATGCTACACCCTTGATAATTCATACATTCCCTTCGTTAATTCCTGCTTCACCCTCGTTAAAACGTGCTACCCCTTGATAATGCATGCCTTCCCTTTATAATTTTTGCTTACCCCTCAATTATTCATGCTATCCCTTACATACATCGTGCGCTCGCACCGGCGGGACACAGTGCCTGTGAGGTATGAGTCAGTCCAGGCCCACGGGCTTTGGTCTGCGATGCCTCACACCTGCAGCCGTTTTTTGAGCAGGCCTGGCAGGAAGGAGACCTGTACCTTCGGGTGCAGGAATCCCTCCAACGCTGTCCCGTCAGCTGACCCATGGGTACACGTCCCGCGAGTGTTCAAGGCTGACCCTAGGGCAGCCGGACAGAATGGGCAACAGCGCTGGATGACCCATCCAGGGCCTCCGGCCAAACTGGGTACCTCTAGCCCCGGCTGGAGGGAAAGGTGTCACCCTTTGACCTTAACAGGGTATGTGGCTTGTCCGCAATTTTCGTGCACCTGTGCGTGATCAGGTACCTCTGGCTACGGCCCTGAGGGACAGGTGCCACCCTTTGACCTTAACAGGGTTTGCGGCCAGCCCGCAGGCCTCGGCGCCGGCTCAATGGCACCCTCCAATGTCCCAGTGTTGACCGTGCTGATGGACGCTTGGCCAGGGAGTAGTCTGGTCTCTTACGGTTCCTCCCGGTGGTCCTGGCATCCCACCCCGGGTTGTAACTTGTCTTTTTTGGCTGCCCCCGCTCAGTTTTGGGATCGCGGCTGAGCGGGTTATTCCTGCCTGTGTCTACAGGAAGCCCCTCTCTTCATTGCAGCTTTCAATGGCTTCTAGCCCTTCAACTGCTCCGGCCGAGGACACCATGGTGCCTGAGGCCATACACGCTGCGGCGCCCGGGCTAGCTGGCCCCGCGACCGCCACAAATGCCGCGCTGCCCAACTCGCGCGATGACCGGGGCGCTAAGCGCTCCACCACCTCTGGAGCGGCAAAACGCCGTAGGCGCATGCTGGCCCACGGCACGTCGGCTCCATTGACCAAGGACCAGGCCCAGGCCAGAGGGGCCGAAGGGGCTCTGCCTAGGGCGGGGGCTGGGGCGGGGGGCCTTGTGCCTCCTGCCCAGGCTCCTGCACGGGGCGGAGCCCACGACGCCCCGAGGCCAGGGTCGCGGGCCAAGGAGGGCCCGGCGCCCATCCGGACGGCTGCCCGGCCCGAAGGAGAAGCGGAGGCGGAGGGCCCTGTGCCCACCGCCGACGCAGATCCCGAGGGTGGGGACGCCACCGGACAGGGCCCGGGACCACAAGCTACCTACGCCGCCATCGCACGTAGGCAACCTGCCGTCATCATCACCGGCAGAGACGGGAAAAGGCTGAGCAGCGAACAGCTCAGCGACATTTGCCGCAACATAGATGCTATGTTGTGGCAACTTCAACTGAAGGGCGAGCCCCTGGCGGTCGGCGCAAGCGCTACCAGGGAATCGTGCTTCGTCGTCTGGCCCGGCGATGCGGAATCGGGGCGGCGGCTCCTCGAGTTGCTGCCCACGCAGAGCTGGGCGGCTGGCCTCGAGTTCCTACGGGAGAACGAGCCACCAAAGACCAAGCGACACCGTATCTTCGTCCCGGCGAAAAGTGTCGTCACCAGCGCTGAGGACCTCCGCAGGGGCCTCATCGCGATGAACCGGGAGCTGCCGACAGCGGGCCTGATCGTGCACCGCACGATCCTGCGCCCCGACGGCACCGGTTTCACCGCCATTCTGGGCCTGTCCGAGCAATGGACACGCCGCTACCCAGATGGCGCCAACATTTGCATTGGTCTGTGGAAGACCAAAATCTTCGCCTTCGAGGCGGATAAAACCCGAGGTCAGACCGGGCCCACCACCGTACCGGCCAATGAAGGGTCCTCGGACCCCAAGGCTGGGACTGGGGGCAGGGCCCAGTCGTCCCGCCAAAAAAGGCCAGAGCGTGCCATCGCTGGCAGCTCTGAGCGTCGCCCCGCGCGTGTCACAAAGCGCCGGGGCCTTCTCCAGCGGGCCTCCGAGGTGGTGCGAACCGCCAAGATGGCCCAGCTGCGCGCTGAGATGCGCGGTGGCCCACCGGGGCAGGCGCCGCAACCAAGGGCTACGGGGGAGGCCTCAGAGGTGCCCAGCTCCATCGAGCAGGGCCCTTCGAGCGCCCCTCCCACGGCCCAGGGAGCGGTGTCGGCTCCAGTTGAGGGCGACTCTGGGCCTGGGCTCGGGGCCGGGGGCGGGGACTGGGCGGCTGACGCCGTCGAGTTCCCGTCTCCGGCTCGGGGCCTGGGCACGGAGGAGCCCATGGCTACCGACATCGACCCGGAGGAGGAGGACCGCCTTCTGGCTGGGTCCCCCTCCAAGTAGACCTCTGCCTGCATGATGATCCCCGGAATATCATGTCTGCAAGTTAACACCCAGCACTGCGTGGCAGCATCAGTCAATCTGATGCGCACGACAGAGCGCATGATGCCGGGCCTTGTACTTGTGCAAGAGCCCTGGCTATCAAAGAACAAGCCAAGCAACATTCCTGCTGGCTATGACTGCTTCTGCATGGCAGACTCTGTCCGCCCTAGATCACTGATCTATGCCGCAAAAGCCTTAAATGCGTGGATGAGACCCGATCTCTCTAACGGGGACATCTGCGTCATCCAATCTGCACACATTGTGCCTAACAAGTTGACCCTCGTGGCATCCGCCTACCTGGCAGGCGACGCCCCCGTGGTTAGCGATACCCTCGTCGCCCTCTGTGAATTCGCCAGGGCACGAAACTTCGAGCTGCTCCTCGCGGGAGATGTAAACTCGCATCACACCCACTGGGGTAGCTCAAAAATCAATGACCGCGGCGAAGAGCTCCTGGCCTTCGTCAGCGGCACGCCTCTAAACTTCTGCAATGTGGGCAACACGCCCACTTTCGACAATGGGCGGTGGGCTGAGGTGCTTGACGTCACCCTGGCCTCACCCGGCATCCTCCCAAGGGTGCTGGGGTGGGAGGTGTGGGAGACCGAAAGCTCGCTCTCGGACCACCGTTTCATCCGTTTCAACATCGGCACCCCCGATAAGAAGCAAAAGCCTATTTGGAGGCGTAATGTCAGAAATACCGACTGGCCCGCGTTCAGCCAAAAGCTGCATGAGGGCCTTCGGGATTCTGACCCCTCCATGGCCATGGAAACCACGCAGGACCTGGATGGAGTGGCTGCCCTGCTGGGCGGCGCCATCACAGAGGCCTACGAAATGGCTTGCCCGCTCAAAGCCTACAAAGGCAAAAAATCGGCCCCCTGGTGGAACCCCGAGCTCGGAGTCCTAAGACGCCGAGCTAAGGCTCTCCAGAGGAAGCTGAAAACCTCGCACGACCCTGATGACAAAGAGGCCTATACTCGCGCCATCCATGAGTTTAAGGGCCGGGTCAGAAGGGCAAAAGCGGACAAGTGGCGACAATACTGCGAAGGGCTTGAGGGCTCGCGGCCCACGGCCCGCGTGGTAAAGGCGCTCACCAACGACCGCTTCTCCAAGCTCTCATCGATTAAAAAGCCGGACGGCTCGATCACTGAGCGCCCGGAGGAAACGCTCGAGCTTATGCTAGGGCATTTCTTCCCGAGTGTACCGGCGCACTTCGGCCCAGACGACCACTCGCGTGGAGGTCAGGGCCTGGCTCAGTCACTCGTTACGAATGACCGCATCGTTCGCGCGGCTAAGTCATTCAATCCTTTTAAAGCACCTGGGCCAGATGGTATATATCCGGCCTTTCTGCATGAAGCGGTTAAAAATGGCCGCTTCCTCCATCTCCTCTGCAGACTTCTACGGGCCTGCATCGTGCTGGGCTACGTACCAGCGCGGTGGCATGAAGCCCGGGTCGTCTTCATCCCGAAGCCCGCCAAAGGCGACTATCGCTCGGTCAAGTCTTATCGCCCGATAAGCTTGACTTCCACCTGCCTCAAGCTCATGGAAAGACTGGTGCTCTGGCGCCTTCTTACTGTAGAGCTAGGGCGGGCCCCGCTCTCACCAAACCAGCACGCCTTTCGGGCGGGCCGGTCCACGGAGAGCGCCCTCCACTGCATTGTGGAGACTCTCGAGAAGGCAGTGCTGGGCAGCGGTTTTGCCCTGGCTGTTTTCCTTGATATTGAGGGGGCCTTCGATAACGTTATTTTCGAAGCCTTTGAGAAGGCCCTGGTTTCCAGGGCCACTCACCCCCACCTCGTCCGTTGGGTCATGTACATGATCCGGAATCGCCACGTGGTGGCCCACCTCGAAGGCAGGGTGCTCTCGGCACCTGTCCTAAAAGGAGGGCCCCAAGGTGGCGTCCTCACCCCACTGCTGTGGAATCTCGTCATGGATGAGCTGCTAAAAAGCACTCGGCCTGACCCAGTCCTGAAGGTGGGATATGCCGACGATGTGACCGCCATCTGCGCGGGCCCCTCGGCGGAAACCACCAGGGACCTCATTCAGGGCTTTATCAACAGGGCGGTGCGCTGGGCGGACCAATGCGGGCTCCGACTCTCTGAGTCCAAGACCGTTGCGGTTATGTTTACCAGCAGGCTGCGCTGGACCATTGAGCCTCTGACTCTCTATGGCAAGAATATTGCCATGGAAAAGCAGGTCCGGTGCCTTGGTATCCTGCTAGACCATAGGCTTAACTGGACCCCGCACATTACCACAAAGGCCAAGAGGGCCCTGGCCATTCTGGCGCAAGTCAGGCGAGCCGTGGGCACCACTTGGGGGCTAACCCCCAAAAACCTTTGGTGGATTTACACGGCGATCATTAGACCGTCAGTCGCTTACGCTGGCCTCATCTGGGCCAGTGCCATGAGCATCCAGAAAAACCTGGAGGCGCTTTATAGGGTGCAGGGCAGAGCCTGTCGCATGACGCTGGGCGCCCCACCCTCCACTCCCTTTGAAGGCATGAACGCTTTCCTCAACGCTACACCCATTGACATTTTTGTTAAGGGGGAAGCGGCAAAGTCCACCCGTCGTCTCCTTGATGCGGGTGTATCCTTCCAGAATTCGCGAGCCTTCTCGAAGCGCTCCCTTCTGCCCCACTCTGACCTCTGCCTGAAAACTCTGGGCGAGTGCGGAGGGCTCACCATCCTTTCGGACGGGGCCCCGGCCACTTTACTCCGGAGCCACAGGTACAAAGTCAGCATCTTCCCTCGTAATGAGGTAAAGGACTGCTGGGATGACCCCGCAGTCCACTGTTACACTGACGGCTCCCTGATGAACGGTAAATCGGGATTCGGGGTGTGCGTCGCCTCGGGTGGCGAGGTCCTCTGGACCCACTCCCAACACTGTGGCAAGAGCTCAAGCGTTTTCCAAAACGAAATGCTCGCCATCAGCTTCTGTGCGGCTGAGCTGCGCCAGAGGCAGCTGGCTGGTCGGAGGATCTTTTTTCACTCCGACAGTCAAGCAGCCCTTAAGGCCCTCAGTCGCTGCACCTCTCGCTCCAGAACCACCTTGGACTGCAACACCCAGTTAAACGGTTTGGCGCAGTCTAACAAGGTGGAGCTGATGTGGATCCCTGGGCACGCCGGGCTCACAGGGAATGAGATGGCGGACGAGCTTGCAAAGGCTGGAGCAGCCAGCTCCCTGATGGGCCCGGGCCCGGAATCCCCGATCCCCGCCTCCGTTGTCAACTCCAGCATCAACCACTGGATGGAGACCCAGCACCGGAGGAGGTGGTCCAGCACCCTGAACTGTCGCCAGTCCAGGGCTGCGGTGCCAACCCCCTCTAGTAACCTGCGTAAGGCCTTACTCAGGCTAAACCGCAGAGACCTGAGAGCAGTCACCATGGCCCTTTCGGGACATGGCTGCTTCACCAGACACCGCTACCTCCAAGGCCACGTGCCTGAGGAAACGTGTCCTTTCTGCTGCTCCGGCCGTGAAAACGCCGAGCATTTCATTTGCCACTGCCCGGCCTTCACCCGGGCTAGGCTAAAACACCTCGGGCCGGCACCGACTCTTGCCGAAGCCTGCTCGCCCGAGAACATCCCTCAGCTCGCCCACTTCCTCCGGGATACCGGCCGAGCTGATTTCTTCCCAGCCTATGGCGAGGAAGATCGCGCGGCGGAACCGACCGACGGACCACCCTGAGCGGCACCGCCTCGCTGGAGGCCGTCTGGCTGCCAGGGGTTAGCGATATGGGCGGCAACAGCCGCCTCCTCGCTGCGTCCGTCATGGAGGCCCCCTGCCGCTAAGTCAAGTCAAGTAAGTACATACATCGTGCTATTCCTCGGAAAAGCTTGCCACCCCTCGATAATTTTGCTACCCACTTAATTAATGCTTTCCACTCGTTATTTCATACTTTCCCTCGACAATTCATGCTCCCCCCTCGATAAACCATGCTACGGTCTCAATAATTTATGCTACTCCTCAATAATTCATACCTGCCCTTGATCATTTATGCTTCCCGTTCAATAATTCATGCTACTCCCTTTATCAGTCATGCTTTCCCTCGATAATTCATGTTTCCCCCTCAATAAGTCATGTTTTACCCTCGATAAACATCCTTTCCCCTCAATATTTCATACTTTTACTTTCGATAATTTGCACTACACCTAGATAAATCATGCTTCTCTTCGATATTTCATGCTATTTCGTCGATAATTCATGCTATTTCGTCGATAATTCATTCAACCCCGTCAACAATTCATGTTTCCCCTCGATAATTCATGCTTCCCCTTCGGTAATGCATGCTTCCCCTTCGGTAATGCATGCTTCCCCTTCGGTAATGCATGCTTCCCCTTCGGTAATTCATGCTTTCCCTCGATAACTTATTCTTCCCCAGGATATTTCAGCGCTTTCCCTTTCGCTATTTCATACAAGCCAGTTGAATAATCATGATATCCTTTGTTAATTTTGCTTTCCCTCGATAACTTATTCTTCCCCAGGATATTTCAGCGCTTTCCCTTTCGATATTTCATACAAGCCAGTTGAATAATCATGATATCCTTTGTTAATTTTGCTTTCCCTCGATAATTCGTGATTTCACGTCGAAAATTTTTCTTTACTTCGATATGTCATGCTTTCCCCTTGATAATTCATGCTCCTTCCTTGGTAATTAATGCTTTCCCTTGATAATTTATGCTTTCCCTGGATAATTCATTATTTCTCCTAGATAATTCATGCTTACCCCACTTGATAATTCATGCTTACCCCACTTGATAATTTATGCTACGAGCGTATACCGTCGATAATTCATGCTATGCCCTCAATAAATCACTCTATCCTCTTGAAAAACGTTTTATACCCTCAAAGTATTATGTTATCCTCTGGAAATCCCCATTTTTGCCTGAAATCTCAAGCTAAATCTTAAAGAAATCGTGATATGCCGTAGACATCCAATGCTTTCCCCATTATTGTTATTTACGTAATATATCATGCTGCTATCCATTGTTATCTAGCGCTATATTCTTAAGTTTCATGTTTTTCTTCAAATTATCATGCTTTTAAAATATAGAAAAATAATGATGGCTTCCCTGCTTAGTTTTGAATCTAATGACGACTGCAGCAATGCTCAAAACACTTTTCTTAAGTTTTAAAATGCTAAAAGCTACGTGTGCTTGAACAGTTTTCATTGAGTTTTGAATCGAATAACGCTTGAAAAAATGATAAAAATAATATTAATCACGCTTCTAGCTATGCTCAACATATTTTTCTAGTTCTGAATCTGATAACGCATGCAGCTATGCTCAAAAATGTTTCCTTCGTTTCGGTATCGAATAAGGTTAAAAGCTACCTATACTCGAACAGTCTTCATTGAGATTTGAATCGAATAACGATTAAAGCAAAGCTTGAAAAATGTTGAAACTTAAAATTAATAACGCTTTTAGATGTGCTCAAAATATTTTTCTAGTTCTGAATCTGATAAAACACTTGCAACTATGCTAAAAAATCTTTCCTTAATTTTAGCATCGAATAACACTTGCTCCTGCACTCGAAAAACTTATTTTATTATCAGAATTCTACTATTCTGATCCTAGATATCTAGATAACTGAGCCTAGATATCTATCAATGCTGAGCCTAGATATCTATCAATGCTGAGCCTAGATATCTATCAATGCTGAGCCTAGATATCTATCAATGCTGAGCCTAGATATCTATCAATGCTGAGCCTAGATATCTATCAATGCTGAGCCTAGATATCTATCAATGCTGTGCCAAGATAACTATCAATGCTGAGCCTAGATATCTATCAATGCTGAGCCTAGATATCTATCAATGCTGAGCCTAGATATCTACCAATGCTGAGCCTAGATATCTATCAATGCTGAGCCTAGATATCTATCAATTCTGAGCCTAGATATCTATCAATGCTGAGCCTAGATATCTATCAATGCTGAACCTAGATACCAAACAATTCTGAGCCTAGAAATCTATCAATGATGAGCCTGGATATCTATCAATGCTGAGCCTAGATATCTATCAATTCTGAGCCTAGATATCTATCAATGCTGAGCCTAGATATTAATCAATGCTGAACCTAGATACCAATAAATTCTGAGCCTAGAAATCTATCAATGATGAGCCTAGATATCTATCAATGATGAGCCTGGATATCTATCAATGCTGAGCCTAGATATCTATCAATTCTGAGCCTAGATATCTATCAATGCTGAGCCTAGATATCTATCAATGCTGAGCCTAGATATCTATCAATGCTGAACCTAGATACCAATCAATTCTGAGCCTAGAAATCTATCAATGCTGAGCCTGGATATCTATTAATGCTGAGCCTAGATATCTACCAATGCTGAGCCTAGATATCTATCAATGCTGAGCCTAGATAACTACCAATGCTGAGCCTAGATATCTATCAATGCTGAGCCTAGATAACTATCAATGCTGAGCCTAGATATCTATCAATTCTGAGCCTAGATATCTATCAATTCTGAGCCTAGATATCTATCAATTCTGAGCCTAGATATCTATCAATGCTGAGCCTAGATATCTATAAAATATTGAGCCTAGATATCTATAAAATATTGAGCCATATTGAGCTACAATGATCACCCAGTTGACAATGATCCGCCAGTTGACAATGATCCCCCCAGTTGACAATGATCCCCTAGTTGACAATGATCACCCAGTTGACAATGATCCCCAGTTGACAATGATCACCCAGTTGACAATGATCCCCCAGTCGACAATGATCCCCCAGTTGACAATGATCCCCCAGTTGACAATGATCACCCAGTTGACAATAATCCCCTAGTTGACAATGATCACCCAGTTGACAATGATCCCCCAGTTGACAATGATCCCCCAGTTGACAATGATCCCCCAGTTGACAATGATCCCCTAGTTGACAATGGTACCCAAGTTGACAATGATCCCCAGTTGATGATGATCACCCAGTTGATGATGATCACCCAGTTGATGATGATCCCCCAGTTGACAATGATCCCCCAGTTGACAATGATCCCCCAGTTGACAATGATCCCCTTGTTGACAATGATCCCCCAGTTGACAATGTTCTCCCAGTTTAAAATGATCACCCAGTTGACAATGATCCTGCAGGCTTCCAATTCAGGCTGCTAGGGGGTGTTGCACAAGTTGACGACGCAATTCCAATTCAGCGGCAGTCAGTGAAATTCTCAATAGGCGAAGATGGTTTGACCTTTGAAAATATGGGCAAAAAAGTTTTTGGAACTTTTATTTTATTTAGAATGAAGCAATTTCTTAGCAAAAAGTTGTGTACCATTGCTGGAAAATTCGGCATCTTTTGGCGAAAGAATGGTGAAAATCGGTTCAGCCGTTTTTTTATAATCAGGTATAGAAAGTAGAAATGTACACATCGTAGAACAGGAGAGTGCTGAGGCAGTGGGCCTGCCTCAGACAACAGAAAACAGAAGCCAGCTCAGCCTGTACACATTTGGGCAGTAATTATAGTAATTATCTCACCAGTGGGGTTGACACAGCTATGCACATTTGGGTGAGAAATTTCTTATCAGTACGCATCGCCTAACAAAACTGGCTCTGATGCAATCATAAAAATTGGCACTGGAGCCTCACTGTGCACAAGTTGAATAAATGAATCCATTGGAAAAGCCTATGTAAACCAGTTTTTTCGAAAATTTAATCCCCTTGACAATGGAATTAAGCTTAATAAAAATACGTGTACCGATTGGGGACCATTTGACATATTTTGGTGAAGGAATTGTGAAAATCGGTTGAGCCGTTCGGAAGATAGTTTGATTGCAAACATACAAACAAAGATACATGCATACATAAAATATTTTTTGTTGCAGTTCTGAATCTGATAACGCCTGCAGCTATGCTAAAAAACTCTTTCCTTAGTTTTAGTATTGAATAAAACTTGCTGCTTCACTCGAAAATACTTATACTCTTTTCCGAGAGCGAGTACAGTAATAATAAGGCTAACAAATATCTGCTTCGACAGTAGCTAACCAAAAGCGCTTATTATTTATACTCGAACCCAAAAATGGCCAATAAAAAATACTGATAAACAGTAACTTACGTTTTTAACTGTTGATGATAGAAGATTTGAAGTAATAGAAGAGTAACAAAGCTGATGCTGAAATTGGATCTGCATTCTGCAAAATAATAAAAGTACTTTAATTCGGAGCTAGATGAAAAGAAAGCGGCACAATGATCGAAGTCGAGACAAGGTTCGACAATAGAAAGGCTGCAGTTTTATGGATAGAAAGGAGGAGGAGAGGTCTCGCTAGCATTGAGCATCATAAAAGCCCAATCATGAAATCTGCTATGTACGAGATTACGTTTTACTTATTCAAATCAAATCACTCAATCAGCCAAGAGACAAATTTATAAACGCACGTACGGGTCGAAAAGCAGTGACACAATCCTATTTAATTGAGAGTATCGGGCCCTGTTCTGTGCTATACCAATGCACGCGCGGGCATGAAAAGGCACCGACGCAATCTAATAAACCTGACAGTGTCCGGACCTATTCCAATTTAACCTTGTTTGGCCTCCTATTGAAAGCAATAGGAAAACTCGTTTTTCGAATATTTAATACCCTTGGCATTGAGACAGAATGATGAAATTTGATCAGTCTAATCCTTGGATGAATTGGCACTTTTTGGTGAAAACAGGAAAAAAATTGGTCTAGCCATTCAATCGCTAGAGCATTTCAGATGGACAAACCAACCAACCAACAAACCAACAGATCTTAGAGATTTCGTATAGGGGGGATGGAGGAGGATAAGAATGATTTCGCTTCTTTTAAACCTTTTTATTTTTGCACACTTTAGAGTCATAAACAGGCCTTCAGATAAAATGTGACAGCCAGTCAGATCTCAGTTGCGTACAACCACCTCACTCCTCCGACAACAGCCAGTCAGATCTCTGTTGCGTACAACCACCTCACTCCTCCGACAACAGCCAGTCAGATCTCTGTTGCTGACGGCCTATCAGAACCGGTTTTCTCGGCCAGCCAGCCGCGCTTGTGGAGCAATAGCCTGATTGTTCCTCGCTGCCACCACGAAGTCGTGCGCAAACTGAACAATCTCGAACAGTGTTAGCACACTCCAGCCCAGGTAGAGCCCAAGAACTCCGCCAGTGTCGGCCCAGAAGGTGGCCCAAGTGTAGCCCCGGCCGAGCGTCAGTCGTGTGCTGCGAGCCTCGGCCGAGCGTAGCCGAACACGCATTAGCGAGGTGGCCAGGTGGGCTCGAAACTCGTTACTAATTGGCGACTGATCGATCTCAACATCCGGTATCGAGCACAGGTCGAGAAGGAAGTCCCAGGCGGGCAAGTGGGCGTCGCTGCGCAGCTGCCTGGTCGCACCGATAGTCTGCCGCACGTAGCGCGTGAGCGAGTCGCTGGCGGGCCAGGCTGCAGCCGACAGCTGCACTTCGTAGCTGCGGCTGCGGCAAAGCCGGCTGGCTGCACACGCTTCGGAGGGGTCGGTCAGGCGGAAGGGCCGCTTCCACTGGCTGTCGATTGCCCACAGCGCCTGGGTGTCATTAACGCCGGTCAAGTTCAGACAGCGACGCAGGAGACCGCTCTCCTGACGATCCCAGGGCAAAGGGAAGGCCTCCCGCGTACAGTTCAGCTGCTCGCGGTACTGCCGCGCCAGCTCGGTGAAGTAGCACGCTGCCTGAGTGAGGTGGGAAGTTGTTGAGTGCATGAAATTCTCGAGTCTCTGAAGTTCCGCTTTTGAGATACTATATTGCTGCATTGTATACGGCTGGGGGCTCGCACTTGATAAAACTGCATTTTTTCGCTTCACCTGTTTCGTTTAGGCGTGTACCCACCCCTCCGCCGGCGGGCGGGTATTTATTTCAGTATAAAGGGTATGTATAAAATGAAAATATAATAATACAATACGAGGTCTCGCTGCTGCTTCTCGTTCGCCAAATACGTGCTGTTGCTCTCTTGCTGGCTGTATTGTGCTTTGGAGGCAGTAAATTTCAGGCTTTAATTTAGTCGATTGGGATTCAGAGCAGTTTCTTGAAGCCTAAACGATACTTTAAAATCCGAATCGTCACTCAGGAAAGTTTTCTAGCTACTAGAACACCCAGCCTGCGTCATAGGAGATTGCGCAGAGTCGCTTCTACTGCTAGCTCAATACTGAATTGCTCAATTGCTGTTTTGGCACGAACTGGAAAACTTCAATTCCTCATTTTTGTGCTGTCTTGAATTGGTCCTTGATAATTAGAGTGTTGATGGGCTTCAAATCTAAAAATAGGCGGAAACTTGACTCTCAAGTCGGCTGGTTGAGCCTCACTTGACTCCTCTTTTGTTAAAGTTCACGCCTTCCCTGCTAAACTTGTCCGCTCAGGTCAGCTACCTCCCGCGCGTTCGCGATGAGCGCCAGCTTAGGGCACAACTGCAGTGGGACAGACGGACAGGCACAGCATGCGATACAGAAACAGGGCGAGACAAACTGGTTGGCCGGTGAATAGACAGACGAAAACACAGACAAGAAGGCGGGCAGGTAGACAGATTTGCAGGTAAAAAGTTAGACAATAAAGTAGAAACAGATAATCCGGTAGACAGCGATACACGCTGGCAGACAGATAACACAGGTAGAAAGATAGGTAGACAGACAATCAAGACGAATAGATAGCTAGACAGACGGGTAGCCAGACAGTTAGAGAGACAGTTAGACAGGCAGTTAGACAGAAAGTTAGACAGGCACTTAGACAGGCAGGTAAGCAGACAGGTAGGCAGATAGGTAGGCATGTAGACCATGGAATAATTGAACGCCTGCGCAGCTCCATCTCGAGGGTTGACAAACGCAGCTGCGCCGACATCGCCAATGGCGGGCGGCGTGTCCAGGCAGGCGGCAGCCTCGCGGTCGGCGGCGCGCACCGTGTCCCGCATGGTGATGCGCAGGTCGTGCAGCAGGCCGGGCTGCAGGAGGAAGCTGGCCGCGAATTTGGCGCTGGGGTAATCGCCCTCGCCAGGCAGGTAGATCCGTATGCCTGCCGAGCGGTCCAGTGGCAGCAGCGAGTTGAGAGTCCAGTCGGAGGGCTGCAGCGGCACGGGGTCTTCCTGGCGGGGCCACCAGTGCAGAAGGCTAAGCACTGAGTTGGGCCCGCGCGAAAGCCACGGATGGAACCTGTCCAGCAGAATTTCAAAGTCCGCGTAGACCTCCATGCTGCGCAGCCGGCTTCGATTCTCTGCTGTCAGGTGGGCCCGAAAGCAGGTGACGTGCTCCGGGTGGTGGAATGGCAGCATGGGTAGGTCCTGACTGAGAGCAAAAGAAGCCAGGATTGTTAGCTTCTGGGTGAATTCTGTCTGCGACAGAAGGTGTGAGAAGCACGAGTGGTGATTGAGGTGTCAGAGATGTCAGCGGTGTGAGGTTTTTAGATGTGATAATGGTATTCTTGAATGGAGTACTGACCTGAGGGTAGTACAGGCTCCTGGACGGGTCGATGAGTCTAGCAGAGATGAAGGTCTGTTCCGCCCTGTAGCCCAGCATGTCCGTCAGCAGCCAGAAGGGCAGCGAGCTGACCGCCGCATCTGCCTTGTTTTCCTGGACGAAGCTATAGCTGGCCCGAATTAGGATTTGTTGACGTAATGAATCGGTAGTCAATTCCTGAAGACGTAATTAGTGTCAATTGATGAAGTCTCTTCAGCTACTCACCGCGAACTTTCGCTATCATTCATTGGCGCATACTGCACTAAGTCGGAGAACCTATTCAAAGTGTCGTTAAGCAGCGAGTTTATGAAGTCGGCCTGCTCCATCGTCAGGTTTAGAAAGTAGCTGCCTGAGATGGGCTGCTCGGGGCAGAAGTACACATCCGGCGCCTGAAAGTCCACGCTCTCCGCCTCGTAGGTGGACACGACCTCCCTAGATGTTAGCCGGTTGGCCAGCAGAGACAGGTGAAAGAAGAAGACAGCGAGACAGGCAGCGAAAACCAGCAGCCAGAGGCAGCGCACGTGGAGCCGCTCGCTGGACGCCGCGTTCACCAGGCCGGGCGCCGTCAGGTCCCGCGTTGCGAGCTCCAGAGATCGGAGCGCCGTCATTCGACGACTAGCCTTGACCTGGCTGTCCAGCTCGGCCATTCATGTGTCCTGTGGTTGCTGCTGGTCGCTTCCTTAGTTTTTTATGGCTTCGATGTGCTTCTGTGTCTGCTTGAGACTCAACTCAGATGGCTGTCTGTCTTTTATTCTGTTGAGAAACACTCCGGGATTCGGGAATCCGAATTCCACAAATTGACTCAGACTGGCGTGTCTTCTTGTGTAAATAATTTAGACTTGCTAATTAGTAGATACTGAAAATCGATCAGTCAATAGTTTAACTGCTCGTAGCTCTCTGTTTTACCTGAAATGATAAAAAACTCATTTTAGTTTCCAAACAGCAGGTAGTATAAGATCTTCTCCCCATGCTCTCACTGAACTACTAAGCACGGTGCTCAAGAAATTAAGTAGTATATTAAGAGTTCCAAAGCAGATTGGGAATCCAATCGAACTTTAGGATTCGATAAGATGACGCTAACACGATATACAAGCCAGTGTTCTTCGTTTGGACCATTTCGCAATGAGCTGCCGCGAATCATGGCGGCCAACTGGGGTGTGCGAGAGAGCAAACCCTAGTGGGGACCCGGGCATTAATGCGGGAATAAGCGCAGATATGGGGTGCGTAGACACGCTGTAGGGTTGGGTCTAGCTGGAAGCAGCCTATGCCGATTAAAACTCGGTCTCGAGGGCGGGGCCGAGCTGGAACCAGCCCGCGGGATCAGTCGGTGTCAAGCGACCCCTCCACAAGGAGGCGGCCATGAGGCTCATCCCGGGATAGCAAGACCGAGTGGGTCTCCACCTCATCGGCCGCCTCCGCCTTCTGTCTCCGAGATGCGAGAGGGGCTGAAACCGAATACCCGGCCAGCTTAGTGCGAGAGAGACGAGCGAGAGGCGCAGACGTCGGGTTTGGCTTCGTCTCCTCGGGCGCTGGACTTTCGCGCTGCTGGTCCCTCACTGCCCTATAGGAAGGCAGGCAATTTGCGGCGGAGGGGCCCGACTGTTGCAGTGGGGACGGGAAATAGAGGCCAGCCGAGAGGCGGGGGAGCCACTTAATCCGGCGACGCGGGGCAGCCGGGTCGCCCCAGGCAGGCCGCATGGCAGCTCCGATCCCCGAACCAGAGCAGCCGGACTCTTAAAGCGCAAAGCGCAACACAAAAATATCCTTAACTGGCCGATTTTGCTAATTGAGCTCAAATAAATAGCACCTGAGCCGAATGCTTCTAGAATAGTTCGCAGAAATCCGCCGCCGCCGCCGCCGCCGCTGCCGCTGCTGCTGCTTGGCGCCAATCCATGGGCAAGAAGATCCAGTGCATTGGCAAGTACGCCATCTGTGGCCAAACTCTGGGCAAGGGCAGCTTTGCCCGCGTGGAGCTGGCGATACACGATGTGACGCAGTGCAAGGTGCGCACTACTTTTAATTGTGTGCCTTTTTCTTATACGTTTCCCAGACAATTTTCGGTCCATAATCCTTTAGTAGATTCTGTAGTTTTTCCGTAGGAACAAAAACTGTGTCGGGATGAGAAAATTGAGCCAGTGTCGCACGCAGGCAGCTAGCAGACACAGGAGCATTGGGGGACCAAGGACAGGACCCGGACATTCATCATCATTAGCCCCGCTGCTGCTGCGGCGGCGGTATGAACGAAAATGTGCCGAGAGAAGAGTGGAGGGACGTGAAGAAGCCATGCCAGACAGAGTACCACAGTTTCGAATCTCCTCTTGGGAAATCAGCAAAAAACGGGGTAATATTTTTTTGGTCCTGTGTGTGCAAAATGCGG
The DNA here is from genome assembly GCA_950097015.1 of Macrostomum hystrix. Taxonomy (NCBI): domain Eukaryota; kingdom Metazoa; phylum Platyhelminthes; family Macrostomidae; genus Macrostomum; species Macrostomum hystrix. The sequence continues at coordinate 1,397,455 of CATNEN010000033.1, forward strand.
CAGAACCAAATTCCAATATATTCTCCGAGAAAATTCTATATTTTCATGGAACACCCGAGCCGTTCTGATCTGAGCAGACCTGGGGGAGCGGAAAATGTGCAAGACTTGTTCTGTAGCACGTAAGAGTGCCCTGAGTCTCCCCGTCATCGATTTAGGCGGCGAGGGGGTTCGCGGAATGACAGGGGGAGGAGGAGACGCCATTATGCGGCAGTCACGATGTGCGGCTGACGCAGTTGTGGCTGAAGTCCACTAATGGACGCTTAGATCGGCGAAGCCTCGGGAGGTCGAGATTCGTCAAATAATTCGAATTCGATTTCGGCGTTACTGAATTGCAGGCCAGCATTAGCCACGCAGTTGAGAAGGTGACATGGCCCAGCAAATGAGGTTTCCTGCATTTCGATAGGGCAGGGTTGATTGCCATAGTCCTGAAAGAAATTCTTGCAAGCAGCTCAGGCACTTCATCAGCGGGACTATCCAGAGCTGCTTGATTGCATTTGTCTACAGCTCAGAGGTCTCTAGACATTGGCTTAGTGGATCTTAGTGTATGGGAATTAGAACTTTGTTGAAGTGTTCTCCACTTTCTTAGGGAATCTGTGACTTCAAGACTTTCTTTCCTAAGCTGAGTTCAACTCGTCAAAAACTGTAAATAGATTAGCCACCACTGTCATCTCATGCCTACTCACTCACTTCTGCCACTCTTTTCTCAACTCCTACAGGTAGCCGTGAAAATCACAGACACGCACAAGATCACGGAGGACTACGTTCGCAACAATCTGTACCGAGAAGCCAGAATCCTGTCACAGCTGCGGCACCCTAACATTGTGCGCTACTTTGAGTCGCTGAAGGTGAGCTTCTAAATTGTTTGATGTTCTCCTTAGGACACCTGCCACTTCCCACTCAACCTTGCCATGTGAGGTCTACTCCCGTTGAAAGGATTCGAGTGCATAATAATAATAATTGCAGGAGGACTGCGGGCAATGACACATCACTTAGTGACACTAGACCCGCAGCCAGCGAGGAGGCAATTCTGCCCATTTCGCTGACTCCTGAGCACACACGCACACAGATACTGTACGCAGGCATACGCTCACACAGGTTTTTGCATCTGCCCTGACTTTCTCATCGTCAGGCAGTGTACACTCTCACTGTGCCTTGGAGGTTGGCACTCAAGGGCTTAAATTGCATGGCAAGCCCATAAAGTCTTCTCTCCGCGGCTGCGCCCCAAATAAATGTGGCCTCGCCGTGGAATCGAACTTGTGGACCGTGGTGCGAGAGGCCAATGCGATAAACGCTCTGCCACCGACCCCCTCGATTCGAGTGCATGCGAGGGGGTACAATGCGTTACAGCTCCACTGTGAAAGACTGGGGCAGATTAGCCCTTTTGTCCTTTTGTGGGTTTGGAACATTGTGCGCATGTGTTCGTTTGCACGTGAGCTGCGACCATGAGCTTTGGCGGAATGGTGAGACTTGTCATGTGAGGCAGTAATATTAACAGCCCAATTTAGGGAAAACAGCAGTTATGCAATCAGGAATAAGAGCGTACAACTGAACTAAAACTAAAACTGCAGTGTACAAACCTAGCCGTCGAGCTTTTAATACATAAGCGACAATCAGTACATCAATAAGCAGCGTGAAATTCTGAGACACTCGGACACTGTTCTGTTGCGCCACTAACTATTACAAACATAACGTCCAGCACAGAGTTACCAAACTTGCACGGTCAGCCTGACAAACTCTTCTATACTCGCGAGGCCGCATATTTCTATGAAAGTGAAAAAGCTTGGCGACTCCGATCGGTTGAGCCGGGCAGCTCACAGCAGCATCGTGCTTGGCGCAGAAGTCATTCATCACTGGACTGCGCCGCGTTGGGCGTGATCGGAGCAGGAAGCTCCGTGATTCATGCCACCGGCTTAGCAACAAAATTTGAGCAGTTGAGAAGGACCACAGCAAGGAGGGAGAATTCGAAGCGATGGGAAGACCTGCACTGCCATGAAGCATAAGTCGGTCTTGGCCAGTGACGGGGTGCCGCGGACGACTCTTCATCTACAAGTGGCGCCGAATAATATTGTTTAATGCTGTATCAGCCATTCCTAAAATTAGTCTGAAAATATGAATTTTCACTGGAGGCTGTGGTCATCGGCACATCATCTAGTGGCAGTAGACCCACAGCCAGCCATTCCACTGACTCTCAACATACCTCCACAGGAACTCACAGGGGTGTACATCTGCCCTGAATTTTTTTTGTTAGTCACTCTGCTTTGTTGCCTTGGGGGTTGGCCCTTTGAGGGCCTAAATTGCACGACAAGCCCCACAAACCTACTCTCCACAGTTTGCCCCAAACTGAATTATGGCCACGCCGCGGAATCGAGCTCATGGACCTTCGTGCGAGAGGCAAACCAGGCAAACCCTCATCAATCCCTTAGAATAAACCAAAGCTTCACCATAGTTATGACTTCATTTGTTTGCTAGGAATTTTCTTGCACTCAAGCAATAAATGACATGATTAATGATTAATTAATGACATGCCTTTCCATAAAATAAAAAACTAGGCCGGATCCCTGTACTGTCTGGTGACCGAATATGCCGCCGGAGGCGACCTGTCGGCCTACATGAAGTCATACAAAGACCAGCGCTTGCCTGAGCATGCCGCCAGGCTCATTGTGCGACAGATGGTGTCAGCCCTGCATTACATGCACGAGCGGGGCGTGGTGCACCGGTGAGTGGTAGAATTACCAGCGAGTCTCGGCGCAATTTTTTGGCTTCGAAGTTGTTTGGAAGGATTAACAGGTCGTGGCGTGAGCTGGTAGTCGCTTGGTTGTTTCCAATGATTAGCAGCTTGTAGTCTGTTTAGTAGATGGGGGGAGTGCCAGAGTGGTTAACGCGTTTGCCTCTCGCAGCTTCGTACAGAATTTTTGTGGAGTTGTCGTGCAATTCACACCCATGAGGGCCTGACGATGACGATGAGAACCTGACGATGAGAAAGTCTGTGCAGATGTACGTTATCTGTGTTCGTGTGTATTGAGGAGTTTGCCCTACAGCAAATATCATTATTATTATTAGGTATTTCGTAGGATTAGCATGCCGTGACGAGAAGTGGCACTCGGTTGCATGTGAATTGAAGGTAAATTGGACTGAATACCTGTTGCATACCTGTGGTTGTTTTGGGTGTTCGTTGATGCAGCGGGTATTTGGATAGCATTTTGCATTCCTCAAAGCAAACCCATTTGTAGAGATCTCAAGATGGAGAATATTCTCTTTGACGAGAAAAAGAAGAACATAAAAATATGTGGTAAGTCTGATCAATAGAGCAAAATAGCATTTGAAAAAGCTTGAGACAAAACCTTGTGAAAACGAAATACTTTCAGACTTTGGGCTGAGCAATCTTTACAGCGAGGAGCGACCTCTATGCACACATTGCGGCTCGCCCGAGTACGCAGCCCCGGAACTTTTTCAGGAAAATCACGAATACGGACCTGAGGTGGATGTGTGGAGCATGTAAGGATTGCTTGAATTTTGCTTTCAATTTTGAAGGTCACATCGGTGACAGGTCACAGCGGTGACAGGTCACAGCGGTGACAGGTCACAGCGGTGACAGGTCACAGCGGTGACAGGTCACAGCGGTGACAGGTCACAGCGGTGACAGGTCACAGCGGTGACAGGTCACAGCGGTGACAGGTCACAGCGGTGACAGGTCACAGCGGTCATTTCAGTGATTTCCCAGTTTCCAAGAGGTTTTTCCCATCCGTTCAAATTGCAGGGGTGTAATCATGTACACTTCAGTCGTAGGTCGTCTACCATTCGATTCGCCTTATCACGATCATCAGCGGAACAAGCGCCTGCTGTTGCAGATTAACTGCGGACTGCAGCCAAAACACGACAAAGAACTGGAGCATCTAACATCCGGTAAGACGACAGGTATGAATTTTGAGTTTGTCTAACTGACTCCCCTCTTCACTCAACGATTCCTCTTCTAGACTGTCGCAGCCTTCTCCGCCAGCTGATTGAACCGAATCCCACTCTGCGGCTTCCGCTGACGGAGGTGCCCGGCCACCCGTGGGTTAATCGGGCCGGCCGGCTGCCGTTCGCCTTCTACGTGCCCCCGTCACGGGATCCGCTGATGCGAGCTCAGGTGAGTCAGGGAAATGTTCCTGAGTCATGTTGATGACTCTCGATTGTCAGAACCGAGGGATTGCAGAAACATCAAAAACCAGGGTCCATAATGAGGATGTGTGATCAGGGTCCATAATGAGGATGTGTGATCAGGGTCCATAATGAGGTTGTGTGATCAGGGTTCGGAACAGTAACCTCAGGCTGTGCTTATTTACAACCTAACCTTGTAAATCTAAACTAGAGCTTATTGAAGCGCAAAATATAAAATTTTATTTTCAATTTGCTATTATATACAGCATTAATTATTCACAGCTTTATAACGTTTATAATTTATTTACAAGCCTCATTGAAATTATATTTTTCATCTAGTTCATCTAAAGTACAAGGCCCATGCGTGGCAAGCAGTAAAGCACAGTAACACTTATATACTCAGTTTACAATAGCGCTCAAACTCTCAAGACGATCAACCAGGTTGCCAAGGCTAACTAAGTTTCGGACAGCGTGCAGACTTTGTAGCGATGACGTCATATTTTCCTGGAATTTAGCACTTATTCTTTCGTGTAGCGTGCTCTGTGTTCTGCTTCAATAACTAACCTGCTTGCGTTGCTTTAGAAAGCGCGTTAGAAATTTGAAATTAGAATCAATGAATCCCCTGCCTGGCAGTTTCCAGTGGATACATAGCTTTACTAACTAAAAATACTAACTGCCTTTAAGGTCGCTTTAAGGTACAGAGATGCAGAACTTCTTCAGCTTATCGATCGTACGAGCATATATTAAAGCAGTTCAAGCATGTTTTCAAAATAAATTCACACTGCTGACTCGCAGCGACTCCCTTCTGCCCTCTCCCCCGAAACCCTTTTCCGTCATTACAGTCGATGGAGGAAGTTTCCAGCGGCCCGTCAGTCGACAGCGCGACCCAGGCGCAGCAACAGCAACAGCAGCAGCAGCAGCAGCAGCAGCAGCAGCAGCAGCAGCAGCAAAAGCTGCCGCAGGTCGGCAGTCAACCTGACAGCAGCTGCGTACGTAGCTTGCCAAGACGATGTTGCTGGAGTTATGTTTTATAAGGTGTCAGAACCGAGGGGTGTCAGAACCGAGGGGTGTCAGAACCGAGGGGTGTCAGAACCGAGGGGCGTCAGAACTGAGGGATATCAGAACCGAGGGATATCAGAACCGAGGGGTGTCAGAACCGAGGGGTGTCAGAACCGAGGGGTGTCAGAACCGAGGGGTGTCAGAACCGCGGTGCCATTTGTCATAAGTACTTATTGATTTTTAATGACCACAGCTCTGCCCCTGTCTTAGTTTCTGGCTTACAGTGTGTATTTTCCTATGTATAGAAAAATGTTTGTGTCAATCAGAATCACTGCATTAGAATCTCTGAATCTCGATTAACCAACGTATTGATCAAAACCCAGGATTGACATTCGCAAACCCTAATCTCTGACATAGACGTGGAATAAAAAAACTGGCAACCTCTTCAACGTCGAGCTTGGAGTTGCGGTCCAAATTTTGCCAGAGTTTTCTGAAATCCCAGATAAAAGGGATTCAACTGAGAGCCTCCCGCAGCCTTTCAGTGCTAACTGCATTGCTCGTCGGACACTTCCGGTGGGTTGTAAAGTCATCTGCGATTGCAAATAGCGCGTGCTGCTGCCGCAACTGCAGATAGATAAGAAAGCCAGTTTGGGGGGTAGCTAATGACCATTGCGAGGCCACATGATGGGCCACATGGCGTCGAGTTGCTTTGAATTGTCCTGAAATCTTAATCCCAGTGATCTCTGGCCGGGAGGTTCAAGGCCCCGCTCCCTACCCATGGCCGAGAGGTGAACTCTGAGGCTGTGCAGAATGGCTTCCGCAAATTTGCATGAGCCTTTGACAGAGGAGGACTGTTTCTAGCTGAATGATTTCCTATCGAATTCCCGAATGTAAGATTATTCAACTGGAAGCTGGAAGCAACGTTTCAGAGCTCAAACTTTTTTCGATACGAAGAACAAAAGTTAGTACGAGTTACGATGATGATGGTGATCTCTAGAATGACTTTACCTCGCAAGCATTCAGTGTACTGCTCCTTATTTACATCCTGATTCATCATGTATCGGTGCTGTCAGTTTCCGATTCGGCCATTGCAGCAGCTGCAGGACAGCCCGGCGTCACCCAGCAGCAGCTGTCTGAGTCGCAGGACGGCTTCGAACTCAGCCGGTGCCACTGCTCAGCAGCCGCTGCACCCTGAGCTGCTGCTAGAGTGTCAGGTAGCGATTGTTGTGGTTGGCTCTAACACTCTCTAACCTCTCGTTTTACGCTGTTTTCTGCTTGAATGTTCTTTAGATATTAACCTAGTCGCTGCCCTAGCTAGTTTCTTATAAAGAACGCATTTGTACCACGTGACTGATAGTCTGCACGCTGACTCCAGCTTTTGGAGATCGAAAGAAAAAACCGGCCTACCCTCACGGATAGGGCTTCCATAGACAGGTAGCCTGCCGCGCCTATGCACTATTATTTTTAATTAGCGACCGATGTATTGCCAGGTGATTGGCGAACTCAGCGAACTGGTGCAGATACCGCGATCGGAGCTGGAGCGGGCGGTGAACGAGTCGCGGACCAGCGAACTGTCGGCGATGTTCGCTATGCTCATGGAGAAGAAAAAGCAGGAGAGAGGTGCGATCGTCTGGTCTCGATGGCTTAGTGTCTGTTTGTTGATTTACTGTCACACTTTTAGGTGGTAACAAGAATTTGACTTCTGATCACTTGGTTTTATCGTTTGCAGAGTGACGTTTTTTGACGTTTTTGATGTCTCGAGGTTCTTTTTTAGTAGTCTGCCAGGTCATAGTTATTATTAACCGTGATCTTCAGCAACTGCTGAACGATTTGAGCGATTAGGAACCTGATCATTTCAAAAGCACATCACTTCTTTCATCTGCCATCCTTTGTTACGAGTTTTTAGGCGTTTCTAGCAGCCATAAAAAGAGCAAAAGGGATTAAAAGTAGCAAGACCCCGCTATTTGTCCCCTGGAAAGACCACAAGGGTATCTCAAAGACCCACTGCCTACTTCACTGCTGCTCCCAAAACGGAATGATTGATTTTCGTGAAAGTCCACCATATGGATCAATTTTACCGCCCTTTGCGATGAACTGACTTTCAAAGCCGTTCGCCGTCAGCATCGTTGAGAATATTCAGCGATTCTGGTTGAAAACCCTGGTGGCAAGGACATTGCTTCATGTATGAAACTCCATGGCGAATCTATAGCGGTTCAAAATTATGACAATTAACTATGTAATCAACAACAATAGCCGACATGATATTGCAAATTTTGTGAGCAGAAAAGTTATGTCTATATTGGCGGTTTTTGCCAACAAACGCCCAAACGCCCCGACGAGAACCGTTGAATATCTCGACGATGCCGATGTTTTGTGATTCTGGATACAGCGGAAAATTTTAGCCAATTTTCTGCATTTTGATTGCGATTGATTAATTTTTTTGGAGATAAATAAAAAAGGAATATGTGTTATTCGAAATACCTCCGTGGTCTCTCTACTGTTAACTGGTCGCCTGGACCGCCCATTGGCAATTCGGCTCCTGCTCCGCAGGGTTCTACCTCTTCGACTACACGATGAGGCGCACTCAGGAGCATCCGGATGTGCAGAGGACGCAGCGGCTTCAGGCGCAGGAGAAGTGGCGCACCCTGAGGAGCAACATTCGTGCGAGCGCCCGCGCCTTCAAAGACCTCGTCAGGGAGCGCAGTCGACGGAGTGGCAGCGGAAGCGGTGGCGGCATCGAGAAGGTACAATTTCGAGGCTTAACTCTTTCTTTGACGAATTTATCTTTCGATTGGAACTTGATGAAATAATGAATAGGTTCCCTGGTGGCATTAACTGACCAATAGCCTCTCCCAGATCCCATAATCAAGTATGGATATGTGATCTCAGATAAAATATTGGAGCTATCCTACCTTTCAAAATGTGAGGTCTTAAAATCATACTACTCATTTAGGCTGCGATCCCCCTGTCCAATGATAATTTCGCTACTCACTTTGTGCAGTTCGGACACGATCTGGACTCACGGGCGTTCAGTGAAGACGACGGGGCCAGCCTCCAGTTGGGTGCCACCGCAGCGAGCCTCAACGCTGACAGCTTGTCTAGTGAGTCGGCCGCACTCTGATGAGCCCTTAGCCATTTACCTTTCCTTCGAATCAATTTAGATTTTTCTTGTCTGCATGCGACAATTTTTCTCAAGATTTATCAATAGCTCCACCGAAATAATATACTACTGAGGAGTAGTATCGAGAGCACAAACGTCTTGACTATTTTGTTGTGAGCACTGTTTGTAGAAAGTGTTTCAACCAGTTTGAATGCATTTTTGTTTATTGTTTTGCTCGCCTGCTTCTGTGACGCACAAAGTAATTCGAGGCCCACGATGCTCAGGCTACCTAGATAGGCAACCTACTATCTATGAATGAGTTAGCGATAATTAGAGATTGATTAAAGAATTGCTAATCAGTTAATCCTGCTAATTTTACTGCCACTATACTTACCGACGGTCACTCAGTCCTCGACCAGCTCCGTCCTGAGTCTTGTTGCCAGTCCAGCCCCTGTCACTCAGTCATTCAGGCGAAATTCCAGGAGGCGGTAGCGGTAAGCTGCCACCACTTCAAGGCACCGCAGTGGAAGATGCAGGGACTGCGGCCTCCTCGCCAGCGAGGCGTCCCGGCAGTCTAGTTGTGAGCCACCAGAATCACCAGCGCCATCATCATCATGAGCAGCAGCAGCAACAAACACAACAACAGCAACCGGCAGACGTAGAGCAGAACTCCAAGGTAAATAACGTTCAGTATCGTGGAAGTCTGGATTTCACCCGGGCCCTTAGTGCGACGACTTTTGGGGACAGATGCCAAATCCGTTTTCGAAATCGCACGAATGCTGCATGCCGCTGTACCGCCTGCTTACTCTGTACTTTTCCTTATTCGAATTTAGTTTTCAACTATTTTTCTAACTTTGCGCACTCATAAACTCCCCAAGTCTAACGAGGACATTTCATTGTGCTTTTAGAACAAGAAACTCAAAACACCTGGGTGGCATCGAAAGTTCTAGTCAAGTTAATGAATAATATTTACAAACCCTTCATTATGTTCTGAAAGCAGCGAAATTAGCAAATTCAGAACTGCAGACTCCAACCACACCTTAAACGGTCCAAACGAATGAGTTGATACGAGTTACAAACTGGAACATCTAAAGAGTCTCAAAAGCGCACTCAAAACCCCCAGCAGCCTCGCCTGCAAGGTCGGCACAGATCAAATACGCCGGGATCGTCTTCAGGAGCGACGACGGCGACGGCGGCAGCAGCTGCAGCTACTGTCCGGCGGAAGGCGGCTACGGCTGCGGCGGCTCCCACGGCACCACGCAAGAAGAAGGCTCCAACGGCGACCATCAATCCGGTCGGGGTTTACATCGCCCCGCGCAGGGAACTGTTTCCTCAAAGACGGAATCCGTTTGCCGATCCGCCCTTGGGCAGCGAATCGGCGGCATCTCCAATGACGGCCGGAGCTGCTGCTGCGGCGAGTTCAGCGGCTACGACGGCGGCGGCAGTTGCGGCGACGGCCGCTCGGCGTCGCCGCCAGGTCTCTAATGCCCCGGCAACCGCCGCTGCCGCTACGGCCTCCGCATCTGCTTCCAATGTGCCTAACAACGTTGCGGAGGGTGCACGGCAACGTCGGGCTTCGGGCAATGAAAGCCCTGGCGCGGCAACCCGGGTCAGTCGGCGACTTTTGCGAGACGCACTGATGGAAGAGGCAGCGGAGCTTTGCGGCAAGCGGTATGACTTCCGGAGTGCTCCACGAGCCACGGCGGACGACTTGGATGCGGATGCGGATGCGAATGCGGATGCGGATGCAAATGCGGATGCGGATGCGGATGCGGATGCGGATGCGGATGCGGATGCGGATGCGGATGCAGGTGTGGGAGCATGTGCGGACGCAAATGCAGATGTGGGAGCATGTGCGGATGCAGACGCGAATGCGGATTCTGGACGCGAGCGAAGAGCACAGTTCTCTCGCGGTGTTGAGATTCTCTGGGGATCGACAGATGATTCATCGAGTCAGACAGGCAGGTACGAGAATTCTAATTTCCTAGCTAAGGCATGAAATATTTCTTTGATCGCAAGGCTACAAGCTTTATCATTCAGTATCATTCATTAATTATCAATCAGCTTTATAACTATTTTCTAAGGCCTGAGACTGATTTGAGCTGCCCCGTGGCTCGCCAGGTCAATGGGGAGGCTGTCCGACAGGAGCGGGCGACAGAGCGACAGCAGGACTGCGCTTCCACTTCCATTCCATCTGAGCACCACAGAACCCGGATTTCGCCTCCTTGTGCACCACTGCCGACTCGACGGAGGGCCTTCTCAGGTTGCCATTCAGTGAGTCTCGAAGCTTTATCCCCGATGCTGAATCTTTGCCTGTCTGACTCTTTGTCTGTATTTCAGATTTCTCGCGACTCCGACGATCTAGCGGCTGAAGACTGCGGCTGTCTGGACAGTCGGACATGCGGTCATGAGTCTGCATCGGGAACTAAACTGCCCATTGGCTGATCTAGCTCCCGTCAGTTCGCGTCAAGCGCTCGCGCATCCACTCCATCCACACCAAACTTTCTGCGTTCGAATTCCGCGTCAGAGAGTCCTGTCGGACTGCCTGCTCGTTTTTAAGCCCACCTTCTTTGCACATAAATGTTAGCTTCACACTTTATTGCTTCACACTTGCAGTCACTTGAGGCCCGAACCTAACTAATCATACACCTACCTTTCTCCTACCTGCCTTTCTCACGCATAGCATTCCCTTAGTTTAATAACTATGCAACTTGGCATCCCCAGTTTTCCACAATATCGTGTCAGGCCTCTCCTGCAGCCGCAACTGTCGGCGAAGACTGCAGTCTACTAAAGCTGCAGTGCTGCGAAACTACGAGTATAAGTGAGGAAAGTAATTTTGAGAAGCTCCCGTTAAATCTACAGTTCACTCCCTACTGACGCCTCACGACCAGTTGTATCTGCTTTTCTACCGCTAACCAAGCAAGAGTTGTGGTTTAAATGCATACTTCATCTTTAATTAATATTCTAACTTGTTTGAACTAAAAAAACGGAAAATTTGAAATCGGAGGCATTGCTTCAATATAAAGCTGCTCAGAACTTTGCTAAGAGTTGGCTTTCTTGTGTTAGTCAACCATCGGTTTTTGGTTGATTGTTTTCTTGTATTCTCCTCAAGGGAAAAGTATGTCTACGATCACAGTTTCAGCGCACGAATTTGGCAATGGAGGCCTTATGGCGATAGAAAAATTTCCGCTGTGACTAATCTACTAATTTGTCCAATATGATTAAGCAGACAATCGTACTTTTCATTGCCATTAGAGTGGAAGAGACAGCAAAAAATCCAGGAAAACAATAGGAAGCTCCGCGTGATTGAGACAATGCTTGCTCCATGCTCTGCTGTGGGGAGTAGCAGCGGTGAGAAAATACTGGCTCCAATCCTAGGGTAAGAGCTTATAGCGCAGAGCACAAATTCTACAGATAGGTTCTTTTCCTCAGAGTTACGTACTCAGCTTGCGCCAGCCAATGCTCTGTTGATGATGCTAAAGTGATGTTGGTAACTAGGGTCAGTACCGAACACTCAGTGTGCTGACATGGTCTCATTACATGTTGAGAAGTCAAAGCGCGTTGGCTCACCCATCACGAGAATAGTAGCCTAGATCTCCCCACGCTCTTTATCCTCCCCTCCTAACACGGTCTCCTCATTTTCATCCCCATCTTTCGCCATTGTACAAGAGTATTTTACCAGCTCTCTCACGTAGTCAGGGGCAACAAACCGGTGGAGAGTACACTTCAGCTGTGCGAGACCATTCAACCGACAGTGGCGGAGAAGAATAGAACGGATAGCCTCCCCAACGCTTTTGTCAATGCCAAAACTCAAGTAGGCAGCGGCAGCAGCAGCAGCAGCAGCAGTCTTCAAGTCCATTCCTCCACAAGCGCTCATCTAAAAACTGACGCAAGCTTCTGAGAATGCGTCAGCAGAAACTCCTCCATCTAGCGAGCCTGCTCCTGGCTGCCGGCACGTCCGCAGCCTTCGCAGATCAGCTGGTCGACTGCGACCAGTGGTCCCCTTGGGCGGCCGGAGCTTCCGGAGTGAATGTCCGGCGACGCGAGTCCTGCTTCACAGGTCAGCTGGAGGAGCAGTGCCGATCATTGCGAGGCGGGCCCGTCACCGCCTGTCGTGACGAAGACGCGATGACAACGACAAAGACGTCCTCTCCATCCTACTGGGACATTTTTCGTCGCGGCTCCGGCAAGAACTTCGCCTACTACAGCTACAGCTACTACTCTCCGTCCACCTATTACTTCTATTCCTACTCGTCCTGGACGATGTCCTGCTCAGTGGCTTGCATCGCTGGAGCTGTGATTGGCGGTCTGATCGGACTCGGCACTCTCATCGGCGGAATCATTGTGCTCTACTGCTTCTGCATCAGGAAGAATCGACGACCGGGCATTGTTGGGCCGAACGCGACAACCACCGTCGTGACTACTGCCCCCGCAATGGCCTATCCCACTGGCGGCGTCAGCGTAGTCAGCTATGGAAACCAGGCGTACAGTGGTGACGGAACCTACGGCCATGGCTATCCGCAACCGAACCCTGAGCAGTACCCTGAGCAGTACCCACAGCAGTACCCACAGCAGTACCCACAGCAGTACCCACAGCAGTACCCTCCGCCCTATACGCAAAGCAATCGGCCAGCTCAGGGCACCAACTCAACCGCCTATCCGCCTTTTTACCCCTCTGTCTCAGCCTGAGATGCTAAGGCTTGAGTGAATTGGCTTAAATCTATGAAAATATTTTTTTCCAGATAAATCTGACCTGCAAACAAAACAAACTGCTTACACGCCCAACGGACAGGCTATTTTTGAATTAACCAGTGTTTATTTATTTTTTGGAAAGGTTTTTTATCTTGTTTCGCTCTATCTTGTTCATTATGATTTTTAATAATTGTGCCTCGTTCCGGATCTCATGTCCTGATGTACCTTGATTTCTCAACGCCGTATATATATACCTGAAGACAGTTACGGACGTATATAATATTATGCGAATGTACAATAATATATTCAAGAATATTGTCGAATTTAGCAGCAACGCCTTCCCTATACTACTGACAGATGCACTCTCTGTCTTGCAAAAGCGGGATAATGCAGGCAAAAAAACTGTTTAAGAATTAGCTGCTCGTACATGTCCTAATATTGGAGAAGATAAGCGAATGACACACTTAAAAGTACCTAGATCCCATCTCCCGACCAACCGCATTTTCCGAGCAACCAGTAAAATTTGAGTCTGTATCGGCATGTGGATGGATCAGTATGTACGGTACGTGTGCATGTTTTTGGCCTGCGACATCTTCCCTAAGCAGCTGTCTATTGTTGGGTGAGGGACAGTGCTAATAGGAGTTTCACCTGCGGCAGACCCAGAGTATCATCAAAGAGCAGAAATTGGCGACTTGCTTGACTTGGCTGCATCCAGCTTCCATGGCTGATGAGCTGCTGAGGACCTGGTGGGATGCCGTCTCACATGACATCTTGTGATTCCGGTTGACATACGGTGCGTGATTGAGAACAGAGGAGGGTATACGCGACTGTAGAAAGACCATGGGGTATTTCAACTACCACATTTTTCTGTATTCTCAAAAATATTCAACAAAGCGCAATGAAAATTCAGAACACAGGCTCAAATGTTCCGCTCGGATCCGATGAGACAAAGACCACAATCACAATCACAAAACATCGGCATTGTTGAGATATTCAACGATTCTCGTCCTGGTATCAGTTGGTAAAAACCAACTATATAGACATAATTTTCAGCCCACAAAATGTAGTCATGGACGCATGTCGGCCCCAAAAACTAAGTCCAATCAGTCGCAGGGACCTTTGTTCTCTAAATCCAAGTCACCAGGGTCCCCTTCATCAACGTCTGCGAGGGACCTTCACCAAAAGCAACCGATTAGGCATCTTAAAGACGGCTGCGTTCCCAAAGCTGAAATTGACGAATCCTCTTCTGCATGCAGTCTTCAGTCAGTGGACATTGAAGGGACCCTGGTGCCTCGGATGCTGAGGACAAAGGTCCCTACGACAGATGGTCTTAGACTATTGAACCAATACGGATTCGCTATAGAGGTAAAGAAAATATTTCATGAAATGCAATATGTACAGAATGTACAGAATGGAATATACGGAGCAATGTTAGTTGTCCTTGTCGACAGGGTCTTCAAAAATAATCGCTGAATATCTCGACGATGCTGACGCCGGACGGCTTTGAATCTTCCCTTCATGGTAAAGGGCGAAAATATTGATCTATGTGGTGAACCGGTCTGAAATTCGGTTCAAGAAGCCGGCGAGAAGCTGTGCTCTTTGCCCAGGGCAGAAATGTGTGTTTTTGATACACGATGACTATAATTGGCTTTTTTAGTCTGGCAGAACCACCAGCACACTGTTTCGTATTAAAGCTTATTGCGTTACAGGTAGGGTCTACCACAGTCTGCGATATTGTTCATGTGCACCAAACACTTAATCAGAACAAATATACAGGAGCACAGATTAACTTCTCCGAGGTATCACTGCTACGATTGCTGCCTAATCTAAGAACTTTATGGTCCAGCTGGAAAAATATTTGCCTAGCGCTCAAGGATCTTCTAGGGGTACGATAAGCATAAAAAATATACAAGTATTTTAGCTATGCAAGCGAGGGAATAGAATGGTGGGATCTAAACCGCTTTTGCTGTCGCAAGAACTTATAAAGCCAGCAGCAGCAGCAGCGAAAGCAGTCTTTAAGTCCATTCCTCCACAAGCGCTCATCTTAAAAACTGACGCAAGCTTCTGAGAATGCGTCAGCAGAAACTCCTCCATCTAGCGAGCCTGCTCCTGGCTGCCGGCACGTCCGCAGCCTTCGCAGATCAGCTGGTCGACTGCGACCTAGGGTTAGGAGCTTCCAAAGCGAATGTCCGGCGACGCGAGTCCTGCTTCACAGGTCAGCTGGAGGAGCAGTGCCGATCACTGCGAGGCGGGCCCGTCACCACCTGTCGTGACGGAGACGCGACGACAACGACAAAGACGTCCTCTCCATCCTACTGGGACATTTTTCGTCGCAGCACCGGAAAGAACTTCGCCTACTACAGCTACAGCTACTACTCTCCGTCCACCTATTACTTCTATTCCTACTCGTCCTGGACGATGTCCTGCTCAGTGGCTTGCATCGCTGGAGCTGTGATTGGCGGTCTGATCGGACTCGGCACTCTCATCGGCGGAATCATTGTGCTCTACTGCTTCTGCATCAGGAAGAATCGACGACCGGGCATTGTTGGGCCGAACGCGACAACCACCGTCGTGACTACTGCCCCCGCAATGGCCTATCCCACTGGCGGCGTCAGCGTAGTCAGCTATGGAAACCAGGCGTACAGTGGTGACGGAACCTACGGCCATGGCTATCCGCAACCGAACCCTGAGCAGTACCCTGAGCAGTACCCACAGCAGTACCCACAGCAGTACCCACAGCAGCAGTACCCGCAGCAGTACCCGCAACAGTACCCAAAGCAGTACCCACAGCAGTACCCACAGCAGCAGTACCCGCATGCAGTACCCGCAGCAGTACCCGCAACAGTACACACAGCAGTACTTACAGCAGCAGCAATTGCAGCAACAGTAGCTTGCGATCTATTCTCGGCCTTGTCCGACTAGCAACCCACCAGCGCAACACAACACAGCAGCTTATCTGACTGCCCCAGCCTATGTCATTGAAGTGATCTTCTCTAACTGACAGTTATGTGGATGGAACCATGTTCCGATATCTTGTCCTAAATAAAGTTTTTAATATTTTAACATGAGTAAATTGAGCTTGCGTTTTTAACAGCTAGGAATTTTGTGATCGGACCTTGACTTGTCTTACACTGACTGGTCTTGTTGTGAATAATGTATTTCAGTATTTGATCTAAGTCTCGCAAGCTCTTTTTAGTATTTTTCTTTCTTATTTTATTCGATTCTGTGTCTTAAATACAATTAACCTCTTCGATTTTGTTCATTTCTTTGCATACTGATACGAACTTACAGCCAAGCTGTGTACAGTGTACAGTGACTGCGCGAGTCAAATTTTCGTTCTATGCTTTTAAGACGCTTTCCATCTGCGGTAATATTTTGATTACAGCTTTACGAAAAAATGTATTTTTGCTTTACGGAAGAATTTGGAAATAAAGTAGCCTACATAGATCGGCACATCAGTTATTGTAAATCCCTCCTTGACAGCAGTTCAGGCCAACTCCTCCTCTTCTTCACCGACCTCGCCCTCCTCCTCGGCGGTGGCATCCTGGTACTGCTGGTACTCGGACACCAGGTCGTTCATGTTGCTCTCAGCCTCCGTGAACTCCATCTCGTCCATGCCCTCGCCGGTGTACCAGTGCAGGAAGGCCTTGCGCCTGAACATGGCCGTGAATTGCTCGGAGACGCGCTTGAACAGCTCCTGGATGGCCGTGGAGTTGCCGATGAAGGTGGCGGACATCTTCAGGCCGCGGGGCGGGATGTCGCACACGGCCGTCTTGGCGTTGTTGGGAATCCACTCCACAAAGTAGGAGCTGTTCTTGTTCTGCACATTGAGGATCTGCTCATCCACCTCCTTCATGGACATGCGGCCGCGGAAGATGGCAGCCACGGTGAGGTAGCGGCCATGGCGCGGGTCGCAGGCGGCCATCATGTTCTTGGCATCGAACATCTGCTGGGTGAGCTCCGGGACGGTCAGGGCGCGGTACTGCTGGGAGCCGCGGCTGGTCAGCGGGGCGAAGCCGGGGATGAAGAAGTGCAGGCGGGGGAAGGGCACCATGTTCACGGCCAGTTTGCGCAGGTCGGCGTTCAGCTGGCCGGGGAAGCGCAGGCAGGTGGTGACGCCGGACATTGTGGCGCTGACCAGGTGGTTGAGATCGCCGTAGGTCGGGGTGGTGAGCTTCAGGGTGCGGAAGCAGATGTCGTACAGGGCCTCGTTGTCGATGCAGAAGGTCTCAGTCGGTGTTCTCAACCAGCTGGTGAACAGACAGGGTGGCATTGTAGGGCTCCACCACAGTGTCCGACACCTTGGGCGATGGCACCACGCTGAAGGTGTTCATGATGCGGTCCGGGTACTCCTCGCGGATCTTGGAGATCAGCAGGGTGCCCATACCGGAGCCGGTGCCGCCGCCCAGCGAGTGAGTCAGCTGGAAGCCCTGCAGGCAGTCGCAGCTCTCGGCCTCCTTGCGGACCACATCCAGCACGGAGTCGACGAGCTCGGCGCCCTCGGTGTAGTGGCCGCGCGCCCAGTTGTTGCCGGCGCCGCTCTGGCCGAAGATGAAGTTGTCCGGTCGGAAGATCTGGCCGAACGGGCCGGCGCGCACCGAATCCATTGTGCCGGGCTCCAGGTCAACCAGAACAGCTCGTGGCACGTACTTGCCACCCGTGGCCTCGTTGTAATAGACATTGATGCGCTTCGAGCTGCAGGTCCGAGTCGCCGTGGTAGGTGCCGGTCGGGTCGATGCCGTGCTCGTCTGAGATCACCTCCCAGAACTGCATGGCAGTAAAAAGAAATAAGTGCTTCGAAATTCAGTTTGTCTGCGTATGTGCAAAATCCGTAGAGTAAGGTCATCTACGAGTGCCGTGAGCACGCACTCACAGAAGTGTGTAAGCATCCTCATGCAGGTTACACCTGACTATACCCAATTCTTCTCTGGGTACAACATCAAAGCGGCCTTTGACGTGAGCCGGACATCCAGACGGTAAAACCCCTTCTGACATGAATGATGATTCTCACCTTGGACCCGATCTGGTTGCCGCACTGGCCAGCCTGCAGGTGCACAATCTCGCGCATTTTCCTTTGTTTCTAGAAGCACTTTCTTCGAGTCAAAACTCTACGCTTTGTCAGCTGGTGCGAAGGCGAGAAATGGCCTGTGAGAAAGCTTGGGCTATGCTAATTTAAACGCCTTTTCAACACTTTCTGCCAGCACTGCTAGCCTGATAATCTTAGTTGCCATGGAAACCCAGGGTGTCAGCTAGATATGAGAGCAGAGCTTGGCAAATGAAACTTGTTGGCTTTGGCAGTTTTGCCTGCCTAAAACTGGTTGTTATCGGGCGCAGCCAAGTGTGTCCAGGTATTTGCATTTAACCCTTAGAGCTGATTCCCTTCGAGTTTTACTTTCGACTAAACAAGCGTTCTGTGCTGCGCAAAGTTTCGTTCTGATGTAAGAGTGTTTCGGGATAAATTTAACAGTTAATAGTACTTTCGTAGCCGTGCCTGAGCAAGAGCACCTTGCTCCGAGAGAATGCAGCGCGTGCCAGCAGTGAGGCTCAAACTATAGCTACTACGAGCGTATGACACAGAAAGCTGAATTCCAGCTGGAAGAAGCTGGTCTGGCTGGATAATACGAGGATCAAAAACAGATGGGACAAAAAGAATTCTTTGTGAAGGAAGAGCAGTTACCTGAGGAACAAAGCAGATGTCTATTGATAGACGGATCGTTGGAGTGAAACGTGAGACGAACTAAAAATAGTTGCGTACTGGGTGTGGCTAGGTGAGCAGGTAGATTAACTACTGCTTATTGTGATTCCATTCCCTGACAGTCCATTCCCTGACAGTCCATTCCCTGACAGTCCATTCCCTGACAGTCCATTCCCTGACAGTCCATTCCCTGACAGTCCATTCCCTGACAGTCCATTCCCTGACAGTCCATTCCCTGACAGTCCATTCCCTGACAGTCCATTCCCTGACAGTCCATTCCCTGACAGTCCATTCCCTGACAGTCCATTCCCTGACAGTCCATTCCCTGACAGTCCATTCCCTGACAGTCGATTGTCTGTAGAGTTATATTCCCCAGCCATCTCTATCTAATCTCAATGATAAAAGCAAAGTCTAGAGAAATATTTCTGCAGCTACTCGACGCCAAATCAGAGTCCATATCAGTTTGAGACTTTCTTAGATAACGATTAGAAGCTTCGCCTAAATGAGCAAAAAAATTTTTTAGATCTAGTCGCAGCTCGTTGAGCACAATTGCTAACTGTCATAGCTATAGTTGATTGGTTGATAACCACACACACGCACACACACACAGAGATTAGAATGCAGCAATTTGCCTTTTGAGATTTGCATAGTTGGGCGTTTCAAGATAATTTCAATCTCAGTCACTGGTGGCTGAAATATTTTTTATTTCTCTTTCTCTGTGATTGCAGATTCGTGACTAAAGCTTGTCGTCCAAGTGATATACTGGTAACTCAAACTCGCATACTCGTACTCCTAACTAGAACAACTCGTAACTCAAACATCTCGTTTACAAAACAACTCGTTACTAAACCAACTCGTAACTGAAGCAACTCGTTTCTAAAAACTACTCGTAACTGAAGCAACTCGTTACTAAAAACTACTCGTAACTGAAGCAACTCGTTTCTAAAATATACTCGTAACTGAAGCAACTCGTTTCTAAAATACTACTCGTAACTGAAGCAACTCGTTTCTAAAATACTACTCGTAACTGAAGCAACTCGTTTCTAAAATATACTCGTAACTGAAGCAACTCGTTTCTAAAATATACTCGTAACTGAAGCAACTCGTTTCTAAAATATACTCGTAACTGAAGCAACTCGTTTCTAAAATATACTCGTAACTGAAGCAACTCGTTTCTAAAATATACTCGTAACTGAAGCAACTCGTTTCTAAAATATACTCGTAACTGAAGCAACTCGTTTCTAAAATATACTCGTAACTGAAGCAACTCGTTTCTAAAATATACTCGTAACTGAAGCAACTCGTTTCTAAAATATACTCGTAACTGAAGCAACTCGTTTCTAAAAACTACTCGTGACTGAAGCAACTCGTTTCTAAAAACTACTCGTAACTGAAGCAACTCGTTTCTAAAAACTACTCGTAACTGAAGCAACTCGTTTCTAAAAACTACTCGTAACTGAAGCAACTCGTTTCTAAAATATACTCGTAACTGAAGCAACTCGTTTCTAAAAACTACTCGTAACTGAAGCAACTCGTTTCTAAAAACTACTCGTAACTGAAGCAACTCGTTTCTAAAAACTACTCGTAACTGAAGCAACTCGATACTAAAAACTACTCGTAACTGAAGCGACTCGTTACTAAAAACTACTCGTAACTGAAGCAACTCGTTTCTAAAATCTACTCGTAACTGAAGCAACTCGTTTCTAAAAACTACTCGTAACTGAAGCAACTCGTTTCTAAAAACTACTCGTAACTGAAGCAACTCGATTACTAAAAACTACTCGTAACTGAAGCGAACTCGTTACTAAAAACTACTCGTAACTGAAGCAACTCGTTTCTAAAATCTACTCGATAATAAAACAACTCATTACTCAAGCAACTCGTAACTCAAGCAACTCTTTATCTGATCAACTCGTTACTCAAACAACTCTTTATTAAAACAACTCGTCACTCAAGCAACTCGTAACTCAAACAACTTATAACTCGAAGAACACGTAACTTAAGAAAGTCAATACGAGCTAATTTAAACAATTCGTAAGTCGAACAAGTCTAAAATCAGACAACTCGTCACCAAAACATCTCGTATAGAAACAACTAGCAACTCAAAGAATTATTAACTCGAACTGGAAAATCCCACGAATTGGTTATATACTCGTATTAATCATGAAACAGAGCAACAAGTGCTTAAAAGCCTTCACAAATGATTCAACAAGTGCACGATCAATGTGCCTCTAATTTGCAATTGTATTTAGTTCTCCATTGTGCTATTGGAAAAGGAATTGAGCAGTTGAGCAGCGAGACAGCGACACCGATTTCACGTGGTGCTAAAGTGACAGGCCTTTTCTTGCGCCTTGAGCTCAGTTCAGCGCCGCATCAAATCGGAGCGATTTCTCTTGGAATTTTAGGGATTTCGAAGGGGCAGCTCTTGCTGGAGCTGAGTTGGGATCCGAACTTACCTTGCCTCGCTGCTCTCCTCCCTGACTCGGTCCCAATCGGGATTTTTTTTAGATTGAATGAGGTAGGAATTCGCTCTGCTGCCAGGCCCGCCACCGGAGAAAGGGGAAAAGCGAGGGAGAGGCGAGGCCGCCGACAAGGGGGATATTTATAAAAATTCTGGTCAGTAGGGGAGGGAAGAAGGACAGGCTCGCTCCCACCACCAAGAACGGCTTCTCCCGCGGTCCTCTTCCTCTCCCAGCTCCCCGTTTTGCCTCCCTTCAACTCCGGGCAGAGGCGGAGTCGATGGGAGCCGGGCCGGGATTCCGCTCCCCCCTGTCCCAGTCTGCATTCGCTGCTGCCCGAGACGGGAATGGCATGCGACAGGAGATTTGGGATCTGGGCAGACTGAGGCAGGAAACAGAGGGTAGTACAGGAGATCTTTTTGGCTGGCTGCCACAGTTTGAGCGCGGGGTGGGGGCTGCGCGGTTGCCGCCGCTGCATGGGGACACAGATCCCTGCCTGGGTGGGGAGAAATTTATTTAGCTTTGAGAGGCCGGTCTAGCCGGTTCCAGCATCCAGTATCGGGGCGTTGCCATGGCGGGCAGTAATCTTTCTGCCTCCGCGCCTATCCCAGCGCGCACTGGTGGGTCTGGCTGAGTTACTGGATGAGCAACTGGGGAGAGGCCGGGAGGGGAGAGGCCAGAAAAATCGATTAGATTCTGTTCCATGGCCTCCCGTGTTTATTGCTCCCCCATGTGCAGACGCACCCGGCTTCTACTCTCCCATCTCGCAGCCAGCGTGACGCATCCCAGCCTTAGGTTTCTTGGCTGCCCGAGAGCAGCCTTCCACCTCAGCGTGTCCAATTCCAAGGACTCAGCCTCACAATCTCAGCCTCATGGTCTGAAATCAGTGCGAGCAATCCTACTATAATCTATATGCAATCCTACTATAATCTATATGCAATCCTACTATAATCTATATGCAATCCTACTATAATCTATATGCAATCCTACTATAATCTATATGCAATCCTACTATAATCTATATGCAATCCTACTATAATCTATATGCAATCCTACTATAATCTATATGCAATCCTACTATCTATATGCAATCCTACTATAATCTATATGCAATCCTACTATAATCTATATGCAATCCTACTATAATCTATATGCAATCCTACTATAATCTATATGCAATCCTACTAAAATTCTTAAGCGATCCCACTGCATTGATTACAGCTCAGGCCAGACTGAGACCATTCTACCAGCCTTTCATTTCCGGTGAGCAGCGTGGAGCAAGAGCTCAAACAGGGAGATTGTGGAGTGTAGGAGCAGTGAAAACAGACCGGTAGCAATCGTCCCCCCGCTCTGCCTTGGCCTGCCAGATTTCGCGACCTATAATTTACTCACTTCTCGTCGCCAACAAATTTGTTTAGGTAGGCTTGTTTATCATATCTGTCACAGCTTTGACGCACAATACTCGGGCACTGTGATAGAATCTGAGTCAATATGAGTGTTGTCTTTCCAGCTTATGCAGAGAAAATATCTAAAAATACACGCGCTATGCTACTTATTCAGTAGAAGCATTTGCGAATGCCCATGAAACGATCAATTACAAAAATCTCTGTAGAATAGTCTGTATGTCTGTTTACATAACTCTGTAGAATAGCCTGTATGTCTGTTAACAGAACTCTGTAGAATAGTCTGTATGTCTGTTTACAGAACTCTGTAGAATAGTCTGTATGTCTGTTTACAGAACTCTGTAGAATAGTCTGTATGTCTGTTTACAGAACTCTGTAAAATAGTCTGTATGTCTGTTTACAGAACTCTGTAAAATAGTCTGTATGTCTGTTTACAGAACTCTGTAGAATAGTCTGTATGTCTGTTTACAGAACTGTGTAGAATAGTCTGTATGTCTGTTTACAGAACTCTGTAAAATAGTCTGTATGTCTGTTTACATAACTCGTGTAGAATAGTCTGTATGTCTGTTTACAGAACTCTGTAAAATAGCCTGTATGTCTGTTTACAGAACTCTGTAGAATAGTCTGTATGTCTGTTTACAGAACTGCTGTAGAATAGTCTGTATGTCTGTTTACAGAACTCTGTAGAATAGTCTGTATGTCTGTTTACATAACTCTGTAGAATAGTCTGTATGTCTGTTTACAGAACTCTGTAGAATAGCTTGTATGTCTGTTTACAGAACTCTGTAGAATAGTCTGTATGTCTGTTTACAGAACTGTGTAGAATAGTCTGTATGTCTGTTTACAGAACTCTGTAAAATAGTCTGTATGTCTGTTTACATAACTCTGTAGAATAGTCTGTATGTCTGTTTACAGAACTCTGTAGAATAGTCTGTATGTCTGTTTACAGAACTCTGTAGAATAGTCTGTATGTCTGTTTACAGAACTGTGTAGAATAGTCTGTATGTCTGTTTACAGAACTCTGTAAAATAGTCTGTATGTCTGTTTACATAACTCTGTAGAATAGTCTGTATGTCTGTTTACAGAACTCTGTAGAATAGTCTGTATGTCTGTTTACAGAACTCTGTAGAATAGTCCTGTATGTCTGTTTACAGAACTCTGTAGAATAGTCTGTATGTCTGTTTACAGAACTCTGTAGAATAGTCTGTATGTCTGTTTACAGAACTCTGTAGAATAGTCTGTATGTCTGTTTACAGAACTCTGTAGAATAGTCTGTATGTCTGTTTACAGAACTCTGTAGAATAGTCTGTATGTCTGTTTACAGAACTCTGTAGAATAGTCTGTATGTCTGTTTACAGAACTGTGTAGAATAGTCTGTATGTCTGTTTACAGAACTCTGTAGAATAGTCTGTATGTCTGTTTACAGAACTGTGTAGAATAGTCTGTATGTCTGTTTACAGAACTCTGTAGAATAGTCTGTATGTCTGTTTACAGAACTCGTGTAGAATAGTCTGTATGTCTGTTTACAGAACTCTGTAAAATAGTCTGTATGTCTGTTTACATAACTCTGTAGAATAGTCTGTATGTCTGTTTACAGAACTCTGTAAAATAGTCTGTATGTCTGTTTACAGAACTCTGTAGAATAGCCTGTATGTCTGTTAACAGAACTCTGTAGAATAGTCTGTATGTCTGTTTACAGAACTCTGTAGAATAGTCTGTATGTCTGTTTACAGAACTCTGTAGAATAGTCTGTATGTCTGTTTACAGAACTCTGTAGAATAGTCTGTTTGCGAATCGCCACATGTCGCGAATTAAATTTTAACAGCGAGTACAGTTAGTTCTGCTTAGCTTCTGTCGCAGCGGTACTAGTCAAAGAAAGGTCGAAAGTTATCGTAACTGAAACACAGGTAATTTGCCGTTCTTATCAGTTCTTGACCATCTGCAAACTGCGCCCTTCTGTGACGCAAGACGAAGAGGCCGCGAAAGTCCTGATCCAGACAGCTGATAACTCATTAGTGTTTGAGGCACCAGCGGAAAACACACACATCATACGAGCGTGTAGACAGTGTAGTTCTGTTAGACAGAACTGTAGACTGTTAGACAGAACTGTAGACTGTTAGACAGAACTGTAGACTGTTAGACAGAACTGTAGACTGTTAGACAGAACTGTAGACTGTTAGACAGAACTGTAGACTGTTAGACAGAACTTCGAGTTGTTCAGAAATTTGTATTGATTAATTAATTTAGTAGATATTGGCGAAGGCATTTTCTGAGAATAAGAATTGTTACTCGCAAATTCAGCATTAGATACGGAAGTTGCGAATATTCAGTTTCGTTTATCTTCGCTTCACCCCGCAATGTGACACTGAGCTTCACGGGGCCACGATAGGTCCCTTGACACCGGTGCCCCGGTACAGCAGGTCCGGCCTTCCAGCGGCCTCCCCCGGGGAGATGCAGCGAACCCCGTCAAAGCGGAGCAGCTGGCCGGGCGGGCAGCGGCAGGTGTAGCTGCCGACGGTGTTGACGCAGCGGTGCTGGCAGGGCCGGTAAAGCGCGCACTCGTCCACATCGCTGCCGCAGTCGGGCCCTGAGAAGCCGCGCTGACACACGCAGTTCCCGACGCCGCCTGCCAGGCTGCAGACACCGCCGTTCAGGCAGGGCGGCTGGCAGCGACTGTCCGGAGGCGACAGGCGGCAGGTGCGGCGGTCCGCCAGGCGGGTGTAGCCTGCGAGGGTTGGGCGGGGAGACTGGATCAGACTGGGTCAGACTGGGTCAGACTGGATCAGACTGGGTGAGACTGGGTTAGACTGGGTCAGACTGGATCAGACTGGGTGAGACTGGGTCAGACTGGGTCAGACTGGGTGAGGCTGGGTGAGACTGGGTCAGACTGGGTCAGACTGGGTCAGACTGGATCAGACTGGGTGAGACTGGGTTAGACTGGGTCAGACTGGATCAGACTGGGTGAGACTGGGTGAGACTGGGTCAGACTGGGTCAGACTGGGTGAGACTGGGTGAGACTGGGTCAGACTGGGTCAGACTGGGTGAGACTGGGTCAGACTGGGTCAGACTGGGTGAGACTGGGTTAGACTGGGTCAGACTGGGTCAGACTGGGTCAGACTGGGTGAGACTGGGTCAGACTGGGTCAGACTGGGTCAGACTGGGTCAGACTGGGTGAGACTGGGTCAGACTGGGTCAGACTGGGTGAGACTGGGTCAGACTGGGTCAGACTTGGTCAGACTGGGTCAGACTGGGTCAGACTGGCGGAGACTGGGGGAGACTGAATATTCTCACCGGGTGGGCAGCGGCACTCCCAGCTGCCCTTCGTGTTGTGGCAGGCGAACTCGCAGCCGTGGACCTGGAGGCCCAGAGCGCACTCGTTAACATCGGCGCTGCAGGCGGCTCCGCGGTACCCGGGTGGACAGCGGCAGCGGCCGGCGAAGCAGCGGCCGCCGTTCCGGCAGCCCCTCGGGCAGCTGGGGTCGCCGGTCCAGACGCAGGTGCCGTTGGACCCAAGAGCGAAGCCGGGATCGCAGGCGCATCTGGACAGTCGGTGCGGAAATTGCGGGAAGTGACTCACCAGCTTCTCAGGACCTAACAATGCAACCTGAGCAAATGCAGCAGTCGCAGCTCACCTGTAGGAGCCGGGAGAGTTGTAGCAGGTGTGCTCGCAGGGCGCAGGCGATTGGTCGCATTCGTTGGCGTCGATATCGCAGCGGTGGCCGCGCCAGCCGAGCAGGCAGACGCAGCGGCCATTGGCACCGCACCAGCCGCGGCTGCAGTCGGCGCTGCCAGTGCAGCTGAAGCGGATCTCGCAGGCGGCGCCTTCGAAGCCGCTGTCGCAGACGCAGCTGCCGCGGATGCAGCGGCCGTTCGAGCAGGCCGGGGAGCACTCCTCGCCTGGCCGGGCCGTTACAGACGGCCTCGTTGCTGGTCTGGTTGTCGGCGTTGTCGTCTGCTGCACAGCCTTTTGGCAGAAGTCGCCGTAGAAGCCGGGCGGACAGCGGCAGCGCTGCCGCCAGTGCTCGCAGGTGCCACCGTTCTGGCAGGGCCGGAGCTGCTCTGAGCAGCGGCGCGGATCGTCAGGCACGCAGTCGCGCCCGTTGGGTGCCATGCAGGTGTCCTGGCGGGCATAGGCAGCGGTAGGAGCCGGGCGTGTTAGCGCAGCTGTGCTGGCAGGCGTGGAAGCCGAGCGCGCACTCGTCGGTGTCGCTGGCGCAGTCGGGCCCAGACCAACCGGAGCGGCAGGCGCAGCTGCCGTTGACGCAGGCGCCGGTGTCCGGTCTGCAGGCAGGCTGGCAGGAGTCGTTGGCGGCGCAGGAGCGGCCGTCCTGTGCCAGACTCTGGCCTGGCGGGCAGAAGCACCTGAAAGAGCCCGGAGTGTTGGCGCACAGTGCGCTGCCGCAGCGGGGCCGCCAGACGTCGCCTTTCGCAGCTGCGCACTCGTCGACATCCTCTCGGCAGGAGTCGCCCGTCCAGCCGGGTTGGCAGGCGCAGAGGCCGTCCGAGCAGCGACCGCCAGGCGGGCCGCAGTCCGCAGGACAGGCCAAGGGCTCGCAGCTGGTGCCATCGAGCCGGCTGAGCTGGTAGCCCGGCGGGCAGAGGCAGCGGAAGGAGCCGATAGTGTTGCTGCAGCGGTACATGCAGCGGTTCAGCCATTCGTCAGCGCATTCGTCAACATCGCGACTACAGTCGTCACCGCGCCATCCGGGCCGGCAGACGCAGGTGCCGCCTCGGCAGACGCCGTTCAGGCAAGGAAATCGGCACGGCTCATCCGGCACACCATCAGGGTCGGCTGGCACGCAGGTCTCGTTGACGGCGCTGCCGATTCCGCCTGGCGGAGCATGGATCCAGGGCGGGCAGAGGCAGCGGTAGTCGTTGCCGACGCGCCGGCAGCCATAGTCGCACAACCGTCCGGTGAGCATCCGGCATTGCCGCCTGTTGATAATCTCGCAGTAGTCGCCGGCGAAGCCGACTGGGCAGAGGCAGCGGGACTGCGAGCACACGCCGCCGTTTCTACAGGCCGGGACGCAGGGCCTGGGGGCGGCTACGCAGTGGTAGAGGCCGCTGCCGTCCGGACGGAGCTTCGCCTCAGTGCCTGGCGGGCAGACGATGGGCGGGCAGTTGGGGTTGGCGCTGCTGCACTTGGCGGGGTAGCACCAGGGCGGCTGGCAGGCGGTCATCGCCTCGGCGGGGTCGACCCCGGCGGGCACCTTGGAGCCGATTCCGAGGTTCTTGTCTGGCGCCTCGCCATTAAAATAGCCCGGCGGCGAGGAGGTGGCCCTCGCAGCCTCACTAGCCTCGAAGTAGTTCGGCGGGATGCTGTCCGCGTCAACAATGATTGCGCCCGACGGTGGCAGCGCGGCCAGCTGCTGCCGCAGCAACACGGGATCAGCGTGAGGGGCAGGGGCCTCGGCGCCTTCGTCCTCCTCGGCTGTCCGCCGCTTGTAGATCTCGGCAAGTCGGCGCCAGAGACCGCGGTCCTCGGGCGCAGCTTCCAGCCCGACGCTCCATCGCTGCGCTTCCGCGGCTGCGGCCGGGGCGAGACAACGATAGACGGTCAGGCAGAAGACGATGCGAAGCAAGATTCGCGGTGCCATCTCAATTTTTTGAGATCTTTCCAGAATTATTTGGCTGCCTGTTTCTTTTGGCTTGCTTTTCCCGTGTTCTTCTGTCCTGCTTTCGATGAGGGGCTGAGGTGGACCGGATTGACGAAGCTCGCCAGATATTAGTCACCTCCACCTCACCGCCGATCCCCGATCCCCTTCCACTCGCGTCCCAGTTCTGTGCACTCGGCTTTGCCATTTCCTGCCCTCCCCTCTGCCCGCAGCAGTCGAACCCCCGGCCCCTCTATCTTCCATCTCTGCGAATGATGGCTGGGGGTTGTGCTGCGTCCCTCTGCTGAATTTGGAAGTCAAAATTTTCCAGCCTTGGCGCAGATGAAGAATTGCGAAAGTTTAATGAACAGTCGTCAAGTGATTGACGCTAGCGCCATTGGGGGTGCATTCGGGCCTATATTTATCTCCGAGTTAGCACCAGCGACAGGCCCGCTTAGTACCAACTAGCATTTGCATCCCCAAAACGCATTCTATTCCGCCCTTCAAACTAACTTGGCCACTTTCGCCTCCTTTCCACCCCTTTCCGCCCTCTTTCCACTCCTTTCCGCCCTCCTTTCACTCCTTTCCGCCCTTTTTCCACTCCTTTCCGCCCTCTTTTCACCCCTTTCCGCCCTCTTTCCAATCTTTTCCGCCCTCTTTCCACTCCTTTCCGCCCTCCTTTCACTCCTTTCCGCCCTCTTTTCACCCCTTTCCGCCCTCTTTCCACTCCTTTCCGCCCTTTTTCCACTCCTTTCCGCCCTCTTTCCACTCCTTTCCGCCCTCCTTTCACTCCTTTCCGCCCTCTTTTCACCCCTTTCCGCCCTCTTTCCACTCCTTTCCGCCCTCTTTTCACCCCTTTCCGCCCTCTTTCCACTCCTTTCCGCCCTCTTTCCACCCCTTTCCGCCCTCTTTCCACTCCCTTCCGCCCTCTTTCCACTCCCTTCCGCCCTCTTTCCACTCCCTTCCGCCCTCTTTTCAAAGACTTTGTCAATGGATTAAACGCAGCAAAAGACGTGTTAAGCTTGAGTGACCGATTGTCTATTTAGCATGATAACGTGCATTTAAATTTCATGAATACTTCGTTGCGGGCGATACAGAGCTCTGATAATAAAAAATTAAAAAATGGAACAAAAATCAATAAGGCAGCAATGCAACACAAATCATTCTGGGCGAGTTGACAACTGTGCGTGGCAGGCAGTTCAGTTAGCGAATCTGTAATTTAAATGGAAGGATTATTTAAGTAATATTTAATAATTAATTACTTAAGTGTCCGCAACTTAACTACCTGAACTGAGAGATTAGCTCGAAGTTGACTATTAAGTTGAAGTTCTGAAATCTGGTCAAGCAAACACCCTGAAATGTTGATGTAGCGCTGGCTAAATTGCTGCAGAATATACAGTATGGAACTAACAAGTAGTGACTTTATCTAACCTTATACAGGCAGGACAGTGTTGGACCAAGTTTGAAGCACCTTGCAATTGTGGACTGCCAGAATGACGCCATGGCGGTTTTTCCCGCAACCCGGGCTGTGATGACAAAACTGGGGAGCTGCTGAAAATTTGGTTTCCAGTTTTGTTCAGAAAATGTATTTTCGCAATTACGAAATCCGTAATGCACTACTGACAAAATACAAGTAGTAAAATGAAGTTTCTAGCGCTTTCATCCAGACTAGTAAAATTGGAAATTAGTAAAAAGCGATGAGTTTTTACGTTTATTTTATAGGATGAAAAAATACGCACCCCAAATGAGGACACGTTTCTTGACTCTTGTGTGACAGCCTTCAGTACGCCCTCACAATCAGCCATCACCTGAATATTCAGATTCCTTGCTGTGTCCAGCATCGTCTGGATTTCATGGTCGTATTCGGCTGTTGTTTGGCTGCAATGCAACCGATTCATATTTTGTGCTTTGCGCATCATCAACGATACATTATTAGCAACCCACTACCCCTCCGAAGAATGAGACTAGGCTAGCAATCCATTTTATCACTCCGTGAATGAGACTAGACTAGCAATCCATTTTATCACTCCGTGAATGAGACTAGACTAGCAATCCATTTTATCACTCCGTGAATGAGACTAGACTAGCAATCCATTTTATCACTCCGTGAATGAGACTAGGCTAGCAATCCATTTTATCACTCCGTGAATGAGACTAGACTAGCAATCCATTTTATCACTCCGTGAATGAGACTAGACTAGCAATCCATTTTATCACTCCGTGAATGAGACTAGACTAGCAATCCATTTTATCACTCCGTGAATGAGACTAGACTAGCAATCCATTTTATCACTCCGTGAATGAGACTAGACTAGCAATCCATTTTATCACTCCGTGAATGAGACTAGACTAGCAATCCATTTTATCGCCGCATCAATGCATCACATCGGCCTCACATCAGCAGGCGGTTGCCTTCTCCAGCTGCAGGATGGACAAGATGTCGCTGGCTAAATTGCAGCTGCTGTTTGAGCATGTGCTCAGGATTCCTGTACACAAATGCCCTGCTGAGTACAGGCTTCAGGCAGTACCTACTGGGACCCATCAGGCTGGACAGCCATTGTGACAGGTCCACCGCCTGAAACATGTGAGACAGGGGTTAGACAGACCCGATCGATAAATCAGTGCACAAATTCCCACGGGCTGTGTTCTCATCGAACCTCTTCGGGCCAGCGGGCCACCAGCTCGTCCTCCCAGACTTGCCGCTTGAAGGCCACGACTTTCAGCGGCACCGAGTTGGTCCGGTAGAGAAGCGACGCGTTCGGCGATGTGTGACCGAATGACTGCCGGAGAATGGGGTTGGGATTTTGAGATATTCCGATGGTTTTTTTATGATTGCGGGATATTTTGGGATATTTCGGAAGAGCTGGTAAAAACGCAGCCCGAGAACGGTCAGCATGTCCTGCCTGGTCATTCCAAGCGCCGATGCAGAACAAGTTGCTGTCATGAGCGAACAGCGGCAGAGTCTGGTTGAAGAAATCGATCAGATCGGGGCTTGGATCCACACCGTCCTCCATCAGGATGAGGATACTGAGCAGTCTGCAATGAGTTTGACCTTTATTGTCTTCCATTTCGTGGATTTGAAATTCTTACTGTACAGTTCAGGCTCGGAAAGAACATATGGGGAAGACACGGGAAGAGAAAAATTCAAGGGTGCAAAACAGAAATAAACAGAACAGAACTCAGTGCAATGGGTAGAACCTGAAGGGGTAGAGCCTGAATGGGGAGAAACTGAAGGGGAAGAACCTGAATGGGAAGAACCTGAATGGGAAGAACCTAAATGGGAAGAACCTGAATGGGAAGAACCTGAAGGGGGAGAGCCTGAAGGGGGAGAGCCTGAAGGGGGAGAGCCTGAAGGGGGAGAGCCTGAAGGGAAAGAAACTGAAGGGGAAGAACCTGAATGGGAAGAAC
The DNA here is from genome assembly GCA_950097015.1 of Macrostomum hystrix. Lineage (NCBI taxonomy): Eukaryota > Metazoa > Platyhelminthes > Macrostomidae > Macrostomum > Macrostomum hystrix. Next base: position 1,428,945 of record CATNEN010000033.1, read on the forward strand.
CTGAATGGGAAGAACCTGAATGGGAAGAACCTGAAGGGGAATGACAAGATGGGGAAGAAACAGAAGGGGAAGAAACAGAAGGGGAAGAAACAGAAGGGGAAGAAACAGAAGGGGGAGAAACAGAAAGGGGAGAAACAGAAGGGGGTGTTTCAGAATGGGAATATACAGAAGGAGTAAAACCTGAATGGGAAGAAACAGAAGGGGTGGAAGAGAAGGGATAGAAACAGAATACGCGCGAGAGTACGCGCCTGGAATCGCCGCAGGGAATCGGCCACGCCGAGCCTGTAGAGGCCGGAGCTGCCGCCGTCTCCGTGCCGCAGGCTCCGCTGCGAGTGGCCGACCAGCAGCAGCTCGCAGATCAGCCGGGGCTCCTCGAAGTAGCCTCGAAGCATTGCTGCAGTCTGCGAGGCGTTCAGCCCGCGCAGTTGCAGCAGCGAAGTCAGGGTCCTTTGGGGGGGACACAATTTTTAGTCTTTGTTCTTCTTTAGCTCCTTATCCTACTATCCTCTCGTAGTATTTTTCTGCATAAAAATATTTTCATAGATTTTGTTGCCTAAATGTCTTCCTGTAATAATTGTTCACCATTATACACTCTTCTTGTAGTCTTTGTTCTCCATCCCATTATTTTATTTTTATTAGCTTTATATCCCACGACTTCATGGCAGTCTTTGTTCATTATCATACATTTCTATCTTAGTCTTTGTTCTCCATCCTACTGTCTTCTCAAACTTTTAGTTCCCCAACATATTCTCGTAGTCTTTGTTCTTAATTCCACTATCTTTGTGTAAGTTTCTGACAACTTAGTTGTGGATAACTTATTTTATCATTGTAGTTCTCTGTCCCACAATTTTCTCGGAGTCTTTGTTCTAAGTTAGCACCCGACAGCTCACCTGTACAGGTATTGTGGCCGGTTGGAGCTCAGAACTGTGATTGGCACAACGGCAGATGTAGAGGCGAACCACGGTAGCTGGAGCATGCACAAATTCAAGATATTACGCTACATATCGGCTAACAAGTGCTAGTTCAATGCTTAAGTATGCTCAGTAGTCGAGTATGGCTCACGGGCCTCTGGATGAAGCTGATGCGACTGGGCTGTCCGCAGCTGCACACGTTGCTGAAGCCGTCCACCTGGCGGCAGAACTGGCGCCGCCTGTTGGTCTCCTCGCCCGGTGGCCACAGCGGGCAGACTGGCTCTGCAAAGGTTGGGAAAACATATGTATTTTCGATACATATCGGCACCGAAGATAAAGGATGCGTAGGACTATTTTCAGCCTCTTTGTATCAGATCAAAAGACAACCCCCACCTTCCTCCAGAGTCAATTTTACAGAGGCCGCCAGTTTCAGAAGTCCTCCGCCGGCCAGTCGTTTCTCGCCTATCCGTCCCACTGAATTTGGAATTTCATGTTCAAATATTGCTACTTAGTTATTTATAAATAGGTAGTAAAGAAAATCTAATTTTTTTACATTTAGAGAAGGAAATCAGAATCCATAAGTCAGTTGGCTGCAGAGAGTCGAACTCTCGACTGCCAAGCGAAGTAAATGCTCTTTTGTAACGGCCGGATGTACTTTTAGTTGCGCAGGCTGCGGGCTGCGGGCGATACGATTCCGAGCCACTTAGTTAAAAATTTTACTTTAAATCTATGCAAAGCGGGATTCAATTGATTAGCGCGCCAATTCGAAGGATCAGAAATTTTATTTTTTCAAATAAAGGCACAGAGATTTTAAAAATACTCGCAACATACTACTCGGGTGAGCAGCAGCAGTCGGCCTGCGGCAGCGGAGAGGGCGACGTCTCGGGCCATCTGCCAGCTGCCAGTCGCGTGGTGCCGCATCAGCGAGGCCTGAGTGGGGTGAGTGAGCTAAAAGTGCAATCACAGAAATTTTCCTGACTCAAAAAACAAACCAAAGAGAAAGTGCAAATCATAATTAAAAAAATAATAAATAATTGATTCCACCTGCCCCAATTGGGCCGGGTGTGTTGCCCACAGCACAGCCGCAGCTAATTGCGCGTCGCATCTGAAGGCTGCGTACGACTGTTCAGTCCATGGACTGGTACCCTATGTAACAGCTGGGTGAACTGAAGCAATGCAGAGTTAAGTGTCACGCCAAAAGGACACAAAGGACACAGTGGAGTCGGGAATCGAACTCCCGACCTTCTGAGTCCGACGCTCAAACCACAATGCTAAAATCCCCCAACGATTATGAAGTGAATCACACTACTTACAGTAGCTTGGTTCACGATGAAGACGTGGTAGCCGGGAGCAGTGTCGTTGACGAGCTGGAAGGTTTTAGAATTCCGTTTAAAGAAATACAAGTCACTAATAAGAGATTAAATGCACAAATGAATTTCTTATCACCACCTCCAGAAAATATAGCTCATCTGCCAAAACCTGACAAAATCCCCATTCGAATACTAGGAAGGATAACTCCCCATTTTTTTAAGAACCGAAAAGAAATCCTAATCAAATCCTAACTTCCCATCCCAACCAGAGAGAAATCCAAATTTTACATGCCAACCAATAATAAATTACAATTTTCCATCCTAATCAGAAAGAAATCCCAATTTTCCATCCCAACCAGAAAGCAATCCCAATTTTCCATCCCAACCAGAAAGAAATCCCAATTTTCCATCTCAACCAGAAAGAAATCCCAATCCAATTTTCCATCTCAACCAGAAAGAGATCCCAATTTTCCATCCCAACCAGAAAGAGATCCCAATTTTCCATCCCAACCAGAAAGCAATCCCAATTTTCCATCCCAACCAGAAAGAGATCCCAATTTTCCATCCCAACCAGAAAGAGATCCCAATTTTCCATCCCAACCAGAAAGAGCTCCCAATTTTCCATCCCAACCAGAAAAAGATCCCAATTTTCCATCCCAACCAGAAAGAAATCCTTATTTTCTATCTGAACAAAGATAAATCCCAAGAAATCCCAACCCAGCACAGCTCCCACTCTGTCATCCAGCGGACGTAGTCAGCTCACCAGCACCCCGTCGATGGCCAGCGCAGTGTGGCTGTCGCTGCACCAGGCCTCCAGATCCACGGAGGGCCGCGCACTGTCGCTGAATTGTGTCGCTGAGCCAGCCTGGCTGATGTGGCGGTGTAGGCCGACTCCACTCTCAATCTGGGTCTCTGCGGAACAATGCAATTGCTGCAATTTTGATTGCCTGCTTTGTTTAGAAAAACAACTGCATAAGCACAATAAGCTCGTACATCTGTACTCAACCTTGCAGTCTGAGCAGCTACTGAGCACAAAATTTGTCTCCGTTAAAATCCCCAGCGACCTCGGGATGTGTGGACTGTTCTTCCACACCTTCGCTACCTTCTAATCTTTCCTACTGTTTCTTTTCAATCTCTTCTGTCCTCCTCTTGCTATCTTCCCCTCCCTTCCTCTCTCCCCCTACCTATCCTCTCTTCGTCTCTCTCTCAGAGTCTCTGACCCATTGTAATTCAGTTGCTACAATTTTCTCTCTCTATTTCTATCGATTTTTTATCCTTTAAAGTTTCGTCATTCAAAACATAATATATTCACGGCCCAGTGCGCCAAATACATTTCGCCTTAACTTTCTGCCCTAATGAAGACTATAATACGAGTAGTATTCAGCAAATTTAAACTCAAACTCTGCGCTTATTCTCTGCCTCGTCAGTCCCTAGATTGGAGGTACTCTCACTCTCTCTCCATCTCCTCTCTCCTTCTCTCCCTCTCTCCCCCTCTCTCTCCCTCTCTTTCTCCCTCCCTTTCTCCCTCTCCTCTCCACCTCTCTCCTCTCTCCCGCTCTCTCCCTCTCTCCCTCTCTCTCAGGCCAGCACCGGCGTCTCGTACGACCGAGTCAGTGTCACGGAGTTGAGTGAGTGTGGATTGAGTTGCGGGGCGCTGCCGAATCGATTACGATATGTTGAGATTGAAAGCTGGATTTGAACAAGCGCCTATAGCCTAATGGCTAGAGCGCTAGGCTAGACTCTACTGATGAGCTCCAATAAGAGCGAAACGCGTCTGGAGTGGCCTTGGTTCGAATCCTGATTTCAATTTTTTCGATACATATCGGAATCGATTCCAACATTAGATTTTTGAAATTCAATGGGCAGTGTCCTCTCTCCTCTCTCCCTCTCTCCCTCTCTCTTTCTCCATCTACGTCTCTCCATCTCCTTTCTCTCCCTCACTCTCCACTCTCCATCCTTCTTCCTCTCTCTCCCTCTCTTTGATTGCGGAGGTAGGCTTTCAGGGAGCATCCGGACATCCAGCGAACTGACGCTAGCCTACTCACCCTGCTCAAACTGGACCTGGAGCGCCGGTTCGAGGTCGAGGGCCAGTTCTTTCTGCAAGTGAAAGGCACCGCGATGGGGAAGTGGTTTGCGCCCAGTTACATGGGCTACTGGGAGCAGAGGGGCTTGGAGGCCAGTCCGACGAATCCCGCACTGTGGCTGCGCTACATTGACGACATTTTCGGGCATCTGGCGCGGAACTGTGGAGAGCTCATCCGATTTCTTGACGGTCTTGACCCTAACATCAAACTGCTACTGAACTGCAGTAGCTCAGCAGTCAACTTTCTGGACACCACTGCCTTCTGGGACCGCGAGAATACGATGCGAGCATCAAGAAGCTGGGCACCAGAGTGTCCTTCAGGCCAACTGACAGTCGAACCCTCATTCACCGCGGCTCGTTCAAATGAGTGGTCCCAACTTGTTAGGTAGGCACGACGCTGCTCGCTGATGGCGGATTTTGATACAGCCTGCACAGAACTGCTGTCCAGCCTCAGCGCTACAACAGACGCTTCCTACGTGACAACTCTCTTTTTGTCTCTCTTTTCAGTCTCTCGCTGTCCCAGTGCTTTCCTAGAATCATTGTCAGAGCGGCACGAATTTCTTTGTTCAGGCAAAAAACACGCACAGACGATTAACTTCAGCCGACGCCCAGCAGACGGTAGCATTCTCTTTATTTGATTATCGATTTCGCAGCGGCCTCACAAAGAACAGGCAGCAGAAACTCAAAGGGGCAAAAGAAGTCCCCTGGCCTCCCGGTTACACGAGAAAGAAACGATTTCTGGGCGAGCCTCGCCCTTCCCCGTGTGGGCAAACAATGTCAGTTGGAGCGGAAGCCAACGAGCTGGAGGGAATCCCGAAGCGGTTCAATCAAACTGTGAAGGATGACTGACAACCGCCAAAGCTATGGGATGGGGAGGAACTGGAGTTTATACCTGTGCGTGATGACGCCTTGGCCTGACGCGCTAGCGAGCTTGTCCAGTTTGGATCAAAGCCGCGAGCTAGGAACCCCATCACACGCCCGAGGTAGGGCACAAGGGAAACTACTAATTACAATGTCCCCAGTCTCACAATCTCCCAAAGTTGATTGCCCAAACTGTAAAACGCGAGCATCGGTTCATATTTAGCTAAGGACTAAACATATGGATCTTTTAATAAAAATTATTTTCACTTTGGTTGGAAAGCCTTTAGCTATACTCAGACAATTAATTTCCCAAGATTTTCCCCTGAGGGATAGACCAGTACGTGACTGAATCCATCATCCCAGTGAGTGGGATAACGAGCGAAAGCCTTTTGATAGCTGGCAGGGCACAAGACGTAGCTGGGATACTCAATTCCCAGTCTCTCCCTCTCATCCCAGTCTCTCCCTCTCATCCCAGTCTCTCCCTCTCATCCCAGTCTCTCCCTCTCATCCCAGTCTCTCCCTCTCATCCCAGTCTCTCCCTCTCATCCCAGTCTCTCCCTCTCATCCCAGTCTCTCCCTCTCATCCCAGTCTCTCCCTCTCATCCCAGTCTCTCCCTCTCATCCCAGTCTCTCCCTCTCATCCCAGTCTCTCCCTCTCATCCCAGTCTCTCCCTCTCATCCCAGTCTCTCCCTCTCATCCCAGTCTCTCCCTCTCATCCCAGTCTCACCCTCTCATCCCAGTCTCTCCCTCTCATCCCAGTCTCTCCCTCTCATCCCAGTCTCTCCCTCTCATCCCAGTCTCTCCCTTTGCTTTCTCCCTTCCCTTCCGTTTTCATTTTCTATCTCCCTCGATGACTATCTGCCCATCTCAACTCTGGCTGAGCCCAGAATTGAGTTCAGTTTTCAAAGCGCAAGCACAGCGAGTTTGAGTCTCATTAAAGCAGCTGGGACGAGACTTGCAAGTAGTTTTATGCACAAATTAGATTTACCTAGCCAAGCGCCGTCTCGGACCAGGCGAGCTTGTATGTACTCAAACTCGAGCGGATAGCAGGGTCCTGCTCAGATCGATATTTGCCAACCCGCCTCTGTCTAAATGCGCATTCTCTAAGCAAATTAATTGTCACATTACACGCCAGGGAAGTGAGCAATTTTACTTGCAAATTCCTCTCAGTAGAATTCGTGCTCGACCTCGAAGAGACGAAACGGTGGCTGGCAAAGCTGGCAGGCAATCAGGGCTAATTGAATTTGCCTCTCCAAGACTGGGTGGGAAGTGGCAGGCTCCTGACTTCCCGTGCCGGTGGATGGTGGGTCTCTGCTGGGAGCTCAAGAGCAATGGGTGACGGGTGTGATTGTGTGATTGTGTGCGAGTGACTGTGAGTGACTGTGAGTGACTGTGAGTAACTGTGAGTGACTGTGAGTGACTGTGAGTAACTGTGAGTGACTGTGAGTGACTGTGAGTGACTTGAGTGACTTGAGTGACTGTGAGTGACTGTGAGTGACTGTGAGTGACTGTGAGTAACTGTGAGTGACTGTGAGTGACTGTGAGTGACTTGAGTGACTTGAGTGACTGTGAGTGACTGTGAGTGTGTGTGAGTGACTGTGAGTGACTTTGAGTGACTTTGAGTGACTGTGAGTGACTGTGAGTGACTGTGAGTGACTGTGAGTGACTGTGAGTGACTGTGAGTGACTGTGAGTGACTGTGAGTGACTGTGAGTGACTGTGAGTGACTGTGAGCGACTGTGAGTGACTGTGAGTGACTGTGAGTGACTGTGAGTGACTGTGAGTGACTGTGAGTGACTGTGAGTGACTGTGAGCGACTGTGAGTGACTGTGAGTGACTGTGAGTGACTGTGAGTGACTGTGAGTGACTGTGAGTGACTGTGAGTGACTGTGAGTGACTGTGAGTGACTGTGAGTGACTGTGAGTGACTGTGAGCGACTGTGAGTGACTGTGAGTGACTGTGAGTGACTGTGAGTGTGTGTGAGTGTGTGTGAGAGACTGTGAGCGACTGTGAGTGACTGTGAGTGACTGTGAGTGTGTGTGAGTGACTGTGAGTGACTGTGAGTGACTGTGAGTGTGTGTGAGTGACTGTGAGTGACTGTGAGTGACTGTGAGTGTGTGCGAGTGACTGTGAGTGACTGTGAGTGACTGTGAGTGTGTGCGAGTGACTGTGAGTGACTGTGAGTGACTGTGAGTGACTGTGAGTGTGTGTGAGAGACTGTGAGTGACTGTGAGTGACTGTGAGTGACTGTGAGTGTGTGTGAGTGACTGTGAGTGACTGTGAGTGACTGTGAGTGACTGTGAGTGTGTGTGAGTGACTGTGAGTGACTGTGAGTGACTGTAAGTGACTGTGAGTGACTGTGAGTGACTATGAGTGTGTGTGAGTGACTGTGAGTGACTGTGAGTGACTGTGAGTGTGTGTGAGTGACTGTGAGTGTGTGTGAGTGACTGTGAGTGTGTGTGAGAGACTGAAGGTGACTGAGTCTGTGTACAGTTGACCCGTCTGCGGTTGAGCCTGGAAATAAGCTAAGCCCCAAGCCTAAGCCGGACAATGTCACTTGATCTCTGCTCTCCACAAGTCGGCAGAGGAGAATCGAGAATTGGGCAATAGGACCAGACAATGACCCTGCTCTAAAATTGAAGGAATGCAAGTCGCTAAGCGAAGTGAAGTCGGAGGTAACCTGATATTATTGAGTCCAGCCTTCTAAGCATTGGTCGGTGGGCTAACAATGCTCGCCCCCACTGATCCCACTGATCCCACTGATCCCACTGATCCCCACCAGATCCGAGTGACGTTGTCAACTGTCATCAATACTCGCTTCGCATGTCTTTGCCGTCCTGAGCTCTCTTTCTCTCTCCCCCTCTCATTCAGTGTGGCTAGCGCTCGATCCGCGAAGCAAATTGTCGATGTCCGCAGTCAAATTAGATAGTGGGTCAGCCTCCTTTGCGGGAGCTGCAGAGGACAGGCGGGCAGATTGGCGGGTTTGGTAGGTAGCACCGCAGCGGTCCTGAGAGACAGGACAGAGAGAGGCTGAGAAATACTTGCGGGGCCGATGTAAGAGGGTCCTTGAGTAGCCGCCCCGGAGGCCAGGAGGCGACAGCGGAGAGGAGAGCTAGGAAGAACAGGACAAATGAGGATCTGGGATGTTCTACATTGCATTGTGACCTGCTCTCTGGTGTAGCAGCTGATGCAGCTGAGCTGGTGGGTAGGGGACACTCATCACTTCTCCTGGGCTGAGTCCACAATTTCTCTTTTGATTTCAGGCTACTGTAGGAACTATGATTTGCGTTGGCCTAATGCATTCTGCATTAAGTCTTTCTCAATCAAATGAATGCTTATGGAAAACAATGATTTATATTATGGAAATACGCATGCCCAGCTTATCCTTTGAATTGTCTGGCTTCACTTAACCTCATATCGAATCAACTTTTATTACCGTCTGAATCCATCTAATCTCACTCACTTAATATAGTTCATCACACATCCAATCTAGTTCATCACACATCTAATCTAGTTCATCACACATCCAATCTAGTTCATCACACATCTAATCTAGGTTATGACACATCCAATCTAGTTCATCACACATCTAATCTAGCTTATCACACATCCAATCTAGTTCATCACACATCTAATCTAGTTCATCACACATCCAATCTAGTTTATCACACATCCAATCTAGTTTATCACACATCCAATCTAGTTCATCACACATCTAATCTAGTTCATCACACATCTAATCTAGTTCATCACACATCCAATCTAGTTCATCACACATCTAATCTAGGTTATCACACATCCAATCTAGTTCATCACACATCCAATCTAGTTCATCACACATCCAATCTAGTTCATCACACATCCAATCTAGTTCATCACACATCTAATCTAGTTCATCACACATCTAATCTAGTTTATCACACATCTAATCTAGGTTATCACACATCCAATCTAGTTCATCACACATCTAATCTAGTTTATCACACATCCAATCTAGTTCATCACACATCTAATCTAGTTTATCACACATCTAATCTAGGTTATCACACATCCAATCTAGTTCATCACACATCTAATCTAGTTTATCACACATCCAATCTAGTTCATCACACATCTAATCTAGTTTGTCACACATCCAATCTAGCTTATCACTCATTCACCCATCTATCCATCAAGATTATCATATCCTAGCGATGGATTTTCAAGTAGTCGATTAATCCATTTAAATGCCAATACTGTTTCTCATCCAATTCCACTCGTTTGAATCTAGTGCCTATCAAAATAGAATGAAAAACTAATGCTCTTCAATAGCAGCAGAATTTAGGGTCTTGAGTAGCCATATACGATGGTACGATGCGATTTACCAAGGGGATAAAAGCTGCTGTTGATGGGCTAGTGTTGTGCTACTGAATGCAAACACAAATTAGCACATTGGTCCCACAGCTTTGCATTATATATAGTGCTATACTATTTCATTATAGCTATATGCTGTGTGAGTATGCACCTTGGTCTCAAGCTGGGTGACTGTTTGCTCCCGGTTTGGCCTGAAGTGTTGACACAGTGCACTCAAATAGTCCACACCCAAATATACACCACCCCACACCGTGCAGGCAAGGCAGGCTTGGAGCAGACTGCTTTGAAGGCATTCCAGAAACCTGAGTCACCACTGCTCACTCCGCCCTGGGCTGGACAGCTCAGCGAGCTCCAATCTCACTCTACTGATGTCCCATCTCACTCTACTGATGTGCCATCTCACTCTACTGATGTGCCATCTCACTCTACTGATGTGCCATCTCACTCTACTGATGTGCCATCTCACTCTACTGATGTGCCATCTCCCTTCCATCTTACCAACGGGCAGAGCGGGCAGCTGCGCCAGTTCCCTAGCCGAGCTGGGCCTGTCTGGCAGGTCAGGCTGATGCAGCAGAAAGTGAGCATTCAGCGCCAGGCCAACCAGTGCCAAAGCTGCTAGCAGAATCTGGAAAGTTGTGGTGGCACTAGGGATCTTGTCTGGACCAAATCTCAGCTGTTCACTGTCTGACCGCCGATTCAAATTGGATTCAGGCCTGGAGAGGCACTGGCTGCTCAGTCAGTCCCTCACTGGTCAGAGTTTAGCAATAACACTAAGTGGGGGTTAGTCTGTGGGGTCTGGCCCACCCACTTCCCAGAATCTGAGCCAGGGTCGGCAGTGTGAGGAACACGCGCCCAAGATAGAGAGAGATACACATTTGGAAGCGCCCCTCTGCCGGTTTGGGATTTTGGGATTTTAAGAAGACTGCTCTGTTGGTAAAAAACCAGAACAGCAGCAGCAGAAGCAGCTGATTGTCACGCAATCTTACAGGCAAAGCTGTGCATCTGGAGCTTTAGTTAGTGAAAGGAAAGGCAGGTGAGTTTCAACGCGAAGTTAAATATGAATAAAATTAGGAGACTAAAGAACTGGAGTGAGACGGTAGAGAGGGATAAACTGAGCTAGAGGGAGATATGGTTTGGGGGAGAGGGACAAGAAGACAGGTAGGGAGGGAGAGGGGTGAGAGGGAGACAGGTAGAGTGGAAGAGGGAAGAGAAGAGAGAAAAGGGGAGGCAAGGGAGGGAGAAGGAAACAGGGAAAAGGGAGAGGGAGAGAGGATGAGACGGAGAGACGGAGAGAGGAGAGGAGAAAAGAGGAGAGGAGAGGAGAGGGAGATAAAAGTCGAGTAAAATCTTATAAAAATAGTCATTGACAAGGAAAGAGGAAAATCTCACCTTGAAAAATGTTGCGCTTAAAATCTGAGATTTGTTCTGCCTCATTCGGATCCTTCTGGGCAAAATTTCCCACTCGTCTGCTATTGCCTTCTATGTCTCTCTTTTAAGATCTCTGAGTTGTTGGGACAATTTTTGCAACACAGCTGACATCGGGATGGGGAAAGCACGATGAGTCGGAACTTTGAGGAATCAGTCTGGTCCTCAGTCCGTTCCTCTTATACCAGGCGTGCAATTTGCCACAAACCAATGAATGGAGACGGGGTCGGGGAAATCCGGTCTATTTTTAGATCGGCTCGCTGCCATTGGCTGAGAATGCGAATCTCGACCAGTCTAGCTAAGCCATGCCGACGAGATAAACGACTGATGCGATAAATATTACAGAAATCTTTATCTCTAATAAGGAGCGGGTGAGTAGGGTGGAGAGTGGGAGTGGGTTAGTAGGATGGAGTGTGGGAGTGGGTGAGTAGGATGGAGTGTGGGAGTGGGTGAGTAGGATGGAGTGTGGGAGTGGGTGAGTAGAGTGGAGTGTGGGAGTGGGTGAGTAGGATGGAGTGTGGGAGTGGGTGAGTAGGATGGAGTGTGGGAGTGGGTGAGTAGAGTGGAGTGTGGGAGTGGGTGAGTAGGGTGGAGTGTGGGAGTGGGTGAGTATTGGAGTGTGGGAGTGGGTGAGTAGGATGGAGTGTGGGAGTGGGTGAGTAGAGTGGAGTGTGGGAGTGGGTGAGTAGGATGGAGTGTGGGAGTGGGTGAGTAGGATGGAGTGTGGGAGTGGGTGGGTAGGATGGAGTGTGGGAGTGGGTGAGTAGGATGGAGTGTGGGAGTGGGTGAGTAGGATGGAGTGTGGGAGTGGGTGAGTAGGGTGGAGTGTGGGAGTGGGTGAGTAGGGTGGAGTGTGGGAGTGGGTGAGTAGAGTGGAGTGTGGGAGTGGGTGAGTAGGGTGGAGTGTGGGAGTGGGTGAGTAATGGAGTGTGGGAGTGGGTGAGTAGGATGGAGTGTGGGAGTGGGTGAGTAGAGTGGAGTGTGGGAGTGGGTGAGTAGGATGGAGTGTGGGAGTGGGTGAGTAGGATGGAGTGTGGGAGTGGGTGAGTAGGATGGAGTGTGGGAGTGGGTGAGTAGGATGGAGTGTGGGAGTGGGTGAGTAGGATGGAGTGTGGGAGTGGGTGAGTAGGGTGGAGTGTGGGAGTGGGTGAGTAATGGAGTGTGGGAGTGGGTGAGTAGGATGGAGTGTGGGAGTGGGTGAGTAGGATGGAGTGTGGGAGTGGGTGAGTAGGATAGAGTGTTGGATTGGAGTAGCAACTCTCAAATATTGCCATATATTGGAAGGCAATACATTTTTGACACTCCAGACTACTTAGTTAGTAGGCAACAGTGGATTTGATAGTTAAAATTATTCATCAGTGTAACGTACATTCTACTCCTAGCATCAAACCTAGAGTTCTGGAAACCCAATGCTTATAATAAAGTACATCTTTATTCTTCCATCTATCTTTGCCTTCGTCTTCTCAGTTTTGTAAAGGTCTCTCATTTTAATTGAGTGAGTGCTTTTCCAAGGAATTTCCAGTGCTAAAAATATATATTGCGCAATTTTTGCCGAAGTTAAAAATACGCTTTAACCGAGTTTACCACAATTGACCATAGACATGTTGCCGGCAGGCATCAGCTTTTTCTATCGGCTGCCGAAGTATAGAATATTAATCCTAAAGATTGGCCCGGCTCACGAAATTGCAAACCTGTTTAAAACTGTTTACAGCAACTGTGACCATAGACTATATGTTTAATCGGCCTAGGCCGTTAAATCATATGTATATGATAGATTAGATATATAGATATATAGATAGATATATGACTATTGAGCGTGGCCGAGGACTTTTTAACCATAGACTGAAATTGAGCAGCCACTATTTTATATGAAATTCGATTTGGTTTGGCGCCCGTGATATGGTTTAATGGGCCCCGTTTTCGGGACCATTATATGGCACACTGGTTCAAGACTTCGCAGTTCCAACCATAGACGATAGATTCGTAGCTCAGAATGCGCCCATTAAACGTCCATTAACGACGAAATCGGATTTTATATTGAAGTCACTTTTGCCAAAGTCGTGATTGAAAATGGTATATTCACTCTGAGACCATGGCCTTATCATCGCTTTGCAGATTTCACTTTCTCTTAAAGCGAATCACGATCGGATCCTTCATTGTGATTCCTACCATGAATGATACAGGATTCACGGGAACTCATCACGATCGGATCCTTCATTGTGATTCCTACCATGAATGACGCAGGATTCACGGGAACTCATCAAGATCGGATCCTTCATTGTGATTCCTACCATGAATGACGCAGGATTCACGGGAACTCATCAAGATCGGATCCTTCATTGTGATTCCTACCATGAATGACGCAGGATTCACGGGAACTCATCAAGATCGGATCCTTCATTGTGATTCCTACCATGAATGACGCAGGATTCACGGGAACTCATCAAGATCGGATCCTTCATCGTGATTCCTACCATGAATGATACAGGATTCACGGGAACTCATCAAGATCAGATCCTTCATTGTGATTCCTACCATGAATGACGCAGGATTCACGGGAACTCATCAAGATCGGATCCTTCATTGTGATTCCTACCATGAATGATACAGGATTCACGGGAACTCATCAAGATCGGATCCTTCATTGTGATTCCTACCATGAATGATACAGGATTCACGGGAACTCATCAAGATCGGATCCTTCATTGTGATTCCTACCATGAATTATACAGGATTCACGGGAACTCATCACGATCGGATCCTTCATTGTGATTCCTACCATGAATGACGCAGGATTCACGGGAACTCATCAAGATCGGATCCTTCATTGTGATTCCTACCATGAATGACGCAGGATTCACGGGAACTCATCAAGATCAGATCCTTCATTGTGATTCCTACCATGAATGACGCAGGATTCACGGGAACTCATCAAGATCGGATCCTTCATTGTGATTCCTACCATGAATGATACAGGATTCACGGGAACTCATCAAGATCGGATCCTTCATTGTGATTCCTACCATGAATGACGCAGGATTCACGGGAACTCATCAAGATCGGATCCTTCATCGTGATTCCTACCATGAATGACGCAGGATTCACGGGAACTCATCACGATCGGATCCTTCATTGTGATTCCTACCATGAATGACGCAGGATTCACGGGAACTCATCACGATCGGATCCTTCATTGTGATTCCTACCATGAATGACGCAGGATTCACGGGAACTCATCACGATCGGATCCTTCATTGTGATTCCTACCATGAATGACGCAGGATTCACGGGAACTCATCAAGATCGGATCCTTCATTGTGATTCCGACCATGAATGACGCAGGATTCACGGGAACTCATCAAGATCGGATCCTTCATTGTGATTCCTACCATGAATGACGCAGGATTCACGGGAACTCATCAAGATCGGATCCTTCATCGTGATTCCTACCATGAATGACGCAGGATTCACGGGAACTCATCAAGATCGGATCCTTCATTGTGATTCCTACCATGAATGATACAGGATTCACGGGAACTCATCACGATCGGATCCTTCATTGTGATTCCTACCATGAATGACGCAGGATTCACGGGAACTCATCAGGATCGGATCCTTCATTGTGATTCCTACCATGAATGATACAGGATTCACGGGAACTCATCAAGATCGGATCCTTCATTGTGATTCCTACCATGAATGACGCAGGATTCACGGGAACTCATCAAGATCGGATCCTTCATTGTGATTCCTACCATGAATGATACAGGATTCACGGGAACTCATCAAGATCAGATCCTTCATTGTGATTCCTACCATGAATGATACAGGATTCACGGGAACTCATCACGATCGGATCCTTCATTGTGATTCCTACCATGAATGATACAGGATTCACGGGAACTCATCACGATCGGATCCTTCATTGTGATTCCTACCATGAATGACGCAGGATTCACGGGAACTCATCAAGATCAGATCCTTCATTGTGATTCCTACCATGAATGACGCAGGATTCACGGGAACTCATCAAGATCGGATCCTTCATCGTGATTCCTACCATGAATGATACAGGATTCACGGGAACTCATCAAGATCGGATCCTTCATCGTGATTCCTACCATGAATGATACAGGATTCACGGGAACTCATCAAGATCGGATCCTTCATTGTGATTCCTACCATGAATGACGCAGGATTCACGGGAACTCATCAAGATCAGATCCTTCATTGTGATTCCTACCATGAAGGACGCAGGATTCACGGGAACTCATCAAGATCGGATCCTTCATCGTGATTCCTACCATGAATGACGCAGGATTCACGGGAACTCATCAAGATCGGATCCTTCATTGTGATTCCTACCATGAATGATACAGGATTCACGGGAACTCATCAAGATCAGATCCTTCATTGTGATTCCTACCATGAATGATACAGGATTCACGGGAACTCATCACGATCGGATCCTTCATTGTGATTCCTACCATGAATGACGCAGGATTCACGGGAACTCATCAAGATCAGATCCTTCATTGTGATTCCTACCATGAATGATACAGGATTCACGGGAACTCATCAAGATCGGATCCTTCATTGTGATTCCTACCATGAATGACGCAGGATTCACGGGAACTCATCAAGATCGGATCCTTCATTGTGATTCCTACCATGAATGATACAGGATTCACGGGAACTCATCAAGATCGGATCCTTCATTGTGATTCCTACCATGAATGATACAGGATTCACGGGAACTCATCAAGATCGGATCCTTCATTGTGATTCCTACCATGAATGACGCAGGATTCACGGGAACTCATCAAGATCGGATCCTTCATTGTGATTCCTACCATGAATGATACAGGATTCACGGGAACTCATCAAGATCGGATCCTTCATTGTGATTCCTACCATTAATGACGCAGGATTCACGGGAACTCATCAAGATCGGATCCTTCATTGTGATTCCTACCATGAATGACGCAGGATTCACGGGAACTCATCAAGATCAGATCCTTCATTGTTATTCCTACCATGAATGATACAGGATTCACGGGAACTCATCACGATCGGATCCTTCATTGTGATTCCTACCATGAATGACGCAGGATTCACGGGAACTCATCAAGATCAGATCCTTCATTGTGATTCCTACCATGAATGACGCAGGATTCACGGGAACTCATCAAGATCAGATCCTTCATTGTGATTCCTACCATGAATGATACAGGATTCACGGGAACTCATCAAGATCAGATCCTTCATTGTGATTCCTACCATGAATGATACAGGATTCACGGGAACTCATCACGATCGGATCCTTCATTGTGATTCCTACCATAATTGATACAGGATTCACGGGAACTCATCAAGATCGGATCCTTCATCGTGATTCCTACCATGAATGATACAGGATTCACGGGAACTCATCAAGATCGGATCCTTCATTGTGATTCCTACCATGAATGACGCAGGATTCACGGGAACTCATCAAGATCGGATCCTTCATCGTGATTCCTACCATGAATGACGCAGGATTCACGGGAACTCATCACGATCGGATCCTTCATTGTGATTCCTACCATGAATGACGCAGGATTCACGGGAACTCATCAAGATCGGATCCTTCATTGTGATTCCTACCATGAATGATACAGGATTCACGGGAACTCATCACGATCGGATCCTTCATTGTGATTCCTACCATGAATGACGCAGGATTCACGGGAACTCATCAGGATCGGATCCTTCATTGTGATTCCTACCATGAATGATACAGGATTCACGGGAACTCATCAAGATCGGATCCTTCATTGTGATTCCTACCATGAATGACGCAGGATTCACGGGAACTCATCAAGATCGGATCCTTCATTGTGATTCCTACCAAAATGATACAGGATTCACGGGAACTCATCAAGATCAGATCCTTCATTGTGATTCCTACCATGAATGATACAGGATTCACGGGAACTCATCACGATCGGATCCTTCATTGTGATTCCTACCATGAATGATACAGGATTCACGGGAACTCATCACGATCGGATCCTTCATTGTGATTCCTACCATGAATGACGCAGGATTCACGGGAACTCATCAAGATCAGATCCTTCATTGTGATTCCTACCATGAATGACGCAGGATTCACGGGAACTCATCAAGATCGGATCCTTCATCGTGATTCCTACCATGAATGATACAGGATTCACGGGAACTCATCAAGATCGGATCCTTCATCGTGATTCCTACCATGAATGATACAGGATTCACGGGAACTCATCAAGATCGGATCCTTCATTGTGATTCCTACCATGAATGACGCAGGATTCACGGGAACTCATCAAGATCAGATCCTTCATTGTGATTCCTACCATGAATGACGCAGGATTCACGGGAACTCATCAAGATCGGATCCTTCATCGTGATTCCTACCATTAATGACGCAGGATTCACGGGAACTCATCAAGATCGGATCCTTCATTCTGATTCCTACCATGAATGATACAGGATTCACGGGAACTCATCAAGATCAGATCCTTCATTGTGATTCCTACCATGAATGATACAGGATTCACGGGAACTCATCAAGATCGGATCCTTCATTGTGATTCCTACCATGAATGACGCAGGATTCACGGGAACTCATCAAGATCAGATCCTTCATTGTGATTCCTACCATGAATGATACAGGATTCACGGGAACTCATCAAGATCGGATCCTTCATTGTGATTCCTACCATGAATGATACAGGATTCACGGGAACTCATCAAGATCGGATCCTTCATTGTGATTCCTACCATGAATGACGCAGGATTCACGGGAACTCATCAAGATCGGATCCTTCATTGTGATTCCTACCATGAATGATACAGGATTCACGGGAACTCATCAAGATCGGATCCTTCATTGTGATTCCTACCATTAATGACGCAGGATTCACGGGAACTCATCAAGATCGGATCCTTCATTGTGATTCCTACCATGAATGACGCAGGATTCACGGGAACTCATCAAGATCAGATCCTTCATTGTGATTCCTACCATGAATGATACAGGATTCACGGGAACTCATCACGATCGGATCCTTCATTGTGATTCCTACCATGAATGACGCAGGATTCACGGGAACTCATCAAGATCAGATCCTTCATTGTGATTCCTACCATGAATGACGCAGGATTCACGGGAACTCATCAAGATCAGATCCTTCATTGTGATTCCTACCATGAATGATACAGGATTCACGGGAACTCATCAAGATCAGATCCTTCATTGTGATTCCTACCATGAATGATACAGGATTCACGGGAACTCATCACGATCGGATCCTTCATTGTGATTCCTACCATAATTGATACAGGATTCACGGGAACTCATCAAGATCGGATCCTTCATCGTGATTCCTACCATGAATGATACAGGATTCACGGGAACTCATCAAGATCAGATCCTTCATTGTGATTCCTACCATGAATGACGCAGGATTCACGGGAACTCATCACGATCGGATCTTTCATTGTGATTCCTACCATGAATGACGCAGGATTCACGGGAACTCATCAAGATCAGATCCTTCATTGTGATTCCTACCATGAATGACGCAGGATTCACGGGAACTCATCAAGATCGGATCCTTCATCGTGATTCCTACCATGAATGACGCAGGATTAACGGGAACTCATCAAGATCGGATCCTTCATTGTGATTCCTACCATGAATGATACAGGATTCACGGGAACTCATCAAGATCGGATCCTTCATTGTGATTCCTACCATGAATGACGCAGGATTCACGGGAACTCATCAAGATCGGATCCTTCATCGTGATTCCTACCATGAATGACGCAGGATTCACGGGAACTCATCAAGATCGGATCCTTCATTGTGATTCCTACCATGAATGACGCAGGATTCACGGGAACTCATCAAGATCGGATCCTTCATTGTGATTCCTACCATGAATGACGCAGGATTCACGGGAACTCATCAAGATCGGATCCTTCATTGTGATTCCTACCATGAATGACGCAGGATTCACGGGAACTCATCAAGATCGGATCCTTCATTGTGATTCCTACCATGAATGATACAGGATTCACGGGAACTCATCACGATCGGATCCTTCATTGTGATTCCTACCATGAATGACGCAGGATTCACGGGAACTCATCAAGATCGGATCCTTCATCGTGATTCCTACCATGAATGACGCAGGATTCACGGGAACTCATCAAGATCGGATCCTTCATTGTGATTCCTACCATGAATGACGCAGGATTCACGGGAACTCATCAAGATCAGATCCTTCATTGTGATTCCTACCATGAATGACGCAGGATTCACGGGAACTCATCAAGATCAGATCCTTCATTGTGATTCCTACCATGAATGACGCAGGATTCACGGGAACTCATCAAGATCAGATCCTTCATTGTGATTCCTACCATGAATGACGCAGGATTCACGGGAACTCATCAAGATCGGATCCTTCATTGTGATTCCTACCATGAATGACGCAGGATTCACGGGAACTCATCAAGATCGGATCCTTCATTGTGATTCCTACCATTAATGACGCAGGATTCACGGGAACTCATCAAGATCGGATCCTTCATTGTGATTCCTACCATGAATGACGCAGGATTCATGGGAACTCATCAAGATCAGATCCTTCATTGTGATTCCTACCATGAATGATACAGGATTCACGGGAACTCATCACGATCGGATCCTTCATTGTGATTCCTACCATGAATGACGCAGGATTCACGGGAACTCATCAAGATCAGATCCTTCATTGTGATTCCTACCATGAATGACGCAGGATTCACGGGAACTCATCAAGATCAGATCCTTCATTGTGATTCCTACCATGAATGATACAGGATTCACGGGAACTCATCACGATCGGATCCTTCATTGTGATTCCTACCATGAATGATACAGGATTCACGGGAACTCATCAAGATCAGATCCTTCATCGTGATTCCTACCATGAATGATACAGGATTCACGGGAACTCATCAAGATCAGATCCTTCATTGTGATTCCTACCATGAATGACGCAGGATTCACGGGAACTCATCACGATCGGATCCTTCATTGTGATTCCTACCATGAATGACGCAGGATTCACGGGAACTCATCAAGATCAAATCCTTCATTGTGATTCCTACCATGAATGACGCAGGATTCACGGGAACTCATCAAGATCGGATCCTTCATCGTGATTCCTACCATGAATGACGCAGGATTCACGGGAACTCATCAAGATCGGATCCTTCATTGTGATTCCTACCATGAATGATACAGGATTCACGGGAACTCATCAAGATCGGATCCTTCATTGTGATTCCTACCATGAATGACGCAGGATTCACGGGAACTCATCAAGATCGGATCCATCATCGTGATTCCTACCATGAATGACGCAGGATTCACGGGAACTCATCAAGATCGGATCCTTCATTGTGATTCCTACCATGAATGACGCAGGATTCACGGGAACTCATCAAGATCAGATCCTTCATTGTGATTCCTACCATGAATGACGCAGGATTCACGGGAACTCATCAAGATCAGATCCTTCATTGTGATTCCTACCATGAATGACGCAGGATTCACGGGAACTCATCAAGATCGGATCCTTCATTGTGATTCCTACCATGAATGATACAGGATTCACGGGAACTCATCACGATCGGATCCTTCATTGTGATTCCTACCATGAATGACGCAGGATTCACGGGAACTCATCAAGATCGGATCCTTCATCGTGATTCCTACCATGAATGACGCAGGATTCACGGGAACTCATCAAGATCGGATCCTTCATTGTGATTCCTACCATGAATGACGCAGGATTCACGGGAACTCATCAAGATCGGATCCTTCATTGTGATTCCTACCATGAATGACGCAGGATTCACGGGAACTCATCAAGATCGGATCCTTCATTGTGATTCCTACCATGAATGACGCAGGATTCACGGGAACTCATCAAGATCAGATCCTTCATTGTGATTCCTACCATGAATCATACAGGATTCACGGGAACTCATCACGATCGGATCCTTCATTGTGATTCCTACCATGAATGACGCAGGATTCACGGGAACTCATCAAGATCAGATCCTTCATTGTGATTCCTACCATGAATGACGCAGGATTCACGGGAACTCATCAAGATCAGATCCTTCATTGTGATTCCTACCATGAATGATACAGGATTCACGGGAACTCATCAAGATCAGATCCTTCATTGTGATTCCTACCATGAATGATACAGGATTCACGGGAACTCATCACGATCGGATCCTTCATTCTGATTCCTACCATGAATGATACAGGATTCACGGGAACTCATCAAGATCAGATCCTTCATCGTGATTCCTACCATGAATGATACAGGATTCACGGGAACTCATCAAGATCAGATCCTTCATTGTGATTCCTACCATGAATGACGCAGGATTCACGGGAACTCATCACGATCGGATCCTTCATTGTGATTCCTACCATGAATGACGCAGGATTCACGGGTACTCATCAAGATCAGATCCTTCATTGTGATTCCTACCATGAATGACGCAGGATTCACGGGAACTCATCAAGATCGGATCCTTCATCGTGATTCCTACCATGAATGACGCAGGATTCACGGGAACTCATCAAGATCGGATCCTTCATTGTGATTCCTACCATGAATGATACAGGATTCACGGGAACTCATCAAGATCGGATCCTTCATTGTGATTCCTACCATGAATGACGCAGGATTCACGGGAACTCATCAAGATCGGATCCTTCATCGTGATTCCTACCATGAATGACGCAGGATTCACGGGAACTCATCAAGATCGGATCCTTCATTGTGATTCCTACCATGAATGACGCAGGATTCACGGGAACTCATCACGATCGGATCCTTCATTGTGATTCCTACCATGAATGACGCAGGATTCACGGGAACTCATCACGATCAGATCCTTCATTGTGATTCCTACCATGAATGACGCAGGATTCACGGGAACTCATCAAGATCGGATCCTTCATTGTGATTCCTACCATGAATGATACAGGATTCACGGGAACTCATCACGATCGGATCCTTCATTGTGATTCCTACCATGAATGACGCAGGATTCACGGGAACTCATCAAGATCGGATCCTTCATCGTGATTCCTACCATGAATGACGCAGGATTCACGGGAACTCATCAAGATCGGATCCTTCATTGTGATTCCTACCATGAATGACGCAGGATTCACGGGAACTCATCAAGATCAGATCCTTCATTGTGATTCCTACCATGAATGACGCAGGATTCACGGGAACTCATCAAGATCAGATCCTTCATTGTGATTCCTACCATGAATGATACAGGATTCACGGGAACTCATCAAGATCAGATCCTTCATTGTGATTCCTACCATGAATGATACAGGATTCACGGGAACTCATCACGATCGGATCCTTCATTCTGATTCCTACCATGAATGATACAGGATTCACGGGAACTCATCAAGATCAGATCCTTCATCGTGATTCCTACCATGAATGATACAGGATTCACGGGAACTCATCAAGATCAGATCCTTCATTGTGATTCCTACCATGAATGACGCAGGATTCACGGGAACTCATCACGATCGGATCCTTCATTGTGATTCCTACCATGAATGACGCAGGATTCACGGGTACTCATCAAGATCAGATCCTTCATTGTGATTCCTACCATGAATGACGCAGGATTCACGGGAACTCATCAAGATCGGATCCTTCATCGTGATTCCTACCATGAATGACGCAGGATTCACGGGAACTCATCAAGATCGGATCCTTCATTGTGATTCCTACCATGAATGATACAGGATTCACGGGAACTCATCAAGATCGGATCCTTCATTGTGATTCCTACCATGAATGACGCAGGATTCACGGGAACTCATCAAGATCGGATCCTTCATCGTGATTCCTACCATGAATGACGCAGGATTCACGGGAACTCATCAAGATCGGATCCTTCATTGTGATTCCTACCATGAATGACGCAGGATTCACGGGAACTCATCACGATCGGATCCTTCATTGTGATTCCTACCATGAATGACGCAGGATTCACGGGAACTCATCACGATCAGATCCTTCATTGTGATTCCTACCATGAATGACGCAGGATTCACGGGAACTCATCAAGATCGGATCCTTCATTGTGATTCCTACCATGAATGATACAGGATTCACGGGAACTCATCACGATCGGATCCTTCATTGTGATTCCTACCATGAATGACGCAGGATTCACGGGAACTCATCAAGATCGGATCCTTCATCGTGATTCCTACCATGAATGACGCAGGATTCACGGGAACTCATCAAGATCGGATCCTTCATTGTGATTCCTACCATGAATGACGCAGGATTCACGGGAACTCATCAAGATCGGATCCTTCATCGTGATTCCTACCATGAATGACGCAGGATTCACGGGAACTCATCAAGATCGGATCCTTCATTGTGATTCCTACCATGAATGATACAGGATTCACGGGAACTCATCAAGATCGGATCCTTCATTGTGATTCCTACCATGAATGACGCAGGATTCACGGGAACTCATCAAGATCGGATCCTTCATTGTGATTCCTACCATGAATGACGCAGGATTCACGGGAACTCATCAAGATCAGATCCTTCATTGTGATTCCTACCATGAATGACGCAGGATTCACGGGAACTCATCAAGATCGGATCCTTCATTGTGATTCCTACCATGAATGACGCAGGATTCACGGGAACTCATCAAGATCAGATCCTTCATTGTGATTCCTACCATGAATGATACAGGATTCACGGGAACTCATCAAGATCAGATCCTTCATTGTGATTCCTACCATGAATGATACAGGATTCACGGGAACTCATCACGATCGGATCCTTCATTGTGATTCCTACCATGAATGATACAGGATTCACGGGAACTCATCAAGATCAGATCCTTCATCGTGATTCCTACCATGAATGATACAGGATTCACGGGAACTCATCAAGATCAGATCCTTCATTGTGATTCCTACCATGAATGACGCAGGATTCACGGGAACTCATCACGATCGGATCCTTCATTGTGATTCCTACCATGAATGACGCAGGATTCACGGGTACTCATCAAGATCAGATCCTTCATTGTGATTCCTACCATGAATGACGCAGGATTCACGGGAACTCATCAAGATCGGATCCTTCATCGTGATTCCTACCATGAATGACGCAGGATTCACGGGAACTCATCAAGATCGGATCCTTCATTGTGATTCCTACCATGAATGATACAGGATTCACGGGAACTCATCAAGATCGGATCCTTCATTGTGATTCCTACCATGAATGACGCAGGATTCACGGGAACTCATCAAGATCGGATCCTTCATCGTGATTCCTACCATGAATGACGCAGGATTCACGGGAACTCATCAAGATCGGATCCTTCATTGTGATTCCTACCATGAATGACGCAGGATTCACGGGAACTCATCAAGATCGGATCCTTCATTGTGATTCCTACCATGAATGACGCAGGATTCACGGGAACTCATCAAGATCAGATCCTTCATTGTGATTCCTACCATGAATGACGCAGGATTCACGGGAACTCATCAAGATCGGATCCTTCATTGTGATTCCTACCATGAATGATACAGGATTCACGGGAACTCATCACGATCGGATCCTTCATTGTGATTCCTACCATGAATGACGCAGGATTCACGGGAACTCATCAAGATCGGATCCTTCATCGTGATTCCTACCATGAATGACGCAGGATTCACGGGAACTCATCACGATCGGATCCTTCATTGTGATTCCTACCATGAATGACGCAGGATTCACGGGAACTCATCAAGATCGGATCCTTCATCGTGATTCCTACCATGAATGACGCAGGATTCACGGGAACTCATCAAGATCGGATCCTTCATTGTGATTCCTACCATGAATGATACAGGATTCACGGGAACTCATCAAGATCGGATCCTTCATTGTGATTCCTACCATGAATGACGCAGGATTCACGGGAACTCATCAAGATCGGATCCTTCATCGTGATTCCTACCATGAATGACGCAGGATTCACGGGAACTCATCAAGATCGGATCCTTCATTGTGATTCCTACCATGAATGACGCAGGATTCACGGGAACTCATCAAGATCGGATCCTTCATTGTGATTCCTACCATGAATGACGCAGGATTCACGGGAACTCATCAAGATCGGATCCTTCATTGTGATTCCTACCATGAATGACGCAGGATTCACGGGAACTCATCAAGATCGGATCCTTCATTGTGATTCCTACCATGAATGATACAGGATTCACGGGAACTCATCAAGATCAGATCCTTCATTGTGATTCCTACCATGAATGATACAGGATTCACGGGAACTCATCAAGATCGGATCCTTCATTGTGATTCCTACCATGAATGACGCAGGATTCACGGGAACTCATCAAGATCAGATCCTTCATTGTGATTCCTACCATGAATGACGCAGGATTCACGGGAACTCATCAAGATCAGATCCTTCATTGTGATTCCTACCATGAATGACGCAGGATTCACGGGAACTCATCAAGATCGGATCCTTCATTGTGATTCCTACCATGAATGACGCAGGATTCACGGGAACTCATCAAGATCGGATCCTTCATTGTGATTCCTACCATGAATGATACAGGATTCACGGGAACTCATCAAGATCGGATCCTTCATTGTGATTCCTACCATGAATGACGCAGGATTCACGGGAACTCATCAAGATCGGATCCTTCATTGTGATTCCTACCATGAATGACGCAGGATTCACGGGAACTACTCAAGATCAGATCCTTCATTGTGACTCCTACCATGAATGACGCAGGATTCACGGGAACTCATCAAGATCGGATCCTTCATCGTGATTCCTACCATGAATGACGCAGGATTCACGGGAACGCATCAAGATCAGATCCTTCATTGTGATTCCTACCATGAATGACGCAGGATTCACGGGAACTCATCAAGATCGGATCCTTCATTGTGATTCCTACCATGAATGATACAGGATTCACGGGAACTCATCAAGATCGGATCCTTCATTGTGATTCCTACCATGAATGACGCAGGATTCACGGGAACTCATCAAGATCGGATCCTTCATCGTGATTCCTACCATGAATGACGCAGGATTCACGGGAACTCATCAAGATCGGATCCTTCATTGTGATTCCTACCATGAATGACGCAGGATTCACGGGAACTCATCAAGATCGGATCCTTCATTGTGATTCCTACCATGAATGACGCAGGATTCACGGGAACTCATCAAGATCAGATCCTTCATTGTGATTCCTACCATGAATGACGCAGGATTCACGGGAACTCATCAAGATCGGATCCTTCATTGTGATTCCTACCATGAATGATACAGGATTCACGGGAACTCATCACGATCGGATCCTTCATTGTGATTCCTACCATGAATGACGCAGGATTCACGGGAACTCATCAAGATCGGATCCTTCATCGTGATTCCTACCATGAATGACGCAGGATTCACGGGAACTCATCAAGATCGGATCCTTCATTGTGATTCCTACCATGAATGACGCAGGATTCACGGGAACTCATCAAGATCGGATCCTTCATCGTGATTCCTACCATGAATGACGCAGGATTCACGGGAACTCATCAAGATCGGATCCTTCATTGTGATTCCTACCATGAATGATACAGGATTCACGGGAACTCATCAAGATCGGATCCTTCATTGTGATTCCTACCATGAATGACGCAGGATTCACGGGAACTCATCAAGATCGGATCCTTCATCGTGATTCCTACCATGAATGACGCAGGATTCACGGGAACTCATCAAGATCGGATCCTTCATTGTGATTCCTACCATGAATGACGCAGGATTCACGGGAACTCATCAAGATCGGATCCTTCATTGTGATTCCTACCATGAATGACGCAGGATTCACGGGAACTCATCAAGATCGGATCCTTCATTGTGATTCCTACCATGAATGACGCAGGATTCACGGGAACTCATCAAGATCGGATCCTTCATTGTGATTCCTACCATGAATGATACAGGATTCACGGGAACTCATCAAGATCAGATCCTTCATTGTGATTCCTACCATGAATGATACAGGATTCACGGGAACTCATCAAGATCGGATCCTTCATTGTGATTCCTACCATGAATGACGCAGGATTCACGGGAACTCATCAAGATCAGATCCTTCATTGTGATTCCTACCATGAATGACGCAGGATTCACGGGAACTCATCAAGATCAGATCCTTCATTGTGATTCCTACCATGAATGACGCAGGATTTACGGGAACTCATCAAGATCGGATCCTTCATTGTGATTCCTACCATGAATGACGCAGGATTCACGGGAACTCATCAAGATCGGATCCTTCATTGTGATTCCTACCATGAATGATACAGGATTCACGGGAACTCATCAAGATCGGATCCTTCATTGTGATTCCTACCATGAATGACGCAGGATTCACGGGAACTCATCAAGATCGGATCCTTCATTGTGATTCCTACCATGAATGACGCAGGATTCACGGGAACTCATCAAGATCAGATCCTTCATTGTGACTCCTACCATGAATGACGCAGGATTCACGGGAACTCATCAAGATCGGATCCTTCATCGTGAATCCTACCATGAATGACGCAGGATTCACGGGAACTCATCAAGATCAGATCCTTCATTGTGATTCCTACCATGAATGACGCAGGATTCACGGGAACTCATCAAGATCGGATCCTTCATTGTGATTCCTACCATGAATGACGCAGGATTCACGGGAACTCATCAAGATCGGATCCTTCATTGTGATTCCTACCATGAATGATACAGGATTCACGGGAACTCATCACGATCGGATCCTTCATTGTGATTCCTACCATGAATGACGCAGGATTCACGGGAACTCATCAAGATCAGATCCTTCATTGTGATTCCTACCATGAATGACGCAGGATTCACGGGAACTCATCAAGATCGGATCCTTCATTGTGATTCCTACCATGAATGACGCAGGATTCACGGGAACTCATCACGATCGGATCCTTCATTGTGATTCCTACCATGAATGACGCAGGATTCACGGGAACTCATCAAGATCAGATCCTTCATCGTGATTCCTACCATGAATGACGCAGGATTCACGGGAACTCATCAAGATCGGATCCTTCATTGTGATTCCTACCATGAATGACGCAGGATTCACGGGAACTCATCAAGATCGGATCCTTCATTGTGATTCCTACCATGAATGACGCAGGATTCACGGGAACTCATCAAGATCGGATCCTTCATTGTGATTCCTACCATGAATGATACAGGATTCACGGGAACTCATCAAGATCGGATCCTTCATCGTGATTCCTACCATGAATGACGCAGGATTCACGGGAACTCATCAAGATCGGATCCTTCATTGTGATTCCTACCATGAATGACGCAGGATTCACGGGAACTCATCAAGATCGGATCCTTCATTGTGATTCCTACCATGAATGATACAGGATTCACGGGAACTCATCAGGATCGGATCCTTCATTGTGATTCCTACCATGAATGACGCAGGATTCACGGGAACTCATCAAGATCGGATCCTTCATCGTGATTCCTACCATGAATGACGCAGGATTCACGGGAACTCATCAAGATCGGATCCTTCATTGTGATTCCTACCATGAATGACGCAGGATTCACGGGAACTCATCAAGATCGGATCCTTCATTGTGATTCCTACCATGAATGACGCAGGATTCACGGGAACTCATCAAGATCAGATCCTTCATTGTGATTCCTACCATGAATGACGCAGGATTCACGGGAACTCATCAAGATCGGATCCTTCATCGTGATTCCTACCATTAATGACGCAGGATTCACGGGAACTCATCAAGATCGGATCCTTCATTGTGATTCCTACCATGAATGACGCAGGATTCACGGGAACTCATCAAGATCGGATCCTTCATTGTGATTCCTACCATGAATGATACAGGATTCACGGGAACTCATCAGGATCGGATCCTTCATTGTGATTCCTACCATGAATGACGCAGGATTCACGGGAACTCATCAAGATCGGATCCTTCATCGTGATTCCTACCATGAATGACGCAGGATTCACGGGAACTCATCAAGATCGGATCCTTCATTGTGATTCCTACCATGAATGACGCAGGATTCACGGGAACTCATCAAGATCGGATCCTTCATTGTGATTCCTACCATGAATGACGCAGGATTCACGGGAACTCATCAAGATCAGATCCTTCATTGTGATTCCTACCATGAATGACGCAGGATTCACGGGAACTCATCAAGATCGGATCCTTCATTGTGATTCCTACCATGAATGATACAGGATTCACGGGAACTCATCACGATCGGATCCTTCATTGTGATTCCTACCATGAATGACGCAGGATTCACGGGAACTCATCAAGATCGGATCCTTCATTGTGATTCCTACCATGAATGACGCAGGATTCACGGGAACTCATCACGATCGGATCCTTCATTGTGATTCCTACCATGAATGACGCAGGATTCACGGGAACTCATCAAGATCGGATCCTTCATCGTGATTCCTACCATGAATGACGCAGGATTCACGGGAACTCATCAAGATCGGATCCTTCATTGTGATTCCTACCATGAATGATACAGGATTCACGGGAACTCATCAAGATCGGATCCTTCATTGTGATTCCTACCATGAATGACGCAGGATTCACGGGAACTCATCAAGATCGGATCCTTCATCGTGATTCCTACCATGAATGACGCAGGATTCACGGGAACTCATCAAGATCGGATCCTTCATTGTGATTCCTACCATGAATGACGCAGGATTCACGGGAACTCATCAAGATCGGATCCTTCATTGTGATTCCTACCATGAATGACGCAGGATTCACGGGAACTCATCAAGATCGGATCCTTCATTGTGATTCCTACCATGAATGACGCAGGATTCACGGGAACTCATCAAGATCAGATCCTTCATTGTGATTCCTACCATGAATGATACAGGATTCACGGGAACTCATCAAGATCAGATCCTTCATTGTGATTCCTACCATGAATGATACAGGATTCACGGGAACTCATCAAGATCGGATCCTTCATTGTGATTCCTACCATGAATGACGCAGGATTCACGGGAACTCATCAAGATCAGATCCTTCATTGTGATTCCTACCATGAATGACGCAGGATTCACGGGAACTCATCAAGATCAGATCCTTCATTGTGATTCCTACCATGAATGACGCAGGATTCACGGGAACTCATCAAGATCGGATCCTTCATTGTGATTCCTACCATGAATGACGCAGGATTCACGGGAACTCATCAAGATCGGATCCTTCATTGTGATTCCTACCATGAATGATACAGGATTCACGGGAACTCATCAAGATCGGATCCTTCATTGTGATTCCTACCATGAATGACGCAGGATTCACGGGAACTCATCAAGATCGGATCCTTCATTGTGATTCCTACCATGAATGACGCAGGATTCACGGGAACTACTCAAGATCAGATCCTTCATTGTGACTCCTACCATGAATGACGCAGGATTCACGGGAACTCATCAAGATCGGATCCTTCATCGTGATTCCTACCATGAATGACGCAGGATTCACGGGAACGCATCAAGATCAGATCCTTCATTGTGATTCCTACCATGAATGACGCAGGATTCACGGGAACTCATCAAGATCGGATCCTTCATTGTGATTCCTACCATGAATGATACAGGATTCACGGGAACTCATCAAGATCGGATCCTTCATTGTGATTCCTACCATGAATGACGCAGGATTCACGGGAACTCATCAAGATCGGATCCTTCATCGTGATTCCTACCATGAATGACGCAGGATTCACGGGAACTCATCAAGATCGGATCCTTCATTGTGATTCCTACCATGAATGACGCAGGATTCACGGGAACTCATCAAGATCGGATCCTTCATTGTGATTCCTACCATGAATGACGCAGGATTCACGGGAACTCATCAAGATCAGATCCTTCATTGTGATTCCTACCATGAATGACGCAGGATTCACGGGAACTCATCAAGATCGGATCCTTCATTGTGATTCCTACCATGAATGATACAGGATTCACGGGAACTCATCACGATCGGATCCTTCATTGTGATTCCTACCATGAATGACGCAGGATTCACGGGAACTCATCAAGATCGGATCCTTCATCGTGATTCCTACCATGAATGACGCAGGATTCACGGGAACTCATCAAGATCGGATCCTTCATTGTGATTCCTACCATGAATGACGCAGGATTCACGGGAACTCATCAAGATCGGATCCTTCATCGTGATTCCTACCATGAATGACGCAGGATTCACGGGAACTCATCAAGATCGGATCCTTCATTGTGATTCCTACCATGAATGATACAGGATTCACGGGAACTCATCAAGATCGGATCCTTCATTGTGATTCCTACCATGAATGACGCAGGATTCACGGGAACTCATCAAGATCGGATCCTTCATCGTGATTCCTACCATGAATGACGCAGGATTCACGGGAACTCATCAAGATCGGATCCTTCATTGTGATTCCTACCATGAATGACGCAGGATTCACGGGAACTCATCAAGATCGGATCCTTCATTGTGATTCCTACCATGAATGACGCAGGATTCACGGGAACTCATCAAGATCGGATCCTTCATTGTGATTCCTACCATGAATGACGCAGGATTCACGGGAACTCATCAAGATCGGATCCTTCATTGTGATTCCTACCATGAATGATACAGGATTCACGGGAACTCATCAAGATCAGATCCTTCATTGTGATTCCTACCATGAATGATACAGGATTCACGGGAACTCATCAAGATCGGATCCTTCATTGTGATTCCTACCATGAATGACGCAGGATTCACGGGAACTCATCAAGATCAGATCCTTCATTGTGATTCCTACCATGAATGACGCAGGATTCACGGGAACTCATCAAGATCAGATCCTTCATTGTGATTCCTACCATGAATGACGCAGGATTTACGGGAACTCATCAAGATCGGATCCTTCATTGTGATTCCTACCATGAATGACGCAGGATTCACGGGAACTCATCAAGATCGGATCCTTCATTGTGATTCCTACCATGAATGATACAGGATTCACGGGAACTCATCAAGATCGGATCCTTCATTGTGATTCCTACCATGAATGACGCAGGATTCACGGGAACTCATCAAGATCGGATCCTTCATTGTGATTCCTACCATGAATGACGCAGGATTCACGGGAACTCATCAAGATCAGATCCTTCATTGTGACTCCTACCATGAATGACGCAGGATTCACGGGAACTCATCAAGATCGGATCCTTCATCGTGAATCCTACCATGAATGACGCAGGATTCACGGGAACTCATCAAGATCAGATCCTTCATTGTGATTCCTACCATGAATGACGCAGGATTCACGGGAACTCATCAAGATCGGATCCTTCATTGTGATTCCTACCATGAATGACGCAGGATTCACGGGAACTCATCAAGATCGGATCCTTCATTGTGATTCCTACCATGAATGATACAGGATTCACGGGAACTCATCACGATCGGATCCTTCATTGTGATTCCTACCATGAATGACGCAGGATTCACGGGAACTCATCAAGATCAGATCCTTCATTGTGATTCCTACCATGAATGACGCAGGATTCACGGGAACTCATCAAGATCGGATCCTTCATTGTGATTCCTACCATGAATGACGCAGGATTCACGGGAACTCATCACGATCGGATCCTTCATTGTGATTCCTACCATGAATGACGCAGGATTCACGGGAACTCATCAAGATCAGATCCTTCATCGTGATTCCTACCATGAATGACGCAGGATTCACGGGAACTCATCAAGATCGGATCCTTCATTGTGATTCCTACCATGAATGACGCAGGATTCACGGGAACTCATCAAGATCGGATCCTTCATTGTGATTCCTACCATGAATGACGCAGGATTCACGGGAACTCATCAAGATCGGATCCTTCATTGTGATTCCTACCATGAATGATACAGGATTCACGGGAACTCATCAAGATCGGATCCTTCATCGTGATTCCTACCATGAATGACGCAGGATTCACGGGAACTCATCAAGATCGGATCCTTCATTGTGATTCCTACCATGAATGACGCAGGATTCACGGGAACTCATCAAGATCGGATCCTTCATTGTGATTCCTACCATGAATGATACAGGATTCACGGGAACTCATCAGGATCGGATCCTTCATTGTGATTCCTACCATGAATGACGCAGGATTCACGGGAACTCATCAAGATCGGATCCTTCATCGTGATTCCTACCATGAATGACGCAGGATTCACGGGAACTCATCAAGATCGGATCCTTCATTGTGATTCCTACCATGAATGACGCAGGATTCACGGGAACTCATCAAGATCGGATCCTTCATTGTGATTCCTACCATGAATGACGCAGGATTCACGGGAACTCATCAAGATCAGATCCTTCATTGTGATTCCTACCATGAATGACGCAGGATTCACGGGAACTCATCAAGATCGGATCCTTCATCGTGATTCCTACCATTAATGACGCAGGATTCACGGGAACTCATCAAGATCGGATCCTTCATTGTGATTCCTACCATGAATGACGCAGGATTCACGGGAACTCATCAAGATCGGATCCTTCATTGTGATTCCTACCATGAATGATACAGGATTCACGGGAACTCATCAGGATCGGATCCTTCATTGTGATTCCTACCATGAATGACGCAGGATTCACGGGAACTCATCAAGATCGGATCCTTCATCGTGATTCCTACCATGAATGACGCAGGATTCACGGGAACTCATCAAGATCGGATCCTTCATTGTGATTCCTACCATGAATGACGCAGGATTCACGGGAACTCATCAAGATCGGATCCTTCATTGTGATTCCTACCATGAATGACGCAGGATTCACGGGAACTCATCAAGATCAGATCCTTCATTGTGATTCCTACCATGAATGACGCAGGATTCACGGGAACTCATCAAGATCGGATCCTTCATCGTGATTCCTACCATTAATGACGCAGGATTCACGGGAACTCATCAAGATCGGATCCTTCATTGTGATTCCTACCATGAATGACGCAGGATTCACGGGAACTCATCAAGATCGGATCCTTCATTGTGATTCCTACCATGAATGATACAGGATTCACGGGAACTCATCACGATCGGATCCTTCATTGTGATTCTTACCATGAATGATACAGGATTCACGGGAACTCATCAAGATCAGATCCTTCATCGTGATTCCTACCATGAATGATACAGGATTCACGGGAACTCATCAAGATCAGATCCTTCATTGTGATTCCTACCATGAATGACGCAGGATTCACGGGAACTCATCACGATCGGATCCTTCATTGTGATTCTTACCATGAATGACGCAGGATTCACGGGAACTCATCAAGATCGGATCCTTCATCGTGATTCCTACCATGAATGACGCAGGATTCACGGGAACTCATCAAGATCGGATCCTTCATCGTGATTCCTACCATGAATGACGCAGGATTCACGGGAACTCATCAAGATCGGATCCTTCATCGTGATTCCTACCATGAATGACGCAGGATTCACGGGAACTCATCAAGATCGGATCCTTCATCGTGATTCCTACCATGAATGACGCAGGATTCACGGGAACTCATCAAGATCAGATCCTTCATTGTGATTCCTACCATGAATGACGCAGGATTCACGGGAACTCATCAAGATCGGATCCTTCATTGTGATTCCTACCATGAATGACGCAGGATTCACGGGAACTCATCAAGATCGGATCCTTCATTGTGATTCCTACCATGAATGACGCAGCATGGGAAATCATTCGTGATGTAATGACTGTAATGACAGTTACAATTATAATACAATACAACTGGTGGTGTGCACAGTGCTAAACTATATCTTCATACAGCCGAAGCTGTTTCCCATGGGTTTATCACGGCGCTGACCCGAAAATTCCATGAATACAACACGCAGGCTTGCCGCTAACACGAGTATTTAAGAGGTCTTCAGCCAAGCGAAACTTGTTTACTACGGGCAACAATCTCAGAGCCATAGTGATCTCTCTGTGTCTCTCTGTCCCTCTGTCACAGCGAGTTGTACAGGCGCATTGTGCAGGCGCATTGTGCAGGCGCATGCTCTATTATTTTAATAAATCCGCGAGAATTCCAAGGCTTGCCCATGGATTCTGCCATGCCCAGCCAGCTACAGTTAACTAATTGCTTTGGCAAGCCTTCAAGCTCAGCAGATCGCGGGATAACTTCATCGATTTTGAGCTGACCATGCTTGCACAGATGAGCAGATACCTGGTCCTGGCATTTGTGCTTCTGAGATTTGCTCAGCTGCTGCTGGCATGTCCTCAGGGCCAGTATGAGGATCCTCATATCGGCTGTCTCAACTGCCCAACGCTACTAGCCGAGTCGGACTACAGGACCGCTTTCATGGCGGAGCACAAGGAATGCGCGATTGGTGCGGACAGCTACACACCGTCCAGCTCCACTGCCACCACTTCACTGACCAGCTCAGCAACTGCTGATACAACAACTTCAAAAACCGACACCCCAACTACATCTACTACAGATGGTGAGTCAGCAGTGAGTCCACATTGAGCTTAGTGTGTTCTGGTGATACTCAAGCAGCTCTTGGTCTCTTCTTCAGCCGCAGGCCCTGTCACCAGCTCCAGCTCCGCGAATGATGACGGTCAGCAATCGAAACGAACACCTGTTGCTATGGTGACAATCAGCGTAGCATTTCTGCTGCTGCTGTCGATTGTCAGTGCTTTTTCAAATTCTGCGCTTCGAAAAACTGTGGTGCGATGCTGCCGCCGAGTCGTTCGCAGAGGCGGCGCGCCAACTTCTGATGTAGCTCCAACCGAATCAGAATTGCAGCGGTCACTACTGCAGTTGCCTGCGCAGAAGAGGACAACCAGCAGTCCTTGGACGCCGACAGTGGAGCTGCACCCACAGCAGTCGCCGGTGTAGGGCTATGACTCACACAGACGTGACTTTAGTCGCAACCTGCTGCATTTAGAACGCAAATGATGCTTCTATACTAAGAAACCACGCTCAACAATTTCTAAATTTGTCTCTCTAACTTCATTTTCCGCTGCCATTCCAGAGAAAAGCCGGGGGAAAGACGCTCTTACTGTATTTAGATGACGCTGTTGCTCTACCCCTAGCAGCCAAGACCTAGCAGTCTCTCTGACAGTTCACCCCAGAGCTGTTAAATAGCAAGCATGAATAGTGCCGTATTGTACACTGTCTTAGTATTTACCTGCCTATGGGCCGCGCAGTGCCTTGTGATAACTCGCAACACCAACTGCCCAGCTGGTCAGTACCCATCCATCAGCGAAATCTGCGCGCCCTGCCCAAACCGGAGCGTTGCCACGGACGCCTTCCTCAGATCACTCGCTCTGACGCACCCGCAATGTCCGTATTCGCCTGCGACGCCAGTTCGAGGTGAGTTGCCGTTCCTGCTGCTAATGAAGTAACCAAAACTGCAGGTGCAGGTTTTAGTTCGAGTTCATTTACAGGTTTAGAGCCATGTCGGCTTGTAAATAGATTTCCTCGCTTGAAATCTATCAGAAATAATAAAAAAATAATTGATTACACCTGCCCAAATTGGGCCAGGTTGGCAGCCGACAGCACAGCCGCAGCGATTGCGCGGCGCATCTGAAGTCTGCGTACGGCTGTTCAGTCCATGGACTGGGGGGATGCCACACCCATTCTCAATTACCCCAGCTAGTGCTGGTACCCATTTAACAGCTGAGTGAATTGAAGCAATGCAGAGTTAAGTGTCTAGCTAAAGGGCACAAATTTTTATAATGGAGTCGGGAATCGAACCCCCGACCTTCACGTCGTGATTCCGACGCCCTAACCACTAGGCTAAAATCCCCTTGAGCAGACCACAGAAAGGAAAGTTTTTGTTGTTAAAAACATGGCATAAATATATTGACGAGTCCTTTTGAGTCGCATAGCTCAGGTTCCAAGTTTATAGGGCAATACCGCGGTAGTTTCTGCGGTTATTTTTAGCTATCAGTTTATGCATGCTTGACTCATTTGAGCACGGTGTATTGCAAGGCTATTTATAGCAGTAGAAATAGGCCATTTGAGACGAAAATTCTTACAGAAATAAATATTTTTATTTTATTTTCAGGCGGTCCAACAACTCTGCCAAAACCGGCTGTGCCGACCTATGCAGGCGGCGAGCGGTCGTCACCAGTAACTCGGCCTGGAACACCGACTAGCAGCCCGAACCTGAGCTCAACTGAAGATGCTGCAGCTGCCAACACTCTGGTTGAGGTGGCAGTTCAGGAGAACAGACAGCCTGAAGCATTGTGGTGGTTGGGGCCGTTGATGGCCGGCTTGGCAGTGTTTGGGATTTCTGTCTGGCTGGTCATCTACTTCCGCCATAGACAAGCTCGCCGGAAGGTCAAGACACACCCGACACACGGGAGAGGTGGCAATTGTCCAGCAGCCATTGGGCTGCTTCAGAACGGTACCATCTCGGGCCAGGAGGACCATAACGGCCCATCGACCCCACCGTCCACTGCTCATCCCACGGTTACTTACTGTGCTCAGTTCCCGCCCGACGCCTGAGAGCAACTTTAGCTGACATTGAAGGCCAACAATTAAGAGTAAAAAACGGATGAAAAATGCTTTATACCGACAAATTGTCCTGACTGACAAAACTAACGAACTAAAAAATAGCATGTAAATTGTAGAAAAATATAAATCTAAATAGAAAAATCCCCATCCATATTTTAGTCATAATCCTTATATCTTCTTCTTCCAAAATTTCGGATATATATGTATATACTCGTAATTTCATACCTTCTAAGAAAAAGAGATGCCAAATATACGCTCGCAAAAACATATAACCACTGCCCTGTACAGAACTGACACAACAGACACTCGAACAAACACCGCAATGTTGCTATTGTCTGTTTGTTGTGAGTGAGTGAGTGAGTGAGTGAGTGAGTGAGTGAGTGAGTGAGTAAGTTAGTATGGCATAGTGAGTGAGTGTGTTGGTGGGTGCTGTCGACCAGACGATCAAAGGCTCACGGACCAGACAGCGGAGAAAAGGGAGATGAGGAGGCCTGGCAGCAATAGGAGATGTGCAAGGAGGAGGGAATGAGAGCTAGGAGGAGTCTAGAATGGCGGCCAAAATTTCTTTCCCAACGGGTACGATCTTGAGTACAGTCTGTCGGGCCCACGGCGGGACTAATAAACGAGCCCAACCCGAACTGCTTATGCTTGCTTACTTATTCCAATGCGGCCTTCTTAGTCATTCGTAAAAGTGCAGTCAAAACCAACTGGGAGCAGCGACCGTTGTCTCGCCCAGCAAGTCCAACCACCAACCAGCAAATAATGCATGCTCAGTGTGCACAGGACTCGTGTCTCGGTGCTGTACATCAGTGGCGTGATTCGCTCGGGTGGGCGCGCCTGTACAGAGCTCGGATTTTCTGAGAAAGAAAATAATTAGCTGCTGAGACGGAAAGAAGAGCAGGTAGACAGGTCAATTCGCTGCTACAACAGCGCATTTGGGCAGGTGCAAGAACAGTCTGCCGGTCAGTTTTCCTGGCTCTCTCTATCAGTCGGTGCACTCTCTCACCAGCCCTCATTCCTCACCTGAGCTCTACCTTAGCCTAGCCGAAGAAGAAAGCCTTGTTGATAGCACGAAATAGGTTTGCAGCCGGTCCAAGAAGAGCCTGCGCGGCACACTGACCCTGATCCGCTCACAGGTGAGCACAGCTAGTGCGGGAGATTGCCACATCGCTGCGACAGGAATCGGGAGGCGAAGAGACGGACAAAGACCTGGCCAGGCCGAGCGAAAGTCAGAGACTTGAAGGCGGGGGCTGGCGGGAGAGCCTCGCTTGCCACCGAGCTCTGCGCCGGCCCAGCCTTCGGCTGTCCCTGTTGAACGACCGGCGACCAGTGCGTTGCCACGGCGACCACCACTCGGATGCGGCCAAGAAGCCGAAGGCCGTCAAACAGGCCGAGCCCAAACCAGCAGCAGCTGACGAAGATGCCGACGATGTCGACGCTCCCGGCGGCTGCACGCACCGGCTGGACTTCACCGAGGTTGGCGAGGCTGGCATGATCGGCTCGGTGGTAGCTGACCTGCATGACGCGCTGCACGCCTTCGAGGATAAAGACTACCAGACCGTCTGCATCAAGGTGCTCCGCGGGTCACCAGGCAGGGAATCATAATTCGACATAACGTCGGGATCTAGAAAATTTTGGGTCTGGGAGTCCGGGAAAATCAGATTATCGGGAAATTGAGAATTAATCCAGATACTTTGATGAGTCGTGGTTTGTGCAATTTAATTTTAAATGAGCCACGGAAAATTTAGTAAAAAGGAAAAGTGCTTTTGACATCGAGTTTCCAGGATTTGTGCTTCTGACATCGAGTTTTCAGGAATTGTGCTTCTGACATCGAGTTTCCAGGAATTGGGCTTTCGACATCTAGTTTCCAGGAATTGGGCTTTCGACATCTAGTTTCCAGGAATTGTGCTTTCGACATCGATTTTCCAGGAATTGGGTTTTTGACATAGAGTTTCCAGGAATTGGGTTTTCGACATCTAGTTTCCAGGAATTGGGTTTTCGACATCTAGTTTCCAGGAAGTTGTGCTTTCGACATCAAGTTTCCAGGAATTGGGTTTTCGACATCGAGTTTCCAGGAATTGGGTTTTCGACATCTAGTTTCCAGGAATTGTGCTTTCGACATCGAGTTTCCAGGAATTGTGCTTCTGACATCGAGTTTCCAGGAATTGGGTTTTCGACATGTAGTTTCCAGGTGTCTTTGATTGACATCTATTTTCCAGGAATCATGTTTCCGGGGAATCGAATTTCGAGGAATCGAGTTTTCAGAGACTCCTGTTTTTGAAACTGTCTTCAGAAATCAGGAAAATCAATTCCGGTAAACAATGCTGCAAAGAATAGAATTTCGAGCAGTCGGTATTGGAAATCTATTTCTAGGCCCCAACCTCAACCACAGGTACTGAAGGCGGCGGCGACATTGGCCGGCTATGACCAGGCCTCCGATTTCCTCAACGTACTCGACGGTGGCACCGAGTTACGTCAGCTATTCGAAAGCGAGCGCTACCTGGAGCTCATGGCCAAGCTGGTGAAGCTGATCCCGCCAACCGGCGAGCCTGAGATCGACATCCCCCTGGGCGTGCTCAAGACTCTGGAGGTCGTGCACCTGCAGCACGCGTGGGAGGCCTTCAACAAAGGCGACTATCGGCACGCCATTAGCGAGGTTAGCAGGCAATGAGTGCTGCTCCAAGAACTCCTGAGTAGCTGATACTGCTCTTACTATTAACACTTCAAGTTCAAATACTGCCACAACAATAGTTAGAAGCGGTGGCCACAAAACATTTGGTTCTAACACCTGTTAGACACTGAGCATGAGCAGTTGGGAGGCTGGTTCCCACACCTGTTAGACACTGAGCATGAGCAGTTGGGAGGGGTGTTCCCACACCTGTTAGACACTGAGCATGAGCAGTTGGGAGGGGTGTTCCCACACCTGTTAGACACTGAGCATGAGCAGTTGGGAGGGGTGTTCCCACACCTGTTAGACACTGAGCATGAGCAGTTGGGAGGGGTGTTCCCACACCTAGCTGTCATCTGTCTGAACCCCACCGTATGCCCGCAGATGGGTGACGCGATTATGCCGCAGTCGATGGAGCAGGCGGTGAAAAACACGCAGCCAAGCACGGTGGCGCCGGTGCTGGCCGGAGTGGTGGCCGGTTACTATGGCTACAAGGGACGCTTGGGCTACGGCATGCGGTCCAATTTCCTGCTGACGAGCTTCCTGTGCACCACAGGCATCAGCCTGGCCAAGCGTTACTCGCGCAACCTGGCCAAGCTAGGCAGCGTGTCCCTGTTCACAGGTGTGGATGAACACCTGGTATTCACCTGAGACCACCCCGGGCGGGTGACATTGTAGAGCCTAGAAATCTGTGATAGCTAGAACAATTATTATCGTTTCTTTCAGGCAATTCAGCAAAACGTTTTTTTTGGGGCAACCAGACGTTTGCACCGCGGCGACCCGTTTTGCGTTTCCATGACAACGCTTTCGAATTCCTCCTTGGATTTCAAGGAGAGAGGCTCAATGAAGCAGATAAACTCCCAATTAGCTTTTAGTCTTGAAAAATGCGTAGTCAACCGTACTTTACTACTTATTACTTCCTTTTAGCATGCAATTCAGTAGCAAGTTAAGCTTGGCGACAGATTTTTCTGCTAAATCTACTTGTACATTAGTGCTTTGCAGTTTAATTATAAAGTTTGTGCTACACTCATTCATTCGCCTAATAGCTCGCATTCTGACTCTGCTAATGAGCTTTCGATCAACTAACTAAAATCTCAAGCATAGTGAGTAGCAAGAAAATAATATAAATAGATTCAAACGGCCTTGCCTCAATTCAGAAATTCAAAGAACAAAGTCATGCAGCCGGCATGATTAAAGCATTGTTATTTTGTAACAATAGACCGAATTGATTTATTAGTCTAGTAACCAGCAGCACGGACAGTCACTTCTAGGCCAGCTCACAGTTTGAGTCAACTAGGCTGCATATTAAATGACTAATTGAGAGTTAACAGGGGCAGTTTAAGAACTGTACAACACACACACACACACACACACACACACAAATATCGAATATGGGAGCATAGACACCGGTGACACTCGCAAATCTAATTTCTCATATATTATATTTTATGTGCATAGTTCGCACAGGTAAATAGACATTTTAAACAAGACTGGACAGTGCTAGAACTAATAGTTTGTTTTTTATTTCACTGGCGAAAAAACTAGATATATAGAAGGACACTATAACTACACAAAATATATTAGTTCTGTTAGGGTAGAACAACTCTACATTTACAGGCGGGATTGGGACTTCAGGTGGGATGGGGAATCCAGGTGGGATGGGGAATCTAGGTGGGATGGGGAATCCAGGTGTGATCCGGAGCATAGGTGGGATTGGGAATCCAGGTGGGATGGGGAATCCAGGTGGGATGGGGAATCCAGGTGGGATGGGGAAAGAGGTGGGATTGGGAATCCAGGTGGGTTGGGGAATCTAGGTGGGATTGGGAATCCAGGTTGGATCCAGGTGGGATGGTAATTTAGGATGGGATTCCAGGTTGGACGGGGAATTAGGGTGGGTGTGGGAATTTAAACAATTGGGAAGCATATTTGTGGACAGAGATGCTAGCCCAAGCAGTTCCTTAAAGTTTAGTTAAGCAACGTAAAAGCCTATGTCGAAAATGGATTGATGACAACACGATCAGGTTTAGAATTGGACAACAGCAGGGACCGCCGACTACACCTGAGGGTTCTCAGGCAGCGCGCATCAGATCCTATGGGAAGCAAGGCGGCGCTGAAGGCTAGCCACGTAGGCCCGGTGCAGCGAGCTCAGAAATGCGTCGTCATTCTCAAGCAAGTAGAACAGGCTCTCTCGAAGCTGCTCCTTGGTCAGGGCGGGAATGTCGCCGCTACTGGACACATGCGCCTGCTGCTTCTGCTGCTCTCTGGATTGCTGCCGCTGCAACTGGGGCGGCGATGTTGGAGTCTGCTGCTCCTGGGGACAGTCGGCCATGAGCTGGCTGGCTGCGCCCTCCAGCATGCCGGGAGTGAGCAGAAATTCTTCCTCTTCCTCATCAGCAGCTGAGCAGGAGG
The DNA here is from genome assembly GCA_950097015.1 of Macrostomum hystrix. Classification (NCBI taxonomy): domain Eukaryota; kingdom Metazoa; phylum Platyhelminthes; family Macrostomidae; genus Macrostomum; species Macrostomum hystrix. The sequence goes on from CATNEN010000033.1 coordinate 1,471,780, forward strand.
CCTCGCTTGATCGGGTTGGCTGCTGCTGCTGCTGCTGCGGCTGGGGCTGCCTTGGGTGTTGCTGCGGCTGTTGCAGCTTCTGCAGGCCAGTAACCAGGCCCAGCTGCTCCTTGATCTGGTGCGACATCTCGGCGTATTGATCTCGCTGCTGCCGCGGCAGAGGAGGCCCGCCAACTCCACCGTTAGGAACGCTAGCTAAAGTGCTTGAAACAGTAGACGGAGGCTGCTGCTGCTGCTGCTGCTTGCTGGCGCCACCAAAAAGGCTGTCAAGGCTAATTACCTTTGGCTGCTGCTGCTGCTGCAGCTGTTGCGGTGGCGGCTGGGGCAAGCCTCGGTGTTTAAAATCAGTCTGAGCTCGACTTAGCATTTGCAGAATGCTGTTGGCCGCATCGGCATTCGCTGATTGCCCCGAGGATGGCTGTTGCTGCTGCTGCTGTTGCTGCTGCTTCGCAGAAGATACCGCAGCTCCAGCCTTGCCTTTAGCAGCAGCGGCTGCCCGGTCCTCTACAAGCCGTAGCGAGTCGCCGCCAAGCGACACAACCAGCTGGCCGACTGAGGCGGCGATACGCTGGCAGTCGCGCTGAGTGTAGAACCACATGCCGTGAATCTCGCCGGACTCGGTTCGATACAGAAGGAAAGGCGGCTGTAGCTGCAGGCCCATGGCTTTGGTGATTTGCTGGACATGATTCTGGGTGCTGCGCTTGTTCAGCAGCATGAAGGCATACTGTGGCGCCACAGTGCGCCGATACAGCAGAAATACACCGTCGCAGTTGGATTTCTCCCATTTGCCTTGCACATACTTGTACAGGGCGCTGGAGGTGCACTTGTCCAGCACCTCGCAGCCGAATTTATCTGTCTTTACAATTGCAGACAAATTCAAGGCGATGTCTTCCGAGCTTTTGCTGTCCTGAGCCATGGGAGCTACTAGATTAGCTGAGGCTGGGAGCTGCAGAGTTAGAGTTTTAGCATACCATTCAAGGTCTCTTATAACTTTTACTTGTGCAAAAATAAGTGCAAGTGATGCTAGCAGTGTACAAATTCATAAATAGCAAGACAGGTGACAGAACTAAATATTTTTCAATAGTATTTTAGTTTTGTATTGTATTGACTGCAATTTAATTTTTCTTAGCATGTCTAGCAGTGAATTTTATAAGTACAAAATGTACTTGTATTCATAGTTTTAAGCTGCACTTTTGACCTTGTTTCATTCTTTCACCCTTGATATATCCTAAATTTAATGCAATGTCCTCTTTGTTTTAAGTTAAATCTTAATGTGACCAATATTATATAACTAACACTCATTATATGACTATACACTCTAATAAAACTGATTCTCAATTTCTAATTCTCCATATTTCCATAGTAGTATATGGTTCTGTAGTTTTGTAAATTCTGCAATTATTTTTTTCAGGCTTAACAAGATTTTTACAGACAGTGTCTAAGAGTACATGGTGTTGCAAGCAAACTTCTTACAGGTGGCTAAATATCCTGTGCAAATATCCTTAGACAAATATTTTTAGCTTTCCTACATTCATAACTTTCTAAATAGACAAGTTTCCTATAGGCTAATGTATTGATAGAGACCTTATATTTGGGTGTAACTATTGCAAAAGCAGTAAAAATTTACCCAGCTTAATAACTAGATATGACCCATCTAAGCTTCTAACTAAAACTACAAAAAACAAGAGATCTTAAGAAAAAATTAGCCAAAAAAGTAACACATTTTTAGTTGATGATGCTTTACTATAGCAATGCCTAGTGGTAACAAAAAAGATTTAATTAGCATATAATAATGAATTAAGGAAAAACTAAAGAGTGTCTTCTATAGGCCTAGCATAAATTTTGCTTAAATATCATGGCATAGGCCTACCAATAACCAATATAAAGTAGGGTAATGTATCAACAACCAAACAAGAATGGCAGAGCTTATTCCCACGGTCCCGTGCCGATAATTTCAATTTTATCCACACGGATCCGTGCCGATAATTTTCTGCTTATCCACACGGCAGCTTGTATGAATAGGCTAAGTCTAAAACTCTTTACATAAATATGCCGTGCCGTTAATTTCAATTTTATCCACAAGGTTCTGTTCTTTAAAACAAGGCCCTTTCGGGTTTGAACGTTTTGTTGAACCCTCAAGCCAATAGATTGACAAAGTTGACAGTGTGTTACGACAGTGTTCTACATTCGACATACACATTCATTAACCGACATTAGTGTCATCCTTTTTAATTATTGTAATAACAACTTACTAAATCTTTTGTCATCGTTACGTGTTTTCATTCGAAAAGTATTGACTTAAAAAAGTAAGAAGTCTATCTAAGAAAATCATACGAGTCAACCAGTAGAATTCTAGTCAGCACCAAACTCGTCACACACATTATAAATCATTGCTATTCTTTTACACTATGCATTGATAGTGTACACTATACACTATACTCGGAAGCATAAGCCTTATGCTCAGAGAAGAATAGGTAGGGACTTGAAAGTAGACCTATTCATACAAGCTGCCGTGTAGATAAGCAGAAAATTATCGGCACATATCCGTGTGGATAAAATTGAAATTATCGGCACGGGACCGTGGGAATAAGCACTTCCAACAAGAATATGGATTTTTTTACTTCAAACCTAAGCTAGGCCTACAGATTTTCTATTTAAGATATGATGATAAATCAAAAGCCAAGTTATAGAAAACAGTTAGGCCTACATCTTTCTAAAAGTATCTGCTTTTGCTATTTTATAAACTAGAAAAAAGTTATTCCTGCTTTTTATCTAAAACCGAACAATGATTTTCATGTATCTTCAAACCAAACAGAGAATTTGATGTTTGGTTTTACAATTTGAGTGAGTGGTTTAATCTTAATTTTAAGGAGTGAACTATCATGAATTATGTAATTTGAAATCATTTTTCATGCTCTATAAATAACTATATTTATGGTCATTTAATTGGCAAGCAACCACATACAATCTTCATCTAAAGGACATACAGAAAAAATGTTGTTAAAAAGTATGCTTTTGCAATAAAAAATTCTACTGAAACATCAATATCTTTCTTTCCTCTTAATGCTTCATTGCACATCATGCCTCAGCTTGTAGATAATTTCTTCAACTTTCAAATTAGTTGTTCTGTGAAACACAATAGGCCTAGCTTGTTTCTGTCTTGCACAAGACCAAGGAAGAAGTCAAAATTCTTGTTCGTTTTTTAAAGATATACTGTTCGGTTAATGATACATTACCCTAACAAATTAGCCAATTAAAAAGATTTAGCTGCTAGGCAAAAATAGTTTTTTAGGAGACCTAGTTTTTTATATACAGGCCTATGCTAGGCCTACACAAAAAATATACACATTCAAGAAAAAAGTTTCTTGTTTTAATGCATAAAATAGGCCCTAGTCATTTATTTATTCTTACTCTTTTGGGTAGCCAGGGTGAAGCACCCAAATATACCATGTCAAGTGTAAAATGATAATAAAAACGCAATCAAATACAAGCAATTTTCGTTTTATTTGGTAAATTGGCCTAGTGATAGGCCTACATCTTAACTCAGTCTGACAACGAATGAACTCATACGAAAAAGTCCTAACAATCAATATACAGCACATACCTATTATTTATTTATGATTAAACGAGCAGGACCTAAAATGATATCGGGACCTAGTTAGCTAGGCTAGGCTGCAGATGATATAAGTGCTACAATTTTGCCATATAATATTTTAGCAAATCTGTGCCACGTTCATAAGTAAGTGTAAGCATAGAGGATTTAAACTATCTGAGTTTAATTTGAATAGATTAACTGATAATTTAATATAATTTCACGACAATTGAACAGCCTTATATAAAGCAATATGCAAAAATGCATAAAATATCAATATTTTTTTATCATCAATCTTATAATCAAGTTCTCATCCTTGGAGCTTGTTGCACAATGTTGCACAATTACCAATTTTAAAATGTTTTACTTTAGGTTTGACCATTTGAATCTCCAGCAACCTAATTGTTACTTTAAACAAATATAAGGAAAATGGACTAAATTTGTAAGACATCTACAAGAAACGAATAAAACAAATATATCAACAGAAAAAGACAGTCATCGTTTTTTCGGAAACTGATTCGCATTAGTAGTCTTTTAGCAAAGTAACGATTGATAAGGTTGACAGATTTTCTATTGAATTTGAGGTAAGGATTTCGAAAAGTGATACACATCAGTCATAAAATAAATATGCGCCTCCTAGTTCTGCTTTCTGAAGCGACCATCAAATTTCATGAAAATAGTGCAATTTTCTGAATTCGAAATTTCTGTCGAATTTTTTATGTATGGAACATTTGGGTTGCTAATATACAGCCTCTAAACGGCTCTTCACTTAGTACAAAAACTACTAAAGCTTACTACGATGCAGTTTACTACGAGTGGTCCTAGATATGTATACGCCGAGTATACGCCGTAGCTAGTATACGCCGTTGTGTATACTAGCGGGCAAGAACAGAATGAAATAACGTATTTTTAACAGAGCACTCCTAATCACTTATAAATTAACCGGCGCTTGTTATCCATTACACTCTCTAACGGAACATGCGGTATCAGCACACGGCAGACATACTCGTATTTTCATGAGAACTTTAAATACCAACTGTGAAATAAAAATTTTAGGAGGCTATATGCTGCATGCTTCAATATTATCTCATGAGAATACGCTCGTCAGCTTCTATTGGTTTGTCGCCTTCAATGTCAGGCTTGATCGGTGGCATGGCATCGGAGAGCATAAGAACAATGCTGGCCGATTGTACTATGGACGCATAGCATATTGTATGATTGAGTGCAGCTATTCATTCAGCAATTAATTGAACAGCTAGCAGTAATTGCAACCAGCATTAAGCAGAAAAAATCATAGTTGACGAATTATAGCTGAATAAATAATAATCAGCTACTTCTTGCTCGATGCAGCACTGCTTTCAGTCGGGTGAATGCCATTGAACACTGAGCCTATGTACACAATCGCGTAGCCTGAAGTTTTCGCCTTGGCCAGGCTGAGCCAGTAGCAGTCGGACATAAAGCTGAGCACATCGCCGGAGCCAAGACGCCGGGTCTGGTTGCGGTAGTCCGGCTGGCCGACCTCGGCGGGGCAGCACTCAGGCTTCAGCGCCAAGCTGACGGACACCTCGCCGTACAATGAGAAAGCAAAGGCAAGCCCGCGAACTGTCTCCAAGTCGCCCAGCGGTACGCTTTCATCGGCAGGCAGGCCGTCACCCAAGAAGATGAACTGCCTGGCGAACACGTCCTCGGCCAATTCCGGCACGTGGTTCGGCCGGCGTACGGCTTGCCGCAGCAGCCGAATGGCCGGCAGGTGGCCGAACAGCCAGGCGATGGCGCGGCCTGGCGGCGGGGACTTGGCAGCTGTGCCGTCGGTCTGTATTTTTATGAACAGTGAGTCTTATAGAACGCGTTAGGGGAGTGATTGGCAGACAAGTCTGCAGCGTTTGCCTTTCGCACCAAGGTCCCTGAGCTCGATTCCAAATTCTGTTTAGGCGCATGCAGCCGCAGAAAAAAAGGCTAGGCGGCTTGTCATGCAATTCACGCACTTGAGGGTTAACCTCCAAGGCACAGTGAGAGTGTACACTGCCTGACGATGATAAAGTCAGTGCGGATGTACACACCTGCGTACAGTATCAGCTGTGTGCGTGTGCTCCAAGGACTAAATTGAACTAACTACAACTAACTGCTAGCGGTCCTTGGTGTGCGCAGGCACCAGCGGAATAGGCAGAATTACTGAAATAACATGCCGAGCCCACAGCCCACTGGAAATGTAGTTATTTTCGACAGTTTGAACGCCCTGAAACTATTAAAAATGCCGCATTTGTACATGTTCCAAATGAAAACATTGAGACACCACGCCAATGCCTTTTCAACAACAACAAAGGCTTACACCATCAAGGAACAGACGCTCCACACTGCCCGCCGACTCGCCCGCAGCCGTCGCCTCAGGTGGCCACAGGAGGCTCAACCGGTTGGATCCGGCGGTCACCGCCTCCCAGTCAGTAGCGAGGATGTCACTGAGCTCTTGGAAGCTCAAATCCGGCTGGCTGTTGTTGGCGTAAGCGAATGGGGTCACCATGCGGCTGTAGAGACGCTCGAAGCCGTTGCGTATCGATTCGCCGGAGCGCGCCACCGCCACTTGCAGCTTGCCGCAGGGACAGCAGCGCAGCGGCCGTTTGTACAGCGGATTCGGCACGAGGCACTGCTCACGCTCCCTGGCTTGCAGCAGCTCGGACTTGTGCAGGCCCAGGCTGACAGTGGCCTGGCGCACCAGGTGGTTTAGCTGCAGCTCAGCCCTAGAGAATTCGTTGGAGTTCTGCATAAGCTGCCACAGAGCCGGGTACTGGCCGAATAGCAGGGTGCAACAGACGCTGGTCAGGGCGTACAAGAGGGCGGCCTTGGCTGCCAGCGAGGCCACACGGCGTACTCGACTGCGACTGCGCCGCCGAATTTCGTCAGCGAGATCTGACGCAGCCGTGTGGGAATCATTCAGTAGCAATCTGACGTGCTCAGATGCTAGAATTCTACTCACGGTATCTCCTGTGGACATTTTCGTACGCTCTCACAGAAGACACAAAAACTCGAGGTTTATTTTATAGATAAAATTCTAATCTGAGGTGGCTGGAGCCCGAAGTGAGCTAGTTCTCTATTGTTCCATTGCTCACCGGGCTCACTCCAGAGAGAAGCCTTCCTAGTGTGCTCAAACTTGCACAATAATAGCCACTGAGTGCCTGAGCTGAATGCATCACAAAAGAGTCTGGAGTGCACTGGCTGCAAATCCTAAACACAAAAAGCACGCGTGAACAAGCATGAGAGCATTGTTTGACTGATAGGCTGCATCATCATGGACCTCTATAGCTAGCAGCTGAACAGGAAGCTGACTATTTTACTATTGGCTATTGCTTTAAATTCCACTAAAGACCAGTTGATTTTTCGTATTTACCTTAGATACACACAGTATTTGTAAATATAACCCAAGTAAACCCCCCTGATAAAAAATAGAAATTTTCTAATTTGGATAAAGGTTTGTAAGCACGAGTATATGCTACAGAGCTTTGATCAATCCAATAAACTGATAGAGTGCTGAGTCAGTAAAAATAATGTGTGTATATATAAAATTTTATCGACGAGTATTTGCAAAAGAGTCAGTCATGTTTATAACAGTTTAGGAATTGCCATATTTATAGTCAAATCGATTGACGATAAATCAAATTAAATATTTAGCAGGATAAAAAACAGCAAAAGTATATGGGACAGATGGAAGACAGAAGCGGAACAAGGTGGAATACGCGTTAAGGGATAATAACGGTACAGTTTGTGACGGAAATCAAGATGCTTTAGAAAGTGTAAAAATAACTCCAAAGGTGGAAGAGTTGACAGGCATTGCAAAAACAGAGCTAAAATATTGGAAAGGTTGCTGAAAGAAATAAAATAGACACGTTTATTATACTGTCGCGTGTTGATTAATTTTGCACACGAAGGAGGGGCAAGAATAAACAAAGACAAAAGACAAGGACTTTAATCAAATTAGATTGGAATACTTTTTAACAATAGAACAATTAAAATATTCAGAAATCGAACTTAAACACAAGCCTAGATGTGAAAATGTCCTACAAAATCGGTCTTGATTGCATTATCAATAATATCATGGATAGATTAAAAACAATAAATCATGATAGTCCGCGGCAGGGGTGACCTGCTACATGGCATGTTTGTTTGATCGACCGTGGATCGAAAATTTTTAATGAATAATTGCACAAAATAGGACTGCAGGTAGTAATCTAGCGACTGTTATAAGGAGGCGGTAAATCAGAAGGTTAGTGAATATAATTATCGGAAAAAATGTGCAGAAAAAAGAAAAGTATAAAAGCATTTCAACAAGAAATTGGTTCTTAAATCCATTTGTTTGTTTCTAGTTCGTTTGGATCTGGTTTGTTTCTAAATAATTGCCAATAATGAAAACTTGATATTATGACAAAATTAAGTAAATACAACACTGAATACGAATAAGAAAATGTCATAATAATTGTGCATTTTACTGTTTAAGTACTGAAACATACCAAACTGTTAGTTTGCATTATTGAGAACTCACATCTCACAAAAAAGTTATTTTTTTCCTTCAAGTGACTTTGAATTAAGGGGCGTGTCTCAGTTCTTAAGAGGTCTCATCGTCTTTAAATAGAATCAATGTACGCACACGAATCTGTCAATAAGTCTTAAGCGGGGCGAAGAAGTGAGAGAGTAGGAACCGTGCCTGCTAGATTCTATTTTTAGAATCAATGTACACGCGCCAGCCAGTAAATCCCCCTTACGAGTACGAATAAGAGTAGGCTTTGGCTTCTATTTTTAGAAAAGTATAATAAGTGTGCATGTACGCTTGTATGTGCCTGTTTTGGATTTTGGAATCAGAAAGTAAATATATAACTGATAAGAATATACGAACCCAATGGACTCGTTCTGGTATAATCCACTCATATAAACAAAGAAAATTAATAAAGCTACTATAGCTTAAAAAGCTACTGATTGCCAAGGTCGAGAAATCAAGACAAAAGGGTTTAGTCTGAATGCTTGTGAGTGCTAACTGTGCTATTTTTACAATTGTTATTGTTATTGTTGCCAACTGTCTTCTTGGATTCTTGGTCATCAAATTCGCGAGTGTCTTCAAGCTCGCGTTGATTTCCGGTGGCCACTCGAATCAGCAGCAGAATGATAAACTGTAAAAATATTTACAATTAAAAAATACTAAACCAAAATTGCACATGAGAAATGATGTTTTGAAATAGGGCTTCAATTTTCCGGGAAAAGTTTCGGATTTAGGAGGGTTTACGTTTCGGTGAGAATTGCCTTGTGAATGGTGTCAATGAGGCCTAGTGCAGTTCCTGAGGTTCAGTGGAATTCCTGAGGTTCAGTGGAATTCCTGAGGTTCAGTGGAATTCCTGAGGTTCGGTGGAATTCCCGAGGTTCAGTGGAATTCCTGAGGTTCGGTGGAATTCCTGAGGTTCAGTGGAATTCCTGAGGTTCAGTGGAATTCCTGAGGTTCAGGTGGAATTCCTGAGGTTCAGTGGAATTCCTGAGGTTCGGTGGAATTCCTGAGGTTCAGTGGAATTCCTGAGGTTCGGTGGAATTCCCGAGGTTCAGTGGAATTCCTGAGGTTCAGTGGAATTCCTGAGGTTCAGTGGAATTCCTGAGGTACAGTGGAATTCCTGAGGTTCAGTGGAATTCCTGAGGTTCAGTGGAATTCCTGAGGTTCAGTGGAATTCCTGAGGTTCGGTAAAATTCCTGAGGTTCAGTGGAATTCCTGAGGTTCGGTGGAATTCCCGAGGTTCAGTGGAATTCCTGAGGTTCGGTGGAATTCCTGAGGTTCAGTGGAATTCCTGAGGTTCAGTGGAATTCCTGAGGTTCGGTAAAATTCCTGAGGTTCAGTGGAATTCCTGAGGTTCAGTGGAATTCCTGAGGTTCGGTGGAATTCCCGAGGTTCAGTGGAATTCCTGAGGTTCGGTGGAATGGAGACTCACATAGAACCAGTAGATGTGCAGCAATTGTAGGGCCAGCAGCATGCAGTTAAAAAACAGCACAAGCTTGTGCTCGCTGTGCCTGTGATGAATGTACATACCCCAGGTGCTGGTGTACAACACCTTCGTCGGGTACCAGTAGAGACGGAACCAGGCCCTGCGAATGAAAAATATAAATGAATTCAACCTTTGAAGCACTGCATTGAAGATTGGACCAAAAGTCAAGTCACAGAAGGGAGTGTCTTGACTCAACTAAGTCATCCTGTGGGTAAAGCATGCAAAAACTGATAAGAAAACCTTTGGAATTCATTTTTAGTTTTATTCAACAGTCAAGACTGCTGAGTTTATCTGAGGGTTTGACATAAAAAATGACACCAGACACAGGCAATGTTTGTATGCGTGCAATATGCAATGCCTTACAGGCCTACCGAGTACCAGAGGACCTGCAGCTTGAAACCACAACCTTGACCGATTTGACCGATTTGAACCTTGACTTTAAGTTGAGCAATTAACTACAGCTCCACGCTTCCACTGCTCACTCACCAGCTCAGGCTGAATAAAACAAAGCCCACATTGGCCATCCATTCGTGTAGTAGCCACTCCCTTTTAGCGCGATCCTTCAGGTACACCTGCACTTTAGTGAATTCCAGCAGAATGTCGCTTAGATCGTGAAGAAGCAGCACTAGAGCTCCGATTTTGTAGTACCTGCAGTTTCAACGCGTGTGAGGGGTTTAGCAGCAGCGACTGGAACCAACTGTAACCAGATTGCTCCTAACCTTACTGAAGCCCTAACCCAAAAACCCGCGTCACACCGCGCCTAGCCTACAGGCAACCACCTCACACCATTCCTAACCCACAGACACCCACCTCACACCATTCCTAACCCACAGACATCCACCTCACACCATTCCTAACCCACAGACAACCACCTCACACCATTCCTAAACCACAGGCAACCACCTCACACCATTCCTAAACCACAGGCAACCACCTCACACCATTCCTAACCCACAGACAACCACCTCACACCATTCCTAAACCACAGACACCCACCTCACACCATTCCTAACCCACAGACACCCATCTCACACCATTCCTAACCCACAGACACCCACCTCACACCATTCCTTACCCACAGACACCCACCTCACACCATTCCTAACCCAGAGGCACACATCTTAGCACCCGTTTTGACCAAATCGTTCCAGAATGTTGACTAAATGACAGCTTCAATCTTACCTGACTAAGAAGGAGAACTCTAAAAGAAAAATGGTGAGCCCGTGATGCAAAAGCATCATTATTGAGTCTTTGCGCCAAACGTCCATGTACAGTGTGCCAAAAATAGAATGCACATAGAATCCCAGCTGCAGCATGTACATCCAGTAGATATCGCTGGGCACTGGCTGCTTCAGTTGGGCGTCTGCAAAATGCAGTTTCAAAAAATTCAAATCGACATTTCTTAGAAGCCAATTAGATTGATTCGATCCCCTGCCGCATCGCTTTTCCAATGTTGTGGTTCAATTTCCTCGTGAGTCTTATTGATCTCACAATCTCATCTCAGTCTAAACTCCACATCTCTCCAATATATTATCTCTCCCTACGTCCCATCTGTGCGTCCCGCAACTGTCTCAATGCTTCAGACTTACCACCAAAAACGAAGTCCTTAAAAATGTCCAACGGGTTCTGCAGAAATGTGTACCTGCCACTTAGCACTACAACATACAAGGACTGCATCCACAGACTGGAATAGGTTAGCAATTTCCACAGCGATTCTGGCCACTTTGATCGGTGAGTTGAGGCCACTTGAAGTACATCAGCTAGTGGCTGAGGGAACAAAAGCAAATTCCAACAGTTGTATAGATTTATTAATGAGACACATGATATGCAAAGTTCAAGGAATTTTCTCAAAGTGAAAAAAGAAACTTACAGCGAAGATGAGATTGGTAGACAGAAATCGCAGCACTGTGAAGATTAATGCAATTAGCAGCACAGTAAAGACATCGAGCAGCTTGATAGAAAAAATCATGCTTAATGCAAAGCTCATGTCAAATGGCTTGTCAGTAGTTAAACAGAGTTCATTGAATGAAGTAAAAACTCTTTGGAAGAACTCAGAAACAGTTGGTTGCACATATTGCTGCTTGGAAAGCATTCTTCAATTTGTTAGCAAGCCAAATCAACAATACTCTGGAAATGTAAGATTTAACAACTCAATAACAAATGGAACTGTCCTAAGGATGTATTTGTTTGGAGGCAATGGACTCCATACATTTTGGTTCCAGTTTATACTTTTTGGTATAGCTTCTAGGATAGGGTGCCTTTTTGGTTCAATGCATTTTTCCCAGCGTAATATTTTGTTGTATTTCATATTTGTAAAACTATATGTAGTAGTATAAGGTGTACTATGAAACCACATTTTCTGAGAACTGTGGCTTTTTTCTTTCTGCAGGTTGCACTGCTAAAGTCAAATGGCAAGCAGTGAAGCTATAATCAAATTATGGCAGGCCTTGAAGCTGGTGGTACTTCTCTCTGCTTACACCACTTACACATTTTCAATGTTGCCATAGCTGACAATGATCACATTGAAGACCCTCTTGTCCAGGACAAAATGATTGCTGGCAGACAAGACATTGATTACACAAATATAGTAAAATCAAATTTTCAATGTAAACTTATAGACTTATCTAATTAGGGGCCTACTGCTATCAAATCAAATATGAATATATGCAATGCAGCAAATTTTTCATATTGACCACATGGTATTGAAACAAAATCCCCACTCCAAGGGCTATACCAAAAAGCACTGACAGGTACCTAAATACATGGTACTAAAATGCACATGTACCTAAATGCATGGCACTGTAGCAACAGAGTCCAGTTTTTTGGTTAACATTTGTACACATTTTCACAAAGCATTTTTAAACAAAAAATACTTTTATTTATTATTTATAATGTATACTAATCTTTCATGTTTATTAGCTACTATCCTCTTGTGACATGACATTCGTATGTTCTTAAGTGTTTTCCTTATAAATAATTTAAAAACCGCAACCTATCAAAAACATTGCAGTGGCATGAGCTGTTAAAAAATAGTCTGAACGAATTATAACTTCAGCAAGGATTTTAGTCACATAAAAAGAACTTCAAAAGAGATTGTCCTTGAATGCTGAAATTTACAGCACTCTGCAACGCCCTATCTCTCCCTCCTTTTAACACAAGTGAACAACAGTTTCAAGGTATTTATTGGGTTATACACTGATACTGATAGTGATAGCTACAGGTTGCAGTCACATCTGAGTTTATTGTACAGTAAGGAAATATCCTCAAAGGTGGGAAGTAAAAACGGCACAAATATTACTAATTTCAATTTCATAAACAGTGTATCAGTCAGTTCTGAAATATTAGAGTGGAAACAAATCAATCAATAACTTGGGTCTCAGCAGTGTTCTACGAAAAGTTTTTATTAAATCGTTGCTTTATTCATAAACATAAAAACAAACGTAATAAATAATTTTGCGACGTTATTTGGTATTATTTGAGTGGTTTGCATTGTTTAATAAATAGAGTTTACATTGAAGTTGATATCAAAGGATCCTATTACCGACATTTCAGTTTTTTTACTTTTGCACTGTAATTGAGATAATTTAAATTAATAATGTCAAGTCATTAATTTACAATACACTTCGAAAGAAATCGATCTCACCTCACTCATTTAGCAGTTTAGACTTGTAAAGTAAAAAAATAATCGCTTCATTTATTTAGCTTTGAAATTCTTGTCGAGTTATGGCCCTTGAAAGTGTTTGTGGAATGAGCTTTTATTCGAAGGATAAAGAACGACCTGATATTATAAAAGAGTTAGGTACAAAGTTTTCATCTATGCTTGAAATTCCTACAGATGCAAAGGTAAATGAACTTAATGGTGTGTTCGCCAGACGTATTATATATTCTTGTTTTATTAATTTTTATATTACATGGGATGCTTGACTTTGTTGTGCTTGTCTTTGTCTAATACCATATTTTTACAATGGATAGGGGGCCTAAATGTTAGGTTTTAGGGGCTCTATGTTCTTAAGGGGACATAATATATATATTTGTAATTATTTATATATATATATATATATATTGTTAATAATATATTGCCCTTAAAGATATATCACCTGATAAGATCACAACATGTTATATAATTCTACCCAGAATAATCTAAGCGTAACTTATAACTTGGCAATAGTGCACTTTCATTTGCAAAATTATTTTTCAGTTTAAATTTGAAAGTTCAAAACCAGAATATATGCTAATATATGCTTTAGTCTTAGTCTATGGTCGAAATCCTTAAGCGGGTGTGTGGGATGCTCTATTATTAATTTTTTCATTAAATCTGTGCCATGCCTTTTTTTGTGCCATGCTTGAATGCTACTTGAAACGCAAGTTGTCTGTGGAAAAAATAGTTTTAAAAAATAAAAAAGGGGAGTTTATGTGGTGCAAACAGGGCTTTCGGAAACATGCTTTTCTGGATTTGCCACTACTACAATGCCCAGTGACAAGCTCTGTGTCCGCCACTAGAACACAATGATGAGTTGGCAAGTTCGGCAACCAAAGAGCTAAAAATAGACACTGTGCTCTGGCACAATCATTAGAATTGTTCAAAGCATCCAGACTCCCAATGGTATACATGTACCCCGGAAAATTCCGGCATATAGAGGGGTCAGCATACCCCGTTGGCGTACAGCTTGGCCTACACCCGCCTTGGTGTATACCTATCTCTGGCCTAATGGCGTAACTTGGTGTATCACATTAATGGCGAAACATGGAGTAAGGCATTTACAGCATAACATTGACAGCGTAATATTTCTCAAAATTGCGCCACTCTGCAACCAACATCACATTAATTTTCAAAAGTGCAGTACTAACAATTGCTGAAATTTTTCTTTAAGCCTTTTATTTGTTATTTAAATATACAATATTTGAAAGACAAAAATCTTCTTTAGTAAATTACATTTTTACTGTCAACACTTTGTTTAATATTGTTAACCAACAGATGTCATTTTTTTCAAATCTTTTTTTGGTTGGTCAGTCGTAAACTTAATAGACTTTATAATTCCTTTATCTGATAGACGCGTGCGAACATAAAATATACAATAAAGTTAATGTAAGTCAGTGCAAATTTTGCTAGGCATACTTTCGTGAGCGATATTAATCTGCTGGCGTACATTGGCGTACAGGAGCTAGGGAATCAAATTTCATTCCCGCATACACCAGCACTTGATACTGACACTGGCAAAGAATCAATTTTTGTTGTTGTTATTGTTTTCTGGTTTCAAAGTTTTAAATTTAAACGAAAAATAATTTCACCAACAAAAGTGCACTATTGCCTATAACTCTTATAGTATTGTAGCCTAGTGGTTAGGGCGTCGGACTAACGACTTGAAGGTTGGGGGTTCGATTCCTGACTCCACTGAAACAATTTGTGTCCTTTAGCAAGACACTTAACTCTGCATTGCTTCAGTTCACCCAGCTGTTAAATGGGTACCAGCATCAGCTGGGATAATTGAAGGTGGGTGTGGCGTCCCCCCAGTCCATGGACTGAACAGCTGTACACAGCCTTCAGATGCCCCATGCATTAGCTGTGGCTGTGCTGTCGGCTGCACATCTGACCCAATTTGGGCAATCAATTATTTGTAATCAATTATTATTATTATTATTATATTTAACATACATCTAATACTGTGGTGGTCAGCAAACATGTAACCAGCTAGGGCTAGCATAGCTGCACTCCTAACCCCTCTCTGTGGCTGCACCCCAAATAAATGTGGCCTCGCCGTGGAATCGAACTTAGGGACTGTGGTGCAAGAGGCAAACATGATAACCGCTCTCCCACTGACCCCCCTGTCTCTCTGCGGTTCAGCTTTAAGAGGGCTTTGCGTAGTCAGTGAGACAGACATGGGACTGCTGCCCTGGACTGCTTGCATCTGTCCAGGTGCTGTGCCTCTATCTAGTGCTTCCGCTTGAGGTTGGTCACAGTGACGGGGATAGGAGTGCCGGCTTCTGGCCCCGCCAGGGTGCTGGCTGCTCATGCTTTTGCTAGCTGGTCTGCCATCTCATTCCCTGGGAAGCCAGCATGACCTGGGATCCATTTGAGCTTGACCTCGTTGGCCCACGCAAGCTCATTTAGCTGCTGCAGTTGAGGGGAAGTTGTGCAAAGTTGCACACTCTTTTTGTACCTTTCAGTTGATATATAAGTATATGCACAATGCAGCCCACAATTTTTGCTGCCAATTCATCTCTTAAACAAAAGGCCTTCAACTTTAATGCTTATATCTGCTTGTATAATTATGGTATTAATGTCAATAAATTTAATTGATTTATAATTTTTTTTGGACTTAGTATATTGTTAAATGTTAATAAAATTATAATAAAATGTTTCAAACAAAAATAGTTTGTAATAAACCTCACTGTGTACTTTATATAAAAAATAAAAGTTTTATAATTTTTGTTTGTGTGGATGAGCCAAAACAGTTCCCATTATATACTTTGGCAATAAACTACCATAAAGTTAAAAACAATTTAAGTCGTATAGCACAAGGTTAAGGTAATTTGAAGCCTATTCACATTGTTATCAAAGCATTCTAGATCAAATGATTGAATATTCTTTTTAATGACCATAAATTTAAACATTTAATTGCTAAACATTATAAAATCTAATGTGTTAACTTGCCTTTATTTATAATTTTTCAGAAATTTCTATGTGCTGTCAATTTTCTCCTCAATTTATCAAGTAGAGTTCATTTTTATATCTAAATATAAATGATCAAGAATTTCTTCAGCTATCCTGCATTTCCTTTTTACTAGTATAGAAAAAATATAACTTGTACTAGTTTTTTATTATTAAAGTTAAATAAAATGCTATCACTCAATAGATTTTATCATTTATCATAAAAAAATCTAAGTCAATGTTAAAGTTCTTAAATTAATTACATTTAGTTACCTCTATGAATTTGCCTTATCATTTCAAACAATGCAGAAGGGTTTTAGCAGTTCTGCATCCCCTACCCACCCACCTAGGCCTGTGTACATCCAGTCAAGCATGGAGTGCAGAGCAGCAATTTGCGCATTAATTTCAATCATGGCACTACCTGTCTGGCCTTCAAATACTCTGGCGGCATTGTGGTCTCCGTTGATAGCAGAGCCTCCGCTGGTGCCTACATCGCATCCGGTACTGTGAAGAAGGTCATCGAAATCAATCCGTTCCTGTTAGGCACAATGGCTGGCGGCGCGGCCGACTGTCAGTTCTGGCAGCGAGTGCTCAGTCAGGAGTGCCGACTGTACGAACTGCGGAACAAGGTCTGTGCACTGTGGCCTTATTTATGCTTTATTATTTCTCAGCTTTATTGGGATGGTGTGGCAGCAGTCTACGGACTGTTTGTATTTGTTTGTGTGGGAATGCTGTTGCCATTTGATTAAAAAAGATTCGGATGGATAGCTGTGATCAAGAGTTGAAGCTTAAAAAATTTTTTTCTCTTACATTTTCGGACCTATAAAAAACAACAATTAAGCGTTACATTTCTAACTATTAATAAACAGTTTTCTGTATTAGTCATAGTAATAACCCACACGTCGTTTTTTATGTATTAACGAGCTTCTAATTTAGAACTAAAATTAGTATATCGTTACATTTAAGAAGTAAGATTTTGATAACTCAAAGCACTCGATCAGTATTGGCAGCAGCAATAGCACTTTGATGAAAATATTCAATATTTTTAACGATTAACGATTACTTCTAACCGACTTTAATTAACGAAATAAAAAATTTCTAACGATGCCATCCGCTGCCAGGAGCGCATCAGCGTAGCGGCCGCCTCCAAGCTGCTGGCCAACATTCTGTACAGCTACAAAGGCTACGGCCTCAGCATTGGCACTATGATTGTCGGCTGGGACAAGAAGGGCCCGGGCCTCTACTACGTGGACGATGACGGCACTCGCCACTCTGGCAACCTGTTCGCCGTCGGCTCCGGCTCCACCTACGCCTATGGCGTGCTGGACACTTGCTACCGCTGGGACATGACCGACGAGGAGGCCCTGGAACTGGGTCGGCGGGCTATTTATCACGCCACCTATCGCGACATTGGCAGCGGCAATAGCAACAATGTCTACCTGGTCAAGCCTGAGGGCTGGCGGTTTATTGGTAATTATGATACGGCTAATCTGCACTATCAGTACAACCCGGTAGCCGCTGTCAACTGAACTTTTCAACGACCGGTGTTCATTAGCTTACTGCTTCTCTTTATTTGCCGAGAGTGCTGCCGAATAGCGAGTTACTCTGTCTTGTGTACTTTGGCTACGCATTGTTCGGAGTGTAACATGCTGTTAGTTTGGGTTGGGTCAATCTAATTTGCTAATAGCGCCTTACTAAACTCAGTTACCAGGTACAACACAGTTTGTTACATTTATGCTTTTTCTCGGTAGTAACTCAAATAACTAAACAAAGGGATTTCAGGACCAGCTAGTCCTAAAATTATTATTTTCCTCCTTTAACTATCGACTAGGAAACTCAATCCATGCTTATCCCGTGCTCCAAGTTCCTATTTGGCTATATTGGATTATCTAAAAGCAAAATAAATTCAATTAAGAATCTTAACTTGTCGTCAAATTGTTAACACAAAACAAGAAACATATTTCGGCTTCACAGCGAATTCAGTTTTTTTTTCTAGTCATTGTTGGGTTATTGGCTGGCAACTAGACTAAGATATTTATCAGATCTTGTATCAGAGAGCCACAAACTATTGTATCTTGTTTTTCTCTAGTCCAGGTCATTCGAATGTGAACCTCAGATCCGAGCCACGCAGACGCTCAGCAATGTACCGGTCCAGCTCCTCGTTCTCGGCCACGGTGAAGTGGTTCTTCCAGTCGCCAATCTCGCCCTTCCGGATGAAGCTGCAGCCTGGCTTCCAGTCCTTCTTGGCTTCTTCTGCGATTGAGAAATTCACATTCGGGTTGGATCGCATGGTCTCAAAGCTGGTCAGATCAAGCGTGGCCTTCAGCAGCTCGTCAGTGAGCTCAACGCCGAGGAACTTGGCGAGCTTGCGAACCTGCTCAGCCTTGTTTATCAGAATGTCCTCGTAGAACAGCACCAACACTCTTGGATGGTCTTTGAAGGACCACCAGGACAGGCTGAAGTCAAAGACGTCGTGATGCGAGACGCTCGCTGGTTCGAAGATAGCGCTTCGCCAATACTCGGAGAACTTGTCCGAGATCGGCTTTCCATCAAATGTTTTAGTTCCATTGAAGTGGTGGAAGGCCGATACAAGGACATCCTTTGGATTGCGAATGACGACTACATTCTTTGGTCCGGTATCCTTCGATCGGTCGCTCAGGTGCCGCATGTGGTAGGCCGGAGGCAGGTGAGTCTTCAGCACACGCGGTCGCGGAATCGTTTTCGCCTCCTCCAGCGGGTCTCTTGGCAGGTGTCGATAGAAATCAATAAAAGGCGACCTGCGCAGAAGTGCCGTGTTTTTGGTCTTCTCAGGGCCCAGGATTAGACAAGATATGATCTCCTGCGTCAGGGTAGTGCCAGACTTGTGGTAGGTGGACACCACAATGTCGTCATCGAAGAATTCAAAGCTCTCGGCTACCTTCTGCACAATCGCATCTGTTGAGTATCTAGGCGTTATCCAATCTCTCCAGTTTAGAGACATTTCGCGCTCACCTGTGAACTTGCTTTACTTAAGATCCAACGACTGAGTGAACAATCTATTGGACAAACACCTGCTTATGAGCTTGAGCTTTTCAAAATAATTTTGATAATGCAAAAGATTAGAAATTTGTCTCTGTTGCTCATTCGATACGAGAACTGCTATTGCTGCTAAAAGAGCCTTTATCTTTAATGCTACACCCGACGTATAAAATAAACTTACTGCTTAACGAATGTATTGAATGAACTTGTAAAAACAGTCATTTTTTGCACAGGCTGCATAATTCCTCCTGAAAGGGCCACATTCATTCTGAAAGGAACATCCCTGTTAAAAGGGCTACATCCCTGCTGAGAGAAGTACATCCCTGTTAAAAGGGCCACATCCCCGCTGATAAAGCTACATCCCTGCTGAAAGATCCACTTCCCTGCTGAGGTACATCCCTGCTGAGGTACATCCCTGCTGAGGTACATCCCCACTGAGGTACATCCCTGCTGAGGTACATCCCTGCTGAGGTACATCCCTGTTGAGGTACATCCCTGCTGAGGTACATCCCTGCTGAGGTACATGCCTGTGGTGTATCCCCAGCCTTAGTTGTGTCGCTTTGGCCATAGACAATTATACGCGTGCCTGTAACCGTAAGCAAATATACTGAAGATGGCCACCGCGACTGAGCGGATTATTACGCTAAGCCGATTATCTAGTAGAGATACAACATGGCATTCGCAAGCAGCGATTAAGCCACCGAGAAAACCATGGCCAGCAAGATCGACATTAAATCCGCACCGAAGTTCGACATTGAATCCCAGAAGCACCTATTTGCCCAATGGCAATCGATGTTAGAAGGTTTCGAAGTGCTGTCTCGACTGACTGCAGTGGCAAACGAAGGCGAGAAGAAGAAACTGCGACTCTACGCTCTACGGAACTGCCTCAGTCTGGAAACACTGAAGCTGGTGGAGAGCCTGCCAAGCTTAAAGGACTAAGACAAGTCCGACGCGGATAAGATCTTGGAAGCTTTGAAGGCTTTCATAGTCGTGAGATCAACGAACCTTATGAGAGAAGAGAATTCTGGCTAAGAAGCCAACGCCCAGATGAGCGTTTCTCAGACTGGTTCATCTGCCACCAAGTGCAACTTCGGCAGATGTTGCGACAACTGCGCGAAATACATGCTTCGAAACAGGATCGTCACTGGCACGCGCGGCGCCAGCATCGTCGAGAAGGTTCTCCAAGAAGGAAGTGGGCTGACCCTGGAGACAGCTAAGCGCATCTGCGAATCTGCCGAATCAGCCAAACACAAGAGTGTCGTCATCACGGGTGAGCACTCCGCGATGAATGCCCCGAGAGGCAAATCGGCGTTTAAACAGGGACGAGGTCCGCAACGAGAGCACCGCAGCAAATCAACTCAACGAGTGACACAATGCCCATTTTGGGGAAGCAGCACGCTCCCACCAGACAGAATTGTCCAGCGTTCGGCAAAGAGTGCAAGAAGTGCGGGAGGAAGAATCACTTAGCGCAAGTTTGCAAGTCAACGACAGAAAGGACGAGCAAGCCGAAGAACATCTCAGAAGCACATGGCAACACGATCGCCTCAGTGATCTTAACGGTTGACGACGCGCTTGAGAAGATTGAAGTGACACATGTCGGATGCCGATGCTACCGGACACTGGGTCCAGTATAGACGCGATCCCAGCAGCCGAGTTGCCAAAGCTGAAGATCAATGAGCTGGCAATGTCTATGGTAGTACCCACAGGAGTGGATGGAAGAACAATTGAGAACTTGGGAACTACAAAAGTACTTCTGAAACTGGGCGAAAAAGTGCTAGAGAAGGAGATTCTTGTATTTAAGAATATCTCTGGAGCATTTCTATCCCGACAGACCTGCAAGCAGTTTGCGCTGATCCCACAAGAATTCCCTCACTACGTTCACATGCACCAGATAACCGGAGGCAGCACACCAAGTCACACCGATGCCGAGCAACTAATGTCCGAATACACAGAGCTGTTCAAAGGTCAAGTGACGCACATGCCCGGAGAGGAAATTCAAAATTAAACTGAAGACAAACGCCGAACCATTTGCCATCTCATGTCCAAGGAAGATCGCTGAACCCCTGAAGGACAAGCTGAGGGCCGAGTTGAACGAACTAGAGGAACAGGGCATTTTTGAACGCATCACCGAGCCGACAGAGTGGTGCGCCCCAATTACAGTTCAGAATAAGAAGGAATCCGGAAAGATCCGACTCTGCGTCGACTTGAGGAACCTCAACAAATACGTGGTGCGAGAACGCTACATGAGCAGTACAGCATTTGAAATCGTCTCGAGATTACCACCTAGGAGCAAGATTCTTTACGAAGGTTGACGCTCTCAAAGGCTACCATCAAATCCCACTCGCAAAAGAGTCACAGAATCTGACTACATTTATAACACCCTTCGGAAGATACAGCTACAAGCGCGCCCCATTCGGAATCAGCTCGATCTGCGAACACTACAACAGAAGAATCGATGAAGCTCTCGAAGGTATGGAAAACGCCTACCATGTAGTGGACGACATTTTAATTGCTCACTCGGACAAAGGGAAGCACATGGAAGCTGTCAGACAGTTCTTAGACAGATGCAAGAAGTTCAGAATTGCACTGAACCCCAATAAGTTTGTACGTTGCGCAGCCTACAATCACATTCGCTGGATTCCGGATCGATCACGATGGCTACTCTATCGATCCTGAGATATCAAATGCGATCCTAGAGTTCCCGACGCCAAGAAACTTAACAGACCTGCGATCCTGGTTTGGATTGATCAACCAGATCGGATCCTTCAGCAAAGCAGTTGCTGAGCAGTCACAACCGTTGCGCGACCTACTCAAGAGCAAGAATGAATTCGTCTGGGAAGAAGAGCATCATAGAGCATTCACTGCCATGAGGAAAGAATTAGCAACTGTTCCTACACTGGAGTATTATGATCCAAGCAGACCTACGGCGCTACACACAGATGCGTCAAGACTCAAGGGTCTCGGTTTCCTGCTAAAACAGAGGCAGCGTGATGGCGCATGGAAGCCTGTACAAGCTGGATCAAGATTTCTTTCTGCTGCAGAAAGCAGGTACGCGATGATCGAATTGGAATTATTAGCTGTTGCCTGGGCCGCTAAGAAGTGCCACCTCTTCCTGGAAGGACTGCATCACTTTGAAATAGTGATTGACCACAAGCCATTGGAGCCCATTATAAACGATTACACTCTGGCCCAAATCGACAACCCGAGAATTCAGCGGCTGCGGCAAAAGCTCGACCGATTCTGCTTCACAGCTCGGTGGATCAAGGGCAAGCTAAATGAGGACGCCGACGCACTGTCCAGAGCGCCGGTGGAGGAGCGTGAAGCGAGCGATCAGATCCTGGAATTCGACAACAGGGAGCAGGCTATCAGCTCAGTGCACGCTCTATCGCAGTCGGAGAAAGGAATCTCGATTCAGAATACCAGCTCCTTAAGAAGACAATCCTAGATGGCTTTCCAAACTGCAAGGCGAACCTCCAAGACAACATCCGCGCTTACTGGCACGTACGGCAACAACTCTGTGTTGAAGACGACCTCATCCTGGCTGGACGACGGCTTACTGATCCCTAGGAATCTAAGGAGAAGCGTCCTCGAAAATCTCCTGAAGATGCACCAGGGATGCCACAAAATGAAGGAGCGAGCAAGGCAAAGCATTTTCTGGCCTGGCCTGATTAATGACATCGAGCAGATCGCTAAGACGTGCAAACCATGCCAAGAAAATCTTCCTAGCCTGGCGAAGGAACCCATGGTCGTCCGAGAGCCACCGGAACGAGTCTTCCAAGAGATCCACGCGGATCTATTTGAATACGCAGGGAAGAACTTCCTTGTCATCGTGGATGGTCTATCCGGTTGTGCAGCTCTCAATTACCTCGGCGATGATGCACCCGCAATCAAAGTCGTCAGTGCTATCCGACAGAGAACGAGAAATCGGTCCCCGACATTTTCTGGTCAGACGGCGGTGCATAATTCAACGCAAAAATTCTCAAGGATTTCCTAGCACGCTGGAACGTCGAACACCGAGTATCGTCTCCACATTATCCACAGAGCAACGGACGCGCCGAAGCTGGGGTGAAAGAAATGAAGAAGATCGTCAGAGGGTCTTGGAACCATCAGACTGGCACGCTGGACTGGGAGAAACTGTCACAAGGTCTCCTAGTCTATCTCAACACCCCAAGATACGACAGCAACCCCAGCTCAGTGTTCGGCCACCCAATTCGTGACACAATTCCGGCACACAGAAGAGCGTTCGCACCTGAATGGCAAAAATCTGCAGATGAGATCGAGGAGAAGCAGGCTAGAGTCAAGGCGGCTACGGAGAAATACTACAACCAAGACGCTCAGCCCCTGCAGGACATCAAAGTGCACGACAGTGTGGTGGTTCAGGAATGTCGCACCGGAAGATGGGACAAGTACGGCGTGATCGTGGAAGCCGGACGGAATCGAGATTTCATGATTCGACTGGCGAGCGGGAGATGTCTACGGCGGAACCGCAAGTTCATCAGGAAGCGGATCCCAGTCAGCCCATTCGAGGCCAAGGAGACCGCCGCGGACGGTTCTACCGAGCAAGGCATGCCTGGAGCATCCGGAGGGTCGACTGAGCCAAGGAGGACCCGATTCGGCCGAGAGACTAAGAAACCTCAGAGGCTGCAGGTTGACGCTAGGAGGAAAACCTATGATAGTTGAACTCTGAAAGGGGAGATGGTGTATCCACAGCCTTAGTTGTGTGGCTTTAGCCATAGACAATTATACGCGTGCCTGTAACCGTAAGCAAGTATACTAAAGATGGCCACCGCGACTGAGCGGATTATTACGCTAAGCCGATTATCTAGTAGAGATACAACAGCCTGCTGAGGTACATCCCTGCTGAGGTACATCCCTGCTGAGGTACATCCCTGCTGAGGTACATCCCTGCTGAGAGGAACATACCTGCTGAGAGCCACACCCTGCTGAGAGAGCCACATCCTGCTGAGAGAGCCACATCCTGCTGAGAGAGGTAAATCCCTGCTGAGAGAGCCACACCCTGCTGAGGTACATCCCTGCTGAGAGAGCCACGTCCTGCTGAGAGTGCCACATCCGGCTGAGAGAGGTAAATCCCTGCTGAAAGAGCCACACCCTGCTGAGGTACATCCCTGCTGAGGTACATCCCTGCTGAGGTACATCCCTGCTGAGGTACATCCCTGCTGAGAGGAACATACCTGCTGAGAGCCACACCCTGCTGAGAGAGCCACATCCTGCTGAGAGAGCCACATCCTGCTGAGAGAGGTAAATCCCTGCTGAGAGAGCCACACCCTGCTGAGGTACATCCCTGCTGAGAGAGCCACGTCCTGCTGAGAGTGCCACATCCGGCTGAGAGAGGTAAATCCCTGCTGAAAGAGCCACACCCTGCTGAGGTAAATCCCTGCTGAGAGAGCCACACCCTGCTGAGGTACATCCCTGTTGAGAGAGCCACATCCTCCTGAGAGAGCCACATCCTGCTGAGAGAGCCACACCCTGCTGAGGTATATCCCTGCTGAGAGAGCCACACCCTGCTGAGGTATATCCCTGCTGAGAGAGCCACACCCTGCTGAGGTATATCCCTGCTGAGAGAGCCACATCCTCCTGAGAGAGCCACATCCTGCTGAGAGAGCCACACCCTGCTGAGGTATATCCCTGCTGAGAGAGCCACATCCTGCTGAGAGAGCCACATCCGGCTGAGAGAGCCACATCCTGCTGAGGTAAATCCCTGCTGAGATAGCCACACCCTGCTTAGGTAAATCCCTGCTGAGAGAGCCACACCCTGCTGAGGTAAATCCCTGCTGAGAGAGCCACACCCTGCTGAGGTAAATCCCTGCTGAGAGAGCCACACCCTGCTGAGGTAAATCCCTGCTGACAGGCGCGTCACTGATCCATGCTGAAAGAGTCATTCATACTGCAAGCTTAGTTTCTTGTTTATAATTTATACTATATATAGATAACAGGGATGAAAAACTCGAAATAATGAGCAGTAAGCCATTCGTGAGGTTTGAGCTTTAATACAAATTTGATTGTTTTTTTACGTGGCATCACAATAAACGAGCTAATATTCAGCAACAGCTGTCTGGTGTATTTAATCGTACTGGTTCGATATTTGTATATAAAAATTGTCACAAAATGTGTGACATTTGTGAGTCAGTAACAGCCAAATGACGACGATGCTAGCATGCCTTTAGAAGCACTTGCGGTGCACAATGCCGGGGCCGGACTCGTCGTACTCTTGCTTGGAGATCCACATCTGCTGGAAGGTGCTCAGCGAGGCCAGGATTGAGCCTCCAATCCAGACGGAGTACTTGCGCTCCGGTGGGGCCACGATCTTGATCTTCATGGTGGATGGGGCCAGGGCGGTGATCTCTTTCTGCATGCGGTCGGCGATGCCGGCGTACATGGTGGTGCCACCGGACAGCACGGTGTTGGCGTACAGGTCCTTCCTGATGTCCACGTCGCACTTCATGATGCTGTTGTAGGTGGTCTCGTGGATGCCAGAGGACTCCATGCCGAGGAAGGACGGCTGGAACAGGGCCTCGGGGCAGCGGAAGCGCTCGTTACCGATGGTGATGACCTGACCGTCGGGCAGCTCGTAGCTCTTCTCCAGGGAGCTGCTGCTGGCTGCGGTGGCCATCTCCTGCTCGAAGTCCAGGGCGACGTAGCACAGCTTCTCCTTGATGTCGCGCACGATCTCGCGCTCGGCGGTGGTGGTGAAGCTGTAGCCGCGCTCGGTCAGGATCTTCATCAGGTAATCGGTGAGGTCGCGGCCGGCCAGGTCCAGACGCAGGATGGCGTGCGGCAGCGCGTAGCCCTCGTAGATCGGCACGGTGTGCGAGACGCCGTCGCCGGAGTCCAGCACAATGCCGGTGGTGCGACCGCTGGCGTACAGGGACAGCACGGCCTGGATGGCGATGTAGGTGGCCGGGGCGTTGAAGGTCTCAAACATGATCTGGGTCATCTTCTCGCGGTTGGCCTTGGGGTTCAGCGGCGCCTCAGTCAGCAGCACCGGGTGCTCCTCCGGGGCCACGCGGAGCTCGTTGTAGAAGGTGTGGTGCCAGATCTTCTCCATGTCGTCCCAGTTGGTGACGATGCCGTGCTCAATCGGGTACTTCAGGGTCAGAATACCGCGCTTGCTCTGAGCCTCATCGCCGACGTAGCTGTCCTTCTGGCCCATGCCGACCATCACGCCCTGCAATCAGGGGAAGGGGATTGCTTTTAGTGAGTCAATCTGCTGTCACAAAAAGTCGATGCCGATACAAAGAAAAAAGTCTAAATCTGCATGTGCGAGCTGAGGGGAGTTTAAGTTTACCTGGTGACGCGGGCGGCCAACAATGGACGGGAAGACGGCCCTCGGGGCGTCGTCGCCGGCAAAGCCAGCCTTGCACATGCCGGAGCCATTGTCGATGACAAGAGCGGCAATTTCCTCAGAATCGGCCATTGTGCAGAGTTTAAGGTCTGTTTCGGATTATTAGAAATTAAATTGAGCACACCTCTGAAGGTTTTAGCTGTCCTGAGCAAGCTCGGAAAGTGAGTAGTGAGTCCCACCTGGCCCTCGGCCGCTGCTTTTGTAGGCCCCAGCGGTGCTCAAGCGCGTGGCCATATTTGGGCATGGTTGCGCTCGCTCGGTCCTCGCTTCCATTGCCTAATTTGGAAATGCGCGCGCTGCAGTCCATTGTTCTGCTGCTGCCTACCCCACCAGCCCCCCAAAACTCTCCGAGTTTCAGCAACCCCAGCCCCCAGCCGCGCTGCCAGGGCCCGCCTGTCAGGTCCAGTTTGAGCGGGCGTGTTCCAGCGAGCTTGTGCCAGCCAAGTTCTCCTTTGTCGACTTAAGATTTCCATCTAGGGGTCCCTCGCCCCCCTCAGCAAAGTGAAGCGATGCTGAGCAGCTCTGCTTACAAGAAAACTGCTTTTAGGACACAGAACGACCAAATCTTTTTCTTCTAAATTGTTCGCTAAGACTTTGGGCAAAGTTCTCATGCTGAGCTTCGTGAGCCGACTCTCAGGAAGGTCTTCTAATTGAAAGAATATATTCTCAAAATCTACTCAGAGATGCTTAGGTAGCTCTACGCCCAACTTCTAGTTAGCTCCTGTCTAATTCTTAATTTAGTTTTCATCTCCTAGTCTTTTTATCGCTTTGATTGGCAATAGATGATAAAAACAAGGATCCTTTACAATGAGCAGCTGCGTGACAAGAATACTGTTAGTGAAGAAAATTTTGTGCCTGTAAAGCACACTTCTTTAAGATAAATAAATCGACCGCTTCTTGCGCCACAGCTCCATCTGCCACTTTTTAGCGCCACTTAGCTCTATTTGTCACTTTTGCCCACTTTTAGCTGCCACTTTTAGTTCCACCTGCCACTTTTAGCTCCACCTGCCACTTTTAGCTCCACCTGCCACTTTTAGTTCCACCTGCCACTTTTAGCGCCGCCTGCCATATTTAGCGCCACCTGCCACTTTTAGTTCCACCTGCCACTTTTAGTTCCACCTGCCACTTTTAGCTCCACCTGCCACTTTTAGTTCCACCTGTCACTTTTAGCTCCACCTGCCACTTTTAGTTCCACCTGCCACTTTTAGTTCCACCTGCCACTTTTAGCTCCAACTGCCACTTTTAGCTTCACCTGCCACTTTTAGTTCCACCTGTCACTTTTAGCTCCACCTGCCACTTTTAGTTCCACCTGCCACTTTTAGTTCCACCTGCCACTTTTAGCGCCGCCTGCCATATTTAGCGCCACCTGCCACTTTTAGTTCCACCTGCCACTTTTAGCTCCACCTGCCACTTTTAGCTCCACCTGCCACTTTTAGTTCCACCTGCCACTTTTAGCGCCGCCTGCCATATTTAGCGCCACCTGCCACTTTTAGTTCCACCTGCCACTTTTAGTTCCACCTGTCACTTTTAGCTCCACCTGCCACTTTTAGCTCCACCTGCCACTTTTAGTTCCACCTGCCACTTTTAGCTCCACCTGCCACTTTTAGTTCCACCTGTCACTTTTAGCTCCACCTGCCACTTTTAGTTCCACCTGCCACTTTTAGTTCCACCTGCCACTTTTAGCTCCAACTGCCACTTTTAGCGCCGCCTGCCATATTTAGCGCCACCTGCCACTAAAAGGCCGAACCCCGGGGGGAAGCGGGGCCCTGGGAGGCACTCTTAGAAGGAAGGCAACCGAAGTTGCTAGGAATTGAGTCTCCAGACCCAGGGCGGCACCGCTGCGCACTTTTATCGAGCCCGGGACCGTTGCTCGTGTAGCACTGGGACCGATTTCTGTCATGGGTGCCAGCCAAAACTGCGAGAAAACCGCATGGGATAGGACCCGCCTCATCAAGCCGGTACCAGGGACCAGATTTGTCTTTGATTTAGCAGACCGTCCTTTCTGTCTCGGACCACTGCCAAGCGTGCCAGCTCAGTAATCACCCGTGCCCCCAATGGACAAGAATTCCCAAGACAGTCAAGAGACCGTCTTTACGGCAACTTTAGTATCACTTGCAACTTTTAGGGCCACCTGCTACTAATCTGTTTCATAAAAAATTAAGGCCAGCAGAAGATAAACTCCAGTCCATTTAGACAGCAGCATTTACTCACAGTCTTAAGTAGCAACTCTTCATTGACTTGTACAGTCAAATACACTTAGTTCGAAAGTGCAAAGTCTGGCCTTATCAGTCTGTGAGCATGAGCTGCAGGCCTCACCAGCCTGCGGCAATATAGTCAGACTGCAGCTGGAGTTTTCAGTTCGCAGAACTGAACGGCCAAGTCAGACGGAACCAGAGAGCCGAGACGACAGTCATGAACCCGGAGCAGTCAGTGTCAGAGCTGGTGCTGTGGTTGCTAAGGCTGCTGTACAGCTGCCTGTTCTACTCCGTGTTCATACCCCTGCTGCTGCCCTTTGAGCTGGCCTACGCCTTCTACAGCTCCTACCTGCAGTTCCTCATCAAGTCCTGCGTAGACAGGCTGGAGATGGTCGGCAATCTGGACGCCATCTGGATGCAGGACACAGAGGACAACAGGGCTATCATCAACGGTGTGCTGGTGCTGCGCGAACCCCTGGAACTGGACCGACTGCGGGACATTGTACAGGTGCAATCCGAGTTCGCTCCTCTTCGATGTAATTCGAAAAATAATAGCAGGAGGGCTGCGGCCACTGCCGCATCATTTGGTGACACTGGACCCGCAACCAGAGAGAGGCAATTCTGCCCATTCCGCTGAGTCCTGAGCACAGGCACATAGACACGGTACGAAGGCACTCACATAGGTGTGTACATCTGCCCTGGCATCTTCATCGCCAGGCAGTGTACACTCTCGCTGTGCCTGGGGATTAGCATTAAAGGGGGTATATTGCCGATCCCTTCACTGACAAATTGCGAGTTGGCTATCAGATCCCTTCACTGACATTGCGAGTTGGCTATCAGATCCCTAGCCTTCACTGACATTGTGAGTTGGCTATCAGATCCCTTCACTGACATTGCGAGTTGGCTATCAGATCCCTTCACTGACATTGTGAGTTGGCTATCAGATCCCTTCACTGACATTGTGAGTTGGCTATCAGATACCTTCTGGGACATTGTGATTCGGTCATCAACCCCAGCTTGTCATTGATGGTCTATCCCTGTCTTCCAGGTGAAGCTGGTGGAGGCCACGGCGCGAGGCAATCGTCGAGTTGCGGCCAAGTTTCAGAGAGTCGTCAGCAAACGGTATCGCCGCTACGTGTGGCGCGAGGACGAGACCTACAGCGTGAGGAATCACGTGATTCAGCACGAGGGCGAGCCGCCAGCCAGCCAGGCAGAGCTGGAGGAAGTTCTGTCCGAGTACTGCTCCCAGGTTGCCGATAGTGACTACTCTTAAGGCCTGCATGAGTAGCCGATAGTAAAAAATAAAGCAGTTTTTATCTGTTTTTAGGTATTTCCGGTTGCATTCTAGTATTTCCGGTTGCATTCTAGTATTTCCGGTTGCATTCTAGTATTTCCGGTTGCATTCTAGTATTTCCGGTTGCATTCAAGTATTTCCGGTTGCATTCTAGTATTTCCGGTTGCATTCTAGTATTTCCGGTTGCATTCAAGTATTTCCGGTTGCATTCAAGTATTTCCGGTTGCATTCTAACACTTCCGCAGGGCCTGAACATGAACCGGCCGCCGTGGCTTGTGGTCCTAGTTCCCACGGCCGAGGGCGGCAGTGTGCTACTCTTCCGAGGCCATCACGTAATCGGCGACGGCGTCTCCTTGACGACGCTGATGATGACCTACCTGGTTGACCGGCCGCCAGCCCAGTTGACGCCTGTCCGCTTCGGCAGCGGGCGGAGCAAGCTGTGGGCCTTCGCCAAGGCCTTGCTGGAAGGCCCCTAC
Organism: Macrostomum hystrix; assembly: GCA_950097015.1. Classification (NCBI taxonomy): domain Eukaryota; kingdom Metazoa; phylum Platyhelminthes; family Macrostomidae; genus Macrostomum; species Macrostomum hystrix. The sequence goes on from CATNEN010000033.1 coordinate 1,502,375, forward strand.
CTGCTGGGCCGCGACCTGCTGCAGGCGAACGACCGGAGCCGGCTGCACGGCCCGGGCCTGTCCGGCAGGAAGCGGCTCGCCTGGATTCGCGACATTCCGCTGGCGCAGGTTCACGAATCGTGCCTTTTGTGATATGCCGTGATGCTTAGTGTGATATGCCGTGATGCTTAGTGTGATATGCCGTGATGCTTAGTGTGATATGCCGTGATGCTTAGTGTGATATGCCGTGATGCTTAGTGTGATATGTTGTGATCCCTAGTGTGATATGCTGTAATGCCTATTGTGATATGCTGTAATGCCTATTGTGATATGCCGTGATTCCTAGTGTGATATGCTGTTATACCGAGTGTGATGCGATGTGATATATCTGAAACGCCAGTCGCCACAACCTCCAGGTGAAACGTGTTCGCCAGGCCACAGACGCCACAGTCAACGACGTGTTGATGTCCTGCTTGTCGTCAGCGTTTAGGCGGTACTTCCTTCGGCGCGGCTGGACGGTGCCGCATTATTTGAAGGCCTACGTGCCAATCGACATGCGACCGCGCAGCGGCGAGCTGCAGCTGGACAACCAGTTCTCCCTCATCTTCCTGGGATTAGACCTGTCGGACGGGGATCCGCTGGTGAGACGGAAACCGTAGATTCTAAGAAACATGTGCACTGTTAGGGCCAATTTTTTTATTTATTTACATTTACTTAAACTCCAAGTCCCAGATCCCCATATCCTAGATCCCCATATCCCAGACCCCCATATCCCAGATCCCCATATCCCAGATCCCCATATCCGAGATCTCCATATCCGAGATCCCCATATCCAAGATCCCTCATATCCGAAGTCCCCATATCCGAGATCCCCATATCCAAGATCCCCATATCCGAGATCCCCATATCCGAGATCCCCATATCCAAGATCCCCATATCCGAGATCCCCATATCCGAGATCCCCATATCCGAGATTACCATATCCAAAATCCCCATATCCCAGATTTTCAAATCCCAGAACCCAGATCCCAAATCCCAGATCCTAAAATCCCAGATCCCCATTTTCAAGATCCCTGTATCCCAGTATATGCCTTTAAAACCCACAGAAAACCCTCCGCCGAACGAAGCGCAGCATGAGTCGCATTAAGGCCAGCAGTCTGCCCGTGGTGAACTATCTGGCCATGATGTACTGCATGGCCAACCTGCCGGCCTGGATGTCGGAGGGCCTGTTCGAGATCTTGGCCCGCAAGAGCTCCCTAGTTCTGTCCAATGTTCCAGGACCGGCGGAGCAGCTCAGCATCGGCGGCAGTGCCATCGAGACAATGTCCTTCTGGGTGCCGAGCCGGTCCAATATTGGTGAGCTACACTTAAGTCCCGCCCTATTGCTTTCTTAGAATCATAGCCGCAGCTGGAATCGAAGCAGGAGCCGCAGCTTAGAATCGAAGCTGGAGCCGCAGTTTAGAATCGAAGCAGGAGCCGCAGTTTAGAATCGAAGCTGGAGCCGCAGTTTAGAATCGAAGCTGGAGCCGCAGTTTAGAATCGAAGCTGGAGCCGCAGTTTAGAATCGAAGCTGGAGCCGCAGTTTAGAATCGAAGCTGGAGCCGCAGTTTAGAATCGAAGCTGGAGCCGCAGTTTAGAATCGAAGCTGGAGCCGCAGTTTAGAATCGAAGCTGGAGCCGCAGTTTAGAATCGAAGCTGGAGCCGCAGTTTAGAATCGAAGCTGGAGCCGCAGTTTAGAATCGAAGCTGGAGCCGCAGTTTAGAATCGAAGCTGGAGCCGCAGTTTAGAATCGAAGCTGGAGCCGCAGTTTAGAATCGAAGCTGGAGCCGCAGTTTAGAATCGAAGCTGGAGCCGCAGCTTAGAATCGAAGCTGGAGCCGCAGTTTAGAATCGAAGCAGGAGCCGCAGCTGGAGTTCATAAAGTTTTGACCGTTTTTACAACTTTAATGCCAAAACTCTGCACAGGCCTGGGTGTGAGCATTCTGAGCTACAACAACCAGGTGTCGGTGGGTGTCATCACGGACACGAACATCATGGAGGATCCTCAGGTGCTGGCCGCGGACTTCAGGGCCTGTCTGAATCAGCTGGAGCGGGCGGTTAAGCAGGGGACCAACGATGACTGAAGATGGGATAATTCAATCGATTAGAGAAAACGTGCACTTTCGTCAACTAACTTCCTGAATAGCCATGATCAAATACAAAGCAGAGATATGTCAATCTGTATTTCTTAGAAATCCAAGAATCCAAGAGTTCGCCGGATAGCCTCATCGATGGAAGAGGACGAATCGTACGGAATTTTCACCTCCCTTTAAGCTAAATTTTGATCTAGCTGTCTCTGTGTCACTGCCTTTTTGTCTCGCTTAAACTTCTCCAAACTGTTTCTCATCCATTATCTCACTTTTTTTGTCTCACCTCCCGATTTTTCTCTCCTACCCTCTCTCACGTTCAATTCCCCTCCTCTAGTCTTACCCCTCGTCTCTCTCCCCACCCTTCTCGAATCTCCGAAACTCTCTTTATCCTACCCCAATCTTCCATCTCTCCCCACCCTACCCTAATCTTACCCTCTCCCCACCATTCTCCAATCTCACCCTCTCTCTCCCCACCCTTCTCCAATCTCACCCTCTCTCCCCATCCTTCCCCAATCTCACCCTCTCTCCCCACCCTTCCCCAATCTCACCCTTTATCCCCATCCTTCCCCAATCTCACCCCCTCTCTCCCCACCCTTCCCCAATCTCACCCTTTATCCCCACCCTTCTCCAATCCCACACTCTCTCCCCACCGTTCCCGAATCTCATCATCTCTCCCCACCCTTCCCCAATCTCACCCTTTATCCCCATCCTTCCCCAATCTCACCCCCTCTCTCCCCACCCTTCCCCAATCTCACCCTTTATCCCCACCCTTCTCCAATCCCACACTCTCTCCCCACCGTTCCCGAATCTCATCATCTCTCCCCACCCTTCCCCAATCTCACCCTTTATCCCCACCCTTCTCCAATCCCACACTCTCTCCCCACCCTTCTCCAATCTCACCCTCTCTCCCCACCCTTCCCCAATCTCACCCTTTATCCCCACCCTTCTCCAATCCCACACTCTCTCCCCACCCTTCTCCAATCCCACACTCTCTCCCCACCCTTCTCCAATCTCACCCTCTCTCCCCACCGTTCCCGAATCTCATTATCTCTCCCCACCCTTCCCCAATCTTACCCTCTCTCCCCGTACCCTTCCCCAATCTCACCCTCACTCTCCCCACCCATTTCCAATGCCCACACTCTCTCCCCACCCCCACCATTCTCTAATCTCACAATCTCTCCACACCCTTCCCCGAATCTCATCATCTCTCCCCACCGTTCCCCAATCTCACCTCTCCTATCCCAACCATCCCTAATCTCACCTTTCTTATCCTACCCTTGCCAGTGTCACTCACACAATCTCAGAGGTAATATTCCATAAATTTAAAGAAGCTAAAAATCAGTGGGTCCACATCTATTATTGAGTTCAGATCATAGAACAAGTCAACAGAAAGGTGTCTGCAAGATTTGCAAATAGATGAAGCTCATTTGCAGCCATCCTGGTGTGCTCAAGCAGCAATCCTGGTGTGCTCAAGCAGCCATCCTGGTGTGCTCAAGCAGCCATCCTGGTGTGCTCAAGCAGCCATCCTGGTGTGCTCAAGCAGGTCGTGCATACCCTCGATTGCCTTGTTGTCCACCTGATCAGCTGCGCTTTGGCTGAAGGCTGAGAAACTGTTGACTGGCACCGCCTTCTCGCGATTGGTGAGGCAGCGGACCTCGCGCTCCAGAATGAGCGTCATGGCCACGTCAGTCAGCACCTGCGTAGGTGCCAGATTGTGCGAGTCGCGAGTCTCGCGTTTTAGATCGTCGAGGAACTCCAGCAGCCTGCCAAGGGTGAATGATGGTTGATAGATGATTGATAGATGGTTGATAGATGGTTTATAGATGGTTGATAGATATGGTTGATAGAAAAGCGGTGCAGGCAGAGCTTAATGCAGGTTAGATATGTGATTAGTGACGGCATTGGCGCAAACTCACTTGTATCCAAGCTCTCGCAGCTTCTGTAGGTGTACAACTTCGTAGGCCCAGATCTCGCCATGCGACAGGCCCTTCATGGAGTCGTTGACCATGTCCTCTAAGGTGCGGCACACAGTCTCCATGGCCTGCTTGTCCAGGCACTCCCGGCTGGCCTTGTGTAGCACCAGGAATTTCCCTGAGTAAAAAGTCGGTCAGCAGTTTCAGAATGGCATTGCTGAAAACCTTCTATAAATCTGTCATTTTATCTACATGTCTAAAAGCTTTTTCATCTCAGTTTTGCGCTCGTTTTTGTACGAGCGGAGGCAGAGGCGGGTACAGGGAATTCCCCAAGTTCCAAGGACCCGCCTCTGCCTCCACCCTAAACACCCACCTCACTCCGTGCATGTACAAAACGAGCGGAAACGGGGGCGGAAACGTTCCGCGTTGAAAAAGGGTTTAGACATTAGTCTACAGAGTTGGTAATTCTAGCTAAAGAGCCTGTAATCACTCAGCTTGAGTCTCACTGGCTTGAGTGCCGTCGATGTGGTCATCATCAGCGCTTGTGCCTCCGACGAAGCTGCGATAGACGGTCACTGACAGAACCAGCAGTAGCAGGAGCAGAGCGAAGGGCGTCTGTGAGTTGATTTAAAGCGGATGCTCGGTTCTGAGCTGTACTTGTACAATCGTACATTATTAAATGCACATCTCAGAAGATACGAATGGAAGCGATGAAGCATCCAAATTCTAACCTTAATGGTGGACTCCGCGAAGTGGAATGGAGTTACGACGAGGCTCCGGCAGGTGAAGTCCAGCATCTTGGAGCACTGCGCGCTGTATCCAAGGAGGCGAAGCTCCTCCTCCCAGAGGCAGACGCGCAACACTTCCTGTTGGCCGGGACCCAAGTCTTCAAGCTTGGACATTTTCCGCTTTATAGATTAACAAACAGTTTTATAAGTAATGCGAAAACGTGCAGCGAATGTCGGTTTTTGAGCGCTGAAATGCTGCGTGCATTCATGGCCATAGACATTTCAAGCCACTGAATCGTGCTGACAACGATGGCTACTCGTACCACAAGACACTCGTGCTAGGTAAGAATTCACTGAATGATTTCATGAGGCTTTGTGATCTAGCCGGACTTGGCAGCCGCAGTCATACAAACCATTGTATTCGAGCATCAGTTGTCATGTTTGTATTTCTTGAAGTATATTTTTAAGCCGAGCAGTGAGTGAAGTGAATGGAAAGGTTTTTAGTTGTTGGTACTGTAGTTTTTGCTGGTTCTATATGAAATTCGCTCGTAAAATAAATTTAATTATTTGCGGAATTTGTGGTTCTGGAAAATTCGCTTCTTGTTGTCAAAGCTAAGCATAGCCATAAAGCATACGTTTTGGCCATAGACATCGGTCGCGGGAAAAAATCGTTGGTTTCACCCTCGTTTCAACACGCGTAGGCGTAGTAAGTTGTCTATGATGAAACCATATACACAATATTATTGTCTTATTGGCCAAGCCTACTCACGTAGCCTGTGACAATCGTGCATTGCTACATATGTGGTAATGAAATATATTTTTAGTTAATTGACATAGACCATAGACTACCAGGACTTCTCAGAATCGCTGCTACAAGTATAAAGGGACTGAAAGAAGAAAAGCTAGGCACTGCTTATTAGCTGCTTTAAAGCGCTTTGTTAACTGGAGCGCGATGATCAACTGGAGTCATTTGCCTGTTGACTCTCTTGATGGTGTCTCCGCAACCGAGCTGGAGCTGCTGAGCAATTTGAGTCCTGAAGACCATAGTGGGATGAAGAACTTGGACGATTTATCCAGTTTACACCGACTTTACAAAGAATGACGAGAGCATCGCAGGAGTAGAGCTGCCTGATCTGCCCGAGACTGAAGAGACTGCAGGCACATACGGGAGTGCCATCGACAAGAGGGAGTTGGCATGCTTGCTTCGACAATCGACCATCGACAATCGCATGCTTCGCATGAAAGTCCGTGACAAGCTTCAGGCAGAAGTGTGAAGCGATTCGAGCCAATCGAGGTGGCTGACCTCAAGAAGCTTTTTGAGTACTTTAATCGGTTTGCGTACTTTTGTATTAGTACTTTTGCGTACTTTTGTATTAGTACTTTTGCGTACTTTTGCGTACTTTTGTATTAGTACTTTTGCGTACTTTTACGCCAATACGCTGAAAAATGAATGAGCAGATCGTAGTCTATGGTCAGAACATCAATGTCTGCGTGTGACAATAAGAAGCGTTGCTAGTAGGCTTGATCTATGGGACAATACGCGCCTCGATGTTTTACCGCGCTTCAGCCCTCTGCAGCCTATCAATATATTAAGTTGTCCTTGGGCATAATCTTGAACGGTCATTGTATTTACTATTTGACGATCATTATTTGTAGTTTTTGTTAAATGCGTTACAATTCATTGTTTGTTTGCCATTCGGCATTGAACCTAGATGAGAAGAGGTATGAATACACTCTACCACAGACATCAAAGTTTTCTTCACACCCCCCTGCTACGAGCGTCTCACTTTTCTATGCCACAGACAGTTCATACGATTTGATCGTCCAATAGCGATACAATGAAAAGAAACAGCGCTCGCAAAACAATCGTTGTCACGCACTGGGGCCGCTGTTTATTTACTCATTATTTCAGGCTAGTCAAAAACTTAGAAGCCACAAACACGTTTATTCGCCAAAATTCAGACAAAACAGCGTAACCATTGGCATGGAGAGTCAAAATTTCAAGAACTGAAACGTGTAGTTTTCAAAGGAGGCAATTCTAGAAAAAGTGAACCACCCGTTCCAGATCCAGCTGTGCTGCAAAAAATTTTTTTTCGGTTTGCAAAAACATATCATATTTTCATATTATATTACTTTTATTTTCATATCATCTTAAAACCAACTTCACCTGCGTCACCTCCACCGAAGCATAGGATGTCGCAGTTCCTGTGTTGGCAACACAGTGCTCATCAGCCGGTGGCTTCTGCCGTTCGGCCGCTCTCTTTAGAGCGCTGCTAACTGCGGTAGAAGCTGCATGGATGGCTCGGTCCCGTTTGTGAGACAAATAGCGACGGAGAGTTCTCTCGCCTTTTTGGCCTGTGATACACATTATGTCGCTCATGTCATGTCCGGAATCACGAAGATCCGCAATCCTCGTGAACCGGAAGCAGTGGTTCCAGTACACTCGAGACAGACCGCAGTTTCGGCTGAGTTGCTGCATGAAGCTCGACATCCAACTCAATCCTGGAACCAACTTCTCTGAGAAGCAAAGAACACCCGTTGAATGGTCGTTGGTCAACGGTTTTGGAAAAAAGCTGTTGTCCCTGGTATTCTCAGGCAGCAGAGCAGCATACCGCATTACGAGATCTCCGAACAATCGAGCGTGCTTTCGGACGCCATCCTTGCAGCGGGTCGGATCAGAGGATTGTTTCTTAGACGGCAAAGCAGGCAGTTCCAAAAAAGGATTTCCATCGGCGTCGGTCCCATACAGCAGGTTTCCCTTTGAACGCAAACGCTTCAGATTTTCTTGTCCCCTTTTTCCAAAGACGTAGAGAATTGTAAACAGAACTTTATTCTGAAGCTTCTCGCCCGTGCTTCTGTCAAAGTAACTGCGCAAATTTTCTAGATCACCTTCGTTAATAGGTACTGAATAGAGACTCCGCCGCTAAAGTGGAACTCACGAACCTTCACGGGCCGCAGCCGTGTAGGCTTTGCCGCCCTTTCATGCAATTTACGTCCTTGAGGGCCAACCACCAAGGCACAGTGAAGTGTACACCGCCTGAAGATGAGAAAGTCAAGGCGGATCTACTCACCCGTGCGAGCGTACGAAATGCGTTACCTATTTTGCTATTTTTTACTTACATTTTTTCGCCTTGTAATATATTTATAAATAAAATGTATTAGTGTAAATAATTATCCGAGACGAAATGTGTAATATTCATTTTTTAATTTATGTTTTTGAACCAATGACGATCTATAGTGAACTACAAAACAATTTTTTTAAACTTTAGTTATTAAGAATCTGCTCAGCAACAAAATTTGTTTTGTCCTTCATTGTCCTTCAGTTTACCAGATAAATAGACTACCTAGCTGCATTTATACTCGTAAAATGAAGGGAATACTTAAGTTAGACCGCAGAAACACACTTATTGTATGCGAGCGAAACAAAACTTTGTCTTATATTTGTTATTAAAATAGTTGCAAGCAAAGAGGCGTGGAAAAAAAGAACAAAAATGACACCAAACAAGACCTGTGCGAGTGAGTGTGGAAGACGGCTAGAGGCACTAAAACAAACCAAGTGTCAATTGGCAATGGGCACACATCAGGCGTGCAGAAGTGAATGGAATTCAAGTCGAGTCCAAACAGATAATAGTGGCACAGTAGCGAGAGCGGAGAAATAGAGGGATGGGGGCGAGAAGGATAGGGAGAAGAAGGGAGAAGGCGGGAAGAAGGAGGGGAGAAAGGGGCAGGAGGGAAGAAGGGGAGAAGGAGGGAAGAAGGAGAGAGAAGGCGGGAGAAGGAGGGAGAAGGAGGTGAGAAGGACGGAGAAGGAGGTGAGAAGGTAAGGAGGAGGGGAGAAGGAGGGGAGAAGGTAAGGAGAAGGAGGTGAGAAGGTAAGGAGAAGGAGGGGACAAGGAGGGGAGAAGGTACGGAGAAGGAGGGAGAAGGTAGGGAGGAGGGGAGAAGGAGGGGAGAAGATAAGGAGAAGGAGGTGAGAAGGTAAGGAGAAGGAGGTGAGAAGGTAAGGAGAAGGAGGGGAGAAGGTAAGGAGAAGGAGGTGAGAAGGTAAGGAGAAGGAGGGGACAAGGAGGGGAGAAGGTACGGAGAAGGAGGGAGAAGGTAAGGAGGAGGGGAGAAGGAGGGGAGAAGATAAGGAGAAGGAGGTGAGAAGGTAAGGAGAAGGAGGTGAGAAGGTAAGGAGAAGGAGGGGAGAAGGTAAGGAGAAGGAGGGGAGAAGGTAAGGAGAAGGAGGGGAGAAGGAGAGAGAAGGCGGGGAGAAGGAGGTGAGAAGGTGAGGGAGAAAGTTGTAAAGCAACTCAAAGCAGACAGAATGGTCAGTAATAAATAGTTCGCCATGTCACAGCAAACGGAAGTCGTGAAATTTGCCAACAAAAAGCTGTTGAGGGAGATTAGCATTGTTCATAAATAGAACTAGTACACAATTGCGTCACAAACTATGTCAAACAATATGCCAATAAACAAGGAAAATATAACAATCCAAAAAACCGGAAATAAACTTTTAACCGAAAAAGTGACGACAACAAACTAGCCGAAAAAGTGAAGTTTTAAGTTAAAAGAATGGCAAAACTCACAAAAAACGGGAAGACTGAAGCTTGTAATTAAAATGTGGCATTATCTTTAGAGGAAGACATGGACAAAGAACATGTGTGACTCAAATTTCAGGCTTTCAAAAGCAGAGAAATACAATTTCAAGTAGTTTTTTCTTGTCTGTTGCTTCTGGTTGAGGACTCACTCTTTGAGTTCATCAGCGACTCCCGCTGCCGCCGACACCGGAGCTTCTCACTCCGGGCTTGAGCATAAAAGAGTTCTCGGTGACGTCGGACCTGCGGAATGAAATGTTTTTGGTTACACCAAGGAAGCCGGAGTTCGAATCCACAAACTTGGAGGCCGGATGTGACATTTTTGGCCATGAGGGCCAACCCCCAAGAATCTGGGAGTTTAAACTGCCTGACGATGAGAAAGTCAGGGCCGATGTGCACACCTGCCCAAGAATCTGGGAGTTTAAACTGCCTGACGATGAGAAAGTCAGGGCCGATGTGCACACCTGCCCAAGAATCTGGGAGTTTAAACTGCCTGACGATGAGAAAGTCAGGGCCGATGTGCACACCTGCCCAAGAATCTGGGAGTTTAAACTGCCTGACGATGAGAAAGTCAGGGCCGATGTGCACACCTGCCCAAGAATCTGGGAGTTTAAACTGCCTGACGATGAGAAAGTCAGGGCCGATGTGCACACCTGCCCAAGAATCTGGGAGTTTAAACTGCCTGACGATGAGAAAGTCAGGGCCGATGTGCACACCTGCCCAAGAATCTGGGAGTTTAAACTGCCTGACGATGAGAAAGTCAGGGCCGATGTGACATTTTTGGCCATGAGGGCCAACCCCCAAGAATCTGGGAGTTTAAACTGCCTGACGATGAGAAAGTCAGGGCCGATGTGCACACCTGTGTGAGTAAGCTCTGGGTTCATCGGACTGAGCAGATTTGCCAGCTCACAAAATTATGTTTCATAAAATTCATTAAAATCATTTTTTAATCAATTGAAAAATCAAATTCATGCACTAAATCAGGCATTATTGTGATTGACGCGATAGCACACAGCAAAAGCAGCTATTGATAAAACCACTGACGGAACCCACATCTCCTGCGTGGAGTCCGATGGCTTTGCCCGGTTGGGAAGCAAATACCCAACGCTGAAACTGCGAGCAGGGTTTGAGGAGAGACTGTGATAAAATGAGGAGAGACTGTGATAAACTGAGGGGGAGACTGTGATAAACTGAGGGGGAGACTGTGATAAACTGAAGGTAAGACTGTGATAAACTGAGGGGGAGACTGTGATAAACTGAGGGGGAGACTGTGATAAACTGAAGGTAAGACTGTGATAAACTGAGGGGGAGACTGTGATAAAATGAGGAGAGACTGTGATAAACTGAGGGGGAGACTGTGATAAACTGAAGGTAAGACTGTGATAAACTGAGGGGGAGACTGTGATAAAATGAGGAGAGACTGTGATAAACTGAGGGGGAGACTGTGATAAACTGAGGGGGAGACTGTGATAAACTGAGGGAGAGACTGTGATAAACTGAGGGGGAGACTGTGATAAACTGAGGGGGAGACTGTGATAAACTGAGGGGGAGACTGTGATAAACTGAGGGAGAGACTGTGATAAACTGAGGGGGAGACTGTGATAAACTGAGGGGGAGGCTGTGATAAACTGAGGGGGAGGCTGTGATAAACTGATTGGGAGGCTGTGATAAACTGAGGGGGAGACTGTGATAAACTGAGGGGAGACTGTGATAAACTGAGGGGAGACTGATAAACTGAGGGGGAGGCTGTGATAAACTGAGGGGGAGGCTGTGATAAACTGAGAGGGAGGCTGTGATAAACTGAAGGGGAGGCTGTGAAAAAGTGTGAGGGGAGACTGTGATAAACTGAGGGGGAGACTGTGATAAACTGAGGGGGAGACTGTGATAAACTGAGGGGGAGACTGTGATAAACTGAGGAGAGACTGTGATAAACTGAGGGGAGACTGTGATAAACTGACGGGGAGACTGTGATAAACTGACGGGGGGACTGATAAACTGAGGGGGAGACTGTGATAAACTGACGGGGAGACTGTGATAAACTGAGGGGAGACTGTGATAAACTGAGGGGAGACTGTGATAAACTGAGGGGGGAGGCTGTGATAAACTGATTGGGAGGCTGTGATAAACTGAGGGGAGACTGTGATAAACTGAGGGGAGACTGTGATAAACTGAGGGGAGACTGATAAACTGAGGGGGAGGCTGTGATAAGCTGAGGGGGAGGCTGTGATAAACTGAGGGGGAGGCTGTGATAAACTGAGGGGGAGGCTGTGAAAAAGTGTGAGGGGAGACTGTGATAAACTGAGGGGGAGACTGTGATAAACTGAGGGGGAGACTGTGATAAACTGAGGGGGAGACTGTGATAAACTGAGGAGAGACTGTGATAAACTGAGGGGAGACTGTGATAAACTGAGGGGGAGGCTGTGATAAACTGAGGGGAGACTGTGATAAACTGAGGAGAGACTGTGATAAACTGAGGGGGAGGCTGTGAAAAAGTGTGAGGGGAGACTGTGATAAGCTGAGGGGGGAGGCTGTGATAAACTGAAGGGGAGGCTGTTATAAACTGAGGGGGAGGCTGTGATAAACTGAGGGGGAGGCTGTGATAAACTGAGGGGGAGGCTGTGATAAACTGAGGGGGAGGCTGTGATAAACTGAGGGGAGACTGTGATAAACTGAGGGGAGACTGTGATAAACTGAGGGGAGACTGTGATAAACTGAGGGGAGACTGTGATAAACTGAGGGGGAGGCTGTGATAAACTGAGGGGGAGGCTGTGATAAACTGGGGTGAGACTGTGATAAACTGAAGGTAAGACTGTGATAAACTGAGGGGGAGACTGTGATAAACTGAGGAGAGACTGTGATAAACTGAGGGGGAGACTTTGATAAACTGACGGGGAGACTGTGATAAACTGAAGGTAAGACTGTGATAAACTGAGGGGGAGACTGTGATAAACTGAGGGGGAGACTGTGATAAACTGAGGGGAGACTGTGATAAACTGAAGGTAAGACTGATATAAACTGAGGGGGAGACTGTGATAAACTGGGGGGAGACTGTGATAAACTGAGGAGAGACTGTGATAAACTGAGGGGAGACTGTGATAAACTGAGGGGGAGGCTGTGATAAACTGAGGGGAGACTGTGATAAACTGAGGAGAGACTGTGATAAACTGAGGGGGAGGCTGTGAAAAAGTGTGAGGGGAGAGTGTGATAAGCTGAGGGGGGAGGCTGTGATAAACTGAAGGGGAGGCTGTGATAAACTGAGGGGGAGGCTGTGATAAACTGAGGGGAGACTGTGATAAACTGAGGGGAGACTGTGATAAACTGAGGGGAGACTGTGATAAACTGAGGGGAGACTGTGATAAACTGAGGGGAGGCTGTGATAAACTGAGGGGGAGGCTGTGATAAACTGGGGTGAGACTGTGATAAACTGAAGGTAAGACTGTGATAAACTGAGGGGGAGACTGTGATAAACTGAGGAGAGACTGTGATAAACTGAGGGGGAGACTGTGATAAACTGACGGGGAGACTGTGATAAACTGAGGAGAGACTGTGATAAACTGAGGGGGAGACTGTGATAAACTGACGGGGAGACTGTGATAAACTGAGGGGGAGACTGTGATAAACTGAGGGGGAGACTGTGATAAACTGAGGGGGAGACTGTGATAAACTGAGGGGGAGACTGTGATAAACTGACGGGGAGACTGTGATAAACTGAGGGGGAGACTGTGATAAACTGACGGGGAGACTGTGATAAACTGAGGGGGAGACTGTGATAAACTGAGGGGGAGACTGTGATAAACTGACGGGGAGACTGTGATAAACTGAGGGGGAGGCTGTGATAAACTGAGGGGGAGGCTGTGATAAACTATGAGGGCAGGCTGTGAAAAAGTGTGAGGGGAGACTACATTGTTGAAGTGTGAGGAGACTGTGTTAAATATAAAAATATACAATGTCAGAGAAACATTGGAACGCGGTTGTTGCAGTGGATTTTAGAAGTTTCAGAATTGATCCCCGCCCAGCCCCGGCACTCACTCGTAGACCGCCTCCTCGTCGCTGTCCGTCACCATGCTGACTCCGGGGTCGTCTTTGAACTGCGTCTCTGTAATCGAAGGTCAGATTATGGTGGAGACAAATTTAAGTGGTAACAATACAGAATATTTTCTCTGGGAGTAGAGTGGAGGAGAGGCGAGGAGATCCAGGGAGATGCAGTGAGAGGCAAGGGAAGGCAGGGAGATGCAGGGAGAAGCAGGAAGAGGCAGGGAGATGCAGGGAGAGGCAGGGAGATGCAGAGGGATGCAGGGGAGATGCAGGGAGATTAGAGGCTAGGGAAGGCAGGGAGATGCAGGGAGAAGCAGGAAGAGGCAGGGAGATGCAGAGAGATGCAGGGGAGATGCAGGGAGATGCAGTAAGAGGCTAGGGAAGGCAGGGAGAGACAGGAAGTGGCAGGGATAGGCAAGAAAAGACAGGGAGAGGCAGGGAGATGCAGGGAGATACAGTGAGATGCAAGGGAAGGCAGGGAGAGACAGGAAGTGGCAGGGATAGGCAAGAAAAGACAGGGAGAGGCAGGGAGATGCAGGGAGGGACAGGGATATGCAGGGAGAGGCAGGGAGATGCAGGGAGGGACAGGGATATGTAGGGAGATCCAGGGAGATGCAGTGAGAGGCAGGTAGTGTGGACTCACCATGAGCAGCATTCTTGCTGGGGCTGTACACAAAGGCCAAGGCGAACAGGTAGAAGTTGAGCATGCAGTAAAAGGCCACAAACTCGGCAGAATTGTCGTAGCGAGCAGAAACCTCAGCAACGAAGCTGTCATCTAGGATGCCGGAGCCCCAGCGCAGAGCGGCGATGGCGATGCTAAGACCGATGACCAGCAGCATGAGGAAGGTGCTGAACTTCAGGCGCAGGTCTGCTCAGCATCATGTAGATGGCGGGTTGAGCTATTGTAACAGCTCAAGATGAACCCGATACCGATTAAAAACGTTCATTTTTAATATTTGTTCTAATCTTCAGAACTAAAGTGCATTGAAAAGGACACGGTATATATCGAACACTGAATCGGAAGTTTCCCGATATATATAGAAAAATAATTAATACAGAAGTATCAGAAAATATCTTAGGGCGTGTAAAACTTCGAAAATGTTTATTAGTTAGAACTAAAGCAGATAAAAATTACCCAATATGTAGAAACTAACAAAAAAGTTTAAGTGAAGAACAGATGCTATTAAAAAGTAAACGATATGTATCGAAAATCAGGCAAACAAATAAACCTATCGACTCACCGAAGTAGGGCATCGATCGCAGTTCAGCAAAGGCGCGAACTACCAGGTAGACCAGGTAGAGAACGTAGAGTCCACCAACTGATAGAAAAGTAACTTTCAGGGCCTTTAAATTTCAGTTTGCAAGAAAATAAATTATGGGAGTGTAGCACAAGGCACAGACAACGACGAGAATGGCGTGGGGCTCACCAGAAAATTGCCGGAATCCAGCCGATAAAAGTACATCGGATCGCGGAGCTCGTGCGCAGCCTGCCAGCCGGAGATGACCAGGGCGAACAGCCACAGGGCCGCCACAATAAACAGCTTGGGCAGGTAGAATCGACAGAAGTGGCGCTCGTTCTGGTAGACAAAAATGCGCATTTAGCACTACTTGCTAGTAGAGTTATATGCACAAAAAGTACGTCAATTTACCTGGCGCACGCTGTGATAAATGCAGAGCCAGAACATCAGCAGGGCGCACAGGAAGCTGGCCTGGAACACGGCGTCCAGCATGCCGGGTAGCCAGTGATTCACCAGGAAGGTCAGCGGTAGCAGCGGGTCTGGAAAGTACTACCTTTTATTAATGTTTCCTGAGTTGGTCCAGCAGGTCAGCTTGTTAAACAGTTGATTTTGCACAACAGGCTACTGTAGCCTGGTGGCTGGGGGCTGTAGGCTGGTGGCTGGGGGCTGTAGGCTGGTGGCTGGGGGCTGTAGGCTGGTGGCTGGGGGCTTTAGCCTGGTGGCTGGGGGCTGTAGCCTGGTGGCTGGGGGGCTGTAGCCTGGTGGCTGGGGGCTGTAGCCTGGTGGCTGGGGGCTGTAGCCTGGTGGTTGGGGGCTGTAGCCTGGTGGTTAGAGCGTCGGACTTACGACTTGAAGGCCGGGGGTTCGATTCCAGACTTCACTGGAACAATTTGTGTCCTATAGCAAGACACAATTCTGTAATGCTTCAGTTCACCCAGTTGTTAAATGGACACCAGCATTAGCTGGAGTAATTGAGGGCGGGTGTGGTGTTCCCCCCAGTCCATGGACTGAACAGCCGTACGCAGCCTTCAGTTGCACCGCGCAATAGCTGCGGGCTATGGCTGTGCTGTTCGCTGCACATCTGGCGCAATTGGGGCAGGTGTAATCATTATGATAACTAATTTAGTTATTATAAGTAATTAAAGTTAATATTGAACTGCACTGAGCTAATATTTGATATTGGCCAGCTTGTCCTACCGTTGTACAGCAGCAGCAGTGGCAGCAGCAGGGCCATCCAGCGCTGCTCGATGCTCCAGTCGCGAAGCAGGAATCGCCTCAGAGAGTGCATGAATAGGCACTGCGGGATTGTAGAGGGGGGCATTGTCTCAGGGATTTTTGGGAAAATAGGAAAATAGGAACCGCTGTTTAAAATGCCTATTTAAAAGGCCAGTTAAGGAATCAATGCTATAGCAATGCAACTAACCACAGCTACAAAGGAGGTCAGAAGCAGCAGGAACCGCAGCCAGATCTCCACCTGGGTGAAGGCCGGATTGTAGGTGACAAAGGCGAACTGCACATCACGGACTGTGAGCAACTCTCTGGAGATATTCTCTAAGCCGGTGAAGACAACCTCCACGGAGTAGCGGCTGCAGTTAATGTAGCTCAGGTGGAACAGGGTCATCTGCGAGCAGGCCTAAATGTTAAAGACCAAGAAAATAAAAAGTTTCTGATTGTACTTAGCAATGGCGAAGCAATCCTCGTAACATCTTCCCAACTCCCCATGCGTAATTCCCATAGCAACCTGCTCAGCCATCTCGGTAGCAACCAACTACATCTCAACTGCAAGCCGCCCTCACCCGTCGATCGCATTGCAGGTGCCTTAGTCGACTGTGCGGTCCGCTGAAGAAGCTGCCGCAGCCGCCGCCGCCGCTAGAAGATATTGACAGTAACTGTCAGGGCGTACTCCAGCTTTCGGTCGTCTGTGTTCAAGAAAAAATCATTTCAACTGAGCTTAATTGCTCTGGGATTCGTTTTTAAAAGGTGTAGTAAAATGCTAAGGAATCTATTGCATGGGTTGTAGTTCATATGATGATTCACCCATTATATATAGGGCAGTCATTCTATCAAAATTATAGCTACTTACACTGTGATTCTTCAGCATAGAATCTTGCGACAAGCCATAGCTGCTGGTGCAGAAGGGTAAGTGGCTGACTCAGAATATTAAATGGGCCCTGGCGCATGGTCAGAGTTGATGGTGTGGGCTGTAAACTGCTGGCATTCTGAGCAGCTTCAAGGATGATGGGAGGTCCCAGCAGGCCAACAAACAAGGCAAGTCCCAGAGAGGCAAAAAGCACAAGGAAGACCAGGACAAAACTCCGCTTGCTCAGAGTGTACAGCCGCATTTGCACTGACCTGTTTTCAATGCCAAAATATGTTTTTAATTCAGACACTTGATATAAACAAATAAATAAACTTTTACTCATATAAAACAATTACATATATATTTCTACTATTATAAACTTTGGCCTAGGCCTACCAATAGCCTTATTTGATACTAAAAGTATAAAATTTAAAATTAAATTAATTAATTATTTAATTTTATAACTCAAAGCTTCTATTAAGTTGACTTCAGTTTAGCCAACATATATTCACAGAAAATGGGTATTAAATGCTAGCTAGCTTACTAGATAAAGAGCAAAATGATAAACAATATTAGTAGCTACCTATATATCTTTAGGTTTATGCTAACAATTTTTTACATATTTTACTTTAATTATCTATCATGACAACTGAAATCTAAATTCTTATCTAATACAGAAAAATAACATCATTTCATACAACACATTTGCTTCATACTAACTAACAGTATGTTGATGGCCAGTGACAGACAAAGCCAACTATGTAGCTAAGGCTAGCTAACTATACATTTCGTTTTGTTTTATAATATTAATTTTTAAAAACAATTTAAAGATTTAAATAAACATGTATTTCAAATTCATTCATAAGCAAATTTCTACAAATCATTTTTTACTTACGATTCGATTTCTCTTAGCAAACATTTTATGTATTACTATAGCTTTAGTTTAGAGCTAAGTAAATTATTCAAGGATGGGTTTGAAGATGATCTTTATCTCCTCTGTCTTCAATGAATTATACAGCGAGTCTCACCACTTGAAAAAAGCATTCTTGTTATTTCTTAGTAGATTAGATACTTTGAAAACTATCTGAGAGTTCATTTAAGAAACAGGAAAACACTTCCCTCTTTACACCAGTAATACCAATGGTTTGAGAAAAGGTGTTCTATGAAAATTTCGTGTTTTAAGACGATGCCGTTATGTCAAGCATTCTTCCTGTCCTATTTTATGTTTAATTATTTATATATTTTTTAACTCAAAAACTTACAAGTTAGCAAATTATTTAATATACCTGCGAAAATAATTCAAAGCGTGTTCATTTGTTTAAATTGCAAAAACAAACAATTTCAATTTTCTTTCTTTCACTTTCAAGTAGCATCGGTCGGACAGCTCATTTTACTGTAGACTGCGCAGAAGTGTACTGTTTATGACTGTTTTGTCTGCTGGGCCAGCTAATTTAGCAGTGGAGCAGCAATGGGTGGAACATGGTAGCACGACAATTGCCTGCGCATTACTGACTGCGCAATAACTAACTTCGCGACAACTTCCTGTGCGACAACTGCCTGCGCGACTACTTCCTGCAAGGCAGCTAACTGCACGACAGCTGACTGCACTACAGCGTACTGTACGACAGCTGACTGCGGCGACAACTGCGTGCGGTGCTTTGTTATTACAAATTTGTTATTACACTTCTATTACTATCAAACAACAGTTACCACTAAATAAGACAAGACAAAATACCAAGCAAACAAATGAACATAACAAGTTTATAACTACTCGTACACGTATAATATTATAATGTATTATTTATTATATTTTAAGTACACTTATCACACTATTAAATTTACGTTAAGAATTCATACAGCAGGGGTCAGCAACCTCCGGGCCCACGCGGGGCATATGCGGCCCTTGAAGAATTCCTAAATTCAGCCACTGACCCCTTTTAACACCCCTCTACTATATCTCATCTCGATCCTATGTCACAGCTGTCTAATGTCACGTTTCTTACCTGGCTCACATCTATCCTATATCTACCTGTCTCATCCTTTCCCTGTCTTTTATCTCTCTTATTCCATCTCCCTGTTTTATCTCTCTCTTGCCTCATATCTTCCATGTCTTATCTTCTATGTAGGTGTGTAAGGTTGCCGACCCCTGGCATACAGCATGCCGCGGAATAATGCATGTTGCAAAAAAATAAAGGATAGGTTGTTATCTATTTTTGTTTATTTGATTGTTTGGTATTTTGTCTTGTCTACTTAAATATTTGTAGTAACTGTGATGTTAACAGTAATAGAAGTGCTGATTTGTAACAAAAAGGCACCGCAGTCAGTATTAATTGAGTTAATCGCCGCAGTCAGTTGTTATGCAGGCAGTTGTCATGCAGGCAGTTGTCATGCAGGCAGTTGTCATGCAGGCAGTTGTCATGCAGGCAGTCGTCACACAGACAGTTGTCGTAGAACCGTGGAGCATATATCTGGCTACTGTACTTTCAAAAAGTACCAAACAAATACCAAACAGCAAGCGTAGTACTGAGAGTTCCCTCTCGCCTTTTCGATCTAATCTCATATAGATTGATTAGTTGGCCAAGCATGACGCCGTGAAAACATAACGTGCCAAAGCGAAAACCTTACGTACGAAGCCTTACGGCTTCGTATACTGCATTGGCACTGAAACAAAGACTACTAAAGTAACGCATATAACTTATATCTACATTTTATTTGTCCTTCCACTGAAATTGGATCGATGGACCCCGTCCAGGATGCAAAAAATCGTCGAGGCCAACCGTCTATAGCTATCTATCGTGGTGAATTGCTGTATAGTATGCACTCACCCCTCGGGAAAGTTGTGCCTCTTCTTGGCAACGAACAAGCGCCATTGTCGAGGCTCGCGACTGAGTATTTCGACATCCATGAACAGTTGATAGCTTTAGAATTTGGCTATGATAACTTTAATTCACAGTGAATATCAATTCTAGAATCCTGTAGGATTTTCGCGCTGCAGCTCGCATTTATTCTCTAGGATTCATCGACCTTTCGTGCTGCTAAACTGGTCATGCAAAGCTGTCAAGCGTACATCAGTTCAGGGCATCATAGTGAGCGGAAAGATAATTTGCGTGCGCGATAAAATCGATTCCACTCTAGACTGGCTAATCGACATTTTGTCCAAAGGGGATGAAAAACTAGATTTTGTCTGTGCGTTCATTTCGAAACTGCACTCAGGGAATCGAATACTCAAGAGCTGATGAAGCTTCATTGGATGTGACTGGATGAATTCCTATAGGTTGAATAAAATCATAGGAAACTAATTTGTGTACAAAAAGCTACGAAAATATTTGACGATTTTAGACGAAATTAGAACCGAAAAGAAAGGACAACTTCATTTTTTATCAGAAACGGGATCCCCGATCCCGGATCCCCGATCCCGGATCCCCGATCCCGGATCCCCGATCCCGGATCCCCGATCCCGGATCCCCGATCCCGGATCCCCGATCCCCTAAATGGACTAATGCACTAAATGGAATAATGGACAAATGAATGCGTATAAACCTGACACAAAGTGCGATATACTTACATAGCTTGGAGTGTCTCGCCAACACAGTTCAGTTCTTGCAGTCGGAAAATAATGCAGCACATTGCTTGAACAAGAAGAATTCTATTTCAAAGCTGTTCAAGTTTAACATGTCGAGACAAACTGCGGCTGACAGAAATCGTGGCTTGGACTTGGTCTTGACTCCAGTCCCAGGTAGCTAACTTCCTCTTCCTCTTCTAGTAAAACTACCAAGCCAAGAGTGGATTTAATTCCCTGATCAGTTTTTTTAAATGGATCAGCCGAAACGTGGCACAGATTTCGGCCCTTATAAATATGCTGCCGCTAATCTTAAATCTGGACCTCTAAAATTTTCCAGTCTTCAGCAGGATTGAAAGAGAAATCCAGAAGTTTCCCAAGCTGATAAGCTGCTCGATAGAAAATAGTTCTGTATTTTCTATATATATTTATGCTTTGCTTAAAATTATATTTTATAAAATCTTGTGAAAATTTGGCTAGCAAAACAATGAATTTTTTGTAGTACCTAGAAAGCATAGCTCATTACCTGTTTGATTTGCCATAAATGTTACAATTTTCAATTTATTCACGTTTTCTTGCGAATTTTTTGTCTAACTAAAATGGTAGCCAACTGAAAGATCACAATATTCGAGTAAAACGTGCTCGTTCGGATGTGTAAATTTGTTAGTGAAAATTTGTTAGTGGAAATTTGTTAGTGGAAATTTGTTTGAGTAAATTTGTTTGAGTAAATTTGTTTGAGTAATCTTGTTTTTGTAAATTTGTTTCTGTAAATTCTTTATTATGTAAATTTGTGTATCAAATACTCATTCACCTTTACTTAGTAGCGGCTATACTAGCGGGGAGGAGGACAAGTCACTTTGTTTATTTAGATTGTCGAAAAAGATTTTGCGGCCACTGATATATGAATAAACGGGAGTTATAATTTTATATATGTTTGGGACGAATATATATGTTTTGCTTAGAGCTCAGCTATTATCGCCTAAAACTCAGAACTGCTCGATTTCTATCAGAGCCATAACTTCTTCTCTCTGCTAGACCGGGTGAGGCTGGGAGAAAATGATTTACATCTCACTTGCACTTGCAGTTCTCTATGGTCTGGTTGTTTATTTAATTTTTTTGTATCTCTCTCGCAGCTCACTCTTCTTAAAAACTTAAAAACTAAAAGTTTGCTTCAAACGTTGGCCATATGGATGAAAGAGCATTCGAGCGTTCTTCAACCCCGCTAACATTTGAATCGCTACTTTCAAGCATAGATGGTATCTTCCCGATACGATCTTTGCTTTTAAGTGTGATATCAAAAAATTATTCCTCATTCATTCCTCAGAGTCCAGGACAATAAATACTTGTGTGTCTCGTTTAGTGATTGAGGCGATGCCGAGTCAATTATTTTTTCATAATGTGGTGGCCAATTTCAGCAAGCTGCCATGCAAATAATGTTTAGCATTATTGGCACGGAGCCGTGTGGATAAAGTCGGCAATATTCGTACGGGACACCGTGCTGAATAAGCACTGCCAAAAATATAAATGCATGGTACGGGGTTAATATTAAAGACGAACCACGTATAATTTGGACATAAACTCTTTTCTGAATTTGGAGCTCGTGGCGCAACGGTAGCGCGTCTGACTCCAGATCAGAAGGTTGCGTGTTCGAATCACGTCGGGCTCAAATAATTTTTTACATTTTTCATTTTTGTCACGTTTTGCAGCTTGGAAGACACTCGACAGAAATTAGTCTGCAAACCAAACTGGTCCAACGAAGTTATGCTTTTACTGATCAAAGGCATTTATTCAAAGTAAAAAATTCTTGACCGATATGTTTCGAAATATACATATACTATATCACTATTCTGGAATGCGCCGTAAAGAAAAGCTGGATAGCCCACATATTCTCTGCTCAAAAGTCAAGTATAAATAGTGATACAAATGATTTTGACTACGTTTACTTTAGGAAATGTCGTATGTTACTGTTCAAGTAGCAGCCACAGATACCATCTGTGGTAGCAGCAGGCCATGGAGGGTGAACAACATGCAAAGTTGATAAACTCAAAATTTACGCTTTTTATTGGTAAGTTAGTTAAAACAATAAAAAGCTAAGTAAAAGAAAGTAATTACTTTTAGTTGTTGTTACTTTTCAATAAAATAAACAAAAAATTGTTTTGTTAGTTTCATGAGTTTTTGCACTGATTACATTAGGTAAAAATTAGCGTCTACCAAAATTTTAAGTTACCCTTCACAATACAATTTTTTATCATTTACATACTCGGCGCCATTCATTGTTTAACTTTTTTACTGTAGGTTCTTGGTTCTTGTAGCTGCCCAGAAGGTACTGGTACTAAAATATTCTGGGACAGTCAATGAAATAAACGCTAAGCTAACTTTACCAGTTGTATGTAACTACTTGATTAAATTCGGAATTAACTAGGCTTAAGGTTCTGTGAATTTTTCTTAATTATTGCATGTCTTACTTAGAAGAGTACTTGGTAATTTTTAATACCTTTGTTTCTCCAATGATTCCAATTTGCTTCCTTTGTTAGCTTTCAAGTTTTTAAACAATTTATTAAGGAAACAGCGTGGAAACATAATGCTTGAATACGAAATCTGCAAATCATAGTCTTGATTCTTGGTAAATTAAAATTAGCTTTTAAACCTGCATAGAAATAATTTATTTTTTGTACACTAGACCCCCATGCCACTCGTAGAAACCAATTTATTTGACAAAATAAGTGCACTGAAAGAATTGAAACTGTTGTGGGATCTTCTGTTTACATATTTTTACCTTCAGTTCTTTATACTTCGGCTATAATATATATAATCGGAATATAATCGGCTTTTTGTTTTGAGCCAAACTTTGCGTTAGCAACTTGCATCAAAACAGATCTAAAATTATATGATGGTTGATCTTAGAGACATTTTTTATTTAAAAAAGGACATGTGAATAATGTCTTGTCACATTTCCAGTAGTTATCACCAATATTATTGGCTTCATGACTTAGCTAAACATATAATTCACGAAATAAAAGACCGAAAATGCAACGCGTCACGAGGCAAAAAAAGAATAATTCGAAGCAGCAAGGCCTACGGATGCCGCACGCAAATCCACTCCTTCGATTCAAGGCCGTGGCAGCCATGGCACCTGCATTCATCAGCGAGGAGCAAACGAGGGAGAATTTGTTTCGGCACTTGCTCTGCGGCCATATGGACGACCTGCCCAAAAAGGACACAAAATCTATTCGCATCTTCATCAGCTCAACATTCTCAGGTAAATTTCACCCAAACTTTTGATACTTTGCTGGTGATCAAGGAAGGGATAAATTTGTAAATGCCTTCAAGACTGGTTATTGAGGAAATATTTTGTGGATGGAGCGAAATCATTCACAGGCTCACAGCTAAAGCTACTTGATTATAATCCGGAAAGTTTTGCTGCATCAAGTCGAATACTCAGATTTGCCACACCGTCCTGCTACTCACAATTGTCCAGACATGGCCGAGGAGAGAAACGCACTGATGAAAACCGTGTACTCCAAAATGAAGGAGTTCTACCGTGATCACTATGGTCTGGCGTTCCAGGTAGGAAAATTTTTAACAGAGCAGCTCTCGTTGTGTACTTTCCAGTGCCAAGGCTCCCCAAAGCAGCCTCCAAAAGCTTGTTTTACTTCTTGGCGTAGATTGTGGACATGCGCTGGGGCATCCAGGAGGCGGCCTCCTTCGATCATCAGGCGTCGGAGATGTGCTTCAACGAAATACAGAACTGTCAGCGGCTTTCCAGTGGTCCGCACTTTATGGTGAGACAAACAGCATATGGTGTATTTTCTTAATCAGGTAGCCTGTTGGTGACTAAAACATAGCATAAATGAAATCCGAAGACGAGAAAGCGAAGTAAAATAAAATGAAGTGAGGCTTTTGTCCTGCTTTTTCCAGCGGACACTCATCCAAACTGGCCCATTCCAGCCAACTCATTGCCTGAACCAATCTTAATTATGCGCCACTGGGTGCCACTTTTCTAAAGCCCAAGTCAATCCGAAACCCAGACAATCCTAAGCCATCGCTATGGGAGCAAGGAGGCGCCAAACAGGCTGTCCGAGCAGGAGACCAAAATCCTGGAGGCTACCATGTCTGACCGGCCTGATGACCTGGCCCTCCTGCACCGCTGGTACCTGCGGGACGAGAACGGCCTCCCGCCGGTGTACAACTTGCGCCCGCTGGAGACCGAGGCCGACCAGGCTGACTGGCCGCGGGACGGCCCAGCGCTGCAGAAGGCACTGGAGGTTGCGGCAAAGGCTGCGGTGACCCGGGGCACGTTGACACAGGCGGGTGCCATCCGTTTCTGCACGTCCATCACGCACCAGGAGATTCAGCGAGGCGTGCTCGACGCTCATCCGGACTTGCAGCAATTCGCATTCGCCATATTTCGCAACATCGCCGACATTCAGCAGCGTCTGGACTGAAGGCGACAAGCAGGCCCAACGATTCGCCGATCCAGAGGCTTCTGATGAGCTGCAGGGGCTCCGCACACGCCTCCGGGCCCTCCTGTCCAAGGGCATCAGTGAGTACACTTTGAACTGGCAGGCGCCGAAGGGCATCGATCCGGATGTTCACGCCGAAATACCTATCTAGCATTGTTTCGGACTTTGAAACTCAGGTGAGTACTGCTTTTCTTATTGTTATCGAAACACAACAGCAAGAGACTTAAACCAGACTCTGCATCAAATCCCCAGGTCCACCGTCTCGTTGAAGCATTCCGAAAGCGCAAGTCGGAGCTACAGGCGGATCCGCTGTACGCCGAGGTGCTGCAGCATGCGCACCATTGCGTTCGCTATGTGACAAACTTCCAAGGCCGGAAGGAGTTTCTCGATCAACTGCGAGACTACATGACTGGGGACTCGAGACAGCCGCTGCTGATCTGCGGAAGCTCGGGCTGCGGCAAGACTTCTATCATGGCCAAGGCTGCAAAAAGCGCCCGCTCTTGGTTGCCTCTGGAAGAGCAACCATCGGCTCTACTTCTGATTCGCTTCCTGGGCACCAGCCCTTCAACGTCTAGTATTCGTCAGACCATCAAGCAGCTGTGCCAGCAGTTGGCCGTGTTCCTTGGCTCATCGGAACTGCAGCAGGTGGCTGGAATGGACAGCTTCAGAGATCTGGTCAGCACGTTCTACGACTTTCTGCAGCAGCTGGGAAAAACGCGGCGCGTACTTCTCGTGCTGGACTCGCTGGACCAGCTGGATGCATCAGACTATGCCTATCAGCTGACTTGGCTGAGACCAGAGCTACCGCCAGGCTGCAAGATGCTGCTCAGCTGCCTGCCAACTCTGCACGGCATCAGGGAGAACTTCCTTCTGCTGCTGCCGAACCGAGTGCTTGATGTTCCACCGCTGGAGCCGTCTCTATGCGAAGAGATCGCCAAGGCTCGCCTGGACAAGGCGAAGCGCTGCCTCACCGAGTCTCAATGGGGCGCGCTGAGGACTGCATTTGCCAGCTGCTCGTTACCGATCTACATCGGCCTAGTCTTTCGTCAGGCCCGCCGATGGAACTCGTACACTCCGCTGGACAAAACGGTACTGGAGCCGACTGTTGAAGGAGCTATTCGCCTGCTGCTGGGCCGTCTGGGCACTCGATACGGCGAAGTTCTGGTGCGAAATGCGCTCTCCTACGTGACGGCCTCTCGTACCGGTCTAAGCGACGCGGAGATCGAGGACCTTCTGTCTCTGGATGATGACGTCCTGCGAGAGGTGTTCACGCACCACATGCCGCCGTTCATTCGCGTGCCGCCGCTGGCTTGGACCCGGATCAGGCAGCAGATCGACGACTATCTGGTTGAACGCGAGGCCGACGGAGTTACAGTGTTATTTTGGTATCACCGCCAGTTCTGGGAGGTTGCGCAGAAGCTCTACCTCAGCGATGCGAGCCACCACAGGACCATCCATGCGCGAATTGCCGACTACTTCCTGGGCGAGTGGTCCGGAGGTCGGGAGAAGCCGTTCGAGTGTCCTGAGAAGGTCAAAGCTAAACTCGAGCGTGATGTGAGTCAGTACACTTTTTCTGTAGCTTTTTAAATCATTATAGACCCATCGTTTACATCTACTCAGTATTAAGACAATAAGAGCAAGATTTGAGGGATACTATTCGTAATATTGAAAGGGCCTTCCGGTGCCCGTGGCAGCTGACCGGCAAGTCCCAGCTCAGCCGTTCGTACTTCGAGTCGAAGGCGGCACCAAGTACTACAATTTGCGCCGTATAAACCAGCTGCCGCGCCATCTAATCAAGAGCGGCCGAGTTGTAGACTTTCTTGACCAGGTCGCCTTCAACCTGGACCACCTGCAGTCCAAGCTGGCCTCCAGCCGCCGCCACCAGCTCCTCATGGACCTGCACCAGTTCTTCGACTTAAAGAAGAAGGAGCGCGGCAGCGAGCAGAACGAGCTGGACCTCACTCGCATTTACAATGCCGTTCGCATCTCCGCCTACAGCCTGAGCCACAGTCCGCTCAGCTTGCCTGTGGACCTCTGCGGCCGGCTTCAGCCATTCGCTGCCCGGTCCAGACGAATCGGCGACCTGCTGGAGACGTGCAGGAAGACGAGTCCGCTGCTGCTTCCTGTTAATAATTGCCTGGACACTGGTAGCGGTTACACGCAGTGCACCATGCAGGTAATCAATCATAGGAATGACTCAAGGTTTCTTTTCAGGCACTAGTTCTAAGGGAGAAATATAAAGATTTACCTATTTGATTGACAGGTGCGACTGTCAATTGGCAATCTGTGCGAGGACGGCAAGATCTACGCTGTATCGCTGCAGAATAACACCGTGACGTGGTACGACCATGAGGGATCCGAGCTGAAGACCGTCGTCTCCGAGCGACCAGCCGCGTCGCACATCCGCTTTGTGTCCGTCCTGCCCACCAGCGGCTGCTTCTGCACAGTGGAGGAGGTGGCGCCGGACCAGTACCAGCTACTGCGGGCCAATATGCGCACCGGTGCTTGGAAGGTCCTGGTGCCGAACTTGCCAAACACGCTACCGTTGAAGTACTTTGCGAAGTCTGACGGAGGCTGCTTGGAAGCCACGGAGGGTCACATGATCTTCGCCAAGACCTTCTACGCAACCTTACCCATCACTTACTGTCTGCTGAAGGCGGACCCTTTGCGCCACTTCTTATTCCGATCCTGGCCGATGCAGGTTGGCCAGAGCCTCATCAGTGATAGGCGCCTGTTCTACATCGGCCATCGCGTGACGGATGAGGAAGAAGCGGCTGGCTTTGCTCGCGAACAGCCGCTGACGCCGCGCATTGTCGATCTGGACACGTTCGAGGAGACTGAGATCGACTGCACCGGTCAGGGCCTGGCAGCCCATGAGCTGTCCAGTGACAACACCAACTTCTTCGACAATGGAGAGCTGCTTTTTCTGGTGACATTGAGCCCTGGCGGAGCCCTGCTCACATTCTACCTGTTCGGTCTGGAGCCCAAGGTTGAGCGACAAGCCCGACACGAACTCGAGCTGGACGCTGCAGTGACCAAGCCGTTCATCACCAGCCTCGCCCGGACGGTGCCAACAGCTGTAGTCATGCTGACTGAGCCGCTTGGCGACCACATCGGCTTTCTGTGGTTTCCAGAGACTGCTCGGGTTAGTTTAAACGGCAGATGTGAAAATTTTACGGGCAATCCAAGGCTTTTGAGCTATTAGGCTGAAACCTTATAGCCCAACAGAGGGTTGTAGCCTAATAGTTAGAGCGTCAGACTCACGACTTGAAGGTCGGGGGCTCGATTCCCAACTCCATTTGTGTCCCTTAGCAAGTTCACCCAGCTGTGAAATGCATCAGGAGGGTGGTCCCTCTGTCTATGGACTAAACAGTCGAACGCAACATTCAGATGCGGCTGAGCTGTCGGTTGCACATCTTGCCCAATCAGGACAGGTGAAATCAAATCAAATCAAGCTTGAGTTGTTGGCGAGGCGAAATTTTTTACGGCAATCATTTTTAAAGAGAGAGCTCAGGGCCGTGTCCTGACAATGATAAAGCCACGGTAGATTTTTTTAATTACCTTCTCGCAAACAGTGGGTCAACTGTTGCCATTTATGATTCAGTGCCCACAACCACTTGCAAATATGACTTTTATGAGTTGCTTGCGTCATGAGAGAGTAGGTCAGGCCACGGATGTTGCCATGAGTAAATAAAGTTCCTCATTCTCATTCATTCCTCATTTATAGTGAATTGAGTGAATATGCTTCTGCGGTCCCACAGACGGTACCCGTCGCCTACCACCGCGTGCTAGACAAGTCCTACGAGTTGGACACGAACGCCAAAGTACATACAGTCTTGAACTGCCCGGTGCACGTCAGTGACGATGGCTCGCTGCTGCTGGTTAAGGCCAAGGCCTACTTCACCTTCAATGTGTGGTCGGCCAAGGACGGCAGCTTCCTACTGGCCCTGCGGGGCGTGTCCGACTACATCATGCTTGGCCAGCCCTACGGCACTGACTACCTGGTCATCAACACCATGCCGGAGCAGGGCGCGAACGCGTCCACTGTCCAGCTGAAGGTTTTCAACCTCAACAAGCTGGCCGGCCAGCTGTCCGAATTCGAAAGCAATTTCGTGACCAAAAAGGAGGAGAGGCGAGCCGAGTTCGTGCTGGACCCTCGAGAGCAGCAGCTCTGGAGCGGACACTTTGACAAGCGGCTTCAGGGCGGCGTCGTTTACTGCACCGACCTCGGCGGCACCGGCGCCAGGGAAACTAAGTTTCACGAGCCTCTCCCAGACGGCAAGGTTGACGCCTACGATGCCGAAGTATCCGCGGCAATGTCACGTTTCAAGGACACCTGGAATGCGAAGCTCAATCAGCTGTGCAACTTCAATGATCTGGGGCAGCACGGCCTCACTTTGCGTCTGCTGCCGCGCTTTCTCCTGTTTGTCCTGCGCCTCGCCTCGCAGCCGACAGCGCCGGCAACCTTTGAGGTGCCTGACTCTCTGCAGCTGCCGCCTGAGAAGGACCGCAGTCGATCGACTCGCGCCCTGACGGATCTGCTGAGCAATCCTGACCTGCGGCTCGCCATCGTGTCCCACGCGGCCGTGCGGCCCTATCCGATCGGCTACTTCATGCACGGCTGCGACCAACCCTGGCTTCCGGCCGTTCCGCCTTCCGTGTTCGCCGTGATGGACGGATCCCGACTGCATCTGCTGGTTCGCGGCTCCGGTCGGGTGCAGGCACCACGCCTGTCCGACATGCTGGACGGAAAACTCGACCTGTCACCCGACCTGTCCGACTACCTGTTGTGTCTCGACTTGGCGGGCAAGAAAGTCCAGCGGATCAAGACCTGGCCGGTACCCATTGTTGGCGACCAGTTTGTTGGCCAGGCGAGGCGTGAGGTGGCACTTCAGGTGACTTCGACTTAAACGATGTCATTTTTAGGACTTGTTAGACAGTAAATTTATCAAATCTTCCAAGCATTTGCCAGCTAGAGTTCTAGGGTGTCCGAGTATCTGGGTGTCCGAGTATCTGGGTGTCCGAGTATCAAGGTGTCCGAGTATCAAGGTGTCCGAGTATCAAGGTGTCCGAGTATTAATGTGTCCGAGTAGCAATGTGTCCGAGTATCAGGGTGTCCGAGTATCAATGTGTCCGAGTATCAGGGTGTCCGAGTATCAATGTGTCCGAGTATCAGGGTGTCCGAGTATCAATGTTTCCGAGTATCAGGGTGTCCGAGTATTAATGTGTCCGAGTATCAATGTGTCCGAGTATCAGGGTGTCCGAGTATTAATGTGTCCGAGTATCAATGTGTCCGAGTATCAAGGTGTCCGAGTATCAAGGTGTCCGAGTATCAAGGTGTCCGAGTATCCGTGTTGTCAATGACTGAAAGTTCTATTCTAAATTTTCGTTCTCCCAAACCACAGGTGTTTGCGGAGGCCAGCCGCACCTGTCAGTACCTGGCAAACAGTGGAAAAGAGAAGTCACAGCAGTACCTGCCAGTCCTGCAGCAATTCATCACCACTCTGACCGCGCGCTGCCGCAGCTCCGCCGCCTTCCACATGTCAAACGGCGCCATCCTGCGCGAGCTGGACTCCTACCTCGGCTCGGAGAAGTCTGCCGAGGCGCTGCTGCATGAGCTCGGTGTCGACCTGTCGATTAGCGTCGCGATTGAGAGCCACCACGCCTGCCGACCGCGGCTGCTGCACTCGCGCCCCGGCAGGCCGGGCCAGCTGGTGCTGCAGCTGATGAGCGACTCGGTTGGCACCTACCGGAAGGCCTTCCGCCGCGACTGCATGGCCTGGCCGGGCCGCCTGATGGTGGTGGACGGCTCCAGCTACAAGACGCTGTCTCTCAGCCGGACATTCGATGCCGGGGTGCTCTACCTGCTCCCGGACGGTGTGCATTGCGTCACCTACCGACTGAAGATCTTCAACATCGAGACCGGCTTGATGGTGAAGGATCTGAGTCCCAGCCGGCCCGTCATCCTGTACGAGATGGTGCTCAGTCCGGACAGCGAGCTGCTGGTTGGCAAGCTGTACAAGCCGGCGCGCAGGATCAAGATAACTTCCGGGGTCAACGCCGGCCTCGACGAGTTCGTTGACCCGCCGAAGACTGTGCAGGTCGGTGCGCCAAGCCCAAACTCAAGTTTAGCCTGTGTTATGAGCATTATAGTTGTGAGCATAGGATTGGACATGGCTATTCTGATTGGTGGGATGGCTGCAAAGAGGAGTCGAGGAGAACGCAAATGCTGATTCTGGCCTCTCTAAGCCCCAATCTCTCTACAAGGCAAGACAGACAATTGACGAATTTTCGTGCAATTTATACTTAAATGAGCTAAGTGAGAATGTACTCTATCTGACGAAGCCAAAACCGATGTACAAACCCTAGGTGTGAGTGTGCCTGTACTCAGGGGTCAGTGGAATGGGTAGAATTGTCTCCTCACTTTCTCCTATAGCAGTCGGATATAAAATAGCTTCCATATTCCACCACCGTCAGGCCTATCGGGTAGCTGACGGGCAGCAGGTGTTTAACTACCTATTCGAGACGGAGCCCTTCATGCTGCTGGTGCCATCAGCCAAGTACATGGCCATCCTGCTGCGCTACCATCCGGTGCAGCTCTACCGGATACCGCCGAGCACCGTGTCTTTGAAGGAGTCCCTGTCTAAACTAGCCGCTGATCAGTCGGCCTCCTCAACTGGGGACACCGCTGCCGCTGCCACCACCGGCACCGCCACTGAAGTCTCCGATGCCGATTACCTTCGAGGACTCAGTGAGTTTTGCGTCTGAAAATCATTGATAAGCACAGTATTGTTGAGATTATTCGATTGAAATTAAAACCAGTTAAAATTAAAACCAATTATATTCCAGATGACGTCCTGACCACGGCGCTGACTGAGGTGGCCAACAAGCGACCCAGCGATCCTATCGAATACCTGGCCAGGTGTCTGGTCCAGCTGTCCTCTTAGGCTGCGAATCTGCGGGCAGCCTGAAGCTCTGCGGTCTCACATTTCAACAATCAAGTCCGATTGGCCAATGACGTCCAAAAGACTTCAGGACTGAAAGAGCCTTAATTGCCCTTGTTGAAGACGTTTGACACTGGATATTTTCGCAAATACTCTCAGCCAAAGCAGTTTTTTATGAGCTTTAAACTAACTTTAGAAAGTACTTTTATCCGGATAATGGATGCCTTGTTTTAGCCAATTTAACGATTTTCCCGCCTTTTTTTCGCCGTTAAAAGCAAACTTTACCAATTTTAAATTTTTAAATTTCATAACTGCACTTATTTTTTGTTACTAATTGCAACTGTTCTACAGCCTTGCTTTGTCGGTTATTTATATCGAGTTTTACACTGCCCATTCAGAGGCTAGGATGTTATTTTGAGTCGCTGACTCGACTCAATGCCTCGTTTTTAACTCTTAGCCTTGATATCTATTGTTTTGACACCTTGACACCTTGACACCTTGATGCTGTTCTTATTTTGATACTTTTGTTTTTACGAGTAATTGGTGGCCGTAGACTGACCATTATGGACTTCTGACCTTCAGTGATATTTTTCCTCAATAATGACAATAGTGATGATTTAGCTACTTGGACTGCTACTATATTGCAAAACTTTCTATCTTGAATGATAGAAAAATACCTTATTTCTGCTCTCAAGTCTCACCTTTTCGTCTGCCTCAGTTTCACGTAGCAATGCTTTAAGCATGAAAGTTACGAGGTAAGGACTGACGAACTGACAACACACGGAGTAAATTGGGTTAAGGACTGACGAACTGACACACACGGAGTAAATTGGGTTAAGGACTGACGAACTGACACACACGGAGTAAAATGGGTTAAGAACTGACGAACTGACACACACGGAGTAAATTGAGTTAAGAACTGACGAACTGACACACACGGAGTAAATTGGGTTAAGAACTGACGAACTGACACACACGGAGTAAATTGAGTTAAGAACTGACGAACTGACACACACGGAGTAAATTGGGTTAAGAACTGACGAACTGACACACACTGAGTAAATTGGGTTAAGAACTGACGAACTGACACACACGGGAGTAAAATGGGTTAAGGACTGACGAACTGACACACACGGAGTAAAATGGGTTAAGGACTGACGAACTGACAACACACGGAGTAAAATGGGTTAAGGACTGACGAACTGACACACACGGGAGTAAAATGGGTTAAGGACTGACGAACTGACACACACGGGAGTAAAATGGGTTAAGGACTGACGAACTGACACACACGGGAGTAAAATGGGTTAAGGACTGACGAACTGACACACATGGGAGTAAAATGGGTTAAGGACTGACGAACTGACACACACGGGAGTAAAATGGGTTAAGGACTGACGAACTGACACACACGGGAGTAAAATGGGTTAAGGACTGACGAACTGACACACACGGGAGTAAAATGGGTTAAGGACTGACGAACTGACACACACGGGAGTAAAATGGGTTAAGAACTGACGAACTGACACACACGGAAGTAAAATTGGTTAAGGACTGACGAACTGACACACACGGAGTAAAATGGGTTAAGGACTGACGAACTGACAACACACGGAGTAAAATGGGTTAAGGACTGACGAACTGACACACACGGGAGTAAAATGGGTTAAGGACTGACGAACTGACACACACGGGAGTAAAATGGGTTAAGGACTGACGAACTGACACACACGGGAGTAAAATGGGTTAAGGACTGACGAACTGACACACACGGGAGTAAAATGGGTTAAGGACTGACGAACTGACACACACGGGAGTAAAATGGGTTAAGGACTGACGAACTGACACACACGGGAGTAAAATGGGTTAAGGACTGACGAACTGACACACACGGGAGTAAAATGGGTTAAGGACTGACGAACTGACACACACGGGAGTAAAATGGGTTAAGGACTGACGAACTGACACACACGGGAGTAAAATGGGTTAAGGACTGACGAACTGACACACACGGGAGTAAAATGGGTTAAGGACTGACGAACTGACAACACACGGAATAAAATGGGTTAAGGACTGACGAACTGACAACACACGGAGTAAAATGGGTTAAGAACTGACGAACTGACAACACACGGAGTAAAATGGGTTAAGGACTGACGAACTGACAACACACGGGAGTAAAATGGGTTAAGGACTGACGAACTGACAACACACGGAATAAAATGGGTTAAGGACTGACGAACTGACAACACACGGAGTAAAATGGGTTAAGAACTGACGAACTGACAACACACGGAGTAAAATGGGTTAAGGACTGACGAACTGACACACACGGGAGTAAAATGGGTTAAGGACTGACGAACTGACAACACACGGAGTAAAATGGGTTAAGGACTGACGAACTGACACACACGGAGTAAAATGGGTTAAGAACTGACGAACTGACAACACGGAGTAAAATGGGTTAATGGGGTATTTGATTAAGCACTGATCAACTAAAACACACGGGGTAGTGGATTAAGGACTGATCAACTAAAACACACGGGGTAGTGGATTAAGGACTGATCAACTAAAACACACGGGGTAGTGGATTAAGGACTGATCAACTAAAACCATGGTCAAACTGATGGAGAGATTGGTGCTCTGGCGCCTCCTCTCTGTGGAGCTGAAAAATATGCCACTAAGCGGCAATCAACACGCCTTTCGATCGGGACGTTCCACCGAAAGCGCTCTCCACGCTCTGGTGGACGCTCTGGAAAAGGCCGTCCTCGGGAACGGCTTTGCCCTGAGCATCTTCCTGGATATTGACGGGGCCTTCGACAACGTTCTCTTCGAGGCGTTTGACAGGGCCCTACGTATGCGGCACACGCATTCGCATCTTAGGAGGTGGATCATGTACATGGTCCGCCACCGCACTGCTACGGCACACCTTCTTGGACACCAGCGGACGGTCACTGTCTGCAAAGGTTGCCCACAAGGCGGCGTCCTCTCACCAGTTCTCTGGAACATGGTTATCGACGAGCTCTTACGAGACTCTCAGCCAGACCCCATCCTAAAGGTCGGCTATGCGGATGATGTTACGGCAGTGGCATCTGGCCCGGTACCAGAGGCCCTCCGAGACCTTCTGCAAAACTTTATCAACAACGCCGAAAGATGGGCAACTCGCTGCGGTCTGAAGCTCTCCGAGTCTAAGACAGCGGCGATCATGTTCACCAGCAAAAACAAATGGCATATTCGCCCCCTGCAGCTGTATGGAAAGGACATCACCTTCCAGAAGCAAACTAAATGCCTGGGCATAACGCTCGATCACAGGCTCAGCTGGACTCCTCATGTCCATGCCAAAGCCAAAAAGGCCTTTGCGATCCTGGCGCAGCTGCGCAGGGCGGTGGGCAACACGTGGGGTCTCACCCCCAAACGCCTATGGTGGATCTACACTGCTATGGTCAGGCCGGCTGTCTCGTACGCCGGACTGATCTGGGCTAGTGCCCTGCAGCTTAAGACCTGCCATGAGACTCTTCGGAGAGTGCAAGGTCGCGCATGTCGAACGATCATGAGCGCCCCGCCATCCGCCCCCTTCGATGGCCTCAACGCCTTCTTGAACATCCTCCCGCTCGATATCTTTATCCGCGGGGAGGCGGCAAAAACCGCCCGGCGTCTCCTTGATGCCGGTGTGCGCTTCGTCCCCCAACGAGCGGCAGCGAAGCGAAAGCTCCTGCCGCACACGGACCTTTGCCTGAGAGACTTGGGTGCGAGCAACGGAATCAATGTCCTTACGGACGGTGAACCGTGCTCGCTCAACCTCCTTCAGCGCTTTAAGGTTCTCATCCCCACCAGGGACCAAGTTAGCGACCACTGGAACACCCAGGAGGTCCACTGCTACACGGACGGATCCATGAAGGATGGCTCCGCTGGCTTCGGGGTCTGTATCCTTATCAACGGACGTGTTGTCGCCACACACGCCCAACACACTGGAAAATCCTCGAGCGTTTTCCAGAACGAGGTCCTGGCCATCAGCTCCTGCGCTGCGGAGTTGAATGAGAAAAACATCTCAGGCAGGACTATCATCTTTCACTCGGACAGTCAGGCTGCTCTGCAAGCCCTCTGTCACACCACCACAACCTCCAGGACAGTCTCCGACTGTGTCCGGCAGCTCAATAACCTGGCCGGTAAGAATACCGTCAGACTTCAGTGGATACCAGGGCACGCCGGTTTCCCTGGTAACGAGCTTGCTGACCACCTGGCCAAGCAGGGAGGAGCCAGCTCTGCACCGGACCCCTCCCCCCGGCTCCGATTCCGAGCACCGTCATTTATCGTCAGATTAATGATTGGACTGCCAACCTCCATCTTACCCGGTGGAGAAGCACCACTAACTGCCGCCAATCCAAAGCGGCAGTTCCAGTGCCATCCGCTCGGCTCCGGAAGGTCCTTCTGAACCAGACCCGGAAGGACATCCGGGCCCTCACCATGACCCTCACGGGCCATGGCTGCTACGCCAGACACTGTTTCCTCCGTGGAGACCTCCGGAGTGAGCTGTGCCCTTTCTGCAACCTTGAGGACGAGGATGCCCTGCACTTCGTCTGCCACTGCCCTTTCTTCACCAGAGAGAGGCTTACACGGGGTAGTGGATTAAGCACTGATCAACTAAAACACACGGGGTAGTGGATTAAGCACTGATCAACTAAAACACACGGGGTAGTGGATTAAGGACTGATCAACTAAAACACACGGGGTAGTGGATTAAGCACTGATCAACTAAAACACACGGGGTAGTGGATTAAGGACTGATCAACTAAAACACACGGGGTAGTGGATTAAGCACTGATCAACTAAAACACACGGGGTAGTGGATTAAGCACTGATCAACTAAAACACACGGGGTAGTGGATTAAGGACTGATCAACTAAAACACACGGGGTAGTGGATTAAGCACTGATCAACTAAAACACACGGGGTAGTGGATTAAGCACTGATCAACTAAAACACACGGGGTAGTGGATTATGGACTGATCAACTAAAACACACGGGGTAGTGGATTAAGCACTGATCAACTAAAACACACGGGGTAGTGGATTAAGGACTGATCAACTAAAACACACGGGGTAGTGGATTAAGCACTGATCAACTAAAACACACGGGGTAGTGGATTAAGGACTGATCAACTAAAACACACGGGGTAGTGGATTAAGCACTGATCAACTAAAACACACGGGGTAGTGGATTAAGCACTGATCAACTAAAACACACGGGGTAGTGGATTAAGGACTGATCAACTAAAACACACGGGGTAGTGGATTAAGGACTGATCAACTAAAACACACGGGGTAGTGAATTAAGCACTGACGAACTGAAATAAAAAAGCAAGCAAACGCCACAGATGGTACAGTTTAATGATAAAGTGAGAGCTAAGTGTACCTTCATCAAGTCAATATTTTTACTTTGATGTTCAAGAGCTGGTAAATGCAGACCTGATCTGCAAGCTAGATTCAATTTTGCAAAAGCGACCAATGGGGAATAAAATGGTTTCCGAGTATGCGTGAATTTCCAAGTTTGTAAAAACTATTTATTATTGAAAATGAGAATTAACCATTGAAAAGCACATTACCGAAAAAAGATATTATTAATCAAAATAGCGCTTTGCACATGGAAAATGAGATAAATCAACTTTCTAGTTTCAACTTTGAGCCGTTAAAACTCTGTTAACTTTTAACTCGAGTTAAAACTCTGACGACACAACTGCTTTTATATTGCACCCTGGAAGGACCCTGGAGTGATGAACATTGATGGGATAAAAATTTGCGCCAAGAAGAGAGTCAATAATGGGCTTTGGTTGACAGATGACAAAATTATATTATCCATATTTAAGCTGGTACAAGCATTAAACGGGATAATTTCGCAGTGGCTAATATAATTTGTTGCTAACATTGCCGTATATTGTACTATAAAAGTGCACTAATTGAGCTGAAGTCCAAGGCGATGTCTATACGGATTATTATCGGTATAATAAGCATTGAGTATAGTTTAGTTCAAGCAGGTGG
Organism: Macrostomum hystrix; assembly: GCA_950097015.1. Classification (NCBI taxonomy): domain Eukaryota; kingdom Metazoa; phylum Platyhelminthes; family Macrostomidae; genus Macrostomum; species Macrostomum hystrix. The sequence goes on from CATNEN010000033.1 coordinate 1,540,057, forward strand.
CAGCGCCCGTGTGACTCTTATCGGCTGAGGTTCAGGGCCGGGCCAGGAAGGTGAAAAGCAGGCCGAGAACCACAGCAACGGAGGAGGCAGCCACGGAGCCGGAGCCGTTGCACTTGTCGCTGGCGCACACGCAGTAGCGCACCTTGATCTTCTTGGTGCCGACCCGGTCATAGCAGGTGTTTCCATTGCTCTCAACCTCCGTGCCGCACATGCGATCCACAATGGTGATGCCCTCCACTAGAAGGCGAGAAATTGTTAGGGAGAGAGGAGATTATTGTAAATTCATTATCCGCTGGGGATCTGTGAGAGCGATAATCCAATCTGGGGATCTGTGAGAGCGATAATCCAATCAGGGGATCTGTGAGAGCGACAATCCAATCTGGGGATCTGTGAGAGCGATAATCCAATCTGGGGATCTGTGAGAGCGATAATCCAATCTGGGGATCTGTGAGAGCGATAATCCAATCTGGGGATCTGTGAGAGCGACAATCCAATCTGGGGATCTGTGAGAGCGATAATCCGAAGACGTTGGATCTCCAAAGAAGTCAAGAAGATCATGGTGCATTATTAATTATGATAAATCAACATAAATCAAAAAGCAAGAGTCAATAATTTAGTTTAGATCACAAAGATTCAAAGAATGAACGCCGGTAGAAAAAGAGTCCGTCTGAGAGTAGCGAGTTTGGCAATTTGTAAATAACAAAAGTGTTCAGATTTTCAAACAAACAATTCAGACTGAAGGCTCACTGACCATCCTGCCTCTGCTTCCAGCAGACCTTTGCATCTGGCACTGGCTTAAAGAAGTTGGAAAAATTTGCATTGTTTCGGCCGTCTTTACAGTCGATGAGGTAATCCTTGCTGACCGGTTCCGAGTCGCAGCCTTTGTCGCTAAGACTATTGCACACGTAGCACTTCAGAGCGTTCGCTGCACGATTAGGTTGGGTACAATAAGTACATTGGGTACAATAGGTACATTGGGTACAATAAGTACATTGGGTACAATAGGTATGATGGAGGCTGACAATTGAAATCACCGAAATTCACGACCCACTGCTGCGATCTACCCCCTGTCCTATCAGGGCTGCGGATGCCTTCTACCCGCTGTCCCATCAGGGCTGTGGATGCCTTCTACCCGCTGTCCTTCAGGGCTGCGGATGCCTTCTACCCGCTGTCCTTCAGGGCTGCGGATGCCTTCTACCCGTTGTCCTTCAGGTCTGCGGATGCCTTCTACCCGTTGTCCTTCAGGTCTGCGGATGCCTTCTACCCGCTGTCCTTCAGGGCTGCGGATGCCTTCTACCCGCTGTCCTTCAGGGCTGCGGATGCCTTCTACCCGCTGTCCTTCAGGGCTGCGGATGCCTTCTACCCGCTGTCCTTCAGGGCTGCGGATGCCTTCTACCCACTGTCCTTCAGGGCTGCGGATGCCTTCTACCCGCTGTCCTTCAGGGCTGCGGCTTCGATCTACCCGCTGTCCTTCAGGGCTGCGGCTTCGATCTACCTCCTGTCCTTCAGGGCTAACTGCTAACACAAGGTCCCGGCCTGTATCCATCATGTAAAAGATTAAAAGTACTTACCGCAGCAAAGGCAGGCCATCAGTGACAGGAAAATAACAATGCTCTTCATTGTCCGAAGACGGTTCAGATTTTCTGTCTGCTGAACAAATTAGCTAGCAAAAGTCGAAGTACGCAGAAGCTAACAGTTTCTGAAAGCTAAATGGGCGCCAAACAAACACGAGACGGGTGTGGAACTCTAATTTATTCGGGGTTCATCGAGGGTGAAAATGGAGGAGAGGAAGTAGCAAGGAGCCTCATGAGCGTGCAATGAGCGAGGCAAGCTTTTCACTCCACTGGTTTATATTTGGAGAGATCTTGTTGACGATTTGGCCAAATAAAACACGCAGTAGGGAAGGAAAGCCTCCATCTCTGGTTTTTTTCTATCTCGAATGTACACTCCACATGTACATACGTGAACGGAAAGTAGAGAACCAATTAGGACCAAGTAGGAGGGGCAGAAGCCATGATTTCGCAATTCTGTTTAATTGGCAAAACCCTGTCCGAGTTGATAGAACGCAAATGAAGGAGTCAATTTGCACAAAAGTTAGCATTCTAAAACTCGTCTGTGATTTAGCTGTTAGTTTAGTGAATGGATTTGGAGCGAAGCTGTTCTTGGTAAAAAGTATGCTAATTAGACAACTGCAACTAACATGCATGTTGGTATAGTTTTACGAGTCGCTATATATTTAGTTTCTCTGGTATTATAAGAAAATCATAAGCTAAGCATTGCTATGCTAAATTATATTACTTATATACCATGCTTATAGCTGATTAAGTCGGCTAGCACTTTGCATTATTTAACTGCTGTAATTTAAATATCCAACTACACTGTCAACTATATCGAAATAATAATAATAATAATGATTGCAGGAGGGCTGTAGGTAATGGCGCATGATTTAGTGACACTAGACCCGCAGCGAGCGAGGAGGCAATTGTGCCCACTGGCTGACTACTGAGCAATGGACTCCTATATAATATAACCTGTACGAATAGCCTCGGAAGACCCCCACTTTTGTTCCTCATTTAATTTCTTCGGAGGCTCAGCTTGTACACAAAAACACTGAAAAAGGAACAGGGGCAAAAAGTAAGGACTTTATCTGCTTTGCTGCTCGAAACACAAGCTCGTAAATGTTCAAAACTCTGGGTTTGTTTAGTAATGTTTATTCTGCTTCATGCCGTGACTAATAATCCACTTGTTGGAAATAGGGAGACAAATCAAGACAAGTGTCTGAGAGATCTCATTTATTAAACTTATTTTTTCGCGTCCTGTTATCCTCATGGCCCACAAGTGCAAAACTGGGTACAAGACTAATGCTCCATCCTATTTGTCGTCAAAAGGACCTGTGGCTGGACCATCAGGTGCAAGCACTTCTGAATCCGGCCGGCTTGAGAAGGAAGCACTTGAAGTTCTTTAAGAAAAATTACCACAAAATGATAAGTTTCTTAAAATAACTTCAATGACTGTTTAATTTTATTTTTTAGGGCTAAAACTGAATAATTTTGCTTTTTTTGAAACAGAAAACTTTGCAGTGTGCTAAAATGCCTCGGCCACAACTTTTAATAGGCTTTTCGTCCAGGTTCTATATAAAGGATTCCATGCCTTCGCATACGCGCACACAGATACTGAACGCAGGCACACGCACACAGATACTGAACGCAGGCACACGCGCACAGATACTGAACGCAGGCACACGCGCACAGATACTGAACGCAGGCACACGCACACAGATACTGAACGCAGGCACACGCACACAGATACTGAACGCAGGCACACGCGCACAGATACTGAACGCAGGCACACGCACACAGATACTGAACGCAGGCACACGCACACAGATACTGAACGCAGGCACACGCACACAGATACTGAACGCAGGCACACGCACACAGATACTGAACGCAGGCACACGCACACAGATACTGAACGCAGGCACACGCACACAGATACTGAACGCAGGCACACGCACACATACTTTCTCATCGTCAGGCAGTGTACACTTTCAGGTAGGTTGGCCCTTAAGGGCGTAAATTGCATGGCATGCATGCATGTCTAACTGTTGGACATGAAGTCTACCTATTAGGCCTGGAGTCTACCTGTTGGACATGAAGTCTACCTATTAGGCCTGGAGTCTACCTGTTGGACATGAAGTCTACCTATTAGGCCGGGAGTCTACCTGTTGGACATGAAGTCTACCTATTAGGCCGGGAGTCTACCTGTTGGACATGAAGTCTACCTATTAGGCCGGGAGTCTACCTGTTGGACATGAAGTCTACCTATTAGGCCTGGAGTCTACATGTTGGACATGGAGTCTACCTATTAGGTGTGGAGTCTACCTGTTGGACATGGAGTCTACCTATTAGGCCTGGAGTCTACCTGTTGGACATGAAGTCTACCTATTAGGCCTGGAGTCTACCTGTTGGACATGAAGTCTACCTATTAGGCCTGGAGTCTACCTGTTGGACATGGAGTCTACCTATTAGGTGTGGAGTCTACCTGTTGGACATGAAGTCTACCTATTAGGCCTGGAGTCTATCTGTTGGACATGAAGTCTACCTATTAGGCCGGGAGTCTACCTGTTGGACATGAAGTCTACCTATTAGGCCGGGAGTCTACCTGTTGGACATGAAGTCTACCTATTAGGCCGGGAGTCTACCTGTTGGACATGAAGTCTACCTATTAGGCCTGGAGTCTACCTGTTGGACATGGAGTCTACCTATTAGGTGTGGAGTCTACCTGTTGGACATGGAGTCTACCTATTAGGCCTGGAGTCTACCTGTTGGACATGAAGTCTACCTATTAGGCCTGGAGTCTACCTGTTGGACATGGAGTCTACCTATTAGGCCTGGAGTCTACCTGTTGGACATGAAGTCTACCTATTAGGCCTGGAGTCTACCTGTTGGACATGGAGTCTACTTCAAATAAGATTTGACTGCACTTTAATTTAACTCAGCCGAAATCAAACAAGTAACAGTAAGGTTGAAACAAAGACGAGCATAATTAATTATCTTAAAAGGAGTCCGATTAATTTTTTTAAGTTAGTAACACTTATGAATGTAACACGCAAAAGTACACTTCCCCTGCTTCAACACAGGTATCGTCATCAATCGCTTCCTTGGAAATTCAACGCTCAGGAAGGTGAGTAGTTGTCGTATCGAGGCCTTTGCCTCCTAAAGTAATAGCCTCGGTACTTCTTGGCAGCGCTGGCCTCAGTATCTTCGCCATCGTCATCGTAGAAGTCGTCGGAAAGCTGGTCAAAGTCTGCATCGTCGTCCTCGGCTGGCTCTTCCTCGATGTCGGCCGAAGGCGCGGCAGAAACGGCTGCTAGAAAGAGTAGAAGCAGAACTGCCAGTGCAGTCTTCATGGTAGTTGAGCTCAGACACAAAGATACAATTGAAGTTTGTGCTCAATTTGTCACTTGGATTAAGCCATCTGTTGGGACGCCAATAAATACAAAAGCCTTCTCCCGGATCTGGCTGCCTCGTCTGCAGACTTGGCGGACAGAAATTAATTGCTCAGAATGCCTGGACTGAAACCATCCAGGATTTGAGTAGTGCTAGCAGACAGGTTTTCGAGCATTGTTTAAATTGAAAAGATAATTGCTAGAGATTGGCTAGGTGCCAATGCTTGTTTAGCCGCCATTCAGCGTTAGTAATGTTTTTTGGTATTTCTCAGGGTCCGAGCACAGAATATAGGCTATTGTGCCATAATAGACCTTCGTCTTTAGCGAACAATCGGACAGTTAGTATCGGTGCTTTGTATAGTTTGTTAGTTCGAGAGTGACATTTTCTTACAGAAATTACTAACCAGCCGTATATAATATTTAAGTTTATTGCAAACTCATTGAAATCAACGAAAGATTTTACAGAAACTAAGCAATAGATGCAAGAATACCGGGGGGGGGGCAGAACTTTCAAGGAAATGGAAAGCAGTGGCGCCGCCTGTTTTGGGCCCTTCCTGTCGTTCAACTGACTCTAAATCTATATAAAATTAGTTTCACAGCCGGTTTAGATCAGTAGTGAAGCAGGACCAACTGGAATTAGTGGGGCTTGCTGTCACTTCCAGGCATGCGACACCCACCCACAAATATAACTATACATGTACCGCACGACTGCCCTACGTGACACTTGCCCGCTTGCCCAGAAACAGCAGTTTTGTTAGAAACATTTTTCAAAGGCAGGCAACACCGAATTTTTCCAGTGATGCGGCACCATAATATCTTCATTTTTGCAATGTCCGTTAGTGTAAGTTGCGAGTATAGTTGCGCTTTTTAACAAGACCGCTGGCTAGAGTTTCGTCTATGGTAAAACCATATTCGTATTGCTCGTAAAAATTGCATTGGAGAAATAAATTTGAGACAATTCAGCCTTTAGTTTTCATTTCCGTCCTAAATTAGAACTCACAAGCCTGATGTGAGCTACTTGTGACGAGTAAGACGACGAGAATTTTCGCTCTTTTTTGCCAATTAATAACAAAAAAGGATATTATTTGGTAATCAATGTAAATATGAACAAAAAATATACAAAACAGAAAACAGCAGATCGACAGGATAACAAAAACGTGCAGAAGCGAATTGTCAGAGAAAAAATTTACTCAACTGTGAAGTGTGAATTGTACTTTAATATCAGTAATCAAATCTGACGTTCGGTCTTGTCAGCTTGTCAGGTATTGTCAGCTAACTGGCGCCTGAAGTACATTCAGTAGCAGACAATGTCCTTGTCCGGCTTGGACCGCTTGTTGGCCGCATCAAACTTTCTCTGCATATCCATGAGTCGCTGGCCGGTGGCCGTGTTCACTCGGTGCCCGTAGTTGCCAGCGTCCGTGTTCGGGAAGCTGGTTGAGAACACTGTGGACTCCTCGGCCAGCACTTTGCGCTCCTTCTTGTTGCCCTGAGGGATTGATTTTGATTTTTGGTGCCAATTTTTGGTGGTGAACGCTTTATTTGCAGCCGAGCACAAATTAGAAAGCCGCATTCTCACCTTCTGATCGTACTCTGTCATGAAGCCCCAGTTTTGCTCCCTGGAATCAAAGGGCGATTCTTTTATGAGTACTACTTTGAGTTCCTGACTCAGTTCGGCATATGAGGGCAGTACTACGACTCGTACTTTGAGGTCCGAAATCCATCCCCACTGACTTGAAGGTTCGGGAAATCCATCTCCACTGACTTCTGGGTTCGGGAAATCCATCCCCACTGACTTGAAGGTTCGGGAAATCCATCCACACTGACTTGAAGGTTCGGGAAATCCATCCCCACTGACTTGAAGGTTCGGGAAATCCATCCGCACTGACTTGAAGGTTCGGGAAATCCATCCCCACTGACTTGAAGGTTCGGGAAATCCATCCGCACTGACTTGAAGGTTCGGGAAATCCATCCCCACTGACTTGAAGGTTCGGGAAATCCATCCGCACTGACTTGAAGGTTCGGGAAATCCATCCACACTGACTTGAAGGTTCGGGAAATCCATCCGCACTGACTTGAAGGTTCGGGAAATCCATCCGCACTGACTTGAAGGTTCGGGAAATCCATCCACACTGACTTGAAGGTTCGGGAAATCCATCCCCACTGACTTGAAGGTTCGGGAAATCCATCCCCACTGACTTGAAGGTTCGGGAAATCCATCCACACTGACTTGAAGGTTCGGGAAATCCATCCGCACTGACTTGAAGGTTCGGGAAATCCATCCACACTGACTTGAAGGTTCGGGAAATCCATCCGCACTGACTTGAAGGTTCGGGAAATCCATCCCCACTGACGACTTCTGGGTTCGGGAATCCATCTTGAAGGTTCAAGAAATCCATCCCCACTGACTTAAAGGTTCAGGAAATCCATCTGGACTATAGCATACGTGGATTAAAATGACAGATTGTCTTCGGGCAAGTCAACGAGCCAGTGGCCTTGACCAGTCGCAGGCTAAACTCACCACTGCTTGGTGTGACGGCTCTCGCTTTCCACGAACTGGCGCCAGACTTTGTCCTGCCCGACTGAGTCCATTTTACGCAGCTCCGCGCTTGACATCGGCTTCTCGGCTGCCACAGCCGCTGACTGGGCTGACTGGGCCGGGACGCAGCGGTCATGGTACTGGCTGGGAACGAACAATTCGTGCGTTGTACAGTTGTACGATTTACAATTTTATTTTCACGTGTCTTAAAAAGTCCTAAAATTAGATTAGAGAAGATCAGCTGATGATCTTACTTGATATGAAATAATTAATGTTCACTTTTTTTATTGTACATTTTATACCAGGTAGAAATTCTAACGAACTTGGAGAAAACACAGATAAGTTCCGTATCGTGAAAAAGATTTTCAAAACGTTTGCTTCATTAGAAAGAGAATAAATCTCTTACAATTTATCTGAAGCCTGTGCGTCTACCTGTTTTATCAAGTGAGCGGTGCTTAAATAAGGCTCCACGGCACAACCCCACGCTACAATTTATCTCCCCTTAGCAAAAAACAAGCCCAGCGATACTCCCCAAATCCCATAGCCACCGGCATTAGCACTCCAAGCTGCTGGGAGCAAATCCTTATAGGGAGCAGAATTGCCTATTGAAGAAGGCCAAGTCTTTAAACAGGGACCGCTCGTTTGGACCGGAAATTCTCCAGCACCGACCCGCCTAGCAACAAGCCAAGCTACATACGCCCAAACAGATTCGCTAATGCTGCCCAGTTACAGTTGATTAATTTCTCTCCATTTACCTTTTCCTGCCCAATAAGGGAAGGTGCTTAGCAGCAGTTTTTATGGTCGATTATTGTATTTAATCCCCGGCCAATAGTCTATGACTGTTATTTAACTGACCGGCCCAATAAATAAATCATTTCCTCGACCTGGCCATTAAACGCCCCCATGGCAAAATTCAACGTTCAACAAACGAAGAACCATTTATTTACGTGACAGAACAACAACCACTTCGTCGTCGACTCTCGCTAAATTCAGGATCCTTCCAGAAACTCGAATCCTTCTTACTGGTGTTTTGAAAGTAGTACTGGATCATTAATTAAATTAGAAACTCCGACGGACCTACAGGCGCACTTTCCATGCCAATTGATTCAGTTGAACAACCAACTAAACTTTGTCGTTTTGGGCACAGAAAAATAGCTGTATCTTCACGGCCATAGACAACTTTCAGGAGGGTTCCAGACTGCGCCTCGGCCAATTCTGTTAGATTCTGTTAGATTCTGTTAGATTCGGTTAGAACCAAACGGTATAACCTCCTGATTGTCACCATGTTCTGACTCAGCATCTTCGCATTATCTCCGTTTGTCTTGAACCTCGCTTTTATCTACTCTTATACTGTACTTTAGCAGGCCTGTTCCTTCAGCTATTCCTTTCCCACAGCTAGCTACTCCTGTCCCTCAGCTAGCTACTCCTGTCCCTCAGCTAGCTACTCCTGTCCCTCAGCTAGCTACTCCTGTCCCTCAGCTAGCTACTCCTGTCCCTCAGCTAGCTACTCCTGTCCCTCAGCTAGCTACTCCTGTACATCAGCTAGCTACTTCTACTCCTGTACATCAGCTAGCTACTGACTAGCTCCCCTGTCCCCTCAGCTAGCTACTCCTGTCCCTCAGCTAGCTACTCCTGTCCGCTCAGCTAGCTAGCTACTCCTGTGCCTCAGCTAGCTACTCCTGTCCCTCAGCTAGCTACTCCTGTCCCTCAGCTAGCTACTCCTGTCCCTCAGCTAGCTACTCCTGTCCCTCAGCTAGCTACTCCTGTCCCTCAGCTAGCTACTCCTGTACATCAGCTAGCTACTCCTGTCCCTCAGCTAGCTACTCCTGTCCCTCAGCTAGCTACTCCTGTCCCTCAGCTAGCTACTCCTGTACATCACTCAGATTTGGACTCACCTCTTGTTGAAGTAGCTGAAAAGCACACCGGTGGTTTCTCGCTGCATTTCTCAATAGCACTGCTCAAACTAAAGACGCACAACTGATGTTTTCGCAATTTCTCGGCCTGTCCAATCCTACCTACGTCTTGGCTTAAAAAGGAGGTGAAATTGTACGAGACTAACGGAGCCTTTGCTTTTTGAAAAGCAAAAAAAATTCACTATTTTGAGGAGGCCAGTAATAGAGGCAGAGAGCGACCCACGAGGTGGGTGGGGCGGTTGCTGACGCGTTGCTAAGGACAACCCAAGCTTGGGACAGAAGCAACGGTGTACAAGCTGCTCTGCCCTGCTGTCTGCCCGGCTTAACTGGCAGTTGCTGCTCACTGCTCAGTCTCCTAACAGACGCCCAGCTCAATTAAGAGGCCAGAACTCATGGACTCACCCTGAGCTGGGTGCGGGCTTGGGGCGGTTGATCTCTTCATTGAGCTCAGACTTTTCTGCTCTTTTGCTGCTTTTTAGCTAGCCCAAGAATTAATGTGCGATAGGTACAGGGGGGACAGGGAGAGCGCCCTCACACCATACATTCCTAAGTCTGCACCTGATAACAGGACAAGCAGACAATGGAAGATTGACTGACAGCTGTCAGATGCGGGGAAATTCACTTTGCTCTGATTATTCCATCAGCAGTTTCGCGTTCCGTATATTGCGATCTCCTTTGAAGCAGCGTGCAGCTAGTTGTCAGTCTCAAGTCTCAATCCCAAAATATCCCCAAAAAGGCTATGTAAAATCCCGTTTCCCATCGGATCTCAGGACATGGGAACCAGACTCACGTCACCTTGAGGACTTGGAATCAGACTCACGTCACCTTGAGGACTTGGAATCAGACTCACGTCACCTTGAGGACTTGGAATCAGACTAACATCCCCTTAAGGGACATAGGATCGACTCCCATCCCCTTGAGAATATGGGATCAGACACATCCCTTGAGAATATGGGATCAGACACATCCCTTGAGAATATGGGATCAGACACATCCCTCGAGGATATGGGATCAGACACATCCCTTGAGAATATGGGATCAGACACATCCCTTGAGAATATGGGATCAGACACATCCCTTGAGAATATGGGATCAGACACATCCCTTGAGAATATGGGATCAGACACATCCCTTGAGAATATGGGATCAGACACATCCCTTGAGAATATGGGATCAGACACATCCCTTGAGAATATGGGATCAGACACATCCCTTGAGAATACGGGATCAGACACATCCCTTGAGAATATGGGATCAGACACATCCCTCGAGGATATGGGATCAGACACATCCCTTGAGAATATGAGACCACGTTGCGATCCTTTTCATGTCCAATGATTCGAACACGCAAAGACTATCAAAGTATGCTAAGCTGCGTGAGGTCACGCTATCGACTTGAAGATGCCCAAATTCATTGGCCCTAATATCAGACATTGTGGGGCAGCCTTAGACTGCTCCGGCACAGCGGCCGCCAGGACATTAATTCAATTTCCATTTGGTGTTCCTCATTATTTGTCTTAAAAATGTGCCTCCAGTCCTGCTGCCCCACTCGATATGCGGCAGGGATCGCAGATGCTGCCTTGACGGGTCGCCAAGGTGAAATGCAATTTTGCCCAGCCAATTTCCCATTCTCAGCCACGAGGCTAGGAGGAATGGAACTCGGCTTCCTGTCCGACTGTTGGGATGGAAAGGATAGCAAAGAATCAGTACTGTATATTATTAGAATCATAAGTTGTAGTTTTTGAAAAGACTCACTCAGCGAAGGAGGACCTGCAGCTAGAATCGCAGAAGGAATCGCAGGAGGAATCGCAGGAGGAATCGCAGGAAGATTCCCAGCGAGAATCGTAGCAGGAGGATACGCAACTAAAATCAAATCGCTACCAAGATCGTTGAATCTTATCCATAGATCGCTGCTCTGATAGCTGTGTCTCCTGCGATTCTATCTGTGCCTCCTGCGATTCTAGCTGTGTGTCCTACGATTATATTTGTGTCTCCTGCGATTCTATCTGTCTCCTGCGATTCTATCTGTGTCTCCTGCGATTCTATTTGTGTCTCCTGCGATTCTATTTGTGTCTCCTGCGATTCTATTTGTGTCTCCTGCGATTCTTTCTGTGTCTCCTGCGATTCTATTGTGTCTCCTGCGATTCTAGCTGTGAATCCGTCATATGATTTTAACCGAGTTGTTCCAGATCCCACAACAAGCCCAACCTGTGACATTTTGTTGACAACCTGGCAGGCAGCAATTGTCATTGTACGGGGGATTCGCGCTGGGGTCAGCGACATTTTACTAGTTAAGCATTTGGCGCGAGAATTCTCTGATTGCCCTATAAGAAGTGGAGCAGCCAGAGAGTGGGTGAGATGCGGGCCGAATCTGGCCAGTCCCATGGCTGGCCTGAATTTGCATGCAGTTTCTCCTATGCTGTTGCCTACTGCTGGCTGGTCTACTGGCTGGCTGGTCGAATCTCGCTTGGCTGCAGCACTTGAATCCGGGACTGGCGCATCCACTGCACTGTCAGCGGCCTGTCTGTCATCGCCTACCATAATAATTACTCTGGTCTGCGCTTGGATATGATAAGGCGCGTGTGATGTGCACTTTCTTTCCGGACTGGACTGAAGTTAGTTTCAGGGGCGACAGTGTTTCTGTGTTAATAATATTTTTGACTTTCACTTGTTTGCTTTGCAGAATTCGGCTTGCTTCTCCTGTGATTCCAGCTGCGATTCCACCGATGATTCCAGCTGCGGCTTCTCCCACGATTCCTCTCTGCGATTCCTGCTGCGATTCCTCCTTGGATTCTAACTGCGGCCTCCACTTTGATTATGCGATACTAGCTGCGATTCCTCCTGCGATTCCTGCTGCGATTCCTCATCCGATTTTAGCTGCGGCTTCTCCCGCGATTCCCCTCTGCGATTCCTGCTGCGATTCCTCCTTGGATTCTAACTGCGGCCTCCACTTTGATTATGCGATACTAGCTGCGATTCCTCCTGCGATTCCTGCTGCGATTCCTCATCCGATTCTAGCTGCGGCTTCTCCCGCGATTCCTCTCTGCGATTCCTGCTGCGATTCCTCCTTGGATTCTAACTGCGGCCTCCACTTTGATTATGCGATACTAGCTGCGATTCCTGCTGCGATTCCTGCTGCGATTCCTCCGACGATTCCAGCTGCGGCTTCTCCCGCGATTCCTCTCTGCGATTCCTGCTGCGATTCCTCCTTGGATTCTAACTGCGGCCTCCACTTTCATTATGCGATACTAGCTGCGATTCCTGCTGCGATTCCTGCTGCGATTCCTCCGACTATTCCAGCTGCGGCTTCTCCCGCGATTCCTCTCTGCGATTCCTGCTGCGATTCCTCCTTGGATTCTAACTGCGGCCTCCAATTTGATTATGCGGTACTAGCTGCGATTCCTGCTGCGATTCCTGCTGCGATTCCTCCTGCGATTTTAGCTGCGGCTGCTCCTGCGATTTTAGCTGCGGCTTTTCCCGCGATTCCTCTCTGCGATTCTAACTGCGGCCTCTACTTTGATTATGCGATACTAGCTGCGATTCCTCCTGTGATTCCAGCTGCGGCTGCTCCTGCGATTCTATCTATGGCCAGTCCAGTTTTCTCCCTGCTTTTCCTCGCTCGTCTCTACCAGCAGTCTGACTGTCGGTTAATTTATAGGCATCGTGTACCACTACAGTATCCTGGCACAAGACAGTTCTGTCTTGCCCATAGAAATGACTTTGGCTGCTCACACTAATGACTGAAAACCGCATAACATGGTACATGTAATACAAAATCATATGCACAATCTCCTTCAGTTCCCCTCGTAAAAAGGATGTTTAGGAATCAATGCCGTTCATTAATTATTAAGTTGGCTGATAGCACGAGGTGGCGCATGCAGCCGCGGATAGAATTTCAATCAATAGCAAAGAATTCGGCATGGAAAATGCTGACAGATAAAAATTCATTTGCACAGATGCATGGCTGGCTCTGCGTACTGCTTCTGCAGTGTGATCAAAGTACACCAGTGCGAATGAGGAGCCAGTCACTCAGCTCCGCAGAGCAGATGGAATAATTTTTCTAGCGAAATTGAATGCCGCACCGCCCAAGCTCCGTAGAAGTGGAGCACGCGAATGAGCACAGGAATGAGCACAGGAATGAATTGATTCGGCGGCCTGCGGACAGGACAGGAAAATCACTCAGAGCCGGCCAGCTGCGGCCTCATCGACCCGCTGTCGTCATCTTTGCTGGCAGAGAAATTTCCCATAGACCGATAGATTGGGCAGTGTCCAACGCAGTCTTCCTGACCAACATTCGCCTGTCTGCTGGCAGCTGAACGCATACGACAAACTGGAACTGGCTGAGTGGATCTCCCTATCAAGGGTGTTTAAGGCTGCACTGACCAATGGCAGGCGTTCGCTTGGCTACGACGGCCTCTGCTTAAACAAGGGGCGTGGGAAATTCGTAGACTGGGCGGCCTGGCCTGCTTCTTCCGATAGAGAGCGCCGGCGTTGACCTTGAAAACTGCTCACATTAGAAACAAGCCAAGCATCTGGACTTGAACAAATTCGATGTCGCAGACAAAGTAGCTTCAAACGGAAGCCTCGAAGCAGAAACTGTGAATCCATTCCGCTCATCGACCAAAGCCAGACAACATAAAATGGACGACTGCGAATTCAGAAAGATCGTCTGCAGCTCCGCCGGGCATTCCAGCCTGGAGGCGGCCCTCGCGCACGAGTCGACGGACATGAACGAGCAGCACCGGGCCACTTATAGCAGCCGCTACAGGCGCCGGATGCTGTACGCCAATGTGCACACCTTCGCGCACAAGACATCGGCTCACGGTCTGGGCCGATTCTTCTCTCAGCAGATTCCCTGGCTGCGGACGCTGTGGTGCATGGTGGTGCTTGGAGCCCTGACTGGCCTCACAATGCACACTTACAAGCAGATCAGCCTGTTTCGAGACTACCCCGTGTCCAGCACAACCCGCCTGCTCACCAACCGCTTCGCATTTCCAGACGTGACCTTCTGCGACCCGCTGATGAAGAAATTCTTCACCATGCCGTCGCAGCTGCTGTACAGCGGCAACATCGCCATTCGGAACTACTTCGCCCTGAACATGATACTCGGCTACAGCTTCGCCGTGGATGGCGAGAAGCCGGAGGACAGCCGTGTCAGGGCCATGAAGCTGGCCTACTCAGGCTTTGAGCACGCTGTGCACACCTGGCCAATCTTCAACATGACCAACGTGAGCGCCCGCATCCTGGACATGCTGGTGTACTGCCAGTACAACCAGGAGCCTTGCTCAGAGAAAAACTTCACCGTCTTCTACCATAGAGACTACGGCAACTGCTTCTCATTCAAGGCCAGCAACAGATTCATGAAGTCCAGCGGTGTAGAGAAGGGCCTGGTGCTGGTGCTGTACAGTCCGAGTGTGGACATCATCCAGAACAACGACTTCTACAGTGACACTGTGACCACCGGCTTGGAGACAGGGGGACTCCGCGTTGTTGTACACCAGGAGGTGAGCAATGGGGCGCCCGGGCTCTGACTTGGGGCTGCTCAGATGCTGGGACTCCCCACAACAGCCCCCTCCACACCCGAGTCGAAGCAGTTAAAGTCAATCATCGAGGAGGCGTTGATTATCAGACCAGCAATTCTCGGAGCAGGGCTCGCCAATTTGCATCTTTTAGCCCTGCAGTAGTGACCTGGCTCTGAAGCTAGCGGGGCCAACTTAGCAGCGCCCGGGTCCCAAGCGAGACGTCATTTGGCTAGGCCGCACTCTGATAAGTGCGGCACGGCTTCGCCAACGGCATCGGTGATACGAGTAGAGCTGGCAAAGATCTCTCGCTGTGCTCAAATTGCCTCTGTAACTGCGGCTAAGATCGCGCAGTCTTCTTAGAAAAGCCTAATTAGATCTGACCTGCCCGGAAATAGAAAATGAAGTCTCTTCCGCTTCCTCGTTGCATTGCTGAGAGCCGGAAATGTCAGCGAATCAAAAATTAATTGAGAACCTTAGAGACAGATCCTCAAAATTTGGGGCATGTACTCTAATCTTGGTAGCTTGTCAAAATATTATTTTAAATTATGAAACGCCCAACTTGACTAGTTGTAATTTCTATTTATCTACACGATTCTACAGTATAGTTTGGAATTGCTTGAGTTCTTATGTGCGCCTAGAATCTGCCCTGCTTTGCTCCGAGCTCCGAGGTCTCCTCCACACTTTCCCCTGGGGCGTCGCGAGGCATTTATAAGAGGCCAAATTGGCAAAGATAGACTGCTTCAAGTTCATTTACGCGGCTAATAGGCAAATCGTTGACCTCTGCGGGCCTTTTTTCACTGTCTCTCTTGCTCCTCCGCCGGCAGTGAAAAGTTTAGTGAATTGGGGAGAGGGGTGTGAGAGGCCAGCTCCCAGGTGGGGTTACTAATGCGGTCGGTGCCAGCGCAAACGGCCCGCCTTGAGTCACATTTCTGAGCTGTCCTTTTAGATTGAAGCCGAGGAAGGTAGAACTTTTATTGGCTGCTCAGCTGACATCACTAGTAAAAGGACCTGCATGCTCCTGATCTTAAGGATTTCGCATTTAAAAGTGCAACCGGGTTGCATCAGTTGGAGCTGAAGAATTCTGCGATCCTTCCACTTGCTGCATTGTTGCACAACAAAAAAGTGCATTAAAATAATGCGACTGGGGCAGGCGATTGCCTTCAGATGCTGCCTTGGAATACACATAAAATCCCACATCGAATGAATAGTGGAGTGGTGAAGTGGACACGTGCAATCAGATAAAGCCTGGCCATCGCACAGCTTCCAGGTAGGCCTGCTGTGCTTGAAGCAGCTTGTACTGTAAAGTCGATCTTCGTGACTAACTCGCTCAGAATGCAACCCAAATGTTTTTCCCAGTTATGCTTTTAGCCGGCTCGCGTAAACATTTTACCTTTTAATCAAGCTTGATGCTTATTGATCTGTGCTCAATCAAGCTCGATGGTTATTGATCTGTGCTCAATCAAGCTCGATGGTTATTGATCTGTGCTCAATCAAGCTTGATGGTTATTGATCTGTGCTCAATCAAGCTCGATGGTTATTGATCTGTGCTCAATCAAGCTTGATGGTTATTGATCTGTGTTCAATCAAGCTTGATGGTTATTGATCTGTGCTCAATCAAACTTGATGGTTATTGATCTGTGCTCAATCAAGCTTGATGGTTATTGATCTGTGCTCAATCAAGCTTGATGGTTATTGATCTGTGCTCAATCAAGCTTGATGGTTATTGATCTGTGCTCAATCAAGCTTGATGGTTATTGATCTGTGCTCAATCAAACTTGATGGTTATTGATCTGTGCTCAATCAAGCTTGATGGTTATTGATCTGTGCTCAATCAAGCCTGATGGTTATTGATCTGTGCTCAATCAAGCTTGATGGTTATTGATCTGTGCTCAATCAAGCCTGATGGTTATTGATCTGTGCTCAATCAAGCCTGATGGTTATTGATCTGTGCTCAATCAAGCCTGATGGTTATTGATCTGTGCTCAATCAAGCTTGATGGTTATTGATCTGTGCTCAATCAAGCCTGATGGTTATTGATCTGTGCTCAATCAAGCTTGATGGTTATTGATCTGTGCTCAATCAAGCTTGATGTTTATTGATCTGTGCTCAATCAAGCTTGATGGTTATTGATCTGTGCGCAATCAAGATTGGTGATTATTTATCAGTGCTCAAAAAAGCTTGATGATTTGTCGATTCATGCTCAATCAAGCTTTTTTATTATTGATCAGTGCTCAATCAAGCTTCACGCTTCTTTTTTCAAGGTCCAAAACTGTGCCATAAGATTTCATTCTGTCTAATTCCCATGATCTGCTCTTCCCCTAATTTCTCCCATTCTTTGCAATGTTTCTGTCTCGCCGCATATTTGCATAGTCCAGCCTGGAACTCCCA
Source organism: Macrostomum hystrix (assembly GCA_950097015.1). Classification (NCBI taxonomy): domain Eukaryota; kingdom Metazoa; phylum Platyhelminthes; family Macrostomidae; genus Macrostomum; species Macrostomum hystrix. Next base: position 1,557,367 of record CATNEN010000033.1, read on the forward strand.
ACTCCCCAGTAAATGCTGATCTCTGGCGCTCTCTTGTCAGAAGCGAGGCCAATTTGTGTCAAAAAAGTTCTGATTGACACATTCTCTTCCTCCAAGAAACAAAGCAGGCAGAGAGAAATGAGCAGGCACAGGGTGCTGCGGTCTGCGCATGAAGTCCTGTGGCAAGCCTTGCTATGGAATTTCACGGCCGACGTGCCGGAGAATCAGCGAGAATGCCTGAGCAAACGCAACCCGCTTTGCTGCACTTCGCTGCACCAGCCGCAGCTCCGCCCATTTCTAACTGTCCGCAGACAGATCCGAGAGGGAGGACCCGGCAGTGGGTGCAGCGATTTATTTTCCGAAAAATATACCTTTTGCAATCTGGTTTGCCAGAACTGTAATCTATTTTGCCCGAAACGAATTTATTTGAGAACGAATCAACTAAAACTAACAGGGACTGACCTGACACACTGCACAATTGACTTCGAAGAGTTGCAAAAATCAATGACTAAGTTCATATAAATAGAGTCGTCTGTTGCTTGTCATTCAATCATAGTTGTTAATTAGCTGCGGACACCTCTGAATGCACGTTTGAGTATGATTCACCCACTGAATGCTGCCATGCTGTCATGCTGCCATGCTGTCATGCTGTCATGCTGTCATGCTGTCATGCTGTCATGCTGTCATGCTGTCATGCTGTCATGCTGTCATGCTGTCATGCTGTCATGCTGTCATGCTGTCATGCTGTCATGCTGTCATGCTGTCATGCTGTCATGCTGCGAGATTCTGTTCTATCGTGGCATTCGCTGCCAGTGCCAAATTTCTGTCAGGATCTTCTCGTTGGATGGCAGTCTTTTGAATTCTCACCTCAGTGCTGATCCTGCCCTCTCGACTGGGTTGATGAATGGTGAATATGGCGGCAGAAAGCGAAAGTCATGACCGTTCGACATCACAGGAACATTGAGATGGGCCCTTGCTCCGTCAAACAGAACGACGAAATCTCCCTCGACTAGTCGATCGATCTCTGACAAAAATCCGGCGAAGTGCTCGTTGCGAAATCCGCCTTTGTTCAGAGCAAAGTGCACAAGACGCAAGCTCCTGGGAAATCGCCAGGATTTGTCTATGGTTCAAACCATGGCAATGAATGGGCAGGCTGAGCCAAGATATAGAAATATGTAAGTAAATTCTCTCCGTGGACAAAATTGATTGCAGTTTTGGCAAACTACGCTCGCAGATTGCAAAATGGCAGATTAGACTGGGCTGAGACAACCCAGTCTGAGAAGCTTGCAACTTGCTGACGGGAAAACTTTTTGTAGTTGGACAAGCTGAGAGGCGCGGCAGCTGATTGTATCTTTAATTTGATGCGCACTGCAGTGGATTTGCATGATTCATGCTCTGGATTCTCATTTGTCCCGTTGTTATCGTTCCTGGCATTCAAACACAAGCATTAGCTTCAGTTTATTGCGCATATAAATCAGGATTTGCTCCAACAGACATTTCCACCGGCTGCATCTATCTAGCTCTCATGCTGTCGCAACTCTTGCATTTCAGTGGCTGAATGATGCAGTCTGGCGGCAAGTCGTGAAACTTCCGGATTAATTAATACCAAATTTCAGTTACTATGCGGCACCAAGTCATCTTCTGTTTCACTCCTATCAGACCTGTTGGGACACATATTATTACCTGTTAGATCTCTGTTAGACACAGATTCAAACCTGTTAGACACCGATTCAAACCTGTTAGACACAGATTCAAACCTGTTAGACGCATATTCAAACCTGTTAGACACAGATTCAAACCTGTTAGACACCGATTCAAACCTGTTAGACACAGATTCAAACCTGTTAGACGCAGATTCAAACCTGTTAGACACAGATTCAAACCTGTTAGACACAGATTCAAACCTGTTAGACACAGATGCTTAAACAGTAAAAATAACAAGCTATTTAATCTTATTGCGAAGATTAAGATTATTTTCGCCTATGTTTGCTAGCCTAAAAGTAATTTAGACGAAATTAGCCCTTCTAAATAAATGACTATTTCGAAAAACCAGTTCGTACTTGTTTATATCTACAGTAACTAAGCAGGACGACACAAAAGGGCCCAAATTGAGTTAACACCAATCAAATAAATTTCACTGGGAACTTTTGACATTCACCTATAAAGATATACAAAGCTAAATTGAACAGATCGGCGTAATTGCACTGCGGTTGCATATCAGTGATGGATCGTATTGGCCAGTGCTGAACACCAGCTATTTAAACTAATTGGGACAGAGGCTGCACACGCACTCGCTCTGAATTCTCCGGGTCAAACGCAAGGTTGATTTATTTGATGGGGTTTAGGCCGCCACCAGCTGCCAACCCGTCAGAGGGCTAGGGTTAGGTTTAGGGTTAGGGTTAGGGTTAGGGTTAGGGTTCGGGTCCCTGAATCCCGTTAGGCAGAAATTGAAACCTCAACTGGCGCTGGCTCCTCGGGCTAGATTTTTCTTAAGCATGGGAACGAATTGCTAATCTTCTTTTGGGGTGGAGAAGGACACAATGCCAAGATTTAATGCTTTGAAATTGCTTCTAAAATGCCATCCGTTGCTTTACGAGTTTTGTCTATCGAGATGCGAGTTTTATCGCTTTTTGGTTTCAGATTAGTTTTTCTCTTTCGTTGCTGCTTTTACAGAGGGGAGTGGGGTTGAAGGCCAGCTTCGTGACAGATTTAGTTTTTCTCCGAATTCGGTTCCACACAGATTCAAGAATTTCAGTTTCTGTGGTAAGCATATGAAGTTCGGAAAAGTTTCACTTGCTGATTCTGACTTACCTGTGTACGACTGATTGTTCATTTTTGCACCCCTTCTTCTGAAAGAATGTGGCAAATTGTACCTGAGTCTTGATGTACTTTGAGCATCAATGCAATGAGTCATAATGTACTTCAACAGTCACTGCACTAAATCATGAAGTGCTTCAAAAGTCACTGCGGTGAGTCATGATAAAAACTGAGATTCATCATACGATTCGAAAACCTGACCTCCGCAGGACACGATCCCCTATCCCAGCGAGTACGGCATCAACTCGCCCAGCGGCATGCAGACGGTGCTGGCGCTCAACCAGGTGCAAACCAGCCTGGCCAACACTCCGACTAAGCGCTGCGAGCCCAGGGATAAGTTCAGCGCCTTCGACCACCTGCTCAAGTGAGCTGGGGTCCCGTAGCTTGAATCCAGTAGTTGGAATCCCGTATTTAACATCCCATAGTTGGAATCCCGTATTTAACATCCCATAGTTGGAATCCCATATTTGGAATCCCATAGTTGGAATCCCATAGTTAGAATCCCGTAGTTGGAATCTCATAGTTGGAATCCCGTAGTTAGAATCCCATAGTTGGAATCCCGTAATTAGAATCCCGTAGTTAGAATCCCGTAGTTAGAATCCCGTAGTTTGAATCCCATAGTTGGAATCCCGTAGTTAGAATCCCGTAGTTAGAATCCCGTAGTTAGAATCCCATAGTTGGAATCCCGTAGTTAGAATCCCGTAGTTTGAATCCCATAGTTGGAATCCCGTAGTTAGAATCCCGTAGTTTGAATCCCATAGTTGGAATCCCGTAGTTGGAATCCCATAGTTGGAATCCCGTAGTTGGAATCCCGTACTCGGTGTTCTGAGCTCGAAGACCCGTATTAAGAGACCCCGTAATGGGAGTCCCGTAGTTGAAGTTCCCGCGGAGTTTTTCATTGTCGTTACGTCCTTAATCTTATTTTAACAAGCAGGTGTGGTTAGATCCATGGCCCAAATATGCAGAGGCCTATTAAACTCAAGTTTATTGCGAAATTGTCGGAGACAATTATATTAAGTGTGGCAGCTTAGCGCCATTGATTTCAGCTAACTTTTAAAGAAGATATAACACGTAATTGTTGGATGAGCATAGCTTTTGCGGTTATATCATTTCTGAGCTGAGTTCAGAGTTTAGAGCCGTATCAAGGCCATAGACACCGAAGATTAAAACAATCGTTGCCTAGCACTGGTACGCTAATTCTTTCCATTGGCTAGAACTTAAGCGGTTATAGCCATAGACAAAAGCACAAGGCAGAAATAATCTGGCACGCCAAGCTAGAAATTAATCAGTTAAGAAGAGTCCATAGTCTATGGTAGAAGGCAAAGCCAGAAGCCGTTGTCTTGCATATAACCTACAAACAATGATGGTTAATTTTGTTTGCCGTGCCAAGGGATTGTAAACCAGAAAAAACTGATAAACACAATGTATACTGTACGGCCTAAGGATAAGGAATTAAGAGATGCAGCAGAAAATGCGACAAGCATTCGCACTCCGTCGGGTACGGGATCGGCACTCAGTGATAGCGGGGGAAGTGCGCCTCCCCCCTCGGCCTAATTAGAAGCGCCTGAACAAGCAGGGCGGATGCGGGCCGCAAATACACAGATAGAGAGAGATAGAGAGAGGAAAAGCAGAAGACTGATTTGGACCCGATGAGCCGCCAACGCTGTGAAAACAGCAGGCGGGCTGTGCCAGCTTGACACAACACTCTCGTGTTTGCGAGCAGAGCGGGTATCCGAGAGCTTTAGCAAGAAATCCATAGCCGACAAAGCGAGTATTATCATTCGGTTTTCGATTCTCTGACGCACTATACTGCTACCGGCTAGTCCTCAAGGCCTGTGGAGAATTGGTGAAAAATTTTTCAGCCAACGCATAAAATGGTCTGCGCAAGTTGGTTTAGTGCATAGTTTATTACTTTTATTGCGCAAGTTGGTTTAGTGTAGAGTTTATTACTTTTCTTGTGTATTAAACTAGTTTTTCCAAGTCTGGTTACTGGACTGGGGATTCGAGCTCGCTACTCTCCGCATTATCGACTCTGGAATTCATCGGGAATTAGGCCTTAGTTTGATCTGATTGGCGATAACTAAATCACTTTGTCCAAGTCCCACGAGTCACTGCTTCTGATCTTGGCCCAATTAGGATAATCTTTTCTGCTCATAAGAGACATCGTGGAGAAAAATAAGTTAAAAACTCGATCAACACAGAAGCAGTACCGACTCACAGTCTTCTCAAGCTGTCGCGGAGAAGGCCGGCCAGCTTTTTCGGTCGATTTATTATTCATTAGCTCTGGGCTATGGGGAGTCTCGGGAACGTTCTTGCCTTTACTTGTCCAATGGCGCCAATGCCTTGCCCACAGGTGATTCTTGGAATGCGAGGGTAGCACTGGGTCTCCTTCGCTCTTGAAGGTTGTGCCAGCACTGTAGCACAGTAGCACACATATTTTATGCCACGTTACGATAAGCACAAATAGTATCGATTCGGTGTACTAGTACGGTAATTCATGATTTGTTCACAGTTCGAAATGTCCGAAATGTAAATATAGCCAAATGTGGTGGTATAAATATATAGTTTATTTCTATCGTCTATGGGCAAAACTGGCTGTTACTTGGATGTGAAACGCGTCCTCAGCCGTGCCTGGGACATAGACAACGAAATCTGGGGGGGGGTTACTTATAATTCCGTTTATTTTTGTCTATGGTCTGAATTCAAATCAGAGGACTCACTTCTTGGCTGAGGTGAAGCCGAGAAATAAATAATCAGTACGTAATAACTAATGCTCCGGTCTGTCTACGGAAAATATTCTGAAATAATAAATATGTAACGATATTTTAGATTAACGGTTCTTATTTAATCCGCTGACCCTAGTCCTAAAAACGAGCGATTAAAAATATTATGATCCTTTTAACTTCGTTAGTAACGGAATATTTTTGTAACGATATTTTCAACGCCCGCAGCCAAACACAGGCTTACGAGAAGCAGTTGGCCGACTGCACGACCTTCGAGCACGTCGCCAGCGTTCGAGCCAAGTGCGACTGCACCATCGAGGGTGTGTTGGAGCTCAGCAAGGGCGAGAAGCCGATTCGAACCTACTGCAACGACATCCTGGGAGCTCAGGAGCCGTACAAGCTGCTGCCTCTCCTGACTGACGTGATTAAATTTCTGCTCACAGACCAGAAGCAACACAACTACAGCATGGTCGAGAGGGGTGCCATCTGGGCTGAACGATATCAGAATGCGTCCGAGAATAACAGGGACTTGCTGGTGGACCTGTCGGCGCGAATTCTGGCCGCGTTTCCCAGCATCAGACAGAGAGTGAACCGCATGAAGTGCGCCCTGCCAAGGCTGAAGTCAGGCAGGCAGCAGTCGGTGTGTCTGAACATCTGCAACTACACCACTTATGACTTCTCCGTGTTCCAGAGCCGGTGGCCTGATCTCGGCTTCGACATTCGCGGCGCCAGGATTCGTCTCGCTCGCATCGCCAGGATGATTCAGGGCCGACTGGACGCTGTGAACCAGATTCTCAAGGTGCGGATGTAGCGAGGAGCCGGCTCTGATGCCAGTCTAGTCACACGGAGTTTGTAACTCAATGAAGCCCAAGGGAGGCAATTTGCGTCCTTGAGAAACACAATATTTAAGTGTTTCAGTTCAACCAGTTGTACCATTGGGGCCAGTGAGGGGCCCCCGATAGTCCATGGACTGAACAGCTGTACGCAGCCTTTAGAATATGCGGCTGGCTGTGTCGTACATCTGGCCTAACTGGGTGACATTTCAATATCTATTTTATAGTCTGGAGATCTTGAAAAGTAGCATAAAATTAGTGAACAGCGCCGAGGAAGTAAGGCGAAGGCGAGGCAGTGGCGAGCAAAGTGAACAAAGCGGGGAACAAAGCCCCTGTGAGGTGCGAAAGTGTACTTTTAGCAATATTGTTATAAAACTGTGGTAAGGAAGATTAGGAAGTAAAAAAAGCATGGATAAAGATAAAAAAATTGAGCACGGGAGGGCGAGACAGGGCAGCCTGCCCTGAGCCCTGCGCACGGCGTTAAAAACACGCCCAAAGGCTGGGGGGTGGGGCAGCACAAGCGCTCACGCGAGAGAAAGCGATCGATAAAGGCGGCCCTCCCCCCGCCGCGTTCACTAACCCGGAGTAGCTACGCTACTCTCCACATTTAGCGTAATAGCCATGAAAACTCCACAAGAGTTGGTGGGACCAGATGCTGTGACTGTAGAGTTGTCGCTTATTTTCCATTGAAGGGCCAGAACCACGCTCTCAACCACTCGATCGCGCTTCACAAAGTGGACCTTCACCAGTGCCTGGAGGACGAGCTTAACTCCAAGGCCAACGTGTTCCACAATGACAGCCTGTGCAAACGGGTGCACGATATTGTGCGCCAGAGCTTCCTGCAGCTGCGAGTCTACCCGAAGACCCTGACAGTCAGGCAACTATTCGAAGAGAGAAGCTACGAGCTAGTTAACCTGTTCTCCGATCTTGGGGGCATCATGGGTGAGTAGCAGTGCTGAGCCTGTTCCCTGATCTTGGCGGCATCATGGGTGAGTAGCAGTGCTGAGCCTGTTCCCTGATCTTGGCGGCATCATGGGTGAGTAGCAGTGCTGAGCCTGTTCTCTGTTCTTGGGGGCATCATGGGTGAGTAGCAGTGCTGAGCCTGTTCTCTGTTCTTCGGGGCATCATGGGTGAGTAGCAGTGCTGAGCCTGTTCTCTGTTCTTCGGGGCATCATGGGTGAGTAGCAGTGCTGAGCCTGTTCTCTGATCTTGGCGGCATCATGGGTGAGTAGCAGTGCTGAGCCTGTTCTCTGATCTTGGCGGCATCATGGGTGAGTAGCAGTGCTGAGCCTGTTCTCTGATCTTGGCGGCATCATGGGTGAGTAGCAGTGCTGAGCCTGTTCTCTGTTCTTGGGGGCATCATTGGTGAGTAGCAGTGCTGAGCCTGTTCTCTGATCTTGGCGGCATCATTGGTGAGTAGCAGTGCTGAGCCTGTTCTCTGATCTTGGCGGCATCATGGGTGAGTAGCAGTGCTGAGCCTGTTTTCTGATCTTGGCGGCATCATGGGTGAGTAGCAGTGCTGAGCCTGTTCTCTGATCTTGGCGGCATCATTGGTGAGTAGCAGTGCTGAGCCTGTTCTCTGATCTTGGCGGCATCATTGGTGAGTAGCAGTGCTGAGCCTGTTCTCTGATCTTGGCGGCATCATGGGTGAGTAGCAGTGCTGAGCCTGTTTTCTGATCTTGGCGGCATCATGGGTGAGTAGCAGTGCTGAGCCTGTTCTCTGATCTTTGCGGCATCATGGGTGAGTAGCAGTGCTGAGCCTGTTCTCTGTTCTTCGGGGCATCATGGGTGAGTAGCAGTGCTGAGCCTGTTCTCTGTTCTTCGGGGCATCATGGGTGAGTAGCAGTGCTGAGCCTGTTCTCTGATCTTCGGGGCATCATGGGTGAGTAGCAGTGCTGAGCCTGTTCTCTGATCTTCGGGGCATCATTGGTGAGTAGCAGTGCTGAGCCTGTTCTCTGATCTTGGCGGCATCATGGGTGAGTAGCAGTGCTGAGCCTGTTCTCTGTTCTTCGGGGCATCATTGGTGAGTAGCAGTGCTGAGCCTGTTCTCTGATCTTGGCGGCATCATGGGTGAGTAGCAGTGCTGAGCCTGTTCTCTGATCTTTGCGGCATCATGGGTGAGTAGCAGTGCTGAGCCTGTTTTCTGATCTTGGCGGCATCATGGGTGAGTAGCAGTGCTGAGCCTGTTCTCTGATCTTTGCGGCATCATGGGTGAGTAGCAGTGCTGAGCCTGTTCTCTGATCTTGGCGGCATCATGGGTGAGTAGCAGTGCTGAGCCTGTTCTCTGATCTTTGCGGCATCATGGGTGAGTAGAGCAGTGAGAAGTTTGGTTTAAGTGCGTCAGAATATTCATGCGGAAGCACTCCTACCGATTGGTTCCAGTAGCTTGGGAGTGCAGTGCAGTTAAAATATTGCATTTAACTTGGTGTCAACTGACTGACTTTATTTTAAGCCGAAAGTTTAAGCGCGAATGCCATCTATGGGGAACGTTAATTGAAATCTCGCATATAAAATTGTAAAAGCACTCACTCTGACTTCTCAAAAGCGAATCGAACTCACGCAAAGTTGACAATTCAATTAGCCATCTAAGAATGTTCTGCACCCTCTCATACGCAGGTCTGTGGATCGGCGTCTCAATGGTGACGCTGTGTGAGTTCGCAGAGATCCTACTAATAGTAGTGTCCTATTACATGCGATCCGCGTTGAGAAAGGTCACCCGCCTGGCTGAAGGCGTGACTGTAGAGCTGAAGATGGACCAGGCGCAGCGCGCCGGTGGCAGCAACCATCGCGACCCCCGCGACAGTCCGGATCGGGCCACCAACGACCCAGCGCGGCTGTCGCTACTGGGCAGCAGTCGGAAGCTCGGCAACCACTTTGACCACAGCAGCAACCCGAATGTGTACCAGCAGCCCCGGCTGCAGGCTAGCCGGCAGTGGCGTCGGCGCGAATTCGAGACCGCCTCGGTCGGCAACCCGTGGACGGAACTTCAGTCGCCATTGTTGCCCTCGACGGTTCCAGATGCGTCGCCCCCGCTGCCGCAGCCGGCGCCACCACCGATGCCGCCTCCATCTTCGCTTCCAGCTGGATACACGCACGTTGGATGCGCTTTCAGTAATCGATCGGATGGCAACGACACCGGAGGGACCGTCGCTGCTAAGCCGCCGCAACCGACGCTGCTGCTGCTCCCGGCCGGAGCGGCAGGAAATCTGCGACAATCAGGACGGCGACGGACGAAGCGCAGCGGAGACGCCGGCGACGTGAGTCCACCAGCCTGCGCGGTGCTCTACAATCGGGAGACTCAGCTGTGACGGCTGATCAGCTGACAATCTGCCACTGAGTAGAAGTTTTCTGAGCTGCCTTGCACAGGGAGGCAGTGTGATCGTCAACTATCAACTGAAACTTGTCTGCTCACAGCTTTCAATTAGAACTTTTACTGCTCGAAAGATCAAAACTTTGCCTTGTTAAGGCGCATTACTAAGCTAACGCTTCTCGTGACAAACGAAGAAATAATTTGCTAATGTTTTTCTTTCTTCGAATATTTCTTCAGCTTGACTAATGAACGCATCTCAATTGCCCGAGATTGCATCGTCCTCTCAGCGCTCAAGTTCAACTGTCACTCCATCGTCCTCTCAGCGCTCAAGTTCAACTGTCACTCCATCGTCCTCAAAGCGCTCAAGTTCAACTGTCACTCCCTCGTCCTCTCAGCGCTCAAGTTCAACTGTCACTCCATCGTCCTCTCAGCGCTCAAGTTCAACTGTCACTCCATCGTCCTCTCAGCGCTCAAGTTCAACTGTCACTCCATCGTCCTCTCAGCGCTCAAGTTCAACTGTCACTCCATCGTCCTCTCAGCGCTCAAGGTCAACTGTCACTCCCTCGTCCTCTCAGCGCTCAAGTTCAACTGTCACTCCATCGTCCTCTCAGCGCTCAAGGTCAACTGTCACTCCCTCGTCCTCTCAGCGCTCAAGTTCAACTGTCACTCCATCGTCCTCTCAGCGCTCAAGGTCAACTGTCACTCCCTCGTCCTCTCAGCGCTCAAGTTCAACTGTCACTCCCTCGTCCTCTCAGCGCTCAAGGTCAACTGTCACTCCATCGTCCTCTCAGCGCTCAAGCTTAAATGTCATGCTGCGCCTAAGCTGAGTTGCTCTCGAACTAAAAGTGCATTGGCACTTGCATGCTCGCGCAGTGCATCGCTGCTCATTTATTTTTTATTTACCAAAGTTTTAACGTGATATTTCAAACCAATTTGATAGCCGGAAACTAGAACACGCTGTTTAATTTCAGTCTTTCTCTGCCCGTACATGACGCTCCTGATTCTATTTGAGAACATTGCGCTTATCTATTTGAAGCAGTTATGTCTGCGAGTTTGACTGCTACATTAGAGACTATATGACACCTCTGAGCACTCTCGTTCAAGCCTGGGTATGCTCAAATGCATAGTTAATACACAAATACATACAATTAATGGGCCTAGACCGAGCTACTTGTCCGAAATGATCAGCTTCGATGCGTTGCCGTTAATTGAAACCCCAACTATGGCATCCTGCAGCAGATCATCTTCTGTCTGTCTCAATACCTGCCCCAGGTGATGCGAATACCCATGCGGGCAAGGCCAGGTGTTTTAGATGGATGGCTAAGAAAATATTAAGAAAACTCGACTCTGTGACAGAGCCAGCTGTCACTGACTGTATGGCTGTCACTGACTGTATGGCTGTCACTGACTGTATGGCTGTCACTGACTGTATGGCTGTCACTGACTGTATGGCTGTCACTGACTGTATAGCTGTCACTGACTGTATGGCTGTCACTGACTGTATGGCTGTCACTGACTGTATGGCTGTCACTGACTGTATGGCTGTCACTGACTGTATGGCTGTCACTGACTGTATGGCTGTCACTGACTGTATGGCTGTCACTGACTGTATGGCTGTCACTGACTGTATAGCTGTCACTGACTGTATGGCTGTCACTGACTGTATGGCTGTCACTGACTGTATGGCTGTCACTGACTGTATGGCTGTCACTGACTGTATGGCTGTCACTGACTGTATGGCTGTCACTGACTGTATGGCTGTCACTGACTGTATGGCTGTCACTGACTGTATGGCTGTCACTGACTGTATGGCTGTCACTGACTGTATAGCTGTCACTGACTGTATGGCTGTCACTGACTGTATGGCTGTCACTGACTGTATGGCTGTCACTGACTGTATGGCTGTCACTGACTGTATGGCTGTCACTGACTGTATGGCTGTCACTGACTGTATGGCTGTCACTGACTGTATGGCTGTCACTGACTGTATGGCTGTCACTGACTGTATAGCTGTCACTGACTGTATGGCTGTCACTGACTGTATGGCTGTCACTGACTGTATGGCTGTCACTGACTGTATGGCTGTCTTACTTTACTTAATTGCAGGGGGGCCTGGGGCACTTGACGCACAAGCGCAGGAACGGCATGCCCCCAGGCCGGCGAACTAGGCGGGAGTCGCCCATCGCGCCATCTAGACCCCTGAACACAGGCACCTCATACACAGCCGCAAGCCAAGCGGGGAAGGGGGCGGCAGCCGGAGTGCCTCTCACCCCCAGGCCCGCACACGCACAGAGCTGACCAAACCAGGGGAGGACTTATATGCCTGAAGGGTAGGGACGAGAGGACCAAGCCACGCGCGCAGACGGCTGGTGAAACCTCGCCGCTCAGAGCACGCAAGGCTGGTGCACACCCGCCCCACCCCCCATACAACGCCTCACACCCGGCCCAACGCACAAACACAAACACAAACAAGCAGGCACACAGAAGGCAGGAGCGAAGCTATTATTTCAAGCTTTGATTGCACGAAATATGGTGCACCTCCGCCGGTCGCTACTGTCCAAACCCACCCAACAAGTCCCGAAATTAATCGTGACTTGAAGGGTTAATCGAACTAGCGTCCTTTGGAGTGCGAGGCAGCGACGTTAGCCGCTGACCCACTCGCCCCCTGTATGGCTGTCACTGACTGTATAGCTGTCACTGACTGTATGGCTGTCACTGACTGTATAGCTGTCACTGACTGTATGGCTGTCACTGACTGTATGGCTGTCACTGACTGTATGGCTGTCACTGACTGTATGGCTGTCACTGACTGTATGGCTGTCACTGACTGTATGGCTGTCACTGACTGTATGGCTGTCACTGACTGTATGGCTGTCACTGACTGTATGGCTGTCACTGACTGCATGGCTGTCACTGACTGTATGGCTGTCACTGACTGTATGGCTGTCACTGACTGTATGGCTGTCACTGACTGTATAGCTGTCACTGACTGTATGGCTGTCACTGACTGCCAAAATAATGGAAATTTCGTGAGCATACTAATTATGACTATATTGGTGGCTTTTGCCACCAGACATCCCGACGAGAATCGTTGAATATCTCGACGTTGCCGATGTTTTGTGATTCTGGAAGTTGGTTCATCGGATACAGAAAAAAATGGTGCATTTGAAACATTCCCGTGGTGTTTTGACTGATTGCACTTATTTTTTAAGCATAAATTTGAAGCATAAAGTCCTTTGTTTGATGCTGTTTGATTCCAAGTCATTTGTACATGCTTTGCAGCACGTATCGAAACAAAAAGCACGCTTTAATAAAGTACAGAAAGAGATGAAGACTGCAAATCGAGACGCTGCACCAGATGCGGATCTGCACGTACCGTTGATGAAGCCAAAGCAAATAGTGAAAAAAGCAGATGCAGCTACAAGCTGGGATTTTAAATCGATAAATTACAATAGCAAGCCAATGCCCCATCATGATAACTTACAAAACAACTGAAGTGCATTGCACAGATTGTCTGGTAAATAAACTAGCATTCCTGTCCATTGGTCCTGAGATAATAGATGAAGTGATAACGACCAGGCTCAATACCTCACTTTAACCCTGACTTATCCCCATAGCATCTCCCTGACTTATCCCCATAGCATCTCCCTGACTTATCCCCAGCATCTCCCTGACTTATCCCCATAGCATCTCCCTGACTTATCCCCAGCATCTCCCTGACTTATCCCCATAGCATCTCCCTGACTTATCCCCATAGCATCTCCCTGACTTATCCCCAGCATCTCCCTGACTTATCCCCAGCATCTCCCTGACTTATCCCCATAGCATCTCCCTGACTTATCCCCATAGCATCTCCCTGACTTATCCCCATAGCATCTCCCTGACTTATCCCCATAGCATCTCCCTGACTTATCCCCATAGCATCTCCCTGACTTATTCCCATAGCATCACCCTGACTTATCCCCATAGCATCTCCCTGACTTATCCCCATAGCATCTCCCTGACTTATCCCCAGCATCTCCCTGACTTATCCCCATAGCATCTCCCTGACTTATCCCCATAGCATCTCCCTGACTTATCCCCAGCATCTCCCTGACTTATCCCCATAGCATCTCCCTGACTTATCCCCGTAGCATCTCCCTGACTTATCCCCATAGCATCTCCCTGACTTATCCCCAGCATCTCCCTGACTTATCCCCATAGCATCTCCCTGACTTATCCCCATAGCATCTCCCTGACTTATCCCCATAGCATCTCCCTGACTTATCCCCATAGCATCTCCCTGACTTATCCCCATAGCATCTCCCTGACTTATCCCCATAGCATCTCCCTGACTTATCCTCATAGCATCTCCCTGACTTATCCCCATAGCATCTCCCTGACTTATCCCCATAGCATCTCCCTGACTTATCCCCATAGCATCTCCCTGACTTATCCCCAGCATCTCCCTGAATTATCCCCATAGCATCTCCCTGACTTATCCCCATAGCATCTCCCTGACTTATCCCCATAGCATCTCCCTGACTTATCCCCATAGCATCTCCCTGACTTATCCCCATAGCATCTCCCTGACTTATCCCCATAGCATCTCCCTGACTTATCCCCATAGCATCTCCCTGACTTATCCCCATAGCATCTCCCTGACTTATCCCCATAGCATCTCCCTGACTTATCCCCAGCATCTCCCTGAATTATCCCCATAGCATCTCCCTGACTTATCCCCATAGCATCTCCCTGACTTATCCCCCGCATCTCCCTGACTTATCCCCAGCATCTCCCTGACTTATCCCCCGCATCTCCCTGACTTATCCCCATAGCATCTCCCTGACTTATCCCCAGCATCTCCCTGACTTATCCCCAGCATCTCCCTGACTTATCCCCCGCATCTCCCTGACTTATCTCCATAGCATCTCCCTGACTTATCCCCATAGCATCTCCCTGACTTATCCCCCGCATCTCCCTGACTTATCCCCATAGCATCTCCCTGACTTATCCCCATAGCATCTCCCTGACTTATCCCCATAGCATCTCCCTGACTTATCCCCATAGCATCTCCCTGACTTATTCCCATAGCATCTCCCTGACTTATCCCCAGCATCTCCCTGAATTATCCCCATAGCATCTCCCTGACTTATCCCCATAGCATCTCCCTGACTTATCCCCATAGCATCTCCCTGACTTATCCCCATAGCATCTCCCTGACTTATCCCCATAGCATCTCCCTGACTTATCCACATAGCATCTCCCTGACTTATCCCCAGCATCTCCCTGACTTATCCCCAGCATCTCCCTGACTTATCCCCATAGCATCTCCCTGACTTATCCCCATAGCATCTCCCTGACTTATCCCCATAGCATCTCCCTGACTTATCCCCAGCATCTCCCTGACTTATCCCCATAGCATCTCCCTGACTTATCCCCAGCATCTCCCTGACTTATCCCCATAGCATCTCCCTGACTTATCCCCATAGCATCTCCCTGACTTATCCCCAGCATCTCCCTGACTTATCCCCATAGCATCTCCCTGACTTAATCCCCAGCATCTCCCTGACTTATCCCCATAGCATCTCCCTGACTTATTCCCCATAGCATCTCCCTGACTTATCCCCATAGCATCTCCCTGACTTATCCCCATAGCATCTCCCTGACTTATCCCCATAGCATCTCCCTGACTTATCCCCATAGCATCTCCCTGACTTATCCCCATAGCATCTCCCTGACTTATCCCCATAGCATCTCCCTGACTTATCCCCATAGCATCTCCCTGACTTATCCCCATAGCATCTCCCTGACTTATCCCCATAGCATCTCCCTGACTTATCCCCATAGCATCTCCCTGACTTATCCCCATAGCATCTCCCTGACTTATCCCCATAGCATCTCCCTGACTTATCCCCATAGCATCTCCCTGACTTATCCCCATAGCATCTCCCTGACTTATCCCCATAGCATCTCCCTGACTTATCCCCATAGCATCTCCCTGACTTATCCCCAGCATCTCCCTGACTTATCCCCATAGCATCTCCCTGACTTATCCCCATAGCATCTCCCTGACTTATCCCCAGCATCTCCCTGACTTATCCCCAGCATCTCCTTGAATTATCCCCATAGCATCTCCCTGACTTATCCCCATAGCATCTCCCTGACTTATCCCCATAGCATCTCCCTGACTTATCCCCATAGCATCTCCCTGACTTATCCCCATAGCATCTCCCTGACTTATCCCCATAGCATCTCCCTGACTTATCCCCAGCATCTCCCCTGACTTATCCCCAGCATCTCCCTGACTTATCCCCCGCATCTCCCTGACTTATCTCCATAGCATCTCCCTGACTTATCCCCATAGCATCTCCCTGACTTATCCCCATAGCATCTCCCTGACTTATCCCCATAGCATCTCCCTGACTTATCCCCATAGCATCTCCCTGACTTATCCCCATAGCATCTCCCTGACTTATTCCCATAGCATCTCCCTGACTTATCCCCAGCATCTCCCTGAATTATCCCCATAGCATCTCCCTGACTTATCCCCATAGCATCTCCCTGACTTATCCCCAGCATCTCCCTGACTTATCCCCATAGCATCTCCCTGACTTATCCCCAGCATCTCCCTGACTTATCCCCATAGCATCTCCCTGACTTATCCCCATAGCATCTCCCTGACTTATCCCCAGCATCTCCCTGAATTATCCCCATAGCATCTCCCTGACTAATCCCCAGCATCTCCCTGACTTATCCCCATAGCATCTCCCTGACTTATCCCCATAGCATCTCCCTGACTTATCCCCAGCATCTCCCTGACTTATTCCCATAGCATCTCCCTGACTTATCCCCATAGCATCTCCCTGACTTATCCCCATAGCATCTCCCTGACTTATCCCCATAGCATCTCCCTGACTTATCCCCATAGCAACTCCCTGACTTATCCCCATAGCATCTCCCTGACTTATCCCCAGCATCTCCCTGAATTATCCCCATAGCATCTCCCTGACTTATCCCCATAGCATCTCCCTGACTTATCCCCATAGCATCTCCCTGACTTATCCTCATAGCATCTCCCTGACTTATCCTCATAGCATCTCCCTGACTTATCCCCATAGCATCTCCCTGACTTACCCCATAGCATCTCCCTGACTTATCCCCAGCATCTCCCTGACTTATCCCCATAGCATCTCCCTGACTTATCCCCATAGCATCTCCCTGACTTATCCCCAGCATCTCCCTGACTTATCCCCATAGCATCTCCCTGACTTATCCCCATAGCATCTCCCTGACTTATCCCCATAGCATCTCCCTGACTTATCCCCATAGCATCTCCCTGACTTATCCCCATAGCATCTCCCTGACTTATCCCCATAGCATCTCCCTGACTTATCCCCATAGCATCTCCCTGACTTATCCCCATAGCATCTCCCTGACTTATCCCCATGGCATCTCCCTGACTTATCCCCATAGCATCTCCCTGAATTATCCCCATAGCATCTCCCTGACTTATCCCCATAGCATCTCCCTGACTTATCCCCAGCATCTCCCTGACTTATCCCCATAGCATCTCCCTGACTTATCCCCATAGCATCTCCCTGACTTATCCCCATAGCATCTCCCTGACTTATCCCCATAGCATCACCCTGACTTATCCCCATAGCATCTCCCTGACTTATCCCCATAGCATCTCCCTGACTTATCCCCATAGCATCTCCCTGACTTATCCCCATGGCATCTCCCTGACTTATCCCCATAGCATCTCCCTGAATTATCCCCATAGCATCTCCCTGACTTATCCCCATAGCATCTCCCTGACTTATCCCCAGCATCTCCCTGACTTATCCCCATAGCATCTCCCTGACTTATCCCCATAGCATCTCCCTGACTTATCCCCATAGCATCTCCCTGACTTATCCCCATAGCATCACCCTGACTTATCCCCATAGCATCTCCCTGACTTATCCCCATAGCATCTCCCTGACTTATCCCCATAGCATCTCCCTGACTTATCCCCAGCATAACTCCTGTTGTATTTGCCTTCTTGAGGGGGTGCACTTCACAAAAGAGTGGAAGCCAAATCTGAAGCCAAGCCAGCCGAACATGTTTGCATTGCTGACTTTTACCACGCAGAAGAGCCACTTAAACCTTTAAAAATGCCATTTTTAACTGCAAGCCAGCGCTGACTTTTACGCTGACCGAATCGCTGCAAATTTTTAATTTCTGATCCAAAAACTTCCATTTAAGATGGAAGTTTTGCGTTTTCAGAATTAAGAAAGGTTCGGCGAAGGATCGAATTGTATTTCGGGACTAGCAAAACAAACAATCAATGGCAAGAAAGACCATTAAAACAAACAAGAATGCGGCTTTATTTTTGCTTTTTCTACTCGCGTCTGACCCAAAAGGCATTGAGCGCACAAATTGAAAACCATAGGGCCGTCTGGATCAGTAAAAACTCATTTTAAGAATTTTCACGCACAAACTGCCATTTGGAACATATGTAAGTAGAGCATCTATTGTGCATAAAAAGCTAGCAAAAAATCTACTTAAAAAGTATCAAAACCTTGATTAGCTTAACCTTGATAAACTATCGGTTACGATAAATTATATCTTTATCGAGCCGAGGACCCTAGGGTAGATAGCGGCTGATTGTACTATCCAGAGGCAACAGCCTCTGTAGCTCAGTGGCTAGAGCACTGGTCTAGTAAACCAGGGGTCGGGAGTTCGATCCTCCCCAGAGGCTATATTTTTTTGCATTTGAAAGCGAACTAAAATTATTTTTTACAGTTTCTCGAAAAAAAGTATATACTTCATTTATTAGAAAAATTACTTTGATTTATGCGATATTTGTCTTCAATAGTATTTGGAAGTTGGGGACAGTTTTACCCAAGCAACAAGTGCAGTAACTTAACCATTCTGAGAATAACGAAACGAGAGACTGCATCTGTCAAGCGACAGGTCAGGATAATTCACTTCAATCAAATACGGGCATAAAAAGCTGAAGCCCCCAGGGAGGATCGAACTCCCGACCCCTGGTTTACAAGACCAGTGCTCTAGCCACTGAGCTATGGAGGCCCTACATATGTGCGATCGCGGAGATCAATTTAATACACGGCTTTATGAATACGAGTTTAACTAAGTAATAGCAGTCGGAATTCCTCAACTCAGCTCTCAGGTCTGCCAGCTGTGGCACTAGGACAGACAACAGATTGATTATGGAACGCGTTTATGGGGACGTGGGATATACTGTGTGTTTTTTACACTGAGCTTTGCCCAGTCATTTTAAACTCTAATCGTCGTGACGACATATGTTGGGCTGCACATCGTGTACATAGAACAAGAAAGGACAATTTTGAACGGGTAAAAATCAGCAGTTTCAAATTAAAAAAATACACTCTCCGCACAGGAGTGTACGTAAAAAAGTAAAATAAGAAGTAAAATAACCTAACTGTTTTTGAACTCATCAGTAGTGGCCCGCAGTTGCCAATTAAAAAACACGAGAGTATTTTACCTTTACCGTTAGATGAGAGTGCGCCAAAATTTTAAAGCCAATTGACTTGCCAATTCGGGATTTCAGTTTATCAGCTTACTTAGGAACTGAATAGAAAATTCAGAAAGCAGAAAAAAATGCAGAAAGCATCCATACCCATTTTGAACCAAATTTCACGGGGTAATTAAAATACGATGCAAAAAGGAAAGGAATGAACCTTCTGTGAAATTATTTTTTGCTTGGATTTGTTGTACATGACAATATTATTAAATATTATTTACGGAGAAATGAAAACTCCCCATATTTAATGTATTCTTATGATAACGCAATATAAATTAGGGTGGAAAACTTATAAATATAGAATGCTTAAGGGAAAAAAGTTTTTTATATCATGTTGACGTTTGAGATAAAAATGTATAACTATGAGTCGGTTTTAGCATTGTTATTTTGTTTTTATCACCTGCCACGAAAATTTTGTTATCGTCGCGCGTGCAAAATTTATGTCGGTTTGTTCGTCGCGCTGAAAATCACTTATGCAAACTATATATTGAATTTTATTGAAATAAAATCCGGAGAATAGACTGTAATTTTCGTAACTAACCTTTGTCTTTTCATTATGTCCGACGCATCTGAAGAAAGCACAAAATCTTTTAATTTAAGCTTGCCTTACGTCGCAGACACAAAATGCGATCTGGACGAAAGCGTTTCGAATTCTGATTCCGAAAGGCGAATGTCGTTTAATGAACAGCTGCGCAAAAAGATTGACCTCGGAATGAATATGGACAGCAAGTAATTGCGGGTTTTTATTATGTGCTTTATATTGGCATGCAATATTGCCCCACAACACAACAAGATTTATTTACAAAGTTAATATTCGTTATTTTCTTTTAAATTTTTTTGCAGCAGGAAAACTAAATCTTTTTTACTCTGATTCATACAATAATATTCGAATATGTATATTCGGAAACATAACTATGCAAAATCGTAATAAATTTTCTTGTGATTTGTGATAGACACTACAGGAAATTACTCTGTACAGTATTTATAAATGAACTATAATTCCAAGTAAAAAAAATAACTTGGTTTTCATTATCTGGACTTTCAAAAATACTAATTGTTCATTTCTGTGTTATAATTTTTATATTTAACATAAAATATATTGTTATAAACAGTGTAAGAAAAATGGGGAATGATTATAGCCTGTCATAGTTGAAATGAGTGCATAAATTCATAAGCATTTAACATCACTTAACACCAAGTTGCTTTTCGAGTCGAATTTATCAGGAAATAAAAAATTATTTTCAGAAAGCTTTTTGTCGGCGGACTAAGCTGGGAAACTACTGAGAGTAAGTGAATTTTTAATTCGAGTTAGTGGAATTTTCAAATATATTTCAATTATTTCACGATTAAAATATATTAGCTGAATATAACGTTTAGCTGAATCATGCTTATTTCAAAGAACGTAACTTGAATTTCGCAGGTCTAATGAAAGAGTACTTTTCACAGTTCGGGTCGGTGCGCACCTGCACTATCAAGGTGGACAAAGTCACGGGGCACTCGCGCGGCTTCGGCTTTGTCATATTTGACAAAGAGTCGGATCTGGATGTGGTTCTGACGCAGCCTGAGCACTGGCTGTGCAACAAGCGAATCGATCCAAAGCGGGCAAAGCCCAGCAGGCAGGAACCCGCAAAGAAGGTGTTTGTCGGCGGCCTCGACCCAGAATTTCCCGAGGACAGCATCAAGGAGTACTTTCGCCAGTTTGGAAAGGTGATTTATTTTCGAGGAATGAGCATCCATCGAAATTCTTGCCAGCTTGCCAGTGTACATTTTCTACAGCAGGGGGCAGAGAAATTGGGTTTTCTGATGACAGACTTTGTACAGACGAAATGTACATTTTCTTTAAACTAGGGGTAGAGAGACGGAGTTTTGTGAGGAATGATCGTGTGTGCATCTTTCGACAGCAGGGGGGTAGAGAGACACAGTTTTGTGAGGAATGGTCGTGTGTACATCTTTCGACAGCAGGGGGGTAGAGAGACACAGTTTTGTGAGGAATGATCATGTGTGCATCTTTCGACAGCAGGGGGGTAGAGAGACACAGTTTTGTGAGGAATGGTCGTGTGTACATCTTTCGACAGCAAGGGGTAGAGAGACACAGTTTTGTGAGGAATGGTCGTGTGTACATCTTTCGACAGCAGGGGGTAGAGAGACAGAGTTTTGTGAGGAATGATCGTGTGTACATCTTTCGACAGCAGGGGGTAGAGAGACACAGTTTTGTGAGGAATGGTCGTGTGTACATCTTTTGACAGCAGGGGAGAGAGACAGTTTTGTGTGGAATGGTCGTGTGTACATCTTTTGACAGCAGGGGAGAGAGACACAGTTTTGTGAGGAATGATCGTGTGTACATCTTTTGACAGCAGGGGAGAGAGACAGAGTTTTGTGAGGAATGGTCGTGTGTACATCTTTTGACAGCAGGGGAGAGAGACAGAGTTTTGTGAGGAATGGTCGTGTGTACATCTTTTGACAGCAGGGGAGAGAGACAGTTTTGTGTGGAATGGTCGTGTGTACATCTTTTGACAGCAGGGGAGAGAGACACAGTTTTGTGAGGAATGATCGTGTGTACATCTTTTGACAGCAGGGGAGAGAGACAGAGTTTTGTGAGGAATGGTCGTGTGTACATCTTTTGACAGCAGGGGAGAGAGACAGAGTTTTGTGAGGAATGATCGTGTGTACATCTTTTGACAGCAGGGGAGAGAGACAGAGTTGTGAGGAATGATCGTGTGTACATCTTTCGACAGCAGGGGGGTAGAGAGACAGAGTTTTGTGAGGAATGGTCGTGTGTGCATCTTTCGACAGCAGGGGGTAGAGAGACAGAGTTTTGTGAGGAGTGGTCGTGTGACAGAGAGACAGTTTCCTGACTTACAGCTGCGCATTTTCCTCCAATGCAAAAAACTGTCTACTCCCGCCATGCCCACATCAAGATCCTGGCCATCGACCTGCCGATCGATAGTTTGCGTCAAAGGCGCAAAGCGTTTATTTTTGTCACCTACTCGTCTGAAGCTGAGGCTAGAAAAGCGGCGCACACTGAGAAACAACTCATCGGAAATAAATGGGTGAGAGTTCAAGCCAGATTTGATCTCACAAAAATGTATGCCCCAACCCAACCCTTTTTAATAAAATCAATAAAAATTGAATTATTAGTTGGACTTATTTGAAGTGTTGGTCGAGTCGTACTTGGAGCAGCCATGTGCCCGCACTTATTCTCTCTCTCTCTCTCCGAGCAATTTGGTGATGCCAGTTTTCGGTATTGCAGAACTAGACCCATAACATTTCCCTACCTCTCTCCACTCTAGCACATTATGCCCGCCCCTCTGCTGCCGGGGGGAATTGACGATGCCGATGATGAGGGGGCCGTCGAACGGGACGCCGAGGCTGGGAGAAAAAGTTTTTTTATGATTACAAGACTTTCAGCCTCTCCAACCCCCATACAGCCGTGTCTCTCTTCCCCCTTCTCCTCGTCAATTAGGGTGCGCTGACACACTCGGTGGAAATCCCATTTTTATATAGCCCCCATCTCCATCCCACTTCCCTTGGTGAGGCCTGTTCCAAGAGGAATAGAAATGGACTTCGGTTTCTGGCGGGAAGTCGTTATGTTTCTGGGCGCCAGATCGACAGCTGCCGGGGCAGCAAGCGCCAAATTGGATTCCTGCTGGTGCTGCAACTTCGGCAGTGTCGCTGCTAATGATTTCAGGGCCCTGGCCGTGGGGGCTCTAGGGGCACACCTGGGATTTTGGGGGTAGGGATTTAGGAAATAAATGGATATTTATCTAAGCGATAGAATATTAAGCAGTACGTTGATATAGAACCGTTCATCGGGGGCAGAAAATGATGAAATAAATAAGTGTTCTGAAATGAAGAGACGTTAATCTATGAGTTTTGCTCCTGAAGCATGTTTTATCACTTAGATTTACTCACATTATCTCACTACCCCACTTACAGTGTATAATATCAGCGTATAGGGGCGTAGCCAGGGGGGCAAGGAGGGCCGCGGCCCCCTAATCGGCTGACAAATCTATGTGGCGCCCTCTGTTAGTGGCGCCCCCCGGGTTAGCCGCCAACAAGAGGCCCCCTAGACAAAAATCCTGGCTACTGCCACTGTTTACCATGACAATACCTCATAGCCAGGCTAATGAGAAATCTGGTGATCTAGAGACATATATCTCTAGATATCGATTCGGCCTATTTATCTCACTAAATTGAGCGATGCCATTCCTAGAAAGGGGATCGGAAGAAGAAGGAAAAACACAGGCAGGCAGGGAGCCCTGCTAACCAGTTTAAGAGCCGGCCTATCCTCCGACCGGCGACCATTAGGTTAATGAAGCGTTTAGGCCGGCATGGCAGCCTGTGGCCAAAGGGGCGGATGGGGGGCCTTTGTGGTCGCTCCTGGATGGCCTCACACACGGAGCGATGTGGCTGAGATGTATGAATAGCAATTAGGCCCCGATCCGCAGTACCCGGAGACAGCAGCAATGGAGGAAAGAATATTGCGAGAGGAAGAAGAGGATGCAGAAGCAGAAAAAATTGAAAGGCATAAACCTGACACTGGACAGGCGGGGCCATTCGCAACCCCCCTGCCGCCTCACTGAGTCCCGGCGCCTTTGAAGTGAAGTCTTTCCCAGTCCCGCCCGGCTCATATTTCGCTGGCTCAGGGATGCCTGCACAGGCCTGTGTCTGCGACTGCAGCTCATCCGCTGACACAGATTGCTCAAGCCATGCTTCATTAACCTGCGAGATGCTGCAGGGCTTCACAGAGTGTTTTTCTCGGCGTGGTCAGCACTGTGGCAAGGAAGTTCAGGGCGCCCAGAAGGATGTCTTCAGGCCATTCTTGATTGGCCCTCATCATCAGTCTCCCCTCTGTCTCACTTTATCTTATGACAAACTCTCATGCGCTAAAGCTCCCATCTCTGATGTTCTCAAACTCCAATGTGCTCAAACTCGAATGTGCTCAAACTCCAATGTGCTCAAACTTTAATGTGCTCAAACTCCAATGTGCTCAAACTCGAATGTGCTCAAACTCGAATGTGCTCAAACTCGAATGTTCTCAAAATCCAATGTGCAAAAAATTTAATGGGCTCAAATTCTATATTCAAAATCTCTAATGTGCTCAAAATCTAATGTGCTCAATATACGAGCTATAATGTGCTCAATTTCAACCTCTTTGTAACAGTGCGATGTGAGGATAGTCCAGCGCAGGGAGCAGCAGCTAGCCAGGAGTAGACAGCAAGCTGCCGCCGCGGCGGCCTGGTGGCAGCAACAGCAACTGCAGCAGCAGCAGCAGCAGCTCTACCAGCTGTCGGCAGCATCAGCAGCTTATTGCGACAAATGCGGCTATCACAGTGAGGAGCATTCGATGCAAAGCTTCTCCGAGGAAGTGCCGATAGTCAAAGAAGAAAACACAATAGCTGCTTGGGACTGTTCAGGTAAGTCCTAGATCCATCTCGTAGACTAGCCTGACGGGTGACACCTGTTAAACAAAGGATGCACCTGAGGAGTGACACCTGTTAAACAAAGGATGCACCTGAGGAGTGACACCTGTTAAACAGAGACTGAAAATGACGGTGACACCTGTTAAACAGAGACTGCAAATTACGGGTGACACCTGTTAAACAGAGACTGCAAATTACGGGTGACACCTGTTAAACAGAGACTGCAAATTACGGGTGACACCTGTTAAACAGAGGATGCACCTGATGGGTGACACCTGTAACAGAGCATTACTTTGCTTAGGCCCTAGGGCACGGGAGAAATGATTTCCAGAAAATTAGTGTCTTGTAGCAGCTTGTCTGTTCCCAATTAGGCGGAAAGGGACAATAGCGGATTGGGATTTGCATCCAGTAGCTAGCCAGCGGGATTACACGAATCCAGCCCTCCTGAACATGCCCAGCTAGCCAAGATGGGTAAATCTTATTTAAGCCCTGCAGATGCTCAAATTGCGCTCTCTATATTAACTGAGCAATGACTCGAGCTTGCTCAGGTCGGGCCAACACAACTGACTTCTCCGCCCGAGAGACCCGCCCACTTCGACCGGGAAGTGAGGCAATCGATTAGTCCCGGGACGTTTTTTCCTGACCGAAACGAAACGAAGCCACTCGAATATCCCAGTTGCCGGGTCCGGTACCAGCCCTGTAATTTCCTTCTCTTGCTAATTGCGAGTCTCCTAACCGCTCAGGAGTGCCGACATGCCCCTCAGCCTGCAGAACTCATGCCAGTCTCATTCCAGTCTCATGCCAGTCTCATGCCAGTCTCATTCTAGTCTCATGCCAGTCTCATGTCAGTCTCATACCGATCTCATGCCAGTGTCATGCCAGTCTCATCCCAGTCTCACTCTAGTCTCATTCTAGTCTCATCCCAGTCTCATGCCAGTCTCATGCCAGTCTCATGCCAGTCTCATGCCAGTCTCATGCCAGTCTCATTCTAGTCTCATGCCAGTCTCATGCCAGTCTCATGCCAGTCTCATGCCAGTCTCATGCCAGTCTCATGCCAGTCTCATGCCAGTCTCATGCCAGTCTCATGCCAGTCTCATGCCAGTCTCATTCTAGTCTCATTCTAGTCTCACCCCAGTCTCATTCTAGTCGCATACCAGTCACATGCTAGTCCCATACCAGTCTCATGCTAGTCTCATGCCAGTCTCATGACCGTGAACCTCATGACCCTGTCAATCTCACACCCCTGTCAATCTCACACCCCTCTCAATCTCACACCCCTGTCAATCTCACATCCTGTCAATAAACTTAAAAGCTTGCTAAAAAGCTTAGAACTCCACACAATGTGTTTTGTTTCCTTTGCAAAGTCAGCAGAACTGGGGCCTCAGCTCACAACAGATGAGTTGTGAGTTCTGTTGGCAAAATAGTATTTAACAAGATGGCAGCCTTCGTTTCACTCACTCCTCCCAACCACACAGACGGGTCGCGATTCAGCGAGTCACGTTTAGCCTAATCCCATCGGGTGAAACCAACTCAAAACATAAAATTTTTTCTTTTCCAGCTGTAGGTCTAGCCTCTGCTGCTGCTGCTGCTGCTGCTGCTGCTGCTGCTGCTGATTGAGTTAGATTAATTTTTTGGACGGACTAAAACCGCTTGCCTTTTTTGGTGCCAGGTTTTGGTTTTTTTATGCGGCCAAGTTTATTTCCTTCTGGCCATTTCCCGGCTAGCGCTGGCAGGAAGCGGGCGTGCAGCAGCAGCCGCTGTTTCAATTTTTTTATCAACGCCCCACCAGGAAACTGCTCGAGCTTGCTCGCGCGGACAGCAGCCCTCATTGAGTCTCATTGCTCAAATCCGATTTCCAGAAGCTGCTCTGGTTGAGATCTCTCTGGCGCCGAATCCACCGCCGCCGCCGCCGCCACCGCCACCGAAGCAGCAGCCGAACATGTGGCCTGATGGGAGAAATTTAGGAAAATCTCCCACAAATGCCCAGCAGCGACGGCAGGCCTCGTGGCATCCCTACGAGAGGCGATCGGAGGGCAACTGAACCGGCAACAGGAGTCACTGGCCTGTTCAGGACTTCAGCAGCTCCGCAGAGGGATTGTCACCTGTTAGACAAGGGATTGTCACCTGTTAGACAAGGGATTGTCACCTGTTAGACAAGGGATTGTCACCTGTTAGACAAGGGATTGTCACCTGTTAGACAAGGGATTGTCACCTGTTAGACAAGGGATTGTCACCTGTTAGACAAGGGATTGTCACCTGTTAGACAAGGGATTGTCACCTGTTAGACAAGGGATTGTCACCTGTTAGACAAGGGATTGCCACCTGTTAGACAAGGGATTGTCACCTGTTAGACAAGGGATTGTCACCTGTTAGACAAGGGATTGTCACCTGTTAGACAAGGGATTGTCACCTGTTAGACAAGGGATTGTCACCTGTTAGACAAGGGATTGACACCTGTTAGACAAGGGATTGTCACCTGTTAGACAAAGGGATTGTCACCTGTTAGACAAGGGATTGTCACCTGTTAGACAAGGGATTGTCACCTGTTAGACAAGGGATTGACACCTGTTAGACAAGGGATTGTCACCTGTTAGACAAGGGATTGTCACCTGTTAGACAAAGGGATTGTCACCTGTTAGACAAGGGATTGTCACCTGTTAGACATGGGATTGTCACCTGTTAGACAAGGGATTGTCACCTGTTAGACATGGGATTGTCACCTGTTAGACAAGGGATTGCCACCTGTTAGACAAGGGATTGTCACCTGTTAGACATGGGATTGTCACCTGTTAGACAAGGGATTGCCACCTGTTAGACAAGTGATTGACACCTGTTAGACAAGGGATTGTCACCTGTTAGACAAGAGGTGGTTACATGCTTGTAAGGTGGCTTGAAAAGTTTTGGACTTGGAATTGTAGATTTTTTCGACAATTTCTGTAAATATTGAATACTTTTTAATCGTAGATATAATACTGTGAGCTTTGCTGTTCCCCGCGGCAACGAACTTGTCCATTTTTTTCATTCTTGATTTAACTCATTAAAACCTGTGTGCAGAGCTGGTTTATTGTGGTCTGTCTCTTGAAAACTTGTGCATTAAAAATGTGACGAAAATAAATTTAGGAAAGCCATAGTCGATACTTGCTACTTGCAGTAAGAGTCGCGCAGACGCATGAACTCGAGAGAATTTCGCTAAAGGTTCTCTCAAATTTTAACCTGAAATGAACTTAGCGTAGGTACTGCTCACGTACTAGCAAATACATGGCTCTCTCTTTTATAAAAGTGCACCGTGACATTTCCCCGTGAGAAAATCTTGCCGGAAAGTTCTGTGTACGGGCGTGTTCCCCGGTTGCCATTTTAGACCTCTGGGAAAAAAGCTGAGAAAAATGCGGCTCATTGTGGCCGTCACAGAGCACAATATAAAAGTGCAATACAGTTCTTCTGTAAACATTTGTTTTCTGTAGTTGTTGTCTGCCTCTCCCCTCTGCAGTCTCCTATCCTGTCTCCGCTCTTGTCTCTTCCCCTCATACTTAGATTTGGTGGACTTGAATATTTTCACAGAAGATTGCATTTTTGGCTTGCATTCCCAGCTCATTGACATTGACGTTGAAAAGCTCGCTCACAAACTCAGATGAGTAGCATATGATATTATTTGCCTCCAGCTGAGCTGTTATTATATCAGTACTATTTCTGTACAAAAAAACAACTTATCTCTTTATACACTAGAATTATAAAGGTCTTAAGCGTTTGTCATTGTTCAGCTGTTCACGACAGGTAAAAGCCCCCTCCCATCTTGAGGAGTAACTATCCTACCTGAGTAGTGCTCCAGTACTGAGTACAGTCATGGAGTGGAGAGATTAGAGAACTGAGTACCACACTAGCTGTGTACTCATTGTCAGAGACATTTTCTTGTAGAAACTGAAATCTGGTGCGCCAAAATACTGCTAAGTTCAGACGAGAGTTTAGCAGAGCACCTGGCAGCCCGCCAGGGAACTGCCCATTGTGCTGTTCCCAGGCCGTTCACCAACCGACTTCTCACAGGAAGCGATGGGACGTGGTTGTGAGGATAAAGGAAAAGTGGGAGACTGTGAAGGTTGGATTTTTTTTAGCTCTGCATGCCTTTTGTCCCATCAGTTGTGTCGATGTGGTTTCCATGGCGACGCTTTGCAAGGGAGCCAGCTCCTCCCTTGTGTGCGCTCTCCCTCCCTCCTCGCTCTCGCCCGGCTGTCCTCGCGATTGTCCCGCCCAGCCAGCACCCCGCGCAAACTGAGAACAGGGGTGAGTGCAGAGAACTCTAGCCAAAGGTAAGACCGCGTGAGCTCCACCTGAGCTGGCTTGAGCTCTGCTTCTCTCAGGCTTTCTCAACCGTGAGTGGCCGCCTGACTCACCCACCCCAGTGCCAGCCCCTGCCGTGTGCTCTGAAGCCTTGCAGAGCATGATGAGTGAGACAGAGAAAGACAGGAGCGAGTGAGGCAGGGAGAAGAAAAGTGAAAAGTACTAAATGAAGAGCCATTGGACTGGCAGGCTGTGCTGTGCGCTGAAAATTAGGACTTTCGGCTGCTCAGAGCTCCGCGTGTTTACCATTGACAGCGGGTTTCGGGTAAAAGCGGTTTCAATTATTAGATTCGCAACGGCAGCGAAAGGCTGAGAAATTGGCCAGCGAAATTGAAAGACTGCAGCAGCAGCAGCAGCAGCAGCAACAGAGCATGGCTGTCTGCCTAGTCAGCGCTAGCGAGTCCTCAAGAAGACGTGGCAGCGTCGGTCGCTGCCACGAGTGCACCAAGGAATTGGACGGCTCCAGCGGTAGCAGCGCCAACGACCTGGAAGCTACTGACGTGGTTGAGGAGGCTGAACCGCTGCCCGAGAGCCGGCGCCAGCCGTCACCAAGGCTGCTGTCGCGCAGGCCGTCTGTGACGCAGGTGCTGCGCCCGCTGCCAACGCTGGGGCGCAAGCTGGTGCTGCACTTCGATGCGCGGAACACCATCTTTGTGGCCGACTTGTTCTCGCGTATCACGGTGGAGATGGCGTTGAATACCTACATTTCCGGAGTGGTGTGGGGTGAGCGGTCGCTGCTTCAAAGCAAATTTCGCACATTTTTTCACATTTTCGTCTTACACACTAAAGCTACTCGTACATTGTCTAGAAGCTGTCATAAAATATAACATTCAGTTTGCTCCTAGAAGACTCGCATGTTGACGCAATCACAGCTACGAAGTAGGTCGAGTTTACTTTAATCTCAAAGCAACACTGAAGTTTCTCTGATTTCCGTCTGTCAGGCGAGGAGCAGGAGGACGGCGGCTGGCACTGCATCAGCGACGCGCCGTCTCTCTACCCGCCAAGGCCTGGCGTCACGTCGCTCTACAAGCTGTTCGAGCGGGCGATAGTCCGTGTGCCGGAGGACCGTCAGCGGCTGAGGGAGACTCTCGGAAACTTCACGGAGCAGCCGCATGGCAAGCGGTTCAGGCGCCTCTTCCAGGAGAAGCTGCATCGTCTGCGTTGGCCGCACGATGCTGTGGACGAGCGCCTGACGGTGACGGGACACGACGGGTCGGCCTATCACTACCTTCTGCCGTCCTTCCTCAATCTCGTGCAGGCGTTGGAAGCCTCCGGCCGGCCGTTCTGCGTTGTCATTCGCACCTTCGGCAGGGACGCGCCGCACATCCTCAATGCGCTGGACGTCCTGGCGAAGGGTCAGCATCCGGGATATCCTCGACCGTTGGACATGAAAATTAACCTTCAGCCGGAGCGCTTTCAGCGTCTGGGAGCGGACAGCTTCCGCTACGTGCGCAGCGACGGAGTCGAACTGACCCAGGAGAGACAGGTGTACGATCACTGGAGCTCATCCAATGGCGCAATGGCTGTGGTCGATGATTTCGCCTTCTGGCAGGTGAGAATGCTTGCGGTGGTTCATTGGGGACAGCTACACACAATGTAGTAATGGATCAACTGAGATACTGAGCACGGGTGGTTAAATATGCCCCGACTTTCTCATCGTCTCATCGTCGAGTACACTCACACTGTTGCAGGGGAAATTGCATTAATAGGCTCGGATTGCACGACATTAATCGGACACACTAACGCTCAGCCAATTAACCTCCTTGACAAAGACCCATTGTGGAGGTCCAACAACACAAATATCTTCCCACTTTGGGCCCCAAAAGTCAAGCGTCTATTACCACAAGAGCCTAATAATATTCACCAGAAATTCTCCCGCTGCTTCACTCAGGCCAACAACTACAGCAGTTCCGCCTCCAAGCTGCTCTGGTTCGATCCGAGGGACACGGAGCTTCAGCACATCATCTTCGATGACAACATCCGGGTGTTCGATCCGGACAGCATCGTTCACTTTCGATCCTTCGAGACGGCGAATGACGCTGGCGTGGACTGCCCGCCCGAGCGGCTGCAGAGCCTCGAGGACAGCCTGTTCGTCACGGCCGACCTGCTTGAGAGCAGCAGCGATGCGAACTACTTCATTGACAAGGTGCTGCAGTGCGAGAGGAACTATGAGAAGCTGTGCGACCAGTTGAACGAGCCAGCCGGATAGACCAGTTTGCAGGAGCAGGGCTTCATTCCGCAATCGGCTTATTTTTTCTTGGAACCATTTTACCAAGCACCTTTGACTTGGATTGCATTTGTTTCAGCAAAATGGCATCGGAAGATGTGGTTTGTGCCTGTTTAAACAAAAATGTCAAAAAATTTAAATTTAATTTAGATAGCTCGAAGAATTCCACTAGACCAGGGGTCGGCAAACTTATTAGCGTGCGGGCCACGGACAGAACCTAAAAGACGACAGCGGGCCGCATCAACTGTAGGAATATGAGAAATGGGAGAAATGAGACACAGGATAAATGAGACAAGGGAGGGATAAAACAGAAAAAATGAGACAGGGGAGAGATGAGTCAGGCGAGAGATGAGACAGGGGAGAGATGAGACAGGGGAGAGATGAGACAGGGGAGAGATGAGACAGGGGAGATATAAGACTGGGGAGAGATGAGACAAGGGAGAGATGAGACGGGAGATATGATACAGGGGTGAGATGAGACAGAGAATAGATAAGACAGGGGAGAGACGAGATAGAGAAGGGATAATACAGGGGAGATATGAGACAGGGGCGAGATGATACAGGGAAGAGATGACACAGGGAAGAGATAAGACAGGGGAGAAATGAGACAGGGGAGAGACGAGACAAGGAAGAGATGAGACACATGAGAGATGAGACACAGGAGAGATGAGTCTCAGGAGAGATGAGACACAGGAGAGATGAGTCTCAGGAGAGATGAGACTCAGGAAAGATGAGACAGGGGAGAGATCAGATACGATACTAATAGGTGTTGGAAGGGGTAAGGGACCGGATTTGGGAGCTTCGAGGGCCGCATCTGGCCCGCGGGCCGGAGTTTGCCGACCCCTGCACTAGACTGACTGATTTCTTCGGGAAATGACACAGCTTGAAGCGGCGTGGTCGCATTGACTCTGAAGCATTAGGTAGTTTAGTCCATCAGCGTCATCTCGGAGCGAGTCACTTCAACTCCATTCCATTTGCTTTCTATTTTCCTCTCTCACAAAAACATGAAACTTTTATTGATTTTAGACTTCATTCGATTTGTTATAACTGTTGTCATGTTGCGATGAAGCTACCCATTTAACAGATGAGAATACCTTAGCTCATGTACACAACACCTCAGGCTCAGCAGTCTGTGATACGCCTACATTAACACTGCTTTGTTATATCGATCTGTGACTGACCTCCGTTTGAAATCTTCATAACTATAGCGCCCATCTGGCATTGCCGCATTGCTGCTGTCGTGTTTTACTTGCGAGTTTAGTCAGATTTTAGTTTCAACTGTCGTTTTGTTTTTTTTCTTTAGATAGCACTGCATCTTTACAGCAGAGATAGGAAGGCGCCTGTGTTGTCCGCGCCCATAGTCTGCTCATGAGGTAGAAATGCATCTGAGACGCCATTCACGCACACAGAACCCACCTGTGCAATCTCTGTCACCCGCGCCTATATATAAAGTGTCCTGCCCATTTTTGATGTACCGAGCTCCACCTCAGTGTCTTAAGTGCAGAGCTGACACTTCGCATCGAAGCTGCCGTTTCAAAATTATTCGTTGCTTAATTACAGAATAGAATATTTTTTGTCTTGAGAATGCAGACTAAACAATTAGAGCAGTGCCTCGTAGATTTAGGAATGATTAATTCGCACTCTTTTGTGTTGACTGATTAACTGAGTACAATCTCAAACGCAAACGCTTCGGTTAGACCGGCAAATCCTTCAGTCCGAATGACAAATTAGACCGAGCAATCGAAACTTTTATCACTAGAAAAATACTGGCGACAGGCTTAGCCGACAACCTCAAAATGGGGGTCAGAGAGCACTGCTCGCACTGCTCGTACTCGAGTTAATTATCCGAGGTGCAACCATATCAATAATTTATCTACCAAAAGCCATTGACTGAGTCACGCCAAGCTGTGCAACCCGTCAAAATGTGCCAATCAGGCAACAAAACATTTCCGTCGGAGTACCATGCGTTTGAAATCGTTTTAAACAAAAAATATGTAATTTCAATTGTCAAATTTGCCATTTTAAATAATTTACACAAAATTAACACATGAGTTTGCCAGTTCGGTTGGAAACATTGGCTTTCAAGAGAATATCACAGAGGAATTTCAAGTGAGTCCACTAAATAGCATTAAAACTTAGAGTTCATAGTGACGTCAGCAGTGAGTTCATGGTTGTATTCAATCAACCTCGCTGGCAAGTTTCTGCTACTGTACTTCAGCGGGCTGCTGAGCCCCCGACTCCGACTGCTGCACCCGCTGACCTCGCATCAGAACGTCCATCTGCGACGTCAGGAACGATGTGATCCCCTCCAGATTGCGCCGAATCTCCGAGTCCAGGATCTGCGTCTTCTGAAGGTTCTCCCTGGAGGAAGTTTGTGCGGGGAATTACTGCTGTCATTACTGTGGGAGAGTGCGCGAGAGTGACTGCAGACCCAGCGGCGTGTGAGGTAGAGTGAGTGACTGCAGACCCAGCGGCGTGTGAGGTAGAGTGAGTGACTGCAGACCCAGCAGGGTGTGAGGTAGAGTGAGTGACTGCAGACCCAGCGGCGTGTGAGGTAGAGTGAGTGACTGCAGACCCAGCGGGGTGTGAGGTAGAGTGAGTGACTGCAGACCCAGCGGCGTGTGAGGTAGAGTGAGTGACTGCAGACCCAGCGGCGTGTGAGGTAGAGTGAGTGACTGCAGACCCAGCAGCAGCGTGTGAGGTAGAGTGAGTGACTGCAGACCCAGCGGCGTGTGAGGTAGAGTGAGTGACTGCAGACCCAGCGGGCGTGTGAGGTAGAGTGAGTGACTGCAGACCCAGCAGCGTGTGAGGTAGAGTGAGTGACTGCAGACCCAGCGGCGTGTGAGGTAGAGTGAGTGACTGCAGACCTAGCAGGGTGTGAGGTAGAGTGAGGGACACAAGACAAAGTGGACAGGGAAGGGTGTGAGGTCGAGAAAGAGCCAGGATGCTCTCGCACCTGCCGCGAGACTGCATATCGTCCATCTGCAGCTCGGTGAGTTGCTGCTTGTATCGCAGGTAGGTCTTGAGGGAGAAGTGAGTTTTCTCCTGCAGCCGCTTGCCCTGCTTGAGGTCTCGCACAGCCTCCTCGCGGCGCAAGATCTCATTCAGCAGGTCCAGCAGGTCCTCTTTCATGCGGAAGCCTTCGTTCTGTCTCGCCCGATAATCGCCGGCAAGGCGCCTGTTTTCCTCCAGCGCTGCCCGGTACTCACTCTGAAAAAGGTGGATTGCGTGCGCGTTTTATGCTACTGCTGTGGTTGCTAGGTAGTAGGATGTACGCGTTTTTTTGTTAAGCCCTGAGGCAAGAAAAAAGTTACATTTTCTGCGAATTCTCTCATTCAACATCGGCGATCCCACCCTGAAAGACACCCGACACCACTGCAATTCCGGCACCTCGAGACACCTCCAACCACTGCGATTCTTACCCCTAGAGACACCTCCAACCACTGCGATTCTTACCCCTAGAGACACCTCCTACCACTGTGATTCTTACCCCTAGGGACACCTCCTACCACTGCGATTCTTACCCCTAGGGACACCTCCTACCACTGCAATTCCTACCGCTAAAGACCTAGAGACACCTACCACTGCGATTCCTGCACCTTGAGACACCCGCGACCTCAGCTATTTCCGCTCTTAGAGACTTCACTAGAGCCTGGTCAATACTGACCTCCAACTGCCGCAGGGTCTCACGTCGGTTCTCCTGCAGTCGGCGGTGCTCGTCGGCCCGCGAAGCCATGCGAGCCTGCACGGCGGCCAGCTGGGCCTTAAGAGTGTCGTCGCTACGCACGGATTTGGATAGCTCGTGAGTCAGCTGCTGCATCTGGTCTCTGTGGGGTTTCAGTGTTACAAGTAAGTTTATGCTTTCCCATATGACACGGAATACCCTCGCATTCACGATGTTCTAGGCTCTAGAAGTAGAAAGGCTTTGACCTCGTGATCCGTAGGAAAATGTTGGAAGGCAATCTTTGCTTAAAAATGCATCGAGGACTAAAAATGCACAACTCACAGAAACAGTTTATAAAAATCTCCCATACACCATATTCTCAAATGCAAACATTGCGACTATCTGTCGGGGACTCACAATTAAGGAATTTCTTAAGTAAGAACTGACTTTAGCTATCTCTTCAATATATATTTCAGAATTTTGGCCCTTAAATATCTTCCCACCGGTTGCAAGTTCAGTGTTCTACTTTTATCGGTTGTTGGCTCGAATTAGATTGGACTTCAACGAGTTAAACAAGATTTCTCTATCCCTCAATTGCACTTGATTGGCTGGTTAGGAGTTGGACGAGATTTCTCTACTCCTCCATTGATTTTGATTGGCTAAAAAAATCCAACCCCGTCATCCGGCTCACTCCAGCAGCCGAATAGCGTCCGTGAACTTTAGCTGCGTCCGCTTAATCATGCCAGTCTGGTCGTAGATGTCGTGAATCTTCTTGTTCATCATATCAATCTGCTTGTCCAGATCTGCTAGCCGGGTGCAAAGCCGGTCCACCTCCGCCTTCTCGGCTTCGTGCTTCGGCCGCAGCTCGCCAATCCGGGCGTCCAGCCGCGCCTCTGTCTGGCGCCGCTCCTCCAGCAGGTCGTCCAGCTCGCGTTGTAGGGCATCGGCTACGGCGCACTTCTCGGCTGATTCGGCCCGCAGCTTTGCAACCTTTTGGCGCATCTGCGAGACCAGGACCTCCATCTTCTCGGCCATCTTTTTTAGCTTGGCCTTCTTCACCTGTTGTTGTTTGGGATGTTCATGAGTGATTGCGCTTCAAGAAGCCTGCAATATTTCCCTACACAGTCAGTAACTAATAAATGCATGCTTTACACAAGCCAAATCTGCTCACCTTGGCCTCGACCTTGGA
This sequence comes from Macrostomum hystrix, assembly GCA_950097015.1. Taxonomy (NCBI): domain Eukaryota; kingdom Metazoa; phylum Platyhelminthes; family Macrostomidae; genus Macrostomum; species Macrostomum hystrix. The sequence goes on from CATNEN010000033.1 coordinate 1,593,396, forward strand.
CTTGCCCAAGTCCCTGGTGTCCGTCTCGATGCGCACGATCAGCCGCTCGCGGGTGGCGATCTCGTCCTGCACCTGCTTCTGCAGCTGGGCTATGGAGGCCTTGAGCGAGTCCTCGACAAACATCACCTTCTTCTCTTCGCTCTCCAGCTTCTTGGCCACATTGGAGTGCTCCTGCGCGACCTTGCTGAACTCCTCCAGAATGCGCAGCATCTCCTCCTGGGTGCGCTCCAGCTCCGCCTCCATCCGGGCCAGGTTCTTCTCGTCGTCCACCTTTTGACGCTCGCTATGTAAAATAAAGAAAATAAATAATTGTCTTAACCTGGGGATATTTGAAGCTACTTGCAGCGTTGACCTACCAGTCCTTCAGGCGGTCCTCCATGTCTTGCAGCTCAGTGGCGTGCTCGTCCGCTTCCCGACGCAGGAAGATGTACCGGTCCTCACTGTGGTCCACTGCCGCCTGCATCTCTGCCTTCTGAGCCTCCTGATTAGCTTTCTGTTGAGGACGTTGAGGTGCACGCGGGTTGGATTGCTAACTAACGTAAGTAATAATTGGTCAGCATGTGCACAGAGAGATGAAGAAGCATTTTGGTGCGAGTGGCACACTAAACGTTCACAGTCAAAGATAGGAGCCGTTGTTACAAAACTCAGCAAGTCTCATTGGCAAGACGTTGAAAGGCACGTACCAGCTTTTCGTGATTGTCCTGAGTCTGGTAAAGCTCCTCGTCCAGCAGGCGAGTCTGGTGCTCTTCGTATCGCAAAGTCTTTGTCAGCTCGTCAACGCTTTCCTGTAGTTTCTTCTGTCGCTCGTACGCGGCGGCGTTCTTCACTCGCAGCTCATCGATTCCCTGCTTGTTCTCGCGGTTCTTCTCCTTGGACGTGACAATACGCTCGCACAGATCAACGAACTGCTCTTCGCTCTTCTGAACAGCGTCGCGCGCCTTCTGCAGATTGTCGGTGGCCTTGTCCACCTCGGCCTTCATGCGAGCTCGCTCCTGATTGGCCACGCCGTGCGCGTCCTTGTTCTTCTTTTCCACGCGGTCCAGCTTCTTGCGCGTTTCCTGCACCTCTTTGCGCGTCTGTGGTAAGATGGTGCAATAGAATAATTATCAGGCGATCAGTGCGGGCTTCGATCACGTTCCAAGCTTCAAGTTCAAAAAAGCTGAACCAAGACAGCTACCGCTTGTTTAATCGCAAACCCTTATTTTGCAATCACCTATTAGGCTAATGTAGAAAGAAAACTTGAATAAATAAATAAAATAAAATAAAATAAATAAACTTTGACCTCTGTGAAAGTCATCAACAAGTCTTACATCATCTCCTTCCTCTTTGATGGTGACAATTTTGCTGAGCTCCAGCTGAAGCTTCTCCCTGACCAGCGGGCTGCAAGTTGGCAAGTTCAAAATCGGTAAGGGAGTGCCATTCAGTGTTCTATGTTGAAAATCATTTTTATGAGTTAACACCCAACGCTTAGAGTTAAACTTGGCGGCCTAAGCTCTATCCTCCTGATCGATGAGCTTGACTTGAGCATCACTCACTCGTGCACCCGAATATAGGCCATCTCCTCTTTAATCTCCTCGTTCATGCGGACACTTTTTGCGTGCCGGCGTCGACTCTTCTCCAGTGTCTTCCGCTTGCTCTGCACGTGCCAGTTCAGCTCGGCGATGTCCTCGATGCAGGCCTCGTGCTCTGACAATCGGCGGATAAATTGTGTCAATTGAAATCTTATTTATCAATTCTTTAAAAATTAATTTATTTATCAATTTCAGATTTTTTCGGTCGCATTGCACTTAATGGAGACTTTTAGCCCAGTGATTTTAGATTCTAACTTCTAACTGAGACTGCGGGACCTCGATTCTTAGTCCAAGGGAGCCCATTTCTGTGTCCTGTTTGAGCAAGACGTTAAATTCCTCAAATATAATTTCAGCACACCCAGCAATAAAACGTTTAATCAGCACTAGCTGAGTTAGAGACTAGGGTGGGTGTGGCGGCCTACTGGAGTGCCGCCTTATTGCTGCGCCACTGACTGAACATCTGACCCAACTAGGCTCAGTGCCGTTTCTACTCGTATCTCTGTTAAAATGTTGGTTCTACAGCGCTTAAACATCCTACTGCATCCACGCAGCCGACTCACCCGCCTGTACTGCCACCGGCATTTGCAGCAGCTTCGCCTCGCTGAGCCTATCAATGCGGGAGGCCAACTCGATGACTTTTCCCCGCTCCAGACGGATATCTTCCTCAGCCTGCAGTCGATCATTCTCCAGCTTCACCATTAGCTGCATCACTTCCTGAACTACTTCTTCGGCACCCAGGTACGGTACGCCAGGATCGTCTTCGTAGTAGACGAAGCTCGGCTGAGGAGGTTGCTGCTGACCGACGCCAACAACCTCCAGCGGAGCCTGTTTTGCAGACGCTGATGTGCCAGTCGTCGAGGCCAACTTCCCAGTAGCTGGGACACTTTTAGCCGACGTAGCAGACGACTTCACGGTGCCAAGAGACTTCCCGCTGCGCAGCGCTGGCTGAGAAATCTGCGACGGTGTCCGCTGGGCCATCCAATCTTCAATGGCATTCTGAAGCAGCTCCATATGCGCCTGGGCTTTGTTCACTGATGTGTGCGTGACGCTTGTGAACTCCAGGTTGTTGTAGTAGCGCTGGCGTGGCCGATTCGGGAGGGGCCACTCCTCCGGTAGCACTGGGACCAGCGCGCGGCTCTCGCTGGTGCTACTGGCCTTGTTTTCAATGCCGGCTTTCTCCATGGAGCCAGTGCTAACTACTGAGGCCTCCACTGGGACAAGAGCCATATTTAACTACAGTTTTTACAGTCTTTCGAACAAATGAAGCTGAAAATAGTTTTGCGCTTTTTAATATACTACGCGCTAGTTAATAATACTATTGCATTTATGACATTAAATAATTCCTAGTAATTCCTAAAATATTCTAATTGTTATCTCAGTATCTGAAGTTCTTCTATCAGCTCTGACTTTTCGCAAGCCTTGAGGCTTTTAGTTTTTTTATTTTAGCTGCTTATAGTTTATATGATTTATGCTAGAAAACCGAAATGCTAAGAATAATAGAAAATTTGAGACATGGCAATACTTTTTTCTATTTTATGAAGTCAATAAAATTAGAGGTTTCGAAGAAAACTTTTACATTGTAGGGAGCTTACGAATGTTTTTATTTATTACTTTGTTACAAATACTTTAAAGCGTAAGATTTCTTCACTAAATGCTGCAGCACCCTACTAAATAAAAACATAAACTGCTTTTTCTACTGACTTTTTAGAATCTTATAATAATTAAACTAACTTCATTCTTCATACCATGAAATTATCAAATATATAATTATATATTTAGTAATTAAAAAGACAATAAAGAACCCTGATAAAGTACAGCTGAAAGTTGTGGTAAACAACTTTTTTTAGATCTTGATTGCCTTTTTGTAATAACATCCGTTGTAACTTTGCTATCTTGTATTTAAAAAATTGAACAGTGGAGCGCATGTTGAAAAGTCTTTAGCCGCAAAAAAGCAATCAATAAATATTTGTACTAGTAAATCACTTTTAGGAAAAAACTCTTGCCTTTTTATTTCGCACTTTTTTTGCACATTGTATAATACATTGCTACAAAATTTTTATATAGTTTGGTTTTACTTTATAAGACTAAGCGTGCGCGTGAATATGGAATTCTTTATCATTCGCGCCCTGTACACATGAAAACTTATATTCGCTTTGTTTATTGTGCAGCTCTATTGCTATATTTGTGTATTTTTGGCATTCCCTCAATAATTGTGTAAGATTTTCAGTTAAAGTGTAATGCAAATAATATAAATAATATTAATAATATACTTTTAAATGCTTTTATCCTCCTTCAAAATAAGATCTGTCTGATGAAGAATAGACCTATACCTTGAGCATATCATTACATACTTTTAGCTACAGGCTCTTTATTAGGAGTATTAATGTTAGGATAGTTAGCATAGTTTCTGTTTCCTGCTCAAAATTATTTGAACACATTTAAAGGAATGCTTAATTACCTATTAATTGGAACCTAACCACCAATAGGCCAACATGATAGAAAGTACCTGGGCCCCCAGCAAGTCCAAATTTTGTGCCATGCATGAAACTAGCAACAATCTGTTTGAGACATACTTCAGGGAATTCATATGGTGCTAGGTCTTCTGCAAGCATCAGTTTGGCAATATATTGTATTGGATTAGGCCCCCCTACACATTATTATCCACTTATTTGACTTAATTGCCATGAATTGATTTGTGCTTTACTCTTTTGGCTAATAAGAGTTTTTAAGAGTGTTAAAATACCTTAATATAAATTTAGAGTGGGAATCCAAAACAGTGGAGTCTATGCCCTTTATTAATATAAATATAAAATGCTATATAATATTACACCATGACTAGGGACATGGCGGCCGTGCCTCTAACTCTATGTCTAAGGACACGGCCGCCGTGTCCCTAGCTACTGCGCTACTCTGTGCCTAGAGCCATGGCGGCATGCTGCTAAGTATACTGCATACATGCATTATCATCAAGGGCTGCCTTAATTCCTTGGCTTACAGCCTTTTTACATGCAGTGGCAAAACTAGGATTTTGAAAAGGGGAGATAAATGGATTTGGGCGAAAATTGGAGAAGTGAAGAAACAGCCTATTTGACCAAAAGACTAACTCGGATCCAGGACACAGTATATACTTGTGAGTTTTAGTATATTGGAAAAGATTGATCAACACACTATTTGACCATCTTTATGGACACCAATGGCGACATTTGAGCTACCTACATACATGTATTGAATCATGTTGCATTTAAAGCCCATTGTTCATAGACAACCGCCATGCCCCAGGCATGTGAATGGTAGATTACTAGGAACACAGCCTCCGTGTCCCCATACACAGAGCTAAGGACACGGCTGCGATAATATGAATATGTTCTATAAACTTTAATAGTTGTTTCAATGCTAAGATATAAGTCCTAAAACATTTTTTCTTTTTACTTTGTCTTTAGTAACAAGGCCTTGTTAATTATAATATAGTTTATTCTATTGAATAATTTAATATTCAATCTTTCAGTTCAAACAATTAAACTATGTACTTGAATAGGGGCTGCAGTGAGAAATTTAAAAAAAATCCATTTTTTTTGGTTTTCTTGTGTTACAGATCTTGCTTGTCTGAGTTAATAGACACCTCACTCATCAAAATTGGTCAAGTAATAAAAAAGTTATAACAATTTTTGATCAACATTTTTGTTGCTTTTGTAATGTATTTTTCCCATAAGGGGCTGTGATCCAGATGACCAGATAGATTTGACTAGAAAACAAAAAAATTGCAATAACTTATTTATTTTTTAAATGGATTTTAAAAATTTCAAAGCACATAGTTCATTTTTTAGTTATCTACGCTATGGAATATATATATCTTCTATTAACACTTAGTATTAAAGTATTAAATTTCAATTTTACATTGAATAGGATTACTATGCTGACAAGACATGTTTATTTGTTTACAATATAAAACTCTTTTGGCTTTAAAGAAGTGGCAAAGCCATACCTATTCCATAGCTTAACAAATAGATGGCGCATAGACATCAGTTTACTATTTACAGTCAATTGAAAAAGCCATCTGAAATGCATAAAGGGGGTACATTAGAGAAACATGTTTCCAGGAGATTCCGCTAAAGGAAAATAAAAAGGTTTGAGTATATCATATTCTACATAAAATTCTATGTAAACTTTTAATGGGATACACTTGTAAAACACTATACCTAAACAATGATGAAAAAAGAAAAAGAAAATTTCAACCAAAAAAATTGCAAAGTAAAAAAACATTCTACTAAAAAGAATTGTTAATATAGATTTTGATATCCTATTTCTTAATTTTTAATTTGTTTATAATTTATATCAGTATGAATGCATTAGTCAAATTTTTAAGTTCTATGTAAGGTACTTTAAAAAAGGTAGCAAGCTTTAGCACCATATAACTTTTTGTTTTTGCACTAATTGTAGAGTATAAGCACTTCTTGTAAAGTTAATTTTATCTTCTTTCTATTGATTGTAGGCTTTATTTTCTAAACATAAAATTTATGTTCTTTTTTTCATTAGAACATAGCATTGTTTTTTATTTTTTCTGTTTTTTTGCTCACTAGAGTCCCTAACTTGAACAATATTATAGAGCAATAAATACCAATATACATATGTTAGCAAACTAAACTTATAAAAAATGGAACTTGGTAAGGCCTAATTTGACTTACTTTCTGTATATAAAATAGATTGAATTTGGCCCTTCAACAAGTTTTTGAATTTGTCTAGGCAATAAAATAACACAATTTTTTGGGCAGCTAAAGTTTGTGTCCTGAAGTATGCTTTGTGAGACACCTAGCCTGGGGGTAGAGTGTATATGCTTGCATGCATGCTGGTGGGTTGTTTTATAGTTTTTGCTTTGGTACAAGTGTTTTGTTTTGTTATATCAAGTATATTTGTATGACCAATTACTTTATTTATTTATAAGTTAATAGTGAGCAGGATGTATTGCATACCTGTCTACATTACCAAGCAGTTTATTTATAAAATCAAACTTTTATTCTAAATCCACCTACTGTAACGAAAGTAAATTTCTTAAATTGAATTGAATAAAAATTCCAATTGCAGACAGTCTCTTGGCAAAAATGGCAGAAGAAACAAATGACAAACCGAAAGCTATTGAATTAACAGAAGAGAAATTGACTTCATTTGCTGATTTGGTAAGTGACTTTTCTTTTAAATTGTTCTTATCTCCAGTGAATATAGCTTATTGCTTGATTTAAAACTAAGAAATCACATTGAATTCCTCTTCTACCTGTCAGGGTGTTAACGAGGCACTGTGTGAAGTGATCGCCAGCCTGCAGTGGCGCGCACCCACAGCCATCCAGGTGGAGGCCATTCCTCTGGCGCTGGCTGGGCGCGATGTCATCGGCTTAGCTGAGACTGGCTCTGGCAAGACTGCCGCCTTCGCCCTGCCAATCATTCAGGCCCTGCTGGAGGGCGAGGCGCATCCGAATTTCGCTTTGGTGCTGACACCAACAAGAGAGTTGGCCATTCAGATTCAGGAGCAGTTTCAGGTGAGGCCTAGGGTTACTGAGTCTTATATTGAACACTATTTAATTCCAATCATTCAGGTTCATAGTCCCTTTCGACCTATTTATGTTTTCCTTAAATTGAGTTTCTCTGCAGTCCTTTCTTAGTTTTTATCGCTCCGTTTTGGTCCTTCCACCCAAATCGTTCCTTGTCACTCCTTTAGAGCCATTAATCTACTCCGAATCGAAGCTCGCATCTCAACTGTTTCCAGGCCCTGGGCAAGCCACTTGGGGTTCGCACTATTTGCCTTGTTGGCGGCCTGCACAAAACCGACCAGGCCATTGTGCTGTCCAAGCGCCAGCATCACGTGATCATCGCTACTCCCGGCCGTCTGGCCGATCATCTGGCCGACACCAAAGGATTCGATTTGCGCCGACTGCGCTTCCTAGTACTCGACGAAGCCGACCGGATTCTCAATATGGACTTTGAGGACTCGCTCAACAAGATTCTACAGGTTTGTGCTCCCCATTTTATTTGCTGTAGGGAGGTCGGTTGGCTGAGACTTGAGAGCAGACGGATGCTAGTCATTTCGTCAACTTTTTTTATGAATAACGATTAAAAACCTGGTCACTTATTGAACCGTGCAGTTAGCATAGGTTAGCGCATATACAATCAAAAGAATAAGCCTTACATACAATTTTAGGCATTGGCTCAGCGATGGCCAGACAATGACCCACTAATGCGTATGTAATAGGCCTCTTTAAAACAAAGATAAAAAACAACCACATTTTTGTAACAGAATACAAAATTTCTTTATTTTTCCTAAGTCTTACTGAATTCAAATTCGTGCACAACTCTAAATTGCTTCGGTACACATCCTTTTCTTATGACTCTTTATGTTTCAATTATCAACATTAGGATTATATTTTCATTCATTCCGTTATAACACAACATTATATTATTCCATGTCAGTGGCTTTGACGCAATTCTTAGTTTTGGTCACTTTCGTATTGACGTTCACGAAGAGCTTGTAGCCCAGTGGTCAGAGCGTCGGACTCACAACTTGAAGGTCCGGGGCTCGATTCCCGACTCCACTGGAACCATTTGTGTCCTTAAACAAGATACTTAACTCTAAATTGCTTCAGCTCACCCAGCTGTTAAATGGGTACCAGCATTAGCTGGGGTAATTGAGAGTGGGTGTGGCGTCCCCCCAGTCCATGGACTGAACACCCGTACGCAGCATTCAGAAGCGCCGCGCAAAAGCTGCGACTGTGCTGTCGGCTGCACATCTGACCCGATTGGGGCAGCTGTAATCAATTATTATTCTTAATATTATTATCACTTTTGTAAACTAGTTAGAACTAAAAATAAAAACCATTGGAAACCTGCCATATCGGTAGAAGAACGAGAATGAGAAAGGACAGAACATGGGTTCATTACTAGCTTTGTATACGTTGATCTCTTGTGACTTATAAAAATCTCCAAACCGGCCGTCCAATCAAAGGAGCTGCCCCGCGATCGCCGCACCTACCTATTCAGCGCCACCATGACTAAGAAGGTAGCCAAGCTGCAGCGAGCCAGCCTCCGCGATCCAATCAAAGTTGAAGTCAGCGGCAAGTACAGCACAGTTGATAAGCTAGCCCAGTATTATCTGTTCATACCGGCCAAGCTGAAGGATCACTACCTGGCCTACCTGCTGCACCAGCTGTCTGGCAGTACCATTGTGTTCACGCACACCAGACTGCAGGCCAGTCGGGTTGCCCTGTTACTCCGCGCTTTAGGCTTCTCAGCCGTCCCACTGCACGGCCAGATGGCTCAGAACAAGCGCATCGCCGCCCTGAACAAATTCCGCGCCAAAGACCGCGGCATTCTAGTCGCCACAGATGTGGCCAGCCGCGGCTTGGACATTCCTCACGTTGACAATGTGCTTAACTTTGACCTATCCAGCAATGTGAAAGACTATGTGCACAGGGTTGGCCGCACCGCCCGCGCTGGCCGGCCAGGCATGTCGGTCACCTTCGTCACACAGTACGATGTCATGCTCTACATGGAGGTGGAGCGAGCCATCGGCAAGAAGCTGCCACTGTATGAGGTTAACCGAGATGAGGTTGTGAGGCTGGGGGACCAGGTTAGTGCTAGCGACAGTTTCTTTGCTGGTAAAATATATCCCTCCATTTTCCTCACTCCAACTGTTTACCTGCACCTGTCTACCTTCACCTGTCTACCTTCACCTGTCTACCTTCACCTGTCTACCATTCCCTGTCTACCTTCACCTGTCTACCTTTACCTGTCTACCTTCACCTGTCTACCTTCACCTGTATACCTTCACCTGTCTACCATTCCCTGTCTACCTTCACCTGTCTACCTTTACCTGTCTACCTTCACCTGTCTACCTTCACCTGTCTACCTTCACCTGTCTACCATTCCCTGTCTACCTTCACCTGTCTACCTTCACCTGTCTACCTTCACCTGTCTACCTTCACCTGTCTACCTTTAACTAACCTCACCTGTCCTTCCTGTCCCGCTGCCCAGGTGAGCGAAGCCCAGCGCATCGCCAAGATGGAGCTGCAGGATCTCATGAAGGGTCGCCAGGCAAAAAAGCGACGCGCAAACGGCGACGACGATGACGACGGCGAGGACGCGGCCGAGGCCGAGGATGCGGGCGCTGGCATGGACGAGCTGGAGGGCGGCACTGGCGGCCGGAAGAAGATCTTTGCCAAGCGGAAGACGCCACAGCAGCAGCAGCACCAGGGCAAACCGAAACACGCTAAGAAACGCCGAAAGAATTGATGAATGAGAATCAGGGAGCCGAATTTTTTTTTCGCGTTGCACAGCATTTGTGAATAGTAGTAAACTATTTCGATAACAATTTTAAGAATAACTATAAAGTTTGCGCTCTATTGATCCAGCATTTTGTTGTTTGCCTTGCGAATGAAATCATGTGTAATTTAATTTGCTTACTTTATTATTTTATAACTAAAAGTTTAGTTATAAAAGGCACTTATTACCTCTCGTCAAGTCATGATCAATCGGGTCGATTCCGCATAACAATTCATTACAGCCCATCAGGTCATTACATCCCATCAGGTCATTACATCCCATCAGGTCATTACATCCCATCAGGTCATTACATCCCATCAGGTCATTACATCCCATCAGGTCATTACAGCCCATCAGGTCATTACAGCCCATCAGGTCATTACATCCCATCAGGTCATTACATCCCATCAGGTCATTACAGCCCATCAGGTCATTACAGCCCATCAGGTCATTACAGCCCATCAGGTCATTACAGCCCATCAGGTCATTACAGCCCATCAGGTCATTACATCCCATCAGGTCATTACATCCCATCAGGTCATTACATCCCATCAGGTCATTACAGCCCATCAGGTTTTACATCCCAAATAGATCAATTAAGTCCATTAAGTGTTTAATGTCATACTAAACAGGCATAATAGTACAGTGTTCTCACACCTTCAGCAATGGCTGGTAACGCGAACACCTCCAACCTGCTGATGGTATCCGGCGAGCGCCTGACAGGCGAGTCAGTTCGTCACCAGAATGTGGTGGCGGCCGCCTCTATCGCCAACATTGTGAAGACTAGCCTGGGTCCAGTCGGCCTAGACAAGATGCTAGTTGACGATGTCGGCGATGTCACTATCACCAACGACGGAGCCACTATCTTGAAGCTGCTGGAGGTGGAGCATCCGGCTGCCAAGATTCTGGTTGAGCTGGCTCAGCTGCAAGACGAGGAGGTTGGCGATGGCACCACCAGCGTTGTGCTAATCGCGGCCGAGCTGCTGAAGAACGCCGAGGAGCTGATGTCGCTGAAGATCCACCCGACCACCATCATCTCTGGCTATCGGTTGGCTTGTCGCGAAGCTGTCAAATTTATCAACGAGCGCCTTGTTATTAGCGTTGACGACCTGGCCAGGGATAACATCGTGAACGCCGCCAAGACTTCCATGAGCTCCAAGATCATCGGCTGCGATGCTGAGCTCTTTGCCGCCATGACTGTGGACGCCGCCATGGCTGTTCGAGTGGCCGATGGCAAAGGCGGCTATCGATACCCAATCAAGGCTGTCAATGTGCTTAAGGTGAGATTTGCGAGTCGCTTTCTTTATTATATTTAAAATTCAACCTTCTCAAAATTGCGAAGTCGGTCACCCGATACTCGAAACAACGATCCAAACCCTCAAAGATCCTCAAATTGGGGAAGTCATCCGCCAAGATCCTCGAATTGGGGAAAGCCATCCGCCAAGATCCTCAAATTGAAAAGTACCAAAACACGCCCGACAATTTCGCATTCCACAAATCCACAGGCCCACGGAGGTTCCACCCGCGAGAGCGTGCTGATCAACGGCTACGCCCTGAACTGCACCGTCGGATCCGTCCAGATGCCGAAGAAGCTGACCAACGCTCGCATCGCCTGTCTGGATTTCAGCCTGCAGAAGTCCAAGATGAAGCTTGGCGTCCAGCTGGTAATTGAGACGCCTGAGCAGCTGGAGCTGATGCGCGCTCGCGAGTCGGACATGACCAAGGAGCGCATCCAGAAGATCCTGGCTTCGGGAGCGAATGTCATCCTCACCACCGGCTCCATTGACGACCTATGCATGAAGTACTTCGTGGAGGCCGGCGCTATGGCTGTGCGCCGGTGCAAGAAGATCGACCTGAAGCGCATCGCCAAGGCCACCGGCGGCCAGTTCGTGGTCTCCATGACCAACCTGGAGGGCGAGGAGTCTTTCGACTCCTCCCTGCTAGGCCAGGCCGATAGCGTCGCCCAGGAGCGAATCTCCGACGACGAGCTGATTGTGATTCGCGGCCCGAAGGCCCGCACCGCTGCCAGCATTATGCTGCGCGGAGCCAACGATTTCTACTGTGACGAGATGGAGCGCAGCGTGCATGACGCCCTCTGCGTAGTCAAGCGGGTGCTGGAGGGCCGCCAGCTGGTGCCAGGTGGTGGTGCTGTCGAGGTCGCTCTTAACATCTACCTGGAGAACTACGCCACCTCCTTGGCCTCGCGTGAGCAGATGGCTATCGCCGAGTTTGCCAGGGCCCTGCTCTGCGTGCCCAAACAGCTGGCCGTTAACGCCGCTCAGGACTCCACCGAGCTGGTTGCCCAGCTGCGCGCTCGCCACAATGCCAGCCAGGTCAACAAGGAAAGCGCCGCCTACAAGTGGTGAGGAGCCTGTCTGACCAGCCCCAGCTACCTGACTCTCCTGTAGTGCTCACACTCTAACCCTCAGTATTTTCCAATCCAGTCCTTGCTTTCCCTTGCCTGTCCTGTCCTGCTCTGTTTTATTTGATCCAGTTTTTGATCCGGATTTTCATGCCGATTGGTTGAACATTTTGGGAGATACAGAAAAAATAGAAATGAGGGTGTTTGAAGCACCCCACCGTGTTCTTTCTACTGCTAACTGAATTCCTTCCCTCCCAACCCTGACAGGTACGGCCTGGACCTGCAGGAAGGCAAGGTGCGCGACAACAAAGAGGCCGGCGTCCTGGAGCCTGCCATCAGCAAGATCAAGAGCTTGAAGTTCGCCACTGAGGCGGCCATCACCATTCTGCGCATCGACGACCAGATCAAGCTGACACCGGACGCTCCGCAAGGTCGCGGCGGTCATTAAGCGTCAGTTGGGCGATGAAATGTCTGACGGACAAGAACTTACAATGTTCTCTCTTCTTCTCTCTGACTTGTTTTTTCTATTAAAAACTTTCCTAGAAACACAAAATTGTTGCTCTTTTTCTACTCAGACTCGGATACACAGACGCAAGCTAGCCCCAGCCTTCCCGCCCTATGTGCTTGTTACTCTCGACGCAGCGAAGCCGAAGTGTGTGTGTGTGTGTGTGTGTGTGTGGTCTGCCACGTTTTATTGCAGCTCCTAGCAGGAATGAGACACTGATTGATTGACTGCGCTCGAAATTTCATGATCAACTCAATTTTTTTATTTAGTGAGTAAAATATTATTATTCCTTTGGAAACGTTACAGCCATAGCTTCTTATTTTCCAGGACACTTGTTATTTAAGCCAAGATCTCTTTGCCAGCCTAAGCATACCTAAGCAAGTTATTTGGGAAAAGTTTTGGTCTTCGCAGTGAAGCAACAGCTTATATGCCTGCCAATAAGGCGTGCATGTGCTTTCTTGAAATTGTAGGCCACTTACTCTTGATTAGCAGCTTGCAATAATCGTAACAAATAAATAAACAGTTTTTCATCAGCGAGCCATGCACATCGGCTCCATGTGGAACAAAATTATTTGCGCTTTCTTCAAATTGGATATTTTGTCAGCAATTGATTATCTCTAGAAACTAGAATCCTTATGGTGAATCAGGTGCCTGAGTTCGAATCCGCGAATCCGAAGCCATGGAGAGAATGCTTAGGGTCTTGTCCTGCAATTTGAGCTTATGAGGACCAACCATGGATTTCTAAAATTCTTAATTGTCAATAGAATCAGTATCTGCTTATTCATTTCTGAATTATTGATATTACACAGTTTATTAATGGTCAATCAATACTCTGCAACCCAGTTTAAATTGAGCTGCGTGTTAGTAACAAACTGAAAACTAGTCAACTTATTGACTAGATTTCCCTCCGCAGCGCAAATAATAGAGAGCAGCCCGGATCGCACTACTAACTCAGTAGCAAAGTCAGAGCATGTCGGAGGGCGCCGGCGGAAGTGGCGTTGGCGATCAGGAAAGTGGCCGATTTGTTTCCAAGCTAATCGAGCTCGAGTCCTATCGATGCCCGCCCTACAAACTGCCTGCCTCCACTCAGATGCAGCTGCAGAGGCAGAGGCTCGAGCAGAAGCAGCAGCAGCAAAGCTTACTTGCCGAACTTGAAGATGGGGACGACTCTGTCTCCAGCCTGTCGGAGGCCTCCGAGGGCCTGATGTCCGCCGTGCAGGACGACCCGGACCTGTACGACAGCTACGTCAGCGGCCGCATCGACTTTGACCAGCTGGCAGACACGGTCCGCCGACGCTACGTCAGCGTCGGTCCCGATGCCGACGCTGAAGTCGACACAAACGACGGCGTTGTTGGAGACGATGATGACGGCGAAGATCTGGTCCGGGAGCTCATGTCAGCCGACTCGCCGCCGCAGCCGCCGTCAAAGTCTGCGTCGTTGAAGCGTCGGCGCACGATGTCGACAAAGAAGGCGGCGACGGCTGGGCAGGCGGTAAAAAAACAGCGTCGATCAGCCGCCGCTAGTGCGTCCGCCTCAGCCGAGAGCTTCGATGGCGGCGGCGGCGGCAGCGGCGGCAGCGGCGGCGGCGGCAGCGGCGGCGGCGGAGGTGGTTCGGTGTTTGTGAGCTACCTCGACGAGTCCCTGCGCGGCCTGGTTGGCCAAGCGTCGCTTCAGCTGGCCAAAGGTGACTCGGCCGGGGCTATTCGCATCTGCGAGGAGGTCATGAAAATTCAGCCGCGCAGTCACGAAGTCTACGAGACTCTGCACGAGGCCTATGAAAAGCTTGGCCAGGAGGAGAAGTCCGCCCAGTTCCTGCTGGTTGCCGCCCACCTGCACCGCTCAGACCCGTCCAAGTGGTGCCGACTAGCTGAGCTCAGCCGATCCGCCGGCAAGTTTAAAGAGGCTGCCCAGTATCTTACCAGGTATGCGCTGATGATGGGAGACACAAATACTCTTTTTTTGCATGTTTTGAGACCCCATTAGTGAACTTTTTTATCGTACCTGTCTTATGTGACCCCTCTTTTATGACCTATTCCATCCCTCTTTATTAACCTAGCCATCCTACCTGTCCTCCGTTGACCTTGTTCTCACATCCCCTGTCCACATGTGACGCCGTTCTCACATGCCCTGCCCTCATGTGACCCTGTTCTCACATCCCCTGCCCTCATGTGACGCCGTTCTCACATGCCCTGCCCTCATGTGACCCTGTTCTCACATCCCCTGCCCTCATGTGACCCTGTTCTCACATCCCCTGCCCTCATGTGACGCTGTTCTCACATCCCCTGCCCTCATGTGACGCTGTTCTCACATCCCCTGCCCTCATGTGACCCTGTTCTCACATCCCCTGCCCTCATGTGACGCTGTTCTCACATCCCCTGCCCTCATGTGACCCTGTTCTCACATCCCCTGCCCTCATGTGACCCTGTTCTCACATCCCCTGCCCTCATGTGACCCTGTTCTCACATCCCCTGTCCTCATGTGACCCTGTTCTCACATCCCCTGTCCTCATGTGACGCTGTTCTCACATCCCCTGCCCTCATGTGACGCTGTTCTCACATCCCCTGCCCTCATGTGACCCTGTTCTCACATCCCCTGCCCTCATGTGACCCTGTTCTCACATCCCCTGCCCTCATGTGACCCTGTTCTCACATCCCCTGTCCTCATGTGACGCTGTTCTCACATCCCCTGCCCTCATGTGACCCTGTTCTCACATCCCCTGCCCTCATGTGACGCTGTTCTCACATGCCCTGCCCTCATGTGACCCTGTTCTCACATCCCCTGCCCTCATGTGACGCTGTTCTCACATCCCCTGTCCACATGTGACGCTGTTCTCACATCCCCTGTCCACATGTGACGCTGTTCTCACATCCCCTGTCCACATGACCACATGTGATGCTGTTCCTTATGTGAAGCTAACATGTCCTGATGTGACGCCGTTCTCACATGCCCTGTCCTCATGTGACGCTGTTCTCACATCCCCTGTCCTCATGTGACGCCGTTCTCACATGCCCTGTCCTCATGTGACGCTGTTCTCACATCCCCTGTCCACATGTGACGCTGTTCTCACATCCCCTGTCCACATGTGACGCTGTTCTCACGTCCCCTGTCCTCATGTGACGCTGTTCTCACATCCTCTGTCCTCATGTGACCCTGTTCTCACATCCCCTGTACTCATGTGAGAAGTTGCTTTCCTGTCCCTGAGACGACCCCCTCAGCTCGCACCGACCCCCGCCGCATATGCAGCGCCATCCGAATCGGCGGCCCGGACAGCGACATGCTTCGGGTTGAGCGAGCCGAGCTCTACAAACTGGCCGGCGACACCTCGGCCTACCTGCGCGCCTATCTGGACGTCCTGCGCCGCATTGAGATGGAGCCGGACCAGGCGCTGCAGCTGGCCAGAGAGCTGGCCGACGGCTTCTACCGGCAGGATGATTGTGACCGCGCTGCCGCCTGCTACGAGGTGGCGTTTCAGCGATTCCCGGCTCTGCGCACCGACGCTGAAGCTAACATTGCCATCGACCTGCTGTTTAAGAGTTCCAGGTAAGATAACTGCGACTCATACTTGGTATGATTGTCCTTTCCAGTGGGATTTTCGATTTCTCTATCATTTCAAATGGGATTTCGAAAAAATTATATTATTTTTTGGGATTTAAGATGATTCTATTATTTGAATGTGATTTGTAATAAATTTATCATTTCCATTGGGATTTGGGATGATTCCATCATTTCCACTGGGATTTGGGGATTATTCTATCAATTCCACTGGGATTTGGGGATTATTCTATCATTTCCACAGGGATTTGGGATGATTCTATCATTTCCACTGGGAATTGGGATGATTCTATCATTTCCAGTGGGATTTGGGATGATTCTACCATTTCCAGTGGGATTTGGGATGATTCTATCATTTCCAGTGGGATTTGGGATGATTCTATCATTTCCAGTGGGATTTGGGATGATTCTACCATTTCCAGTGGGATTTGGGATGATTCTATCAATTCCACTGGGAATTGGGATGATTCTATCAATTCCACTGGGAATTGGGATGATTCTATCATTTCCACTGGGAATTGGGATGATTCTATCATTTCCAGTGGGATTTGGGATGATTCTACCATTTCCAGTGGGATTTGGGATGATTCTATCATTTCCAGTGGGATTTGGGATGATTCTATCATTTCCAGTGGGATTTGGGATGATTCTACCATTTCCAGTGGGATTTGGGATGATTCTATCAATTCCACTGGGAATTGGGATGATTCTATCATTTCCACTGGGAATTGGGATGATTCTATCATTTCCAGTGGGATTTGGGATGATTCTACCATTTCCAGTGGGATTTGGGATGACTCTACCATTTCCAGTGGGATTTGGGATGACTCTACCATTTCCAGTGGGATTTGGGATGACTCTACCATTTCCAGTGGGATTTGGGATGATTCTATCATTTCCAGTGGGATTTGGGATGATTCTATCATTTCCAGTGGGATTTGGGATGATTCTATCAATTCCACTGGGAATTAGAATGATTCTACAATTTCAAATGGGAATTGGGATAATTTTATCATTTTCTATGGGATTGATTGAGCCCGTCTTTTTAAATGTGGTTGTGGATGATTCTGTCATTACAGTTGCAGTTGCCATCCAGCTACTGATTGCTCCCTTTCCCATTATCCTGAGCAGTGGCGACCGATTTGTTCGTGCTTTGCACCTGCTAGTCACACACTACGGTGTTTCTCTCCTTCTGCCTCCTGCTGCTGCTGCGGTCTCGGCCACCGAAGCTGTTCAGCAGCAGCAGCAGCGCCTGTCCTCAGGCGTCACTCAGTCTCAGCTGGACAGCGCACTGAAGCAGCTTCAAAGAGCTGGACAAGCGGCCACCATTGGCGTTGAACTGCCGGCCTCTCTCCTGCCGGACCTGCTCGCCAAGCTGGCCGTGGCTCTGGCCGGATTGAAATGCCCGGCCGCTGCAAGTCCGATTGTCACCGACCGCCTGATGGCCCTGCCGCCTCTGGAAAACAGCGACCTGCTACTGGATGTGGCCGAAGCCTTCAGCGGTGCGGGCATGCACAACCAGGCCTGCGGCATCCTGCAGAGCCTACTGCAGGACGGAGTCTGCAACGACAAGGCCGCCGTGTGGCTGAGCTATGCTCAGTGCCTCAAAGAGCTGGGCAAGCTGAGCGAATGCGCCGCCGCTTATGAGAGAACCATCCAACTGGCACCGGACTATCACCAAGCCAGGCTGGCCCTGAGCGATGTGCAGGTAGGCAGCCTGAATTTATACTCTCACCTCATTATATTCCACTCTCATTTGACTATATTCCACTCTCACCTGACTATATTCCACTCTCACCTGACCATATTCCACTCTCACCTGACCATATTACACTCTCACCTGACTATGTTCCACTCTCGCCTGACTATATTCCACTCTCACCTGACTATATTCCACTCTCACCTGACTATATTCCACTCTCACCTGACTATATTCCACTCTCACCTGACTATATTCCACTCTCACCTGACTATATTCCACTCTCACCTGGCCATATTCCACTCCCACCTGACTATATTCCACTCTCACCTGTCTATATTCCACTCTCACCTGACCATATTCTACTCTCACCATATTCCACTCGACTCCAGGTGAGCCTGGGACAAAGCGCCGAAGCCCTCGAAACGCTTCGTTTGCCGCCTTCAACTGAAGCCGCCGACGCCACGGCGGAGTCGGCCAAGCTGGCCCTCAATCGCTGCCTGATGCTGATGCACCGCGACCCGGCCTCATTCGAGTTGGAGGCCTGGCGGCTGGTCTTTGGCCGCCTGGAGCCGCTGTTCGTGAGCCTGGGCTGCGCCAGCCTGCCGGCAATGCAGGCCATGTTCACCCGGGGACGGCGGGCCGACAGCCTCGTTGATAGGGCGAGCAAAGCCTTCGGCCGGGCTGCGGGACACGTCAGTTCGGATGATCTGTGGGATGTGTACAGGTGAACTTGATTGTGGGGTCGTAGCTTTTACCATAATCCGGCCATTTACATCTCCAAGATTATCTAAAATGAGATTTCCCATTCCTAAGATTCCCGGCGAATGGGATTCCCACCCCCTAAAATGATCGATTATGGGATTTCCGCTCCCTAAGATTATCTACAATCGGATTTTCTTTCCAAGATGACCGTCGATTAGATTTTTCAGTCCCTAAGATTATCCCACTCATTAGACTCTCATTAGTCACTAACTTCGTTTAGCGACGATCCCTTGAATCCCCATACTGAACGGTCGCTCATTCCCAATGCCCGCACCAGGCGGCTGGTGCAGCGCCTGTTTGACTCTCAGCAATGGGATCGGCTGGACCGGGCCACCACCTGGGCGCTATACCATCCCGCCTTCAGCGGCAACCGGCGCCGATGTGAGCAGATCAACCTGCTGGCCCTGACTGCGGCATTCTACACCGGCTCTCTGGACTCTGTGCTGCAGATTGCCAGGGATTTCTGCTGCCGCTACCAGAAGAGCAGCGTGGGCGTCAACATCCTCGGCCTGCTGGCCTGCCTCACCCACTGCAGCGAGCGGGTGCCGCTGCGGATGGCCTCCCGACTGCCCCGCCTCCGCTACCCGCTGCTGCTCCTGACTGCCCAGGGCTTCCTGCTCACCGGCAAGTACCGCCGGGCCCTGCTGGCGCTCACCCACCTGCGCCGGGTGCGGCAGGACGATCCGCTGGTGCCCCTGCTGGCCGCCTCCGCCTTCGCCTCCCTGGCCTGTCAGCGGCATCTGGCCAATCGGCACTTCTTTGTGGCCAACGCCTGCGCCATGCTCACCTGCTATGCCCAGCTGCGGGCTCCGGGGGCCTCCGACTGCCAGGAAGTGGCCTACAACACTGCCAGGTGAGCTTGCCCACACCTGCCCATCACCTTTGGCCCCCCGCTCTTTCTTCCGCGCATTTAATCTCTGCTGACCTGATCACTGCCGCAGGTGCCTGCACCGCCTCGGCCTGTTGCGTCACGCGGCTGCCGGCTACGAGCGGGCCCTGGCCGCCCGGCCCGAAGGCGACACGGCCGAGCAGCGTCGGCGCTATGACCTGCGACTGCCGGCGGCGCACAACCTGCTGGTGCTGTACAAGGCTGTGGGCAACGAGGCCATGGTGGCAAGGCTGCTCAGGCAGCACCTGGTCATTGACTGACTGCCAATCATTTGTCGTGCGAGTTTTTTTAGTTTGATTTTGCTATCGGTTGTTTTTTTTTAAAAATGTTTAACTATGCAGCTAGAATTTGGTCTCAGTGATCAAGCTACTCAATAGACACACGCCAACTTGTCAATAAAATGGTAACTCAAGCAACGCAACGCATGCCCAGCCGATGCTCGGATCTATTTTATCAGAATCACCTCAGCGTGTGCAGATAGTGAATCATCGTTTGTAATCGCTTGTTAGCAAAGTTTCTAAATCTCTCATTTTATATTATGTGTAAATAAATCACTGTAATACTACTCAGTGTGCAATTTATAGCGATGGTATCATATTGCGAAAGAAAGCTATTGTGTGTCTTCGAGCCAATCTCTGTTGCTTTTGAAATGCAATACTTCCAGCCACTCACATACACCGGCTATAGCCTCCGCAAAGTATACTCTCCTTATCTGCCTCCCCACCCAACCCAATGTACATTCCCGATCTGCCTCCCCACCCAACCCAATGTACATTCCCGATCTGCCTCCCCACCCAACCCAATGTACATTCCCGATCTGCCTCCCCACCCAACCCAATGTACGTTCCCGATCTGCCTCCCCACCCAACCCAATGTACATTCCCGATCTGCCTCCCCACCCAACCCAATGTACATTCCCGATCTGCCTCCCCACCCAACCCAATGTACATTCCCGATCTGCCTCCCCACCCAACCCAATGTACATTCCCGATCTGCCTCCCCACCCAACCCAATGTACATTCCCGATCTGCCTCCCCACCCAACCCAATGTACATTCCCGATCTGCCTCCCCACCCAACCCAATGTACATTCCCGATCTGCCTCCCCACCCAACCCAATGTACATTCCCGATCTGCCTCCCCACCCACCCAAATCTACATTCCCGATCTGCCTCCCCACCCACCCAAATCTACATTCCCGATCTGCCTCCCCACCCACCCAAATCTACATTCCCGATCTGCTTCCGCACCCACCCCAATGTACATTTTCGATCTGCTCCCGCACCCAATTGTACATTCTCGGTCTGCTTCCGCACCCAACCCAATGTACATTCCCTAATATGCCCCTACTTATCCTAGTGTACACACAGCCTATAATGACACACTTTAAAAGATAGAAAAGATGAAAAATCAAGTAAGCTGAGACGATGTGCAACCATGCCGGACTCTAGTTCTTATCTATTTGCTGCTTATCAATTATTGAAGTCAATCGCATTGAGTCTTAGTCGATTCATTGTCTTTGTTCAGGTTCGGACATAGAATTTGTCGCCTACTACTCCAGCCGAGCTCGGGATCAGAGCGAAGCTCAGCAGGTAACATTTAGCCGACGGTTGCTGGGCAAACAGAACCGCCTGGCAACCATCGAGGCGGCTGCTGCACACGGTTAGGCATCGCAGGATATTGGCGGCCTGCACCAGCTGGAAGCCTGTCTGAGTGGCAGGCGAGCTGAATGCGATGTAGGCTGGGACCCAGCTTCGCTTGAATGAATTCTGTTTGGGCCTGGTTACTGCAATTGATGGGGTGCAGTTGTCATTGCCAGCAGATATAGTCTGTGCTTTATTTTCCTCCAGCCAGAGGAGGAAACTTTTCCTTTATTTCCAATAAAAAACCTACCTTTAGAATCCCCAAATCCCATTCACGCTGCACCCTAGAATCCCCAGATCTCATTTTCATAGGGAAATCTGCGTTAAAAATTCTGAGTTCTGATTCACTTTAAAATTCGCAGATCCTATTTTCACAGGGAAATCTACCTTTAGAATTCCGGGATACCATTTACCCATATAAATATAGGATTCTCTCACCTGTGGAGTAGATTATGGCATAGATGGAGCTGCGACTCTGTCCGCCGCAGTCGGGCGCGGGACCGCCCCCCGGGCAGGCCTTGTTGCACTCGCTGTCGCTGACGGAGCCCTGCGAGCCGTACGAGTTGGCGCAGAAGCACTCTCGCCCGTTCTGCAAGCCCAGGTAGCGAAACCCGCCGAGGCCGCAGACGCTGGCGCAGAACCCCAGCGACAGGCTCGAGTCGCTGATTACGCAGCCGTAGCTCTCCACCTGGGTGGGCAGGTTTTTAAGCGAATGACCAGTCTTTTGAGTTCCTATCTCACTTCCCTTTAGTACACTCTAATCGCCTCCCCTTTCCCCATTCTCAAAACTCCTCCCCTTTCACCATTCTCAAAGCTCCTCCCTTTCCCAATTCTCATAATTCCTCCCCTTTCCTCATTCTCAAAGCTCCTCCCCTTTCCCCAATTTCATAACTCCTCCCCTTTCCCCATTCTCAAAACTCCTCCCCTTTCCCCATTCTCATAACTCCTCCCCTTTCCTCATTCTCAAAGCTCCTCCCCTTTCCCCAATTTCATAACTCCTCCCCTTTCCCCATTCTCAAAGCTCCTCCCCATTCCCCATTCTCAAAACTCCTCCTCTTTACCCATTCTCAAATCTCCTCCCCATTCCCCATTCTCATAACTCCTCCCCTTTCCTCATTCTCATAACTCCTCCCCTTTCCCCATTCTCAAAGCTACTCCCCATTTCCCATTCTCATAACTCCTCCCCTTTCCTCATTCTCAAAGCTCCTCCCCTTTCCCCAATTTCATAACTCCTCCCCTTTCCCCATTCTCAAAACTCCTCCCCTTTCCCCATTCTCATAACTCCTCCCCTTTCCTCATTCTCAAAGCTCCTCCCCTTTCCCCAATTTCATAACTCCTCCCCTTTCCCCATTCTCAAAACTCCTCCCCTTTCCACATTCTCATAACTCCTCCCCTTTCCCCATTCTCATAACTCCTCCCCATTCCCCATTCTCAAAGCTACTCCCCTTTCCCCATTCTCAAAACTCCTCCCCTTTCCCCATTCTTATAACTCCTCCCCATTCCCCAATTTCATAACTCCTCCCCTTTCCCCATTCTCAAAACTCCTCCCCATTCCCCATTCTCATAACTCCTCCCCATTCCCCATTCTCAAAGCTACTCCCCTTTCCCCAATTTCATAACTCCTCCCCATTCCCCATTCTCAAAACTCCTCCCCTTTCCCCATTCTCAAAACTCCTCCCCTTTCCCCATTCTCATAACTCCTCCCCATTCCCCATTCTCAAATCTCCTCCCCATTCCCCATTCTCAAAGCTCCTCCCCTTTCCCCATTCTCATAACTCCTCCCCTTTCCTCATTCTCAAAGCTCCTCCCCTTTCCTCATTCTCATAACTCCTCCCCTTTCCCCATTCTCATAACTCCTCCCCATTCCCCATTCTCAAAGCTACTCCCCATTCCCCATTCTCAAAGCTCCTCCCCTTTCCCCATTCTCATAACTCCTCCCCTTTCCCCATTCTTATAACTCCTCCCCTTTCCCCATTCTTATAACTCCTCCCCTTTCCTCATTCTCATAACTCCTCCCCTTTCCCCATTCTCATAACTCCTCCCCATTCCCCATTCTCAAAGCTACTCCCCTTTCCCCATTCTCATAACTCCTCCCCTTTCCCCATTCTTATAACTACTCCCCATTCCCCATTCTCAAAGCTCCTCCCCTTTCCCCATTCTCATAACTCCTCCCCTTTCCCCATTCTTATAACTACTCCCCATTCCCCATTCTCATAACTCCTCCCCTTTCCTCATTCTCAAAGCTACTCCCCATTCCCCATTCTCAAAGCTACTCCCCATTCCCCATTCTCATAATTCCTCCCCTTTCCCAATTCTCATAATTCCTCCCCTTTCCCCATTCTCAAATCTCCTCCCCTTTCCCCAATTTCATAACTCCTCCCCTTTCCCAATTCTCATAATTCCTCCCCTTTCCCCATTCTCAAATCTCCTCCCCTTTCCCCATTCTCATAACTCCTCCCCTTTCCCCATTCTCATAACTCCTCCCCTTTCCCCATTCTCATAACTCCTCCCCTTTCCCCATTCTTATAACTCCTCCCCTTTCCCCATTCTCAAAGCTCCTCCCCATTCCCCATTCTCATAACTCCTCCCCTTTCCCCATTCTCATAACTCCTCCCCTTTCCCCATTCTCATAACTCCTCCCCTTTCCCCATTCTCATAACTCCTCCCCTTTCCCCATTCTTATAACTCCTCCCCTTTCCCCATTCTCAAAGCTACTCCCCTTTCCCCATTCTCATAACTCCTCCCCTTTCCCCATTCTCATAACTCCTCCCCTTTCCCCATTCTCATAACTCCTCCCCTTTCCCCATTCTCATAACTCCTCCCCTTTCCCCATTCTCATAACTCCTCCCCTTTCCCCATTCTTATAACTCCTCCCCATTCCCCATTCTCAAAACTCCTCCCCTTTCCCCATTCTTATAACTCCTCCCCATTCCCCAATTTCATAACTCCTCCCCTTTCCCCATTCTCAAAACTCCTCCCCTTTCCCCATTCTCAAAACTCCTCCCCTTTCCCCATTCTCATAACTCCTCCCCATTCCCCATTCTCAAATCTCCTCCCCATTCCCCATTCTCAAAGCTCCTCCCCTTTCCCCATTCTCATAACTCCTCCCCTTTCCCAATTCTTATAACTCCTCCCCTTTCCCCATTCTCATAACTCCTCCCCTTTCCCCATTCTCATAACTCCTCCCCTTTCCCCATTCTCATAACTCCTCCCCTTTCCCCATTCTCATAACTCCTCCCCTTTCCCCATTCTCATAACTCCTCCCCTTTCCCCATTCTCATAACTCCTCCCCTTTCCCCATTCTCATAACTCCTCCCCTTTCCCCATTCTCATAACTCCTCCCCTTTCCCCATTCTCATAACTCCTCCCCTTTCCCCATTCTCATAACTCCTCCCCTTTCCCCATTCTCATAACTACTCCCCATTCACATCTTCCAATTATATCGCGTTAATTCTACTGAACGTGTATATTTAGTATTTTTATTACATGTTCCACCGCATTTGAGCAATGTGTGGTGGTTTGAGTAGTGCGATAAGCCAGAGTTCTCAGTGATGTGAGCAGTTCTGCATCCGCACTCTGAGCTCACCAAGTAGCTTCCCAGCTGGCTGATGCCTTGCAGACCGGTGAGATCCCTCACGCTGCCCTCGAAGTCCCTGTAGCAGCCCAGGTAGGAGTGCTCAGCGAGGCGGCTCTGAGCTCCGCTAACCCAGTGCGCCGCGATTAGAAGCAGTAGGCTGAGCATGCTCGGCCCTGATGGGAGCGGGTGCTCACTTCGAAAAATGTCTATGTTTTATTTTAAACGATTGTTAGCGCCTGCAGTTTTAGCCGACCGGTTGAGAATGCCGACAGCCAATCAAAGGATCCCATAGCATCTAGTATAATATCTGGGCGTGCTGTGAAAACTCGCATTTGTTCAGAACAAAATTGCGGCACTAGTATTCAGTAGTAATGTATCGATTTTCCAAAAATTATAGATGAAACTACTCTTTTAGAAAAAGCATTTTACAGGAAAATATCAAGTCCTCCTTGATCTCACTAAGAACACTTTATGGCGTCACTTGACTGAAAAAAACACTGCCTGAATATGATGAGACCGAAAAAGACACAATATTTTCGCATCAATAAACTTCTTTGAAAGTGAAAATATCGATTAAAAAACTGCCTCCGATGCGCATATACAATCTGTAATAACATGCAGTTCCGTGCCGAAAGCTTAGAGGTTTCATCGTTGGATCAGGAAATTTTGGGATGGTAAAAACGTCTATTAGTTCACACAGTGTTCACAGAATGTTTCCAATTGCAATCCGTGATGCCGCAAGTGAGTCAGTATAGAGGTATTATATATTTGATAAGAGCCGATATGTCATTGGGTTCATACAACGTGCATCAATATTTGATTGCGGCTCTAGTAGCATAAAAATGAAATCTTCACTGCCATTTGACTTGCGGCCTCGCAGAAATCAATAAAGGTGAAATGGACTCCTAATCAAATATTTGCAGCCTTTGGTTTGCCTATTTAAAACTCAACAATGCATTCATTAATCATTATATTCTGGTTTTGTGGCATCCTAAAGTGTTGATTTTATGTTTAATATGCAATCTACAACTTCCACTCCTATAATCCTCAAACGCTTTGTTAGGTGAGTTAAAAGTGTCCCCAATGCTACTATGGTACAGGATTACCAGTCTCAATTCTACCAGTACAGGTTTACCAGTCTGAATGCTACCAGTACAGGATTACCAGTCGGAATGCTACCAGTACAGGATTACCAGTCGGAATGCAACCAGTACAGGATTACCAGTCGGAATGCTACCAGTACAGGATTACCAGTCTGAATGGTGCGAATTTAGAAGTCAAATAATACTACACGCAAAATAGTGTTCTTTACCTATTGGTTTACCAATTGGAGATTTACCTGCATGAGTTCTACCTGTCGGAGATTTTTCAAGTCGGAGGTTTTTTAGTGACGCTACCAACAAAGTTTTACTATATATACTTATCTTTACTTACTACGAGCTCGTAGCCAGCTTTCTTGCCATTACTACTCTGAGCAGCAATGAAGTATTTTACCATTCTGCAACTTCTTATAAGTTACGCTCGTACAAGTAAAATCCAGTAAGCAAAATAAAAAAGTAACAAAGACTGCTAGGCAAGAGGAAGACCACCTTTCATTAAATTTGGCTAATAATTCTAATCCAAAAAAATCCTCCAGCCATTCGAAATGAATCGAAAACTCGCACGACGTGAATGGTAGCAAACCCAAAGTGATCTACTTGCAGTAGATCTTTTGGAAGAGAACGCTTCTTTGAATCTGCACAATGGTTCCCACTTAAAATCAAGAAGTCTATGATTATTATTTGTTACCCAAAGACAAAGCTAGATCTAATTCAAGAACACCTTGAATCGAATGAAAACAAACTCAAGTTTGAGCGATAAAATTCACATTCGATATAAAAATAAGTCATGTCACGCTGCCTAAAGTTATAAAACGTCATTGAAATAGCAGCACTCATATCTCGCACAGTTAGTTTCTTCTGTCGTGTGAGCATCTTTTTGTCATAATTGTTTTTCTTTTTCCTGTACCTGATGCCAACCACATCATAAACCAAAGACGCCACCCGTCAGTGACTCGTCAGTTAGGCTCGGCGTTCCGCGTCTTGAGAGTGCGCCGCCTGTTTTTAAAGTCTGCAGTAAGTGCTTCAGAGACTTCGCCGTCGGGCAGAATGAGTGCTCGGAATGAATCCGATATAGGATCTGATCGACAGCTGACAGCGTAGACAGCACAGCAGGGCCTCGTCCGCAGAGTAGGTCGGGGTTAGCCGTTAGGCCAGCAAGGTATAATTATTATTATTCCCGCTATCTCCAGCATTTATTTACGCCTACTTAATCGCTATCATTAAATATTTTCTGTGCGTTCATAACTAGTGAGATTTTGGTCAGTCAATTGTTTTGTTTGCCGAGTTCTAGTCTGTACATGTCAAGGTATAAATTTAATCTCTAGTAAACTTTATTCTGGACTTTAGTTTTTTATCACTCAGTTAAGCGAGTGAATTAGAACAGTATTCCCTTCTCCAAATTAAATATATTCAAGTTTTTGTGTTTAAATCGTGTTGCTTTTCTGCATATTGGGACAGAATGTCGCCCATTTACTGACACCTAATATAGTGCGGCAAGACATCTGAGGCGGTTCCTAAATTGACACGTACGTTAACGTGGGCTGCATAATCGAATTGTTGTTGTTGATGTTTAGAGATTTAGCAAGGCTATCGGTTACTTGTATTGTAGTAAAAGTGAGTAAATTATCCTAAGTTGTCCCAATTACTATGAGTACGAAAAATGCTCAGCACCACATGTATTCATAGCTTTACTGATAGATAAAATGGAAAACATGGATTGTAAGTATTGTAGCACCAAAAAAAGAACTATGAGACAACGGGTCATTCTGGATCAAATAATCTAGTTGTGCTTGCATTGAATTATGCAAAACTTTGGTTGTGCCATGGCACCATTGAAGTCGAAAATGTTTGAGTTTGCTTACAAACCCCTTTAAGGTTTATAGAAAACGGAATAACTGTTTAGTTTAAAGGTTCTTGGGTCCACAGGACAGTTACAATCAAACGTAAATGTTTCAGGATTTGAGTATACGGATTTTGTTGCAAACCCGCTAAATGTGCCGGAATGAAGGGTGTATAAATAAGAGAGAAACGTTTTAGCTAACGAAAAAACGCGGAAAGAAATTTTGACTGACACCAGTGAAAGGCATATCGAATAACACGATTGCGTGGTAGGCCTAGCTGGTAGGTTAAGCAATAAAAATACATGTAATTACAGGCAGGGTTGAGAATAACGATAATGTGTTAATGTATAGTGCCTAGGCTTTTAGTCCCTTGACAGTTTACGTTTACTCCATGTATATATTTTAAGTTGCAGTTATCAAAAGGGACAATATTAGTGTCTAAGCTAAAGTTATGGATTTTGTGCCTCCCTAGGTTTGTCTAAATGTTCCTTCTCCAGGCTTAATCCCTATAGATAGTCATTAAAGCAATATAGATCAATTTAAACCTTAAATCATTTTATTTCTATTGTTTGTAGGCCTATAGAAAATTAGGCAAAAATAATTTTTTTATGCACCATTTTAATTGAAGTTCTGTTTGTTTCTTTTGAACAAGACTTTGTTCAAAATGGGAGATAAAATGGTGTAATGCTTAACACAATCTTATTTGATAACTTTCTTAGCTAGTTACTTATAACTTTTCTATTTGCAAATTGCAAGTATAGGCCTAACACTTGAATAATTTGCTATTGTTTCCATGAATGTTTTTATGCATAAGTAGGCACATTCTAAAAATTAAAATAAATAAAAAGAAACTTCTATACATTAAAAAAATAATTTTTTGGAGCACTGAGTTATTAAACTTCAATTGATGCTAAAATAAAGTTTTCATTATTTTTGGTTTTAGAATAATGGAATGCGTAATAACTAGCTAGTGCAAATAGGTAAAGTACTATTTTTCCTAGACAGTTTAATTTTTTCATAGTCCTTGTCTTTGATTTGTTAAACAAATTTAATTTGAATTTAAAATAGTAATAAATTTTTATTGCAATTTAAATTTGGCTCATTCTTGCTTTGCAGCTCATCCTGCTAGACTTTCACAGGGTCTAAGCTGAGCATACACCAGCTATAATTCTTCAGAAAACACAAGCACTGTTTTAAGACCTCTGTTTTTTAAAGCTTCTTAAAAAGACATGCTTCGCGCCAAGACCATAGCCATGGCTCGGGTGCTAAGGGCATTTGAACGGCGTCTATCATCAGTCACTGCTGAGCCATTCTCGTCTGGCACCTCCTGTGGCTACATTGAGGATATGTATGCTGCCTGGCTCAAGGATCCAAAGTCAGTGCACCAGGTGCGTGCCACAAGGATATTGGATTCAGTGACAAGGATATTGGATACAGTGACAGTGACAGAAAGATACAGTGACACACACAGGATGCAGTGACAAGGGTATTGGATACAGTGACACATACAGGATACAGTGACAAAGATACAGTGACACATACAGGATACAGTGACAAGGGTATTGGATACAGTGACACATACAGGATACAGTGACAAGGGTATTGGATACAGTGACACATACAGGATACAGTAACAAGGGTATTGGATACAGTGACACATATGTACCAGGATACAGTGACAAAGATACAGTGACACATACAGGATACAGTGACAAGGGTATTGGATACAGTGGCACATACAGGATACAGTGACAAGGGTATTGGATACAGTGACACATACAGGATACAGTGACAAGGGTATTGGATACAGTGACAATGATATTGGATACACTGACAATGGTATTGGATGGAGCGGCAAAGAGATCAAAAGGATAGAAAGTACGTAAAGTTAAAAATAGAATCGATTGGTGACAATAAAATACTTTGGTATACAGTGTACAATGTGTAGGGAGTCAGGGAAAGCAGGTTTCTTAGAGTTTGAATGCTTCCAAGAAGCAAACTTCATTGCTTCCCAACCCCTGCTGGGCACCCTTCAGTCGTGGAATTCCTACTTTAGCCGAGTGGTAGCTGGCGCCAGTCCGGGCCAGGCCTACACGTCGCCATTCGCCGGCGCCGTTTCATCTTTGCCTCGCGTGGCCACCGCCGTCGCTACTGCTTCCGTGGGCCCCTCTGGCGTTGTCGAACACTTCGGCGACGAGAAGTCCATTGAGGATCACCTGGCAGTGCAGGCGATTATTCGCTCTTATCAGGTAGGATTTGGACCACTTCTTAGAGCTGTCATTTTGTCATCCGTGTCACTGAAAACACAGATAAGAGGATTGAGGAGTGTGACAAGGGGATTATTGAGTGTGACAGGGGAATTATTGAGTGTGACAGGGGAATTATTGAGTGTGACAAGGGGATTATTGAGTGTGACAGGGGAATTATTGAGTGTGACAGGGGAATTATTGAGTGTGACAGGGGAATTATTGAGTGTGACGGGAATTATGGAGTGTGACAAGGGGATTATTGAGTGTGACAGGGGAATTATTGAGTGTGACAGGGGAATTATTGAGTTTGACAAGTGGAATTATTGAGTGTGACAGGGGAATTATTGAGTTTGACAGGGGAATTATTTAGTATGACAGGGGAATTATTGAGTGTGATAAGGGGATTATTGAGTGTGATAGGGGAATTATTGAGTGTGACAGGGGAATTATTGAGTATGACAGGGGAATTATTTAGTATGACAGGGGAATTATTGAGTATGACAGGGGAATTATTGAGTGTGACAGGGGAATTATTGAGTATGACAGGGGAATTATTGAGTATGACAGGGGAATTATTGAGTATGACAGGGGAATTATTGAGTGTGACAGGGGAATTATTGAGTGTGACGGGAATTATGGAGTGTGACAAGGGGATTATTGAGTGTGACAGGGGAATTATTGAGTGTGACAGGGGAATTATTGAGTATGACAGGGGAATTATTGAGTATGACAGGGGAATTATTGAGTGTGACGGGAATTATGGAGTGTGACAAGGGGATTATTGAGTGTGACAGGGGAATTATTGAGTGTGACAGGGGAATTATTGAGTTTGACAAGTGGAATTATTGAGTGTGACAGGGGAATTATTGAGTATGACAGGGGAATTATTGAGTTTGACAAGTGGAATTATTGAGTATGACAGGGGAATTATTGAGTGTGACAGGGGAATTATTGAGTTTGACAAGTGGAATTATTGAGTATGACAGGGGAATTATTGAGTTTGACAAGTGGAATTATTGAGTGTGACAGGGGAATTATTGAGTATGACAGGGGAATTATTGAGTGTGACAAGTGGAATTATTTAGTATGACAGGGGAATTATTGAGTGTGACAGGGGAATTATTGAGTTTGACAAGTGGAATTATTTAGTATGACAGGGGAATTATTGAGTGTGACAGGGGAATTATTGAGTGTGACAGGGGAATTATTGAGTTTGACAAGTGGAATTATTGAGTGTGACAGGGGAATTATTGAGAGTGACAGGGGAATTATTGAGTATGACAGGGGAATTATTGAGTATGACAGGGGAATTATTGAGTATGACAGGGGAATTATTGACTTTGACAAGTGGAATTATTTAGTATGACAGGGGAATTATTGAGTGTGACAGGGGAATTATTGAGTTTGACAAGTGGAATTATTTAGTATGACAGGGGAATTATTGAGTGTGACAGGGGAATTATTGAGTTTGACAAGTGGAATTATTGAGTATGACAGGGGAATTATTGAGTGTGACAGGGGAATTATTGAGTGTGACAGGGGAATTAATGAGTATGACAGGGGAATTATTGAGTATGACAGGGGAATTATTGAGTGTGACAGGGGAATTATTGAGTGTGACAGGGGAATTAATGAGTATGACAGGGGAATTATTGAGTATGACAGGGGAATTATTGAGTGTGACAGGGGAATTATTGAGTATGACAGGGGAATTAATGAGTATGACAGGGGAATTATTGAGTATGACAGGGGAATTATTGAGTGTGACAGGGGAATTATTGAGTGTGACAGGGGAATTAATGAGTATGACAGGGGAATTATTGAGTATGACAGGGGAATTATTGAGTGTGACAGGGGAATTATTGAGTATGACAGGGGAATTATTGAGTATGACAGGGGAATTATTGAGTTTGACAAGTGGAATTATTTAGTATGACAGGGGAATTATTGAGTGTGACAGGGGAATTATTGAGTTTGACAAGTGGAATTATTGAGTATGACAGGGGAATTATTGAGTGTGACAGGGGAATTATTGAGTGTGACAGGGGAATTAATGAGTATGACAGGGGAATTATTGAGTATGACAGGGGAATTATTGAGTATGACAGGGGAATTATTGAGTGTGATAAGGGGATTATTGAGTGTGACAGGGGAATTATTGAGTGTGACAGGGGAATTAATGAGTATGACAGGGGAATTATTGAGTATGACAGGGGAATTATTGAGTGTGACGGGAATTATGGAGTGTGACAAGGGGATTATTGAGTGTGACAGGGGAATTATTGAGTGTGACAGGGGAATTATTGAGTTTGACAAGTGGAATTATTGAGTGTGACAGGGGAATTATTGAGTATGACAGGGGAATTATTGAGTTTGACAAGTGGAATTATTGAGTATGACAGGGGAATTATTGAGTGTGACAGGGGAATTATTGAGTTTGACAAGTGGAATTATTGAGTATGACAGGGGAATTATTGAGTTTGACAAGTGGAATTATTGAGTGTGACAGGGGAATTATTGAGTATGACAGGGGAATTATTGAGTTTGACAAGTGGAATTATTGAGTATGACAGGGGAATTATTGAGTGTGACAGGGGAATTATTGAGTTTGACAAGTGGAATTATTTAGTATGACAGGGGAATTATTGAGTGTGACAAGTGGAATTATTTAGTATGACAGGGGAATTATTGAGTGTGACAGGGGAATTATTGAGTTTGACAAGTGGAATTATTTAGTATGACAGGGGAATTATTGAGTGTGACAGGGGAATTATTGAGTGTGACAGGGGAATTATTGAGTTTGACAAGTGGAATTATTGAGTGTGACAGGGGAATTATTGAGTGTGACAGGGGAATTATTGAGTATGACAGGGGAATTATTGAGTATGACAGGGGAATTATTGAGTATGACAGGGGAATTATTGAGTATGACAGGGGAATTAATGAGTATGACAGGGGAATTATTGAGTATGACAGGGGAATTATTGAGTATGACAGGGGAATTATTGAGTTTGACAAGTGGAATTATTTAGTATGACAGGGGAATTATTGAGTGTGACAGGGGAATTATTGAGTTTGACAAGTGGAATTATTTAGTATGACAGGGGAATTATTGAGTGTGACAGGGGAATTATTGAGTTTGACAAGTGGAATTATTGAGTATGACAGGGGAATTATTGAGTATGACAGGGGAATTATTGAGTATGACAGGGGAATTATTGAGTGTGATAAGGGGATTATTGAGTGTGACAGGGGAATTATTGAGTGTGACAGGGGAATTAATGAGTATGACAGGGGAATTATTTAGTATGACAGGGGAATTATTTAGTATGACAGGGGAATTATTTAGTATGACAGGGGAATTATTGAGTATGACAGGGGAATTATTGAGTATGACAGGGGAATTATTTAGTATGACAGGGGAATTATTGAGTGTGACCGGGGGACTAAGGAGGGAGACTAGAGGATAGAGGAATATGACAAGAGGATAGAGGAGTGTGACAATGGGATTGAAGAGTAACCTAGAATTGTTTTTATGGAGTGGGTGGGTACTAAATTGGTCAGTAATCTGTGTGGCTAGGTTAGCCAGGTGGTTGAATAAATCAGCAGCAGCAGCATTCCTCCTCGCACCCAAGGCCCGCGGTCACAACCTGGCCAGACTGGACCCGTTGGACATCACCAGGGGCAGTCTGCAGGTGTCTCAAGGCAGCGCCGCCATACTCAACAAAGATCTCTCAGCCACCGGTTTGTGCACTCTGGGCAATTAAATTGTGCATTTGTCTGAGTACTTTGAGTCTATTGAATGAATTTGGTTTGGTAATTTCAGACACACAGGCTGCCAGGCAGTTCCTAGCCGAACACCCCAACATCTGTAAGTTAATGTCGGGTCGAATTTTTACCGAGAATAAATTAATGCAAACTGGGTAAAGGGTTTTTTCTGTGCTTATTTTTAGGTGTAACGCAATTGATTAATTTAGAAACTAGTCAAAAGACATTTTCTATTGTCTTTTGTATTGTATGCATTCGCTATGTGCGTGCCTATCAGGCTTTTATCATTTGGTGCCTTATTACTGACTTTTTTTACAACACTAAAGTGCGTTGTAGCCTTGATTTCATGTCATTTTTCGAATTTTAAGTGATTCGAGTTTAGAATCGATTCCAATTATTTGTACAGTCTTGTCGAAAAATCCTCAAATTCCAAATCACACAATCTCGTACTCCCGATCTTAGAATCCCACTCTCAGAACCGAAAATTGCCACTCTAATCCCATTAGGAAACTCAGCTTCAAATCTGATTGTGCTCTGAAACTGATCACAGTGTCGAATCCGGGTAACTATTCCTTATTAGATGTCACATGACGTAGCTGCTATTCTTGGTCGGCAAAGTGTACTTATGCTTTAATAAATAAAGCCATTGTCAAATTTACTGTCTGTATACGCTTTCAGGTTTACCCGCATTCTGTCGCGCCGCAATGTACAGTTGGATCTGTAAGCCACCACCCCCCTCACCTGCCTCTCTTTTTCTCTTAAAGCAAAACAGCTAAGCCCTACTCCTGCTGGGCTCCGTACCCTTATTCAGTCTTTTGTTTTACTATTTTGGTCATTAGATGTCATTTGCACTAGTTGATTAGATATTGAATATGACTCTTGAATTTTTTTATTTTTTTGCTTAAACTGTCTCTCTTCAAGGACGCTCGACTGACGAAATTGCTGGCCAAATGTTGTTGCATTTATATATTTACGTGCCTCCTTACCTATGAATTTAGTGACACCTGCCACTACCAACCTTCCTCAATTACAGGTCTAGCCACTATTGCCACTATGCTATGCTTTCTCAGATTGCTAAAAAGTTTAATAGATTCTTCAGGGGCTCTTTCAGTCAGCATTCCCCATGTTTAGATCCTCAAGTTCATTCGTCATCCCTGAGAGCTTCAGGTTCAGTCGTGACCCTTGAGGCTCTGGTTCAGTCATCCCTCAGAGCTTCAGGTTCAGCCGTGACCCCTCAGAGCTTCAGGTTCAGTCATCCCTCAGAGCTTCAGGTTCAGTCGTCACCCCCCAGAGCTTCAGGTTCAGTCGTCACCCCCCCAGAGCTTCAGGTTCAGTCGTCACCCCTCAGAGCCTCAAGTTCAGTCGTCACCCCTCAGAGCTTCAGGTTCAGTCATCCCTCAGAGCTTCAGGTTCAGTCGTCACCCCTCACAGCCTCAGGTTCAGTCATCCCTCAGAGCTTCAGGTTCAGTCGTCACCCCTCAGAGCCTCAAGTTCAGTCGTCACCCCCCAGAGCTTCAGGTTCAGTCGTCACCCCTCAGAGCCTCAAGTTCAGTCGTCACCCCTCAAAGCCTCAAGTTCAGTCGTCACCCCTCAGAGCCTCATGTTAGTCGTCACCCCTCAGAGCTTCAGGTTCAGTCATCCCTCAGAGCTTCAGGTTCAGTCATCCCTCAGAGCCTCAGGTTCAGTCATCCCTCAGAGCTTCAGGTTCAGTTCGATCCTTCGGAGCCTCAGGTTCAGTCGTCACCCCTCAGAGCTTCAGGTTCAGTCATCCCTCAGAGCTTCAGGTTCAGTCGTCACCCTTCGGAGCCTCAGGTTCAGTCGTCACCCCTCAGAGCTTCAGGTTCAGTCATCCCTCAGAGCCTCAGGTTCAGTCATCCCTAAGAGCCTCAGGTTCAGTCGTCACCCCTCATAGCCTCAGGTTCAGTCGTCACCCCTCATAGCCTCAGGTTCAGTCGTCACCCCTCATAGCCTCAGGTTCAGTCGTCACCCCTCAGAGCTTCAGGTTCAGTCATCCCTCAGAGCCTCAGGTTCAGTCATCCCTCAGAGCCTCAGGTTCAGTCGTCACCCCTCATAGCCTCAGGTTCAGTCGTCACCCTCATAGCCTCAGGTTTAGTCGTCACCCCTCAGAGCTTCAGGTTCAGTCATCCCTCAGAGCCTCA
Organism: Macrostomum hystrix; assembly: GCA_950097015.1. Taxonomy (NCBI): domain Eukaryota; kingdom Metazoa; phylum Platyhelminthes; family Macrostomidae; genus Macrostomum; species Macrostomum hystrix. The sequence continues at coordinate 1,629,380 of CATNEN010000033.1, forward strand.
GGTTCAGTCGTCACCCCTCATAGCCTCAGGTTCAGTCGTCACCCTCAGAGCTTCAGGTTCAGTCGTCACCCCTCAGAGCCTCAAGTTCAGTCGTCACCCTCAGAGCTTCAGGTTCAGTCGTCACCCCTCAGAGCCTCAAGTTCAGTCGTCACCCTCAGAGCTTCAGGTTCAGTCGTCACCCCTCACAGCCTCAGGTTCAGTCGTCACCCTCAGAGCTTCAGGTTCAGTCGTCACCCCTCACAGCTTCAGGTTCAGTCGTCACCCTCAGAGCTTCAGGTTCAGTCGTCACCCCTCACAGCCTCAGGTTCAGTCGTCACCCTCAGAGCTTCAGGTTCAGTCGTCACCCCTCACAGCTTCAGGTTCAGTCGTCACCCGTCACAGCCTCAGGTTCAGTCGTCACCCACAGAGCTTCAGGTCCAGTCATCCCTCAGAGCCTCAGGTTCAGACGTAACACTTGGTTTATGTAAAGTATTCCTAAATTGCAAATACAATAACAAGCAACAAGCAATATAAAGAATGTTTTTTCAATCACGCATGTGCCGCATATCAGCTCCTATCACACTCGTGTTTCATACCTTTGTTATTTTTTATTTTCAGCACAATTATCGCGCTTTTGCCCCAACCAGCCTACTAGTTTAAGCAGTCTAAAAGTAGGCGCTCATGCATTGTTGAGCCAAAATATTATCAGTGAATTCATTCAGCAGTTTTCACCTTATCAATGTTCCTCATATACCATGCGCGTGTTGTAAAATTATATAAATTTTTATTTATCCCTATTTCTTCCCTGTCGATTTCATTTCCTCATCTTCGATTTACTCCCCCCGCCCTCGCCAAACAGCCAAGGAGGACATGGAGAAGCGATTTCGCCTGCCCCAGACCACTAGGATTGGCGGCGAGGAGGTCGAGCTGCAGCTGAAGGAGATCATCAACCGCCTGGAGAATGTCTACTGCAAGTACATCGGCGTGGAGTTCATGTTCATCAACAATCACGAGCAGTGCGAGTGGCTCAGGGAGAAATTTGAGACGCCCGGCGTTATGACCGTCACAGCCGATGAGAAACGACTGCTGCTGGCTCGACTCATTCGCTCCACCAGGTGAGTCAGCCCGGCACTCTGCCACTAGGAACCAGGTAGGTCAGACTGACCCACTAAGATAAGAAGTAGGTCAGAGTGACCCACTAAGATAAGAAGTAGGTCAGAGTGACCCACTAAGAAACAGGTAGGTCAGACTGACCCACCAGGACATAGGTAAGTCAGACTGACCCAGTAGGACATAGGTAGGTCAGACTGACCCACTAGGGAATAGGTAGGTCAGTCTGACCCACTAAGATGAGAAGTATGTCCGACTGACCCACTAGGATATAAAGGAGGTCAATTTACAATGAAAAATAGACGAGAGTGACCCACTCAAAATTAGATCTGGTTTCTGTCCGGGATTAAAAAAGGGTGACCCACAGGAATGATGATTCTAGCAGCTGATGGTGACCCACAGGGATGGGAGATGGGTCATGGTGATTCTAGCAGCTCATGGTGACCCACAGGGATGGGAGATGGGTCATGGTGATTCTAGCAGCTGTGGGTGACCCACAGGGATGGGAGATGGGTCATGGTGATTCTAGCAGCTCATGGTGACCCACAGGGATGGGAGATGGGTCATGGTGATTCTAGCAGCTGATGGTGACCCACAGGGATGGGAGATGGGTCATGGTGATTCTAGCAGCTGATGGTGACCCACAGGGATGGGAGATGGGTCATGGTAATTCTAGCAGCTGAGGGTTACCCACAGGGATGGGAGATGGGTCATGGTGATTCTAGCAGCTTAGCCGTTTCGCTTTGTCCCTCAGATTCGAGGAGTTCCTGGCCCGCAAATGGTCCGCCGAGAAGCGCTTCGGCCTGGAGGGCGCCGAGGTGATGATCCCGGCCATGAAGACTGTCATTGATGTGTCCTCGGACCTGGGCGTCGAGAGCTTCAACATCGGCATGCCCCACCGCGGCCGGCTGAACGTCCTGGCCAACGTGGCCCGCAAGCCGCTGGAGAATCTATTCTGTCAGTTCGACTCAAAGCTGAAGGCCATGGACGAAGGCTCGGGCGATGTGAAATATCACCTGGGCATGTGTCACGAGAGAATCAACCGGCTCAACAACAAGAAGGTGAAGATCAGCGTGCTGGCCAACCCGTCCCACCTGGAAGCGGTGGACCCGGTCTGCCAGGGCAAGACCTACTCCGAGCAGTTCTACCGCGGTGACACGGACGGCAAGAAGGTCATGTCGCTGCTGCTGCATGGCGATGCCGCCTTCTGCGGTCAGGGCGTTGTGCTGGAGACGTTTCACCTGTCCGACCTGCCCAACTACTCAACTCACGGAACTATTCACATTGTGGTTAACAATCAGGTGAGCAGAAAATTGCTGCATGCCGGCAAATACTGGCTGAAATGATATATATATTATTTAACCAACATGGATTCGACAAAGATGTTTACACAGACGCAATCTTTATTGTACTTGTCACCAGGGTCTTGTACAAAAATCACTGAATATCTGAATGAATGTCTGATTAAGGACGGATTTGAAAGTAAGTTCGTCGTAAAAAGGAGCATTTTGATTCAGAGGCGGACTTTCACGAAAATCGTTCATTCGGTTCGGGAGCAGCAGTGAAGTCGGCAATGGGCATTTGAAATACCCAGGGGGGGAATTGCGTGGTCTTTCTCCAGTTAAGTGATATATCATCATTCAGGGTTCTTCTATCGTCCTTCAGTGGTCTCCCATCATTATTTAGCCATCTTCCATCTTTTCCCAGTGGCATTCATGGATCTCCCAGTGGCCTTGAGGGATCTCCCAGTGGCCTGAGGGATCTCCCAGTGGCCTTGAGGGATCTCCCAGTGGCCTTGAGGGATCTCTCTGTGGCCTTGAGGGATCTTCCTGTGGCCTTGAGGGATCTCCCTGTGGCCTTGAGGGATCTCCCTGTGGCCTTAAGGGATCTCCCTGTGGCCTTGAGGGATCTCCGTCTGGCCTTGAGGGATCTCCCTGTGGCCTTGAGGGATCTCCCTGTGGCCTTGAGGGATCTCCCTATGGCCTTGAGGGATCTCCGTCTGGCCTTGAGGGATCTCCCTGTGGCATTGAGGGATCTCCCTGTGGCATTGAGGGATCTCCCTGTGGCATTGAGGGATCTCCGTCTGGCCTTGAGGGATCTCCCTGTGCCTTCGGGATATTCCAGTGGCCTTGAGGAATCTCTCAGCGGCCTTCATGGATCTCCAAATGGCCTTTAGGGATCTGCCATCATGCTTCAGGCATTTCCCATCATCATTCAGGGATCTGCAACCATGCTTTAGGCATCTCCCTTCATCTACCAGCGGCCTTCAGGAATCTCCCATCATACTTCAGAGTAACTCTCCATTCTTCAGGGATGTTTCATCATTCCTCTGGTGTATTTTTAAACTAGCCTGTGTCCTGTACACTTCGAGAAACAATTGGTTATGAAAGTGATGCATAACGTGCGATCGATCCGAAACAAACCCTCAACACAGGTGGGCTTCACAACCGACCCTCGCGTGGCACGCTCCAGTCCCTACTGCACAGACGTGGCCCGTGTCGTGAACGCTCCCATTCTGCACGTGAACGCCGACCATCCCGAGGAGGTGATCCACGTGGCCAAGGTGGCCGCCGAGTGGCGGTCCAAGTTCGGCAAAGACGTGGTCATCGATCTGGTCTGCTACAGGCGAAACGGTCACAATGAGATGGACGAGCCGATGTTCACCCAGCCGTTGATGTACAAGAAGATCAAGGAGCACAAGAATGTGCTGCAGCTGTACCTTGAAAAGCTGCTCAGCGTGAGTTTGATAAATGTACTCAGAAACAGAAATAAGAAACTAGTTACGATATTAGAAATCAAACCGCACACTCAGAGATCCCACCGCACACTCAGAGATCCCACCGCAGAATCAGAGATCCCACCGCACACTCAGAGATCCCACCGCACACTCAGAGATCCCACCGCACACTCAGAGATCCCACCGCAGAATCAGAGATCCCACCGCACACTCAGAGATCCCACCGCAGAATCAGAGATCCCACCGCACAATCAGAGATCCCATGGCGCACATCCTGAAGATCCCATAGCGCACATCCTGAATATCCCATAGCACACATCCTGAATATCCCATAGCGCACATCCTGAAGATCCCATAGCGCACATCCTGAATATCCCATAGCGCACATCCTGAATATCCCATAGCACACATCCTGAATATCCCATAGCGCACATCCTGAATATCCCATAGCGCACATCCTGAAGATCCCATAGCGCACATCCTGAAGATCCCATAGCGCACATCCTGAATATCCCATAGCGCACATCCTGAATATCCCATAGCGCACATCCTGAAGATCCCATAGCGCACATCCTGAAGATCCCATAGCGCACATCCTGAATATCCCATAGCACACATCCTGAATATCCCATAGCGCACATCCTGAAGATCTCATAGCGCACATCCTGAAGATCCCATAGCGCACATCCTGAATATCCCATAGCACACATCCTGAATATCCCATAGCGCACATCCTGAAGATCCCATAGCGCGCATCATGAATATCCCATAGCACACATCCTGAATATCCCATAGCGCACATCCTGAAGATCCCATAGCGCACATCCTGAAGATCCCATAGCGCACATCCTGAATATCCCATAGCGCACATCCTGAAGATCCCATAGCGCACATCCTGAATATCCCATAGCGCACATCCTGAAGATCCCATAGCGCACATCCTGAATATCCCATAGCGCACATCCTGAATATCCCATAGCGCACATCCTGAAGATCCCATAGCGCACATCCTGAATATCCCATAGCGCACATCCTGAATATCCCATAGCACACATCCTGAATATCCCATAGCGCACATCCTGAATATCCCATAGCACACATCCTGAATATCCCATAGCGCACATCCTGAAGATCCCATAGCGCACATCCTGAATATCCCATAGCGCACATCCTGAAGATCCCATAGCGCACATCCTGAATATCCCATAGCGCACATCCTGAATATCCCATAGCACACATCCTGAAGATCCCATAGCGCACATCCTGAAGATCCCATAGCACACATCCTGAAGATCCCATAGCGCACATCCTGAATATCCCATAGCGCACATCCTTAATATCCCATAGCACACATCCTGAATATCCCATAACGCACATCCTGAAGATCCCATAGCGCACATCCTGAAGATCCCATAGCGCACATCCTGAAGATCCCACCAACAACCACTGCTCCAGGAGGGCACGGTCACGCAGGCGGAGTTTGACGAAGAGAGCCAGCGCTACGAGAAAGTCTGCGAGGATGCCTTCAACAACGCCAAGTCGGTGAAGGGTGTCCGTAACCGCGACTGGCTCGACTCGCCCTGGGTCGGCTTCTTTGAAGGCCGCGACGCTATGAAGGCGCCGGCCACGGCTGTGGCGCCGGAGCGGCTGAACAAGATCGGCCAGGTGTTTTCCACGGTGCCGCAGGGGTTCAAGATTCACGCCGGTCTGAAGCGAACTCTCCGAGGCCGGGCCGAACTATTGGAGAATGAGCAGGCCGACTGGGCCATGGGCGAGGCGTTCGCCTTCGGCAGTCTGCTCACTGAGGGCTATCATGTCCGACTGTCCGGTCAAGATGTCGAGCGCGGCACCTTCTCGCACCGGCATCACGTGCTGCACGATCAGGAGAGAGACTTGGCCACCTATGTTCCCCTCAATAATATTGAGCAGGGTGAGTAGCGGAGTTTAATTGAGAATCCATAGATTCACAGTAATCCCATATATTCACAGTAATCCCATAGATTCACAGTAATCCCATAGATTCACAGTAATCCCATAGAATCACAGTAATCCCATAGATTCACAGTAATCCCATAGAATCACAGTAATCCCATAGATTCACAGCTATCCCATAGAATCACAGTAATCCCATAGATTCACAGCTATCCCATAGAATCACAGTAATCTCATGGATTTACAGTAATCCCAACGGTTATCGTTAACTTTTTGATTTCAGAAAGCTAGAAATCGCATAAGTTCTTATTAATTCTCAAGACTCAATTATCCCATTGGCTGCGAGTTTAGTTCACTCCATTAAGTTTTTATTATATCGGTAAAATTGCAAATATCTCATTATTCTACTATCAGTAGACAACCGAGTTTATGCTTGTCTCCACTCCGCAGGCCAGGCCGCTTACACTGTGTGCAACAGCAGCCTGTCTGAGTACGCCGTAATGGGATTCGAACTAGGCTACTCGCTAAACGATCCCAACGCCCTGATCATGTGGGAGGCCCAGTTCGGCGACTTCAACAACACCGCCCAGTGCATCATCGACCAGTTCGTGAGCTCCGGCCAGCAGAAGTGGGTCAGGCAGTCAGGCCTGGTGCTGCTGCTGCCCCACGGCTATGAGGGCATGGGCCCCGAGCACAGCTCCGCCCGCCTCGAGCGCTTCCTCCAGATGTCCAGCGACGACGCCGATCACATCCCCGTGCTTGACGACGACTTCATGATGCAGCAGCTGCACGACATCAACTGGTTCGTGTGCAACGTCACCACTCCTGCCAACTATTTCCACCTGATGCGCCGCCAGGTGCTGCTGCCGTTCCGCAAGCCGCTGATTCTGCTGACGCCAAAGTCTCTACTGCGCCTGCCTGAGGCGCGCAGCTCGTTTTCTGAGATGACCGGCAACAGCGCCTTCCAGCGGCTCATTCCCGACCAGGTAGGCGGCTTCTTAGTGTCTTATTCGTGTGCCCTTCGCTCCCATCGATTGCAGACATCCCAACTGAAGTTTTCCCATCGAGCTCACTGACCAATCCCAAAATCTCTCACATCTCATAGTCTGTCAAAAATCCCATAGTCTGTCACCAATCCCATAGTCTGTCACAAATCCCATAGTCTGTCACAAATCTCATAGTCTGTCACCAATCCCATAATCTGTCACAAATCCCATAGTCTGTCACAAATCCCATAGTCTGTCACAAATCTCATAGTCTGTCACCAATCCCATAATCTGTCACAAATCCCATAGTCTGTCACAAATCTGTCACCAATCCCATAGTCTGTCACAAATCTCATAGTTTGTCACAAATCCCACAGTCTGTCACAAAACCCATAGTCTATCAGATCCCATTGTCTAGAATTCCAGGTGCTATCACAGATTTTCCGTGATTCTTATCTGTCATCACAGGGCCCGCCGTCAAAGGCCGACCCTAAGGAGGTGGTGAAGCTGATTCTGTGCAGCGGCAAGGTCTACTATGAGCTAGTGAAGGAGCGAGAGCGAACCGGACACAATGACACCATCGCCATCAGCCGGGTGGAACAGATCAGCCCATTCCCATATGACCTTGTCTGTGAGTGCTGCTTTGTTTCTTCGGTCGATTCTTTGAATGACATTTTAGAACCGTCCTTTTTTGACACGAAGATATTTTAAAGCCATCGATTTTTTGGGGAGGAGATTTTGAAGTCGCGGATTATTCTGTGGGTGAGAATTTGAAGCCATGGGTTCTCTGCGGGTGAGATTTTGAAGTCGCGGATTATTCTGTGGGTGAGAATTTGAAGCCATGGGTTCTCTGCGGGTGAGATTTTGAAGTCGCGGATTCTCAGGGTGAGATTTTGAAGTCGCGGATACCCTGAGTGTGAGATTTCGAAGCCGTACTTCTCCCACCTTGCAGTGCAGGAGCTGAACAAGTACCCATTCGCCAGGGTGCAGTGGGTGCAGGAGGAGCACAAGAACATGGGCAGCTGGTTCTACGTGCAGCCCCGCGTGAACAACCTGATCCGCACCCAATGCCCTGACCGGACCCACCGGCACGTATCCTACGCCGGCAGGCCGCCTTCCGCCTCGGCTGCCGCCGGCAACAAGCAGCTCCACCTGATGGAGATCGCCCAGTTCCTCAAGGATGCCATGAGCCCAGTCTAAAACCAGCCAGAGCCGGCTATTGGCTAGCCCTACCATTATTTCAGGCAAATTATTCAGAAACTGACTACCGCTCTATCATCTTCACTTCTATGGCTACTTATGAGTAGTGCGTTATGCAGAGCCTCTGTTTCTTAATCAGAAACACCTAGAAAATAAAATTATAACAAATTATTGATACGTTTAAAAGTGTGTAGCTAGTTTAGTGGATAGAAAAGCCTAAAACGCATGCAACAAGCACGACTTGCAACTAAATACTGTTTTTAAACCTCTTGTTTTCGTGTAAATTGCGGCTAAATTTTCGATTGATAAAAATTTGAATTCGATAAAAAAATAACTTCGCTCCCTTCTTTGGGTCGAGGCGCCATCCTCGGGTTTTGTTTGTCTTTGTGTTTCGTTTCATAACTATTTATTTGTTTATTTTTGTCAGGCAAAATCGCGTTTTGAAAACTGATTTGACCAGATTGAGAACCGTGGAACTCTTTTATTTTACTCCTCTCCAAGATTCGCCCAGCGCTTCTGACGCAGTTGTATTTCTGCACTTCTTCAACAAAAAAAGCACAAAAACACATCATGGTGAGTGGATGCGCTCTCTCTCTACTGTTGATGAGTAGTATTTCACCTTAATTAACTTTTTTGGCTTTGCTTTTAGCGTGCTGCTGATGTGTTTGCTGTTTTATTTTTCGAATATTTGGTGCGCGACAACGCCAGCATGTTTTTGGGGGATTTCGATTTGTCAGCGAGTTGGCTCGCTTTGACTAGAGAGTCGAGCGAGCAATCGCTGGTATTGAGCGGCCCTGCTCAAGGCAGATTCGAGAGCTCGACAGACTAATTGCACTTTGATATGCGTGTGCTCCTATTCTGCTTACAACTTTCTCCTTGGCCCTCTGTTTTTTGCTTTCCTGATGCTAGAAATGCGGCACTAACTGGTAGTTTTTGGTGAGTGACTGGACGCCTATTGCTCCCCGCAGGCCCAGACCCCAAATCGCCACCTTCAGTTTTGCAAACAATTCAAAGTTTTAACTTACTTTAGAGGCCATCTCATCTTGACGAACTCTCGACTTTGCAAGAAAAAGGCCAATCAGTCTTTGTTTAGTTTTGCCGCTTCTTTTGCTTTAGAAGTTAGAACTACTAGTAATTATATAGAGCAAGAAAAAATAAACACATACACACGCCTAAATGGCATTCATTTTATTTAGAGAATAAAACGAAAGAAAAGCCGCAGACTTTTGTTTGTTTCTTGCTTGCTATCCTGAGTCATTATTGTGCTTTTTGTCCAGTCGTGCTTCTTACCTATTAATATTGCTGAAGCCCATAAACATGATATAAGCATTCACAGAGTGCGTGCATAAAGGTCATTCTTGCTCATTGGCTAGAAACTGTCCGTGAAGAGTTTTCTATCCAGTGTTCTAAAAATACAATATGGCAATTCCCTTGCTAAGCGCTGACTAGAAGCCAGACTGTGTGGACAAGCCTTAAACACATTCCACCCACCAGTGAACACTGAGGAGCATTGCTATTATTACTACTCTCTTCTGTCTGTTTGTTTACGCTCGCGCACTCTTAATGCACTTTCTCCTTCTCCCTCTATCAGTCTATCTGTTCAAATTATTAGCTAGAATTCACTTCTCTTTCCTCACCCTCGTCTCTGATTGGCTAGCTCATCGTCTCTTTTTCTTCACCCCTCTCATACCCTCTGGCCCATCCTTACTCGTATTGCCCTTCGGCCCCTCCTTTTGCTTAATATTTAATTCTCGGCCTAAACTGCCCTTATCGATCCTGCCGCTTTTCAATCAGTGCCGTTAAGACGGTCTCTTGCTCAATTTATTGCATGAAATCATCGTTACTAATCTCCAAATATTGATTTGCCAAAAAATACAAAAGCTATACACTTAACTCTGATTGGCTGGCTCTACCGACCACCCCAAAGTCACCCTACAGCCTAAGCTAAACCCCTCACAATTCATCCTGGAATGTAATGCAAGTCTCTTTGTAAACCATTGGTAACATCTTTTAGTGTCGTTTTTACGAGTATTTAACAAGTGACTTTAAATGAACACCTGTTCGGCCGTGAATAGACAATTAACAGAACTGAAAGCGTCCAGTTGTTGTAAATCATCATTGGTCTGACAGTCCAGTTGTTCTAAATCATCATTGGTCTCACAGTCCAGTTGTTGTAAATCATCATTGGTCTGACAGTCCAGTTGTTATAAATCATCATTGGTCTGACAGTCCAGTTGTTATAAATCATGATTGGTCTGATAGTCCAGTTGTTGTAAATCATCATTGGTCTCACAGTCCAGTTGTTTTAAATCATCATTGGTCTCACAGTCCAGTTGTTGTAAATCATCATTGGTCTGACAGTCCAGTTGTTGTAAATCATCATTGGTCTCACAGTCCAGTTGTTTTAAATCATCATTGGTCTGATAGTCCAGTTGTTATAAATCATCATTGGTCTGACAGTCCAGTTGTTATAAATCATCATTGGTCTCACAGTCCAGTTGTTTTAAATCATCATTGGTCTGACAGTCCAGTTGTTATAAATCATCATTGGTCTCACAGTCCAGTTGTTATAAATCATCATTGGTCTCACAGTCCAGTTGTTATAAATCATCATTGGTCTCACAGTCCAGTTGTTGTAAATCATCATTGGTCTCACAGTCCAGCTTTTATATAGTTCAACAGATACAATTTGCACTAGTTTTCACAGGCAAGTCGTTATGCTTATTACACATATTTAATACAAATTTAAATGAGATGAACGGAGCGCCAAACTATTCTCATCCGAAATAACCTGCTGTACTGAGGTGCGAACTTATGTACTCTAGTGTACATTCTGAGCACACTTTAGCAAAAAATTTTCCGTAGAAGTATAATAGATGATACAGTTAGTACCTTCTAACTGTATCTGTCTGCCATAAACCAGTTGGGAATTAAATATGCACCAAAGTTGTTAGCATTCCTCGTGATATTTTTCCGAAACCAGAAGATCGCTCTGCGTCGCTTTGTGCGTTTCGTGAACAACAGACACTTGCAACAGTCACTGTGATGTCCGTGAGTGGCAGTATTTCCTTACATCAGTTTAGAAATTACCAATGCAGATGCCCCGTAATATAAAATGGCTACAATAACTCATTATTCTAGGACGACAATGCATCGTTAAATGACGGAGAAGATCGCCAGCTACTCCCAAACCGCGAGGTATGTGGCCAGTGAGAGTGACAGATCATGATGGTTTGTGATCTCCGCATAAATTCACTCTGATATTGTGTCCCGAGTCAAAGGCCGATTGACTTTCCATGTCTGTAATTGCTAATCTGTCTTTAACTTTGAGGCATAGCACAGATCCTATTTACACAGATCCTATATTACACTGAATACTACATGTATAACTGGATCACCAAAAGTTACTTTTTTAGTCCCAGCCATAGAGAGGCACCACTTATTTCACTTATTTCCACTTAAATAAAGCTTTGCAGCCTGTGCAACTGCTATTTGTCTATGTGTGAAAGTACGAACTTCTGAGCTTCTTGTGATGCTGGTGCTTGTCTATGGCTGGGATAAAAAAAGATAAATCCATAATTAATTGACGCTCAGCCTAAATGATCGCTTCAAACTGTCTATGGGTAAGAATTGAAAAGCATTCAATGCCAGTACGACATCATTCTGTCACCCTCGCTTTCAGAGCCAAGAAGAGGCAGTTGCCGAATCGGCTGAACTGGGAACCCTCAGTAAGATTGCCGGAATTGCTGTTGTTCTTCTGCTGGTCTCATTTGCGTTCGTTGTGGAGCTAAGAGCTTCACAGTGCTCATGGGAAGTCAAAATGACACAAAAAATTGCCCAAGAAAATGATTTTGTAAACCATATACCAGAGCACCTCGTATACCCAGAACAGGTTTTTTTTTAATCGTAAGTGCTTGTCCTAGCGTACAACAGACTTTTTATTTTGTTCGGCCAAAACAGGCTCTTAATTGCGACGTTGCTATGGGAAAAAACTTATTAAAATTGAATTAGTAAAAGCTTATGCATAGTAGTCTGTTTTAACAGCGTATTTTTTCAGAAAAAAATTGTCACTTATAACCTTAAAACATAAATGTGAGCTACACATGAAAGCCATTGTAAGCAACAACAGCTCGGAGCAGTTCGTTTGGGAAAGTGCTGTGCTGCATGGGCACAGCATATCGCTGCCATGTTAGAGCGAAATCCCGGTGCAAGCTCTCGAAGGCTTGCTCGCTAAACGTGCCTAGTGGTCTCCCAGTGACGGCGCAGAATGTTCCCACGTGGTGCAACAGCACATGCACTTTTGGGGAAATTGGCAAACCGAGCAGCTCGTATGTGGCCTTGAACTGCGCGATTCGGTCCTGGAAATCCGCGTGCAGTTCGGAGCCAAAGCAGCTGCTGACTACTGCATCAAAGCTCACCAGACAGGAGCCGTAGTGCTTCAGTTGCCGCGGCAGGCAACTCTGAAGCTCGGCAGATCGTCGAAGCAGAGTGCGACACGCGTTTCCCTCCATGCTGCCGCCGCGGTATCCTACACGCACAATGCTACGATCATGCGCCCACTGATAAGCGCAGTTGTCACCCCACGCCGTGTTCAAAGCATCGAAAATGCGATTTGTGATGCCAAGCATCAGGTGCAGCTCTGGTGGAGGCAGAATGAAGAGAATTTCTGCGTCATCATCTGCCTGAAGCAGAGGAGCCTCGACGCAGTTGAAGAAATCCTTTGCAGTGTTTCGCACCTTGCCACTGCTGGCGAAATCCAGCGCCAGCTGCCGAATTCTGCCGATTGTCCGCACTGGACCGCAAGTGTCTAGCGGAACTGGAGTCTCGCAGTAGCAGCATGAATGCCTGGACGCATGCGATTGCAGTCCACAGATGAGATTGGCAACTTTCATATCGGCGGCTACTGCATTCACTGTGATGCCTCCAAGGCTCAAGAGCTGGAAGAGTGCCTTTATATTGTCGTAAGACTCGGCCATGTCGGGCACAGCAGCAAGCAGCAGCAGCTTCTTGACTCCAGAATCGGCAAAAAATTTGTGCTTGGTCGACTGATTTGGTTCGCTCTCACTTCGAGGTAGTAAGCTGACACAGATCTTGAAGAACTCGCCACCTCCGTCAAGTCCAAGCTTCACATCGATATTGTCGTGACCTCTTTCAAAAGCAACCTTTTCGATTAAGCCTTGAACATCATTGCAAACGACAGCAATTTTTGAACCTTCGCTATCCACTTTCAGCAGACTGTGCACAAAAAAATCTTCCAGATGCCGACTTCTTACTGCGAGACTCGCTCCCAAGTTCGATTGTACAGCCTTTACTGTGCCGGCTCCCATCCGCAAGATGCTAGCCGCTCGTAGAGTTTGCCTGTTGCTCAGATTGAGTGCGACTTTCAGTTGAAGCATCGTGGCTGTGGTCGCTTGAGCCAATTGTCCTGAGCTGCTGGCTGCTTCCACACAGTGACCCACAGTGACAGCCAGAGGCCTGCCTCCATGTGGTCTTTTCAAAGTCACTGTGCTAGATCCGGCTGCTTGCAGCTTGGCAGCGATTGCGGTGCTGGCCACTTGCTCTGTCGTTCCAGGGCTCAGCTGGGTGCTCAAGTTAATCAGCCGCGTCGCCTTGTTGCAGCGATGAGTCTTTCCTTTACCAATGGGCGAGTGGCAGCCAGAACACAGCCGTTCAGGAGTCTGAGGTGCATCGCCGCAAGATGATGGTCGGCCCCTCGTACAGTTTGGCGAACTAGTTGCATAGATACTGCATGGATCTGAGTTTTTGTGCAGGTTGCTGCGAGCAATCCTGCAGATCTCACATGGGCAGTCGGGCTGTGATCTTCTGCTGACTGGGATGCTGCTCAAGTCTTTAAGCATTTGCTCGTAGAGAAGTCTTGGCGGCAAAGGACGAGGCGATGGGCCAGCTAGCGAAGACACGATTCGGCGACAGCCCTCACACACTCCAGCAGGAAGAAAATGCTGCACAGATGAGAAGTTTGGCAGGATGTAGTGCTCAATCGCTGCTGCATCGTTTACACAGCGCTCAGCCTTGCGTAGGCAAAGCAGGCACACACTACGAAGGCACTCATCGTGGCTCTTTGGGCTGTTGGGCATTTTTCTGAATTCGAATAGAACGTTTGAGCTATGCATAGATGCAAGGAACAATTTATGTCACAGGACAGACAATATCAGACTTTATTTTCAAGTGAGGTGACTAGCCGCATATGTACAGTGCTTTCTACAACTTGTACACTGCCATATCACATCTGTGATGCATCACACAAAAGTCATGATACAATCTCAGCAGTCAATATTTATTGTACTTTTTCCTGCCGTCCCTAATCAAAACTAAATACTCTGTGCATTGCAGGATCAGCATCTTCTAATATACTAAAAATGAAAATCTTGTTTGTATGTTTGCAATCGACTAGCTCCCGAACGGCTCAACCGATTTTCGCAATTCCTTCGCCAAAAGATCACAAATGGGCCGGAATCGGTACACGTATTTTTATTAAGCTTAATTTCATTGCCAAGGGGATTAAATATTCGAAAAACTGTTTTAAATAGGCTTTTCTAATGCATTCTTGTTTTCAGCTTGTGCACAGTGAGGCTCCAGTGCCAAATTTAATGATTGCATCAGAGCCAGTTTTGATAACGCACGCGCGTACTGATAAGAACTCACAGGGAGGCTACCCAGAGGGTAGCGAAGGCAGCTAGTCTAATATACTAAAAATGAAAATCTTGTTTGTATGTTTGTATGTTTGTATGTTTGCAATCGACTAGCTCCCGAACGGCTCAACCGATTTTCAAAATTCTTTCACTAAAAGATCGCAATTGGGCCGGAATCGGTACACGTATTTTTATTAAGCTTAATTCCATTGCCAAGGGGATTAAATATTCGAAAAACTGTTTTAAATAGGCTTTTCTAATGCATTCTTGTTTTCAGCTTGTGCACAGTGAGGCTCCAGTGCCAACTTTAATGATTGCATCAGAGCCAGTTTTGATAACGAACTGATAAGAACTCCAGTGAGGCTACCCAGAGGGTAGCGAAGGCAGCTAGTCTAATATACTAAAAATGAAAATCTTGTATGTTTGTATGTTTGTATGTATGTTTGCAATCGACTAGCTCCCGAACGGCTCAACCGATTTTCGCAATTCCTTCGCCAAAAGATCACAAATGGGCCCGAATCGGTACACGTATTTTTATTAAGCTTAATTCCATTGCCAAGGGGATTAAATATTCGAAAAACAGTTTTAAATAGGCTTTTCTAATGCATTCTTGTTTTCAGCTTGTGCGCAGTGAGGCTCCAGTGCCAATTTTAATGATTGCATCGGAGCCAATTTTGATAACGCACTGATAAGAACTCCAGTGAGGCTACCCAGAGGGTAGCGAAGGCAGCTAGTCTAATATACTAAAAATGAAAATCTTGTTTGTATGTTTGTATGTTTGTATGTTTGCAATCGACTAGCTCCCGAACGGCTCAACCGATTTTCAAAATTCTTTCACTAAAAGATCGCAATTGGGCCGGAATCGGTACACGTATTTTTATTAAGCTTAATTCCATTGCCAAGGGGATTAAATATTCGAAAAACTGTTTTAAATAGGCTTTTCTAATGCATTCTTGTTTTCAGCTTGTGCACAGTGAGGCTCCAGTGCCAACTTTAATGATTGCATCAGAGCCAGTTTTGATAACGAACTGATAAGAACTCCAGTGAGGCTACCCAGAGGGTAGCGAAGGCAGCTAGTAAAATACTAAAAAGATGGGAATGCTTCATTTTTCGTTGCAACTTCACAATAAAGGACCTGTTTAAGCTGAATAAAATAAAAAGTCTGTTGTACGCTAGGACAAGCACTTACGATTTAAAAAAAACCTGTTCTGGGTATACGAGGTGCTCTGGTATATGGTTTACAAAATCATTTTCTTGGGCAATTTTTTGTGTCATTTTGACTTCCCATGAGCACTGTGCACACGGCATAGACAGGTCTGGGACTTGTGCCTAGCATCCAGATGCATCCTTGTTTCGTTGTCCCTGGTGGCCACTGTGGCGCTAGAGCTGCTCACGCTGAGACCCAGAGAAGTGCCACTGGCCAGGATAGGCAATGTCATGATTCGGCAGTTTCAGTCCTGCATCGATGCCCCACATCAGCTTTGCAGCAAACTATCAGGCCTGTTTGTCCTCACACTGGTGATCTTCGGCATTCCAAGCTGCCTGTCGATGGTGACGGAGATCGCCTGCGAGATAATTGAACGCAAGGAGAAGTCCGAGTGGGAGACTCACTCTACAGTAATGATCATTTGGCGAGCCCTAACTTTCTGTCTTATAATTCTACAGATTCGATTGGGCTTCAAGTACAGAAACAAGTCGATTCAGCTGAGGCTTAGTCTTGCGTGGATCATGCTCTCAGTCATCATGGCAGTCAATATCGCAATCTGGTTTTCAACAGTCGGTCTGGAAGTCCAGGGCCTCAACGGGCAGAGAAAGTGATTCCGAAAGGCTCCTACTGCGAGAAGAATTCGATCGGCTACTTCAACGATTTGCTGTACCCATTTCAAATTGAGTTCTGCGTCATGACGTCCCTCCTGGCTTACACGCTGATGCATAACATGGGTCGGTTGGGAGAGTCTTTACAGAGCTCGGACACCAGCAGCGGTGGCAACGATGCTGTTGGAGCGAGAGGCAACGCTTTCGTGGAACTTTCAGCAATGAGGAACTACGCGTTCTGGTCACTTGCCTCTCTGCTGTTTTTTATTGGCACCCTGGCCGGTGCCACCTTTATCCACTTCGATGACCCGAACGACGTCCATCGCGGCCTGGCGTTTGACTGCGCGCTGCTCATTCAGCATGCGTGCGGCATTCTGTGCATCAGTCTTCTAATCTGCTACGCCAGAGTGGACAGAGAGAGACGCACAGGTGCGGGTCACTTTGCGGACCGGCTGCTCCTGTGGGTGGGCGCGGCTGCCATTGTGTTGAATTGCTTGTACAGAATCTGGGAATACTTCATCATCGCCACGCAGGAGCTGCAGGATATCTCGAATGCGATAGGAATGAATTCCACTGCCCACCCTACACCTAAGTTGGAGCTGTCCCAAGTGAAGCGAGCTAGGGAGCTAATTCAGGTGATCAGTCGGTTTCTAAACATCTTTCAGTGCATGAGTCAAGTCGCTCTGCTGGAATGGGCTCTGGTCAGCAGGTTCTCCAACACCAACAGGCTGTTTCAGTGTCAGATCGGAAATGCGCAGTCTGGAAGCTCAGACCAGCCACAGGTGAACGAGAATCCTGACGACAAGCTTTCTGACAAGATTCGCGTGATGCTTAATCTTCTGCTCACAATCAACGGATCCGAGTGGCTTCTCAGCGCCGTGTGCTTCAACTACTTCTTTACTGGTGATCAGAAGGACGCCCTCTCTTTGCTTCTGCTGCCGCTGCATGTGTTTTTCAGGTTCCACTCGGCAGTGTGCTGTCACGACTTCAAGAAGCACATGAGGATGGAGACAGTCCAGGCTGATGACAACACCGGCTCCGTGCAAGCAGAGTTCGCCAATTCGAGTTTGACACATCAAGTTTGACACATCAAGTTTGACACATCAAGTTTGACACATCAAGTTTGACCCATCAAATTTGACACATCAAGTTTGACACATCAAGTTTGACCCATCAAGTTTAGCACATCAAGTTTAACGCATCAAGTTTAACACATCAAGTTTAACACATCAAGTTTAACACATTAAGTTTAACACATCAAGTTTAACACATCAAGTTTAACACATCAAGTTTAACACATCAAGTTTGACACATCAATTTTAACGCATCAAGTTTAACGCATCAAGTTTAACACATAAAGTTTAACACATCAAGTTTAACACATCAAGTTTAACACATTAAGTTTAACACATCAAGTTTAACACATCAAGTTTAACACATCAAGTTTAACGCATCAAGTTTAACACATCAAGTTTAACACATCAAGTTTAACACATCAAGTTTAACGCATCAAGTTTAACACATAAAGTTTAACACATCAAGTTTAACACATCAAGTTTAACACATCAATTTTAACGCATCAAGTTTAACACATCAAGTTTAACACATCAAGTTTAACACATCAAGTTTAACACATTAAGTTTAACACATTAAGTTTAACACATCAAGTTTAACACATCAAGTTTAACACATCAATTTTAACGCATCAAGTTTAACACATCAAGTTTAACACATCAAGTTTAACACATCAAGTTTAACACATCAAGTTTAACGCATCAAGTTTAACACATCAAGTTTAACGCATCAATGAAAAATGAAAGTTTCATGGAAGGATAGAGAATGAATTTCAAACTTGCTTTTTAGACGCAACTGGGAAGTCGATCTTTGAATCCCTTACCGAATTGGAAAGTCTCAGCCTGGCTCTTAATTACTCAATGAGACAGGAATCACAGAATTGCCTGAAATTATCTGATTATAGACTCCCACAGAATAGTTGTTTATCCAGCCGAGAGTCAAAACTGCGCTCTCACAGGATTACATTTTATCACAATTTTTTACAAACCATCTTGTGTCACTAGCCCGGTAACCTATCTGTAAGCCTTAAAATGGTATCTGCGGGGTCTAGTTGAGTAACATTACCTGTCACTGCATTGTGTACAGCATCAACCTATGTATGTATGCTGTCACAAGGCTACAAGTATACAGACTAAATAACATTCTCTTATAAGCACTGTACGTAGTACCTTATTCGTTTGTCATAAGCTTGAATCCGAACGTTGTCTGCTCCTTCAAATAAAATTACAGACAGTTTTTAAGAAATCTTCGAATACGATAAATACATTGCATGACGAAAACTCCTATTTAAACCTTGTCTATAGCGTTGACTTTTAATTAAAAAACGGTTTTTAAGAATGCAATTTTTTGGCATGCAAGAAGCAAGAAAAAAGTTGCAACATTTTCTATAAATGGTTAATACGAGTATTTTCCGGCATTTTAGCAAAAAATTGTTTCTTTCAAGTGGCGGCTGATGGTTTATATTGCTTTGTCATCAGATTTTCATTATGAATAAATCATTAAAATAAATTATAATCGTACGTTCAGGCTTGGTTTGATGGCCATGTCTACGAGCCCTTTGCAGTGACAAATGCCAGGTGTGGATCTCGCTATCGCCTCAGATCTAGTGAAATATGTGACTCCTGAGCACACACTCACACAGGCGTGTACATCTGCCCTGAATTTGTCATCATCAGGCAGTGTACACTTTCACTGTGCCTTGAAGATTGGCCCTCAAATTGCACGACAAGCCCCCCAGGCCTTCTCTCTGCGGCTGCGCACCTGATGAATGTGCCTGGCCTCGCCGCGGAATCGAACTCAGTGGCAATGGTGCGAGAGCCAAATCAAAAAAACCGTTGCGTCACTCACCCTTAAAGAACGAGTTTCTCTACTTTAATTAATAGGATACAGTATAGAATTTTAATTTCCTAGTAGGTCGTTAGGGGCAGTGTTGTGTGTCTCATTTCTTATTTCACTGCCAGCGACATGTTCATTTTCTACAGGGCTACCAACTAAAAAACTAATAAATGTGAAATTAAATTTCTTTACCTGATCTCAGTAACAAATATGACAGCCAAGGCCGTGCTGTCCTACAGCTAAATATAAGTCTGTCTGGAATGCATTAGCAGGCAGGCGGGCCCTTCGTGCTATTGTTGCTAACAGTGCTTTTACTGTCATCAAAATAGCTTTCGCATTTCAAGAAACAAAACTCCAAAAACTGTCTGAGACATTCAACAGCAGCCGTGGACAATGGATGTTTCGATAAAGGTCTACAGCCTACCTACCCTACCTGCCTAATGAGTCTGGCAGGTTGGGGTAGGCCGGATTGATATGCAACAAAGAGCTTTGAAAACTGAATCCAGCAGCAGCCAGCCGCCTGTCTGTCAAAATGTCCTTTTCTTAGCTGGCTAAGAGTGCCGAAAAACAAATCTGGCGAGCATAAATAGACAGGCAGCCTCAGCTACACTTTGGTACCTTATTAAACTCCTAGAGTAACTGGGAACCTTTTATTAAAAACTATTGATTGCACTGCACTCGAACCTAAGCTTCAGAGACAGTAGATGTCTGAAGAAACTGTAAGTGCAAATCTTTTATAACTATAAAAATCAAGGGTAGTTTTTTTTTACCAAAATAGAGGGGTACTATTGGGATTATTAACAAAACTCGGTACCAAATGCTTTTTTTTTCATGGCATTTCTAAGCAAAATCCTTTGATTATTTGATAACTAACATTTTTAATCACATCTCATGGAGTACCTAAGGGCGTGAGTGACAGTGGTCTATAGCGCGTTTGCCTCTCGCACCAAGGTCCCAGATTCGGCGGTGAGGCCACATCTCTCTGCCGCAGAGAGAAGACTAAAGAGCTTGTCCTGCAATTTAGGAGGGCCATCCTTCAAGTCAAAGTCCGAGCGTAATAGTGTACACTGCGTGACGATGAGAAGCTCAAAGGCACAGGTGTCTGTGTTCGTGCGCTCAACAGGACTCAGTGAATGGACAGTTGCTGCCTCCGTCAACTGTCAACAAAGTTGCCTCTGTTGATTGTGGGTCGACTATGGAGCCCCTAAGCCTTTTTGTCAAAATTATTGTTCACGATATTAATACACCAATATTGGACCCATAAATTTTAATCATGAGACGCTGATCCATAGCAGCTAGGTTAATGAACGCTACACATGATCACAATGTCAACTTTATACGGTTTTTCTAAATACTGCTTGTGAGTAAACTTTGAGTAGTAGATGCATAAAAAAGCAGATTTTTTTGGAAAAGGTACCGAATTTTTTTCATATGTAAAATTCAACATCTATTTAGATGTATTATCTAAATAAAAGCGACATGCTTGATTAAATTTCTCTCAATAATAACACATTTTTTCAAGCAGATCAAGGTCACTGATACGCAATAGTACAGCACATAGCACATTATCCCACAAGCAATTGGGCATGCTTTTCTTGCAATTCTCTTTTCTTACTCTTTTAGGTTGGTCTTTTAGGACCCACCCGAGAGATGCAGGACCTACCCGAAGAAAGTGAAGACGCACAATTTACTGGAATCACTGATCAGGTTGGTGATGCTACGTGATTGACTAGATCACTGATCAGATGGGATCTGTGATCTGATTGGATCTGTGATCAGATAGGATAAGTCATCAGATGGGATAAGTGATCAGATGGGATCTGTGATCAGATGGGATAAGTCATCAGATGGGATCTGTGATCAGATGGGATCTGTGATCAGATGGGATCTGTGATCAGATGGGATCTGTGATCAGATGGGATAAGTGATCAGATAGGATAAGTGATCAGATGGGATCTGTGATCAGATGGGATAAGTGATCAGATAGGATAAGTGATCAGATGGGATCTGTGATCAGATGGGATAAGTCATCAGATGGGATCTGTGATCAGATGGGATCTGTGATCAGATGGGATAAGTGATCAGATAGGAACTATGATCAAATGGGAAAAGTGATCAGAGGGGATCTGTGATCAGATGGGATAAGTGATCCGATGGGATCTGTGATCAGATGGGATAAGTGATCAGATGGGAACTATGATCAGATGGGAACTATGATCAAATGGGAAAAGTGATCAGAGGGGATCTGTGATCAGATGGGATAAGTGATCAGATGGGATAAGTGATCAGATGGGAACTATGATCAGATGGGAACTATGATCAAATGGGAAAAGTGATCAGAGGGGATCTGTGATCAGATGGGATAAGTGATCAGATGGGATCTGTGATCAGATGGGATAAGTGATCAGATGGGATCTATGATCAAATGGGAAAAATGATCAGAGGGGATCTGTGATCAGATGGGAACTATCATCAGATAGGATAAGTGATTAGATGGGATCAGTCAGTAGAATATTATTATCGACATGTGAATGTGTCTTTGACAAAAAAAATTGCGGGATTTGAACTATTTGAAAAACAAATGATTCGTCATACTTTTCCCGAATGAAACATTGGGCCATTGCAGGCCGGTGGGTCTCAGCAAGGTGTATAGGGTGGCAGCATTGATGAGATGGCCGCCCACAGCTGGGGACAGCCGATCTGTCTGTCTGTCTGTCTGTCTGTCTGTCTGTCTGTCTGTCTGTCTGTCTGTCTGTCTGTCTGTCTGTCTGTCTGTCTGTCTGTCTGTCTGTCTGTCTGTCTGTTGCGTGAAGCAGCCATATTCACTGACATTTCCCCTAACTGATTTCATTTCTGCAGGTTGTCCAACGTGCTGGTGATGCTTCAGGATCGGCCAATGAAGTGCAGGTAGGAATAGCAGATGCATACTGTGATGACAAGCAAGTCCAATGCTCGTGACTGACAAAGAATGGAAGTGACTCTGGCTACTGCGAGTAATTCAACAATTCAGTAATTTAGCAATTCAACATTTTATCGACAAAAAATGGGATAACGCCGCTTTTCACTTCAGAGCCCTGACGGAAGGCTGCCTTCTCTGGAGAGAGAACAGAGGCGTCTAGTTTGGAAAACATCCATGACGATGACGGAAGCAAAGCAACTAGTGCGTTTGGCGGCTGAAGCGGCTGATGCAGCAAGACAGGCCTTCAGAACAGAGCAGAACACAGCAATCGATCAGGAGGTTCGAGCCACCGAGGAGGTGGAGAAAGTGGCGGACATTATGGCCAGAGCACTGGGCGTTGCACGGGAGGCACACAGTGCGGCAGAGAAAGCTGCCAGGGTGTCCGAGGAGACGGCCGACTTGAGGCGAGACGTGAATCGCGCTGCCGCTGCAGCTGCGGCCGCTGCGAATGCAGCCACTGCAGATGCAGCCAGAGTGACGGAGTCTGCAACAAAATAATTCGTCCGAGTGCTCGAAGCAACAGAAGAGATAGCACAGGCGGCTATCGATGCTGCAAAATCTAGGCGACCGAAGCTTGCAGAGACAGCCGCTATTCTTGTGTCCACCTGTGCGAGAGCAGCTGAGAAAATCGCCACAGAGGCAAGCGGGCTGGCTAACATGATCGCAGGTCCGCATGTTGACAAGTTTAATCCCGGAGTCAACAAGATCGGCGGAATCCTTACAGCGCTAGACGTGAGTCTAAATGAAGTACAATGCAATAAAGAACACCCAGCAATAGAGTCATGTTGGAATGCTCTGCACGGCAGTCAAGATCCACTCTTGATACGCAGCGTTAAAGAGGCGTATAAATTGAGCATTTAGTCTATGGTAAATCCAAGGGGAAGGACCTTTCAAACGAGTGCACCATTCTCTGCATACTCAAACTCCAACCATTATTATTGTCTCAACAGAACAAATCAAAGGACGAACCACCACCCTTGCAGAAAAGCCTGGAGCGCGAATGGAAAGAGAAGATCAAGAAGGCAGCTGACCAAGTACGTGTGCTCGATGACGAGTGCTTCAAACAAGAAGAGACAGCGCGGACAGCAGGAGAATCGGCACTGCAGGCGGCAGTCAGAGTGGAGGAAGCCGCAAGGGTGGCTATGAAAATGGCAGAAGTATTCTCAGTGGTTGCCGAGCACAAGTTAGCCACTAAGCTCGAATCGGTGGGCAGGTTGGTCGCCGACGCGGCCGAGTGCGTACTGAGGGCGGCTGCAGCGACACAAGAACTTGAAAAGACAAGAGCTGATACAGAAGCTACGCGTGCAGATGCCATCAACAAAGCCATCAATGACGCGAGGGAGGCCACATCTGAAGCAGCGCGAATGTTTGTGGAGGCCGCAAATGCCGCTCTTGGCCACGGCTACGTCAATGTTGCAGCCGTAAAAGCGGCGGTCGATAAAGCAAAACGGAGTGCAAGCAAAGCGGAGAGCTTCGCAATGGTGAGACAGCAAACTGGATCTTTTTTTATATAGCAACGATTCGCTTAGTCAGGGATTCGCTCTTCTTGCTTGCCTTGAATTGAATTGCTTTTGCTTAATAGTAAAAATCCGAAACTGGCACAAGCTGTGGCGAGCCGCCTGTCATTGGTTGGAAATTCTATTTAGAACTGCCTATAGGAAGACTATGGGGGTATTTCAAATTCAGTCACTCGGGTGCCTAAAAAGTCTTAGGATTTTAGGAGATCTTAGGAGAGTTACTGCAACTGAGTACTGTTTGCTTTTAATTATTTGAAAATCAAAAATAAAACACAAAATACAAAAAATAATTTAAAATTTTAAGTCACTAACTTTAAAGTTCAAATGTTACTCCTTCTGAACTGCCGCATATAATTGAAGCTAATATTAAACAGTAAAAAATAATTTATGATACATTGTAATCTAATTACCTTTCCTTGCTCCGCATCATTTGTAGGACATGTCGCAGCCATTGACTTTGCATACGGTTTGGAAGATCATCGGCTTTGCGATTCTGCTCTTCATTGTATCCATGGCCTTTGTCGTGGAACTGATCGCCTACGAATCAGCTAAAAATGATGCGGTGAATAAAACTGGCAATTTACTTGCCAATACAACCCGAGTTGTGCACTGGGAACCTGTGGGATTCAGGTGCAGCTTCTCAGTACTGGCGGCGGTGGCCATTCTCACGCTTGAGTGTTTTGTGCTTAAGTCCGGCAACATGAAAAAGGGGTATGTCATCAAAGGAGCAGAGGTATTTGAAAATATCCCAGCCAGCATCGACGCGCCAAGCAAGTTTTGTAATCTTCCGTCATCGCTGTTTGTTGCCACGTTCGTTTTGTTTGCCATTCCAAACTACCTCTCAATGGTTATTGAGGTATCGTGTGGAGTAATAGAGTTAGCATTGAAGGAAACGGACGCTAAACAGCAAACTTTAGAAGAACATGGCGGTAAGTTGCTTCTCCAACGGAGTGTTATACTTATTTTCACGGTGCTGCAAACTCGATTCTTTATGAAATATTATAAAAAGTCAATTCAAATAAACCTAAACTGGTCCTGGATATTGCTAAGCATCATAATGGCCGTCAATATTGGCGTTTGGTTCACTAATGTTGGCCTCGAACTCCAGGATATTACAGAGGTGGACAACGTGTTTCCTAACAGTACATTCTGCAGTAACAGTTACATTGGTAAATTCAATGATGTGCTTTATCCTTTTCAAATTGAGTACTGCGTCATGGCTTCACTCATGGCCTACACACTGATGTCGAACCTCGGTCGACTTGCGGAACACTTGCAGAAAAGGAGCATGAGCGACAGCCCAGATAACTCTGCAAAGAAGATCGCGGCTTTGATGCGTGGAAAGAAAGGCAAGTCGCGGCGACGCACATCGCGTTGCGCAGAGTTTGACTCTGAAAGCCAAGTGAAGGACGCTCATTACTCGGATGCAGAAACAGGCGAGTTCAAAAGTTTCAAGCAGCATTCGTTGCTCGGTATGCTGGGAATGACATTTATTGTCGCCGCGCTTGGTACTGCCTTCATTGTTCGCTTTTCCGAACATTCAGAACACGCTTCAATATTCGAGGTTCTATTATTTTCTACACTCTCTGCTATGCACATTATCGAGTTAGCTGTTGTCGTCTCGCTCTTCTGTTACCTTAGAGTTGATCGCAGCAAGTGGATGACTGCGACTCACATGGTCGATCGGATACTGCTGTGGCTTGGAGTCGCAGCAATAATTGTGGACAACATATACAAATTCTGGAAAAGCATGGAACGTTTAAATGAAATTAAAATACCTATAAGTTCGAGCGATAAAATTAGCACAATGAATGTTTTTGAAAATAGAAACGCTACTTACTTATTAATTAATGCAGACACAAGCAATGTAGAAAATAGAACTGCTGCTGACCTTGTGATTACGGCAGACACTTTCGGCATCATCCAGTGTGCCTGTCAAGCAATTGTATTGGAGATTATCCTTGTCAGTACCTTTACAGTTGACAATGGGCTACACAGGTGCACTGAAGTACTGCAGAAATGCTTCCGATGCAGCTGTAAATCGAAAAGCTTCTGCCGTGTCTTCATGAACATAATCTGTAGATGCTCTTTCAATGGCTACGAATACATTGGAGATAATGAAGAAGCGGCTACAGAAGAGGACAAAGAGGAAGTCAACCTGAAGCACGCCATTCTCAAGAATTCCATTCTGAATTTACTAATTGTGCTGAACAGTGCGGAGTGGATACTGAGCGCCGTCTGCTTCTCCTTCTATTTTCTAAGGGAGGAAGACAAAACGGTTGCTTCACTGTTGCTCATGCCGCTGTGCGTGTTCTACAGATTTCACTCGGCGGTGTGCATTCACGACTTCAAGAAGCACCTGGAGGTTGAGAAAGGCAAAAGAACCGACTCAAACCACCGTCAATCTAAGAATAGGAACACCTGCTGCTTATCCTGTTGCTGAGCCAGGTACACGACAGACGAACAGCATGGTAACGAGATAACTGAACTCACATGATCTAGTAGATTTAGATTTGTAGATTTTAGATTTTGCAGTGAGTGATTAGCTACTTTAATACTCTCGCTGTTAAATGTACATTGGTACACTCGCTGCTAAATGTAGTTTAACACACTTTTTGTTATTTGTGCATGCACTTTAACACCCAAAAAATGTACTTTAACACTGGCTGTACTGATCTCCCTCGCTAAAATGCCGTTTTTATGAAACTCAGTGCCGGATTTTTGACAGGACACAAAAGTGCCACTAATTTAAAATTGCTAGATCGTGACTGTTAATATTATCTTCAACATCTATTTTTAATGCTAAAAAATGTGAACTTTTTAATTTGTGAGAATTGCATAATCTTTGCCCCAAGGACTACTTAATCGAGGATTGATTAAGTAGTCTTTGTTTTCACCCATGACTCGCGCCTGCTCTATGGACTTTATTAGCTTTGAAATTTTTGCAGACTCTTGATCCGACGTAGCAAGTTTTTCAACTATTTTACCTCGCTTGTTTTAGTTCGTATTAAAGGACCACCGGTCGAAAACAATAGGAAATAAAACTCGCATGTTAAAGTACGAACAGCAGAGAAGGTCTTCTAATAATTTCCCTCGGGTCGCAAGTACAACGTCCTTCGACTACCAGTGGTCCTTGCGCTTATGATGCTTCGCTGCCTTGACAAGAATTTTCAATATTTTAACTCATTCCCGTCACTGCACTCCCGAAGTAGCTATTAGAATTGAATTATAGTTATTAAATAACATGATCTTGTGTTCGTAATTACTTTTTAAACAGTTAAAATGAACAGTGGAGACTGAACAGTGGAGACTGAACAGTGGAGACTGAACAGCGGAGACTGAACAGTGGAGACTGAACAGTGGAGACTGAACAGTGGAGACTGAACAGTGGAGACTGAACAGTGGAGACTGAACAGTGGAGACTGAACAGTGGAGACTGAACAGTGGAGACTGAACAGTGGAGACTGAACAGTGAAGACTGAACAGTGGAGACTGAACAGTGGAGACTGAACAGTGGAGACTGAACAGTGGAGACTGAACAGTGGAGACTGAACAGTGGAGCCTGTTAATCTAATGAGGGCTCAAACGTAATCTCAAAATCTTATAAATGCGAGCGTAAAGAGTTTTACTCGTATGCAGCAATTTTTAGCTAAACGGTAGACTAGTATAGAAATACGTCTGTTCAATTTCTCACACCCTTTTTATGCACAAAGCTGTAGAAGATAACTGAATAACTTTTTGTAAGAAAACTAACAAAACTAACCGGCCAGAGGAGACGAAGCCAGAGGAGAGGGTAAGATTTAAAAAGAAGGGGGTGAGGAAGGACAGACAAACAGCTAGCCAATCAGAGACGAGGGTTGAACAGATAGAGGGAGAGAGGAGAAAGTACAATAAAAGGGCGCGCGAGCGTAAATAACCAGCTTGTCTTGTAATAACAAGACTTACATCTATTGGATAACACATCCAGTGTACATCTATTGGATAACACATCCAGTGTACATCTATTGGATAACACATCCAGTGTACATCTATTGGATAACACATCCAGTGTACATCTATTGGATAACACATCCAGTGTACATCTAGTGGATAACACATCCAGTGTACATCTAGTGGATAACACATCCAGTGTACATCTGGCTAATTCTGAGTGCTAAGCACGGCTATAATTTCAGCTAAAGCTTGCTATTTTTAGCAACGGAAATGCCAGGGAAATCCCGAAGATGATTTTTCTGCGAACTAAAAGTTTGTCAGTGACTTCATGACCGACATGAAAAGAGACGATGTAAAATTTTAAAGGCTTGTATGAGATTAAATCGATTCACTGGCTAAGTAGCCATGCTATGCATTATAATATTTCCCATACACCAGCAAACGCGCAGTAGTTAGAATACTATGGACAACAAATCAATCAGATACAAGAAAAGATGAGAAAAATTGCACTAAATATAGATAAGCGAAAATGCAAGCCAATGGAATACATTTGCAAATCAGGTAGGTCAAGCAGGTAGGTCAAGCAGGTGGGTCAAGCAGGTGGGTCAATTAGGTCAGTCAAGCAGGTAGGTCAATTAGGTCAGTCAAGCAGGTAGGTCAATTAGGTCAGTCAAGCAGGTAGGTCAATTAGGTCAGTCAAGCAGGTAGGTCAATTAGGTCAGTCAAGCAGGTAGGTCAATTAGGTCAGTCAAGCAGGTAGGTCAATTAGGTCAGTCAAGCAGGTAGGTCAATTAGGTCATTCAAGCAGGTGGGTCAGGTGGGTCAATTAGGTCAGTCAAGCAGGTGGGTCAATTAGGTCATTCAAGCAGGTAGGACAATTAGGTCATTCAAGCAGGTAGGACAATTAGGTCAGTCAAGCAGGTGGGTCAATTAGGTCAGTCAAGCAGGTGGGTCAATTAGGTCAGTCAAGCAGGTAGGACAATTAGGTCAGTCAAGCAGGTGGGTAAATTAGGTCAGTCAAGCAGGTAGGTCAATTAGGTCAGCCAAGCAGGTAGGACAATTAGGTCAGTCAAGCAGGTGGGTCAATTAGGTCAGTCAAGCAGGTAGGACAATTAGGTCATTCAAGCAGGTAGGACAATTAGGTCATTCAAGCAGGTAGGACAATTAGGTCATTCAAGCAGGTAGGACAATTAGGTCAGTCAAGCAGGTGGGTCAATTAGGTCAGTCAAGCAGGTAGGACAATTAGGTCAGTCAAGCAGGTGGGTCAATTAGGTCAGCCAAGCAGGTAGGACAATTAGGTCAGTCAAGCAGGTGGGTCAATTAGGTCAGCCAAGCAGGTAGGTCAATTAGGTCATTCAAGCAGGTAGGACAATTAGGTCAGTCAAGCAGGTGGGTCAATTAGGTCAGTCAAGCAGGTAGGACAATTAGGTCAGTCAAGCAGGTGGGTCAATTAGGTCAGCCAAGCAGGTAGGACAATTAGGTCAGTCAAGCAGGTGGGTCAATTAGGTCAGCCAAGCAGGTAGGTCAATTAGGTCAGTCAAGCAGGTGGGTCAATTAGGTCAGCCAAGCAGGTAGGACAATTAGGTCAGTCAAGCAGGTGGGTCAATTAGGTCAGTCAAGCAGGTAGGACAATTAGGTCAGTCAAGCAGGTAGGACAATTAGGTCAGTCAAGCAGGTGGGTCAAGCAGGTGGGTCAATTAGGTGGGTCAAGCAGGTCAGTCAAGCAGGTGGGTCAAGCAGGTGGGTCAAGACACAAAAGTCAACAGCAAAAGTAGCGGCAGATCTCGAGCCGGCGCTCAAAGCAGATCGCTGAGCAGAAGTGCAGCATGACCGGCACGGTGGTGACGCCGCTTACATCACCATCCTGACCTTCACCAGCGCTGGGCAGCTCGTAGCAGGAGGCCAGGTGGCGCGGGTGCATTGGCAGGGGGCAAGAGGCAACTCGGGGGTCGCAGTGTCGCCTGCAGGCGGCGCAGGCGGGCATGGCGGCCAGAGTGTCCAGCAGGTGCCAGGGCAGCACCGGCGACAGCCTCGAGCCTGGCGCCGCTGCGGTTGAGCGAAGATCAACAAAGCGACGGACCGCGGCTAGGCTAAGCGAGACGAGATCTGGCACGGGGAGGCGGCTGGCTGCGCCTCCGGAGTCGCGGCAGCTGAAAGCCTGCCCGACGCCGAGCGACAGCCGGTCCAGGCGGACGGCCGGGCGAGGCAGCAGACGGAGACGGTTGCCGTCGAGCGCCAGCGACCGCAGCTGCGGCATGGCGGGCAGGCAGTCGGGCAGGCGGCTGAGCAGGTTGCCGCAGAGGTCCAGGCTGCGGAGCCGGCCTAGCCGGCCGAGTTCTGCGCTCAGCCATTCCAGTCGGTTGTCGCGCAGGTCCAGCACGGCAAGGCAGCTGGCCAGGGCACCGGAGTACCGGAGTTCGAATCCTGGAAAGGTTGCCAACCGGTTGCCGGGCAAGCTCAGCTCTGTCAGGGGCAGGGCATTGATTGCGTCCGGCAGTGAGTCGAGCTGGTTGCCATGGATACGAAGGACGCTGAGCTGGCTGAGTCGGCATAGCCGGGTGTCGAAGCGTCGCAGGCCGACGGGGCCCACGCTGAGCTGCACCAGGTGCGGCGGGAAGTCGCCGTTAGACGGGTAGGCCTCACGGCTGGCCACCTGGCAGGAGTCATTGAATCTCGCTTGTATTTTAGAAATGGCTAATTTTTTCGAACTGTCACAGCGAGGTACTTAGTTCGAATCTACGCAGATGAAAATCCAATTGGAAATTAAATAGTTACATTACTCGCTAAAGTCTATATATACACATCTAAATTTTTTAAATATTTTTTTTAATTTTTATCAGGAAATTCGCTAACTATCTACTAATAGTAGGGTCAATTCAGCAAATTCTGAAAGTAAAAAATTCCTAGCCGCACCGTCAGCTGAGTCTGGGTGCGCGCCCGCAGCCGCCGCTTATCCAGCGCTGTGGGCGAAGCATTCTCCAGACCGGAGCTGCTTAGTAGCAGGCGACGATCAACGCCGCGACCGTCGGCTACGTCACCGATGAGGCGCGCCAAGCAGGCCAGCTGGCGAGGCTCGGCACCGCTGATGAACAGCTGGACTGGCGGCCCGCAGAGGCTGACGGTCAGGCGGCCCTCGGACAGGAAGCGGCTGTGCAGTCGCTCGACGTTGGAGGCGGATAGGGGCCAGGCCTGGCAGCCGTTGCCGCTGCCGCTGCCGCCCCACTGGCAGGCCAGGCGGTAGCGACCGTCTCGACCGCAAAGGCTCAACAGGGCGCGACGGGCGCGCGGTGGCGGGCCGCCGCTGCAGCCGCTGGCATTGAGCAGCACAGCCAGCTGACAGTCGATTCTCATGTCTGCTGTAAAGTACAAAAGTAAGCCTCATCTAATCACTCGCCATCTAATTAGCTATCGTTTGCACTTTTATTTTGCGAAATTTAGAATAAAACAACAAAGTCTTCAGCTTAGCGCACCGCATTCGGTGGTATAACTTTGGTGGCTGCTCTAAAAATTCCAGCAATTCATAACTTATCTTTCGTAAAAAAGTCTCACTTGTAGTTTGTTACAGCAACACTGCAATGCACCCATTTACGTAGCTCTACCACAGGAGATGGTGTTGATTCGATAGGCATTACATTGGAACTGTTATTGGTTTTCAAGTTTAGCAATTCAAGAGCACTTTGAAAAAGAAAAATATTTTTAGAGAATAAAATAAATACAAGAGGGGAGAGTGAGGGAGGAGAAAGCTTGCGGTAGAGGGGGGAGTGACAGATGGGAAATGTTGTGGGAGAGGGGCAGTGACAGATGGGAAAGGTTGTGGGAGAGGGGGTGTGACAGATGGGAAATGTTGTGGGAGAGGGGCAGTGACAGATGGGAAAGGTTGTGGGAGAGGGGCAGTGACAGATGGGAAAGGTTGTGGGAGAGGGGCAGTGACAGATGGGAAAGGTTGTGGGAGAGGGGCAGTGACAGATGGGAAAGGTTGTGGGAGAGGGGCAGTGACAGATGGGAAAGGTTGTGGGAGAGGGGCAGTGACAGATGGGAAATGTTGTGGGAGAGGGGCAGTGACAGATGGGAAAGGTTGTGGGAGAGGGGCAGTGACAGATGGGAAAGGTTGTGGGAGAGGGGGCAGTGAGGAAGGAAGTTTGAGTGAGATGGGAGAGTATCAGAGGACAGACAATAAGCAAGTTGCAAAGCAGGCATGGCTCAATAGTTCAAACTTCTTGTAGAGCTGTACAGTTACCATTAAAAATCTGATTTGTGAATAGCACACAGACCTCCAAACAGGACAATCATTGAAGCGATAAAAACTCACCAATTCTCAATAAATATAGCATGCACAAACTGCAAAGCGGATAGTTAAAGCAAAATGTGATCGGTAATCGAACAGAAAGCAATTTCTTAAAAATTGAATCTAAAAACCCAAACAAAACAAATAGACAAAAGTTTCAACTGAAAAGACAGCAGGGTTAACAAAAACACAAACAAGAGTGGGTACGCATTTAGTTACCGAATACGCTGGAACTTAGCGGGCTATAAAGTTGGCAGTAACAAAGTTATTGATATAACATATGCTAATGCGCCTACTGTTAGTAGACAACAGCGGAAGGCATTGAAGTGAGAAATTTATTTTTAACGACATAAAACACAATAATAGCAACTATTACTGTTAACTATAAAAAAAGATAAAAAAACGTGTTAGAATTTTGTCGTTAAATTGAATCAACAACGAAAATACTGACGAATGTCTCATTAAGTCAAAATGAAAAGACACGAAAGTGCACATGGATGATGCTGTATGTACAAAAAACTCCCTATTTGCAACTGAACTGTGCTTTCATAAACACAGCACCGACATGCACGTTAACAAAAGGTTCAGTAAGTAATGAAGAAACTAAGTGCGAACACCGTTGAACTGCTGCAAACTGTCAGCAGTGGGAATTAAACAGAAAAAAACAAAGGAAAGGAAAGATTTCCTGGAAATAAATCACTTTCAAAATCAGTTGCACAAGGAGCTGGTGAGGATCTGTGATTGCTAAACTCAGTTATCCCCAAGAGCTGGTGAGGATCTGTGATTGCTAAACTCAGTCATCCCCAAGAGCTGGTGAGGATCTGTGATTGCTAAACTCAGTTATCCCCAAGAGCTGGTGAGGATCTGTGATTGCTAAACTCAGTTATCCCCAAGAGCGAGTGAGGATCTGTGATTGCTAAACTCAGTTATCCCCAAGAGCTGGTGAGGATCTGTGATTGCTAAACTCAGTTATCCCCAAGAGCTGGTGAGGATCTGTGATTGCTAAACTCAGTTATCCCCAAGAGCTGGTGAGGATCTGTGATTGCTAAACTCAGTTATCCCCAAGAGCTGGTGAGGATCTGTGATTGGTAAACTCAGTTATCCCCAAGAGCTGGTGAGGATCTGTGATTGCTAAACTCAGTTATCCTCAAGAGCTGGTGAGGATCTGTGATTGCTAAACTCAGTTATCCCCAAGAGCGAGTGAGGATCTGTGATTGCTAAACTCAGTTATCCCCAAGAGCTGGTGAGGATCTGTGATTGCTAAACTCAGTTATCCCAAGAGCTGGTGAGGATCTGTGATTGCTAAACTCAGTTATCCCCAAGAGCTGGTGAGGATCTGTGATTGCTAAACTCAGTTATCCCCAAGAGCTGGTGAGGATCTGTGATTGCTAAACTCAGTTATCCCCAAGAGCGAGTGAGGATCTGTGATTGCTAAACTCAGTTATCCCCAAGAGCTGGTGAGGATCTGTGATTGCTAAACTCAGTTATCCCCAAGAGCTGGTGAGGATCTGTGATTGCTAAACTCAGTTATCCCCAAGAGCGAGTGAGGATCTGTGATTGCTAAACTCAGTTATCCCCAAGAGCTGGTGAGGATCTGTGATTGCTAAACTCAGTTATCCTCAAGAGCTGGTGAGGATCTGTGATTGCTAAACTCAGTTATCCCCAAGAGCTGGTGAGGATCTGTGATTGCTAAACTCAGTTATCCCCAAGAGCTGGTGAGGATCTGTGATTGCTAAACTCAGTTATCCCCAAGAGCTGGTGAGGATCTGTGATTGCTAAACTCAGTTATCCCCAAGAGCTGGTGAGGATCTGTGATTGCTAAACTCAGTCATCCCCAAGAGCTGGTGAGGATCTGTGATTGCTAAACTCAGTTATCCTCAAGAGCTGGTGAGGATCTGTGATTGCTAAACTCAGTTATCCCCAAGAGCTGGTGAGGATCTGTGATTGCTAAACTCAGTTATCCCCAAGAGCTACAAGCCGTCAATTGATAATTCGATAATAGATCATAACAGATAATAGAGCAGCGATGATGTGTCAATCAGCAAACAGGAACTCAGTCTCCAGCAGGAGGTACTCAACCACCTGGTTCTGGAACATCAGGTTGGTGGTGAGGCACAGGCCGCCGTCGCCCTCGCCGCTGGCCGGCCAGACCAGGTTGGGCCCCATCATGAGAGCCACATTCTGAGAGCTCATTTGGTTGCGCTCGGAGTTGTCCACAACGCGGGTGAGGTGGTGGAACAGCAGGCGCAGGGTGTTGTAGTGCGACGGCGGCAGGGTGCGCAGAACCTGACGGATCGAATCCCGCTTGGCGCTGGGCTTGGCACTGGACTGGTAGTGCTCAGTGATCACCTGGATGGGCGGGTTCGATTCAGGATTGATTCAGGCTGGTTGGAGTGAGTCAGGATTGATTCAGGCTGGTTGGAGTGAGTCAGGATTGATTCAGGCTGGTTGGAGTGAGGCAGGATTGATTCAGGCTGGTTGGAGTGAGTCAGGATTGATTCAGGCTGGTTCGAGTGTGTCAGGATTGATTCAGGCTGGTTGGAGTGAGTCAGGATTGATTCAGGCTGGTTGGATTGATTCAGGCTGGTTGGAGTGAGTCAGGATTGATTCAGGCTGGTTGAGTATTTTCAGAGGCCACCCACCTGAAACGTAGCGGACGGAATCAGCGGCTCGCGCAGCTCGCGCAGGAAGGTCTTAAGAGCCGAGGTGAGCACAAAGATATCCCAGCCAGTGTTTAGGTCATAGTTGTCGCTCTGGTCCACCTGCAGGCGCAGTTTCTGCACCGTGGCAGCGTTGCCCCCGAGTCGATAAACTCCTTCAGTCTCCAGGCCGTGGGACTCGATGGCCTCGATGCACCTGGTCAGGAAGTGCGGTACCTCAGAGCGCTCGTGGGCGCAGATCTGGCGCAGGGTGGAGCCGAACACGGGTTCGTTGCGCACAATGCCCTTGCGCTCCAGCTCGTCTAGTGCCGGCCGGCGGCGGAAGAAATCGTTCAGGCGTTGCGCAATCGACACCCGCTGCTTGCCGGAGTCACGCGGCTGCGGCTGCGGCTGCGCCTGTTTGCCGGAGTGAGAGGAGGCCGACTGCTGCGGAGTCTGCTGCGTTGGCTGGTACATCCGCTTGGTTACCAGGTCCTTGGCGTACCTGCGGAGTGCCCAGCTTGCGTTAGGGATATTCAAGGATTCTGACTCTACTCAACTCACACTACCCCACTCCCACATTGCACCCTACCCCACTCCCACATTGCACCTTACCCCACTCCCACATTGCACCTTACCCCACTCCCACATTGCACCCTACCCCACTCCCACATTGCACCCTACCCCACTCCCACATTGCACCTTACCCCACTCCCACATTGCACCCTACCCCACTCCCACATTGCACCCTACCCCACTCCCACATTGCACCTTACCCTATATCCAAGCCTATCTAAATCCCACATCCAAAACTTATCCAAATCCTTCATCCCAGCCCACCTAAATCCTACATCCCTGCCCACCCCACTCCGCATCTAGTCTCTACTCCATCAAGAACCCGCAGCAGTCAGGCCAAGTCACTAACTCGAGCGCCAGGCTCCACTCCTTGCGGCCGTTGGGCTCGTCCCAGAACAGCAGCATCTCGCAGTCGCCGGTTGGATACAAGTCGGCGTGCCGCCCCAGCGAGGACGAGTCGAAAGCCTCGCTGCCGGCGCCGCCACCCCCGCCGCCAGCCAAGCATCGAATCCTTAATGGCGCAATCGCCGGATCGTCCGATGGCAGTGGCGGAGGCGCGGGCGGCCCACCCGCCGGGTCGGTTTCTATGGACGCCACGCTGAGAGCCAGCTCGGGCCGCTTATCGGAGCGGGCCCGGTAGAACAGCAGGTCCGGGCCGGTCAGCACCAGGTGATAGGACTGCCGCTTAGCGCTGGGAGATTTGGCCGAGGACTTCTTGGAATCCTGCGCGCAATTTGAGCAAGTTTATGCATTTTTTACCCCATTCGACTTGAGAAAATGAGGGACATTGCAGTGAAGGGAGGGCCAGATTGCCCAGGTGCTGCAGTGAAGGGAGGGCCAGATTGCCCAGGTGCTGCAGTGAAGGGAGGGCCAGATTGCCCAGGTGCTGCAGTGAAGGGAGGGCCAGATTGCCCAGGTGCTGCAGTGAAGGGAGGGCCAGATTGCCCAGGTGCTGCAGTGACAAACCTTTCCATTCGACGCTGAGAGTCGCAGGGCCTTCACTGGTCCCTCTTTGCGAGTCTCCTGCAGCCGCCCGCCAACTGGCAGAGAAATCTCCAACTGGCGCTTCTGCGTCGGGGTCTGCTGCTCGGCCTGCTCCAGCTGGGCAATAACGGTAGCCGACTTGGCCACGGACGGCTGCGAGTGCGACTGCTGACCTTGGGTAGCCAGGAAACCCATGCTCAGGGAGGGCTCGCCGAGAAGGAACTTCCTGGGCTCACCGGCCGGGCCATCCTCCACTCGCCAGCCCGGCAGGCCGGGGGGCAGCGTGGCCGACGAGGTGGCGGGAATCTGTAAAAGTACATTGCGTAAAGTACATTTCACTATGCATATCGCCCAAAAAATATTATCTGGATTCTGTATAAACTTGGAAATTTAAAATGTATGTATTGAAATTTTTCAATCGCAATCGAGATGCTAGATAAAAAATTCGCGGTGCAAGTAGTGACTAGAGTGCATATTGACGAACACTAACCAAAAATTTATTTAGCTTGCTGATCATCGCATACTACAACAGTTTAGCGATCCGATATTTTCAGCTTTAAGATTCAAATTTAACTCCCAATAACAGAGTCTGGATCAGTTGGCAACTAGTCAATCAGCTCTGAATAGTTACTTTGACCAAACACATCAAATTTGTTTATCACCAGTACACACACTAGCATTGGAATCTGGCTGCTGACCTGGCCTGCTTACTGCAGACTAATGTAAACTACTGAAGCCAGAACTGTCAGCCACTGCCCTTACCCAGCCTGCCTGTCTCATCAGCCACTGCCCTCACCCAGCCTGCCTGTCTCATCAGCCACTGCCCTCACCCAGCCTGCCTGTCTCATCAGCCACTGCCCTCACCCAGCCTGCCTGTCTCATCAGCCACTGCCCTCACCCAGCCTGCCTGTCTCATCAGCCACTGCCCTCACCCAGCCTGCCTGTCTCATCAGCCACTGCCCTCACCCAGCCAGCCTGTCTCATCAGCCACTGCCCTCACCCAGCCTGTCTGCTGGCATAATAGACATGCAAACACGCAACAATATCTGAGACCACGCAAGACAACGGATTTGATTAACAATTCTAGGAAACACCTTTCATACGGACAGTGAGCATTTGGCAATTGTGAAAGCCGACATTCCAAAAGGTGCAAATCAAATAAGCAAATAGGCAATTACCGCGCATCTGAGTGAAGGCTGCCAGCCTGGGTCGGACTTTATCAACTGGGACTTTCTATTGCCCTGCAATGTGTGCAATGAGTCGTTAGGAGACAAGGTCAGTCTGCTGCTATTAGAGACTTGCTACAACTAGCACATATAGAAGGACATCAAGCAGTCAAAAAGGTAAGAAACTAATTAACAATATAGTCAGCCACAGAATGGTGAATCGTTGAAAGAAACTACAGGCCTAAACTTGGATTTCGTTAAATATTCCGCTTTAAAAAAACTGGCCAAGATTGCGCTACAAGGAAGGCTGTTTACAAGGAAGGAGGTCCAGTGTTCAAATCTCAACCATATAGGAAAAATTTCTCTAATTGAGCAACACAGTTAATTACCCATTTCATCAGACCACCCAGCTGAAAAATATGTAGCAACAGCGCTAGGGTATGGCGCCCTCTCCCAGTCCATGGACTGAACAGCTGCTATCCAGATTCAGGCTCTCCGCCCAGCAGACACTCACCTCAGGGCCGCGCGGACTCTTGAAGGAATTCTCGAGCTGGCGCAGAAAGCCGCTATCCATGGAGGCGCCGCTGCCAACGGTCTGGTGCAGGCTGACCCGCTTGGACACTGGCGGCTGCTTGGAGCCGTCCGGCTGCTGCTTCCTTGGAGCCGGCCTCGGCCGGGGCGGCTGCGGGCCCACGCCGTCCTCGCCAGCTGGTGAATCGTCGGGACCGCCGTCATCCAGATCGATGGCAACAACGCCAGCTACTGGAGCTTTGCGCTCCTCGAATATGTGCGTCAGGCGGCCGACGGAGCCGGCCGGAGCTGCCGACGGTCGGGCTCGAGGAGTCGGCGTGGACTTCTCAGCTGCCGGGGTGGACATCTGGCCAGACTTTTCGGGAGGCTATTTCAGACACGGGTCAATGCGAATGCCTGACAACGAGTGAATGGCGCAGCAGGAGAGGAGCCTCTCGTCCTTCCGTTTAAATAAAAGAGCAGCTCGGCAGGAAGATTGTAGAAAACAGGAAACTGGCTTAGCAACCAGCGAAAACAACTGCAGCTGGGGAGGCTGGCATGCTCAAATGGGGGGCTGGAAATTGTACACTCGAGCCATTGAGTACTTGTTTATGCACCTGCCATAGACACAAGTGGCTACTTGGAGACTGCAGTCTCACAAGAATGTTTTTATTGAATCCTAAATTAACAAAAAAGGCACTTCAGATTTGGCCGGCGACTGGAGAGTTTTAAGTAATATCAAGTTTTAATTAAGGGGCATTCATAATAAGGTATACATCTTTAAGGTAAAAAAAACATTTTAAATTATATACATTTGAATTAACTTTCTATTTTCAGAATGTGTTTTATATGCCAAAAATTATAATTGCAAAACTGATACCTTAAAAAATACTTCAAAAAAGACAGACAAGGATCTAAGGATATAATAAGTTGTTGTTTGAAAACTTTATATTTTATTATACTTATTACCCTATATTGCTAATTCATATCATTAATCTCTAAATACATACAATTTTACTTATTTTGCACAGTTAAAAACTTTATATTTTATTATACTTATTACCCTATATTGCTAATTCATATCATTAATCTCTAAATACATACAATTTTACTTATTTTGCACAGTTAAAAACTTTATATTTTATTATACTTATTACCCTATATTGCAAATTCATATCATTAATCTCTAAATACATACAATTTTACTTATATTGCACAGTTAAGTGATACATTTTCCACAAAATTGTATTAACTTGCACTATTTTATTCTTAAAATTTGTGATATGCCTATGTAATATGATATATTGTATTGTATATTCTGATATTTAAGTATTAAAATGTTTTGGCACTAGCACACCAGGCACCAAAACTATGACCACTGAAAAGGTTAATGTCTATCTATACACATTTAGAGACTTAGCATATAGCCATACTATATTGACAAGTGCTAGTCACTTCATCATATACTATATTGTCATGTTCGATTATGAACTGACCAATTTAGATGGATGCCCTGAAATGAAATGAAATGAAATGAGCTTAGTTAGTTATAATCTGCTTATGTACATATAACCATTGCAACTGCATAAGTTTATCATGCTACACCCCATGAATAACTGTTTATTTGGCTTTAGCCATTTTGCTAACTATGTGTAATATACATTCTGAACATGTTAAATAAGATTGGTAAGGGTACTACTCTGAACAATGAGTACCTGCAGCCTTTTAAGCTACTATAGACATTTATTCATGCTACATTAGTGTAGAAATGTTGTGTTGTGTTGTAATAAACTAAAACAAACAAGATAGTTGCTAGACCTAGTATGTGTGAAACAGTTATTTATTTACTTGTTATATATTTCTATGATTTATAAATATAGAAGAATTCAATTTCAGCAAAAAATAATTTGATGAATGATTCTATAGGATTGCAACTCTGGCCTATTGGTAGTAACTCATTTTTTGCAGGGCTTTCATTACTATATGTTAAAGTGACCAAAGGTAAAATATTTAGGCAAAATTTAATTTTACAAAAAATTATATGAGAGTGACTAGGCCTATTTATATACATATTGACATATATGGCCCATATAAGACTGTGTTAAGTTCTGCTTTTATCAACTTTTTGGCAATGAGCAGATTAGTGACACTAATAGCTCGTACTATAGTCTCTAACTAATTGCAAGCCATTTTTGTTCAAATCCTATGCAAGGACTCCATTGGGCTCAAAAAGTTAGAAATCGTACACAAAAGCTGATGACCATAGTAATTTTGTTGTAGTCAACATTTTCTACTGACCAATAACATAATTTGTTAACATGTAACTTAGCAGAGACAGAAACAGAAACATTCCTAGCTAGACTCTAGTATGCAAGGTATTTAAATGTAGAACAGAACAATTGGTTCAAGTTTAAATATAATTTTTTAAATAATAAAAAACTTAGGTTTTCCCATCGTTTAAATACATCACCCACAGACCCATGGCACTGGCTTTTTTTACTTACATATGGATAAAGGGTCATGGTTGCGATTTTCGAAAAAGCTGAAATTTGGCAGCTTATGAATTCAAATGCATTTCCTATACCTTCCTTTATTTATTACTTAAGCAAAATTTAATCACCTCGAATATGTAACCCTTCGGAATCTACACCTTGCGTTTCAACACAAATCCTATGTCAACTTAATTCAATATAAGTCTATCTCCACTGCTCTCAAAGTATATACAGTTATAAATTTGCGAAAGAGCATAAGTTAAACCATACTAGAAAGCCATTTAGTGTTTTTAACAAACTAGATTTAGTGACGTGCCATGTTAAGTATTATTAAAGTTTTACTTTGACTATTATTGGACATTTTCCGTTTTTTTCTGTATTTTTAATTGAATTAGGGAAATATATCATTGTAAATATCATTCTCTCTTCGTGATTCCTTTCGTCTACTTTTTTTATGACTGATAAGAAGTTCATGATTTAAGTCATTGTGAAAACACTTTCTATAAAAATATCTTATTGAAATTTTAGACCTAGTTATATCGAAAATGTGCCGGGAGTATGATCATTATTATGTTGGAATTGTGCTGGAAATCTGCAGACAATTGCTCAAGAATCTTTAGGGCCCAATTAATAATGACACCGACATCCTTTACTTCGAAGTAACACAAATCAATGGCGCTAGTCAGAGCTACAGGGGCGACAGTCTCAACTGTAGGGGCGACAGTCTCTGCTCCAGGGGCGCCGGTCTCTCAACTGCAGGTGCATGGGCACAAATTTATGCAGAATAATTTTTCCAGCGCTGGAGCCAGAAAGATACTGATTAATTTTGACATACCGCGAAGCACTTTGCTCGAGTAGCCCCACGGGGTACATCTCTGTTCCCCCCGTAGCTGCCCCCAATTGCTTTAGACAATAGAGTCTGAAGCGTGAAGTTATAATTTCAAAGTACGCTAACAATAGTATATACTAATTGTTCGTCGTTCAGAATATTATTTCTTATTGAAGCAATTCTACATACTATCAATTCTCACCACTTAGCTACTCTGGGATTTGGAAACTGACAGTTTTACCTGTCACTCAACTCTTGCTTGGTTTATGCGTAAAAATATGCATGCATGTGGTCCAAGAACTGCAAGCATGCAGTCGGCAGCTAAAGCCCAAAAATCCGAGACCATACTTCGTATATAAGCTATAAGCGACTGCAAGCCCCCAAAGTGTGACTTGTGGCAGCCTCAGCATGACTGAATTCAATACAATTAGAACTGCAGCCAGGGGGCGGGAAATACAATTAATGTGTCAGATTTGACTGACCGATAGCTATGTATATGTGATGTGCAACGTAAATATGTTATATGGCGAGAAATTAAGTTTTGAAGCATTGAGCAACTGCTATTCTGCATTTTCAAAGAAAGCGTCCATTATTTTATT
Source organism: Macrostomum hystrix (assembly GCA_950097015.1). Classification (NCBI taxonomy): domain Eukaryota; kingdom Metazoa; phylum Platyhelminthes; family Macrostomidae; genus Macrostomum; species Macrostomum hystrix. The sequence continues at coordinate 1,671,188 of CATNEN010000033.1, forward strand.
GAATTGCTTTGTATACCTAGATACCCTAATTTTACATGTGTAGTTCGATGAAATGGAATTATACTATGCGTCAGTTTTACAGTGGGAAAATAGAAAGAATTTGCTTAAACGTTTTTAACGAAATAAAACGAGCGTACAAGAAAAGTATAATAGATTAGTTTATTGAGTCAGCGGGGTTGCCTTGTAAATTTAATTATCACAACTTTTTTAGAAGCGAGAAAGATAAGGAAAGAAACAATATCCAAGTATAAACTGGTCCGCAGAAGCAATTGTTCTGCACCTAACAATTATGAGACCAAGATTTCACTCGACCGCCCCCCATGGGGAAAGGTGAAAGCGAAAGTGTGTAGCGAGGACAGTCTGCCATGCCAGCTGTTGCTGAGGCGGGGAAGGACGCCACTGCCTGGGGAGGGACAAAGGCAAGCGCCTTTATAACCATTTTTCTCTTGCTTCACTCTGCCTCCTGCAGACGTCCTTCTGCATATAAGCACTGCAGGGCGAGCCAACCCACGCAACGAGGATAAGAGGGAGGGAGGGAGGGGAGTCGCAGAGGCGAGAAGAGAACCCAGGCGCGCCTATTTGGAAGCATATATCCAAGTCCCGGCCAGTCCGTCACCCACCCGCCAGGGACGGAGGCCCCGAAGAACTCCTGCTGTGCTGGCAACATGGCGGAGATGCTCTGAGCAAATTGAGCAAATTTGTGAAAAGGAATCGGCGGTCATTCCCAGCGAATGGAGCGTCCAAGAGACTCGGCAGCAGAATCAGCCGCAGCCGCAAGCAGCAGCAGCAGAACGCCAGTCCTGACCCCCATGGAGGCGCTGGCGGTGCTGGAGAGGCGAGTCTCCGGCAGCGCCCAGCTGCACGACGCCTACGCCAACCCGTGCTCCATCAGACAGCGGATTCGCCAGCTGGCCAGGTGCCAGAGCCGCGGCCAATACGAGGCCTGGGAGCGGGACGGTCTCGCACAGGAAGCCGGCAGCGGCAGCCAGGCAACAGAGCAGCCGCCGGCTGTTGTTGTTGTCATGGCAACCTCATTGACACCGACTGGGACGAGTCCGGACGACAAGAGCGACGCAGCTTCTAGCATTGCAACCGGCGTCGGCGCCTTGACTGAGCAGATGCAGCAGCAGCAGCAACTTCAAAAACTCAACAGCGGGAGCAGCATCAGCAGCAGCAGGCAGAGGTTGGTGAGACCCGCAACGCGGACTTTTTGCATCCCACTGCTTAGGGATCAACCTCAGCAGCAGCAGCAGCAACAGCAACAGCAGCCGCATCAACAGCAACAGCAGCAGGGAATAGGATGGTCCAACGGGTTCTAGCTGTTTATAAACTTGCAGTTTAATGCTGTGGTGTGTCTTATACTCTCACAGCTGTCTCCAGATTGACAATCAAAGAATCAAGGGCCAGGTCTTGCACTTTTACTTAAAACATATTTGATGCTTGCAGTTTTCATTTAAGTTCAAGATGAAATGAATAGCGTGTTTTGTTTGCCTTTTTAGTGAGATATTAAGTTTTAGCATTGCGTACCTGAAAACTCCGCAATGTTTTATTTTGAATTCAAATTATACAATATAATATCAAACCCGCGTGTACTTTTGTCGGGCACAGTCGATTCAAATAAAAAAGATTTACGAGTAGTAAAACTTTCAGATCTGTCGGATCTGTACAAGCAAGAAGGTGTCAGAAGGTGCTGACTCTGGCAGTCTGTCAGTCTGCGTTGACCCCAGCTGACGTGTCCACAAAATCTGAAAAGAAATTTAATTCATGCTTTACAAGATTGATTCCTCTTTTAATAGCGAAAGCTCGTATGCTGTGTGACAGTATCACAGACCTTCCTCTGGGGGACAGTCAGAGTCTGCAGTCTTGGCCGCGCCTCCGCTGTCGCTGCACAGTTCGGAAATGACATTCTCCTTGACCAGGTAGTGCAGAAGGCATTTGTACACGAATGCCAGCTGATTCTGAGAATGAAAAGCGTGGTTTACTGAGCTTCATGCGCGCATCTGGCTACTCATACGGAGTAGCAGTAGCGGAGTAGCATGATGAGTACCAATGAAGACCGATTTTGCAGCGAAGCAACAGAGTGAGCCGCTTAACTGAGTTTAAAAATTATGGCCCACTCACAGCCAAACAGGGGCTGGAGATCGCTTAGAGAGGGTTTTCCAGGTCAGCTTGGGGACAGTTGGAATGTGAAAGCCAAACTAGGCACCAGCGGCCTCACCATGGAATAAAAGCTGAGGGGCGATAATTGCTTGACATTGGCTGCCGCCTCCAGAGGCCGGAGGTCCTGGGCCAAAATGTGAAAGCCCTGGAACTTTAATTATCGTCAAATGGGGATCTTCATCTCGGTATTCCCAGTGGTGTGACATCAAGCACTGCCCTACCCGCCATCAAAGTGCCACTCAATGTGGTTAAATACTTTAAACAGTGCACGATGGCGCTAGCATACAATGCAGTGCAGTGTGCTGCACGAGAGAATCGGATCAACTGTCTATGGCTAGAATCCATCGAGGCAGATAATCGGATCAACTGTCTATGGCTAGAATCCATCGAGGCAGGTAATCGGATCAACTGTCTATGGCTAGAATCCATCGAGGCAGATAATCGGATCAACTGTCTATGGCTAGAATCCATCGAGGCAGATAATCGGATCAACTGTCTATGGCTAGAATCCATCGAGGCAGATAATCGGATCAACTGTCTATGGCTAGAATCCATCGAGGCAGATAATCGGATCAACTGTCTATGGCTAGAATCCATCGAGGCAGGTAATCGGATCAACTGTCTATGGCTAGAATCGATCGAGGCAGATAATTGGATCAACTGTCTATGGCTAGAATCCATCGAGACAGATAATCGGATCAACTATCTATGGCTAGAATCCATCGAGGCAGATAATCGGATCAACTGTCTATGGCTAGAATCCATCGAGGCAGGTAATCGGATCAACTGTCTATGGCTAGAATCCATCGAGGCAGATAATCGGATACATTATAAAAAACCCACCCTGCTGTGCACCATGCCGGGGCGGCTGAGCCGCAAGGCGATGACTGCTGCGGGCACGTCGACCTGCTGGCTGGCGCGAACCGATTCGGCGCTGAAGGACAGAAGGCAAAGTAGGACGCCGGTGCGGCCGACGCCGCTGTCGCAGTGCACCAAGGTCGGGCAGTCCGGTCGGGCGGAGTCGCTAACCTCGGCAGCGAAGGCGCAGAAGTCCGCTGGTTCCAGGCCCGACCAGTCGCCGGTCATGGGGAGGCCCAAGTACTGCAGGTGTCTGAGGCGACGCGTCTCAGAAGAGCCTGCAGAGGACAAAGTTAGCTCCCGACGAATCAGTTGGCCGCCGTCAAGCGCTTCCTCCGTCTCCATGGCAACAGAGTACTGCCCGTAGCAAACTGTGGAGCCAATGTGCTCTGGCCAGTACTTGGCGCAGGCACTGCGACCCTGCTCGACGCAGTTGGTAACCATGGCAACGAGTCTAACGCCGGTCTCCCAGATCATCTGCCAGTGCTGTACGAGGGTCTCCGGCAGGGGTCCCTGACTGGCGATGAACTGTCGATTGGCCAGACGCAGCGGGCTCGCGTTAATATAGTCGGAGGGCGCTCGTGTCAGCCGCATCAGCGTGTCATCGCAGCCACCTCCCTCAGCGCTATCTGAGTCTCCATCATCGAGAGCGTCAGCGTCGTCGTCGGCAGACTTGGCGCTCTTTGGCACGGAGAGTGTAACCCGGTTGGAGTCGTACGGCAGCACATTTGTGTAGCGGTTCTTCAGCGTGTTGCGCAGGCTCTGGCCGCACTCGACGCTGAAAATAAGCCGCTCGCAGTTCGACCCGATGAGGTTGAGCCGCTCCAGCTGCTTGTCCAGCTCCTCTTCGCCTTCCTTGGTCTGCAGCAGCCGGTTAGCGTGAATGGCGAAGCCGCTCAGCCGGATGGAGGTTCGACTGCGGATGATTCGGAGGCTGTTGGCTTTTAGCGGCTCCTGCTCTAGTGGAACTTATCTCCTGGTCTAGTGGAGTTTATCTCCTGGTCTAGCGGAGTTATCTCCTGGTCTAGTGGAGCTTATCTCCTGGTCTAGTGGAGTTTATCTCCTGGTCTAGTGGAGTTTATCTCCTGGTCTAGTGGAGTTTATCTCCTGGTCTAGTGGAGCTTATCTCCTGGTCTAGTGGAGCTTATCTCCTGGTCTAGTGGAGCTTATCTCCTGGTCTAGTGGAGCTTATCTCCTGGTCTAGTGGAGCTTATCTCCTGGTCTAGCGGAGCTTAGATGGTGGTCTAGTGGAGCTTATCTCCTGGTCTAGTGGAGCTTATCTCCTGGTCTAGTGGAGTTTATCTCCTGGTCTAGCGGAGCTTATCTCCTGGTCTAGTGGAGCTTATCTCCTGGTCTAGTGGAGCTTATCTCCTGGTCTAGTGGAGTTTATCTCCTGGTCTAGCGGAGCTTATCTCCTGGTCTAGTGGAGCTTATATCCTGGTCTAGTGGAGCTTAGATGGTGGTCTAGTGGAGCTTATCTCCTGGTCTAGTGGAGCTTATCTCCTGGTCTAGTGGAGCTTAGATGGTGGTCTAGTGGAGCTTATCTCCTGGTCTAGCGAAGCTTATCTACTGGTCTAGTGGAGCTTAGATGGTGGTCTAGTGGAGCTTATCTCCTGGTCTAGTGGAGCTTATCTCCTGGTCTAGTGGAGCTTATCTCCTGGTCTAGTGGAGCTTAGATGGTGGTCTAGTGGAGCTTATCTCCTGGTCTAGCGAAGCTTATCTCCTGGTCTAGTGGAGCTTATCTCCTGGTCTAGTGGAGCTTATCTCCTGGTCTAGTGGAGCTTATCTCCTGGTCTAGTGGAGCTTAGATGGTGGTCTAGTGGAGTTTATCTCCTGGTCTAGCGGAGCTTATCTCCTGGTCTAGTGGAGCTTATCTCCTGGTCTAGTGGAGCTTATCTCCTGGTCTAGTGGAGTTTATCTCCTGGTCTAGTGGAGTTTATCTCCTGGTCTAGCGGAGCTTATCTCCTGGTCTAGTGGAGCTTATCTCCTGGTCTAGTGGAGCTTATCTCCTGGTCTAGTGGAGTTTATCTCCTGGTCTAGCGGAGCTTATCTCCTGGTCTAGTGGAGCTTATCTCCTGGTCTAGTGGAGCTTATCTCCTGGTCTAGTGGAGTTTATCTCCTGGTCTAGCGGAGCTTATCTCCTGGTCTAGTGGAGCTTATATCCTGGTCTAGTGGAGCTTAGATGGTGGTCTAGTGGAGCTTATCTCCTGGTCTAGTGGAGCTTATCTCCTGGTCTAGTGGAGCTTAGATGGTGGTCTAGTGGAGCTTATCTCCTGGTCTAGCGAAGCTTATCTACTGGTCTAGTGGAGCTTAGATGGTGGTCTAGTGGAGCTTATCTCCTGGTCTAGTGGAGCTTATCTCCTGGTCTAGTGGAGTTTATCTCCTGGTCTAGTGGAGTTTATCTCCTGGTCTAGCGGAGCTTATCTCCTGGTCTAGTGGAGCTTATCTCCTGGTCTAGTGGAGCTTATCTCCTGGTCTAGTGGAGTTTATCTCCTGGTCTAGCGGAGCTTATCTCCTGGTCTAGTGGAGCTTATCTCCTGGTCTAGTGGAGCTTATCTCCTGGTCTAGTGGAGCTTAGATGGTGGTCTAGTGGAGTTTATCTCCTGGTCTAGCGGAGCTTATCTCCTGGTCTAGTGGAGCTTATCTCCTGGTCTAGTGGAGCTTATCTCCTGGTCTAGTGGAGTTTATCTCCTGGTCTAGTGGAGTTTATCTCCTGGTCTAGCGGAGCTTATCTCCTGGTCTAGTGGAGCTTATCTCCTGGTCTAGTGGAGCTTATCTCCTGGTCTAGTGGAGTTTATCTCCTGGTCTAGCGGAGCTTATCTCCTGGTCTAGTGGAGCTTATCTCCTGGTCTAGTGGAGCTTATCTCCTGGTCTAGTGGAGCTTATCTCCTGGTCTAGTGGAGTTTATCTCCTGGTCTAGCGGAGCTTATCTCCTGGTCTAGTGGAGCTTATATCCTGGTCTAGTGGAGCTTAGATGGTGGTCTAGTGGAGCTTATCTCCTGGTCTAGTGGAGCTTATCTCCTGGTCTAGTGGAGCTTAGATGGTGGTCTAGTGGAGCTTATCTCCTGGTCTAGCGAAGCTTATCTACTGGTCTAGTGGAGCTTAGATGGTGGTCTAGTGGAGCTTATCTCCTGGTCTAGTCGAGCTTATCTCCTGGTCTAGTGGAGCTTAGATGGTGGTCTAGTGGAGCTTATCTCCTGGTCTAGTGGAGCTTATCTCCTGGTCTAGTGGAGCTTATCTCCTGGTCTAGTGGAGCTTATCTCCTGGTCTAGTGGAGATTATCTCCTGGTCTAGTGGAGCTTATCTCCTGGTCTAGTGGAGCTTAGATGGTGGTCTAGTGGAGCTTATCTCCTGGTCTAGTGGAGCTTATCTCCTGGTCTAGTGGAGCTTATCTCCTGGTCTAGTGGAGCTTATCTCCTGGTCTAGTGGAGATTATCTCCTGGTCTAGTGGAGCTTATCTCCTGGTCTAGTGGAGCTTAGATGGTGGTCTAGTGGTCGTCACAAAATGGAATCAGGTTATTGATATAAAACTACAGCTGTTCTATCCGCAGGTGTAATGGTTGTACTTTTTAACAATTAAATAGTCGTACCGAATATCTACCTGGATGCTCTGCTCTTCTTTGGTTTTATGTCACTCTAATTTACCCGAAGCAGTAATTGCTTCAAGGTGAAAGCAGTTCTGAAACAGATTTCTCTTTTGGAAAAATTTCTGGAAGGCATTTTCTCAATTGCTACGAGCTAGTTTTAAGGCAAATTTCCCCACACCCGTCAGGGCACAGCCAATTGAGTTATTGCCTCATATTTATTCTCACGTGGGAACGTTTTTCTCCAGAAAAAAAGTTTGAACTCTTGAACTTTAACGAAGAATAAAGGCAAAAGTATAGAGTGTAAGAGTACTTTGTGAGTCCGTCACTCACCTAAAATCCTTCAATTTAAGAGCCTGTCACTCTCCTACAATCCTTCAATTTAAGAGCCTGTCACTCTCCTACAATCCTTCAATTTAAGAGCCTGTCACTCTCCTACAATCCTTCAATTTAAGAGCCTGTCACTCTCCTACAATCCTTCAATTTAAGAGCCTGTCACTCTCCTAAAATCAATCAATTCAAAAGCCTGTCACTCACCTATCCTGGCACAAGCACAGAACTCTGTACTGTGTAAGAATCCTTCAGCCTACTGAATTCTAGGTGGGTCTCACAGGCACTAAAGTCCAACTGCACGGCTCCCAAGCAAGCTGCTGACTGCTCACCTCTTCCGCTTGCCTCGCTTTCCGGTCGGGTGCAGCAGCTTCTTCACTCGGAGCTCTACCGAGTCCTCGTAGTCCTCGGCGGTGGCTGAGGCGCAGTTTCCCATTGCCTCGTATAACGAGTCGGGCCAGGTTTGGCGGAAGTAGCGATGCAGCCGCTGCGATGCCGAGCCAGCTCGCTACTTGCGGAACAAATCGGTAAAGAATCTGCTTAAGGACAGGCGCAGACAGTGACAGAGGAGCTCAGAGACGCAAGGGGAGGCACAGAATAATTGGATTCAGGCACTGAGGGAGACACGGGCGCACAGAGTCCGATACAACAGAAAAATTAACCCAACTCGAGCAGCTGATAAGGCAAATCAGCTCTACACATGAGCAGCCTTTATAATAGGGTCTGTGTGCTCTCTTCACTCTTGAAAAAGAGACTAGCGAGTTCACATGCGCTGGTACAGAGCTGATAAAAGCCCTGGCGGCCTCACACATGCATTAGAGTCGAGTGGTCCTGCGCCATTGGCTGACACTGAGCCAAGCGCTGCAGCTGTTAAATTGTTTTTCAGGATGTGAGCCGGGGAAACTGGCCACACCAGGCACAGCAATCACAGTCATGTGAGCCGGGGAAACTGGCCACACCAGGCACAGCAATCACAGTCATGTGAGCCGGGGAAACTGGCCACACCAGGCACAGCAATCACAGTCATGTGAGCCGGGGAAACTGGCCACACCAGGCACAGCAGTCACAGTCATGTGAGCCGGGGAAACTGGCCACACCAGGCACAGCAATCACAGTCATGTGAGCCGGGGAAACTGGCCACACCAGGCACAGCAATCACAGTCATGTGAGCCGGGGAAACTGGCCACACCAGGCACAGCAATCACAGTCATGTGAGCCGGGGAAACTGGCCACACCAGGCACAGCAATCACAGTCATGTGAGCCGGGGAAACTGGCCACACCAGGCACAGCAATCACAGTCATGTGAGCCGGGGAAACTGGCCACACCAGGCACAGCAATCACAGTCATGTGAGCCGGGGAAACTGGCCACACCAGGCACAGCAATCACAGTCATGTGAGCCGGGGAAACTGGCCACACCAGGCACAGCAATCACAGTCATGTGAGCCGGGGAAACTGGCCACACCAGGCACAGCAGTCACAGTCATGTGAGCCGGGGAAACTGGCCACACCAGGCACAGCAATCACAGTCATGTGAGCCGGGGAAACTGGCCACACCAGGCACAGCAATCACAGTCATGTGAGCCGGGGAAACTGGCCACACCAGGCACAGCAATCACAGTCATGTGAGCCGGGGAAACTGGCCACACCAGGCACAGCAATCACAGTCATGTGAGCCGGGGAAACTGGCCACACCAGGCACAGCAGTCACAGTCATGTGAGCCGGGGAAACTGGCCACACCAGGCACAGCAGTCACAGTCATGTGAGCCGGGGAAACTGGCCACACCAGGCACAGCAATCACAGTCATGTGAGCCGGGGAAACTGGCCACACCAGGCACAGCAATCACAGTCATGTGAGCTGGGGAAACTGGCCACACCAGGCACAGCAATCACAGTCATGTGAGCCGGGGAAACTGGCCACACCAGGCACAGCAATCACAGTCATGTGAGCCGGGGAAACTGGCCACACCAGGCACAGCAATCACAGTCATGTGAGCCGGGGAAACTGGCCACACCAGGCACAGCAATCACAGTCATGTGAGCCGGGGAAACTGGCCACACCAGGCACAGCAATCACAGTCATGTGAGCCGGGGAAACTGGCCACACCAGGCACAGCAATCACAGTCATGTGAGCCGGGGAAACTGGCCACACCAGGCACAGCAATCACAGTCATGTGAGCTGGGGAAACTGGCCACACCAGGCACAGCAATCACAGTCATGTGAGCCGGGGAAACTGGCCACACCAGGCACAGCAATCACAGTCATGTGAGCCGGGGAAACTGGCCACACCAGGCACAGCAGTCACAGTCATGTGAGCCGGGGAAACTGGCCACACCAGGCACAGCAATCACAGTCATGTGAGCCGGGGAAACTGGCCACACCAGGCACAGCAATCACAGTCATGTGAGCCGGGGAAACTGGCCACACCAGGCACAGCAGTCACAGTCATGTGAGCCGGGGAAACTGGCCACACCAGGCACAGCAGTCACAGTCATGTGAGCCGGGGAAACTGGCTACACCAGGCACAGCAGTCACAGTCATGTGAGCCGGGGAAACTGGCCACACCAGGCACAGCAATCACAGTCATGTGAGCCGGGGAAACTGGCCACACCAGGCACAGCAATCACAGTCATGTGAGCTGGGGAAACTGGCCACACCAGGCACAGCAATCACAGTCATGTGAGCCGGGGAAACTGGCCACACCAGGCACAGCAGTCACAGTCATGTGAGCCGGGGAAACTGGCCACACCAGGCACAGCAATCACAGTCATGTGAGCCGGGGAAACTGGCCACACCAGGCACAGCAATCACAGTCATGTGAGCCGGGGAAACTGGCCACACCAGGCACAGCAGTCACAGTCATGTGAGCCGGGGAAACTGGCCACACCAGGCACAGCAATCACAGTCATGTGAGCCGGGGAAACTGGCCACACCAGGCACAGCAATCACAGTCATGTGAGCTGGGGAAACTGGCCACACCAGGCACAGCAATCACAGTCATGTGAGCCGGGGAAAACTGGCCACACCAGGCACAGCAATCACAGTCATGTGAGCCGGGGAAACTGGCCACACCAGGCACAGCAATCACAGTCATGTGAGCCGGGGAAACTGGCCACACCAGGCACAGCAGTCACAGTCATGTGAGCCGGGGAAACTGGCCACACCAGGCACAGCAATCACAGTCATGTGAGCCGGGGAAACTGGCCACACCAGGCACAGCAATCACAGTCATGTGAGCCGGGGAAACTGGCCACACCAGGCACAGCAATCACAGTCATGTGAGCCGGGGAAACTGGCCACACCAGGCACAGCAATCACAGTCATGTGAGCCGGGGAAACTGGCCACACCAGGCACAGCAATCACAGTCATGTGAGCCGGGGAAACTGGCCACACCAGGCACAGCAGTCACAGTCATGTGAGCCGGGGAAACTGGCCACACCAGGCACAGCAATCATAGTCATGTGAGCCGGGTCAGATGAAACCAGGGAGGGGGCAAATACTAAATACCCAGAATTCGCGGCACAGACTTAGCAAGCCCTGTTCCTTTGCAGGGGGCTCAGCTGGCCCGTTCATTTGTTAAATAAATCCCACCGGTGCTCCATGAATCCCCTTCTGCACCTGCCGCCTCCTTATACCTGTGAGCAGTGCCACAGCGGATATGCGGGCTGCTAACCGGAGGCCGCCTCAAGCACTGCTCAATCAGATTCAGATGGATATAAGAGCTTGGGTGGGAAAGCGGAAATGCATGATTTGCAAAGCTAGCCTGAAGTATTTGTGAAATCTAGCCTGAAGTATTTGTGGAAGCTAGCCTGAAGTATTTGTGGAAGCTAGCCTGAAGTATTTGTGGAAGCTAGCCTGAAGTATTTGTGGAAGCTAGCCTGAAGTATTTGTGGAAGCTAGCCTGAAGTATTTGTGGAAGCTAGCCTGAAGTATTTGTGGAAGCTAGCCTGAAGTATTTGTGGAAGCTAGCCTGAAGTATTTGTGGAAGCTAGCCTGAAGTATTTGTGGAAGCTAGCCTGAAGTATTTGTGGAAGCTAGCCTGAAGTATTTATGGAAGCTAGCCTGAAGTATTTGTGGAAGCTAGCCTGAAGTATTTTTGGAAGCTAGCCTGAAGTATTTATTGAAGTTAGCCTGAAGTATTTGTGGAAGCTAGCCTGAAGTATTTGTGGAAGCTAGCCTGAAGTACTTGTGAGAGCCAGAATGAAGTATTTCTGGAAACTAGCCTGAAGTATTTGTGGAAGCTAGCCTGAAGTATTTGTGGAAGCTAGCCTGAAGTATTTGTGGAAGCTAGCCTGAAGTATTTGTGGAAGCTAGCCTGAAGTATTTGTGGAAGCTAGCCTGAAGTATTTTTGGAAGCTAGCCTGAAGTATTTGTGGAAGCTAGCCTGAAGTATTTTTGGAAGCTAGCCTGAAGTATTTGTGGAAGCTAGCCTGAAGTATTTGTGGAAGCTAGCCTGAAGTATTTGTCGAAGCTAGCCTGAAGGTCTATTCGCAAAGATCAAAGCTCGGTCGCCTGTCAATTGGACCCATTGCACTTAAATCGCCTGTTTGCTTGGTTATTACTGGCCAGTGAAAACCAGTCTCGATTTCTGATGACTAGACAAACACGCCGTGGGGTAGGAAATAAGTCGAAAATCTTTATGAACCAAGCTGAATTCAATCTCACAATGCATTCCACAACAAGGTACTTCTTGGAATATGCCATTTATCAGATAAATTTTATTGCTAACAAACAGAAAACAATGATATCTGGTTACAAGGTTTAACATAGCTCTGGCTGGAATACGAAAATTAAAACAACTTTTATTCAGCTCACTGCTGAGTTCACAGCTTAGGGCAGTCGAATATGATAAATCTCACCACACTGGGGACTGGTCATTGGCTTGGAGACTGCCATGTACATCAGGCAGTGGGGAATGACCATTGGCTTGGAGACTGCCATGTACATCAGGCAGTGGGGAATGACCATTGGCTTGGAGACTGCCATGTACATCAGGCAGTGGGGAATGGCCATTGGCTTGGAGACTTGTTAGACCTATATTAATATTTATTAAATATTTATTTATCGAGTAGCCCAAATTTAGATGCGAAAATATACAAATAAATGATTTGATTAATTTTCTTTAGGTGACAGAAAACACATAAAAATCTGGGAAAGGTGTCACAGCTCTATGAAAGAAAATGCAGAAAAAAATACAAGTTACATTTGTCCACTCATAAAACTGTAATTTATTTGACTCATCAGGAGCCTCTTGCAAAAAAGCTGCAAAAAATCCTCTATAAATAAAAACAATGGAATTGAACAACAAACAAGTAGATCAAAAAATCCTAATCCCACTACTGAATTAGTAAGTAGGCTAGACCTAAATCTCATTCATTAGCCAATGACAGGAAATCAAGGAAGCAATATAGTTTAAAGTAAAGAAAAGCAGATAAGATATTTCAACGCACCAGACGAGGCAAATGTTGATAAGATCTGAAGTGCATTAAAGAAAACGGTGCACATCATACTACTTGCATGGATGAAAGTAGCCGATAGCTAACAGATCGAGAGCGCAAACAAGGAACAGAAATCCCCAGGGATAACAACAAAAACAAAAACGTTTACAGAACAATATAAATTGATTTGATATTGTTAGACTGAATGTGTCTTACAGACCAGACAGATTCTGTCAGGATTTTACAGATCAGACAGGTTCTGTCAGGATTTTACAGATCAGACAGGTTCTGTCAGGATTTTACAGATCAGACAGATTCTGTCAGGATTTTACAGATCAGACAGATTCTGTTAGGATTTTACAGATCAGACAGATTCTGTCAGGATTTTACAGATCAGACAGATTCTGTTGGGATTTTACTGTTGGTAATTGAGATCCATATTATAAACTCAGAATCAATGCCATCAATACGTATCTATTTGATCGGCCGCAGGCAGCCTACAACGGTTGGGGCTTGCCCGAATAAAAGTACACCTGACCAAAGATGGCCAGGTCGATCCCAATCTGCAGCAGGCCACACAGCCAGAACTGCACCGGCGCGGACCGGATGACGAAGTAGGACGTCTTGAAGATGTCGCCGGAGGTCCACATGGCCACCATGGCGATGCTCATGCCGTCAGTGGATCGATTCTTCAGATTGCGATAGAACTGCGGCGCCCCAAGGAGTGCTTCAAAGAAGACAGCCAGAAAGCCAAGCAGCTCCACGAACACCTGCTGGCCCGATAGGCAGTATGCGATGCCAGCGGCTACTGCCGTGAAGGCCAGCAGGAACTGCAGGTAGCTGAGAAAGTCCGTCCACTTCCAGAAGAACCCCCTGTCCAGGTCTGCGGGATTAGAGTTAAGAGAACACCTGGCACTCCAGTGCGAGATCACCATCATTCTGGCACTCCAGTGCGAGAACACCAGCATTCTGGCACTCCAGTGCGAGAACACCAGCATTCTGGCACTCCAGTGCGAGATCACCAGCATTCTGGCACTCCAGTGCGAGATCACCAGCATTCTGGCACTCCAGTGCGAGATCACCAGCATTCTGGCACTCCAGTGCGAGATCACCAGCATTCTGGCACTCCAGTGCGAGATCACCAGCATTCTGGCACTCCAGTGCGAGATCACCAGCATTCTGGCACTCCAGTGCGAGATCACCAGCATTCTGGCACTCCAGTGCGAGATCACCAGCATTCTGGCACTCCAGTGCGAGATCACCAGCATTCTGGCACTCCAGTCCATCATTCTGGCACTCCAGTCCATCATTCTGGCACTCCAGACACTCCAATTCGTAGCTATAGCTTTGCTAAGCTATAAAAACGGACTCACCAATAAAGCGCCGAACCTTCTCAGTGGGCAGGATGGTCTTCTGACGGGTGCGCACATAGATGTGCACCATGCAGAGCATTGTGACGATCATCACAAAACTCTGCGCCAGCAGCGGCAACTCAAAATGCTTGCAGAACCTGCGGTAGACAAAAGGAAAATGGTGAGATGGTGAATGCTGGGTCTTGTGTCTTTTCAAAGCTGCCTTTGTTGCGTCATCACTTCAAGAATCTGCTGTCCCCTCCATTACTTCAGGGAGCAGCTGTCACCTCCACTACTTCAGGGAGCAGCTGTCCCCTCCATTACTTCAGGGAGCAGCTGTCACCTCCATTACTTCAGGGAGCAGCTGTCCCCTCCATTACTTCAGGGAGCAGCTGTCCCCTCCATTACTTCAGGGAGCAGCTGTCACCTCCATTACTTCAGGGAGCAGCTGTCCCCTCCATTACTTCAGGGAGCAGCTGTCCCCTCCATTACTTCAGGGAGCAGCTGTCCCCTCCATTACTTCAGGGAGCAGCTGTCCCCTCCATTACTTCAGGGAGCAGCTGTCACCTCCATTACTTCAGGGAGCAGCTGTCACCTTCATTACTTCAGGGAGCAGCTGTCCCCTCCATTACTTCAGAGAGCAGCTGTCCCCTCCATTACTTCAGGGAGCAGCTGTCCCCTCCATTACTTCAGGGAGCAGCTGTCACCTCCATTACTTCAGGGAGCAGCTGTCACCTCCATTACTTCAGGGAGCAGCTGTCACCTCCACTACTTCAGGGAGCAGCTGTCCCCTCCATTACTTCAGGGAGCAGCTGTCACCTCCATTACTTCAGGGAGCAGCTGTCACCTCCATTACTTCAGGGAGCAGCTGTCCCCTCCATTACTTCAGGGAGCAGCTGTCACCTCCATTACTTCAGGGAGCAGCTGTCCCCTCCATTACTTCAGGGAGCACCTTTCCCTTCCATTACTTCAGGGAGCAGCTGTCACCTCCATTACTTCAGGGAGCAGCTGTCACCTCCATTACTTCAGGGAGAAGCTGTCACCTCCATTACTTCAGGGAGCAGCTTTCACCCACCACTTCAGGGAGCAGCTGTCACCCACCACTTCAGGGAGCAGCTGTCACCCACCACTTCAGGGAGCAGCTGTCCCCTCCATTACTTCAGGGAGCAGCTGTCACCCACCACTTCAGGGAGCAGCTGGCACCCACCACTTCAGGAATCTGCTTTCAACCACTTTAGGCCCAAGGTTCTCACCAGAACTGGATCCGCAGAATGTTTGCCAGCAGTAGGGTGAGGCACACATACTGTGAAAAGCCCTCCGTGTTGCCAGTACGTTTGATCTGCCGGTACTGTGGCACATAGGGAACCACACCACCAAACACCATAAGCACAATAGCTACATATTTTATGGCCTGTAGTCCAAATACTTTAAAAATTTCCATATTAATTTGTGAATCCATTATAAGCCACTTCAATGGGGTTGTAATGACTTGCTTTGATTGCTGAAATGCAGAAAATAATGTTGTAAAAAAGAGTTTGCATTGTAAGTAGAATATATGAATAAAAGAGAACATGTTTTAGCAACATAACTGCAAAAAACTTTTGTATTATATAAACAATATAGTGACACAATCTATTATGAATGTTATCATCTATGTTTTCATGTTTTTCATATATCAATTATAGAAACACTGTTATTTTGCCTTGTGAATGTCTTAGCTAAGTGTAAAAATATTAAATTATTAAGAATTTAAATATACTGTAAGTTCATTAAGATGATATATCTATATGTTGGCTTCCTTTCAATATAATTCTCTTAGGATATTGAACTAGAGGTATAATACAAAGGAATAAAAAGTAAATTTTAATGTGGATGCCCATTTCATTGGTGACAGGTTGCAGAGTGTCTTTCTGGGTCCAAACCATCTATCCCATCTTTCTGCCAACAACTCTGTACTTTGCATTGTTAAATATAATGGAAAGAACTGCCGGCCAGGCCATTCCTCACGTTCCCTCTCTCCTGCTTGCCCTGCGAGCAAGGCTAGGCCTGAGACTCAACTGGGCTGCAAACAAGAAAGCAGAGCAGAACAAAATGCTGTGTGACTCCATGGCCTTCTAAGCTGATAGGCAGAAGGAAAAAATGAAACAAAAATTGTTTAAATGAGAACATTTAAGAATCAAAACACTCCAATTTATTGAAGTCAGTATATATTAAGGGCATTATTTTTTAATTGTTAGTTAAACAGTTTTTCAGTAAAGTTTCATTTCCAATTGATGTGAAAACATTGGGAAATCATTTTGAAACAATGGGAAGCAATTGAACAATTGGAAATAATGATATGATGAGCCTCAAATGTTGTGTCCAAATTCTGAAGGATTGTGTGTCACAATTCAGCAGGGGTTATAATAAGGGAGTTTGTATCCATAATAAATGATGGTGCTGCTGGGCAGCCTCCTGGCATGGTGTTATTAGACTTTCAGTGTGTGTTACTTAACAGTAGAAAATTAGTAGACCTGCTATAAATTAGCAGAATGCAGAAGATGTGCTAATAATTCCCCTGCCACTAACCAGCTCATCCCTTCTGGTCATAGACACTCCCAAGCATGTCAACCATTTTACTTTTACCCCCCTGCACTGAATGTTTGCCACAGACAAGTTCCACAGAATCCCAGAAGCAGCCCCAGTTTGTTAGGTACAAAAAAGCAACCTTAACAATTGAAATTCCAAGTTGTCCCATCTGAAATAAAACTTTTTAGAAAAACAGTTTAATGAACGAATTGAAAAGAATGTCACTATTGCCTCTTAGTAATACTATATATATTTGAAAGGAAATTAAAAATATGAATTTTGCTTTTTTATAGACTAAATATTTACATTTTATTGATTAAGTAGCCAATCAATAGTACTATATATATGTTGATAGAACATTGCAGAGCCATAGATTCAGTCCCTAGATTTTGAGACAGCTGTTGCTGGGTTATAGAGTGAAGTGTAGCAAGAGATTGTTGTTTGAAATAAAATGTTTCAAAATGAGCTGAGCTCTTATTCTTTTTAATATTTAGCAACAAACAAAATAGAGTAACATAATAAATAGGGCTATGGTCTTGAGCTATATCTTCAATGTAATATAACCCATACTTTTCCTGAAGATCTCAGATACGCCTGCATATAGTAGTTACGGTTTGTAGTGGTTGTATAATAATAACTGATAAAAATAACTAACTGAAAATTACAACAAAGTCCTAAAGCTTTAAAGCAAAGCCTAGGCTTATGTAAACATAGCCTCATAAGCTATGATTTAGCTAAGCTAAAACGTAAAAGCTAAAACAGAAAAACGTTTTTCGCTTCTCCAGTTCAATAATCCAGTGCTCTAATAGCCATATGTATAATTCAAGTCTACAATAAAGGCCAAATTGTAGTAAATATGTGAATGATATTTTCGCACGTGACATCAAGATGGAGAGCACATTTATTCCTCGCTTATTTAAGTCGACACACCTATTATTTTCTAAGAAACCACGGAACATTTGTATTTGCTTCGAAATGTGACACACGAGAATTCCTCAATTAGGTGTCGTAATTTTAATCAAACGTAACCTTGTTAGGAAGTGGCTATTCGTACGGCAGTCCGGAAATATAAAATCCAATAATTCACCATGAGGAAGCTTGCCGCGGGTTGGCGAACACGTATAATTTTATCATCTAACCGTGCAGAAAATTATCAAACAGTTTTTATTCATAAGAAAAATCTACAAGCATCGCAGTTTACATTTTAGATTTGTTATAACTCGTTTCATCATTTCTTGGAAATGCACTACAAGATAGGAGATTCTGCCGTACGAATAGCCACTACCACCTTGTTACGTTTAAACTAAATTAAAGCTTGGTTCAGGTTGCACTTAGACATATAAGAATTAAACCAACTTTAGCAAAGCCGCAGCCTAATACAAAAAAACTTAGTTTAAAATTTTTCCGTAGTTAAGGAGCCGCGTATCATATATCTACAAGTAATCTGCTCGTGACGCGACTTTCACACCCTTCTGCTCTGCCCCCTTGTTTTCTGCACTTTACACTGTTGGCCGTAAAGACGGTCTCTTGACTGTCTTGGGATCACCGTCTGCTTAACCATGATAAATCTATCTCGGGTCTCTCATTGTCCCCGGTCCCGGCCCCGGCCATGAGGCTAGACCTACCCATGAGGTGTCAGGACTTGCTGACACCCTGGTACCCATGTGAAATTCTGTGTCGAGTGGCTTTGGTCCCGGCACCGAACTGGCTTTGAGTCGGCATTTGCGCCGGCACTGTTTATTCTCGATCTATCCGGGCCCAGATGCCTTCTAGCAACTTCGGTTGCAGCCAATTGTGCTTCCCAGTAAGGTCCTGCCTGCTTCCCTGTAAGCTGGCCTCAACCAGGGGCCCAATCTACCCACGGGCACATTCTAGCGTTGCAGCTACCTGCCTACCGGTTGCGGACTGGTTCCCGGGGTGGTTTGGACCCTGAAATAGGCGCTCCTGGGCACCCAATCTAACGTGTCCAATCTTAATTGTAAGAGCGCTTCCCGGGGTCTGCCCCACAGGCTGCCATGAGTGTCTATGGCCCTGGGAGAACGTATAGCAGTCCTGATGGTCCGTGGGTCCCGAAGTAGCCGCTCCAATTCTTGAAAATCTATGTAGGCGTGTTGACTTGAGACGGCTCTGGGGGCTGGGCGTCCTGGGGTGGTCCTGAGACTGTAGATTCCTATTTTTGAAGCGGTGTCCTAATTCCTAACCATAGTGGCTTCGCAGTACCTAGGCTGGGAGACCTTAACCCTTCAGCCGTTCCTTCCTAGCCTTGTCTATTTGCCATCCAAGGCGGGCACATATAAGAGTTATATCAACTTTAACGTAGCCGCAGCCTAATACAAAAAAACTTTGTTTAATTTTTTTCCTTAAGGAGGAGGATAAGGAGCCGCGTATCCTATATCTACCAGTAATCTGCTCTCGTCGTGACTTTCTCACCCTTCTGTTCTGCCCCTTGAAGCCCGCAGCAGATATAAAGCTGCTATGGCTGCCAATCCATTAGTTTTAGAAGGTCAGTGAGGATGTGATGAGGATGGACAGAAATTTCAATTAAGCGCAGCACACCCACCGTTAAGGGATGATAACTCAACAGGCAGCTGGATAGAGTCCAGGCTTTGGATACTTTTATCCAATTAAGTTATAAAAATTTGTCAATGCCTGTTTATGTCACTGTTGCTAGGACAAAATTAATTCAAACAATAAGCACTTAAGGATGGTTGCTTGGTTGCTAAGCATAAAGTTAATTAGTAATATAATATAGATCTGATACAGAGGTTGTGATTGTTGATTTTCATGGTTCATTTCTCATCGGCGCTAATCAGACGTTCGTTTTGTCACGTGACCTCGACTCGGAGGGGCGGACTTCTCAAAGCTCTCCCGCCTCAGCTGACCAGGGCAAAGAACTGCCGCATTTCATCCTCCGTCATGCTGGCGTTGGCGATGCCCAGAGCTCTCAGCGTGCCCTCGAACAGCACGGAGGGCACACGCCTGCCAAAGTACAGGCAAAATTTGCCGAGCGGCGTATCAGGGATCTCCGAGTCCTGCACAATGGTAGCTGGCGGCAGAATGGAATTGTTATAAAATAGTCCCCAATAGTTGGCCCCAGGATCGGTGGTGAAGCCCAGGTTAAACCACTGGTCGGGGTTGCTGGGCAGCTGATTGGTGGCGGTGAAGTAGTGCTTGGTGGTGTAGTTGCTGCCGATGCCATTCAAGCGAACAAACGCCCTTCGGGGCGAGTCGTACTCGAAGATCTGGATGTAGGTGGATGGCGGCGCATTGAAATGAGCGCAGTCGGTGAACTCGAGCAGCGGCTGCACCTTCGGCTTGCGCTTCAGCCGGAGAAGCCAAGTGATGCCTCCGGCGAAGGTCATGTCGCTCTTGTTCAGGCCCAAGTAGGCGCTGGTGCCGTCGAAGCGCGCGCCCTCGCTGGTCCAGGCCACGTTAACCGGATAGAACCGGTTCGTGTCGCGGTCCGGCTGACAGACCAGATTCTCCAGCGAGCTGCGACCGTCCGAGAGCCACATGCTGCTGAGCTTGGCGCTCACCAGCTTCAGGATCGACTGGGAAGTGAAGGAACTGATGACAGCCGACTCCGGTGGAGCTCGGCAAAGAGTTGGACGCCGCAGACCAACTGTGACAGACGGCCTGATAGAGGAACACTGAACAGGTGCGAGACTGCTCACGGAACTGGGCTATCAGCGGGCCGGCGTTCAGCAGCTCGGCGGCGGTGACTGCGCAGTGCCGCTCCGACCAGGCAGGCGATGAGCTGATGGCGCTAGCCTCCGGTAGGCAGCCGACAGCAGCCTGCCATCGCCAGGACGTCTGCAGAGCCGACCAGACAGCCGCTGGCAGTAGGGAGGCGCCGATCAGACACCACAGCTGCTGAGCTGCTTGGGTATTGAGCAATCCATTACCGTTAAATAAAGCGAAGCTGCACAAAATGCATGAGTTCAGTTAAGCATAATTTCAGCACTCACCTATTGTCCATCCGAAACGTTGAATTCCGATGCACAAGATTGCTTGCGGATGCAAGTTTGCACTCTGCAGTGGACTCTTGAAAATATAAAAAACATTTTCTACGCGAGCCAGTTTTATCCAGAGAAGCTTCCGCTGCAGAACAGGCTGCAAATGCCAGCAGCCAATGATAAGCCAGAGCATGCTCATTCGTCTATGAGAGGCTCGCAGGGGGTTGATGATGGCTACAGTTAGCCAATTGGCCACTACACTAATTTCCATGATCAGCAATAAAAGTTTCTTTACAAAATCGATCGAAGAAAAGCTTTTTTATGGCGCTCGTCTTGTGCCCCTGACTTCTTTCATTTTTCATATTTATTTTTCATATTTATTTTTCATATTTATTTTTCATTAGTAGAGTTTTCATATTCATTATTATAGTGTAAGACAAAATGCATCAGAGTCCAGCGGGCAGTCGTGAATTTCGTGTTATGCTTGGCAAATCAGCTGTAGTTGCTACTCACAGTAATAAGTAGTGCATGGGAAGTCAGCAATGGCGCGAGATATTTTATGTCAATTTGATCGTTAAGCTTTACAACCCGCAGACTTCCAATTCAGACTCACCTTTAATTGGCAACTCAGCGCCGGGCAATGCGCAATTGCTAATTAAGAGTGAATACAAAGCCATGAATTCCACTATGAGGGACGATTGCGGGTGAGCTGGCAATGAGCAGGCACAGTGAAATCTGATAAAGCCATAAACAACAAATTAAGGGCAATAAAGCTGGTTAAGCGAATTACACCCCACCGAAACGGACTAACGACACAGCTTATAAGACAATGCAGCAGATGACAGGACACAAACGCACACGCTCTAATACCGACTGGATTATTATGGACTTGAAAGGCGAAAGCAGCAGCAGCGGCGGCAGCGGCCTGACATTCACCACCGCCCACCCGCAGGTGGACATGCCCGTCAGCGGACACGCAGCTGTGGACCTTCGACAGCTGCCAGGATTCTCATTCGTGCAGCGACAGTCGGCGGTTGGCGACCTCCAGCTGCTGGATGTCGACGAGCTAGCTGGCGAATCCCTGACCATCTCCAGCCTAGTCAGGAAGCGCCGAGTGCCGCCCGGGTCCGAGGTGTTCCAGAAGTCCATGGGCGAGAACCGCTGGAGCTACAACGGGCAGTACTACTACAAGGATGATACCGAGGCGAGCAAATACTGTGAGCAGCAGCAGCAGCAGCAGCAGCAGCAGCAGCAGCAGCAGCAGCAGCAGCAGTAGCAGCAGCAGTAGCAAGAGGCTGCTGACTGACTGAAAAATTATCAAGCAATCGATTTCGTTTTTCTTCAAACAAAAAAGCTGTACTCAATTGGACGCTCGTGTCGAAAAGCGATTTTGAAGAAGTTAATTTTTCTGATTATACCTTCCTTAATGTAAATCAGGCCTCCGAAATTCTATTAATAGAATTTCAAACCCTTCAAGAGTCGTGAAAGTTTCCAACACCGGAAACCATTCGTGTTTAAGGCTTGTCCATTCGCTCTGCAAAAAACATTCCAGTGTACACAAGTCCTCTGATTGGATATGCGTCTCTTGCGGGTGAACTACGAAAATTGAGTATGTACTTAGTAGTTATATGTTCTTACTATATACTATGTACTCGTACTTAGAAAATTGGGTATGTATTTACTCACATCGTTTAATTTATTTCAATAACCTCTATATGTACCATTTGCTTAAAACTTTCCCATCGAAATTGAACTCCCCAGTGTATTATTCCCTCAAATTCCCTCGAAGAACTACACGAGCAGCAGCAGCAGCAGTAATCGACCCAGATTTTACTCCGCTCTCGCACAGATTCCTTGACTTTCTCAGTCAGGCAGTGTCCGTCACTGACCACTGTCCGTCAATTAAAATGTCAGCCACCATTATTTATTAAGATTAGAGCCCCGACCAGTTGCTTTCTGGCCGGAGCTATGCGGCTTTCTGATTGGCCAATATCCAAGCCTGTACTTTATAGTCGTAAGAAACACGCTGCTTTCTGATTGGCCAATATCCAAGCCTGTACTTTATAGTCGTAAGAAACACGCTGCTTTCTGATTGGCCAATATCCAAGCCTGTACTTTATAGTCGTAAGAAACACGCTGCTTTCTGATTGGCCAATATCCAAGCCTGTACTTTATAGTCGTAAGAAACACGCTGCTTTCTGATTGGCCAATATCCAAGCCTGTACTGTGTGGTCGTAAAAACACGCTGCCTGTACTGTGTGGGCGTAAGAGATATGCTTCCGCCTTTGAACATAATGTTTAAATTTAAACTGTTTATATATTATTTTATTTCTAAGCTTTATATTTAATCTTTCGAAAATAAACTAAAAAAGCTTCAAAAATTATCTTAAGATCTTCGGTTGCGCTACTGGCTGCACAAGATGAGATCTCCTAGGTGAGGAATGCGGCGATGGTCGCCAGGATGCCGGCGCCGCACCTTGGGCACCGACGTCGATCGGCGAGGCCCGCGCAGGCGGAGCAGAGGGCCAGGTGGCTGCAGGGCAGGCAGACACGGTTCACCTGTCTTGTTAGACAAGCCTGGCAGCTACTGGAGTCCTCTGTGTGCGGGTAGTCAACGGCTGCTTCACCCTGAGCTACCCTGGCTGCTTCTGCCTGCCCACAAACTGACTGGGCCGGATCATCTGGCCGCCTGCAATTCGTGGCAGGCAAACTTTTCTTCAGGATTTCTTGAAAAATTGACCCCAAGCTGACAAGAAAATTATCGACAAAAAATCTTAAGTTATCTACTAGAAAATTGTTCAATTATCGATTAGAAAGTCTTTTAGTTATTGATTATAAAATCTAATAATTATCGACCAGAAAATCGCTAGGAATCCGGCCAAAAGCCACGCACCGTCCAGTCGGGTCATTGTTCTGCACCAGCTGGCGCATGGCTTGCACAGCCTCAGGCACGAGCTCCCAACGCAGACTGTGCCACCTGCTGACACGGCCCTCGTTCGGGCTCTCCGGCAGGTAGTGGTGCACGCAGTCAATTATCGACCCGGATCGATAGAACAACTGGTTAATCAGCGATGGAGCCGACTGCAGCCCACCGTCAGCTTTCGCGCCAGCAGTGCAGTGAGCCAAGGCTGCCAGGAGCAGGTCGCCTCCGTCGTAGCCGAAGCTCTCAGCCAGCCGGGCCGCCAGCGAGTCCAGCTGCTGCAGAATTTTGGTAATAATTCTGAAAAAATGCTCCTCAGCAGCTGCTTCTGCTGATTTGCGCAACGGGCTCTCTGCGGATTGGCGGGATTTGCGATGCCACTGGACTAGACTGATTGCGATCGGAGGTTAGAGAATCTGAGGGGATCGGAGAGGATCAGAGGGGATCAGAAGGGATCGGAGGGGATCAAAATGGATCGGAGGGGATCGGAGGGGATCGGAGGGGAACGGAAGGGATCCGAGGGGATCGGAAGGGATCGGAGGGGATCAGAAGGGATCGGAGGGATCGGAAGGGATTGGAAGGGATCGGAGGGATCGGAGGGGATCGGAGGGAACGGAAGGGATCCGAGGGGATCGGATGGGATCGGAAGGGATCAGAGGGATCGGAAGGGATCGGAGGGGAGGAGATGGGAGGGGAGGATATCGGAGGGGAGGAGATAGGTGGGGGAGAAGGGGAGAATCACCTGACACAGACTCCTGGCGGCAGCAGCCGAAGCAGCCGAGCCACCGGGCAGGCATCGGAGCAGCAGGGAGCGCCCCCGCCGCAGCAGAAGCAGTACAGCTGGGGGTCCTTGGCGGTTCCGTTGGACAGCGGTGACATGGGAGGAACTGCGCCACTACTGACTAGGATCTCGCGCTGCTTCTGTCGGTCGCCGCAGCAGTCCTCAGAACGGATGTTAGCTAACAGAACTAGCCGGTCTTTGTAGGCGGCGAAGTGCGGATGGCGGCTGAAGACCACGGCTAGGCAGGAATTCGCTGTGCAGCAGCGTTTGTGACGTTACAGATTCGTACAGAACATTTTTTACAGCGATATTTTAGTAAATTAAGTGTCTGTGGACCGGCACATTTCTAACGCCCACATTTCATTTTTTTCTGTAGCTCCCAAAATATTCAACCAATCGGTATGAAAGTTTGCAGAACACGGGCTAAAATCTTCCGCTCTCTCCGGTGAAACAACTCCAAGAATCACAAAACACCGGCATCGTCGAGAATTTCAACCGTTCTCGTCGGGGTGTCTGGTGGCAAAAACGTAAATTTCACACAACAATTCATAATGTAACCATGTCGGCTATTGTTCTTGATTATGTTGTATCGATTATATTGATTATTTTTTATTATCGAACCAATATGGATTCGCCATAGAGTTTTACACAGATCAATGTTAGTCGTCCTTGTCGCCAGGGTCTTCGACAAGAATTGCACAATAATGAAAAGTTCTTCGATAAGACTGCTCTGGTCAAATCTTCTGTTCTCATTCTTTATTGCTATCCAAGACTATAGTTGCTTTCTCTATTCTAATTCAGTACCACCGCCAAAAATGTGTTTTAGCCCTGTAACACAGAGCTACTCTAAACGTTGAGTAACAATTAATTTGCGAGCTTCGCTCTAATACAGCCAGTTTATCGCGTCCAAGACAGTGTACAGCTGTATAAATTATATCTCTACCCCCCCGACCACAGTACAGTCTCTGAACCTGGAACTAAAGGAAAGAGAGTGAACATATACTTGTACTAAATGGAATAAACTGAAGCTTGTGAACATGTACTTGTACTGAATGGAATAAACTGAAGCTTGTGAACATGTGCTTGTACTGAATGGAATAAACTGAAGCTTGTGAACATGTACTTGTACTGAATGGAATAAACTGAAGCTTGTGAACATGTACTTGTACTGAATGGAATGAACTGAAGCTTGTGAACATGTGCTTGTACTGAATGGAATAAACTGAAGCTTGTGAACATGTACTTGTACTGAATGGAATAAACTGAAGCTTCTGAACATGTGCTTGTACTAAATGGAATAAACTGAAGCTTGTGAACATGTACTTGTACTGAATGGAATAAACTGAAGCTTGTGAACATGTACTTGTACTGACTGGAATAAACTGAAGCTTGTGAACATGTACTTGTACTGAATGGAATAAACTGAAGCTTGTGAACATGTACTTGTACTGAATGGAACAAACTGAAGCTTGTGAACATGTGCTTGTACTAAATGGAATAAACTGAAGCTTGTGAACATGTGCTTGTACTGAATGGAATAAACTGAAGCTTGTGAACATGTACTTGTACTAAATGGAATAAACTGAAGCTTGTGAACATGTACTTGTACTGACTGGAATAAACTGAAGCTTGTGAACATGTACTTGTACTGACTGGAATAAACTGAAGCTTGTGAACATGTGCTTGTACTGAATGGAATAAACTGAAGCTTGTGAACATGTACTTGTACTGAATGGAATAAACTGAAGCTTGTGAACATGTACTTGTACTAAATGGAATAAACTGAAGCTTGTGAACATGTACTTGTACTGAATGGAATAAACTGAAGCTTGTGAACATGTACTTGTACTAAATGGAATAAACTAAAGCTTGTGAACATGTGCTTGTACTGAATGGAATAAACTGAAGCTTGTGAACATGTGCTTGTACTGAATGGAATAAACTGAAGCTTGTGAACACGTGCTTGTACTGAATGGAATAAACTGAAGCTTGTGAACATGTACTTGTACTAAATGGAATAAACTGAAGCTTGTGAACATGTACTTGTACTAAATGGAATTAACTGAAGCTTGTGAACATGTACTTGTACTGACTGGAATAAACTGAAGCTTGTGAACATGTGCTTGTACTGAATGGAATAAACTGAAGCTTGTGAACATGTACTTGTACTGAATGGAATTAACTGAAGCTTGTGAACATGTACTTGTACTGAATGGAATAAACTGAAGCTTGTGAACATGTACTTGTACTGAATGGAATAAACTGAAGCTTGTGAACATGTACTTGTACTGAATGGAGTTAACTGAAGCTTGTGAACATGTACTTGTACTGAATGGAATAAACTGAAGCTTGTGAACATGTACTTGTACTGAATGGAATAAACTGAAGCTTGTGAACATGTACTTGTACTGACTGGAATATACTGAAGCTTGTGAACATGTACTTGTACTGAATGGAATGAACTGAAGCTTGTGAACATGTGCTTGTACTGAATGGAATAAACTGAAGCTTGTGAACATGTACTTGTACTGAATGGAATAAACTGAAGCTTCTGAACATGTGCTTGTACTAAATGGAATAAACTGAAGCTTGTGAACATGTACTTGTACTGAATGGAATAAACTGAAGCTTGTGAACATGTACTTGTACTGAATGGAATAAACTGAAGCTTGTGAACATGTACTTGTACTGACTGGAATATACTGAAGCTTGTGAACATGTACTTGTACTGAATGGAATTAACTGAAGCTTCTGAACATGTGCTTGTACTAAATGGAATAAACTGAAGCTTGTGAACATGTACTTGTACTGAATGGAATAAACTGAAGCTTGTGAACATGTACTTGTACTGAATGGAATTAACTGAAGCTTGTGAACATGTACTTGTACTGACTGGAATATACTGAAGCTTGTGAACATGTACTTGTACTGAATGGAATGAACTGAAGCTTGTGAACATGTGCTTGTACTGAATGGAATAAACTGAAGCTTGTGAACATGTACTTGTACTGAATGGAATAAACTGAAGCTTCTGAACATGTGCTTGTACTAAATGGAATAAACTGAAGCTTGTGAACATGTACTTGTACTGAATGGAATAAACTGAAGCTTGTGAACATGTACTTGTACTGAATGGAATAAACTGAAGCTTGTGAACATGTACTTGTACTGAATGGAATAAACTGAAGCTTGTGAACATGTACTTGTACTGAATGGAACAAACTGAAGCTTGTGAACATGTGCTTGTACTAAATGGAATAAACTGAAGCTTGTGAACATGTGCTTGTACTGAATGGAATAAACTGAAGCTTGTGAACATGTACTTGTACTAAATGGAATAAACTGAAGCTTGTGAACATGTACTTGTACTGAATGGAATAAACTGAAGCTTGTGAACATGTACTTGTACTGAATGGAATAAACTGAAGCTTGTGAACATGTGCTTGTACTGAATGGAATAAACTGAAGCTTGTGAACATGTACTTGTACTGAATGGAATAAACTGAAGCTTGTGAACATGTACTTGTACTAAATGGAATAAACTGAAGCTTGTGAACATGTACTTGTACTGAATGGAATAAACTGAAGCTTGTGAACATGTACTTGTACTAAATGGAATAAACTAAAGCTTGTGAACATGTGCTTGTACTGAATGGAATAAACTGAAGCTTGTGAACATGTGCTTGTACTGAATGGAATAAACTGAAGCTTGTGAACACGTGCTTGTACTGAATGGAATAAACTGAAGCTTGTGAACATGTACTTGTACTAAATGGAATAAACTGAAGCTTGTGAACATGTACTTGTACTAAATGGAATTAACTGAAGCTTGTGAACATGTACTTGTACTGACTGGAATAAACTGAAGCTTGTGAACATGTGCTTGTACTGAATGGAATAAACTGAAGCTTGTGAACATGTACTTGTACTGAATGGAATTAACTGAAGCTTGTGAACATGTACTTGTACTGAATGGAATAAACTGAAGCTTGTGAACATGTACTTGTACTGAATGGAATAAACTGAAGCTTGTGAACATGTACTTGTACTGACTGGAAGTAAACTGAAGCTTGTGAACATGTACTTGTACTGAATGGAATAAACTGAAGCTTGTGAACATGTGCTTGTACTGAATGGAATAAACTGAAGCTTGTGAACATGTACTTGTACTGACTGGAATATACTGAAGCTTGTGAACATGTACTTGTACTGACTGGAATAAACTGAAGCATGTAAGCACTTGTTTCTAGCAGTTAAAAACTGAGAACATGACTTTGGACCGAATGGAATGTTCAGAACTGTATTTTACATCAAGCGGTGTAGAGAATAGTCTAGAGACATACCAATGATGTAAAGCGGCAACGATTGACATATCCGGGGCTTTGAGGATAAACTGATGAGCTGCAATCCGATCGGCTCGCCAAACACTTCAATCACCAGTCGATCCGCATTCCAAGGCTGGGACATGCTGTCTTGCCAGGCTCAGCTGATACTTCTAGTGTATCAGACAGATTGCGAACACTGAGACTTTCCGAGCTCACCTGGAGTATAGCTGAGCTATTTTTATACCTGATGTCCTCGTTTACTTTGAGACTCATGTTGGCTCATTGGCTGTCGACTATATGCACAGAATTCTGATATGAATTCTGATACTCCATACGAAGAAAAGCACTGATCGCATTCGACATCAACAAAGTATTAATTTTAAGCTTTTAAATTTATCATTCAAATCTCTATATTTAGCTGCAGATTGTGCCTGTCTGTGACAGTCCGTGACTTAATCTAAAAAATAACGATTATAAACTGCCATTTAAAAACACAGCAAAATTTGCAATCAGAAACTTTTTTTGATTTCCTATTTCCAATGCACGGTCTTACCATTCAAAAGTTAAATATATGTACAGTCATGCACAGAAATGTATAGACATGCACAGAACTGTACAGACATGCACAGAAATGTACAGTCATGCACAGAAATGTATAGACATGCACAGAAATGTACAGACATGCACAGAAATGTACAGTCATGCACAGAAATGTATAGACATGCACAGAAATGTACAGACATGCACAGAAATTTACAGTCATGCACAGAAATGTACAGACATGCACAGAAATATGCTGAAATGCACAGAAATGTACAGTCATGCACAGAAATGTACAGTCATGCACAGAAATATGCTGAAATGCACAGAAATGTACAGTCATGCACAGAAATGTACAGTCATGCACAGAAATATGCTGAAATGTACAGAAATGTACATATTGTACAGAAATGTACAGAAATGTACAGAAATGTACAGACATGCACAGAAATATGCTGAAATGTACAGAAAAGAACAGAAATCCCACTGCATTCCTTAGAATCAATCCTATTGCGTTCCCTGGGATCCGATAGCATAAATATAGGAATCCCAAGTACCATAGGATTCTATAGAATTACAAAATATTCCTTAGAATCCCAGAATATTCCTGTAATCCCAAAATAATTCATATAATCCCAAGAGAATCCCATATTCCAAAGAACAGGAATGTTCTCAATTTCACTGGAATCCCCAATGATTATTTTTGTTCACAAAACCGAACTTGCTTTCCAATTTCAGTAATTTAAAAACTATTTCGTAAATTAAGTGCAGAAAATGCTGTGCCTGCTACTGGAAAGCGTGAAAGAATTTTTCAAGAATGAGTTTGTGCGGGGCTATTTCCTATCAAATGCATGACCGGGTGGAAATTAAGCCGCACCGTACGCTAAATGGACGCTATTTTTAGCATCAAGGGTTTTCCGAGCCAAAGGTGCGGGGAATCACCGGCACTCAATCTTGATAATGTGACGGAAAATTCCATTTGAATAACAACCAACGAAGACGAAGGAAAGGGAAAGCCCACTGGAAAACCACTGGCGCAAGATGGGAAAACCAGAATTGAAATTAACTAAATTAGTTATGAAACAGAAAAAGCAAACCACTTTCAATTATGCCTCGTTAAAGTACAATAAACTTTGTGTGCTCTTTTGCGAAATTTCCCTATTCCGAAGTTTCCATATTCCGAAGTTTCCCTATTCCGAAGTTTCCTTATCTTGAAGTTTCCCTATTCCGAAGTTTCCCTATTCCGAAGTTTCCCTATTCCGAAGTTTCCCTATCCTGAAGTTTCCCTATTCCGAAGTTTCCCTATTCCAAAGTTTCCCTATTCCAAAGTTTCCCTATTCCAAAGTTTCCCTATTCCAAAGTTTCCCTTTTCCGAAGTTTCCCTATTCCGAAGTTTCCCTATTCCGACGTTTCCCTGTCCTGAAGTTTCCCTATTCCGAAGTTCCCCTATTCCGAAGTTTCCCTATTCCGAAGTTTCCCTATTCCGAAGTTTCCTTATCTTGAAGTTTCCCTATTCCGAAGTTTCCCTATTCCGAAGTTTCCCTATTCCAAAGTTTCCCTATTCCAAAGTTTCCCTTTTCCGAAGTTTCCCTATTCCGAAGTTTCCCTATTCCGAAGTTTCCCTATTCCGAAGCTTCCCTATTCCGAAGTTCCCCTATTCCGAAATTTCCCTATCTTGAAGTTCCCCTATTCCGAAATTTCCCTATCTTGAAGTTTCCCTATCCTGAAGTTTCCCTATTCCGAAGTTTCCCTGTCCTGAAGTTCCCCTATTCCGAAATTTCCCTATCTTGAAGTCCCCCTGTGCATGTCCTGCAGTTTCCCCGTCCTGAAGTCTCCCTGTCCTGAAGTTTCCGTCCTGAAGTTTCCCTGTCCTGAAGTTTCCCTGTCCTGAAGTTTCCTAGTCCTCGAAATTAATTACCTGTCTTAAAACTCAGGTTTGTCCTATTTCCCTATATAGGTAGCTGTATAGGCTGCTAGGGGGTTTTAGCTTAGTGCTTAGGGCTCGCGACTTGAAGGTCGGGGGTTCGGTTCCTGACTCCACTGGAACAATTTGTGTCCTTTAGCAAGACACTTAAATTTAGTTCAGTTCAGCTGAGTTCATCCAGCTGTTAAATTGGTACCAGCATCAGCTGGGGTAATTGAGGGTGGGTGTGGCGTCCCCCCAGTCCATGGACTGAACAGCTGAATGCAGCCTTCAGATGCACGGCGCAATAGCTGGTGAAATTGGTTGGTGTACTTTTATAATTAGAAACGCAAATCAACGATTTCCAAGTGTTCGCAACGAGCTCTGAGTGATTTGATCAATGGCCAGGGCAGTCAGAGCTGGACAATATTGCCCGACTAAATTTCACCGGTACGGTGGAAACTTCCAAAGCCTTTTCCGCTAAACAGGTCGGCTCTGCCTGGTTACTGCACGAAGTGTTATCTGTGACACACGCCACAGCCTTGGCTTGGCGCAGTGCAATTGTTGCCTGTCAGATCCAAATATCTGCACGTTAAAGTGTTACCCTTCCTAGCTTATTGCCTGTATTGGCTTGTTTATTTAGCTCGTTACATTTCCTAGAAGTTCTGTGGCTCATTATTGCCATTCCTAGAAGTTCTGTGGCTCATTATTACCATTCCTAGAAGTTCTGTGGCTCATTATTACCATTCCTAGAAGTTCTGTGGCTCATTATTGCCATTCCTAGAAGTTATGTGGCTCATTATTACCATTCCTAGAAGTTCTGTGGCTCATTATTACCATTCCTAGAAGTTCTGTGGCTCATTATTGCCATTCCTAGAAGTTCTGTGGCTCATTATTACCATTCCTAGAAGTTCTGTGGCTCATTATTACCATTCCTAGCAGTTCTGTAGCTCATTATTACCATTACTAGAAGTTCTGTGGCTCATTATTATCATTCCTAGAAGTTCTGTGGCTCATTATTACCATTCCTAGAAGTTCTGTGGCTCATTATTACCATTCCAGAAGTTATGTGGCTCATTATTACCATTCCTAGAAGTTCTGTGGCTCATTATTACCATTCCAGAAGTTATGTGGCTCATTATTACCATTCCTAGAAGTTCTGTGGCTCATTATTACCATTCCAGAAGTTATGTGGCTCATTATTACCATTCCAGAAGTTATGTGGCTCATTATTACCATTCCAAGAGTTTCAGTAGCTCAACAAACTATAGGGTATATATTTTATATATAACTATATAACAGTATATTTATATTTTTTAACAGTCTTTCAAGTTACCTAAGGTGAGTATCGATGCCAAATTGCAGTTTAAATATTTTGTTAAGGCTATAAATTAACAAAGAATAACTAAGTTAAACTTGGCAGATTTTACATGTCAGCCGTTTGTCGATAGGCAAGCCAAATTGCCAGGGAAAACACAATCGACTGGCTTAGCAGATAAATATAATTTCTTATAAAAATGGATTTAAAAATTGAACTGCAAGCATGACATCTGAACTTTACGATGACAGTTATGCGATATAAAAATCCTGCCATGTTGAATCAATTGTCATGTGATATTTGTTCAGCTGCACAGAGTGACTAGAAACAATACAAGCAAGCGGCTGTTGTGGCGACTGAAGATAAATAATTTTGTACAAATCGAATTTTACAAAGGCCTAAATTGACACGAATACCAAGTAGCCAAAAATTCTCTAGTCAAAACTCTAGCTTCTAGGAGAGAGAATTCATTGCAGCAGAAACGGGATGGTCTTGGGGAGATTGCCTTCATCCACAGATTAATTACTGTGGAGTAAAGGGATTTGGGATCAGGGACTGTGGAATGAAAGGATTTTGGATCAGGGACTGCGGAGTAAAGGGATTTGGGATCAGGGACTGTGGAGTGAAAGGATTAGGGATCAGGGACTGTGGAGTGAAAGGATTAGGGATCAGGGACTGTGGAATGAAAGGATTTTGGATCAGGGACTGCGGAGTAAAGGGATTTGGGATCAGGGACTGTGGAGTGAAAGGATTAGGGATCAGGGACTGTGGAGTGAAAGGATTAGGGATCAGGGACTGTGGAGTGAAAGGATTAGGGATCAGGGACTTTGGAGTGAAAGGATTAGGGATCAGGGACTGTGGAGTGAAAGGATTAGGGATCAGGGACTGTGGAGTGAAAGGATTAGGGATCAGGGACTGTGGAGTGAAAGGATTAGGGATCAGGGACTGTGGAGTGAAAGGATTAGGGATCAGGGACTGTGGAGTGAAAGGATTAGGGATCAGGGACTGTGGAGTGAAAGGATTAGGGATCAGGGACTGTGGAGTGAAAGGATTAGGGATCAGGGACTGTGGAATGAAAGGATTAGTGATCAGGGACTGTGGAATGAAAGGATTAGGGATCAGGGACTGTGGAATGAAAGGATTAGGGATCAGGGACTGTGGAGTGAAAGGATTTGGGACCACGAAAAATGGAGTGAAAGGATTCGGGATCAGGGACTGTGGAATGAAAGGATTTGGGATCAGGGACTGTGGAGTGAAAGGATTCGGGATCAGGATCTGCAGTGAATATCACAATATTTGGCAGATCCCATTCGTGCTGCAAGCATTAAAGGCGTCGGGAATCCCATCTAGAAAATTAACATCTACAAAAGGCAACAAAAAAGAGTTGTGGTGAGTACACCAGAAGCAGAAACTTACATAGGCCGGGTTGAGCAAAAGCGACACACTGTGCGAGATAAAAACATGGCGTGGCGACTAATTCACGAGAAACAGCAAGGCATTGCCATCAGTGCAATGCAAGGTCCGAAAAAACTCGAAAATTGACAATAAAACTAATACAATAGATCAGTAAACACAATAAAACATCTAATTGCGTTTTAGAAGGCAAGCAAAATGATCAGTTAACAAGAAAATATTTTAAGAAAATAGAAACAGAAAATATATAATTGTAAAAAAAAATAAATGACATTCTGTCTAGCCATATGCGAGATCCCATCACTCAGGTGCGAGATTCCCATTACTCAGGTGCGAGATCCCATCACTCAGGTGCGAGATCCCATCACTCAGGTGCGAGATCCCATCACTCAGGTGCGAGGTCCCATCACTCAGGTGCGAGATCCCATCACTCCGGTGCGAGATCCCATCACTCAGGTGCAAGATCCCATCACTCAGGTGCAAGATCCCATCACTCAGGTGCAAGATCCCATCACTCAGGTGCGAGATCACATCACTCGGGTGCGAGATTGAGATTTAATCTTTCACATGCAACATCAGGATTACATGATCTAGACTTGGGATCCCAGAAGCGACATCAGAAGATCAGAATCTACAGCATTTCCCAAAAAAGCATGCGCGTTGAGGATAAGGAATTATTAGCGCAAAAAGCCTGAACAAGCAGGCTGCTTTCGGTGAGCGCGAACTAAAGCGCGGTCCTCTCTGGCTGCATGCATGACGCGTACGAAGGCGGCGAGGTGGTCGAGTTCTCGTCCAGCCAGGGCGGCGTGGCCTCGCCCCGGCTGGCCACGGCGGCCGCAGCAGCCGCCGCCGACGCGGAAGTCGCAGAGGCTGCGGCGGCGGCTGCGGCAGCTGAAGCGGAAGAGAATGACGAGGCTGGGCCAGAAGCCTTCGGCGCCTCGGCTGGATAGTCGTCATCTCCAGCTGCTGCTTCAGCCGCCACAGTGGCCGCCGCCGCCGAAGGCACAAGTCGGCAAGAGCTTGGCGAAGAGGCTTCGGAAGACTGGCAGCAGCAGCAGCAGCAGCAGCAAGTAAGGGAGAGGCAGCGAGGCCGCTGACTACGGCGCATTAGGCTGTCCAAGGCCAGCAGCAGAAGCACCAGCAGACCTGTGCCCAGCACCACAACAAACAGCTGGGTCTGGGATAACTCAGTGACAGTGGCAGCTGAGGGCGTGGGACTCGATGAGCATGGATTGTTGCTGCTGCTCGGCTCACCAGCTGCCGTGCAGTTGGCCGGGCCTGGTGGCTGAGGGGTTCCAATAATTTTTTTTTTGTTGGCAATACTTCACTTGACAATGTGAATTATTGGAAATGTGTTCCCTTATAAAACCAGAAGGGAAAATGTAATGCCATAAATCTATCAGTAATATGTGCTAAGCTAATACTCATAATACAAACAAAAATGGCAACAATATTTTAACAAAGGTTAGCCCCATTTTTGCCAATCTATGCAAATCTAAGAAAAAATATAGTTCTGAAACTTCTCATAGTTTAAAACACAATAGAACATAACTGACATTCAGACAATTAACCAAGTCTGGTACATGATAAGAAATTAGTTTTATAATGTGAAGTTGCAACATACTCTATCCTAATCTAGACTAGTAAACCAAAAGCTAGCAGGCTTGTGAAACATTGCAAACTATAGGACAAGAATTTCTTATTAAAAAGATAATGCAAATAAAGTGCCAAATAGAAGATGGAAATTAGTTCTATTTATTCAAATTAAATATGAAACAAGATGAAACTAATACCAAACTCTAGATAAGTAGATTATAGCCCAATTGGGATATCTATAGGTTAATCTATCATCAACCAAACAAGAATGTGTATTTTTTAACTTCAAAGCTAAGCTACAGATTTTCTATTTAAGATATGATGATAAATCAAAAGCCAAGTTATCAAAAACAGTTCATCTTTCTAAAAAGTATCTGTTCTTGGTATTTTATCAAATAGAAAAACAGTTATTCCTGCTTTTTATCTAAAACCGAACAATGATTTTCATGTATCTTCAAACCAAACAGAGAATTTGATGTTTGGTTTTACAATTTGAGTGAGTGGTTTAATCTTATTTTAAGGAGTGAACTATCATGAATTATGTCATTTGAAAGCATTTTTCATGCTCTATAAATAACTACATTTATGGTCATTTAATTGGCAAGCAACCACATACAATCTTTGTCTAAAGTACATACTGAAAAAATGTTGTTAAAAAGTATGCTTTTGCAATAAAAATTTCTATTGAAACATTAATATCTTTCTTTCCTCTTAATGCTTCATTGCACATCATGCCTTAGCTTGTAGATAATTTCTTCAACTTTCAAATTAGTTGTTCTGTGAAACATAATAGCTTGTTTCTGTCTTGCACGAGACCAAGGAAGAAGTCAAAATTCTTGTTCGGTTTGAAGATACACTGTTCAGGTTGATGATACTTACCCTAACCAAAGAATGCCTAGGTAGCCTGGCATCAATGAATAAGTACACCATTTACTCAATGCTTAAACATATATACATATCTATTCTTTTTTGAAATACCATGCTTCTTGTATTTCTTTAATTGTATGTTTCTTTAAATTTACAACAAAAATACTCTTACAATAATATAGCTTTGACTTTCACAACAATTAAAAAGTATTCAATTCAAATTAAAATTTTTAATTAAAAAAGTATAGGAGACTGACCAACAATTCTTTAGATTCAAAAATAAAATAATCAGCACCACTTGATAGCATGTGCAATTAATAACAAGAAAATGAATACCACCACAAATATATAGGCCCTATAAGGTACTTTGAAAAGGCCGAAATATAAACAGAAACCTAAGTTTAAAAAGTTTTACTGGTTAAATGGTTTTTATATTTGCAAACATAGGTGCTTCCACACAACACTATTAAGTATGCTGATTGATAAAATTACTAGGTCTGTTAAAAATATATTCTAAGCCTGTATAGGCCTACTCTAAAACTTCCTAAAAGCTTCCTAAAAGTAGGGCTTGTATTAAAAAGTTTTTTAATGTACGTTAAATTTTTTTTATTAAATGCAGCGCTACAAAGCTCAAATACTAGCGCAATGAGTATTTTGCTTAATAAGGAAACTAACTGAGCCCTGGGATGAGATTCGAACTCCCGACCTTTCAGTCCGAGTCTGAAGCTTTAACAAAGGCTGCAAGAATAAAACTTCTGAATTGATTACCGTAATAATGATGAAGCTTGTCTACGGTAAAGTGATAATAACAATATCGGAATTCTAAAATAATACTTATATGGACCAATGCGTAGGCTCTCGTCGATGACCATGGTCAGAAAAGTCAATAGGAACAGTCAATGGGAATATAGGCCTACAGCCAGCCGAATCGCTGGCGGTGCTATATTACATTTACCGCTCACTAAATTATAAATAAAGAGCGCATGGATAGGCGTATTTTTGTTAATTGCTGAAAAAGCACAGAAACAAATTTCAAAGGAAAATCGGAATTCTTATAAAAATTGTTCTCTTAGGGCCTAGTTGCTCACTTTACCATGTAAGAAATGGTCAGGGGACCCAGCCGAGCTAGGTGGTAATAGTTACGGAGTAGTTTGTGTACACGACTAAAATGTTGTAACAAAAGACCTTTGCTTATGTTTCTAATTAGACCTAGAAGGAAAATAGCACAGTAGATATAGCTAATTTACTGATTTTACGCTGCTGGAAATTTTCTTAGGCACTCGAACTTATTTTTCCATGAACATTTCCTGACCTAATTTTTTTGTATATATACGCATACATTGACATGAGGGCCTTTGTCTTCTCGCTCTTTCAAGCCTTCATTGTGCTAACTGCCGAAGTTCTTTTCTTTCTTTTTATCGAGTCCATTTAACGAGATGTCTAAGCCCGCCTACAAAGTCGGTGAGTAATTTGTTAGTAAAGCGTATATTGTGACACATTTGAATGCCTTCTTTTTTCCATGTTCAATATTTCCTAGCTAAGGCATAGTTATTCTATTTTTAAAGCCGAACACTTGCACGTGACTAAGACCATGTCGTTGTCAAGTTCTCCTTTATATTTTTTAAGCTGAGTCATCTAATTCTAGCATATTAAAATTCTATAGGTACATTTATTTTTTGACGTTGCTAGGCCTATTTAACCATTCACCATTTTTAGCTGACATCAACCTGGCCGATTGGGGTCGCAAGGCGATCGACATCGCTGAGAATGAGATGCCCGGTCTTATGGCCCTCAGGAAGAAGTACGGATCTCAGCAGCCCCTTAAAGGCGCCCGAATCGCTGGCTGTCTGCACATGACAGTTCAGACCGCCGTCCTCATTGAGACTTTGACCGCTCTCGGCGCCAAGGTTCAGTGGTCCTCCTGCAACATCTTCTCTACCCAGGACTTTGCTGCCGCCGCCATCGCCAAGACTGGTGTCCCGGTCTACGCATGGAAAGGCGAAACTGACGAGGAGTACCTGTGGTGCATTGAGCAGGTAGCCCCAGTACTGTTTTTATACTATTTTGTCCGTGCCAATTTTTTGTTGAAAATAATAGATCGATCATCTCGGATCTAATTGCCCCTAATTGCTCCCCGCAGACCTTGGTTTTCCCCGATGGCCAACCGCTGAACATGATCCTGGACGACGGTGGCGATCTCACCAACCTGGTGCATGAGAAGTTCCCCCAGTACCTGGACGGCATCAAGGGCCTGTCGGAGGAGACCACCACAGGAGTTCACAACCTGTACAAGATGCTGGCCGCTGGCAAGCTGAAGACCCCGGCCATCAATGTCAACGACTCCGTCACCAAGTCCAAGTTCGACAACCTGTACGGCTGCCGCGAGTCGCTAGTCGACGGCATCAAGCGCGCCACAGATGTTATGCTGGCTGGCAAGGTTTGCCTGGTTGCTGGCTATGGCGATGTCGGCAAAGGCTGCGCCCAGGCCCTGCGCGCGTTCGGCGCCCGCGTTATCGTGGCCGAGATCGACCCCATCACGGCGCTGCAGGCCGCCATGGAGGGCTACGAAGTGTCAACGGTTGACGACGCCATCAGCCGGGCGCGCATCATCGTGACCGCCACCGGCTGCTCCGGCATCGTCCGGGGCGAGCACTTCGAGAAAATGCTGGAGGACACCATCGTGTGCAACATCGGCCATTTCGACTGCGAGATCGACGTCGCCTGGCTGATGAAGAACGCCAAGCGGGACACCATCAAGCCGCAGGTGGACCGCTTCACCCTCTCCAACGGCAGGCACATCATCCTGCTGGCCGAGGGCCGCCTCGTGAACCTGGGCTGCGCTCACGGCCACCCCAGCTTCGTCATGTCCAACTCGTTCACCAACCAGGTGCTGGCCCAGATCGAGCTGTGGACCAAGAAGTACGAGCTGGGCGTCTACTTCCTGCCCAAGAAACTTGACGAAGAGGTCGCCGCCGCTCACCTGGAGCACCTGGGCGTCCGCCTGACCCACCTGACTGACCAGCAGGCAGCCTACCTGGGCGTGAACCAGGAGGGACCCTTCAAGCCTGAACACTACCGCTACTGAGCAGCCGAGGCGCTGGTCCGATTGATTGATTGTGGGGCGCACTGACGAAACTAATTAAACCGAGTGCAAGATATGACAATTCACTGCAAACACAGCCATTTCACCGAA
This sequence comes from Macrostomum hystrix, assembly GCA_950097015.1. NCBI lineage: Eukaryota > Metazoa > Platyhelminthes > Macrostomidae > Macrostomum > Macrostomum hystrix. The sequence goes on from CATNEN010000033.1 coordinate 1,710,295, forward strand.
TCTAACCAGAATGAAGACTAACTTACAGACTCATTCCAGCTGCTTTTCCCCGCCCCACTCATTAAACTTATAATCGCTTCTCATGCGTGGTGTTGCGTAATGTTTCTTTTAAGTACAGTTATTAGTTCACTATTTTATATTACGCCCTGGTCGTGCCCTTAAAACTGAGCACTAATTATTCTTCTCAATAGATGATAGTAAAACTCTCGAGTCGTTGCTGTTCTGCCCACGATGTTCTCGCTTGATTGCAGTTCTATTCGAACCAACTGATAAACTTTTTCAACTATGAGCTAAAATACATTTTTGGCGATGGATTAATTTTAGGGAACAGTCAGTTTCCCAGACAAAACCACAACTGCATTCATTTCTAATTTTATTACAAAACCCACAATAGTCAGTCTGACGACTCGTAAATCCACTTAAAATCATAAATATACAAGCTGTCAAAATGATAGATTGTCACAAAGAAAGGTCGAGTCTAAGGAATGTAAGGCTAGGATTAATTGAACTATAAGAATAATTACAAGCAGCAAGCAGTATGTATTTTATAAGTGACAATGTATCATAAATTTAACGCCCGAGTCGCAGAGAGACAAAATGCTAGACAAATCAATACGACATGCAAAGCCACGATTGAAAGCACACGAAACTGTTACTAGCATTTGCGTAAAGAATGATAGAAACGTAATTAACATTGAAAGCTTTCAAGCATCAGTTGAGTGTAGGGGTGAACCACCAAAGCATCAGTTGGAGTGTAGGGGTGAACCACCAAAGCATCAGTTGGAGTGTAGGGGTGAGCCACCAAAGCATTAGTTGGAGTGTAGGGGTGAGCCACCAAAGCATCAGTTGGAGTGTAGGGGTGAGCCACCAAAGCATCAGTTGGAGTGTAGGGGTGAACCACCAAAGCATTAGTTGAGTGTAGGGGTGAACAACCAAAGCATTAGTTGAGTGTAGGGGTGAACCACCAAAGCATCAGTTGGAGTGTAGGGGTGAACCACCAAAGCATTAGTTGAGTGTAGGGGTGATCCACCAAAGCATCAGTTGGAGTGTAGGGGTGAACCACCAAAGCATTAGTTGAGTGTAGGGGTGAACCACAAAAGCATCAGTTGGAGTGTAGGGGTGAACCACCAAAGCATTAGTTGAGTGTAGGGGTGAACCACAAAAGCATCAGTTGGAGTGTAGGGGTGAACCACCAAAGCATTAGTTGAGTGTAGGGGTGAACCACAAAAGCATCAGTTGGAGTGTAGGGGTGAACCACCAAAGCATTAGTTGAGTGTAGGGGTGAACCACAAAAGCATCAGTTGGAGTGTAGGGGTGAACCACCAAAGCATTAGTTGAGTGTAGGGGTGAACCACAAAAGCATCAGTTGGAGTGTAGGGGTGAACCACCAAAGCATTAGTTGAGTGTAGGGGTGAACCACCAAAGCATTAGTTGAGTGTAGGGGTGAACCACCAAAGCATCAATCGGAGTGTAGGGGTGATTTACCTAGTATCTGTGGGAGGGCACTTTAAAATTTGGAAAGCGAGGTTTGAAAAGCAAATTCGTTTCAAATGCTTAGTAGGCCTATATAGAAATGCTATTTTGCTAAACTCTAGAGATAAGTTATCTGAGACTATCGCGTGGTGAAGCCGGGGTTCTCTGGCAGCGAGCAAGCCTAGCAGTTTCTTCCACCGCCGGAGGACCCAACAAAGCCGCTGACCACTCCAGTAGTCAGTTTTCTTAACGATGTGGGAATCACCACCGGGGTGGGTGTAGCAAGCTGATTGGCTCCTTGGTTCAAAGAGGTGGCCAATGCCACGGGTGGTGCGGGCGGCTGCTGCGCTGGCGGATTTACCGAGTGGACAAACTGAACCCGAGAAGTGCTGATCCCGCCGCTGCCACCGCCGCCAGTGAGGACAACTCGAGTGAAGGGTCGCAGCTTCTGGTGCTGGGTGGCGGCCAACAGTTCGCTGAATGTGGCGGCGCTGACCGCGGCGGGTTGGTCCAGCACAATGCGCTTACAAGGCGGCTGCTGATGCTGCGAGGCCTCCGCGGCGTTTGCCGGCCGTTTCGGGGAAATTCGACGCGGCTGTCCGGCAGGTCGGCGAGTTGGCCCGGCGGCTTCGGATGCTGCGGCAGCGGCGGCGCTGGCATTTTCTGCGGCTACGGCGTGCCGACAAGGCGGCCGCGGCAGCATCATGAGGCTGAGGCGGACAGGAATGCGGGGCAGCTTCGGTACCAGAGGCCGGAGGTCGCTGCTGCTGTGGGGCTCCTGTTGATGTTGCACAGCGGAGGCTGGCAGAAGAGTCGCTGGTTGGTGCAAAGCAGCGCTGGCGGCAGGGGCAGTCGACTTTGACGAGGACGGAGGACAAGCGGAGGTTGCCGTGTCGACAGATGATGCTGCTGCCGCTGCGGCGGCCACCTGCTGGCGAGAGCGCACCGCCTTCACCAGATCAGCAAGGGCGGCTGGGGAAGCCACCACCTGTTAGGGATGTCAGGAGAACACTGATTTACTAGAGGTAGGGAAGTTAAAACTCTAGGCATCCTCTGCCTATCCACCAGCTCACCTTAGCAACTGTGCTGTCCCCGTTCGGCGGAAAACTGAGCGTTACGCTTGGCGTGGAGCCATGATGATGCAGCGACACCGGCGCTGCCATGCTGACCGAGGCTGCGCAGGTGGCTCCTGCGGCGGTTGGGGCAGACGATGAAGGTGCTGAGGCTGCCAGGCTGCCAACGCCGGACAGCTGGGCAGCGAAGTCCAGCGGGTCTCTGGCAGGATAGAGGGTCAGAATGCAAAAATCAGGGCAGGTTGCATGAGGGTATCAGGGCAGGTTGCATGAGGGCATCAGGGCAGGTTGCATGAGGGAATCAGGGCAGTTTGCATGAGGGCATCAGGGCAGGTTGCATGAGGGCATCAGGGCAGGTTACATGAGGGCATCAGGGCAGGTTGCATGAGGGCATCAGGGCAGGTTGCATGAGGGCATCAGGGCAGGTTGCATGAGGGCATCAGGGCAGGTTGCATGAGGGCATCAGGGCAGGTTGCATGAAGGAATCAGGGCAGGTTGCATGAGGGAATCAGGGCAGGTTGCATGAGGGTATCAGGGCAGTTTGCTTGAGGGTATAAGGGCAGTTTGCTTGAGGGTATAAGGGCAGTTAGCATGAGGGCATCAGGGCAGGTTGCATGAGGGCATCAGAGCAGGTTGCATGAGGGTATCAGGGCAGGTTGCATGAGGGAATCAGGGCAGGTTGCATGAGGGTATCAGGGCAGTTTGCTTGAGGGTATAAGGGCAGTTAGCATGAGGGCATCAGGGCAGGTTGCATGAGGGCATCAGAGCAGGTTGCATGAGGGTATCAGGGCAGGTTGCATGAGGGCATCAGGGCAGGTTGCATGAGGGTATCAGGGCAGGTTGCATGAGGGCATCAGGGCAGGTTGCATGAGGGCATCAGGGCAGGTTGCATGAGGGTATCAGGGCAGGTTGCATGAGGGTATCAGGGCAGGTTGCATGAGGGCATCAGGGCAGGTTGCATGAGGGCATCAGGGCAGGTTGCATGAGGGTATCAGGGCAGTTAGCATGAGGGTATCAGGGCAGGTTGCATGAGGGTATCAGGGCAGTTTGCATGAGGGTATCAGGGCAGGTAGCATGAGGGCATCAGGGCAGGTTGCATGAGGGTATCAGGGCAGTTTGCATGAGGGTATCAGGGCAGGTTGCATGAGGGTATCAGGGCAGGTTGCATGAGGGTATCAGGGCAGGTTGCATGAGGGCATCAGGGCAGGTTGCATGAGGGTATCAGGGCAGTTTGCATGAGGGTATCAGGGCAGGTTGCATGAGGGTATCAGGGCAGTTTGCATGAGGGTATCAGGGCAGTTTGCATGAGGGTATCAGGGCAGTTTGCATGAGGGTATCAGGGCAGTTTGCATGAGGGCATCAGGGCAGGTTGCATGAGGGCATCAGGGCAGGTAGCATGAGGGTATCAGGGCAGGTAGCATGAGGGCATCAGGGCAGGTTGCTTGAGGGCATCAGGGCAGGTTGCATGAGGGTATCAGGGCAGGTTGCATGAGGGTATCAGGGCAGGTAGCATGAGGGTATCAGGGCAGGTAGCATGAGGGTATCAGGGCAGGTAGCATGAGGGCATCAGGACAGGTTGCTTGAGGGCATCAGGGCAGGTTGCATGAGGGTATCAGGGCAGGTTGCATGAGGTTATCAGGGCAGTTTGCATGAGGGTATCAGGGCAGTTTGCATGAGGGCATCAGGGCAGGTAGCATGAGGGTATCAGGGCAGGTAGCATGAGGGCATCAGGGCAGGTTGCTTGAGGGCATCAGGGCAGGTTGCATGAGGGTATCAGGGCAGGTTGCATGAGGTTATCAGGGCAGTTTGCATGAGGGTATCAGGGCAGTTTGCATGAGGGCATCAGGGCAGGTAGCATGAGGGTATCAGGGCAGGTAGCATGAGGGCATCAGGGCAGGTAGCATGAGGGCATCAGGGCAGGTTGCTTGAGGGCATCAGGGCAGGTTGCATGAGGGTATCAGGGCAGGTTGCATGAGGGTATCAGGGCAGTTTGCTTGAGGGTATCAGGGAAAGTTGCATGAGGGTTTTACGGACAGCAGCCCCAGCGCTCCGCCTATAGGCCAGTGTTTAGCGCGCCAATGAGAGCGCTATCAGCTCACCTGGCTGCGGCGGATTGAAGGCTGCTGTCTGAGCAGCAGCCGAGCATCTCGGCCAGGGCGGCGTCGAGTCCGCCGGAGGAGCCAGACGAGGTCGCGGCCGTCGGCAGAAGCATCTTCCTGGGCGAGGCGGAGAACAGGTCTTCTAGATCGATGGGGCAGTCGGACAGGCAGCTGACGTCCTGTGCGTCGGCCTCGGTAAAGCCGGGTGGCGGGGTGGAGTCGGCGAACAGGTCGGAGACCGCCACCACGCTGGAGGATGGAGGCGTGGACAGCTGCTGCTGCTGCTGCTGTCGAGTGTCGAGAGACAACCGCGGAGGAGTTAATAGCAGGGAATTAGTGCCGGGTGCTGATACACTCGCGGACTCCTTCTGCGGCGAGTACTGCGTTGAAGCTGACACCTTGGCGACACCGGAGACCGAGCTGACCAACTGCAGCACCGTGCCAAGGCTCAGGCGCACCTTGTTGGGACCCGTGATGGTGCCCTCCACCTGCGGGTCGAGGCCAACTTTACCTTTACTATTTGCTTCGTCCAATGTAGGCTTATCACAGCTTCCCGCTTCCCGATTTGGCCGCAGCAGCAGCTATCCCATATTGACGTAGATCTATCCCATCTTACCGCATATCTATTCCACCCTACCGTAGATGTATCCCATACTCCTGTAGATGTATTCCATACTCCTGTAGATGTATCCCATACTCCTGTAGATGTATTCCATACTCCTGTAGATGTATTCCATACTCCTGTAGATGTATCCCATACTCCTGTAGATGTATTCCATACTCCTGTAGATGTATCCCATACTCCTGTAGATGTATTCCATACTCCTGTAGATTTATCCCATACTCCTGTACATGTATCCCATAATCCTGTAGATTTATCCCATACTCCTGTACATGTATCCCATAATCCTGTAGATTTATCCCATACTCCTGTAGATGCATCCCATACTCCTGTAGATGTATTCCATACTCCTGTAGATGTATCCCATACTCCTGTAGATGTATTCCATACTCCTGTAGATTTATCCCATACTCCTGTACATGTATCCCATAATCCTGTAGATTTATCCCATACTCCTGTAGATGCATCCCATACTACTGTAGATGTATTCCATACTCCTGTAGATTTATCCCATACTCCTGTAGATTTATCCCATACTCCTGTAGATGTATTCCATACTCCTGTAGATGTATCCCATACTCCTGTAGATGTATTCCATACTCCTGTAGATTTATCCCATACTCCTGTACATGTATCCCATAATCCTGTAGATTTATCCCATACTCCTGTACATGTATCCCATAATCCTGTAGATTTATCCCATACTCCTGTAGATGCATCCCATACTACTGTAGATGTATTCCATACTCCTGTAGATTTATCCCATACTCCTGTAGATTTATCCCATACTCCTGTAGATGCATCCCATACTACTGTAGATGTATTCCATACTCCTGTAGATTTATCCCATACTCCTGTAGATGCATCCCATACTACTGTAGATGTATTCCATACTCCTGTAGATTTATCCCATACTACTGTAGATGTATTCCATACTCCTGTAGATGTATCCCATACTCCTGTAGATTTATCCCATACTCCTGTAGATGCATCCCATACTCCTGTAGATGTATTCCATACTCCTGTAGATGTATCCCATACTCCTGTAGATGTATTCCATACTCCTGTAGATGTATCCCATACTCCTGTAGATGCATCCCATACTACTGTAGATGTATTCCATACTCCTGTAGATTTATCCCATACTCCTGTAGATTTATCCCATACTCCTGTAGATGCATCCCATACTACTGTAGATGTATTCCATACTCCTGTAGATGCATCCCATACTACTGTAGATGCATCCCATACTACTGTAGATGTATCCCATACTCCTGTAGATGCATCCCTTACTACTGTAGATGTATTCCATACTCCTGTAGATTTATCCCATACTCCTGTAGATTTATCCCATACTCCTGTAGATGCATCCCATACTACTGTAGATGTATTCCATACTCCTGTAGATGCATCCCATACTACTGTAGATGTATCCCATACTCCTGTAGATGCATCCCATACTCCTGTAGATGTATCCCATACTCCTGTAGATGCATCCCATACTCCTGTAGATGTATCCCATACTCCTGTAGATGTATCCCATACTCCTGTAGATGTATCCCATACTCCACAGAAAAATCAAGCCGGCTAACAACCTCGATGTACGGAAGCTGAGAGTGACCCGCCACGACTCCGCTGGCTACAGAAGTCGCCACCGCGGCCGAAGAAGCGGCAGCAGCGGCCGCAGCAGCAGCATTCGGCATTGTTGACCGCCTCGACCTGCATCCGGACGGCCTCCTCGAGCTCCGGATGCAGCTGTAGACCGCCGCTTCCTCCGCCAGTGGTGTCCGTCGCCACAAGTCTAGCCAGACCGAAGCCGATAAGAACACCGGCAACGTCGCCAACGCGTCGAGCCTGCGCAAAGAAAAATGATTGAACGATAAACAGCCTACTAGCAGTAGGCGCTAAAAGATTTAAACTCACAAAATTCTCAAAAAGCTGGCATAACCAACCTGGCTGTGCTTGGCTAGGCCGGCTCGAACTACAAAATCAGCCAGTCTTTCCAAAGGCAGTGGCTCATCCGGGCTGGTGAGCAGCAGCAGTTTGAGCAGGGCCTGGCACAGGCGATAGAGCGCGGTCTCGTGATCGGCGCTAGCCGCCGGGCCCAGGCTCGGAATGAGCTCGTCCCGGTCCGACTGCGGGGTGAAGGTGACGGAGGACCTGGCCGTGGCCACCGGCTGGTGTTGGCGGACAGCGAACTCTCCATAGCCGTCTCTGATGGCGCACTGGCGCAGGGCGCACAGGCAGGCGGGCAGGTAGCGCCTGCCGTACCACACGTACTGTCCGGCTGCTTCGTACTTGCTGGCAACGCCGGCGCCAGACAGGACAGCGCAGGCATCGGCCAGCTGGCGCCGGTTGAGTCGGCGGGACTCGGCCAGGCCGGGCACGGACAGTAGGCGGCAGTCGCGGACTCCGCTTTTGTAAGGCATGGCGTCGCACAGGGCGCGGGTGACTTTGATCAGCGAGTTGCTGAGGGGCGTGCGTTCGCGACAGATGGACTCCGCGGCGGTGACGGCGGTAGCGGCGGCGCTAGCAGAGGCGGCAACAACGGCGGCCGACTCGATTTGCGTGTCGGACAGGCAGTTGACCCGGCCGCACAGCAGCACATCGTTAGAAGCTGACGATGAAGACTGATGCGGTGCCCCCGGCTGCGGCTGATGAGGCGGCAGATCGCCAAGCTGATGATGATGATGATTGGCCAGGTCGTCTGTATCATCGGGGACCTGGGAGTGCAGCTGCTGAGGCAGGAACCAATCGAAGCCGGGCAGGGAGCAGTCGGACGCAGCCGGATAGTCCATGGCTGGCTGCAGGAATGAATCGGGAAGTGTCATTTGGCATGCAAGCTTGAGCAGTAACGAATCTGACATTCATGCCAAGGCCTTTATGTGGCGAGGCAATAATCATTATGGTCACTGCGAATGTGATAAAGCTTAAAAGCATGTACGAGTACATAGCCTGACGATGAGAAATTAAGGCCATTTGTACACTCCTGTGACTGTGTGATTATGTTGTTTTATTGAGTGCACAGTATTCATGGCAAAGCTTTAACTACAATAATCATGGCAGGATTACACAAATAAGGTTATGCTTAAGTTTATACTTATAAAAATATATCTATACTCTTTCAAAAAGAGTATAGATTCTAGCAATTATATGAAAAAATGAACTTTAAAATATTTTTGTGTACTTTTTTTCAATGTACTTTTGCTGTTCTAATTGTTGATAGCTTGGGCCAGTGGGCAGCTGTTCTCCAACATTTAGTTGGGAGATTTCTCTACAAAATTATAGTGTGGAATTCTTGGTCTGGCAGCTTGCAAAATATTGACTAACTTAAACTTAATTTAACTTAAAATTATTTTTTCATATTTTCTGTCCTTTGTCTCTCCAATGGTTATTGTATTGTGAAACACAATTTGCTCTAGTTGATCTTAAAGGATCAAAATTGCTACAGTTCAGCATAACTTCACTTTTTTTGTCTTGATGATAAGATCACAGTATCATTCAATAATTTAGAAATAGTGGAATCTAGACCACTTTTATAGTAAAAATGCTTTCTTTATGGCACTTTATAACCATTTTCTGCTTGTTTTTTGATAGCTTGTAGCATTGCCTTACTCTGCTAATGTTCACCCATTATAAAAGGTCCATGCTATCTGATGGACACATGTTTGATGAGACAAAAGCTTTCTATGCATCAGAGTCATAAAAAGAAATGCTCTTTAGTATTTCTATAGTATATATCTATAGTATTTGCTCATAGATCAGCAAATGGGCAGAGTTGTCTTCTTAGGTAGGTATAAATCTGGGATTCAAGTCAAGATACAATTATATTGCTTAGTAATTACTTTTTACTTTTTACTACAAATACCCTTCTTCAAAGAATTAACCTTGTTCAATGTTCAAGTAGTAAAATTCCCCCTAGGTCAAGATAACATAACAAAAACAATATAATTTAGCTGCTAGTACCTGTTAAACTGTGAATTCATTCACTTGTTTTGTACTTTTTTACTTTATAGATATAAAATAATCAAATTTTATTGCAGAAATTTAGGGAATGAAGTTTAGGGAATGATTCTTTAGGATCTCCAAAAAGAGTTGCATAGCTAGATAAAAGCTATTTGACAAGACAAATGAAAATATTTATTTAATTCAACAATAAGACTTTAAAATATAATTAAATGTGACCAAAAAAATTGCAATCAATAGAAAATTACTGTTTTCAAGTACATAGTACTATATTTTTCATAGGGGGCGCTTGAATTATGTGAATATTTAAATGAATACAAATCTAGTATTGATTTATAGTCCTATAATTATAGCCTATATATAACTAATTATAAAAAGTTACCTATTAATAAGTAATTAGACCTGCCGAATCAAGTCAGATTTGTAGCCAAAAGTACAGCTACAGCTATTGTGTGGTGTATCTGAATGCTGTGTATGGCTGTGTATGTAGTCCATGGAAAGTGGGGGTGCTACACCCACCCCCATTGTACCAGCTAATGCTGGTACCCATTTAACAGCTGGGTGAACTGAAGCAATGCAGAGTTAAGTGTCCTGCTAAAGCACAAAATTGTTCTATTTGAATCAGGAATCGAAACTCCGACCTTGAAGTCGTGAGTCCGACGCTATACCCACAAGGCCACAAGTCCACAACCTTTCCCTCTATCCCTATATATAACTATATATAAATAACCTCAAATTTGAACGCTCTTTAAAAGTCAGAAAACCCGATTAGATTCAATAGTGAATAACCTGAAATAGCTTAGTTTTTTCCTGGAAACTGTAAACAGAAAGATTAAATCGCGTCATTTAAAAAATTACGTACTATAAAACAAAGATTCTCAACTACAGTATCACAAGACAGACATATTGATATATCTTTGGCTAAATTATCTTGACGTATACTTTTGCAAGAAAATTTTCTATACAAGATGCTTGTGCTAGGAAAGGCTTGTGTTGTTAAGGTAGAATTTAATTCGTTTTGGTTTCTTTACTTCTTTGGAATTTCATTGTTCAATACCGACGATTGAATTTTAATTCCCAGTACGATTACAGTATATAAGGTTAAATAGCCATGGAAGGCCTGCCTTTTCTACCAGGAAATACGTTTAGAGATCCCACGGTGAGTTTTCTGACTAAATGTATAGGTATTTTTGTCAAGAGATTAATATTCCTATGATTTTCATTAAGCTTTTTACAGTTGTCAATTTGATGAGGCAATATTTTTGTAAAACGGAATCTAATGTTTGATAAATTAATATTTATAACTCTTTTACTGATTTTTAATAGTTACTTTTTTAAGAAAACTAATCACCATGTGAGCCAATCACTGGGCTACAAAAATGGCTACCAAGTGCCGAAAGCCTACCCAACCGTCGGCATTGGCGGCCAGCCGCTGCCGGTTAACCAGCTGACCGAAAGCGAGCTCGACGAACTGGCCAACTTCCAGCCGACGCTAACCTACGGCAAGGCGAAGCAGGCGCCACCTGAGGCATTCGTCCCGGCGCACGTGGCCTTCGATAAGAAGGTGCTGCGATTCTACGGCTACTTCAAGGAGACTGTGCACGAGTCACCGAAAGAATACTATCGAGTGCGGCCGGTCGTGTTCTACTACTACCTGGAGGACGACAGTATCGCCATTGTTGAGCCTCCTAAGGAGAACAGCGGAATTCCTCAAGGTAAGTCAAGCATGCTCAGCTCGACACCGAACATTAGCAAAACTGCTCTATGAAGATTCTGTTACAAATTCTAAAGAAATAGAGCAAGCAACATAAAATGTGAATAATTATTGGGATTCACCACTCACAAATCACAGGCAAGTTAATCAAGCGGCAGCGCGTTCCCAAGAACGACGTTGGCGACCATTACACCTGGAAGGACATCAACCTGAGCCAGAATGTCACTGTCTATGGTCGAGTTTTCCGCATTACTGACTGCGATCAGTTTACCCGGGTAAGATGGTTTCAAGGGACATGAGATCTGACGGATTTGTTTTACAAAGATTGACAAGATGCAGCTTGGTTTTCCATTTGTTTAGGAGGAAATGCAATCGTTTTTTTGTTCTGTGTGTGTAAACTCCGGACTTACAACAGGCTGAGAAGACTAAATAATACGTGCAGAATTTTGTTAACAAATAAGCACCTCGACCCCCCCCCATTTTTCCCACCAGTCCTTCCTGGAGAGCGAGGGCGTGGTGGTGAACCAGCCCGAGTCCGTGCCGGCCGACCCCTACTTGGTGTCCCGCAGCGAGGCCACCGCCCTGAAGACCTACAAGACGCCGACTGCTTTTGACAAGTTGAAGCAGTTCATTGAGCTGGACCGCAAGGTGCTGCGCTTCTACGCCCTGTGGGATGACACGTCCAGCATGTACGGAGAGGCCCGTCCGTTCATCATTCACGTGAGTGTCTCTAATGATAGAATTTTCATCTCGATCTTGCGAGATCAAGCAACATTGCTGTGTAAAACGCGTCACTTAAAAACGTGCACACATCACAGTACTATCTGGTGGACGACACCCTGGAGATTCGCGAGGTTCACCAGACGAACGACGGCCGAGATCCGTTCCCCGTGCTGATCCGGCGCGGCCGTGTCCCCAAGGACCGGTTCAACCTGCCCAACACTTTCCCCAGCGTGGCCCTGGAGCTCAGTGGTGAGAGGACTTATCCGACAGGCCCTTTTTAGCAAGTACCAATGCATGAATAGAAGAAGCACGAGGCTCATGAAAAATAACGTTTTGTATCGCGCTCTAAGAAATAGAATAGAAGGCTACAGTCTAGCTGCATGAGAAGTACTGCGACATTCAGTATGAAACACCTGACACTCCGCAGACGCCGAAGTGAAGGACTATTTCACGCCGCGCGACTTCGTAATTGGCGAAACTGTCGTGATCAACGGCCGGCGCTTCGTTCTGTATGACTGCGACAACTTCACTAAGGCCTGGTACTACCAGCACTTCGGTGTGACCGAGTTCAACTCCATCGACGTGTCGGAGAAGTTCCCCAACCTGGCCAGCATGGTGAGGCCTCGTTAACGACTTCTTCATGCTAAACACTTTTGAAGTATAAACATGTTAATAAGACAGCGAATGATAATCATTGTCCTCAGGAGATTCCGCCTTACAACAAGTTCGGAACCCTGGAGGACTCGATGCAGAACGTTCTATCGCTGGTGCCAGAGCCACCCAAGAAGGACTTTGTGAAGATGATGGAGCAGGGCACCACCCAGCTCAGATACGAGGCTGCAATGGTGGGTTTCGTGTTGGGGATCGGTCTGCTCACAACAATACTCAAATAAAGAGTGGGTCAAGCGAATTGTCACAAACCCACCCGCCTCCTCAGGACTCGATTCGTCCGGAGGACAAGAACCGTCGCTTCATCCTCAGCTACCGACTGGCAGACGACATGGTGAACATCTTCGAGACGCCCACCCGCAACTCGGGCATTCCTGGTGGCAACTATCTGAAGCGGGCTCGCATCGCCAAGCCGGCCTCGACCCCGGAGAAGCCGCAGTACTACGGTCCGGCCGACTTCGCCATCGGCGCTAAGGTGAACATCTTCGGCCAGCGGTTTGTCATCACCAACTGCGACGCGTTTGTGCTGAAATACATGGAGCAGCACCCGGCCCAGTTCCCTCCAGCTGTGGTGGAGAGTGTCCGGGCCAAGCTGGCCGAGAATGAGTCGCGCAATAAGGACGCGTTGCGCGGCGGGGTCTCCAACCTACGCAGGACGTGAGTTAGAATTAGTGGACGCTTCTAGGAAGCCCAGACACAGCCCGCAGAACTCCTAAATCAGGCTCTTGGCCCCTGCTAGCTCGTATAATATCCCCTGTTCCAAGTCTCACCTGTCCACTGTGAGACTTTTTAGATTCTTTCTTTACAATCAGCGACTAGCGTTTCAGAAGAAAAATAAGGTGCAAAAAGAGATCTCCAAATTTGCAGCCAGGGCGACCTGTTCCGCCTTGTGAGCGAGGTAAAATCCCAACTCAAGCGGCTGGGCATCACCGACAAGGCTCGCATCGATGAGATGTTTCTGAAGTACAACACGGACCGTTTGGGCTACATCGATGTCACCAAGTTGCAAGATCTGTGCAAGAAGATGATCCTGCCGTACGATGAGGACATCTGCGCCGCTGTAAGTGCGGCGCACTTATTAGTCGACCATTCTCTTTGCTCAGTGCTCAAGTTTTAGGAGTTGTCTATCTGCTGATCAAATCACCAATCATGTTTTTCCCGAATTTTCTGCGCAGATTGTCAACGAATTCGGCTCAGACGGCAAGATGGACCTGGAACAGTGGCGGCGCTTCATCGAGGGTTGAAACCCTCGTTTCAAATGAATATATACGTATACATAAAAACGTATACATAACGTAGACGATCGATTTGCAGCCCTTCATTGCGGAACTGGAAAGTTTTTTATTCTCTTATATTTTATTATTTTTTGTTTGACTCTTCTCTCCCGTTTTTGTCGTGTTTCTTCTTTTTTGTAGGCGATTTTTTGACGTTTAAAGCTCGGCGAAGCTCTCCCGCCCTGTACCCTGAGCACAGAAATGTCTTCAATTTTCAACGACTAACTACCCTTTGGACGTACCTTGACAGCGTTAAAGACATTATATTGCGTTAACAAATAGCGGGTGCTTCCATCCCGCGCCTAAAACTCTAAACTCTAAAACTCGCAGAAAATCTCCAGGGAAATAGTGGGAGATCGCGGGTCACTGGGTTTTTATTCCAATAAAAGAACCGTTTCTACCTAAATTGCTCAGCAGTAATAAATCGAACAGACAAATTTTGATGATCAGGTTTTTTATCTTAAACTTTGGTTGCAAATTTAACTAGCAAACTCGGGACTGACAGATAATAAACGTTATTCCGACTATCTCGCACATGTATTTCATCCGTCATTCAAAACTCTATACAATGATCTGCACACCAAAGTTTAAGATTATTTGAAAAATATCTATATAGCAACTGGACTCAGCCTCAGAGCTGACAAAACACATCCGCGTCAATTAAGTATGTGAACCTGTCACTTGCTGTAAGCCCCAAATCACTGAATTGTTCCATTGTAATAACTGAAAATCTACTTATAGCCAAAATCGTATAATACTAACAGTTTCGAGAGATTTTGTCTGCTAGTGGTGAAACCAGAACAATTAATCCTGCAAAATGTATTTCTGTAGCCGAAAAAAACTGAAAATACCACCATAATATTGACAATAAAAGTAGGAGTCAAGTAAAGCACATGAAAAGCCGTTAGAGTCCGTTTTACTTTAATATTTTCTTATATACAAAATATAAAAATACAAAAATATTTATTATATATAAAAATACAATGTGGACCGCTCTAAAGAATATTTGTATTTGAGCGTCAATCATAAGCTCACTTAATTTACTACTCATAGTAAATAAATGAGAATGAGCTAGGCGTTCTATAGTACACTGCACATAACTTACGTACTTAAGTGCGTTGCATATTAAATCTACGAGCGTACGTTAACAAAAACGACATACGCGGCAGATATTTGAATAAACGAAAAATATATATTTATAATTAGCGAATCGGCCGTATATTATAGAAAGCGCAGTGACAGATGAAGTGCCGGGCATCCTCGTTCTCGAGCATGCAATATGGACACAGTTCGTTCTGAAGGTCTCCCCGGAGGAAGCAGTGCCTGGCGTAGCAGCCATAGCGTGTGAGGGTCATGGTGAGAGCCCGCATGTCCTTCCGAGTTTGGTTCAGGAGGGCATTCCGTAAGCCGGGTGGATGGAACCGGCACTGCCGCTCTGGATTGGCGGCAGTTCGTGGTGTCTCTCCATCGGGCGTGATGGAGGTTTGTTGCCCAGTTATTAATCCATGGCAATAAATGACGGTTATATTGGGGATATGGACCGGTTGGTCAGGACTCAACGCGGAACTGGCGCCTCCATGTTTTGCCAGAGTCAGCAAGCTCGTTTCCAGGAAAACCAGAATGCTAGCTGGTATCCATTATTGGAGTTTTTAACAGCCAGTTTGTTGAGCTGTTGGACACAGTCGGAGACTGTCCGAGAGGTAGTAGTGTGGTATGACAGAGGGCCTGCAGGGCAGCCTGCTGGCTGTCGGGATTAAAGATGATTGTCCTTCATCGAATTTGTCCTGCCAGCAAATGCAGCTACCAACCCGCTCTCACACTCAATCTTTACCACTAGCCTGTGACTTTGAACCAAATTGAAGACATTCTAAGAAACCAATTTGTACTACACAAATCAACATAGGAAATCAACTTGGACCATCAGACGAGAACAACCATCGGAAACGCGTAAGTTACCACGGCGCAGGTCATGTTCTCCATATTTAAAAAAAAATAGCACCGACTGAATTGTTTGCACATTCTGATCTAAATTTGATATTCGCCGCTTGGACTAAGCACTGGCCTATGGGCTATTATCTGCCTTCTAGTGTTATGATTAACATATTCAAATATATTCAAATATATATTTTTTTATAATATATTCAATCTCTTTTGGTACATCCATTAGAGCTATATATTTGCTTTGATTGTTTTGAAAATGCGATGCGAGCCTTGTCGGTGATGTTTTGAAATTTGAAACTAATTTCTAATTGTTTCTGATTGGAATTTTGTGCCTGTCACCTAGTAATTTAGGCACTTTAGGAATGGTAACGTGTGCCTGACGATGCACATTTGAGTGCGAAACGCGTCATGGTTAATAAATGTTTGCTATCGGATTCCTTTTTGTACTACTGGCTTAGCGAATCCCCTAACCTGATTTATATTCTGAGAAGCAAATTTTTGTTTATAATATTAGACGCTTCGGTGTTTTAACTTAGTTTTCCACGAAATGGAATATGTAAAAGCTATTAAACGCTCCTTTGACGTTACGACTTGACTGTTAATTAAATCGCGAGAATTTTCTTGGTATTCTCAGTTTTGGGTTGCTTTTTATTCCTTCCTAAATAACATATTCTTTCCTAAGTAAGCTGTACTTACTATCTTTTCTTTTTTAGACCTATATAGCTTATATTATAAGCTATGTCTTTCATAGCATATAACGATTATCAGTCATGTGAGGCAGCACTAGACAAATTGAATGAAGAATTTCAAACACTGAAGGTAAGATATAATAGTTTTGCCTATAATTATGCTTGCTTATATTGAGAATCGTATAAAATCATATAGTAATTCATCATATTGTAAATTATAATCATATTAAATATATAATATTGTATTCACCTTACTGCTATACCAGGGTTTCTAGTTTCTAGGAATCGCTTATGAAAACAGAATATGTCCAAAATGTAGATTCGAGGAAGAGAATGAAACTCATGTTGTCTTTAGATGTGATTGGTCCATTTATGTTCCCATTAGAAATAAATTCATAGAGAAAGTGGCAGGTTCGAAATTTCGAAATTTCAAAAGCCTAGCAGCGGATGACAAAATTGTGTATTTAATGACACGGGAAAGCACAGAATTAACATAAATTTTGTGGACTTCTTAGAAAGCATACTAAAAGCTAGATAAAAAAGCCACTGCCATGAGGCCCACCATAGTCCGGATCATGTCGTTTACGCCGGAGATCTCCGGCGTAAATCTGGTTTGGGATCGGAGGCTGGCGTAAGTGCTTGGCGTAAGTATAGGCCAAAATGTGCCTTGGCGTAAGTGCTTGGCGTAAGTACATGGCATAAATCAAGTGGCGTAAATATTAGCACAAATGAGATCATTCACGATCAAATGTATCACAATAGAACATAACACATTTGCGTTAATTATGATGTTTGCGTTAATTAGGAGCAGCATTAAAACAAAGTTCATTAAAATATTGCAGTTCGTATAAATGAGATAGGAGAATATCTATTGTAGGATAGCAAAAGTTTTTTTAGCTTTAAGATGCTTACTTTGATACTTGATTCAGAATTTGCAACTTGTGAGATTTTTGATTTTTAAACAGTTGCAACTTCTGAATTTAATTAATCACCGATTAACATGATTTGTGAAGGACCTTTTTTTGGGTGGCGTAAGTCAGAGGGACCTTTTTTTGGTTGGCGTAAGTCTGGCGTAAGTGCCAAAAAATGTTGGATTTTTCCTCCGGCGTAAGTCCAGCATGATCCGGACTATGGGAGGCCCATAGTTAGAATACTTGATTATAGTTTGAGCTATAGTTTGAGTCTCATATTTGATTGTAACTCACAAAAACACAATAGCTAGGCCTATTCTCCTTTCAGGAGTGAAGTGATTTCAGTCATAGTATTAATTTTCTCTTTAAATTTCATTATTTAATTTTTTGTTTTAATGCCTTTGTTAACAAATTTCAATTATTTTATTCACCTTAAATTAAAGCAGAGCTTATTCCCACGGTCCCGTGCTGATAATTTCAATTTTGTCCACACGGATCCGTGCCGATAATTTTCTGCTTATCCACATGGCAGCTTGTATGAATAGGTCTAAAACTCTTTATATAAATATGCCATGTCGTTAATTTACATTTTATTCACACGGTTCTGTTCTTTGAAATGAGGCCCTTTCGGGTTTGAACGTTTTGTTGAACCCTCGAGTCAATAGATCGACTAAGTTGAAAGTTGCTAGTGTGTTATGACAGTTTTCTACATTTCGACCTACACATTTATTAACCGACATTAATGTCATCCTTTTTAATTATTGCAATAACAACTTACTAAATCTTTTGTCATCGTTACATGTTTTCATTTGAATTGTATTGACTTAAAAAGTAAGAAGTCTATCAAAGAAAATCATACGAGTCAACCAGCAGAATTCTAGTTAGCACCAAACTCGTCACACATAGGCCCTATTATACATCATTATTATTATTTTACACTATGCATTGATAGTGTATACTATACACTATACTCTGAAGCAAAAGCCTTATGCTCAGAGAAGAATAGGTAGGGACTTGAAAGTAGACCTATTCATACAAGCTGCTGTGTGGATAAGCAGAAAATTATCGGCACGGATCTGTGTGGATAAAATTGAAATCATCGGCATGGGACCATGGGAATAAGCACTTCCAAAAAGTAATCTTATGCATGCTACTGTTTTTCTATTACCTTTTTTAAAAATCAAATTGTTCAGCCTTGTTACCAACATCAAATAAACAAAAATCAGCACCCAATTGGCTTGCGCAATTTAATAATAATAATCATCAATAATAATAATAATAATAATTAATACTATACCAAGGTTTATAGGAACTAGTAGACCTCATTTAGCTAGGAATTATTAATAATTTAATATTATTGGCATTAGTATAGTTCCATTTGTTAAATTATGTTGACTTTAGAAAATAAATCTATTTGAGCCTTATTCCAAATTATGCTGACTATATGCCAGAATAAATTTGACATGCTTTATTATGCCAAATTTTAATGCTAAGTTATGCCAAGTGGAAAACTGGCATCAAAGCTTTACACCAAATTACTCCAATCAGAAAAGGATGCCCAGAATTTAGAAAAAGTGGCCAATGTGGTTAGCATCAAATGGTGTTTTAAACAGATGTTTTTAATTTTTAATTTCAAATGAAAAATAAACATAGTAAATCTACAATCCTTTATTTTTGTAATTATAAATATTTATGAACAGTAACAAAGAGCAAAAATGTAAACAAAAAAGTGAAATATGTATGCAAAGATATGTTACTAAAAACAATTTTTGTTATTATAAATTATAAAAAATTAAATTCAATTAATTCAATTATAACAAGAAATTTCCAAACTTTGGCTATATTCAAGTAACAAAGTGACTTAAAGCATGATAATAATTTGTAAAAAGAAACAAATAGTTGACAAGTAGTTGACACCACAATAAAGATCATATTTAGGCTGCACTAGAATTGTTTTCTTAAATTTACTTTTTGTACCTTTCTTCTTCTGTGTACCAAAGTCTAGCACTTTAGCTAGACTTGTAAGTACTAAAATTTGTGCTATATGTACAATGTAGGGTGTGTTACTCATTACTACGAGTAGTTATCAATCTGGTAATGATAGATTCTTTATTGCAATGTTACTTTTTCACATTACCAAGGGCTGGTAACAAAAAAATTGTAGCAAGTCATTACCAACAGTGTGCATTTCCAGCTTTCATTACCAGTTTCTAAAAAAAGAGAAATTATCAGCACTGATAAGTGTAAATGTAATAAAAAAGTAACAACCTCATTTTTTGTCTTTTTTTTGTTACCTAATTTTCCTGCTACCAAATGGTCAGTAACAATCATTACCACCATCACCATTATTATATTTTGGTAACGCCCCACTCACAAATAGCCCTTACTCACAGACAGACATGTTGCATGTCCAAGAAAGACGCATGACCACTGCTTTGACTGGCTCTGAGGATAGAGGAGGTTGCCATGTTTCTTCCTTTGTAATTGGCCATTTTGGGGTCGGGTATTGACTCTTACAATCCAGGGCAGGGGTGGAACAAAGGATTGCTCTCAGGCTATAATTCTGCATAGTTTGCTTTGCCCCTAACAAAAATTGTGCCTATTTAAGCAAATTGACAATGTTTTACAAGCTCGTACTACATGCTTTACTAGCTTCTTTAGTCAGTAGCACATTATGTTTTAGTTAGTTATGCTCAAACTTGGACCCATTGCATAAATTCTTATGTCAAGCCAATAGACCTTCTTTAAACATGTATGCACACAATCTTAAAATTCAATTGTGAAGAAAAGCAAGTCAATCATCATTTGTCATTTCTCAAACAACATTTTTTATCTTCCAATTGAAGAGGTTTGTTTTTTTGTTACTTCAATATAAAGAAGTAATTATTCTTTTCTGAAGTGTTAGCTTCATTTCAGTAATTTCTCTGAATGATTTTTAGTAGCAGTTTTAGTTGTCTACTAAAAGTAATGCCATGAGAACCCTAGAAATAAATGTTTCATTTTCACTTCAGATTTGAAATGAAATTACTTACCTGCCACCAAACCCCAATTTTGACCCTGCCCACTTTATGAATGGTTATGCTTAATGCCTAACATGATATATTATTATTATTATTATTATTAAAACGCGCACGCCATCTATGGGTGCTGATTTTTTTATATATATATTTTTTAACAACACATTTAAATGAACAACGAAAAGCAACATAAAAAGCGAAGTTAAGTAGGAATCAAATATCGAGCTGGGAAGGGAAAGCAAAGGTATTAAAAATAAGAGCAGTAAAAACACAAGGGACGCCAGGGATAAAACAAATTATGAAATATCTATTGTTGAATGCTAGTAAAATCTCGTAGTCTCAGGGCAGCTGTTCCCTTATTTTAGATATTTCTATGATGTATTTTGCTAAAGCTTCAGTGGTTTCCCTATCGTCTTGAGCCATTATGTAGTTTGATTTTTCTTCTGCTGTTAAGGATATGAAATTGGGGGTTTTCCCAGAAACTTCCGTCTCAAATTTCGAACGTACTGCGCTATACTTATTCCAAGTGCACTTAAAAAGGAAGTGGACCTCGTTTTCAACTTCTGTTTTGCACTTACTACATAATCTATTTGCATACGGAATTTTCGGTCTCGCAGTTCGCAATGTTTCGCAAGCTAGCTTATGGTTTCCTAGTCTAAACGAGGATATGGTACGTCTCAACTCCGGGTTGTATATTTGCTGTAAATATTTTTCGGCTGAATAATATTGCTTGAAGGAGTAATAGAAGTGACTTAGCTTGCTTGAGTTCTGTGTCCTTTGTCTCCAATGGGTATCGAACTGAGAAACGAAATTTTTCCTGTGGTTTCCAATTGCTTTTGCAGGACTAATGCCTCTGCAGTTCAGCATAACGTCATTGTTGGTCTTTGCTTTGATTCCAACATCACTGTATGTTTGGTCCGCCAATAACTTGGAAATTATGGAGTCCGGCCGGCTTGTTATGGAGGCCCAGTACGAAATGCTTCTTTTCTGGATGTTGTATAATAAAGGCAATCTGCCTAACTCCGAGCGGGCCCCGTTGCCATCCGTATTTTGGCTGACTTGTAGTATGGCTTTACAGCACCTGATGTTTACTCTTTCCACAAGACAGCGGTCCCAAGGACCCAGGTTCCACGAGACAAAAGCCCCCCAGGCCTCAGAGGCGTACAGAGCTATGCTTTCTATCATTGCTGTGCAGTACAGCATGAGCTGATTGTATCTGACCGCCCCATGGCTGGCTAATTTCCTTAAGAGAAGAATAGGATATCCACATTTTTTGTTAATCTCTGTGGCATGGGAATCCACGGTTCCTTTAGCATTGATGTGAAAGCCAAGATATTTCCATTCTTTGACGCTATCTAACAGTTGTCCCTGCAGAAATAGTTTGTTAGCCGTCTTTGATGGGTCAGGGCAACAGCTAATAACCTTAGTTTTTTGCATATTGATTTCTAGCTTGTGGCTCTGACAAAATTCTGACACTTTATCGAGGCCCTTCTGCAACTCTCGAGGATTCTCTCCAAAGATCACTAAATCATCGCAGTATAGCAAGTTGTTGATTTGTTCATCTTTAATGAAGGTGTCGCTGCGAAATGAATCCCTTAGCATTGTGCTCAAAGGATCTATATAGAGTGAGAAGAGTAGAGGGGATAGGGGACAGCCTTGTCTTACTCCATTTGTTATGCTCCTTGCCTTAGTTGCTTGGCCATCTGAGATCTTCAGTTGGAATTTAGCTCCTGAGTACATGCTTTGTATTGCTTCGATTATTTCTGGGCTGACCTTTAACTCCCTAAGTCGTTGGAAAAGTGTTGGATGGTGGACCATGTCAAATGCGCTTTTTAAGTCAAAGAACACTAAGTGAAATGGCCTTTTGCGACGCTTTTTGTTGTGGATCAACGTCAAGAGAGTGGCAATGTGGTCTGAAGTTCGGTAGCCCTTTCTATTTCCTATTTGACTGGCTGAAAGCAAGTCGAGGGTGCGAATATGAGTTTCTAGCTTTTCATAGATAAGTGAGGCAAACAGGCGAGCCAGGGCAGGCAGCACGCTTATGGGTCTGTAGTTTTTGGGGTCACTACGGGATCCCTTTTTATAAATCGGTGTGATTAGGGCATTTGACCACTGTGCAGGAGTCTGGCCGAGTCTTACGCTTGCGTTAAATAGCTTCAGAAGTACGGGTTTTAGCTTCTCTTGTCCGTAGATAATGTGCTCATTTGTTATACCATCTATTCCTGCAGCCTTTCTTCTCTTTAGCTTTTTAACTGCTCTATCGAGATCTACGCAGCTAATTAAATCTTCGGGACTAACTGCTTCATCTGTGCGATGCGGCTGGGTTCCCGAAGAAGGATGTGCGTTAAACACTTTGGTTAGGTTGTCCGCGATGTCAGCGATTGGGGCTTGAGATCTGTTAAGTCTCCTGCTGGGGAACAGCAACTCTTCTGCTCTTCTAAGACCGGACCAGAATCCCTTTGAGGTTCCGTTAGCCGCCATTTTCTGAATGCAGTCATTTATGTCCATCTGCTTAAGTTTCTTGAGCTGTTGTTTGTATTTTTTCGCTAGCCCATTATATTCTGATGCCAGCGCGCTGTCAGTTGGTCTACGTCTTTTTTTCCTGGCCACGTACTTTAATGATTTGCTCAAGTTTCTTAGTGTCTCGTCTCGATTTGTCCAGAACTTGTTCGGAATGATTGTCTTTGCGCAGCTTTCTGCCACTGAGTCTCTAAGCAGGTTGGTCAAGCTCGAGAACAAATTTTCCAGGGATTTTCCATCGTGTGCGTCGATAGATTGCAACTTTCTAATTATTTCTTCGCTTTGTTTGTTATTCAATGCCTCAATGTAACTTCCCTGCGTTTCAGTGTCCCATCTTGGAGGCATTGGGAAGGATTCATGTTTTTCCTGGTTTGCGTGTTCGGGTTGGACATAACAAAAAAAGACAGCTGATATATACATATATACATATAAATAATCTATATATATATACTATACTAGTTTGTGATTCTCTGCATTAGTAATTTTTATGAAGCATTTAAATTTAGACAGGAAATGACCAAAATAGCTATGGACATGCTTTACAATACCATATTGTATGACTGTGTTAATTAATAAGATTTTTGGTGTTCTGAATTAATGCTTTAAATATATAATGATTCTAGCTAGCTATCCAGTATAGCTAATATCTTTATAGCTATATTTCTAGATATATGTACCTATTTGTAAAATGGGTAATAGCTATAATATGTATGTGGAAAGGTTATGTAATATTTAACAGATGCATGCCAATTTTTTATTTTTGTTGATTAAGAAGCAACATTTGGCTTAATTTTTAAGCACAGCAGGGTAGCTAATCAAAATTTTTAAGTATTAGATAGTGAACTATACCAACTCTAGACTCATAATATTCTAACAGCAGGAATCGATATTAAAATCAAGTACTGAATGGATGGAACAAAAACATTTCAATAAGTGTATACTAAAAATGTGTGATGATGCACACCAAAAATGATAGGGACATATAGTTTCAGCAGACCTATAGGGGTACATATCTGATCCTCCCTGCATGCCATAGCTATGGTCCTGACTGACTGAGGAGCCAATAGTATTGTGTTCAGAGCCTTCAGAAACCATTGCCTTAAATTTATAGACACAAACAAACGTCTATTTAACTATTGCCAAATTGTAGAAAGACCATGAACTCTACACAGAGAAGGTGGATGAGATGAAGAAGATGCAGACAAAATGTCTAGATGGCATCAAGCATCAGCGCTACAGAGCCAAGCAGATTCTCAAGTCTTTGACATCGTGAGTCAACTTTGAAATTGTTACTGCTTTACTGAAGGCGAGAGGGACATTGTTAAACCTATTAAAAACACTTTGCAGGCTTGACCGCGTTGCTCAAGGTGAAGAGAAGGAGAAGGTTGAGAAGCTGATGAAGCGCCTGGCCCAGAGGAAGGCCCTGTTCGCAGATCTGGAGGACACACTGCCGCACAAGAATGGCCTCTACTTAAATATTGTTCTGGGCCAGGTCAATGTTTCCCTGCTCAGCAAAGTTGACAAGTGAGGGTGGTAGAGCATGCTGCTGTGCTATTAAGGATGTTTAGACTGAATTTTAACGACAGGCCTGAGTCTACGTGCCTTGCATTATGAGTGGTCATTTTGAGCACAATTATAACTCGATTTGCAGATTTGCGTACAAGCAGGACTATGAGGCGTTTAAGCTAATCCTGACGCTGATTATACTGGTGGTTGCCATCTTTCTATACCTGTTCCTTGAGCACCGAGTGTTTGACGCCGCCTTCCAGTTCCTGCTGGTGTGGTACTACTGCACTCTCACCATACGGGAGAGCATTCTCATTGTGAACGGCTCCCGCATCAAGGGCTGGTGGGTGGCCCACCATTTTGTTAGCGTTGTGAGCGCCGGCATTGTTCTAACTTGGCCTCGCGATGTCAGCTATTACCGGTTCAGAAATCAGTTCAATTTGTTTTGCGTCTATGTTGGCCTAGTGCAGGTGCTGCAGTACTATTATCAGCGCGGCTGCCTGTACAAGCTGCGGGCTCTGGGGGAGAGGCACTCCATGGACATCACCGTCGGTGAGGCTTCTGCGCATTATGACGAGACGCTGAGAGAAGGGTGACGGCTGGTCACGACGAGATGGGGTGACTGCTGGTCATGACGAGATGGGGTGACTGCTAGTCATGACGAGATGGGGTGACTGCTAGTCATGACGAGATGGGGTGACTGCTGGTCATGACGAGATGGGGTGACTGCTGGGCATGACGAGATGGGGTGACTGCTGGTCATGACGAGATGGGGTGACTGCTGGTCATGACGAGATGGGGTGACTGCTGGGCATGACGAGATGGGGTGACTGCTGGTCATGACGAGATGGGGTGACTGCTGGTCACGACGAGATGGGGTGACTGCTGGTCATGACGAGATGGGGTGACTGCTGGTGTCATGACGAGATGGGGTGACTGCTGGTCATGACGAGATGGGGTGACTGCTGGTCATGACGAGATGGGGTGACTGCTGGTGTCATGACGAGATGGGGTGACTGCTGGTCATGACGAGATGGGGTGACTGCTGGTCATGACGAGATGGGGTGACTGCTGGTCATGACGAGATGGGGTGACGACTGGTCATGACGAGATGGGGTGACTGCTGGTCATGACGAGATGGGGTGACTGCTGGTCATGACGAGATGGAGTGACGACTGGTCATGAGGAGATGGGGTGACGGCTGGTCATGACGAGATGGGGTGACGACTGGTCATGAAGAGATGGGGTGACGGCTGGTCATGAGGAGATGGGGAGACTGCTCGTGTTGACGAGATGAGGTGACGGTTTGTGATGAGGAGACTCAGCAGCAATACTGCCACCCTCAGACGGCTTCATGTCGTGGATGTGGCGCCGCCTGGGCTTCGTGCTGCCCTTCCTGTTTCTCGGCTACGCCTTCCAGCTCTACAATTCGTTTGTGCTGTTTAAACTCTTCTACGAGCCTGATTGCCAAGAGTGGCAGGTAATTGAGTTGCCTCAGACAGGTTGACAGACACACAGACAGAGAGACTGTCAGACAGACAGACAGACAGAGAGACAGACAGACACAGACAGACAGAGAGACAGACAGACAGACAGACAGACAGACAGACAGACAGACACAGACAGACAGAAAGAAAGACAGACAGACAGACAGACAGACAGACAGACAAACAGGCAGCTAGAAAGACAGGCTGAGGGTTGACGGACAGACAGCAAAGTATTTCCTCCACCACAGGTGATCGCCCTATCCGGCCTATTCCTGCTGCTGTTCCTGGGCAACACAACCACCACCCTGGGCGTGGTGAAGCAGAAGATGAAGGCCGAGGGCTACTCGCTGCGGGCTAAGCTGAAGCGCAAGTACAGGTTCAGCGTCATGTCCGCCTACGGCCGGAGCAGCTCCTCCCCAGCCGAAGCCTCTCCGGCTTCTGGCGCCGCCTCCGACACGGACAAGCGGGCCTCGTCTGACGAGCATGACAAGACCAACTGATGGGGGGTGTGCGACAACTAACTGTGACATCCGTGACACTGTGACTTGCGAAACCGATGCTAAAAATGCATTCCAATCGGTATTAGGTTGGGGCGCGTGTTGGTAGAAGGCGTGCATAACACGTGGAATTTGGGCATAACAGGTGGAAAGTGGTCATAACAGGTAAGTGGTTAGTAGAAGGCGGGAAAACTTTTTAATTCTCTAGGACCAAGAATTGCCAGTAAATATTTGCTTATTTATCGTAGTTGTTGATATTCGCTTTAATAATTTCATTTGCGATACCGCTATAAGTCGGTTGTTTCAGACTTAGCGCCGAGTCTAACTGTTCTATACGTGCTTTATAATGTACTGGACAGGTTCGGACCTGTCAGTCACCCAAATTTCAAAAAAAAATTGCCATCTATCTTTTTTTCAATAAAATCTTTAGGTGATTTGATTTAATCCATCTAATATTTGTGCTGCTTGAACATTTGTTACTTGTTAGTAGTCACTTTTAGAACAACAGCGCTGGATTTTTGCTAGACTGACTCGTGAATTCTACTAGCCACATTATGCAAGCTCCATTTTGCAGGTACCTGTACCTTTGCGCCTTGATTGATTTTCTTCAATTGACTCCGATTATGCACTGTAGCACGCAACGCACATTTTTATCCAACGCATAATACACAGACATCCATTTTCAAAACCGTAGCCTAGAGAAAAATATGACGAAATTTAGAATTTTCTGCAACTTTTCGAATATTTTTCATGCTTTTAGAATTTCAGCGTGAGTTATTTAACATTTTTACAAAGGGCGGCTATCAGATCAGAGGATCTGTGAGGGCTGTCTAATCTGAGGATCTGTGAGGGCTGTCTGATCTGAGGATCTGGGAGGGCTGTCTGATCTGAGGATCTGGGAGGGCTGTCTGATCTGAGGATCTGGGAGGGCTGTCTGATCTGAGGATCTGGGAGGGCTGTCTAATCTGAGGATCTGGGAGGGCTGTCTGATCTGAGGATCTGTGAGGGCTGTCTTATCTGAGGATCTGGGAGGGCTGTCTAATCTGAGGATCTGGGAGGGCTGTCTGATCTGAGGATCTGGGAGGGCTGTCTGATCTGAGGATCTGGGAGGGCTGTCTAATCTGAGGATCTGGGAGGGCTGTCTGATCTGAGGATCTGTGAGGGCTGTCTTATCTGAGGATCTGGGAGGGCTGTCTAATCTGAGGATCTGGGAGGGCTGTCTGATCTGAGGATCTGGGAGGGCTGTCTAATCTGAGGATCTGGGAGGGCTGTCTGATCTGAGGATCTGGGAGGGCTGTCTAATCTGAGGATCTGGGAGGGCTGTCTGATCTGAGGATCTGGGAGGGCTGTCTGATCTGAGGATCTGTGAGGGCTGTCTTATCTGAGGATCTGGGAGGGCTGTCTAATCTGAGGATCTGGGAGGGCTGTCTGATCTGAGGATCTGGGAGGGCTGTCTGATCTGAGGATCTGGGAGGGCTGTCTAATCTGAGGATCTGGGAGGGCTGTCTGATCTGAGGATCTGTGAGGGCTGTCTTATCTGAGGATCTGGGAGGGCTGTCTAATCTGAGGATCTGGGAGGGCTGTCTGATCTGAGGATCTGGGAGGGCTGTCTGATCTGAGGATCTGTGAGGGCTGTCTTATCTGAGGATCTGGGAGGGCTGTCTAATCTGAGGATCTGTGAGGGCTGTCTGATCTGAGGATCTGGGAGGGCTGTCTGATCTGAGGATCTGGGAGGGCTGTCTGATCTGAGGATCTGTGAGGGCTGTCTGATCTGAGGATCTGGGAGGGCTGTCTGATCTGAGGATCTGTGAGGGCTGTCTGATCTGAGGATCTGTGAGGGCTGTCTTATCTGAGGATCTGGGAGGGCTGTCTAATCTGAGGATCTGGGAGGGCTGTCTGATCTGAGGATCTGTGAGGGCTGTCTTATCTGAGGATCTGGGAGGGCTGTCTGATCTGAGGATCTGGGAGGGCTGTCTGATCTGAGGATCTGTGAGGGCTGTCTGATCTGAGGATCTGGGAGGGCTGTCTGATCTGAGGATCTGGGAGGGCTGTCTGATCTGAGGATCTGTGAGGGCTGTCTTATCTGAGGATCTGGGAGGGCTGTCTGATCTGAGGATCTGGGAGGGCTGTCTGATCTGAGGATCTGGGAGGGCTGTCTGATCTGAGGATCTGGGAGGGCTGTCTAATCTGAGGATCTGGGAGGGCTGTCTGATCTGAGGATCTGGGAGGGCTGTCTGATCTGAGGATCTGGGAGGGCTGTCTGATTTGTTTGAGGAGCTTGAAGGGTAGCAGCGCTGGTCACGGTGGTAAAATTCTGACAATTAGATAGAATTATTGGGTACACAAAATGAAATTCGTGACTAACCAGCTTACTCAAATGAAGCACACTCATTAAGCTAAACTCGCTGTAACCGTGTGCGCACTGCGGTGCATGTATATATAAATCCTTGGTGTTTAACACCAACAACCGGTAAAGTGCTGTTTATTAGAAATGAGCTGAATATAATTATTTTAAGGGCCGCATGCCTTATTCAAGAGTGGCGAACGCTAAAAAACTAAGCAATTTACAATCGGGAAGGGAAATAAGTGTTGGAAGCGAAAACATGTAGGCCAGACAAGTCAAATATTGATTTGCTTGACTTCCTCACTCCACGGGCTTGTCCGAGTTCGACAGCTCGGTGTCAACAAATACTGAACGATTAGAAAAAAAAATTCTGCATTTTTTTGTTAGAAATTAAGTCTTAGAAAACAGTGAAAAATCTGACGCAAACTGTGCAATGCGGCATGTGTTGTGACATTTGACTAGTGCTGAACTGCAGATACTGATGAAACATGAGACATGAGACAAAGCTAAAGATCTGACCTACGCGTAGTCTGGTGGGTGTGTACATTGACTGAGTGGGGTTGTGGGTTAGTGGGGGTGGTTGCGATCACTGCCTGGGGGTTGTCGGCCGGCTGAACACTGGCTGGGTGGGGTGGGGGTGAACACTGGCTGGGTGGGGTGGGGGCTGAACACTGGCTGGGTGGGGTGGGGGTGAACACTGGCTGGGTGGGGGTGGGGCTGAACACTGGCTGGGTGGGGTGGGGCCGAACACTGGCTGGGTGGGGTGGGGGTGAACACTGGCTGGGTGGGGGTGGGGCTGAACACTGGCTGGGTGGGGTGGGGCCGAACACTGGCTGGGTGGGGTGGGGGTGAACACTGGCTGGGTGGGGGTGGGGCTGAACACTGGCTGGGTGGGGTGGGGGTGAACACTGGCTGGGTGGGGTGGGGGTGAACACTGGCTGGGTGGGGTGGGGGTGAACACTGGCTGGGTGGGGTGGGGGTAAGTTGTACATTTGCTGTACATGGGTTGTACATGGGTGTAGGATTCGCATGAATGATTGAAACCGCTCGCATTTAGTAAATTTAATTAGCAGACACAAAGCCACCAAA
This sequence comes from Macrostomum hystrix, assembly GCA_950097015.1. Taxonomy (NCBI): domain Eukaryota; kingdom Metazoa; phylum Platyhelminthes; family Macrostomidae; genus Macrostomum; species Macrostomum hystrix. The sequence goes on from CATNEN010000033.1 coordinate 1,739,909, forward strand.
TCTGTTAAAGAACTGCTCCAGAAGGTATTGACAGTCAGTTATCCCGAGAATAAAATTAGCATTAACGAATAATTCATAACTGATGCGTAATACGCGTCTCAAAATTTAAGTTTGCAGCGAATTGAGCGCATAAAAACAAATTTACATCACAATAGGTTGGCAGTTGTGATAAGCGTATTTAGCATTTCAAGAAATGCTAGCCAATCACTAAAGCGCACTGCAATCTGGTCATTGCTACTGAATTATCTGAAACAAAATAAAGCAGGAATATTGAGAGTATCAGTCCGAGCTTACAGTTATAAATCTACTTTAAAAGTATTTAAGACACAATCATCAGCAAATCGTGGAGTCTGACAGCCAATTGAGACTGAAGTAATGAAGATTTTTGGCACCTAGTTGGCCCTGGTGCTGCGTACGTCTGAAATTCAGCGAGAAACTGTTTGTGAGAATAGGAATATGCTCGGAAATAAAATTCCCTCAAATCCTACCTCAGTGTTGATCACCAGCATCCGCGTTGTTCCGTGGTTCGACCCCGGCCAGTTCGAGCTGCAGCTCCCGCTCCCAGTCGTCGCCAACAACTTCAACATCGTCTTCGATGTTGCTAACTTCGTCAACTTCCAGTTTGTCGCGCGACGGCACCCGCTCGAAGCTGTCGCCACTGACAGATGACGAGGCAGAGGCTGGCGACGGACATGACTTGGCTTCTATAGCAACTGTCGCTAAGGTGGTTTCTGGACGCGCGGAGAGCGCCTGATTCGAGCGCTGAATGAGGTTAATCTGGAATTCGAAAAAAACTGTCTTTGAATATCCCCCCAGCTTCTCTCTCTTCCATACAGGGATTACCGCACTTTTCACAGAACAATAGTTTTTCCCACTTCCCCAGAACCCCAGTTTCTGCCAGTCCAGAAGAATCAGCAGCCAACTAACCCTGTAGAAATAGTTCCTCCAGAACTGGTCCTCGGCCAGTCTCCTGGGCACCAGCCGAAAGCGCATCTGCCGCAGTGCCGGATCGGCTTCGAGCGCTGCGGCAGCGGAGGGCAGCGCCGATTCCAGTTGAAACTCTGCGTCAAAGGCGCAGCCTCTTGGCGGAGATCGAAGAAAATTACGAGGATCCTGGGCAAGGGCCAGCACCTGACTGCGCGCTCCTGGCTCAAGGCCCAACCAGGGGGGCTGCACAGCGGGCGGCTCAGCGGATTCTGTTGCTTGATTGACAGCTGGTTCAGCAGCAGAAACTGCCGCAGCTGCGGCTGCAGCAACGACGCTGGTAGCTCGCCGGCCCAGGCTGAAGATTGCCGAGCCCCAGCTTCTGGCCGCCTCGCTTAGCGTTGATTCGCCTGACGACAGCGGCGCAGCCGGTGACACTGTGGAGTCAGTCAGCATCGGCAGATTCGCTCACACACTGCAAAGGCAAATTCATAAGCTAGGTATGTGAGAGTGGCTGAGTTAGGGCTGAGGGGCGTTGAGAAGAGCTGAGAGTGGCTGAGTATGGGCTGTGAGGGTGGCTGAGTATGGGCTATGAGGGTGGCTGAGTTTAGGCTGTGAGGGTGGCTGAGTATAGGCTGTGAGGGTGGCTAAGAGCTGTGGGGTGACTAAGTAAGAGCTGTGAGGGTGGCTGAGTATAGGCTGTGAGGGTGGCTAAGTATAGGCTGTGAGGGTGGCTGAGTATAGGCTGTGAGGGTGGCTGAGTTTAGGCTGTGAGGGTGGCTGAGTATAGGCTGTGAGGGTGGCTGAGTATAGGCTGTGAGGGTGGCTGAGTATAGGCTGTGAGGGTGGCTGAGTTTAGGCTGTGAGGGTGGCTGAGTATAGGCTGTGAGGGTGGCTGAGTATAGGCTGTGAGGGTGGCTGAGTATAGGCTGTGAGGGTGGCTGAGTATAGGCTGTGAGGGTGGCTGAGTTTAGGCTGTGAGGGTGGCTGAGTATAGGCTGTGAGGGTGGCTAAGAGCTGTGGGGTGACTAAGTAAGAGCTGTGAGGGTTGCTGAGTATAGGCTGTGAGGGTGGCTAAGTATAGGCTGTGAGGGTGGCTGAGTATAGGCTGTGAGGGTGGCTGAGTTTAGGCTGTGAGGGTGGCTGAGTATAGGCTGTGAGGGTGGCTGAGTATAGGCTGTGAGGGTGGCTGAGTATAGGCTGTGAGGGTGGCTGAGTTTAGGCTGTGAGGGTGGCTGAGTATAGGCTGTGAGGGTGGCTGAGTATAGGCTGTGAGGGTGGCTGAGTATAGGCTGTGAGGGTGGCTGAGTATAGGCTGTGAGGGTGGCTGAGTATAGGCTGTGAGGGTGGCTGAGTATAGGCTGTGAGGGTGGCTGAGTATAGGCTGTGAGGGTGGCTAAGTATAGGCTGTGAGGGTGGATAAGTATTAGATATGAGAGTGGCTGAGTGAGGGCTGCAAGATTGGAAGGATATAAAAACAAAATCTATTTAGAAAACACAAATTTGTAAGCTACCAATAAATATATAATTGATATATTGCATGCTCTATCAATGATTATGGTGCTTACACTAATATGCATGAAATTTAGATCTAGATATCTAGATCTAGATAGGAGAAACTGCCTATTTGGCAATATAAGAGACTAGGGCCTAGAGACATAGCTATAACTTATAACTTAATATAAATATTATAAATTCATTAATTAAAGAAACTTAAAAAATCCTAATAATTAAATTAAATATTCATAATAATAATAAAAACTATTATTATTATTATTAAAATGTGCATGCCATCTATGGGTGCTGATTTTTTTCTTCTATTTTTTTGACAACAAATATTTTAATGGACAATGAGAAACATAACATAAAAAGCAAAGTTTTGTAGGATTCAACTATCGAGCTGGGAATATATAATAAATATTAGGCCTTAGGCAAAGTATAACTTATTATTAAATAATGCTTTAGACATATAAGATATATAAAATACCTATAAGATACCTATTTGGTCTCAATGTTTGATAGGCCAATCTATAATTAATTTTTTACATTAGTGAATTTCTGAAGATTCATTCCATTTTTACCTTACACTTGTTTAACCAATAAGTCAATAACACTTGCCCTGAACTTGGCTCTAAAGAAAATTGTAGGCCTGATCCCTTTTCTAGACTATATAAACTAGTTCCTGTCACTCTCACTCATGGTCATATAACTATATGCTCTAGGCCCCATGGTATATATATATATATATATATATATATATATATATATTAATTTATTTTTATATAATACTTAGGGCCTAGCCATATATAACATAGTAGCTAAACTGTCAGTGTCATTAAAGGGTAAAGCTGTGTAGAGGTGTAGGCGTGTAACTACTATGGTTAGCTAGCTAATCAATGCTATTGTGTCAATGGAAGCAGTCTAGCTACCAGGGAACAGAAAGTGCATAGCCAAGTCTATGACCCTGACCTTGCTACCTTGTTAGGAAACCTAGGGTTATAGTAGGCCAAAAAATAATTAAATAGCTAGGCTAATATACAATATGATTTATTGGGCTAAATAGTCCCAAATTTTAATGACAGTAGTCATGCTAGTAAGTTTTGGCTATCAGATGCTATTACATTAGTGTACATTAAGGGCAACAGCTTGTTTTTAAGTCCAGTATTACGCAGGTTTATACATTATTATTAATAAATTTCAAAAGTGCTTTATATACAACTCAACGACTATCCCACTTTATTGTGACGCCTAAAAATACTCTTACACTACAGATGGCCATTTTTGTGTTTTCCACTTAGACCCTAAAAACTTAACCTTGAAACTATTTACTAAAAATACACTTCAAACTTGTTATACTGAAAAAAATCGCACCTTTTCATTGTTCTAAATTCCTAAGAAAAAAATATACTTGACATTCTGTTAGTTACTTCGAGTGTTTTTCCTTCGTCACATATCCACATTGTCAATAGAAATTTGCATATTTATCATTGGCCTAGACAGATTATACTTTTTTTCTCTCAGTAGGCCCTATTTATAATTTCTAGACGAAGGAAGCACCATAATCATTTTAAGACTTAACAGTTGGTCTGAAAGTCAAACAATGACATACATTTTACAAGCTAACTTGAGTTAGTTATTACTTTACATTGCTAGCCTCTTAACAATCACGATTTCTTTCTGATGCTAAATAAGCTTGCAGGTCCATATTTAGAGCACTAAAATTGTACCAAGTTAGAGCATCCAACAAAAAAGTAAAAAGGCAAAATCATTACCTTTCTGGAAATATTACAAACAGTCCTTAGTTGGATTGTGCTTTAAAAAGTACAATTTTTTTTTAATTTCTGCCCCCTTGTTAAAATATCAGCAAAAATACAGATATGTCAAAATTATATCAAGATATATTGAAAAGCCAATAATGAATAAATTGTGCACATAAGCATATTTAATACTATGAAAATGGCTCAAGCTCACATGGGCTAAAATCTTTCTATTTGACAGGAAATTTGTAGCTAAATGCGAAAGACTTCGACTATTTTAGAGCTAAAGAAAATTTAAATGCTATAAATTTCCGCATTTGTTCCAACAGAATCTCTTGAAATGTGTTAATTTTTATTAAACAGTATAAGTAAGATACAGTTATACATAAAAATTGAATTTGAAATTTGAAATAGTTAAAACTAAGATTTGCACTGACAAATATGCAATAACTTTGTCCTTTGCGAATTTTAGCATCCATAAATAGTTTTAAACTAGCTAGAACTTTAAAACATAGCTCATATAGGCATAGTGACTTTTATAAGTAATGGTTATCTATAAAATTTTTCATTTCACTCTTAACTTTCAGCAAGTAATTTCCAACACTGCGAACAACGAAAATCATGGATTATGGCAAAGCATTGGACGGTGGCTGGGGCTGGATGATTGTTTTGTCTGTTCATTTCATGCACTTTCTGACTGGTGGGCTTGACAGAGCGAGCGGCGTTTTCTACCGGGAAATTCTGACTGATATGCAAGAGTCTTCAGCATCAACGGCCGGATTCACAGCACTGCTGTTCTCGTCCAGGTTCATGAGTGGTGAGTCCAGTCAGCAGATTCAATCTTCTTGGCGTAGAACTCCATTGATCTTTCCTTCCCTCATTCCAGGCCCCGTAGCTGGGGTCTTGTGCAAGTACTTCGGAAATCGCAAGGTCATGATGGCTGGAGGAATGATTTCATTCTTCGGCGTGCTGCTGAGCTCGTTCTGTCGGAGCCTGGCACTCATCTATCTGACCCTCGGCTTCATGACGGGAGTCGGAAACGGACTGGCCTACACCTCAGGCTTGCTGGCCGTGAACGACTACTTCAACCGTCGCAAGGCCACCGCTCTCGGCATCGCGACTGCGGGCACCGGAGTCGGCAGCTTCGTGCTGCCCCTGCTCACCCAGTATCTCATCCAGGTTTACTCATTCCGCGGCTGCATGCTCATCCTGAGCGCACTGTCGCTCAACCTGACCGTGTGCGGATCGCTGCTGTACCCGCTGCCGCAGACGCCTGGAAGTCAAGACAAGCCTGAGGCCATGCCGCTAAGAGAAACAGAAGGTACGTTGGCGGTTGCGACTAAAGGTCCGAAGCAGCAGGCCCAGGGCGAATGCGGTGAGATGACGGCTGAGACTCAGAGAGAGAATGAGCGACTCAGCGAGGATAGAAAAAGAGATGATAAGGGCCGTGACGATAAGGAATTGATGCCAGCGAGAGCCGCAGACAGTCCGAGCAGCGGCCCCTGCCGTCGGTTTTTTTCCGAGCTGTGGGCAAACTTTGACCTAAAGCTGTTCCTCAACTGGCAATTCAGTGTGTTCGCAGTTGCCGCGCTGTTCATCTCGGCCGGCTTCAAGCCTGTGGCGGTCATCCTGCCACACCATGCGCAGCTGAGAGGCCTGAGTAGCACCATGTCCGTGCTGCTGATCTCCATTGCTGGTGAGAATTTCGCGAAAAATGCTGACTGACTGAAAGTGCCTGCAAGCGCTTACAGTGGTTCTGTACCAGTTATCGAGTTCGAGTGTCTGTTAGTGAAAGCACCTTGATTTGAGCTTAAAACAAAAGTTTTTTATAGGCGGCTGCTTAAACTCCCATCATCAGGCAAGTTAACTGTTTCACTGGGTTGTACATCCAGTCAGACCTTTTCATTTTCAGACTTGTCACTAACTTGTCACTTTGTTATATAGGGGCTTAGCCCTCAGGGGTGCACATGCAAAAATGCACTTTCTCTACGGTGAATCCTAAATTTATTGCTATCGCGGGCTCGATATCTGGCCATTGTTCAGCAATTTACTAGGCTGATTCTCAAACCACTAAGGCGCCTGCGACACGCTGTCCCGCTTCTCCCTCGGCCTGTTGTTCGACATTCCCCTCCTGCTGCCGTATCGGAGACGCATCTGGAGCCTCGGCATGCTGCTCACAGCCAGCGGCATCGCCGCCTTCGCATTCATGCACAGCCTGGCACCCTTCGTGCTCGTGTCCGCGGCGTTCGGCCTCACCTCCGGCCTGTTTGTGAGCCAGCTCTACTGCGTGCTCGGCGACCTGATCGGTCGGGAGCGCTGCCGCACCGGCATCGGCCTGCTGATTCTGTGCCGCGGCGTCGGTCGTCGCCATCGGTCCGCCGCTGGCCGGAGCTCTGAAGGATGCCACAGGCTCCTACCAGCTGTCCTTCTGCGCTCTCGGCGCCTGTACCTTCGCCGGCTTTGTCAGTTTGTGCGCCCTGGACGTCGCGCTGACGCTGCTAGGCCGGCGTCGTCGGCAGAGTCCCGACCTTGCCATTGAGATTTCCTAGCTGTCTTCTGTGGCTCTGATTTTCTTTTTTTTTTAAAGTTCTGCTTCCGCTATTAGGATATTTATCGAATATCAAATCAGGACGTTCTGCTTTTAGGTCACAATCGCTTTCAGGGCTTTTTCATTGTTGTTTAAACCAGTCCTTCAGACTCAATCTCATTTTGGTTTCTCTCGGCGCAGGCTCATCGCACTGGATTCTTGTGAAATTGTGTTGCAAGATCAACTTGAAAGATAGTCATATATTATGATAGAGGTCTTTAAATTTCGAAACCAAGGGCTCTCACACCTTCACCTAACTCGATCGGGCTGCTTTAAGTAATCACTGTCAGTAATCTTAACTTAGTTAAAAATTTGCCTCTTTTTTGTCATTTCAATCAATCAGTTTCGAGCTTGTTTTTCGCTCGCACCTAGGCATTTGACTATTGTTTTGTCTATTTTTAACCTTGATTCTTCTTTAGTGCCATCTAAATTGAGTTTCTGATTTTGCTTAGAATCTGTTTGAGTTGCTGATGAGTCTTCGGAGATTTGTTGCTTTCATAGTTTTGTGCTCTGTGCCTAAATGCTCCTGCAAGTTATGACTCTTTATACTCACTATCTTACTTAAAGTAGCAAGTAGAGTTTAGTACACATATTCTTCACGCACAAAACACCCGATCGCACATCGGGTGGCACTTTTTTAAATGGCACCAATTCGAAAATCTGTATTCTTTTCGCTTGACGCGTTTTTTCTACAAACCAATTTAGCAGTGGCAGAGTATTGCAGGTGTGTTCTAAAATACACTTTTTTCTTAGACACAATTTTTACCACAATATGTCCCGATTTCGGAGACGCAATTTCGCTTTTCAGACGAGCCATCGATTTAGCGACTAGCAGCTTACCAGCTACAGTTAACTCGCCTATCGTGTCTTTGCTTTGCTTCGGATAAGGAACAACACTTGTGTAACCCAATTCTTAAAACCTCTCAAAATGAAAAGCCAGACATGAGCTTGGTAAGTCGGGTGTAGCGGTGAAAATCTGCGCTAATTAGGCCTTGCTAATTTACAGAGATTACGCCTCCAAGGCGAGTGTGCAAACAAAGGCCGCACCTCTTGAAGTATTCTGTAGCGCGAATATCGGGCAGTTGACGTACCTGCACTTGTCAATGCAAGAGATCAGATCATGATTTAGCAAGTCTTGGAGCCCTCACACTTTGGACCTCACGCAATAAATGCTGTTATATTTATTGAGAATATAGCTTTCACTATAGAGAAATTGCGTCCACCAATCATATACGTGCGAGCGGGCAGGAAAATGAAGGCGGGAGCGAGCGCACCTAGACAAGTTTAAATCATAAATATGAAAGTGCAAAGGCTTGAGAGCAGCAAGAGCTAAAGTCTATGGTAATAACCTCGGGGTTTTCATACTGCGGCAAAAAGTTCAACTTTTTTAAAGTACTTACGCTTTTGCCATAGACAGTGGCAGGCAAATATTACCAGAGGGGGTGGAATAGTCTATGGCGCAGAGAGCTGAGAAAATAAGAAACGAAACACAGCTCCAATGTGGGCTATGTAGCCGAGAGTTTCCATAGCGCCCAGCAAAAGCAAAGGCTAGGTCAACTTCGCGACTGCAGCCAGTCAAGCGTTAGCTCCGACTCTCAACTACAGTGAGTTAAATGTCTCTAAAACTTGTGAGTGCATTTTTGTCGTTTTGTTTCTAGCACAAAATCTTACCGGCTCAAATAATGATTCAGATTATTGCATTCGATCATGCAATAATATATAACGTACTTAGCAGTCGCTTCCTCGAGAAGCCTCCATGCTTGCCTGGTTTCGTAGGATGTGTAGTTTGATACAGACATAAAAATGTGTTGTAACTGAAATTCAAAATAATTTAGGTACAGGAGACGGAAATGGGACTGGTGTAAGATGAATTCCTGAATTCGGCTCTCAAAGGTCAAATGACGCTCAGGCTCAGAATTTTCCGCAGGAAGTCCAACCGAAATTGCACCTGCGATTTTACACACTGTCGTATTGCTTTCCGACTGCATGATGCTCTTCAGCTTCGATTCCCATGAAGCAAGTTTGATGGGGCAATTCCCAGTCTTGTTACGGTCGGTCCTTTGCCTTGAAGCGAGTCTTCGTGTTGACAATTTTCTTTTAAGTCTTTTTAGTCTTAGGGTCAAACGACTTTCCGGTCAACGTCGCTAGCTCTGTGCACATTTCGATAATGACTCCCACCTGGTGTTTTAGCTGATGGGAGTAGGTCAAAATTCACTTCATTTCTTCACAGTACAATCTTCCGTCGTTCTCTGGGGGTGCGCATTGGGCTTCGTCAGCTTCTTGTGAAATTAGTTGCGCAACGGAACTTGTCTGGACGGTTATGTAGTGAGTTATCCCAGTTGCAGCCGGGTGAGTAGCAATGAGGCGACAAGTCTTCCAGCCTCCAGCTGATCGTAATGCGCTATGTGTGCTGTCACTATCGGTTGAAACAGCTCAAAGGAAGGCCACGATTGGAATGGTGCATGAAGGAAGCATGATGGTGCGGTGTGGAAGTTCGATTGGAGGAGCTGAGACAGAGTTAGAGGCGCAATGGTCTGCTGGATTCTCTGTGGTGGTCACATAGCGACGATCGTTTGAGAGGCCGAAAGCGCGAATTTCTTGAACCCGCTGAATTTCATATTAACGGATTTTGTGCCACGTAGGATCCAGTCGAGTACAAACTGACTGTTTATGTAGTGGGTGACGCTCACAATGTTGAGTACTCGTGAGAGCATGTCACTGAGAAGCAATGCGGCCCGATTGCCGATGAGGGCGGCCAATAGTTCGATACGAGGAGTGGTAATTAGAAGGCCTTTTCTACCTGTGGGAACGAGGCGTGCCTTAGCGTATAGAAGTACGACGGTTGCTTGCCCGTCCTTGAATTGATGAATGTAGATCGCGAAGCCGTTAGCCATGGGGGAACCGTCGTTGATGAGGATCATCCGGCAAGGGTAGGACCAATCTTCAATGCAGCAACGTTGCATGATGATTGATCTACCTTGGTGAAGTCGTCACGGAGGGATTTCCAAGACTCGACTGTGGGCACGTCAGCCGTTTTATTCCATGGTGCTTGAGAGTTAAATGCGGTGTGGAAGAGGAGACGACCAGCCAGCAAGCGTGGGGCAGCGTAGCCAAATCGATCGTATGGTTTCGAGATGGTGCTCAGCAGACTCGTATGAAAGTTTCCGGAAGGCGGCGCCAGCGAGAAGCCCCGCGAAGAGCCTCGAACTTATCGACATCTGTGTAACTGCAGCTGTTGATTCTGTAAGTGAATGGATTCAAAAATGCTGGAAAACTCGCTGGATCCTCACCGTCGAAACTTAGAAGTTGTAGGTTACAGAGGACGGTGTCACCGAAAAGCGATGTTGGCCGAGACGCCGGCTATTTAGGATTTGGGCTGCGTGCGGCGAGGCCGCTGACGGGTGCGGTGAGGCCGCTTGCAGATGCGGCGAGCCTCTGACGGTCATGTTAGTGTAACTTGCTCTGACTCGGGCACTCGTCTTGGTATTGGATTTTCCTCGAGTTGAGGTTGCGCTGCGCATCTTCATTCTCGGTCGGAATTCGAGATATCCGTTTTCGATAAGACGCTCTGCAACCAGCTTTCCGTTGAGGAAAAATTATTTTTACTCGTAGGTGGATCAAAAAGGTTCTAAAGCGAGAGAAGAATATTTTGTTTTGTATATTTGATGCAATGTAACTTATTCGATAGTGATAACAGTGCTAGGTGCCTATGGGTAGAGCGAATGCTGAGAGAAGTAAAAGTGCAGCCAATGCAGACAAGTAAATGTAAACTAAATTGATGTGAGAAACTGGAAACTAAGACATAAATTATTATTATGATGGAGAGGTGTTCATCTCGACACCGGCTCCTCAAATGAGCGCGGACGCCCCACTCCTAAATTGTCTCTATTAATCTCTGTGGTTGGACACCCTTGCTCACTCGGCTTGATCGTCTTGGTTGGTGTTCTGGGGTTGGTTTTCCGTCGGTCTCACGGACGCTGGTGGTCGCCTAATGGAAACTAGATTCCGTGTCGTCCATACTTTGCGATTGTCCTGTAGGTAGGTGTTTTTTTCGAGACTCGTATCGATGTGAAACGGACACGTGTATGGCGATTATCCCTTAGGTACGAGGGTTGTTCCAAAAGTCCTTTCCCTTTTTGAACACAGCTCTTGATCTACTGCTCCAATTTTATTGCGATTTTCGTAAGTTGGCAACTAAACTACTAGCTCAGATTTATTGTCGAAAAAGTATTAATGCATCAAGTTTTAAGCAAGCAGCAACTGATTTCTGTTACGTTTGTGCTTAGGTATCAAGAAAGAATTAGCAGGGGCCGACGAGGTGCGTATGTTAGATGTAGGTATAAGTTGGCGAAGGGCCTGAATTCGCGCCGCTTGGTGCGCAGAGACCAGTTTATTAGCCTGGCTCTAAACCCATGTTTAGGCCATAGAAGCATTCATATACATACTGGTAATATATGTATATTCCCTTGAATTGATGAATGTAGATCGCGAAGCCGTTAGCCATTGGGGGAACCGTCGTTGATGAGGATCATCCGGCAAGGGTAGGACCAATCTTCAATGCAGCAACGTTGCATGATGATTGATCTACCTTGGTGAAGTGAAGTATTTAGTTGGTGAAGTAGCATTTTGCGTCCGACTTAAGTTTATGGGCATTTCACTTGATCCACAGTGGCAGAATTCCACACTCAAGGGCAACTGCTTTCCCAGTCTATGGCTCAAACGGGTGGCTGGCAGGCGATTGACTTAATCTTCGGGGCATGAACTTAGTCCATTTTTGCTCTCTAGTAGACCGGAAGCTTTTAAGCAGGCCCTAGTGGGCAGTGTTGCGACAAGGACCAAGTGATTTATTGATGTGATGCCACGAGGCTTACCAAAAATGAATGCAAACGAGAAAAGAATCGGGAACGTAGGCAAGAAAGGTTCAGCAACGGGAACACAGGCGGCAATAATTAACAAAATTTAAATACAAGCGGGAAAACTTCATCGAACTCAGCGACTGAAGGTCACAAAATAGGCTGGCCGGCAATGCAGGCTGGAAGGTGGCGCAGTGAGTGACGGTACCATCCGCCGCACTTCGCAGCCGTGACCTCCACTGTCGCCTCCTCAGCAATCCTTTGCATGACCAGAATTCGCCACTGGTACAGCGGCGTCTGTGGGGGCGGGCTGTCCAGCTCACGCTGCACCTCATGCTGCGCCAGTGCGCGCTTGATTGCCGCCTTCACGCATGAGTGCGCCTCCTCGACGGGGTTCAGAAACGGCGAATATGGCGGCAGGACCTTAACGCTCCAGTTGGCTCCAAACTGCTCCGGCAGTGTGACTCCGTTGTGAAATCGAGCGCCGTCCATCACAATGCAAAACCGTTCAGCGTCGCCCACATCATCGCGATTATTGACAGCATGCATCAGCTCCTCGATGAACGTCTGAAACCTGGCCGCCGTCATCGTCTCGGAAACCATCTTGTGATACACGAGGCCAAGGCTTGGGGAGATGGCCTGCACGATGTTCAGTTGAGCTCCGCGCTGTGTAACAACCACGCGCCGAACTCGCTGGCCTCGTCTACTGCGTCCTTGGGATCGGCGTGTCCACATGTTGAAACCCGTCTCGTCGACGAATAGCAAGTGCTGCTCGGGAGTAATACCGATCAACCAGTGAGCAAATTCTTGCCTCCGAGCCACGTTCTCTGGCGAGTTGCGCGCTGCCGGAACATCGGCTTCTCGCCCCAGACTTTTCAGCGTGATCAGCTGCTTGTCCACCGCCCTACTGATGGTGGATTCACTTACTTGTAGATTAAACCGCTCCTGCAGCTGGTTCCTCATCTCCGCCAGTGTCAGAAGTGGATTTTCGACTATTTTGTCCACCAGGTACTGAACATGGACCGCTCCGAGCTTCGGTTCTCTGCCACCGCCATGAGGGAGACGATTGCGACGTCCAGTGACTTCGTACCGCCTTTTAATTGACATGACTGTCTTGACGTTAACCTTCATCCATCGCGCGATATCGACCGGCCGCTCACCTCTGTCCAGTGCGTCTACGGCAAGGCTGTGCTTCTCATCGCTCATCATTGACCACGTCCGAGGTTGTGGGCCGTCACCCTGCTCATCAGGGGCAGTTTCATAGCTAGCGTTGCTGCCTTCGTCTTCCGAGCTCATACTGTTGCCTTTGCTCTTTAGGCTAGAGCGCGAAGCGCAGCTTTCGGTCTACTAGAGAGCAAAAATGGACTAAGTTCATGCCCCGAAGATTAAGTCAATCGCCTGCCAGCCACCCGTTTGAGCCATAGACTGGGAAAGCAGTTGCCCTTGAGTGTGGAATTCTGCCACTGTGGATCAAGTGAAATGCCCATAAACTTAAGTCGGACGCAAAATGCTATAATATATTGTAAAAGAAAAGCATGTGCACCATATATGCAACAATTTCAAACAATATTCATTGACCAACTTCCCCACTCAGACCCAATAATCATGATTGTTCAACGGTAGACGGATGTCTATGGCCACGCCAGGCCACGCCAAACAGATTGGCCTTTTTGACTTTATTTTAGGCAAAAACGAATTGAAACGATTTGAAACAATTAGCGCAATTGAAACAGTAACGCAACTGACAGCAGCATGTGCTGCACTCCCTCTGTCCATTGTCAAAATACAGATGCAGATGCTCAGTGGGGCTCCTGGGGCGGTCCGATCGTGAAAGTGCAGTTGGTGAAACTGCAGTCACCAAATACCGCAGCGTAGTTGCGGCCCGTAACGCTGACGGCTCTGTTGCTCACGTTGCTAGTCGCACTTGACACCACCCGTGGGGCGGGCTCCGATTCGCCCTCCACATGCCGGACCAGTGCGTCGCTCACAGACGTTGCCAGATCCCTCATCGTGCGATCTCGCTTGCGTGACAGGTACCGTCGCACGGTCGCCTCACTCTGCTGGCCCGTGATGCTCATGATGTCATTGATGGTGAATCCGGCGTCCCGCAGATCTGCGATCCGCGTCACGCGGATGCAATGATTGGTGTACCGCTTAGACAATGTGCAGACCTGACTGAGGCGCTGCATCAGGGAGCCCAGCCAGTTGATCCCGCGCGTCTGCTTCGCCGAATACATGACCTGACCGTCCTTGTTGGGCATTGGCCGGGGAAAGAAGGTGTCATCCTTCGTCTCAGCTGGCAGGGTTGCGCCGTATAGCTGTAGCAGCTCCAGCTGTTTGCCATAAATCCGCGCCTGCTTCGGTACGTATCCCTTCGCCCTGACAGGATCGGCACTCTGGTTCTTGGTGGACAACGGCGGAAGCTCCATGTAGGCGTTACCATCGGCATCCTCCTTGGCGATGAGTAGCTGCCGTCTCCGTAGTGCCTTCAGATGTTCTTGGCCGCGTTCACCAAGAATGTACAGAAGTGTAAAGAGTACTTCATCTTGCAGCTTCTCCCCGGTGGTGCGATCGAAATTTATGGAGTTTCGCCAGGTCCGCCTCCTCGATAGGCTCAAAGTGCTTCACCGCGCCACCAGCGTTGTTCCAATCGCGCACTTTCACTCGCAGCATCCTGTTGGACTTAGCAAACTCAGGCGCGCCCACCAGATCGAGGTTCCGTTGAAGGATATGTCGGAAGTACCGCTGAATACCCGCGCGGATACACACCAAGGTTGCCGGAGAATACAGTTCGCCATTAGCCTTGCGCAAACGAAAGTAGAATAGTCGAAGGTATTCGTTAATCTCAGATGATTCCATGCTCCTGAGCCGTTCGGTCGCATGCCCGACACTGGCCATGATGTCAACAAACTGCTGACCATACTGTGTCATTTGCTCTCTGGTCGTCTTTGGCAACGATTGCACCTCCGCTTCGTCCATCTCCTTCTCCGCTCCAACTTTCGGAACACCGTCGGGTCCCACCTCCGGTAGGATGACGCCCAGAATGTCGTCGTCATTCTGCCCGGGATCTTCCAGGTAGGCTATGAAACGAGAAAGGTCGTCGTCGTCCCTATGATCGGCCGAACTTAGATGCGTCAAGAGTCGCAACTCTGGTGCGGTGACACCGTTTAAGGCGTCAACCGGTAGATTAGCCCAATTTATCATTTGCAAGTTTAAGGCGCTCACTGGTGGTTCAGACTGTTCAGGCTTGGGGCTTCTACTCTTGCCTTCCTTCCTTCCTTCCATCCTTCCGTCAGCTTTAGCCAATGTTTTTTTGTCTATGGTCCATCCTTCTCCTCTGCCCAGCCAATCCTCACGAACAAGTAGAGCTATTTTTATACCGTTTGTGCAACGGAGGAAATCTTGTCGGGTGCGTTTGTCAATGTTGTTGTGTATGCGGTTGCCTCATAGACAACTTACCATTGTTCTAAGCTTTCACTTCGACTTTCACTTTCACTTTCACTTTCACTTCACTAAGACAATTTTAAAAGTATTGTTTAACACTTTCTGCATAGTCTATGGTATTTTGTATCCATAGAGAATGCGTCAATTTATGAATGTATTTAGATATAACAATTTAAACAAAACGCGCTAATAATACAAAGTTTTGTAATGCTCCAGGGAAGAGTAATAGTCCATCCAAGTTTCGCAGGTAGTCACTTCGTAAATTTGAACGTGCAGTTCTCGAATTTGCAATTTTCGAATAGCCGTGATACTTGCGCTTGGGTGCTTCGAACTGCACGATCGAAAAAAGCAAAATAAAGTAGCAGAAATACATGGATTTAGAAATAGCTTTCCCAGCGAAGTTTTAACTTACCCGTTGAAAGGTGAACTTCTTGGCTCGGGGTCATTTCACAGGTTTCTCTGATAAAAACTCGTCTCTTTTTCGGTGGCCGTAGCACTGGTGGGCTGCTGGAGTTCCACAATTGGCCGTTCTAACGCGGTGCTTACCGCAGTCAATGCTTCGAACAAAGCACGGTCTCGTTTTCGTGAAAGGTAGCGTCGCACGGTTCGCTTTGTAGGCTGATCGTTGTTGCATCTCCGGGCTGATTTGTTCTGTCGTTTCAGTATTCTGCGGTCTCTCGGCTAGGCTGGTCTAGGCTGGATGTCGCGTCCTTGGAGAAGCTTTGCCGGCGATTCTCCGCATTTTAGTGGTGTTGTTCGGAAGCTAAAGATTGTCCTTGAATTCCATCTTTGCACGGAATGCTTTCTGCGCCAAAGGTTTGCGCTGCTTGCTTCAAAGTTCTGTTGAACACTTCGATCATGCTGTTCCTTCTTGGCTCGTACAGTGACACGTTGGCGTTTGACGTCTCGTCGGGCCAGAAACTCCTCCGTCTGGTAAGTCACAGAGTTACTGCCATTGTCAGACACAAAAGTGTTAGGGTTTCCAAAGCGATTAAAAACTAGCGGATCTTCACTCTCGACTAGGTGCGATCCCGGGTCAGGCGTCACTTCGCGACTTCGGGGTGGCCGCTGCCGCGGACTCTGATGTTAGTTGAATGTACAAGTTGAAGACTTGGGTATATGCAGGGTCAGGCAGCTTGGTGGAGCCAATATGTCGGGGTCTTGGACAAGCAGGTCGGCTCGGAAAATGCGCCTGGCCCAGTCTTCGCATCTGAAATTGGAATTAGAAATGATGTAGATTCTCCGTGTTTTAAATTGTGTGGATTGTGTAATATCAGTGGCGATGAAATCGTATCAGGAGGTCATTTGTAGGCCTAGTTTGGGCATCCATAAGCTGCGAACTGTTCAAAATCTGGATCTTCTAGTCTTTTAGAGAAAAAAAATTAGACTTAACTCAAACTTGCATCTGGGTGCAAATATAAAAATGAGTTCTTTAAAAAGGCAATTAAAAACTCATTTTACAAAGGCAAAAACAACTGATCAAAGCTTCACAACAAGATTTTTTCCGAAGCAACTTGCACCGATTTAAAAAATGGTCAATTTTGCATTCTGGGTATTTTCTGTGATTGGACCAGGCGATGGGGTATCACACAGTTGACGCCTCTTCTCTGGCGAGATTCGCTTTGTGTACCTCTCTCTGTAGAGTCTACAAGACTCTGGCATCTTGTGACCGGTAGCACATTGAATGTCGCCAACAGAAATGCCGTTGTTTGCTAGTGTCCAGAGGCTCTGCTTTCAGCGCTGCCCCGACAGATCGGTTGGCACTCCTTCTGCCTGACGGCGGAGTCTCCGAAGAGAGCACGTACTGACTGCGACAACAAGCGCCTATCTAGACCACCCTTGTCAGCGGCGCACTCTCAAGACGCGTAGTGCCGAAAGCTACCTAACTGAACAAGCAGAGCGTGGTCGGGCGGGGCGAGGCAAAACAAAGTGGACTAGCTTGCACGTGCTTCTTGTTGTGCAGTTGATTAATGCACGTACATAGTTCGTACATGTACACCTCTGATATCGATTGGCGCAGAATATATATAGTCCAAATACTGAGAGCCAACTTGGCGTGAAAGTTTCGGATACTAACTTGGCTGACTCGCTACTATTCATTTACAACATTGGCGTCGCAAGCACAAGCGAACACCCACCCCAATAAGCCGGGGTCGGAGTAGACTGAAGTGAAGTGACTGCAAGCCTGCCAAGCCAAGCGTAAACAACAGCGCCAAACTGCAAAAGTGCAAACTGAAACATGACGAGTGACAGCAACTCAGCAGAAGCGCCGCGGATCAGCGTATCGCCGCCGGATCAATTCCTGCCGCAGCCGGGCCGACCGGCGAGGCCGTGGAAAGAGTGGAAGGCCCTCTTTGAGAACTACTTACTTGCGGCCGGCTACGACACTTTGCCGGAAGCGAGGAGGCGCGCGCTGTTGCTGCACTGCCTTGGCGCGGAAGGGCAGCGAGTCTTTGCGGCTGTGGCAGCAACGAAGAGGCCGAGTCCGACAGAACTCGCGGCGACAGTCGCGATTCTGGACGAGCAGTTCGGAGCCAAAGTCAACGTGGTGGCGGAGCGCCACAAGTTTCGGCAGCGCAGTCAGCGTCCGGGTGAAAAGATTGCGGACTTCGTGGCGGCTCTGTATGCTCTGGCTGGCTCATGTGAGTTCCGCGACATGATGGAAGAAATGATCCGCGACCAGATCGTGGAGAAGGTCAGCGACAGGCGAATTCGAGAGCGCTTGCTGATCGAGGACGGCCTGACGCTGCAGAAGGCAGTGACGCTGAGCCAGCAATGGGAGACCAGCATCGCTGAGGCCAGCGCGATAGAGACGGAAGGCGCAGCCGCAGCCGGAGCACAGCTGGAAGAAGAGGTGAAGAGAGTCCGACTACAACCAGACAGGAAGAACACAGGACAAGGGCGACCAGATCGAGAGTCATGCTCCAAGTGCGGAGGCGGGCACAACAGACGAGCCCGGTGTCCAGCTGAAGGCAAGAGTTGTCATGTCTGCGGGAAGGCGAACCATTTCGGCCGGATGTGCAGGTCGCAGGGCGCCAAGGTCGCCGAGGTCATGGACGAGAGCGGCCAAGCCGTGTACATGGTGCGCGGCGCCGCCAGTCCCGACATCCGCTGCCGGCTGAAGGTGCATGGCATCTGGCTGAATCTGCTTGTAGACTCGGGAGCCAAGGTGTCCATCCTGTCAGAGAGGACCTTCAGGAAACTCGGAAACCGGTCGCCACTCCAGCCGTCGACCAAGAAACTCATCGCGTACAACGGCAAGGCAATCGATGTCGTCGGCGAGGCGGTGCTGTCCGTCAGCTATCGCGGCCAGCTGGTGCCATTTTTCTGCTTTACCGTGGTACGGCAAGGCTCCGACATCATGGGAACGGATCTGATGCAGCACCTCAGCTTCCAGGTGGTGGACAAGGACGGCGACCTCGTGCGCACAGTCGAAAAAACGGCAGAGCTACCGGTCTGGCTGGCCGAGCGCTTCAAGCCACTGACGCAGGGACTCGGGCGGATCCGAGGATTCGAGCACCGGCCCAGGCTGAACCCCGCCGTGCCCCCGGTGGCGCAATCGCTTCGCCGCATCCCACTTAGCATCAAAGACAAAGTCCAGGCGGAGATTGACCAGCTGCTGGAGGATGACATCATCGAGGAGATCCAGGCTTCAGAGTGGATTTCGAACCTGGTGATCGTCCCGAAGCCTGATGGCAAAATCAGGGTCTGCAATGACCTCAGGTGCCCAAACAAGGCCATAGTTCCGGATAAGCAGCCGCTGCCGACATTCGAGGAGCTGACAACGGAGTTCAAGGGCTCGACCGTGTTCACTAAGCTGGATTTAAATTCTTCGTATCTGCAGTTGGAGCTAGCAGAAGATAGGCGGGACTTAACGGCCTTCATTACGGAGAAAGGGCTGTACCGGTACAAGCGCGTATGCTATGGCCTAAACAGCGCCCCGGCGGCCTTCCAGAAAGTTCTCAGCAAGATTCTCCATGGCTGTTCCGGGACGCTGCACTACATCGACGACATAGTGGTGCACGCTGCCAACGAGGCGGAGCACCTGCGGCGGCTCACGACAGTGCTGGACAAGCTACTCGCCCATGGCGTCACGCTCAACGCCTCAAAGTGCCAGTGGGCTGCAGAGACAGTGCAGTTCCTGGGCTACATCGTCTCCGCGAGAGGACTTCAGCCGATGCAGTCTAACGTTGAAGACATCGAGGCGGTGCCGGAGCCCCAGAACGCCGAGGCAGTGGCCTCATTTCTGGGAATGGTTAAATTCTATTCCAACTTTCTGCACAACTTGTCCGACATCGCCGAGCCGCTGCTGCTGCTACTTCGCAAAGAGCAGCCCTGGAACTGGACAACAGATTGCCAAAAGGCCTTTTGGAGGCTCAAGAAGATGGTGGTGTCCCCAACATGCTTGCGATTCTTCAGTCCCGACGACAAGATCATCGTGGCCTGCGACAGCTCCGCGCACGCTCTGGGGGCCGTGCTGATGCAAGACGACAGCGCCGGGGTTCGAAGACCAGTCGCTTTCGCGTCAAGGACCCTGTCAGCGACCGAGCGCAAGTACTCCGCATCAGAGAGAGAGGCTCTCGCGTGCATCTTCGCGTGCGAGAGATGGCACTATTTCCTGTTCGGCCGGAGATTCGAGCTGCACACGGACCACCAGGCTCTGACGACGCTGCTGACGGCTCAAGGCAGCGGCCACCGGCCTCTGCGGCTTCATCGATGGGCCGACCGCCTGCTCGCGTACGACTTCCAAGTCTGCCACGTTCCTGGCAAGAAGAACATCGTGCCAGATTTTTTGTCGCGCCACGGCGCTCTCGGAGCAAAATGCCCAAGGCAAAGCGAAGAGGACTCGACCGAGCTCAAAGTGAATGCCGTACTGCTGTCGGGCGCGCTGGAGATTGTCAGTCCAAGCGAACTGGCCGAGGCATCCCTGCAGGACCCGGTGATCAATGATGCGGTCACAATGACGCTCCAGGGGTGGCCTAACTCCATCAAGCAGCTGAAGCCGGAGCTACAGCCGTTCTGGAGGATGCGGACGCAACTGGCGCTCTGGAATGACGGCAAGTGCCTGGCCAACGGCACCCGAGCAGTAATCCCCGCATCCCTGAGGGAGAAGACGCTGCAGCTGGCGCATTTCGGGCACCTCGGCGTGAGCAAAATGAAGCAGCATTGCCGGGACGCAGTCTGGTGGCCGCAAATCGATCAGCATATCGAGGAATTTGTGCGACATTGCGAGGCCTGCCTGCTTAGCGAGAAGAACTTTAAGCCACCCAAGACGGTCCTGACCCCTACGAAGTGGCCGACGCGTCCATGGGAGGAACTCCAGCTCGACATCTTCGGGGAGCTGCACTCTGCACCGAACTCCTGTCGCTTCATCCTGGTGCTGTACGATTTGCATTCAAAGTGGCCGGAGGCTGCCTGCATGTCGACTGTCACAAGCGCGGATGTCATCGACGCCCTGACAACGTGGTTTAGCCGCTGGGGCCTGCCGAAGAGCATTAAAACAGACGGAGGTCCGCAGTTCGTGTCCGGCGATTTCGAGGATTTTCTTCAGCGCTGCGGCATCCGGCACCGGCAGTCACCGCACTACCACCCCCAGGGCAACGCGGCCGTAGAGCGCTTCAACCGTTTTCTCAAGGACGGCCTAAAGACGCACCTAGAGGAGGGCTACGACTTCAAGGACGCGGTGAAGACGCTGCTGTGGTCGTACAGGGCCACCCCACATGCACTGACTGGAGTGTCACCGGCGGAGCTCATGACAGGCCGGAAGATCAGCACCCCGTTGACAGCTCTGCAGCCAAGGACAACAGCGCGGCACAGACTGGCGGCCAGCATCAAGCGGAGGCAGCAGCGCGTTTTCGATCAGCTCAACACGACCCGGAGGCCGCCGCCCACGTTCATAGTCGGCGACTGGGTGCGCGTGAAGCGGCCGTTCGCCCGCGGCAAGCTGAGCAGCCGCCTGTCCGAGCCACGGCAGATCTCCCGGATTGCGAGCGCGACCACCGTCATCCTCAGCGATGGCTCCCGCTGGCACGTCGACAACTGCGTCCGGGTACCGCGGCCAGCCGGAGCGCTGCCGCACTGGCCAGCGCCGGCTCCCAGCGCAGCCGGGACAGCCGCGGAGGCGGCGACGGCGGCAGACCCAGCGAGACAGCAGCAGCCAGCCCAGACAGCGATCCGAGTGAGCTCAAGGCCACGAGCGCCGCCGCAATGGTACGGTGAAATCGTGACTCACTGACTCGTTTATTAGTGACGGTTATTCAGCTGTTATTAGCGATCAGCTGTTTCGATTTAATTCTCTTTGAAGTACCTGTTGCATAAAAAGATCATTTTACTCCTTCGATGCTTGGTAATGCACTTTTATTTCCTGCTCAATATTTGCATAATTATTTTCGTTGCTCTATCCTTTGAAAGGGAAGGTGAATGTTGTGCAGTTGATTAATGCACGTACATAGTTCGTACATGTACACCTCTGATATCGATTGGCGCAGAATATATATAGTCCAAATACTGAGAGCCAACTTGGCGTGAAAGTTTCGGATACTAACTTGGCTGACTCGCTACTATTCATTTACAACACTTCTCACAGTGTGAGGCAAATTGCGGAGAACGATAAAAAGTCACTGCAAAAACACACTTTCTTTTATAGAGTCATGTTAACCACAAATTAGGTCGATCGGCAAGGTGGATGCCTGGCTGTAGCTTGAGCCAAGGCGACAAATCACAGTAGACTCGCGACCGCCGTTCGGAGCCCCGGGGTTGCTTCTTGCTGAGGGTCGACAGGTAGTGAGGCCGGGTCGTTCGCTGATTGGCCGGGACTGTAGCCCAGGGGTAGCGCTCGCGGGGTGGTGGGCGTCCGCTCCCCCCCGGCTGGTCCGCGGCTTGGCGTGAGTGACTTTAAGCTTAAAAAAATCCGCGTCTAAAAATACACAATAAGCACTGAATAATAATAACACGGGGAGATAGAAGGACAACAAGCTGACACTACACGATGATCGGTGTGGGTTAGTGATAGATTCGCTCTTTTAAGAAATCCGAGTTATCATGTCGTTCAGGATGTTTTAGCGAGCACTTGCGTCTGTCGTACTGTAAGATTGTACCAAGTAGAACTTTTCCTGAGGTTTGGCTCTCTCTTTTCGCGAACACTGGTCTTCTCAGACACGAGATTCAATGTAGGCTCAATGGGCGGGTCATCCGGCATGCAGTGCGTAGGTCATGCGAGAAAGGTCCTGGACGTCCAGCCATGTGGACCTCTCACCTCAATTGCATTGGTCGAATGTTCAGTGACTCGGGCAACATCGTCCCTGCCAGTCCAGCCCGATGCAGTGTGCTGGCAGTTCAGCGATTCCCTCAGCGATTGATTCGTGAATTTGCCATCCGTGGACAGTGGTTGGTGACATTCGCCACAATGGAGTCCAGAGTGTGCCGCCGGTCCATTCTGAAATAATCTGCCGCTTTAAATGGCTGATTAAGTAAGTCAGTAAGTAAAAATATAAATAATAAGTTCTAATGCTTGCATTCGTCCGGCGGTTGGCGCCGCAGATTTAGTAAATTAATGGAAGGCAGCGCCCATGATCATGCGACGCCGTGACAACCTTCACGGGACGATTCTTGATTTTTATTCAAGCATTTTTAGTTTTCGTGCTCCGCTCATCTCTGTACACTAACATTTCATTGCCATCGCGTAGTTCAAGACGAATCTCTCGGCCTCTCTTTAGACTGTGAAGCTGTCCAATCACGAAGCGCAAAGTTTTTTATGCAGAACACAAGCGTATGCAGCAGTATCTTGGATTTTCTCCAGTGCCAAGGACTTTCTTGTCCCAAAACTCATTCTCTATGTTGAACGGGATTGAAAGATTGAAAGCAAAAGCAAAAGGACCAAGTCATCCTTCATATTGAATTCGAAATTGCTACTCTTACAGATTCTACTTATTTGTCTCTCTGTTTCTGAAAATTTGTGTCTATGGAAGATATTGGAAGACTGTGCCTTTTACTTCCGATATCTGTAAATGAAGTTCAATATGTGTCATTTCTTTTGTTTCCTATGGCAGAGAAAGGCCAAGGACGCGTTTCTCTGAAACCGCTGTTCTTAGAACAACGTGTCCGAGATTTTTTCGCCATAGTGTTGTGTTCTTGTCACACGTTGTGTAGTAGAATGAATATCTTGGATGAATATTATATTATATATTTATATCATTCATTATATTATTATGTTGCCAATATATAAGATACAATAGTTATATTAGTCATCCATAGGAAATAAACATTATAAATGAGCAAGCCCTTAGGTAGACAACAACTGTTTAGGTTGTAGTTAGCGGACGCAGAATTCAGTCACACGTTTGCTGCTGTGCACTAACGTGTTCGTTAGGCTTTTTCCTTTCGTCTCTCCTAACGCTATATTTCCTTTCTCGCATCTCTGCTCAAGTATAGACAGGATCAGCTCACATTTGGTCATCAACAAAAGTCCTATCAGATGCACATGATTAAGTAGCAATTCAAATTAATAAAGCAAGTGTCAACTCAACACAACCAAACCGATTTTTAAGAAAGTTATTGGTGGCTTGCAATCTTCACAAGAGAGTCGGCCGATGAATCCAGCAATTTATAGCTGCCGAAATTTTGGCTGACAAGGCTCAGTGCTAATTGAGGTGGATTGTCGATCTCTTCGTAAACATGTGGATGGTGGTGCAATCTTTGCCGAGAGCGACATGCGCCCGACAGAACCAGCCCTGTGCACTAAAATCGTGCCTGCGTGCCTGAATTTCTGTACGTTCGGTTTGTTATTAAAGCCACCTCGCTGGTGAATTTCTTCATTTAGGTGCTCCGAAGGGTCCTGACATAAACGATACGTCGGTAGATACTTGAAACACGTAATCGGTTGTTGGAAGATGTCTGCAATAAGTGCTTTGCTGTAATGCTGTAGTGCTGTAACTCAGTCTTTTGAGTGCGTTAATTGTCTATGGCAACAGCGATTGCAGAGGAGCAGAAGTCTTGTTCGGACGGCAGAGTTGCTCCATCCGGGAGCGGCATGCTGGTAGCCAAGGCCGGTGGTGGAATGTTGCAGAGGAGCAGAAGTCTTGTTCGGACGGCAGAGTTGCTCTATCCGGGAGCGGCATGCTGGTAGCCAAGGCCGGTGGTGGAATGTTGACAGCCGCTGAGAGAAATTCACGAAGTTCGTTTCGGCATTCTTCTGGAGAGTCGCCATTCACTTTGTCGTATATTTGTCAATTTATAATATATTCAAGCATGACTGCTGTATACCTTAGGCACGTGCGTATTTTCATTCTATTTTTTCTGTAATTTAATTTTGTAACAGAAAGACTTGATTTATTTAACATAGCAAACATATTTTATTTAAATAATTAAGGAGTACATATGCAACTGTATATGCAGCTATATAAACATCATGCTTGGAAAAATGTCTGAATAAAATGTTGTTTTTATTATACAATATTTTGTACTCGCTTCAGCTTCTAAGGTGAGCTTGGTCTGTAAAAGTATTTTAAAACGTTTTAACTGCACATATACTTAGCTCTAGTACGATTTAAATGATATTAAGATATCAAATCTTTATGCGTCATAATACACAGATAAGCCTCAGTAGAGTATTTTGCTTTTAATAAACTGAAAAAGTATCAGCCGTTCAAATTAAAAACAAATTTACTGCGCTTAAATCCGTTCGTGCTCGTGTCCGCGGCGTTCGGCCTCACCTCCGGCCTGTTCGTGAGCCAGCTCTACTGCGTGCTTGGCGACCTGATCGGTCGGTAGCGCTGCCGCACCGGCATCGGCCTGCTGATTCTGTGCCGCCGTCCGCCGTTGGCTGGAGCTCTGAAGGACGCCACCGGCTCCTACCGGTTGTCCTTCTGCGCCCTCGGGCTGTTCATTTTCCTGGGCTTTGTCTGTCTGTGCGCGCTGGATGTCGCGCTGACGTTCCTACGGTGACGTCGACGGAGTCCTGACCTGGCCATTGAGATTTCCTAACTATATTTTTAATGCGTATTTTCACGAATCTCTTTTTTGTCAGTTCGTGCAAAATCTTGAACCCAAAAAGCAGTTTATTTATTTAACAGTGTTTAAACAATACATAGCGTTAATTCAGACAGGATCGATGAAATCTCTGAGTAAATCCAGACGAAATGAGGTCATGTTTTCAATTGCCCTCGGAGGAAGTTGTGAAATCGCGTAAATGTATTCTGGGGCGTCTGGTGTTTCTGCTTGAAGTGCTTGCTTTTTAGACTGTGGACAGTCGCGTGTTAGTTTTCTTTTTTATCCAACCTGATTAAGCGCATCGTTTTTTTATTTTTTATTTGTTGGATTGCTACACGGTATTCTCAGTCTCTTTCGCTTTACTTTATCCAGAAAGTCTTCCGGAATATGTGACTTCGTTAAAAAACCGATGTCAAAAAATGGGAAAAATATATATTATCTTTTTATAAAAAATTACAATGAAAATGGTTTGTTGGCAATGACAACTTTGCAGTTTACCGTGCGTTCTGTGCTCTTCAAAAAATCCCAGAGACCTACATGAACATGGGCTGGGGAGATTGTCGGACACTGTAGGGCATTAGCTAAAAGTCGTCCGAAGCATTGTTCCCTTATCAGTTCTTTGCCTGCAACTCGCTGTAGTGTAATTAGCAGCAACAAGCCATTTCCAAAAGGCCACAACTTCTTCAGCGCCAGGCACACCACTTTGTAGATAATGACAGTACAGCCTCATAAATGCAGCAATAGAGCGTTGAGCAATACTCGTACTTGTACAACTGATTGGGTAGCGAGCTGCCCGCTTGTAGCTCGTACAAACAGCAATATATCTTTCAAGTTCTCAGTGTTCCTAATAACAACTGAAGGCCCTTAAGACTGTCTTGACACGTGAAGTTCGATGGCGGGCAGCTCTAGTGCACCAGACGGTGGCTGGGGCTGGATGGTTCTGTTGGCGGCTCACAGCATGCACTTTCTAGTTGGCGGTCTGGACAGAGCGTCCGGTGTGTTCTACCGCGAAATTCTCAGAGAGCTGCGGCAGTCTTCCGCGTCAACTGCCGGCTTCAGCGCTCCTGATGTTCTCGTCCAGGTATCTCATAGGTAAGGGGATAACTTGAATACTAAATACAGTTCAGCGTCTGCGATTTCGAGTCAGTACAAGGAACGGAATGGCCTCTCAATGCTGCTAAGATGATTTCAACAAAGAACGAAAGCGGCCAAAAATAGGTGGAGAATAGTTCAAACGACTCTGCCGATCCAATGGGTACGCCATATCTTGAAGAGAGTAAAACAGGCCCAGAAACAAAAATTTACAGGTCCCACAGCTGGAGTGCTCTGCAAGTACTTCGGGTGCCGCAGGGTCATGATGACGGGCGGAGTTCTGGCTTGTCTCGGCGTGCTGCTGAGCTCGTTCTGTCGGAGCATGGCACTCATCTACCTGACCCTCGGCTTCATGACGGGAGTCGGAAACGGACTGGCCTACACCTCAGGCTTGCTGGCTCTAAACGACTACTTCAGTCGTCGCAAGGCCACCGCTCTCGGCATCGCGACTGCGGGCACCGGAGTCGGCAGCTTCGTGCTGCCCCTGCTCACCCAGTATCTCATCCAGGAGTACTCATTCCGCGGCTGCATGCTCATCCTGAGCGGACTGTCGCTCAACCTGACCGTGTGCGGAGCGCTGCTGTACCCGCTGCCGCAGCCACCAGTCACTGGCAAGGCGGCTGACGCGGTGGCACTGAAAGATTCAGCAGAGACCAACGGAAATCTGTGCGAAATTTCTGATGAGAAAACACGGCTGAATGGCGAAGAGTCAGGCACGGCTGCTGTGCAGGCTTCAGAGACTTCAGTAGCTGACTCTGCCATTCGTCAGTTCCTTGCCCAGATTTGGTCTAGCTTTGACCTGAAACTGTTTCTAGAGCCTAAGTTCAGTGCATTGGCGGCAGCGGCCCTTTGCATTTCAGCAGGCTTCAAGCCCGTGGCAGTTGTGCTGCCGCATCACGCCCAGCTGATGAGTCTGGGGACCACCACCTCCGTGCTGCTTATCTCGATTTCAGGTGAGGCAATGCAATCCAGCCTTACTGGCTAATTTTTTATGCTGATCTTAATAATAATAATAATTGCAGGGCAGCTGCGGGCAATGGCACATCATTCGGTGACACTAGACCCGCAGCCAGCGAGGAGGCAATTCTGCCACTTTCGCTGACTCCTGAGCACACGCACACAGATACCGCACGCAGGCACACGCTCACACAGGGGTGTACATCTGCCCTGACTTTCTCATCGTCAGGTAGTGTTCACTTTCACTGTGCATTGTAGGTGGGCCCTCAATGGTGTAAATTGCACGACAAGCCCCCAAGCCTTCTCTCTGCGGCTGCACCCCAATTTAATTTGGCCTTGCCGCGGTATCGAGCTTACGGACCTTGGTGCGAGAGGCAAATGCGTTAGACCGCTCAGCCACACTCACCCCGCCACACTATGCTGATCTTATTTGATGCTTATTTTTCTACTAGAAAGTCTTCCCTAAACTTTTCATGAAAATCCGCTTCCTGAGACCTCCTGCAGCGACAAGATATTCAACTGTCGCATTTGCTAGTCTTTGTTTGCTGAGTTGTGAAGCAAATGACAGAGAAGTGTACTGACAGCTTGCACGACTTTCGCCAATGAATTGAATGTTATGACTCACAGAAAATGCACTCGCAGTGTTCTTGCACTGCTTTATGTAAAATCATTACTCCACTCTTGTTGGGTATAAGGGACAGATATATTTTCTTCACAATAAATGCTTTTAAGCAATGCTTTACTCTTATTGACATTTATTGGTTGACATTAATTAGCATTTAAGACTAGCAGAAAAGCTATTTACATTTTAAAAACGATCTTTTTTGTCCTCCGTGTGCCTCAGGCCCATTGGTCTTCCGCTTGCTGCTATTTTCGCTTAGTCACAAAAGTTCGTCCTTGCAAGATTCGGTTTCATGGTTAGGTGCGCACTGCATGTGCCTATGCATTGCATGCGTATCAGAAAAAGTATTTTTTGCTTTTTTTGAATTTTTTGATACCACATTGTTAGAAGCTACTAGAAGTAGAATATTAAAAAAGACATGTTTGCGTAAGATAAGTAATTTCAACACAAAATTTCATAGCCACAGTCGGAAACATTTCTTTGCTAATAAATGCTCTACTTGCCCGCACAGGCGCCTGCGACACGCTGTCCCGCTTCTCCCTCGGCCTGCTGTTCGACATTCCCCGCCTGCTGCCGTATCGGAGACGCATCTGGAGCTTCGGCATGCTGCTCACCGCGGCCAGCGTCACCACCTTCGCGTTCATGCACAGCCTGGCACCGTTCGTGCTCGTGTCCGCGGCGTTCGGCCTCACCTCCGGCCTGTTCGTGAGCCAGCTCTACTGCGTGCTCGGCGACCTGATCGGTCGGGAGCGCTGCCGCACCGGCATCGGCCTGCTGATTCTGTGCCGCGGCGTCGGCGTGGCCATCGGTCCGCCGTTGGCTGGAACTCTGAAGGACGCCACCGGCTCCTACCAGTTGTCCTTCTGCGCCCTCGGGCTGTTCATTTTCCTGGGCTTTGTCTGTCTGTGCGCGCTGGATGTCGCGCTGACGTTCCTAGGCCAGCGACGTCCTCGAAGACACGAGGCTGCTTCGGTTGCAGTTTGAGCAAATTCAACTAGGCTCTGTGTGCGGAGGTCCTTAGAATCCTTCTAACTAAGGACTTTGTTCCTTCATGCAGCTTTGCTCGATTGCTTCTTGACTGACGCGTCTCGGAAATAATTAATAATTATTTCAGTGATTCCTTTGTGATTGTGATTTCTTTCATAGCTACAACCACTGCGAGGCGTGTTTTTTGTAGTACCTCGTAGTAGGTTAGTTAGGTTATTAAATAAGAGCCTGAATGCGATGCAGTGCTGAATTTGTCAAATTGAGTCTCATGTGCACAAAAGGATTGAAGTGATCAGAAAATTGGGAATTGGTTAGACTTCGGATGAGAAACAATCTCATTCCTTTATCGAAGTGCTTTAGCGGCACAGATCTACGTTTTCACTTCTGTGGATATACTGCCCAGCTTGACAAGGCTTACGACTTTCAATTGGCCACTGTGTCACTGTGTACTTTTTAGTCTATTAACTGATAGTCGACCTCTAAAGATCACGCGCCTAATTCGTGTTTAGATAATTAGACTCTGGTTGGTGACTGAGTAAAATATGCCGCCGCGTTATCGCAGTCTCGTGGGTGACAGTGCACTCTCAGAAACAAGCCTATTAACTCAACTTCAAAGTGAATGCTGCGGGTGAAAAAAATCTGCAACAGCGATAAAGGCGCTAACTGTTGAGTCCAGATAAAACTGACGGTACCCACCCAGGCTAGCAGCGGATAGCCGGTGGCAAGCTGGAGCAGCCTCAAGTTCGAAAGCGATAGTCACCGAAACGATAAAGTGTGAGGTCAAGTCTTCAGAGCGAATCACAAATCAGCCACCAGAGTCGAGCCCCCAACGAACCGCATGGCTCACGGCCAAGCACCCGACGGAGGCTGGGGCTGGATGGTACTGCTGGCGGCGCACTGCATGCACATTTTAGCCGGCGGACTTGACAGGGCTTCCGGCGTGTTCTACCGAGAGATTCTCAAGGAGCTGCATCAGTCGTCCGCCTCTACTGCCGGATTCAGTGCTCTGCTGTTCGCATCCAGGTTCATGAGTGGTACGTGAGCTAATGTTCTTCGCTAGCTAAACTGCATGCTTTGTGCGACTTCATGCAATAAAGCACATTTACTCTTCAGGTCCGATCACTGGCGTCCTGTGCAAATGCTTCGGCTGCCGCAAGGTCATGATGGCTGGTGGTGTCATCTCATTTCTCGGCGTTTTGCTCAGCTCTTTCTGTCACAGCTTGTACCTGATCTATCTGACCCTCGGCTTCATGACGGGACTCGGAAACGGACTGGCCTACACCTCAGGCCTGCTGGCCGTAAACGACTACTTCAGCCGCCGCAAGGCCACCGCTCTCGGTCTGGCGACTGCGGGCACCGGAGTCGGCAGCTTCGTGCTGCCCATGCTCACCCAGTATCTCATCCAGGAGTACACATTCCGCGGCTGCATGCTCATCTTGAGCGGACTGTCGCTCAACCTGACCGTGTGCGGAGCGCTGCTGTACCCGCTGTCTGCGATTAAGGAAAATGCTGGTGAAAAAGATTTGGACGGCTCAAAGTGTGCTAATGGTGAGGGTACCAGAAGAGCGCTGCTCGATCCAGAGAAGTGCGATTTGACAGCTGCGAAGGCTGGCACGCTAGACAAAAGGTCCGTCGAAAATACTGGGGAGTCACTTCTGGGCCAGTCGATGACTACAGTGAAAAGTCCCAATTACAGCTCGACCGCAGATGGCGCATGCAGTCGATTTTGCTCCGAACTGTGGTCTAATTTTGACCTGCACCTGTTTCTGAATCCCTACTTCTGCATGCTGGCTGTGGCGACCCTGTTCATCTCCTCAGGGTTCAAGTCGGTGGCCGTGATCTTGCCACACCATGCACAGCTCAGGGGTTTGGACGCCATGACTTCGGTTCTGCTGATCTCGGTCTCCGGTAAGCAATCGGTTCAGTGCCATGGCAATGCTTGTGTTCTTAAATCAAATACATTGTTGTTACGCGAGTAAATGTGGATATTTTTAGCTTCCAACTAGTTATAGAATGATATGGAAAAAAATTTAGACATCATTCGAAAAACTCAGAAGCCATTGTTAAAATAGCCTAAATTTAATTTTACCGCAACCAGACATTACATGTAGAAGACATGACTTAAAAATGTTAACTGATAAGAGCCGCTGAGCGGTGAATGCGCGATACGCACAAATTCAGAGGCTCCACAATATACCTGGAGAAATGCGCCTGTCTGCACTTGTCTGAGCCTTGGATAAATTTCACTTTTGTCCAGGTGCTTGCGACACGCTGTCCAGATTCTCCGTGGGCCTCCTATTCGACATTCCGCTTCTGGTGCCGCACCGCAGACGCATCTGGACGCTCGGCATGCTGCTGACCGCATCCAGCATCGCAGCCTTCGCATTCATGCACAGCCTGGCACCGTTCGTTCTCGTTTCCGTGGCGTTCGGCCTCACCTCCGGCCTGTTCATGAGCCAGCTCTACTGCATGCTGATTGACTTGATCGGGCGAGACCGCTCGCGCACGGGCCTCGGCCTGCTGATCCTGTGCTTCGGTGTCGGCGTGGCCATCGGTCCGCCGCTAGCCGGAGCTCTGAAGGACGCCACCGGGTCCTATCAGCTGTCATTCTGTGTTCTCGGGATGTCTACGTTCCTTGGCTTCATCTTTCTGTGCGCCCTGGATATTGCTCTGACCATTCGCAAGAGGCAGCGGGGAACGCAAAGCCCGAATCCAACTTTAGAAATATCTATGGGATAAATTTATGGCGTCCGATATTTTTGTATTTTTTGTACTCTAGGTAGAACCAAAGTGCTATCCTCATCCTACTGTTGCACTCAGCACTGTTAGCAACAGCAGCTTGTTTGTTCATTCATCATTTTATCGCCTATACTAGCTGTTCTCGATATCACCTGAGTCTTCTGTCATATTTTATCTTGCTAAGCTGTGCCTTTAATTTAGGTAGCAGTCCGCTAACTTCCTCTGAATCAATATTGTTATTCAATTTCAGCATTGGTTTATTTCGTTAGTTTTTCAATCCAATCTAGACTGCACAAGTTTTCATAGACTGGACGCTCTGGTCATAGCGGTGAGCTGGAATAGTAAATTTTCAAAATCCCATTCGAAATTATTTCGAAAAGTGCTCGCCTTTGAGGACTTAGTAAATTTCTGCGCACTACTGTCTGG
Organism: Macrostomum hystrix; assembly: GCA_950097015.1. NCBI lineage: Eukaryota > Metazoa > Platyhelminthes > Macrostomidae > Macrostomum > Macrostomum hystrix. The sequence goes on from CATNEN010000033.1 coordinate 1,771,784, forward strand.
TGACTTCTCAGTTCATTGTGATGGTCATCATGGTGCTTCAACAGCCGCAAATGATTTAGATAGCTGGGGCGGTGAAGGTAGCGGAAATGGCAGATATGCGAAGTGGATACGGGAATCGACAAGAGAAGCAATTTAGGCAGAGACGACAACGCCAACCCATCAGCATGCGGGAACAGGGGTGATAAGCACTTGGTGAGCAGCCGCCAGCAGCTGGTCACCAGCTTGCGCCGCCATGATATCGTCCTTTGTCCAGGCGGGAGGCAGCTGAGTCACCGCCGCCTGGCTTGGCGCGTCCACAACAACGTTTTCGCGACCATGCCTGAAGGAACTGGACGGGTGTGAGGTGTTCGAGGTGTTTCTCACGGGTGTGAGAAACTCTGGGAACTGGACTGGTCGGGCTTGGAGTGAGGTGGCTGCAAGGGTCCGGGAAGGAAGTGGACAGGTCTGAAGTGTCGGGCTTGGAGTGAGGTGGCTGCAAGGGTCCGGGAAGGAAGTGGACAGGTCTGAAGTGTCGGGCTTGGAGTGAGGTGGCTGCAAGGGTCCGGGAAGGAAGTGGACAGGTCTGAAGTGTCGGGCTTGGAGTGAGGTGGCTGCAAGGGTCCGGGAAGGAAGTGGACAGGTCTGAAGTGTCGGGCTTGGAGTGAGGTGGCTGCAAGGGTCCGGGAAGGAAGTGGACAGGTCTGAAGTGTCGGGCTTGGAGTGAGGTGGCTGCAAGGGTCCGGGAAGGAAGTGGACAGGTCTGAAGTGTCGGGCTTGGAGTGAGGTGGCTGCAAGGGTCCGGGAAGGAAGTGGACAGGGCTGAAGTGTCGGGCTTGGAGTGAGGTGGCTGCAAGGGTCCGGGAAGGAAGTGGATCTCTTGACCATTCGCAAGAGGCAGCGGGGAACGCAAAGCCAGAGTTTAACTGTGGTGATATAAATAGGATGCAGGATAGGATAGGATAGGATAGGATTAACCCTATCGAACAAGCTTGGGGTCAAACGATAGATGAGCATTTGTTGAATTTAGAGCTCGAAAATCAAACCTACGGCTTGTACATCCATTTTTGAGCAATTAAAAAAAAATACTTGGGGTAGGCCGGGGTTTTACATAAAACTATGGTTCAGCATCGCTCAGCATCTCCATCACCACCGACAAAGATCTTCACGACAAAGTCCCCCATTTAGCTGGCAGAATGGCTGATTATTTAAGTCGGCTTAGTCTTTCGCAGTACCACGCCGAGTTGATTGTGCTGCTTGGTTCGAGAAAATCAATGGCCAGTGGGCCTTCACGATCAAAACACAAAGCTATCTCTGGCATGCAATATTTGAAGGTTTTTCAGGCAAATTACTTTTCTCATCAGCTTCATTTCGTTCGTGGCACCCAGCGAGCTGTCAGCTTGATGAGCCTGAGATCTTCGGACATGATCAGATGGATGGAGCTTCTTGGACGGTTCAAACGGTCCGCAAGTTCTCTCACAGAGACTAGAGGATTTTCATCAATCAGTAATCTCACCTGGTCTGCAAGATTTTTCTTTTTGGGGAGATCGCAGTTGGCGTCGCTAACGTCCGTCCTTCCATTGTTGAAGTCTTCGATCTATCGGTAGACAGCAGACTTTGAAATGGCATGGATCCCATGGATTAAGCCAAGCTCTTCGAGGATTTCACTTCCTTTATTTCCCATTTTCCACTGCGAATAAATGAACTGCCTCTATCCTTCTTTTGACGCAACATCGCAACAACATTTCTTAAAGATTTCAGAACAGAAGCTTCAAAGCAATATGCAGTGCTGCTCTGATGAATTGTTTTGTTTTGCTCTCAAATCATGTTTTTGAGCTCTTTCTGAGGGGACATACGAGCGATACTCGTATGGCAAAATGACACTGCGCTTTGAGTTTTCGTCCTACGATACGAGCTGATTGTTGTGAAAATCGATTTCAGCTTTTAAGCAGTGGCAGAGTTCTGCTAGTGGAGAAAGACAAAGAAATAAACTGTCGGTGCTGGAGACCCAGAGTGATGCTGAACCATTGTTTGGTGTAAAACTCCCGCCTACCTGTTTTGTTTCGAGGACTTTTTGAAGCAGCAGAGTGGTGCTGCGCAGTGGTTCGTTATATTTGAATTTAAAGAAAATGGCTTTACGAAAGAGCTAAACTGAACGCGTCGAAAAGCAGAGAAACCATGCATATAAGTATTTTGAAAGCAAAATAACTGTATTAAAACACTATCTATAGTTATAATATATAACTTAATCCGTCGCATATACTTTTTTTAAATACACGACATAGCCCCTAGTACTCTTTTGTTAATTGCTCAACAACGGATGCTGGTGCTGGCTTGATTTTCTAGCTGTAAATTCAATTAATGCTTATGTATCGTTTAACACGTTTGACATTATGCTGGAAACGGTTATGCCATTCGTTCACTGTTCATTCGTTCGTGTATCATCAATTATAATAAATTTGTACAGAAAGGAAGAATCGACAGTCGAGGTTCCGTTAGTGACGCGTGTCAATTCACAAGTCATTTCGAACAAAAAAGGAATTTCGAAAGTTCGCGGCGAAATAGAAAACACAAAAAGCTTATCTTGATTGGAACTCATGACCACTGCTTGCTAGCAGCGAATCTGAAGCCCAAATCTAAACTCTACACTTGCTATTCTGCCAATCTCAATGGCTAAATTCGAGAGCTCGCCTCGCGTGAGTTAGCATATCTAATCTATTGGCCACCAGTCAGCGTACAAAAAAGAAGCTCATTCAACTGCTGGGCTATTTGAAATCCAGAAAGGACTAGGCTGAATTCGTCCGCACCACAATAGACAGTAAAGCATTCCCTGAAGCTCCGGACTGACCTGTAGTTCACCGTTCAGCAGTTTCATGGCCTATAGTGAAGCTCCTGACGGAGGGTGGGGCTGGGTGGTGGCCCTGGCTGCTCACGTGATGCACTTTCTGACAGTCGGTCTGGACAGAGCAACCGGCGTCTTCTACAGAGAGATCCTGAAAGAGATGCAGCAGACATCCGCATCCACCGCGGGCTTCAGCGCGCTGCTGTTCTCTGCCACCTTCTGCTGCAGTGAGTTAGAGACGGTGCATTGCCTCTTTTTGATGAAGTGATACGCTGAAATGAGTTAAAATTTCTGATCGCTAAGCCTTCCGCAGGTCCCGCGGCTGGAGTCCTGTGCAAGTACTTCGGCTGCCGCAAGGTCATGATGGCTGGAGGAGTCACTTCATTCCTGGGAATCCTTCTCAGCACATTCTGCGACCGACTGTCGCTCATCTACCTGACCCTCGGCTTCATGACGGGAGTCGGAAACGGACTGGCCTACACCTCAGGCCTGCTGGCCGTAAACGACTACTTCAGCCGGCGGAAGTCGGCCGCTCTCGGTCTGGCGACTGCGGGCACCGGAGTCGGCAGCTTCGTGCTGCCCCTGCTCACCCAGTATCTCATCCAGGAGTACACATTCCGCGGCTGCATGCTCATCCTGAGCGCACTGTCGCTCAACCTGACCGTGTGCGGAGCGCTGCTGTACCCGCTGCCGGAGACGCCTGTCAATGAAGCCGAGGTTGAGCAAATGTCTTCAAACAAGACCACTTCTAGGAAGTTGACAGGAGGCTGCGAGCGGTTCTTCGTCCAGCTGTGGGCAAACATTGACCTGAAGCTCTTCCTGAACTGGCAGTTTAGCGTTTTCGCCCTGGCCTCTCTGTTCATTACAGCGGGGTTCAAGTCGGTGGCGGTAATCCTTCCGCATCATGCTCAGCTCAGCGGCCTGGATGCCACGGACTCCGTCATGCTTATCTCTATTTCTGGTAAAATTTCGCTACTGAATTTTTCTACTGAGAATGGCGCTTTAGATGAACAGGATGGTGCAAAATAAAGCAATTTCACGTAAATTAGTGACGGCCACTGAGCCGAAGTGCGGGATTTTTTATCACATAGCAGACTCAGACTACTGCTTACTCACAGGCGCCTGTGACACGCTGTCCCGCTTCTCCCTCGGCCTGGTGTTCGACATTCCCCGCCTACTGCCGCACCGAAGGCGCATCTGGAGCCTCGGCTTGCTGTTCATCGCGGTCATCGTCGCCGCCTTCGCGTTCATGCACAGCCTGGCACCGTTCGTGCTCGTGTCCGTGGCGTTCGGCCTCACCTCCGGCCTGTTTGTGAGCCAGCTCTACTGCGTGCTCGGCGACCTGATCGGTCGGGAGCGCTGCCGCACCGGCATCGGCCTGCTGATTCTGTGCCGCGGCGTCGGCGTTGCCTACGGTCCGCCTCTGGCCGGGGCTCTGAAGGACGCCACCGGCTCCTACCAGCTGTCCTTCTGCGCCCTCGGGCTGTCCATCTTCCTGGGCTTCGTCTGTCTGTGCGCCCTGGACATTGTTGCCCTGCTCCAGTCCCTCTGCTGTCGGAAGAGATCCGACCAACCCTGCGCTGCTGCGGCGGAGCCTGACCAGCCTTGCTAGCTTCTACTAGTTGAAATTTTACCGTAAATTCATCGTAAATTGTGTTCATTAAGTTTCTGGCATACCTAACACAAAATCATGATGCCCTTCACACAAGGCGACGGCAATTAGAACATGATTTGTTGACGAGTAGATCATATATGCATGAGACTGCATTTTCTCAGAGAAAACCTTATGCTCCGTGCGTTTATTTTTAATGATCGGATCATGAACTGCATTAACACACATGTAGTTAGTTACCTGGGCCTCAGAATCCTGGGCCTAGTTACCTGGGCCGAGGCGCACGGGCTTGTTTGATAACCTCCTCCCGATTTGTTGTAAAATGGCATGAGGTTTATTTACAGCTGCATTAAATGCAGTCTGCGCCCATGAGTGGCTCTCGGCGGGTTGTCTTGTCCACCCCAAAGCACTGAGGCTGTTCAGCACACTCATGGCCAAGTGTATTGGCAGTGCGGGATGGCAATGCGGAACGACTGCGGCGGACTACACTGCCGCGTCTCGGTGGAGCTCAGCATCAAATTTAATTATTCATTATAATGGGCGCGTCCACACTGAGTTTCTTAAGCCTTACTTGCTACTCAGATTTGGGATTAAATAGAGTGAATCTCTGGGATTATCGGTGGCAAGGCTCAGTTTAGGCAGGCAGTGAAGACAATGGCAGAAACACTACTCAGGGGCAGCTCGTCCTACTTCGCTGTTGAAATGAAGAAGCTGATGAGCGACCGTGAGTCCAGGTGAGGCCGCTGCCGCTAGCAAGCTGCTCGATGCATGCGAAACCTCAGAAGAATCTTTAATCAACACCAAATAGTTAACGCATTTGTCTCATGCACCGAGGTCCCTGAGCTCGATTCCGCGACGAGGCAACATCCATTTGGGGCAGCAGTCGTGGAGAGACGGCTTGGTGGCTTGTCGCGCAATTTACGGGCCTTAAGGGCCAGCGCTCCAAGGCACAGTGAAGTGTACACTGCCTCACAATGAGAAAGTGTACTCATGCAGATGTACACACCTGTGTGAGTGTGCTCAGGGGTCAGCAAAACAGGCAGAACTGCGTCCTCGCCGGCGGAGGGTCTTGTGTCATCAAATGAATTGCCATTGTCAGTTATTATTATTACCACCCAGTATCGTCAAGTTAACTCATGGTCAAGTTAACTCATGGTCAAGTTAACCCATGGTCAAGTTAACCCATGGTCAAGTTAACCCTTGGTCAAGTTAACCCATGGTCAAGTTAACCCATGGTCAAGTTAAACGCATGGTCAGTTAAACCCATGGTCAAGTTAACCCTTGGTCGAAGTTAACCCATGGTCAAGTTAACCCATGGTCAGTTAACCCATGGTCAAAGTTAACCCATGGTCAAGTTAACCCATGGTCAAGTTAACCCATGGTCAAGGTTAACCATGGTCAAGTTAACCCATGGTCAAGTTAACCACTTGGTCAAGTTAACCCATGGTCAAGTTAACCCATGCAGTCGAAGTTAACCCATGGTCAAGTTAACCCATGGTCAAGTTAACCACATGGTCAAGTTAACCCATGGTCAAGTTAACCACTTGGTCAAGTTAACCCATGGTCAAGTTAACCCATGGTCAAGTTAACCCATGGTCAAGTTAACCACTGGTCAAGTTTAAACCCATGGTCAAGTTAACCCATGGTCAAGTTAACCCATTGGTCAAGTTAACCCTGGTCCAAGTTAACCCATGGTCAAGTTAACCCATGGTCAAGTTAACCCATGGTCAAGTTAACCCTAATGGTCAAGTTAACCATGGTCAAGTTAACCCATGGTCAAGTTAACCCATGGTCAAGTTAACCCATGGTCAAGTTAACCCATGGTCAAGTTAACCCATGGTCAAGTTAACTCATGGTCAAGTTAACCCATGGTCAAGTTAACCCATGGTCAAGTTAACTCATGGTCAAGTTAACTCATGGTCAAGTTAACTCATGGTCAAGTTAACTCATGGTCAAGTTAACCCATGGTCAAGTTAACCTATGGTCAAGTTAACCCATTAATTTTGTTGATAGCATGGTTGGCAAAGTTTATTTTTTAAGTGACCCGCAAGGAAAATGCGAACCTCCCCTCCCTCGTTCAGCGACGTGAAGTTCCTGGTTGGCGCCAGTCGGAAGCCGTTTCAAGCTCACAGGTGCATTTTAAGCGTTCGCTGCGACGCATTTCGCGCCATGCTGAGCGAGGCCCAACAAGCCGCAGCCGGTAGCAGCGCTCGACGATTTTCGTCTGCTGCAGAGTCCACTACGATAGCGACAGAAGTTCAGCAGCAGCTGGTGCTAGCCGAGACCAACCCGGACGCATTCTCAGCGGTGCTGGAGTTTGTTTACACGAACTGCGTCACTCTGAGGCCGCAGACTGCGCTGCAAGTGCTGGCTTGCGCCGTGGAGTACCGACTGGAGGATCTGAAGAGGGTGAGTCGGGACTTCTGGGATAACGGCGAGGGAAGAGAAAACAAAGGACGCCTGTACGCCTTTCCGCAGCTGTGCTGCGAGTACCTGACGGACAGTCTGAGCGCTCAGAACGCCTGCGAGCTTCTGCAGGCAGGCAGTAGTTTTGGTCTGCCAGAGCTGCGCCAGCGGGCCGGCGACTTCATCGAGCGCAATGCGTCGGCGGTAGTGAAGAGCCGCGGTTTCACGGGCCTCTCGGCGGAGACACTGGCCGGCCTGCTGGCTTCAGACCAGCTGATGCTAGACGAGCTCGAGGTTGTGGCTGCAGTCAGGGACTGGGCAGCCTCGGCCGGCTCGCTGCGGACTGTCGATGACGCCAAGGCGCCGGTGCGTCAATTGCGGACTGGGCCTTCTAAGCCCGCAGGAGCTCGCCGAGGTGGAGGCTGAGAACGACCGCGAGTTCCGTCTGATTCCGGTAAGGCTTGTGGACACTCCTCGCTGTTGGATGGCTGTTGGGCTGGAGAAACGGAGTGCTGCTGATTGGATGGAAAATGAGTGAGGTGGGGCCTGATTGGATGCAAATTTTGTAAGGTGGAGCTTATTGGATGAAAGATGATATGCTGATTGGAAAGAAATGTAGTAAGGTGAATGTCTGTTGGATGGAAAAGGAGTGAGGTGGATGCTGATTGAATCGATAGGAGTGGGAAGGTGATGGAGGGTAGGAATTGAGTGCCATGTGCAGAGATCCGATCCGGCTTTTCTCGATTCGCCAACAAGATCGAGATGTTCGCCGAAGCGTGGAAGCTGCACGCGCTTCATCAGTATTCGTCGGACGCCACGCACCTGCTAGTGCGGCCGCGCAAAGGTACCATCCGGAGGGCGGTGGGCCAGGCTGGCTGCCGGTGCAGGACGTCCGCGTCAGCGGCCACCTCTGTGGCGACTACGCAAAGCAAAAGCAGTTGAGCAGATGGCGTTGGCTCTTAGAAATTTTCTAATTTGAAAAGTAATTTTTGCGCCAATTTGATTTGGGAAGTTTCTGGCATAATTAGATGTTAGGTCTCATATTTAAAATGCTGTGAATTCCCACGCTTGTTTTGTCCTCTATTTTTCTGGCACAAAATGTGCTTTAAATAAGCAGTTATTGCTAAATTAGCCTCTGAAAAGTTTCTGTGTGATATCCTTACTGAAATTCGCATGTGTAGCCTTTTCTCCATATTCTCACTTAGAATTCCTAGAGATTATCTATAACTTGTGATGTGACGCCTTTTAGCCAATACTCATTTTGATTGAAATTCTATTTTAGTTTCTCACTTACCTGTCATTTTGCCAATTCATGTTTAAAATTGAGGTCCTCGGACTGAACAGCTGTACACAGAATTTGCCGAGGCGATGGCTGAGGCGGTGGCATCGACCATGACAGTAGGAAGACCACCCCCCCTGGCGAAAGACTATACGGGGGTATTTCAAATACCCAGTGCCAACTTCAGCGAGAGCTCCCAAGCCGAATGACCAATTTTCCTGAAAGTCCACCATTTGGAATTTTCCGCATTTTTATGATGAACTAATTTTCAAAGCCGTCTTCGGCATATTCAGCAATTCTTGTCGAAAACCCTTGTGACAAGGACAACTAACGTTGCTCGGTATAAACGTCATGGCGAATATGGCGAAAATCGAATGGTGGTTTTTGCCACTAGACACCTCGATGAGAATTGTTGAATATCTCAATGCTGTGTGATTCTGGAATTTATCACGCATCGCACGAGAACTCTCAAAGAGATTCTCCTGTTTAACTTCAGGTGGCACATGTTTTTTATTATATGTAAAAGCCTCGCCGTCAAAAAATTTCGGTAGGAAAATTCCGAGAAACGCCTTTGTTATTCTTTTCTGTAATTTGTTCGTGATCAACCGTTAAAGTACATATTGTCTAGTTATCATTTATTTAGTTGTTTGTTTGGTATGACAATGTTTGACAATGCACACTGCCTGACAAAAAAATTCAGGACAAATTTACACGCAAACATGCGAGTGTGCTACGGGGTCAGCGGGTCTATTGTCACCTGCGTCAGTGCCCACAGCCCATTGCAAAAACGAATAATTTATTCGTAGGGTTCTTATCATGGCTCTCATGTAAAGCTATATAAATAAATGAAAAATTCTAGCTAGACTTGAGTTCATTAGCCCAATGACCAGACCCCGCCTAGGCCGTGCCGAATTCATCAGACCAATGACCAGACCCCGCCTAGGCCGTGCCGAATTCATCAGACCAATGACCAGACCCCGCCTAGGCCGTGCCGAATTCATCAGCCCAATGACCAGACCCCGCCTAGGCCGTGCCGAATTCATCAGACCAATGACCAGACCCCGCCTAGGCCGTGCCGAATTCATCAGACCAATGACCAGACCCCGCCTAGGCCGTGCCGAATTCATCAGCCCAATGACCAGACCCCGCCTAGGCCGTGCCGAATTCATCAGACCAATGACCAGACCCCGCCTAGGCCGTGCCGAATTCATCAGACCAATGACCAGACCCCGCCTAGGCCGGGCCGAATTCATCAGCCCAAGGACCAGAGCTCGCCTAGGCCGTCCCTAATTCATCAGCCCAATGACCAGACCCCACCTAGACCGTCCCGAGCCGCTGAACCGTTGCAGCCGCGAAGCAGGCGGCGGTCAGTGCGGCGAACGGCTGCCAGAGAAGGCCCTGCTCGCCAGTGTGAAAGTCGGCGCAGCCGCGAATCAGCAGGAAGGACGGACAGCGGCTGCCGAGCGCGGATTCCAGCACTTCGTCGAATCCGGCATCCGCGCCGATGGGCTTGGCATTCATCGATGGCGTCGATGATGTGGCGATAGTTTCACCACAGGCGACAGGTCCGAAGGCGACAGTCGGTGTCGTGGCCGAGGTTCGCGGCGGTCGATTAAACGCCGGTGCCTCCGCCGCCAGCGACTCGAGATTGGCGATCCAGTCCGCGCCTCCGTCGTCGGTCATTTCTTCGGCGACGGCTCTGGCCGCAGCGATGAGTCGCCGGTCCGAGGCCCGCCAGATTCGTCCGCTGGCGGCTTCGAAATAATCACAATCTTCATCGTCGCCGATAACGATGTCGCCAAGACGACAAGCTCCGGCGGAACCACCGACTCCCACCAGCAAAATGTGCTCGACGTCTTGGAAGACTCCCAACAGGCGGGTGACGACGTTACCGCAGGCGACTCGCGCCTGGAGGCCACCGGGGGCGCCAACCACAGCCGGAAGCTTCGTGCTGACGACGCTGCGAGTCCCGATGCGGCCGAGGGTGTACACATGCGAGTCACCGCTGCCACCAGCCCTGGTCTCGTACTGGACGAAGGACTCCTTGTCGACAGTCACTGCGTCCAGCGCTCGCTTCTCGCACATCAGCCGGGTCACCAAGGCGACTGTGGGCCGCGAACGACGCAGCAGCTGCAGGTCGGCGAAGTTGGCCCGATTGAAGCCGCGCACCCTGCCCATGCCCCAGCGGTCCTCTGCTGAGACAGCTGCCTGCTGCAGACCTTCTGTTCGGTTGAGCCTTCGGTTGCCGCGGCTGGCAGTCTCCGTGGCGTGGGACAGCTCCTCCTGCAGCAGGTAGGCGGTCCCGCCTGGCACCGTGCGTGGGAAAAGCCTTCGCTGCTCAACCAGGGCATCGAGGGCAGCTTCGGTTGCGCCGGAATCTGCGCCAGAATTGGCGGATTTGACGGCACTGGCAGGGAGGAAACATTCGATCATGCCGATCGGGAAAATTTTAGAGGATTAGGGATATCTTTTCACCAGGTCACATTGTACTCACCCGACCAGCTCAACTCGATTGAGCACATTGGGAAATGCGGCCTCCACCAAGCTGAGTAGCTGCTCCTGCAGCCGTTGAGCCTCTAGATAATGAGTTTGTTTGAAGAGTTTGAGCTGACTTTGAAGCATATCATCGGTAATTGCAAATAAGGATCAGGGTTCGTGATTCGGAGTTTGGGACTGGAAATCGGAATCTCAGTGGTCGGTGCCTACCAAGCAGGCGGTCCCTGCGCTTCATCTCTGCCTCACGGTCGGCCTGCTGCTCGGCCAGCGCCTCGGCAGTCCTCTGCTCCCACTGCTCCGCGTCCCAGGCCAGCGGCTCCAGGCCTTCGTTGGCCGCCCGGCGCCAGTTCTCGCGCTGCCAACGTCGCCTCGACTCGCTTCGCGTCAGTTCGATGCTCGCCCGTCTCGCCACCGCTCCCTCGTCAACGCTGCTTTCTGTTGGCGCGTCTGGGAGCAGTTCGAAGGACAGAATCGGGACTTCTTCGTCGGAACTCGATCCCGACGCCTTCGGCTTCGTCACCACCGTTAGGCTATGTCTGCTACGGATGCTGAGCTCATCCTGGCCCAGACTGAGACTGAGAGTGCTGCCATCGTAGCTGAACGGCAACCGTCGCTGCAGACTGTCGCCATCGTTGATTCTCGCCAGCAGAATCCGCTGACTGGCAGACGAAGACTCCAATGGCGCCAGCCGGATGACTGTCCCAGCCTTGCGGACTGGCATCTGGCGAGCCAGCGGCTGCAGCAGCTGATAGTCGCTGGCTGCGGCGTGGTCCAGAACCAGTGGAAAAGCCGGCGAGGGCCTCTCGGCTGTGCTGAGGGCGCGCAGTAGAAGGCGGCACAACAGCCGCCCCTCCGCTCCAAGACTATCCGAGCCACCTGCGGTCTCGTCGTCTCGTCTCGGATGTACTTTTATTTCTAGCAGGTAGTTGCCCGGCCGGGGAAATCGGACGTGCACCTGTGATGGTGGAGTAGGTGCGGGCTGATCTGCTATCCATAGACAGAACCACAGTCTGCCCGTCTGTAATCTGAGTTTCATTTCTGCGATCTATTTCCACCAAGATGTTAATCGAACCTGAAATCCGTCTTGGGCTCCGTTCACCAGCACCGACTCCTCCAGGGGCCTCGCCTGTGAGTCCTGCAATGGCAGAATAGCCGCCTTCGCCACATGGCGACCCTGCGTGCGAAACGCGAAGACCAGCTCGGTCTCGTGGCGCACAATGAGGCACGGCTCCCGGCCGCCACCAGGCAGAGTCGGCGACGTCAGCCGGATGTCATCAACCAGTCTGCGACGACTTCTTCGCCGTCCACCAACGTCGTAGTCGTCTTCTGCCTCCGCTGCCGGCCATCCCAGCAGGCCGTTCTCCGGCAGGCCGAGCTGCGCCCCGGCTGCCGCGGAGTCGGCGACAATCAGCAGCTCACCGAGCGGCCTCAGCCGGTTGGCGTCGCACCAGATTGTGACGGCGAACCAGCCGCTGTGAGGCGCGAGAAACCGGAAGCCGCGCTCGCGACCGCCGTTGATCGACCACTGCAGCAGGTGGCGGTTCAAGGAGGCCGCAATGCCCGGCTGTTGTCCAGGCTGGCCGCCGAATGTCACATGACACTGGAGTGGCTCGTTTGGATCGTCGCCTGCAGCGCGGGTTTTTTTGGATGTCAGATTCCACCATCGCTGACTAAAATCCTCTGTTATCCCCGCCTCCCTCACCCAGCGGTGTCGGTGCCGTCAGCCACCATGAGGCTTCCCCGTCCTCGGCAGCCAACTCCGGCTGTGCTGGCGACCCAATCGGTTCTCCGAGCTGCAGCCGGACGCCCAGCCGCTCAGCCTCATCAGTTAGGCCGAATTCAGGCAGCTGGCCGGCCGGAAGTCTGGCCGGATCCGGCGCCGCCGCCGGGCAGTGGACGATGTAAGCGGCGAAGTGCAGCTCCTCATCTTCATCCGCCATAGTCAGGCCGATCCGGAGTTCGAATCTGCCAGCCCGGGGCGCCAGGAACTTCAGCCTGACTTGGCCGGAGCTCAGCCGAATCGGCTTGCTCACCGAGTCCCCAGTCAGGGCGTCGACAGGCGGTCCCGCGGCAGTTTGCGTGCTGGGAAGCGGTGCCGCCTATGGCATGGTCTGAACTGCTTAAGAACGGCTGCAGCTCACCTTCATTCTACTCCCCACTCACCATCATTCTACTCCCCACTCACCATCATTCTACTCCCCACTCACCATCATTCTACTCCCCACTCACCATCATTCTACTCCACACTCACCATCATTCTACTCCCCACTCACCATCATTCTACTCCCCACTCACCATCATTCTACTCCCCACTCACCTTCATTCCACCCTCTCACCTTCATTCTACTCCCCACTCACCTTCATTCTACTCCCCACTCACCATCATTCTACTCCCCACTCACCTTCATTCTACTCCCCACTCACCATCATTCTACTCCCCTCTCACCTTCATTCTACTCCCCACTCACCATCATTCTACTCCCCACTCACCTTCATTCTACTCCCCTCTCACCTTCATTCTACTCCCCACTCACCTTCATTCTACTCCCCACTCACCATCATTCTACTCCACACTCAACATCATTCTACTCCCCACTCACCATCATTCTACTCCCCACTCACCTTCATTCTACTCCCCACTCACCTTCATTCTACTCCCCACTCACCATCATTCTACTCCACACTCACCTTCATTCTACTCCCCTCTCACCTTCATTCTACTCCCCTCTCACCTTCATTCTACTCCCCTCTCACCTTCATTCTACTCCCCACTCACCATCATTCTACTCCCCACTCACCTTCATTCTACTCCCCTCTCACCTTCATTCCACCCTCTCACCTTCATTCTACTCCCCACTCACTTTCATTCCACCCTCTCACCCCTGAAGCAACTGGCCTGAGGAAGCACCTTTGCTGAGCAGCTGTGGCGGGCACTATCCGCAGGCTGCTGCAGTAGCAGGTCGACCACTCCGCCAGGACTGGGGATGACGTTGAGCGGGCAGTTGACGGGGTCCAGCTGGCACAGCGCCATGGCGCTCTTGTTGCCATCGAAATAGGCCGGCAGCCGGTGGAATTCAGGCAGGCTGACGGGCCGGACCAGCAGCTGCCAGACCGCGGCGGGCTCCGGCCACAGCGGGTGATGCGAGAAGGCCAACAGCGCCGGGTCAGTCAGGAAGTAGAAATCGTTCCGCTGAGCTACTGCGGCAGCTGCCACGGCGGCTTCTGACGCTGCCGAATCTGCGGAAGCTGCCGGTGGCAGGCCGGCCGAGCCCCAGATGGCGTCCACGTGACGCCACTCGCCGTCAAGGAAGCAGGCAAACCAGCTGCCGCCGACGTGGCTGCGGTGTCCAGTGCGGTAGTTGAGGCCCTTCTTGTGACCCTCCAGGCGCTGGCAGGGAACCCCGCTGAGACTACGCCGTCCGATGTTTGAGCGAACGATGGGATTTGAGGGATGAGTTGAGTTTCATCATGTGTGTAAATTACTTAACGACTGACTTTCCGCCTACGGTAAGTGATATTCCTAATGGGACATTGCGGGCACCTCATGACGGCCTCGAAGACTTCAGACTGCCAATCCGGCTTCCCCGCGCTCCGTTGTGCCAGGCAAGGCAGTTGGGCCAGCTCGTCGCGCCGCTCGCACAGCCGGCACACCAGCCCGAAGGCCGCCACAGTTCTGTCCAGGTCGGCAGGACAGTCGGCGAAGACGCGCTCACACAGACCGGCTAAATCCGAGCCGGCGGGTGGCCGCAGGTCGAGGGTTCGAATCCTGTCTAGGCCGGCCTCGTAGCGAGACGACTCAAGCAGCTCAGACTTCAGGCGGCTCGGCGGAAACGGCGGCGGTATCGGCGTCGACGAAGATGGCGACATCAAAGGCGGCCGGCCGTCGCTTCGCTGAAGTCGCCGCATGGACTCCGGCGCAGGGATTTCCGCCAGCTCAGCAGGCGAGGCTGGAAGCACATAGTCTTCAAGCGGGATCTCGTCTGGCGCATATTTGTATTCCGCGTAGTAGCGATGCGGCGGCAGAACTGTCGCGGGCTTCATCGCTTGCTGAATGGAATCTGATTAGCTCGGCCTTGCCATGGATGTCAGGCGTAGCAGAAGCAGAGCTGGCGGACTGCTTTGGCTCAGCTGTCTCCCGCTCTGAGCAGATTTTGTGTAACATTTTATGACTCGCAGCTACCCCCACCTACCCAAGGCTAAACGAAATGACACGAGTTGCTGGGCGAGACCCAGTCTTCGATAAGGCACCGAACGCAAGCTGAATAATTTTCCAATGCACTGCTGCCTACTGAACTGTGCTGGCTGATTCTTAGCATTTCCTGCTTATCTGTCTGCTCAATCTGCGCAATCGAAACTGTCCGTTACAGTGTCAGGTGGGCGATTGTAGCACAACTAAATGCTATAGTTGGGTGAAAATGAAATGAAATGGAATGAAATGGAATGAAATGGAATGAAATGGAATGAAATGGAATGAAATGGAATGAAATGGAATGAAATGGAATGAAATGGAATGAAATGGAATGAAATGGAATGAAATGGAATGAAATGGAATGAAATGGAAGAACAGAAGCCAAACGAATGAGTTGGCATAAAATTTCAAGCAATCGCAGTTCTTAGAGCTTCTATGCGAAGTTTATTTACAACAAGGAATCAATGCTTCAACATGCTGAACAGCAGTGTTCAGAGTATCAATGTGAATGCCAGAAATGCAATTTCTGCTGTCAGAAACTGAGGCAGGGAACTTTTAGCGCAGATGGCCGCATTGATCAGATGGTTGGCGGCGACTGTCTCGGACAAACCGGCGGTCAGCTGCTGCTGGTGCTCCCTGCTGGTTTCGAGAACAAAATGGCTGTTAAAATATGGAAAAATGCTCAGCACACTACTGGTAGTAGAAATACGCGAAAACTGAATTAAACTTAATTACTCACCGATTATCCACTCCCTGCTTCTCCCAATGCTGTCTGCCGTACTGCTTGGCCTTCTCCCACAGTTCGTCTTCCTTTTTGGCCTTAAGCAGATGCTCGAACCGAGGCCTCGGGTGCCTTGGAATTGGTTAGTTTTTTTGCACTTTATCTAGGCTTTATCCAGGATGCTGGCTGCTTACTGTGACAGTCCAAATGTCAGTCCCAATTCCAGTCCCAATGCCAGTCCCAATGCCAGTCCCAATGCCAGTCCCAATGGCAGTCCCAGTGCCAGTCCCAATGGCAGTCCCAGTGCCAGTCCCAGTGCCAGTCCCAGTGGCAGGCCCAGTGCCAGTCCCAATGGCTGTCCCAATGGCAGTCCCAGTGCCAGTCCCAGTGCCAGTCCCAGTGGCAGGCCCAGTGCCAGTCCCAATGGCTGTCCCAGTGGCAGTCCCAGTGTCCCAATGGCAGTCCCAGTGCCAGTCCCAATGGCAGTCCCAGTGCCAGTCCCAGTGGCGGTCCCAGTGCCAGTCCCAATGGCAGTCTCAATGGCAGTCCCAGTGCCAGTCCCAATGGCAGTCCCAATGTCAGTCTTAATGATAGTCCAAATGGCAGTCCAAATGACAGTCCCAGTGCCAGTCCCAGTGGCAGGCCCAGTGCCAGTCCCAATGGCTGTCCCAGTGGCAGTCCCAGTGTCCCAATGGCAGTCCCAGTGCCAGTCCCAATGGCAGTCCCAGTGCCAGTCCCAGTGGCGGTCCCAGTGCCAGTCCCAATGGCAGTCTCAATGGCAGTCCCAGTGCCAGTCCCAATGGCAGTCCCAATGTCAGTCTTAATGATAGTCCAAATGGCAGTCCAAATGACAGTCCCAGTGCCAGTCCCAATGCCAGTCCCAGTGCCAGTCCACAGCTCACCAGGCTGCCAAGCCGGAGTCAGTGGGTGCCTCGTCCCAGGCGAGCTGTCGCACTGAGAAGCCCGCCTTCCGCAGCTGGGCCACGATCCCGCTGTCGGTATCAATGATGTGCGCTGTGGGGATTTGTTTTTTTGCGTTAAAAAGACTGCAAAATTTAATCGGCTCGTAAACCAGAGAAACTCGCTGGATTAAAACAAAACAAGGAACTACTGAGCTTCCGCTATGTTTAGGTTTGGTGATTACCAGCGATTCTCGGAAGATAGAAACTTCTGAGGGTTCTAAAAGCCCGAATGCTCCAGAAATCTGGTTAGTTTGGAAAATCCTAAGAATTTGCGAAATCCCGATGATCCTTGAAATCACTTTAAACCCTATAATCCAAGGAATCAATGAAAAACGAAGAATCCTAAATCCTAAATCCTAAAAATCCCAAAAATATCGGGATTCTGAAGAATCCTGAGAATCCGAGAAATCCCCAGAGTTCGAGAAATCCCGAAAATACGAGAAATCCCAAGAATTCAAGAAGTCTCTAGAATCCGAGCAATCCCAAGAATCCGAGAAATCCCTAGAATCCGAGAAATCCCGAGAATCCGTGAAATCCCGAGAATCCGAGAAATCCTAAAAATCCCTGAAAACATGATAATTAGAGAATCCGAGAAATCCCTAGAATCCAAGAAATCCCTAGAATCGAAGAAATCCCTAGAATCGAAGAAATCCCTAGAATCTGAGAAATCCCAAGAATCCGAGAAATCCCTAGAATCCAAGAAATCCCTAGTATCCTAAAAATCCCTAGAATCCAAGAAATCCCTGGAATCTGAGATATCCCAAGAATCCGAGAAATCCCGAGAATCCGAGAAAACACGAGAATCCGAGAAATCCCTGGAATCTGAGATATCCCAAGAATCCGAGAAATCCCGAGAATCCGAGAAATCCCAAGAATCCGAGAAATCCCTAGAATCCGAGAAATCCCTAGAATCCGTGAAATCCCGAGAATCCGAGAAATCCTAAAAATCCCTGAAAAAATAATAATTAGAGAATCCGAGAAATCCCTAGAATCCAAGAAATCCCTAGAATCGAAGAAATCCCTAGAATCGAAGAAATCCCTAGAATCTGAGAAATCCCAAGAATCCGAGAAATCCCTAGAATCCAAGAAATCCCTAGTATCCTAAAAATCCCTAGAATCCAAGAAATCCCTGGAATCTGAGATATCCCAAGAATCCGAGAAATCCCGAGAATCCGAGAAAACACGAGAATCTGTGAAATCCGAGAATCCAATGAAATCCGAGAGTCCAAGAAATCCCAAGAATCCGAAGTCGCAACGCAACGATGAGCACGCACCGATGCCCACAGCGAACAGGTGACTGACACCAGTGCCAGACGATCCCCGCAAGGTTTGCTTCACCAGCTGCGCCATTCGGAGGTTCCTGCGAGTCACGAGGGCTTCGTGCAGCTGCTCGGTCAGTCGCCGGTAGCGAGTCCGCAGGCGACCCTGCAAACGTTGCTCGGCCTCTGCAGGCAGGAAAAATGCCACGCTGCCGTGCGCGCCATTGTCGAGGAACTCGCGCATCGTGTCCGGCCCTGCGCAACGGTAGCTCCTCAACAGACCCTGCCCTGTGTCCATTGGGAAACCTGGCGACTGCTGGGTGGCGGATGACGATTGCTTGGATGTATTTTATTCTCCCCTCCGCATCTCACCCCCGCCTGCCCCTCTGCCCACCTCTGAATCTCACCCTCCCTGCCGCTCTTCTGACCTCTGAATCTCACCCTCCCTGCCGCTCTTCTGACCTCTGAATCTCACCCTCCCTGCCGCTCTTCTGACCTCTGAATCTCACCCTCCCTGCCGCTCTTCTGACCTCTGAATCTCAACCTCCCTGCCGTTTCTATCTCAGCCGCCCGTCGCACCTGACTGTCCTTCAGAGCCTCCTCCAGCCGCTGTTCCAGATACTCCAGCGTTAGATCCAGCGCAAGCGCGCTGTCCTCGATGCTCAGCGAATTCAACGGTTCGCACTGGTCAGCCGGGGACTCCAGCATCGAGGCCTGGTTGCCCTGCTGCCTAGCCCGCCAAGTCAGGAACATGTCAAGCGGCGCCGCGCCCAACTGGACCAGGTCCGCCGGTGTCAGGGCGGCCAGGGTGAGCGCCAGCCAGACTGGCCGGGTGCGGAGCCAGTTTGACGACTGGGCGGCGAACTGCGGCACCAGGGCCGGCCAGCGCTGCTGCAGCAGGGCCGCGGCTCTCTCGCGGTAGCGGCTCAGCCTTGGGTTAAGGGTTCGATGATTAGTTTTCAACAAATCGATTTCAATAGTTTAACCCGTAAAAATGCACATCGAGTCTGGCTACCTGCGAACCAGGCGAGCCGGCAGCATCTGGTCCAGCGTCACCCGGTGATCCGGAATCAGCCTGCAGCCGGCTAGCTGCTGCAGGGTGTCAGAGTCCGTCAGGTCCAACTCGAAGTGCTGCCGTTGGGCGCCGTTGAACACCTGCTTGGCAACCGGGGCAATGTTGCTCCACACGGAGGTATAGGGCAGGTGAGCCGTGCCGAACAGGTAGCTGGCCGGCTGGCCATCGATGCGCCACAGGTGTGAGCTGCGATTGGCCTGCAGCGGGATGGGGTGGGATTTAGATGTCAGGCTGAGCTGTCATGTGTGTTCAGGTGTTAGTTTGAGCTTTCATGCGTGTTCAGGTGTTAGTTTGAGCTGTGATGTGTGTTCAGGTGTTAGTTTAAGCTGTGATGTGTGTTCAGGTGTTAGTTTAAGCTGTGATGTGTGTTCAGGTGTTAGTTTGAGCTGTGATGTGTGTTCAGGTGTTAGTTTGAGCTGTGATGTGTGTTTAGGTGTTAGTTTGAGCTGTGATGTGTGTTCAGGTGTTAGTTTGAGCTGTTATGTGTGTTCAGGTGTTAGTTTGAGCTGTGATGGGTGCTCAGGTGTTAGTTTGAGCTGTGATGTGTGCTCAGGTGTTAGTTTGAGCTGTGATGTGTGCTCAGGTGTTAGTTTGAGCTGTGATGTGTGTTCAGGCTCAGGTGTGTACAGGTGTCAGGGGTATTTGACATGTAGGTATCAACGCTAGTGTTAACATTATTTCTCAGTAGGCGCTTGTTGAAGATATATATCGGCTCTATATCGGCAAAGTATTCTTAGCACTGCACATGGAAACAGCCCAACAGTGTCCGACACTTTCTAATTAGACAGGCTTTCGGATTTGAGTGGCATAAGCGATATCAGCAGCAACACCCGCTGCAGCTGCACCTGTCACGAGTCCGCTGAGTACCTGCCAATTAAATTCAACTTCAAAGTGCTGAGATGCCAGGCACCTCAAAGTGCGCCACAAAATGTCTAATACTGTTTGATGAGCGCACAGCTGCAGAAGCAGCGTGGCTAATGCAAACAAGCTGGACGAAATCGCTGAACTGCAGTGAGTGTGTGTATGCGTGTGTGGGAGTGTGTGTGTGTTTGTGAGTGTGTGAATGCGTGTGTGGGAGTGTGTGTGTGTTTGTGAGTGTGTGTATGCGTGTGTGGGAGTGTGTGTGTGTTTGTGAGTGTGTGAATGCGTGTGTTTGTGAGTGTGTGTATGCGTGTGTGGGAGTGTGTGTGTGTTTGTGAGTGTGTGAATGCGTGTGTGGGAGTGTGTGTGTGTTTGTGAGTGTGTGTATGCGTGTGTGGGAGTGTGTGTGTGTTTGTGAGTGTGTGAATGCGTGTGTGGGAGTGTTTGTGTGTTTGTGAGTGTGTGAATGCGTGTGTGGGAGTGTGTGTGTGTTTGTGAGTGTGTGAATGCGTGTGTGGGAGTGTGTGTGTGTTTGTGAGTGTGTGAATGCGTGTGTGGGAGTGTGTGTGTGTTTGTGAGTGTGTGAATGCGTGTGTGGGAGTGTGTGTGTGTTTGTGAGTGTGTGTATGCGTGTGTGGGAGTGTGTGTGTGTTTGTGAGTGTGTGTATGCGTGTGTGGGAGTGTGTGTGTGTTTGTGAGTGTGTGTATGCGTGTGTGGGAGTGTGTGTGTGTTTGTGAGTGTGTGAATGCGTGTGTGGGAGTGTGTGTGTGTTTGTGAGTGTGTGTATGCGTGTGTGGGAGTGTGTGTGTGTTTGTGAGTGTGTGAATGCGTGTGTGGGAGTGTGTGTGTGTTTGTGAGTGTGTGAATGCGTGTGTGGGAGTGTGTGTGTGTTTGTGAGTGTGTGTATGCGTGAGTGGGAGTGTGTGTGTGTTTGTGAGTGTGTGTATGCGTGTGTGGGAGTGTGTGTGTGTTTGTGAGTGTGTGAATGCGTGTGTGGGAGTGTGTGTGTGTTTGTGAGTGTGTGTATGCGTGTGTGGGAGTGTGTGTGTGTTTGTGAGTGTGTGAATGCGTGTGTGGGAGTGTGTGTGTGTTTGTGAGTGTGTGTATGTGTTGGTGGGAGTGTGTGTGTGTTTGTGAGTGTGTGTATGCGTGTGTGGGAGTGTGTGTGTGTTTGTGAGTGTGTGAATGCGTGTGTGGGAGTGTGTGTGTGTTTGTGAGTGTGTGAATGCGTGTGTGGGAGTGTGTGTGTGTTTGTGAGTGTGTGAATGCGTGTGTGGGAGTGTGTGTGTGTGTTTGTGAGTGTGTGTATGCGTGTGTGGGAGTGTGTGTGTGTTTGTGAGTGTGTATGCGTGTGTGGGAGTGTGTGTGTGTTTGTGAGTGTGTGTATGTGTTGGTGTGACAGCAAATACGAATTGTCTTGGCATAACTTTTTACTACTCGGAAAACAAAGAATTCCTTTTTGGGGCCTAGATGAGGCAAACTTATGCGGCTAACTACAAGTGGAGGTGAGGAAGGTGCTTGAACTAGGGGTAACGATAACTAGGGGTAAGGAGAACTAGGGGAAAGGAGAACTAGGGGTAACGATAACTAGGGGTAACGATAACTAGGGGTAAGGAGAACTAGGGGTAAGGAGAACTAGGGGTAAGGAGAACTAGGGGTAAGGAGAACTAGGGGTAACGATAACTAGGGGTAACGATAACTAGGGGTAACGAGAACTAGGGGTAAGGAGAACTATGGGGTAAGAATAGCTATGGGGCTAAGGAGAACTATGGGGTAAGAATAGCTATGGGGCTACGGAGAACTATGGGGTAAGAATAGCTATGGGGCTACGCAGAACTATGGGGTAAGAATAGCTATGGGGCTAAGGAGAACTATGGGGTAAGAATAGCTATGGGGCTACGGAGAACTATGGGGTAAGGAGAACTAGTGGTAAGAATAACACTAGTGGTAAGGAGAACTAGTGGTAAGGAGAACTAGTGGTAAGAATAACACTAGTGGTAAGGAGAACTAGGGGTAAGGAGAACTAGTGGTAAGAATAACACTAGTGGTAAGGAGAACTAGGGGTAAGGAGAACTAGTGGTAAGAATAACACTAGTGGTAAGGAGAACTAGGGGTAAGGAGAACTAGTGGTAAGAATAACACTAGTGGTAAGGAGAACTAGGGGTAAGGAGAACTAGTGGTAAGAATAACACTAGGGGTAAGGAGAACTAGTGGTAAGAATAACACTAGTGGTAAGGAGAACTAGGGGTAAGGAGAACTAGTGGTAAGAATAACACTAGGGGTAAGTAGAACTTCGGGTTAGGAGCACTGTGGGGTAAGAATAACTAGTGGTAAGGAGAACTAGGGGTAAGGAGAACTTCGGGTTAGGAGCACTGTGGGGTAAGATTAACTAGTGGTAAGGAGAACTAGGGGTAAGGAGAACTAGTGGTAAGGAGAAGTAGGGGTAAGGAGAACTAGGAGTAAGGAGAAGCAGGAGATGAGGAAGCAGAATGAAGCGATAAAAAAGAGCGAAGCGTAGGCTAGATGTTAGTTAATGCTGATTTGCGGAAGTGATAATCTGGAAAAATTTTGCCCATTGAATAGCCACGGGCTCCGCTGGTCGCGACAGTCGGCTTTGTCCCTCGCCGCCCGCCAGCAGTATCATCTGCTAGTGCTTGCCGTGTGCGCCAGTGATGCAATCGTAGGGTTGGTGCAGCGGTGGGCGGGACATGCCGCTAATGGATTGGTAAGACTGGCCCGAGATACAGGGGAGATCAGAGTGGAATGGCTGGAGATTCTGACCGTAGTGGGGCAAGTAGACAAAGGCAATGAAAGACAATTTGCAAACTATGTCAACGCATTAGCGAGCCCGCGCACTGATTGACATTGTCCTACTTCGCAATTCATTTTGCGCCGCCCTCATCCACTCGCTCAGAGGCAACAATTCCCATTTTGATCTGCTGGGACCAGCGTCCGCCTGTCTGTCTCTTGGCCACCCTCTCCAGCCATCTTTATTTCTTAGCTTTTACGATTAGCGCAGCTGGGCCCACTGCAGACCTCGGCGTCAACAAACCCAGCAGGTGACCAGATGGCGGGCCATTAACTGGAAATCGGATTCCCCCCAATTCTATTTATTGAACTGTGCCGGCAGTATGAACTGAACACCACAATCGGGGTGGACTTCCGAATTGCCGGTTATTTGCAGCTTGGGCTAAAGGTCCGCTAGACAGGGGAGCCGTATTTGGTTGTGCCTCTTGACTCGCATTTCCATTCGCTTTCTTTCAAATGTCTTCGCTTGTTTGGCTGGAAAGCCATTAAGCAAAGAAGTGGGAACTGTGTCTGCAGCAGTTTGCGCAGTAAGCGTAGCAATCAAAATCAACAGGTGCCGGTCACCCCAGCATTTTTCTAGGCAGGAATGTTACAATGGCCAGAGAGCCATTCCTGTGACCAGAGAACCATTCCTGTGACCAGAGAACCATTTCTGTGATCTGAGAGCTATTCCTGTGACCAGAGAGCCATTCCTGTGACCAGAGAGCCATTCCTGTGACCAGAGAGCCATTCCTGTGACCAGAGAGCCATTCCTGTGACCAGAGAGCCATTCCTGTGACCAGAGAGCCATTCCTGTGACCAGAGAACCATTTCTGTGATCTGAGAGCTATTCCTGTGACCAGAGAGCCATTCCCGTGACCAGAGAGCCATTCCTGTGACCAGAGAGCCATTCCCGTGACCAGAGAGCCATTCCTGTGACCAGAGAGCCATTCCTGTGACCAGAGAGCCATTCCTGTGACCAGAGAGCCATTCCTGTGACCAGAGAGCCATTCCCGTGACCAGAGAGCCATTGCCGTGACCAGAGAGCCATTCCTGTGACCAGAGAGCCATTCCTGTGACCAGAGAGCCATTCCTGTGACCAGAGAGCCATTCCTGTGACCAGAGAGCCATTCCTGTGACCAGAGAACCATTCCTGTGACCAGAGAACCATTTCTGTGATCTGAGAGCTATTCCTGTGACCAGAGAGCCATTCCCGTGACCAGAGAGCCATTCCTGTGACCAGAGAACCATTCCTGTGACCAGAGAACCATTTCTGTGATCTGAGAGCTATTCCTGTGACCAGAGAGCCATTCCTGTGACCAGAGAGCCATTCCCGTGACCAGAGAGACATTCCCGTGACCAGAGAGCCATTCCCGTGACCAGAGAGCCATTCCTGTGACCAGAGAACCATTCCTGTGACCAGAGAGCCATTCCTGTGACCAGAGAACCATTTCTGTGACCAGAGAGCCATTCCTGTGACCAGAGAACCATTCCTGTGACCAGAGAACCATTTCTGTGATCTGAGAGCTATTCCTGTGACCATAGAGCCATTCCTGTGACCAGAGAGCCATTCCTGTGACCAGAGAGACATTCCTGTGACCAGAGAGCCATTCCTGTGACTAGAGAGCCATTCCTGTGAACTTAAGAGTCATTTCTGGGATGAGAGAGCCATTCCTGTTACCTGAAAATCATTTCTAGATCAGAGTCATTTCTGTGACCAGGGATTAATTTCAGAGACTGGATAGCCATTCAAATGACTTTCATCAATCATGATAATTGATGCAGGGACTCGCACAATGCGAGTTTACATTTGCGTCAGTTTATCCCCACTAAGACATACGATTTAGCTTTTTCTTTGCATTCTTTCTAAGCTCGGGGAGAGCTTTTAGCGTCTGCATGCTCCGGCAGAGAAGCACGCAGTTACCTATCTTCTTGACCCCTGCGAAAAATAGCTTTGGGCAGATTGGTCCAATCAACAGCTAAAAGCATTTGTAAGCCTGTAAGCGAAAGCTATTTGTAGTCTCCATGACGACAGAGCCTCGAGCCTTCAGTCATGAGAATGCGGTTTTTATACGCTCGTAGTCATATAAAATGACTCTCACAAAGCAATTTTCAGAATGTTTACTAATAGATAAACTACAAAAATTGCAAAAATCCCAGCTAGGTCATATTTACAGCCAGTAGCATAGCAGTCGTTGCACGCCACTTCTAAAGACTGTGTACAGCTGTTCAGTCCGTGGAATCAGGAGGCAACCACCCTCACCCTAATTTGTACAGCGTATGTTAACCTGAAGAATCAAGCAATTAAGTATCCTACTCAGGGACGCAAATTCTCGATATTCGAATAAAAAACTTGAAGCTCACACCAATGGGCTACCAGCCCTGCTCCCGTGTAGACTTTTGTCTGGTAGCGAAATTTGCTAACGAATTTACGTGCTGCGCTGCGGTACCACCCCATCACTGTGTGGAGTTTGAGCAGTTATAAATAATGATGAATCCTTCATAATGCGAGCAATGGTCTTACTTTCTGTTCAAAAAAGTATTCAAATATCTTCAGCCATTCTGAATAATTCGTCCGATTCATTACATTGGAAATAATCTAAAACTTGCTATTCACTAACCCAGATATACGCCCACACAAGTGGACACAATTGCTGCAGTAGGCGAGTGAGGATGCTTCAAACGGCTTAAACACGGTAATTATTTTTTTCGTATGACCCCACTTTAATATACACTCGTAAATGTAGGAATTACAACCTTCGAATTACGTATCTTTAAAGCGCAGCATAAAGCTTTTTTACGGCTTGCAGGTCTCGCGCAATTTTTAGGCCCGTCGGCAGAATAATTTGCGCAGAATGTAAAACATAAAAAAATTATAGAAACTTAGCGCAATCATTGCGCGTTGGCCTTTCAATGGAATTAGGGACTGGGCGACTTAATGTAACGGTCCAGCTCTGGCTCAAACGCTTCCAGATGAACCAATTCAAGCTTCTCTGTGCTTATAGAACTGAGGATTACTTCATGAAATTTCCTATCTGTGTTTGATTTGCTGCGAAGACTAGACATATTAGAGAATAAGTGCTTCGCTACAAAAGTGACGCGCACTGGGATAAAATTGGGTTATAATGCCCATTGTGGCAAGGGGGCTCTTGGCTTTCATTCTGAAAGAAGCACTATACAAAAATTTAGTATTTTCAATTGCACTTCTTACATCCGTTTCTACCAACTGACTCGGGCATGTATTAAAAGCAGCAGAACTTACAATATCGCACTTGGTGTCTGCAGGCTCGAGGCAACAGACGCCTTGCCAGCCGCATTTCAGCAGAAAAAGCAGCAGCACTGGCGCCCAGTGGCAGCTTCGGCGGAGATAGCTCACACGAAGACTGTAGTGCTTCAGCGAAATCGAGGCTGCGATCATGTTCGGCTGAAGCACAAATACTTTTGAGGAACGCATTTATGGCAGGTGACAAAGCGGACGGCCAGTCTATATAAATGGCAATAATGAGGGAGATCTCTGATTGGTGGAGAAATAGCAGAAAGGAAAGAGGGTTGAAGACGGGAAAGGGAGAAAGGATAGCTCCTCTTTATTGAATAAATCACCGAGGCACCACCGTTTGTGAGAAATAAGAGACGTAAAAGAAGGCGGCGTTAGAGATGGCCGAGGCTGCATGCCACTGCGGTGGCGAGCTCTCACCGATCCGTCGGTGACGAGCCAAGCCGGCGGATTGGAGCTCATATTGATTGGCCCTGGCCAATCTTTTATAGCGAATCTGTCAATCTTCTGCAGCTCAGCTGTTCTCTAGATGGCGACAGAAGGACTGGGGTGAGACGGTACCTCATCTTGATCGGGCTTTAAATTATCGAATTCCTCAGCTATAGAATGCTGGTCAAAAAGTACAAATTTTATTCAAATTCAATATGATCTTAACAATGTTCACTGCAGACATACTGCATTAGATGAGGCAAGTTGATCGAACTGTCTTAGTTATATATATATTTAGCCCGACACAACCTAATTTATGACAATCAAGAGTAATGTCCAAAACGAACATCTATCGTTACGTTTTCGTTAAGAACATGGAGGTTCTCAAGCAAGACTGCCTCTGTCGGTGAGGTTTCAACACTTGCTTTATTCTTAAGCTCTAAATCATAGAACCAGTTTGCCTCGTCTGTTGCTCTGCCTACAGATCGTGCCCAGGTCCATTTAGGCGAGGCGCTGGAGGCGCCTTGTGTTGAGCTCGTCCTCACGTCCAGCCCTGACCTTTGCACCGGCATGGACGAGTTCTGCGACCGGCGGCAAGTCGCTGAACCGGAGCGGCGACCTGGAGACCACGCTGCTGCGCCTGCTGAAGGGCTTCCTGGTCAACGCCAAGCACCAGGCACACGTCTACCTGGACTGGGGCCAGGCACCAGAGTCTGGTGGTCATTGCTGGCCACGCCTCACCGGGCGACTTCCCGGCTGATGTTCAGCGGCGCCTGCGCAACGAAGGCAAGGAGTGCGTGGAGATGGACCACGACATACCAGGGAGGAATACCAGGGAGAGTGCTGCCATCTTGTCTGCCACTCTGTTTTATAACAAATAATATTCGCCCTTTGCCACTCGTACCCATCCTTTGTCAACTCCACCTCAAAGCGGGTTAGCTAATGAGCAGCGGGTAGACAGGCAGTCAGGCAGGAATCTGCCCTACTGACAATAAGTTATCCAGTTATTTAAGCTGAAAAATGGTTTCATGGCTTTTGGGTTCGGTTTTTAACAGCATAAACAATCGACCCACCCACGCATAAATGCAATGTATTCAATGTATTTTAATGTATGTTGCAGGTTGTTGACAATTTAAATTGTCCCCATTTTATTCTTTGCCGCAGCAGCACAATCCTTACTAAAATAATCCTTAGGTTTCTATGAGCCTATTTTTGTTTATGTCCAAAGTTTATCATATTCCTTTTTAATGATAGGTTTATATGAAGCACAAATTCAAGTTAATAGTATATTATTACCCAGGCTTTAAGGGCGATAATGTGAAAGCCTGGGTAATACTGTGATTGTACCATAGACTATGTGGCTGAGTAACAAGACAAACCATATCAACCATAGACAAAATGATTTAATGATAAACTATACAGTTCAATTATAAGAGAAAGAATAATGAAGCAAAGAGAAGCTAACAACTAGAGAAGGATCACAGATCCCAGATAATCACAGATAGTCTACATGCCTCTACCGTCGAGCGTGGTCAGTCATCAGCACAAGCACTCTGCGAAAAGTCATCCAGCGTTCCAACTGCCGTCACAACTATTTGCCAGCCTGATAAATCCGGCCCGACGATCGTCTTGGAGTAGAACGGGGCTAAATGTTACGTTTATATGTAAGTGCAAAAAGCTCGCTTTGCGAAATTAGACTTTGGCTCTGGACTCTAACTGCTTTGTTTGATGTTTTGCTTATTTTGTTGAAATACGTTGAAATACACAAAAATAATCCATTATCGGCCCAACTTCTCGGGCCAAAATGACATCGTCTATGGCAATAATCGAATATCAGCCCGCCCGATAGCCACGTAGTCATGGTACAATGGCCAAGGGCACGAGTGGGTGGGGGTCGGTGGGAGAGCGGTTATCGCGTTTACGTCTCGTACCACGGTCCCTAAGTTCGATTCCACGGCGAGGCCACATTTATTTGGGGCGCAGCCGCTTAGAAAAGGCTTGGGGCTTGTCGTACAATTTACGCCCTTGAGGGCCAACCTCCAAGGTACAGTTAAATGTACACTGCCTGACGATAAAAAAGTCAGGGCAGATGTACAAACCTGTGTGAGCGTATTCCTGCGTACAGTATCTGTGTGCGTGTGTGCTCAGGAGTCAGCGAAATGGGCAGAATTGCCTCCTCGCTGGCTGCGGGTCTAATGTCACCGAATGGTGTGCCATTGCCCGCAGCCCTCCTGCAATTATTATTATTATTAAGGGTGAGTACATCGGTGGAGAGGTACACCTGACAAGGAAGAAAGAGAGAGCATCCTGGCCAAAATGAGCAACCAGCTGACAGAGACTCCCACCGGTCGTGATCCAGCACTGGATAAAGAGGACAAGACATCAAATGAAATTAAGGGACCAACTGAACAACCCTCAGGTGACTTCTCTGCCCTGCGAATTCCTGCACCCTCAAAGAATTTGAGGATACTTGCCAACGGTTCGAGAAACACAATTGAAATAGTTTTCGAGTAAGGCGTTACATATCTTAATGAGGCTTTAAAGGTAACCCTATTGTGTTGAGCATTGTGTTTCTACTTTTGTTGTGAACTATTCATGAATTTACTATATCCTGTTACACTACCTTATACCAAGCATCGTTTAGACTGAAATAAATACACAGATTTCCGCTAGAGCTGATTGTTATTGCGCAGGAATGAAACTTTCATTACATATATACGTACATATACGAGCGTTAAACTCTCAAACAGTGTGCTCAAACATTGTCGACTGACTATTAAGTTGCATCATAAATTTGAGTGAGTAGACAGAGAGGGGTCAAGGGGGCGAAGCCCCCTTGTGGGGGTGTGGGGGCAGAGCCCCCACGTACTAACATTAGGAAGTTTTAACAAAATGCTGCGCTTATCAAAATAATTGACTATGTAAGAGGGCCCCCTCTCTCTGGCATGAATCTGACCAGAGCTGCAGCAGGCGATCGGATAAGGTCTAGGTAGACAAATTAACTTAATTTTATGGCTGGCTGTGCACGGAAGGGGGGTGTCAGCAGAGGCGCGGCTAAGGGTAAAAAATATTTTATAGTAGACTCAGCGAGGGCTTGGGGGTGGGTCTAGGTGGGTCTAGGGAACGATCGATAATTGATGGCTGTAAAATGTACAGTAAGCGAGACGGCCTGAAGAAGTTCATTAAATTCCACGATAATATACTGTCTACTTTATCTATCGGTCCTCAGTTCTTACCTCACAATCAGTTCTCTTATCTCGCAATGCCAGTTTTACGAGCGTAAAAGTAGCCCCCGCATCTCTAACTTGGAATTTAAATATACTGCGCATCGTCTTTGAGCTTCTATTTTTTACCTGTCGCTTCAACTGTCTAATCTTTGTCATCCAAGATAAATGGCTGCCCTCGTGAACCATGATCTTTTGCCGCCACTGATTGACATGCAGTTCGCAGAAATAGCTGGTATGTCCCGTGACGAGATGCACATCGCTTCTGTAGTGAGCAATCTGGATAGAGAAATGGAAAGATTAGAAATCGAGAGTCCCATTTCGGATGCGGCTGATAGCAACGGCTTGCAAGAACTGATGGACGCGGACCCGGAGAAGCTGTGCAACTTAGACGAGCTAGAAAGTGTAGCTATACAACTGGAGAAGGACAACCAGTGCAAGTCCAGCATTGCGAAGGAGACGGCTGCTATCCAGCGCTTCAATGCTTGGCTGCTGGAGAAGAATCTCCAAATGAATTTCAAGACGGCACCTGTGCAGGAGATCGCAAAATTCCTTCGCTTTTTCTACGCATCGCTGAAGAAGCCAGATGGAAGCTACTATTCGCCGAACACGCTGGTGGGTCTACGCGCCGGGCTGTTTCGTCATTTTATGAAGCTTCGAGGGCTGAATATCATTACTGAGCCTCAATTCCACAATGCTAATTTGACCTTGAAGCACGCCTGCAGCGCCTTTATTCGTGACGGGGGTCGAATTCAGCACTCTAGTGCTTTAGAAGCTGAAGATCTACGTAGACTCACTGACTACTTTAAGAGGCGAGATCCTATTCGGCTTCAGGATGAGGTGTACTTTAATACGCTTTACTACTTTGGGAATCGTGGTCGTGAGTGGATTAGAGGCCTAACCATGGACTCATTCGAAGCAGAAGACGACAACAAGGAGGCTCTAATGGTGGCAATTCCAGGTTCTTCATGCTGTCCTGTCGAGGCATTCCGACTGTATTGCGCCAAGATTCGCGAGGTTCCCGGGTGGAATGGTAAAGTTTTTTTTCTGAGACCAAAAGCTGTCATCGGACGGGATGGACTCTGGTACACCAAGCAGCCGGTCGGTGTGAACAGCCTCGGTCCGATGCTGAAGCGAATTTCGACCAGTGCTGGACTTTCCAAGACTTACACTGCTCATTGTGTCCGTGCGACTGTGGTCACCGAGCTGCACGAAGCCGGTGTTGCTGTCGAGACAATCGCAAAGGTAACAGGGCACAAGGTAAGTGAAACAAGATAAAATGATTTTATGCATATTCTTTGTAAATGAAAATCATATGCAGCATATGTACATGTACATGCTGCTTCACTATTTCTCTAAAAAATGCTTCTTTTTGCAGGTCAGCACTTCAGTTGAGCGCTACATCCGTCGGGGGAAAAAGAGAGAGAGCAAAATGGCGCAGATCAGCACCTGCCTGACGGAGTCACTCGCCGGTCACATCGCTGGCTCCTCAAGCACTTCATCTGTGCTATCGGTGGCTGCCGGAGAAGCTGGTGACACGGAGAAGATTCGAATCCAAGCCGATGGTCCCAAGACCATGAAAATAGTCGCTCACGGGGACACCAATGTAGTTGAGGTTCACTTTAACTAGCAGGACTGCACCAGTGTTGTTGGATTCATTCTTGCACACAGTAATAGTCACAGATTCTATATTACCTAGATTGGTTACGGTCACACGGTCCGCCGGTCTATCAGTCATCTAGTTCCCCTGGAGGCCGATGTCGACGCTTGCCGGCTCGGCGAATCGTCCTCCAACCCGGCCGCTGGTTCCCCCACCGGCTCAGTTGCCTGCCCGCCCGGGAGTCCGGACGCTGACCCAGTTGCCGACCAGCCTCTCCGCTCGTCCACCGGTTCGAACGACAACCTGCTTAACGACCCATCTGCCGACTCGTCGATTGGACAGTCCGACCGCGACTGCCGGGCCCTCTGTGGTCAAAAAATCCGTGGTGGCATCTTTGATTACTAACGTGATGTTCTCCAGACGTTCAAAAAAAATTACTAAAATTACTGAAATCCACTAAATGCTTCGAATGTTGCACTTTTATCTGTTATGACGCCCCCGAGATTTTCCGAGATTCACCCCGGATTTCATCCTCCATATATTGCACTTCTTTTCTGGTCTTTTAATTTCTCAGTTCAGCCAGCTCTTTAATCCATCTGTGTCATTTTCTTCTTTCGTTATTTACTCTGCTATTTGTTTGGTCTTTGGCCCTCGTTGCAGCCCGCTAAAACAGGTCCCGCGCAGCCAAGAGCGGATCTCTCTCTCTTTTTACTCAAAGTCAAATACATAACTTACATATTCTGGTTTAAATTAGTTTATTGTCTAAATCGACACAAGCAATTAGTGTAAAAATGGGATACAATGGTAGATTATATAGTATGATACGGAGTTAAATAATGGCCATAATAAAGTCTATGGACATTATTTACCGCCGAAACATACTATCTAATTGCATTGTATCCCATTTTTACAAGCATTACTAGTAGCCAATCATAAAAAATTATTTAAGTCAAGCAGTGAGTTAAGCAGTGAAAACTTTTGTTGTTGTCATGACAACTTTTGTCATGGCCTACTCTGGAACTTGCAACTCTGCCTACTAGATCGGTCACTACTTAATGCTACTTAAATTAGGCAACCAGTCGACCATAGACAACCTTCCTGAATTACCTGAACTAACATCTGGTTTCGGCGACGTTGATTTAGATGCCGTTTAATTGTCGTCTCTTCCTCGAAGCTCAAGAGAACAAATGAGCAAGGCTGGCAAAGCATTTATGAAATTTTTGAGACGCGATCCATTCAAAGCCCCCAAGAGATGCCAGTGGCAATGCTAAACGAATTTCTGCGCTTTTTCTACTATACACTTAAGAAGACTGATGATAGTTTGTATGCTCCCTCTAGCTTGGTATGCTGGAGGGCTGGGATCCAAAGGTACTTCAGCATGATCCTAAAGCGTCCGCTTAATATCGTGTCTGGAGAAGACTTCGTTAGCTCAAATCGGATGTTGCATGTTAAGGTACACTAATTTCATAATGCAGGTGAAACAACTAAGCAGTTTCTATTAATCGAGGAAGCAGATCTGGAATAAGTCAAGGCATACTTTGATGGAACCACAGCCGAACGCCTACAGGACGAGGACAGGACGCCTACATTATCTATATTCTTGGCGAAAGAGGACAAGAACACCTTATGCATTTGAAACAGCAGGGAGCATTTTATCGACTCCGACGGAGTCAGGTACGCGGAGTCAACTGGCTGGCGAATTTTATGCGGAGGGTGAGTCGTCTATGCAACTTGAGCAAATTGTATAGTAACAACTGCATTTGCGTTACAAGGATAGCTGACGTCCGCGATAATGGTCATTCTTTGAACGATAGTATGACTATTACTGGCCAAAAGTCTGACAGGACTGTACGCCGCTAATTGTCTAAGCAGCGTGAACTGTACTGTACTCTGACAGTATCTGTTGTCTCTGACAGTTGCCTCTGGCGCCGCCGACCGCGCTCCCGCTCGCCTCGCTGTCCGTCTTCGAGTACGAGTACTCGCACGTATTTGCACGTGTTCCATATCGACAAAGTGGGCTTTGTCGGTGAGCGTCCGGAATATGCCCATGACAGTCAGCAGGGCTCTTAAGCGGAAGGGCGAAGCGGAGACTGCAATCTCTACATCAACGAGTGTGTCAGCGATGCTGTTTGTGCACATTGAACCCAAACCAACTCTGCACCAATAAAAGAATGGTTTAGTATCAATAAATTTGGCAGATCTTACTCGAAATCGGGAAGTTTATTTTTGGATAACCTAAAAATAGACAACAGAGTACAGTTCGTAGTGCACCCACAATCCTAAAGATATATATATATATATATTGACAAAAATTATTGTCACTGCCATTGTACATCATTCAAATGAATTCCTTTTTTAAAACAAAAAGCAAATCTTTTGATATATATATATATATCTCTTTAGGATTGTGTCTTATATATATATATATATAAGACGATTCGAGCCGCTTGTCTACCTACAAATAGCCGGCAAGTCCTTATATAATAGTAATGTGCGCGCACTGTGAACTGTACTTCTAGCTAATAGTATACTATTGACTTAACCGGGATCCAATTTAAACTAATTAAGTACCTATTAATAGAATCAGAATCGATAAATAAAAAAAGTATATGATCATAAGCACATGTGCGCGCATATTAATCTACTAGAAGTAATATAGCTTTTTGCAGCCTAGTTAATCCTGCAAGCATTTAATTTAATCATATGTAGGCGCAGCAATGGAAAGATAGTGCACGGCTTGCAAGTGCTTGCAAGCTAAAACCCGTACTTCTTAAGCTATTTAACGCAAGCGTAAGACTCGGCCAGACTCCTGCACAGTGGTCAAATGCCCTAATCACACCGATTTATAAAAAGGGATCCCGTAGTGACCCCAAAAACTACAGACCCATAAGCGTGCTGCCTGCCCTGGCTCGTCTGTTTGCCTCACTTATCTATGAAAAGCTAGAAACTCATATTCGCACCCTCGACTTGCTTTCAGCCAGTCAAATAGGAAATAAAAAGGGCTACCGAACTTCAGACCACATTGCCACTCTCTTGTCGTTGATCCACAACAAAAGGCGTCGCAAAAGACCATTTCACTTAGTATTCTTTTACTTAAAAAGCGCATTTGACATGGTCCACCATCCAACACTTTTCCAACGACTTAGGGAGTTAAAGGTCAGCCCAGAAATAATCGAAGCAATACAAAGCACGTACTCAGGAGCTAAATTTCAACTGAAGATCTCAGATGGCCAAGCAACTAAGGCAAGGAGCATAACAAATGGAGTAAGACAAGGCTGTGCCCCATCCCCTCTACTTTTCTCACTCTATATAGATCCTTTGAGCACAATGCTAAGGGATTCATTTCGCAGCGACACCTTCATTAAAGATGAACAAATCAACAACTTGCTATACTGCGATGATTTAGTGATCTTTGGAGAGAATCCTCGAGGGCCTCGATAAAGTGTCTGAATTTTGTCAGAGCCACAAGCTAGAAATCAATATGCAAAAAACTAAGGTTATTAGCTGCTGCCCTGACCCATCAAAGACGGCTAACAAACTATTTCTGCAGGGACAACTGTTAGATAAAGTCAAAGAATGGAAATATCTAGGCTTTCACATCAATGCTAAAGGAACCGTGGATTCCCATGCCACAGAGATTTAAAAAAATGTGGATACCCTATTCTTCTCTTAAGGAAATTAGCTAGCCATGGGGCGGTCAGATACAATCAGCTCATGCTGTACTGCACAGCAATGATAGAAAGCATAGCTCTGTACGCCTCCGAGGCCTGGGGGGCTTTTGTCTCGTGGAACCTGGGTCCTTGGGACCGCTGTCTTGTGGAAAGGGTATACATCAGGTGCTGTAAAGCCATACTACAAGTCAGCCAAAATACGGATGGCAACGGGGCCCGCTCGGAGTTAGGCAGATTGCCTTTATTATACAACATCCAGAAAAGAAGCATTTCGTACTGGGCCTCCATAACAAGCCGGCCGGACTCCATAATTTTCAAGTTATTGGCGGAGCAAACATACAGTGATGTTGGAATCAAAACAAAGATCAACAATGACGTTATGCTGAACTGCAGAGGCATTAGTCCCGCAAAAGCAATTAAAAACCACAGGAAAAATTTCGTTTCTCAGTTTGATACCCATTGGAGACAAAGGACACAGAACTCAAGCAAGCTAAGACACTTCTATTACTCCTTCAAGCAATATTATTCAGCCGAAAAATATTTACAGCAAATATACAACCCGGAGTTGAGACGTACCATATCCTCGTTTAGACTAGGAAACCATAAGCTAGCTTGCGAAACATTGCGAACTGCAAGACCGAAAATTCCGAATGAGAACAGATTATGTAGTAAGTGCAAAACAGAAGTTGAAAACGAGGTCCACTTCCTTTTTAAGTGCAGTTGGAATATGTATAGCGCAGCACGTTCGAATTTTGAGACGGAAATTTCTGGGAAAACTCCCAATTTCATATCCTTAACAGCAGAAGAGAAATCTAACTACATAATGGCTCAAGACGATAGGGAAACCATTGAAGCTTTAGCAAAATACATCATAGATATCTCTAAAATAAGGGAACAGCTGCCCTGAGACTACAAGCTCGTATTAACATTTAACAATACATATATTGTTTTATTCGTGGCGTCCCTTGTGTTTTTACTGCTCTTATTTTTAATACCTTTGCTTTTGCTTTTCCCTTCCCAGCTCGATAGTGGAATCCTACAAAACTTTGCTTTTTATGTTAGGTTTTTCGTTGTCCATTAAAATATTTTTTTACAAAAAATATATAAAGGAAAAAAAATCAGCACCTATAGATGGCGTGCGCGTTTTAATATAGCATTTTGCGTCCGACTTAAGTTTATGGGCATTTCGCTTGAATTCCACACTCAAGGGCAACTGCTTTCCCAGTCTATGGCTCAAACGGGTGGCTGGCAGGCGATTGACTTAATCTTCGGGGCATGAACTTAGTCCATTTTTGCTCTCTAGTAGACCGAAAGCTGCGCTTCGCGCTCTAGCCTAAAGAGCAAAGGCAACAGTATGAGCTCGGAAGATGAAGGCAGCAACGCAAGCTATGAAACTGCCCCTGATGAGCAGGGTGACGGCCCACAACCTCGGACGTGGTCAATGATGAGCGATGAGAAGCACAGCCTTGTCGTAGACGCACTGGACAGAGGTGAGCGGCCGGTCGATATCGCGCGATGGATGAAGGTTAACGTCAAGACAGTCATGTCAATTAAAAGGCGGTACGAAGTCCCTGGACGTCGCAATCGTCTCCCTCATGGCGGTGGCAGAGAACCGAAGCTCGGAGCGGTCCATGTTCAGTACCTGGTGGACAAAATAGTCGAAAATCCACTTCTGACACTGGCGGAGATGAGGAACCAGCTGCAGGAGCGATTTAATCTACAAGTAAGTGAATCCACCATCAGTAGGGCGCTGGACAAGCAGCTGATCACGCTGAAAAGTCTGGGGCGAGAAGCCGATGTTCCGGCAGCGCGCAACTCGCCAGAGAACGTGGCTCGGAAGCAAGAATTTGCTCACTGGTTGATCGGCATTCCTCCCGAGCAGCGCTTGCTATTCGTCGATGAGACGGGTTTCAACATGTGGACACGCCGATCCCAAGGACGCAGTAGACGAGGCCAGCGAGTTCGGCGCGTGGTTGTTACACAGCGCGGAGCTCAACTGAAAATCGTGCAGGCCATCTCCCCAAGCCTTGGCCTCGTGTATCACAAGATGGTTTCCGAGACGATGACGGCGGCCAGGTTTCAGACGTTCGTCGAGGAGCTGATGCATGCTGTCAATAATCGCGATGATGTGGGCGACGCTGAACGGTTTTGCATTGTGATGGACGGCGCTCGATTTCACAACGGAGTCACACTGCCGGAGCAGTTTGGAGCCAACTGGAGCCTTAAGGTCCTGCCGCCATATTCGCCGTTTCTGAACCCCGTCGAGGAGGCGCACTCATGCGTGAAGGCGTCAAGCGCGCACTGGCGCAGCATGAGGTGCAGCGTGAGCTGGACAGCCCGCCCCCACAGACGCCGCTGTACCAGTGGCGAATTCTGGTCATGCAAAGGATTGCTGAGGAGGCGACAGTGGAGGTCACGGCTGCGAAGTGCGGCGGATGGTACCGTCACTCACTGCGCCACCTTCCAGCCTGCATTGCCGGCCAGCCTATTTTGTGACCTTCAGTCGCTGAGTTGGATGAAGTTTTCCCGCTTGTATTTAAATTTTGTTAATTATTGCCGCCTGTGTTCCCGTTGCTGAACCTTTCTTGCCTACGTTCCCGATTCTTTTCTCGTTTGCATTCATTTTTGGTAAGCCTCGTGGCATCACATCAATAAATCACTTGGTCCTTGTCGCAACGCTGCCCACTAGGGCCTGCTTAAAAGCTTTCGGTCTACTAGAGAGCAAAAATGGACTAAGTTCATGCCCCGAAGATTAAGTCAATCGCCTGCCAGCCACCCGTTTGAGCCATAGACTGGGAAAGCAGTTGCCCTTGAGTGTGGAATTCTGCCACTGTGGATCAAGTGAAATGCCCATAAACATAAGTCGGACGCAAAATGATATAATCTACTAGAAGTAATATAGCATTTTGCAGCCTAGTTAATCCTGCAAGCATTTAATTTAATCATAAGTAGGCGCAGCAATGGAAAGATAGTGCACGGCTTGCAAGTGCAACAACGCCTAGGACCACGAGTGCGCGTAGCGCACGAGTGTCTATGGCTTTTATGCACGTGCAAGCCGTGCTTCTATCACATTGTCATATTGACTAGCCAACTGATTGTTCTGACTATGGATTTGAGGGCAGGAATGAGCGAATCCTCGGAGGATTCCACTCATTCCTGCCTGAAAATCCATAGGCAGAACTATGTTGTTTCACGATTGGCCATAGACTAAAACAGCGGGCACGGAATGTCGTTGTGTGCCCGCTGCCCTGAGAATTTGTCAATGTCCAAAGCCCCTAAAGCCTGTTCATACAGCTGCAGTGAAGAGAGACGTGGAGGCATCGGACTAGAGCTGAGATTAGCTGCCCTGATAGCTTATTCTGACGGCAACATGCTCAATTTAAGTAAGATAGCAACAGGCGATATTAGTGGCCTGGCTAATTCTGAGCTGCAGTTTATATCTCGAGTGTCCATACATGTAGAATCAACGGTAGATCATTTCACTGGGCTGCCGGTCCTGGACCACGCGGAGGTAGAAGAATTCCTGAATTCCGCTATTGATCCGGAGTGTTCGCTACGCGACTTGGATGCGAAAGAACTTCAAAACATTAA
This sequence comes from Macrostomum hystrix, assembly GCA_950097015.1. NCBI lineage: Eukaryota > Metazoa > Platyhelminthes > Macrostomidae > Macrostomum > Macrostomum hystrix. The sequence continues at coordinate 1,810,039 of CATNEN010000033.1, forward strand.
GGACACCGAGGCATCCTCAAAGTCGCCTTCGACATTGGCTACTACTCGGAACCACATTGAACGACTTAAGAAGTTCCTCCACGAGAAGAAACTGCCTGAGGACATTGAGCGCATGCCACTGCGTTATGTCGACAGCTATTTGCGCCTCTGGTATGTAAGTTTGAAAGGAAATCCTGCCGTGGGGACAAAGACATATGCACCGGATACGATCCGGGGCTTCAGAGCCAGCGTGCACAGGTACATGATTGAGACACATGCGACTGACGTCATTGGGAATGAGCAATGAAACCTACTCGTGCGTCCTGCGTTTGAGTTGCCAGTTGAGGGAGCGTACCGTTGGAGACCAACGAGGATTCAAGGCCATCACGGATTCCGACTTGTCCCTGCTGAGTGCGTACTTCAACCGAAGGGACCCGGAGCGACTGCAAGACGAAGTGTTTTTTAACATTGTCTACCACTTTGGCTTCCGAGGTCGAGAATGGATAAGGGACCTGAAGGTATCCTCACTGCGGTTCTGCGAGCACGAAGGCGTAGAGTGCATCGACATGGTTCAAACGGGTCCTGAGAAGACTTTGACTGCGACAAGTATTGAGCAATGTTCAACCGGAAAGCAAACGAGGATGTTCAGTACCGGTGGCTTAAAGTGTCCAGTTGAGGCAGTGCAACTGTATCTCGCCAAATTCCCACCTGGTGTGGAGGCACTTTTTCCAAAGCCCATAAGGCACTGAAGCAAGCTTCGAAGCAGGGAATGAAGAAGGGCCCCCTCCGCCGCGACGTCGCGGAAAGTATGACAAAATAACTGATGAGAAGTATGACATGATCTTAAACGCTTTGGATCGTGGAGAAAGTGCGGCTGCCATCGCGCAGTGGCTCCAGGTGAAGCTGCGCACCGTATACTCGATACGAAGACGTTACGAAGTCGCAGGTCACCGAAATCGAGGTGCTCGCGGGGGCGCTCGAACAGTGAAGATTACCGATGATCACGTGCAGCAGCTGGTAAGCTGGGTGGAAGATAATCCGCTTCTCACACTGAAGCAAATGAAGCATAAGCTTCAGGCCGAAGATCCTCAGTTGCATGTCAGCGAGTGCACAGTAAGCAGAGCACTAGCCAAGCAGCTCTTTACGCTAAAATGCCTCAGTCGTGACGCCGACATTCCAGCAGCGAGAAACTCTGACGAGAACATTGCGCGCCGCCAGGTCTTCGCTCAGTGGCTGATCGAGCTAGAACCAGAATGTCATCTCATAACATTGATGAGACAGGCTTCAATATGGACACGTCGGTCGCAGGGTCGCAGCATCAGAGGGCAGAGAGTTCGGCGCAAAGTACGGCCGGACGGCCGGCTTGCTGAGAATCCTGGCGAATCGCTGGACATCATGCTCGCCAGCGCTTTCCCCCGGACCGCGCCGCTTCAGGACCCGCTGGACCACACTCCGGGTGGACACATCCTTGCGACCACCATTATCACTAGAGAAAGGACAGCTCGCGCTGCTAAATTCTTCTCACCTTTTAAGTCTGACAGCATTTACCCCGCCTTTCTACATGAAGCGGTGAAAAATGACAGGTTCCTCGGCCTCCTCTGCAACCTGTTCAAGGCCTGTATCACCCTCGGGTACGTATCCAGGTCTTGGCAGGAAGCCACCATCGTCTTCATCCCCAAGCCTGGGAAGGGAGACTACCATTCCGCCAAGCCTTCCGCCCCATCAGCTTAACATCTTTCTTTCTTAAGCTGCTTGAAAGGCTAGTTCTTTGGCGCCTCCTTCACGTTGAGCTGAGGAACTCCCCGCTCTCCGCCAACCAGCACGCCTTTCGATCCGGACGCTCCATCGAAAGTGCTCTGCATGCCATTGTCGACAAGCTGGAGCGCGCCGTGCTTGGCACCGGTTTTGCTCTCTCGCTTTTCCTCGACATTGATGGTGCCTTCGACAATGTGCTCTTCGGAGCCTTTAGGCGAGCCATGGAACGCCGGGCTGCGCACGAGCACCTCACCAGCTGGATCATGTATATGATCACTCACCGAACTGCCACCTCGCACCTGCTTGGCCACTCCCGTTCTGTGAAAGTCCAGAAGGGAGGCCCGCAGGGTGGCGTTCTCAGTCCGATCCTTTGGAACCTTGTCATGGACGAGCTGCTCTGCAGCCCTGGCCCGGACCCGGTCCAAAAAAATCGGCTATCGGCTATGCTGAAAAAATCGGCACCGCCACCGTGGCCGGACCGTCTCCCCCGGTCCTTAGAGACTTTTTGCAAGCTTTCATCCACCGTGCCGAGCGCTGGGCTCATAGCTGCGGCCTCAAACTCTCTGAGACCAAGACCGTCGCCATTATGTTCACCAGCAAACGAAACTGGAGGATTGAGCCTCTTCTTCTCTATGACAAACCCATCGCCATGGAGAAGCAAACTAGATGCTTAGGTGTCATCCTCGACCACAGGTTGAGCTGGACACCTCACGTCAAATTCAAAACTCGCAAAGCTCTTGCGACGCGCAGATCCGCAGAGCCTTCAGTGCTACCTGGGGCCTCACCCCCTGCCGTCTCTGGTGGATTTACACTACCATTGTAAGACCGGCCATTTCTTTTGCCGGCTTCATCTGGAATAGCACCCTAGAGACCAAAGAGGTCTTGGAGGCCCTAAACAAGGTGCAGGGCTGTGCTTGTCGAGCCATCATGAGTGCGGCACCCTCCACTCCCTTCGCTGGCATGAATGCCTTCTCGGACCTTCCCCCTATAGATCTTTTTATCAAAGGGGAAGCCATGAAGACGGCTCGTCGTCTTCTGGACGCGGGCGTCTCCATCCGGAAGCAACTTGCCTTCAGCAAGCGGAACCTCCAGCCCCATGGCGACCTCAGCCTACAGGACCTGAACGCAGCAGGTCTCAAAATTCTCTCAGACGGAATTCCGTCGACGCTGTGCCCACCGCTCAAATTTAAAACCAGCATTCCGCCTCGCCAGGAAGTACGTGACCACGGCCAACCCCGTGAAATTCAATGCTTCACCAACGGTTCGCAAATCAACTCGGTCTCTTCCAGTCTTGGCATCAAGAGAAGAAGGCGATGTGGGCGACAGGTGGAGGCCCATCGTTGATGGTCATCAAGGACTTGCCTGAGATGGAGAAGGGGGACCTCAACTACCTGCTAAAATTCTTTGTTATGCAGGTCCGCACGAAGAACAGAGAGAAGTACAGTGCCTCGTCATTGAAGGACTTCGTGTCCATAATTCAATGGTACAATCAAAACGATTCAAACCATTCAAAACGACATTCAAAGCTCAAGAAGAATTGGTCGATCTGAAAGGACGATGCCTTCCGCGAGACGTGGGTCGCGCTGGACGCTGAAGGACGCTGACGCTCGAGGACTTTCGACCATAGAACCGGAATTTGGCGGGTGCTATAAAATTTAACCTTTTGAAACAGCAATGCAAAAACAGCAGACTCGGTTGGGCGGGTTGGGGGTGTGGTACCATAGACAAAATTTCATTACGAAGCGAAGAAAAAATTAAGAAGAGGCTATACTGATAGTATCTGTGAGCAGAGCAGAAGGACGCTTTGTGGCAAAGATTGGCAAATACTATAAAACAATGGAAGAACTAACCGACGAAAATTTAATTTGGCTCGATTCTTTAATCGTTAATCAAGAACAAGACGCCCCGATGGCTGCTGCAGCCACTAGGCAAGATACTGCGATGGCTGCTGCTGCAGCAATTCAAGAGTCCACCTCGGCAGTAAAGCAACGATTCGTAACATTTACCGACGAACAAATAACTGGAAAAATTGATGCTGCAATGCCAATTAGCACTAAGAGAAAGGAGCAGTGGGCTGTTCAATTATTTACGCAATGGTTTCAGGCCAGGCATGATGCAATCCTACGCTCCGAACGTCACGGCTTACTCGTGAACAAACAAATCCATGAATGGAACAGAGCCGACTGGAAGTTATTTGTTGCGCATCTTCTTTGAGATTAGGAAACAAAATGGCGAGAAGTATGGTGCAACGTCGTTGAAGGATGTGTTCACTATGCTGCAACAATATGTTAATAGCACACTAAAAATGAACTTTAACTTCTGGAAGGACCCCGAGCTCTCCGAAGCTAGGAAAGCGCTAGATGCAGCGATGAAAGAAACAGTGCTCGATGGCAACATACCTGGTCAGAAGGCAAGTCAACCTATCAGCCATGAAGTTGAAGACGAACTGTGGCGGAGCGGCGTTCTCGGGCAAGAGACACCTAAGCAGTTACTATTTACCGTCATTTTCTACATCGGAAAGCATTTTGCACTCCGTGGCGGGTCCGAACTGCATGCTCTGGAACACAACAAGGACATTGTTGTATGTTCCGATGTGCAAGGCGAGTGTCTATTGTTTAGCGAACAAAGGGCCAACAAAACGAATAATCGCGGCCTGAAGCTGAAGCGTGGACCTCCTCGCGAGATACGTGTGTACCACGCGCTTGATCACTTACGTTGTTTGCCCTGTCTATACAAAGCCTACGATGCTAAAAGACCTGGAGCATGCAGCGTGTCAAATCTGTTTCTGGGCTACTATCGGGGTGATACGAGAATCGAAGTTGGCAAGTGGTACCAAAATGTTCCGCTAGGTCGTCACACACTGGATGGAGTTGTCAAATCACTAACGGCTGCACATGAGAACTCTGGCAGGTTCACAAACCAGTCGCTCCGAAAAACATGTGCCACCACCCTGCATCAGGCCGGCCTTCAACGCGCTGATATAGCGCGTATCACAGGGCATTCTAGTAGTGCCGTCGAGAGGTACATATCACTTGACACGCGTGATCATCTGCTGATTTCTGGGACAGTTCAGCGCACAGTGGCTATTCGTACTAATGATGTAGAGCCGGAAGGTTCGTCCATTGTTTCAGCGAGCGAGGAAACTTATAAGGAGGCGACAAACTCTTCTAAGAAAATGAAGATCGTCGCCAATGGTGAGACTGTCACTATTACATGGGAGTGATTTTTAAACCGTCTCGTTACCAACTACGCTACGTTACCAACTATGACTACATTCGTTGACTAGTTCACTTATTCCTACCTACTCTTCGTTTTCATAGTTAAACTACGAACCATGAAAATGGTTCATAGTTGGCCTCGTTTGGCCTCGTTTTCAGGCCAGTTATATCATATAATTGGCTTCCTTTGCAGTCCCGTTATATGAGATGAGACCATTGACAATAAAAAATTTAGACTTCCTACGGAAAAGAAAAGCCACGATATACTCAACATTATCGAGTTTCAGAAGGTAATTTCAGACCAAAGAAATAAATAAACGGAAATAAAATATTTATACCCCGTTCAGAAGATTGCTCACTTGTTGTCGGTTGCCAGAGGAGCATTTGACAAGTGATCCAGAACAGCTTGAACTTCAGCAAGACTAATACATTCAAAACCGAAGCTTATGTCTTCATTGTCACTCATGTTGAAAATAGCTCGGAATTTCGCAGTTTTTTATAAATAAGAGTTGAGATTTCTCCCTCTGCAAGCTTCGCTTCTCTTTTTAGTAACTGTACCAAGCTTTTTAAATTTTACTTCGTTTACTTACTTTTTAATTTTAACTTTAAGCCGAAACAGGAAGAGGCTTGTGGTGTAGGCTTAAACTTTTGTCGATTATCGCGACAGTCCACCGCGCGTTGCCGATATTCCGTCGTGCGCCCCGACCACAGCGACAGACTGGAGCAGTGCCTCCGCCACGGCATCGGAAGTTTCCGCTGGCACCTTGCTGCGTCTTGGCACGGGGCTGTGCGCAGTGCAATGACAAATCTGTGCGGCCATGAAGCATGGCACCTAAACTCCACCAGTCATCTATTTGTGGGCCCGAGCGGCGTTGGCAAGATGGCGATGGTGCAGCTGCACTACGGCAGGCAAACAGTTTTTACGCCGGACATCCGAGCTGCCTTCCAATTCGATGGGCTGCGCTTCACTGTGCACAGATGCATATTTTTTTATGAGTTTGATGCCAGCCGAAATGTCAACGGCCAGATATTGATGCTCATGAACAGGGACATGTTCACCATGAATGAAAAGATTAAGAATCACGTCCGGGCCGTCCGGCCATAATAATTGCCGGGCATGCCGAGCCGAGAAGTTGCAGAGGACTTTCTGAGGCGGCTGACTGCGCTTATTAGCGTACAGCATTACATCTTTGAGTGCACCGGTTGCAGCATCATCCCGTCCAACCAGCCAGCCCACAGGGGCAGCTGCGGCGGCGGCGGCTGCGTCTGCTTCGTCCGACATTACTGCTGATGACGCCGGGGAGGAAAATGGCAGGTGCGCTGCAGGCGCTGCTGAAGACGAAGAGAAAGATGTCGTCTACTTTAATAACTGACACTGAAACAACATGCAGCAGCAGAAAACTTATGCTCAATACTGAATATTTGCGCTATATTTCGATTAGTTGGTCGGTTGCGTGCGACACTGTAACGGAATCCTCTCGATGTCTCCCACTATCTCTCTTTCTCTTTCTCCATACATCTTGACAGCTGACAGGTACAACAAAAAGTTAAATTTATTATTGATAAAAAATGACTATTTAGTCCCAGTCTAGCGAGGTAAGCATGCAACCGTTGGAGCTGCTTGTTCCACTCACAGTTTCTTGTTGTTCTGCTAAATTATTATGAGCTTAGGCTCGATTAGCAACGCACTGTTTACTAGTTAAAGTCTGATGATTCAAAGTCTACTACTCTAGGCCGTATTGGCATGGTCTTCATTTAGCAATTAAGTGGAAATAGTTAATATTGGCCCCAAGTGCCGGATTTGCACTGTTCAATTAAGAGAGGAGCTTGTTTTTGTTAAAGGATCGGAATCGATCTGCGTTTTTTATTAAACCGGAGGGTCCTAGAAGGTGTGATTTTTTGACGGAGGCTTGTTTTCGAGGCAGGCACGCGGCTCGAGTCATGTTTGCACTTTCGACAGTAAAGAATTGAGCAGCATGGTGAAAATGACTTCTACTGGGCTATTTGCAACGCACCGAATTGGATGCAGTAAAAACCAAATAGGAAGCAAAAAGGTATACTTGCTATAGCAGCCCATGGAGATGCATTCTTTACCATTTCTCCCGCATCCTCTATTTGCGTGTGTGTGTGTGCGTGTGTGTGTGTGTGTGTGTGTGCACTGGGCAATTATTAGGACATGCGCTTACAACTGGACCCGTGCTCTTGGGACAAAATAAGTGTTGGGACAGTCCCAATAAATGCGTCCAACACTCCTGTGAATTTTGTCATATTGGAACAAAAATGGTGATTCGAACCAGCTTGGTATGATGATTCAGAAAAGCATAATATGTCAATAGAATCAGTGACTGCTTGCTAAATTGAGAGAATACGATGTCCTAAAAGTGAAAGAAAATCATGCTCGTCTTAGTAGAACTGTTGGGACACAGTTTGAGGCTTCCTCTCCCGCATTTTTTTCTGGTCATTTTTCAAATGCTCTACTCAAAGTAGGGAAAGCGCAAACGATGATTTTCCTAATCATTCGCAATGTCCCAACAGCTCACTCACACAGGACCGAATGTGAAGTACGTTAGCTTTTAGGTACCTATAAAGTTCTTTGAGCCTGAGTCTGAGCTGAGTGGCCATGAGTGAGGTTGCAAATGAGATGCGAAAATTATAATAAAGCCTTTTTGCAGATATTCTACAAGACTGCAACCCCAACTTCAGTTGGTCAAAATGTATTAATAATTACAATTCTACAAACCCCTAATTCTGCATGCAGATCAAGCAGATTTCCATCGGCTACGTGCTGTTTTCATGGGCAATCGAAACGTACCTGTAAAATTTATATGGATTTTAAAAATATATAGAGGTAAACTTTTAACCTTAAGCAATGCATTGATACTGGTAAACACAGGTAAAAGAGCCATCGATGGAAAGAACATGTACAGAGAATCCGCTTAAGGTTCGTCCTAACAAGTGCCCGATACTCTGCTACACACTGGAGTAGGATATAAGAGAGGTAGTCTCTCCGTTTATTTGAACCTCTCTCCTCCGTTTAATCCAACCAATGAAAAATCTTAGCATGTACATTAAAGCAGACGTGTAGGACCACTTGACTTAAGTCACACTTATGTTATACGCCTTTCGGCCCTCTCCGCGCATCCACCCTCTCCGCCTTTTGACCCTTATTTTAACCTCTTTAACTTCAACGTCCACCACTTTCTCCTATTATAGATTCCAGATTTTCATTTTGTTTTTTTTCGTTGACTTAATTGATTTGAGGGAAGACGCGCATAAGCGTGGGGCCTACCAGTAAGGGCTCTAATGTTCTCGATCGAAGGGTTGAGGTCCGTTTCGATAAAAGGCACACAGCATATGGGCAAACCAACATAGTTCAGTTAAGTGAACTGAAATACACGGGACAAATGTGCCATGGTACGCGCGTCTCCATGGAATGGCGTGGCAAGATATGGCTCGGAACAGTAACAAACATGTAAGTTGGTTTTAGTTTTGCTTCAGAAAAGATATTTTTAATTTACCTTTTAAATCCGACAATTAACATGACTTGCTTTGCCTTTAGATGACTTTATGAAATACGACTTTCCTTTATTAGATACATCGACTTCGATCAGCCGCCATTTTCTGCCGTAACAAAAGGATTTTCTGCCTACATTAACAAGTAAGCTCTTCTGTACATGAATGTAGCTTGTGTAATTTGTTGATTTCAAATTTCTCTCATAATGAGTACAAAGCTTGAAAGTTAAAGTTAAAAATTGAATTGTAACTAATATAAGACTCCAGAAGGAGACTTTGTTCATAATAAGGTGGTGCTTGCAAAGAATAAAGGAGAGCTAATAGTTGCTAGAAGACAAAAGGATGACGAAAGTTATCCATCCGAATTTCTTCCTTGTCACAAATGCTATCAATTCTTGAAAGGGATTTGCTTTATCGTCATAAGGAGACATGTTCCGGTGGTCCGGTGGTCGACCTAAAGGAAAATGAACTGGACTGGCTGGCTCGGCATCTGGGCCACGACATTGCTGTTCATAGCCAGTTTTATAGAATGCATCAAAATACACTTGAGCTCACGGTGTCAAAAATTCTTGACCTAATTAATAATGGCAAGCTCACAAAGTTTCAAGGTTGAAGTCTCGAAGACATTACCCTTAAAGAGCTAGAGGAAAAGTATTCAATGTCTGGCGATGATGTGACCTCAGCTGAGGCAACCGAAGGCATGGCAACCGAAGGCATGTCAACCGAAGACATGGCAACCGAAGGCATGACAAACTCTGTCCCAGCCTCAAGAAAAGCTACTTCTGGCCGTCCAAAGGCCTCAATTAAGATACTATCAACAGCGAAGGAAGAGTCTGCGTCTAAAAGTGAGTTATATATATATGCTCGTATATGCTCGTATTGTATTTTATAAAATTTTAGAAGGAAAATATTTGACCAAGATGCTTTGCAGCGTAATTGAAAATTAACAAAGCACTTGTTACGTTTGAAGATCACGAAGGCACTTGGGTTTGTGAATTGCAGAAGAGCGTTATTAGAGCAGCTCCAAGTTGGCATGAGCCTAAAGCTCGCTGTTATATTTCTTTACCCTTAAGGGGCATTGAAGCTTCTAGCAAACAAGATGTACAGTAGCATTTTGCCTCAATGGCACATAGACTACTTTTAGACGAGAATAAGTCTATAAATAAATCAGCATAGCATGCAGCATATGCAACACCCCCCACCGATGCTGAAAAACGTCAGTAACCCAAACGATCAGGGGGTCGACGTTGGCGAGAACTCCGCCTCAGTTCTTGCGCCGTTTCCGTAGCTTGATTAGCCGTGACGTCGGTAGTTTTTTCCTCCGAGACGGGTTTTTGATTCTGGTCGGAATCAGATCCGTCAGTCACGTCATGAAGCTTTGGTATAATATCCGATTGATGTACCAGCCGACCCTTGTCGTCACGAAAGGTATTGGTTCCGACGGAAGTAGTAATCATTGACGGAACCCTCTCTTCCTTGTGTTCCACACGAATGAAGACTGGTTCGGCTTGTAGTCGAGGTTGAATCCAGTCAGTGCACACTCTTGACAAGCGAGTTCTTGGCAGTTGAAGAAACACCAAACCAGCAGGAATAGAACCATTGCATTGCGGTGTAGTATTGTGAAACAGACAGAACGCGATTGCAATTCGCTCTAGTTCAGCCGCGTCAGAAGTAGCGTTTGACTTCTTTAGATGAAATTTAAACTCTTCTATTATCCGCTCCACTTGCCCATTCGACTGATGGTGACCTGGAGGAGTCAGAAGGTGCTGAACGAAGTTCTCCTTTAGGAACGTGGCGAATTCGGCGGACGTGAAATTTGTACCGTTGTCTGTCACCAAGGTTTGTGGGAGACCCATGTAATTAAATGTTTGTCGAAATGCCCGAATTACAGATTGCGATTTCATTGAATCGATATGCCGAACATCCGCCCACTTCGAGAATGCGTCTACTAGCACTAGGAATCGGTGTCCTTTGAATATCGCGACGTCTGCGTGTACTCTCTCGAAGAACGTCTGCGCATCTTCCCAAGAGGATAAATTGGAGTTAGTTCGCTTTCTTGCGTGAAGCTGACACTGTGCACACCTTCGAACGAAGCAGTTTATCTGCGTGTCGATTCCTGGCCACCAGAAATACTGTCGTGCCAAACGAATCATGCGCACAACTCCGGGATGATTTTCATGGAGCAGGTGTAAAATTTCCGTTCGTAATTCACTGGGTGGAACGATCCGCAATCCTTTAAACACAACACCGTTCTGAATAGTATACTCAAGCTTCCCTTTTGAGTAAGGCAACATGACTTTCGGTAAGTACTCCGGCCATCCACCCTGAATGTAATGCTTCAGTGTCTGCAGATGGCAGTCATTCGTCTTAGCAATTCGACGCAGTAGATCTTCGGAATTCGCAAAAGTGTCCAGGGCATTTATTGACAGTAGGTTGACGGATTCCTTCGTTATGCAATTGCCATTTGGAAGTCGCGACAGAGTATCAGCGGCGTACATCGAATCGCCTTTGGAATATTCGATCTTGTAGTCATACGCTCGTAGAATGAGCGACCAGCGTTGAAGCCTGGCGGAAACACGTTCAGAAGATTTATGGTGATCGAAAATGAACTGAAGCGGTCTGTGGTCTGATAGAATTGTAAATCTTCTTCCGGCGAGAAACTGGTGGAAATACTTAACTCCTTCGACGATAGCCAGCGCCTCTCGTTCGATATTTGCATAATTACCCTCTGCGGGTGTGAGCACTCTGCTTCCGAGCCAAACAATCTGTCTCTGCTCTCTGTCATGAGAGAGCACGAACCCCAATCCATCCTTTGACGCATCACAAGTCAGAAACAGACGCTTTGACGAGTCGTAAGCAGTTATCGCTCCTTGTCGGATACTTTGCTTCAATCTCTTGAAGGCCTGTGAATGCTCTTTGTTCCAGAACCAGTGCTGTCCTTTCTTCAATAATGAATACAACGGTCGAGCGATGATAGAAAAATTCTTGCAGAACAGACCGTAGTGTCGAAGAGTACACAAGGCGCTTTTTAATTGGTCTTTATCAGTGGGATCTGGCATATTTTCCCATGCTTCTATTCTCGCTGGATCAGGCTCGAGCTTGCCGTTGTGGATAATGAACCCGAGAAACTTGACGCTTTGTAGGCATTCCTGTGACTTGCGGGCGTTAATCTTGAACCCATTGTCAGCCAAACGCTGCTTTACCTTGTTTAGCACCAGGATGTGTTGTTGTCGGTCTCCGGGAGTTCCAATTATTATATCGTCTTGATACGAAGCAGTGCATTCTACGTTTCTGAGCACATCATCCATGACTTCTTGGAAGATTAATGGTGCTGCGGAAATTCCAAACTGAAGACTTTTGAAAGCGAAGTAGCCCAGGTGCGTAGATATGCAGGTAAGTTTCTGGCTCTCAGGAGAAAGCGCAACTTGAAGAAACGCGTCTTCTAAATCCAAGACTGAATAGTACTTGGCATTAGGAATTTTAGAAAGGATTTCTTCTAGCTTTGGAAGCTTGTAGCGATCGGCATCGATTATGCGATTAAGCGTGACTGAGTAGTCGCCACATAGACGTATTGGTCTCGCTGAGCCTTGCTGCTTTAAAACTGGAACAATTGGCGCAGAAACGGTTGGTTCTTCCACTGGATATATAATGCCTGCATTTAGCAGTCGCTTGAGCTCGGTCTCAACCATGGACTTCATAGAAAAGGGCAAAGATCTGGCTGGATATCGCATGCCGTCCGTTCTAGCATCTGAGCGGAGGCGGAAACTCGCGAGAAATCTCGAATTTGCATCACGCACCACTGGCATGCAAAGAAGATCTTCTGAAATACTTCCGTCGATGTGTAGTATGTGCAGGCGCGATAGGAAATCCATTCCCAGTATAGCCAATAAATCGCTGCCTACATACACTTTTCCCGTGGCAGATCTTCCATCGGACAGAGTAATCGTTGCATCCTGAATGACTGAGTATATTTCTGGCTGGAATCCGCCGTACGACTTAAGCGTTTTAGTAACTGGTTTGAATTTCAGATTGGAACCGTCAGCAACGTGCTTGGGTATGATGGTAACTTGACTGCCTGTATCTACCAACATCTTAGCACTCGCGTCTCCAATCTTGCATGTAACAAACCACTGATCCGTTGAATGACGATCTCCGATGTCGGTTGTCGCGTAGATTGCTCCTACATGCCCATGGCTAGAATCCTCTGATCGGCACACGTTCTGCAGAGTATTAACGGTCTTGGAGCGACAAACTGCTGCCAGGTGTCCAACCTTCCCACACTTTCGGCACTGCGCATCCCTAAATCGGCACTTTGACCTGACGTGTCCTGCTTTTCCACATGTGTGGCAGTGACCAGTTTCACGAGGCTTTGTCGGTCCTTTGCGGTTGTCCAAACTGTGCTGCTGCTTGTGGGCAGGCGTCTTTTCTGGTCTTACCCATCCGGAATGACTCTTCTTCTGCACCGCCGCGATTGTATCCGGCTTGCTTGTTGCCATCCTAATCGACTCAGACAGCAAACCTTCTTGTATCGCGCCTTCCAAAGTGACATCCTCTCTTGAAAGAAGCTTTTGCTTTAGCACTTGATTCCGCAAGCCAAATATGTACTGCGACAGAATTAGTTCGTCTCGGAGATCACCGAATCTGCATTTGTTGGCTTGGCGCTTCAGACATTCGATGTAGGTAGCAATCGATTCACCCTCCTTTTGCACCATGGAGTGAAGCACGTGTCTCTCATAGTGAAGCAATGTTTTGGGCTTAAAATGTGCGGTTAGCGAATTCTGGATATCATCGAACGTTACTTCCTCCTTCGTGATGTCTTTTGGCTTTGCAAGCTCTTCTATCAGTGTGAAGGCTGCGTCTCCGCATGTCGCTAGAAGTACTGCTTTGGAGTGAGCTTGCTTCCCTGAAGCCACCAGGTAAAACTGCAGTCTTTTGAAATACTGCTCGATCTCGGGATAAGAAAGAGGCAGTTCTCCAAGTCTAAAATCCAACGGCTGAGTCATCACTCCTGCGAACGTAAGGTAGTCAGTACACAGCTTCTTCAGTGAATCCAGTGGTTTTTCCTCGTCGCCATGTTACGTTTGAAGATCACGAAGGCACTTGGGTTTGTGAATTGCAGAAGAGCGTTATGAGAGCAGCTCCAAGTTGGCATGAGCCTAAAGCTCGCTGTTATATTTCTTTACCCTTAAGGGGCATTGAAGCTTCTAGCAAACAAGATGTACAGTAGCATTTTGCCTCAATGGCACATAGACTACTTTTAGACGAGAATAAGTCTATAAATAAATCAGCATAGCATGCAGCATATGCAACAGCACTAATTAATGCAGAATAAGTTTTTCATTTTTTAATTTTATGACTTTATAATTATTTACTCGTATAATTAGTTATGCTCAAAATGCTCAATTAATTGCAGCTAAAAATTGCTTTTTTTTCATTTATATTTTTTTCTCCTAAATCAATCCAAAGAATTGCGTTTGTACTTTTTCGTGCTAGGTGTTCAAATTAAGAGGCAGAAAAACAAAACACCTAAACCAACTTCCAAATGAAAGGATTTAGTACATCGATCTTTTTTTTGTATTACAACTCTGCTTTCAGAAAAGCCGCTCACATCTGGAAAGAAGGCTCAAATGCTCGAAGCTTACGCCTGTTTCATAAAGCGAAAGGTCCTGCCTGGAAAGAAGGACATCGTGTCACTTCGGCCTGAGAGCCTGGCGAACGTGGACTGGAAACAAATTAAAGACAATCTTGGGGTGGCGATTGGTAAAACTTAAACCGACCGTCATCATACCGTTATTACTATTTTGGATAGAAGAGACCCAAATAAAAATGTAATTAACAAAATTTGATAAAAAACTACAGTACTTATAGTAATGATATTAAAATACACTTTATGCATTAAAATTGTTTCAGGGGAGTTCTAGTTGCCTTTTATCTATGTTTCAACGCTTAGTGTTTACCTTAACTTGCTATTAGCAGACGGAAAGCACGAGACATCCTAGTAATAGATCGCTGCGTTGGGACACAAGTTCTTGGAATTGTTGAGCCACATTCCTTCAAATTGTTTGGACAAAGTCTTTTGAATTTATGGGGCAGTCCTTGGAATCGCGTAAAATCAGAAATATTTTCATATCATATCTTCCCAATTATACTCCTTCAATACAGACGTGGAATTCTTTAAAATCTGAAGATATGGTTTGCCTTTCCATTCTTTGGATTTTAAATTGATTTACCATTTCATGTTTGCCTACGATTGCTAATTGCCCCAAAAAACGATTTTTAAACTGTTGTGTGAACATTTATTCCATGCTTTTCATTTTACCAACTTTTCATGGTCCAACTTAAGTAAACATTGTTTGTACGTGCTGTGAGCTGCGTCTCACAATGCCCTTGCCCCGACCCCTGCGTTCTCTAACCCTTCCACCCCCAGCCACCTGCTCAATCCAATTCTACCCGGCCCCGTCTTAGCCCACTCTCCTTTTCGTTGTTTTTCGCTCGCCCATTGGCTGCCCCCTGCGCCGTCTTCGCTTTGGGGGGCTAGCCCAATCAGGTCTCTCGACGCCAAAGAGACTTCTGATTGGCTAGCCTTCCTCCTTTGCTCTCTCTCTCGGCTTTCGACCCTGTGAGTTTTGCCCCCCACCCCCAGCCCTGCGTGGCTTAGCCTCCCCCAGCCCTGCGTGGCTTAGCCTCCCCCAGCCCTGCGTGGCTTAACCCCACCCCCAGCCCTGCGTGGCTCCGCTCTGCCCCGTCCAGCCCTATGCTCTCGCCCCCACCCCACGCTGTTATTTATTCGCGCGCGCTGCCCGTGGCCAGCTCGCCCGCGCCGCTCCTCCCGAGTACTATTGTGAGAACGCTGCCCTGAGTTAGAGCGATAACTTAATTAGGAAGTTAGAAGCGAGCAATCAATACAATAATAAATTACGCAGCCTGAGACACTTCGATTGATATGAGTGCAGCGTTCGATCCCTCCCGGTAAGAAAAGCTTTAACGAGTTATTTATTTGTCCGTGCTCCAAACTTGTTCATCTGCCCGACATCTGCTACTTCCCAAGCTCATCATCATCATCTTTCTCCTCCAGAGTCTTCTCTTGAGTCTGCGAAGCGTCGGTACGCCTCCAGACCGTCATCCACCTCTCTCTGGGGCTGTCGAGTGGCTACCTGCTCGTAGTCAAATCACTCGCGCATCCTTCTGTGCCTGGCTTAGCGAGTGTCTATACGCTCCAAGCCCATTCCGTTTCCGCTCGGAGTGTCTGAACGCCTCGAGGGTCGCCGCTTCCCATCCCTCATCCCCGGCAAGCTTTGGGCAGTCTGTACCCGAACCCCGGCCTGCGAGCCGCCGACGGTAGCGGCAACTACAACATTGCTAGCAACATTCTACAACATACGATTTTTAAACTGTTGTTTGTGTGTGAAACATTTATTCCATGTTTTTCATTTGACCAAATTTTCATGGTCCAACTTAAGTAAACACAGTTTGTACGATTTTTTAACTGTTGCTTTTGTGTGAAACATTTACAACATTCCTTGTTTATTATTTCAGTCTCGCAATTTATAGCTGTGACGAATTCATGCCATTGGGTTGATTACGTCGTCTAAAAGTAGACGACGCATTTTGCAACCATTAAATAAAAAATCTAGTGTTAGGACGTCTGTGTTGGGACGTGTGTGTGTTCAAGTGTCTGTGTGTGGGAGCAACGATTATATTGAAATGCTCAAATGGTATTTCAGAGTTTTCTAGTCGCACAGTTTCGAACAGGTGCCAAGCACAATTCCCTTAAAATACATAGAGTTTGTATAACGACCCAAAAATGCATCATGTCAATTGATGTAGATTCTGTCATTAATCTATATATATTAGGGGAATTGTGCTTGGAATACTTGCCAGATTGTGCTATTAGAGTTGTGCTAGGCACAATTCCCTTAATATATTAGCTTTAAAGCTTTAGAGCTTAAAAGCATGAAACGAATCATCAAATTTATTATCAAATCGTAAATAACAGTGCTTCATATATGGCTTTTTGTTATGCAAGGGAAAATACTGCTGCTGCTGTTTCTTCTTCTTCTTGCCAGCGCCCTCAACGCTGCTGTTGCAGCTGGGGGCAGGCGCCTAAAGGCGCCCCAGGGTACGCAGGATCTTGACGACCGCAGACGGGTGGGTGAGCACATCGGCCATCACGTCCGTGGACAGATTCGAGTGTGCTTCAGTGTCGTCACTGGTCGGAGGTTGATCTGCGTGTCCTGGCTGGAAGGGGAGACTCTTGGTTACTCCCAGCGGTGGCCGGTGTCGTGGCATGACCGCTGGGTCCAGGGGCACGACGTGGACGTGGTCTCCTAACCCCCGTGTAATAACTAAGGCCGAGGCTATTTTTAGTGAGCAGACAAAACTCTCAATCTTTACTGCCACGCTGAGCGCGCGTCCATATATTATTTGCTAGAACTGGGGTGGCGACACCCACCCCGCTCCGCAACCAATCAAACGACCCAGGTGTACACCTGGGCCTGGCTCACGTGCGTACGCACACTACATCTCTCCCCCTTCGAACAGAAACTGTGGGGAGACAAAAAAAGAACGAATTCGAGAAGCAAGGATGTCGAAAAGAACGAAAAAGAACTCGACCGAAAAAAATATGCAGCTATTGGAGGAAATAAAACACTCGAATTGATAGTCGCATCGGACTTGCAAAGAAAAGCGTGCATGTGATTGTTAATGTCAGTAGAAAAGTCAGTTCGTTTTCAGTCCTTGGTTTAGTCCTTGTAGATCTTCACGCCACCCCGTGCAGCGCGGGGGTGCGGGCGCAGCGCCACCGGGGATTCGGCCGGGTTCCGCGCCGCCTCGCCTGGAGTTTCTGGCGCGGCAGCCTGCGGCCTGGCACCAGCGTCGTCTGATTCTGGGGTGACGACCTTGACCGCCGTGCAATGCCGCCAGCAGGCCGCGCCGTCACGACGCAGCATCAGCGAGTTGCCGGCCACCCGCTGGACTGTCCAGGCGCCGCTCTCGAATGGCGTTTGCGTCTTGCTGGCACCGACTCGCCGTCGCAGCACCGAATCGCCGACCTGGATTTCGTGCCGCCGTGGCCGCCTCCTGGCGTCCGCTCGCTGCTTCATCGCGGCCTTGGCGCTCGCATCCATCTCTCGCAGCCGCTGCTCGTTGATGCGGACGCGCTGGGATGGCCGGGCGGCGGGGATGACATCATTTGGTCGCCGGCCCATCAGCAGCTCGGCTGGCGCGCGGCCCGTGGCTGTGTGCGGCGTGTTCCTGTAGGCCAGCAGCCACTCGTCCAGAGCAGCCCTCCAGTCGCGCCGCTCCTCGATTGCCGCCCGCACGACCTTGTTGATTGAGCGGTTCAGCCGCTCTGTCATGCCGTTGGCGGCTGGGTAGTAAGGCGTGATGAGGCGGTGCTTGATGCCGTAGCTTTCTAGGAAACGGCCAAACTCCTTGGATGAAAATGGCGGCCCGTTGTCAGTTACGAGCTCCTGCGGGATGCCAAATCGCGCGAACATTTCTCGCAGGCGCGGGACCAGTGCCTCGGCCGTCGTTGTCTGCATGAGCTGCACCTCTGGGAATCTCGAGTATCTGTCCACGCACACCAGCAGCATGTTGTTTTTGATCGGGCCTACAAAGTCAGCCCCAATCGACAACCAGGCGCCCTTAGGGATAGGCGTCGGCTGTAGAGGCGTAGCCCGGACGGCTGGCGTGTGAGACGTGATGGCACAGCTGCGGCACCGACTGACGAACTCCTCCGCTTGTGTTGCCATTCTCGGCCACCAGACCTTGCTGCTGAGCCTTGCGGTCGTCTTCTGCGAGCACTGGTGTCCTTGGTGCGCCAGCTCGAGCATCTGCTGCCGTAGAGCTGCTGGCACGACAATCCGCTGATGCCGAAGGAGAACTCCGTCTACCGCCGACAGCTCCTCTCGCAGCGCGTGGAGTGACCGCATCTCAGCGCTAGAGCGGTCCCATTGGCCGCCTTGCATCGCTGCTATCGCTGCCCGGATAACTGGGTCGCTGGCTGAGCTCTTGCGGATGTCTTCGAGCGTGAGCGCCTTCGGGCCGGCCGCCTGTGCTACCTCGTTTATGTAGGCCTCTCTCAGCTGCTCGCTGGTCCTACGTCCTTCAGCGCTTAGAGGCTGCCTGCTGAGTATGTCTGCAGCATTGGACGCTCCTGGCTGGTATTCGACCTTGAATACCAGGTGCTGGATACGCAGCGCCATACGCTCGACTCGTGGAGGCGGCCGTGACCCTGGCGCATACATGGCTGTCAGCGGCTTGTGGTCGGAGATCACCGTGAATTCGGGCGATCCATACAAGTAGTACTCAAACTTCAGGCAGCCGAACTTCACGGCGAGCGCCTCTTTTTCGGTCTGCGAATATCGCCGCTCTACGTCGGAGAGGGTCCGGCTCGCGTATGCGACTGGTCGCGAACTGCCGTCGTGCTGTACTTGCGCCAGGATTGCGCCGAGTCCGGTTGGTCCCGCGTCCACAATCAGCTGTGTCCGTAGCCGCTTGTCGTAGAATGCCAGCGTTGTCGGCTACGCAATGCTGCGCTTTAGCTGCGCAAAGGCGCTGGCCTGGTCGGCGCCCCACTGCCAGTCGGTGTTCTTCCGGGTCAGGCGTCGCAGCGGCTCCGCCACCTTGGCCAGCTGTGGCGTGAATACTGCGAGATAATTCACGAGGCCCAAGAACGATCGAAGTTGGCTTATCGTCTCTGGCTCCTTGAATTCTTGAACGGCGGCGACCTTGCTTTCTGTGGCTTGGACTCCTTCGGCCGTCAGTCGCATTCCCATAAACTCAATGCTGCTGCGTGCCAACCTGCATTTTCGAGCATTTAGCGTGATGCCGTGTTGCGCCAGGCGGGCCAGGCAGGCCTCGAGGCTGCTGTTGTGCTCCGCCATCGTGCGGCCGAACACGACCACGTCGTCGTGGATCCATTTTACGTTGGGCAGGCCTGCCAGCACTCTGCACATCACGCTCTGTAGGATCTCCTGTGAGGTGGACAGGCCCATGCACAGCCGAGTGAGACGCCGAAGTCCTCGGGGTGTCGAGAATGTCAGCAGATTGCGGCATTCTTCTGCTACAGGCACCTGGTAGAACGCCTTCGCGATGTCCAGTTCCGAGAAGACGGTGCTGCCGGCCATGTCTCCCGTCACCTCTTCAAAAGTCGGAATCTGGTGACGCTCGCGGATGACATAGCGATTGACATCGCGGAGGTCCTGTGTGATCCGCACTTCGCCTGGCTCCTTCTTGGGCACAACGACCATCCGCGCGACCCACGGAACTGGACCGTCGACGGGCTCGATGATTCCGAGCTGCTCCAGTAGCTGCAGCTCCTTGTCCACTGCCTCGGCCAGGTGAATCGGTACCTTAGACGGTGCGTGACAAACCGGTCGGGCGTTGTCGGTCAGGTGGATGCTGACTGGCGGCCCGGTGAAACAGCCGATGCCGCTGAGCACGCTGGAGTACTTGCGCAGTATCCTGCCAAGGGCATCTTGGGGCATTCCACTAGATCTCGTGTTGCCGAGGAGGCTGTCGACAGCCGCCTCCGCTTCCGCGACCTGCAGCACCTGATGATCGACCGTCGGTGGTGGTCCGATCCGCAGGATTTCCATTTGAGTGGCCGTCTGCCTGCCGATGATGGTGATGCCTCTGCCTTCGACAACGTGAAATGTGGCGACCGCCCGTCGGCCGAATAAGCGGATGGACATCGCCGCCTTGCCGATGAGTTGCATCGGCCGGTCCGAGCCGTACGCGAACAACCTGTCAGAGGCTGCTTGCAGACGCGGCCGCTGTTTAAGGCTCTCAAACGTTGCGCGGTTGATCACATTGCGAGCCGCCCCGCTGTCGATCAGCACTGACAGTCTGGTGCCGTTGATCTCAGCTACTGTGTGGGCGGATTGCTCCTCCTGGTCGACCTTGAATATGCCGGTGTCCGAGTCGTCCACCCTCTCGTAGCTGGTCTCACCTTGCAGCATCGCGACAGCATTCGAATTGCTTTGGGGCGCCTCCTGCCTGGACCTGCAAGCTCGGGCGAAGTGGCCTGGCTTTCCGCACTTTCTGCAGCTCTTGCCTTGCGCCGCGGCGCACGTGGAGTGCCCTGGCCTGCCGCACCGATTGCAGCGCACCTGCGGCCCTGGTGGCTGCTCGGCTCTCCGGATGGCTGCGAGTTGCTGCTGCGGCTCACCTGGCCTGCCGTTCTCCATCGCGCTGGCCTGCTGCTCCGCCGCTTCTTTGGCTCTCGCCTTCCTCAGCACATCTGTCAGGGAGATGTCGTTGCTCTGTAGGAAGTCTCTCCTCAGCCTCTCGGAGTCACAGTAGGCGACGATTTTGTCTCGGATCAGCGAGTCCTTGATCGCTCCAAACTCGCACGGCTCCGCCGCCTTGCGCAGGCGCTGGTACCACTGGTCGATTGTCTCGCCTTGCTGTTGTCTGCAGGTCTCGAACTTGAAGCGGAGGAACACGATGCTGTTCTTGCCGTCCCAGAATTCCTGGATATTCTTTGCGAGGCTGCTGTAGTCTTCCCCAGCGTCAATTTCATTCTCTTCGACGATGGTCTGCAGCTCCTCTCCCGCGGCGTACAACAGCAGGTGCTGCCCTCGCTTTGCGTCATGATCCCAGCTGCGTTAATGTATGTGGCGAACTGGCGAGCCCATGCAGTCCAGCGCTGTGCAGTTGAGTGGCAATCGCTATCGATAACAAACTGGCCGGGAGGCGCGAGAGAAATTTGCTCAGTCATGGTGCACTAGGGGTTCGGTGCTTGCGATGCCATTGTAATAACTAAGGCCGAGGCTATTTTTAGTGAGCAGACAAAACTCTCAATCTTTACTGCCACGCTGAGCGCGCGTCCATATATTATTTGCTAGAACTGGGGTGGCGACACCCACCCCGCTCCGCAACCAATCAAACGACCCAGGTGTACACCTGGGCCTGGCTCACGTGCGTACGCACACTACACCCCGCTGCTGCTGTTTCTGCTGCTGCTGCTGTTCAAGCTTTTTGGGGCCATAAATTTACTACTTACCATTTTACCCAGTTTTTCGTCCTTTGTCCCTACAAACAAACGCATCATTTACATGCGTACAGCAGGTCCTTATCCCTATATTTTTCCATCTTTATGCTCATCGCTTTTATATTTACAAATAAAAGTTCAAATGCGCCGTATTTACACCCTTATGCTCCGTTTTTATAGCTGAAAAGGCCGCATTGACAATAGTTATATTTCACTCGATTTAAAGCCGTATTTACATCTGGCCGATTTTACTCTGTCGAGCTAAGGTTGGAGACTATTTAAATATCTGATTTACTAAATGTTGAGCAAAAAACTCACTTACAAAATGCAATTATCCTTTTGTAGAACTTGACGACTACAAGTCCGCTTGAGATGACACAAAATCTACATTTCTGAATTTTCAAGTTCTGTGAGTTCTGTGCAAGCAGCCAATGGGGCCAATGGAAAAACGTCTGCATTAACTGGAACTAAAAAACGCCCCTTTATACTTCTTAAAAATTGAAATAACTAAAAACTAAACAGGTAAACTTATTAAGCGAAGTCCGCTCTCGGCAGCATGGTCCGAGAACCATGTACTAGAAAATATAGTAGATAGTCCTGTTTTTAATGTTCTAGTGATAGAGACAAAATTAACAGTAGAACTACCAAGGGGGGGATTTTTCCCTTTTTGCTGCACCCGAAAGGAACAATGCAAGCACACGAAACTCAAGAACACAGGCCAACTTTTTGTTGCGCATCTTCTGAAACAAGAAACAAGTCGCTAGCTCTTCAGACCGTCGAGATATTCAATGTTTCTGGCCGAAAGTCCGATTTTTTCCTATAAGAGCTAGTGTATTTCATACACCCCTATACACGAATTTGCACTGCGCCTCAGTGCGGCCTTTCCAGACCTTCAAACTTTATCAGCATGTCACCCGAATGTGCCTGCATCATCTCTGACTTCGGCGGTCACCGAACCTTATCTAGATCTATCTCTCTTATCTATCTAGACGTTCAAGAGCAACAACAGGTGGAACTAGGCCACTATGGACACCCTGACGCGAACTCCTTCAATTTCACTCTTCAAGCCTAACTATTAGGCGCAGCTCAACCACAGGACACCCTCGACTAGTCTGTCAACCAATCAGTCGCCCCCAAAGCGCTGGCAAAAACATTTTCAGGGGGGAGGGAAATTCCCCCCCCCTTGGTATAAAAACGGGCGGCAAAATGGCTTGGTAGTCCTACTGTTAAACACTAATTTAGTTGCCCTGGTGAACACGACAGTAGCGGATGCAAATTCTAATCATTCAAACCATGCCCAAACAAGAAATACAAACAATGGCAACTCTTACTTACCACTGTCCGGAAAATTAACAAAAATAAATAATTGCTTACGATGCAGACTTCCAGGATTTCTTAGAGAAGATGCGACTGGGGCAGAGAGTTTCGCGCCACTTCATATACGAGACGCCAAATTTTTTTAGACTGGATCAAATTTCGTCCCTTCCCAGTTCCCACCAACCAATACGAGAAGCGGGGGCGAAAGCGAAAGCGAGTTCCACTCTAGCCGATCGATAAAATTCAGCCACCACCCCACACGCATCACCCCAAACGGGACAGACGACAAGATAAAAAATGAAAGCAACCCCCAGGCTCTCATTGGCCAAGGCGGGCAGACGCTCTCAACACAGCAGCACTCAGAAGCTGAGGAATAACGAAAATTGAAAGCTGTAAACAGCGCGGCTGTTCAGAACTGACTTATTTACGAGACTGAAAGTATTTACTTTATTAGATAGACTTATCTACATTTTCTTAGACTGGCCATAGGAGAAGCATTGCAACTTGCATTACAGGACGAAACAAAACTTAACTAACTTTTCAATTATGAAGCATTTTTATTATACTTAAATAAGTTTTGTCACTAACAAAATTATTAAAACATATGAATGTAACACCCAGTGCACACGAGCAGGCACAGTATATTAGAAGAAGATTAAAATCTTAAAATCTAAATTTATTGATCGACACACCACTAACAAAACGAATGCAATATGCAACTTCAAGGAGCAGAACTGAAGAGCAAAGCTATTCAGATATAGAAAGATGTAAACCATTGTGTACTAGTACGAGTACATTATAAGGTACATATGCTGATGCTGACCAGAGAATACGGACTGCTTAAAAAGATGCGTCACAAAATTAGTCAGCCTTCAAAATTTCATGGACTGTTCTTTAACATTGTCATTTTAAGGACTTCAGCTAAACTTAAAATGTTGCGGCTACTTCAGCTACTAAGAGTAGTAAGTGAAGGTCAGAATCGAAACTTACCGAGTTCTCAACTAGTTTAATGCTCACATTTAAAGGTACCGGTCATTGAGCGTTCGTTTTTAGGATAAATTGAGTCGGGATTCGGTGCGAATTTCGGTCGAATCCTTGGCACAGAGCGCCAAGCCCCTAGGACTCTGTGCCCGACTGCGCCAGGCCGACTGCGCGACAGAAGCCGGACAGGTCGCGCGCTTCAATAAGCGACTTCAGAGCCGACACTCGCTGGCTGACATCGACCTCGCCGCTGCCAACAGCCGCTGAGCCGGTTGTAGTCGTCGCCGAGGTCTCAAAGGCCATTCGGGCTGCTGTCTGTCTGGCCAGGCTCCAGACCGGACTGTCCGACTGACGTCCCGGCTGCAGCAGGCGCAGAGCCATGGCATAGTTTGACAGTGCCTGCAAGCAATTTGTTCGTGGTTGATTGGAAACTGATCCTGTCACTATAAGGCAACTAATACTATAGGGGAAGGCAGTGGGTAGCAGAGCGGTTAACAAGCTCGCTTCTCCTCGCACCAAGTTGCCTGGCTGGCTTGTTGTTGTTTCCTCGGCGACGACATATTGATTTGGGGCCAGCCTCCAAGGCCCACTGAGAGTGTACAAAATTTAATGCAGTTGTACACACCTGTGTAGTACCTGCGCACATTATTTGTGTGCTTTCGTTTTCAGGAGTCAGTGCAGAATGGCCTACCGCTGGCTGCGGGTCTACTGTTAAAATATATTGTGTCACAGTACCCGCAGCCACCGCAGCCAACCAATAGCTGATAAGCAACTCAAATCCCACCCACAGCTGATAAGCAAGTCAAATCCCACCCACAGCTAATAAGCAACTCAAATCCCACCCACAGCTGATAAGCAACTCAAATCCCACCCACAGCTAATGAGCAACTCAAATCCCACCCACAGCTAATAAGCAACTCAAATCCCACCCACAGCTGATAAGCAACTCAAATCCCACCCACAGCTAATAAGCAACTCAAATCCCACCCACAGCTAATAAGCAACTCAAATCCCACCTGATCGTAAGCCCGGAGGCTGTGACAGGCAATGCCGAGGTTGGCGCGGGCGCGTACAAACCCTGGCGCCAGGCTCAGGGCGCGCCTGTAGGCCTGCACCGCTTCTTCGTGTCCGCCGCTGTTGGCCAGGGTGGCGCCCAGTTTGTTCCAGGCCAGGTAATCGTCCGGATGCACCTTGGAACAATAGGACAGGTGGCGAGTACGATATTTTGCGAAGGGACATTTTAATAAATGTCTGGCTTAGTTAAACAAGTCATTTGGGAATGAATTTGCTCAGCACGGGATGTGCACAGCAGGGAATTTGGGATCCGTGGCATGGGAACGAGTGTAGGCCTGTTGCTGAATCCAATAGTGCGCATGCATCGCTGTCGGGTCGCACCTGCAGGGCGGCTCTGAACGAGTCCGCAGCGCGCTGGAAGTCGCCGTGCAGATTGTATAGCGTCCCAAGAGCCAGCTGCAGCTCCGGATCCGGCGAGCCGGCGGTCTGCCGGGCCTGCCGCGGCCAGCAGGAGCCGTTCGCAGCGCGAGAACTCGGCGTAGGTGGCGAAGCCGCCGACAGTTGGCGCGGCAGCCTCGGCGACATCGTCGGAGGCCAGATCGGCGTAAACCGGATTGGCGCTCAGCCAGCCGACTAGGGCCTGCACGGCCTCCGAGTTGCGCAGCTCGTTTGTGTAGCTGCGGGCCAGAGACAGAAGGGCCGCCCGATCGTCCGGCGCTAACGACAGACAGCGCTGGCAGGCCAGGATGGCGTCGGATTCGCGCTCGGATTCAGCCAGCGCGATGCCCAGGTGGCGCCAGGCCGCCGCGCTGTCTGGATTCCTGGCCGCGGCAGCTTCGAATAGAAGGACGGCTTCCGGGACGCGGCCCTGACGCATTGCGGCCAGTCCGGCGCCAAGGGGATCCGCCTCTTCCGCATGCGGATTGTCCGCCTGTTGCAATTGTGGTAGATTGGGATTCCCAGGTGCCTTCACTACTTTAAGGATCTGGTGAGACAGGATGTGGATTATGGGTTTATTGTTATAATGAATGGGATTATCGGGAGAATGAATGGGATTATCGGGAGAATGAATGGGATTATCAGGAGAATGAATGGGATTATCAGGAGAATGAATGGGATTATCGGGAGAATGAATGGGATTGTAGGGAGAATGAATGGGATTATCAGGAGAATGAATGGGATTGTAGGGAGAATGAATGGGATTATCGGGAGAACGAATGAGATTATCGGGAGTATGAATGAGATTATCGGGAGAACGAATGGGTTTATCGGGAGAGGGAATTGGATTAACGTGGGAAAGAATGAGATTATCGGGAGAATGAATGGGATTATCGGGAGAATGAATGGAATTATCGGGAGTATGAATGGGATTATCGGGAGAATGAATGGGATTATCGTGGGATTCACTGTTTAGACTCACTTGGAAGTTGTATTCCCGCTTCGCTTCGCTAGCCGATGCAGCTGCTGCCGACGCTGCCGCCGAGTCAACGCCAGCCGCCATATCGTCATCCAGGTAGCGCGACCAGGTGCGCGACAAGTCTTCCCAGAAGCGATCCTTCTCGGCGTCTGACTCCGAGTAGGTGCCGGCGCGTAGCCGCTCTAGCGCGGTAGCCAGGCGCTCCTCCGGCTGGTGATAATCCGTGTCCATGTCGTCGAAGTGCGCCGCCTGCGGTTGCAGCAGCAGATGGTCTCGCTCGGCCAGGAAGTTTGCGCCCCAGCTGGGCTGCTCAACCGAGGCGGCGGCGGCGGTGGACTGCGGCGGCAGAAGCATCGGATTCGAGGCTCCACGCATCATGAGCATCGGAAGGCTGCTCAAGGATTGCGGCCCTAAAGCGGCTGATGGCAGCGCTCGGATTGAGTAAATTCTACTCAGTATGGCCCCACTGCATACCTCTAACCCTGCGATCATTTCAATCTTTGTCCCGCCTACGCTGTGAACCCTGAGTTACATGAGATACCTGACATTTATTGAAATACTCATTTAAATCCTTGTAATCCCCATAGTTCCTGTGATCCTTATGATTCCTTTAATCCCCATGATTCCTGTGATCCTCATGATTACTGTGATCCCCATGATTCCTGTGATCCTCATGATTACTGTGATCCCCATGATTCCTGTGATCCTCATGATTCCTGTGATCCCCATGATTCCTGTGATCCTCATGATTACTGTGATCCCCATGATTCCTGTGATCCTCATGATTCCTGTGATCCCCATGATTCCTGTGATCCCCATGATTCCTGTGATCCTCATGATTCCTGTGATCCCCATGATTCCTGTGATCCTCATGATTACTGTGATCCCCATGATTCCTGTGATCCTCATGATTCCTGTGATCCCCATGATTCCTGTGATCCTCATGATTACTGTGATCCTCATGATTCCTGTGATCCCCATGATTCCTGTGATCCTCATGATTCCTGTGATCCCCATGATTCCTGTGATCCTCATGATTCCTGTGATCCCAGTAATCGTTGAGATTATGAAAATCTCCGTGACCACAATTCTCCCTGCAATACTCTGTGTTTCACCCCAACCATAGGAGGCCGGGCAGCAGACTCACCAGCAGCCATTGAGGATACGGCGGGTGTCGAAGCGGAGGCGTGAAAGCCAGAGCTGACTGACGCAGCCGCAGCGGAGGCGGAAGCTGCGTCTGGAACAGGCCGAGGCTGCGGAGAACGCCAGGGCCTCAGCCAGCAGCGCCTGCATGCTGAACGTCTGGGGCGCCAGAACTGTCCCGGCACCCTAGGACGTGGCAGGATGGGACAAAATTCAGGATTCGTGAGCACCATATTTATAGTCTCAAAAATGTTTATCCAGCAGACATTTTTATGAGCAATGTCCTGACAGACCGGATTTGACACTTGCGTATTCACTTCACTTTTATTCCAAAGTATCAAAGTATCACTTATCAGATAATCCCAATCCTGAACTTCCCCTACCAAGCTGATCCCATTCCCCTGTGCCCTCCCTACCAAGCTGATCCCATTCCCCTGTGCCTTCCCTACCAAGCTGATCCCATTCCACTGTGCCCTCCATACCAAGCTGATCCCATTCCACTGTGCCCTCCCTAACAAGCTGATCCCATTCCACTGTGCCCTCCCTACCAAGCTGATCCCATTCCCCTGTGCCCTCCCTAACAAGCTGATCCCATTCTACTGTGCCCTCCCTACTAAGCTGATCCCATTCACGTGTTACTAAGGAGCCTCAGCAACAATGGAACTATGGAACATTTCCCTAGTTCCTTTTTGGTTAAAGTGCGGCAACGTGAGGCCCACCTGCTGCTGCTGCTGCTGCTGAGCTCGGATAACGGCCGCGTGCCCCAACTCCTGCCTGTGCGCCTGATCCGGCCTGGTCACGTGCTGGCTCAAGCTGACCAGCGCGTTCTGCCCGGCGCAGCCCGGCTCAGCCAATCGGCGGGCAAGCGACTCGGCCATCCGCAGTTTTCTAGCAGCTATTTTAGTCCAAACAATGTCCGGCAGCGAGAAATTTACACTGCAATGAGTGCAATCATTTTTACTCTATTTACTTAAATGGGAATTTAATTTAATCTTACAGTAATGGATTGAAGCATACTGTGTTTAGTGGTAGTGTAGCGGGAATGTGTATACTGTAAGTGGGAATGTGTACACTGAAAATCTGAATGTGTATACCGTTAGTGGGAATGTGTACACTGAAAATCTGAATGTGTATACTGTAAGTGGGAATGTGTACACTGAAAGTGGTAATGTGTACACTGAAAGTGGGAATGTTCATACAGAAAATGGGAATGTGTACACTGAAAGTAGGAATGTGTATACAGATTGTCGTAATGTGTACACTGAAAGTGGGAATGTGCACACTGAAAGTGGGAATGTGTACACTGAAAGTGGGAATGGGTACACTGAAAGTGGGAATGGGTACACTGAAAGCGGGAATGTGTACACTGAAAGCGGGAATGTGTACACTAAAAGTGGGAATGTGTACATTTGTTGGAATGCTTGGATTGGCCAGTCAATTTGCTGCTTTCTAGTCTAGCAACTAAAAGAGAAACTGAAAGCATTTTGCTTTGAAGCACAGTTTAATTTTAATGGTATCATCAATTGAAATGTATTTGATTGCAGAGCAGTACAATGAAGTGTTTAGAAAAGGAAAATTATTATGCTTTTGTAAGAATATAGCTCGTAAGAAATCATTCACTCAAACTCAATAAAAATTCCTGTAAAAATCGGCGCCAGCATGTGTATATTAGCATAGAAAAATCATTAATTGAACTCGTAAATAATAAAAAAGTGGCCTCATTTTTTCAAAAAGACAATTTAGCACGTGTGAAAAGGAAAACATGATATATAACTAGAACAATAGCGAGTTGTTTGCAAAAAACAATCAAGATTTTATCCAGAAAATTGTGCGGAAAAAACCTGTTGGTTCCGGAACCTGAACCTGTGACTTCACTGAACTCAAGACATTCGATACGAATTTTAAACTGCATAAAAATCTTCTTCTAAAAAATCCAAGAATTAGTTCTGGTCTCTTGCGCCATTGCGTCAGTCCAGCCAGTCGCGATCATCGCCGCCGCTGTCGCTGCCACCGGCTGCTGTCTCGGCCGCGTTCTGAGCGATCATTGCGCTGACTGTGTCGAACATTGTGCTACCAGTGCCGCTGCCGCTGCCGCTACCGTTGCCGCCGCCGCCGCCGCCACCGCTACCTCCGCCGGCGATGCCTTGACGTCGTTTGCTCAGCCGCATCTTCAACTGCGACATCATGTCCATGCCACCAATGTCTCCACCGGCGGCTCGAGCACCGCCGACTCCGGCCTCGGCGCCGCCGTCCGCCGTCTCACGATCGTCTCTTAGCCGACGCTTTCTCTCAAGCTTTCTCTCCTTGACGGACTTCAGCTTGGCTTTGCCGGCTCCACCCGCTTGCCGGATGGCGTCCAACAGGCTGGCCCGTGAAGAGTTGGGCGCTGCCACCGCGCCGGGCAGATCGCCGGGCGGAGGCGGCGGTGGAGGCGGCGGTGGCGGTGGTGGCGGCGGTGGAGGCGGAGGAGGAGGTGGCGGCGCACCAGACGGCGGAGGTGGTGGTGGAGGTGGGGGCGGAGGCGGAGGTGGCGGAGGCGGTGGTACAGACGCCGACATTGGAGACGCAACCGGCGCAGTAGAAGCCGCAAAGGCGCCGGCAGACGTCGGCAGCGGCGGCGGTGGCAAGTCGCCGAGACTGCTGAGAATGTTGGTGGCAGCAGAAGGCGCAATGCCGGGGCCCAAGTCACCGCTGTATTCTACATTCTCGGCGATGCCGGCCAGCTGTGGGAGGCGACTCGGCAGGCTCTCCATGTCGGGCACGGCGCCCAGAGTTGGCACGTAGAGCAGCGAATCGGCGCCAGGAGCTTCCAGCCTGTCGCCAAGTAGGATGCTGTCCGGAGCCTGGCCGGGTGTCGGCCCTCCAGATCCGGCCGAGTCGTCAGGCGCTGTGGCGCGCACCTTATGGACCACACCCAGTGTATCCAGCAGGCTGTACTTTCTGTAAGGATTCTCGGCTGTGTTAAATAGCAGGAGGCTGCTCAGCGACCGAAGACCAGGTGGTGGTCGCCCCAAACCTTCAGCTGCGGCGGCGGCGTTGGCAAGTCGGCCAGTTGGCGGACGCAGCATCAAAAACATGTAATGCCGCTTCTCATGCAGCATGGCATCCGTCAGGGCCTCGTGCTGAGCGACCACCCGGCGGATTGCAGTTTGGACAATCGCCGCGGTCTCCGCAGCCGCATCGTTGATATTTGCAGCTGGAGGAGGCGCGTAGGGCGACAGAAAGGATGGAGCGGAGTCGCCGCCGGCGGGAAATTTGGGCACGGCAAATACCTGCGCGAGTGTTTGAGTAGTGTGTGTGCTCTCATCCCTGAGCTGGTGTTTGAGTAGTGTGGGTGTGTGCTGGCATCCCTGAGCTGTTGTTTGAGTAGTGTGGGTGTGTGCTGGCATCCCTGAGCTGGTGTTTGAGTAGTGTGGGTGTGTGCTGGCATCCCTGAGCTGGTGTTTGAGTAGTGTGGGTGTGTGCTGGCATCCTTGAGCTGGATGTTTGAGTAGTGTGGGTGTGTGCTGGCATCCTTGAGCTGTTGTTTGAGTAGTGTGGGTGTGTGCTGGCATCCTTGAGCTGTTGTTTGAGTAGTGTGTGTGCTCTCATCCCTGAGCTGGTGATTGAGTAGTGTGTGTGTGTGTGTGCTCTCATCCCGGAGCTGGTGTTTGAGAAGTGTTTGAGCAGCATTTCAGCATACCTGCACAGCCCTGGTGGTGCTCTTCAGAGCGTCGATCCGGGCCTGGCAGTCGGCCGCCCGTCGCTGGACTCGCTCGCACTCAGCCCGCTGCTCGCCCAGCCGCTTGGCCAGCCGGTCGAACACAAGCTCGGCGGCGCGAGCCACTTCGCCCAGCGCGTCGGCAGTCTGCACCAGCAGCTCCTCGTGGCGCAGGTCCGATGACGGCGGCCTGATGGACAGCCGCCAGGTCTGCTGCTGCTGCTGCTGCAACAGGCCCATAATACCTGACATTGCAGTGAGAGCTCTCAATTTTACTGAAGCTGCGCTCAGTCCAGTCATTGCTGACTGCAGCCACCTCAGTCCAGTCACTAATGACCGCAGCCACCTCAGTCCAGCCACTACTGACTGCAGCCACCTCAGTCCAGTCACTACTGACTGCAGCCACCTCAGTCCAGTCACTAATGACCGCAGCCATCCTCAGTCCAGTCACTACTGACCGCAGACATCCTCAGTCCAGCCACTACTGACCGCAGCCATCCACAGTCCAGTCACTACTGACTGCAGCCACCTCAGTCCAGTCACTACTGACTGCAGCCACCTCAGTCCAGTCACTAATGACCGCAGCCACCTCAGTCCAGCCACTACTGACTGCAGCCACCCTCAGTCCAGTCACTACTGACCGCAGCCATCCACAGTCCAGTCACTAATGACCGCAGCCACCCTCAGTCCAGTCACTACTGACCGCAGACATCCTCAGTCCAGCCACTACTGACCGCAGCCATCCACAGTCCAGTCACTAATGACCGCAGCCATCGTCAGTCCAGTCACTAATGACCGCAGCCACCTCAGTCCAGTCACTACTGACCGCAGCCATCCACAGTCCAGTCACTACTGACCGCAGCCACCTCAGTCCAGCCACTACTGACTGCAGCCACCTCAGTCCAGCCACTACTGACTGCAGCCACCTCAGTCCAGCCACTACTGACTGCAGCCACCTCAGTCCAGTCACTAATGACCGCAGCCACCTCAGTCCAGTCACTACCGACTGCAGCCACCTCAGTCCAGTCACTAATGACCGCAGCCACCCTCAGTCCAGTCACTACTGACCGCAGCCATCCACAGTCCAGTCACTAATGACCGCAGCCACCCTCAGTCCAGTCACTACTGACCGCAGACATCCTCAGTCCAGCCACTACTGACCGCAGCCATCCACAGTCCAGTCACTAATGACCGCAGCCATCCTCAGTCCAGTCACTAATGACCGCAGCCACCTCAGTCCAGTCACTACTGACCGCAGCCACCTCAGTCCAGCCACTACTGACCGCAGCCACCTCAGTCCAGCCACTACTGACTGCAGCCACCTCAGTCCAGCCACTACTGACTGCAGCCACCTCAGTCCAGTCACTAATGACCGCAGCCACCTCAGTCCAGTCACTACCGACTGCAGCCACCTCAGTCCAGTCACTAATGACCGCAGCCACCCTCAGTCCAGTCACTACTGACCGCAGCCATCCACAGTCCAGTCACTAATGACCGCAGCCACCCTCAGTCCAGTCACTACTTACCGCAGACATCATCAGTCCAGCCACTACTGACCGCAGCCATCCACAGTCCAGTCACTAATGACCGCAGCCACCTCAGTCCAGTCACTAATGACCGCAGCCACCTCAGTCCAGTCACTACTGACCGCAGCCACCTCAGTCCAGTCACTACTGACTGCAGCCACCTCAGTCCAGTCACTACTGACCGCAGCCACCTCAGTCCAGTCACTACTGACCGCAGCCACCTCAGTCCAGTCACTACTGACCGCAGCCACCCTCAGTCCAATCACTACTGACCGCAGCCACCTCAGTCCAGTCACTAATGACCGCAGCCACCTCAGTCCAGTCACTAATGACCGCAGCCATCCTCAGTCCAATCACTACTGACCGCAGCACGTCAGGCTCTAATAAAGTGTAAAAATGAAAAACCAGTTGCTACTGAGAAAACACAGCACAGTGACTGGACAAGCACTGCTGGTATATTTACAAAAATAGACAGAACCTGAAAAAGCTCACACAGGAATTCCAGCTAAGACAAGCAAGTGCAGCAAAAGCGCACAGAATGCTATTCAATATTCTGCTATCATTTGCTACAGAAAAATACACGGACAGACACTTCAGCGCCATCTAGAGCACATTATTTAATTTGAAAAAAATATAATGAACACAGTCACGTGACTTTACGTAATGAAAGAGACTGATGATAAAACAAAATCAAAATACTAAATAACTAAATAATGAGGATCTGAAAACTGAATTTATGCCGGGTGTGACATGAGGAGAGGAGGGAGCAAACGTGCGAAAGTATTGTGATAGAAATGCACAGCTCCGTCTGCAGAGAGTCGCCATGAGCACAGTGTGAGACTGATCGGATGGTATGCATGAACTATTGGGTTTAGAGGATAGAAATATGTAACAATGTATGAATTTAGATGATCCTATATGTGTCGAAAAATTGTTTTGTTTGTTAACAACTTTGGAGCTTCGATCGTAATATAAAAAATATGCTATGACATTAGACCCATCCGATATGTGTTGAAAAAAATAACGGTAAATACCCTGTGGTCGTCGGCGACAAAGTCAACGGTTATGATTTTTAGTTTAACGTATTTGCATTGAAAATGTTGCTCATGCTTTCAAAAACCCCAAGATCCGTAAAGCAACTAAGTAAAGATTACTTCTGTCGTAACAGAAGATTTCAGACGATTTTTCGGAACCGATATGCTTTGAAAAACTCTAATTCATCACCCCTAAGTTACCTATCTGTATCTAGAAAAGAAGTAATTTGAGAAGGAGTGACATCACTGACAAGCAAGAGCTTAGAAGACAGACAAACGGCTGGCACTTCAAATTCAGATAGAAAATAAGTATCGAAAATAGCAAAAATTCCAACAGTGAAGCGAAAAACATGATTATTCTTAAAACAGACCTGCTGGAGAGAAGGCAGTGGCTGCTGATATTGGCTATTTATGTAACACAATAACTGAGCTGGGCATGACGAGAATTGCTGTGTCTAGTGTTGGAACTCCTGTTATTGGAATTCTGAAAAACAATTATTAAGAAAAAACTAATTAAAGCCAACAAAAATGGGTCCTCCAAAACGTTTAAAATACAAATGGCAAGCAGATTGCTCATAAAAATTTGTGACAGTTGAAATTTACCAAATTTACCAAATAAAAGTATTGCAGTCTAGATGGAGTTTTCCTCGTTCGTTCCCCTACAATTAGAATCTACACAGCATTGCACAACAGATCCCTCCGAATCTTAAGCCACAACGCCAGTCAAATCTTTAGTCACGCTGGGACTGCGACGGAGCTGTCGCATGAAGACCCGGAATCTACCAGAGTCGGCGTCGTCTGGGACCACGTGCAGGGTGAACTTCGACTCGCTCTCCATCTGAGCCACAAGCTGCGGGATTGGCGGAGACGCCAGCCAATCAGCAACGAATAGTGAAAGGGGAAATCCAAAGCTTCATGTTTCAGATATAGGAGTTTATTCTATTTTTAGCGTACAGAAAATCCTAATCATGTGACCCATTTCAGCTAATGAGAGCTTTCGACCTTGAAACACGCGTGGAGAGGATGATAGGAAAGACTGAACGAAAAGATAACGCTAACGCCAGGCCCTAAATAGGCAAGAAAACCTCAAGGTACAAAGCATCATCAGCCTCACCTCATCCGTGATGCAAACGGCAATTCCAGTCGGACCGTAAATAAAAATCTGGGTAATCTTGTCGCCGTCGGAGTGAAACAAGCTGGTGACCCGCGAGAACAGCTCAGCGTATGTCAGCTTCGCCAGGTAGACTGGGTGAAAAACTGGAATGGAATGGCAGGTCGCAGTCTCTAATTTGGTGTCGAAATGGAAGCTCAAGGGAGACAATCTATGCTCTTGAGTTAGGGACTTAATTTCCCTGTGACTCAGTTCAGCCAGCTGTAAAATGGGTACCAGCATCAGCTGGGATAGAAACTCAGCTAGAGTAGGTGTCATTTCAATTCTATCATTTTTTTGAAAGGACGGTCACTTGCCGACAGGAAATGACTCAGGGTGAATATAGCCAACTGAGCAGGTCAGGCCACCATCGCCCTGGGCAGTCTCAGTGGTGCCAGTCACAGATAAGAAAGGCCGGTCAGCATGCAGGGCCACTGGCAAACGGCCTGCAGAGCCTCACCTGGCACAATCTTAGCTGGCCTTAGCAAGCAGCCACTAGCTAAGCCGGCATGAACTGCTGATTACTATCAATAGCAGAGCTTATCTAGCAGTCCTGTGCATGACGGCTCATACACGGCCACTCACTGTAGCTAGCGAAAAGAAACCCTATTAGCAAGAGGACTGAAGAAAAATAATGCTTTGAAAACTGGAGTGCAAGCGTACTTAACTTTAACCGACTCAATCTCAACCGACTTTACCGACTTAATCTAACTTTCAAATAAAAAATCTACCAACCTGGATACATTCTACCAACCTGGATACATTCTACCAACCTGGATACATTCTACCAACCAGGATACAATCTACCAACCAGGATACAATCTACCAACCAGGATACATTCTACCAACCTGGATACATTCTACCAACCTGGATACATTCTACCAACCTGGATACATTCTACCAACCTGGATACATTCTACCAACCAGGATACAATCTACCAACCAGGATACAATCTACCAACCAGGATACATTCTACCAACCTGGATACATTCTACCAACCTGGATACATTCTACCAACCTGGATACATTCTACCAACCAGGATACATTCTACCCGAAGGCTCACCGCTGTCGATCTCCTGGCCGACGAAGAATACCAGGCGTGAGCGGCAGGGCCGGCGCAGGATGGCGTTTGCGAGCCGGATGCCCTCACCGACGCCGCAGATCTCAGTGAGGTCATTGCGCGACAGTCTCAATAGGTCGGCACCGGCGAAGTTTTGAAAGACGCCGCTAAGAGCGGCAAAGCGGTGCTTTCGGAGCCAGTCTGCCACCTGGCTTGGCGAGCTTTCCGACGTCAGCTCAACTGAGGCTGGCGACGGCAGCGGCGGTGGAGTAGGCGCCGACTGGGGACTCTTAGGCGAGGCTGCTGAGCCGGCAGACAGAGGCGGGCTGGCCTCAACGAAGCAGCCGAGGCCCGCTGGACTGTCGCTGCTGACAATGATGCAACTAGACGGCCGAGCGGCGCCAGGAATGCGGCTGCGGGGTGTGAGGGCCAGGGAGACTTTGGCGTGTCAGACCTGATCAATCCCCTACAGACCTAATCAATCCCCTACAGACCTAATCAATCCCCTACAGACCTGATCAATCCCCTACAGACCTGATCAATCCCCTACAGACCTAATCAATCCCCTACAGACCTGATCAATCCTCCACAAAATCAAGTGTACTCACATAGGCTGCTGTCGGTTCTGTTTCGAGGTGGGCTGCTGCTGCTGCTGCTGCTGCTGCTGCTGCTGCTGCTGCTGCTGCTGCTGGTCGGCAGTGTCGGGCAGCACAGCCAGGAACGGTGTGTAGGGCAAGGCAGGCTGGTACTTGCTTATGTGATCGACCCTCTTCTCGAGTTTCTCCCGGTCGGTCTTGTGTTTCCGGTCGGCGCCCTTCGGTTTGAACACCTTGACCTGGGCGGCGGAGCTGGCCAGGTGCTCGCCGGTCAGCTGGTCCAGCGTGTCCGCTTGCAGCCGGAACGGGACGCCCTTCTCGCCGCCGTGCTTCCTGGCTGTGAACTCGGTGCTGACGCAGTGCAGGCGGAGGAAAATGCCGCAGTCGGAGCCGGAGACGGAGCTGTAGGCGACATAATGAGCTGTATGAGCACTTTAGTACAACAGAATCCACAAAATCCCACAGAATCCACGATAATCCGAAATAATCCAACAGAATCCACAATATAATCCAACAGAATCCACAATAATCCAACAGAATCCACAGCAATCCAACAGGAAGAGGAAGACTTTCTGCAATTTTTCAACACAATAAACGCCACCCATCCTAACATTAAATTCACCGTGGAATATGGTGGAAAGAAACTACCGTTCCTTGACATCGAGATCCATCTGAAGGACTGCGCTATTGAGACCGAAGTGTATCGCAAGCCCACATTCACTAACTTGATGCTTAATTTCCAGGCGATGTGCCCCAGGGAATGGAAGACGGGAGTCATTCGTTGTCTGCTTCATCGTGCCTATACAGTATGTTGCTCTTGGTCGTTGCTGCACAACGAGTTTACCAACATTATCAATATTCTCACTGCCAATGGATACCCTATCAACTACATCATGAAGGTTATTGGTAATTTCTTAGATGAAAAAATTGAAAAAAAGCTTAAACCTAAGCGGCCAGATAGAGAACCAGGAGAACCAATCTTGACTCTTCCTTTTTTGGGCAACTCTTCGATTGTGTTTAAGAGGCAAATTCGCAAAACTTGCCAAAAATTCTTTAAGACTAAGATTCATGTAGTGTTCCGTACTCATAAAGTCAGTCAATTTGTTGGGAGTTTAAAGTCTCGTGTTCCATGTGCTCTCAAGGCAGGTGTCATCTATCGTTTTCGTTGCTCTGTTGACCAGAGCATTACCTACATTGGTAAAACCAAGCGACACCTACTCACGAGAGCCAAGGAACATAGGCAACGAAACTCTCCGATTCATGAACATTTGCTGCAATGCCATGGTTGTTGTGATGAGCCAGACATAACCTCTCATTTCAAGGTCATAGACAACAGCAAAAACGAGCATAAACTTAACATTCTTGAAGCTCTGCACATTAAGTTACACAAACCCACTCTCAATGTCCAACTATCTGGAGGAGGTGCGAGTGAACAGCTGTTGGTGTTCTAAGCTAGAGTACATTTGGGGCGCATACGCCTCATTCTCTCTCTCTCTCTTTTTCTCTGTCCTGTCATTCCACAAAAAATATTATGAACATTGCTATACTGTACATTGATCCTTTAGTCCTTTTATATCTTTTCAATACCTGATTTTGTCGTCTACACAGTATTTAATAGGTTGAAATAAATTCTGTTCGATAGTGCCTGAAGATGGCTAGTTTTAGCCGAAACGCGTCGCAAATAATATTGAGTTTTGTCTTACTATTATCTGTTAAGAGTGCTTCTCTACCAGAATCCACAATAATCTAACATAATCCACAACAATCCAACAGAATCCACAGCAATCCAACAGAATCCACAGCAATCCAACAGAATCCACAGCAATCCAACAGAATCCACAGCAATCCAACAGAATCCACAACAATCCAACAGAATCCGCAACAATCCAACAGAATCCACAACAATCCAACAAAATCCACAATAATCCAACAGAATCCACAACAATCCAACAGAATCCGCAACAATCCAACAGAATCCACAACAATCCATCAGAATCCACAGCAATTCAACAGAATCCGCAACAATCCAACAGAATCCACAACAATCCAACAGAATCCACAACAATCCAACAGAATCCACAGCAATTCAACAGAATCCACAACAATCCAACAGAATCCACAGCAATTCAACAGAATCCGCAACAATCCAACAGAATCCACAACAATCCAACAGAATCCACAGCAATTCAACAGAATCCGCAACAATCCAACAGAATCCACATCAATTCAACAGAATCCACAGCAATTCAACAGAATCCACAATAATCCAACAGAATCCACAATAATCCAACAGAATCCACAACAATCCAACAGAATCCACAAAAATCCAACAGAATCCACAACAATCCAACAGAATCCGCAACAATCCAACAGAATCCACAACAATCCAACAGAATCCGCAACAATCCAACAGAATCCGCAACAATCCAACATTATCCACAGCAATCCAACAGAATCCACAGCAATTCAACAGAATCCACAACAATCCAACAGAATCCACAGCAATTCAACAGAATCCGCAACAATCCAACAGAATCCACAACAATCCAACAGAATCCACAGCAATTCAACAGAATCCGCAACAATCCAACAGAATCCACATCAATTCAACAGAATCCACAGCAATTCAACAGAATCCACAATAATCCAACAGAATCCACAATAATCCAACAGAATCCACAACAATCCAACAGAATCCACAAAAATCCAACAGAATCCACAACAATCCAACAGAATCCGCAACAATCCAACAGAATCCACAACAATCCAACAGAATCCGCAACAATCCAACAGAATCCACAACAATCCAACAGAATCCACAACAATCCAACAGAATCCACAATAATACGACGCAATTCTCAACATTTCTTCCTCCAACGCACCCTTCGCCGCCGCCCTCCCAGACGACCTCGACCGCGTTGATGTCGGTCTGGGGCGCTTTCAAATCGCGCAAATTGTAGGACAGGGCCCCGTCAGCGTCCAGGATGCGCTCGCCGGGCCGGCTCTGCCGCCAGTAATCCAGGTGCTCCTTCTCCATGAACTGCATGCGGCGCTCGTGGAAACTCACTCGGAACACGCTCTGTGCAAATGGAGTGAAGGCATCGGGATATAGTCCGTTTAGTCTGTGCACTCAGCCTTCCTATTCCCCCACCTGAGTGCTCAGCCAGTCCATCTCCCCACCTGGGTGCTCAGCCAGTCCATCTCCCCACCTGGGTGCTCAGCCATTCCATCTCCCCACCTGAGTGCTCAGCCAGTCCATCTCCCCACCTGGGTGCTCAGCCAGTCCATCTCCCCACCTGGGTGCTCAGCCAGTCCATCTCCCCACCTGACTGCTCAGCCATTCCATCTCCCCACCTGGGTGCTCAGCCAGTCCATCTCCCCACCTGGGTGCTCAGCCAGTCCATCTCCCCACCTGAGTGCTCAGCCAGTCCATCTCCCCACCTGGGTGCCCAGCCAGTCTATTCCACAGTTCGCAGAGCCTTACAGTACAGAGCTTGAATCCCCCAGTTCGCATAGCCTTACAGTACAGAGCTTGAATCCCCCAGTTCGCAGAGCCTTACAATACAGAACTTGAATCCCCCAGTTCGCAGAGCCTTACAGTACAGAGCTTGAATCCCCCAGTTCGCAGAGCCTTACAGTACAGAGCTTGAATCCCCCAGTTCGCAGAGCCTTACAGTACAGAGCTTGAATCCCCCAGTTCGCAGAGCCTTACAGTACAGAGCTTGAATCCCCCAGTTCGCAGAGCCTTACAGTACAGAGCTTGAATCCCCCAGTTCGCAGAGCCTTACAGTACAGAGCTTGAATCCCCCAGTTCGCAGAGCCTTACAGTACAGAGCTTGAATCCCCCAGTTCGCAGCTGCTCACCCGAAGTAGACGGGGCTTCTCACCCGGAAGCGGGCAGTAGGTCAGCTTCACTTCGTAGGCCTGGCCTGCGGATTTTATGATATAGATAAAAGTGTAATATAGGATCATCAACAGGGATAATTCCCACTGACTGTGTAGAACGCTTACAGGCTTTTCGTGGGTTGTCAACTTTTTTAAATAACAAACTAAAATTAAGTTTGAGGGATAAACTAAAAACGGCAATAGCAGGTCCTAATCGTTCTGATATCGCTCAGAGAACTATTTTCTAAGAAAGTCTACTTTTTTATAAACATCATCGACAGGCCTTTGAAATCATTTTATCCTTTTAAAATTCCAATAAAATGGAACATATCTAGTCAAATTCTTAAGCAAGGGATTGCATTTCCTTAAAAACCAGTGAGAGACAATTCTGTCTAATCTGCTGACTCCTGAGCGAATTGGACAGAATGTGCTGAATTTCTCATCGTCATGCAGTGAAGACTCTCACTGTGCCTTGGGGGTTCGCCCTCAGGGTTGTAAATTAGGGAGTTAACCGGCAAGTCACTCAGCACCTCGCAGCAATTCAGCAGGCAGTCATTCAGCCGGCGGGCTCACCCTGGTTCAGGTAGGTCAGCGGCTCCTCATTCAGCCGCACAGCAGGCGAGGTGCCGGCCGTGAGGGAGAATTGAAACCTGTCGGCTATCGGCTGATCCCTGATCCCAACCGAGCTGCCGCAGGCGAGTTCGTTTGGACCCAGCGAGGCCAAATCCAGTTGCCGCTCGAATATGGAGAAATTTGACGACTCGCTGCCATCGGATGAAAGGAATTTGCCACCGCCGCCGCTGTTGTTGTTGCTAGGAGACACTGATGCGGCAAAGTTGAAGCCGGCGAGACCAGACAGAGAGCCTTCGAAGTGGGCGGCGAAGCCCTGGTCCAGGCTGTCGTCCATTTGCCAGCCGCTGATGTTCATGATTCAGGTTGAATCTATTCTTAGGGTTTGGGCCCTGCCAGTGTCTGCGACTGCTGATTTTAGCTGAGATCTGAAATAGCGATTTCAATGTATTTTTACAGATAATTTGAAAGCAATTCAAGCCAAATCGAAGGGTTGAGTTAAACAAAATAGTATAATATTTATACTATTTTTATTAAAAATAGTGGCCACATTTAAACTAAGCTTTATTAATACTGTTAAAATAAAAATTGATTCATTTTAACAAAAGTCCTAATTATATCAAGGTATTATTTTTACCATATGTTTTCTAAAAAATGCAACTTTTGAAAATGACATATTACAAATAGAATTCTATATATAATGTATCTTCAAAACCAAACAAGAATTTCGACTCCTTCCTCTGTCTTGTGCAAGACAGAAACAAGCTGTGTTTCACAGAACAATTAATTTGAAAGTCGAAGACTTTACAAGCTGAGGCATGACATGCAATGAAGCATTAAGAGAAAAGAAAGATATTGATGTTTCAGTAGAAATTTTTATTGCAAAAGCATACCTTTTAACAACATTTTTTCTGTATGTACTTTAGATGAAGATTGTATATGGTTGCTTGCCAATTAAATGACCATAAATGAAGTTATTTATAGAGCACGAAAAATGCTTTCAAATGACATAATTCATGATAGTTCACTCCTTAAAATAAGATTAAACCACTCACTCAAATTGTAAAACCGAACATCAAATTCTCCATTTGGTTTGAAGATACATGAAAATGATTGTTCGGTTTTAGATGAAAAGCAGGAATAACTTGTTTTCTATTTGACAAAATAGCAAAAGCATATACTTTTTAGAAAGATGTAACTGTTTTCTATATCTTGACTTTTGATTTATCATCATATCTTAAATAGAAAATCTGTAGCTTAGGTTTGAAGTTAAAAAAATACACATTCTTGTTTGGTTGATGATACATTATACACTAGCTAGTTGCTAAGAAAAAAACTAAAATTAGAAGATTGATTAAAGCTATTAACCTTGTCTTAATTCTATTTTTTTCATATTTTTTGTAAATCAATGATAAAATTTATTGTCTTTTGAGATAATTATAATTTATTAGTAAATCTAAAAATGCCATAGTCAGGAAGGTGGCCTCTGAGGGGGAAAGGTCTCGGCACACATTGGTGCACAAGCATGTTGCACACAAAGGGTCTTGGCACACATTGGTGCATAAGCGCGGCGCACACAAAGGGTCTTGGTGCACATTGGTGCATAAGCATGGCGCACACAAAGAGTAACATAGGGTCATATACCCTTATCATATACCCTTAGGGTTAACATAGTGTGCTTTTCTGTGTAGGGTCAGGGTTAGGGGACAGAAACAGCGTATAGACAGCACATAGATAGCACACAGACTGCACACAGATGGCACACAGACGGCGCATAGACGGCACACAGATTGTGCACAGATGGCGCACAGATTGTCCCTCCAAAATTTATTCCAGCGCATGCTGTGCCATTTTCCTGACTATGGAAAAAATAATATGTTGATTTTCAAATTTAAATGCACAGATGAAATAGATTCATAGATAACAAAATCTCAGGACCAGTATATTTGTTTAGCTGCATAACCTGCATTCATCACAATTTAAATTTCAAATGCTTATAATATTTTAATAATTGAACAGACCTGACCTTGGCTTAAAGCACATTACAAAAGGTTGGCCCTATATAAAAATCATATATAAATAGGTCTTTATATATTATATAAAAATAGGTGAAACTAGCAAGGCCTATAGCTACATCCTTTATTATATCTTTATTAGCTACTAAAAATTGTTCCCTGGCCAGACTTGACCCTATTGAACAATTGCTTTTTTAAATTAATAATAAAAAACTTAAAAAAATTTAATGTAACTTTGTGAACTGTCATTAACAGTGCAACAATTTGAAATAAAACTTGCTACAATGACTATGAATGCTATTGCTTTAACTTTTTAGTTCTAGAAAGCAAAATCATTTTGATTGACTGTATGTCTTTAAAAAATACATTAGCTACACTACAGAGGATAGCCGAAGCCGAGTAACGAATTTATGTGATGTGACTCGTTTTTACTTATCGTTGGAACTCAGAAATCCAAATATAGTTTTACAATTTAAGCATCAGAAATATAACATTAAATCACAATGATGCGCAGACCGTATTCCTTTCATTGCTTTCAACAGTTTACCTATAATACTCACTTTACTTTATGTATACCTTATCTTGCCATTATCGAGCTGGCTTCCTAGAAGCGATCACGTTAAATTGGCTTTAAAAAATATTTTAGTAGGCAAAATATATGTAGAACGTTTTTATTTATAAGTTTTTTCTCTCGTTTACTGAAGAAAACATTATTTGTTACAAAAATGATATATAATATTTCTTTATTTTCATTGTGTTTTACTACAATGCAGCTTACTTAGCTACGTTGTTGATAAGGTCTCTCAATTTGATTTTATGTACGCCTCGATTTACTTCAAGTTGACTTGTAGGCGTAGCCTTGCAGAAAATTAAAAAAACCTATACGAATCTTGCGTTGCACTATGCCAGCTACAAATCTCAGCAGAGAAGTTGTTAAATGGCTTCAGAGCCTGGACTTGTCATGGCAAGTAAGGAGCCCAAAATGGTACGTTTTTTTTCACTTGAGAGTCTTGACTGAATGAATTCGAACTAAATACATGCAACCAACTTTAACTAACAGTAGCTATAAATATAGAAAAAAGTTGATACAATAGCGTTCTCGTATACTAATATTTTAAATTCACTAATTCACTTTCAAGGGACTTTACTAATGGATACCTGGTAGCTGAAATACTTTACTGGTATTTTTCGAGCGAAATTAACATGCACTCTTTCTACAATGGAAAGTCGATTGAAACAAAGCTAAAGAACTGGCATCTCTTGAAGGAATGTTTCAAAAAACACGAGTTTAACATTCCCGAAGAGATCATCGAAGGAACAATTCACTGCAAGG
Organism: Macrostomum hystrix; assembly: GCA_950097015.1. Taxonomy (NCBI): domain Eukaryota; kingdom Metazoa; phylum Platyhelminthes; family Macrostomidae; genus Macrostomum; species Macrostomum hystrix. Next base: position 1,854,245 of record CATNEN010000033.1, read on the forward strand.
AGGATGCTGCTATAGCATTGGTGAATCAGCTGTATGAAATTCTGACTCGACGAAGGTAAACACAGGAATCGTTTTTCGCTTTCACAATTCAATATTAAGGTCATAATGAGAATTCGCCTTTTTAACAATTGCAGCCCTCAGGCGCCGATTAAGCCAACTTTTGATGACTCGCGATACCAGCAAACGCTGGAACCAATCGCCAGATCGAATGCCGTCAAGGCACTGAAGAACAATCTCAGCATTACGGAGTTGAAGGTGGAGCAGGACATCCTGACTAACCAGCAGAAGGTAAAAACTGAATTCAAAATTTCACATTTTTATTTAGCTTTAGCTATCAGCCAATTACTAGAAAGTTACTGCAAAACCAAATGCAACCCGCAGGCGCAGGCCATTCTGCACCAGCACGTGGACAATCGGGCCAACGAGCGGCTGGAGCAGCCGGCCAGATTCGGCATCAAGATGAGCGCCGGTGAGCGCTGCCTGCGCAAGCATCCGGGCCCGAACTATCGCGAGGAGCCGGCGTTAGCAGCCGACCTTGGCGGCTCCGCTGAAGGAGCCGAGTTCGACCCTAGACGGGGACGAGGTGAGAGAGCTGAGACAATCAGATCCTGTTGAATAGCTGTGAGTCCTGTTGAATAGCTGTGAGTCCTGTTGAATAGCTGTGAGTCCTGTTGAATAGCTGTGAGTCCTGTTGAATAGCTGTGAGTCCTGTTGAATAGCTGTGAGGTGAGTCCTGTTGAATAGCTGTGAGTCCTGTTGAATAGCTGTGAGTCCAGTTGAATAGCTGTGAGTCCTGTTGAATAGCTGTGAGTCCTGTTGAATAGCTGTGAATCCTGTTGAATAGCTGTGAGTCCTGTTAGAGCCCGGTTCCCCTAAGAATGGTGACTGAGAGGCCGTTCAAATTGCAGCACCGGCAGCCCGGCAAGCTAAGCCAGACGCTGTGGCAGAGGTTCAGGAAATTCACGTCAAGCAGCAGCCGAAGTACGTCAATCCGGCGTCAGCCTGAGCTGGGGTAGCTCATACAGCCCTCACCGCAGCCATGGCTCAACACAGATACTCGGCTCTGTCAGTTCTAATTTTTCCATATCGTGTAAATGACCCTTGCTTTAGTGTCCGTGGCAGTGCTCTTTGTGTCAAAACAAATAAACTAACATACCAACAATTCAAATACAGATGTGCCTTGCGATAAAACTAACCCACGTACAATCTTACTGGTGTGCTTCTGTTGGTTAATTTGGTTTGAATAAACAATTTTACCCAATTTTACTCTGTAGATTCCAGAACTTGTGACATACATAGACATCAGTGCATAGAAAAATGAATACAAAATACGAGCCATCGAGCAGTTTCTATGCAGACAATAAAATCTGACACCACTCACAAAAGCGTCGATAGCAGTGATTAATGGCTCATATTTATTCAACTAGCGGTAGGAATGTACATGCGCAGAGATATCAGCATGAGTTTGACACTGACGATGAAAGAATTCACGAAAGTCAAGAAAGGCTAACAGAGAACCAGAAGCCAAGGACATTCAACAGTGCCTGCGAGCTAGACTAGAAGGCCGGCCTCAGCTTCTTGACCTCCACCATGATGTTGTGAATGTTGATGAGCTCATTGCGGCAGGCCATGGAGCGGAATGGCGGCTGGGTCATCACCTTGCCAAGCCGGGTGTAGTACTGTATCAGCTGGCTTAGGGCCGTCTGGCGGTGGGCGGTGAGAAATCCACAGGTATTCAACATGGCAGTCACAGACAGGTAGACACAGACAGGTACAGACACAGACAGGTACAGACACATACAGGTACAGACACAGACAGGTACAGACACAGACAGGTACAGACACAGACAGGTACAGACACAGAAAGGTACAGACACAGACAGGTACAGACACATACAGGTACAGACACATACAGGTACAGACACAGACAGGTACAGACACATACAGGTACAGACACAGACAGGTACAGACACAGACAGGTACAGACACAGACAGGTACAGACACAGAAAGGTACGAGCCGAAAGTCGCAGTCTCCTCTCACCTGAAAGACCTCAGTGAAGTTCCTGAGGTTGGTGAAGGAGGCCATGATCTGCTGGTTCATTCGCTCGCTGTTGGCCTTCCAGTTGGCGTTGAAATCGCGCACAACGTGTGCCACCCTGGCCTCATCGGCCAGGTGCTCGGTGACGCCGCGCTCCAGGCCGCTCTCGGCGTCGCGAACGAAGTTGACCAACAGGCCGAACTCTTGGCAGAGCAGCTCCTCGACGAATTCGGCGACCCGGCGGGCCAGCGGCTCCCTGTAGCCCAGCCAGCCGGCCAGGGCCGCCTCGTCGGGCAGGGCCTCGGACAGCACGGTCAGGGGAATGTCGTAGTTGTTAATGAGGCAGATGAGGCGCTCCCTGGAGTGGGGAAATTCCCTGGCCAGACGCAGCAGGAAGGCGTCAACAGCGTCGCGCAGTTCGCCAAGCAGCGGCCGAAGTCGGGCGGCTTCGTCACCGCCGGCCGGGTTAGCAGGCGGAGCCGCGGCGTAGGCTGCCGCGGGGGCGGAGCCGGCGGCCGGACCGCCGTTGAGCTCGGTGACGGTGAGCAGGGCGCAGACGAACTCAGCGTAGCGGCGCAGCACGGGATGCGGCCGGGTGTCCAGATGGCTGAACTTGGACGGGTCGCTGCGGGCCACGCTGAGGGTGTGCGCCTGCACCAGCTGGGTGAAGCGGGGCCACATCAGGTCGGACAGCAGCGTCCAGTAGCTGATTGAACGGTTAGTTTCGGGTTTGTAAATAAATGGGCGCGATGGGTACATTTAGAGGTGAATTGAACCACAGGCTTGGCGCCTCACCTGTCCAAAGCGGGCACCTGCCGACGGTGCATGATAGCCCTAAACTTGGCCACCACCTGGATGCACAGGTATAGCGCGATGGCGTCGTGACAGTCGGAGATGTAGGCCTCCAGCGCCTTGTGAAACAGGCTGAGAGTCTTGCCCATGACGGTGTTGAACATGTTCAGCGCCTGGTTCCCGGACAGCACAAAGAAGTCGCACAGGAAGAGGTACTCCCGGCAGCTGTTGTCCAGCAGGGCGTAGTGCAGCGAGCGAAACAGCGACTCGAATGTGAACTTCTGGTCCGAGGCCTGGCAGATTCGGTGATTGGTTTCAACAATGGGAATCCACAAGAAATAGACTGACAAACTAGTTCCGATGACCGACATTTTTATTCAAACCGAATGTCAGTTATTGATAACAGGAAAGCGACTGCTGACTACGACGATTGACATTTTTGGTTCAATGATTGACAGCTACGTGTTTACAGATTTACAGAAGAATAACGATGACTGACAGGTGAATAACAGTGATTGACAGGTGAATAACAGTGTTTGACAGGTGAATAACAGTGTTTGACAGTTGAATAACAGTGATTGACAGGTTAATAACAATGATTGACAGGTGAATAACAGTGATTGACAGGTGAAAAACGTTTACTGACAGGTGAATAACGATGACTGACAGGTGGATAATGACTATTGATAGGTGAATAACAAAGAATGACAGGTAAATAATTATGGTTGAAAAGTCAATAACGATGCTTGACAGGTGAATAGCGATGAATGACAGGTGAATAAAGATGATTGACAATCGACACAATCGACCCACCTGAGCAGCGTGGGGAATGATGATCGGCGCCTCTAGGTCCGGGCCAACTACAGCGCCCCGGCTGCCGAGCGAGAACACGGTGGCCTTGTTGCGCAGGGTCTGGCGTGAACTGAACAGGCTGCGCCGGGTGGGCTCCTCCATGCCCATGAGGTCCTCCCGGTCAGCCAGGATGTTGAACTGCAGCTTCATGAGGCGGTTCTGGTACTCTTTGAAATAGGAGTAGTACATCTTGCTGGTGGTGTCCAAGTATTCGTCGCTGACCTCCTTGGCCACGTGACGCTCATTGTTGATAAGGAATTCGTTAAAGAACCTTGGGATATAGAAGGGGTTCCACGTCATGATGGCAAATGATCAAATCGAACTATCGACAATGACCTTCAGGGAACCAACAACCTACGCTGGATAATAACCTCAGAAACTAGGCGAAATGACAACAAAAAGCAGAGATAATGACCTCAAGGAAACCAGGGATAATGACCTCAAAGGAAACCAGGGATAATGACCTCAAGGAAACCAGGGATAATGACCTCAAGGAAACCAGGGATAATGACCTCAAGGAAACCAGGGATAATGACCTCAAGGAAACCAGGGATAATGACCTCAAGGAAACCAGGGATAATGACCTCAAGGAAACCAGGGATAATGTCCTCAAGGAAACCAGGGATAATGACCTCAAGGAAACCAGGGATAATGACCTCAAAGAAAACCAGGGATAATGACCTCAAGGAAACCAGGGATAATGACCTCAAGGAAATCAGGGATAATGACCTCAAGGAAACCAGGGATAATGACCTCGAGGAAACCAGGGATAATGACCTCAAGGAAAACAGGGATAATGACCTCAAGAAAACCAGGGGTAATGACCTCAAGGAAACCGAAAAATTACCAAGAATCGAATCTACATAGAAACGGGATTCGTGTTTGAGCAAGCATGATCTCACCTGTACTTTAGCATAGTGTTCTGCGCATTCTGGTAGTTGGTCATAGGCTTCCGGAAGCTGTAAATCTTCTGCATCAGGAAGTCCCTAATCTTGGAGATGGCCTTCAGTTTGAGCTTGTCCAGGATGTCTCCAACATCGCCGCATGACCGGACCTCCTTGTAGGACTGCTCCTTGACGAAATTTATCTTGTGGTTGAGCTCATGAAGTTGCTCCAAGAAATGGCGCTCGGTGACTGGCGTGTCCAGGATGTGACTGATCATCTGCTCCGGCACCACCATTTCGTCCACGAACTGGCTGAGCTCGCCGCGAACTGCCTGGCGATTCTTCAGCTTCACATTCATGCGCACGGACTCGTGCTGGAGCTGCTGGATCTCCTGGCTCATGTTGCCCAGGTCCGACTGAAACTCGCACAGCATCGCCTCCATGCGCTGCGGGTGGGTGGCACTCAGCTGATGACCTCAGGGAAACAGGGGACTGCTATGGAGAATGACCTCAGGGAAACAGGGGACTGCTATGGAGAATGACCTCAGGGAAACAGTGGACTGCTATGGAGAATGACCTCAGGGAAACAGGGGACTACTATGGAGAATGACCTCAGGGAAACAGTGGACTGCTATGGAGAATGACCTCAGGGAAACAGGGGACTGCTATGGAGAATGACCTCAGGGAAACAGGGGACTACTATGGAGAATGACCTCAGGGAAACAGTGGACTGCTATGGAGAATGACCTCAGGGAAACAGGGGACTGCTATGGAGAATGACCTCAGGGAAACAGGGGACTACTATGGAGAATGACCTCAGGGAAACAGGGGACTGCTATGGAGAATGACCTCAGGGAAACAGGGGACTGCTATGGAGAATGACCTCAGGGAAACAGGGGACTGCTATGGAGAATGACTTCAGGGAAACAGTGGACTGCTATGGAGAATGACCTCAGGGAAACAGGGGACTACTATGGAGAATGACCTCAGGGAAACAGGGGACTGCTATGGAGAATGACCTCAGGGAAACAGTGGACTGCTATGGAGAATGACCTCAGGGAAACAGGGGACTGCTATGGAGAATGACCTCAGGGAAACAGGGGACTGCTATGGAGAATGACCTCAGGGAAACAGGGGACTGCTATGGAGAATGACCTCAGGGAAACAGTGGACTGCTATGGAGAATGACCTCAGGGAAACAGTGGACTGCTATGGAGAATGACCTCAGGGAAACAGTGGACTGCTATGGAGAATGACCTCAGGGAAACAGGGGACTGCTATGGAGAATGACCTCAGGGAAACAGGGGACTGCTATGGAGAATGACCTCAGGGAAACAGTGGACTGCTATGGAGAATGACCTCAGGGAAACAGTGGACTGCTATGGAGAATGACCTCAGGGAAACAGTGGACTGCTATGGAGAATGACCTCAGGGAAACAGGGGACTGCTATGGAGAATGACCTCAGGGAAACAGGGGACTGCTATGGAGAATGACCTCAGGGAAACAGTGGACTGCTATGGAGAATAACCTCAGGGAAACAGGGGACTGCTATGGAGAATGACCTCAGGGAAACAGTGGACTGCTATGGAGAATGACCTCAGGGAAACAGGGGACTGCTATGGAGAATGACCTCAGGGAAACAGGGGACTGCTATGGAGAATGACCTCAGGGAAACAGGGGACTGCTATGGAGAATGACCTCAGGGAAACAGGGGACTGCTATGGAGAATGACCTCAGGGAAACAGGGGACTGCTATGGAAAATGGGGCTGCTACGGAGTATGACCTCAGGGAAACAGGCAAATCTCAGGGACAATGACCTGAAGGATGCGATTTGAGCTGATTTTAGAATTTTCTAGCTAGAATTTTTTTATTATTACTGACAGTAGCGCGGCTAGCTCTCAAATGCAGCCGTATTGTGGCAAAACGGAGTCACATGACACCCTAATGGTACAGAGATTGAGCTTGTCCAGCAACATTACAGCTTGAAGAATATTGCGGGATAGCGGAATAGGACATGCAGAATGTATTCAAATGCTTGCCCGCCTCTCTATCATTGTGTCCTGAGGGAAGCATAACTGATGTCCCGCCAATGTCTCCCATCTGGTCAGTCGGCGCTCAGCGTGTAAGTGGAGCCATGTCTGTGATATGCTGCAGTAGAATGAGGCTGAAAATTGCTAATTTAATTCTGCACCTATGCTAGCAGAGTAACTTAAGTGTGCTCTGCGAATTCGCGTTTTGGCACGATTCGGAATGCATCGATATACTCCTATGAGCTGCGTGAGAGAGAGCAAAGAGCATAGCAAATACAACTCCCTTCTCTGTCTCCCGCTTCCTGAGCAGATTTGGAGAAGCAATAGGACTGCTGCTCACGGCATGGGTGAGGCGGGCCAGGGAAGCCTCGAGCAGCCGCTGGGCACAGATGCATTGAGCCTACTTAGGATACACTCGCATGGCAGCAGGGCTCTACTGGCAAGGGAGAAGGTCAGCTCAGGCAAGGAAAGGCCAGACAGGCGAGCACACAAGCTGGATTGAGGTCTGGGGAAGCCAGGGAGCGACCCCACCCCCTGCAGAAGCAGAAAACTGCAGCGCGGAATACACAGCAGAACTTTTAGGCAAACCTTAAGGCCCGGCTGCGACATCCACCCGCTCTGCCTTCCCTCCCAGCCTGACATCACCCCCTGCCTCACTCCCATCAGCCTCTGCCTCACACTCCCATCAGCCCTGCCTCACACTCACATCAGCCCCTGCCTCACACTCCCATCAGCCCCTGCCTCACACTCACATCAGCCCCTGGCTCACACTCACATCAGCCCCTGCCTCACACTCCCATCAGCCCCTGCCTCACACTCCCATCAGCCTGCCTCACACTCCCATCAGCCTGCCTCACACTCCCATCAGCCTGCCTCACACTCCCATCAGCCTGCCTCACACTCCCATCAGCCCCTGCCTCACACTCCCATCAGCCTGCCTCACACTCCCATCAGCCTGCCTCACACTCCCATCAGCCCCTGCCTCACACTCACATCAGCCCCTGCCTCACACTCCCATCAGCCCTGCCTCACACTTCCATCAGCCCCTGCCTCACACTCACATCAGCCGCTGCCTCACACTCCCATCAGCCCCTGCCTCACACTCACATCAGCCCCTGCCTCACACTCACATCAGCCCCTGCCTCACACTCCTCTCCATCCTGTCCTGCAGGTAGGGCTGAACGTACCTCCAATACCGAGTCGCAGTCCTTGATCTGCTTGTGGAGCCTGGCGATGTTCACAGCTTGGCGCAAATCTGCAATGCGGAATGGCTCAGGGTCAGGGCTGCGCAGAATAATAATGAAGCACCGGACAGACAGGCAGGCTATGAGAGGCCGCAGTGTACTAGAATAGCAAAGGCAAGGCAGCAATGCCCTGCCTTGACATGAAAGGATATGAAAGGTATGGCGGCGAAGGTGCACCCGAAGTCGGCCCAGAGGCGCGGGGGAAGCAGGATTTATTGCGCGGGGCGACAGTTGAACAAGAATTCACGCGGAGGGGCAAACGCAGGAAATGGTGAAACGGTTAAAGCCGAAATGCCAGCTGAATTCTATCTCTAAAGAGACAGCAAAAGTGCACACCAGCGGCGCAGACAATTGCTTCCTAAATCAATCCGTGAGCAAGTCATCGCTACTGACTAGCTATAAGATTCGATTAGCCTGGGCAGGAAATCGATGCGTGCCACTCGTCTAAGCGACAATTAGCGAGCATTGCTAATTCAAAGCATTGGCAATCCTCAGAGGAAACCTAGAAGTAAAGCAGAGAATGAGGATAATGAGAGGATGGAGAGTGTGAGGCAGGGGTTGATGGGAGTGTGAGGCAGGCTGATGGGAGTGTGAGGCAGGGTTGATGGGAGTGTGAGGCAGGCTGATGGGAGTGTGAGGCAGGCTGATGGGAGTGTGAGGCAGGCTTATGGGAGTGTGAGGCAGGCTGATGGGAGTGTGAGGCAGGCTTATGGGTGTGTGAGGCAGGCTGATGGGAGTGTGAGGCAGGCTTATGGGTGTGTGAGGCAGGCTTATGGGAGTGTGAGGCAGGCTGATGGGAGTGTGAGGCAGGCTTATGGGAGTGTGAGGCAGGCTGATGGGAGTGTGAGGCAGGCTTATGGGTGTGTGAGGCAGGCTTATGGGAGTGTGAGGCAGGCTGATGGGTGTGTGAGGCAGGCTGATGGGAGTGTGAGGCAGGCTGATGTGAGTGTGAGGCAGGCTGATGGGAGTGTGAGGCAGGCTGATGGGAGTGTGAGGCAGGCTGATGGGAGTGTGAGGCAGGCTGATGGGAGTGTGAGGCAGGCTGATGGGAGTGTGAGGCAGGCTGATGGGAGTGTGAGGCAGGCTGATGGGTGTGTGAGGCAGGCTGATGGGAGTGTGAAGCAGGCTGATGGGAGTGTGAGGCAGGGGCTGATGTGAGTGTGAGGCAGGCTGATAGGAGTGTGAGGCAGGGGTTGATGGGAGTGTGAGGCAGGCTGATGGGAGTGTGAGGCAGGGGCTGATGGGAGTGTGAGGCAGGCTGATGGGAGTGTGAGGCAGGCTGATGGGTGTGTGAGGCAGGCTGATGGGAGTGTGAGGCAGGCTGATGGGAGTGTGAGGCAGGGGTTGATGGGAGTGTGAGGCAGGCTGATGGGAGTGTGAGGCAGGGGCTGATGGGAGTGTGAGGCAGGCTGATGGGAGTATGAGGCAGGCTGATGGGAGTATGAGGCAGGGGGTGATGGGAGTGTGAGGCAGGCTGATGGGAGTGTGAGGCAGGGGGTGATGGGAGTGTGAGGCAGGGGGTGATGGGAGTGTGAGGCAGGGGCTGATGGGAGTGTGAGGCAGGCTGATGGGAGTGTGAGGCAGGCTGATGGGAGTGTGAGGCAGGCTGATGGGAGTGTGAGGCAGGCTGCTGGGAGTGTGAGGCAGGCTGATGGGAGTGTGAGGCAGGCTGATGGGAGTGTGAGGCAGGCTGATGGGTGTGTGAGGCAGGCTGATGGGAGTGTGAGGCAGGTTGATGGGAGTGTGAGGCAGGCTGATGGGAGTATGAGGCAGGCTGATGGGAGTGTGAGGCAGGCTGATGGGAGTGTGAGGCAGGCTGATGGGTGTGTGAGGCAGGCTGATGGGTGTGTGAGGCAGGCTGATGGAATATGGGATCTATGTTTAATTCCAGCAGCTGCTAGTTGAGTCAGTTTCCTCTGACATTTCTCATCATCCGTCGCTTCTCGGACGGAGAGGCAGCCGCTGGATTCGTTAGAAAACTCCTCCCTCTCGTATCCTCCCTGCTGCTTTCATCCTCATTTCTTCCCGTTCCTTCCTAAGGCCGGCCGCATCCCCATCTAGTTATCCCGGTCCCCCGGTCCCCGGCCTTGCCGACCTCTCGCTTCAGTATTTTTAGCGACTTGCCTCTCTGCGCTGCCCTAGCGCCCCCAGCGAGCCAGACACACTCGCCGCCTATTTTGTCCTAGCACTTTACAGGGGATTTCGGTAGGGCTGTGGAACTGCTGCGTAGGCTCTGCCTTTAATAGACTCCTCTTGCTTCGCTCCCCTATTTTTTTCCTCCGTATCCAAAGCCTCTGCTCATGTTGCTCGCTGCACGTATCTCCTCTGCCCGTTTGCATGCCGGCTCCTCTGAGCTGCCTGCTCACCATGGCTCTCGCCTAGCTCATGCTTCACAAGCAAATTATCCCCCCCACTATCCCATATCCCTCTTTCCCAAAACCCCTCACTCTCCCTAATCCCCTCAATCCCATCGTCCCTCACTCTACCATATCCCCTCACTCCCATATCCCCTCACTCCCCCTAATACCCGCTCACTCTCCCAAATACCCTCACTCCCCCTCATACCCGCTCACTCTCCCAAATACCCTCACTCCCCCTCATACCCACTCAATCTCCCAAATACCCTCACTCCCCCTCATACCCGCTCACTCTCCCAAATCCCCTCACTCCCCCTCATACCCGCTCACTCTCCCAAATCCCCTCACTCCCCCTCATACCCACTCAATCTCCCAAATACCCTCACTCCCCCGAATACCCACTCACTCTCCCAAATCCCCTCACTCCCCCGAATACCCACTCACTCTCCCAAATCCCCTCACTCCCCCTCATACCCACTCACTCTCCCAAATCCCCTCACTCCTACTCATACCCGCCCACTCTCCCAAATACCCTCACTCCCCCTCATACCCGCCCACTCTCCCAAATCCCCTCACTCCCAAATACCAAACAACGCATTGTTCGACGCAATCGCTGAAGGCAGAAAGTTAAAGTTGCTTCTGCTTATATATCCCCCTAGTGTGGCATTGGTATTCACTCCGTATTTCATTCATTGTGATGATTCTGTGACAAGGAGTTTTGTGACCCACAAAACACAGAGAAGGTAGCCGCTCACAGTCCTGGATGCTGAGGGCCTGAGCACTGTCCAGCTGCGACTCAACTTGGCGCGAGTAGTCTCGTAAGTCCACGCCCTGCAATGCAGCAAATCGATTCACTCATCTTATCACATCCCAGTTCCTCATCTTATCCTATCCATATTCCTCATCACATCCCTTTCCCCATTCCACCCCTTTCCTCATCCCACTCCTTTCCTCATCCTACTCCTTTCCTCATCCCACCCCTTTCCTCATCCCACTCCTTTCCTCATCACACCCCTTTCCTCATTCCACCCCTTTTCCTCACCCATCCCTTTCCTCATCCCACTCCTTTCCTCATCCTACTCCTTTCCTCATCCCACCCCTTTCTTCATCCCACTCCTTTCCTCATCCCACTCCTTTCCTCATCCCACCCCTTTCCTCATCCCACTCCTTTCCTCATCCCACTCCTTTCCTCATCACACCCCTTTCCTCATTCCACCCCTTTTCCTTGTTCCACTTCTTTCCTCATCCCACTCCTTTCCTCATCACACTCCTTTCTTCATCACAGTCCTTTCCTCATCACACCCCTTTCCTCATTCCACCCCTTTTCCTTATTCCACTTCTTTCCTCATCCCACTCCTTTCCTCATCACACTCCTTTCTTCATCACGGTCCTTTCCTCACCACACCCCTTTCCTCATTCCATCCCTTTTCCTTATTCCACTTCTTTCCTCATCCCACTCCTTTCCTCATCACACTCCTTTCTTCATCACAGTCCTTTCCTCATCCCATCCCTTTCCTCATCCCATCCCTTTCCTCATCCCATCCCTTTCCTCATCCCATCCCTTTCCTCATCCCATCCCTTTCCTCATCCCATCCCTTTCCTCATCCCATCCCTTTCCTCATCCCACTCCTTTCTTTATCCTTTTCAACTCCCTATCTCTGACCCTATCCCTACTCCTTATTCCCTTACGAAAGAAGACTGGCTGCATTTATTCCAGCTCACCGACTGAAGCGCCTGACGGACCTCATCGTCAGCGAGATTCTCCTCGATGTGGTCTTTAAAAAAATATGTGCGCATTATTTTAATAGATATAAAACTACACTTCACGCATGCGCCTTGAAACTCACCCAAAACTCGCTCAGAGAAGTTTTCTACAGATTGTTCCATTCATTAACGGCTGATGGTTATGGGAGGCTGAAATGGATTCGGAGATTGTATTGTCTATGGTAAAAATCTGCTAATCCCACTACGGCCTCGTTATTTTACGAGTACATCACATGACAGCGAGGGTGGGGTTTCATAATCGCTGTATCTTGCTTAAACTGATTGAGTCACGTGATTAAAGAAACATTTCTAGGGGTATCGCGTCGATAAACTGTTTCTAAAAATAGTCACGCCTTCAAGCCAATGCGACTAATCAATAAAATTTCATTCGAAAAGAAAAAGTCAATAAGCTCACAGATTTTCTGTGCTGGACTTGAAGGTGACTTATTTGCTAAATATTATTTCTAATATTATATTTCCTTTCTCATATTCTAAAGGACCGGTGCAAAAAAGTTTTGTGCCTAGATAGTAAAGATGCGTGCGCAAAGATCACTAACCTAATGCATAGTTGCTAGGGATTAAACAAGAGGAGAACAAGACAGAGATAAATAAGTGGCTCAGAAGAAGCCGTGCATTCGCTAGAGGGGGCCGTAAAACACACGCCAAAGAGTAGCAATACACACGTATTGCAGTACACACGTAAGCAATTCGAACTCCAAGTGACCCAGCAGCTGCCAACAGTGCTTCCGAACTGATCCCTAGCCATCCCATTGCTATTAGTTTGGGATCAGAGGATAATTAGTTGATTTAGAGAATAGTTTTCCACCTGGTGGGATAATTGGTTAACCGAGAAGACAATTTCCAATGATAGATCATTCTGAGGAAAGCTTTGGAGCAGTGCAACAGCCTGGAGTCACCGGGGCCCGCTAGGAACAACAAAAAAGCCTGTCGATTGTAGAAAAGTGACAGCGAATACCGTAAGAGTTTAGTAAAAAACTGACTTATCCCATAATAAATACGGACTAATTAATTTTAGCGATCGCCACTCGCGTCTGAAATAATATCACGATTGCAGGAGTAAAATGTTACAAAAAGCGCGCAAACAAAAAGAGCACTAGACTGAGTACTTCTCATACGAAAAACGTTTAAAAGGACATTTCGCGAATTTCTTTTGTTTCTCTTTTTTAAAAGAAAGGTAGCGAGGTAAAGCGTTTAGCCATACTTTATAGTATAGGAGTATACCATTTATAAACTCATCGCTACTAACTTCTACAATAAACAGAACGGCATTGCACATAGTAAGCACATGGGCTATTGCTGGCTGGGCCGTGTGAATAGCTGATATTTAAATAACTGGCTAACAGTTCACAGAAACAACTTTAACATTTATGCGAGAGAAATAGCCGAGAAACAAGAAAAGAGACTGAAGACCATATCGACACTCATATTAGGACCTACTTCTCAGGCTCTGTCTACTTCTCAGGCCACTGCCTACGTCTCAGGCTCTGTCTACTGCTCAGGCCACTGCCTACGTCTCAGGCTCTGTCTACTGCTCAGGCCACTGCCTACGTCTCAGGCTACTTCCTACTTCTAGACCTACTGCCTAATTCTCGAGCTACTGCCTACTTCTTAAGCCAATGCCAACATGTCAGGCTACTGCCAACATGTCAGGCTACTGCCAACATGTCAGGCTACTGCCAACATGTCAGGCTACTGCCAACATGTCAGGCTACTGCCAACATGTCAGGCTACTGCCAACATGTCAGGCTATTGCCTACTTTTAGAGCTACTGCCTACTTCTCAAGCTACTGCCTACTTCTTAAGCTACTGCCAACATGTCAGGCTACTGCCTACTTCTCAGGCTACTGCCTACTTCTTAAGCTACTGCCTACTTCTCAGGCTACTGCCTACTTCTTAAGCTACTGCCAACTTCTCCGGCTACTGCCTACTTCTCGGGCTACTGCCTACCTCTCAGGACATATGAAGTCATTGTCTGTAGAGGATTTCCAATCCCAGTTTCTAGCCAACTTCTCTTAACTCAAGTGCAGAAATTGAGAAGAGAACACGCGATAGGGTGGCAGAACCTGTTCCACAAAGAGACAGCAAATGACTGCAACAACTGAACACGAGCAGACAAACAGACAAAGAAAAGCACGAAAAGCAAGAAACACGAGACATTAGAAAGCCAGCGAGCTCAATTTTTAGGTGGGGAAGTAATTATTAAAAAAGCGGAGACATTGGAAAAGAGATTGCAGGACACTGCATAGAGACTATGACGCGTCACAGTTGCTTCGTTATTTCATCAAGGTCATCCAGTCAGCAATGACCCGCCTGGCCTCCTGCCTCAGTTGCCGCCCTCCTTTGGTGGCTCCTCCGCCTCTTTCTCCTCTGAAATTGGAAAGTGGTGCAGGGCGTAGCGTGAAACTATTTTTCTACAACGGAATCGAATTGCGCAACTTTCTCCTAGCAGCTGTCTGAGTAGTCTAGGCGTGGGGTGTGTGGAGCTACTCTCCTTACAGCTCAAACTGTCTGAGTAGACTAGGTGTGGGGTGTGTGGAGCTACTCTCCTTACAGCTCAAACTGTCCTGAGTAGACTAGGCGTGGGGTGTGTGGAGCTACTCTCCTTACTGCTCAAACTGCCTGAGTAGACTAGGTGTGGGGTGTGTGGAGCTACTCTCCTTACAGCTCAAACTGTCTGAGTAGACTAGGTGTGGGGTGTGTGGAGCTACTCTCCTTACAGCTCAAACTGCCTGAGTAGACTAGGTGTGGGGTGTGTGGAGCTACTCTCCTTACTGCTCAAACTGCCTGAGTAGACTAGGCGTGGGGTGTGTGGAGCTACTCTCCTTACTGCTCAAACTGCCTGAGTAGACTAGGCGTGGGGTGTGTGGAGCTACTCTCCTTACAGCTCAAACTGTCTGAGTAGACTAGGCGTGGGGTGTGTGGAGCTACTCTCCTTACAGCTCAAACTGTCTGAGTAGACTAGGTGTGGGGTGTGTGGAGCTACTCTCCTTACAGCTCAAACTGTCTGAGTAGACTAGGCGTGGGGTGTGTGGAGCTACTCTCCTTACAGCTCAAACTGTCTGAGTAGACTAGGCGTGGGGTGTGTGGAGCTACTCTCCTTACAGCTCAAACTGTCTGAGTAGACTAGGCGTGGGGTGTGTGGAGCTACTCTCCTTACAGCTCAAACTGTCTGAGTAGACTAGGTGTGGGGTGTGTGGAGCTACTCTCCTTACAGCTCAAACTGTCTGAGTAGACTAGGTGTGGGGTGTGTGGAGCTACTCTCCTTACAGCTCAAACAGCTCAAACTGTCTGAGTAGACTAGGCGTGGGGTGTGTGGAGCTACTCTCGTTACTGCTCAAACTGCCTGAGTAGACTAGGCGTGGGGTGTGTGGAGAATAATGGGGACGTGTGCCAAAAGCCTTGCTGCTAGCATTGTCCTCGATAAATTATTAGTTCGGTAGAAAGATGCTCATTGGTCAAAAAGTATCGAATTATTAATGTCGCGAGCACAATCCACACACAAGGGGGTGAGTGGCATTGCGGTCTAAAGCGCTTTCCCCTCTCACTAAAGTCCCTGAGCTCGATTCCGCCGCGAAGCCACATTTTTTTTGGGGCAAAGCCGCGCAGAGAAGGCTTGGGGGCTTGTGCAATTGCCACCATTAAGGGCGAACCTCTAAGGCCTAGCAATAGTGTACACTGCATGACGATGAGAAATTCAGGGTATATGTACATACCTGTGTGAGTGCCTGCGTACGGTATCTGTGTGCGTCTGTTTAGGAGTCAGCGTTTGTTCTGATTGGCTGCTGGGCTTGGGGAGGTTGCGTGTCGTTGCTTAGGGCCGCTGCCCCCTCCCCTCCGCATCTTAGTACTTTTCCCTGCCTGGCTATTCAAGTGAGATCTTCGAAATGAAATATATTATTCGAAAAAAATTCAACCAAGCGCAGAGTCGCTAACAAAGCAACAAAGCCAGCAAGGAACTGACCTTCGCCAGCAGCCTGCATGTCCGAA
Source organism: Macrostomum hystrix (assembly GCA_950097015.1). Classification (NCBI taxonomy): domain Eukaryota; kingdom Metazoa; phylum Platyhelminthes; family Macrostomidae; genus Macrostomum; species Macrostomum hystrix. The sequence goes on from CATNEN010000033.1 coordinate 1,870,217, forward strand.
GTCCACAGGGTGAGGTTGTCCCTGAGCAGTTGCATGATCAGGGTGCTGTCCTTGTAGGACTCCTCAGACAGGGTGTCCAGCTCGGCGATGGCCTCGTCGAAGGCGGTCTTGGCCAGCTTGCAAGCCCTATCGGCCGAGTTGAGAATCTCATAGTAGAACACGGAGAAGTTGAGGGCCAGGCCCAGGCGAATGGGGTGGGTTGGCTTGAGCTGCGTGCTGGCGATGTCGGTGGCGGCCTTGTAGGCTGTCAGGCTGTTCTCCGCGGCCTCCTTGCGCTCGGCGCCGGTAGCGAATTCGGCCAGGTAGCGCAGGTAGTCGCCCTTCATCTTGTAGTAGAAGACGCGAGACTCGGCCACGGTGGCATTGGGGATGAGATGAGTCTCCAGCACGTCCAGGATGTCGTCGCAGATGCGCTTGAGCTCCTTCTCAACCTGGGAGCGGAAGGCGCGGATCAGTTCGAGCTTCTCGCTGCCAGATTTGCTCTCCTCCTTCTGCTCGATGCTGCTCATGATGCGCCAGCTGGCCCGCCTGGCCCCGATCACATTCTTGTAGGCCACGGACAGCAGGTTGCGCTCCTCCACTGTCAGCTCGACATCCATCATGGCCACAGCCTTCATGGAGTCTACCATCTCTGGCAGATCGCGTGCCGGTTTTAGTTGTGTTTATTAAAACAAAGTTTGAAAATAAAAGACTAGTTTTCTTTCCCTCATATTACAGTATCTACAATACACATATATGAGGTTGCAGCCTAGTGGTTAGAGCATTGGACTGACAACTTGGATGTCGGGGGTTCAAAGACACAAAGTAAGCTCTATCTTAGTATGACTTTTTTAAATACTTAACTCAATGTTACTTTAACCTACTCAGTAGCATTACTTAAAAATAATGGGCTAAATAAGGTAAATATATAATCTAAAAAAGTCAATCACTAATTAGAATGGGTTGGTGGTAACTGTTTAAAATTTTTGACTTACTTTGCTTCAGAAGGGAATTGTGCATCACATGCAAACTCTTATTTCCTCAAACTCTGGTCAGACAACTTGCACTTCTGACTCAACCCTCCTGACCTGACCCCTTGTTGAGTTGGATAAGCAATGTCCTACTTTAGCTACATTTTTAGTATGTAGTAGGCACAAAAGCACAGTAGGACATTCATTGAGTTAGACCAGTAAGATTTATGATTGATCCCATTAATTTCTTGCTAAGCCCATAACTGATAGTTATCTATTGACTTTAAATTGAACCTATTTTTGGCCTGCTACTTCACTTCTTTATGTCAGTTTAAAATCAGTTTATTTTGTCACATGCACATTACTTTTTAGGACTGCCTAGCTAAACAGGGTGATAATTTTAAAGATAGTATATACTTTAGGAAGAAGTTTAGATCATTGCAATGAATTTATTTTTAACAACAAAATCCAATATATATTTTTAGGCTCGAAATGCAAGGAAATTCATAATACTTCATTATAATAAAATATTGTTGTTGTTTGTGCCTGTCATTTTTATTGCTTATGTTGTCTAAAATCTATATAATTGGTAATTTTAATTAGGAAACATATGAATGAAAAAACATCTGAAACAATCCATACACGCATCCAATTCGTATTATTTTCTGATTTCTGCAATAGATGCAAAATAATAGCAATATTAAATGTGCACAAAAAAGATATGTACACAAAAAACAATTGACTTACCATCATAGCGCTCAGCTTGTTCAGCAAGCTTGGCAAAATAAACTTTGTCTTCACGATCATCAAGAGCCATTGCAAACTAATTTAATTCTGCTAAAACTGCTAAATGCAAACCGTGGAAAATTTAAACGAAAAAATGACACCGCGAGTTCAAAAAATTCGTTCTGATGCCCTACGTAGCTTGGATTGTATTTTGCGAAAAAATAATGATAGCAAAGTTTTAATATTTGTTTAGACATATTTTGATAGTTTTTATATATAAAATAAGAATAACAATTTCACAAACATTTTTTCTGCTAAAAATCTCATCTTTAAATTAGATTTTAAACACAAAGGACAAAAATTCGGAGACTTTGTTTTTTCCTAGTGTTTAATATATTTCTATTTTCGACGAAGCCGGAAATAGTATACTGCAATTATATTGTCTTATAAATGCCTCTAAAAAGGCTACTATATATACACTTTAACAAGGACATCTTGATTACTAATGTATATAAAATCATCATATAATTTCATCAGCACTGTGCAACAGTCCTGAACGACTTTTATAGAGTAATAAGACAAAGAAATAGATAAAACAGAAAAAGGCTCACACAGTTGCTATATAAATTATATTATCACAGTTATTAATTTCTCGGCATGTTATTGGTAAGATTTATTTGTAACTGTATTTTTTGTTTTTAATTTAGTTTAAATACTAAATCTTCCTGTACGTGTTAGTTTGAAGCTACAATAAAGAAAGATTCCAAAAAAGAAACCAAAACAGACATTCTGTAAAAATGCAGCACTTAAATTAATCTTCACTTAAGTTTAAAAAAAAGTGAATAGATTTTTATGGCTTTAAAAATAAAAACAGATAGATGAATTTGAAGGAACATTGAAGATGTTTGGAAGCCTAGACAGAGGCTCCGATGAGTACAAATACATATATGGTAAGGCCAGAACGCTTCTGCTAAGGTACATTAGGAATAACATAACAAAGTGTTCGTTAAATATATATTTATTTTTATACTTTTATAACTGCAACTCAAATGTGTTAACAACCTTAATCACAAAAGAACTTATTTAATTACGAATTTTACTGACGTTTGTGCGGTTGCAATATAACATAATCGTTTCACATTAGCTTTATTGGCTTATTAAGTGAAGCCGAAAAATTAAAAGCATGGCTGAGTTATTGATTATTTAATTAATCATAAAAGCTAAGTATAAGATTTCAGTATATGATTAAGGAAAAAACAAGGAAAGGCATCTAATATGATGATTAAGTGATTTGATGCAGCGCATCAAAGCAGTAACTATGGGAAAATAAAACTTTGAAGGTATACAATTTCCTGTTAGCATATAGGGGACTAAAAATTCAGCGAAAAATCCTACTTGAAGTAGTGCGAGTTATTCAGAAGCAACATCTACTCGAAATTGGTGGAAAATGTGGTAGTGCTGTACAAAATAGCTAGGCTTAATAAGTGTCTAAGAATCAATAATAGATATAATGAGTAGTGCTGTCAATTGAGGTAAGCTAACTATTGGATATCGCAAAAAAAATAGAATACAAGCAAAACTGATAAAGATTTGAAAAACGAAAACCAAAACTCTCTTCTTTGCCTTCGTTAAAAAAACTCAGAAATGAATAATTTTAGCTCGTCTAATCATTAAAAGTCTTTGACGCGATCACGCTCGCAAAACCATTTCGCTGTGAGGGGAGCCTTCTGACGCTGAGCTTAAACCGATTAGAGGCTGGCAGAGAGAAAGGACAGGCTGGCAACATGAGACAAGAGGAGACACCCCAGCTAGTGAGAAAGGCACTTCTGGGGAGAGACAGTCACAGACAGACAGACAGACACAGACAGACAGACAGACAGACAGACAGCCAGACAGACAGACAGCCAGACAGAACACAGCCAGACAGAAAGACAGACAGACAGACAGACAGAAAGACAGACAGACACAGACAGACAGACACAGAAAGCCAGACAGACACAGACAGACAGACAGACAGACAAACACAGACAGACAAACAGACAGACACAGAAAGCCAGACAGACACAGACAGACAGCCAGACAGACAGACATACAGACAGACACAGACACACAGACAGACAGGCAGGACAGGCACAGCCAAGGCACAGGCGAGGAGCGCAATTTTTCGAAAATAAGAATTCGAAACAGGCCCGAAGGTATTTCCAAAAGGCAGAAGCTGAAAGGTGCGTGGCAGAAGTGGTTCAAGCAGAAAACGGATTTGGAGGTCGTGAGGTGGATGATCACAACACAGGTCGCGGCAATTTTATAGTGCGGGAAAGAAAGGTGAAGGACAGCGCGGAGTGAATAGTCAAATAAATCGCAAATGGCCATCACAAGCAAGCAGACAAGCAGCGAATTCTCATAGTGAGCGCAGATAAATATGTATATATAAGTAGTCAATAAAGAATAGACAGGCATTTTAAGTGACACTGCAACTAGAGCAATCTACATAATAGAAATAGGCATAAATATATCATCTACTCATTAAGCAGATCGAACTAATTTATCTAAAACTAGAAAACAACGTTACCAGAGAGAGATTGAGAATGGGGGCATAGCAGGATAAATTGGGTAATAGTTAGATAATGAATTGGTGCGGCTAATGTACAGAAAATGAATAGCAGGCACAATCAAAGTTCAGGCGGGGAAGGGGCTAAAAAGGAGGGCTGGGCTAAGCACACTAATATTTGTCGCTTTTTGCAGGCATGACTACAGAGCTATCCAGCCAATCAAAACAGAGCTTGCTGCCTATTGGCCCACTTGCGAGCCAATTAGAATTGATCTTGGTGTGAAAAATTAAGGGGCTTAGACGGTTGCTGATTGGCTAACTAGCGAACCAATAAGAAAGGCCTCACGCGGCCTACTGTTGAACTATATTATCTAATGATAGTGAAGAAGCGACAAATGAAAGTGCGGAATCCATAAGCGCCATTTGCCCAGCCCACCTCCAACAACCAGAGTCAGAGCGCCGGTCACAGCTCCATGTCCTCGGCGCCGCCTTCAGGCCTCTCATCGTCGCTGAACTCCGACATTGAGCTCTCGTCCTCGGATGAGGACATGGCTCCCGGCTGGTCGTCTTGGCTGCGAATAGCCGACTCCGTGGCGAAGCGCTGGACATATTCGCGCACCCTCTGCCGAAAATCCTCCGGTCGGTGAAGGTAGAGCGAGGCGGCGTCGCCATTTAACGGATCCATGGGGTTCGGGTACGTCAGCAGCTGCGGCAGGAACGACTCGAAGATGTTCGTCAGGTCTTCACAGAGTACAGGTGAATAAATGATACACACGGTTATTGAATGATTCTAGCAGTCATTGAATGATTCTAGCAGTCATGGAATGATTCTAGCAGTCATGGAATGATTCTAGCAGTCATGGAATGATTCTAGCAGTCATGGAATGATTCTAGCAGTCATGGAATGTTTCTAGCAGTCATGGAATGATTCTAGCAGTCATGGAATGATTCTAGCAGACAGGGAATGATTCTAGCAGGCATAGAATCATTCTAGCAGTCATGGACTGATTCTAGCAGCTATGGAATGAGTCTAGCAGGCATGGAATGATTCTAGCAGTCATGGAATGATTATAGCAGTCATGGAATGATTCTAGCAGGCATGGAATGATTCTAGCAGTAATGTAATGATTCTAGCAGTCATGGAATGACTCTAGCAGTCATGGATTGATTCTAGCAGTCATGGATTGATTCTAGCAGTCAGGGAATGATTCTAGCAGGCAGGGAATGATTTTAGCAGTCATGGAATGATTCTAGCAGGCATAGAATCATTCTAGCAGTCATGGAATGATTCTAGCAGGTATAGAATGAGTCTTGCAGGCATGGAATGATTCTAGCAGTAATGTAATGATTCTAGCAGTCATGGATTGATTCTAGCAGGCATAGAATGATTCTAGCAGTAATGTAATGATTCTAGCAGGCATGGAATGATTCTAGCAGTCATGGAATGATTCTAGCAGTTATGGAATGTTTCTAGCAGTCATGGAATAATTTTAGCAGCTATGGAATGAGTCTAGCAGGCATGGAATGATTCTAGCAGTCATGGAATGATTATAGCAGTCATGAAATGATTCTAGCAGGCATGGAATGATTCTAGCAGTAATGTAATGATTCTAGCAGTCATGGAATGACTCTAGCAGTCATGGAATGATTCTAGCAGGTATGGAATGAGTCTAGCAGGCATGGAATGATTCTAGCAGTCATGGATTGATTCTAGCAGGCATGGAATGATTCTAGCAGTAATGTAATGATTCTAGCAGTCATGGAATGATTCTAGCAGTTATGGAATGATTCTAGCAGTTATGGAATGTTTCTAGCAGTCATGGAATAATTTTAGCAGCTATGGAATGAGTCTAGCAGGCATGGAATGATTCTAGCAGTCATGGAATGATTATAGCAGTCATGGAATGATTCTAGCAGGCATGGAATGATTCTAGCAGTAATGTAATGATTCTAGCAGTCATGGAATGACTCTAGCAGTCATGGAATGATTCTAGCAGGTATGGAATGAGTCTAGCAGGCATGGAATGATTCTAGCAGTCATGGATTGATTCTAGCAGGCATAGAATGATTCTAGCAGTAATGTAATGATTCTAGCAGTCATGGAATGATTCTAGCAGTCATGGAATGTTTCTAGCAGTCATGAAATGATTCTAGCAGTCATGGAATGATTCTAGCAGGCAGGGAATGATTCTAGCAGGCAGGGAATGATTTTAGCAGGCATGGAATGATTCTAGCAGTCATGGAATGATTCTAGCAGCCATGGAATGATTCTAGCAGGCATAGAATGATTCTAGCAGTAATGTAATGATTCTAGCAGTCATGGAATGATTCTAGCAGTCATGGAATGATTCTAGCAGTTATGGAATGTTTCTAGCAGTCATGGAATAATTTTAGCAGTCATGGAATGATTCTAGCAGTCATGGAATGATTCTAGCAGTCATGGATTGATTCTAGCAGGCAGGGAATGATTCTAGCAGGCAGGGAATGATTCTAGCAGTCATGGAATGATTCTAGCAGGCATAAAATGATTCTAGCAGTCATGGAATGTTTCTAGCAGTCATGGAATGATTCTAGCAGGTATGGAATGAGTCTAGCAGGCATGGAATGATTCTAGCAGTCATGGAATGATTCTAGCAGGCAGGGAATGATTCTAGCAGGCAGGGAATGATTCTAGCAGGCAAGGAATGGTTTTAGCAGTCATGGAATGATTCTAGCAGGCATAAAATGATTCTAGCAGTCATGGAATGATTCTAGCAGTCATGGAATGTTTCTAGCAGTCATGGAATGATTCTAGCAGTCATGGAATGATTCTAGCAGACAGGGAATGATTCTAGCAGGCATAGAATCATTCTAGCAGTCATGGACTGATTCTAGCAGCTATGGAATGAGTCTAGCAGGCATGGAATGATTCTAGCAGTCATGGAATGATTATAGCAGTCATGGAATGATTCTAGCAGGCATGGAATGATTCTAGCAGTAATGTAATGATTCTAGCAGTCATGGAATGACTCTAGCAGTCATGGATTGATTCTAGCAGTCATGGATTGATTCTAGCAGTCAGGGAATGATTCTAGCAGGCAGGGAATGATTTTAGCAGTCATGGAATGATTCTAGCAGGCATAGAATCATTCTAGCAGTCATGGAATGATTCTAGCAGGTATAGAATGAGTCTTGCAGGCATGGAATGATTCTAGCAGTAATGTAATGATTCTAGCAGTCATGGATTGATTCTAGCAGGCATAGAATGATTCTAGCAGTAATGTAATGATTCTAGCAGGCATGGAATGATTCTAGCAGTCATGGAATGATTCTAGCAGTTATGGAATGTTTCTAGCAGTCATGGAATAATTTTTAGCAGCTATGGAATGAGTCTAGCAGGCATGGAATGATTCTAGCAGTCATGGAATGATTATAGCAGTCATGAAATGATTCTAGCAGGCATGGAATGATTCTAGCAGTAATGTAATGATTCTAGCAGTCATGGAATGACTCTAGCAGTCATGGAATGATTCTAGCAGGTATGGAATGAGTCTAGCAGGCATGGAATGATTCTAGCAGTCATGGATTGATTCTAGCAGGCATAGAATGATTCTAGCAGTAATGTAATGATTCTAGCAGTCATGTAATGATTCTAGCAGTCATGGAATGATTCTAGCAGTCATGGAATGATTCTAGCAGTCATGGAATGATTCTAGCAGTCATGGAATGATTCTAGCAGTCATGGAATGATTCTAGCAGTCATGGAATGATTCTAGCAGTCATGGAATGATTCTAGCAGTCATGGAATGATTCTAGCAGTCATGGAATGATTCTAGCAGTCATGGAATGATTCTAGCAGTTATGGAATGTTTCTAGCAGTCATGGAATAATTTTAGCAGCTATGGAATGAGTCTAGCAGGCATGGAATGATTCTAGCAGTCATGGAATGATTATAGCAGTCATGAATGATTCTAGCAGGCATGGAATGATTCTAGCAGTAATGTAATGATTCTAGCAGTCATGGAATGATTCTAGCAGTCATGGAATGATTCTAGCAGGTATGGAATGAGTCTAGCAGGCATGGAATGATTCTAGCAGTCATGGATTGATTCTAGCAGGCATAGAATGATTCTAGCAGTAATGTAATGATTCTAGCAGTCATGGAATGATTCTAGCAGTCATGGAATGATTCTAGCAGTCATGGAATGTTTCTAGCAGTCATGGAATGATTCTAGCAGTCATGGAATGATTCTAGCAGTCATGGAATGTTTCTAGCAGTCATGGAATGATTCTAGCAGTCATGGAATGATTCTAGCAGACAGGGAATGATTCTAGCAGGCATAGAATCATTCTAGCAGTCATGGACTGATTCTAGCAGCTATGGAATGAGTCTAGCAGGCATGGAATGATTCTAGCAGTCATGGAATGATTATAGCAGTCATGGAATGATTCTAGCAGGCATGGAATGATTCTAGCAGTAATGTAATGATTCTAGCAGTCATGGAATGACTCTAGCAGTCATGGATTGATTCTAGCAGTCATGGATTGATTCTAGCAGTCAGGGAATGATTCTAGCAGGCAGGGAATGATTTTAGCAGTCATGGAATGATTCTAGCAGGCATAGAATCATTCTAGCAGTCATGGAATGATTCTAGCAGGTATAGAATGAGTCTTGCAGGCATGGAATGATTCTAGCAGTAATGTAATGATTCTAGCAGTCATGGATTGATTCTAGCAGGCATAGAATGATTCTAGCAGTAATGTAATGATTCTAGCAGGCATGGAATGATTCTAGCAGTCATGGAATGATTCTAGCAGTTATGGAATGTTTCTAGCAGTCATGGAATAATTTTAGCAGCTATGGAATGAGTCTAGCAGGCATGGAATGATTCTAGCAGTCATGGAATGATTATAGCAGTCATGAAATGATTCTAGCAGGCATGGAATGATTCTAGCAGTAATGTAATGATTCTAGCAGTCATGGAATGACTCTAGCAGTCATGGAATGATTCTAGCAGGTATGGAATGAGTCTAGCAGGCATGGAATGATTCTAGCAGTCATGGATTGATTCTAGCAGGCATGGAATGATTCTAGCAGTAATGTAATGATTCTAGCAGTCATGGAATGATTCTAGCAGTTATGGAATGATTCTAGCAGTTATGGAATGTTTTCTAGCAGTCATGGAATAATTTTAGCAGCTATGGAATGAGTCTAGCAGGCATGGAATGATTCTAGCAGTCATGGAATGATTATAGCAGTCATGGAATGATTCTAGCAGGCATGGAATGATTCTAGCAGTAATGTAATGATTCTAGCAGTCATGGAATGACTCTAGCAGTCATGGAATGATTCTAGCAGGTATGGAATGAGTCTAGCAGGCATGGAATGATTCTAGCAGTCATGGATTGATTCTAGCAGGCATAGAATGATTCTAGCAGTAATGTAATGATTCTAGCAGTCATGGAATGATTTCTAGCAGTCATGGAATGTTTCTAGCAGTCATGAAATGATTCTAGCAGTCATGGAATGATTCTAGCAGGCAGGGAATGATTCTAGCAGGCAGGGAATGATTTTAGCAGGCATGGAATGATTCTAGCAGTCATGGAATGATTCTAGCAGCCATGGAATGATTCTAGCAGGCATAGAATGATTCTAGCAGTAATGTAATGATTCTAGCAGTCATGGAATGATTCTAGCAGTCATGGAATGATTCTAGCAGTTATGGAATGTTTCTAGCAGTCATGGAATAATTTTAGCAGTCATGGAATGATTCTAGCAGTCATGGAATGATTCTAGCAGTCATGGATTGATTCTAGCAGGCAGGGAATGATTCTAGCAGGCAGGGAATGATTCTAGCAGTCATGGAATGATTCTAGCAGGCATAAAATGATTCTAGCAGTCATGGAATGTTTCTAGCAGTCATGGAATGATTCTAGCAGGTATGGAATGAGTCTAGCAGGCATGGAATGATTCTAGCAGTCATGGAATGATTCTAGCAGGCAGGGAATGATTCTAGCAGGCAGGGAATGATTCTAGCAGGCAAGGAATGGTTTTAGCAGTCATGGAATGATTCTAGCAGGCATAAAATGATTCTAGCAGTCATGGAATGATTCTAGCAGTCATGGAATGTTTCTAGCAGTCATGGAATGATTCTAGCAGTCATGGAATGATTCTAGCAGACAGGGAATGATTCTAGCAGGCATAGAATCATTCTAGCAGTCATGGACTGATTCTAGCAGCTATGGAATGAGTCTAGCAGGCATGGAATGATTCTAGCAGTCATGGAATGATTATAGCAGTCATGGAATGATTCTAGCAGGCATGGAATGATTCTAGCAGTAATGTAATGATTCTAGCAGTCATGGAATGACTCTAGCAGTCATGGATTGATTCTAGCAGTCATGGATTGATTCTAGCAGTCAGGGAATGATTCTAGCAGGCAGGGAATGATTTTAGCAGTCATGGAATGATTCTAGCAGGCATAGAATCATTCTAGCAGTCATGGAATAATTCTAGCAGGTATAGAATGAGTCTTGCAGGCATGGAATGATTCTAGCAGTAATGTAATGATTCTAGCAGTCATGGATTGATTCTAGCAGGCATAGAATGATTCTAGCAGTAATGTAATGATTCTAGCAGGCATGGAATGATTCTAGCAGTCATGGAATGATTCTAGCAGTTATGGAATGTTTCTAGCAGTCATGGAATAATTTTAGCAGCTATGGAATGAGTCTAGCAGGCATGGAATGATTCTAGCAGTCATGGAATGATTATAGCAGTCATGAAATGATTCTAGCAGGCATGGAATGATTCTAGCAGTAATGTAATGATTTTAGCAGTCATGGAATGACTCTAGCAGTCATGGAATGATTCTAGCAGGTATGGAATGAGTCTAGCAGGCATGGAATGATTCTAGCAGTCATGGATTGATTCTAGCAGGCATAGAATGATTCTAGCAGTAATGTAATGATTCTAGCAGTCATGGAATGATTCTAGCAGTCATGGAATGATTCTAGCAGTCATGGAATGATTCTAGCAGTCATGGAATGATTCTAGCAGTCATGGAATGATTCTAGCAGTCATGGAATGATTCTAGCAGTCATGGAATGATTCTAGCAGTCATGGAATGATTCTAGCAGTCATGGAATGATTCTAGCAGTCATGGAATGATTCTAGCAGTCATGGAATGATTCTAGCAGTCATGGAATGATTCTAGCAGTTATGGAATGTTTCTAGCAGTCATGGAATAATTTTAGCAGCTATGGAATGAGTCTAGCAGGCATGGAATGATTCTAGCAGTCATGGAATGATTATAGCAGTCATGGAATGATTCTAGCAGGCATGGAATGATTCTAGCAGTAATGTAATGATTCTAGCAGTCATGGAATGATTCTAGCAGTCATGGAATGATTCTAGCAGGTATGGAATGAGTCTAGCAGGCATGGAATGATTCTAGCAGTCATGGATTGATTCTAGCAGGCATAGAATGATTCTAGCAGTAATGTAATGATTCTAGCAGTCATGGAATGATTCTAGCAGTCATGGAATGATTCTAGCAGTCATGGAATGTTTCTAGCAGTCATGGAATGATTCTAGCAGTCATGGAATGATTCTAGCAGTCATGGAATGTTTCTAGCAGTCATGGAATGATTCTAGCAGTCATGGAATGATTCTAGCAGACAGGGAATGATTCTAGCAGGCATAGAATCATTCTAGCAGTCATGGACTGATTCTAGCAGCTATGGAATGAGTCTAGCAGGCATGGAATGATTCTAGCAGTCATGGAATGATTATAGCAGTCATGGAATGATTCTAGCAGGCATGGAATGATTCTAGCAGTAATGTAATGATTCTAGCAGTCATGGAATGACTCTAGCAGTCATGGATTGATTCTAGCAGTCATGGATTGATTCTAGCAGTCAGGGAATGATTCTAGCAGGCAGGGAATGATTTTAGCAGTCATGGAATGATTCTAGCAGGCATAGAATCATTCTAGCAGTCATGGAATGATTCTAGCAGGTATAGAATGAGTCTTGCAGGCATGGAATGATTCTAGCAGTAATGTAATGATTCTAGCAGTCATGGATTGATTCTAGCAGGCATAGAATGATTCTAGCAGGCATGGAATGATTCTAGCAGTCATGGAATGATTCTAGCAGTTATGGAATGTTTCTAGCAGTCATGGAATAATTTTAGCAGCTATGGAATGAGTCTAGCAGGCATGGAATGATTCTAGCAGTCATGGAATGATTATAGCAGTCATGAAATGATTCTAGCAGGCATGGAATGATTCTAGCAGTAATGTAATGATTCTAGCAGTCATGGAATGACTCTAGCAGTCATGGAATGATTCTAGCAGGTATGGAATGAGTCTAGCAGGCATGGAATGATTCTAGCAGTCATGGATTGATTCTAGCAGGCATGGAATGATTCTAGCAGTAATGTAATGATTCTAGCAGTCATGGAATGATTCTAGCAGTTATGGAATGATTCTAGCAGTTATGGAATGTTTCTAGCAGTCATGGAATAATTTTAGCAGCTATGGAATGAGTCTAGCAGGCATGGAATGATTCTAGCAGTCATGGAATGATTATAGCAGTCATGGAATGATTCTAGCAGGCATGGAATGATTCTAGCAGTAATGTAATGATTCTAGCAGTCATGGAATGACTCTAGCAGTCATGGAATGATTCTAGCAGGTATGGAATGAGTCTAGCAGGCATGGAATGATTCTAGCAGTCATGGATTGATTCTAGCAGGCATAGAATGATTCTAGCAGTAATGTAATGATTCTAGCAGTCATGGAATGATTCTAGCAGTCATGGAATGTTTCTAGCAGTCATGAAATGATTCTAGCAGTCATGGAATGATTCTAGCAGGCAGGGAATGATTCTAGCAGGCAGGGAATGATTTTAGCAGGCATGGAATGATTCTAGCAGTCATGGAATGATTCTAGCAGCCATGGAATGATTCTAGCAGGCATAGAATGATTCTAGCAGTAATGTAATGATTCTAGCAGTCATGGAATGATTCTAGCAGTCATGGAATGATTCTAGCAGTTATGGAATGTTTCTAGCAGTCATGGAATAATTTTAGCAGTCATGGAATGATTCTAGCAGTCATGGAATGATTCTAGCAGTCATGGATTGATTCTAGCAGGCAGGGAATGATTCTAGCAGGCAGGGAATGATTCTAGCAGTCATGGAATGATTCTAGCAGGCTTAAAATGATTCTAGCAGTCATGGAATGTTTCTAGCAGTCATGGAATGATTCTAGCAGGTATGGAATGAGTCTAGCAGGCATGGAATGATTCTAGCAGTCATGGAATGATTCTAGCAGGCAGGGAATGATTCTAGCAGGCAGGGAATGATTCTAGCAGGCAAGGAATGGTTTTAGCAGTCATGGAATGATTCTAGCAGGCATAAAATGATTCTAGCAGTCATGGAATGATTCTAGCAGTCATGGAATGTTTCTAGCAGTCATGGAATGATTCTAGCAGTCATGGAATGATTCTAGCAGACAGGGAATGATTCTAGCAGGCATAGAATCATTCTAGCAGTCATGGACTGATTCTAGCAGCTATGGAATGAGTCTAGCAGGCATGGAATGATTCTAGCAGTCATGGAATGATTATAGCAGTCATGGAATGATTCTAGCAGGCATGGAATGATTCTAGCAGTAATGTAATGATTCTAGCAGTCATGGAATGACTCTAGCAGTCATGGATTGATTCTAGCAGTCATGGATTGATTCTAGCAGTCAGGGAATGATTCTAGCAGGCAGGGAATGATTTTAGCAGTCATGGAATGATTCTAGCAGGCATAGAATCATTCTAGCAGTCATGGAATGATTCTAGCAGGTATAGAATGAGTCTTGCAGGCATGGAATGATTCTAGCAGTAATGTAATGATTCTAGCAGTCATGGATTGATTCTAGCAGGCATAGAATGATTCTAGCAGTAATGTAATGATTCTAGCAGGCATGGAATGATTCTAGCAGTCATGGAATGATTCTAGCAGTTATGGAATGTTTCTAGCAGTCATGGAATAATTTTAGCAGCTATGGAATGAGTCTAGCAGGCATGGAATGATTCTAGCAGTCATGGAATGATTATAGCAGTCATGAAATGATTCTAGCAGGCATGGAATGATTCTAGCAGTAATGTAATGATTCTAGCAGTCATGGAATGACTCTAGCAGTCATGGAATGATTCTAGCAGGTATGGAATGAGTCTAGCAGGCATGGAATGATTCTAGCAGTCATGGATTGATTCTAGCAGGCATAGAATGATTCTAGCAGTAATGTAATGATTCTAGCAGTCATGGAATGTTTCTAGCAGTCATGGAATGATTCTAGCAGTCATGGAATGATTCTAGCAGACAGGGAATGATTCTAGCAGGCATAGAATCATTCTAGCAGTCATGGACTGATTCTAGCAGCTATGGAATGAGTCTAGCAGGCATGGAATGATTCTAGCAGTCATGGAATGATTATAGCAGTCATGGAATGATTCTAGCAGGCATGGAATGATTCTAGCAGTAATGTAATGATTCTAGCAGTCATGGAATGACTCTAGCAGTCATGGATTGATTCTAGCAGTCATGGATTGATTCTAGCAGTCAGGGAATGATTCTAGCAGGCAGGGAATGATTTTAGCAGTCATGGAATGATTCTAGCAGGCATAGAATCATTCTAGCAGTCATGGAATGATTCTAGCAGGTATAGAATGAGTCTTGCAGGCATGGAATGATTCTAGCAGTAATGTAATGATTCTAGCAGTCATGGATTGATTCTAGCAGGCATAGAATGATTCTAGCAGTAATGTAATGATTCTAGCAGGCATGGAATGATTCTAGCAGTCATGGAATGATTCTAGCAGTTATGGAATGTTTCTAGCAGTCATGGAATAATTTTAGCAGCTATGGAATGAGTCTAGCAGGCATGGAATGATTCTAGCAGTCATGGAATGATTATAGCAGTCATGAAATGATTCTAGCAGGCATGGAATGATTCTAGCAGTAATGTAATGATTCTAGCAGTCATGGAATGACTCTAGCAGTCATGGAATGATTCTAGCAGGTATGGAATGAGTCTAGCAGGCATGGAATGATTCTAGCAGTCATGGATTGATTCTAGCAGGCATAGAATGATTCTAGCAGTAATGTAATGATTCTAGCAGTCATGGAATGACTCTAGCAGTCCTGGAATGATTCTAGCAGGTATGGAATGAGTCTAGCAGGCATGGAATGATTCTAGCAGTCATGGATTGATTCTAGCAGGCATAGAATGATTCTAGCAGTAATGTAATGATTCTAGCAGTCATGGAATGTTTCTAGCAGTCATGGAATGATTCTAGCAGTCATGGAATGATTCTAGCAGACAGGGAATGATTCTAGCAGGCATAGAATCATTCTAGCAGTCATGGACTGATTCTAGCAGCTATGGAATGAGTCTAGCAGGCATGGAATGATTCTAGCAGTCATGGAATGATTATAGCAGTCATGGAATGATTCTAGCAGGCATGGAATGATTCTAGCAGTAATGTAATGATTCTAGCAGTCATGGAATGACTCTAGCAGTCATGGATTGATTCTAGCAGTCATGGATTGATTCTAGCAGTCAGGGAATGATTCTAGCAGGCAGGGAATGATTTTAGCAGTCATGGAATGATTCTAGCAGGCATAGAATCATTCTAGCAGTCATGGAATGATTCTAGCAGGTATAGAATGAGTCTTGCAGGCATGGAATGATTCTAGCAGTAATGTAATGATTCTAGCAGTCATGGATTGATTCTAGCAGGCATAGAATGATTCTAGCAGTAATGTAATGATTCTAGCAGGCATGGAATGATTCTAGCAGTCATGGAATGATTCTAGCAGTTATGGAATGTTTCTAGCAGTCATGGAATAATTTTAGCAGTCATGGAATGAGTCTAGCAGGCATGGAATGATTCTAGCAGTCATGGAATGATTATAGCAGTCATGAAATGATTCTAGCAGGCATGGAATGATTCTAGCAGTAATGTAATGATTCTAGCAGTCATGGAATGACTCTAGCAGTCATGGAATGATTCTAGCAGGTATGGAATGAGTCTAGCAGGCATGGAATGATTCTAGCAGTCATGGATTGATTCTAGCAGGCATGGAATGATTCTAGCAGTAATGTAATGATTCTAGCAGTCATGGAATGATTCTAGCAGTTATGGAATGATTCTAGCAGTTATGGAATGTTTCTAGCAGTCATGGAATAATTTTAGCAGCTATGGAATGAGTCTAGCAGGCATGGAATGATTCTAGCAGTCATGGAATGATTATAGCAGTCATGGAATGATTCTAGCAGGCATGGAATGATTCTAGCAGTAATGTAATGATTCTAGCAGTCATGGAATGACTCTAGCAGTCATGGAATGATTCTAGCAGGTATGGAATGAGTCTAGCAGGCATGGAATGATTCTAGCAGTCATGGATTGATTCTAGCAGGCATAGAATGATTCTAGCAGTAATGTAATGATTCTAGCAGTCATGGAATGATTCTAGCAGTCATGGAATGTTTCTAGCAGTCATGAAATGATTCTAGCAGTCATGGAATGATTCTAGCAGGCAGGGAATGATTCTAGCAGGCAGGGAATGATTTTAGCAGGCATGGAATGATTCTAGCAGTCATGGAATGATTCTAGCAGCCATGGAATGATTCTAGCAGGCATAGAATGATTCTAGCAGTAATGTAATGATTCTAGCAGTCATGGAATGATTCTAGCAGTCATGGAATGATTCTAGCAGTTATGGAATGTTTCTAGCAGTCATGGAATAATTTTAGCAGTCATGGAATGATTCTAGCAGTCATGGAATGATTCTAGCAGTCATGGATTGATTCTAGCAGGCAGGGAATGATTCTAGCAGGCAGGGAATGATTCTAGCAGTCATGGAATGATTCTAGCAGGCATAAAATGATTCTAGCAGTCATGGAATGTTTCTAGCAGTCATGGAATGATTCTAGCAGGTATGGAATGAGTCTAGCAGGCATGGAATGATTCTAGCAGTCATGGAATGATTCTAGCAGGCAGGGAATGATTCTAGCAGGCAGGGAATGATTCTAGCAGGCAAGGAATGGTTTTAGCAGTCATGGAGTGATTCTAGCAGGCATAAAATGATTTTAGCAGTCATGGAATGATTCTAGCAGTCATGGAATGTTTCTAGCAGTCATGGAATGATTCTAGCAGTCATGGAATGATTCTAGCAGACAGGGAATGATTCTAGCAGGCATAGAATCATTCTAGCAGTCATGGACTGATTCTAGCAGCTATGGAATGAGTCTAGCAGGCATGGAATGATTCTAGCAGTCATGGAATGATTATAGCAGTCATGGAATGATTCTAGCAGGCATGGAATGATTCTAGCAGTAATGTAATGATTCTAGCAGTCATGGAATGACTCTAGCAGTCATGGATTGATTCTAGCAGTCATGGATTGATTCTAGCAGTCAGGGAATGATTCTAGCAGGCAGGGAATGATTTTAGCAGTCATGGAATGATTCTAGCAGGCATAGAATCATTCTAGCAGTCATGGAATGATTCTAGCAGGTATAGAATGAGTCTTGCAGGCATGGAATGATTCTAGCAGTAATGTAATGATTCTAGCAGTCATGGATTGATTCTAGCAGGCATAGAATGATTCTAGCAGTAATGTAATGATTCTAGCAGGCATGGAATGATTCTAGCAGTCATGGAATGATTCTAGCAGTTATGGAATGTTTCTAGCAGTCATGGAATAATTTTAGCAGCTATGGAATGAGTCTAGCAGGCATGGAATGATTCTAGCAGTCATGGAATGATTATAGCAGTCATGAAATGATTCTAGCAGGCATGGAATGATTCTAGCAGTAATGTAATGATTCTAGCAGTCATGGAATGACTCTAGCAGTCATGGAATGATTCTAGCAGGTATGGAATGAGTCTAGCAGGCATGGAATGATTCTAGCAGTCATGGATTGATTCTAGCAGGCATAGAATGATTCTAGCAGTAATGTAATGATTCTAGCAGTCATGGAATGATTCTAGCAGTTATGGAATGATTCTAGCAGTTATGGAATGTTTCTAGCAGTCATGGAATAATTTTAGCAGCTATGGAATGAGTCTAGCAGGCATGGAATGATTCTAGCAGTCATGGAATGATTATAGCAGTCATGGAATGATTCTAGCAGGCATGGAATGATTCTAGCAGTAATGTAATGATTCTAGCAGTCATGGAATGACTCTAGCAGTCATGGAATGATTCTAGCAGGTATGGAATGAGTCTAGCAGGCATGGAATGATTCTAGCAGTCATGGATTGATTCTAGCAGGCATAGAATGATTCTAGCAGTAATGTAATGATTCTAGCAGTCATGGAATGATTCTAGCAGTCATGGAATGTTTCTAGCAGTCATGAAATGATTCTAGCAGTCATGGAATGATTCTAGCAGGCAGGGAATGATTCTAGCAGGCAGGGAATGATTTTAGCAGGCATGGAATGATTCTAGCAGTCATGGAATGATTCTAGCAGCCATGGAATGATTCTAGCAGGCATAGAATGATTCTAGCAGTAATGTAATGATTCTAGCAGTCATGGAATGATTCTAGCAGTCATGGAATGATTCTAGCAGTTATGGAATGTTTCTAGCAGTCATGGAATAATTTTAGCAGTCATGGAATGATTCTAGCAGTCATGGAATGATTCTAGCAGTCATGGATTGATTCTAGCAGGCAGGGAATGATTCTAGCAGGCAGGGAATGATTCTAGCAGTCATGGAATGATTCTAGCAGGCATAAAATGATTCTAGCAGTCATGGAATGTTTCTAGCAGTCATGGAATGATTCTAGCAGGTATGGAATGAGTCTAGCAGGCATGGAATGATTCTAGCAGTCATGGAATGATTCTAGCAGGCAGGGAATGATTCTAGCAGGCAGGGAATGATTCTAGCAGGCAAGGAATGGTTTTAGCAGTCATGGAATGATTCTAGCAGGCATAAAATGATTCTAGCAGTCATGTAATGATTCTAGCAGGCAGGGAATGATTCTAGCAGTCATGGAATGATTCTAGCAGTCATGGATTGATTCTAGCAGGCAGGGAATGATTCTAGCAGGCAGGGAATGATTCTGGCAGTCATGGAATGATTCTAGCAGTCATGGATTGATTCTAGCAGGCAGGGAATGATTCTAGCAGGCAGGGAATGATTCTGGCAGTCATGGAATGATTCTAGCAGGCAGGGAATGATTCTAGCAGGCATGAATTTATTTTTTTGAATAATTTAAAAAAGAATGATTTCAAATATTTTTGAAATTTGGAATAATTTCAAACACCTTCGAATCTTAATAAAATGTATAACTAGCCGAATACAGCTTAGGGAAAGCAGTCATGATTTAGTTTGCTGCTAGAGTCAGCAGCTTAGTTAAAATCACAAGGACTTAGGCGATAAATCTATAGAATGAGCATTAGGCGAATCTTGTAGACTTCTATTTAAGAACCGAATCCTCCAGAATCGTAGCACCAAGCAAACTGCTTATGCTTACCATATAGGGCGGACCAGGTCTGATTGATGACATCCAGGCACACGGTTCCCGAGCTAAATTGCAAAGGTGAGAAATATAGAGTATATCAGGTACACAGCACCAATCTATTTGATTAGGTCAAGTTTTTCAGCTTAGGAAACTTTTTAACTTACGCTTCATCAATGTTGGGATGAAATATTTTGTTCATGAAGCCTGCAAAATTGCAAAACAAGAGGGAATTATCATTGAGCATATGAGAATACATCACATTTGATTAGCCAATGCACCAGGCACAGCCAGTGTGGCCTGTGTGACCAGCTTCCACTCACCAATAGAAGGCGACTTGAATGGATAGCGGTCTGGCAGGTCCACTCGCACCTTCCACACTCCTCCTTCATATGGAGCTGCAGGGAGGCCACAAGGTTTTATATCTGCATTGCATGTATGACATATGCTGAGTGACTAATATGGTCAGCAAGTGCATTACTCACAGTCAGCTGGTCCATAGAACTTCACAGTAAACTCATTCAGTCCTCCAAGAATGGTCACCTCGTGCTTACTTTCAATGCTGATTTGTTAAGTTTGCATTTTTAGGTCAAGGAAATTTATTTATGATTCAAATATTACAATTACCATCTATCTATGTAAGACAATTATGTTCAAAGCAGAAATGGTATCCCTCTGAGCAAGGTAGAATTCAGCATAAACTGAGAATAGTAGGCCACTATAATTTGTACTGATGATAAAATTTTCTGGTTTTTAATGTCTATTCTTAGGGGCTAGGAATATAAACTATACCTGGCAACATGATGTCTGTGCCACATTGTATGTCTTTTAGGTAATACTTTCATGGTCAAGTATAGCAGAAAGTGTTTATTTGATACTTTACCTCAAGTTGACTTGAGTACTATGTATTTTAGTACAAGTATAAGATTTAGTTAATAACAATGCAAATGGATAAGAAAAA
The DNA here is from genome assembly GCA_950097015.1 of Macrostomum hystrix. Lineage (NCBI taxonomy): Eukaryota > Metazoa > Platyhelminthes > Macrostomidae > Macrostomum > Macrostomum hystrix. Next base: position 1,890,913 of record CATNEN010000033.1, read on the forward strand.
TAAGAAAACTAAGGAACAATACTATTTTCCCTTCCCAAAAAACTAAATTACAGCATCCAATATAAATAAGAACTATAACTTAACTGATAAAGATAATGTCGTGTCGTTTAGAGTGACTCTTATGTTTGTTAGTTTGGAGCGAACACGATAATATATTTGTGCATCAGTCACATCACTTATATAGAACGCGAGATACAAGTACAACGTGCGATATTATTGAGCGGTGGCCACGTGCCACACAATAGGCATGTACGTTAATAGGTCAGTGAAGAGTTAAAGGACATTGGCGGCACCGTGCCCGCCCACGCTCAGGCTATCAATGCGCCTGGCCGCGATAGACCGACGGCGCCACATCTCCCCGTCAACGGAGGACCAGACGATCGGGTGGAACACCTTTGTTGCTGCGCTCACTTCGTCTGGGCACCGAAGTTGCATTTGGCTGAAAGCTGCCAGCCGGGCCGTCCTGCACCTCAGAACCCGGGAGTGCAGCCACCTCGGAGGCGGAATCTTTTCTTCCGTCGTCCCTCCCAGGCAAGTCACCAACTGGTTGCTCATTGCCGTCAGGTAGTGGGCGGATCTGATCCCGATGAGCGAGCACCGGCCGACCATCCTCTCGGGTGACCACGGCGGTGTTGTGCCCAGCCTATACCACGAAACGCGCAGACTCCGTAGGGCTGCTGGCCCGAGCCTGGTAGATGACAGGCGCATCGACACTGAACGTCAGGGTCAGTGGGCTCCTCAGTTGTCTGCCCATCAGCGCTGACGGACTGCCTCGGCCGTCGCTCCTCGGAGTCGCCCTGTAGTTCAGCAGCAGCTTGGCCAGATACGCATCAAAAGATCCGCGATGCACCGGAAATGCCACCAGACCCCGTTTGACAGTCTGGACCATCCGCTCTGCTAGGCCGTTGGACTCCGGGTGGTACGGTGGTGAGTGTATCTGCGAGCAGCCGATTCTCCGCAGCCAGTCGCGCAGCTCGCCGTCGCAGAATTCGGCCGCGTTGTCCGAGACCAGCGTGCATGGGACACCCAGCCTGGAGAAGATGGCCCGCAGAGTGCGCAACGTTGTCTGGGCGCTCCGGTCTGGTACTCGAACCGCCTCCGGCCAGCCAGAAAACGCGTCCACGACGATCAACAGATAGCCGATACCAGGCACGTGCGCGTGGTCCATGTGCACTCGTTGCCATGCGGCGCTTTCCGCGGGCCAGGTGTGGGTGGCGCGAGCCGGTGGAGTCCGGATCTCCGTGCATTTTGCGCATTGCTTGACGTAGCGTTCCACATCGTCGCAGTGTCCGGGCCACCAGGCTTCTCTCTTCAACCGGTTTCGTGTCGCCAGCGCTCCGCTGTGGGAGTCTCCATGCGCCGCTTGAAGGACTCGAGAGCGCAGCCTTGCCGGAGGCACAATCAGGTCTCCCAGACAGATGATGCCATCTTCCACCGTCAGTTGTTGCCGGACACTCTTGTACGGCCGTTCTGCCGCCGAGCAGTTGCTCCAGACGTTGTTCTTGATTCGCTGTCGGATGCTCCGTAGCACAGGGTCATCGTCAGTCGCCTGTTGAATTTCATTTCGCTTCAGCACGTCAGTCTCAGTCCAATGAACGAAGCGACTCACCTCCTCTTTAGGATTTTCGAACGAATCCTCAAACTCCAGTCTGGACATAGCATCGACGTGTGGAATGCAACTGCCACGAACATAGACAATGTCGTAGTCGAATGCAGCCAACTGGATAGCCCAGCGCATGATCCTGGCCGATGTCACCTTTGGCAGCTCCTTCGACGGACTGAAGATAAACTCGAGCGGCTGATGATCGCAGTTTAGCGTGAACTTGGCTCCCAGCAGAAAGTGCCTCGCTCGCTGTGTCGCCCACACGATGGCCAGAGCCTCCCTCTCGATGTTGGAATAGTTTTGCTCGGCTGCCGTCAGCCGCCTGGAGAGGTAGAGCACTGGGTGGCCGTCTTGCGTGAGGATGGCTGAGACCGCCTTCTCACTAGCGTCCGTAGTCAAAGTCGTGCGCTTCGTCGGGTCGAAGATCCGGATCACCGGATAGGCCGCCAGCGCCCGTTTAAGTTCGTCGAACGCCTTCTGCTGGTTCGGGCCCCATTTGAACGGTGTCTGGCGGCTCCTTAAGGCAGTCAGCGGCTCGACTCGCTCGGAGTAGGCCTGGATGTAGCGGGCGTAGTAGTTCGTCAGCCCTAGGAATGACTCCAGTTCCTTCCGACACGTTGGCGCTTTGGTTTGCAGCACTTTCTCCACCAGCTTGGTGTCCGGCCGGATGCCTTCAGCAGAGATTCGGTATCCCAGAAAGGATATTTCGGTGCTCCTGAAGACGCACTTTTTCTCGTTGATCTCCATCCCTGACTTGCTCAGCTTGGCTAGCAGTTGTTCGACTTTTGCGTCCAGTTCAGCTGCTGTCCGGGCGCCGATGCAGACATCGTCCTGATAGATCACCAGGTTTGTCACCAGACCGCCGATCGTGGCTTCCATGGCAGCTTGGAACTGCGCGCTCGCAGTTTTCACGCCGTAAGGCATCCTCGTCCAGCGCAGCAAACCGATCGGGGTGTTGATGGTGAGGATTTCCCTGGCCGACTCGTCCAGCTCGATCTGGTTGTAGGCGTTCGTCAGGTCAACCGTGGCGAAGTGGGACATCCCTGACAGCTCTGTAAAGGCTGTCTCGATGTTCGGGAGCGGGTACGAGTCTGCGCAAATTTGCGGGTTCACACTCACTTTGTAGTCGGCGCAGATCCGCAAGTCGCCGTCCGGTTTCCTCACGATGACGATAGGGGATGCCCACTGGCTCCCTCCGGGGCGGACCGTCTCCAGGATTCCGGCATTGATCAGCTTCCTGAGCTTAGCGATGACCAGCGGTTTCAGGTCGGGACAGGTCGAGCCTCGAAGTAGCTAGGCCGGGCCTGGTCCTTCAGAACGATGCGGGCCCGGAATCCGCGAAGCTTTCCCAGCGTGACTGCCGGTGCTTCCTCGACGTTGTGCAGGGACACGCCGTCCAGGTCGAACTGCAGCAAGTCGGTGCCCAGCAGACCGTGTGTCTTGTTGCAGGCCGCGACGATGATGTCCACGCAGGCGACCTTGTCTTCTAGCTCGACAGCCGCTGTGAAGCTGCCGAGGGTTTTGATGGCTGATCCGTCGAACTGCCTGAGTTGCCGGCGGCATTTCCGCAACTTCGGCTCGCCCAGTTGCTGCCAGAAATTTCTCGGGATGATGCTGGCATCAGAGCCGGAGTCCAGCTGCATCTCCATGCGTTGACCCTCGATCAGCACTGTCTTCAGGCTGCTGGTCTTCTGCTGATGAGTGCTACTGATGGTGTCGGCCCCGGCTGTTTCCGTGACTTCATGCGCTGCCTTGGTCCCGGATCTGCACACGACCGCGAAATGGTTTCGCTTGCGGCACTTGTTGCAGGTTTGCCCCAAGCTGGGCAGCGGTCAGGCTGGTGCTGTAGGCCGCAGGCTTTGCAGGCGGTCTTCGGGCCCCCGCGGTTTTTGTCCACGCTGGCGATGGACGCCGGCTCGATCGTCGCTGGCTCCGGTGCCTTCTGTCTCTCCGCTCCGCTGTATTGCTGGATGAGCTCGAGTTGTTGGACAAACTCCACGCTGTTTTCGAGCGTCACCTGTTGCTGTGAGCTCTGGATGTGCTCAAGAATTTTGCTGCGATGCTGTGCATTGTGCAGGCCACTGACCAGCATTGTCTGGATGAGCTCGTCCTCTGCTGACTGTTTGCTGTCTTCGGCGTTCAGCTTGTCGAACTCGCAGAAGCGGGCGGCATCTCGAAGTCTCTGGGCGAAATTTTGTGCTGACTCAGTTGCTTCTTGGCGCAGGGACAAAAACCGAGAGCGCTCGGCAATGATCAGCTTCTTCTTTGGGCGAACCTTTTCCAAGATCAGCTTTCTGATATCCTCGAAGTTCATCTCCTCCAGCTCTTTTGGTCTCGCCATCACACTTACGACACGAACTGCGCTTACGCCTGCCCTGGCAAGGAACAAGTCCGTCACCTGTCTCTCCTCTGCCGTGTCCTTCAATTTCTTATTGCGGCTCATGGCGGCGAAGCTCCTCAACCAGGCCTCCGTCGTTGCAGGGTCGTCCAGCGGCAGGTCGTCTGCTCGCGATGCCATTGTCGTGTCGTTTAGAGTGACTCTTATGTTTGTTAGTTTGGAGCGAACACGATAATATATTTGTGCATCAGTCACATCACTTATATAGAACGCGAGATACAAGTACAACGTGCGATATTATTGAGCGGTGGCCACGTGCCACACAATAGGCATGTACGTTAATAGGTCAGTGAAGAGTTAAAGGACATTGGCGGCACCGTGCCCGCCCACGCTCAGGCTATCAATGCGCCTGGCCGCGATAGACCGACGGCGCCACAGATAACAATTTTAAAGCTTACTGATATTTAATAGCAAAAGTATTTTGCTATTTTTAGGCATGCATATTAGTTTATATTATCAAAATTCACCATATGGTTATTTATAAATATATATAACATGCCACCCAGAACTAGCAATATGTGAATTAGCTATACCAACCATCAGTAGATAAATTTAATTCACAACCATAGTAAATATTTCCTCCTGTTTGCATTCAAGGTATATATATAGATCAGACAATAAAATGAAACTAAAAATATTGTAGATACTATCTATTTTAGACTTATAATCAACAGTTTTAATATATTTATACGAGTACAATATCTAGGCTTAATTTTCTAGATTTGCATTTAATTTAATGTCATATAAGCCCTAAACTCCAAAAATTGTATGCAAGGTTTTTAAGTATAAATATGGTTTCATTTACTTAACTCTAATTTGCTAAAAAACTGGAATATGAGGATAACAGAGGATATTGAAAGAATAATAACTTAAATGAAACTACAAATTTGCACTGCTCCATGATGAAATATGAGAAATTCAGAGGCACAGAAGTAGGGTGCAGGAACTTCTTCTGCCAAAAACTTCTACAAATACACTTTAAAAAGTTGTGGCTAGTTACAACTATATTAAAAGACAATTTAGTATGGAGAGACAAAATTAAGAATGAAGCTTAAGTTGACATAAAATTTGAATTTCTGCACATTTCAATTCAGTGCCACTATCCATAGGTATTGTGGTGACTGGGCTGAATGAAAGTGCCTAGTGCACCTGGTGTGAGTGCGCTGCACCCCCCCACACTTGGTTGTTTATTCTTTATCTCGGCCTGCACCGCGCTGATTGGCTGGGCCATTTCGACCCTGCGCCTCTCCCCCTGTTGTTGTTAACTCGGCCGGCTTACGCCGATTGATGTACCCTCCCTCCCCCTAGTTATTTATGCCGTGCACTGTGCTGATTGGCGGGCCATGTTTTTTGGGGGTCTTGGGTCTGCCCTGGCCCCTTGGGGGTGGGGCTTTAGCCCCGGGCTCTCCTCCCCACCGCGGTGCTATTTATTGTGGAGCGCTGGACCCTGGCCTCTGCCACTGCCGGCCCCCCTCAAGACAACTATGTACGACACCTAAAATCACGACTGCCTGGCCCCCTTCTACGGGAACGCTGCCCTGCCTGAGTCACACTACTCGACTGACTAACAATATACGGGTTTGACTTCCGGTCATCCGGCCCTGCCTGCACCGCGTGACTGTTCAAACTTCTGGTTGGTAAGCCTTCGACTCCGTGTTTGTCCTTTACGGGCTAGCTTTAGGCACCTTAGAGGAAGTGGAGCGTCGTACGCTGATCCCCACCTCAACCAGTGTACGTCGTACGCTCGCTGGAGGCCGTCGTGCGTCATATGCTTGATCTGTCTAGCCCAACCAACTCTGTGTCGTACGCGGGTTGGTGGGGACGACCCTAGCCAGGTTCAGTACGCGAGCCCGAGTCCGTGGGGTGCCCCTGGGGATTGAGCCCTCGAGCCCCATCATCACAGTATATTTTAACCATAGACTTCAGGTCAGAGCAATGATATTTGAATATCAATCTAATCTGGCTATACTTTCATTTTCCCACATATTTAAGTTTAAATGAATCCCTATTGGAATAAGTTGATAAATCGTGTCTGACCATCTGTCACATTTTTAGACTTTTTGGTGTTGTGTTGCATTGCAGGGCATCACCAGGGTGTTACGCCACTCTTAAGTAAAGTTTTTCTTTTTTATAAAGCATAGTTAGTTGGTTAGGTTAATATAGTATTTCGTGTCATTGCACTTTGGATCCACATTTTTTATACTGTGTTGCGCGTCCGCAGGTTTTTGACATTTATTCCAATAAGGAAATGAACAGAACCATACTTATGCCAGTTTTTATAACAAAGGCAATAAAGAAAAGGCAATATACTATTTTGATATTCCACTAAATATAATAGACAATCATCAACTATGACAACAATAGGGCTAATAAAATCTAAAACTAAATTATTAACAAATGTTGAAAACAATATTTAATGCAAACATATTACTTATTAGTATTAATTCTCTTAACAATTCCTTCATATCTACAACTTAGGATTTGTCCTAATTTCATTTAAATTAGCTACTTATATTTAAATATTTATAAATCAACATTAAGCAAATCTCATAAAACATTTGAGCCATAGGCAATTGTAATATAATTTACAACCCCCAAATGTATTAATTATTTTGATAGTTTAGTAAAATTTGAAGAAATAACAGATGGCAAAAAATATACTAAACAGAGTTGAACAAGTAACTTATGTTTTGCTAAAAATTTGGCCTGGGGCTTAATTGATAGCGAGACCATATTAGTATGATCTATGCCTATTGCGTAAACAATGACATCGTTTTAGTAAAAGGATACAGTTTGACAACATCTGTGTCCATTCTCCTTTTTCCAGGGCTGGGAGACGACATCGCAGAAACTTTCTGAAGTTTATTGTAGCAGGGTAACCTTCGAAATCGTTAAAACTGGCATAAACTGAGGAAGTACAAGAATATAATCTTTGAATGAGTTGCTTAGGAGAATCATATGATCTTTCGAGTCTGATCAGCTGATCTACAAAAATGAATCTCCTGTAAATCTAATTTATTTATCACATCTGCTTCCAAAAAACGCTACCTTTAGTAACATATTAACTCGTGCTTTCATTCTAAAAGCGTCTGGGTATACATGCTTTGTTATAATAACTTAGAAAATTTAAAGTATCTCAAACTTTAATCGTAATTTCTTTTTATTTGTTTACGGCAGACGGAAGTTGTAAAACCTTGTTTAACATTGCATGCCTAATATATAATACTCTCTATTTGACTATAAGCCGCTTGCCGGTTCTTTTGCGCATCTTCAGAACCACAATTCCACCCATACACATGAAGTTTCTTAATCTTCCCTTATTCAAAGCACAAATTTCAATCAAGCCTTAAACTCATACGTAGGGATTGTTGTGTGCATGCACCGCTATGAAACCAAATATGCAAAGCGCAATGCATATTTTCGTCTAACCAGTGGGCTAGGGCTAAGAAGTCTGAACATTTTTATTTAGATTCCTTATTTTTCCAGTATGCATCTAACCACGAAACTGTCAGGTACTGAAACAAACTGAGTATTTGATTTAAGCAATATACAGTTTTCCTGGTTGGTCCCACATAGCGTTCTGAATCCTTATTTTTTCCTTTCTTCTAACGAATTTCTTATATCTTTGCTCCATGCTCTTAGACCGGCTTTTTTGCACAATTTTAGTACACAACAGCTTAAATTGATTTTTTACACCGACTGGAGTACACATCAGAGACCAGGCCGTGGAGCCATCCAAATATTTTTGTCTTGCATTGGAAACAGTTGGTTCGGTGGTCTAGATTGTGAGGTGGCATCTTTTCGCGCTCGTAAGCCTTAATTCACTGCAACGAATTCAGCTTATTAACCACGCACTTTATCGCGCCAGAATATCGTTCGCACACGGAAGATCGAAGTTGTAATATGAACACGGGTTTTTTATGTTCACGCCCATCTCGGAAGGTTGAAGATTGGCAGCCAGAGCTCGACTTGCCTCCGTGGCATTGTGAAGATCGAATTTTTGTGTAGTTCGTGGAATCGCTTCTGCTGCCGCACAATCCAGGGTACATGGTCCAGCTAGTCTTATGGGAGTTTAGCTTCGCGGGCATCCTTCCGTTTCAGTGAAATCCCTTTGCAGTGGAGGCCAGATAGCAAACTTGCGCCTATAAAATGCTACGTTGCGTGCAGAAGGCGGATTGCATTCCGACTTTCTATAATAAGTAACAACAGCAGCGACCAAAAAACTCGACTCCCACTCGATCCGTGTGTTTACCCGTACGGAACTGCAGCACCGTTTAATCCCCTATCCATCTAGGCCGTTGTTGCACCCAACAGCCCATATACTTACTCGTCAAAATCTCTGCAGCGCTTGAAACGTATAAACAGGCGGCATTGTAGTCAGTAGCACATTCAGTGGTCTGTCCACTGGTGGTATTTCGGTGGTTTTGCACATTTCAGGCAGATAAATTGTAGAGTGCATGCCACTACCACAGCTCTTGGGGGGCCTATTCTACAGTGCAAGTACGTATGATGGATGTACGGCGAAAAAACTTCCCTTTATTTTGGGAACATCCCTAAGAGGGAATGCGCAAAATGTGATGTGACCCACTTTAAGTGCTACGGCAGAGCCAAATCCATGGTTCTAGTTATATAGTTTGTGAGTGTCCTTGGCAGATTAGCGGTTCGCTTTTGTCTCCGTTGAGCTTAGGGCATCCAATAAGGCATTGAACTGTTCGAATGCAAAAATGTACTGCCTGCTAAAAACAATGATACACTTTAGCTCGTCTGTCGACCCGCAACATAAATTAGATAGAATATATGATTTCGGGTAAATGTACAGCCAATGGCACAGCCGCAGCTATTGCTGTATGGTTGCTCAGTCCGCCGGAGGCCACCACACTCGCCCTAATTTCTACCCCACCTGAGCCGAAGCACAAAGGAGTAAATTGTCTCGCCATGGACTCGAATTGCTATCGTTGGGCTAAGATACGAACCCCGAACCCCCGACTTCGAGAAGTGCGAAACTCTATAGCCACTGGGCCCTGCAAGTCCGCAGCATGCTCGCTCACCGACGCTTGATCGCCTCCAGACTTCTTAAATTTAGCATTTACGCTGGAGTGCACCTCAACAAGTTCACAAGCGTTCACCTCAACAAGTCACAAGCGTTCACCTCAACAAGTCACAAGCGTTCACCTCAACAAGTCACAAGCGTTCACCTCAACAAGTGCACTTTTTAGGCTTTCAGTCGGTGCCTTCTTTTGAAAGCAATCACCGCCAGCGGAGGCAAACGGAAGCTTCGAGCCCGCTGGCACAGTTTTTATTGCCGCAGTTGTTCCATAAAGCCATGCATTCTTGGTATTTTCTTATTTCCTCAAACCACAAGCCTGGTGGATCGCAGGTCAAGGTGGTAAAGTTTTCAAGCGATGATATTCGCAGAGAGTTTACACCGATTGCGATGGCCTTTCTGTTCTAACCTGCCATGCGCCCGCGAAAATTCGGAACCGTTCTAACAAGGAGGCCTCCTGCTTCGAATCCGCGAGCGACCGCGCGCAATCAACTAAGGGCCTGGTTGCAGCCGCTCTGCTGCAGGAAGCGAGACCCCGCTGAACGCTCCGCTCTCGCTTGGGAGTCCGATTCCTGGCAGGCGATCAGCCCGCCTTCATGGATGGGAAATTGGGCAGCGTCCAAAACTTGCTGCTGATTTCCATTCCCCAGATCTAATTGCGTTAGCTCGTTCCGTGCAGATTTCTCGGCCTTTCGTCTTTCTTCTAGCTTACTTGCACGCTGGAAAGTGCAGACGCAAACAAACTGTCTTTTCCAAAGATATAGAGGGACTCTATATACTATCGGGCAGATAATTTATTTTACGCGTTTCTTAGAATTTTTGTCCAACAGGGATTTCAGCTGCTAACTGCAGACAATAAACGAACAGCTTATCGATCCTCAAGGTGCAAGGCTTGCACCTGGCGAACCGCGACTTCTGCAGTGTCTTCGCCTGAAGACAGACGCACGCCTTTAACCCAAACAGAATATGGAGAGAAGCAGTGCAATGCTTGGGATTCTCCCAAACTCTGCACTATTAGCATTAATCGGCTGAGGCAATGTGGCGTACCTGGCTGCAACCTGTAATTTTCGCTCTTCAATGTCTATTTTGACCGCTGGATTTGACATTTGTTAGAGTGATTTGTTTGCATTTACGACTATCCGGAAGACGGCATCGATTAATCATATTAAAATGGTGGCCATCGTTTGGGCAATAGTAGAATATTGTCGCTAAAGACCTTTTCGGAAATCATGAAGACTCCAGTGCACATCGAAGTCGACATGAATTAGCGAGAATACACTCGAGTATACTTGACGAAAGAGAGACATAAGTCTCTCCGGCCTCAGGGAGGAAGCGTCCGCAGAAACAGAAACGGAAGGATGGGAATGAGGCATAGGCTTAGGAAAAAACAGTCCCAACCAAGCTTGGCCAAACTGGGGCGCAGCGATGGGCGAAAGAAAGTCCGCTTGCTTGGATGCTTGGAGCATCTGCGGCCGTTCTTTGGTGGCACGACTGCACGTCACTTCCACTCTGGCCTGGAACCTATCCTGCATGCCCCGGCAGATCTCAATCTGTTCATGCCTTTCTTTCCTTTCTAGCCTCTCCAGATCGGCGCTCTGTCACCTTTTGCTGGCCAGGTTGTGGGGGAGGGGCCGCTACTAGCGCCGGTAATTGCCGAAGGCGCCCTCGTGTCCGCGTGCCTCTGTCTGACTCTGGCGCGCCTGGCGTATTGATCAGCTGCCTACCAGGGACTTCCTGGTCCGATGGGCGCGGGACTGAGGAGGGTCTGGGGATCGATTCCTCCGCGGCCTCATTGGCTGACATCGGGGGAATTCGCGGGTTGGTGCCTCGGAATCAGCGGCAAGAAGCAGGCTGCGGTGGGCAGGGCGGGCCTGCTAGTTCAAAGCATGCCGGGGACGAAGAGAAATTTGCGGCAAGGAATTCGCTGGAACAAAACGCCACCTTAAAACAACAGCGAATCGGGGGGCATTACGACTTCCACGCTCGCTTGGATAAGCAGCACCTCCTTGATCTGACAGTCGGCGGCCAACGGAGTCCAGGCGGCTCAACTGCAGCTTTCATTCTTCAAACTAAAAAGGTAAGCATCATAGATGTGTATCGAAGATCGGATATACTCGTATTTTTTAAATAAATTTTTCTTTGTGGATAAGAAGTTTATTGAATTCAGCTTGTATAAAGGAACCGCAAAGTCTCCACTGAAATACCGAAGCCCATGAAATGCCCATGAAAGTCATTGCAGCATTCCAGCCAGAAACTAACTAAACTTTCAGGAAGCATGCGGCGCAACTTCGGTTCCCAGGCTGGAAACGGCAGAGTATTTGGCGGCGGAGCTGGCGGCGGAGCTGGCGGCGGAGCTGGCGGCGGCGGTCCGGGTGGCAGTGGGATTCGCCCGACAGGCCGCTCAGGCGGAGCCGCGCCTGCTCCCGCCGTTGACATGACGAAGTGCGCCGCCTGCAAGGAGTCAATCCAGGGCCAGTTGGTGAAGGCCCTTGGCCGGGCCTGGCACTACGAGCATTTCGTCTGCTCAAAGTGCCGCGCCGAGCTCGGCAAGCAGAATTTCTACGAGAAGGACGGACAGCCGTTCTGCGAGCCGTGCTATCAGAACGAGTTCTCGCCCAAATGCGCCTATTGTGAGGGCGCCATCCTGGATAGGTGCGTGACCGCCCTGGACAAGTCCTGGCATCCGGAGCATTTTTTCTGCCAGCAGTGCACCGCGCCGTTCACCGAGAGCTCCGGTTTTCACGAGCGCGACGGCAAGCCCTTCTGCGCGGACTGTTACAACGATGCTTTTGCGCCAAAGTGCGCCGCCTGCAGCAAGGCCATCACGTCCAACTACCTGACTGCGCTGGAGAAGATGTGGCACACCGAGTGCTTCGTGTGCCGGGTGAGTTGGGCCTATTAAAGTAGGCTCTAGTTTTCATATTTTAGACTTAAAAAAAGCTGCTAGTAAGCTTGCGGTAGGTCGAGAATCCGTTTGCGAATGCCCATGACCTGTCGTCTACGCATTAAGCGATGAGCAACTGATCATGGTCCCTGACCACATTTTATCTTAAACCGAAATTGATTTTTGGCGACTGGACTCAACACCAGCTCGACTCATCGAAGCTGGTTGCCCTTCGTTACTCGCCTAATTTTGCGTCCCGCAGGACTGCGGCAGCGACTTCTCCACAGGCAGCTTCTACGAGCACGAGGGCCAGCCCTACTGCGAGCTGCACTACCACGCCCACCGCGGCTCCCTGTGCATGGCCTGCGAGAAGCCAATCACGAGCAAGTGCATCACGGCCATGGGGCGCAAGTTCCATCCGCAGTGCTTCGAGTGCTCCTTCTGCAAGAACGAACTGTCGAAGGGCACGTTCAAGGTTAGCACACGTTCTCCTGAGCCTTGTCAGCGTGCTCGAGGAGGGGGGTTACAAGTGAAAGAATGCTTCGCTCGGAATGAGGTGCTATGTTACTGTACGCCAACCAAGGCCGTGGTGCAAGGTGCTTCTAGAGAACGAGTAGGTACTCGTAGAGTGAGATGTGCCTGCCACCAATTCACTCAATACAAATACTTAACCCTTGTAGGAAAAGGACAACAAGCCCTACTGCAACGACTGCTACAATAAACTGTGAACTCTGGTTGCCATGCATAAATCTTCAGGCCTTTGATAACCCTCTAATAGAAGCTTGCTTAGAAAACCTAATTTTTTAGCTCTGCTACCACAAGGAAAAAATTGCGAACAAGCTCACTTTATCAGCCCGAGCTCTATCGACCATTGCGCCACGTTCTCAGTTGAAAGCGTCAAATCGCTCTGTTCATACACACTCTAGCATGCGGATCGCATGAGCTTCGGCTTTGGTTTTTATTCTTTGTATTTATCACAAACCTAGAGACCTCGAATAACACATCCAAATCAACCACAGCTAGCAAATGCTTGCTCATCGAGTGGTTGTCAGTTCCCAGTCGCTGACCAGACGTCTCATTATCAAATCCTCCTAGTATAGACAGACGCTTCGGGAAGTGTAGAAAATGTTTAACCTGCCTTTTTCTCGTCTTGCATGCCCCATCGACGATTAATTTGTAGTCTCATTGCATAGCTCATTGTGTCCATTGTATATTTAAAATTTGCTATGCCAAGCAAAATTTAGCTTTAGTCAATCTCAACACGAGCCTAATCTCATGCCGAATCGACTCTGTCTTTGTCAGTTCTTCAAGGCATATTCTTACTAAACCGCTACATGCGAACTAAAACACAGAGTGAGGGACCTGACAAATCATAGATCATCTATGTTTCTATTCTTTACTAAACCGCTACATGCGAACTAAAACACAGAGTGAGGGACCTGACAAATCATGGATCATCTATGTTTCTTATAAGCATGCAATTTGAAGATTTAATTGAACAAAATAATTAGATTTCGTTGCTTGGGTCGTGCTATGAGTCATTTATTTTCTACTCTCAGGAAATGAAAAATCTCAATTTGATGAACACTTTGTTAAGCATTGTTTGCTTTGAAGTTAAATAGCACTGGGATTAACAAAAAGGCATGTATCTATTGAACAATTTCCTCAAAACACAAGTCATGTGCGAACATTTCTACTATTCAAGCAAGTCCAGGTGGAGTTTGAGTAGTCACTTGCGGGTGAAAGTAGGCCTACCATTGCGATGAATCCAAAAAAGTATAGTTTTCTCAACAGTTGCTCATCGCAGACTAAAAAAACAATACAACTTTAATGAGAAGCAGTCAAGTTTTAGCAGGGGTGTCGGGCGAGCACCGCCACATTCACAGCTCATCGCGTCCAGAGTCGCCGCTCATAACATCCTCGCCGTAGCGAGTAGCCCTGGAGCCGGCGAACAGGTCGCGGTGCTTTGAAATCTCCTCCAGGCTCAGCCGGCCGTCCCTGTTGTCGTCGGACTCCCGCATCAGGTGGCGCGCTTCGTCCTGCAGAGAGTGGCCGCCAGCCACTCCGGTCGGCTGCATCCAGCTCTGCACCTCGGACCTGTCCAGGAAACCGTCGCTGTTGGAGTCCTTCCTAGCGAAGCTGTCCCGCTCCTCCTGCAGCCAGTGCGGCTCCTTTTCACCCGGCACGCTCGGTGTCCACTGGCCGGCCAAGTACTCGTCCAGGCTAATGCGGCCGTCGCGGTCGCCGTCCAACTGGTCCATTGTCTCGGACACCACAACGTCGCGCATGTCTGCCGAGTCCTCGGGGAACAGCAGCGAGCGGTACTCATCCTTCGTCAGGGAGCCGTCCTTGTCTGCGTCGGCAGCAGTCCAGCGCTTCCGCTGCCTGTTGGAATTGGACCAAGGGGAGGGGGAAAATATAGCTTGTCAATCATCGGTGGCATCGTTAGGCCCTTAGATCTCAACTCTCTCAATCCCTCTCGCTTCTCTCGTCACCTGACGATCTCCTTGAAGAATTCGCGCAGAGTCTCCTGGTCATCTTCGGTGCTCTTCTCCGGAACCGTTACGGAGACGGCCTCCACTCCGCCCTTCGCCTCGGCCACTGCCTGAGCCGCAGCGCGAGCCACGTCGTCCTTGCGCTCATCGTCAAAGAAGTGCGGCTGCAGTGTCTTGGCGTGCATCTCCCACTCCATCTTGTTGTCCTTGGGGTTCATTTCCTTCCAGTGAGAGTCTAGCTCGTCGGTCTGCTGCTCCTTGTGGACCTGAAAGGAATGCGAGCTTCTGCAATTTACTCCAGGGCGAAATCCCAGTTATAGACCAGCATATCTCAGTTATAGAAGGGAAATGCCATTGTCACCTTCTCCAGATGCTTTAGCAGCTCGGCCTCGCTCACTAGCCCGTCCTTGTCGGTGTCGACCTCATTCTTGACCAGCTGCTGCAGCTTCTCCTCAGACACGCTGGCATCGTACTCGGAGAACTGCTTGGCCATATCCTTGCCCAGGAACTGCTCCTGGTCGTATCCCGAGTCGTGCTCACTCTTTCCATCGCCGTCTTGATCGTGATAGTGATCGCTGCTGGATGAGGCCGCTGCGAGAGTCACAGCCAAACAGAGCAGCAGCAAAGGTTTGCTCAGCTGCAACATATTTGCTTCGTAGGAGATTCAGCTCAGCTCAGAGAACAGTTTCAGCATACTCAAAGACGAGTTCTGTCTCAAATAGGCAGATTTTCATTTTAAGCCTTCCTAATACAACCTCCACCCCAGCCTGCCACGTCAGCGCTGAGGGTGCAGGGGGTGGGCACAGAGCAGGCCTCGACGATGAGGCGGGGGCCGCACTGGACACGTGCTCGGTAAATTCTAATAGAGAGACTGAGCGAACAACAATGCCACGGCCCACTGCCCATGCTCACACTGGGCTCAATTGACTCACGAGAGGCCGGAGTGGGGTGGGCGAAAACACAAAAGCGCCCCAGGTCCAAACACCCCCGAAGCCTGCCGTGGCACGCAACGAAGGCACAATGCGCCAAATGCGAGCCTCCAGGAGGCGAACCTGCAATGAGCAGGTAAAGTAATATAATTGGGCCTAGTATTCTGTAGTGGACTCGCGCTCTCACCTCTTCATGCCTAAAACTTTATTTTCTCCCTTCAAAAGGAACGAAGAGGGGCTTAAGTCGCGAATGCCTTAATCCCGGCTTACCTGAAGCCAGCCTCAAAAGCACGTCGCTGAGACGGCATTGAAAAATCAAAGGTCAGAACAGTCTGCCCGCTCTCCAGCAAAAATTGTAAGGCACAGCCTTGGTCCAAACTCCAATTAAAATTGACCTCAATTTTTTTACTTTAGCTTTGTTGATTGAAGCCGGCAGACTGACTTTAGATAGAAAAATAACCAGATTAGAGTGCGCACTAAGTATGCTTCACCTTGGTCGTTTACTGGAGGAGAAGTCGTGAACAGACTCCTAAAGCAACCCACGGAGACACCAAGGTCGAGTGGAGAATGCCAATCGGAGGAGACATAGCTCCCGCGGATACTGTAGCAGAGAGGCCGGGTCATTGTGAAATGAAAGCTGAATTTAAACCAAGAGTTGTTTTTTTATTAAATCTGCTTTTTTTCTATTTGGGGATTTCAGTGGGTCTTAGGGTTGAAGGGCCGGACTTTAAAACAGCAATTGATTCTGATTCCCTGGCTTTCTTCCGATAGACTTCACTCATTGAATTGGATAACGAATTTTTACGGATAACGAAACAAATTTAGGATTAGCTAAATATGATGGATGGACGGAAACTTACATTTAGATAATCCTGGTGGATTGGGGGATTTGTGAATTAAGGGATTGGTGAATTAGGGGATTCGTGAATTACGGGATTGGTGAATTAGGGGATTTGTGAATTAAGGGATTGGTGAATTAGGGGGATTGGTGAATTAGGGGGATTGGTGAATTAAGGGATTGGTGAATTAGGGGGATTGGTGAATTAGGGGATTGGTGAATTAGGGGGATTAGTGAATTACGGGATTAGTGGATTGGGGGATCGGTGAATTAGGCGATTGGTGAATTACGGGATTCGTGAATTAGGGGGATTGGTGACTTAGGGGATTAGCGGATTGGGGCATTGGTAAATTACGGGATTGGTGAATTAGGGATTGGTGAATTAGGGGATTGGTGAATTAGGGGATTGGTGAATTAGGGGGATTGGTGAATTAGAGGGATTGGTGAATTAAGGGATTGGTAAATTATGGGATTGGTGAATTAGGGGATTGGTGAATTAGGGGGATTAGTGAATTACGGGATTAGTGGATTGGGGGATCGGTGAATTAGGCGATTGGTGAATTACGGGATTCGTGAATTAGGGATTGGTGAATTAGGGGGATTAGTGAATTACGGGATTAGTGGATTGGGGGATCGGTGAATTAGGCGATTGGTGAATTACGGGATTCGTGAATTAGGGGGATTGGTGACTTAGGGGATTAGCGGATTGGGGCATTGGTAAATTACGGGATTGGTGAATTAGGGATTGGTGAATTAGGGGATTGGTGAATTAGGGGATTGGTGAATTACGGGATTGGTGAATTAGGGGATTGGTGAATTACGGGATTGGTGAATTACGGGATTGGTGAATTAGGGGATTGGTGAATTAGGGGATTGGAATTACGGATTGGTGAATTAGGGGATTGGTGAATTAGGGGATTGGTGACTTAGGGGATTGGTGAATTACGGGATTGGTGAATTAGGGGATTGGTGAATTAGGGGATTGGTGAATTACGGGATTGGTGAATTAGGGATTGGTGAATTAGTGGATTGGTGACTTAGGGGATTAGCGGATTGGGGGATCGGTGAATTAGGCGATTGGTGAATTAGGGAATTGGTGAATTAGGGAATTGGTGAATTAAGGGGATTGGTGGATTAGCGGATTGGTGAATTAGGGGATTGGTGAATTAGGGTATTGGTAAATTACGGGATTGGTGAATTAGGGGATTAGTGGATTGGGGGATCGGTGAATTAGGGGATTGGTGAATTAGGGGATTGGTGAATTACGGGATTGGTGAATTAGGGGATTGGTGAATTAGGGGATTGGTGAATTACGGGATTGGTGAATTAGGGATTGGTGAATTAGTGGATTGGTGACTTTGGGGATTAGCGGATTGGGGGATCGGTGAATTAGGCGATTGGTGAATTAGGGAATTGGTGAATTAGGGAATTGGTGAATTAAGGGGATTGGTGGATTAGCGGATTGGTGAATTAGGGGATTGGTGAATTAGGGTATTGGTAAATTACGGGATTGGTGAATTAGGGGATTAGTGGATTGGGGGATCGGTGAATTAGGCGATTGGTGAATTAGGGAATTGGTGAATTAGGGAATTGGTGAATTAAGGGGATTGGTTGATTAGGGGATTGGTGAATTAGGGGATTGGTGAATTAGGGTATTGGTAAATTACGGGATTGGTGAATTAGGGGATTGGTGAATTAGGGGGATTGGTGGATTAGGGGATTGGTGAATTAGGGGATTGGTGAATTAGGGGATTAGCGGATTAGGAATTGGTGAATTAGGGGATTAGCGGATTGGGGGATTGGTGGATTAGGGGGTTGGTGGATTAGGGGATTGGTGGATTAGGGGATTGGTGGATTGGGGGGTTGGTGGATTAGGGGGTTGATTTGACTGAATAGAGGTATTGTTTTAAAAAGAGGTTTGGGGATATTGGGATGCCATGACGACAGGTGATCTGGGGAGTAAGCGATTCGGGGTTAGGATCAGAAGTGAAGGTTGTCAGATTCCAAGAAAAGTTTTAGATGGGATAATTAATTAATTTAAGGAATGTGGGATCAGAGTCTGAGAGAATGAGTTTCAGTAAATCTTCGGCCTAAAAAGAATGGTGCGTTTCTGAATTCAGAAACAACCCAGGGGTAGCTCTCCAGCCGGACATCATAAATATCACAGCGTTTGCTAAAACTTTAACGGTAAGCCTCATAAAAACCACAAATTTTAGCCAGATTTTTCCATTTTACTTCCTCATTCTGACACTTTTTACATCGTTGCATAGCCGCTATTCGCAAACAGTGGCGCAGGCTGCCCCTAGAAACCGCTATAAACTTTAGGGGGCTGTTTACATCAGCGAAGCCAAGCCGGACGGTTTCACCTCGGGCGCAACGAAGTTTTTGCGAACTGAGTTAAATAGAGAAAAGGCATGCGTTTTCCAGCCAAGCCCAACCTCATGCTGCGATTGCGTGCCCGAGATAACAGATCTACTTTTTCAATACCTTCGAAACCTGGCTATCCGCGCGAGATTCAGGTGTTCAGATGGTGAGACTCAGATGGTGAGACTCAGATGGTGAGATTCAGATGGTGAGATTCAGATGGTGAGATTCAGATGGTGAGACTCAGATGGTGAGATTCAGATGGTGAGATTCAGATGGTGAGATTCAGATGGTGAGATTCAGATGGTGAGATTCAGATGGTGAGACTCAGATGGTGAGACTCAGATGGTGAGACTCGGATGGTGAGACTCAGATGGTGAGACTCAGATGGTGAGACTCAGATGGTGAGACTCTGATGGTGAGTCTCAGATGGTGAGACTCTGATGGTGAGATACCAATGGTGAGATTCAGATGGTGAGACTCAGATGGTGAGATTCAGATGGTGAGAT
The DNA here is from genome assembly GCA_950097015.1 of Macrostomum hystrix. Lineage (NCBI taxonomy): Eukaryota > Metazoa > Platyhelminthes > Macrostomidae > Macrostomum > Macrostomum hystrix. Next base: position 1,909,977 of record CATNEN010000033.1, read on the forward strand.
TCAGATGGTGAGATTCAGATGGTGAGATTCAGATGGTGAGATTCAGATGGTGAGACTCAGATGGTGAGACTCGGATGGTGAGACTCAGATGGTGAGACTCAGATGGTGAGACTCAGATGGTGAGACTCAGATGGTGAGTCTCAGATGGTGAGATTCAGATGGTGAGATTCAGATGGTGAGATTCAGATGGTGAGACTCAGATGGTGAGACTCAGATGGTGAGACTCAGATGGTGAGACTCAGATGGTGAGACTCAAATGGTGAGACTCAGATGGTGAGACTCTGATGGTGATATACCAATGGTGAGATTCAGATGATGAGACTCAGATGGTGAGACTCAGATGGTGAGACTCAGATGGTGAGACTCAGATGGTGAGACTCAGATGGTGAGACTCAGATGGTGAGACTCGGATGGTGAGACTCAGATGGTGAGACTCAGATGGTGAGACTCTGATGGTGAGACTCAGATGGTGAGACTCAGATGGTGAGACTCAGATGGTGAGACTCAGATGGTGAGACTCAGATGGTGAGACTCTGATGGTGAGATACCAATGGTGAGATTCAGATGATGAGACTCAGATGGTGAGACTCAGATGGTGAGACTCAGATGGTGAGACTCAGATGGTGAGACTCTTATGGTGAGATACCAATGGTGAGATTCAGATGGTGAGACTCAGATGGTGAGATTCAGATGGTGAGATTCAGATGGTGAGATTCAGATGGTGAGACTCAGATGGTGAGACTCAGATGGTGAGACTCAGATGGTGAGACTCGGATGGTGAGACTCAGATGGTGAGACTCAGATGGTGAGACTCAGATGGTGAGACTCAGATGGTGAGACTCAGATGATGAGACTCTGATGGTGAGACTCTGATGGTGAGATACCAATGGTGAGATTCAGATGATGAGACTCAGATGGTGAGACTCAGATGGTGAGACTCTGATGGTGAGATACCAATGGTGAGATTCAGATGGTGAGACTCTGATGGTGAGATTCAGATGGTGAGATTCAGATGGTGAGATTCAGATGGTGAGACTCAGATGGTGAGACTCAGATGGTGAGATTCAGATGGTGAGATTCAGATGGTGAGACTCAGATGGTGAGACTCGGATGGTGAGACTCAGATGGTGAGACTCAGATGGTGAGACTCAGATGGTGAGACTCAGATGGTGAGTCTCAGATGGTGAGATTCAGATGGTGAGATTCAGATGGTGAGATTCAGATGGTGAGACTCAGATGGTGAGACTCAGATGGTGAGACTCAGATGGTGAGACTCAGATGGTGAGACTCAGATGGTGAGACTCAGATGGTGAGACTCAGATGGTGAGACTCAGATGGTGAGATTCAGATGGTGAGATTCAGATGGTGAGACTCAGATGGTGAGGTTCAGATGGTGAGACTCAGATGGTGAGATTCAGATGGTGAGATTCAGATGGTGAGACTCAGATGGTGAGATTCGCATCAGGTGGCGAGGACTAGGTCTAGAGGAGAGAAACTCATGAGTTTTGGTTCTAGGAGAGAAAGGTGAGAAGTTGAGTCGGTACACGTTGAATGCCCTGGGATGATTTATTGTTGAGATTTAGGCATAAAAAACTTTGAGATTGGAGACTCAATGATGAGACGCGGATTGCTCGGATTGAGATAAGAGGTAGCAAGGTGCGATTCGGGTGTGAGCACTGCTCAATTTGAGCTCGCAAGAGGAAGGCGGACAGAAGGGTGATTAAGAGAAAGCCAAATTCGCTTTACTCTTCGAAGCCTGCTAGTTCTAATTGCCGGCCTCCTTGCGCTATACGCGCGTGCCTGCCCGGCTGCTCCGGGCGACACCCCGGAAAGACATCGTGGAAGGATTCCTGGACCAGGCCTGGACTGCGGGTCGCAGACAGTTAGGCAGCAGCGGAGAGACTTGGCTACACTCGAGGGTCTCAAATCTTAATGAAATTAGGAAAGAAAATTTCACGAAGCATGCTTGCTGAGTCTCTTGTGCGGCAGAAACTGGGTCACAATATCCGACAGGATTAGCTCCTGTGGCGGTCCGCTCGCATCAGCCAAGGAACAGGCTGGGAAATTAGCTGCGATAAATCTGGGCGCTGACTTCCCCCATGGCCGCTGGTCCTCTCGAATCCGGGATCAAGGATGAGCCTGTGAAGTCCACGAATGAAACAAGCTGATTTCCAGAGAAGGGGAGGAGAAAGCACAGGCCGTTCTGGTTTCCAGGATTGGGGCAAGTAGCTCGCAGTGTACTGCCTTAACAGCAGAAAGACCAGGGGGTATTTGAAGCATCCTTCAAAATGTTCCACCATGGCCATGAAAATCCAGAAAATGGGCTACAATTTTCCGCTCTATCCGATTAAACAACTTCCCGAATCACAAACACATCGGCATCGTTGAGATAGTCATCAGGGTGTCTGGTGACAAAGACCACCAATATTGGCATCATTTTTCTACTCACAAAATTACATCATGTAATCATGCCGGATATCATTATTGCTTACTCGTAGATAGTATTGATTATATTGTTCCTTTTTGTTATCGCACCAATATGGATAATAAAATATCGCCATAGAAACGGAGCAATGTTAGTTGTCCTTGTCACTGAATTGAGATGAATTACTAAAATCGTTCACTCGGTTTGAAAGCAATTGTGATGTAGGCAGTGGGTATTTGAAATACCCACGTGGTCTTCCAGCTGTTATTGAAAAACCCACGTGGTCTTCCAGCTGTTATTGAAAAACCCACGTGGTCTTTCAGTTGTTATTGAAATACCCACGTGGTCTTTCAGCTGTTATTGAAATACCCACGTGGTCTTTCAGCTGTTATTGAAATACCCACGTGGTCTTTCAGCTGTTATTAAAACACCCACGTGGTCTTTCAGCTGTTATTGAAACACTCACGTGGTCTTTCAGCTGTTATTGAAATACCCACGTGGTCTTTCAGCTGTTATTGAAATACCCACGTGGTCTTTCAGCTGTTATTGAAATACGTCGTTGAACTTCTGAAGTGTAAATTGTGGATCATGCCGCAGCACCTGTATCCAACGACTTAAAGTGACAGAGCAAAAAGTACACTTAACTCGGTTCGGCCAGATGTACAGCCAGTGGCACAGCCGCAGCTATTGCGCGTGTACAGCTGTTCAGTCCACAGACTGTCGGGCCACCAACACCCAAATTTCTGCCCTTGCAATTCTGGCAGCCATTCTACTAGCTAAAGTTGGTGTCCTGTATAACCCTGTAAGTTTCTAGGTATGCATTTCTATTTGAATAGTTTCTGGTATTCGAACTCCAGACCTCCACCTAAAACTGGCCTGCAGCCTCCACATCATGTGGAATCGGTTCTGTAGCTAACAGAACATTTTTACAGATTTAGTTTTCAGTTTTTTTTGGAACTCTCGTGGCTCATCTCCCCTTTTATAGCAAAAAATAGCATTAATAAAAATATGGGATGGCAATGAGCTTTGGATGACGTCTAGGTGAAGCAAAATCACAGGAAATGAAATTCTTGAAGTGAGATTTTTACTTTGTACAAATCTGTGGCATCAAAAGACAGTCAGTCAATTCGATACTAGTAAACATTTAAAAAGGTTCTAGAAATTTAATGCTTGTTAATCACAGGTGAGATACGATGAGTTCAGGTGTGTCGCTTCCACTAGCAAAATGGAGGCCCGTCGGTGATTTCCCAAGTCGTCATCGCGGCACCGCGCTTTGGGCCTCGTTGAAAGACTCAGGCCAGTGGTGGTGGGCGCTGGGCGCACCGGCTGACTGCCGGAGGTTGGGGTCAGAGCAGTAGCAGAACATGGAGTTGCACACCATGGCGGGGTGCTGGCACAACAGCTCCGGCCAGCACGGCCCGACGCTCAGAGCAGCAGCGCCGGACGAACTGTCTCGGTGAGCGGCGGTTGCCGGTCCGTCTTCTTCGCGCACTGGCTCGATGCAGATCGGCACCGCGCTGATCATTGACGCAGCCGGTGCTGCCGTGGACGCCTCGGCGACGCGCTGGACGTTCTGACCCGCCTGAGCCATTGGCTGCTCCTCCTGTGGCTGCGGCCTGGATGCACCGCCGCCACCGTTGCCCCACACGTGCTTCTGATATACCTCTCGACGGCACACAGCGTTGTGGGTCTTGTAAAGGCCGGCATTGACGTAGCTGCAGTTTTGGCCAGGGCGGGGCTTTCTGCGACATGCCGTGCAGGCCAGCAGGCGAAGCAGCCGGTTCTGGGTTGCCAAAGGCAGCGCCATGCTGCAGATCATGAGCAGCAGCAGGCAGGACAGCACGACTACTAGGGCAGTCAGCAGGCCGTGGTTGGGCGTCACGCAGTTGACGGTGATGTTGGCGGAGGCGTTGCAGAGGCGGATCTCAGCCTCCTCATCCGGGCCATGAGCCTGCAGCAGCTGGCCGGAGCAGCGACTGCTGAGGTCGAGTTGCAGCAGCAAAATCAGCAACGACTGCGGCATCGGCGGCTGCTGCCTCATGCGGTGGCTGATCTCGTTTGATGAAGCTGGATTAGCGGGGCGATAAGGAGGGGAGGGTGGTTGGTGCGTGACAGTGCTAGCAAGCAGGGGGATATGCGACACACGCTGTGCAGTCCCTCTCAAAATCACTGGCAAAACTTGTGCCCGCCTTCTGAAGCCATAAGCCTTGGCGGGGCATGGACTAAAACACAGCTCTAGTCCACTGTGTTTGTGGAGCTAGATAAGGAGAGGCTAATCAACTGTCAGAGAGGCTGCCGTTGCCGAGTTTGTCTACAGCGTCTGACAGCCGAAAGCTGCAAAGGAGGGGGAGGGAGAGATGCAGAGCCCCCACTTCGAGTTCCTCATCATCTTTGCCGCTAGAGTAGAGAGCAAAAAGAAAGAAATCGATTCGCAGGCAATCTCCTTCAAGCGAGCTCGAGTTCGCCTCCAAGCCCAGAAAGGCCCGCGTCCGACAGCTTGTGCGCGTAGTTTACTGATCCGCCATATTTTCATGTAGTTACTCTCATAGTTTTTAGTTCTATCAAAAGCTTTTTCACAAAAAACGTGCTGAAAAAATTCATCGCCAAGTCGGACAGGCCTGACGCGCTACTCCGCTGGGACACGAGATAGAGAGAGAACGATCGCGGCGCCTCTCCTCCACCACGACAGATGCGTTTACTGCAAACTCGATCTGATGAGCGAAGCTGGGAAGGAAAGGCCGATCGCCTCTCTATCTCTCTCGCTTTTTCGTAGCGATTCGCAGAAAACGCTGCTCCTGGTTTGCACGGCTTGTCCTTTTGTTTAGTGACGAAGAACGGCCGGTCCGGAGGGGGCGCAGATCCGGAAGGCGAGAGAGGAAGAGAGATCGGGGGGAGCCGGCGCCGAAAAGGTGATGGTGCGGTACCTAACCGTTGAGGTAGGGCGACACAGGGAAAAATGCAGGGCAGAATGTTATGCTTCGTGTCCCCGATGTGCGTGCGTAGCGGCCATTACTGCAACTAACCAGACGGTATCCGCATATAATCTCTGAAATCCCATGCAACGACGCTTTCCACTGTAATACGGAGACAATTTATTTTTCATCACTCCATCCATCCTCAGAACAAACTTTTTTATCTGACAAATTTTCTAACAAACTGGCGCAGCTTTGTTGCCGGAAAAGCTGGTTAAGACACGGTATCTGGAGAAGTAGCTCAAGCAGTGCTGCCTTGCTAGGACATGAGCCGTCATGAGCCGTTCCTCTGTTTTGAAACCATCGGACAGTCCTTTTGAGGGTGGTCTGGAAGCATATCTGCCATCTCGGCTTTCTTGCTGCCTCTTACCTGCGCATTTTTCAAAGGAGTGCTCGGTCAAGGAGTGGAGGGGGGCAGGCTACAGGCCAAACAGAATTTATCTTGAAGCTTGAGAGAGGCACTCAAGGGCTTATTCAAGACTAGATCAGGCTCAGCAATCGAGTGGCTGTGATCACAATCTACTCGATTCTCAAAACTAGATCAGGCTCAGCAATCGAGTGGCTGTGATCACAATCTACCCGATTCTCAGGACCAGATCGGGCTCAGCAATCGAGTGGCTGTGATCACAATCTACCCGATTCTCAGGACCAGATCAGGCTCAGCAAGAGAGTGGCTATGATCACAATCTACCCGATTCTCAGGACCAGATCGGGCTCAGCAATCGAGTGGCTGTGATCACAATCTACCCGATTCTCAGGACCAGATCGGGTTCAGCAATCGAGTGGCTATGATCACAATCTACCCGATTTTAAGGACCAGATCGGGCTGAGCAATCGAGTGGCTATGATCACAATCTACCCGATTCTCAGGACCAGATCGGGCTCAGCAAGAGAGTGGCTATGATCACAATCTACCTGATTCTCAGGACCAGATCGGGCTCAGCAATCGAGTGGCTGTGATCACAATCTACCCGATTCTCAGGACCAGATCAGGCTCAGCAATCGAGTGGCTGTGATCACAATCTACTCGATTCTCAGAACTAGATCAGGCTCAGCAATCGAGTGGCTGTGATCACAATCTACCCGATTCTCAGGACCAGATCGGGCTCAGCAAGAGAGTGGCTATGATCACAATCTACCCGATTCTCAGGACCAGATCGGGCTCAGCAATCGAGTGGCTGTGATCACAATCTACCCGATTCTCAGGACCAGATCGGGTTCAGCAATCGAGTGGCTGTGATCACAATCTACCCGATTCTCAGGACCAGATCAGGCTCAGCAAGAGAGTGGCTATGATCACAATCTACCCGATTCTCAGGACCAGATCGGGCTCAGCAATGGAGTGGCTGTGATCACAATCTACCCGATTCTCAGGACTAGATCGGGCTCAGCAATGGAGTGGCTATGATCACAATCTACCCGATTCTCAGGACCAGATCGGGCTCAGCAATCGAGTGGCTGTGATCACAATCTACCTGATTCTCAGGACTCGACAAGGCTCAGCAATCGAGTGGCTATGATCACAATCTACCCGATTCTCAGGACCAGATCGGGCTCAGCAATGGAGTGGCTGTGATCACAATCTACCCGATTCTCAGGACTAGATCGGGCTCAGCAATGGAGTGGCTATGATCACAATCTACCCGATTCTCAGGACCAGATCGGGCTCAGCAATCGAGTGGCTGTGATCACAATCTACCTGATTCTCAGGACTCGACAAGGCTCAGCAATCGAGTGGCTGTGATCACAATCTACCCGATTCTCAGGACCAGATCAGGCTCAGCAAGAGAGTGGCTATGATCACAATCTACCCGATTCTCAGGACCAGATCGGGCTCAGCAATGGAGTGGCTGTGATCACAATCTACCCGATTCTCAGGACTAGATCGGGCTCAGCAATGGAGTGGCTATGATCACAATCTTACCCGATTCTCAGGACCAGATCGGGCTCAGCAATCGAGTGGCTGTGATCACAATCTACCTGATTCTCAGGACTCGACAAGGCTCAGCAATCGAGTGGCTATGATCACAATCTACCCGATTCTCAGGACCAGATCGGGCTCAGCAATGGAGTGGCTGTGATCACAATCTACCCGATTCTCAGGACTAGATCGGGCTCAGCAATGGAGTGGCTATGATCACAATCTACCCGATTCTCAGGACCAGATCGGGCTCAGCAATCGAGTGGCTGTGATCACAATCTACCTGATTCTCAGGACCTCGACAAGGCTCAGCAATCGAGTGGCTGTGATCACAATCTACCCGATTCTCAGGACCAGATCGGGCTCAGCAAACGAGTGGCTGTGACCACAATCTACCTGATTCTCAGGACTAGATCAGGCTCAGCAAACGAGTGGCTGTGATCACAATCTACCTGATTCTCAGGACCAGATCAGGCTCAGCAATCGAGTGGCTGTGATCACAATCTACCTGATTCTCAGGACCAGATCAGGCTCAGCAATCGAGTGGCCTGTGATCACAATCTAGCTGATTCTCAGGACCAGATCAGGCTCAGCAATCGAGTGGGCTGTGATCACAATCTACCTGATTCTCAGGACTAGATCAGGCTCAGCAATCGAGTGGCTGTGATCACAATCTACTCGATTCTCAGAACTAGATCAGGCTCAGCAATCAAGTGGCTGTGATCACAATCTACCCGATTCTCAGGACTAGATCAGGCTCAGCAATCGAGTGGCTGTGATCACAATCTACCTGATTCTCAGGACCAGATCAGGCTCAGCAATCGAGTGGCTGTGATCACAATCTACCTGATTCTCAGGACTAGATCAGGCTCAGCAATCGAGTGGCTGTGATCACAATCTACCTGATTCTCAGGACTAGATCAGGCTCAGCAATCGAGTGGCTGTGATCACAATCTACCTGATTCTCAGGACTAGATCAGGCTCAGCAATCGAGTGGCTGTGATCACAATCTACTCGATTCTCAGAACTAGATCAGGCTCAGCAATCGAGTGGCTGTGATCACAATCTACCCGATTCTCAGGACTAGATCAGGCTCAGCAATCGAGTGGCTGTGATCACAATCTACCTGATTCTCAGGACCAGATCAGGCTCAGCAATCGAGTGGCTGTGATCACAATCTACTCGATTCTCAGAACTAGATCAGGCTCAGCAATCGAGTGGCTGTGATCACAATCTACCTGATTCTCAGGACTAGATCAGGCTCAGCAATCGAGTGGCTGTGATCACAATCTACTCGATTCTCAGAACTAGATCAGGCTCAGCAATCGAGTGGCTGTGATCACAATCTACCCGATTCTCAGGACTAGATCAGGCTCAGCAATCGAGTGGCTGTGATCACAATCTACCTGATTCTCAGGACCAGATCAGGCTCAGCAATCGAGTGGCTGTGATCACAATCTACTCGATTCTCAGAACTAGATCAGGCTCAGCAATCGAGTGGCTGTGATCACAATCTACCTGATTCTCAGGACTAGATCAGGCTCAGCAATCGAGTGGCTGTGATCACAATCTACTCGATTCTCAGAACTAGATCAGGCTCAGCAATCGAGTGGCTGTGATCACAATCTACCCGATTCTCAGGACTAGATCAGGCTCAGCAATCGAGTGGCTGTGATCACAATCTACCTGATTCTCAGGACCAGATCAGGCTCAGCAAGAGAGGGGCTATGATCACAATCTACCCGATTCTCAGGACCAGATCGGGCTCAGCAATCGAGTGGCTGTGATCACAATCTACCTGATTCTCAGGACTAGATCAGGCTCAGCAATCGAGTGGCTGTGATCACAATCTACCTGATTCTCAGGACCAGATCGGGCTCAGCAATCGAGTGGCTGTGATCACAATCTACCTGATTCTCAGGACTAGATCAGGCTCAGCAATCGAGTGGCTGTGATCACAATCTACCCGATTCTCAGGACCAGATCAGGCTCAGCAATCGAGTGGCTGTGATCACAATCTACCCGATTCTCAGGACTAGATCAGGCTCAGCAATCGAGTGGCTGTGATCACAATCTACCTGATTCTCAGGACCAGATCAGGCTCAGCAATCGAGTGGCTGTGATCACAATCTACCCGATTCTCAGGACTAGATCAGGCTCAGCAATCGAGTGGCTGTGATCACAATCTACCTGATTCTCAGGACCAGATCAGGCTCAGCAATCGAGTGGCTGTGATCACAATCTACCCGATTCTCAGGACTAGATCAGGCTCAGCAATCGAGTGGCTGTGATCACAATCTACCTGATTCTCAGGACCAGATCAGGCTCAGCAATCGAGTGGCTGTGATCACAATCTACCTGATTCTCAGGACCAGATCAGGCTCAGCAATCGAGTGGCTGTGATCACAATCTACCTGATTCTCAGGACCAGATCAGGCTCAGCAATGGAGTGGCTGTGATCACAATCTACCCGATTCTCAGGACCAGATCGGGCTCAGCAATAGAGTGGCTGTGATCACAATCTACCCGATTCTCAGGACCAGATCAGGCTCAGCAATGGAGTGGCTGTGATCACAATCTACCTGATTCTCAGGACTAGATCAGGCTCAGCAATGGAGTGGCTGTGATCACAATCTACCCGATTCTCAGGACCAGATCGGGCTCAGCAATAGAGTGGCTGTGATCACAATCTACCCGATTCTCAGGACCAGATCAGGCTCAGCAATGGAGTGGCTGTGATCACAATCTACCTGATTCTCAGGACTAGATCAGGCTCAGCAATCGAGTGGCTGTGATCACAATCTACCCGATTCTCAGGACCAGATCAGGCTCAGCAATGGAGTGGCTGTGATCACAATCTACTCGATTCTCAGGACCAGATCAGGCTCAGCAATGGAGTGGCTGTGATCACAATCTACCCGATTCTCAGGACCAGATCGGGCTCAGCAATGGAGTGGCTGTGATCACAATCTACCCGATTCTCAGGACTAGATCAGGCTCAGCAATCGAGTGGCTGTGATCACAATCTACCCGATTCTCAGGACCAGATCGGGCTCAGCAATGGAGTGGCTGTGATCACAATCTACCCGATTCTCAGGACCAGATCGGGCTCAGCAATGGAGTGGCTGTGATCACAATCTACCCGATTCCTCCAGAGCTACTCATACAAGCAGTTCTTAACTCCAGCGCTGCATAATTGCTATTCTAGCATGGGCGCGAGGGCCTGTCGCGTGCACTTCGCTCGGAACCAAACGAATCCCGGCGCTTGCGACCATGCAATGCACCGGTGTCTGCCTGCCTCTCACAAAGCCCGGTGCATATTTGAGTACCGCGTGTTTGCACTGCTCCATGCAGCTCCGGTATGCACACACACGAAGCAAAATTAATCGCTGCTGTGCGAGACCACGCAGACTTAGCCCCCACCCTGTCAGATCTTGCCTGATCGCTTTGATAGCTGCGGAAGAGAGTAAAATATTTTGCCTGGTATGAAAACTTCATTTCGATCAGAGCAAAGCAGATTTTACCATTGAGTGACATTTGCTGAATTATCGCCGTCATGTCCCCAATGAAAAATATAGACTTCTCAAAGCTGGGGCTCCGACATTATCTACTCATAGGTACTCACTACTCATGCAATGTCTACTCATACTCATGAGCTCGCTCGGCGTGTTCTTCTCTGTGGGCGCATCGAGGCTTATTAATTAGAAAATTGCGAAGACAATGCACTACAGCCATGCAGTCCGAGTTGCTTAATTAAAGGCAGCATTTTGTATATTAGGCAGGTGGTGCCGCCGCGTACCGGTACCGGATCATTCGTCACGCTGCACACCGGAAGCTGTCAAGAAAGGCAGACCTAAGAGAGCTTCGGGGATCAAGCTAAAGCGCCTGTCAACAGCTGCCAGCAATGCTCCCATGGGTTCAGACTGTCTGTCACTACTCCGCTGCTGAATCCCTGGAGCAGAAAATTCGCACTCACCTGCGGCTTTTTGCACGAATAGTCGCCTTTTTCGAACTCGATAATAAGAATCGCGAGCCAGTCTCTTGAGATAGTCTATTGACGCAACTGTGCAGCCAAGAGTACAAACATAATAATCCTAGTGAAGACAACTCGTATCTCTAAGGAGCCATTGGTCATCCTTTGAAGTGAGAGTACTTGCAGATCGACCAGTTCAATCAGCTCGCGCAGCGCGGGACGATTCAAAGGAGTTTTCAAGCGAATTCGAAAAGCTCAGGAGAATCTCTCGGCCGATGCAGCTACTGCTGTGTAGTCGGCTAAGGTCTCTGTTCTGCGAGCTAAATTTAGACTGGAGTGGATCGAGTGGAATGGGGCAAATCTGCTGGCCTCCCCTCTCCCCACTGCCAGCCCAGTCAGATCCATCTGGGGATTAGGACTGTCGAGCTGCCGCTGTCCAATCACAGCCATCCGCTACTCCCACCGCTCATTCAGTGAAGCACAGCGGGCCAAATCCCACTCCGTGCTTTGTATTCTCGCATGCGCCATGGGGCCTCTCTGGGGAGCACTCAATGCGGCACGGTGGATCAAAATAATGCAGCGAAGCGATGCCATGGGGGCAAAGAATTATGGTCAAAGCTGCCGGCACCCAGTTTCACAAGTTTGCTGATTGATGCTGGCTGAAATGGCGGTGCTGGCGCAGGATACGCAGGGCGGCATTCATGTGGATTCATGACCGGCTACCTAATTCCTGTACTGTCAGTATCATTGTGGGCCAAGTGAAAAAGTTCCTCGCATTCCGTACAGATAGCCATTGTGGTTCATACTCTAGAAAATAGAGCTGCGACACATTTATTTCCATTTTTCTGTCTGACAGACGGTTTGAGAGCTGAGGCCCACATTTACTCAAATTGAGCACACAAAACAATAAATTTTCTGCAAACTGGCTTCTCAAATTACTCGCCTGAGGAGGCCAGGTTGAGCTGTTGCGTAAGTACTTCTTAGAAAAATTTAGGGAAATCCTGCCAAGTGATCTTCAGCTTATTGCCAGTCACATAAATGCCTACAATGCCAATAAATTTAGCTGTTTTATTCGTGTAGACCCTCACTAGGCTAATGCTTAGTGTGACATGAGCTTTTTCAAACTCAATGGTGCAATTTTGTGCACATCGTTGTACGAGTATAAGGCTATAGTTTTTGTGAAAATTTTCTGCGCCTGAACAGAGCCTCGCCTCGCCTCAAGGGACTTTTCCTGCGATTTGTTATTTCAACTGGTCGAGTGCACTTTCCAGGGCTTGATGAATGAGATTGGAGAAATTCTTTTCATACGCCTTCGTTGCTCCGTTCAGGTGTGTTGCTAATACTAATATAACCTGTATCTGGGCAGCCGCTGACTACGTCATGAATTCCCGCAATTCAAAGAACAATAAAACATATCCCGGTCATAAAGTAGAAGTTAGTTCAGAGCTGCCGCATGTTCCCTTATCCCACTTTGCGAATGCGAATTTCAACCTGAAATAAACCGTCGGAGAATCGAAAAAAGCCTGCCGCAGTAAGTCGGCGTCCGATTTCCGCAGGGGCAGCTGTGGCACTGCAGCAATAGGCATTGCGACAGGCATTGCGGACTGACCGACCCCCGCCACTCAGCAATGCTGCAATATCCTGGGTTTGCCGCCCAGACACTGCCCTCACTGCTATCGCTGCCTTCAGTGGCAGAGGGGGAGACAGCGAATTTCTCCCTCTTTAAGTTAAATGACAAAAAAGCTTTTCAGAAATCGGACACAGCAAACCTGCCCGCATGGTCCGCGACTTGGTTCTTACACTGCTTTATTGCGCTCCACCAGGCATGGGTCTATTTTTAGACGGAGCGGAGGAACATTGCGGATTTTTATAGCTACTAAACTCCCAGCTAAAAGCCTTTCATGCGTCTGATATAACCTTCTTGGCTTCTTTCTTCGTCCTCTACTACTATGCGGAGCACTCGCATGCGAAGTCGTTACTCGGACAGCTCGCTACACTGGTCTCCCGAGTTAGTAGGGCCGCAGCCATCGGACCGCAGCTGAGATAGATGTGGCGCTGTCGTCCCACTTAAGCGAGCAGGTAAATTTTTTATATTCCCAGTGCTGTTTTCTCCCCGCAGCAGCTTCGAGCTGCCTTAAACGCATGAATGCCTCGACAATCAGTGTGCGCTTGCTGCACGAAAGGCGCCTCCTCGGATGTTCTACCACCTAGGGCTGCGGTTTCATTGTAATAGTTGCACTTGTATCGCAGCTAATTGCTGCCGAACTCGATGCTAGCGACACGGCGGAGGCTCCTCTGAAAGTAGCGGCTTTTCCTCTGAAAAGCGCTGCACGCAGAAGTCGCCCCGAGGCGGGATCTGACGAGTCGTGCTTTCTATCATCCCGGCCATCCCGGGCCACGAACAGTGGCTGTGACATGTCGCAAAAGTACTCACGCCGAAGTAAACACCAAATAAATGAGAGGCTATGTCTGCAAGTAGCACTAGCATAAGGGTGAGTGCAATGCTGACAATATTGCTGTTAGGAGCCAGGATCCTTTGTGAGCACCCATTCGATCAGACCACGAGGCGTCTGGCCCTTGAAACCTACAGTATAACATATAGAACAGCTTCATTTGAATTTTACTTTCCAAGAAGCCTTAGGCATGGCCCAATTTATCTTAGTCAAGTGAATAAAGTAAAATTAACCATAAAATGATAGACGCCGTCTGCTTTCATACCTTAGTCTTGAAAGTCTTAGAAAATCTGATGGACGAGTCAATTTCTCAGCAGAAACGATGTCGTATTGTACAAGCTTGAACCTTGAGAGCCATTCACTCCAGCACCTCATGTTCTCAGGCCGGGCCCGTCTTGGCCTGGAAGTCACGCTTCATCTGGGCCAGGGCGGCGAGAAACTGATTCCGTCGAGCACAAACATCCGTCAGCGACTCCAGCGGCATCAGGGCGTCCATCTCGGCGGCCAGCCGGTCCACCTCCTCGCCCTGGAAGGTCGGCGTCGGGCCAAACGTGGCCGACACTCGAGCCACACCGGAGCCGAATCGCTGGCAGTAGTCGCGGATGCCGTTGGCGTTGGTCTGCATAACCGCGAGAGGGCCCAAGAAGCAGTAGCGCGGAGCCAGGCCGCAAGTCATCACCTGTGAAGAAGTGGAAGTAGAGGTTGCAGCCATCTAGCATGCGCTGAATTGCTGCATCTGCTCGTTGCTTAGCATTTCTTAGATAGTCTTCAACACTTCGCTAATGTGAGTCGAATGGACATTGGGGCGGGGCAGAACTAGCGAAATTTATTATTTATAAATAGCGACCATGAAAAAAACTCACCTTGTCCACGTCTTCGGCACTCATCGCTCCGCTCGACACGAGTCTCCACGCCTCGTTGATGATCGCATACTGCAATCGGTTAACAGCAAATCCGTCCAGCTCCTTGTTGATGACGATTGGCTCTTGACCAAGCTGCAGTAGCGTCTCCTTCACCGTCTTCACCACGCTCGGGTCGGTGAACGGTGACGGAACGAGCTCGACTAGCGGCAGGAAGTAGGGCGGGTTGATAGGGTGTGCCACCAGACACCTGGCACGGCCAGCCAGCTCGCCCGTGAACACCGACGGCATGATGCAGCTGGTCGAGGAGCTCAGGATGGCGTCGGCCGGAGCCTTGGCGTCCAGCAGCTGAAAGACGTCCCGCTTCACCTGCACGTCCTCGTACACACACTCCTGCACTAGGAAGGCGCCGTCCAGAGCCGCTTCCAGCGACGCCGGCGCCGAAATCAACTGCAGCTGCTGCTCTGCTGACAGGCTGCCCCGCAGGTGGCCCGCCGTAGACAGCTCGCTCAGCTGGCTGCCGATTCGCTCGAGAGAGCGCGCCGCCTGGCCCTCCTGAGCATCGTACAGGGCGACTCGAAAGCCGGCGGACGCGAACAGCAGGGCCCACTGGCTGCCGACCAGGCCGCTGCCGAATATGACCACTTTGCGATTGTGAGACTCCGACATCACTGCTGGAATGAAGAATTGAAGCGGAATAGAAGGCTGATGTGAGAAGCAGTGAAAATGCTAGAAAATAACTGCTTAAAGCTGAAACGGTAGACGTTACGCTATAAACATTTCAGCATGCGGTTTAACTATGCAAACGCCACTTTGTGACCTGCCTGCATCATGGCATTTTCGGACAGCCTAAAATTAAAGCATGGTGTACTACTGATGGCTGATTTGTCTATTCGTGCGCCTGAGTGACCTCGTCGGGCTAAAGTTCCAGTCACAATCAACTGCTTGAGGATATAGAAGCGCTGGCAGCCAGATATTACTTGAGCAGATTGCTGCTTACCTAGACTGCTCAGCCTGTTCCGGAAGTGGAAGCCAACTCAATCCCTCTGAGTGTGTGTGCTTCGCTGGATTGCCCAAACAGGCCATGCACAGCTATACCATGCGTTGCTGACCACTCAAACTTTATCTATCGAACCGACCATGCAGAGCCGACCTCGAGGCCCAGGCAGAGGGTGTCCGCCCAAGTGTCATTGTGCGCATGTCAAGCTGCTGATCATTTGGCCCTATACTCCATACGAACCCGACTAGTTCTACTGGCGGTGCACTGATAAGAGAAAATTTACTCAGTAGAGTAAGTCTGTGTGTTAACTAATCTTTGAAATGAGTGGCGACAAATACTTTCAGTAGGGGGCACAGTTACACAGTTACATCGAAATTAGTACTAATCGTTAAATTACATTTCTCCATTGAACTACACTTTCTGACATTAAATTTTACTACATTTTACTCCGTCAAAGTACATTTTTCTCCTTTAAATTACATCTTTCTCCGTTAACTTACATTACGTAAAATTCCATTTTACTCCGTTGAAGTACATTTTTCTCCGTTATATTACTGTTTACTCTGTAAGTTACATTTCATTCGGGGTCGGTGGCAGAGCGGTTATCGCGTTTGCCTCTCGCACCACGGTCCCTAAGTTCGATTCCACGGCGAGGCCACATTTATTTGGGGCGCAGCCGCGGAGAGAAGGCTTAAGGGCTTGTCGTGCAATTTACGCCCTCGAGGGCCAA
The DNA here is from genome assembly GCA_950097015.1 of Macrostomum hystrix. Taxonomy (NCBI): domain Eukaryota; kingdom Metazoa; phylum Platyhelminthes; family Macrostomidae; genus Macrostomum; species Macrostomum hystrix. Next base: position 1,926,311 of record CATNEN010000033.1, read on the forward strand.
CCTCCAAGGCACAGTGAAATGTACACTGCCTGACGATGAGAAAGTCAGGGCAGATGTACACACCTGTGTGAGCGTATGCCTTCGTACAGTATCTGTGTGCGTGTGTGCTCAGGAGTCAGCGAAATGGGCAGAATTGCCTCCTCGCTGGCTGAGGGTCTAGTGTCACTAAATGATGTGCCACTGCCCGCAGCCCACCTGCAATTATTATTATTATTATTATTATTATTTTATTATTAAATTTCATTCAGTTAACTTTTATTTTTTACTCTGTCAGTTTTTTTTTAAATATTTTTGACAAGCTAAGAAGTTGCACAGATATTAATAGACGAATCATAAATTAGTTATTGGTTATTATATTAGTCCGATGCTTTAACCTGTGTTTTAAAGCGAACCAAAAATGAAAACACTCGGAAACTGTACCGATGCGGAAAAAATGAAAGAAGAGGGAACTTTAAACGATCGTTACTGACTTTTAACATTGACCAGATAAAGTAACGTATATCGTTATTCCTTGACGCAAAAAATTGTCGATTTACTAAATTATGGCTTTTTTTATCCATAGTGCTACTTGTAGTAGAAAATCTTGCAGCCAATTTTCAATTCTTCCCCGATCACAACTCGAGGCTTGCAATCTGCTAAAAGCTGCTTGAGAGATTTATATTAGCCAGAAACTCGTTAGCCTCACTCGCTAAAACTGATAGGAAAAGTTTTACTTCGCGTGCTCGAAAACATACAGAGAAGTGCCAGGCCCGCTTTTGCACGTTTGAGATGCTAAGATTCTTACAGAAAGAGTTCTTTCCGCTGATTAGCCTCGGCGGCTGAGGATTAAGCTCTCGAACCCCACGGGGGGGGCTCGCCAACTGACCAAGCCATACCTTGCGGGCTTTCACAGAGAACTCTCAAGCAATGCTCTCAAAGGCTTTACTATAGGAGAAGTCTGTAAATAGTGCAGTGATCAAGCACGTATGTGGATAAATAATCCTGGGAACAGTTATAAGGGAAAGAAGTGGATAGATCAGAGTTAACGTGCCGTTTCCCATTAGAGAATCATTGATTGAAGCTCAAAATCTTCGAAGAGAATTCGAAAACTTGGCGAGGATTTTTCGCAGTTTTTACATTAATAATCCATCGAAGATTGCAGACTAGATGTCTAAATATCGGGCTTTACTTTTTGTCGAAAGCGCTGACCCTTATGAAGCAAAAATTAGAGCAACCTTTGAATCGGAAAGTGTTTCGAGCTTCTCCTCAACGTCTTAGAAACCACCAAGGTCTTAGAAATTTAGCTCTGAGGTTAATATCGCCAGCGTTTATTAACAGTAGTGCATGGTGCGATCTGGTTTCAAGACAGAATATTTTAATATCCCTTATAGGCTCGATTACTCGTTCACTTTTTATACCATTCTGCACAGTTGAGGATCCCATTAATGTACACAAAAACCGTTCACCTAATAGCAGTGTGAATGAGCCTTAGGTCTATGACTTGTGTTGGACTTCTTTAGACTTCATATTTCAAGCTCAGTCATTCAACCACTCTTTTTGTGTACTTCAATAAGAAAGATGCTTGAATCGCTGCGATCGTATTGAGTGAACTGCAAGCCAGCTGCGTGACAACTTTTCGACTCATTTAGAGTACATGTAGCTTCCGTAGTGCCTACAAAGAAAAATAGGCCTACATGTATATATTGAGTTACAAAGCATAGTTTGGTAAAAGCGAATTGCTCTAGGACCATGCTGTAGCAGCCGCATCGGACTGTGATTTGATCGAACGAAACTTAGGAATTTGAGATTTGAGCAATGTCAGAGAGCAGAACATTCCGACGTAGTGAAGGCTGCAATATTTAACGTTGTGTTTAAGCTGATACTCAATTTTCTTTAACTAGGAATGAACCTTCACGACAATATGCTGAGCTCAAACTGGTTCTTGTATATGGCATTATAAATTTGAAATTTTCGTTCTAAGTAATATAGAGACCCATTAAAAAATACTCAGATGCTAGTGATCTGCCTGAGAGCGAAATTTTAATGCAGCATTCATGAGCTGCGCTTGTAGAGGGCGACGGAACTGTGGGCCAGTAAAGAATTGAAAAGTCGGGTTGAACAAGGACCCCATGAATTATGAATTCCGAATCTAAGCACATTTGCATCACCCGGCCCTATACTTGCCCTATACCGCACGCCGATCTGGCATGGAGACACGTGAACTTATTCGCGACATCTACGAAGGCGGCTGCACTGTCGTACATACAGGCTTGGAGCGCTGCACTGCTGAGATTCCCGTGTTCGTTGGGATGAGGTTTAGGCAGGCCCGGTGGACTCGCAGCGGCGGAGACGGACAAGGCTGCCCGCTGTCAGGAATCCTGTTCGTCCTGTGCATGGAACCACTACTACGTGCTTCAAGGTCGAGGACGGATATGAATTGTTTGGCAGGCGTATCTCGACCCTCGCCTATGCTGACGATGCTGCCATCCTCGCTGGCAGCAGCGAGTCGCTGGTTCGCGCGGCGGCAGCCACCGAGCGTGCAGCATCGTGGGCTGGCCTGACTATCAACCCAGGCAAGTGCGGCCATCTGACAATCAACGGCGTCTCGGTGAAGGATGACGACCTGATTCTTACGGGCGGCACAGTGCACTGCCTCTGTGCTGACGAGTGCTACGAGTACCTCTGTGTGCCAGCGGGCGCCCGCCGTTCAGCCTCCATGTCTTCGAGCAAGCTCTGCATGACCTCACCGCGCTTGCCAACAGCGAGTTGCTACCATGGTACAAGTTAGATGCCTTCTCCACCTTCATTGTGTCACGTCTACCGTTTCACCTGCGGCTCCGTGACGCTAACTGGAGGCCGCTAGGCAACGAACGTAGGCAGTTGACCGGTCAACAGAAAGCGGAACTGGGACTTGATAAGCCTGTGTGACAACTCATCCGCCGCATCCTGTTCCTGCTGGTCGAATCAGCCATCGATTACATCTATGCCGACAAGCGCCACGGTGGTCTCGCTCATCAAGGAAGAAGGGGCCATACAGAAAATAGTTGAGGCGGTCGCCATGCTCACCCACGTAGATGCCGTACTTCACACCATTGCCTGGACCGAGCTTCGCGAGTTGGTACGCCGCCGGCTGTCTGCGTGTTGCGCCGGTCCGCCCCAGCGATGTTTCTGGTCTCCTCAACGGCGCTACGCCCCCCCCCTCCCTAGAGGGAGGACAGCCCGCCCCCTCCCTAGCGGATCCCTCACAATGGCGCCATGCTCTATCGGGCGCCACAGAGGTGCTTCGCAAGACGGGCCTCGTAGCCCGGAAGCTCCATGAGCTGGTTCGCACGTCGCACACGGCCGCCCTTCGGCAGTGCAACTCGTAGGGCCGCATCGCCACTACGGCCAGGCACATTGGCGGCCATACCTGCATGGCTTTTCCGGAGCAATGGGATGCGTGTGTATGACGGGAGATTCGTCCACCGGGCCTGCCTAAACCTCATCCCAACGAACTCGCTATACGCAAGCTGGTCGATCCTACCGCTGACGCCCGACTAACCGGAGTAGCGGATGCGCGGCGCTGACTCCGACACCCTCAGGCACGTGCTATGCGGCTGCCGGGTTTACGCCAGGCGGTGGAATGACCGCCACAACGGCATTGTCGGCGCCATTGTGGGATGCCATCCGCGACGCCAAGTCACCAACCCTGGCGCGCCCCCAGTATGCTTAGCGAAGAATCCGCATTAACACACACATGCTAAACCAGCTGCCCGCGTTACGAATAATCAGGAGGTGCTGCCCGGCTCCGGCCTGCGTCCCGACATCTGCATCGAGGACCCGGCCAAGGGCCGCCGCCTGCTGATCGAGATCAAGTCGCCCATAGAAGTTGGCCCGGCGGCAGCGACCTTCTCGGCAAGCACCGCGCCGTCCGCGAAAGTACGCAGGGATCACAAGACAGCTGCCATGCCAACCGCCTTAGCAACGGTCTGTGTCGGCGGCCTGGGTGCATGGTTGCTGCATAACAACACTATCCTGCGCGCCGCCGGCCTCCGCGAGCGCACCATCCGCCAGCTTCAGCGCCATCTGGCGCTCAGTTGTATTCACTGTAGCCGCAACACCTGGGAGCAGCACTGCACTGGCTGCTTTGAATTGAAATGTGCTCTAATCTATTGTACTGCTGTCTCCTGCCTTTCCGTGCGCCCTAATAATTTGCTTTTAATTCATTTTTACCTCGCCCCCTTGTGCATGCGTCCCCCCTTTTGCTGCCTTTTTTATCCTTGCCGCTTCTTTTAGCGCCATTTGTTCTACTGCCCGTATTCGGCATGCCTCTCTTTTTGGAAGTTGACTCCATCTTCTTTGACTCGCTCCTTTTATTGTTTGTTTTGACACTCGGCTTCTAACATATTTTTATACCTAAATATACTGCCTGATCAGCCTGGCTGTTATTGTAAAGAGTCGAATACCACTCGACTCAATAAATTATCCCTCCAGTAAGAAAACTTGTCATACTTCGGACTATGTTTGATTTCTAAGGTGCGGCTATGGACTACTAAATACTTCGAAGTACGAGTATATACTAGTATTTAGTAGTCCCTGGGTGCGGGGGGTGAGTGGCAGAGCGGTTAACGCGTTTGCCTCTCGCACCACGGTCCCTAAGTTCGATTCCACGGCGGGGCCACATTTATTTGGGACGCAGCCGCGGAGAGAAGGCTTTGGGGCTTGTCGTGCAATTTACGCCCTTGAGGGCCAACCTCCAAGGACACAGTGAAGTGTACACTGCCTGACGATGAGAAAGTCAGGGCAGATGTACACACCTGTGTGAGCGCATTCCTGCGTACGGTATCTGTGTGCGTGTGTGCTCAGGAGTCAGTGAAATGGGCAGAATTGCCTCCTCGCTGGCTGCGGGTCTAGTGTCGCCAAATGATGCGTCATTGCCCGCAGCCCTCCTGCAATTATTATTATACTGTTAAGTGCGGCTGTCAATGTACTAGCTAATGTATGCGGGGAATACAAGGAAGAGCGGATGGATATAGCTCAAGAAAATCGAATTACTGGCATTGTCGTATATTTCCTACAATCCGTTTGTAACGCTCTGTTGATCTGATTAAACCTGACAGTGGGGTATAAGCCCTGCTGAGGATACCAAGATAAGGAGAGCAGGGGGCAGAGAGATGAACTGAAGCTTGGACAGTACTCCCCTACGCATTCACTATATCTAAGAGCATAGATTATAGAAAATACCACAGGCAGCTAACAACGGACCAATGCCTAGATGCACAGGATTAAGATGCATAAAAATAGCTCACACAGTGCATAGAGCTCAAACACTCACCAAAGCCGGAGATGAGAAGTCAGCGTTGAGATGAAAAAAAGAGTTGTAGCCTATAGAAAGGAAATTTGCGGAGGGCGGAGAGGGATTAAACGTGCGGCAACTGTCTGTAAGTACTTTGTTTGTTAACTCCAGTCACACACTATACGGGCCAGGCAGCCAATGCATTAACTGTATTATAGTAAGGGCTTATAAAATGTCCCATTTTGTTTTGGGGAACCGGTCGCTTTCTGAAGTTCTTGGGGTGGGGTTAGTCGCGGACTTGGGGTGCTGTGACCTTGAAACTTCAACCCCTTGCCCTTCTGTCGGAAGCGGAGGGGAGGTGGTGGGTGTGAAGCGTCTCAATGTACAGTTTTCTAAACTGGGTTAGAAAAAATTTCAAAACGAAAGGGCGGGCCTGCCAATGGAGGAGAGGTGGAGGTGGCTGAATCGACAGCCAATAGATAAACAGGAGCTCCACCTGACTGAGGCCTCCTCTCTATGCTGTGTGTGCTGCTATTGCTTAGTATATATTTTGTGCGCCAAGCTGCAAGTCCTCATCATTCCATGATATCAGCGTGCTCATTGTAAAGCTAGTTAACCCCCGAACTAACAAGGAACCTAGAGAACAAAGCTGATAAATAAAAAGCGGACAAAAATCAGCTCAAGCGGAATGGCAGCAAGTTTTCTTCCCCGCATCGCTGGCCGGCGCCTCCTGCACGGCGTACCGGACCTGCCACAGAACCGGGTGGCCATTCTGGGCGCCTGCGGTGCGCTTGGCCAGCCTCTGGCCCTGATGCTGAAACGGTCGGCGTTCGTGTCCGAACTGGCGCTCTACGACTCGCGCGACACTCGCGGCCTCTGCGCCGATCTCGGACACATTTCAACCAAGGCCCACGTCAGCGGCTACCAGGGCCAGCGGCAGTTAGCCGACTGTCTGCGCAATTGCAGCCTGGTTGTGATGCTGGCCGGCCGGCCCAGACAGCCCGGCATGCGGCGCTCCGACCTGTTTGACCTGAACGCCGGCACAGTGGCCGAGCTGACCTCGGCAGTGGCCAGGCACTGTCCACAGGCGCAGCTGTGCCTGCTGACCAGCCCGTTGAATAGCAACGTGCCGCTAGCAGCGGAGATCCTGCGCCGCTACGGTGCGCACGACCCGAGACGGCTGTTCGGGATTACGGCCATAGACTCCGTGCGGGCCAACATACTCCTGGCAAAGAGGACCGGTGAGCCCATCGCTTAGTTGACAATTTAAATGTTTTGTTTTAATTGCATCTGTGTTTTGGCGCCAATTACTTCAATAAATTTCTTAGTCCTACAAGTTAGCTGTGTGCCTTGCGTTGGTAGTATAACTACCATCCCCCCAGACAATTTCTTGTGCTGCACCCGATCGGAGCAACGCGAGAACACTAAACTCAAGAATACGGGCCAGATTTTTGTTGCGCATCTTCTGAAATAACAATCAAGTCGCCAGCCCTTCATACTGTCGATTATATATATTCAACGGTTCTGGTCGAAGGTCATGATTTTTCCCATGAGAGCTAGTGTTCGATCCGTATCTCGTAGCACCCCTATGGGCCTATACACAAACTTGCACTGTGGCCTTGCCAGCCTTCAAACTTTATCAGCACGCCACCCGAATGTGCCTGCATAATCTCCAACTTCGGTAGTCACCGAACTTTATCTAGACGGAGCTGCTGAAAGTTGTCAGGGGGAGGGAATCTCCCCCTCTTGGTAAAAAAACGGGCGGCAAAACGGCTTAGTAAAACGGCCCGGCATACTGTTAAGCTGATGCCGGGCAAAAAGTAACTGGAAAACTGGGCCTTCAAACTTGGCCTGGGTCTAAAATTGGGAGTGCATGGAATAACATGAATCAGATGCTCAACGCACAAACACTCGTCGCCCAGGCGCACCGCTGGAAAAGGTCAGCGTGCCAGTCGTCGGCGGGCACAGCGGCGCCACCCTGGTGCCCGTGTTCAGTCGCACAGAGCCTCACTGCAGGCTATCCAGCAGAGAACTGGACTCCATGACCCAGGAGGTGCGCGGCGCCGCCGACGCTGTCCTGTCGGCCAAGGCAGGTGCCGGCTCCGCCTCGCTGTCAGTGGCGGCTGCGGCGCACGGCTTCGTGCACTCGCTGCTGTGCGCCATGGACGGCCGGCAGAATGTGGTGGAGTCGGCCTATGTAGAGTCGGACGCGGTGGATGGCGCCACCTTCTGCTCCAATCCACTGCTGCTGGGCCAGGAAGGCGTTGAGCAGAATCTGGGCGTCGGCCAGCTGTCGGAGTCCGAGGCCGAGCTCATGCTGGCTGCGGTTCAAGAGCTGTCTGACCAGATCGACCAAGGTCGGCGATTCGCTCGGGCTTGGAAGCCGCCGACCAACTGAGGTTCGTTCGTTCCATGCGCATTTTTTAAGTGTTTGCTGTCACAGAGCAGTGAGGCATCACGTGTACAACGTCAGGAATGCTGCAAGGCCCTGGGCCATTGCCGGCTGGTTTCGAACACAAAGTTTGTGTGTTTTCAGGTGACGCGTTGTCTGGATGACTATTTTATTAGCTTTTGATTATGATTTTGCGGATTGATTCCACTATGGGTTTCGGGTTTTAGTTACTATTTATTTAGTTCCACCCGCACCATATCAATGTGATATCGCTTTCGCAATGTGTTTATTACTTGCACTCTGTATATTAACCCTGCCTCGTAACTTCAAGTAAGTAAAGTTTTAGGGGTCATTGTTGCGACCCGAAATTGTACCTGGTATTTTACCGCGAGACTCGAACTCATGACCTTCGCAAGTATCATAATCCACCCGGCTGATCTGCCCTCCCTAAATGGGTCATGAACAGAAGCAAATCGAATTCTCATACAGTACTTACTCCTATCAAATTCTCAGGCTTCTGTTCATGGCTCAAATGCTTTTAAAAAACTGTTTTATTAGATTAAAATCCGGCTCATTGTAAATAGTGCAATTCCGTTAACGTATTTTATTCGGCGGTTTAAATTGCAGTAGTTGTGTAGTCAGTAGATCCAAGTGCTCTAGCAGACGGTTTGTTCCAGTAGCAACTGGTCTGAGATAATGCAGCCAATTGAAATGGCACGAGTTCTGTTGCTTCTTTATCTGCCTGTTTACCCTAAAGGCAGCAACTGTTTGATTAACGAGTAGAGTACGTTACTTATTGTGCTAGTCATAAATAGTCATATATCGTACACACGATGATAAAAATAATAATAATAATTGCAGGAGGGCTGCGGGCAATGACACATAGTTTGGTGACACTAGACCCGCAGCCAGCGAGGAGGCAATTCTGCCCATTTCGCTGACTCCTGAGCACACACGCACACAGATACTGTACGCAGGCATACGCTCACACAGGTGTGTACATCTGCCCTGACTTTCTCATCGTCAGGCAGTGTACACTCGAACTGTGCCTTGGAGGTTGGCCCTCAATGGCGTAAATTGCACGACAAGCCCCCAAGCCTTCTCTCCGCGGCTGCGCCCCAAATAAATGTGGCCTCGCCGTGGAATCGAACTTAGGGACTGAGGTGCGAGTGGCAAACGCGATAACCGCTCTGCCACCGACCCCCTACACACGATGATAGTTCAAAGCAATTGGTAATAGCAAAAACTCGTCCGCCAATTAGCAAACTATTTTGCTTGGATTGTATGTCACACTTTTGCTTTGATACTTGCCTGAAAAACATGCTTCATTAGCCTCACTCCATAAAGTACACGGCTTAAAGCTTCATCTAACGGATTACCTGCCTTGCAGCTAGCGAATCACAAATTTCCTGACTTCTAACTTCTATTCTTTCTTTGCCTTAGAGTCTCTGCGTTGCTTCTAAGCCAGCAAATTTTAGTGTGGAGTTTTCTTCTGAACATTTTACTTATAGTAGGAAAGCATGCGTAATTTATTGTGATGATGGGGCTCGAGGGCTCCATCCCCACGGGGCGCCCCACGGACCCGGGCTCGCATACTGACCCTGGCTACGGTCGTCCCCACCGACTCGCGTACGACACAGAGTCGGTTGGGCTAGGCAGATCGAGCGTACGACGCACGACGGCCTCCAGCGAGCGTACGACGCACACTGGTTGAGGTGGGGATCGGCGTACGACGCTCCACTTCCTCTAAGGTGCCTAAAGCTAGCCCGCAAAGGACAAACGCGTAGTCGAAGGCTTACCAACCAGAAGTTCGCACAGTCGCGCGGCGCAGGCAGGGCCGGATGACCGGAAGTCAAACCCGTATATTGTTACTCAGTCGAGTAGTGTGACTCAGGCTGGGCAGCGTTCCCGTAGAGGGGGGGCCAGGCAGTCGTGATTTTAGGTGTCGTACGTAGTTGGCTTGAGGGGGGCCGGCGGTGGCAGAGGCTAGGGTCCAGCGCTCCACAATAAATAGCACCGCGGCGGGGGGAGAGCCCGGGGCTAAAGCCCCACCCCCGAGGGGCCAGGGCAGACCCAAAACCCCCAAAAAACACGGCCCGCCAATCAGCGCAGCGCACGGCATAAATAACTAGGGGGGAGGGAGGGTGCATCAACCGGTGTAAGCCGGCCGAGTGAACAACAACAGGGGGAGAGGCGCAGGGTCGAAATGGCCCAGCCAATCAGCGCGGCGCAGGCCGAGATAAAGAATAAACAGCCAAGTGCGGGGGGGTGCAGCGCACTCACACAAGGTGCACTGGGCACTTTCATTCAGCCCAGTCACCACATTATATTGACGAGAAATATGCCTATGGGTTCTCTTAGTACGAGCATGATTGAATTCTTATTTGATAAATTCTGGGAATCGGCAAAAAGCTTCCTGGTTTAGAATCAAGTTTTAATGCTTTAGTAAATCTGTATACGGATTTATCGGACTTATTTCGGAATAGTGGCATACGAATATCACACAGTTTTAATTTTATATATTCTAATAGTACTACTCTCATCGAGCAGTGTGGCATTTTATTTATAAACAAAAATATACGAGTTAACAATACTAGGAGTGCACGCAAGTTCTCAGCAAGATTCACCGCAGAACAAGTGCTGCTGACAGTCAGCCCTGGCCAGAGTCTTGCCCAGCCTCAGAAACTGCAGCCGAGACGGGAAATTTCGGCTCCTGTTTGTCCTCCTGTTTCCAGAAACTCCCTGACAAACGCTGAGTAGCTTCAAAATCGCCATTCCTCGACTCTAAGAGGCTTCGCGCCAAGCACATCAGCCGCGCGAGGCGCTCGGTAGTGATTCGCTCAGCCTCCTGGTCCTGTTGCTGCGGATTTGTCTTGTCCTGCAGCCGCTGTTCCCTGCCATCAGGTGGCACCAGGCCGCCTCGCAGCGGTCCCTGCAGATGGGCCAGCCGGTCCCGGATGCGGCCTTTGTCTTCGACGCTGAGGACTCGCCTGCCGCCAGTGCCGACGGTGGCGCAGGCTGCCTCAAGGTGTTGTCGTAGACGCGAGCTCAACTCGTGCGCTTCCAGTACGCATCGGTAGGAGCGCATTCGCTCCTCGAAGCTGTCCCCTTCGGCATCGCCGACTGTGTCATTGTCACCAGCTTCGTCATTTATACCGCTTGACACGACAGCCGTATCTTCAGCTACTGCTGTCTTTTTTTCACGGTCAATGTTGGTCGGAGCGCCGTTGCACGAGAGCCCCAGGCCGGAGTCGCTGCCCCAAAGACGCTCTTCATTGGAGCGCGCAGCGGCAGCTGCTGCTGCTTCCAGCATCGAGGAGCCGGCTCCGCTCTGAGAATCACTTCCCCCAGCGTCGCCTTCGTTGTCACTGTCTAGCAGGGCTCGTACTGCTCGGCTCAAGCTGCTTGCCTCCAGCTTCGACGGAGACGGCGGCGCTGATTGACGGACTTGTCTACTGCTGACACCGGCGTAAGTGTGATTGAATTTGTACATGTCGGCTCTGGACGAGGACCCCGCTGATGCAGCCACGGCTTCGGCCTTTGCCAACTTCTCAGCTCGTTGACGCTCCTCGTAGCGATCGCGGAGTTGCTGGCGCCAGCGTCGTTCGAGATGCTCGTGCATACTTGGCCACAGGCTCTGGAGGTCTACTGCAAGAGCGAGTGGAATTTCTGCTGCTCAGATACAATCCTCGATTTTAAAATAGCTATTTAAATTGAACATTGCCTAATCGATCAAGTGTAAATACGACGCTAAAACATGGTCCTGTGTCTTACCGCGTGGCCTGTAAATCAACTTAGCATATATAGAGCTTACGTTTAGCTGGTGAAGAGTAGCACGGCTCCGTGTAGCCCATCTTTCGGTCGACATCTTGCAGAATGCAGCGCGTCTTGACGCTTACGGGACTCCTAGCGAAGTTTTGTCCTCTGGTCCCGCTGCCGCAGAGTAAATCCCAAGCGTCAGTTTCAGTGTTCTTCGGTAGCCGCGCACCAAGAACCTGACCCTCTGTTGCTGCCGAGATCGTCGCAGAAGTCCGCTCTTGTTCGAAGCGATCAATGTAGCTCTCTAATTGCTCGGATGCCGATTTGAATTGCGTCTGCTGTCGACTAGAGGTAGGGTAGATGCTGCTAGATGTGGCTGTGGTGGCACGCGCTGCCGGACCAGGACAACGCAATTCCAGGTGACTGCTGCTGCCCCACTGCGGCGCTCTCGTTCGGTAGGATGACGGGATCTCAAGCGGCGAGTGATGATGGCAGCAGCCTCGGAGTTCCATCGGTTGAAAGCCTCCACTGTTTACTTTTCAACTTTCACCACAGTAACAGCCAACTCGAGCAGTATTAGAGCGGCTGCGGCAGGTCCGCGAGAGAATTAAAAGTTTTAAGGCGCAGAAGAGCGAGAGGGAGAGAGAGCGCGTGTGTGGTATTTCACGGCTATTAAAACTGTCTCCTGGGGTAAATGCCCATACAAGCTGGGAGCGAGAGTATAGAAAGAAAAGAGGCTAGACAGCTTCGACGGCGGATTGGCATAGTAGAGAAGAGACTGGGGAGCACCAGGGCTGCCTGGCTTCTGATTGATGGCATTTGCGTGCTTTCCAGTGTTTGTGTGTGCAGCCCCAGCCAACCCCCGCCTGCCAGCACTGATGAGCTGCAGAGCTAATACCGCCTCACCTGTGCTGCGCGCAGGTGGGGTGGGGTCAGAGGGCCCGACAGTTGAACGTGACTGAGCTGGGGTTGCCATTCTCTCTCCTGTTTGACCCTCCCCCACCCTGCGTGCCTCTTCAATTCTTTGCTTGGCTTTGCTGGCAAGCCAAACAAACAGCGCGGGCTTCAGTTGGCAAACTTTCCTGCCCCAGCCGAGCCGCGTTGGGGTCGCGCATTTTCAGTACTCCGCAGTCGCTTTTACCGAACAGTTTTGTGCTGCCCAAATTGGAACATCGGTGCGGCGAATGCGCGGCCGAATGCATGTTCGACCCGCCTCTATGGTGAAGACTCGAACTTCTGCTCACCTGCCGACACGGCACGCAGGCTGCAAGAATTTTTCAGCACTGCTCTGAAGTGTCTGTGCACCGCTCCTAAGATTTATTCAAAATCATTTCTTATATTTTAAGAGCCAAAAGTCCGTTTCTTTGATAAAACGTGTCAAGTGGGTTGTAATGGGATTAGCAAGGGACACACTGCACCTTGTTAATTAATCATTTGAGCGAAAATATCGCTGCATTGAGAACTTAACTCATCAGCAATTCAGATGGGAGAGGAGTTTAAGAGGCCGAGGCTCTGAGTTGAGTTTGTTTCAATTTTGAGACCGCCCGCTGTGAACGTGCTGCGGGCATTTAGCTTTTATTTATGCCTTTTAGAATAAAATGAAGGCATGAGCAGTGGCCGGGCATTATGAATATTGCTATGCAGGTTAGCAGACCGCCACAGTGAGGCACAATGCGCAATTGAAAATAGCAGCTAAGCTATAGACAGTGGCGGCTCCATTGGGTCTCAGCTTGTGGCGACTCTGGCTTGATCTGAGCATATTTGCGGGCCACTCCGTCCTCGAGCTTGTTTTGATGCCGAGCTCTTCACATACGTGTAACGCCTAATCCCTTATAATCCGAGCAAGAATGCTGCTCATTGTCCGCCGCTGCGAAAGACGATGGGGCCGAGCAGGGGGCTACAAGAGACAAGACATTCTACATAATACAAAGCCATCTTTTCATTCGCATCTCAATGTGCAAAATTGACACAATGTCTTATATTTCCTGTTCGAAGCTTGTGCATTTTGTATTTTAATGAAATAAACAACTACTGTGCTTTCTACTCAAAATGAAAAGTTCTTACGATGAGCAGATAACAAAGACAACGAATCTGGATTTCGAAATTTTACCACCATGCCGTGTGAAGTCAATTCATATAATATTGTTCAACTGGCCTTTTTTACAAGGACAACTTGGAATTACGTATATAAGTAGTATCTACGAGAGTTAAGTAGTCCTTGCTTTAACAAAATAATTTTACCGTCGCGTATTTTCTCGCTTCGGTGAAGTTTTTCAGGGTGTCTGAGCTTAGAATACTCGTATTATTTAGAACTAAAAGTATAATAATTATGCAAGGGCCCGGAAATCTGGCTTAGGAAAAGAAGATGCGAAACAGGAATTTTTCCTTGAGAAAAGACAATAAAAAAGTCAATTCACTACTATCATGAGTAGTGCACTCTGCAAAAATATACATCAGTCGAGTGCAGCTAATATGCCGGCGTCTGTGGTGGCTCCGGCGAATTGACGGGATTTCTCGGCTGTGCCCAGGTGTCTTCGGCCTGTTCACGTAGGGCCGACACGGCAGACGATGGTTGGCGCTGTTGCGAATACGAAAATTGCTGCTGCTGCTGCTGCTGCTGATGCTGAGTGGCCCGGCAGCCGCGATGACGCGGCAGCGCGGCCGAAACTCGCAGGCACTCGCCGGCCGTAGCGTCCGGCAAAGTGTCCATCGATAGTTGCCAATTTTGCGGTACAGGTGACACGGCGGCAGACGCTGCTGTCCCGGATGCCGTTCTGCGACGGTAGCTGACGGCAGTTCGACTCCTCCTGGCGGTGGCAAGCGACTCTCTGCCGCCAGCGGTGGTCGAGGCCGCCCCGGTGGAGACTGAGCGACTATAAAATCCACTCCCGCCGACGACTGCTGCGGCCGAATGAACCAGAAGATCTGGGAGGAGAAACGATGGCGGCGGTGGTGTGGGCGGCAGCAGTGGTGTGCGTCGAGGCGGCTGCAGTCGCCGTCTCTGGCGATGCGCACTCTCCGGTGCGGCGGCGACCGAGAACGCAAAGGCACCGGCAAAGACGGAGGAGAAAATCGACGCCGACTGTTCTGAGGTGGCGGCAGCAGCGAATGCTGTGGAGACGGACGGCGAGGTCGCAGACCGATGCGAGGCAACGAAGAAGCAGGGCGCTGCGGCGGAGTTCGCGGCTGCGTCAACAATGCCGGAAGGCACTCTGTGTCCGCGCAGGTAGCCGATCGAAGGCGGAATGTGTCCCCGGCGTCGGCGCATGATGTCCACATCGCGGGCCATCTGGGCCAGCTGGTGGCTGCTGGGTGAGAGTGGCCGCTGCTCCCAGCGATGGAGGCGACGGCGCGCCGGTGACAGAGCTGGCTCCGCGCTCGCTGATAGGGAGTTTGAGGGCGGGCGGCTGGTGTGGACCGTTTGACAGCTGAAAGATAACTCAGCATACGAAGACGAAAAACTGTAGAATTTACGAAAAAAATCGTAAAATCTCATGTTCATTAGCTTGGCTTAATTCCCCAATCCTAGTCTTAGAGTTACTCGATAGAATTAGTGCAAAGGCTATAGAATTTAGTCACAATGACGGCATATCCCGTACAGTGAAATAAATCTATCAAACAATGGAACCTGCATGGACCCGAATTAACTGACTGGATAGCCTTAAAACCGAATTATGCAAAGACTAACAGAATGCGAGTCAATTGTCATAAATTATCTTAAACCGCTCCCTTTGCATTCCATAATTCTCTCAGAAAGACAGTAATTGAGCTTGACCTGAGCAGTTTGGGATCCGACCAGAAGCAATAGAGTCTAATCTACGGATATGTAAATTTACTGAGTATTCTCAAGGTAGGACAGCAGACAGGCGCTCACTCGGATGAAGCCAATCCAGGTCTATGCAGCTTTGGAGTAGGCAGTGCAGGAAAACTCCTATCGGACTCGTCTGAGCAGCTCAGGGGTCCGGAAGCCGTCGCGGTGCAGTGCGGGCCTTTTGGCAGCTGGGCTGCAGGGGGGCTCCTTCTAAGTCTTTTATGGCCTTCTTCTAAGCAGCGCATTGTCGGAGGGAGTGGGGTAGGCGAGCCGATGGCTTCCGGGCCGCTGGGTGAGGAGATCCCGCAGATGGGGCAGTCGGCTGCCAGTGTCTCCGCCACGTTGTATCGTTCTATAGCAACAACAATGGCGTTTGGAGGGGGTAGGCATTCAGATCGCTTTTGAGCAGTATGGGACAGGATGGCATGCCAGCTCAGGCTCGGGAGAATGCCACGAGGAGTCACAGAGATGGAGCGGAACACAGCTGGTGGGGGTGAGAAGCAGCGTGTGCTGAGAACGAGCTCCAATCCCGTGCCGTGAGCATTCCATATTTCATGCCTGTACTAATAATGCTCACTAAAATTTTCCGGGAAAATTGCAGACTGATAAAAAGCGTCGAAGACACGTTTTTGGAGATTAGCGAATTCGGAGAAAAACGGAAAAACGGAAATCTGTGAAAAACGGAGATTGGTGAATTCTGAGATTGGGAATTCTGAGTTTAGGAATTCGGAGATTGGGAATTCGGAGATTGGGAATTCGGAGATTGGGAATTCGGAGATTGGTGAATTCTGAGATTGGAAATTCTGAGATTGGGAATTCTGAGTTTAGGAATTCGGAGATTGGGAATTCGGAGATTGGTGAATTCGGAGATTGGGAATTCGGAGATTGGGAATTCGGAGATTGGGAATTCTGAGTATAGGAATTCGGAGATTGGGAATTCTGAGTTTAGGAATTCGGAGATTGGGAATTCTGAGTTTAGGAATTCGGAGATTGGGAATTCTGAGTATAGGAATTCGGAGATTGGGAATTCGGAGATTGGGAATTCGGAGATTGGGAATTCGGAGATTGGGAATTCTGAGTTTAGGAATTCGGAGATTGGGAATTCTGAGTATAGGAATTCGAAGATTGGGAATTCGGAGATTGGGAATTCGGAGATTGGGAATTCTGAGTATAGGAATTCGAAGATTGGGAATTCGGAGATTGGGAATTCGGAGATTGGTGAATTCGGAGATTGGGAATTCGGAGATTGGTGAATTCGGAGATTGGTGAATTCGGAGATTGGTGAATTCGGAGATTGGTGAATTCGGAGATTGGTGAATTCGGAGATTGGTGAATTCGGAGATTGGGAATTCTGAGTTTAGGAATTCGGAGATTGGGAATTCTGAGTTTAGGAATTCGGAGATTGGGAATTCTGAGTTTAGGAATTCGGAGATTGGGAATTCTGAGTTTAGGAATTAGGAGATTGGGAATTCTGAGTATAGGAATTCGGAGATTGGGAATTCGGAGATTGGTGAATTCGGAGATTGGGAATTCGGAGATTGGGAATTCGGAGATTGGGAATTCTGAGTATAGGAATTTGGAGATTGGGAATTCTGAGTTTAGAAATTCGGAGATTGGGAATTCTGAGTTTAGGAATTCGGAGATTGGGAATTCTGAGTTTAGGAATTCGGAGATTGGGAATTCTGAGTTTAGGAATTCGGAGATTGGGAATTCTGAGTTTAGGAATTAGGAGATTGGGAATTCTGAGTATAGGAATTCGGAGATTGGGAATTCGGAGATTGGTGAATTCGGAGATTGGGAATTCGGAGATTGGGAATTCGGAGATTGGGAATTCTGAGTATAGGAATTCGGAGATTGGGAATTCGGAGATTGGGAATTCGGAGATTGGGAATTCGGAGATTGGGAATTCTGAGTTTAGGAATTCGGAGATTGGGAATTCTGAGTATAGGAATTCGAAGATTGGGAATTCGGAGATTGGGACTTCGGAGATTGGGAATTCTGAGTATAGGAATTCGAAGATTGGGAATTCGGAGATTGGGAATTCGGAGATTGGTGAATTCGGAGATTGGGAATTCTGAGTTTAGGAATTCGGAGATTGGGAATTCTGAGTTTAGGAATTCGGAGATTGGGAATTCTGAGTTTAGGAATTCGGAGATTGGGAATTCTGAGTTTAGGAATTCGGAGATTGGGAATTCTGAGTTTAGGAATTCGGAGATTGGGAATTCTGAGTATAGGAATTCGAAGATTGGGAATTCGGAGATTGGGAATTCGGAGATTGGGAATTCTGAGTATAGGAATTCGAAGATTGGGAATTCGGAGATTGGGAATTCGGAGATTGGTGAATTCGGAGATTGGGAATTCTGAGTTTAGGAATTCGGAGATTGGGAATTCTGAGTTTAGGAATTCGGAGATTGGGAATTCTGAGTTTAGGAATTCGGAGATTGGGAATTCTGAGTTTAGGAATTCGGAGATTGGGAATTCTGAGTTTAGGAATTCGGAGATTGGGAATTCTGAGTTTAGGAATTCGGAGATTGGGAATTCTGAGTATAGGAATTCGGAGATTGGGAATTCGGAGATTGGTGAATTCGGAGATTGGGAATTCGGAGATTGGGAATTCGGAGATTGGGAATTCTGAGTATAGGAATTTGGAGATTGGGAATTCTGAGTTTAGAAATTCGGAGATTGGGAATTCGGAGATTGGGAATTCTGAGTTTAGGAATTCGGAGATTGGGAATTCTGAGTTTAGGAATTCGGATATTGGGAATTCTGAGTTTAGGAATTCGGAGATTGGGAATTCTGAGTTTAGGAATTCGGAGATTGGGAATTCTGAGTATAGGAATTCGGAGATTGGGAATTCTGAGTTTAGGAATTCGGAGATTGGGAATTCGGAGATTGGGAATTCTGAGTTTAGGAATTCGGAGATTGGGAATTCTGAGTATAGGAATTCGAAGTTTAGGAATTCGGAGATTGGGAATTCTGAGTATAGGAATTCGAAGATTGGGAATTCGGAGATTGGGAATTCGGAGATTGGTGAATTCGGAGATTGGGAATTCTGAGTTTAGGAATTCGGAGATTGGGAATTCTGAGTTTAGGAATTCGGAGATTGGGAATTCTGAGTTTAGGAATTCGGAGATTGGGAATTCGGAGATTGGGAATTCTGAGTATGGGAATTCGGAGATTGGTGAATTCGGAGATTGGGAATTCGGAGATTGGTGAATTCGGAGATTGGGAATTCTGAGTTTAGGAATTCGGAGATTGGGAATTCTGAGTTTAGGAATTCGGAGATTGGGAATTCTGAGTTTAGGAATTCGGAGATTGGGAATTCTGAGTTTAGGAATTCGGAGATTGGGAATTCTGAGTTTAGGAATTCGGAGATTGGGAATTCTGAGTATAGGAATTCGAAGATTGGGAATTCGGAGATTGGGAATTCGGAGATTGGGAATTCTGAGTATAGGAATTCGAAGATTGGGAATTCGGAGATTGGGAATTCGGAGATTGGTGAATTCGGAGATTGGGAATTCTGAGTTTAGGAATTCGGAGATTGGGAATTCTGAGTTTAGGAATTCGGAGATTGGGAATTCTGAGTTTAGGAATTCGGAGATTGGGAATTCTGAGTTTAGGAATTCGGAGATTGGGAATTCTGAGTTTAGGAATTCGGAGATTGGGAATTCTGAGTTTAGGAATTCGGAGATTGGGAATTCTGAGTATAGGAATTCGGAGATTGGGAATTCGGAGATTGGTGAATTCGGAGATTGGGAATTCGGAGATTGGGAATTCGGAGATTGGGAATTCTGAGTATAGGAATTTGGAGATTGGGAATTCTGAGTTTAGAAATTCGGAGATTGGGAATTCGGAGATTGGGAATTCTGAGTTTAGGAATTCGGAGATTGGGAATTCTGAGTTTAGGAATTCGGATATTGGGAATTCTGAGTTTAGGAATTCGGAGATTGGGAATTCTGAGTTTAGGAATTCGGAGATTGGGAATTCTGAGTATAGGAATTCGGAGATTGGGAATTCTGAGTTTAGGAATTCGGAGATTGGGAATTCGGAGATTGGGAATTCTGAGTTTAGGAATTCGGAGATTGGGAATTCTGAGTATAGGAATTCGAAGATTGGGAATTCGGAGATTGGGAATTCGGAGATTGGGAATTCTGAGTATAGGAATTCGAAGATTGGGAATTCGGAGATTGGGAATTCGGAGATTGGTGAATTCGGAGATTGGGAATTCGGAGATTGGTGAATTCGGAGATTGGTGAATTCGGAGATTGGTGAATTCGGAGATTGGTGAATTCGGAGATTGGTGAATTCGGAGATTGGTGAATTCGGAGATTGGGAATTCTGAGTTTAGGAATTCGGAGATTGGGAATTCTGAGTTTAGGAATTCGGAGATTGGGAATTCTGAGTTTAGGAATTCGGAGATTGGGAATTCTGAGTTTAGGAATTAGGAGATTGGGAATTCTGAGTATAGGAATTCGGAGATTGGGAATTCGGAGATTGGTGAATTCGGAGATTGGGAATTCGGAGATTGGGAATTCGGAGATTGGGAATTCTGAGTATAGGAATTTGGAGATTGGGAATTCTGAGTTTAGAAATTCGGAGATTGGGAATTCTGAGTTTAGGAATTCGGAGATTGGGAATTCTGAGTTTAGGAATTCGGAGATTGGGAATTCTGAGTTTAGGAATTCGGAGATTGGGAATTCTGAGTTTAGGAATTAGGAGATTGGGAATTCTGAGTATAGGAATTCGGAGATTGGGAATTCGGAGATTGGTGAATTCGGAGATTGGGAATTCGGAGATTGGGAATTCGGAGATTGGGAATTCTGAGTATAGGAATTCGGAGATTGGGAATTCGGAGATTGGGAATTCGGAGATTGGGAATTCGGAGATTGGGAATTCTGAGTTTAGGAATTCGGAGATTGGGAATTCTGAGTATAGGAATTCGAAGATTGGGAATTCGGAGATTGGGACTTCGGAGATTGGGAATTCTGAGTATAGGAATTCGAAGATTGGGAATTCGGAGATTGGGAATTCGGAGATTGGTGAATTCGGAGATTGGGAATTCTGAGTTTAGGAATTCGGAGATTGGGAATTCTGAGTTTAGGAATTCGGAGATTGGGAATTCTGAGTTTAGGAATTCGGAGATTGGGAATTCTGAGTTTAGGAATTCGGAGATTGGGAATTCTGAGTTTAGGAATTCGGAGATTGGGAATTCTGAGTATAGGAATTCGAAGATTGGGAATTCGGAGATTGGGAATTCGGAGATTGGGAATTCTGAGTATAGGAATTCGAAGATTGGGAATTCGGAGATTGGGAATTCGGAGATTGGTGAATTCGGAGATTGGGAATTCTGAGTTTAGGAATTCGGAGATTGGGAATTCTGAGTTTAGGAATTCGGAGATTGGGAATTCTGAGTTTAGGAATTCGGAGATTGGGAATTCTGAGTTTAGGAATTCGGAGATTGGGAATTCTGAGTTTAGGAATTCGGAGATTGGGAATTCTGAGTTTAGGAATTCGGAGATTGGGAATTCTGAGTATAGGAATTCGGAGATTGGGAATTCGGAGATTGGTGAATTCGGAGATTGGGAATTCGGAGATTGGGAATTCGGAGATTGGGAATTCTGAGTATAGGAATTTGGAGATTGGGAATTCTGAGTTTAGAAATTCGGAGATTGGGAATTCGGAGATTGGGAATTCTGAGTTTAGGAATTCGGAGATTGGGAATTCTGAGTTTAGGAATTCGGATATTGGGAATTCTGAGTTTAGGAATTCGGAGATTGGGAATTCTGAGTTTAGGAATTCGGAGATTGGGAATTCTGAGTATAGGAATTCGGAGATTGGGAATTCTGAGTTTAGGAATTCGGAGATTGGGAATTCGGAGATTGGGAATTCTGAGTTTAGGAATTCGGAGATTGGGAATTCTGAGTATAGGAATTCGAAGTTTAGGAATTCGGAGATTGGGAATTCTGAGTATAGGAATTCGAAGATTGGGAATTCGGAGATTGGGAATTCGGAGATTGGTGAATTCGGAGATTGGGAATTCTGAGTTTAGGAATTCGGAGATTGGGAATTCTGAGTTTAGGAATTCGGAGATTGGGAATTCTGAGTTTAGGAATTCGGAGATTGGGAATTCGGAGATTGGGAATTCTGAGTATGGGAATTCGGAGATTGGTGAATTCGGAGATTGGGAATTCGGAGATTGGTGAATTCGGAGATTGGGAATTCTGAGTTTAGGAATTCGGAGATTGGGAATTCTGAGTTTAGGAATTCGGAGATTGGGAATTCTGAGTTTAGGAATTCGGAGATTGGGAATTCTGAGTTTAGGAATTCGGAGATTGGGAATTCTGAGTTTAGGAATTCGGAGATTGGGAATTCTGAGTATAGGAATTCGAAGATTGGGAATTCGGAGATTGGGAATTCGGAGATTGGGAATTCTGAGTATAGGAATTCGAAGATTGGGAATTCGGAGATTGGGAATTCGGAGATTGGTGAATTCGGAGATTGGGAATTCTGAGTTTAGGAATTCGGAGATTGGGAATTCTGAGTTTAGGAATTCGGAGATTGGGAATTCTGAGTTTAGGAATTCGGAGATTGGGAATTCTGAGTTTAGGAATTCGGAGATTGGGAATTCTGAGTTTAGGAATTCGGAGATTGGGAATTCTGAGTTTAGGAATTCGGAGATTGGGAATTCTGAGTATAGGAATTCGGAGATTGGGAATTCGGAGATTGGTGAATTCGGAGATTGGGAATTCGGAGATTGGGAATTCGGAGATTGGGAATTCTGAGTATAGGAATTTGGAGATTGGGAATTCTGAGTTTAGAAATTCGGAGATTGGGAATTCGGAGATTGGGAATTCTGAGTTTAGGAATTCGGAGATTGGGAATTCTGAGTTTAGGAATTCGGATATTGGGAATTCTGAGTTTAGGAATTCGGAGATTGGGAATTCTGAGTTTAGGAATTCGGAGATTGGGAATTCTGAGTATAGGAATTCGGAGATTGGGAATTCTGAGTTTAGGAATTCGGAGATTGGGAATTCGGAGATTGGGAATTCTGAGTTTAGGAATTCGGAGATTGGGAATTCTGAGTATAGGAATTCGAAGTTTAGGAATTCGGAGATTGGGAATTCTGAGTATAGGAATTCGAAGATTGGGAATTCGGAGATTGGGAATTCGGAGATTGGTGAATTCGGAGATTGGGAATTCTGAGTTTAGGAATTCGGAGATTGGGAATTCTGAGTTTAGGAATTCGGAGATTGGGAATTCTGAGTTTAGGAATTCGGAGATTGGGAATTCGGAGATTGGGAACTCTGAGTTTAGGAATTCGGAGATTAGTGAATTCGGAGATTGGGAATTCGGGAATTCGGAGACTGGGAATTCGGAGATTGGGAATTCGGGAATTCGGAGATTGGGAATTCGGAGATTGGGAATTCGGAGATTGGGAATTCTGAGTTTAGGAATTCAGAGATTGGGAATTCTGAGTATAGAAATTCGGAGATTGGGAATTCGGAGATTGGTGAATTCGGAGATTGGGAATTCGGAGATTGGGAATTCTGAGTTTAGGAACTCGGAGATTGGGAATTCTGAGTTTAGGAATTCGGAGATTGGGAATTCGGAGATTGGTGAATTCGGAGATTGGGAACTCTGAGTTTAGGAATTCGGAGATTAGTGAATTCGGAGATTGGGAATTCGGGAATTCGGAGACTGGGAATTCGGAGATTGGGAATTCGGGAATTCGGAGATTGGGAATTCGGAGATTGGGAATTCTGAGTTTAGGAATTCGGAGATTGGGAATTCGGAGATTGGTGAATTCGGAGATTGGGAATTCGGAGATTGGGAATTCTGAGTTTAGGAATTCAGAGATTGGGAATTCTGAGTTTAGGAATTCAGAGATTGGGAATTCTGAGTTTAGGAATTCAGAGATTGGTGAATTCGGAGATTGGGAATTCGGGAATTCGGAGACTGGGGAATTCTGAGATTATTCGCATGATAATTTGGAGCTAGCAGCTTTTAGTTTGTGAATCTGGCGGCTTGATGAATTTCAAACTTCTTTCAGAGTCTTTCAGTGTGAAAGTGACCCGCACATTGTGCCCCTTGAGTAGTGTACATGAAGTTCGCCTGAGTCATGCAAGCACTGCTAGCCAATTGTGGGTCGACAGAACAGAGCACTGCACAATGGCAATTCGCACTCAAACAATAAAAATGACAGTCTCTATTCAAAGAGACGAGTCCAATGCCAGACCAACTCAACAGCCGGCCACACTTGGTTTTGCAAAAATCTTCTTTCGCGGCGCATCCAACAACATTCAGTGCTTCCTTTCGAATGAAATTTTGTTAGAAAATGACTGCAAACAGCAGAGGCAATTTGCTTCTCCTAGTTCTGGTCCAGATTTCCAACTGCTTCTGTTGGGCAGGTAAATGTGATTAACATTCTACTGCATGCTTTTTAATCATCACTAGAAGGTGAGCTCTTTAGTTCTCGAGTGAGTTCATGAGTTAATAATTGAGTCATTGAGCTATATCTATTTCGTTTTCCAGTTTGTTTCTGTTGCAAGGCGGTTCGTAGCCTGATGATTAGACTCAGAAGGTTGGGGGTTCGATTCCCGACTCCACTGGAACAAGTTGAGTCGTTAAGCAAGAAGCTTAACCTTTAGCAATTCACCCAGCTGTTAAATGGGTGCAAGCATTAGCTGGGGTGGGTTTGGCGTCCCCCCAGTCCATGGACTGAACAGCCGTACGCAGCCTTCAGATGCGCCGCACGATAGCTGCGACTGTGCTGTCGGCTGCACATCTGGCCCAGTTTGGGCAGGTGTGATCAATTATGATAATTATTATTTTTTTTGTAGCAGACCCTTGGCCGCCGTTCGGTTTTATGTGCAACAGCAGTGAGACATTGCACATCATCTGGCCTGTTCGATCCAATGAAAGCAGCGGCAATGCTGGCAGAAATGCTGGATTTCGGGTCTGTCTAAGCTATTACAACAGCTATGCCGATCACTGGCACCTCATTGTACTAACCAGCTCAACCATGGTGAGGGCTTGTTTTGTTTGCAGTTTGTCAGAGACTTGCGAGATCCCGTAAAATGATACTCGAAAAACGAGCTGCTGTAGATCTATGAGGTGGAAGCTGTAGATCAATGAGGAGGAAGCTGTAGATCTATGAGGTGGAAGCTGTAGATCAATGAGGAGGAAGCTGTAGATCAATGAGGTGGAAGTTGTAGATCAATGAGGAGGAAGCTGTAGATCTATGAGGAGGAAGCTGTAGATCAATGAGGAGGAAGCTGTAGATCTATGAGGTGGAAGCTGTAGATCAATGAGGAGGAAGCTGTAGATCAATGAGGAGGAAGCTGTAGATCAATGAGGAGGAAGCTGTAGATCTATGAGGAGGAAGCTGTAGATCAATGAGGAGGAAGCTGTAGATAAATGAGGTGGAAGCTGTAGATCAATGAGGAGGAAGCTGTAGATCAATGAGGAGGAAGCGGTAGATCTATGAGGAGGAAGCTGTAGATAAATGAGGTGCAAGCTGTAGATCAATGAGGTGGAAGCTGTAGATCAATGAGGAGGAAGCTGTAGATCAATGAGGTGGAAGTTGTAGATCAATGAGGAGGAAGCTGTAGATCAATGAGGAGGAAGCTGTAGATCAATGAGGAGGAAGCTGTAGATCTATGAGGTGGAAGCTGTAGATCAATGAGGAGGAAGCTGTAGATCAATGAGGAGAAAGCTGTAGATCAATGAGGAGGAAGCTGTAGATCAATGAGGTGGAAGCTGTAGATCAATGAGGAGGAAGCTGTAGATCAATGAGGAGGAAGCTGTAGATCAATGAGGAGGAAGCTGTAGATCAATGAGGAGGAAGCGGTAGATCTATGAGGAGGAAGCTGTAGATCAATGAGGTGGAAGCTGTAGATCAATGAGGAGGAAGCTGTAGATCAATGAGGTGGAAGCTGTAGATCAATGAGGAGGAAGCTGTAGATCAATGAGGAGGAAGCTGTAGATCAATGAGGTGGAAGCTGTAGATCAATGAGGAGGAAGCTGTAGATCTATGAGGAGGAAGCTGTAGATCTATGAGGAGGAAGCTGTAGATCAATGAGGAGGAAGCTGTAGATCTATGAGGAGGAAGCTGTAGATCAATGAGGAGGAAGCTGTAGATCTATGAGGAGGAAGCTGTAGATCAATGAGGAGGAAGCTGTAGATTTATGAGGAGGAAGCTGTAGATCTATGAGGAGGTCCAATTAGTTAAGAATCCACTAGAATACATTAGTGAGGTGCAACATTTCTGCTTTGCTGCTTGCTTCAAGTAACCATGCTGATACTTCAGTCTACTTTAAGTTCATTGAATGGAACGCTGCAGCATGTGGCATTCAAGATCCCGTCAGAGTACATGCGGTGCCAGTTCTTTTACAGCTGGAAGGTTAGTCCAACTGTCGATGTACTTTTGAGTATTAGATGTACAAGGGGTGCGCTCTCTGTAACTACTGTAAATACCGCTTGTACTTAAATCGCAGATCCAGCCGATTACACCGAAACAAATTCCTTCTTTGCTTCGCTCACCTGCTGGTGATTCGACAGAAAACTGTGCGACTTCCACACCTGCGCAGCAGTGCGAAATCGAACGTGGGTTTGCCTTAACCTTTTATAAACTGCTGTCTAAGTACACTAATTTCCCATTTTCCTCCACAGCATTTTCTTCTTCTTCACCACCGCATTCCCTTCTTCCTCACCGCATTCCCCTCTTCCTCACCACCGCATTCCCTTCTTCCTCGCCACCGCATTCCCTTCTTCCTCACCACCGCATTCCCTTCTTCCTCGCCACCGCATTCCCTTCTTCCTCGCCACCGCATTCCCCTCTTCCTCACTACCGCATTCCCTTCTTCCTCGCCATCGCATTCCCCTCTTCCTCACCACCGCATTCCTTTCTTCCTCGCCACCGCATTCCCCTATTCCTTACCACCGCATTCCCTTCTTCCTCGCCACCGCATTCCCCTATTCCTCACGGCATTCCCTTCTTCCTCGCCACCGCATTCCCCTATTCCTTACCACCGCATTCCCTTCTGCCTCACCACCGCATTTCCCTCTTCCTCACCATCGCATTTCCCTCTTCCTCACCGCATTCCCTTCATCCTCGCCACCGCATTCCCCTCTTCCTCACTACCGCATTCCCTTCTTCCTCGCCATCGCATTCCCCTCTTCCTCCCCGCATTCCCTTCATCCTCGCCACCGCATTCCCCTCTTCCTCACTACCGCATTCCCTTCTTCCTCGCCATCGCATTCCCCCTCTTCCTCACCACCGCATTCCCTTCTTCCTCACCACCGCATTCCCTTCTTCCTCACCACCGTATTCCGCTCTTCCTCACCACCGCATTCCCTTCTTCCTCGCCACCGCATTCCCCTCTTCCTCACTACCGCATTCCCTTCTTCCTCGCCATCGCATTCCCCTCTTCCTCATCACCGCATTCCCTTCTTCCTCACCACCGCATTCTCTTCTTCCTCACCACCGTATTCCGCTCTTCCTCACCACCGCATTCCCTTCTTCCTCGCCACCGCATTCCCCTATTCCTCACGGCATTTCCTTCTTCCTCGCCACCGCATTCCCCTATTCCTTACCACCGCATTCCCTTCTTCCTCGCCACCGCATTCCCCTATTCCTTACCACCGCATTCCCTTCTGCCTCACCACCGCATTTCCCTCTTCCTCACCATCGCATTTCCCTCTTCCTCACCGCATTCCCTTCATCCTCGCCACCGCATTCCCCTCTTCCTCACTACCGCATTCCCTTCTTCCTCGCCATCGCATTCCCCTCTTCCTCCCCGCATTCCCTTCATCCTCGCCACCGCATTCCCCTCTTCCTCACTACCGCATTCCCTTCTTCCTCGCCATCGCATTCCCCTCTTCCTCACCACCGCATTCCCTTCTTCCTCACCACCGCATTCCCTTCTTCCTCACCACCGTATTCCGCTCTTCCTCACCACCGCATTCCCTTCTTCCTCGCCACCGCATTCCCCTCTTCCTCACTACCGCATTCCCTTCTTCCTCGCCATCGCATTCCCCTCTTCCTCATCACCGCATTCCCTTCTTCCTCACCACCGCATTCTCTTCTTCCTCACCACCGTATTCCGCTCTTCCTCACCACCGCATTCCCTTCTTCCTCGCCACCGCATTCCCCTATTCCTCACCACCGCATTCCCTTTTTCCTCGCCACCGCATTCCCCTATTCCTCACCACCGCATTCCCTTCTTCCTCGCCACCGCATTCCCCTCTTCCTCACTACCGCATTCCCCTATTCCTCACCACCGCATTCCCTTCTTCCTCGCCACCGCATTCCCCTCTTCCTCACTACCGCATTCCCCTATTCCTCACCACCGCATTCCCTTCTTCCTCACCACCGTATTCCCCTCTTCCTCACCACCGCATTCCCCTCTACACCTCCTCCCGATTTGGTTCCTTGTTACGAGTACATGTTTATCCCTGCGGCTCTTTTCCCATTCATTCCGGCCATCTTAATTCAGTCGCTACATTTTTATCCGCCTTAACCCTCCTCTGCCGAATCGGCACGCAGTGGGCAGGCACAGGGGCTGCCCAGGCTGGCGTCCATCGCAGAGCAATACCCTGGACTGCCAGCCCGACCTGTCGGATCGCTCGGCTGCCAGCTACAGCTCTCTATTTGGTCGATTGTGCCGCAGTCGCAGTGCCAGCACCGTGGCTTGGTTTGCTCCAGTCGCAGCCGTGGCAGGCTGCATTCTGATAGCAGCTGCTGGGCTAGCCCTGGCTCGCGTGTTGGCAAGGCGAGAATCGAAGCGAATCAGCAAGCGCATTGCTAATGCATCACGGCCTACTGACGCTGCTAATAGCTCAGTGACCTCGCCCGCGTCCATCTTCAACCTGCTCTCTGACGGGGCCAAACTGCGCAGAGTTGTTGAGAATTACATCTGGAGAAGTCCACAGTTCATGATGAAACCGCTGCAGCAGCGGCTGGAGCAGCAGAGAACTACAAGATTTTCTTTTTTGCTGACTAATCCTGACACGGGCGAACTCTTAATGCAAGTTTGAGCATTCTCGATTGTTTTTAAACACTTCTATAGCCTTTATTTGCACAATTTTTGCACCTTTGATTCTACAGCATAAAAATGGAGTTGCGATTTATACTTATAGTGAGAACAACCCGAATGTGCAAAAAATGTAGCAAATGCAACGATGCAACAATAATGCAACAAATAATGGTATGCAGTGAATTGTATATATTTATGTCAGGCAATAGTCTAGTGGCCCTTAATCCCACCGGCGTGCTACGTAAGCCCTAAACTTAAAGCGCAGAATCTTTGACATCCGTCGTATTTAACTGAAAATTTTATTTTCCTTTTTTTAATATTGTGCACCTTTTCGGATTGAAAAAACTGTGTTACAATTAAATAGTGTCACACTTAACATAACAAGCACGTCTTCTAACAGAATATTACAGCTATATTTTGTAAAATATAAGTTTTAATAATCTGTAACTGTAATCTGTAATATTCTCTTCTATGCATCTTCTCACAACTAATAGTTCTGTCTATGGAGCTGTGTTGCCTCATAATTTCAAGGGCGCCACAAGCATGATCCATAGACTAAAGTAGCGGGCACGGAATGCATTCCTGCCCGCGTCTAAATCATTCCTTCCCGGCACTTTAGTCCATGGAAAACTGAGATTTTACTCTATTTTTTTAAGAAGCCGAGAGAATTCGGAGGGAGAGAATATAATTCAGGAGCGTTAACCTGAAAATGATTAACTTTCAAAGAATTGCCACTGGCGATATTAGTGGCTTGGATAGTGCTGAGTTGGAGTGCGCCGAGGCGACGATCGATCAGTGGTCGGGACTGCCAATCCTGGACCTCAATGAGGTGGAGACAAATCTGACGGATCTACGGGATCCGGAAGTTTCGTATCGTGACTTGGATGTGCAAGAGCTAGAGGACATCAAACGGCTTGAGCAATCGTCCAAGTCACCATCCACCGTAGCGACTACTAAGAATCACGTTGATCGGTTAAAGAAATTTCTTCGAGAGAAAAACCTGCCTGACGACATCGAGAGCATGCCATTGCGCTACTTAGACGGCTATCTTCGCCTATGGTATGTTAGTCTGCGAGCGAATCCTGCGCTTGGAACGAAGACCTATGCACCGGATACGATTCGTGGCTTTCGGGCAAGCATTCAGCGATTTGTAAAGGAGACACGTGCCATTGATGTCATTGGCAACGAAGTATTCCGGCTGAGCAACGAAACCTATTCGTGTGTTCTGCGCCTTAGTTGGCCAGCTACGAGAGTGAACTTCGGGCGAACAGCCTGGATTCAGCGCGATCACGGATTCCGACATGGCCCTTCTGAAATAATATTTCACTGGACGGGATCCAGTGCGGCTTCAGGATGAAGTGTTTTTTAATATCGTCTACCATTTCGGATTTCGAGGTCGTGAATGGATTAGGGATATGAAGTTGTCTTCACTGCAATTCTCTGTGGTCAATAATGTGAGGTGCATTGACATGATCCAAACTGGTCGGGAGACGATTCTAATGGCCGTGCGGCTCGCGAAATCATGGGACAACAAATTCCGCAATTAATTAGATTTATTTTACGAGCGAATTTCATATAGAACCAGCAAAAACTTCAGTACCAACAACTAAAAACCTTTCCATTCACTTCACTCACTGCTCGGCTTAAAAATATACTTCAAGAAATACAAATATCAACTTCAACAAAGCAAACCTTCACTCCAAATTTACAATTGTTTCTAACATAGTAAATGTACAGTCTGTCTGATCGCTCACTTCTTGGGGGTGATGTTGAAGGTACAATTTTCGTACTTGCAGTTGGCAAAGAAATTAGGTGCTTCGCCAACTGGATTGCTAATAGCGATCATGCAGCTTGAGACAGAATTCGCACCAGAATCAGTGGCAGAAGCAGCTGATGTAGTACTGCAAGCGAGCGCTGGGTGGCCAACCGGCTGAGTAAAGGATGGTAAAGCCAATCGACGACTCATGGCTTGAGAAAGTTCCACTTTCTTCGAAAACTTGATTCTCTTGGTGTAACGATCTACACTCTCAGCCCGCTTGTGTCCCGTTACGACTTGAATGTCGGATGTGCTTACACCATCCTCAAACAGGTTTGACAACAGATGCTCGAATGTAATGGTTTGTATGACTGCGGCTGCCAAGTCCGGCTAGATCACAAAGCCGCTTCATGAAATCATTCAGTGAATTCTTACCTAGCACGAGTGTCTTGTGGTACCAGTAGCCATCGTTGTCAGCACGATTCAGTGGCTTCGGCCAGAGACATTCAACGCCAGGTGGAATGGTAGATAGGTAGAATTCAACGGCACAATCGACCAAATAGAGAGCTGTAGCTGGCAGCCGAGCGACGCTGGGTCGCCTGGAGTCTCCACCAGGACTATGCACTTGGATGTCAATGGGTTGTCGGCCGACACAGTCTTCTCAACAGATGACTTGATGAGATCGACGTACCTCACACCATAAAACTCGCAAATCTTCACGTCGTTATTTGTCAGTCCACGAAGCCATTCCTGCCGCGAATTCCGAATCCGTAGCACAATTTGAACAGCACCTCCATCTGTAGCCTATTTGGAGTAGACCGATCAAAGTAACGCGCGTTGGCGATTGAAATCAGCGTCTTCAATAGTATACCGACTCGATATTTATGTCACTATCTTGGAGCACACACGAATTGGAGCCTGAAGATTTGGCGTTGTTGCATGCGTACTTTGACCGGAGCTCGCCACAGAAACTGCAACAGGAAGTCTTCTTTGTCCTGAGCTCGCACTTTGCCTTTCGTGGACGTGAATGGAATCGAGCGCTTGAGAAAAAAGATGTCATTCTGCGGGAATCCACCGGAGGTATGACGTGCGTTGACTTGCAGAAAGAAAAGAAAGAAAAGTGTGTGTCCGCCGATGCCCCTCGGTCCAATCGGGAGATTGGGATTTTTCCTGTGCAAGACAAATCTGTGTGCCCAGTTGAAGGGATCAAACTGTATCTTTCGAAGCTTCCATCTGAGAACGGCTCTCTGTTTCCCAGGCCTGCCGTCAAGTGGCAGAATGGAGCATGGTATTGCCCAAAGGATGTATTGCGCAAGAACACATTGGCCAGCATGATGAAGACAATCTCGAAAGCGGCCAGGCTCTCGCGGGACTACACCAACCATTCGATCCGCGCAACAACCATAACAAACCTGTCCTCTGCTAGATTCAGTGCCGAAGTGATTCAAACCATCTCTGGGCACAAAAAGGTGGATAGTGTTGTCCGTTATACAAAGCGGACAACGGTGGCCCAGAAGCGCGCATTGTCTTCGGCTATCACAGATAGTCTACATGCCTCTACGTCGAGCGTGGTCAGTCATCAAGCACAAGCACTCTGCGAAAAGTCATCCAGCGTTCCAACTGCCGTCACAACTATTGGCCTGCCTGATAAATCCGGCCCGACGATCGTCTTGGAGAAGAACGGGGCTAAATGTTACGTTTATATGTGAGTGCAAAAAGGTCGCTTTGCGAAATTAGACTTTGGCTCTGGACTCTAACTGCTTTGCTTGATGTTTTGTTTATTTTGTTGAAATACGTTGAAATACACAATAATCCATTATCGGCCCAACTTTTCGGGCCAAAATGACATCGTCTATGGCAATAATCGAATATCAGCCCGATAGCCACGTAGTCATGGTACAATTGCACAATATTTGGGTGTAGTAGAAACGCTTTTCTTCTGATCCAGTGCCTTGACAAGCATCGCCTTGTAGGTTCTGTCAAATGAAACAAATTGATCGTTGCCTATTATCTTCAGATCACGCTTCTCCAGAAAGTACCGATGCATTGATGCACGGAAGCAAACCAAACTGCTGAAAGCATAGGTCTTTCCATCGGCAGTCTTCAGTTGGACGAAGAACAGCCGCAAGTACGAGCACAGCTGTACCTAATTGGCATGCTCTCGATGTTGGTTGGCAGTCTCTCATCTGCTAAAAACGTTTTAAACCTTTGAATGTGTTGTTCCGTCTGCTTGGTGGTAGACTGACGCTTGCTGTCCTCCTCCACCTGTTGTAGACACTCTTGTTCATTAGAGGTCAACTCACGCAGCAGAGAAATGTCTCCAACCTTAGATGGATCACGGAGTTCCTCGTCGATGAAGTTCTCTTGATTCGCAGTAAGACCCGTCCACTGCCCGATTGGGGTAGAATCCTCGCGGTTTACAAGACGGGTGACAAAATCCAGCTCTCCGGCAGTCAAACCGCTTATTTCGTTTTCGCGAATCCAATCGTAGCGCAGCATAGCTCGAAATACAAAAACAAGAAAGCAATAGTAAAGAAAATCTCAGCACGCATGCAAGCTAATATAATATTTAAATTAGACTCTCTCTGCTCTTCCTCGAGAAATTTCTTGCTTTTATTTGTCTATGGTTAGAATATGTCTATGGCATAGTCTATGTCTATGGCCCCTGCACCCCAAATTAGCTAAACCAAACTATACAGTACGCAGAAATATAGTTAAAGTCGCTTGTATGAGTTTTTACCATAGACATTGACAGCGGGCGCGACAGTGGGCACGAAATGAAGTCAATGCATTGAATTGAAGGCGTTTTTGCCATAGACAGTTGCAGCGGGCGCATAATTTCATTTCGTGACCGCTGCTGGGGCTGGCTCTGTTATGCTATAATAATCACCTATAATAATATGGATAGGCTGCTTAGGGCAGAAATTAGCGAAACGGTCGAGGCGCGTAGCATATTACTCGTACGCTTTGATACTCGGAATTTGAGTCTAATTAAAGCATGGATTGACATTTCCGACATGTTAAAAAGAAAGAAGGCGAAACATGTTTAGTAATAAAGAGAGCAAAAAGAGCTCACTGTTGAATTATAAATATGATAAAAGACACATAGAACTATATTTTAAGTCTTCGAATCTCACAAACCAATTTTACAGATAGTCATATTTAGTTAGGTCTGATTCAATCCGGAAAAGTTATTTTCGCACAAATTTGAAACAGATGTAGGGTACAAAAAGGCTTCTGAAACTCAATGTACTTAGCTTAACTTATACTTAACTTACGTATATGGTAAAGTGGGTGCTTGCCTGGGCATAAAATTACAAATACTACTAATACCAATCCTAATCCGAATCCTAATATTAATTCACAGTACTATTGGTCCGCACAAATATAACTAGGCCTATTGACATAACTCTTTAGCTCCAATAAATATAGGCCTGCATTGTTATAAAATATAAAATAAACTGTCCTAATTTTTTACATTAATAAATCAATGAATATGTAATAATTTTTTGTTATAGGGTAAACATATAAATCTTAGTGGTGCTGCATGTTAAAGTTGGAAATTGAAATGGATTGTGTGGCATAAAAATGTTTTTTTATCTGAGTCAAGAAATAGTTCTGTACAAAATAGTATAGTTATAGATTCCAAATGTTTATAGCTAAATAGCACTTAAAGCAATCCTGAAGATTCCCACATTATTTTTTATACACTTTTACAGACATTCCAACCATAGAATCATGGTTGGGCCACTAACTATCAAACAAGCTGAACTGAACTTTTTAATCTAAAAGTTGGATATAATTTTGCATCCTGTATCTGTTTTTAGAATGCTGTTTCTAGACCAAGATGCACTGTGGCCAACCCAAGTTTGCCAATAGCCTACCTTCCCTTGTCTGTAGCAAAACAGTTTTATTTAGGTAATAAAATATGTTCTTTATTATCAAATGTTTCTTGTATTTTTATGCTGTTTGCATTTTAAATTTTCCTATATTGTTCTTTTAATTTCCTAATGCAATTTTTGCATACTCATTTAAAGCACATTTAAGGATGTGCTTTTCACTTTCAATGCACAAAATCAGAGTTGAACTGGTGAGATCAAATAGGCAAATATAGGCTGCTATGAAATAGAATCAATTGTGAGCACTGCCTTATGTCCTATCAAAAGTGGGCTAGTTGAGACTATCTAGATGGTGTCTGTTGGATCTATACTTGTTGCCAACAATGGTCAATTATGTGCAGTTCCTTCTTCTAAGGCAGTCACATGACACTTGTTCAGTTGATTGACATGATATATTTCTGGTGAACTAATAGCTCCTTGTCCACAATGGTTGAAGTTGAAAAGGCACTATATAGTTATTATATTTCTAATTGTTTGAGTATATTCTTAATTCAATGGTGCATGAAAAATAAGAATATTTAGGTCTGTTTTATATTTTTAGCCCCTTTACTCTGACTAGATATATATG
Organism: Macrostomum hystrix; assembly: GCA_950097015.1. Classification (NCBI taxonomy): domain Eukaryota; kingdom Metazoa; phylum Platyhelminthes; family Macrostomidae; genus Macrostomum; species Macrostomum hystrix. Next base: position 1,960,787 of record CATNEN010000033.1, read on the forward strand.
GACTTAATTGGGATCCTGTATTTATTGTTTGAATTGGTCCAATTACATTATGTTGTAGTCTATTGTGAATTTTATGCAGTCTGTGTAATTCACCAACAATCATATCTAAAATTAAACATTTAATTTAGTTTCAGTACCTAATGTCAATTGTCAATCACAGTATGGTGGAATTGTTGTTAAGTTCTAGTTATTAAATAAATTGATCATATTCTGGCCAGTACTGGGTCAGGTTTTTTCACCTTAAATCGAGATAAAAACGACTCAGTCTTACTAAGAAACTGGGTACATTTGCCCAGCTTATTGTTGCTGAACCTAATCTAATAACCACTTTGCACTTGCGAAACTTTCAGCATTCATCAGACTTTGCAGCCTTCTAAGCTGTGGCCGCTAATGGCCATGGAAGCCTCACCTGCTGCAGCATCAAAGGCTCCCATCTTGTACCGCATTGTGCAGCCCTTCATTCCCAGCGATGAGGAAGTGGCTGCCGGCTTCATCTCTGTGCCAGAGCCTGGCGCTCAGTTAGCTTACCTAGCAACCAGTACGCTGCCCGGCACCTTCCGAGTGCAGTACCGCGATAGGGAGGGCCTCGTGCCAACCAGGTGTCTGCAACAGGTGCTGCCTCCAGCCGGCCCCGGCACCTGTAATCCCGGTAGGTGCTGAATGATCCATTCTTTGCGAGAGGCTCACGGGGACTCGTTCGTCTATCTCCTTTCCTCTTTGAAGTCTTTGTCCGTTGGTCTCCCTTCCTCTTTGAAGTCTTCGTCCGTATATCTCCCTTCCTCTTTGAGGTCCTTCTCCATCTATCTCCCTCTCTGAGGTCTTTGTCCGTCTATCTCCTTTCCTTCTTAAGGTCTTTGTTCGGCAATCTTCCTTCTTTTTGTCTTGGTTTGTGTCTTTCTCATTCTCCGCCTCTCTACTCTGTTTGAAGTCTTTCAATTTGAGTTGTCTCCCCTCCTCTAGTCATGGAAATAAAGTATATATCTAATTCTAGAATTTCGGATTAGCTTGTCGCCAAAGTATCAAAGTTCTCAGGTTATTTAAAAGTCTATGTCTATCTTCGATTCCTCCAGGCGCCCTCTCAATCGACGGTCATCAGTCAGATGTCGAAGCGGCAGCCGCAGCGGCCAGCATTCGCAGGCGGCACCAAATTTCCTCGCCACAGCCGGCCGTATTCGTGTCCGGCCCTCGTTACTGCACTCTGTGCGGCGACTACCTGTGGCACTGCCGGGCCTCCCAGTGCGCCGCCTGCAAGCGAGTTTTCCACTTGACTTGCGCCGCGGCCTCTGCCAACGGTGACAACAACGAGCAAAGCGAATTTGACGGCTTTGACGCGCTTGCCGGCTGCGACGGCTCGGCTCCACCGTCAGACGATGCGCACTTTCTGTACCTGCACCAGGCGCCTGCGCCAATCGAGGCCTGGACCAGCCGCATGGTGCTGGAGTGGCTGTGCGCAGCCAATCTGAGCCGATTTCTTGACGTTTGCTGCAAATACCTAGGCCAGAAAGGATTTCCAGGTTTGTGGACTGCATTGAATTTCTGATCTGTTGTCAACCAGGAAATCAGAATGGGATCTGTTGTCAATCAGAATGGGATCTGTTGTCAATCAGAGTGGGATCTGTTGTCAATCAGAGTGGGATCTGTTGTCAATCAGAATGAGATATGTTGTCACTTGTCAATCAGAGTGGGATCTGTTGTCAATCAGAGTGGGATTTGTTGTCAATCAGATTGGGATCTGTTGTAAATGAGTATGGAATCTGCAGTCAATCAGAGTGGGATCTGTTGTAAATGAGTATGGGATCTGTTGTCAATCAGAGTGGGATCTGTGGTAAATGAGTATGGAATCTGCAGTCAATCAGAGTGGGATCTGTTGTAAATGAGTATGGGATCTGTTGTCAATCAGAGTGGGATCTGTCGTAAATGAGTATGGAATCTGCAGTCAATCAGAGTGGGATCTGTTGTAAATGAGTATGGGATCTGTTGTCAATCAGAGACTCAGAGTGGGATCTGTTGTAAATGAGTATGGGATCTGTTGCCAATCAGAGTGGGATCTGTCGAAGCGGCTGTTGTAAATGAGTATGGGATCTGTTGTCAATCAGAGTGGGATCTGTTGTAAATGAGTATGGAATCTGCAGTCAATCAGAGTGGGATCTGTTGTAAATGAGTATGGGATCTGTTGTCAATCAGAGACTCAGAGTGGGATCTGTTGTAAATGAGTATGGGATCTGTTGTCAATCAGAGTGGGATCTGTCGAAGCGGCTGTTGTAAATGAGTATGGAATCTGCAGTCAATCAGAGTGGGATCTGTTGTAAATGAGTATGGAATCTGCAGTCAATCAGAGTGGGATCTGCTGTAAATGAGTATGGAATCTGCAGTCAATCAGGGTGGGATCTGCTGTAAATGAGTATGGAATCTGCAGTCAATCAGGGTGGGATCTGCTGTAAATGAGTATGGAATCTGCAGTCAATCAGGGTGGGATCTGCTGTAAATGAGTATGGAATCTGCAGTCAATCAGAGTGGGATCTGCTGTAAATGAGTATGGAATCTGCAGTCAATCAGAGTGGGATCTGTTGTCAATCAGAGTGGGATCTGTTGTAAATGAGTATGGAATCTGCAGTCAATCAGAGTGGGATCTGCTGTAAATGAGTATGGAATCTGCAGTCAATCAGGGTGGGATCTGCTGTAAATGAGTATGGAATCTGCAGTCAATCAGAGTGGGATCTGCTGTCGATACGACTCAGATGGGTTGCTAAGTTGGTTGAGATGATTTGACTGGCACCCAGGTGGCTCCTGTCTTCGGGGCATCACCGACCAAGTCCTGACCGATGATTGGCGGTTGAGTGACGCGCCTCACAGGTGGGCCATCAGCGAAGCTCTCAAGCAGCTCATTGATGGTGTCGAAGGCGGCAGCTTCGGTGACTGGCCGGCCTTGGACTCGGCCGCCGCCTGGCGACTCGTTCCGGAGGGCCGCGGCCGGCACCAGCTGCGGCTGTCAAGCTTTGCCGAGCATCGGACCAGCTGCTCAGCCTGCGGCCTGCGGCTGCTTGGCATCTATCAGCAGGGCCTGCAGTGCTGCCGCTGCGGCGCGATTCTGCATCGCCACTGCGCCAGATTTCAACCTCGCCAAAAACGCGGCGAGGACGACGACTGCTGCAGGCCGGCTGTGCCAGCCGTGCTGCCGTCGATTGTATTCGGCTTGTCTATTGAAGAACAGGTACTCTGGAAGTTTGTTCGCTATTGCTGTGGTTAGGGCTACTAGTGCTGACCCCTAACTCCAAACTCTCAGGTTGCCGCAGGTGAGCGACAGTTGCCGGACGAATCAGACCGGCGCAACTTGGACAACTACGCCGAGACCTACAATGTGTACGACAGTCTGGCGGCTGGCACCGCCGATTCGGCCACTGACGAGCCGACATCCCCTGAGGCTGCCAGCCACCTGGTGCCCTACATTGTGCGCCTGTGCACCTACACAGTTGAGCGGGAGAGCCTGACCAGCGTCCGCTCCCTGCTGCAGTTCTATAGGTATCGGCGCACCGCTTCTGATGTGGAAGCTCTTCGCGCCGACTTCGGCAACGGAGTCGACGCAGCTACGCGCGGCAAACTTGACGGCAAGCTGGCAGCCCAGCTGTTGAAGCTCTGGCTGCAGGAGCTGCCGACCTCACTGCTGCCCAGTCACAACTTTGACAGGTCAGTTTCACCTTGGGTGGGATTTTGAGACTATTCGGGTCACTTTCTAGCCTTAGATGTTGAAACTAAGGCGTCACCTTCTGGCACAGGACATTGAGGCTAATGACTGGCTTTCTATTCCAGGATGTTGAGGTCAACATTTGGCTTTCTATTCCAGGATGTTGAGGTCAACATTTGGCTTTCTATTCCAGGATGTTGAGGCCAATTATTGAGGTTTCGAGTCTCTATTATGATTGAGATTTTAAAGTGTGGCAGATAGGAACAATCAAAGACGGTGATTAAAGCATTTTATTCCTTAACTAATCTGGCCTCAGATTCGTTCGCGTGATGGACCTGCCGGCCAGACAGCTGCCTCAGCAGGCCATCGAGTTCCGCCGCCTCCTAGCCGAAGCGCCTGTGCATCACCGGGCCACCCTGCAGCACCTGATGTGCCACTTTGTCCAACTGTTTCGCAAGGTACGCGCGCCAGATCCGCAGCAATTCATCGCCTGGTCTCGAGTGTTTGGCCAGCTGCTGCTGCGGCCAACCTGGTCCCGAGTAACCGGACTTGTGGCCGGGGACCACGCCAGGCCCTGCGTTGTGCCGCTGCACGATGTGGCCAAAGGCGTGCTGTCACACGGCCGCTGGGGCTGCGTGCTGCCCTCCTTTCTGAGGCTCAGCGATCCGTCTCAGGTGAGATTGCACTGGATTGTAGATTGTGCTCCAGAGATGCCCAGAATTCACCGCTAACATTGATCCACAGTGATCGAAAGATGCCCAGAATTCTAAAAAATCGATTGGCTAACCTTCCCAGATCCTCAAAGTCGACGGCTAACCATCCCAGATCCCCAAAGTCGACGGCTAACCTTCCCAGATCCTCAAAGTCGACGGTTAACCTACCCAGATCCTAAAAGTCGATGGCTAACCTTCCCAGATCCTCAAAGTCGACGGCAAACCTTCCCAGATCCTCGAAACTCACTGCTAACGTTTTCAGATCCCAGAATTCGACTGCCAACCTTCCCAGATACTAAAATTCGACTGCCAACCTTCCCAGATCCCCAAAATTCGACTGCCAACCTTCCCAGATCCCCAAAATGTGCTTGCAACCTTCCCAGATCCCCAAAATGTACTTGCAACCTTCACAGATCCCCAAAATCTAATGCCTACATTCTCAGATCCTCAGAGCCAACGGCCAACCAGGTCCCAAGAACAAAATGATTACACTTGACGCCAACTCTTGTACCCGTGGAATGTCCCGCAGGTTGACCACATTTCGATGTCCGAACAGCCCTGGTACTGGGGCGACATCTCCAAGTCGGAGGTGCAGGCGGTGCTGGCCAATCGGCCGGACGGCTCATTCCTGGTGCGCAACGCGGCTAATATGAGCGGCGGCTACACCCTGACGCTGAAGAAGGACGGCGAGAACAAGCTGATCCGCATTTATCCGCGCTACAAAACCAACAACAGGCTGACCTACGGCTTCTCGGAGCGGGCTACTGAGTTTTTCACGGTGGCCCAGGTGATCAATTACTACACTTACAAGTCGCTGAGAGAGTACAACGAGAATCTGGACGTGCTGCTACTCTATCCGATTAGCAAATTCGCCGGCGGGCCAGAGATTTCCTCCGCCGCGCCGCAAGGAAATGCCGAAGAGGTTCGTCTAGACGTCCTTGTTGTCTGTGCTTCTTGTTTATTACGCAGTGATTGGCCTAATATTTAAAAGTTTGAGATGACCCGCTGATGGCCACGTGGAGAGTTTGAGATGACCCGCTGATGGTCATATGGATAGAGTTTGAGATGACCCGCTGATGGTCATATGGATAGAGTTTGAGATGACCCGCTGATGGTCATATGATAGAGTTTGAGATGACCCGCTGATGGTCATATGGATAGAGTTTGAGATGATCCGCTGATGGTCATATGGATAGAGTTTGAGATGATCCGCTGATGGTCATATGGATAGAGTTTGAGATGACCCGCTGATGGTCATATGGATAGAGTTTGAGATGACCCGTTGATGGTCAAATGGATAGAGTTTGAGATGATCCGTTGATGGTCATATGGATAGAGTTTGAGATGACCCGTTGATGGTCATATGGATAGAGTTTGAGATGACCCGCTGATGGTCATATGGATAGAGTTTGAGATGACCCGTTGATGGTCATATGGATAGAGTTTGAGATGAACCTGCTGGGGAACCCCACTAATCCATCCTGTCTGACTCTTACCCGCCGCGGCATTTTTGCAGGCACGCCAGGAACTGCTCACACTCTACCAGGAAATGGGCCGAGAAATCTCTGAGTCCATGGTGAAGATGGATGAGCATGCTGCCACGATTTCGACTCTGAAAGATCAGCAGCTGGAGGCTGAGCGCGGCTCCAAGTGCTACTCTCAGGTTGTTCTCACCCTGTCTAACAACATTGTCAAGATGGACGGGCTAATTGATCGTGGGACCGCGGTTGAGGACCAGATGAGAACCAATCGAAGTCTGCAGGTGAGAGAGGCGAGAAATTCGCTTTTGTCGCTTCGACCGAATCTTCCCATTTTCATCAATTGCAGCACAATCAAAATGCAGCCAGCGGGGAGGCAATTCTGCCCTATTCCGCTGAGCACACACGCACATGGGCATGTTGCATAGTCACTGACACAGGTGTACATCTGCCCTAGCTTTCCCATCGTCAGGCAGTGTACACTCACTGCGTCATGAGGCTTGACGATATGCGTGTTCTCTCCTCCCCTCTCGCCATCTCTCAGCGGCTGCAAATCAAATCAACCCCGTGTACAGTTTTTCAGTCCATGGACTGGGGGCGGCATACCCACACGAATTGCTAACCCAGCTAATGCTAGTAACCATGTTACAATTAAACAATGAACTGAAGCAATGATGCAGATTGTTTAGCGTTTGAGCTGAGATTCGAACTCTGAACCTTATCACTGAGCATTCCTAATCCTGATTATTTTCCTCTCTAACGGGAAAATCTCCCCAACCCGCCGCTCGCAACGCAGGAGAACCGGCTGCAGATGTACCGCTCCCGTCAGGAGGCGGCCGAGAAGGAGGCGCAGCGGATCCGGCACGACAGCCAGGTGTTGCAGGCGGAGGTGCGCACAATGCGAGCCGACGTCCGGGCCATCCAGGAGAAGCGCATCCGCCTGAAGGCCATCCTAATGACCCTCTACGGTGTGTCCCGCGAGACCATTGACGCTGAGGACGGCGCCATCCCGGGCGCGAACTTCTCCAGCTACCGGGCGGACAGCATCGAGCAGCTCTCCCTGGCCGAAGACCTAACGGCGCCTCCGCAGGCCTCGCCGTGGGATCCGGCCGACTGGCTGGACCGGCAGATCACCAAGGCCGACCCGCTGCTCCGCCGGCTGGACCCGGCCCCAATCGGCACCTTCCTGATTCACGCGTCCCGCTCCGGCGGCCAGGAGAGTCTAGTACTGTCCGTGCGCAGTCCGTGCGGAGTTCGATTCTGCAAGATCTTCATGGAGCTGGGCCAGGGCCAGCAGCAGACTGGTCGCTGCGGCTTCGATTCGACAAATCCAACTGCCTTTTCTAGCCTGGAGAGTCTGGTCGCTTATTATCGAATGAATTCACTTGGCAAACACAATCGCGACATGGACACCTGCCTGTTCCTGCCCCTGAAACAACTGCCGCCCGACCGAGGCACCGACATCTACATCTGACCGGCGCCTTTTTCTTGGGCTGTCAACTCTGACACATCATTTGCGGATTTAGATGTTTAAGATATTTGATTCGTGTTTTTGAGCTTGCAAATGAATTTTGCCATAGACAGCTTGGGTGTGGACATATTTGATTCGTGTTATTGAGCTGGCAAATGAATTTTACCATAGACAGCTTGCGTGTGGACATATTTGATTCGTGTTATTGAGCTGGCAAAAGAATTTTACCATAGACAGCTTGCGTGTGGACATATTTGATTCGTGTTATTGAGCTGGCAAATGAATTTTACCATAGACAGCTTGCGTGTGGACATATTTGATTCGTGTTATTGAGCTGGCAAATGAATTTTACCATAGACAGCTTGCGTGTGGACATATTTGATTCGTGTTATTGAGCTGGCAAATGAATTTTACCATAGACAGCTTGCGTGTGGACATATTTGATTCGTGTTATTGAGCTGGCAAATGAATTTTACCATAGACAGCTTGCGTGTGGACATATTTGATTCGTGTTATTGAGCTGGCAAATGAATTTTACCATAGACAGCTTGCGTGTGGACATATTTGATTCGTGTTATTGAGCTGGCAAAAGAATTTTGCCGTAGACAGCTTAGCTGTTTTATTTATTTTATTTAAGACATTTTATTTATGTTCTTGAGAGGCCTAAATATTTCAGGCCATAGAGAGCCTGAGGTTCTAAACAGTTGCTTCCTGATCCAGCGAGCTTCTGTATTCTTACCGTCAGTCGCCGCCCAATGGTCAGCTAATATGATTTTTTGATTTACCATTGTCGTCCATTAATTTGTAGGCAATTCCAATTCTTTCATCTGAGACATTTTGTCAGGTCGCAGATCATAACTGTTTTCTCTGGAACCGCCTCTACCTGTGGTACTTACTATTAAACTGCATGCAGCGTGTACTGTACACACTATTCTCATTTCGCGTACTTCAGGGGCCGTTTCGACCATAGACGCTGGGCGTTTTTTAATTTGATCTTTATTGACCTACTCATACCCCAAAGCTCACAATCTCATTGACAAGAGGCGCTGAAGTTTTCAATGATTAAACTATTTTATATTGTAAATTTCTAAGCTTTTGTAATCGTGAATGACACATTTAGATTACCTGCACTCCTCTATATTGTTTTTCAAATGCTTATACTTGTGTCCCCTGCCAGTCCCACGCACTACTACTGATCAGTGTTGTTAGCAGTAGTATAAATGCGCAAAAATTAGATCTTGTTTATTAATAATTTATTATTTGCAGAGATTAGACGTTTAGACGGAGTATTGACTAACTATTCAGTGGACTTTATATTATATTCTTGCTACATTGATCCAGTTTTTTTCTGTTTTAATTTGCTCATTTAAATACGGTATTGCTATTATCATTTCTTAATTATTCATCTGTGCATGCATTGTCAGTTACCACTATGTCTCACAAATACACGCGATGTGTACTAATAACGCAAGAAGATTAAAGCCACAGGCTTATTGATATAAATGTTGGCGGTAACATTATTTTAAATTCATGCGAAATTTATATGAACGCGCGCACTAAAGTCTAAGGCTTTTAATCAGTGTTCGTCAGTTAATTCGGTTTTGAGAATAGGATTCTAATTATTTGGACATTGCTTGATTTTTCATAAGAACGTGGTTTTGCAGATTTAATGATTTAGTCTGCAATCTCGCAACCAATAAATATAGTTTAAATAAAAAATATATACTTAAAGGGTATAGCCTCATTTCACTAAATCCTCATGAGATAAGAAGCATTAGCTGAGGTGCAGCTAGGCAGCAGTACGCTAGCTGCTAATGCAATTCGCAGGACGAAAAGAAACCTGCAAGTGCATTCTTTGTTCACTACCAGCCTTGAGGTAGATCGGGTCACCTGACAGAGGTCTGCCTCTCAATTTCCGACAGCTAAGCGCACGAACTACAGTCCACAGTACATAGTCGAGCCTTCCCAGCCAACATAGAATCATTCTGCTAGTATACTTGTATAGCGATTCTCTCACCGCCCTGAGCCACTGCATGCTATTTGGCTGTCACCCTTAGTCTCTCTTTCCCTCCCTTCAAACTAATCGTTCATGCAAGTACAGACAGGTCACTAAAGTGCAACGGACTGTTTAAGGGCACGCGCCGCAGAACGCTCTCGCAGATAAGAAGTTTGGGTTTGGCTTAAAAATATTCTACAAATGTACACTAGCCTAGAGGGACAGAGTTTGTGCCTGCCTATGTAAAGCCCCACCGTCTCTTACCCCCCGTCCCCCAGTGCACACGACGCACCGGGGTAAGAGAAAAAAGGCCGGCCCAGTTTTCCATTCACAAACAGAAACGCACTGGCAAAGCTGTCTAGGAGGAGGAGGCCGCCTGTGTACATTCGGTGCATAGAAAAGCACACGCCTAGACTCCAGCCTAAATGCTTGTTTCTCCCTCTCAGTTCAGCGACTAGAACAGACCGGCCCTCGCACCCTGTCATTTTCTTTTCTCCCATCTCCTCTCGCCTCATCATCTTCTCATTGCCATTATCTCATTAATTCCTTTTTTGTTTCTTGTGCTTCTCAAGTTCTCGCCCATCGCCGCCATTTTAAATCTATATCCAACACGAGTTCAGTAATCACAAGAAGACTGCATAAATGTCCAGCAGCCGCGTTCGTAAAGCATCCGAGTCACCGGTGGAGAATGGCATCGCCGTGTCGCCAGGCGTGCCCTGCTGTCTGCACGCTGAGCCCGACCCCAGTAAGCCCGGCCACGCGCTCAATGGTTGCCTAGACCCTGGCGACCTGATGATTGATCCGGATGAGCCCGGGGACGCCGTCAAGCTGGTGTGCTCCAGCCCGCACTGCTGTCACAGTAAGCATACCGAACGAATTCCCGAGTGGAACAAAATCCTTAAAAGTATTTTACATGCTGTTTTTCTCCCTGGAGAAAGACCATAGGGTGCATTTCAAATACCCACTGCTTCACTGCTGCTCCCAAACCGAATGACCGATTTTCGTGAAAGTGCACCATATGAATCTAAATTTCCCGCCCGTTTTCTGGATTTGCATGGCGACTGGCTGAATATTTTAGGAGATACAGAAAAAAATTGGTACTTTAAATACCCCCTGGTCTTTCTACTTTTGAGTAAGAAGTGGCAATCGGATCCGCAACCCCGCGCCAATTAGGCTTGTGGGCCCACGCCGACTGCTTCAGCCGCTGGGAGCGGGTCCTGCTCTCTGCCGCCAAGCTCCGCGCACCCGGCGTTCTGGGCAAGATCCGCTGTCCCTGCGGCCGCGGCCAGATCAGCCGGGACACCCGGCAGTCTCCGCCGCAGCTCATCGCGGCCGGGGTGCGCAAGCGCCAGACCAACGGCCTGCAGGTGGCCGGCGGCTCCTCCTACAGCCCCACCGACATTCTTAGCCGGCGCTTCCGCCACCTCAGCAACTCATCGAATCAGAGCGGCAACTTCAGCTTGAGCCCGCCGCAGACCGACGGCGGCTGTGGCCCCTCGCTTCCCTTCTCATCGCCCGCCTACGCCGCCTCCGCCGCCGCCACAGTGTTCGCCCCTTCGCCCGGCTCTGGTTACAATCGCGGCAACATCTTTCGCCGGCGTAGCGACAACTACGAGAGCCTCAAAGCTCTGCCGCGCTGGAAGCAAAACAAATTCCACATTGTCACCGAGGACGACAGCTCGACGGAGAATGACGACTTAAAGTCGCTGGTGCTGACCACCCTGACTGCCTGCCGCTGTCCCGATGTGCCCTGCGTCCTCTGCTCCCGCTGGATGCCCGTCTACGACCACTTCCCGCTGGTTGACGGCACCTTCTTTCTCAGCCCGCTCCGGCACACCCCGGAGAGTCCGGCCTGCGGCAAGGGCTTCCTTCACGCCGTCTGCATGCACTGCGCCTGCGTGTCCACCCTGCACAGCCGCTGCCGCTTCTGCCAGCGAGTCTGGGACGGCTCCCACCTGCTCATTGGCGGGGTCTACCTGTTCGATGTGTTCGCCTGCTGCCCGTGCTGTCCGGACCGCCTGACCTGCGCCAACTGTCGAAGGCCGGCTGTGAAGGACACCGCCGAGCTGCCCAGTGCCTTCTCTCACTTCAGCCAGCCGGCCGCCTGCGCGCACTGCAGGGCGCAGGACTTCCACTTTGTGAAGCCGGCGCAGCACATTTTCAGGCAGGTGGGCGGGGCGGCGGCTGCTGCTGCAAGCACCGGGGCTGGCCCAGCGTCCTTCTAGGGGCGGGCGGCGAAATGAAGAATGTGAAGAATGCGATATTCGTTTTATGATTTCTTTTTTACCTCCACACCTTCTGCTCTCTGCGTCATCACTATCAGGATGGGCGGTCAGCAGCGTGCATTGCTGACCGGTCTGTGCAAGCCTTATTTTATTGTGGAGTAGTAGAAATAATATTTAAAAGTGTGGGAACCGATGGTTCACTAAGTTTCTAGGAAACTTGCCATCGAAACAGGTTTGAGCAGAATATCAATGGCTTGCAAGTGCAATAATTTATAATAATAATTTATTACACCTGCCCCATTCGGTAGTTAAGTGTCTTGCTTGTTAAATGGACACACTGGACACAAATTGTTCCAGTGGAGTCAGGAATCGAACCCCCGGCGTGATTCCGACGCTCTAACCACTAGGCTACAACCTCAGTTGCGATTGCAGCAGTTGTAATGTGTTTATATTGTGCGATATTGTGTTGTTTCCGTTTAGTCTGTGTTGTGTACATCTGTGCATGAAATGTAACTATTTAAACGGATGGCCTCCCTCAACCTTCACTCACAAAGTGTTCTCTATTTTATGGCATAAGTGAAGATCGCATTCAGAATTGTTCCTTATGTCTTACCGCAGAGCTAATTAAACCTACTTAGACTAATTAATGATCAATGTAATAGATTGGATTTTATCATATTGTCTCGAGTTTTCACATTTTCCTAATACAGCACCACAATTGAACATTTTACTTTTACTTATCTGGTTATTAATTCCATTTTCTTCTAGCAGAAGGCCCTACCATCCGCTGTACACACTAATTCACTTCTCATCTCAGATTTGTAAAATTCTTTACCTATACTGCTTCATGAGTGGCATCTATTTTTATCGGTACTTGCTTCAAGCTGGTACATGCAAAAGCAGAAGTCTTTGCCCAGTTTTCTTGACTTCAGATCATTTTTTTATCCCTTCTGAAAATCGAGTTCCATGTTGAGGTCAAACAAGGTCAATATTGCTGCAGTACATATTCCCGTGTAGACACAATTGTCTGTAAGCAAGCCGATGCTTGTGATCACCATAGCAACCACCACTGCTTTGCACCTGCCTGCTGCAGCCCCAACCATCCGCTTGGCTTTTGTTCGCTGCTAAAGTACATAACGAATCGCGGATGGCGCTGAAGGTAAATCACTTTTTTTCCGGAGTTGTAAAGCTAATGCTAACTTTTATGACTTGTTGCTATGGTATTCGTTCTTTAAGAAAGTTAATTCGACATTTTCTATTAGTTCAGATATTCTAATGGGATTACTGGTTGATTCTGTCACTTCATTTCGGCCATTAGTTAAAGCGAAATCAACTTGACAACGGAGTTCAATCTAGCAACCGCTGCACTTCCAGAATGCTTGATTTAAAAAGATATCAAGAAAAAAGTATACTTTTTGTAAAAAATTGGTCAGTTCATTATACGAGTAAATTCGTATTTAGCGATCAAAGCAATTGGTTCAAAAATAGTTTAGTACGAATTAGAAGTTCTAAACATGGCGTCTGGAGTTGAAAGGCTCAATGAGTGGCATGAATATTTTTATCAATCGCCAAAAAATTGAGCCTTAAACTACCCAAAAAAGAGCGGGCGCAGTTTTCCCTGAAAGTGCCATGTTTAGAGCTCCAACAGTTGGTTTAAATTATTTATTGCAAAAAATCATGCACCAAGTCGTTCACGCACCAATTAGACAACAATTGGCTGGAAATTATTCTCAATGGACGCTAATTGGCTGGAAATTAACAAACTGGCGTACATTGACTTATTCTCACTCGATGCTAATTGGCTGGAAATTAACAAACTGGCGTACATTGACTTATTCTCACTCGACGCTAATTGGCTCGAAATTAACAAACTGGCTTACATTGACTTATTCTCACTCGACGCTAATTGGCTGCTAATTTAATTAAGAGTGCAGTCTATATAATATTATGCGATTGTACATCCTAAAACCAGTATTATTGGCTGCTATAAATTCCAGAATCCAGACGCACAATCCTATGTTGTGGGCTCATTGTCAGTAGGGTCGAACAAACTCCGGCAATCCGACAAGCCTATCCAGGACTTCCACCCGGGAGCCGGTCAGCAACTGGTAGCCGTCGCCGTCCCACCGCGGCAGCAGCACAACGAGGCCGTCGAAGCCGTGGCTGGGCACGGCGAAGCGAACTGGCCTGCCCCAGCCGAAGTCGGCCTCGTAGATGGGAAAGTGCACCCAGGATGTGAAGGCCAGATCGTTGGAGAACATGCGGAAGTCGGGCAAAACTCTTGACCGATCTGGCCTGGAGGCCAGCCACCGCAGGATGGAGCGCAGATACTCCGGCGCCGAGCCTCTGGACACCGAAGCCCGCACTCGGCGAGCCAGCGCCGCCAGGCTCAGACTGTCGACTATCTCGCCGACCGCCAGCTGTTCGGCGATGTAAAAATTGGCATTGCCGGCGAAGTCGGCTGGCAGTGACAGGCGTTGTCGAGCGTTGCAGGCCATGGCGAACTTGCTGGGGGTCTCCGCTGGGAGCTGCTTGGCCTTGGTGAAGCAGCGCCATAGCAAGGCCACCAGGCAGTCGTTTGTGGTGCATTGAACTGCGGTCTGCTGAAGGGCGGTTGCAGGACGGGGGTTTAGGGCACAGTTATTCAGAACAATTGTCAGTGTCCTTGGAAGCGCGGGCTTGTAGCCCAGTGGTCTAGACTTCTGACCGAGAGGTCGGGAGCTCAAATCTCGGCCCAGTGGTGACAATGTGTGTCCCTGTACAAGAGACTATTATACCCTATAAGTACTTCAGGACTTGCTGGGTTAGAAATTTCGGTCAGTGTGGCGGCCTGCTTAGTCCACGGACTTTGTCCACTTCCAAAGGCTAGCCGTATGCAGATGTGCCACTGGCGGTATCTATGGCTTCTTTCTATCTACCAATATAACATTTTTTGCAGGAGGGCTGAGGGCACTGGCGCATCATTTGGTGATAATGGACCCGCAGCTAATGAGGAGGCAATTCTGCCCATTCCGCTGACTCCTGACTGCTAAGCACACACGCACACAGATCTGTACGCAGGCATTCGCTCACACAGGTGTGTACATCTGCTCTGCTCACATCGTCAGGCAGTGCACACTCTGATGGACTCTGATGGACATCAATATCGCCTTTAGGGTGGGCCATAAAGGGCGTAAATTGTACGACAAACCACCAAGTTTTCTCTCCGCGGCTGCGCCACACATGTGGCCCCATCGCGGAATCGAGCTCAGGGACCTACCCGCCCGGCGCCGTCCGCATTGACGCCGGCCTTCAACTTGGCCAGGAAATCAGCGCTCAGGTGAAACTGTCGGGCCGCAAACTGCGGCGCCTGCGTGATGGGCAGCTTGGATTCTTGCTGATTGTCGCTAGCTGCCTTCGGAGGCTCCGGTTCCATATAGGCGTACTCCAGGCCCTGATGGTCCCAACTCGGCTCTCGCCCGTCGGAACTGAGCAGCGACCGGTCACGGGCCACAGGTGGCGGCGTCGGCGAATTTCTTTGCCGAATGCCGCGGCAGATGGCGGCCCACCGGTTGACGAAGCCGAATGCTCCGTCGCCATCGGTGACATTGTGGTGCAGGAGAACCCCAACAGCCACTGAGCCATCAGACAAACGAGTGAGCTTGACCTGTCAATTGAGTCATTCCTGTTTGTAAGTTTCACAACTGTTACGAAAGATATATATATAAAAGTTAATAATAATAATAAAACTAATTGATTACACCTGCCCCAATTGGGCCAGATGTGCAGCCGATAGAACAGCCGCAGCTATTGCGTGGCGCATCTCAAGTCTGTGTACAGCTTTTCAGTCCATGGACTGGGGGGACGCCACACCCACTCTCAATTACCCCAGCTAATGCTGGTACCCATTTAACAGCTGGGTGAACTGAAGCAATGCAGAGTTAAGTGTCTTGCTTGTTAAATGGACACACTGGACACAAATTGTTCCAGCGGAGTCAGGAATCGAACCCACGGCCTTCAAGTCATGAGTCCGACAAGAGTCCAACCTCTGTTGATAACACTTGTTAATCTCAGATTTTCAAGTCGTCTTTGGCAATTTGTACTTGCTCTGTTTGCCAACATGTCCCATCACCAACTTGGTCAAATCCCAACCATGTCGACATCATGAGCCCCTCGTCATTGCCACTTCCCATTTACTCTCGCCTTCGCCATTCTCCTCACTCTCGCCTTCGCCATTCTCCTCCCTCTCGCCTTCGCCATTCTCCTCACTCTCGCCTTCGCCATTCTCCTCACTCTCGCCTTCGCCATTCTCCTCACTCTCGCCTTCGCCATTCTCCTCACTCTCGCCTTCGCCATTATCCTTACTCTCGCTATCGCCATTCTCCTCTCTCTCCCCGTCGCCATCCGCAACTTCCTTCGCCACCCGAGAAGCCAGCCCCCCTCTCCGCACCTTGCAGACGAACTGGCCGCAATCGGCCGGGCTGCCGTCGAGCAGCTCAGCCGGCAGCCGCATGGGATCGAAGTCCGCCGCCTCCAAGTCGGCCAATGAGAAATCGGCGCTGGCTGTCACGAAGCGGTAGCCGGCGTTCTCAGCCACCAGGACGCAGTCGCCAGAGTGGTTGCGCCGCAGCCGGTAGCTTAGGTCGGGAAAGTCGCTCATCGCCCGCTTCAGGCCGTCAGCCAGCAGGTCAAACGGCATGAAGTCTTCGCTGCCGTCGGCATTCTTGAACACGTAGACAGCGGTGATGTAGCAGGCTGGCATGACTGAGTCGATGGGCGAAAGCTGGATCTCCGGCGGGTCGACTGCCGACCACTTCGACAGGTCTGGGTGCACAATGTCCGCTGTCTCATCAGTGACAAGCATGGCAGCTGCAGTAAGTCGAATAGAAATATTCGAATAGCTGCTGATGCCTGGCGAGTCTTCCATGTGTAATTTGTAAGCAATAATTAAAGCAAAATATTTTCCTATATTTCCTATTTATTCATATTTCCTATTTTCCTATTTTCCTATTTATAATTTATTAGTAAATAAAACGCCTTACAAAAATACTTCATAAGAAAAAATTAATTTGCAAACTGAAATTTGACAGTTTTCTGATGGTTTAAACTAGTTTAATTAATTTTTTGTTGTTAATATACAAAACTAGCTTTTTTTGCCCGTTGTTTTTGGGGCAGAAATTTAAAGCAAAGCAGTAAGCAATTCACGTCTCTGTATTAACTTTATAGTGAAGGTCACCATTTATTTATTTACTGCATGAATGAAAAGTGAAGAGTTTGTTTAAGGGCGTACTGGCTCTGACAGCCAGTCAACGTCAGCATATCGAACCATCAGGTTCGGGTAAACTTTTGCCTTGAGCTCCTGCACTGACTGCACAATGGTTCCGATTGTAGCGATCGATGACTGCCCATTCTCTGTGCTAATCTCCAGCAGACCATTGCCGATTCGCAATAGATTGGCAGAGAACTCATGAGCTGTTTCGTCTCCTTGAATTGTAGCTCTCATGTTTGTTCGTAGGTGCAACTTCACAACCGATGGCCACAGGTGAGATGATTTTAGGAAAGCATTAATCTCATCAGCAGGAGTGCCTCGCGGAATCACAGGCAGCGTCTGTCTAAAGTCTCCAGACAGCAGCAGAGTGACACCACCCATCAGTTGATTGCTATTGCGCAGGTCTTTCAAAGTTAAGTTGAGTGCTTCAAATGCCAGTTTGTGGGACATGGTACACTCATCCCAGACGATAAGCTTGCAAGCCTGAAGCACTCTGGCAGTGCCTGTGTTTTTCTTGATGTTGCACAGCGGATTCTCCGCTCAAGACAGATCAAGCGGCAACTTCAGTGCTGAGTGGGCAGTGCGACCGCCTGGCAGCAAGGTGGCTGTAATTCCAGAGGAAGCTACAGCAATGGCAACGTCGCCTCGTTGCCTGACCTTTGCCAGAAGGAGGTTGATTAGAAATTTTTTTCCTGTGCCACCTGGAGCATCAAGGAAAACCATGCCACCAACGTTGTTGTTGACTCTGCGCAATAGCTCGCGGTACGCCTCTAGCTGCTCAGGCATGAGTCGGGGCTCATTCTCCTCTATGAACTGTCCCAGCTGCTCCTGGTCATCCAGCTCTTCCAGCAGTCCCAGTCGCTGACATGCTTCATGAAAAGTTTGGCAGGTATGGCCTTCCACCGTTCTAATGTGTCTAAATGACGTCGGACCAATCACGGTGTGTAGCAGGTAGTAGCATTCACTGTGGTTTGGGTGCACCGTGTACTCTGGCTAATGCATCAGTCTGTCGTATTTCAGGATGGCCTGGAACTGCAGCGCCTTGAACCCGCCGCTTCCATCCTTTCGAAGAGGCGTTCCATGTGTAATAGGCAGGCACCTGGTGGTACAGCAAAGTCCTGGCAAAGGGGTCTTCAGCGCACAACTTGAAGAAAGCAGTAAGAGTAGTGTCCTGTGGCCTTTGAGCACGCTGCTGGATGTTCTCCTCCGTAAAGTATACTCTCTGACCGTTTTCCAAGTGCACACTGAGGTGCATGACAGTTGGGTGGCGTTCATGAATAGAGAATCCGAAGATTCGCCACATTGCCTCGTTAGAGCTGATACCTTCCGCTCTTGAAGCGATTGACTTCGTCAAATTCGTTTACTATGCCTCCAGGTCCCTCAATGTTGAACACTGCTTGGTCGCTACCCTTGTTCACGTACTTGCAAATGTACTTGATTGATTTAACAGAGTTGCAGTACTCAACGTTGATGTGTGGATTGAACACCTTGGACAGTAGCGGGCAGTAGGGAACGACCCATCTGTTGTCCAGATCGATCTCTTCATTCCCATGGCTGCATAGAATAATGCGAGTGGTAAAGCCGCCATCCTCTCGTGATCTCCGTCGATACAGCGGATAACCGTCTTGTATTTTAGCAAAGCACTGTACGCCAGCCTCTCTCTTTCTTCTATCCCAGGCTGGCTGGAGAGAAATATTGACCGGAGAGCCCTGCGCACTGGGACGCCACCGCACTCACCACACTCAGTCTCAGTGCTGCTTGGGGGCCAGTAGACAATCTAGGGGTTTGGGCTGTGTACATTCACGGCTTGAAATGCAATGTACAGTCTGGGGCTTCGGCGCCCGGGGAAGGGAGGGGGTGGCTGTATTAAAATTTGGCCCGCAGAGTGGCGGAGGGGAGTTGGGGTGGCTGTCCTCGGAAAACAAAAAGTGACTCACTTTGAGATGATGCAGCTTTGCTCTGGATTGAGTAGAGATGTTCAAAATTGACAGCATTGTTGGAAAACATGTAAAGTGTAAGTGGATCAAATTTGGAGAAAATCTGACAAAGTGGGGCGACGATATGTCGAATTGAGTGATTTTTTGACGATTTTTGAGCAGTTTTTTGCACTTTTGAGCAGGAAGGAAATGATTTTTCGGGAATTTGAGTAGCCTATTGCACTCAGCGTAGGTGGTTTTAGGTATGTGCAAAGTTTGGTGCGATTTGGTTGAGCGGTTTCGGCGTCTATAAAGACAAAAGGTTGCACACAGACAGACAGACAGACAGACAGAGTTTTCACTTTTATATATATAGACTAGCTTTTTTGCCCGTTGTTTTTGGGGCAGAAATTTAAAGCAAAGCAGCAAGCAATTCACGTCTCTGTATTAACTTTATAGTAAAGGTCACCATTTATTTATTTACTGCATTAATGAAAAGTGAAGAGTTTGTTTAAGGGCGTTTTAAGTAAAAAAATAAGTGAAAAGTTTGTCCAAACAGCCCCCTCTTGATTACTTCTTTAGAAACATGTCTCTTAGCCACTCCTCTATACAGTCAGTGGCAGATCCAGGAATTTTGTTTTGGGGCAGTCTGTCAGGGGAGCGCCATGAGAATCACAGAGGGGGTGCCAGCAGCCGAAAAAGGGCGCCAGGAGCCAAGAAAGGCGCCAGCGGCTGAAAAACGGGAGCCAGCGGCTGAAAAAGGGGCGCCAGCGGCCGAAAAGGGGCGCAAGTGCTGCGACTGGCGCCCCTGGTGGGGGCATCTTATTCCCATGATTAAAATTTAGGGGGGCGACTGCCCCCCCCGCCCCCCCCTAAATCTGCCTCTGTATACAGTATGCATGTGCACGCGTATACATAAGGAAAATAGCCATGGCACAACAATAACAATGTCAAAGAAACAAAATTAAACTGTTTCAGAGTTCAGAGTTAGACAGGTCAAGGTCAATTCGTGACTACTTTTCTATTAATTGCTTGCGAGTCACCTCAAGGCCTGGGGATACACCACATTCTTCGTTCTTCCCCTTGGTGCGAAAATGAATAGGCCAGCTGGAGTTCCAACACGGGAGCAGGCGACATAAAGCTGCCCATGCGAGAAGCAAGGAGTCTCCAGGTTGATGCCAGCCACCTTCAGCGACTGTCCCTGAGCCTTGTTAATAGTCATCGCAAAGCACACTCTCACAGGGAACTGCAGTCGCTTGAACTGAAATGGCAGGTCCGTGGGGATAATTGGAATCCGGGGAACGAACACAGACTCTCCTCTGCCAGATCCAGTCATTATCGTGGCCTCAATCACGTGTGGGAAGAGCCGCCTGACTATCAGTCTGGTGCCGTTACACAGCCTTGGCGCATTCAGGTTGCGGAGGAGCATAATTGGTGCCCCAACTTTCAGCTGCAAGTTGTGCGATGGAGTTCCAGGAGGATCTAGAGAGTTCAGAAACTCAACAGGATACTCCACAGCGGTGTCATCAGTCAACGTTGTATCAATTGACTTGTAGGTGAAAACTGCACCTGGCAACTCCTGAAGCAGTTGGTAGTTAATTTCGTTGGCGGCATCATTTCTAGGACACAGAATTGCCCTCTCTGACAGCCAGTCAACGTCAGCATATCGAACCATCAGGTTCGGGTAAACTTTTGCCTTGAGCTCCTGCACTGACTGCACAATGTTTCCGATTGTAGCGATCGATGACTGCCCATCCTCGGTGTTAATCTCCAGCAGACCATTGCCGATTCGCAATAGATTGGCAGAGAACTCATGAGCTGTTTCGTCTCCTTGAATTGTAGCTCTCATGTTTGTTCGTAGGTGCAACTTCACAACCGATGGCCACAGGTGAGATGATTTTAGGCAAGCATTAATCTCATCAGCAGGAGTGCCACGCGGAATCACAGGCAGCGTCTGTCTAAAGTCTCCAGACAGCAGCAGAGTGACACCGCCCATCAGTTGATCGCCAGCCTCTCTCTTTCTTCTATCCCAGGCTGGCTGGAGAGAAATATCAACCGGAGAGCCCTGCGCACTGGGACGCCACCGCACTCACCGCACTCAGTCTCAGTGCTGTTTGGGGGCCAGTAGACCATCTAACGGCCGCCGGCTAGCCGACACTTCCACTAGTCAAAAAATACTCGGCTAGCCGGGTGATTCCACGTGGACCCACGGGGGGCTAGCCTTACTGGCGGTGGCCTTGGGGGAATTGCATTCCTAACCCACGTGCATGTAGTAAGAAACTATATAAATAACTTATTTCCAAACATATAGGGAAGCCATTTTTACGGCGTAGTGTAGAATAACTTCGACTAAGTAGCTCAATGAGATACATGAGATACATACATGACAAGGCCATTTTTCAAAAGAAACCAAACTAGAATCCTTGTCCCTAGAACTCAAAGAACTCGATATGGAAAACTCTTGCATAATGAATTATAGCTTTTTGGCTAGAACGGCAAGAACTATATACAAAACAGGCATATATGCATTTTAGAAATGAAATAGATGACAGATTAATAGAAAGGAGGAATGAAAAGAAAAAATGACAAAAAGTGAAAAAGTTTTATTTCGTCAATTACAAAAATCAGTAGTGGTTGGTAATCGAGCTAGGGACCTTCCGCATGCGAGGATTCAGCGCTACTCAACAATCTACACAGACTTGATAGAAGTGAAGGGAAAAAATGTTATTATACTGGCTGGTAGAAAGCCCAACTTAAAAGTTCTTTATCGTTCTTAATCGTTCTTTCATTCTTATTTATTCTATACCGTAACAGTTGAACCTAAAATCTGTAATTTAGAAGATACAAGAGAGAATAAGTATACAATTATAAATATAGGAATGAATAAGTAGAAGCTAGGTATGTAAGTATGCATAATTTAAAAATTTGGCGCGTTCCGATGCACAAGATTGAGATTCTAAATAGAGGAAGAGGGACTGTGTTTCGTACATTAATAAGATAATAGTTTGGTATCTTATCTCCCTCCCGAGTTCCGGCCAACAAATGAATTAGTAATGAATTTCGATTGCTAGGGACCATTGAAAGGTTACACGATCGATCATAACCAATTGTGAATTATTTGATATTTTTTTGTTTTCTGCAATCTAAATTCGAAATTTATTCATATACATTCTGTTTTTATTAAACGTTGCTTCATTTTGTGTTCATATGTGTTTATTTTGGTACGTCCCAATTCCTTCACGCAAACTAAACTCCCGGACGATAAAATGTTACGTAAACACGTTAAAACAAAACAAACGCTAAAAACAAAACGTAGAATTAGTAAAAAATCTCATTTTATTGCACAAAAATTAAAATTGCTTTAACAGTTTTTAGTTACAGACAAGCGCTTTATTGACTTAAAATTTAAATTTTAAATTACAGTTTTTGCGGTTGTTTTATTCCTATCCAATATTCTATCCTATTCTATTGTAGTATAACTGGGTTTGAATGCCGCGAATTTAAACAGTTTTACTACAGCAATTTAACGTCTTCAGTTTACACGCCGCGCCGCGCCTTACACTTACAATCGATTGCAGCGCGCTTTTCAAACTGGTGCGATTATATTTTAATTAGACAACGATTAAAATAATTTATAATTAATATTTGCATTATTTTCAAGGGTCATAAAAGTAGAAATTAATAACATAATAATGTTATTTGCAATCGCTATAGTTACTGTATAGCAACAATTAAATATTTAGCGCAATTTTAAAAGAACATTTCCAGCCGCACTACACTATGCTATCCTAAACCGATTAGGTTACTTGTGTTAATTATCTACTGATACTACTAGGCCTACTAGATAATAGATCTATTCTTAAATCTTTAATTTATTTTGAAGTCTCAGTCAAAAGCATTGCGATTTTTTTGTCGCAGCGCATTTTTATTGCAAAATAGTAAATATAAAGTTTCTAATTAATTTAGATTAAATCGTCAAATTAGCTATTTGTTAAGGTAAGTATGACCGTCAGTGCTTTCTATTCACTCATATTTTCCTTAAATATGTTGCCCGTAGTTGTATAGACAACTAATATAATTAATAATTTTTTATTAACCATGCTTCCAGGGCCTAGCTGTGTCCCATAGGAAGTGCTTATTCACATGGTCCTATGCTGATAATTTCAATTTTATCCACGTGGTCCTATGCTGATAATTTCAATTTTATCCACGTGGTCCTATGCTTATAATTTCAATTTTATCCATATGAATCCATGCTCAAAATTTATGCTTATCTGCTGGTGTTTTGTTTTGCAATCAGTCCTAAAAACAGACTGGCTGGCTGCCTACATCGATCACCCTCAAACTGCAGCCAATTAAACCTGCCACAGAAAATGAATTCCACTGAGCAATGTAGAGAGCCTGGCACTTGCTGTCACAGCTAAGACCTGTGATTTCCTTTGGCAAATCAAAATCCCTCTGGGCTTTAAGACAGACAGACCCATCAATTGAAAAGGCAAGAATCTCATAACTTTAGTCTCCATGTAAAACGGAACAAAAAGGGAGCCTCACAGTGATATCACCTGCACAATTCTCTCTCACTAGCTGGCCTGAAGAATCAGCAACAAAAGTTTTAGTGTTGGAGCACAATGCAATAAATCTAGGATTGCCTAGACTTTCCAGCTCACCAGACTGGAATAAACATAATCCAACAATCATATGTACAAAAACATTCAAGACACAATAGTTTTGATGACTATAGTTGGTTGTAGTGTCTCAAACAAACTTTTCTTGTACAACACTTAAGCATGCAGATAACGCCTATGCCATATCTATCCATAGTGTGGATCATGTAGTGCAGACAAGAATTTTCCTGTGTGTATTTTCAGAAGTGGCATGCAGTGGTGTACAAATTGGTCAGTGGCCTGCATAATGCACACTACATAATTACACTGGCATGGCAATGTTGCCAATGCATTTATGCATGCAGCAAAAAACATATTCAACTTTTTTTTAAATCTATTGTATATTAACAGTATAAATAGAGAAACAAAAATTAACATTTGTCTCCACTTGATTTGTGTTGCCTATGGATGAGTTAGCTCTATGTAGCAATGTATGCAGTGCGCTGCACGTGGCCTACATCTTGAATGTGCATTGACTTCCAAGTTGCAGGTACTGCTTGACTGTTTTCACCTGCCTGTGACCAGTCACTTTACAGATATTGGCATTTGAGTAACCAACATCAGAAAACTCCTTGCAGAGCTATTGCTGCGGCTGCCTCATGGAATGGTTGGAGCAGCAAATCAAACATGTCGACACCGGTGACGCCCATCTGAAGTGGTCCCAGACCCTCTGACTTGGCCACCAGCTGGAACACGTCCATGGCGGCAAGAAGGTCGCTGCTGTTAGCGGCCTGATTATGCGAACATCCGATGGGATTCCAATTGCTCTAACAGACATTTGACATTGTTCTAAAATAAGAAAATGCAATGAAATTTACAGAATTTTATCATGTAGTCTAAAAATTTACTGCAACATGCTAACAAAATATGTGTTAAATTATATTCACCTCATTGAAATTGGAAGGAAATCCATGGAAGTAAAGACGAAAATTTTCAAAGTCGTTTCTGAAATATTTGTTTTTATACGTAGGGTGTCCCAGAATTAGCGGGAAAAATCGATGCACAGGCAAACTGGTGCAACATAGTTTATTGAAACTTACGTCACTGATATATAAACATTCAGCAGTTCTAATGCTTTTTAAATCAAGTAAATATGTCAACTCATTAAAAAGTTTTAGCTAAAATTAGAACAAGGGGTAAGGGGTAGAGTTACACCAAGTCAAGGCCAGCGGAATCGGTCACGCAGCATCGCCATTGCTGACCTACTTCTTTGACTTAGCGGCAGGGAGCCTCCATGACAGACGCAGCGAGGAGGCGGCCGGTGCCGCCCATATCGCTAACCCCTGGCAGCATCGCCATCGCCGTCGACTGACGACTTTTCGACGAAGTCCCCCTTAGCTCGCAGCACTTAGTCCATCGCGTGAGAAGCGCATTGATGGCATCTGCATAAGCTCGACGCGGAATTTCGTGCAGCAGAACCCGCCTGAATTCACCTTCCAAGTTGTCGCGATGGTCAAAGATGCGCCCCCGCAGGTGCTTCTTTAACTGAGGGAAAATTGCGTAGTCGCAAGGAGCTAAGTCTGGTGAGTAGGGTGGGTGCGCAAGCAGATCAAAATTGAGTTCGTTGATACGATCAAGCGTTTTCTTGGCCGTGTGAGGTCGAGCGTTGTCGTGCAACAGGAGGTGAGGCTTCATCGCAGCCCTGCGCTTGTTGCGGATGTCTGATTTCATCTTAGTCAGCGTCTCCGTGTACCGGTCCGAGTTAACCGTGCTGTTAGGCCCAAGGAAGTCGATGGTCAGGGTTAGACCCAGAAGGGTCAGGTCAACCTTCTTGATCGAAGAAAAGGGTCAGCATGATCTTCTTGCAGTGCTGGTCTCGCTTCGCTTTCACAGGTGGATCTGAACCCTTCAACGCCCACACCTTGCTTTCTGCTTGGTCTCAGGGTCAAAGTGCGGTATCCAGGTTTCATTGCCGGTCACCAGATAGGGTGTATCTGGTATTCGCTCGTATTTTAAGCGAATTTTTTTGAAGTTCTGTAAATTCTGTAAATTACCGAACTAGGCTACAACAAGCAAAAACAATTACAGTTTAGCATATGATAGCTGCCTAAATTCCTGATGTACATAAATATATATCTCGGCTCCATTAGTAAAAAACACTAACCTGGCAGTTCAATCGCCCAACAGGCTACCTTCTGCCGCATTCATTTGAGCTGAAATTGGTAGGGATATTATACTCAAATCGCCAGAAGTATAATATCGCCAACTTAAATACTAACGTTAGTTTCCCTTTTGATTAGTCAAGATTAGTAAACATAGAAGCACAGCCGTTAATTGGCTGCGAACTTTTAATATCTGATTCAATATTGGGAACACTTTGAACTGCAGACTTCACCTCTAAGTTGTTTAAAGTACTTATTGGTCTCAGTTGCTGCAAGCTGTTGAAACATGGCACAATGATTTCAACCGCTACAACATATTGAACAGAAACTACTTAAAAATAAATGAAAACGAAAAGTAATAAATTCCAGATCTACCTATCAATCAGACGAGCCAAGAGCTTTCACCTTCAAAGGCATTTTCCGGTAGATTATTTAACTCTTAGTCGTTATGATTATATTATTATATATTTTGCGGTGCCCTAAAGTAGTGGATACAAATAATAAGGATTCAAATAGTCCTGGTCAAACATGATATTTGTTGCATTATTAAACTTCATTAAATCAAATTAAAGTAAGTACATTTTACTTATTTCAGATGTACCGTTTTAAAACCCTGAAGAAAACACGCAAGGTAACTTACGTTTCTGGCCTGCGTGGACGACCAAGATCAACAAAATACTCTGCCGGTAAAGACTGTTGGAATCAACATAGTGCTAAATCTGCAGTTCAAAACACTTCTGGCACGTCCAGTTCTGTTTTTCAAGAAGCAGATTTCGACTTTGAAAGTTCGTCCGATTGCTTTATCGAGTGGGAAAATTATGATTCATTTGTTGAAAATTGTTCACCGAGTTATCGGAAGTCATTTATTTTGAGCCAGTGCATACGCTGCCGAGAAAACCAAGGTATTTTTCGCTGTATAACCTGTAACGTGGATCTATGTGCTGACTGCAAGGAAGTAACTCATGGAGATTTCGTTGCTCATAAATTTCTACTCTGGAATGTAAGCAAACCTACATATATTTAGTGATCTTTAGCTCATAAGTGCACTTTTTTAAACGAAACAAGAAAAAAAGATCTCAACAGCAATTTTAGCGTCCAGGCAAAAGTTTTTACATGTGCAGCATGCGACACCTGTTGTGCTTTGCTGTCTCAGGGCTACTTCCCAGCAACGGCTTCATCAGATGGCGAATGTTTAACTTTTTTTTTCCTTTAGTTTCCTTTCACTTCTTGATTCAATGTGCATGGATGGACAGTTGCCTATGCATAGAGCAATTCACTCATTCTTTAAGGGCACAGTCGTGGGACAAGGTTGCTGGAGTCCAGACTTAGCGAAGAGTGTCTACCAACGTATTCAGCGGTACGGTGTACTTTTGCGCTTTCGCGAGTTGCAAAACCATAATTCATGTTGGCCAAAAACATGCCTAAGTTGCCCAGAAAAAAACTCTAAACGCAAGACTGTTCTATGTGGGGATGGTCTCTTCGGTTGGCAGCAATTTGCAGCGTCGGGTGGAAAGCAGAAGGATTTACCAGGTGATGGTCGTATTTTGCCTGAACCTCTTATTTACGTAGATGGAAATTCTCAACAATGTTCTACTGTCCATCATCCTGAGCCTGACAGTTGTCCTAACTGGAGAGCTGGTAGTACAACTAAAGAGACCTCGAGAGGTGCCTCACGGAACAACGTCTATGGATTCTTTGGTCTGTTCTGCAGACACAATAGGCTTGAGACAGGGTGTGATATAAATACTCCAGGAGAGCGTCTTTGCTATCCAGAGGAATGCCTGCTTCATTATTTAAAAACGACGCCAGTGTCAAAGCATCTACTGTTTATTTATGACGTTGGTGAGTAATCCGATTTAACATGCGTACAGTTTAAATCATATCATTATAATTCATACTTCGTGCAAAATATTTTTAACAGTTTTCCAAAAAATATTGAAAGTGGCATAAAAAGTTTTCTTGCTCGAATATACTCGAAATCGTTTCAATTTCAGGTTGTCGTGTCTCCAATCGGGTCAAGTCTATCGTTGCACAGTCCGGGGCTGATGTCCATAGCAGCATGTGTGCTGTTAATGCGTTTCACGTCCTTGGACATAAAACTAGCTGTCAGCTGAATCTATCCGTACGCGTTACTCCGGGAGCTGGCTTGTGTGACGGTGAGCATTCTGAACGAGCCTGGGCTGCCTTAAGACCGTATGGAAAGTTTTTTAAGTACATGCGGAATGATCGGAGGACAATGTCCATATCCCATATTTTACACAATTTCAATGCTCAACAACTTTTAAATGCACATGTGTGGTTTGCGCAAAGGTTGAAATTGATTACAACTACCTCTACAGCAATAAAAAACGAAATTCAAGCTCTAATGCATGAAATGGCTGTCTTAAAAAATTCTGGTTGTATTGACACTCGCTTTGACGTATCGGATGAGCAGATTCTGGTCTTAGGCCAGCAATGGCATATGGAATCAATTTCGGGTCACGCCTCTCTTGAAGAAGATACGCTGGGCTCTTTAAGGTCAGTTGCCACTCAAAGAATATATTGGCTTAGAGAACTTGGTACTTCCACAGGTCAAAGTCGAACAAAAAGTTGTGCTCGTAGAGTTTTTAGTCTAACTTCGGAAATGCAGAAACTCTATTCCAAATTGCCACAAAACGATAGACCAACTTTTACAGAACTTCAAAACCCTCAGCATAGCTTCTATTCCGGAATTGCTAAAAACGATTTTACAGGAAGCTTTCGTAGACGCGCCATTGACGTAAGTCATAAAAAAGAGAGGCTTGATGAGGAAAAAAACTTTCTTTTTGATGAATGGCGTGATATTCAGAAGCGTATTCAAGAGCATTGTATAACTTTAGAAGGTCAACCAGGTCTACCGGCACACTTTCACCGACTGTTTCAGATTATTTACCGGCAAATTGAAAGTGTCCCTATAGCAATGCTCTCAGTCAACCAAGACTCAATCCAAAGTTTAACTCCCACGGTTGACAGTTTAGACAAAAATGATTCTAACGAACGACTGGACGATCTAGATAACTCATTCAATTCAGCATCAGATGATTCTGATGATGACGAGACCGCGTGTTAAATATATATTAGCAGCTAAGTGCATCAAACCAAAAAGTCTCATAATATTTAAGTCAAAATGCAACACTTTACTATTAAGTATCTGCTATCTGACACAAAAAAATGCTGGGACTGTCAATGTGCATTCATTGCTTTGACATTTTTCCCTCTGCAAAAAACTAATGCTGGGATTGTCAATGGGCATTCATTGCTTTGACATTTTTCCCTCTGCATAAAACTAATGCTGGGATTGTCAATGGGCATTCATTGCTTTGACATTTTTCCCTCTGCATAAAACTAATGCTGGGATTGTCAATGTGCATTCATTGCTTTGACATTTTTCCCTCTGCATAAAACTAATGCTGGGATTGTCAATGTGCATTCATTGCTTTGACATTTTTCCCTCTGCATAAAACTAATGCTGGGATTGTCAATGTGCATTCATTGCTTTGACATTTTTCCCTCTGCATAAAACTAATGCTGGGATTGTCAATGTGCATTCATTGCTTTGACATTTTTCCCTCTGCATAAAACTAATGCTGGGATTGTCAATGTGCATTCATTGCTTTGACATTTTCCCTCTGCATTTGTCAGATAAATTTTTCTTTCACGAACGTGACGCGCCTCATCGTGGCGTGAAAGTGAACAGTGCGCGTTTCAATCTTTTGCACTGGCCAAGACGTCACTACTAGTTAGTCTAGGTGTTTTACAACCTTCTGTACTGAATATCCACGAACCAATCACTTCATATATTTTATTCTATCTATTCACATTCTTTATACCCAGAAATTTGCTGTTATAGTAGACTCCCTCTCACAAAGTTGACCTAATTTGTCTTGTTTCCGGTACGTAAATCAAGAAATCAAAGCAATGAACGCTACTTTTAGTTTAAGATTTAGTATCATTTGCGATTCAGCTCTCAATCTGCGTGTTCTCAATATAATTTCCTGCTTTCATTCATTTTTTCCCTATGTTCCGTGGTGCACAACTGCTGGACTGGAGAACAATCGCACTCGGCACCAAAAGATGTAGTGGCACTTTTAGGCTTAAATACAGGTAAAAGATGCTTTTAATTACTTAAATTTGTGACTTATTTATTGAATTTTATATTCTAGTTCAATTCCCACCCTGCCAGGAAATGCGAACTGGACTCGACAGTTTAGATTATTCGGAGGCAGCCTTGCAAAAACAGTGGCGAAGCCTGTCTGTCACGAGCAGAAACCGTAGCCGGCCGTCAGTGTCGGCCACCTTCGCGATGCGCGGTTTCTCAATGTACGACGGAAGATAATTGCATATTATGCACTGTCTGCAGCTACCCATCTAGCCGACTAGCGGGCCTGCCATCCCACCAATGCAGCGCTGGAATACTGAGTACTGGTTGCTAACTGCAAAGATACATGCTTCTCACCTTAATTTGATATTATTTTGCGCATTCTCAAGTCCGTGTACTCTGTACTTACCCCCTGTTGAGCAGTTATTGCAATATGCACATTTTTCTTATTTACGAGTAGCTAGTAAATATACAAATTGTACTTCGTCTTACTGCTTGCTAATAAATAAGTAGCTTACGAAATGCGCCCGATACCATCCCGTATAAAGCCAGTCTTAAATGGCGCATATTTTGTTACACCTACTGTGAGAAGCCTACTATGAAAGTGGTTGATAGTATATAACGACGTGTTATTCTTTGGAAATTATATGCTTAACATATCGCCATTCCAGCATTAAAATAATTTTGTGTACAATTTGTTACTTAATAAAAAATTAATCAATTTTCGATATGTACAGCAAGCAAACCGATGCCTTAAGTACCCAAGTTCAGCCGACTGTACTTTTGAAAAAACAAGAAAGTGTTTCGTGTTTAAGATTTTAACAGTAACGGCATTGAGGTCGATTGCTGGTAATGTACTGTACGTATCGAGTACAATCGTAACAAGTAGCTCTACATGTACCTCAATCTCAGCAAAAATTAGATTAATTGGATGTCAGTATAGAAGTGGATTTCTCATCTCAATCTGATACGAATTTAACGCCAAAAGCCCCATTGTCAGAACTCTGTTTCCTGAAGTGCAAGTGTAAATTAATTGTCATGATAGTCGAATTTAAGCAGTATGTATTCAACTCAGTGTAACCACTGATGAATCCGTCAATGTACCCCCACTTCAACAGTTCAGATAGTCAACTATAAGCCGTATATATTCAACTCAGTGTAACCACTGATGAATCCGTAAATGTACCCCCACTTCAACAGTTCAGATAGTCAACTATAAGCAGTATATATTCAACTCAGTGTAACCACTGATGAATCCGTAAATGTACCCTCACTTCAACAGTTCAGATAGTCAACTATAAGCAGTATATATTCAACTCAGTGTAACCACTGATGAATCCGTAAATGTACCCCCTCAACAGTTCAGATAGTCAACTATAAGCAGTATATATTCAACTCAGTGTAACCACTGATGAATCCGTAAATGTACCCTCACTTCAACAGTTCAGATAGTCAACTATAAGCAGTATATATTCAACTCAGTGTAACCACTGATGAATCCGTAAATGTACCCCCTCAACAGTTCAGATAGTCAACTATAAGCAGTATATATTCAACTCAGTGTAACCACTGATGAATCCGTAAATGTACCCCCACTTCAACAGTTCAGATAGTCAACTATAAGCCGTATATATTCAACTCAGTGTAACCACTGATGAATCCGTAAATGTACCCCCACTTCAACAGTTCAGATAGTCAACTATAAGCCGTATATATTCAACTCAGTGTAACCACTGATGAATCCGTAAATGTACCCTCACTTCAACAGTTCAGATAGTCAACTATAAGCAGTATATATTCAACTCAGTGTAACCACTGATGAATCCGTAAATGTACCCGGCCACTTCAACAGTTCAGATAGTCAACTATAAGCCGTATATATTTAACTCAGTGTAACCACTGATGAATCCGTAAATGTACCCCCACTTCAACAGTTCAGATAGTCAACTATAAGCCGTATATATTCAACTCAGTGTAACCACTGATGAATCCGTAAATGTACCCCCACTTCAACAGTTCAGATAGTCAACTATAAGCCGTATATATTCAACTCAGTGTAACCACTGATGAATCCGTAAATGTACCCCCTCAACAGTTCAGATAGTCAACTATAAGCCGTATATATTCAACTCAGTGTAACCACTGATGAATCCGTAAATGTACCCCCACTTCAACAGTTCAGATAGTCAACTATAAGCAGTATATATTCAACTCAGTGTAACCACTGATGAATCCGTAAATGTACCCCCACTTCAACAGTTCAGATAGTCAACTATAAGCCGTATATATTCAACTCAGTGTAACCACTGATGAATCCGTAAATGTACCCCCACTTCAACAGTTCAGATAGTCAA
This sequence comes from Macrostomum hystrix, assembly GCA_950097015.1. Classification (NCBI taxonomy): domain Eukaryota; kingdom Metazoa; phylum Platyhelminthes; family Macrostomidae; genus Macrostomum; species Macrostomum hystrix. Next base: position 1,992,753 of record CATNEN010000033.1, read on the forward strand.
CTATAAGCAGTATATATTCAACTCAGTGTAACCACTGATGAATCCGTCAATGTACCCCCACTTCAACAGTTCAGATAGTCAGCTATAAGCAGTATATATTCAACTCAGTGTAACCACTGATGAATCCGTAAATGTACCCCCACTTCAACAGTTCAGATAGTCAACTATAAGCCGTATATATTCAACTCAGTGTAACCACTGATGAATCCGTAAATGTACCCCCACTTCAACAGTTCAGATAGTCAACTATAAGCAGTATATATTCAACTCAGTGTAACCACTGATGAATCCGTAAATGTACCCCCACTTCAACAGTTCAGATAGTCAACTATAAGCCGTATATATTCAACTCAGTGTAACCACTGATGAATCCGTAAATGTACCCCCACTTCAACAGTTCAGATAGTCAACTATAAGCCGTATATATTCAACTCAGTGTAACCACTGATGAATCCGTAAATGTACCCCCACTTCAACAGTTCAGATAGTCAACTATAAGCAGTATATATTCAACTCAGTGTAACCACTGATGAATCCGTAAATGTACCCGGCCACTTCAACAGTTCAGATAGTCAACTATAAGCCGTATATATTCAACTCAGTGTAACCACTGATGAATCCGTAAATGTACCCCCACTTCAACAGTTCAGATAGTCAACTATAAGCAGTATATATTCAACTCAGTGTAACCACTGATGAATCCGTCAATGTACCCCCACTTCAACAGTTCAGATAGTCAACTATAAGCAGTATATATTCAACTCAGTGTAACCACTGATGAATCCGTAAATGTACCCCCACTTCAACAGTTCAGATAGTCAACTATAAGCCGTATATATTCAACTCAGTGTAACCACTGATGAATCCGTAAATGTACCCCCACTTCAACAGTTCAGATAGTCAACTATAAGCCGTATATATTCAACTCAGTGTAACCACTGATGAATCCGTAAATGTACCCCCACTTCAACAGTTCAGATAGTCAACTATAAGCCGTATATATTCAACTCAGTGTAACCACTGATGAATCCGTAAATGTACCCCCTCAACAGTTCAGATAGTCAACTATAAGCCGTATATATTCAACTCAGTGTAACCACTGATGAATCCGTAAATGTACCCGGCCACTTCAACAGTTCAGATAGTCAACTATAAGCCGTATATATTCAACTCAGTGTAACCACTGATGAATCCGTAAATGTACCCCCACTTCAACAGTTCAGATAGTCAACTATAAGCCGTATATATTCAACTCAGTGTAACCACTGATGAATCCGTAAATGTACCCCCACTTCAACAGTTCAGATAGTCAACTATAAGCAGTATATATTCAACTCAGTGTAACCACTGATGAATCCGTAAATGTACCCCCTAAGTTTGTAGAACAGGTGCACATCTGGAATCGCGCATGCCGTTATTGGATAGCCCCTGATGTGCCGTCAAAAATTCAGCATCCGAAACTAAAAAAAATAACGATATTCGCACTTCAAAAAACTAACTTTTAGCTTTTGATGAATAAAAGTGCTAATTTTCTAAAACGCATAACAAAAATTAAGAGATTTTAAATCTAAGGCCCTATTTGGCTATCACCGGGGTCGGTATGTTGTACACTTGCTTCCGTTAGAAGCTCATAGCGGATGAAAGTTACGGGATAGATGAAGTTGAGGGTAGAAGCTTGCCCACTGAGCTCAGGCAGAATGCCGAATAAAATAAAGAACGCTGATAATAGAAAGGCCAAAAGTATTAAAATTGGTGAGCGTAATGTCTTTTGCTCGCCTCAGATTTGAACTCAAGTGACTCTGGGTTTTCGCTCATGCAAGTAATAGCTGGTTTACTAATAACGCAGACTCAAACCACACAAGGGATGATTCACACGAAGGAATAAACGACTCAATGAACTTAATAAACAGGTTAGAGCCTAATAAACAAATAAACACAGAGGATAAGCGAGGCTGCTTACTAATAGAATTGATAAGGTGATGCTGCTTACTCATAAAATTGATAAGGGTTTCAAACAATTTTCCTAAGATCTGCGTCTAGCACCAGCAGCAGATAATCAACAACAGCGTTAATAGCAAAAATGACAACACAAATTATTGCACTTTTAGCAGCTGCGGCAGCCAGTCGGTGACGAAACTTGTCTTAGAGCCGCACCTCGGCATAGCTCAGCAGGATAAGGTCGTAGCAACATCCGTAGTCCCACGTAGTCTCCGTAGTCTGCTAGTTAGTAATAAAAAATTGAAAATTATGAAAAATATATTTAAGTTTTTTTAAAATAACTAAAATTAATAAATAATAAATAAATAGAGCAGAGAAGTAAAATCAGGGACATTCCATCGTGGGCCAATTCCTTATATACTTATTTATAACAAACATATTTATAACGAACGTTTCAATAATATATAAAATACAAACTACAAACCAAGATTAAATTAAGTTAACGGATGCGTACCTGACATGACTTATAGACTTTTCTTTGGGTTTTAGTTGTCCCTGGCTGTGGCCCAGGTGAAACTGCTCCGGGAAGCTGCTGATTAGCCCCTGCAGAGCTAACGCTGCGGCTGCCTCATGGAATGGCTAGAGCAGCCAATCAAACATGTCGACACCGGTGACGCCCATCTGAAGTGGTCCCAGACCCTCTGACTTGGCCACCAGCTGGAACACGTCCATGGCGGCAAGAAGGTCGCTGCCTGGGCCGCAGCCGAGTGACAGGACCTCATAGCTGGTGCTGCTGGTGTTTGAGCCCATGATGGCGTCATAGAGCTCAGCTTGAATCAGCTGGCGAATGGACAACCGCTTCTTCGGGAGCTCGCACACTGTGTATGCGGCCCTAAATTCACTAGATTGGTAGAACCCTAAGTTTCCTTTGTCGCCTGACTGACTGGAAAACAAAAGTAGAATATTTTACTAATTTCAACAAAAATGTTTTTAAAATATATTTTGTGAGCACAGGCTATGGAATCTGAGTCTCTATAGCACCTGAGTCTATCCTATCTAGGCCAATGAGATCTGAGTCTATGCCATGAATTTCTATCTGAGTATGAAAAGGCAAAATAATGAAAATAGGAGACAAACACATCAAACACATTGAGATTAACCCGGCTTAATTATATAATAATTAATTAAGAAGTCATATTGCTTAAAAAAACACAGAGGATAAGCGAGGCTGCTTACTAATAGAATTGATAAGGTGATGCTGCTTACTAATAAAATTGATAAGGTGATGCTGCTTACTAATAGAATTGATAAGGTGATGCTGCTTACTCATAGAATTGATAATGTTTAACGGGTTTCAAACAATTTTACTAAAGCACTCCCGCTGGCGCACCGGCTCGATGTCATTGTCGATGACGAATATTCGGCTGCCAAGTCTTAACACGTGAAACAAAGCAACTATGATGATTTCTAGAGAAGCATCATAGTTGCTTCTATGATGCTGCAGCAGCAGTCAGTCAGCGGTCAGCCAGTCAGTAACTGATCTACCAGACTGGATGCTCGTTGACACTACGTACTTTCCCTCCGAGGTCCACATCGCCGAACTGGCTGGCGGGCTGGAAAACAAAAGTAGAATATTTTACTAATTTCAACAAATATGTTTTTAGAGAGGCAGTCGATATCGAAATAATTATGGAAATTCGTCAGTAATAAGATAGGGCTTATAGGGCCCGACTTTCTCATCGTCTGGCAGTGTACACTATCGCTGTGCCCCTAAGTCTTCTCTCCGCGGCTGCGTTCAAAATGAATGTGGCCTCGCCGCGGAATCGAGCTCAGGGACCTCGGTGCGAGAGGCCAACGCGTTAGACCGATTTGCCACTCACCCGGCCCTAACCAATGTTACAAGCTCATTGAGTAGGAATTTTGTAGCTTATCTCAGCTGTTTACTACACAAAATGATTGAAGCAAACAACAATTTTTTTCTAATTGTTGCTTTATTTGAATCGAATAAAATGAGCATATGATGAGCAGCGATAAGTAAATAACAAAACAGAGCATTAGTAGAGCTAACTAACATTAACACAATACAAGAACGGTACGTTTTTTGTATTTTACTACTGCAATATCTATAAGAAAGTATTAAAATAACAGTGCACTATATCTGAATAACAATTTTATATTAATTAATAAAGGTTTGTACTAGCTAACTATATTTTTGTAGAAAGCTTTGCACGTTAAAAAAAAGAACGGGAATTTAATTTGGCATAGAATTTAATTAGCGAGACATTGTAAACATATATGCTCATACTTAATTACATTCGTGGAGCTTAGTAAAATAACTTTCGGAGCACTAACACAAGCTCCAAAATTTATGGCAATCATTTTTCATCTCCATTTTTGGATATTTTCATTTTGAATTAATGCTACTGATACTGATACTGGCACTGCTACTGACGTGTCAGAAAGACGTGGCAGTGTCTATGGAAAGTGTGAACGAACTGTTCTGTGTTTTATTGTTTAAAATCATTTTCATAGATTTTTGAGCTTGTGTAACACTACCCCTGACCTTCGCGCACGTTTCTTGCTGCAGCTCCTGAATAGAAAAAGATATGAACATGATTTTAATTTTGTTTTCTTTCTGACCAAATTTCCTTTCATTTGACACCATGGGCGTGAAATTTCATGGCTCCGTTGAAGAGCAACGTTGGACATTCCGGGAACTTTTGGGACACCCCTCGTAATATTTATAAAAAATCGAATGCTTTTAGTTCAGAAAAACACACGCAAAGGATGAATGTATAAGTACTTATAGGCATTGTAGTTTACAGACAAGCAAGCGGCGACAAAAATCGCAGTTTTTATCTTACTGAGTACGGAGATACACCCGAATTAGTAGTAGTAAAAACGAAAATTATTAATCGTTTTAAAGTCATTTTTACCATAAAAAAACTAAAAAAATTAAAAAGCAGCTGTCGCATTTTCGCTAGAGAAAAACGAACAAAACTTGCCTAATTTTCTACCTAAATAAATGTTAGCCCATCAATGTACGCCGGCACCATTGTTGCCAATGCCACCGGTGCCGCTCTCGCCTAGCAACAGCCGCGAGTCGTCCATCAGGCTGGGCTGCGGTCTCTTAGCAACCAATGCGCGAGGCAGCTTGTCGTGGTACAACTGATAGACGTCACGGTCGGCCGGACAGCTACAACGGAAGGCCTCGCATTCGTACATGGCCGAATAATAGGCTTGCAGATGCTGCAGCTCTGATGGCACATCGAAGTCGCGATAGAACTGAAATGTATCGACGATGCGAACAATTGAATCACGCCTGTCTCATCTCTCTGATCTCACCCAAGACGTCTCATCTCTCCGATCTCACCTCACCCCTGTCTCATCTCTTCTCTGTCTAATCTGAACACTGTCACATGCATCTTGGCCCTGATTCATGTCTTCACTGTCTCATATCTTCCCTGTTTTATCTCCCGTCTTATCTCTCCTCTGTATAAAACTGTGCCGTGTCTTACATCTTCCATGTCACATCTCTCGCCTGTCTCATCTTTATCCTGTCTCATCTCTTTCCTATCTGATTTCACAGTCAATACCGACCCGCATTCATTTTAGAATCTATCTTTAGCCCGCTGGAGCTAAATAGACTCTGAGATTAAAAAAGCATTCGAACCCTGGCAGACAAACAGGGAATTCTACCTTAGCGGCCATTTTCAGATGATGCAGTTTAGGCATGAGTTGGCAATCCGCGTAGGTTAGCTCATCTGAGAGCAGGTAGCGACAACTTAGCGACAATTTGTACATGTGGTTCGGACTGCGCGGCTTCGGTCGATACTTAAGGCGCAGAGGCTCAACTGGATCACACCATCAGCAACATCACCTCATCAATTCTATGTGACAGCAGCATCATATTATCAATTCTATAAGTTAGCAACATCATATTATCAATTCTATAAGTCAGCAGCATCATATTATCAATTCTATGTGACAGCAGCATCATATTATCAATTCTATGTGTCAGCAGCATCATATTATCAATTCTATGTGTCAGCAGCATCATATTATCAATTCTATGTGTCAGCATCATCATATTATCAATTCTATAAGTCAGCAGCATCATATTATTAATTCTATGTGACAGCAGCATCATATTATCAATTCTGTAAGTCAGCAGCATCATATTATCAATTCTATGTGTCAGCAGCATCATATTATCAATTCTATGTGACAGCAGCATCATATTATCAATTCTATAAGTCAGCAGCATGATATTATCAATTCTATGTGACAGCAGCATCATATTATCAATTCTATAAGTCAGCAGCATCATATTATCAATTCTATGAGTCAGCAGCATCATATTATCAATTCTATAAGTCAGCAGCATCATATTATCAATTCTATGTGACGTCTTGGCAAGTGCAAAAGATTGAAACGCGCACTGTTCACTTTCACGCCACGATGAGGCGCGTCACGTTCGTGAAAGAAAAATTTATCTGACAAATGCAGAGGGAAAATGTCAAAGCAATGAATGCCCATTGACAATCCCAGCATTAGTTTTATGCAGAGGGAAAAATGTCAAAGCAATGAATGCACAGTGACAATCCCAGCATTAGTTTTATGCAGAGGGAAAAATGTCAAAGCAATGAATGCACAGTGACAATCCCAGCATTAGTTTTATGCAGAGGAAAAATGTCAAAGCAATGAATGCACAGTGACAATCCCAGCAATAGTTTTATGCAGAGGAAAAATGTCAAAGCAATAAATGCACATTGACAATCCCAGCAATATTTGACAGAATATAGACTCTAGTCCCTGTAAAGATAGCAGCTCTCTGCACAGTGACTATTTTCGGCTGAAAACATTGAAAACCATAGCATATTGCATCTTAAATATACTATCTAATATTAAGCTATTGGCGTCGTGTGGGCCTCTAATAATTGTTTCATATTAAAATTTCATTCCGTTTGTCTAGTATCTAGTCTAAGCGTAATGTTGGGTGCAGAGCTCGCCCCATATAAAGATGACTGAGCAAGTCTATTTGCGTCATTTACAAATGGAGTATTGAAAGGATTAAAATTTGTTGAACTTTCACTTTCGTGAAAGTGTTGCCGATATTTCGCGGTTACAGAAGTCAGTGCCGTATCTCCTTCACTCTCCAAGTCACTTGTGGTGATATTATGGTAGTCATCGACTTGTAGCCCTTCTTCCATCACTTGAGCCTGTTGTTGATGCAGATGAGAGGCACTTATTGGTGTATCATGATCAGGTGATACATCAATGGAAACTGAATTACAAAATGTCAGTTCTGTATTTTCGAGTTCCTTTAAAATGGCTACACATTTTTCTCTGGATAAGTGATGGGGGTCCTTCAATTCTGGAATGAATTTGCAACTTTTTCCGACAAGGCTCCATGGAATCTTGCCGTCGAAACCTGTCGCTGTTTTATGTGCAATTTTAGCCCTAAAAAAATTTCTTGTCGCATTTTTTTCACATCGCTATAAACAGAAGCTAGGTTTCGTGGCTGACTAGTTTCAGCAAGCTGAACATCACTGCGCTCATTTGCCATATTTTGTTGTTCTGCTTTTTTCGCGTCATCCATTAGTTCTGCTATTTTATTTATATGGGGCTCCATAGCGCTTCTAACATTAGGCGATATGTCATTGGACGTGGTAAAATCGGTTCCACGTCGGGTTAATATAATAAGTACGTATGTCTCACCTGTACGTTTTAAATCATTTACCACTTTTCTTATTTTCTTCTGCTGATTTTTAGCTTCTTCTTGAAGACGTCGCTTTTCTTCGATTGGCAGACTCATATACTCGCGACGCAGTTCGGCGGTCCACACTAGAATTAAAGGAAGATTTGATTTTTAAATTTTAGTGACTAATTATTACATTTATTTATTTCTAGCTTTTATGTAAATTAATAGATGCACCCCACAGAGAATATAACATATGATGTAGCCTAGAAAATACAACAATATTCAAGACTTTTAGAAAAAAACAATGTTATGCTGCATAAATGGACTAAAATGTTTTGTATTAAAAATAATGCTGCCTACTCATACATTAATATTTCTTGAGTTCTAGTCTTACTATATATCCCTGTCATACATGCGCAACCTCCCAAATCTTAGCCGGCCGTGCGACTTAGTTTTTGCTCTCATTTGCGACTTAGTTCATTTCATTGCTCTATTTACGACTTAGTTTGCTCTCATTTGCTCTCTTTTTCTCTCCCCTTTTTCCTTTTCTTCACGCCTTCCTTTTTTGTCCCTTGGTCCCCCCTTTGATTTTTTTTGCGCTTGGTCAATTGGTTTTTGCGACTTACCTTGCTTGGCCCTCGTTTCACCCGGCTGGTTCGGCCGGGTCGGCCGGGTGTTGCGCATGTATGATCCCTGTAGTATATTTTTAAGTAATACTGACCATAAGAAAACTTACCTGCCTTTCCTTTGTTTTGCAAAAACACATTGGCACCAGTTAGAACCATCTGTGTGTAAGAAAAAAATTAGAATTACAAAATAAAACCATTTTATTGCACTATTTCTTATGCACTTTAATTTAAGACTCAAACTGAAATACGAAGCTTTAGTGCCTACTTTATGCTTTAAAATTTGAGTTAATTTAAATTTAAATTTCCTTTGTTCTTTTTTTGGTTTGATAATCTCAATTTCTTATAATATAATCAGTACTGACCATAATAATCTTATTTCATCTTGTAACTCTTGTATTATGTATGCCTGTACCATAATAATATAAAAATATTATAGGGGTAGGGCCTAGTGAAAATATTACGTCACAAAAGGGTTGCTGTTCTATAAAAAGGTGTACAAGCGCATGGCATAAATTTACTTTTGTTTGCAAAATTATTTTTATGAATAAATTTAAAATTGCGCTAAATGAAACAAAAAGTGCAGTGCAGAAACAATTCAGTTTATAGTATTCGTAACAATTCAGTTCAATTCAGTTCAGTTCAGTTTAGTTTAGTTTACTTGGCTGTTATATAGCCACAGGGTAGTAGTGACAAATCCAGTAAAAAATGCTACAGAATGCTTGGAAGTTGGAAGCTTGGAAATATTGCCTGATTGAAGTCACTAATAAAGGTTAGAAATGTAGCTGCGATTCTTTCTGCTCTTTGGATGCTGCCGAGCTGGTTATGGCCAAAGACAATTATGAAAGGCAGTGCTTATCCCCACGGTACCGTAGAAATAATTTTTGTCTTATTCCTACGGTACAGTGGGAATAATTTCCTGCTTATCTGCACGGCACACTGACAAGATAGCTGTCCTATCTTCAACATAGCTCCAGAGATGCGTAAAGTAATAGACTGGATTATAGGCTTAGAAGGCTTGAGCTATAAGATTAGAAAAATACACACTTCAGTTGTATTCTTTTAAATATATAAATAATAGCAATATATATTTTATATACTTAAAAAGCCACCGTATTGGTTAACTAATTGCAAAAAAAGCAGAAAACTTTTATTTGTTTACTTGCTTTTAAAAACCGGAAGAAAAAAAAATTGCAGTCACGATAAAAAGATAGATGATTAGGACAGCTATCTTATCAGTGTGCCGTGCGGATAAGCAGGAAATTATTCCCACGGTACCGTAGGAAAAAGACAAAAATTATTTCTACAGTACCATGGGGATAAGCACTGCCATTATGAAAAATTCCACACCACATTATTTATGCCAGGTATATTAATTATTATTGTTGCAAGGCAGGTAGTAACGTTGTACAATTTTGGGAGGAGCAAAAAATTGTTTTGACATGCACTCTACCACTTTTCTGACTATGGCATGGTAGGGGGTTAAAGCTATAACAAATCTGATTAAAAATGAAATCAGCACATCAAAAAGCCTTAGTAGCCACAGATTTATCATCCTATCAAAACAAGAACTATTTTATATAGACCTAAAGTTCAAGAGACCCTCGCCTCCCCGCTGGGTCCATGGACCACCCTGCAGCTAAGTCTAGTAAGTCAAAGTTCAAGAAGCCCAAAAAGCAAGCAAAGTTAAAATGTATTAAAAACTTGAAGTCTATACTTTATAGCAATTATCATTTTGGTTTAAAAAAATTAGCTAGTCAGCCAGACCACTGACTGATAATTTGGATATAAGTTGCATTAGTAACACTCTTAGTAGTTTAGTCTTAGGTTTTAACTAACATCTATTATTAACTTTACATGTAACATTTTCATTGTGTCAGTTAATAAATGTTGAAAATCAAAACAATTGGATTGGGATTTCGATTTGCTGGCATAAGTAGTACTAGTAACTAAATTTAAAACGAAAAAACATTGCTTACCTTTGTTATAAAAAAATTAATAGAAAATTTCAATACTTAAATTGACAAAGTAACTTTTAAAAATACCTTCTCTAGACACAGTAAAGTACAATCTGTTATGGATGTAATGATATCCTAAGTGTAAAATGCCAACTAAACTAGTTTGGTGGCGCAGCGCATTAGGGCGCGTTTTTTATTTAAACAATTCTAAACTATTAAATAAAAACTTAAATAAAAAATTATGCTACAACGTAACTAAGAAAATCTTTTTTTGAGAAGTACTAATACACTTTTTTTAATGCGCATACTTAGTTCTGTATAATTATTTGTTATACCATACGCACGTAAAGTTATGAAATTGACGTAAAATCCGGACTATTCAGACTCGTTTTTGACATGTAAAAAGAGTATTTATAAAAATACAATTCTTTCTTTCCATGTAACACTAAAAAAGTGACGAATTCTATAGACAAATGAATACAATTATATTGAGAATGATTGCAGAAGGACTGCGGGCAATGGCACATCATTTAGTGACACTAGACCCACAGCGAGCTATTTTTTGCTAATACCTTATTCGGATCATTGTCATAAATAATTACGAGTACATAATCAGTCTTACTTGTTTCTGTTTCGTTTCTTTTAAGGCACTGTAGAGTTATACCGCTATACTTTCTGGAATTTTAGAACTGATTCTGGTTCTGGAATTCTGGGTAGAATGAATGACTGATTCTGATTTCTGGGTAGAATGAAAAGCCTATTTTACGGGTTGGAGAGCTGGGTAAGACAGCTTTAATTTAATTTTTCAATTAACTGCCGTCAAAAATAAAGCCAATATAATCTAGCAACCAAGTTATATAAATATAAGTAATTTAAAATTAAAATAAATATGATTTGATTTTGTTTTTGTCTTATAACTAGTATAAATATGTCTTTCTATGCATGTATAACTCAACCTGTGTGGCGTGTTGATAGAGAGTGCGCTCTGTTTGAGTGATACGAGGGGGGTTCGAATTTTTTCCGTATCATTTTTACTAATGAATTTTTTTGATCCGATATTTTATTGTGATGCCAAATATTTACTAATTATTTCGTTTTATAGCCATTTTATACAGTGGATGTGTTGTAATTTTAGTTCTGGCTTCTGATAAGCCATTAAGCCCTCGCTGTTAAGGTGGAAGTATCATTTGTTTGAGACGGGGTGATCACTTCTTGGTTCTTACTTAGCACGATAGAAAAGCGTCATATATCTATTACACGTAAAATCCACTTAATCAGTAAGTCCCATCTAAACTCATTCAGCTTTAGTTATATTGTATTAATTAGTATGAACTGTGGTTTGCTTGCCTATATGTTTGGAAATAAATGATTATCAGTGCAAAGGAAAAATATTTAGATAGCCAGTTACATACTTCATATTTCATACTTTCTACTTGCAGTAGACGAGTAGCATGATCCATGTAAAATTTATCGGAAGTCTACCCCCTACCCCCTACCCCCCGTGGGTCCACATGGATTCACCCGGCTAGCCGAGTATTTTTTGACTAGTGGAAGTGTCGGCTAGCCGGCGGCCGCGAGCTGAGTAGACAGTCTAGGGGTTTGGGCTGTGTACATTCACGGCTTGAAATACAATGTACAGTCTGGGGCTTCGGCGCCCGGGGAAGGGAGGGGGTGGCTGTAATAAAATTTGGCCCGCAGAGTGGCGGAGGGGAGTTGGGGTGGCTGTCCTCGGAAAACAAAAAGTGACTCACTTTGAGATGATGCAGCTTTGCTCTGGATTGAGTAGAGATGTTCAAAATTGACAGCATTGTTGGAAAACATGTAAAGTGTAAGTGGATCAAATTTGGAGAAAATCTGACAAAGTGGGGCGACGATATGTCGAATTGAGTGATTTTTTGACGATTTTTGAGCAGTTTTTTGCACTTTTGAGCAGGAAGGAAATGATTTTTCGGGAATTTGAGTAGCCTATTGCACTCAGCGTAGGTGGTTTTAGGTATGTGCAAAGTTTGGTGCGATTTGGTTGAGCGGTTTCGGCGTCTATAAAGACAAAAGGTTGCACACAGACAGACAGACAGACAGACAGAGTTTTCACTTTTATATATATAGATAAAGTTCTTAAATATCTAAAATTTCATAAATACAAAAAAAGATAAAAATTTTTTATTTAGAGCTGTACTAAAGTTTAAAAGTTTTTTCATTTTAGAAGATAGAGACTATGGTTCTTTTTAATATTAATTTCAATTGTATATAGCAAAAGGTAAACCAAAATTAAAGTTAAAGCTTTTTGAAAGTAAATTCTTTACTTTAAAAACGGGATATATATGTAACATTTTGTGGAGTTGTTCTCAATACAAAAAATAGGGCAAAACTTCCTAACGTCAAAGTAGTATTTCGTATTTATAGCAAAAATCATATGAAGTCCGATAAATTTTATATACATTTTTATAAATACAAACGCTACATCGTCTTCGCTTCCTTGAATCTGAATTTCTAACAATCGAGTCGTTTCGAATCGGTGGGAGTATTTCATTGAAAATTAACGACATTAAGAATTGTCAAAGGTGTCTTAATACCTTACGAGAATATATCGAAAATCGTATTTCATGCATGATGACATTTCTGCAAAAAATGACGTAGAATAGTATTTGAAAATGAGCCCATTTTTAATTCCAAAACACTGTAAACTTTTTTCATATCACGCAATTCTGATCTGCTTAGTTTTACAGGTTTAATTATTCTTATTGACCTGTAATTGGCTTTTAACTCTTGCACAGGCAACACATTTAGTATCCCAGAGTATTTTAATTCATGTACTTCATAAACAGAATGTTGCAGGTCAACTAGATCTAGAGTTTGTTAGAAAAATCTGAGAGAAAGAGGCAGGGAAACCACTAAAATTAGATATTTAAACAGAAGTAGTTCCCTTTCTATTCGATTCTACCTTCCTTTCTACACAGTCCAATAATTCTAACAACTATGATCATAGAGCTCTTTAACTTTTCTTTATTGTAGCAGTACGTTCCCTTTTTTCTTCACCCATTTTGTTTTTCATTGCCCGGCCACCCAGTAGCGAATTTTCCATTCGAATCTGTGTGGCTGTTGCGTTATTAACGACCCTCACCAATCGCGCGTTAGAGGCTTTAGTACCCCTCTGGCGCGTTGTGATTGGTGGGTGAGTGTAAGCCCCTTGAACCCCACCCCTTTCCCCCATTTTGTGTTTTTATTTAAATTTTGCGCAACTGCTCACAAAGTCAAGTTCGCTCTTCCAAATTGCTAATTCGAATTTAAACCCTGCGCACATTAAACCCAAGCGTTCTTAATATATATAACAAACATATTTGTTATTTTCCATCCATATTAAAATCTGTTATTGCATGCAATTTTTTTCTTACTACGAAGCGACCGTAGTAAGAAAAAAATGAACTCGAAGAAGCATATGAAGATGTAGCTTTCTAAAAAGAAACATAGATATAGTTATATTCGAAAACAAATTATGAACCTTTGCGAATATCCAAGGAGCCAATATTATCGGCTGCAATCTTGAAAACTCAAAGAAAAATCTGATTCAGCGATTCGAACTTTCTGAGTCTAGAAATAAACTCAAAGAGATGCGTTATTGTTGGTCCAATATGGAAATACTTTATAGAAATTAAAACAGCGACATAATAAATTATCTGACAGAGCTGGGATGGACTCAAATCCAAAAAGATTTGCAACATATTATAGATGGTGCAGCACTGCTATCTGCTTGGACTGCACAATTCTTTAATATACTGCTTTCAGGTGTGCAAATTTTCCTAAATTCAGTTAATTATCTGCTGTTTACCTGTCAATCACCAGAATGCGATACGGCAAGACAGCAACGAAAGCATGAAACAAAATATAACAAAAGTAAAATATTGCTTTTACTTGAAACAATTATTTCTCCTAGAATAACAGAAAAAATGTAATTGGCAAGTGCACGATGAAATGATCATGCTGCTTAGCTCTAGAAAAGGAATTGTTGATGAACCAGCAGAGGTGAAATGTGTAGCCTACTTTTAACTGTTGTCATTCACAAAAAATTGTGGGGCATTGTTACACCAAAGAAAAAAAATTAAATTGAAAATTTAGTGTCTATGACAACCCGATGTCCATCCCGACAACCCGATGTCCATCCCGACAACCCGATGTCCATCCCGACAACCCGATGTCCATCCCGACAACCCGATGTCCATCCCGACAACCCGATGTCCATCCCGGCAACCCGATGGTCAGACTGGTCAGACAATCGCCGCGGCCAACCTCAGCTGCCGCTGTCTGCGTCGCCGCTTGGCGCACGGCAGCAGCAGGACATCCAGAGTTCGACGCCCGACTCCGCCGGCATCCGAGCGAGCCGTCGGGAAGCGGAAATCAGCGGTGCAGGCCGGCCGGCCGCTGATGGACGGCACCCGGTCGAGGTCCAGTAGGCGGAGGCTGCGGCTGTCCTGGATTGAAACTCGCCCGGAGAAGAAGTACTCAATGAGCAGCTGGGCCAGGGAGAAGCACTGCTCGTACTCGGACTGCGGAGGGTTTCGGAAAAAAACATTTTTACCGGTTTGGAAAAATATTTTTCAGGTTTGGGAGAACATTTTCCAGGCTCGCGAAAATAGTTTTCATGCAGTTCTCCATGCGTCAGATTTTTTCATTCTCATACATTGTTTTGGCCCTCGTCCCCGTCAATTTCAGGACAAACCCCCAAGCCTTCTCTTCGTGGCTACGCCCTAGTGAATGTGGTCTCGCCGCAGACCCCTTTCATATGATATACTCGTACATTCAGATTCTGAATCACTAACATTTAAATGAAGGGGTAGCTCCTGACTCGTCTATTGAGAGTAGTGCAGTCAGGAAAAATTGCGCGCTCAAAACTCACCAGGCTGCCGACAAGTTGCGGCCGGTTTCGCTTGACTTTCTCCACAGCGCGGAAGATGTCCACTTCGCCTTCGAATCGCATTTTGTCCATTGTCATGTGCAGCACACAGAACACTCCGCAGCGACTCACTCCGTCACTGAGGGTTGGAATGCTTGCAAGATTGTTGCAATCTCAATCCAATTAATCCCATCACATCCCATCTCATCCCATCCCATCTCATTCCAACCCATCCCATCCAATCTGATCCCATCAAATGTCAGCTGGCACCGTAGGCTCACCTGCTAACAACAAGCAGAGGACTCGAACCAGCGCTCTCCTCCAGATCCAGATTGGTGGCCTCGGCCAGGCAGGCTAGCTCCAGCAGGCTGTGGCCGCCACTGGCTGTCTCCGCCGCTGCGTCCGGCGGCTGGCCAGGGTGTGGACAGGCACATGAAGGCCACGTGACGCACGCCCTGCGAGATCCCCGAAGGACCGCTGCTGCTGCCGATCTGGCGGAGCATTGTGACAGAGTGACATTGTGATAGAGTGACATTGTGACAGAGTGACATTGTGACAGAGTGACATTGTGACAGAGTGACATTGTGACAGAGTGACATTGTGACAGAGTGACATTGTGACAGAGTGACATTGTGACAGAGTGACATTGTGACAGAGTGACAGAGTGACAGAGTGACAGAGTGACATTGTGACAGAGTGACAGAGTGACATTGTGACAGAGTGACATTGTGACATTGTGACAGAGTGACATTGTGATAGAGTGACATTGTGACAGAGTGACATTGTGACAGAGTGACAGAGTGACATTGTGATAGAGTGACATTGTGACAGAGTGACATTGTGACATTGTGACAGAGTGACATTGTGACAGAGTGACATTGTGACAGAGTGACATTGTGACAGAGTGACAGAGTGACAGAGTGACATTGTGATAGAGTGACATTGTGACAGAGTGACATTGTGACATTGTGACAGAGTGACATTGTGACAGAGTGACATTGTGACATTGTGACAGAGTGACATTGTGACAGAGTGACATTGTGACAGAGTGACATTGTGACAGAGTGACATTGTGACAGAGTGACATTGTGACAGAGTGACATTGTGACAGAGTGACATTGTGACAGAGTGACATTGTGACAGAGTGACATTGTGACAGAGTGACATTGTGACAGAGTGACAGAGTGACACTAAAAAGCTGGTTTAAAATCAGCCAGGAACCAGATATTCACCTGGCAAGTTTTTTTACACGAGTTGGCAAGAGTACAAAACCTCTCAGCCGTGGTAGCGGGTATTTCGTAGCGAAAGGTGGGCTTCTGACACACTGGCAACAGTCAGGAGTGGAACAGGGAGTGCCACTCACTGAAGCTTTCAGCTCCCATGCAGCTGAGGATTCTGAGCTAGTCTGGGTAGCTGGGCGGTGGGCAAATATGGCGCAGGGGCTGATGGGCAGCTCAGACAGGGCAGAGTCGGTGGGCTTCTGGCAGCAGTTAAATATTATTGAAAGCGTTTATCACGCTGGCACTGGCTTGGCAAGGGCCGGTCCCTGACAGAAAACGAGTGCAAGAATCCCACAGCTTCAGTCGCTCTCTAAACCATGCGTAGGGGATAAATATCCTCTTTGCCTCTCCATTGCTGAGGGATACCACTTGATTCCAAATATCCTTCCAATATGGGCAAGTTTTTTCCTTCATTTATTAGTACATCTCTGGCCCGTATTCACCGCTCACTTCATCCGGATTGGAATGGGATCTGGGATCTGGGATCTAGGAGTCGACGGCGAGAAACTTTGCGGGACAATCTATCAGGCGTTTCGGTTTTTGAAAATATTCTCTTTCTTCTCGGCTGGTAGGTTAACATGGGGCCTTGTTGAGCCACCTCATCCCCCTTCTCCCTTGCTCACGCTTCCTCTCCGCTTTCCAGCTCAGCACCTTTTCCTCTTTGCTCCCCCCCAGCAAAGCTGCCTTTAAGTCGATCCACCGTCAGAGCTCCAGAGCTCTCTCTCTCTTTCACTCTTGACAGGTCCCGCTGTGCCGTGGGTTGTATTGGGGGGGATTAAGGTCGCAGCAATCTGCTATGGCAAATTTTCCAGTGATGAATGAATGAATAGAGAAGGTCGGGCGCGCCGACACTGCGAGCTTATTTATTTGGCCGAGGCAGCCGAAGGCTTGGGAGGCTGATGGCTTTGCTAGGAAACTTCTTAGAAAAGCACAGCTGGCTAATATAGCCCACATGGCTCCTCATGTTGAATAGTTTTTTTCTCAACAAAAACTCAAAATTCCAATTGGCTATTCGTTAAATAATTAAGGCAGGGTGCAAGAACTCCCATCGCATTACCATGTTCCAGGTTCGATACATTCAGGACATTGGGAGCCTTCGGGACTTTAAAAAAAACCGCAAAACTTAAGACAGAAACTTTTAAAATTTGCCAAACCCCACCTTCGTCATGGCGTGCACCCTGCAGAGTACACCATCGGTAACTTGGAACTCGTCCTGCTTGATGACGAAAACCGAACCGTATCCCATCTCCGAGCCGTTCCCGGCCGGCCAGAACCTGGGCAGCGAACCGGTGCCGCCGCGGCTGCAGTCGGAGAGCAGCACCACCACGGAGACGTGATGATCGTGGATGAGCTTCCAGAAATCACAGATTGTGTTCTTCAAAGGCCACTGGGAAACTATATACTGGTTTGCCCGGCTGTGGCCCTGTGAATGAGTCATTCGTACAATTCCAATAAATCGATACTCTTTTTAGACGCTTGATTACCTTCCATGCATAATTATACAGCCCATTCTAGCCTTTGTACATTCAACTGTACCTACATCCAGTCTGTTTTAAACAATGTAATTCAGTCTATTTTTAGACCATGCACACCCAGTCTTTTTTAATAATGTACAATCAATCTATTTTCAGACTATGCACATTCACTCGATTTTAAATAATGAACAATCAATCTATTTTTAGAATTTGCACATTCAGTCTACTTTAAATAATGTACAATCAATCTATTTTTATAATATACACATCCAGTCGATTTTTAGACAATGTACAATGTACATTCAATTAGTAGACTACTCACACAACCGAAGATAACTGTTTAAGCATTGCTAAAGCATTCAACCAACTCACATCTACGTAGACCGCGTTGATGAAGTCGGTGCTGGAAGCGCTGTCCTGCGTCAGTAGGTATGGCCTGGCTCGTTCGGCTGCATTATGTTTCGGGGCCGGGGGCAGCAGATGGCATCGAGTCTCATTTAACTTTAACGAGGAACTCATCGACATGTAGATGAGTATTTCCAATGTACATAGGTGCTAACTGTTATCATAGCAGGCTTGATAGCTTACGCAGGTCTGATATGATTCGTTGAGTTCCAGGTTTTAAAGCGTCAATTCATCGACAATTAACTCAGGGAAATACTGGGCGCCTTGCGTCACTCTTCACTCAAGGTGCTAAGCACTTGCAGATTTCCAAAAGACATGAACAGTTAATTAGAAAATGAAGAAATTTTGTTGTTTCAAAAGCCGATGGCATCTTTAAAGTGACATTGATTTATTAAGATTGAAAAAGCATGAAGCTGGTCACGCTTATCCTCATTAAATCCTTGTTACAAGCCCACATGTCAGAGTGATAAAGCCCAATAAGAGAACACGACAGATTTTTTAACAACCGGAAAATAAAGATTCGATAAATTTAGTTTTTTACTCCCAGGGATCTTGAAGCCTTGGGATCTTGAAGCCTTGGGATCTTGAAGCCTTGGGATCTTGAAGCCTTGGGATCTTGAAGCCTTGGGATCTTGAAGCCTTGGGATCTTGAAGCCTTGGGATCTTGGTGATATAAGTGAATTGAGCTGCTGCATTTAACTCCAATCTTACGAGGCTGCACCATGACGTCACGACTTTTCCAGCGGTTTTCGGCCCGGTGGCCGCCGGCGCATTCGCCAACACTGAGCGGCTTGACGAGACTCGCCAAACAGGCAAACTCTACAGCGAAGCCGCTGGCCTGGCTGTCCGGCTCCCGCTGAGACATTCTGGCCACCAGCTTAGCGAAATCGAAAACCTTCACTGTGGTGGGGCGGCAGGCAACAGATGTGGCGACTGTCTCGTACACGAAGCGGTACTGGCTGAGGTTGCCCACCAGACCCGGCCGGGCTTTGCGCAGCGCCAGGGTCTGCTGCAGGATGTCGATAGGGCGGCCGTCCTCCGCCTTGCTGATCTCGATGTCGATGCAAATGTATGTGCCAGTGCGGCCGGCGCCATCGCTGAAGATGAAGGACGTAATTTTAAAGATAAGTTGAAAGATTAAAAGCGATATCCTTTTTCACTTTTACTTGTACTTGTAACTTTTTATTTGTACTTTTAAGTTTAATTTCGTCCTTCCTAGACAGAGCCGAGTCTAATGTGCACTAACGTCTTCGCTTAAATTTTCATGCTTCTAAACCAACACAGATCATTAAATTTCAATATTGCTCGTACAGTTAGTTCTCCGGCTAATGTACATTGCCCGCCCCCCCTCTCCCCTCTTCCACCCTTTTCCTTATGGCTGGTGGCTAGGTGTATTCCTAAAACAACACCAGGCTAGCCAAGTGGACCCACAGTGGCCGTACGAGCTGTGGACGCTCATTTTTTCTCGAGGTTTCTTCTTTTGAAGATCTTCATTGCTGAAGATGAAGACGGACGTAATTTAAAAGAAAAGTTTAATATTAACAGTGCTTCGTTTATTTCAGTCGCATCTACTCGTGTTTTATTTGTTTAGTTTTTCCGAACTGAAGTTTAATTTCTCCTTTCCTTGCATAGAGGGCAGTCTAATGTACATTAACGCCTTCCCTCAAAACAAACACAGTCACAGATCATAACTTTCAATGTACAGTTCTCCGACTAATGTACATTGCCCGTCCCCTCTCCCTCTTCGACCCCCGGCTAAGCTATAGCCGCAGATAAGCTAAGTGAACCCCCACAGGCCACAGTAGACCCAAGCTATCCATACAAGCTTGCTGAGGTTTATCTGAGGATTCTGAGCACTTTTCAGCCACGCATACCAAAATAAGAATCTGCCAGCTATATTAAATCCATAAAAACACATGTCTATAGTATAGCTCGTATTCATGTCGTGCTTTTTATTATAATAAGTTGCAATAAATACAATCTGGTTTGTTTTCAAACCAAAAGTTGAATTTTAGAAGGATTAATACTAATCTCCTGTTAAACCGTCTCCTAATGCTATTAATAAAATTAAAATTCAATTCAACAATTAAATTCCCAAAAAACTGCCTCCAACAGAAATGGCTTCGCATCATTTTCATTCATTCAGTTTAATTTGCTAGCTCAATTGAATCAACTGGCCAGGTCCGCAATCGCAATGAGAGTTAGCAAAATAACCTGGTGCTGCAACCGGAACAACCACTGACTGGCCTTTGCTGCGGCTGAGCCATCAGGAAATTGAGCGGACCCAAGACACACATGGAAGCTCACATGGCTATTGCAGTGAATGCAGTAAAGTTTAAAAAAGCCCGGAAGAGGGCCACAAAGAGTCCTGATGGAGAAGAGAATGTTGAGTGCACGATCAGCTGAACTGAAAAACGCTATTGGGGAGCTGATGTGCCAAGGATAGCATTGTCACCGCTTTCTAAAACGTGCGACTATTGAGTCGTATGTCTTCGTTCTCGTCTGAGACGGCTTTGATATCGGAGATTGATTGCTGACAGGCTATTTTGAGCCGAGCGGCTTTTCGCTGTAACAGAAAACTCAGCGACCGATACGTCACGCAACGACTTTTTACGGACCATAACCAGTTTCCTTATGAGTCTCGCGGAGTGTTTTACATGCGCTAGCCTGCACCCGCAGCACTATGCACTCTTGTTACTCAATAGTTCAAATATACTTTTTAAAAACCTCGACATGCTCTATAAAAATACGAACTTGAAATAAGAACACCGCTAAATAGTCACGTGACCCACCTGCAGTGCACAATGATCGGCGCCGCCTTGCCGCGCACCCAGTCATTGACTTTGCGCCGGGTTTCCATGACGGTGGTCGGCAGCGGCGTGTCGAAGGGGCCCCAGTTCTTGAATTGGAACTGCCGCACCAGCCGCATCTCGCAGCCGATCTGTCCATGGGGTGCGTTGTTGAGGGGAGGATCCGACTATGGAACCAATCAAACATGCAACGGTCCCTGAACCAATCAGAATAGAACAGTCCCTGAACCAATCAGAATAGAACAGTCCCTGAACCAATCAGACATAGAACAGTCCCTGAACCAATCAGACATAGAACAGTCCCTGAACCAATCAGACATAGAACAGTCCCTGAACCAATCAGACATAGAACAGTCCCTGGACCAATCAGACATGGAACAGTCTCTGAACCAATCAGACATAGAACAGTCCCTGAACCAATCAGACATAGAACAGTCCCTGGACCAATCAGACATGGAACAGTCTCTGAACCAATCAGACATGGAACAGTCCCTGGACCAATCAGACATGGAACAGTCCCTGAACCAATCAGACATGGAACAGTCCCTGAACCAATCAGACATGGAACAGTCCCTGAACCAATCAGACACTAGGACACCTATCCTTAAACCAGACTATGTCACCCTCAATAGATTTCTCTGCTATTTGAGCGTATTGAGTTGGAAGAATGATCCAGTTTGTGCAAGCAAGGGAGCATTGGGCAGATGAAAGGCCCATTGTTGGAGATTTTTAGAATTTTTAACCAATCTTTTTCACAACACAAAGGATTTGTTTTTTTTTTGCTGCAGCAGCACACAGGAAGAACTCAGAAACTGTCTTTGTTTGAGGTTTCCGGAAACCCTGTTTTCGGTGAAGCTGCGACAGGTGAGACTTCTTGGAAACCTGCCAGTTTTCCCTATTCACCTCAGTTCCAGTTACTTCCAGGCTTTCCATGCACATCAGTACTTCTTTTTATCTAAACCGAAGAACTAAAGAAAGTATATTAGAGATGTATTCTATAGCTCAAGCCTACAGCTGGGGTTGTAGCCGAGTGGTTAGAGAATCGGACCCACGACTTAAAGGTCGGGGGTTCGTTTCCCGACTCCACTGGAACAATTTGTGTCATTTAGCAAGACACTTAACTATGCATTGCTTCAGTTCACCCAGCTGTTAAATTGGTACCAGCATTAGCTGGGTTAATTGAGGGTGAGTGTGGCGTCCCCCCAGTCTATGGACTGAACAGCCGTACACAGCTTTCAGTTGCGCCGCGCAATAGCTGCGGCTGTGCTGTCGGCTACACATCTGGTCCGATCGGGGCAGGTGCAAAAAAGATTGCTTTTTAGTATTTTTCGGCGTAGTGTGTACCTTTTTAACTTTGAATAATCGATTCTCATACTCGGCAGTTGAGTACAGGTCATCCAGCCAGACGTCAATGTCGCCATACCGCGCGTAGACATTGGGCCAGTATTTGTCGCACTGTTGCTGCAAAAGCAAATTAGCGTCAGTGTCACTCTGTGTGATTGGGCGAACTTGGCGTCATAAAAATATGGACTCACCCGGGCGTGCTCAACCAAATTAGTGGTCATCACTATGCAGACGCACTGGTACTGCCACAGAAGGCGCCAGAAATCGACCTTAGTACTGGCTAGGGGGCCCTGAGCAGCGATAAACTTCCTGGGCTGGTTGAAGCCCTGCCATGGCAAAACATCAACAGAAAATTGTTTGCCTAACCGAATTTTCAAGGATTTGGAAATCGTAAAATGGAAAACTTTTCTCTGTAACAAGAACCCTGCGGCTAGGATTATCGAGCGGATTTAGTCGATAATGGGAGACCATCCTACCGAAATATTTATCCCACAAATTCTTGTTGCTAATTATCTTAGCCACAATGGGAAACGCTCACATCAATCCAGCTGGCGTTGATGTAGCTGCCATTTAGGTCATCGATAGTAGGGTCCAGCTTGACTATGTTGCGCTCGTCTGCGGGTCAGCGGGCGAGTGGAGTAGATAGTTGGCGAGTAGAGTAGATAGTTGGTAAGTGGAGTAGATTGTTGGTGAGTGGAGTAGATAGTTGGCGAGTGGAGTAGATAGTTGGTGAGTGGAGTAGATAGTTGGCGAGTGGAGTAGATAGTTGGTAAGTGGAGTAGATTGTTGGTGAGTGGAGTAGATAGTTGGCGAGTGGAGTAGATTGTTGGTGAGTGGAGTAGATAGTTGGCGAGTGGAGTAGATAGTTGGTAAGTGGAGTAGATTGTTGGTGAGTGGAGTAGATTGTTGGCGAGTGGAGTAGATAGTTGGCGAGTGGAGTAGATTGTTGGTGAGTGGAGTAGATAGTTGGCGAGTGGAGTAGATAGTTGGTAAGTGGAGTAGATTGTTGGTGAGTGGAGTAGATTGTTGGCGAGTGGAGTAGATAGTTGGCGAGTGGAGTAGATAGTTGGTAAGTGGAGTAGATTGTTGGTGAGTGGAGTAGATTGTTGGCGAGTGGAGTAGATAGTTGGCGAGTGGAGTAGATAGTTGGCGAGTGGAGTAGATAGTTGGCGAGTGGAGTAGATAGTTGGTAAGTGGAGTAGATTGTTGGTGAGTGGAGTAGATAGTTGGCGAGTGGAGTAGATTGTTGGTGAGTGGAGTAGATTGTTGGTGAGTGGAGTAGATTGTTGGTGAGTGGAGTAGATAGTTGGCGAGTGGAGTAGATAGTTGGCGACTGGAGTAGATAGTTGGTGAGTTGAGTAGATAGTTGGCGACTGGAGTAGATACTTGGCGAGTGGAGTAGATAGTTAGCGACTGGAGTAGATGGTTGGCGAGTGGAGTGGATAGCTGACGATGGCCTAGGGAGCAGAGCTTTGGTGATTAAATGAGCTCACAGGGCAGCACTCGGTCCGTGAGGTTTTTGTCCTGATTGCAGGGCAGCCTGGCGGCCTCGGCGACCTTGTGCTGACCCTCGCTGCGAATACTGGCCTGCGGGGGTTTGAGCATGCAGCTTCCGGTGTCAGTTGATCAGTGGCAGGGTCAGTAGATCAGTGGCGGGGTCAGTAGATCAGTGGCGGGGTCAGTAGATCAGTGGCAGGGTCAGTAGATCAGTGGCGGGGTCAGTAGATCAGTGCGGGGTCAGTATATCAGTGGCGGGGTCAGTAGATCAGTGGCGGGGTCAGTAGATCAGTGGCGGGGTCAGTAGATCAGTGGCGGGGTCAGTAGATCAGTGGCGGGGTCAGTAGATCAGTGGTGGGGTCAGTAGATCAGTGGCAGGGTCAGTAGATCAGTGGCGGGGTCAGTAGATCAGTGGCGGGGTCAGTAGATCAGTGGCGGGGTCAGTAGATCAGTGGCGGGGTCAGTAGATCAGTGGCGGGGTCAGTAGATCAGTGGCGGGGTCAGTAGATCAGTGGCGGGGTCAATACATCAGTGGCGGGGTCAATGGTTCCGGTGGTGATCGGAACATGAACGGAGAATATTTTCCGCGTCAGAAAATGCATCCTCACCGATTGTTTGTCGCCAACCGAGATGAGCTCGATTGCCTGAAAAGGAACGCAGAAATTAATATTGATTGTTTATAGAGTGGAGCCACTCGACTCTTGAAGCCCATCATGCTGCTGCTGTTGCAGGCCATTGTAATATTTAAAAAAAGAAGACTTGAAAACCTTTTTGCAGCTCAGAAAAGACAAGGAACAGCGCGTTGAGCTCATTGATCCTACGGAGCTAAGCCCTTGCCTCTGCGGATGAATTTTTTATCAAAGAAGAATGAGCCGGTATGAGGATGACTGCTGAGGGTGACGACTCCAGCTGGTGGCCGGGGAGGCATTGGCGACACGTTGGCTGAGAATGAAAAACCTGGGAACAGATGAGGAGGCGGGAGAGCCGGGGGGTCTGGGTTGGGGACTGGGCCCGCAACAATAAAGTGCGCAGCTGCTGCTGCTGCTGCTTCAACTGTGTTCTGTAACTTCTCTTTGTCCAAATTAGAAGTACAATTTTTTCTGACGCGATTCAGAATTTTCTTGGTGAATTGCTCTGGTTCATTAGGACACTGGCATAAAACAAACACTCAACTCAGGGAGTCACTCAAACCCTCAGAGAGTCACTCAAACTACTCAGAGAGTCACTCAAACCACTCAGAGAGTCACTCAAACTACTCAGAGAGTCACTCAAACCACTCAGAGAGTCACTCAAAACCACTCAGAGAGTCACTCAAACCACTCAGAGAGTCACTCAAACTACTCAGAGAGTCACTCAAACTACTCAGAGAGTCACTCAAACTACTCAGAGAGTCACTCAAACAACTCAGAGAGTCACTCAAACCCACTCAAACCACTCAGAGAGTCACTCAAACTACTCAGAGAGTCACTCAAACTACTCAGAGAGTCACTCAAACTACTCAGAGAGTCACTCAAACTACTCAGAGAGTCACTCAAACTACTCAGAGAGTCACTCAAACTACTCAGAGAGTCACTCAAACTACTCAGAGAGTCACTCAAACCCACTCAAACCACTCAGAGAGTCACTCAAACTACTCAGAGAGTCACTCAAACTACTCAGAGAGTCACTCAAACTACTCAGAGAGTCACTCAAACTACTCAGAGAGTCACTCAAACTACTCAGAGAGTCACTCAAACTACTCAGAGAGTCACTCAAGCCACTCAGAGAGTCACTCAAACCACTTGGTTTGATTGGGTTTGATTGGCAAGTTGAGCATCCTAGAGAGTCTGAGAGAGTTGAAAGTCCGACTCGTGCACCAAGGTACTAAACGCGATTAGTAAACAAGGTACGAAGCTCGATTC
Source organism: Macrostomum hystrix (assembly GCA_950097015.1). Lineage (NCBI taxonomy): Eukaryota > Metazoa > Platyhelminthes > Macrostomidae > Macrostomum > Macrostomum hystrix. The sequence goes on from CATNEN010000033.1 coordinate 2,018,579, forward strand.
TGCGGTGAGGCCACATTGATTTGTGGTGCAGCCTCGGAGAGAAGGCTTGGTGATGGCTTGGTGTGCAGTATACGCCATGAAGCCAAATCCCAAAGCGCAGTGAAGGTTCACGTGTGTGCGTACCTTGAACTCGTACTGAAGCTCTTTGTTGCGCGTCCTTCGGCGATGCTCCCTGACGAAGGCGGCCACATCGATGGGATCCTGGCTGACCCTGTTGAGTCTTCGCTCTTCTTCGACTAAAATTTTTCGCTGGTGAATCAGGTTGCACACCTTGAACAAGAACATCTGGGCTGTGGATTGCTTTGAACTCTGGGGCGATGCTTGATCACATTTTCTGTCTAATGCCTCTCAAGGGCCTCTGAAGGGCCTTCACGGAATTGGGATTTGTGTTAGAATGAAAAACTGCTCAAGCTCTAGGTCAGCGGGGTCAGGTGGGACAACTCTGGCATTGTGGGTTGGTTTTGCAGTGCCTGCTCTGTTGGCACGCTCAGCAACCGGCCTCCTCACTCCCTGTTTAGTCAGGAGCGCCCAGCCCGCCTGGTTGGCACGGGATACGATTGGGAGTCGGCCCACGGTGAGGAGGCCCGGCTGGCCATAGGCTGCAGCAGCCAAGCGGCCTGGCTGAGTGTGGGATGCGAGCGGATGGGATCGGGGGGAGGGCGGAAGGGGGGTAGCAGCGGCGGCAAGAGATACCAGAGGAGGCTGCTGCGCAGGAATCTGAAGTTCTTTGTTTCTGGCAAGCTGACTGCGCGCCTATCTTTAGTGCGCCCGCCGGCACCTCGCCCGCTCAGCTTGAGAAACAAAAGATTGACTCGCTTTGGAAAGTAATGGCAGCGTGGGTGGCAACTAAGAGAAAGTGAAAGGGGATTTTCTCAGTCTGTTCTGCGCTTCCCGACTGCAAATTGCCAACAGCTGCAAAAGAGGCCAACAGAGCCAGGTTTGGGATTTCACCCGCCGCTTCCCCAGAGCAACGGTTTGCAATGGCAAGGAATGACAAGGCCAGAGAGACAGGCAGCAGATGTGTTTGCTGACTCGAGTTGAGAATGCTTGCAGCGGAAGACAAGTTCATTCTCAGTTGCGGCTAAGAAAGGCTCCGCTTGTGTTTTTTGTGTGATTCGCTGATAACTATGACAAAAGAGATCATCAGAAATTACTCACATCTGTCCTGCTTGAGTCGTTGGAGGCGCCAGCGAGCCCTTATTGAAATTAGCGAATTATACTCAGAGCTCTGTTTTCCTATGAGCAGCTAAATGATCAAGCACGCAGCATGAATCTGTTTCTTATTGATTTTCTGCCTCCCTTGGAACAGGGTTTGTCCTCAAATTCGAACCTTTGCGCTTCAGGGACAAAGCACTCGAGTTTGGCCTAATTCACAAGCGACTGTCTCCTAGCAGCTGCTGTGGCGAGACAATCATCCACTGAACAAAATCTCATTTCGAGCTCCGACATATTGACTGACATTGCTAAGAGACTACACTCGTCTACTCTAACCCTCCTCCTCCTGCCTGACTCTCCTCCTCCACTCTCACTCTCCTCCACCACTCTAACTCTCCTCCACCACTCTCACTCTCCTCCTCCACTCTAACTCTCCTCCTCCACTCTAACTCTCCTCCTCGACACTAACTCTCCTCCTCCACTCTCACTCTCCTCCTCCACTCTAACTCTCCTCCTCCTCTCTAACTCTCCACCACTCTGACTCTCCTCCTCCACACTAACTCTCCTCCTCCACTCTGACTCTCCTCCTCCACTCTAACTCTCCTCCTCCTCTCTAACTCTCCACCACTCTGACTCTCCTCCTCCACACTAACTCTCCTCCTCCACTCTGACTCTCCTCCATTCTGACTCTCCTCCTCCACACTAACTCTCCTCCTCCACTCTGACTCTCCTCCTCCACTCTAACTCTCCTCCTCCATTCTGACTCTCCTCCACTCTAACTCTCCTCCACTCTGACTCTCCTCCACTCTGACTCTCCTCCACTCTGACTCTCCTCTACCCTGACTCTCCTCCACTCTGACTCTCCTCCACTCTAACTCTCCTCCATTCTGACTCTCCTCCACCCTGACTCTCCTCCACTCTGACTCTCCTCTACTCTGACTCTCCTCCACCCTGACTCTCCTCCACTCTGACTCTCCTCCACTCTGACTCTCCTCCACTCTGACTTTCCTCCACCCTGACTCTCCTCCACTCTGACTCTCCTCCTCCACTCTAACTCTCCTCCTCCATTCTGACTCTCCTCCTCCACTCTAACTCTCCTCCACTCTGACTCTCCTCCACTCTGACTCTCTTCCACCCTGACTCTCCTTCACTCTGACTCTCCTCTACTCTGACTCTCCTCCACTCTGACTCTCCTCCACCCTGACTCTCCTCCACTCTGACTCTCCTCTACTCTGACTCTCCTCCACTCTGACTCTCCTCCACCCTGACTCTCCTCCACTCTGACTCTCCTCCACTCTGACTCTCCTCCACTCTGACTCTCCTCCACCCTGACTCTCCTCCACCCTGACTCTCCTCCACTCTGACTCTCCTCCACTCTGACTCTCCTCCACCCTGACTCTCCTCCACTCTGACTCTCCTCTACTCTGACTCTCCTCCACTCTACTCACAAGCGCAGTTCAGGGCTCACTTCAGGTACTTGATGGAAGCAACACCCAGGCAGATCAGCAGCGAAAGGGTGCAGCACATCCAGACAAGGGCCTCCTCATACTGCTCCTGTTCTGCCGGCGGTTTGAGAAACGATGCGACAGTTCTTTCTTTTACCATGGAGTTTAAAAGATCTGCACAACCGAACTCTTTCCCTGCCTACTCTCTTCACTGCCTACTCTCTTCCCTGCCTACTCTCTTCCCTGCCTACTCTCTTCCCTGCCTACTCTCTTCCCCTGCCTACTCTCTTCCCTGCGTACTCTCTTACCTGCCTACTCTCTTCCCTGCCTACTCTCTTCCCTGCCTACTCTCTTCCCTGCCTACTCTCTTCCCTGCCTACTCTCTTCCCTGCCTACTCTCTTCCCTGCCTACTCTCTTCCCTGCCTACTCTCTTCCCTGCCTACTCTCTTCCCTGCCTACTCTCTTCCCCTGCCTACTCTCTTCCCTGCCTACTCTCTTCCCTGCCTACTCTCTTCCCTGCCTACTCTCTTCCCTGCCTACTCTCTTCCCTGCCTACTCTCTTCCCTGCCTACTCTCTTCCCTGCCTACTCTCTTCCCTGCCTACTCTCATACCCTGTCTACTTATTTGCTGTTAACGCACAGATAACAGAAAAGTGAATGCTGTTGACAAAGCAGTACACAAATGTTAATAATAAGCTCTACTCACTCGAACTCATACTCGGCCGCGACAAGGTAGGTCAGGACGGTGCCGCCTCACAGTGTTTTGGCTTGATGTATAGTTCCGAACGGATTCTCATGATTTTATAATGACCATAACATAAACTGAGTAATTAAATTAGCACGTCTGGCTTTCCACCCGCGCATCGGTGTAAATGTCAATGATTACGTAATAAAGAATTCACACCTCTAGCCAGAACTCTACTAGTTCGTTCACATCTTCAGTCGGAGCTGGCCTAATTTAACAACAGTTTTAAACTTCCACGCCAAAAAGGTGCGAATTTTCGATCGGCCTACTTTAAGTAGTAGAACTAAAAACTACTTTCAATGTACAAAGATTCGATAATAACAAAATGTTTATTTATAAATATTCACAGCGGCTTAATTTACATTACCAATAAATATCTCGACTTCACATACATAATACGAAAACGGGTTAAAAACTAGTCTTACAAAGAACCGCAAAGTGTTCAATCCTAAAAAGCATTGTTAAAATACAATACAAATAAAATTTTACAGTTTTATATGTAGAATACAGATTCCTAAAAATCAGAAGAAAGATTGTTTGGAATCTTCCTAACCAAGATTCTCTTGATTCGGGAATCTTCCAAATTAGGAATCTCCCGAGTCAGGAATCTTCAAAATGACCCAGGAATCTTCTGAGTCAGGTATCTTCCGAATCAGGAATCTTCCGAATCAGGAATCTCCCGAATCAGGAATCTCCCGAATCAGGAATCTCCCGAATCAGGAATCTCCAGAATCAGGAATCTCCAGAATCAGGAATCTCCTGAATCAGGAATCTCCCGAATCAGGAATCTCCCAAATCAGGAATCTCCCGAATCAGGAATCTCCCGAATCAGAAATCTCCCGAATCAGGAATCTCCCGAATCAGGAATCTTCCAATTCAGGAATGTTTTGGCTCTCTAAGCATTTCTAACAGTATCGGCAGTGTCCGGGTGCTGCAGCAAGTGCTCATAATTTCCGGCTGTGGTCTGCCGGAATGAGCAGCTTCCGTTGGTCATCCGGTGCCTCAGAACCCGGCCAATGTGCCGATTGTCCAGAATTTCAAAGACGGGAACCACTCGGTCTTGATTTGCGGGGGGCGTGCTGACCAGCCGCAAACCCACCAAAACGCCGACTAGCAGGACGCCGACCACCGCGCCGGTAACCGCCAGTGGCAACGGGTGGTTGGGAGGAGGCGCTGCCGTCGGCAGGAGGCACTGCGAGTACAGAAAGTTGAACTCGCCTGGCACAGAGGCGCACTTGATTGGCGTGGACCCCATCGGGTAGTGCTGGCAGTGCGGCGACTGGCCGACTGCGGGCATGTGGAAACCATTCGATGGCTTTTTGAGCCGTTTGCAATTAATTTCTCTTTCATTGCTTGCACTGCTGCCTGTGTTCTTAGATTTCACTCTCTCAAATCCTCACTTCCGTCTCCTCCCTTCTCTCTCCTCTTGCCTCTCTCCTCTCTCACCTGTTCTCTCTCACCTGTTCTTTCTTCTCTCACCTCTTCTCCCTTCTCTCACCTCTTCTCCCTTCTCTCACCTCTTCTCCCTTCTCTCACCTGTTCTCCCTTCTCTCACCTCTTCTCCCTTCTCTCACCTCTTCTCTCTTCCCTCACCTCTTCTCCCTTCTCTCACCTCTTCTCCCTTCTCTCACCTCTTCTCTCTTCCCTCACCTCTTCTCTCTTCCCTCACCTCTTCTCTCTTCCCTCACCTCTTCTCTCTTCCCTCACCTCTTCTCCCTTCTCTCACCTCTTCTCCCTTCTCTCACCTGTTCTCCCTTCTCTCACCTCTTCTCCCTTCTCTCACCTCTTCTCTCTTCCCTCACCTCTTCTCCCTTCTCTCACCTCTTCTCCCTTCTCTCACCTCTTCTCCCTTCTCTCACCTCTTCTCCCTTCTCTCACCTGTTCTCCCTTCTCTCACCTCTTCTCCCTTCTCTCACCTCTTCTCCCTTCTCTCACCTCTTCTCCCTTCTCTCACCTGTTCTCCCTTCTCTCACCTCTTCTCTCTTCTCTCACCTATTCTCCTTCTCTCACCTCTTCTCCCTTCTCTCACCTATTCTCCCTTCTCTCACCTATTCTCCCTTCTCTCACCTCTTCTCTCTTCTCTCACCTGTTCTCCCTTCTCTCACCTCTTCTCTCTCACCTCTTCTCCCTTCTCTCACCTCTTCTCTCTCACCTCTTCTCCCTTCTCTCACCTCTTCTCCCTTCTCTCACCTCTTCTCCCTTCTCTCACCTCTTCTCCCTTCTCTCACCTGTTCTCCCTTCTCTCACCTGTTCTCCCTTCTCTCAACTATTCTCCCTTCTCTACACCTCTTCTCTCTTCTCTCACCTGTTCTCCCTTCTCTCACCTCTCTCCGTTCTCTCAACTCTTCTCCCTTCTCTCACCTCTTCTCTCTCACCTGTTCTCCCTTCTCTCACCTCTTCTCTCTTCCCTCACCTCTTCTCTCTTCCCTCACCTCTTCTCCCTTCTCTCACCTGTTCTCCCTTCTCTCACCTGTTCTCCCTTCTCTCACCTCTTCTCCCTTCTCTCACCTCTTCTCCCTTCTCTCACCTCTTCTCCCTTCTCTCACCTCTTCTCTCTTCCCTCACCTCTTCTCCCTTCTCTCACCTCTTCTCTCTCACCTTTTCTCCCTTCTCTCACCTCTTCTCCCTTCTCTCACCTCTTCTCCCTTCTCTCACCTGTTCTCCCTTCTCTCACCTCTTCTCCCTTCTCTCACCTCTTCTCTCTTCTCTCACCTGTTCTCCCTTCTCTCACCTCTTCTCTCTCACCTCTTCTCCCTTCTCTCACCTCTTCTCCCTTCTCTCACCTCTTCTCTCTCACCTCTTCTCCCTTCTCTCACCTCTTCTCCCTTCTCTCACCTCTTCTCCCTTCTCTCACCTCTTCTCCCTTCTCTCACCTCTTCTCTCTTCCCTCACCTCTTCCCTCTTCCCTCACCTCTTCTCTCTTCCCTCACCTCTTCTCCCTTCTCTCACCTCTTCTCCCTTCTCTCACCTCTTCTCCCTTCTCTCACCTCTTCTCTCTCACCTGTTCTCCCTTCTCTCACCTCTTCTCTCTTCCCTCACCTCTTCTCTCTTCCCTCACCTCTTCTCCCTTCTCTCACCTCTTCTCCCTTCTCTCACCTGTTCTCCCTTCTCTCACCTCTTCTCCCTTCTCTCACCTGTTCTCCCTTCTCTCACCTCTTCTCCCTTCTCTCACCTCTTCTCCCTTCTCTCACCTCTTCTCCCTTCTCTCACCTGTTCTCCCTTCTCTCACCTCTTCTCTCTTCTCTCACCTATTCTCCCTTCTCTCACCTCTTCTCCCTTCTCTCACCTATTCTCCCTTCTCTCACCTATTCTCCCTTCTCTCACCTCTTCTCTCTTCTCTCACCTGTTCTCCCTTCTCTCACCTCTTCTCTCTCACCTCTTCTCCCTTCTCTCACCTCTTCTCTCTCACCTCTTCTCCCTTCTCTCACCTCTTCTCCCTTCTCTCACCTCTTCTCCCTTCTCTCACCTCTTCTCCCTTCTCCCACCTGTTCTCCCTTCTCTCACCTGTTCTCCCTTCTCTCACCTATTCTCCCTTCTCTACACCTCTTCTCTCTTCTCTCACCTGTTCTCCCTTCTCTCACCTCTTCTCTCTCACCTGTTCTCCCTTCTCTCACCTCTTCTCTCTTCCCTCACCTCTTCTCTCTTCCCTCACCTCTTCTCCCTTCTCTCACCTGTTCTCCCTTCTCTCACCTGTTCTCCCTTCTCTCACCTCTTCTCCCTTCTCTCACCTCTTCTCCCTTCTCTCACCTCTTCTCCCTTCTCTCACCTCTTCTCTCTTCCCTCACCTCTTCTCCCTTCTCTCACCTCTTCTCTCTCACCTTTTCTCCCTTCTCTCACCTCTTCTCCCTTCTCTCACCTCTTCTCCCTTCTCTCACCTGTTCTCCCTTCTCTCACCTCTTCTCCCTTCTCTCACCTCTTCTCTCTTCTCTCACCTGTTCTCCCTTCTCTCACCTCTTCTCCCTTCTCTCACCTGTTCTCCCTTCTCTCACCTCTTCTCCCTTCTCTCACCTCTTCTCTCTTCTCTCACCTGTTCTCCCTTCTCTCACCTCTTCTCCCTTCTCTCACCTCTTCTCCCTTCTCTCACCTGTTCTCCCTTCTCTCACCTCTTCTCCCTTCTCTCACCTCTTCTCTCTTCTCTCACCTGTTCTCCCTTCTCTCACCTCTTCTCTCTCACCTCTTCTCCCTTCTCTCACCTCTTCTCCCTTCTCTCACCTCTTCTCTCTCACCTCTTCTCCCTTCTCTCACCTCTTCTCCCTTCTCTCACCTCTTCTCCCTTCTCTCACCTCTTCTCCCTTCTCTCACCTCTTCTCTCTTCCCTCACCTCTTCCCTCTTCCCTCACCTCTTCTCTCTTCCCTCACCTCTTCTCCCTTCTCTCACCTCTTCTCCCTTCTCTCACCTCTTCTCCCTTCTCTCACCTGTTCTCCCTTCTCTCACCTCTTCTCCCTTCTCTCACCTCTTCTCCCTTCTCTCACCTCTTCTCCCTTCTCTCACCTCTTCTCCCTTCTCTCACCTGTTCTCCCTTCTCTCACCTGTTCTCCCTTCTCTCACCTATTCTCCCTTCTCTACACCTCTTCTCTCTTCTCTCACCTGTTCTCCCTTCTCTCACCTCTCTCCGTTCTCCCAACTCTTCTCCCTTCTCTCACCTGTTCTCCCTTCTCTCACCTCTTCTCTCTTCCCTCACCTCTTCTCTCTTCCCTCACCTCTTCTCCCTTCTCTCACCTGTTCTCCCTTCTCTCACCTGTTCTCCCTTCTCTCACCTCTTCTCCCTTCTCTCACCTCTTCTCCCTTCTCTCACCTCTTCTCCCTTCTCTCACCTCTTCTCTCTTCCCTCACCTCTTCTCCCTTCTCTCACCTCTTCTCTCTCACCTTTTCTCCCTTCTCTCACCTCTTCTCCCTTCTCTCACCTCTTCTCCCTTCTCTCACCTGTTCTCCCTTCTCTCACCTCTTCTCCCTTCTCTCACCTCTTCTCTCTTCTCTCACCTGTTCTCCCTTCTCTCACCTCTTCTCTCTCACCTCTTCTCCCTTCTCTCACCTCTTCTCCCTTCTCTCACCTCTTCTCTCTCACCTCTTCTCCCTTCTCTCACCTCTTCTCCCTTCTCTCACCTCTTCTCTCTTCCCTCACCTCTTCTCCCTTCTCTCACCTCTTCTCTCTCACCTCTTCTCCCTTCTCTCACCTCTCACCTCTTCTCTCTCACCTCTTCTCCCTTCTCTCACCTCTTCTCTCTCACCTCTTCTCCCTTCTCTCACCTCTCACCTCTTCTCTCTCACCTGTTCTCCCTTCTCTCACCTCTTCTCTCTCACCTCTTCTCCCTTCTCTCACCTCTTCTCCCTTCTCTCACCTCTTCTCCCTTCTCTCACCTCTCCTCTCTTCTCTCACCTGTTCTCCCTTCTCTCACCTTTTCTCCCTTCTCTCACCTTTTCTCCCTTCTCTCACCTCTTCTCTCTCACCTTTTCTCCCTTCTCTCACCTCTTCTCTCTCACCTGTTCTCCCTTCTCTCACCTATTCTCCCTTCTCTCACCTCTTCTCTCTTCTCTCACCTATTCTCCCTTCTCTCACCTCTTCTCCCTTCTCTCACCTATTCTCCCTTCTCTCACCTATTCTCCCTTCTCTCACCTCTTCTCTCTTCTCTCACCTGTTCTCCCTTCTCTCACCTCTTCTCTCTCACCTCTTCTCCCTTCTCTCACCTCTTCTCTCTCACCTCTTCTCCCTTCTCTCACCTCTTCTCCCTTCTCTCACCTCTTCTCTCTTCTCTCACCTGTTCTCCCTTCTCTCACCTCTTCTCTCTCACCTTTTCTCCCTTCTCTCACCTTTTCTCCCTTCTCTCACCTCTTCTCTCTCACCTTTTCTCCCTTCTCTCACCTCTTCTCTCCTCTCTCACATCTTCTCTCTTCTTTTTCCTCTCTCCCTCCTGTTCTTTCTCCCATTTGTCTTCCTGCTCCCTCTCCTACTTTCTCCCCACTCTTCTCTCTTCCTCTCTTCGGTCCCAGGTCCCCAGCAGTTGGTTCAGGTAATGGAACTCACTCATGACTCTGCACTCGTCATAATTTGAGTCAGTGCACTCAGGTTGCAAAGCGTCTGTAGAATTCATGGCAGGCACTTCTTCGAGCTAAATTGAAATCGAAATCGTGAATGGTCTAGCACATTGTGAATGAGAATTAGTAAGCATATCAGAGTCATTTACCTTCCATTGGTATGCGAACCTACATCTCATATCCTTCGATGGGATTTTGAATGTGAAAAGCAGAAGATCGCGGCTGCTGGAGTCAGCTTGCAGCGACTGAAATGCACAATGTACATGGAGTCAAAACAGGACAAGATGTAACTAAACCAGTGGTCACAGCTATCACACCTGTCCTGTCGCGTTGAGATTGAGTCGAATCGGATCATCGCTGGTTCTATCGAATAGCAGGCAAGCTCTGTAGCGCATTGTTGCAGCCCTGGGACTGCCCGGCCTCAGCACAATGTGCAGCTCGTCTGTCTGCTTGCAGGCGTGCGCGAATTGGTTTGGCACGTCTTCTAGAGGAAACATAAAAACGAACAAAAAGACAGGTTGTAATTGCTTTTAAGTCAAATCGAGTGGCAACTCGCCCAGCTCACCTGCCAAAGCCAAGATCGCGCATAGCAACAGAAGCAGCGCCAGCAGCAGCAGTATTGCCCGGCTTAGCAGCATGACAGCGTGCTTACCACCTCGCCAGGTGAGGCTTTGTTTCTCGAGCCGCTGCCTGCAGACGTTTCTGCTTTTTCTATTTTTTTTAAAACTCGCACTGGGGTGATAAGAGGGTGGGGAGAGTGTACACTGTCTGGGCCTGAACAGCCGCGAGCGAATTAAAATAGACTGAAAAACTGTGCGCCGAGAATGTACAAATGTACAGCTAGCTTAGCCAGAGCAGTCCGTCCTGTCCCTGCCTGTCTGTCAGCTCCACCGTCTCTAAAGCGAGTTGGTTCACTTTATTGTTCTATTCATTTCCTGAATGCTCACCGAATGCAGGCAGCAATGGAGTCATTTGGCTCAAGGATAAGCCAAGGAAGCCGAATAAATACGACTACGGTTTAGGAAAAAACATAAACTTAATATTCCTGATAATAGGAATCACAGAAAAACTAATGCTTTTAGTTTTCATTCTTATGTTCTTTACTCAAGGACATGGGACAGACAGACAGACAGACAGACAGACAGACAGACAGACAGACAGACAGACAGACAGACAGACAGACAGACAGACAGACAGACAGACAGACAGACAGACAGACAGACAGACAGACAGACAGACACCCAGCACAGACAGGCCCCAGCACAGACAGACACCCAGCACAGGCAGACACCCAGCACAGACAGACACCCAGCACAGACAGACACCCAGCACAGACAGAGCCAATTAAGCCTGATCGAGAGTGAATGTGTTATTTATTCGCATTTATTTGCCCTTCGATCAGCTCAATAAGCTTATATCGCATTTGACAGAACATAATAATGTTTAGTAGAATAAGACTATTGCACAACACTCTGTACAGTCGCTAGCCTAGCTGCCCAGGTAAATCTCTCCTCCAGTGTCGGGGTGGAGCTGGAGCGCCTTTGCCATGGCCTCCTTGTCCAGAGCGGTCGGGAACCGCTGCATCCGCTGCCGCTCGAAGTAACGCCCACGTCGGGGGCTGTGAAAGAACTTGCGGAACTGACCGCCGGACAGCTGGTGCACCTGGCGAGTCGGGGCAGCTGCTTCCACATGCTGCTGTTGCTGCAGGTTACCCGAAGGCCGGAGGCGATGCAGCCATGCGCTGAGGCAGAGTGCGGCAGCCAGCAGAGCAGCCGTCAGCCCCACCGCCACCTGCCAGTTGGTGGGGCTGGTAGGTGGCGACTGCGTGATAACCAGCGCGGGGATGGCAGAAGCCGCCATCGCTGCTGTAGTTGCTGTGCTGGTCCGACTGTCAGCTGTTGTCCCGTCATCGTTGGTGCACTGGCGCAGCAGGGGGGCCACGTTGCCAGGCAGCACCAGGCACTCGTGCGGCTCTTCCTCGACTGCCGATCTGGTGCAGTGACTGCTGCTGATACCGACTGAGAATTGAAAATTGATGCGACTGTTCAAATGATAGCACCTCAATTGGGCAGATTGCCAACTCCAACACTAATGACACCTCCGAGAATACCACTAATTACACCTCCGAGAATACCACTAATTACACCTCCAAGAATACCACTAATTACACCTCTCAGAATACCACTAATTACACCTCCGAGAATACCACTAATTACACCTTCAAGAATACCACTAATTACACCTTCAAGAATACCACTAATTACACCTCTCAGAATACCACTAATTACACCTCTCAGAATACCACTAATTACACCTCCGAGAATACCACTAATTACACCTCCGAGAATACCACTAATTACACCTTCAAGAATACCACTAATTACACTCCGAGAATACCACTAATTACACCTCTCAGAATACCACTAATTACACCTCCGTGAATACCACTAATTACACCTCCGAGAATACCACTAATTACACCTCTCAGAATACCACTAATTACACCTCTCAGAATACCACTAATTACACTCCGAGAATACCACTAATTACACCTCCGAGAATACCACTAATTACACCTCTCAGAATACCACTAATTACACCTCCGAGAATACCACTAATTACACCTCTCAGAATACCACTAATTACACCTCTCAGAATACCACTAATTACACCTCCGAGAATACCACTAATTACACCTTCAAGAATACCACTAATTACACCTCCGAGAATACTACTAATTACACCTCCGAGAATACCACTAATTACACCTCCGAGAATACTACTAATTACACCTCCGAGAATACCACTAATTACACCTCCGAGAATACTACTAATTACACCTCTCAGAATACCACTAATTACACCTCTCAGAATACCACTAATTACACCTCCGAGAATACCACCAATTACACCTCCGAGAATACCACTAATTACACCTTCAAGAATACCACTAATTACACTCCGAGAATACCACTAATTACACCTCTCAGAATACCACTAATTACACCTCCGAGAATACCACTAATTACACCTCTCAGAATACCACTAATTACACCTCTCAGAATACCACTAATTACACCTCCGAGAATACCACTAATTACACCTTCAAGAATACCACTAATTACACCTCCGAGAATACTACTAATTACACCTCCGAGAATACCACTAATTACACCTCCGAGAATACTACTAATTACACCTCCGAGAATACCACTAATTACACCTCCGAGAATACCACTAATTACACCTTCGAGAAAACCACAAATTACACCTCCGAGAATACCACTAATTACACCTCCGAGAATACCACTAATTACACCTCCGAGAATACCACTAATTACACCTTCAAGAATTCCACTAATTACACCTTCAAGAATACCACTAATTACACTCCGAGAATACCACTAATTACACCTCTCAGAATACCACTAATTACACCTCTCAGAATACCACTAATTACACCTCCGAGAATACCACTAATTACACCTCTCAGAATACCACTAATGACACCTCCGAGAATACCACTAATGACACCTCTCAGAATACCACTAATTACACCTCCGAGAATACCACTAATTACACCTCCGAGAATACCACTAATTACACCTCCGAGAATACCACTAATTACACCTCCGAGAATACCACTAATTACACTTCCAAGAATACCACTAATTACACTCCGAGAATACCACTAATTACACCTCCGAGAATACCATTAACTAATTACACTCCCAGGAATGCCAGAAAGACACTCCCAGGAATCACAGAAAGACACTCCCAGGAATCACAGTAAGACACTCCCAGGAATCACAGAAAGACACTCCCAGGAATCACAGAAAGACACTCCCAGGAATCACAGTAAGACACTCCCAGGAATCACAGAAAGACACTCCCAGGAATCACAGAAAGACACTCCCAGGAATCACAGAAAGACACTCCCAGGAATCACAGAAAGACACTCACAGGAATGCCAGTAAGACACTCCCAGGAATCACAGAAAGACACTCCCAGGAATGCCAGGAAGACACTCCCTGGAATGCCAGAAAGACACTCCCAGGAATCACAGAAAGACACTCCCAGGAATCACAGAAAGACACTCCCAGGAATCACAGAAAGACACTCCCAGGAATGCCAGAAAGACACTCCCAGGAATGCCAGAATGACAATCCGAAAGTGTCCTGCAAATACTTAGGTGTGCAGCAGCAGCAGCAGCAGCAGCAGCAAGGAGGTTCTCACTCTTCAGACTGCACTCCTGCAGACGCGTGTGCCAGCTGCAGCCAGCAATCGGTGAGTTTCTACTTCTGGCCTCGATCTGTTAAGACAAAATTTTTTTTGAAAAGTTTAATTGAGCAAATTATCTACCTGTAGACTGAGCTCGTTCGCACTCACCTTCCATCTGTAGTTCCTTGAGCACGAGTTAGCAAGCTCTGAGGGCAGTTGAAATCGCACAAACCTGCGCACGACTCGCAGATAAACAGCTTTCTGAAAAGTTGTTCATCAGAGGTTATTAAGAAAATAATCATTTTTCAATACTGAGATGTGCATTCCAGGCGTGCTCACATCGACAACGACCTTGTTGAGTACTTTGGGCTTTGCGCTATCCAATGAGTATAGACACAGAATTGGCGAATGAATGCTGCTGTTGTAATCCGCTAGAGGGTTCCATAGCAGGTTCAGCTGCTGAGTCTCCTGACAGACATGCCCGAAGGCTTCTTGTCCGACGGAAACAGACGAAACTGCAGGAGAAGGAAAGTAGGGTATCTAGAGACTTCAGTTGGGTATCTAGAGACTTCAGTTGGGTATCTAGAGAGTTCAGTAGGGTATCTAGAGACTTCAGTTGGGTATCTAGAGAGTTCAGTAGGGTATCTAGATATTTCAGTTGGGTATCTAAAGATTTTAGTTGGGTATCTAGAGACTTCAGTTGGGTATCTAGAGATTTCAGTTGGGTATCTAGATATTTCAGTTGGGTATCTAAAGATTTTAGTTGGGTATCTAGAGACTTCAGTTGGGTATCTAGAGATTTCAGTTGGGTATCAAGAGAGTTCAGTTGGGTATCTAGAGATTTCAGTTGGGTATCTAGAGATTTCAGTAGGGTATCTAGAGAGTTCAGTAGGGTATCTAGAGACTTCAGTTGGGTATCTAGAGAGTTCAGTAGGGTATCTAGATATTTCAGTTGGGTATCTAAAGATTTTAGTTGGGTATCTAGAGACTTCAGTTGGGTATCTAGAGATTTCAGTTGGGTATCTAGATATTTCAGTTGGGTATCTAAAGATTTTAGTTGGGTATCTAGAGACTTCAGTTGGGTATCTAGAGATTTCAGTTGGGTATCAAGAGAGTTCAGTTGGGTATCTAGAGATTTCAGTTGGGTATCTAGAGATTTCAGTAGGGTATCTAGAGAGTTCAGTTGGGTATCTAGAGACTTCAGTTGGGTATCTAGAGATTTCAGTTGGGTATCAAGAGAGTTCAGGTGGGTATCAAGAGAGGTCAGTTGGGTATCTAGAGACTTCAGTTGGGTATCTAGAGATTTCAGTTGGGTATCTAGAGAGTTCAGTTCAGTAGGGTATCTAGAGAGTTCAGTTGGGTATCTAGAGAGTTCAGTTGGGTATCAAGAGAGGTCAGTTGGGTATCTAGAGACTTCAGTTGGGTATCTAGAGATTTCAGTTGGGTATCTAGAGAGTTCAGGTGGGTATCAAGAGAGGTCAGTTGGGTATCTAGAGACTTCAGTTGGGTATCTAGAGATTTCAGTTAGGTATCTAGAGAGTTCAGTTCAGTAGGGTATCTAGAGAGTTCAGTAGGGTATCTAGAGACTTCAGTAGGGTATCTAGAGAGTTCAGTAGGGTATCTAGAGAGTTCAGTAGGGTATCTAGAGACTTCAGTAGGGTATCTAGAGAGTTCAGTAGGGTATCTAGAGAGATCAGTTGGGTATCTAGAGAGGACAGTTGAGAGGTCAGTGAGTAAAATCACCTGTGAGGTCACCTGTAAAATATTTCTGAGTTGTCTTCAATAAGCAAAGGAAATTAATAGCATTGAAGACGTCGATAGCTCTGATTTTGAGCATTGTGAGCTGAATTGGTATATTGTTGAGTTCTTGAATTCAGTTTCCGCTCTGAGATACTGAGAGTCGAGCTGGCTGCCGTTTGATGTGATACTGTATGTAGTTATAAAGTGAGTAAATACTGACTGTACAAGACCTTACTCGCGGTGATGTTTTTGGCTTTTTAGCAGCAAAGACAGCTCAGGAGGAGCAAGTTTATGGGCCAGCCAGTAAGCTTCTGTCATGCCGGAGCCTGTCTAGGTTGCCACAGCCAATCAGCTGGTCCGCCTAATATCTGTGAGATGGGCTGGAAGCAAACAAATAGTTGCTATGACGTATTCAACAAGAGAAACCTTTGCATAGCTACCTAACAGGTACATCCAGTAACTCTCTGGATTATCTGCTGCTAGCAAAACTGTACCAGTATTTAGGAAATTTTATTTAGGAAATAAAACTAGATGTGCTCTCCTGTAGATTGAAACTAGATGTGCTCTCCTGTAGATTAAAACTAGATGTGCTCTCCTGTAGATTGAAACTAGATGTGCTCTCCTGTAGATTGAAACTAGATGTGCTCTCCTGTAGATTAAAACTAGATGTGCTCTCCAGTAGATTGAAACTAGATGTGCTCTCCTGTAGATTGAAACTAGATGTGCTCTCCAATAGATTGAAACTAGATGTGCTCTCCAGTAGATTGAAACTAGATGTGCTCTCCAGTAGATGTACACTGGATGCGTGTTCCAATAGATGTACACTGGATGTGTTTTCCACTAGATGTACACTAGATGTGTTTTCCTCTAGATGTACACTAGATGTGTTATCCACTAGATGTACACTAGATGTGTTTTCCACTAGATGTACACTAGATGTGTTATCCACTAGATGTACACTGGATGTGTTTTCCACTAGATGTACACTAGATGTGTTTTCCACTAGATGTACACCATATGTGTTATCCAATAGATGTACACTAGATGTGTTATCCAATAGATGTGCACTAGATGTGTTATCCAATAGATGTACACTAGATGTGTTATCCAATGGATGTACACTGGATATGTTTTCCAGTAGATGTACACTAGATGTGTTATCCAATAGATGTGCACTAGATGTGTTATCCAATAGATGTACACTAGATGTGTTATCCAATGGATGTACACTGGATATGTTTTCCAGTAGATGTACACTAGATGTGTTTTCCACTAGATGTACACTAGATGTGTTTTCCACTAGATGTACACTAGATGTGTTTTCCACTAGATGTACACTAGATGTGTTTTCCAGTAGATGTACGAGTACACTGGATGTGTTTTCCAGTAGATGTACACTAGATGCAGTGAGGTGCTGCCCTGTCGCAGCTTGAGTTGATCTCTAGAGTCATCTGCAGCAACTCTGGCAGATTCTTGTGAAGAAAATTGTTTGAAGATAAACTTTTCAGGAGTAAAGCTTTGTAAAATTCGTTGGAGAAACATGTAGCACATGTTGTATAAAAATAATACAACCAAAGAATCGGCTTCCGAAGAACATAAAAAATGTTATTTCTTTCTCCCGAGTGTATTTTATGGTAAGCCGCTGCTTCTTCTTCTTCTTCTTTTTCAGGGCGCCTCCGTGTGCGGACCAGCCGATCGGGAGGGGGGCAGACGCCCCATGCTGCGGATTAGCCCGATAATGGCATCCGGGGACCCCATCAGGTCCTCGGGTGCGAGCCCTTGAGCTGCCCGGAAGCGATCGCCTCTGGGGCACTCGAATAGGACGTGATGGACTGTGTCCAGCGCCCCGCAGTCGAGACAGTCGGGCGAGGTGTCGATGCCGAGTCTGTGTCTAGTGCTGCGGTTGATGGTGCTGGCGCCGGCTCTAAGTTGGTTGACTATAACTTGTAGGCGGCGTGGGAGGTGGCTCGGAGCTTTCCAGTGGGTCGGGACCGCCAGCTCATCAAGAGCGCGTCTGGAGTGGCGTGTCACCGTCCTGGCGGCACTGAGCGGTAGTGGGACCTGTCGCTGGTCGAGGTCCGCCGCCCTGGCCGCCGCCCTGTCTGCCGCCTCATTGCCGGAGAGGCCACAGTGCGCCGGGATCCAGCAGAACCTCACCTTGCGATCCAGCCGATCGAGTTGCAGGAGGAGGTTCCAACAGTCGGCTGCAGCCGGGTCGGTCTGCGTCAGGGGGCCGCTGCTCAAGGCGGTAATCGCGCTGAGACTGTCGGACGCGATGGTGACACCACTGCGGGGGGCGTCGGGACAGTCGATGGCCTGACGGAGGGCTTCGCAGATGGCAGTGAGCTCTGCGGTAAAACTGCTGCACCAAGCACCGGCCGCAGCCATATGTGTCGTGCCTGGCGGCTGCCACTGGGCGATGGCTGCCCCGCCTCCGTTACGGTTACCGGCTCCGACCGATCCGTCCGTCCAGATGACCGTGGGGTCGGATTCAAGAAGCCGGGCCGTGTCCTGGGCTCGCTCCTGCTTCACGCTGGCAGGCATATCGCGAGTGATTTTGGTGGTCAGGGAGGTGTCGAACGAAACTCCCGTGCAGTTCGACTCCCAGGGTGGCGGGCCCAGTGGCTGCGCGGCGCGTGGATAGTTGTTGAGTTGACCGCTTTGACCGAGTTCGTTGGCGATGCGGCGCCAGCATCCTCTGAAGGGTCGCGCTGCGTCGGGCTCCAGGCCCGGAGCGCGCCTCTTGGTGGCGGCCGTGGCGGTGGTGTCGCCCTCGGCGTTCTGCTGTGTGTCGGGTTGAGTCCGTGCCGCGGCTTCGAAGGTGCGGTTCTTCAGCCGGGGGCCCGTGTTTCTTGTGGCGATCTGGTGCGCGGGTGCAGCGTTTGGCAGCCGGACCATACGCTCCCGGAGCATGCACGCGCGCTCCATGGCTACGTGACTGACCGGCGGCAGGTTAGCGACGCCGAGCAGGTTCTCGTTGGTCGTCGTCTGGATGCAGCCGGTGATGAGGCGGGCGCAGGCGTTCTGTTGTCTTTCCACGACGAGGCGCGTGCTCGGCGCTGCTCCCGCGAGCCAAACACCACTGCCGTAGTCCGCGACGGAGCGGATGGTGGCGGTGTAGACCGCTCGAAGGATATGCTGCTCCGCCCCGACCTGCCGGTGGGCGATGGCTTGCAGCGGGCGTCTTCGGGCCGCCATGCGGCGACAGACGTCCTTGGCGTGCTCGGCGAATCCCAGGTGGTCGTCAAACTTAACTCCCAGGAAGACCGGGTGCGGGTCGTAGGCAAGGGGGGCGCCGTTGATGTAGAGGTCCAGTCGGATTTTGCCGCGATTCTCCGCTGGGCTGAGACTGAAGGTGCTGTAGCTGCATTTGCTCGTGCTCAGGAGAACCTTCCAGCGGTCGCACCAGCGGGTCACAGCATCAAGAGCGGGCTGAATTTTGTTGGCGCATCTGCTGAGCTTACGGTCGAGTACGAGCAGAGCCTAGTCGTCGGCGTAAAGGCTGACGTCCACCTCCTTTGTGACGTCGGCGATGGCGCCGGGGAGGTCGTTCACGTAGGCAAGCCACAGGAGCGGGGCGATGACGGAGCCCTGCGGGAGTCCTTCCCGGAATGTACGCTCCTTGCTCAGGCTGCCTCCGAAGCGGACCTGCGCTCTCCTGTCATTAAGGAAGCTGTTGACCCAGCGCAGGACGCAGGCCGAGACGCCCATGTCGCGCAGTTTGCATATCAGGGCTTTTCTCCAGACTCGGTCGTAGGCTCTCGAGAAGTCCAGGAGGCACAGGATGGCCCGTAGCGACTGTGGGTCCTCCAGACCGTCAAAGATGGTCTGCGCGATCCTGGCGATTTGCTCTTCGCAAGAGCGGCCGGCCCGGAACCCGGCTTGGACGTGCGTGAGGACTCCTCGGCTCTCAAGGTCGAATTTGAGGCGAAGGTACACAAGGCGTTCGGGGACCTTAGCCACACAGCTGGTCAGGGCCACTGGCCGGTAGCTGCCGGGGTCGTCGGCCGGTTTGCCGCGTTTTGGTATGGGGATGATGACAGCCCGGCGCCATTGATGGGGGCATCGGCCCGTGCGCCACGTTTTGTTGATGAGATCTAGGAGTCGCTGTTCGCTGCGGGCCGGAAGTCTTTTTAGCATCTCATTCGTAACGCCGTCCGGACCGGGGCTTTTTCTTGATTTCAGGGAGCGGAGGACGGTGGTGAGCTCCGTCTTGGTGAAGGCGGAGCAGATGCCTCTTCTGTCCTCCTGCGGGCAGCACTTCGCGCGCATAGCCTTGAAGGCGTCCCTGTTGATGTGTCGGTCTTCTGCGCGCCGTTCGACCCTGGAGACGTCGGCGTAGAGGGCGCAGAAGACGTTGGCTTTGTCTTGGTCGGAGATCGCCGTTCTTTCCGGGCGGCCACGGACCGCGTCGGCGGGGACGTTAAGAGCGCTGTTGGGTGGGGGAGGGGGCGGGTCGCCCCTCATGACCCGGGCGAGGTGGAACAGGTCGCTGTTGATGTTGAGTTCCGCCACCTGCTCCTCCCAGAAGCGCGCTTTCTCCCGTTTGATAGTATCGTCCGCAGCGCGGCGGGCCACGTGGTAGGCGTTGATGTCCGCATTTCTTTTGATTGCTCCGCTTTTTTCCTTGCGGCATTGCAAGCTCTGCAGGCCTCCGCGCATACGTCCGTCCAAAAGGGCTTACCTTGCTGTTGGCGGGAGCCGCGTGGTATCGATTTGGAGGCTGCCAGCAGGATCTGGTCGCAGAGTCTTTGGTGGTCCATGTCCGGCGTTGATCCCGAGGTGGGTGAGGAGCGCTTGGTGGCGTCTTCGTAGGCGTCGAGCTCCGCCTGGAAGTTCGTCCAGTCAGCTTTGGCGAAACTCCATTTGGCCTGTGGGATCTGCCTGGTTTCGTTCGGGCTATGGAAAAGAGGATCGGGAGGTGGTCGCTGCCGATATCTTCCTTGGTTTCCCAGGATTGTTTGACGGGTTCCGCCAGGTTGCCCGTGCACCAGGTGACGTCTGGGCAACTGACGCCTCCTGTCGCGGGGTTCGTGCGCGTGTGGGCGTTTTCGCTGTTGCCTAGGTGTAGGCCGCGCCGGTGTGCCCATTCCTCGATGCTGCTCCCTCGGTCGTCGTCGGGTTGGTGCACATCCCAGTGGCCGTGGCCGTTGAAGTCTCCAGCCACAATCGCTCTTCTGGCGGTAGGGATCGAACTCCAGTCGGGGAGCCAATTCTCGTCTTGTCTCTGGTTACTATTCGGTGGCGCATAGACGGAGGCCAGCATGATTTGGTTGGTGGCCGGCGGGCAGAGAGTCGTGGTTGCGATGTTCAGGCGGTCGTGGTAGTTTGTGCCACCTGTCTTTGAAGGGGATGTCGTTTCGGACCAGGATCATCACGCCTCCTCGTCCCGTGGGGCACTGTTTCTTATTTTTGGTTTTCCGGAGTTTTGGCTGCCGCGGGAGGGGGGCGTTGCTGGCATCCGCGTCGAGCGTCGCCATGCCTGTCGTCTGGTCCGGGGCGGGCCAGGGTCGGTCGCGTTCGCTGCAGGCGCTGCGGCCCCCTTTGCAACCCTTGCACCATACCGATCTATCCTCAGGCCAGCGGAGTCGGCATCTAGGGCGGGGAGGGAGCCGTCTGGGGCCGACTCCTGGGTCTCCCGTGTTGATGTTGCTGTCGACGTTGTTGTTGTTGGTTCTCCCGGTGGTTCTAGACTCGTCCGGGTCAGGGGCTTCCTCAGGTTTGGGGACACCGTCCTTGCGGGCCGCCACACTGTAGCCGTGTGGGGGGAAGAATCTGGCGCCTTCTCGAAGCTTTGTCTCTTGGAGCAGGACTGCGCAGGGGCGTAGCGACGACAGGCGCGCGGCTAGCTCTGTGCGGCGGGCCTGCAACCCATTACAATTGAGTTGCAGTACCTGGAGCTCTGGGCCGGGCCTGTTGCTGCGCCTGTGCTGTTTCCTGGTCCTCCTGGTCGTGGGGGGCGCGGTGGTGTTCCCGGCTCCTCCTCTCAGACGCAGGACCTCGTGGATGTTATCCGTGCCTTCGGCGGCTCTTCTGTCGGCCGCTACAGGCTGGGCTTGGGCTGGGCTGGTCTTGTTGTTGCAGCATCCCTGACTTTCGCGACACTTCGTCATCCGTTGGGCGTCCGAGCCGTGGATGTCCAGGGGCCCCTCGTGGAGGAGGTCGCTTGCCACGGGAAGGTGATGGCCTTTCTGCACCATTATCTGGTCCCAAGCCGCTGCTGCTGCTTTTGCTGCTAATTGTCTGTCGCTGGGAGTGGATCGGATTAGTAAAGGGTTGCCAAATTTGGCCTTTTTTATATTTGTCTCGCTAATCTCGTCGTATAGCACATTTAAAATTCAAAATTGTTTACAAGACATGTTCTGATACCTATGATTAGCCTTTATATGCGCATTTGCGGTTCGATCTCGTGATCTATTTTTAGCTCAATGACAGCACAGACAGTTTTAGAAGATGTATTTCCACTGCAAGCCCACAGGTATTCCATGGAAAATGGCTTGTGAATATAAATTAATACCTCGTACTAGCTATACCCCTCGCAATTGTATTTTTCTTACACTCGCTCAACCCGCTAAGACGCACACGGGAGGCAATGCGAAAATCCGCCTTATCTCTCATTCTGTTGACCTGCCTATTTAACACGGCTCTTGGCTATCCAGTGCGAGCCTGTCCGGCCAAACACTTCCTGTCACCGCTGGGACTCTGCGAGCCCTGTGCGAGTCCCGGCGCCGCTGCGGCTGATTTCTTCAGGTCGTTTGTCCTGACCTACCCGGAGTGCTCGCCATCGACTTCGCCAGTCAGCGTCGAACGGGAAGGTGAGTCGCATTAGCTAGTAAACTCAGCTACTATCTAGGAATTGGGTCCAGGCTCATCATTGCTTGCTCATGGTCACAGTAGCTAGGAAGTGCAGCAGTGCTAGTTCCAGTTAGTTCCATGTTCCTCCATCCTCTGCGGACTGTGTGGAATCAGGAAGAAAGGATGAGAAACTAACAGAATGTCGCAACGTGCCGTCTAAAATAAAATAACATACCACTGAGATTACTGGTCGACCAAGGCAAAAAAACTGTCTTTTGCTCTCTGTTGTGAGTTCCATGTTCGAATGAGAAACCCGCGGCTTTTCCAGGGCCATTTTTAGCAACGGCAAAGTGACAGAGAAACGAATGAACGTAGCTCGTACATTAAAAGCAACAACTTTGAAAAAATGCTTGATTACTTTACACATCAGCTCTAAATTGCATCAGCACACACAGCTGAGTTCCTGGAGAGAGTAGCTCGAGTCCCCAGTTCAGCACACACAGAGTGGAGTTCCTGGAGAGAGTAGGTCGAGTCCCCAGTTCAGCACACACAGAGTGGAGTTCCTGGAGAGAGTAGGTCGAGTCCCCAGTTCAGCACACACAGAGTGGAGTTCCTGGAGAGAGTAGGTCGAGTCCCCAGTTCAGCACACACAGCTGAGTTCCTGGAGAGAGTAGGTCGAGTCCCCAGTTCAGCACACACAGCTGAGTTCCTGGAGAGAGTAGGTCGAGTCCCCAGTTCAGCACACACAGAGTGGAGTTCCTGGAGAGAGTAGGTCGAGTCCCCAGTTCAGCACACACAGAGTGGAGTTCCTGGAGAGAGTAGGCTCGAGTCCCCAGTTCAGCACACACAGAGTGGAGTTCCTGGAGAGAGTAGGTCGAGTCCCCAGTTCAGCACACACAGAGTGGAGTTCCTGGAGAGAGTAGGTCGAGTCCCCAGTTCAGCACACACAGAGTGAGTTCCTGGAGAGAGTAGGTCGAGTCCCCAGTTCAGCACACACAGAGTGGAGTTCCTGGAGAGAGTAGCTCGAGTCCCCAGTTCAGCACACACAGAGTGGAGTTCCTGGAGAGAGTAGGTCGAGTCCCCAGTTCAGCACACACAGAGTGGAGTTCCTGGAGAGAGTAGGCTCGAGTCCCCAGTTCAGCACACACAGAGTGGAGTTCCTGGAGAGAGTAGGTCGAGTCCCCAGTTCAGCACACACAGAGTGGAGTTCCTGGAGAGAGTAGGTCGAGTCCCCAGTTCAGCACACACAGAGTGGAGTTCCTGGAGAGAGTAGGTCGAGTCCCCAGTTCAGCACACACACAGCTGAGTTCCTGGAGAGAGTAGCTCGAGTCCCCAGTTCAGCACACACAGCTGAGTTCCTGGAGAGAGTAGGTCGAGTCCCCAGTTCAGCACACACAGAGTGGAGTTCCTGGAGAGAGTAGGTCGAGTCCCCAGTTCAGCACACACAGAGTGGAGTTCCTGGAGAGAGTAGCTCGAGTCCCCAGTTCAGCACACACAGAGTGGAGTTCCTGGAGAGAGTAGCTCGAGTCCCCAGTTCAGCACACACAGAGTGGAGTTCCTGGAGAGAGTAGGCTCGAGTCCCCAGTTCAGCACACACAGAGTGGAGTTCCTGGAGAGAGTAGGTCGAGTCCCCAGTTCAGCACACACAGAGTGGAGTTCCTGGAGAGAGTAGCTCGAGTCCCCAGTTCAGCACACACAGAGTGGAGTTCCTGGAGAGAGTAGGTCGAGTCCCCAGTTCAGCACACACAGAGTGGAGTTCCTGGAGAGAGTAGCTCGAGTCCCCAGTTCAGCACACACAGCTGAGTTCCTGGAGAGAGTAGGTCGAGTCCCCAGTTCAGCACACACAGCTGAGTTCCTGGAGAGAGTAGCTCGAGTCCCCAGTTCAGCACACACAGCTGAGTTCCTGGAGAGAGTAGGTCGAGTCCCCAGTTCAGCACACACAGAGTGGAGTTCCTGGAGAGAGTAGCTCGAGTCCCCAGTTCAGCACACACAGCTGAGTTCCTGGAGAGAGTAGGTCGAGTCCCCAGTTCAGCACACACAGCTGAGTTCCTGGAGAGAGTAGGTCGAGTCCCCAGTTCAGCACACACAGAGTGGAGTTCCTGGAGAGAGTAGGTCGAGTCCCCAGTTCAGCACACACAGCTGAGTTCCTGGAGAGAGTAGGTCGAGTCCCCAGTTCAGCACACACAGAGTGGAGCTCCTGGAGAGAGTAGCTCGAGTCCGAATGAGAAGTTCGAATGAGAAATCCGCGGCTTTTCCATGGCTATTTTTAGCAACGGCATAAAAAGTGACATTTGGAACAAAAACATGCTTCATTACTTTACAGGTCAGCTCCCAACTAAGGAAAAACCGGCGTCACACAGCGGAGTTCCTGGAGAGAGCAGCTCGAGTCCCCAGTTCAGCACATCGCAGCGTTCAACAACGCGTGACCCAGATCAGACTCCTTCCGCCGGCGCCTTGAGCACAACTCCTGAAAATGGTGCTGATTCGCTTCTCAAGTTGTCCTGGAACTGGATGGTCCCACTGATTCTCGGCCTGGTTGCCTTCGGAGCTATCGTCTGCGCCATCGCTTGCTCCTGCTCGTTTCGGGAGCGCTTTCGGAAGCTGTTCAAATACCTATTTAAGCGCAATTCCAACCCTACGTCAAGTGGCCAGCAAGAAGCGATTCCTCTAAACCACCCAAACACCGTACCAAGTGAGCACGCTAATGATCTCCCTGAGCAGGTGCAAGACGAGCTAGGCGGTACGTACAACCCTCAGCCAGATGTCCAAGGTCATCAGACTGCAGTCCCCAACGACCAACCAACCCGGGAGCCCAACATGATAAACAATGTAGTGACTCCAAGATTCGAAGATTAAAGCTGGCAAGACTAAGACTCGAAGAAGCTAATCTCAGAAGAGGCCCAACTATTGCCTAAGTCAGCTCCGAGTGCATGGCCACAATATCTGCAGGGTCTAATGCGCTGGAGATCGCGTCAAACGGAAACTCCGCTACAGTTTCCCAGATTCAAAGCCTTGAAACCGACTGGCATGGTAACCAAAGGAAATCACAGGAAATCACAGCAATGGACATTCGATGGCAGAGTCTTGGAATGGTGGAGTCATCTGCAAATTCGGCAAGAAATAAAGTACCGTACCATACTAAACTCTTGATAAGGTTTTTGCATAAGATATTACTGATTTTACCTATTTGTGACATTGTGAAGCAAGACTCCCCAGTCCATGGACAAAACAGCATAGACTTGACACCTAGTCCAAACAGATTAGGTGTCATTTCTAATCCTTGTCTAACGACTTATTACTAATGTTTTCCTCAAGCTTTACTTATCCAGCTGGGTGTAGAGGATGTACCAATTTACGTAAATTAGTTTTTAAAATTTCATTTTCGCTTTTTCTTTTAAGTACGCGTAAATATAACTGCCACTACAAAAAGAATTTATTGGCAATGAATAATTAAACTCGCTTTATTGTTCATGGTTCAGTCGCTTCCGTGCAAGTCTCCACTGTTCAGGTTTGACTTGTTCAAAAATAAAACACATACTTTACTTCTAGAACCTATTAGTGACGGGGATTAGTGAAAAATAGAGGAAATTATACTTTTGTCAAGGCAACTAAGCATCATAAACACGAGGACAACTGTCAGTCAAAGGACGTTGTTCACGCGACCCGAAGGAAATTATTTGCTCGTGTAGAAGGCCAACTTTGCTAAAAATTTGCTCAAGAGAGATGCTAATACCAGGTTTTCTGAGACGAACTGTTCGATTTTGACCGCTGTTAATCAGTTAAAGTGTTTGTACTTTATTTAGAATGCGAGCTCTATCTCCTATTGTTTCGTACTATAGTATAGTATATATATAATCTAATATATATAATATACGAGTATTACTATAGTAATGCTTGAATACGGGATAAAACAAAAACGGCGAAACAATCAAGGTTAAAGAGTAACAGAACTTGCCACGGGACGAAAATTTCTGCGCAAAAAGATTTAAACTAATGGAACCCATACTGCTGGTGCGGCTTACTGGCATACAATTCTAACAAATTTTCAAACTACGCTCGTACGAGTAACAATTTTAGAGTTTGAAATATATATTGAAGAATATCTTCGATTAGTCTCTGCAGCACTTCAATCAACGCTGGGGGAAATTTTGTGAACTGAAAAACAAGCCCCCAAACCTCCCCGCGGCTGCGCCCAAAATGAATGTAAAAGTATAGCGAACCAATTTACATTTAACAGCGAGAGGATTAAAGTATTTTTTCAATCAGCTAATTAATGTGAGTTCAGTTATCTCATTACCATGCTGTTCGTCTGTCGTATACCTGGCTCAGCAACAGGATAAGCAGCAGGTGTTCCTATTCGTAGATGGACGGTGGTTTGAGTCGGTTCTTTTGCTTTTCTCAACCTCCAGGTGCTTCTTGAAGTCGTGAATGCACACCGCCGAGTGAAATCTGTAGAACACGCACAGCGGCATGAGCAACAGTGAAGCAACCGTTTTGTCTTCCTCCCTTAGAAAATAGAAGGAGAAGCAGACGGCGCTCAGTATCCACTCCGCACTGTTCAGCACAATTAGTAAATTCAGAATGGAATTCTTGAGAATGGCGTGCTTCAGGTTGACTTCCTCTTTGTCCTCTTCTGTAGCCGCTTCTTCATTATCTCCAATGTATTCGTAGCCATTGAAAGAGCATCTACAGATTATGTTCATGAAGACACGGCAGAAGCTTTTCGATTTACAGCTGCATCGGAAGCATTTCTGCAGTACTTCAGTGCACCTGTGTAGCCCATTGTCAACTGTAAAGGTACTGACAAGGATAATCTCTAATACAATTGCTTGACAGGCACACTGGATGATGCCGAAAGTGTCTGCCGTAATCACAAGGTCAGCAGCAGTTCTATTTTCTACATTGCTTGTGTCTGCATTAATTAATAAGTAAGTAGCGTTTCTATTTTCAAAAACATTCATTGTGCTAATTTTATCGCTCGAACTTATAGGTATTTTAATTTCATTTAAACGTTCCATGCTTTTCCAGAATTTGTATATGTTGTCCACAATTATTGCTACGACTCCAAGCCACAGCAGTATCCGATCGACCATGTGAGTCGCAGTCATCCACTTGCTGCGATCAACTCTAAGGTAACAGAAGAGCGAGACGACAACAGCTAACTCGATAATGTGCATAGCAGAGAGTGTAGAAAATAATAGAACCTCGAATATTGAAGCGTGTTCTGAATGTTTGGAAAAGCGAACAATGAAGGCAGTACCAAGCGCGGCGACAATAAATGTCATTCCCAGCATACCGAGCAACGAATGCTGCTTGAAACTTTTGAACTCGCCTGTTTCTGCATCCGAGTAATGAGCGTCCTTCACATGGCTTTCAGAGTCAAACTCTGCGCAACGCGATGTGCGTCGCCGCGACTTGCCTTTCTTTCCACGCATCAAAGCCGCGATCTTCTTTGCAGAGTTATCTAGGCTGTCGCTCATGCTCCTTTTCTGCAAGTGTTCCGCAAGTCGACCGAGGTTCGACATCAGTGTGTAGGCCTGAGTGAAGCCATGACGCAGTACTCAATTTGAAAGGGATAAAGCATATTATTAAATTTACTGATGATATTACTTCTGCAGAATGTACTGTCAGGAAACACGTTGTCCACCTCTGTAATATCCTGGAGTTCGAGGCCAACATTAGTGAACCAAACGCCAATATTGACGGCCATTATGATGCTTAGCAATATCCAGGACCAGTTTAGATTTATTTGAATTGACTTTTGATAATATTTCATAAAGAATCGAGTTTGAAGCACCGTAAAAAAAATAGAACACTCCGTTGGATAATCAGCAAAACGCCATGTTCTTCTAAAGTTTGCTGTTTAGCGTCCTTTTCCTTCAATGCTAACTCTATTACTCCACACGATACCTCAATAACCATTGAGAGGTAGTTTGGAATGGCAAACAAAACGAACGTGGCAACAAACAGCGATGACGGAAGATTACAAAACTTGCTTGACGCGTCGATGCTGGCTGGGATATTTTCAAATACCTGTGCTCCTTTGATGACATACCCCTTTTTCATGTTGCCGGACTTAAGCACAAAACACTCAAGCGTGAGAATGGCCACCGCCGCCAGTACTGAGAAGCTGCACCTGAATCCCACAGGTTCCCAGTGCACAACTCGGGTTGTATTGGCAAGTAAATTGCCAGTTTTATTCACCGCATCATTTTTAGCTGATTCGTAGGCGATCAGTTCCACGACAAAGGCCATGGATACAATGAAGAGCAGAATCGCAAAGCCGATGATCTTCCAAACCGTATGCAAAGTCAATGGCTGCGACATGTCCTACAAATGATGCGGAGCAAGGAAAGGTAATTAGATTACAATGTATCATAAATTATTTTTTACTGTTTAATATTAGCTTCAATTATATGCGGCAGTTCAGAAGGAGTAACATTTGAACTTTAAAGTTAGTGACTTAAAATTTTAAATTATTTTTTGTATTTTGTGTTTTATTTTTGATTTTCAAATAATTAAAAGCAAACAGTACTCAGTTGCAGTAACTCTCCTAAGATCTCCTAAAATCCTAAGACTTTTTAGACACCCGAGTGACTGAATTTGAAATACCCCATGGTCTTCCTATAGGCAGTTCTAAATAGAATTTCCAACCAATGACAGGCGGCTCGCCACAGCTTGTGCCAGTTTCGGATATTTACTATTAAGCAAAAGCAATTCAATTCAAGGCAAGCAAGAAGAGCGAATCCCTGACTAAGCGAATCGTTGCTATATAAAAAAAGATCCAGTTTGCTGTCTCACCATTGCGAAGCTCTCCGCTTTGCTTGCACTCCGCTTTGCTTTATCGACCGCCGCTTTCACGGCTGCAACATTGACGTAGTCGTGGCTAAGAGCGGCAGTTGCGGCCTCCACAAACATTCGCGCTGCTTCAGATGTGGCCTCCCTCGCGTCATCGATGGCTTTGTTGATGGCATCTGCATGCGCAGCTTCTGTGTCAGCTCTTGTCTTTTCAAGTTCTTGTGTCGCTGCAGCCGCCCTCAGTACGCACTCGGCCGCGTCGGCGACCAACCTGCCCACCGATTCGAGCTTAGTGGCTAAGCTCGAACCACTGAGAACACTTCGGCCATTTTCATAGCCACCCTTGCGGCTTCCTCCACTCTGCCTGCCGCCTGCAGTGCCAATTCTCCTGCTGTCCGCGCTGTCTCTTCTTGTTCGAAGCACTCGTCAACGAGCACTCGTACTTGGTCAGCTGCCTTCCTGATCTTCGCTTTCCATTCGCGCTCCAGGCTTTTCTGCAAGGGTGGTGGTTCGTCCTTTGATTTGTTCTGTTGAGACAATAATAATGGTTGGAGTTTGAGTATGCAGAGAATGGTGCACTCGTTTGAAAGGCCCTTCCCCTTGGATTTACCATAGACTAAATGCTCAATTTATACGCCTCTTTAACGCTGCGTATCAAGAGTGGATCTTGACTGCCGTGCAGAGCATTCCAACATGACTCTATTGCTGGGTGTTCTTTATTGCATTGTACTTCATTTAGACTCACGTCTAGCGCTGTAAGGATTCCGCCGATCTTGTTGACTCCGGGATTAAACTTGTCAACATGCGGACCTGCGATCATGTTAGCCAGCCCGCTTGCCTCTGTGGCGATTTTCTCAGCTGCTCTCGCACAGGTGGACACAAGAATAGCGGCTGTCTCTGCAAGCTTCGGTCGCCTAGATTTTGCAGCATCGACAGCCGCCTGTGCTATCTCTTCTGTTGCTTCGAGCACTCGGACGAATTCTTTTGTTGCAGACTCCGTCACTCTGGCTGCATCTGCAGTGGCTGCATTCGCAGCGGCCGCAGCTGCAGCGGCAGCGCGATTCACGTCTCGCCTCAAGTCGGCCGTCTCCTCGGACACCCTGGCAGCTTTCTCTGCCGCACTGTGTGCCTCCCGTGCAACGCCCAGTGCTCTGGCCATAATGTCCGCCACTTTCTCCACCTCCTCGACAGCCTGGACCTGATCGATTGCTGTGTTCTGCTCTGTTCTGAAGGCCTGGCTTGCTGCATCAGCCGCTTCAGCCGCCAAACGCACTAGTTGCTTTGCTTCCGTCATCGTCATGGATGTTTTCCAAACTAGACGCCTCTGTTCTCTCTCCAGAGAAGGCAGCCTTCCGTCAGGGCTCTGAAGTGAAAAGCGGGGCTATCCCATTTTTGGTCGAAAAAAATGTTGAATTGCTACTCACAGTAGCGAGAGTCACTTCCATTTCAAGCTCTCACACTTGATGCTTCAGGCAGCTTCAATAGCTACTCAATACTCGTTCTAGCGGAGAGGACAACCTCCGTGCGAAGACACAGCAAATTTCAGCTAGCAAATATAGAAACACACAAAAGACGCAGGCAGACAGACAGACAGACAGACAGACAGACAGACACTCAGGCTGTGAGCATCAGGATTCTGCGTACCTGGGCTTGAGTGCCAGTCTGATGTCCCCAGCTGCGGCCAAAAATCTCATCAATGTGTCGACGTTGTACACCTTGCTGAGACCCGCCTGCCTGCAATGGCCCGATGCTTAATCTGTGTGAGTTATTATTTAGTTTTAAAGGCATTGCAAACACGAACTAAATATGCCCGCGACCTTTAAAATTAATATTCTGCGACCTACTTTTAGCTTGGCCAACCACACTTCTATAAGCGATGAATGTTCAATGTTAAAATTAAGAATTTAACAACTGACCCCATCACATCTCAGATACCATCTGATCACAGATCCCATCTGATCACAGATCCCATCTGATCACAGACCCCATCTGATCCCAGATCCCATCTGATCCCAGATCCCATCTTGATCACAGATCCCATCTGATCACAGACCCCATCTGGTCACAGATCCCACCTTGATCACAGATCCTATCTGATCCATGCAGATCCCATCTGATCACAGACCCCATCTGATCCCAGATCCCACCTTGATCACAGATCCCATCTGATCACAGCCCGGATAAAAAAAACAGACTAAACTTAGCAGGACTTGTAAGTCCCATACTAGCGACTTACCAAACTTACTAAGACTTACTATTATGCTTAAATTAGTAAGTCATGCTAAGTACTTTGTAAGTCTTACAATGCTAAGTTGCTCTATTAAAACTTAGTAAGACTTGTTACGCACTTCATAAGTATTATTACTCACTGTTTCAGCCAATGTTTTTCATTGAGCAGAAAAACTTCATTCATAAATTCTATTTTAGAAACCCCTCATAATTAAGCATATATGTTTAAAATAATTTTAGACGTGGTAGAAAACAGGAGTAAAAATGTTTTTGATCGCTGAAAAAAACTGCTTTCTCAGACAGACAAGATGGAAACAAAATTAATCTAGTGTTTACTGAAGATGTACAACTAATCGTACACTGACAATTTTAAGTATTCCAAATTCAGTTATTTAAACCCTGGTTCGTAGTTTGTATTTTATATTTTATTGAAGTGCTTGTTACACACGACTAGTGATCATAATGCGGCTTGTAGACATAGTCATATTTTCTACAATCCTCGAGAACAAAAAAAACGATTAATATAATATATCCTAAAAACCCCAAGTTAAATCGTGGGATCATGACATATTAAATAGGGAAAAAATGAAAAGCTTTAAACAAAAAAAATTTTTTTGTTACATGCATTGACGTCCCTTTTTTATTTTTATTTTAAACTAAGGAATCGGGTTTATTTTTGTTATTAACGAAAAGACGTTACATCTTTTTAAAAGTTTAAGTTCTGCATTCTGCAGCAAGTTCTTCATTTGTTCGAGGGTGACTTTTAGAAACTGTCCTACAACGTAGGGTACGCAACACTGAATCTTCAGTGTTGTATGCTCTGTTGCCTTTTCAATTATTGACATAAATCTTTGTTAGCTTGTTTTACCTTGCAATTAACAAATTTCAACAACTATGATTTTTATAAGTACCATGTCATTGACATTAAGTATGAGACAAGACATGTCATGTCATGGATTAGAGTGGACTTACACTTAATACCACCATTATTTTTTAATGATTTATGCCTACTCATACCTAGGCACACTTAAGCTTATACTTATAGCATTTACTTATATAGTTATACCATGCAGTCTCTGATCTAAACCCAAATGTATACTGGAGAACTCTAGATCTAAACTATCCATATCTAAACTACAGTACATGGTATGGACTATGGTCTATATAGTTGAAAAGCACATTTGAAGTCATCAAATTGGAAATCAATCTTGTAGGCCCTATCCCTGCATCAGATGAATACCATGTCAATAGTCTATTTTAGCTATTGACACTGCCATGTCACAAGACTCACAACAAGACTTAAAAGTCAATTCTAGCCATAGTCTAGACTATAGATACAATGTTGATACTATCACAATCATTACAATTTAGATTTAGCCATTAAAATAGATATATCTTCTAAGAAATGAACAAATTTCATGAATAGAACTATGTAGCTCCTTTTAGTTTCAAAGCATAAATGTTTATGCCTATTCTTATCTAATTTGCCAATTTTCATTTTGGTAGCTATGGAGGGTAAAATTTACGTTACTTAACATATAAAGTATTGATATGTACACTAGTGTCATTAATATTGGTTGGTTTAATAGCCTTTGTAATTAATTTTTAAGCCTATGGTTAGAAACATTTATGCCAAATATGAAGATAATGATATAGGCCTATTGTATAGACTATTATTTCAATGAAACCCATGGCTATTATATAACTTCTACTTATTTTTAGTATTTAAAATGATAGTGTTAGATCACTAGGGCCTAGGCCCCTATTATTATATTTTTTCTTGATATGACTAGTCTTGCAAAGTTGCATGTATCTATATAGGCTTTAAAGTTGTATTAACTTTGTTGATAGGTAAGGTGTCTATAGATAATGTTGCAGAGTTTCTATGATATAATTGTCCTATACTTCTTTTTTATGAGGATGAGTACTTTGTATCCTACAAATAGGCCTGTTATAGTATTATACTCATGTTGACTAATTTAAAGCAGTTTTTAGTCATTAAAATGAGAAAGATAGAAAATAGTTTCTTATGACACAAGCATGCCAAAAGCTAAAAAACATTATGATTTATGGTCACAAGGCCTATTTTGCTTAATTTTATAACTTACTCTGCTATTATAACATTGCAACATTTTGTAATTGAACTTTTTGTTGACAAAAAATATAAAGAAATGACATTATCTCTTTTCTTTTCTAGACTCAAGATGCCCAAAAGACTAGTGAATAAAACAAGGCGCTATAAAAAGCATAAGCATGTAAAGCATAAATATAAGGCTTCAAAGCCTGAGTCTAAAGATAGTACAAGTTCTAGCGAACAAAGTGGCAACCTAAGCACTAGTTCATTGATGTTAATGATTTCTATGGCTAGTGTGATGACAGTGCCATGCCATGTCCGACCTATCAATGATCCTAATTTATCCATGGCCCATGATGTTGAAATGGCAAGTTCTTCCTTGGCTCATGGAATTGAGTTTAGACCACGTAATACGTCATCACCAATTCCATTTGACAATGTGGAGCACTTTGAAGTGAACAGCAATCAATTAGACTCAACATCATCATCTTCAAGTCTTTTGGATAATGAACTATATAAAGATGCTGATATTGGTGTAGAAACTTTCAAGGCCAATATTCTAAGAATTGCTACAAAGAATGGGATCTCTGATGCTGGACTAAAAGATATTCTTGAGCTATTTGCTACTACACTGCCTATGCCTAACAAGTGCCCTACATTGTATCAACTCAAAAGGTCAGAATTAGATGACTTTATGACTGATGTTGAAGCAAAGAAAGCGTCTAATGGTGGTCATTATCTTATTCTAGATTTGGCTAAGCAAATTCAAATGCTTCTAGAAAGGTTTCCTGACATCCTTAGACTACCTGAAAGAAGGAAAACATCCAATGGCATTTGTGACATTCTTGATGGACAGTTTTTTTCTATCTATGAAGCAACCTGAATCTGCTAATGTTCTTTATTGTCTTCTTAGTTGTGATGGTGTTGTACCTGCTCAAAAGTCTAAAGGATTTTCCATTTGGCCTATAACTCTAATTCCTATCAACCTAGCTCCAATGTTTAGACAAAGGTTTGAGAATATTATCTTGGCCATGTTATATTATGGTGAAACGAAACCTATATTTGAGGAATTCATGAATGAAGTAGCTTTGCAACTTAATGCCTTTGTTCTTGAATTATCTGGCCATCCTGTTCATTTGAAGGTTATTGGCTTTGTAGCAGACTTGCCAGCCAAGGCAGCATGCTTACGGATGTTAGCCTTCAATGGCTATTTTGGATGCAACGTTTGTAAAGCCAAAGGAACTTACCTCAAAGAATTTAGGAAGATGACCTATCCAATAGAATCGGCAGAATTACGTGATGTGAAATCACACGCAAGGCACATGCAGATGGGAAGTGATAAAAGTCCAAAGTATGGAGTAAAAGGAATAACACCATTAGCTAAAGTCTTACCCATTCCTATTGCTGCTCCTTTTGATATCATGCATTTAGTCTACCTGGGTATAACCAAAACCCTAACAACTTTTTTATTAAGTAAAAATATCTTGTTTGAATCAACTGCATCAGTTCAACTTTGTACTCAAATTGTGGTTCCTACTAGTTTCAAACGTGGTCCAAGAGGATTGCAACACATTGCAAGATGGAAAGCAAATGAATGGAAATCATTCTTATTATACTTCTGTCTCCCAGTTGTATATTGCAATTGCAATTCTGTGCCAATCATCACATCATATGCACTTTTGTCAGCTGCAATCAATTTGCTATCATCATCATGTGTAGAAGAAAGACATATCAAAATTGCTGCTACATTGATTCATGGTTTTCAGACAATTATAAAACAGGAGTTTGGGCCTGGATCGATGACTTTTTCACTTCATGCACTTTGCCATCTGCCTGACCAAGTAGTGCAATTTGGGCCATTGTGGACTCATTCTGCCTTTAGCTTTGAAAGTTTTTATGGAAAGCTAACTAAATTTGTCACTGGATCCAAAGATGAGGCCAAAATTATTATTCGGCGATTTCTCCGTTTCCATTCCAATGTTATTGCACAGCAGACTAAGACTAGAAGTGATAAGCCTTGTATAAAGGACAAAGATGGAGTTACAGCCTTCCTAAAGAATCAGCTACACAAGCCAACATACAAAGAAGATGTCAATATGGAGTTTAGTGCTGTCACTGTCAATGGCAAAATGTTTAAGATAGACAAAAATGATCAAAAGAACCATGGAACATCATATTCCTTTGCATTTTATGGTCTTCAGAGTCCAAAATTTGTTTGCATTAAGCAAATATTTCTTCTTAATAATGGTTTCCATTGTATGGTGGAACAATATGACAGCCAACCTGCTATCAAGATGTTTCTTAACTCTTCTGATCTATTCTACAATGAGTTGTTAGCATATTCTCAAGTGGCAATGATAACTCCTAGAAGCCAATGTCTTATCAAGTGTAGTACCTTGATTAATTATTTTGTTTCAGTTAAGTGTTCTAAGACAAATAGCCATTTTGCTATTCCTGTTGTGTCTGATTTTGAGCATGATTAATTCAATGAATTTATGTAATGAACTGACAAATTTAAAAGTCAATGCCTGTGCCCCAAAATTGTGTTTTCAATCAATTTGCTGACTACTGTCTAATCTATGCATATAGCTTTTCTTTTATTGGATGTTTAGACACCATTTCAGCTTTTAGCTACCTATAGAGTATTTGCTTTGTATTATATTCGTTGATAATCAGTTTCTTATGGTTATAAGCTATCAATGAAAAGGTAGTATAATTCAGTTAATAATGATCAAGTATTAAGCTTTGTAAATGCAGCAGCTCAGTTCAGAAAGTTGCCTGAAATGCTCAATTGGAGAAGGTTTTTATCATATGGATATTTAATCCTAAATTTCCCTGTAACTTGTTGTGTGTCCTAAAATTTTCATTTTCACTAACCTTGTGCAACTGCATGTTTAGAGACAAAATACGCATTGCAGCCACTTACTATCTGCTTCTACTGACTAATTTCAGCGAATGTCCAGCCAATCAAAACAGAGGCCCAATCGATTCGAGCTCATGACAGTGCGCTACATTCTTTTGTTCTGGGAGGCAGAACAGAAATACGAGCTGCTTCCATCCTCCTCTCTGTACTTCAAGACAGGTTCGAATCCTCAGAATTTGGCTGAAAACGATGTTGTGATGTTGCGGGATTCTTCTGTGGCTAAAGTGATTGCGATTGGCCCTGACCCTGCTGATATGCAGAAGTTACTGATCCGTCTTGAAAAGCGCCTCGCTAATGGTCGCCTTAACATATCTTCGGACAGCATGGGATTTTTGAATGCTACACAAAATTCGCAGTTGCTTGGTGCTGAAGAGGCCCGCGAGCAAAATCAAGCTGCAGAATGTGGATCGTCCATCATTGAAGAAAATGGAAATGATGACAGTGGTAGTAGCAGTGACAGTGAACATGAGGTTGCGCATGAAGTTGAGCATACAGATCCTTCTTTGCAAAATGCCTCACTGTCTCAGAGTGTCGGCGCCAGCAAATCCGAGTTACAAGTTCATCTGCTTAGGGTGCAAGTGAGGCAGAATAAAGAGATGAATAAAACTTTGTCAGGAATTCTGAAGGAATTGAAGAAAGCAAACAAGCTGGCTCTGAAAGGTCGCGTAGCTGTTTCTGCCTCAGTGCCCGAGTCTGTTGACTCCACGCCACTTTTATTTGATGGAAAAGATCTAATGCAATGCGTTCGGCGAAATGCCCCCGCTTCAATGTTCGGAATTGAGGTTGCTCGGTGTCTTTGGACCGATGATGAATTGAAGGCTGGTCGGATCGGCGCTTGCAAACGGAACACAGGCAGACAAGCCCTTGACGAGGACAGGCAACGTATTTGGTTACAGGCTTGTAAGCAGAGGTTTGGAGACGACGAAGACATGCTCGATGAAGCAACTCAGGCCGTGAACCAGCTAGGACTGGACATCAAAAATAACCGGCGAGTGCGTCATCTCAACAAGAATCCTGCTGTCTAACTGTGTAAACCACCCTAGTGTGTAGTCATCTTTTTGTGAAAACTGGCTTCTTTAATTAATGACTGTCTTCTTGCTTGATTTGTGTGCTGGGCTTTTGTCACATAATCATGTTAAGTAGGACAAATAAAAAACCTATATTCCAAATTAAATTTGAATGAAATGTTTGTAGATTTATGCCAATCGCATGATGCTAAATAGATCATAAATGTCAAAATTACGAGTTAACTGATTTATAGTACTGTAATCGATTTTTTCTACAATGGTTCATTTTGGGCGAGATGTTATGCATCGCTTTATATCTATATGTGAAACTGTCCGCAAACTTTCGCATAATGGTTTTTCTTCCAAAAAAGCTTCTTGTGACGTATCTAGCTGCCAGTGGCCCCAGTAAAGTTAAATCTGATTACACAAAATCTCTGAGGTAAGGTGGTTGAGATGATCGTGCAGAATTGACCTCCAACTCTAACACCTCCACCAACCCTCTCCCCAACAATCACCCTTCCACCCTCTCCCTCTCCCCAAATCGCCCTCCATGTAGCCCCTACAAGAGATTGTATTCTTATACCAATGCCCGTGACAGTTTTTGAACTTCGGTACTCTACTTTTGGGCAATATAGACATAATATACTAGATTTCCAAACGAGTTCCATTAAATACATTTCCTGTCACTCGCATTCTATGCCAGAATTCCCTGGCTCATTCTGCCTGCATTTTGTATTTTTTAACTGTACTGTTTACTTAACTTACTTTAAACTTATTATTTGCCAACTTTGTCGTCAAAAAGGAAATACATTTAGCATTTAATTTATTCTGCTCGTGTCCAATAGACAGTCCAGTGCTATTTACTTTGGATTAAAAACTGCCGAAATATTTTCCACGAAGTTTTTTCTTGTTACCTGCGACTGCCGACTGGGTTGCTTCAATGTGCATTGGAGTCAGTAAGTATAATTAAAGTCAATGAAGCCTATACAGAAAACCATTTAAGAAGATAATTTCTGGAGTTTTTGCCTATATTTACTCATAATCTTATCTGATCCTGTTCGATGGGCATATAGCCGCCTTCAATCACGGGCAGAGATACTTTAAACTGCATGCACATTGCCATTATAAATTAATATTGTTTAGCTCTTCGCCTGACACCTATGACCTGTCTCTACATGTACAAAGTGCGTGATTAATATTATTAAGTTTTACACATAAACTTAGTAAGATGCGGCTAATGCTTAGAAGACTTACAATGACTTATTAAGTTATACACTAAACTTAGTAAGATGTACCTAAAACTTACTTGACTTATAAAGTCTTATTAAGTAGTTGGTAAGTACTTCCAAGTACTTACTAAGTTTAAAGCACATGACTTATTAAGTCTTAGTAAGTGTGGTATGTTTTTTTTATCCGGGAGTCAATCATGGAGCATCACCAACCTGATCACTGATTCCACCCCACTCGTCTTCGGGATTCGCCTCCGTGGCTCGATTGCGAGGCAGTCTGGAAATCGAAGCATTGTTAGCGCAGTTTAAGTGCTTCTGGGTCTATTAGCGCCAAAATGCGCATCGATGGAACCCCATGAGTGAGGGGTGGGTGCGTGGCAGAGTGTCCCACTCTCACGACAAAGGCCGTGAATTGGATTCCGTGGTAAGGCCGCAATAAACAGTGAGATTGTAACACTGCCTGACGATGAGGAAGTCAGGGTGACAAGCATTGGGTCAGTGTGTTCTGCGTATCCTGTGCACATTTGTGTACAGAATGAACTAACAATGTATAACAATTATAACAAAATGTATAACAATTTAACTCCACTCACTTCTGGCTGATCCACATGTGGCTGCTGCGTATCGCCTAAAAGATTATCCTAAAAGAGGGAGAAAAGAGACTCACATTTCTGTTTGCTTGAGGGGACAGTCGGCTATTTAAAATCAGGGACCTTGATTGCTCGGAAGCACATTTTATTATTGAGTGAAATTCAATTAAGCATGCCATGTCTCTAAACTAACATAACTAACATAAAACTAACATAAAACTACATATTTGCGACTATAGAGGCTTTCCTTTTTCTGTGATAATTTCTCTAGTTTCCTGGTTCTACTACTTTAAATTCATTCACAGTAAATTATAATTTTTTTTAAATTAATAAAAAGCTTATATAGAAGCAGACTTCACAATTCCACGTAGCCTTCAGAAAGCTAGTTGCTATGGGTACAACAGGAGGTGGGGATGCTTGCCCACCGGAAGTTTACCCCTCCAGCTTTTCTGTAGATATTTCTTAGTTTTTGCTGTAGAATTGTCTGTTGACCGCAATGATTTGTCCAAAAGCTACATTTGTAAGGACCCTATACGGATAGAAATTTATCCAGTTATGCGCATGCGTTCATGCGTTATTGCGCATGAAAAGCGGTGTTATATTTTAAGTTTACATGCCTTTGCGCGATCCTTTTTGCATCTTAGAGTCGTTTTATATGCCTTTGGCTTCATGAAATAGCCTGTTGAAATATTACTTTTAAAACAAAGCTGGCGCGAATTCGAAATCAATACACATGCTGGAAGTAAATTAGAAGTTGGCTATTCGTAGGCCTAAGGTACCCACTCGCGTTACACCCTGTGAAGCCAATTCTGTGTTACAACACGAGCCTTCAAAGCGGTTCTCTGCGCGCAGCGGCGTAGCGATACGCGCAGCTTTAGCTTTCAAAGTCAATGCAATGCTTTAATATGGGGCACAAATGTACGTGCTTAAATATAATATAATCATTGATGCTGTTAGATATCGTTTCAATGACTGACTCTTTTATAGAGTTACCAGGATCAATACAATCGATTCGATACAGTGTCTTTACAATTTATTTGTATATTATTGTTTCCTATAGGCCTATTATTGCTAATTATAATTTGCTAGCTATTGAATGTTGGCCTACCTATGCCTAGCTAGATATGAATGGATGGCTATAGCCTATAGGCCTATAGCCATAGTTATAAACAGACCCCATGGCTCAGACCATAGTAGAAAGTTTAGCTAGCAAATATAGCTAGCTTCTAGCAAAAATCTAGCTAAAAAGCATGTTCTGCTAGACATTAGCTAGAATGTTTTCCTAGCTAGGCTTGTTAAAGAACAGGCACAGCCCCAAGCCTAAGCTAATAGTGTGATAGCTACTATTATGAGTACTATTATTAATATTTATTGCTAAACAGCAACACAAGTAAAATTTATAGTTTATTAGAAGCTGACATATTTAAATTTTATTATCATATATATTTTTAACCATGAAATAATAATTCAATAATTTATTAATTCTTATATGGCTTAGATATATTCAAATATATATAGGCTCATGGACAGCTAGATTATTGCCAAATAATTTTTCTTAGGAATAATAACTAATGACAAATATGTTTGTTTCTATATATTATATAAATATATATACTTTTTTGTTTCTTTTCCATTCCTTTTCTTCTATTCATTGCTCCTGTTCCTCTGGCTCATTTACTACCCTTGCTACTCTTCATCCTGCTACCTGTTCCTTTATCAACTGCTCTACTACTCCCTGTTCCCCTATCAACTCCTCCTCCACCCACTGTTTCTCTACCAACTGCTTCTTTACCCCCCTGCTCCTCTACCCTACTCTTCTACACCTTGCTCCTCTACTGGCCCTGCCTCTCTACCCCTGCACCTCTACCCTACTCTTCTACACCTTGCTCCTCTACTGGCCCTTCTACTCTACCCCTGCACCTCTACCCTACTCTTCTACACCTTGCTCCTCTACTGGCCCTGCCTCTCTACCCCTGCACCTCTACCCTACTCTTCTACACCTTGCTCCTCTACTGGCCCTTCTACTCTACCCCTGCACCTCTAACCCCTGCTCCTCTAACCCCTGCTCCTCTACCCCAGCACCTCAACCCCTGCTCCTCTAACCCCTGTTCCTCTACTGACCCTTCTACTCTACCCATGCTCCTCTACCACAGCTCCTCTAACACTTTCTGTTCCTTGATAGTCCCCTCCCCCATCCTCCTCGGCATTCCTCCTGCCATCCTTGACAGTCCCCTCCCCCATCCTCCATGGCATTCCTCCTGCCATCCTTGACAGTCCCCTCCCCCATCCTCCTTGGCATTCCTCCCGCCGTCCTTGATAGTCCCCTCCCCCATCCTCCATGGCATTCCTCCCGCCATACTTGACAGTCCCCTCCCCATCCTCCATGGCATTCCTCATGCCATCCTTGACAGTCCCCTTCCCATCCTCCATGGCATTCCTTCCGCCATCCTTAATAGTCCCCTCTCCCATCCTCCTTGGCATTCCTTCCGCCATCCTTAATAGTCCCCTCCCCATCCTCCATGGCATTACTCCTGCCATCCTTGACAGTCCCCTCCCCATCCTCCATGGCATTCCTTCCCCCATCCTTAATAGTCCCCTCCCCCATCCTCCATGGCATTCCTTCCGCCATCCTTGACAGTCCCCTCCCCATCCTCCATGGCATTCCTCCTGCCATCCTTGACAGTCCCCTCCCTTATCCTCCCTGGCCTTGACAGTCCCCTCTCCTATCCTCCTTGGCATTCCTCCCGCCGTCCTTGATAGTCCCCTCCCTCTTCCCAGCACCTCTTTCATTCCCCCTGCTTTTGAAAAATTGGCTGTTTTGTCTAAATTAAAAATAAAAAGGTACAACATCCTATTACCTATGTTTCCTTTCAGGAACATGTGGCTCTCGCTGGAAGTTTCTATAAGCACATCCTGTTCGACTTTTCCTGAGTCAATTTTCGGTGCACATTCGAGATGCACATTTTCGGAGCCCTTGATCCTGTGCTCTGACGGATATTTCAGAGCTATGACTGCTCAGACTACAAAAGTACAGCCAGGGTTGACGTTGACTGTCAGTTTTTTTTAATTATAATATTTCGCTAGTCAGCGCGTAATGCTGATAATTGCATATCTTGAGAAACACTCTTGTAATTCGACAGTATTTTCGCTATTTTACACTGAGTACACCATACCTTAAGCATTTCGCAGTTTGATGCCCTTTTTTATGATAAATATACTAGCTATTTGAAAGCCATTAAACGATGCGCATACTTATATTATTCTCCTGTAAGGCGTACGTTTCAAACAATTTCTACAACAAATTCTCATCTTTCAGTGTTAGCAGCTGTACTCTTCAGCGGTTCAGTTGCCTGTCAAATTGTTTGGTTCTTTTATGGTTTCTGAACTATCTTCATGGCAAGATCCCAAACAGAATCCTCGCAACTGATCCCCATCGAGATGGGTTGCCACACATCCATCAGCGACCGGGTCCTGATCTCCATCATGCAGGGTTGCCACACATCCATCAGCGACCGGGTCCTGATCCCCATCATGCAGGGTTGCCACACATCCATCAGCGACCGGGTCCTGATCTCCATCATGCAGGGTTGCCACACATCCATCAGCGACCGGGTCCTGATCTCCATCATGCAGGGTTGCCACACATCCATCAGCGACCGGGTCCTGATCCCCATTGTGCAGGAGGGTCACAAAGACTATAGCTATACTTATTGCAATTTAATTTTTAGGTATGTGTGAATAAAATAACAAAAATAACAATTAGTAATTGCTGCCATTTGTACAAGCCAAAACTGCTGACATGTGTATGAACTATTTTACATGCATGATACTTTAATCAGCGATGAATCATGGCTAAACCAGAGTCTGAATCATGGCAAAACCAGAGTCTGAATCATGGCTAAACCAGAGTTTGAATCATGGCAAAACAAGAGTTTGAATCATAGCTAACCAGAGTTTGAATCATGGCTAAACCAGAGCTTGAATCATAGCTAAACCAGAGCTTGAATCATAGCTAAACCAGAGTTTGAATCATGGCAAAACCAGCGTTTGAATCATGGCTAAACCAGCGTTTGAATCATGGCTAAACCAGCGTTTGAATCCTGGCAAAACAAGAGTTTGAATCATAGCTAACCAGAGTTTGAATCATAGCTAACCAGAGCTTGAATCATGGCTAAACCAGAGCTTGAATCATAGCTAAACCAGAGTTTGAATCATGGCAAAACCAGCGTTTGAATCATGGCTAAACCAGCGTTTGAATCATGGCTAAACCAGCGTTTGAATCATGGCTAAACCAGCGTTTGAATCCTGGCAAAACAAGAGTTTGAATCATAGCTAACCAGAGTTTGAATCATGGCTAAACCAGAGCTTGAATCATGGCTAAACCAGAGCTTGAATCATAGCTAAACCAGAGTTTGAATCATGGCAAAACCAGCGTTTGAATCATGGCTAAACCAGCGTTTGAATCATGGCTAAACCAGCGTTTGAATCCTGGCAAAATCAGAGTTTTAATCATGACTAAACCAGATTTTGAATCATGGCTTAACCAGAGTTTGAATCATGGCTTAACCAGAGTTTGAATCATGGCTAAACCAGAGTTTGAATCATTGCTAAACCAGAGTCTGAATCATGGCTAAACCAGAGTCTGAATCATGGCTAAACCAGAGTCTGAATCATGGCAAAACTGGAGTCTGAATCATGGCTAAACCAGAGTTTGAATCATGCCTAAACCAGAGTCTGAATCATGGCTAAACCAGAGTCTGAATCATGGCAAAACCAGAGTCTGAATCATGGCTAAACCAGAGTTTGAATCATGGCAAAACAAGAGTTTGAATCATAGCTAACCAGAGTTTGAATCATGGCTAAACTAGAGCTTGAATCATGGCTAAACCAGAGCTTGAATCATAGCTAAACCAGAGTTTGAATCATGGCAAAACCAGCGTTTGAATCATGGCTAAACCAGCGTTTGAATCATGGCTAAACCAGCGTTTGAATCCTGGCAAAACCAGATTTTGAATCATAGCTAACCAGAGTTTGAATCATGGCTAAACCAGAGCTTGAATCATAGCTAAACCAGAGTTTGAATCATGGCAAAACCAGCGTTTGAATCATGGCTAAACCAGCGTTTGAATCATGGCTAAACCAGCGTTTGAATCCTGGCAAAATCAGAGTTTTAATCACGACTAAACCAGATTTTGAATCATGGCTTAACCAGAGTTTGAATCATGGCTAAACCAGAGTTTGAATCATGGCTAAACCAGAGTCTGAATCATGGCTAAACCAACGTTTGAATCATGGCTAACCTAGAGTCTGAATCATGGCTAAATTTGAATCAAGGCGAAACCAGAGTTTGAATCATGGCTACACCAGAGTTTAAATCATGGCTAAAACAGAGTTTGAATCATGGCTAAATTAGAGTTTGAATCATGGTAAAACGAGAGTTTGAATCATAGCCCACCAGGGTTTAAAACATGGCGAAACCTGAGTTTGAATCTTGGCTAACCCAGCGTTTGAAAAATCAACGTCAAACGGGGAGTCATCATCAAAATGGGGATCAAGGTAAACTGGGGGATAATCGTCAACTGGA
Organism: Macrostomum hystrix; assembly: GCA_950097015.1. Lineage (NCBI taxonomy): Eukaryota > Metazoa > Platyhelminthes > Macrostomidae > Macrostomum > Macrostomum hystrix. Next base: position 2,063,149 of record CATNEN010000033.1, read on the forward strand.
GGATCTTGGTAAACTGGGGGATAATTGTCAACTGGGGGATCATTGTCAACTGGGGGATCGTTGTGAATTGGGGGATCATTGTCAACTAGGGGGTAATGGTCAACTGGGGGATCATTGTCAACTGGGGATTCATCATCAAATGGGGGGTCATGGTCAACTTGGGGATCATTGTCAACTGGGTGATCATCATCAACTGGGGATCATCATCAACTGGGGATCATCATCAACTGGGGGATCATTGTCAAGTGGGGGATCATTGTCAACTGGGGGATCATTGTCAACTGGGGGATCATTGTCAACTGAGTGATCTATGTCAACTGGGGGATCATCGTCAACTGCGGGATCATTGTCAACTGGGGGATCATGGCCAACTGGGGGATCATTGTCAACTGGGGTATCATTGTCAACTGGGGTATCATTGTCAACTGGGGGATCGTTTTCAACTGGGGGATCATCATCAACTGGGGGATCATTGTCAACTGGGGGATCATTGTCAACTGGGGGATCATTGTCAACTGGGTGATCATCATCAACTGGGGGATCATTGTCAACTGGGGGAACATTGTCAAATGGAGGAACATTGTCAACTGGGGATCATCATCAATGGGGAGACTTCATCAACTGGGGGATCATTGTGAACTGGGGGATCTTTGTTAACTGGGGGATCATTGTCAACTGGGGGATCATCATCAACTGGGGGATCATTGTCAACTGGGGGATCATTGTCAACTGGGGGATCATTGTCAACTGGGGGATCATTGTCAACTGGGGGATCATTGTCAACTGGGTGATCATCATCAACTGGGGGATCATTGTCAACTGGGGGAACATTGTCAACTGGAGGAACATTGTTAACTGGGGATCATCATCAATGGGGAGACTTCATCAACTGGCGGATCATTGTGAACTGGGGGATCTTTGTTAACTTTGGGATCATTGTCAACTGGGGGATCATTGTCAACTGGGGGTTCATCGTCAACTGGGGGATCATTGTCAACTGGGGGATCATTGTCAACTGGGGGATCATTGTCAACTGGGGGTTCATTGTCAACTGGGGGATCATTGTCAACTGGGGGTTCATTGTCAACTGGGGGATCATTGTCAACTGGGGGTTCATTGTCAACTGGGGGATCATTGTCAACTGGGGGATCATTGTCAACTGGGGGTTCATTGTAGCTTTAAAAAGCTGTAAATTCAGCTGCTAAAAAGTATATACTAGACGAATTAAAAGTATTTCTGCTCCCCGAAGGGGGGCAAAACTTGCTAGTACACCTATAAATCAAACGCTCTTGACTTACTGACTTAGCTGCAGGGTGCTCCGTACCGGCGGACGCAGCGAGGAGGCGGAGGGGACCGCCCATTCCGCTAACCCCTCGCAAACCAGACGACCTCAGGAGAGGTGGTGTTGCTCAGGGTGGCCCGTCGGACTCGCCTGCAGCGTGGTCCTCCGCACTGTCGGTGGGGAAGACGTTGGCTCGCCCCGTATCCCGTAGGTACCGGGCAAGCTGATGGATGCTCTCGGGCCTGCAAATCGGAGAGAGTTGGGTTAGGCCTAAGGTAGCTTTGCCCTGGTGAAAACTGATGAAGTGCTCGGCATTTTCGCTGCCCGAGCTACAAAAGGTGCATTTGTCCTCCAGGAGCTGGCCCTGGAGATATCGATGCCGAGAAAAACAGCCATGCCCTGAGAGGGCCATGCTTACTGCGCGGAGATCTCTGCGGTTCAGCTTTAAGAGGGCTTTGTGCAGGCGGTGAGACGGACATGGGACCGCTGCCCTGGACTGCTTGCATTTCTGGGTCTTGGTCCATCTGTCCAGGTGCTGGGCCTCCATCCAGCGCTTCAGCTTGAGGTTGGTCACAGTGACGGGGATAGGAGCGCCAGGCCCTGGCCCCGCCAGGGTGCTGGCTGCTCCAGCTTTTGCGAGCTGGTCCGCCATCTCATTCCCTGGGAAGCCAGCGTGACCTGGGATCCATTTGAGCTTGACCTCGTTGGCCCGTGCCAGCCCGTTGAGCTGGGCGTTGCAGTCCAAGGTGGTCTTAGAGCACGGTCGAGGGCCCGGAGGGCGGCTTGACTGTCGGAGTGGAAAATGATCTTCCGGTCAGTGAGCCCCCTCTGGTGCAACTCTGCTGCACATGAACTGATAGCGAACATCTCGTTCTGAAGAACGCTGGAGTTTTTCCCAGTGTGCTGGGAGTGAGTCCAGGTGACCTCTCCTCCATTGTAGATACAGGCTCCTACAGGGTAGATACAGAATCCCGAGATTCCGTTCATCAGGGAGCCGTCGGTATAACAGTGGATTTCAGGGTCGGTCCAGCTGTCGTTTGCCTCCTGGCAAGGCTGAATTTCGACCTTGTACCTGTGGCTCAGGATCAGAGTGGCGGGTATTGCATCGGAGAGGATGTTGCACTCGCACTCACCAGAATCTTCAGGCACAGATCGGAGTGGGGAGTGAGAGAGCGCTTTTTGAAGGCTCTCGAGAAATTGAAAGTCACGCCGGCATCCATAAGGTGCCTATATGGTGCTCTTCGCGGCTTCTCCCTTGACGAAGATGTCCAAAGGAGTGGCTCCCAGGAAGGCGTTCATGCCTTCGAAGGGAGTGGAGGGTGAGGCGCCCATGGTCATGCGACAGGCTCTGCCCTGCACCCTGTAAAGCGCATCCAGGTTTCCCTGGGTACTCGTGGCGCTAGCCCAGATGAGGCTGGTGTACGAGATCGAAGGTCTGATGATCGTTGTGTAGATCCACCAGAGCATCTGGGGGGTGAGGCCCCAAGTGTTCCCAACGGCTCGCCTAAATGTACATGATCCAGCGGAAAAGGTGGGGGTGCGTGGCCCTAGATTTAAGGGCTCTACGAAACGTTTCGAAACGGACGTTATCGAAGGCCCCCTCGATGTCGATGAAAAAGGAAAGGGCGAAGCTGTTACCCAGCACAGCCCGTTCCAGCTTTTCCACGATGGAGTGGAGGGCGCTCTCAGTGGACCTGCCAGCCCTAAAAGCGTGCTGGTTCTGAGAGAGAGGGAAACGCTTGAGCTCCCCAGAGAGAAGGCGCCAGAGCACCAGTCTCTCAAGCAGCTTCAGGAAGGAGGGTAGATGCCGTAGATGAAGGAGGGGTAGGACCGGGTAGATGCCGTCCGGGCCCGGTGCTTTGTACGGATTAAAGAAATTTGCCGCACGTATGATGCGGTATTTGGTGACGAGAGACTTTGCTAGGCCTTGCCCGCCCACAGTGTGGTCTGGCTGGCCCTGCGCTGTCTGGATGCTGGGGAAGAAATGCCCGAGCATGAGCTAGAGCGTTTAGTTTGGAGAAGCTGTCTTAAGTGAGCGCTTTTACCACGTCGGCAGTGGGGCGGGAGCCCTCAAGCCCTTCGCAGTATTGGCGCCACTTGGCCGCTTTTGCCCTTCTGACCTGGCCCTTGAACTCATGACTGGCATGAACATAGGCTTCTCTGTCTTCAGGGGTCCTGGTTTTTAGAAATATCCTCTGCAGAACCTTGGCTCGTCGTCTCAGGATTCCGGGCTCGGGGTTCCACCAGGGGGCAGATTTCTTGCCTTTATAGGCTTTGAGGGGACAGGCCGCCTCATAGGCATCGATGACCGTGCCTCCAAGCTTGGAGGCTATCTAGTCAGCTATGTTGCAGTTTGTGATGTCACCTGGGGTGCCGATGTCACGCAGACCCATGCTCAGCTCAAGGCCGAACCTGGTCCAGTCGGTGTTTCGGATGTTCCTGCTCCAGGTGATAGTTCTCTTCGGGGTAGCATTTACGACCTCGAAGCGGATGAGGCGATGGTCTGAGAGGGACTCCTCTTCTCCCCACACTCTCCAGCCGGATATCCTGGCGAGGACGCCCGGGGAGACGAGGGTGCACATCGAGGACCTCTGACCAACGGCCATTGTCGAAAGTTGGGGTGCTTCTGGCATTGCAGAAGTTAAGGTTTGTGCCGCCGACGAAAGCAAGGAGCTCTTCGCCGCGGTCGTTGATGTTCTTACTACCCCAGTGCGAGTGGTGTGCGTTCACATCACCGGCAATGAGGAGCTCGAAGTTGTGCACATGCGCGTAATCGCAGAGAGCTACCAGCGCATCGCTGACCGTGGGGCATCGCCTGGCAGGTATACTGACGCCACCAGAGTAAACTTACGCTGCACTATGTGCAGGGTTTGGATCACGCAGATGTCCCCGGTGGCAGGTCGGGTCTCATCCACGCTTTTAGAGAATTTGCAGCAAAGATCAGCGATCTGGGGCGAGGGGTATCCGCCATGCAAGAACAGTCAAATCCCGAAGGTATATTAGGTAGACTTACCTTTGGAAAGCCAGGGCTCCTGAACAAAAATGAGGCTCGGAAGCGTGCGCTCAGCCGTGCGCATCAGGTTAACCGTCTGATGGTTTCTGAGGGGATTGGGCCAGAAGGCCCTCTTCCTCCTCTTCCTCTTCCTCTTCCTCCTCACCCCGGGAAGGCGGCGGTTAGCGTTTCTGTTAAAACAGTCGCGCACTCGTCCGCTTCTCGGCACATCGAAATAGTGGGTGGTTGGCCCGAAGACCGATGGGTTGCCTCCAGGGCATGCCTGAAGGCTTCCCAATCAGTATTTCTGGCGTTCCGTCTCCACGTGATGTGGTTAAGGCTGCGAGCGCTCGCCACACGAAAGTGAATTAACTTATGGTCAGAGAGGGACGGCACCGGGAGCACGCGCCACTCCCCAATACTCTGAAAGAGCTTGGGTGATGCGAGTGTGGCGTCAATCACCTCTGACCAGCGACCATTGTCGAAGGTAGGTGTAGACCCGGAGTTGCAGAACTCAAGGGTCGTAGAGGCAACATAGGACAGGAGGTCTTCGCCTCTCTGGTTTATCCCTGTGCTGCCCCAGTGGGTATGGTGGGTGTTGATATCGCCGGCGACCATGAGCTCGTAGTTCCTGGCAGAGCAGACTTCCGGGAGCGTCCGGGGGACGACCGCTGCGTCACCTGGTAGGTAAACCGAGGCAACGAGGGTGGTCTTCCCAGGCAGCAGATCCTCAGATTGAATGACGCAGATATCCCCGTTAGACAGGTCGGATCTGAGCCAAGCACCGAGGGTTATGGCCCCGAAGATACAGGCTCTAGGTGGCCGGTTCGCCTCGCGGGGGCTAACGCAGAAGCAGTTGTACCCAGAGGGCACGTTTTGGGGCTTTACCTTTGGAGCTGGGCCCACCGGTGGCGCCGCCAGTCGCCCTAGGCTGGGCAACTCGCCTTGACTGGCCGGAGACCTCCCTCATGAGGTGGGTCAGCTTGGCAGACTGGACTGCCTCTGCGGCCCTCTGCAGGAGGCCTTTCCGCTTAGTGGAGCGCGCTGGGTGGCGATCAGAGCCCCCCTCAACAGCGCGATCTGCCTTACCAGCGCGGCTATGCTGGGCTTTGTGCCCCCTATCTGAGAGCTTTGCTGCCTTAGGGGCTGAAGCTCCTTCGGCTGCTGCCTCAGTTGGGTTCGCGCCCGCTTTCGGCGCTTGTCTGCCACAAAAGCTCTGATGCGCAGCTTTAGGAGGCCGATGGCGATCTGTGTCGTCTGGGTACTTGCGCATCCAGACGTCCGACAGGCCAAGAATGGCGGTGAAGCCCCGACCCTCGGGATGCTGAATGGTGTCGTGCACCCTAGGCCCGCGGCAGGCAGGTCGCGGTTGACTGCAAGCAGTCCATTCGGCAACTCTTCCGAGGAGGTAACGACGCTGGCCGCCGGAACTAAGATGCGGTGCCTCTTCATCTGGGGTGGCTCGTCCTCTCGGTGGAAGGCCATATTGGCTTCCCAGTTCTGCCCAGGCAGCATCTCCAGGAGGCGCCGGCCTGACTCGGCATCGCTGGGCCAGATGAGCAGGCCCGAGTCCCGCGTGGCGTGGGTCTTTATGGCCAGGGGCGTGCCCTTCAGGGTTTGCTTCCACAGGAGCCCGTCGATGACGCGGCTCGCCTGCTTCAGCTGGTCGGCAGTCAGACGTGCGTCTCTGCCGAGCAAGACGATCGCCGGCTGTCTCTTTGCGACGGCGGCGAATGTGGGCCGGTTGTTACGACTCCCCCCAGCCGCGGTGGCAGAGGCCCCACCCTCCAGGGCGGCAGGGCAGGCAGGCCTAGGGCCTTCCGCGCCCGCCGCCCCGGCTGGCTTGGCTACACTGATACCGGGCTGGCTACACTGATACCTGGCTGAGGGTCCAATGCAGTGCGATAAACCGGCAGGGGAACCCCCTCCTTGGCTTCAGGCGCCCTGCCTTCCTCAGGGGCCGGATAGGTGGGCCGGAGGCCTCCCGCCCCGGCAGCTTCGGTCGGCTGGGCCTCCTTCGGCCTAGGCCGGGAGTTCAACGCGTCGGTGGCGTCCGCGGCCCGTAGCTTGGGCTTGAGGCGTCTGCGGACTGGCTGCATGCCCTGTTAAGGTCAAAGGGTGACACCTTTTCCTCAGAGCCGTAGCCAGAGGTACCTGATCAACCACAGGTGCACGAACGCTGCGGACTGGCTGCATACCCTGTTAAGGTCAAAGGGTGACACCTTTCCCTCCAGCGAGGGCTAGAGGTACCCAGTTCGTCCAGAGACCCTGGATGGGTCATCCAGCGCTGTTACCCGTTTTGTCCGGCTGCCCTAGGGTCATGCAGCCTTGAACACTCGCGGGACGTGTACCCGTGGGTCAGCTGGCGGGACAGCGTGGAGGGATTCCTGCACCCGAAGGCACAGGGCTCCTTCCTGCCAAGCCTGCTCAAAAAGCGACTCATGCAGGTGTGAGGCATCGCAGACCTTAGCCCGTGGGCCTGGACTGACTCATACCTCACAGGCGTTGTGTCCCGCCGGTGCGAGCAATCAAACGCTCGTAATAGTATCGATATTTCGGCCAAAAATTTAAGTATCGTTTCATCCCTATAGTTATTCATCCATTTACTTAGTCTACAGGTAATATCATCTAAAACCTTATTTGTATGAGTTTCCACTTTGAGGGTCAATTACCCGACGCATTTCCGATACAGTTTGTCATATGTAGACCCGATGCATTTATGTACTCGTAAATGAAGATTTGACGAAAAACATGCGAAAACATTTCAAGTACTCGTACCTAGCCGACTGCTTCCATACTATTAGGTACTGTGTTTTCTAAACTATTTTCGGACGGGAAACTCATTCTAGGCCGTCCGAGCTCAGTATCATTGGAAGAAAAAAAGTTATGACCATTTTCTTACTTTTTAGTAATTTTATCGACTCTGACTACTGTTAGTAGTATATTGCTGTCGTCGGTGTCCCTATATAGGGATGAAACGATGCCATAATTTTTGGCCCAAATATCGATACTAGCTCGTATTACGAGCGTTTGATTTATAGGTGTATTAGTCGCTGATTAAAGTATCATGCATGTAAAATAGTTCATACACATGTCAGCAGTTTTGGCTTGTACAAATGGCAGCAATTACTAATTGTTATTTTTGATATTTTATTCACACATACCTAAAAATTAAATTGCAATAAGTATAGCTATAGTCTTTGTGACCCTCCTGCACAATGGGGATCAGGACCCGGTCGCTGATGGATGTGTGGCAACCCTGCATGATGGAGATCAGGACCCGGTCGCTGATGGATGTGTGGCAACCCTGCATGATGGAGATCAGGACCCGGTCGCTGATGGATGTGTGGCAACCCTGCATGATGGGGATCAGGACCCGGTCGCTGATGGATGTGTGGCAACCCTGCATGATGGAGATCAGGACCCGGTCGCTGATGGATGTGTGGCAACCCATCTCGATGGGGATCAGTTGCGAGGATTCTGTTTGGGATCTTGCCATGAAGATAGTTCAGAAACCATAAAAGAACCAAACAATTTGACAGGCAACTGAACCGCTGAAGAGTACAGCTGCTAACACTGAAAGATGAGAATTTGTTGTAGAAATTGTTTGAAACGTACGCCTTACAGGAGAATAATATAAGTATGCGCATCGTTTAATGGCTTTCAAATAGCTAGTATATTTATCATAAAAAAGGGCATCAAACTGCGAAATGCTTAAGGTATGGTGTACTCAGTGTAAAATAGCGAAAATACTGTCGAATTACAAGAGTGTTTCTCAAGATATGCAATTATCAGCATTACGCGCTGACTAGCGAAATATTATAATTAAAAAAAACTGACAGTCAACGTCAACCCTGGCTGTACTTTTGTAGTCTGAGCAGTCATAGCTCTGAAATATCCGTCAGAGCACAGGATCAAGGGCTCCGAAAATGTGCATCTCGAATGTGCACCGAAAATTGACTCAGGAAAGTCGAACAGGATGTGCTTATAGAAACTTCCAGCGAGAGCCACATGTTCCTGAAAGGAAACATAGGTAATAGGATGTTGTACCTTTTTATTTTTTAATTTAGACAAAACAGCCAATTTTTCAAAAGCAGGGGGAATGAAAGAGGTGCTGGGAAGAGGGAGGGGACTATCAAGGACGGCGGGAGGAATGCCAAGGAGGATAGGAGAGGGGACTGTCAAGGCCAGGGAGGATAAGGGAGGGGACTGTCAAGGATGGCAGGAGGAATGCCATGGAGGATGGGGAGGGGACTGTCAAGGATGGCGGAAGGAATGCCATGGAGGATGGGGGAGGGGACTATTAAGGATGGGGGAAGGAATGCCATGGAGGATGGGGAGGGGACTGTCAAGGATGGCAGGAGTAATGCCATGGAGGATGGGGAGGGGACTATTAAGGATGGCGGAAGGAATGCCAAGGAGGATGGGAGAGGGGACTATTAAGGATGGCGGAAGGAATGCCATGGAGGATGGGAAGGGGACTGTCAAGGATGGCATGAGGAATGCCATGGAGGATGGGGAGGGGACTGTCAAGTATGGCGGGAGGAATGCCATGGAGGATGGGGGAGGGGACTATCAAGGACGGCGGGAGGAATGCCAAGGAGGATGGGGGAGGGGACTGTCAAGGATGGCAGGAGGAATGCCATGGAGGATGGGGGAGGGGACTGTCAAGGATGGCAGGAGGAATGCCGAGGAGGATGGGGGAGGGGACTATCAAGGAACAGAAAGTGTTAGAGGAGCTGTGGTAGAGGAGCATGGGTAGAGTAGAAGGGCCAGTAGAGGAACAGGGGTTAGAGGAGCAGGGGTTGAGGTGCTGGGGTAGAGGAGCAGGGGTTAGAGGAGCAGGGGTTAGAGGTGCAGGGGTAGAGTAGAAGGGCCAGTAGAGGAGCAAGGTGTAGAAGAGTAGGGTAGAGGTGCAGGGGTAGAGAGGCAGGGCCAGTAGAGGAGCAAGGTGTAGAAGAGTAGGGTAGAGGTGCAGGGGTAGAGTAGAAGGGCCAGTAGAGGAGCAAGGTGTAGAAGAGTAGGGTAGAGGTGCAGGGGTAGAGAGGCAGGGCCAGTAGAGGAGCAAGGTGTAGAAGAGTAGGGTAGAGGAGCAGGGGGGTAAAGAAGCAGTTGGTAGAGAAACAGTGGGTGGAGGAGGAGTTGATAGGGGAACAGGGAGTAGTAGAGCAGTTGATAAAGGAACAGGTAGCAGGATGAAGAGTAGCAAGGGTAGTAAATGAGCCAGAGGAACAGGAGCAATGAATAGAAGAAAAGGAATGGAAAAGAAACAAAAAAGTATATATATTTATATAATATATAGAAACAAACATATTTGTCATTAGTTATTATTCCTAAGAAAAATTATTTGGCAATAATCTAGCTGTCCATGAGCCTATATATATTTGAATATATCTAAGCCATATAAGAATTAATAAATTATTGAATTATTATTTCATGGTTAAAAATATATATGATAATAAAATTTAAATATGTCAGCTTCTAATAAACTATAAATTTTACTTGTGTTGCTGTTTAGCAATAAATATTAATAATAGTACTCATAATAGTAGCTATCACACTATTAGCTTAGGCTTGGGGCTGTGCCTGTTCTTTAACAAGCCTAGCTAGGAAAACATTCTAGCTAATGTCTAGCAGAACATGCTTTTTAGCTAGATTTTTGCTAGAAGCTAGCTATATTTGCTAGCTAAACTTTCTACTATGGTCTGAGCCATGGGGTCTGTTTATAACTATGGCTATAGGCCTATAGGCTATAGCCATCCATTCATATCTAGCTAGGCATAGGTAGGCCAACATTCAATAGCTAGCAAATTATAATTAGCAATAATAGGCCTATAGGAAACAATAATATACAAATAAATTGTAAAGACACTGTATCGAATCGATTGTATTGATCCTGGTAACTCTATAAAAGAGTCAGTCATTGAAACGATATCTAACAGCATCAATGATTATATTATATTTAAGCACGTACATTTGTGCCCCATATTAAAGCATTGCATTGACTTTGAAAGCTAAAGCTGCGCGTATCGCTACGCCGCTGCGCGCAGAGAACCGCTTTGAAGGCTCGTGTTGTAACACAGAATTGGCTTCACAGGGTGTAACGCGAGTGGGTACCTTAGGCCTACGAATAGCCAACTTCTAATTTACTTCCAGCATGTGTATTGATTTCGAATTCGCGCCAGCTTTGTTTTAAAAGTAATATTTCAACAGGCTATTTCATGAAGCCAAAGGCATATAAAACGACTCTAAGATGCAAAAAGGATCGCGCAAAGGCATGTAAACTTAAAATATAACACCGCTTTTCATGCGCAATAACGCGCAAAATATAATTTACATTTATCTGATTCACCGCCGATTCACCGCCTAAAATAAAACAAAAAATCGCTCTTTTGCCGTCCCGACGAAACGCGCAGTGCTAGAAATTTAGGCGCATCTCTAAATTAACTTGCGCCATCGATTTTATACAGTTTTGGCTGTTGAAAATTTATTTAAAAAATCGGTGAAATCCAGTGGCGGTGAAATCAGTACTTAGTCTTTTGCTTTCGCAGAAGCGTTAGAAAGTTATACCTATAGTTTTTTCCAAGAACCAGAAGAACGAGAAATTGTTCCTGGAATATGGCTTGAATGGAAAGCCTCTATGAGTGAGTATAACTATAAAATAAAAAAAGTAATAAGCTAGGCCTTGGTGCTTTCTTGTCTGTTATATTACTGATTGACCTGTTAAATTCAAATTCCATGCATTTATTATAAGCCTTCTAGCAAAACATCAATTCAGTAAAGAGCGTTGTTTCATTACATAACCATAGTTCAACCAGGTCCTAGGCCTATCTTAACTAGCTATCTATTCAAACATTTCACTTGTTCTTCATTTACAAACTCCAAGAAAATCAGTATTTATTTGGTTGTGGCCTATCGGCTATCCCTAGGGACGATTAGTTTTACCTAGACAGCCTAGGCCTATTCTTGCTCTAGCGGTAGGGACCTAAGCTGTGTAGGGCCTAGGCCTAGCTAGCCTATGCTATGGTTATGGTGTAGGCCCTTAGCCTAATCATTGGGTTAGGGCCTATACATTTGTGTAAGCATATTTTTGGAAAACTAATACAATAGCATAGGCCTAGCTTTAGTTAGGAGGCCATAGTGGGCCTAAAGTGTTGCTACAATAAAGCAATGCAAAATTTATTGTAGATTTTTTTAAATGTCTGATTGGCTATAGGCCTACCATTCTCTATTGTTTGTTTGTTCTAAGCCAAGTAATAAATAATAAAATAGCTATCATTGTTTGTTGCTAGTCTCATTACTATGTTATAGGCCTAGCTATTTTTCAGTTTTCAATTATGTTATTAATTGTTATCTCTTCAAATTGAATCTCCAGAATTGAACCTGCAGCTCTGACAAGTGAGGAACATATAAAGTTCCTATGTGGTACCTCTCTCCCTTGGATGCCTGTTTCCTTGGTGACTGCTCATCACAGTGTTTAGATAAGTAGGATTCTGAAAGAAAATTATGCTAGTTATAAACACGATTTTTTAATGCTAGTAAATACAATGCAAATATTTCATATCCTAAATTATTAATTGTGTTACAAATCTAAAAAAAATAATGAATAGAAATCTGTATTGTGTGTCATCAAAAAGCCTTAAATGTCTGTTATAATTCCTAAACTGGAACTCATGTAATACAGTTAAAAGCAACAAATAATTATAACTTAAAGGTAAGATTATACTATTGCTATCTATTTTCTTTCCAGAAGTTAAACCGCAGCATCTAGAGCAGAATGCAGAGCTTCCTTAGCCCTGAGCAGTGCCAGTTCTATGCCGACAATGGCTACCTAGTGATTGAAAACTTCATCAGTCCGGAGCTCTGCGAGGAACTAAGGCGGGAGTGCCACCAGCTCACCGACAGCTTCAACTTGGACGAGCACCGCACCATCTTCGACGCCAAGAATCGGGAGGACGAGGCCGAGCGTAGCTACCGCTCGCAGCGCTACTTCTTTGACAGCTGGAACAAGGTGTCATTCTTCTTCGAGAAGGACGCCTTCAATGACAAAGGCGAGCTGACCGCGCCGCGGAATCAGTGCATCAACAAGCTGGGCCACTATCTGCACGTTGAGTGCCCCGGCTTTAGGCGAATCACCTTTGATCCCAGGGTGCAGGCAATCAGCAGGGATCTGGGATTTCAGGTATCGCAACTGATGCACTGATTCTAACTTAAAAAAATCAGTGATCCTCACTCTCAAATTATCCCATGCAGTGATCCTCACTCTCAAATTATCCCATGCAGTGATCCTCACTCTCAAATTATCCCATGCAGTGATCCTCACTCTCAAATTATCCCATGCAGTGATCCTCACTCTCAAATTATCCCATGCAGTGATCCTCACTCTCAAATTATCCCATGCAGTGATCCTCACTCTCAAATTATCCCATGCAGTGATCCTCACTCTCAAATTATCCCATGCAGTGATCCTCACTCTCAAATTATCCCATGCAGTGATCCTCACTCTCAAATTATCCCATGCAGTGATCCTCACTCTCAAATTATCCCATGCAGTGATCCTCACTCTCAAATTATCCCATGCAGTGATCCTCACTCTCAAATTATCCCATGCAGTGATCCTCACTCTCAAATTATCCCGTACAGTAATCCTCACTCTCAAATTATCCCATGCAGTAATCCTCACTCTCAAATTATCCCATGCAGTGATCCTCACTCTCAAATTATCCCGTACAGTAATCCTCACTCTCAAATTAGCCCATACAGTAATCCTCACCTTTCAAATTATCCCGTACAGTAATCCTCACTCTCAAATTATCCCGTGCAGTTATCCCCACTCAAATCGCCTTTTGTTGAGCGCAGGTGCCGCGCATCTGCCAGAGCATGTACATCTTCAAGCAGCCTCGCATCGGCGGCTGCGTGGACTCGCACCAGGACGCCACCTACCTGTGGACTGAGCCCGGTGAGCCGCGCCTCATTGGTTTCTGGATTCCCTTGGAGGACACCACACAGGATAACGGCTGTCTGTGGTTCGTGCCCGGCTCCCACCGCTCCGGATTGGTCGACGGGCGCCGCTTCCGTCGGGAGGCCGGCACGGATGGCCAGGATCGCATGATCCACACTGGCCGAGACCCCAACGAGATTGTGCCCCTTGAGCAGTATAAGCCGTGCGAGGTGAGTTTCCTTGCCTACCCTGGCCGATCTCCTTCCCTTATCCACCCTGTTCGGTCCTATTTCCGCCCTATAGCGATTTTGTTCCCCATTCCGCCCCTCCACTGTACCACTTTCCGCCCTCTCCACTGTACCACTTTCCGCCCCCTCCACTGTACCACTTTCCGCCCCCTCCACTGTACCACTTTCCGCCCCCTCCACTGTACCACTTTCCGCCCTCTCCACTGTACCACTTTCCGCCCTCTCCATTGTACCACTTTCCGCCCCCTCCACTGTACCACTTTCCGCCCTCTCCATTGTACCACTTTCCGCCCTCTCCACTGTACCACTTTCCGCCCTCTCCACTGTACCACTTTCCGCCCTCTCCATTGTACCACTTTCCGCCCCCTCCACTGTACCACTTTCCGCCCTCTCCATTGTACCACTTTCCGCCCTCTCCATTGTACCACTTTCCGCCCCCTCCACTGTACCACTTTCCGCCCCCTCCACTGTACCACTTTCCGCCCCCTCCACTGTACCACTTTCCGCCCTCTCCACTGTACCACTTTCCGCCCTCTCCATTGTACCACTTTCCGCCCCCTCCACTGTACCACTTTCCGCCCCCTCCACTGTACCACTTTCCGCCCCCTCCACTGTACCACTTTCCGCCCCCTCCACTGTACCACTTTCCGCCCTCTCCATTGTACCACTTTCCGCCCCCTCCATTGTACCACTTTCCGGCCCTCCACTGTCTTACTTTCCGCCCCTCCACTGTACCACTTTCCGGCCCTCCACTGTCTTACTTTCCGCTCCTCCACTGTACCACTTTCCGGCCCTCCACTGTCTTACTTTCCGCTCCTCCACTGTACCACTTTCCGGCCCTCCACTGTCTTACTTTCCTCCCCTCCACTGTACCACTTTCCGACCCTCCACTGTACCACTTTCCGGCCCTCCACTGTACCACTTTCCGGCCCTCCACTGTACCACTTTCCGGCCCTCCACTGTCTTACTTTCCTCCCCTCCACTGTCTTACTTTCCGCCCCTCCATTGTACCACTTTCCGCCCCCTCCACTGTACCACTTTCCGGCCCTCCACTGTCTTACTTTCCGCCCCTCCATTGTACCACTTTCCGCCCCTCCACTGTACCACTTTCCGCCCCTCCATTGTACCACTTTCCGGTCCTCCACTGTCTTACGTTCCGCCCCTCCATTGTACCACTTTCCGCCCCTCCACTGTACCACTTTCCGGCCCTCCACTGCTTACTTTCCGCCCCTCCATTGTACCACTTTCCGCCCCTCCACTGTACCACTTTCCGGTCCTCCACTGTCTTACGTTCCGCCCCTCCATTGTACCACTTTCCGTCCCTCCATTGTACCACTTTCCGCCCCTCCACTGTACCACTTTCCGGTCCTCCACTGTCTTACGTTCCGCCCCTCCATTGTACCACTTTCCGCCCCTCCATTGTACCACTTTCCGTCCCTCCATTGTACCACTTTCCGCCCCTCCACTGTACCACTTTCCGGCCCTCCATTGTACCACTTTCCGCCCCTCCACTGTACCACTTTCCGGCCCTCCATTGTACCACTTTCCGCCCCTCTACTGTCTTGCTTTCCGGCCCTCCATTGTAATTTTAATCGTCCTCTCCTAACGGGAAGTAGCTAATTGTATTTTTACTTGTGCCAATTACACAGAAAATGAAAAAGAGCGGTCATTTTCTAACGAAATTGGAAGAAATCAGCAGATTTTTCCTATTCACAGTTTGTAAGTCTGCCGACTTTGCCCTTCACTGTCCTTTTCCGCCCTTCACTGGCCCTTTCCACCCTCATCCGGATTCCGATGCCGCCCCATCCCCATCGGCTCATTTCGGGCAATCAACTCGGCCCGCAGGTGAAGCGCGGCTCCCTGGTGCTCATCCACGGCTTCGTGCTGCACATGAGCCGCGAGAACCGCAGCCAGCGCTCTCGCGACACCTACACCTGGCACGTCATCGACCTGCCGGCCGGCACTCGCTGGTCCAACGAGAACTGGATCAATCCGCCAGATGTTGTAACAGGCTTTGAACTCCTGCGCAAGGATTGAATTACAGCCTTCAGCACTGAATGCATATTCATTTCACTAATTAGACAATTATTTGTCATTTACACTACTTATAGTATAGCGTATGATAGTTTTGCTGCATATTTTTTGGCAACGAATGCTCGCTTTCAACTTAATTATGCTTGATTTACTTTTTCTAGGGCTTAATTCTTCAGGTAATATTTGTAACAACAATTTCAAGGATTTTTTACAACTATTTTTGCCTGTTTCCATTAAAACTAATCGTGAATATTCCATTACCACACCTGATTTTGTTGAGATCTCTTGTTGTGAAACTAGATCGTAGGCAACACGGACTATTTAGCCATAATACATGATCCTCTTGACTGCTGCCTATTGAGTTTTCATTATCACAAATCTCTTAAAAATTAATTTGCAAAAACCCGTTTGTTCGTTTCTTATTTTAAAACTGCATTTGTCACTGCCAGTGCAGTCAGTTACACCCAGTCCAGATCTGTCACACACAGTCCAGATCTGTCACACCCAGTCCAGATCTGTCACACACAGTCCAGATCTGTCACACACAGTCCAGATCTGTCACACCCAGTCCAGATCTGTCACACACAGTCCAGATCTGTCACACCCAGTCCAGATCTGTCACACCCAGTCCAGATCTGTCACACCCAGTCCAGATCTGTCACACCCAGTCCAGATCTGTCACACCCAGTCCAGATCTGTCACACCCAGTCCAGATCTGTCACACACAGTCCAGATCTGTCACACCCAGTCCAGATCTGTCACACACAGTCCAGATCTGTCACACCCAGTCCAGATCTGTCACACCCAGTTCAGATCTGTCACACCCAGTCCAGATCCGACATCCAGTTCTAAGCCATCAACTCAGTCCTGTCATCCTGCTGTCCCAACCGAATCAGACCTCATAGAAGGCCTCACTTTGCTGTCTGCGTTCCGCAGCCTCGTCCGCTGCACCTTGACGAATCGCTGCTCCGGCGGTTGGTCGCACCTGTCGAGCTTCGTGATGTTCTGTTCACTGCGTACTCGCGCTTGGAACAGCTTCCAAACGTAAGAGCTGCCGTTGAAGGTCCCGCCGTCCTCCAGCTGTCCAACGGGGCAGATGTCCAGTGCAGCCTTGGCCAGCTGCCTCCGCTCATGCAGCGAGGCGAGGACGCTCTAGCCGGCTCCGTGACACGAACTGTGGATCGCAGGGTCTCCCACGACAATGGTCTAATCGACGGCCTCGCCGTGCTGACCGAACCAGGCAGCGGTCGGGTCCTGGCCTCGGCTCCGCTGCTGCCGCTGCGACAACTCAGCCAGGTGGCCTGCGTTGACGCCTTCCTTCGTCACCTTCCAGCTGAATCGGCTGGGCGCGTGGCCATCGTCGGCGAGTTTGACGGCGAAGACTTATCAAGCATCCGCGATTCGATTGTCAGCGTATCACCTGCCTTGTCCTGCTCCGACCTCGCCGAAGCCGATGTCGTCATCTGTCGCTGCGTTGAAGCCTATCGCCGGTCGTTATCGTCGTCAAAGTTCGGCCGCTTCTGGCTCATCTTCGCGGCTGAGTCCGACGACCTGTCCGCCTTTCGTCCGTCGATCTGCGATCCGGTTCTACGAGGGCGTCTTCCTGCCGATGCTGCCGCCGCTGCCGCTGGGCTGTCTGGCTTATTCGGCGAAGCTCCCGATGATCGATTGACGGAGGTGGCGCTGGCTCTGGCAGCGCCATGCAGCACTCCGGTGTGCCTGGCTGTGTGCAAGTACGCCTTCGAGAAGTACCTGTCTACGGAGGGCCGGCCGGGCAATTTTTCTTAGTCTCGCAGATGATTTCAGATCGATTGACACTGCCGTGCCGCTAATAATTTGATTGCTTCTTTATCGAACCGATTGGAGTCATGGAATATGAAATCCTTAATTAAAGAAATATTCACAAGTTTACACAACAGAAAAAAAATTGATTGCTTTTGCCCCTTGCTTAATTTGTTGGTGATCGATGATAGGCAGCAAACAGCTCCTCCGAAGGAGGAGTTCCACTCGTCTTCTTAAAAGAAGTTATTTTTTCAAAACGTTATTCAAGGATCTCTTGCCTAGATTTTTTTCAGCAAAAAATCTTTTTACTTGAGGCTGATCCGAATGAAAATGTCACTCATTACAAACGAAAATGTTTTTACTTTATGCTATACGAAGGGCCAAAAGACCGAGGCGAAACTCGCATGCTTTTGACAGTCAGCTCTGGCTTCAATTAACTCGTTGATTAACTTGGCTTAGGTTTAAGCACAGCACTTTTTGTCGAAAAATGACATTGACAGAAAATTTTCACTTAGATCTAATTACCACAGGTTTGATTGTTGAGTCCTCTACGTGCTTGCCATATTCTCAAGCTCACGTTGGTCCCTGTGAGTAAAATCGGTCAATTAGTGTTTCCTAAATTCTGCCTGACTTTCGCCACGTGCGCCACTTTCTGACTTGATTTAAAAGTCGAGATAGAGGGGCCAAAATTAAAGTAAGTATTCATAGAGATTTCTTAGCATTCTATTCCTACAAAGTTGAATGCAGTAGCTTTCGAGGGTTGAGAAGAGCAGCAGGTGACGATAAGATAACTGTCTTTCTTAAATAGGACCGCACTATAGCGGTAAAGAGGGGCTCATTCTTGCTAAACAATTAGACTGAAATTGTCGAAGCCAAAACTAAGGTTGCAATGAAGCAGCAATCTCTGATTATTATGCTGCTGCTGCCGCTGGTGTCAGTCAGTGCCCAGTCAACCAACGAGACCTCAGCTCGTCTCTGGTTCCACGAATTCGACTCGCAACTGGCCGTTGAGAAGAACAAAGTAGCGGAGGCCAGCTGGGCCAATGCCGTGAACATCACGGCTGAGAACGCGCGCCGGCTGGTGCAAATGAACCTGGCCCACACGGAGTTCCTCAGGACCAAGCGGGCCGAGATGCGCCGACTATTTGATTGGAAGAAATTTTCTGACAAGAATCTCACTCGCCTGTTCGACAAGGCTGACGATATCGGCACCTCGGCTGCCAACGCCAGCATGCAGGAGAGGGTGAGGGCCAGAGCTTCTGCAAAAGTGTATCTACAAGCTTTACTTTAGAGCCATTGCTATGAACAATAAGTTCACGAGCTGGCGGGCCGACTGTGCTCTCGTAGCTCACTACTTTAAGTAGGCAGTTTAGACCGTTTAAATTTAACTCCCGCAGTTTGGCAGCTTGTCCACGCAAATGTCGGCCATCTACAGCACAGCCAGGGTGCCACATCCCGTTACTGGCAAGCTGATGCCCCTGGACCCAGGTGAGAGCTGTACACTGATTGCTTCCCAATCCACAGCTTCCCAATCCACAGCTTCCCAATCCACAGCTTCCCTATCCATCCACTTGCAGACATCACCGACGCCCTGGCTGACCTGAAGACGCCTGAGTCAGTAAAGCGCGCTCTCTGGCAGGGCTGGCGAGACGCCTCGGGCAGGCGCATGCGCCAGAACTACACAGATTTTGTTGCCATTAGCAACGCCATGATCCGGGAGGCTGGCTACGCCAACATTGCCCAGTACTGGCAGTCCTGGTACGAGCCCCGGCCAGGCCAGAACTTCACGGACATGATGGCCAAACTCTGGGACGTGGCGCTGCCGTTCTATCAGCAGTTGCACGCCTACGTGCGGCGGAAGCTGCGCGCCGAGTACGGGGCGCACGTGTTCCCACCCACCGGCCAGATTCCGGCCCACATTCTGGGCAACATGTGGGCCCAGAGCTGGCTGGATGTTGAGAAGGTGACAACGCCATTTCCTGATCTCAATACGGTTGATATCACCGAGCAGATGCAGAAGCAGGTTGGTTCGTTGCTCCGTCTCTTGTCAATTCTGTCACCAATTAAATAGAAATTGGATGCCCGTATCAAACGAGCGTATAATAAATATCATTTAATGTACATTTTGGTCAGAACTAGTGAGGTAGGGGGTGAGGTGGTTGCCCGAGATAAGTATGTGCATAGGACAGACTTGGTAGGCCTAAATGCGGGGAGTGAGGTGGTTGGTATGTACATAGGTCAGACTGGGATAGAGCTAGAGGCAAGGTGGTTACCCGAGATGGCTTATGTGCAGAGGACAGGCTGGGATAGAGCTATCGATTGTACATAGTAAAGAATGTACAATCGTGCGCTTTGATCTCGTTTGATCTTGAATGAAAGATTTTCATGAATAAAAAAAATAAAAAATACGCTCGTTCAATCAATACTATATAGTCAACAATAATAACCGATATTGGTTACATGATGAAATTTTATTAGCAGAAAATGTATGCCTATAATTGTCGTTTTTGCCACCAGATACCTCGACTAGAACCGTTGAATATCTCGACGATGCCAATATTTTGTGGTTCTGGAAGTTATTTAATTGGATTTTCGTGGTAATTAGTTGAATATTTTGGGAGATTCAAAAAAAGGATAAATGTAGATTTTATATAACCCCGTGTCTTTCTACTGTTTAAAGTCTTTGGCAAAAATATTCTCCAATTAATGAGCAGGGATGGGACGCCACCAAAATGTTCCGAGTCAGCGAGGAATTCTTCACATCCATGGGCCTCGACGCCATGACTAGCACCTTCTGGAACAAGTCGGTGCTCACTCGCCTACCAGACGTGGAGATGGTCTGCCACGCCTCGGCCTGGGATTTCTATTCTAACCGCGGTGACTTTCGCATCAAACAGTGCACCAGCATCACCATGGACTACTTGGGTACAACCCACCACGAGATGGGCCACGTGCAGTACTATCAGCAGTACCAGCATCAACCCGTGCTTTACAGGCGCGGCGCGAACCCTGGCTTTCACGAGGCCGTAGGCGACACACTGGAGCTGGCCGTGATGACGCCGGATCATCTGCTGAAGATAGGCCTCCTAAACAGAACTATCGATACCAAGGAGTACTACCTGAACTACCTGTTCCAGATGGCACTGCAGAAGGTGGCCTTCATTCCATTTGGCTACCTCATCGATCGCTGGCGTTGGCAAGCTTTCGAGGGCACCCTGGCGCCTGAAAACTATAACGAAGGCTGGTGGCAGCTGCGCTGCGGACTTCAGGTGCCAACAATCATTCTGAATACTTCAGCTTGAACCATCAAGCCTGAATCAGCAACCCTGAACCATGAAGCCTAAACCATGAACCATGAGCCCTAAACCATGAACCTTGAACCCTAAACCCTGAATCATGAACCCTAAACCCTGAATCATGAACCCTAAACCCTGAACCATGAACCTTGAACCCTAAACCCTGAACCCTAAACCCTGAACCTTGAACCCTAAACCCTGAACCTTGAACCCTAAACCATGAACCATGAGCCCTAAACCATGAACCTTGAACCCTAAACCCTGAATCATGAACCCTAAACCCTGAATCATGAACCCTGAACCATGAACCTTGAACCCTAAACCCTGAACCCTAAACCCTGAACCTTGAACCCTAAACCTTGAACCCTAAACCATGAACCTTGAACCCTAAACCATGAACCATGAGCCCTAAACCATGAACCATGAGCCCTAAACCATGAACCTTTAACCCTAAACCCTGAATCATGAACCCTAAACCCTGAACCATGAGCCCAAAACCCTGAATCATGAACCCTAAACCCTAAACCATGAGCTTTGAACCATGAGCCCTGAGTCCTGAACCATGAGCCCTAAACCCTGAACCTTGAGCCCTAAACAACTTAACTGGAACTAAATTTATGTTAGGCGAACCTGAATTGTAAAATGCAGATTTTAATGATCCTGATCATAGCTGATGATCAATCAAACAGGATTATAAACATTAAGAACACAATGCTGAAACCGCATCTCGCAGGGTATCGCCAGTCCGGTTCGCCGATCTGAGATCGACTTTGATCCCGGCGCGAAATTCCATGTGCCGGGCAACACTCCCTACATTCGCTACTTCGTGAGCCACTTCCTGCAGTTCCAGCTGTATGAGTCACTGTGCAACATCTCAGGCCACACTGGGCCTCTGTACCGCTGTGACTTCTACGGCAACAAACAGGCCGGAGATGCCCTCAAGTGAGTCCTGCTCGCATTTCAAGCTGTCTGTGTAATTTGACTTTATTGCCTAGGAAAATCCACCAAATCTTCCCTTAGAAGTGTAAAATCAAAATATCGACTGTTTCCTTTCAGTCAGAGTTTAAACTCATGGGTCATTAAACTGTGGGTCATTAAACTGTGGGTCATTAAACTATGCGACATTAAACTGTGCGTCATTAAACTGTGGGTCATTAAACAGTGGGTCATTAAACTGTGGGTCATTAAACTGTGCGTCATTATCCTAAGAGTCATCAAACAGTGGGTCATTAAACAGTGGGTCATTAAACAGTGGGTCATTAAACAGTGGGTCATTAAACAGTGGGTCATTAAACAGTGGGTCATTAAACAGTGGGTCATTAAACAGTGGGTCATTTAACAGTGGGTCATTAAACAGTGGGTCATTAAACAGTGGGTCATTAAACTGTGCGTCATTATCCTAAGGGTCATCAAACTGTGGGGCATTATCCTGTGGGTCATTAAAAGTGGGTCAAAAACCCGTAGGTCATTAACCTGTGGGTCATGAACCCGTGGGTCATAAACTGTGGGTCATGATCCTGTGGGTCATTAAACTTTGGGTCATTAACCTGTGGCATCTCGAGTCATCAGCCAGAGTGTCATCTGTAGTCTAAAATGTTGGATATTTGGCTTTGCACTTTTATAGATGGATTATAAAATTTGATACAAAAAATGCGTTTAGAATTTTTTCATCGATTTCTGTCAGAAAAGCTGAACAGAATATTTGCCATAATTAGAAACATTTTTAACCACTGACATTTTTTTCTTAATTATTCACTAGAAAATTTGCAGGGCATTCGATCAGGATCATTCCCGATTCCAAGAAAACTATTATTCAAATAGCGCGCCACATTAAAAAAAACGTCTTAATAAATCATATTAAGAAACAAAAGACTAAAATATAAGAGAATTTTATCGTCAACCCAGCGAGTTACCCAAGTCAGTTTGATTCAATGTGAGTCAGTTTGATTCAATGTGAGTCAGTTTGAGTCAATGTGAGTCAGTTTGAGTCAATGTGAGTCAGTTTGAGTCAATGTGAGTCAGTTTGAGTCAGTGTGAGTCAGTTTGAGTCAGTGTGAGTCAGTTTGAGTCAGTGTGAATCAGTTTGAGTCAATGTGAATCAGTTTGAGTCAGTGTGAGTCAGTTTGAGTCAGTGTGAGTCAGTTTGAGTCAGTGTGAGTCAGTTTGAGTCAGTGTGAGTCAGTTTGAGTCAGTGTGAGTCAGTTTGAGTCAGTGTGAGTCAGTTTGAGTCAGTGTGAGTCAGTTTGAGTCAGTGTGAGTCAGTTTGATTCAATGTGAGTCAGTTTGAGTCAGTGTGAGTCAGTTTGAGTCAATGTGAGTCAGTTTGAGTCAGTGTGAGTCAGTTTGAGTCAGTGTGAGTCAGTTTGAGTCAATGTGAGTCAGTTTGAGTCAATGTGAGTCAGTTTGAGTCAGTGTGAGTCAGTTTGAGTCAGTGTGAGTCAGTTTGAGTCAAGTGTGAGTCAGTTTGAGTCAGTGTGAGTCAGTTTGAGTCAATGTGAGTCAGTTTGAGTCAATGTGAGTCAGTTTGAGTCAGTGTGAGTCAGTTTGAGTCAGTGTGAATCAGTTTGAGTCAATGTGAGTCAGTTTGAGTCAATGTGAGTCAGTTTGAGTCAATGTGAGTCAGTTTGAGTCAGTGTGAGTCAGTTTGATTCAATGTGAGTCAGTTTGAGTCAATGTGAGTCAGTTTGAGTCAGTGTGAGTCAGTTTGAGTCAATGTGAGTCAGTTTGAGTCAATGTGAATCAGTTTGAGTCAGTGTGAATCAGTTTGATTCAGTGTGAATCAGTTTGAGTCAGTGTGAGTCAGTTTGAGTCAATGTGAGTCAGTTTGAGTCAGTGTGAGTCAGTTTGAGTCAGTGTGAGTCAGTTTGAGTCAATGTGAGTCAGTTTGAGTCAATGTGAATCAGTTTGAGTCAGTGTGAGTCAGTTTGAGTCAGTGTGAATCAGTTTGAGTCAATGTGAGTCAGTTTGAGTCAGTGTGAATCAGTTTGAGTCAGTGTGAGTCAGTTTGAGTCAATGTGAGTCAGTTTGAGTCAGTGTGAGTCAGTTTGAGTCAGTGTGAGTCAGTTTGAGTCAGTGTGAGTCAGTTTGAGTCAGTGTGAGTCAGTTTGTGTCAATGTGAATCAGTTTGAGTCAGTGTGAGTCAGTTTGAGTCAGTGTGAGTCAGTTTGAGTCAGTGTGAGAACGCCTGACCAATTAAGCCAGAGTTGCCTTAGATTGAGTCGAAGTAAGCCGAATGGAGTAAATAAAATCGAACTCTGGCCCGCACAGGAAGCTGCTGGCCCATGGTTCCTCGCTGCACTGGGAGGCGGTCCTGCAGGAGCTTACCGGCTCCCCGGAGCTGCGCGCCGACTCTCTGGTCCGTTACTTCGCCGATCTGAACACTTTCCTGACTGAGGAGAACAAGAAGAGCGGCGAGCGAGTCGGCTGGGAGGCCGCCTGCCCGCCTGCCGACTGGTACGACCTGGTCAGCAGCACGGAGCTTCCGGCTTCCACGACCACCAAAGGCTCCCCGCCGACTATCCGGCCTGCCAGCTCGGCCTGGTCGATTGTGATTGGCTGCGCCCTGTTTGCCCATAGACTATTATTATCCGCTCAGGGATGCCTAATTTAATATAAACCATAGACAAAACTCCGGGATTGTGTTAAATGATAACCTCGCAGTTTTATTATAGTCCCGCATATGCTAAAAGAAGTGTCTATGGCCGAAATACAGCCGCGTCTTACAATTGGATGGGGCAGGAACACAGCTCTGAAAATTGTTGGGGTTGGGTGTAGGTTGTGGCGTCGAGGCCCCCACGTAATTGCAATAGACCAACGTTGCTGAAACAAAAACAGAAAATTTTTTACTTTTCGCAAAATGCGGCCCTGTTATATTCTACTCTAATTGGCTGTTTTAGTCCTGTTTTAAGAGAGCCTTAAGTCCGGTTTAGGCCTGTTTCTACTATTAATTACGTACGTAGAAAGTGTTGTTGCATTCCATCCTTACCAGTCTAATTAATCAGTTAAAATTGAGTGCTCAGATTCGCTAAACCAGGATTTTCCCGTCTTTAATTAGTTTTATGGTTTTTCACTAAGTTTGGTTTATTTTTCGGCGCAATATTTCCTTCCCTGCTACTGTGGTGCCACGCACTTTAGTTGCTGATGTTTGTTAAGAACCTGATTGTAAATATTTTGATTATTAAATTGATTAACTGAGCAACAAAACATTGCCAAATATGTTGAGTTTTGTTTTAGAGGTAAAGCTCAAAGTCAAGCGCTTTTTGGATTCTAAAATAGTTGACAAGTTTTTTGTAAACAATTCCAAGTCAAGTTAATCTATTTCCTTTCATAAAGTCATGGATCAGTAACACGTGGGTCATAAAACCTTGAGTCTGTAACCAGTGGCTCATCATTTTCTGAGCAACCGACCCGTGGGTCATGAACCCGGGAGTCCTGAACCTGTGGGTCATGAACCTGTGGCTCATAAACATGTAGGTCATAGACCTGTGGGTCATAAACATGTAGGTCATAGACCTGTGGGTCATAAACATGTAGGTCATAGACCTGTGGGTCATAAACATGTAGGTCATAGACCTGTGGGTCATGAACCTGTGGGTCATAGACCTGTGGGTCATAAACATGTGGGTCATGAACCTGTGGGTGATGAACCTGTTGGTCATGAACATGTGGTTCATGAATTTGTGAAACATGAACCTGTGGGTCATGAACCTGTGGGTCATTAATTCCTGGGCCATGAACCTGTGGGCCATGAACCTGTGAGTCATTAATTCCTGGGCCATGAACCTGTGGGTCATGAACCTGTGGGTCATGAACCTGTGGGTCATTAATTCCTGGGCCATGAACCTGTGGGTCATGAACCTGTGGGTCATTAATTCCTGGGCCATGAACCAAACGAAGCAAGTCATTCAAATGTACACTCAGCTACCCGAAGCCGTTGTCGAGTCTCAAAATGAGGGCGGACTTTTAATTTCGACCGGTTGAAATTATTCTTTTTCTCTTCAACAAAAAATATGACCAAATTATGTCTACGGTCTGCTCATTTCCCATGATCTCGGCTGATTCTTAATTCCGCTTCTCTCTGATGTCGAACGCGCCTTACAACCCGACAGGGTCAATCTTTCATTCTGGCCCGTCTGCGCGGGAGACTGGCGGTAGAGCTGAGGGGACTCCCGCTGTGGGATGAATTATTCCTTTCCATTTCGCTGCTCTATTCCGAGCAGCGACTCCGGACAAGAGCGGCCTCTGGGGAGGCGGTGCCGTCCCGGACTAAAAAAGGACTCAGCAACAGTCGGAAAGAGAGATTCACGAACAGTGCTCCGCGCAATTCTACTCCCGCCCGCTAAAGTATTAATAAACTATTCATACATACTTTATAGACAGAGGGGAGAGTGGGGAGAGAGGGGAGAGTGGGGAGAGAGGAGAGAGTGGGGAGAGTAGGGAGAGAGGGGAGAGTGAGGAAAGAGGGGAGAGATGGAGAGGGGGAGAGTGAGGAAATAAGAGAGAGTGGGGGAGAGAGGGGAGAGAGGGGAGAGTGGGGAGAGAGGGGAGAGTGGGGAAAGAGGGGAGAGTGGGGAGAGAGGAGAGAGTGGGGAGAGTAGGGAGAGAGGGGAGAGTGAGGAAAGAGGGGAGAGATGGAGAGGGGGAGAGTGAGGAAATAAGAGAGAGTGGGGGAGAGAGGGGAGAGAGGGGAGAGTGGGGAGAGAGGGGAGAGTGAGGAAAGAGGGGAGAGTGAGGAAAGAGGGGAGAGATGGAGAGGGGGAGAGTGAGGAAATAAGAGAGAGTGGGGAGAGAGGGGAGAGAGGGGAGAGTGAGGAAAGAGGGGAGAGTGGGGAGATGGAGAGGGGGAGAGTGGGGAGAGATGGAGAGTGGGGAGAGTGGGGAGAGATGGAGAGGGGGAGAGTGGGGAGAGTGGGGAGAGATGGAGAGGGGGAGAGTGGGGAGAGATGGAGAGGGGGAGAGTGGGGAGAGATGGAGAGGGGGAGAGTGGGGAGAGATGGAGAGGGGGAGAGTGGGGAGAGATGGAGAGGGGGAGAGTGGGGAGAGATGGAGAGGGGGAGAGTGGGGAGAGATGGAGAGGGGGAGAGTGGGGAGAGATGGAGAGGGGGAGAGTGGGGAGAGATGGAGAGGGGGAGAGTGGGGAGAGATGGAGAGGGGGAGAGTGGGGAGAGATGGAGAGGGGGAGAGTGAGGACAGTGCTGCTAAACGAATGGATTCAGGATTCGGGTTCAGAATGAGGACTGGCAAAAAGCGCTGAAATAGAGAAGGCTGCAGAGAAAAGGATTTTTTTTAACAGTAGTTCGGGTATTGGGGATTAGGGAAAAATGTCGGAGTCAGCAGGCCAACCCTTGGTCTCCCAGCAATCTGATGCAGTCTATTGTTTTAATGAAAATATTCTTTTCGACTGAGCCGCATCAGGTGTAAGGACTTTGTGGACCCAGCCGCGTGTTTTCCTGCTGCTTTTCTCGGCGCCACCCTCCACTGGCAGACGAGTCAGTGACACCGCTTCCTTTCGGCATTGGCGGGCACAGCGTGTGGGCGTCTGCTTTTTGCCAAAGCCTCTGGGGTTTGGGGCACGGATTCAGCTCTTCTAGGCCATTGTCTTCAACTGCTGCAGTTCTAGAATAGCTTATTGTCTTCTGTCTGTTGTATTTTTGCTTTTTCATCTTGAAATCCAAGTGAATTGATTCGTGCGGAAAAATATATTTCCGACAATACTTTCAGATGACTGTCGTCTGTTATTCACGGCTGCCACTGTTAGACACGGCTGCTACCTGTTAGACACGGCTGCCACTGTTAGACACGGCTGCCACTGTTAGACACGACTGCTACTGTTAGACACGGCTGCTACCTGTTAGACATGGCTGCCACTGTTAGACACGGCTGCTACCTGTTAGACACGGCTGCCACTGTTAGACACGGCTGCTACCTGTTAGACACGGCTGCTACCTGTTAGACACGGCTGCCACTGTTAGACATGGCTGCTACCTGTTAGACACGGCTGCTACTGTTAGACACGGCTGCTACCTGTTAGACACGACTGCTACCTGTTAGACACGGCTGCTACCTGTTAGACATGGCTGCTACCTATTAGACACGGCTGCAACCTGTTAGACACGGCTGCAACCTGTTAGACACGGCTGCAACCTGTTAGACACGGCTGCTACCTGTTAGACACGACTGCCACTGTTAGACACGACTGCTACCTGTTAGACAAGGCTGCCACTGTTAGACAGGGTTTCTACTGTTAGACACGGCTGCTACTGTTAGACACGGCTGCCACTGTTAGACACGGCTGCTCCTGTTAGACACGGCTGCCACTGTTAGACACGGCTGCTACCTGTTAGACATGGCTGCTACTGTTAGACACGGCTGCTACTGTTAGACACGGCTGCCACTGTTAGACACGGCTGCTACCTGTTAGACATGGCTGCTACCTATTAGACACGGCTGCAACCTGTTAGACACGGCTGCTACCTGTTAGACACGGCTGCTACCTGTTAGACACGACTGCCACTGTTAGACACGGCTGCCACTGTTAGACACGACTGCTACCTGTTAGACAGGGCTGCTACCTGTTAGACATGGCTGCTACCTATTAGACACGGCTGCAACCTGTTAGACACGACTGCTACCTGTTAGACAAGGCTGCCACTGTTAGACAGGGTTTCTACTGTTAGACACGGCTGCCACTGTTAGACACGGCTGCCACTGTTAGACACGGCTGCCACTGTTAGACACGGCTGCTACTGTTAGACACGGCTGCCACTGTTAGACACGGCTGCCACTGTTAGGCACGGCTGCTACTGTTAGACAGGGTTTCTACTGTTAGACACGGCTGCTCCTGTTAGACACGGCTGCTCCTGTTAGACACGGCTGCTCCTGTTAGACACGGCTGCTCCTGTTAGACACGGCTGCTCCTGTTAGACACGGCTGCTACTGTTAGACACGGCTGCTCCTGTTAGACACGGCTGCTACCTGTTAGACATATAACAATATATCTGTTGGCTGTTACACATGATAATCTACCTGATTTTAGAACAAACATGATTTGAGCATGGCCATCACTTTCAGCTAAAAAATTCTGAGTTTTAGAAAATTCAGAAACGTTTTTTCGGGAGACTGTGCGAAACTTTTGCAACTAATGCGGCTGGGCGTGTTTTGTGTACTTTGAGCTTAATCCGCTTAGGCGCGAGTACGAGGAACCGCTAGAGGGGCCAGAAGGAATTTAGGGAGAAAAACTCCGCTGATTCCTGCCCAGCCGCTAAGTTACTGAAGGGACAGGGGATATCAGTGGGGATATGTGGGAAATGAGCCAGAGTGGCAAGACTGAACCGTCAGTTTCAGTTTTCTGTAGCTCATGAAAGTATTCTAGGCCCGCTCTTGTAAGCGCAAGGCTGTAGGGCCGCTCAGAGTTTTAGCTGGGAATGCAGAATCCGCATCCACGTTTTAATCATCGCCGCGATCCCTGACCTCTGAGGATTTCTCTGGTCTGTGGGGCTTGTGAGAGGTCCATTTTGTCCCTTCTTTTTTCGGAACTTTGGAGCTACTTTACGAGACCACATTGCTGCTTCTGGGGCGAATACTCACGGAGCAGTCTCCAGTTCCAATCCCCTGACTGTAATAGCCTCACTAACACTAATCCCTGACTGTAACAGCCTCACTAACACTAATCCCTGACTGTAACAGCCTCACTAACACTAATCCCTGACTGTAACAGACTCACTAACACTAATCCCCTGATTAATCCCCTAAGCTCAAAGTACACTAATCCCTGACTGTAATAGCCTCACTAACACTAATCCCCTGACTGTAACAGCCTCACTAACACTAATCCCTGACTGTAATAGCCTCACTAACACTAATCCCTGACTGTAATAGCCTCACTAACACTAATCCCCTGACTGTAATAGCCTCACTAACACTAATCCCCTGACTGTAACAGCCTCACTAACACTAATCCCTGACTGTAATAGCCTCACTAACACTAATCCCTGACTGTAATAGCCTCACTAACACTAATCCCCTGACTGTAACAGCCTCACTAACACTAATCCCCTGACTGTAACAGCCTCACTAACACTAATCCCTGACTGTAATAGCCTCACTAACACTAATCCCTGACTGTAACAGACACACTAACACTAATCCCCTGACTGTAACAGCCTCACTAACACTAATCCCCTGACTGTAACAGACTCACTAACACTAATCCCTGACTGTAACAGACACACTAACACTAATCCCCTGACTGTAACAGCCTCACTAACACTAATCCCTGACTGTAACAGACTCACTAACACTAATCCCTGACTGTAACAGACACACTAACACTAATCCCCTGATTAATCCCCTAAGCTCAAAGTACACTAATCCCTGACTGTAACAGACTCACTAACACTAATCCCTGACTGTAACAGCCTCACTAACACTAATCCCTGACTGTAACAGACTCACTAACACTAATCCCTGACTGTAACAGACACACTAACACTAATCCCCTGACTGAAACAGACACACTAACACTAATCCCTGACTGTAACAGACACACTAACACTAATCCCCTGACTGTAACAGCCTCACTAACACTAATCCCCTGACTGTAACAGCCTCACTAACACTAATCCCCTGACTGTAACAGACTCACTAACACTAATCCCTGACTGTAATAGCCTCACTAACACTAATCCCCTGACTGTAACAGACTCACTAACACTAATCCCTGACTGTAACAGACTCACTAACACTAATCCCTGACTGTAACAGACTCACTAACACTAATCCCCTGATTAATCCCCTAAGCTCAAAGTACACTAATCCCTGACTGTAACAGACACACTAACACTAATCCCCTGATTAATCCCCTAAGCTCAAAGTACACTAATCCCTGACTGTAACAGCCTCACTAACAGTAATCCGCTGACTGTAACAGCCTTACTCACCGAAATTGAACAAACTAAGTTGGCCAAAGTCATGCAGATAAAAATTTAAATTAATATGTCTTTTCAGGAAACACGATTTACGAGCAATTTTTTTGTACTTTTAGTTTCAGAAAAATTTTCATTGCAGTTAACAAAAATCTACAACTTCTGAAGTGACAACATTGGTCAGACAAAGCATGGAGTTGACAATGCTTTAGATTTTGGGGTGTGCAAATATTGTGATTATGCAATCAGTTACAAAATAGCTATGCATTGCCTGTAATCCATAAGTCACCGGAACGCTTAAACACTTTTCTCACCCGAATGAAGCAGTATTCTAATTATAATAATGCCAGATTGTGCATCCAATGTACATATATCGTATTTATACCCTATGTACATCAAAGTACTTCGTACACCCATCCTGCCATTTGTACTATCCCATGTACATTTGATTATTACAGTTTAGCAGGTATAGTGCAATTTAATAACACAGAAAGCAGACAAAAGGGTTAACATTTGCCCAATAAGGATTCAATTGATTCAGCACAACACAATTTACACATTATTATCCATAACACAAGCTAGACCTGCCCTCCGACCCCCTGCCATGTCTCTCCTTTGTAGGGATCTTTCTACCCCTCATTGGGATCTGTCTCCCCTTCGTTGGGATCTGTCTCTCCTTCTTTGGGATCTGTCTCTCCTTCTTTGGGATCTGTCTCCACTTCTTTGGGATCTGTCTCCACTTCTTTGGGATCTGTCTCCACTTCTTTGGGATCTGTCTCCCCTTCTTTGGGATCTGTCTCCACTTCTTTGGGATCTGTCTCCACTTCGTTGGGATTTGTCTCCACTTCTTTGGGATCTGTCTCCACTTCTTTGGGATCTGTCTCACTTCTTTGGGATCTGTCTCCACTTCTTTGGGATCTGTCTCACTTCTTTGGGATCTGTCTCCACTTCTTTGGGATCTGTCTCCACTTCTTTGGGATCTGTCTCCACTTCTTTGGGATCTGTCTCCACTTCTTTGGGATCTGTCTCCACTTCTTTGGGATCTGTCTCCCCTTCTTTGGAATCCGTCTCCCCTTCGTTGGGATTTGTCTCCACTTCTTTGGGATCTGTCTCCACTTCTTTGGGATCTGTCTCCACTTTTTTGGGATCTGTCTCCACTTCTTTGGGATCTGTCTCCACTTCTTTGGGATCTGTCTCCACTTCTTTGGGATCTGTCTCACTTCTTTGGGATCTGTCTCCACTTCTTTGGGATCTGTCTCCACTTATTTGGGATCTGTCTCCCCTTCTTTGGGATCTATCTCCCCTTCTTTGGGATCTGTCTCCACTTATTTGGGATCTGTCTCCCCTTCTTTGGGATCTGTCTCCCCTTCTTTGGGATCTGTCTCCACTTCCTTAGTATCTGCCTCCCCTTCGTTGGGATCTGTCTCCCCTTCGGTGGGATATTTCTCCTCTTCGGTGGGATATTTCTCATCTTCGTTGGGATCTTTCTCTCCTTACAAGTCCTGGTCTTACAAGTTACTCATCCATCCACTATACTAAAAATGAAAAAAATTATGACAAATAAAGTGAGGGACCATTCTGGCCACGGTTTCAATACATTTTGGGGGAAATGTAGCTCGTGAAAAGTTTTGTTACTCCCTCACTGAAAGCGAAGTTGCTTTCTGACACTGCTGGGAATCGGCTGCTGCTGCTGCTGCTGCTGCTGCTGCTGCTGTCGTCTCTGCAGCGATCCGTCACCATTGCAGTAGTGCTGCTGCAGGGTGGAGTTCAGCCGGCCAACGGGCCGCTGAGTCATGAGCAGCACCTGGCGGGTCTGGCTGCGGTCCGAGTCGGACTCGAAGCGGACAACCCGAGCCGGCGGCTTCGGCCGGCGCCGAATCGCGTAGATCATGTTGCGGCGGAAGTTGCGGCTCCACACGCAATAGATGAAGAAGTTCACGGCCGAGTTCACCAGGGTCAGCAGCGTCGCCAACGAGTAAAAGTACGAATAGAACCAGGTGCCCTTTTCAAACGAAGTGTCCAGCAGGACGTGCCAGACAGCGCCCGGCGTCTCCGTGCCGACGAACACGGCGATGATGACCACAAGCATCTTGGTGTCTTCGGTGCGCCGGGTCGCTTCCCTGGTGATGGCTGCCCGGATCTTTGAGGCCACCAGCAGGCTGCGGATGAGGAGAACGTTGAACACGAGCAGCCACAGCACCGGGCCGACAGACAGGAAGGCCAGGTACATGATCTTCTTGTACACCAGCATGTAGGCGTCACCGAAGCGCTCAGGCATAGCCTTGATGCCCAGCACAGGCGGGCAGCCCTCCTGCTCCAGGCTGAACTCAAAGAGCAGCGGCGCGTTATAAATCAGAGCTAGGGCAGCGGCGCCGCTGGCGTACATCCGAGATCGTCGCGGGTTGCTGCGCCGGCTGGACAGGAAGGGATTCTGCACCACCATGAAGCGGTCCAGGGCCACTATCAGGATGACCCAGTTCCTGCCGGTGCGGGCCACGCTGCCGAGGTACCAGATTATCGGCAGGGCCGTCTGCACCACCGGCTGCGTGTTCAGCAACGCCTGGAGCGAGGAGCCATCAGATGTTCGCAGCAGGACGCCAAGACCCATGTACACCACCGTGTAGGGAGCCGACAGCGAGATGAACACCATATCGACTGTGGGCGGTGTGGTCGGATCGAGAGGTTCTTGACCGTCTGTGGGCAAAGTCTCTGGACCGACTGATCACACCCCAGTCTGTTGGTTAGGCTCTGATCACACCCCAGTCTGTTTGTTAGGCTCTGATCACACCCCAGTCTGTTGGTTAGGCTCTGATCACACCCCAGTCTGTTTGTTAGGCTCTGATCACACCCCAGTCAATTGGTTAGGCTGTGATCACACCCCAGTCTGTTGGTTAGGCTGTGATCACACCCCAGTCAGTTGGTTAGGCTCTGATCACACCCAGTCAGTTAGGCTCTGATCACACCCCAGTCAGTTGGTTAGGCTCTGATCACACCCCAGTCTGTTGGTTAGGCTCTGATCACACCCCAGTCAGTTGTTTAGGCTGTGATCACACCCCAGTCTGTTGGTTAGGCTCTGATCACACCCAGTCAGTTAGGCTCTGATCACACCCCAGTCAGTTGTTTAGGCTGTGATCACACCCCAGTCTGTTTGTTAGGCTCTGATCACACCCAGTCAGTTAGGCTCTGATCACACCCCAGTCTGTTGGTTAGGCTCTGATCACACCCCAGTCTGTTGGATAGGCTCTGATCACACCCCAGTCAGTTAGGCTCTGATCACACCCCAGTCAGTTAGGCTCTGATCACACCCCAGTCAGTTAGGCTCTGATCACACCCCAGTCAATTGGTTAGGCTCTGATCACACCCCAGTCAATTGGTTAGGCTCTGATCACACCCCAGTCTGTTGGTTAGGCTCTGATCACACCCCAGTCTGTTGGTTAGGCTCTGATCACACCCCAGTCTGTTGGTTAGGCTCTGATCACACCCAGTCAGTTAGGCTCTGATCACACCCCAGTCAGTTAGGCTCTGATCACACCCCAGTCAGTTGGTTAGGCTGTGATCATACCCCAGTCTGTTTGTTAGGCTCTGATCACACCCCAGTCAGTTAGGCTCTGATCACACCCCAGTCAGTTAGGCTCTGATCACACCCCAGTCAGTTAGGCTCTGATCACACCCCAGTCAGTTAGGCTCTGATCACACCCCAGTCAATTGGTTAGGCTCTGATCACACCCCAGTCAATTGGTTAGGCTCTGATCACACCCCAGTCTGTTGGTTAGGCTCTGATCACACCCCAGTCTGTTGGTTAGGCTCTGATCACACCCCAGTCTGTTGGTTAGGCTCTGATCACACCCAGTCAGTTAGGCTCTGATCACACCCCAGTCAGTTAGGCTCTGATCACACCCCAGTCAGTTGGTTAGGCTGTGATCATACCCCAGTCTGTTTGTTAGGCTCTGATCACACCCCAGTCTGTTGGTTAGGCTCTGATCACACCCCAGTCTGTTTGTTAGGCTGTGATCACACCCCAGTCTGTTTGTTAGGCTGTGATCACACCCCAGTCTGTTGGTTAGGCTGTGATCACACCCCAGTCAGTTGGTTAGGCTGTGATCACACCCCAGTCTGTTTGTTAGGCTGTGATCACACCCCAGTCTGTTGGTTAGGCTGTGATCACACCCCAGTCTGTTTGTTAGGCTGTGATCACACCCCAGTCTGTTTGTTAGGCTGTGATCACACCCCAGTCTGTTTTTTAGGCTCTGATCACACCCCAGTCTGTTTGTTAGGCTGTGATCACACCCCAGTCTGTTGGTTTGGCTCTGATCACCCTGATCACACCCACAAGGTATTTTCGGACTGCAGAGACAAGATGGAGGAGGCTAGAGGCGGGTAGTTACACAAATTCAGTTCGCTCATACTCTCGCGGATGCACTAAAACTAGCGAGAGCTGCTGTGGCCAGTCAAAGGCTCCTTTGAAGGCTCTAATTAAGCAGCTGCATCTCTCGTGTGCCCCTTTGAAGCAGTGAAATCCTTTGACATTGTCACACCTTGGATGAAAGCACTAAAGAGGTCTAGCTTTAAGAGGTGCCACTTTCCATTTTAGGTAATGAAGTCGAGATGCAAATCCTAATGAAAAAAAACTTGTGACACTTTGATAGCCGTCAAATTTTGATAGCTCGTACGATGGAAAACAATAGATTTATTCGCTCAGTATTTTGCTAGGTTGGCAAGATTATTGATTGCTCTCTAACTCCGTAATTATTTACAGATTAGTCAAAAAATGGCGAATGCGCAAATAACGAAAGGACACAGAAGGACAAGCTTGAATGACGAGAAAATATTGCAAAGAATGCGAGATGCGAAAGTCGAAGGGGCCGCAAAAGATGAACAAAAACGAACAGGCAGCAGCTGCATGGCAACAGCTGCCTGGCCTCCTCCCAGCTGCGTGAAATTTCTTGCAATGGGCGCTCCCCCCCCCACCCAGAGACAAGAAGGAGGAGGCTAACGGCGCGGGGGAGGGAAAACTTGGCCAATACTCGGTGCCCTCCACACCGACTGTCCAGGTGCTGCAGTTTGGGGCTCAGCTGCTGCACTTAACGTGTTTTGTAATTCAACCAAGCTTTCAGTGCACTCAGTTTCTCATCCAGTATCTTTTCTACGAGTTATACTGTAGACACGATGATTTACCTATTACATACAATAATCTACCTGTTAGATATGATAATCAACCCGTTAGACACGATAATGCACCTGTTAGATACGATAGTATACCTGTTAGGCACAATAATTTACATGTTACCCACAATCATCTACATGTTAGATATGATAATCTATCTGTTAGACACTATAATCTACCTGTTAGACACGATGATTTACCTGTTAGACACTATAATCTACCTGTTAGATATGATAATCTATCTGTTAGACACTATAATCTACCTGTTAGATATGATAATCTACCTGTTAGATATGATAATCCACCTGTTAGATTTGATAGTCCACCTGCTAGACTTGTCATCACAAATGTCATTCTTCTGTCGATTTTGAATGATTGCATCCGCATCAGCAAAGCGGAAACATCCTCAGTGCTTCTACGCCATGTTTCAAATAGTTTTCCATTTTCATCAGCTGCTCATGCAGGCTCTCAATTAGCTTATTGTGCTCATCGCAATTTGGCATTGCAGGGCAGCCAACGCTGGCCCGATTTAATTATTAAAATTATTCCCATCTCAATGAGCTAGGATTCCACTGCACTCCACTCCGATGGCTTCTCGGTGCGATGCCGCTGAGCCCATACTTGTCCAGCTACTCAGGTAGGTAGGCCTTGGTCTGCCTGTGCGGCCTAGCCTCAATAAGCCTTTTCTCTTAGGCCCTGCCCGCAATGAGGATTGGCTCAACTGTCACTCGCGAGTCTGCCTGACTGTTTTCGCGCTGCACTGTGCCGCATCATGGTGCGCGAGGGATGGAGTTGGAGAAAGGGAGATGCAGCGGAGAAGGAGAAAAACCAAGGGGAGAAATACATGGGGAGAATCAGGAAGAGAGATGGGAGAATCGGGAAGGGAGAGATGAGGGGAAAATGAAGGAGAAGAGAGGGAGAATCAGGGAGAAGAGAGGGAGAATCAGAGGGAAAAGAGATGGGAGAATCAGGGGGAAGAGAGATGGGAGAATCAGGGGGAAGAGATGGGAGAATCAGGGGGAAGAGATGGGAGAATCAGAGGGAAAAGAGATGGGAGAATCAGGGGGAAGAGATGGGAGAATCAGGGGGAAGAGATGGGAGAATCGGGGGGAAGAGATGGGAGAATCGGGGGGAAGAGATGGGAAAATGGGGAGGAAGAGATGGGAGAATCAGGGGGAAGAGATGGGAAAATCGGGGGGAAGAGATGGGAAAATCGGGGGGAAGTGATGGGAGAATCAGGAGAAGAGAGGGGGGAGAATCAGGCAGTTAAAAGAGAGGGGAGAATTAGGGGGAGTAAAAGAGGAGAATTAGGTGATGAAACTCAGGCTTTATCTCTTCCCTTTAACACCCAGTCTGACTCCAGTGTATGAAAGTATGGCAACATTTTTCCTAGTTTATCCCCTACTGGCTAGGGCTTGAGCAGCGGCTGTCTCCAGAGGATTATTTTGGGATTATATAGGGATTAGACCATTGATCCATTAAAAAATACAAGGCCAAGATAGCCAAAATGTTTTTGCTTGTGGTTTTTCAAAATAATTTTACTTTTTCAATGTTTTTTTGCCCCGCATTGCCGTCTGAAACGGACGCATTTTCTGAGATGCCACCAGCTCAGTCCTTTAGCGGTAAATTGCAGCCAAAGCAGCGCATTGGAAGCGAGAATTGAGAGTCCTCATCCAATGACGCACTCGGGTGTCTAAATAAGTGCAGACGGTGCGTCAGGGCGTCCGCCCTTCAAAGTCAAGTGCGCGAGTAGCAGCGCATTGATTGAAGCTCTGCTCAATCCCCTGAGATCCCTTCATTAAAATTTGTCTTTGAGGATCTTCTTGTAGATTTCAGATTTTATTTTTTCGTCCGCGGAGGTTTAGGAAACGAGAATGAAAATCGTCAGGCGCTGCTCAGTGATTTCTGGGAACAGCGGCCACAGCCAGTTTCCGCACCTGCGAACCGAACCAGGATGTCTGTTCTCGGTTTCCATGGCAACGCCGATTCGTGTCCTTTTTTCCTCTCATTCCCGAAGAGATTTCGTAGGAAAACAATAAAATTTGCTTTCAAACATGGAAAAAGTTGACTGCATGCGTGAAGCGCGATACAACTCATGTTGTCTCCCATCGAGTGGGGATCAAGCAATTTTCATCCTCTAAATTTGGGAAGTATATGTTTTTCTCTGAAACTAATTTTAGGCAGGACTTTAGGCAGGAATTAGGATGGAATTGGAAATTCAACTTGCTGCAAATTTCTGCTTCAATGATCTCTTTTCCTAGGCCACCGCCGCCGCCCCTGCTGCTGCTAGCTCCGAAAACTGGGAGAAATATCCCCCCGAGAATTCACCCACAGAAAAGGGGAAATATAAGACAGCATGGGAAAAAAACTTCTTGACTGTCTGCCCCAGGCAAATTGTGTGCTTTGTGGACAGACATACAGACAGATCGGTGGGACAGACAGGCAGATCGGTGGGACAGACAGACAGATCGGTGGGACAGACAGACAGATCGGTAGGACTGACAGACAGATCGGCGGGAAAGGCAGACAGATCG
This sequence comes from Macrostomum hystrix, assembly GCA_950097015.1. NCBI lineage: Eukaryota > Metazoa > Platyhelminthes > Macrostomidae > Macrostomum > Macrostomum hystrix. The sequence continues at coordinate 2,101,345 of CATNEN010000033.1, forward strand.
GTGGGACAGACAGACAGATCGGTGGGACAGACAGACAGATCAGTGGCACAGACAGGCAGATCGGTGGGACTGACAGACAGATCGGTGGGACAGACAGGCAGATCGGTGGGACAGACAGATCAGTGGCACAGACAGGCAGATCGGTGGGACAGACAGACAGATCGGTGGGCTTTGACAGACAGATCGGTGGGACTGACAGACAGATCGGTGGGACTGACAGACAGATCGGTGGGACAGACAGGCAGATCGGTGGGACTGACAGACAGATCGGTGGGACAGACAGGCAGATCGGTGGGACAGACAGACAGATCGGTGGGACAGACAGGCAGATCGGTGGGACAGACAGACAGATCAGTGGCACAGACAGGCAGATCGGTGGGACAGACAGACAGATCGGTGGGACAGACAGACTGGCTGATTGGTGCTAGAGACAGGAATTTTAATGAGATTTCAAATCATGTTTAAATCCTCAGAATCGTCCTGACTCACAGATTGAGAGCGCCAGTAGGAGAACACTCATCGAAGACTTTCTGACATCTCGCTTGAGCACAACAATGGACAGAGCATTGAGTAGAACTCCCATGACTGAGATGATGGACGAAAGCGCCACGTCCGTCACGAGGATGAAAGTCCTCTCTGCTGTGCTGAAGGACTCGTTGGCGCCGTTTGGCACGCAGGCATTCGTCAGCAGCAGGCTGGTGTCGTTGAACTCAATCAGCGACTCGACGGTCGCACTGACTGGCGTTGGTTTCATCGAGAACAGGATAAGCTGCTCAGTGAAAAAGCGCAGATAAAACGCGATGGCAAGCCTGGCTTCCGGCAGCAGCTTTCTAGGAAATGCGGTAAAATATCCCCCACATTTAACACTCTGTCCCCTCCGACCTGTGCCAACCCCAACAACCCCAGCCAGCCAATCAGAGCTCAGCTGCATCGGGCACTTGATTCTCATCCGTTTCTTAGAAAATTCGGGTAGGAAACATCGCTGCGCCATCTTTTTGTTCTGTCCTTCTCTTTCGATTTGTTTTAGCAGAAAGAAGAAACAAACTAGATTATATTGAAATCAGGGCGCTTAATTACCTGTTTAATCCTCTTTCATATCTTCTGTTAGGTGAGCAGAAGTACTAAGTGTCTTGCTCGAGGACGCAAACTGACTCTCACTGGGGCTGAGAATCGAACTCGCGACCTTTCAGTCAGAAGTCCGAAGTTGAGCCGGTATCTAAGCGTGCTCTATAAGAAAGCAGTTTTAATTAGGATTTAGTAATTTAGTTCACACCTAAGTCTGTAAGGGGACCCGGTGTGAGACTGTGCTCAAACAATCTGACTGAGTGAATTCAATCCACATGAAGTGGCCGTTCGCACTGCTGCCTTGGCTGCTAATTGTTTGTTCGACAGAAGAAAAACGGGACCGGCTCTCTGTAAGCAATTAGGGGGGGCCGAAAAAAAAATCCTTCACTTTTTCCTACCCCGTGGCGAGCCAGCCAGGCGGTCGCGAAATTCTCAGCTAGTTCAAGCTGTCAGCCTCTCGACATCGGGTTGGAATGCGGCAGGCAGGGCCGTATTTTTAGCTCCTGGCCGGGTTAACTGATTGCGCGCAGTTTGGCATTCCAAGCCAGGAAAGCAGAACTACAAAAATGTGTTCTGTTTTGTAATTCGAAAAGCAGAAAAGAAGGAAGATAAGCTAGGAAAGAGCCAGGGCTTGTGATTGAAATCGACTGAACTCAAAGTAAACCATCAAACCCTCCTGCTTGGCAAGAAAAATAATTCGCCATCATGCCAATATGAGCAGTGACGGGATTAGCAAATTTATCCCCTTTTGGGATCTTCCGGCTGCCGGTGGGCGTAAGTGAGTGAGAGGCAGCTGCACGCAATAAATTCTTCCCATTTGGCATTCGAGATTCCCCATTGTAATCCCCCCCCGAACTAACATATTGGCGAGAGTGAAATCCTCAAAAACCGCCCTGGGGAGTTCAGGAGCCACTCCGGACTCCAGTCCCGCTTCCTGGAATCTTCCCCGCCAGAATTTCCTATTCGATGAAGTCACGGAAGCTGCGATGCAGATGCCTTCAATAAATTTTTTGTTAAGACAGAAACAATCTCAAAGCCTCATCATTCGTTTTTCAATCACGTACCGTTCATTTAGCTGCTTGCAATAAATTATTAGATTTTAATTCCTCTACCGTTCGCTTTAGGTTCCAACCCCTACTCCAGCTCTCTACCCCACATCTACTCTCTCTCTATTCCACGTTTAATCTCTTCCCTCCACTTCCACTCTCTCTACTCCACTTCCGCCCTCTCTACCTCACTTCCCCCCTCTCTACCCCACTTCCACTATCTCTAACCCACTTCCACTATCTCTACCGCACTTCCACCCTCTCTACCCCACTTCCACCCTCTCTACCCCACTTCCACCCTCTCTACCCCACTTCCACTATCTCTAACCCACTTCCACCCTCTCTACCCCACTTCCACTATCTCTAACCCACTTCCACCCTCTCTACCGCACTTCCACCCTCTCTACTCCACTTCCACCCTCTCTACCCCACTTCCACCCTCTCTACTCCACTTCCACCCTCTCTACCCCACTTCCACCCTCTTTACCCCACTTCCACTGTCTCTACCACACTTCCACCCTCTCTACTCCATTTCCACTCTCACTAAATCCACTTCCACCCTGTCTACTCTACCTGGCTTACCCAATTTCAGCTCCGAGTATTTCTATTCCCCAGCCTAACAGATAATCTATCGCCCACGCTTACCTTTGCCTCCAAAGCATTGCACCTTGTAATCAGCCTCAGATACGAGTGATACCAAATTTACATCGTATGGCTTGGGAAAAACAAGGAATAATTCTGCTTCCTCCCCTTTTGAGTCCTGAATTGTCACAGCATGCAAAAAGCAAGCATATTGTTTTTTTGTCTTCCACTGTCAATCAAATGCAGAATGAGCTGCTCAAGCATTCTCACCAGCAGCTACTAACATATGCCAGCTCACCACGGCTTTGTCCTGCCTGCATTTCATGCATCAGGGCAGTTGGCGTGACAGTAGAGCAGCAAGCCATTGGCTCAGACACCGGACCTCCAGCCCGAAGCAGTCGAGCAAGACGGCACCTGCAAATCTTCTTTCCAACACTGCGCTGGCACTGGCTGTTATGCTCAGCTGTTCAGGCCCAGCTCAGAGGCGGAACAGATCTTGGACACTGGTGTTTTCTGGAAAATAAGGATTACCTACTGTAGAGGACTCCCGGCAGTCAAGTAATCTCAGCCCTAGAGCAGTTTAATCTTCTTAGGCACACATTAAATATCTGCTCTTCAAAATAAGCTCTGCTCTCTTCCTTACCCAGCATCCGCTCTCTCCCCACCCAGCATCCGCTCTCTCCCCACCCAGCATCCGCTCTCTCCCCACCCAGCATCCGCTCTCTCCCCACCCAGCATCCGCTCTCTCCCCACCCAGCATCCGCTCTCTCCCCACCCAGCATCCGCTCTCTCCCCACCCAGCATCCGCTCTCTCCCCACCCAGCATCCGCTCTCTCCCTATCCAGCATCCGCTCTCTCCCTTCACAGCCTCCGCTCTCCCATTCCGCTCTCTCCCTATCCAGCATCTGCTCTCTCCCTATCCAGCCTCCGCTCTCCCCATCCGCTCTGTCATCAGAAATTTAATGAGATTCCGTCATCATCTGGCCCCCTGCGGTCTCAGTCTATTTAATGGAGGGCCCGAAAGCACGATTCAGATTCTATAGCACAGCCATTATAGCCAGCTGAAGAAAATTTTACTTATCTGACAATAATCTAAACATGCTTGCCTAGAAAGTGCTGGGCATAAAGCCAGATTGTTGTGAATCACATTAGGCAAACATGCCGGCAGCCAGCTGACTGAACATCCATAGCTGTTTGCCCTTAACCGCGATGCAATTCAAGCCACATCTAATAAACTGTTATAATTAAACAGGAGCTCTGGGCTGCTGAACCTGTGTGATGTATCGCTTTTCAACTAACTAGATATCGGTCTGCACAATTAATAAGTGCACAGTAAACACGGGAAGAAAATCCCCATGTCAATATACTTATCTTGCAGATAATATAGAACGGCACAAGGGCATTCGCCTGTGAACTTTAAGGCATAGTTATTCGACGTTAGTCTTTCGATGTACTAAAAACTGGTCAGGTAATAAATTCCAAAACCCTGGAGATAGATTCAGCCACGCCATGGCTCCGGGCTTTCTAGATTTGTGGGATTCTGTTGGGAGTTCACTGACTAAAGCGGCTCTGGCCTACAAGGGCGCGCGGTTTTGTCATTAAAACTAAGGTTGGAGTAATGTATAGCTAATATATACTACAGCTATAAGTTATGGCAATTCCTCAATTACATCATGCAGGTGAGTTACATTCAAATTTATTAAAAATTGTGCTCATTTTTTTGAAACGGATGTTTAAGGACTTCTAGAAAAGCTTTTCACATAGACTTATCATTAGGATATTGAGGCATGTTTATGATCCCCATACGAAGTAAACCACACAGGAATGCCTTCTTGCACATCGCCCTCTTCTCCAGTTCTAGGCTCTGGTAAGATCATTTGCTCCGCTTATGAGATTGATTTATTGTTAACGCTTATCGTCGTCGAAGATCCGCTCCATAAAAGAACGCAGCCCGAGCCAATTTATGGAAGCATGTACAAGTATTAATTATAACACGCGTATATAAAATGCTTAATGAGACAATACCTAATTAAAAAGCCCAGAAGACCATAACTTTTTGCGAAAGCAGAACAATAGAAACAAATAAAACACATTAGCAAATAATTTTCATCGATTCAGGTTTTCAGGTAGGCTTACTTTATATACAATACATTAAATTAACTACGCATGCGTTTCTATTGTCCTAAATATGTATTCTGATACTGGACCAGTTTATTTTCTTTACTGAACTTTGAATAGACGTGCAAGAGAATAAATATATCGTACGGCTAGTTTGACACGTCTGCTGCAGTCGGCAAATATTTATTTATTCTTAGTACTCTTTCGCTTTTTTTAGAATCGATGAATAGTATTTTCTAGACTTATTTTAGGAAGCAAATTCAAAAAGTGTTATGCCGAGAACACAGAATAGTGTAAACCGATTTGTTCTAACAAGCACACATACTTGATAACTAAATTTAAAATTAATAGGTTTCGTTTTGCGCCATCATGTTAGCACGCACGGGACGGAATCAGGTGTGTTTTTCCCAGTATGGCACGATCTCGAAATTTATTATAGTTTTCAGTGGCAGTATTTACAACCCTTTAGTGATTTCGATAATGGATTATCCTTTTATATGTCTACATAACAATAATCTTACGTTGTAGTAAACTGAAAATATTCATTCATTGATAACTGTTAATATTCTTATAAGTTATGAAGTTTTTAATATATAGAAATTTGTAATAAAATGTGTAAAAACTCAATAATACGACTAATACATACATTGCAATACAGATTTGCACTTGTAACTATATATAAACATGTCCAATATATCTGTAATGGTTGATGCCACTTTAACTGAGTACTAGGCCTAATCAACAATTTTGGCTTTAGGAAATGAAGTTTTAAAATTGCCTATGCACATTTTTTGCTTTATTAGCTAATATGATATATTGTACTTGGCACTTAGGCCATATTCATAGATACAAGTGTTTGTAGTCTAACAATGTCAAGTTAAGAACAAAATAGTAGCTTATAGCTCAAGGGTTTTGAGTATATTGATATGTTATATATTTTAGATAGTAATATGCATATAAATGGTCATACCTATAGTACAAGTGGCAAACTGAATCAATTTATGTTTTATGCATTTGAATTGTTGCAACTTTTGTCTCTGCTTTCTTTCTACTATTCACTTTCATTCTCTATACTTTTCTTGCTTACATTGTCTACAGTTTAATCTAGCTCTTTCTCTCTTGTTATCTCTGCTTGTGGCTAACCTCTCTTTCTCTTCCCCTCTTCCTTTCTAATTGGTTGCAACCCCATCAACGGCAAAATTATTATTCTTATTATCTAACCCACTTTCCTCCTTCCTCCTCTCTGATTGGTTGCAACCTTGCCTTAACTTCCAAGTACTATTATTTTCTAACATGCTGTCTAGCCCCCTATTTGCTAAACTACCATTCTCTATTAAATAAATGTTTAAATAAACCTCAGTGACATGAACATCTTCAAATTGGTTGACTTCAAATTCAGTATTTTCATTATCTAAAGACAAAATTTAAGGCATGAAGTTTCACAACATGACATACAATGCGAGGCACAAGCAAATGTTCAATTTACTTGTGCAAATCAAACTCTATTAAATACTTCAAGCAAATAGGAAGTTTGACAGTGAATTAGAGAATATGAATATTTAGCAGTTGAGGTTAGGTCTTGACCAATCAGAAAGGGGCTAGGGAAAGAGAACCAGAGATAAGCCACAAGCAGAGATAATGAGAGAGAAAGAACTAGGTTGATCTAGACAATGTAAGCAAAAAAGTGCAGAGAATGAAACAGTGAATAGAGGACAGAAGGCAGAGACAAAAGTCAAGATACAACTAACCCAGTAAATTCAGTGTCTTAATGTAGTAGTCCAATACTTTATTGTGTTTCCTGTGTTTTAAAACTATACAGTGTATTTTAAATATTTTATATATATCTGCGGTTAAAAATCTATACATACAATATATTCTAAATATTTTATATATTTTAAGAAAATACTTTACTAAAACAAATCTTAAAACCATATATATAGGAGAGATTGTTGCGAAAAATACACCTTGCCAGTGCGCCAAAGATAAGGCAATATGTGAGAGTCATCTTTGAATAAAGTGAAGTTGTTGTGTTATTCAATATAATAAGGAGGTAGTGCCCAATGTGGAAATAAGCAGAGATTGAGGCTGTGACCCTCTAATCCCAGAGAAATACACAGCAAAGACTGGAGAACAAGAGACCAGTGCATTTGAAGGATAAACCACACGTGCAAAGCGCTACCTTAAGTGAAACCCTTTTCAGGGTCACCGGGAAAAGCATAAGGGAGAATATGAAGAGTTAGAGAGAGAAAGAAGGAATAATAGAGGCCAGAAGAATACACTACCAAGATAGAGGAAAATTAAAGCTATAAGCCCTGTTAGAATAATTTATGAAAAAATTCTAGATAATTATGGTTTTGTACACAGAATGTTGTAAACTAGCAATATATTTTATTTTTCCTTTGCTTTTCTTTCATTTCTCTTTTTTCTGTATAGTTTTAATAAATATATTCTTAATTCTCTAGATTGTAATATATAAAGGTTCGTTTCAGTTACATTTTGCTACATTGTTATTACAAATAAAAAGACAATATATTTCATGTACAATTGAATATGATTTTTTAGTATTTAGCATTTTTCTAAATATATGTACCACATATTTCAGTTTCAGAGCTATGTCTGCAGTAAATTATATAAGCGTGACTTCAACAAAACACCTATTCTTGGCTTGATATGTAAGTTTAATCAGAATATTCCGTTTTCGAAGTCGTAAATAAAAAACCGATGTGCAGGGAAAGTGCGCGCGTACTACTACTTTTATTTAGTTTTCAGTAGTATCATTTTAATTTCAGGGACGCTACGCCGCCCAGTAGTTGCAGCTCAGTTGGTTATCGTAGTCTAACAGCCGCCTCCGCTGATGTTGCCGATAACTGTTTGTCCTCGGCTTCGCCTGGTGCCGTCACTAACGTGAGTCTGTTGCATTGTATCCGTTAAGCTGCCAATTATCCGCCGGTCACCCTGTGAGTTGTCACTAATCCGCCAATCACTCAGTGAGTTGTCACTAATCCGCCAATCAATCAGTGAGTTGTCACTAATCCGCCAAACACTCAGTGAGTTGTCACTAATCCGCCAATCACTCAGTGAGTTGTCACTAATCTGCCAATCATTTAGTGAGTTGTCACTAATCCACCCGTCACTCAGTGGGTTGTCAATATCCGCCAATCACTCAGTGAGTTGTCACTAATCCGCCAATCACTCAGTGAATTGTCACTAATCCGCCAATCACTCAGTGAGTTGTCACTAATCCACCCGTCACTCAGTGGGTTGTCAATATCCACCAATCACTCAGTGAGTTGTCACTAATCCGCCAATCACTCAGTGAGTTGTCACTAATCCGCCAATCACTCAGTGAGTTGTCACTAATCCACCAATCACTCAGTGAGTTGCCACTAATCCGCCAATCACTCAGTGAATTGTCACTAATCCGCCAATCACTCAGTGAATTGTCACTAATCCGCCAATCACTCAGTGAGTTGTCACTAATCCACCAATCACTCAGTGAGTTGCCACTAATCCATCAATCACTCAGTGAATTGTCACTAATCCGCCAATCACTCAGTGAATTGTCACTAATCCATCAATCACTCAGTGAGTTGTCACTAATCCACCAATCACTCAGTGAATTGTCACTAATCCGCCAGTCACTCAGTGAGTTGTCACTAATCCACCAATCACTCAGTGAGTTGCCACTAATCCGCTAATCTCTCAGTGAGTTGCCACTAATCCGCCAATCTCTCAGTGAGTTGCCACTAATCCGCCAATCTCCCTGTGAGTTGTCACTAATCCGCCAATCTCTCAGTGAGTTGCCACTAATCCGCTAATCTCCCTGTGAGTTGCCACTAATCCGCCAATCTCTCAGTGAGTTGTCACTAATCCGCCAATCTCCCTGTGAGTTGCCAATAATCCACTAATCTCTCAGTGAGTTGCCAATAATCCACTAATCTCTCAGTGAGTTGCCAATAATCCACTAATCTCTCAGTGAGTTGCCAATAATCCACTAATCTCTCAGTGAGTTGCCAATAATCCACTAATCTCTCAGTGAGTTGCCAATAATCCACTAATCTCTCAGTGAGTTGCCACTAATCCACTAATCTCTCAGTGAGTTGTCACTAATCCGCTAATCTCTCAGTGAGTTGCCACTAATCAGCCAATCATTCTAGCACACAACGTACACACAGCTCGCTTCCCCATGCCCAAGCCATCCACCTCACTTTATAAATCCAAGTTTTAAACTTATGTGCTGAAATTTACGCTGCCGATATAGGAGTTAAGATCAAACTTATCTTAGTCATAGTGAGCAGTCACATGAGACAGTTGGTGGGCTTGTATCAGAAGCAGTTCTGAACTTTGCTATAGTTGTACCCCAACCTGGGATAAACGGGCCGCTACCCTATTATCTACTGACCCTAGCAGGGCTCTCCCCTTTCAGTAGCCTTTTTTGTTAAAGTGCAAGTACAAGGGCATGTTGGCTCTGCGTGCCAGTGCTGCAACCAACTCTCAATATTCGTAACATTCTTTGGCCTCCTCCCCTCCACCCGGCTCTGACTCTCAGAGTCTTTTAACTGTCCTTATCGCTGCTTGCCCAGCTCCAATGACAAGTTTAGGCAGTTTTTTTCTTGCTCTCCGACCTGCGAACGCCCGCCTCGCTCCATAGTCGGCTTTGTGCCTGTTTTATACGGCGCCTTTCAGTGTAGACTCGCCTCGCCCTAGGCTTTCTCCTGTTGGCTATCCATTATACTATTCATAGTCATTGTCTACACAATGTCTTCTTCGCGCACCGTGAAGTACGGCTCGCTAGAATCAGCTAACAGAGTGTCCTTCAGCAAGGAGGAAGATGCTGTTGAAGTTGGCGCAGCTGCTGCTGCTGCTGCTGCCAGGGAGAGCACTTCGCCGTCCAGGGCGTCTTTGTCTAGCGTGAGCCAAGCTGCTTCTGCTTTTTCCCACTGGGTCTTCTCGCTGCGCTCTCGCCTCTCCTCTCTGCTTTTTTTCGTTCGTGCTTCGACCCTAGAAATTGCACCTAAAGTCTAGGCCAGATGCACAGCCGTAGCTACCTTGCAGCACTTCTACATACTGTGTACAGCTGTTCAGTCCGTGGACTGGGGATGCCATCGAATCCAATGGAATTTTAGCCCAGCTGATTCTGGTACTCTTTCTACGGCTGTGTATTGCTCAGGAGTAGCAATTGTCTCACTAGATAGTCTAGCCACAGGAGAAGACAATGTTTGAGAGCTAGTCCAAAAAATGACCACTTGTAGATATTTATAGAAAATGTATTCTTATTAATTGAAATTAAAGTATTTTTTATATTTATTTCTTGAATTCTTCAAATTGCTAGGCTAAATTAAAAACATAACTATCAACTTGATCAGTTTCCTTCGCTGCAGAGGTTGTAGCCTAGTGGTTAGGGCGTCGGACTCACGACTTGAAGGTCGGGGGTTCGATTCCCGACTCCACTGGAATAATTTGCATCCTTTAGCAAGACACTTAACTCTGCATTGCTTCAGTTCACCCAGCTGTTAAATGGGTACCAGCATCAGCTGGGATAATTGAAGGTGGGTGTGGCGTCCCCCCAGTCCGTGGACTGAACAGCTGTACGCAGCCTTCAGATGCGCCGCGCATTAGCTGCGGCTGTGCTGTCGGCTGCACATCTGACCCAATTGAGGCAGGTGTAATCAATTATTATTATTATTATTATTCGCTGCAACCATAAACAGTGCACCATGACTAAGTAACTATGCGCTTTCTAAAAATATGCTCATAGCACTGACACTGGAGTTGCCATGCTGATAACTAATGCTTGCTTCAGTGCTTAGCAAACAGGCGCTGAGATTTTTATATCTAAATTCGAAACACTTTAAGATAGGTGTCTATCTTCTGAGAGAGGTGAGATTTGGTGTCTATCTTCTGAGAGAGGTGAGATTTGGTGTCTATCTTCTGAGAGGTGAGATTTGGTGTCTATCTTATGAGAGAGGTGAGATTTGGTGTCTATCTTATGAGAGAGGTGAGATTTGGTGTCTATCTTCTGAGAGAGGTGAGATTTGGTGTCTATCTTCTGAGAGAGGGAAGATTTGGTGTCTATCTTCTGAGAGAGGTGAGATTTGGTGTCTATCTTCTGAGAGAGGGAAGATTTGGTGTCTGTCTTATGAGAGAGGTGAGATTTGGTGTCTATCTTCTGAGAGAGGTGAGATTTGGTGTCTATCTTCTGAGAGAGGGAAGATTTGGTGTCTATCTTCTGAGAGAGGTGAGATTTGGTGTCTATCTTCTGAGAGAGGGAAGATTTGGTGTCTGTCTTATGAGAGAGGTGAGATTTGGTGTCTATCTTCTGAGAGAGGTGAGATTTGGTGTCTGTCTTATGAGAGAGGTGAGATTTGGTGTCTATCTTCTGAGAGAGGGAAGATTTGGTGTCTATCTTCTGAGAGAGGTGAGATTTGGTGTCTATCTTATGAGAGAGGTGAGATTTGGAGTCTATCTTATGAGAGAGGTGAGATTTGGTGTCTATCTTATGAGAGAGGTGAGATTTGGTGTCTATCTTCTGAGAGAGGGAAGATTTGGTGTCTATCTTCTGAGAGAGGTGAGATTTGGTGTCTATCTTCTGAGAGAGGGAAGATTTGGTGTCTATCTTATGAGAGAGGTGAGATTTGGTGTCTATCTTCTGAGAGAGGTGAGATTTGGTGTCTATCTTCTGAGAGAGGGAAGATTTGGTGTCTATCTTCTGAGAGAGGTGAGATTTGGTGTCTGTCTTATGAGAGAGGTGAGATTTGGTGTCTATCTTATGAGAGAGGTGAGATTTGGTGTCTATCTTCTGAGAGAGGGAAGATTTGGTGTCTGTCTTATGAGAGAGGTGAGATTTGGTGTCTATCTTCTGAGAGAGGTGAGATTTGGTGTCTGTCTTATGAGAGAGGTGAGATTTGGTGTCTATCTTCTGAGAGAGGGAAGATTTGGTGTCTATCTTCTGAGAGAGGGAAGATTTGGTGTCTATCTTCTGAGAGAGGTGAGATTTGGTGTCTGTCTTATGAGAGAGGTGAGATTTAGTGTCTATCTTCTGAGAGAGGGAAGATTTGGAGTCTATCTTCTGAGAGAGGTGAGATTTGGTGTCTATCTTATGAGAGAGGTGAGATTTGGTGTCTATCTTATGAGAGAGGTGAGATTTGGTGTCTATCTTCTGAGAGAGGTGAGATTTGGTGTCTATCTTCTGAGAGAGGTGAGATTTGGTGTCTATCTTCTGAGAGAGGGAAGATTTGGTGTCTATCTTCTGAGAGAGGTGAGATTTGGTGTCTATCTTCTGAGAGAGGGAAGATTTGGTGTCTGTCTTATGAGAGAGGTGAGATTTGGTGTCTATCTTCTGAGAGAGGTGAGATTTGGTGTCTATCTTCTGAGAGAGGGAAGATTTGGTGTCTATCTTCTGAGAGAGGTGAGATTTGGTGTCTATCTTCTGAGAGAGGGAAGATTTGGTGTCTGTCTTATGAGAGAGGTGAGATTTGGTGTCTGTCTTATGAGAGAGGTGAGATTTGGTGTCTGTCTTATGAGAGAGGTGAGATTTGGTGTCTATCTTCTGAGAGAGGGAAGATTTGGTGTCTATCTTCTGAGAGAGGTGAGATTTGGTGTCTATCTTATGAGAGAGGTGAGATTTGGTGTCTATCTTATGAGAGAGGTGAGATTTGGTGTCTATCTTATGAGAGAGGTGAGATTTGGTGTCTATCTTCTGAGAGAGGTGAGATTTGGTGTCTATCTTCTGAGAGAGGTGAGATTTGGTGTCTATCTTCTGAGAGAGGGAAGATTTGGTGTCTATCTTCTGAGAGAGGGAAGATTTGGTGTCTATCTTATGAGAGAGGTGAGATTTGGTGTCTATCTTCTGAGAGAGGGAAGATTTGGTGTCTATCTTCTGAGAGAGGGAAGATTTGGTGTCTATCTTATGAGAGAGGTGAGATTTGGTGTCTATCTTCTGAGAGAGGGAAGATTTGGTGTCTATCTTATGAGAGAGGTGAGATTTGGTGTCTATCTTATGAGAGAGGTGAGATTTGGTGTCTATCTTATGAGAGAGGTGAGATTTGGTGTCTGTCTTATGAGAGAGGGGATATTTAGTGTGGTGGGTTTTTTGGTGGGTCGTGATTTGAGGGATTTATTTTGTAAGATTTTGAGATCTCTATTGTTCACGGTTGAGGTATTATAATTTAGGACTTTACCGAGCCTGCTGTTAGTCTGAGCTCAGATTTTAAGATCCCCACTGAAGGCCAAGAAACCGTGATCACCCTACTCAGGTGAGCCAGTACCTGCGCGAGCAGCTGCCCAAGCAGCTCCCTAGAATCAGGCAGGACAACCGGCCGCTGCTGTCCGACAGTCAGGCCTCTCTGACTGGCGCCAGTCCGGTTCTGCTGGAGGACCGCGGCGACGACGCCAACAGAGCCGGCGGGCGAGCATTCGGCGGAGGTCGCGACATTTTCGAGAATTCGGTCGACGCCGCTGACGGCGCCTGCTACAGCCGGGACCTGGGCGCATCGGCTGGCGACCTGGCTACTGGCGTTGATTATCGGGGCAGCAGCTGCAGCGGCGCCTCCGTGCACTCTGGCCGGTCAAGGACATCCAGCACCAGGGGCTCCATCATCAGCTTCCGCGATGTTGGCTACGATGTGTATGTAAAACGATTCCCGTGGAGCGAAGCCGTGCGGAAGATTGTTCTGAAAGATGTCAGGTAAGAATTGGGGCATTGGAACTACAGATCATAGGAATTAGACCAATCCTAAATCAGGAGGTTGGGGTGGCTGTTGGTTATCAGTTATAGAAAGTATAGAGACGATTAGGATTACTGAAGCTAATTAATCAGTAAAGTTGAATCGTTTAATATTTTAGAATCCAATCCGCGTTTTTGAGGAGGATAAAAAATTGCTTTGGCAACCAATCAGCGAGAAGGAAAAGAAAGTCTGGCTATTTAAGCCAACCAATCAGCGAGAAGGAAAAAAAGTCTGGCTATTTAAGCCAACCAATCAGCGAGAAGTAAAAAAGTCTGGCTAGTTTAGCCAACCAATCAGCGAGAAGGGGGATTAGGAGGTTCAGTTAGTTCAGGCAACCAATCAGCCTGGAGAATGAGGAGGTTTGGTTAGCTCAGGAAACCAATCAGCGTGTAGGATGAAGAGGTCGGGTTAGGTCAGTCAACCAATCAGCATGGATGATGAAGAGGTTAGGTTTGTTCAGGCAACCAATCAGCGTGGAGTATGAGGTCGGGTTTGTTCAGGCAACCAATCAGCGTGGAGGATGACGAGGTGGGGTTAGCTCAGGCAAACAAGCTGGGCATATTTGGCGTGAGCAAGTGTAAATAAAGACTGTGAACTTTCTGCATGCGGATAGGATGCGGGTAAGAAATGGTAAAACATTAGCTAGATTTATCCATAACTGGCACCGCAGCGGGCTGATGCGGCCGGGACTGAACGCCATCATGGGCCCCACCGGCTGCGGTAAGACCAGCCTGCTGGACGTGCTAGCCTGTCGCAAGGATCCGCGCCGAGTCACGGGCCAGGTGCTCATCGACGGCCAAGCGCCGCCGGATAATTTCAAACGCGTGACCGGCTACGTTGTGCAAGATGACATTGTGATGGGCACGCTGACTGTGAGAGAGAATTTGTACTTTTCCGCCGCTGTCCGACTGCCCGGCAACTGGACTAAAGAGGAGCGAATGCGAAAGGTGGGCGGCAGGCTGGAATATTCAAGTCTCTTACAACAATGGAACAGTCCCGTATCCAATGTAAACAATACCCGTTGCCATGGCCTCAGGTTGAAGCCGTGATCGCGGAGCTCGGCCTGGCCAAAGTTGCCGACTCGAAGATCGGCACCGAGCTGATCCGCGGCGTCTCCGGCGGCGAGCGGAAGCGGACGAACATCGGCATGGAGCTGATCACCGATCCGAGCGTGCTGTTCCTGGACGAGCCAACCACCGGCTTGGACGCCTTCACCGCCGGCTCCGTGATTCGAACAATGCGCAGCCTGGCAGCCCGAGGTCGCACTATTGTGTTCTCAATTCACCAGCCAAAGTATTCCATCTATCGGCTGTTTAATTATCTCACCTTGCTAGTTGGCGGCCAGGTGATCTATCAGGGCAGGGCGGGAAGCGCGCCGCTCAAGTATTTTAAAGAATTGGGTGAGTTTCTTAGAATTCTTCTAAGTCAGCCTAAAGCTTTTCTGTGGACCAAAGTTTCTTTGATCCCAATCCTGCTTTATCTATTTCGAAATCCTATTTTTATTTATCCCAATCCTACTTTGTCTTATCACAATCAAACTTCGTCTTAAAGCAATCAAATTTTTATCTGATCCCAATCCTAATTAATCTGATCCCTATCCTAAGTCATTTAATCCCAATCCTAATTTTATCTGATCCCAATCCCACTTTAAATAATCCGAATCGTGTGTCATTCATTAAATCCTAATCTCTCTTTGACATAATTCAATTGCTAATTAATCTTATCCCAATTTTAATCTTGAAGAAATCCCTGAAATAAACAATCTGCCAACATTGAGATCAGTTATTAGTTTTTTTCACATGCTTTTTGTCAAACTATAATTGCATCCATGAAAATTTACTTATCTTTAGGCTACGTGTGCGATCGGCACAATAGTCCGCCGGACTTCTTCATGGACATGGTGCATGGAGAGCTGCCAACTGCCACCAGCGCAGCCGCGTCAAGCCGAACGCAGGACCAGATCGAGCTGCCCGAGGATGAAGATGGTGAGGCTTGACCGTATTGCAGCGAGTGTGTGAATAGTGGTGGACCTACAAAGATCGGTAAACGGAAGTGGCTGCCCCTGAAGGCATTTTAGGGTGAAATGGCTGTCCCCTGAAGGTCAGGTAAAGTGGGAGTGGCTTTTCCCTGAAGGTCAGGTACGATGGCAGTGATGGCCGACCCGTTTTTTTAAGCTTACTTCAAAGTACCATGAGTAGTGTACTCAGCTGTTTAGCTTCTCGTATAAGAATTGTTTCAACTTCTGATCAGTAGAGGGGAAGATTAAGAGTTGAGGTAGAGGGGAAGATTAAGAGTTGAGGTAGAGGGGAAGATTAAGAGTTAGGGTGGAGGGGAAGATTAGAGTTAGGGTGGAGGGGAAGATTAGAGTTAGGGTGGAGGGGAAGATTAGAGTTAGGGTGGAGGGGAAGATTAGAGTTAGGGTGGAGGGGAAGATTAGAGTTAGGGTGGAGGGGAAGATTAGAGTTAGGGTGGAGGGGAAGATTAGAGTTAGGGTGGAGGGGAAGATTAGAGTTAGGGTGGAGGGGAAGATTAGAGTTAGGGTGGAGGGGATGATTAAATTTGAGGTAGAGGGGAAGATTAAAGTTGGGGTAGAGGGGAAGATTGGAGTTGGGGTAGAGGGGAAGATTAAAGTTGGGGTAGAGGGGAAGATTGGAGTTGGGGTAGAGGGGAAGATTAAAGTTGGGGTAGAGGGGAAGATTAGAGTTGGGGTAGAGGGGAAGATTAAGATTTGGGTTAGAGGGGAAGATTAAAGTTGGGGTAGAGGGGAAGATTGGAGTTGGGGTAGAGGGGAAGATTAAAGTTGGGGTAGAGGGGAAGATTGGAGTTGGGGTAGAGGGGAAGATTAAAGTTGGGGTAGAGGGGAAGATTAGAGTTGGGGTAGAGGGGAAGATTAAGATTTGGGTTAGAGGGGAAGATTAAAGTTGGGATAGAAGGGAGGTAAGAGTGAGGAAAAACTTGGTTTCTCATTTCTCAGATAGTAGATTCGTAAGACCTGAAGCAATGAGAATCTGTTCCGTCTTCCACTTGCAGCCGAGCCGGCAGCGGAGCCTGACCCGGAGACTCAGAAGGACCACTCGAACGCCATCGCGGATCACCTGGTGAACGAGTGGCGTAGATCCCAGTCTGCGTGCATCATCGAGCAGTCTTTAGATGAGATCAGCAGGGGCGCCTCATCGCAGATTAACAACGGAAGTGGCGACCGTGGGGTCCATCTGCAGACACGGAAGCCCATTAAGCGAGCTTATCCCACTAGCTTTGGCAACCAGGTGTGTTGGGTGGATTAGCAACCAGATGTGTTGGGTGGATTAGAAACCAGGTGTGTTAGGTGGATTAGCGACCAGATGTGTTGGGTGGATTAGCAACCAGATGTGTTGGGTGGATTAGCAACCAGGTGTGTTAGGTGGATAAGAAACCAGGTGTGTTGGGTGGATTAGCAACCAGGTGTGTTCGGTGGATTAGAAACCAGGTGTGTTAAGTGGATTAGAAACCAGGTGAGTTAAGTGGATTAGAAACCAGGTGTGTTGGGTTGATTACCAACCAGGTGTTTTGAGTGGACTAAGCAGTGAAGTGATTTGTACGCGCATAGCAACAAATCATCTGTATCCCAAATCCCGCAGCTGCTGCACGTGTCGTGGCGCACCTGGCTGAATCTGTTCCGCAATCCGCAGAGCTCGGTGATCCAGCTGGTTGTTTACCTGTTCTTCGGAGTGAGCATCGGCACGGTGTTCTTCGGCCTGGACTCCTCACTGGAGTCGGGCATTCAGAATCGCCAGGGCCTGTTCTTTTTCCTCACCCTGCAGATGGTGTTTGTCAACCTGAGCGCAGTGGAGGTCTTCATCAAAGAGCGGGCCGTTTTTATTCACGAGAATTCCTCCGGCTTTTACAGCGTGCTGGTGTACTTTCTCGCCAAGATCCTCTGCGACATGCTGCCCATCAAAACCCTGCCGGTTAGTGCTACTGCCGCTACCTCTGCTTCCGGACCCTTATGTCTTCTCCCATCTGCTGTCTAATTCTCCAATCTGCTGTCTACTTCTCCCATCTGCTGTCTACTTCTCCAATCTGCTGTCTACTTCTCTAATCTGCTGTCTACTTCTCCAAATCTGCTGTCTACTTCTCTAATCTGCTGTCTACTTCTCCCAATCTGTTGTCTACTTCTCAAATCTGTTGTCCACTTCGCCCAATCTGCTGTCTACTTCTCCCAATCTGCTGTCTAGTTCTCCAATCTGCTGTCTACTTCTCCCAATCTGCTGTCTACTTCTCCCAATCTGCTGTCTACTTCTCCCAATCTGCTGTCTAGTTCTCCAATCTGCTGTCTACTTCTCCCAATCTGCTGTCTACTTCTCCAATCTGTTGTCTACTTCTCCCAATCTGCTGTCTACTTCTCCCAATCTGTTGCCTACTTCTCCAATCTGCTGCCTACTTCTCCAAGTCAACTGTGTACAGCCGGCACTCTTAAAAGTCTAAAAATACAATTCCTAGTAAAACCGTGCTTTTTGACATCATAGTTTCACTGTATTGTTTGCATACCGCAAGCAACTGAACAAACTGGGTGACTGAAAAACTTACTAACGAAACCGCAGGTGCTGCTGTTCATGCCTATCGTGTACTTTATGGCCCAGCTGCGCATGGAGGCCGGCGCTTTTCTATTCTACCAGCTCAACCTGGTCTTGGCCACCTGCGCCGCCTGCGGTGTCGCATTCTTTGTCTCGGCCTCCGTGTCGGTGTTTGGTATAGCCAACATACTCATCTCAATCATGTACGTCTTTATGATGGTGTTCGGCGGATTCCTCATCAACATCGCCTCAGTTGGCTGGCTGAGCTGGTGTCGCTATCTGTCAGTGTTCTACTACGCCTATGCCGGATTGTCTGTGAATGAATTCAGCGGCATGCGATTCTGCCCAATGCGCCCGGAGCCCAATGTCACCAGGAGCTGGTGAGACCATTGCTGAGCTTGGCTTCATGTGCGACTGTTTGAGATCTCACCCTGTGCTATCTCAGACAGTTTCATGAGATCTCACCCTGTGCTATATCAGACAGTTTCATGAGATCTCACCCTGTGCTATCTCAGACAGTTTCATGAGATCTCACCCTGTGCTATATCAGACAGTTTCATGAGATCTCACCCTGTGCTATCTCAGACAGTTTCATGAGATCTCACCCTGTGCTATCTCAGACAGTTTCATGAGATCTCACCCTGTGCTATCTCAGACAGTTTCATGAGATCTCACCCTGTGCTATCTCAGACAGTTTCATGAGATCTCAACCTGTGCTATCTCAGACAGTTTCATGAGATCTCAACCTGTGCTATCTCAGACAGTTTCATGAGATCTCACCCTGTGCTTTCTAAGGCAGTTTCATGAGATCTCACCCTGTGCTTTCTAAGGCAGTTTCATGAGATCTCACCCTGTGCTATCTCAGACAGTTTCATGAGATCTCACCCTGTGCTATCTCAGACAGTTTCATGAGATCTCAACCTGTGCTATCTCAGACAGTTTCATGAGATCTCACCGTACTGACCCTCTGCTACCTCAGACAGATCTCACACTAATATTTGTCTGGTCCTAGTCATTGAAATCTTAGCCACAGTCTAGTCGAGCCTCAACCCCTGACCCTCCCACAGCAAGGACGGCTTCACCGTACTAAACGATCAACAAATTCCCTATGCCTCTGCGTGGAATTTATGGAGCAACGAGGTCGGAATGTTCTCCATCATGCTGGTGTTTCTGCTGCTCTGCTATGTTCAACTGTGTCGCATCAACAAGTACAAGTGAACTTCTGGGATTCCTGCTGCTGCATTACTTAGCGTTTTTATTGGCCACTGGGCAATGAACAACCAGAGCACACGCATAGTCTATGACCAATCAGAGCACACTCATAGTCTGTGACCAATGAGAGCACACTCATAGTCTGTGACCAATCAGAGCACACTCATAGTCTGTGACCAATCAGAGTACACTTATAGTCTCTGACCAATCAGAGTACACTTATAGTCTCTGACCAATCAGAGTACACTTATAGTCTGTGACCAATCAAAGTACACTCATTGTTTGTGACGAATCAGAGCACACTCATAGTCTGTGACCAATGAGAGTACACTCATAGTCTGTGACCAATCAGAGCACACTCATAGTCTGTGACCAATCAGAGCACACTCATAGTCTGTGACCAATCAGAGCACACTCATAGTCTGTGACCAATCATAGTACACTTATAGTCTCTGACCAATCAGAGTACACTTAAAGTCTTTGACCAATCAGAGCACACTCATAGTCTGTGACCAATCAGAGTACACTTATAGTCTTTGACCAATCAGAGCACACTCAGTCTGTGACCAATCAGAGTACACTTAAAGTCTTTGACCAATCAGAGCACACTCAGTCTGTGACCAATCAGAGTACACTTATAGTCTCTGACCAATCAGAGTACACTTATAGTCGGTGACCAATCAAAGTACACTCATTGTTTGTGACGAATCAGAGCACACTCATAGTCTGTGACCAATCAGAACACATTCAATGGCTATGACCAATCAGAACACTTTCATCGGCTATGGCATCCTGTGCTATCTGTGCTAATTGTAGTGCAATTTTTTTAAAACATTATTTAAAGCAAAAGTTTTATTTTCGAGTTGTATTAATTATTTATTGTTGGTTTAAGTGTGCAAGCGTAATCAAAGTACTAAAAGTAGTGTTGGCAGCGTTTTTTGTTGATTTTTTACTTTTCTCGTTCGATTTGCGAAAAACTTTTTAAAAATAGTATTCTCCTTGCTTGCATTGCCCGTGCTGCTGTGTTCGATTGAAATGTTAATCAAAATTCTTATTGAATTGCTCTTCTAGTTTTCTTGTTTTTTCTCTTTGTGCTTCCGAAATCCACTGTTAATAAGGGAAATTAAGTTTTCGCCATTTTGTTTTAATTTTTTTACTAAAAGCTTTCTTAGTTTTGCTTCCAGAGAGAATTGTTTTTGGAGCAGTTTTTGTCTATTTTTTGTTTTACTTTTAGTAGTAGGAAAATTGCACGCTACTTGCCTACTTATATTCAGTAGTATGTCGGGGACGCGGCAGGTATGCACTGCTCTGCGCCTTATTATTCTCGCCTGTTGCTGTGTGCATGTCTTTCACTAGTTCTACTAGTTGGTTGATCCAAGCTAATCTCTTTTGTTTTGGTTGTCATGGAAACCAGGTTGTTTACTGAAGTAGTGCTTGTTTGCCTAATTGAAAATGTCGTCTGCTAATGTGCATCTGCTGGTGTGTCCGGCCTGCGCCTAGTTTCTATTTAATTTCTTTTTTTTTCAATTATACAATTCGCTGCTCGTGCAATAAGACAGACGGGCGGCAGTGAGGGACCGACCTTGTCATGGCCGCATTGTTCATTAACTCCATTTCTGTGTTTAATATTTTATTCTATACAAGTGCTTACTACTCTACTGCAAGGCATATTTAGTGCGCGCGTTAAACCATATGGATTTTTGCACACTTTTGCTGCTAACCCTTCCTCATGCCAGTCAGAAATATATTATTTGCAGCAACAATTTGGCTCTGCCTGTGCTGCTTAGTTACTCTGCCACAACCGCCTGCTGCGAAATTAGTCTTTGTTTGATCCACCTGCTAATTGCTAATCTATTCTTAAGTAAGATTCTCAGTCTTTACTTAATGTGTAGGTAAGATTAGCAATCTATTCACTAATCCGTAGGTAAGATTAGCAATCTATTCACTAATCCGTAGGTAAGATTAGCAATCTATTCACTAATCCGTAGGTAAGATTAGCAATCTATTCACTAATCCGTAGGTAAGATTAGCAATCTATTCACTAATCCGTAGGTAAGATTAGCAATCTATTCACTAATCCGTAGGTAAGATTAGCAATCTATTCACTAATCCGTAGGTAAGATTAGCAATCTATTCACTAATCCGTAGGTAAGATTAGCAATCTATTCACTAATCCGTAGGTAAGATTAGCAATCTATTCACTAATCCGTAGGTAAGATTAGCAATCTATTCACTAATCCGTAGGTAAGATTAGCAATCTATTCACTAATCCGTAGGTAAGATTAGCAATCTATTCACTAATCCGTAGGTAAGATTAGCAATCTATTCACTAATCCGTAGGTAAGATTAGCAATCTATTCACTAATCCGTAGGTAAGATTAGCAATCTATTCACTAATCCGTAGGTAATATTAGCAATCTATTCCCTAATCCGTATGATGGATTAGCAATCCATTCCCTAATCCTTATGTTGGATTAGCAATCCATTCCCTAATCCGTATGATGGATTAGCAATCCATTCCCTAATCCGTAGGTTAGATTAGCAATTCATCCACTAATCCTTATGATGAATTAGCAATCCATTCCCTAATCCGTATGATGGATTAGCAATCCATTCTCTAATCCGTATGATGGATTAGCAATCCATTCCCTAATCCGTATGATGGATTAGCAATCCATTCCCTAATCCGTAGGTTACATTAGCAATTCATCCACTAATCCGTAGGTTACATTAGCAATTCATCCACTAATCCGTAGGTTACATTAGCAATTCATCCACTAATCCTTATGATTGATTAGCCATCTATTCACTAATCCGTAGGTTACATTAGCAATTCATCCACTAATCCGTAGGTTACATTAGCAATCCATTCACTAATCCGTAGGTTACATTAGCAATCTATCCACTAATCCTTAGGATGGATTAGCAATCCATTCCCTAATCCGTATGATGGATTAGCAATCCATTCCCTAATCCGTATGATGGATTAGCAATCCATTCCCTAATCCGTATGATGGATTAGCAATCCATTACCTAATCCGTATGATGGATTAGCAATCCATTCCCTAATCCGTATGATGGATTAGCAATCCATTTCCTAATCCGTATGATGGATTAGCAATCCATTACCTAATCCGTATGATGGATTAGCAATCTATCCACTAATCCTTATGATGGATTAGCAATCCATTCCCTAATCCGTATGATGGATTAGCAATCCATTCCCTAATCCGTATGATGGATATTATGGATCCGTAGGTTATATTATGGATCACAAGTTAGCTTGCCCAGTGTCTACTGTGCATTGCAGTATTTCTCCAAGTTTCTCTGATCAGCAGTTTGTGTGTGTGTGTTTTATAGGCCAATTTCTGGCCACAGTGCATGCACCGAAAGTAACTTCTAATAGTTTAAGTGCCCAGTCAAGCAGTGTTAAATGCCTGGCCCTACATAGGCATAGTAGAGTGTTACTTGGCACCTGAAAGCAAGTCAATAAAATTAAATGTTTGAATAGGAAAGAAATTTTCTGGCTTTTAACCACAGTCGCTTTTTTGCATAATTAGAACTTACTTGCTAAACATATTTATGCCTATATTCTGTCCGAGACTATACTCGTAGAGAGTGAGTGCACGGAGAAACAGCTGTGGTTTGACTGGTAGCTAAAAGGAGATAAACAAATTGAAAGATTCAATAAACAATTAGATTAAAGTAGCGATTGTTAGCAGGCCTTGTTACAGTTATCTAACAACAGACTCAGCTTCATCGAATCGCTTGAAATATTTGATACGTGTTTATAGCTCGAGTAATAGCACAGGCGCACTACAGCTGGGCATAACAAAGTACCTGTGTCACCTGTTAGACTCTGCTGTGTCGCCTGTTAGACTCTGCTGTGTCACCTGTTAGACTCTGCTGTGTCGCCTGTTAGACACAGTCGTGTCACCTGTTAGACATAGATGTGTTAGACACAATTGTGTCACCTGTTAGACATAGATGTGTTAGACACAGCTGTTAGACTCAGCTATTAGACACAGTTGTTAGCCACAGTTGTTAGACTCAGTTGTGTCTGCTATGAGGGCATGGCGTTCTGGTCGATAGCTCTGATCAAGTAGTCCACGAATGCCACTTCGCTGTGGTCCAGCTCGCCCCGGACCTGCACTTTCTCGCGGCGCTTCTCATTCCGATACCTCAGCGTAGTCTTGGCCAGCTGGCGAGCCTCTCGCGACGTCTCCCGGCCGTCGCGCAGCAGCAGCCGGCGGAACTCCGGCAGGTTCATGCGAAATAGAACCGACTCAGTCTGGGCCACGGCTGTGCTCATGCGACTGGGCAGCTGGGCCAGCACCTCGCAGTCTCCCAGCATGCCGTTGCGGCTGATGCAGCTCCAGGCTATGCGGCTGTGGCTGGAGCCAACCGTCTTCAACTGATGCACCCGATTGCCGTTCCGCAGCTTGTGCTGCTGCTGCTGCTGCTGTTGCTGCTTCGGCAGGACTGAGTAGACATTCTTGGCCTGCAGGTGCAGCTCGTACTGGTCAGCCAGCTTGCGCGGATTCAGGTAGAGAATCACCTCTCCGCTGCAATGTCAGGTGTTTAGTTGACAGCCATGGCTTGTCAAGGGGGGTCGGTGGCAGAGCCAAGGTCTCTAAGCTCGATTCCGCGGCGAGGCCACATTCATTTGTGGCGCAGCCGTGGAGAGAGAAGGCTTGGGGGCTTGTCGTGCAATTTAAACCCTTAAGGGGCCAACCTCCAAGGCACAGTGAGAGTGTACACTGCCTGACGATGAGAAAGTCAGGGCAGATGTACAGACCTGTGTGAGTGTGTGTTCAGGAGTCAGCGAAATGGGCAGAATTGCCTCCTCGCTGGCTGCGGGTCTAGTGTCACCAACATGTGTCATTGCCCACAGCGCTCCTGCAATTATTATTGTTATTATTAATGACTTGTCAATCGGCAATTTTTAACTGTCATGATTTCGGAATCATTCGCAATGAGAGTTTGGCCCGCAAACAATCTGAGGTGCCTCGCTCGCTGAATAAGCTAAATAGATAGATAGAGAGGGCGAGAGAAGCTAATTAGAAAAACTTGCCCCTCGGCATCAGCTCGAGTGTCTGTCAAGTGTTTGCCGCACAATTATCACAATTCGTTAGTTTTATTTCTAGATTTCTCATTTGGCACACTTTGAGAGAACTCAAAGCTGAGTATGGCTGAAATGATGGAGAAAATATACAGAGAGAGAGGGAGAGAGAGAGAGAGAGTAAAGATTCAGCAGCCCCAGAAAACCTGTCACTCAGCTGCCCGGCTGTCTGTCGCGGCGGAAGTGCGGACGTCAAGCTTCGCCAATAAAAAATATTCCATTGTGTGGCTGCAATCGGACTCAACATCGGGCCGACCTGAGACTCCGTCTGAGTCCCCAGATCTGCACACATCCCCAAGTTAGTGCCCTGGATTATATTCAGAATTAGGCCTTCCTCTTTTTCAAATCATTTTCCTCATCGAGGTACATTATCAGATTCCTATAACATTTATCCCAATTTAAGATCCCATAAATCATAATTCCTCGTTAGCAGATCCCATAGAACATAAATCCTCGTTAGCAGATCCCATAGAACATTAATCCTCGTTAGCAGATCCCATAGAACACAAGTCCTCGTTAGCAGATCCCATAGAACATAAGTCCTCGTTAGCAGATCCCATAGAACACAAGTCCTCGTTAGCAGATCCCATAGAACACAAGTCCTCGTTAGCAGATCCCATAGAACACAAGTCCTCGTTAGCAGATCCCATAGAACATTAATCCTCATTCCATGTAGTTTTTCGTACGGATGATTAATACGTAAAAAATCCAAAAACATTCTCCCACCTGACAATGAAATACACGTCCTCAATCTTGTCACCCTGTCGCACAATGATATCTCCATTGTAGTATTTCTCCTTCATCAGGGCCCGGATGAACTGCTGCCGCAGTCTGGGATTGAAGTTGCTGACCAGGTGGAAGCCGGAGGTGAAGTCCTCGCGCTCCTGCTCCAGCCGGCGGAGCTGACTGTCGAGGGTGCGCTCGAACAGGTCGCGAGAGATGCGAATGAGGGAGCAGGACTCCGAGCCTGGAGCCACCAGCACGTTGGCTGTGCGAACTACATTCTTGACCAGGGCCACCTCGCCTATGACGGACCCGGCTGTCGGTGGGAGGCGTTTTTGGGATTGGAAAATTAGTGATTAAGCAGCTGCAGATGAGACAGTGAACTGTGATCAAGATAACGGATTGTAGGATTAGAAATAACTAAGGATGATATTGAGGATGGTGAAAGACGGGATTGAGGATTATAATTGACGGGATTGAGGATTATTATTGATGGGATTGGGGATTATTAAGGATGGGATTGAGGATTATAAAGATGTGATTGAAGATGATTAAGGATGGGATTGAGGATTATTAAAGATGTGATTGAAGATGATTAAGGATGGGATTGAGGATTATTAAAGATGTGATTGAAGATGATTAAGGATGGGATTGAGGATTATTCAGGATGGGATTGAGGATTATTAAAGATGTGATTGAAGATGATTAAGGATGGGATTGAGGATTATTAAAGATGTGATTGAAGATGATTAAGGATGGGATTGAGGATTATTAAAGATGTGATTGAAGATGATTAAGGATGGGATTGAGGATTATTCAGGATGGGATTGAGGATTATTAATGATGGGATTGAGGAGTATGAAGGATGGGATTGAGGATTATTAATGATGGGATTGAGGATTATTAAGGTTGGGATTGAGTAAAGGTATTGAGAATGCGGACGATGGTTTGACTGTCAGTCCGGAGCGGAACTCACGGCCAACCACTCCGACAACAACACCGAGAAGTTCGCCGACTTCCTTCTGTCCGGCCAGGCCCCGCACTGAGTCGCCTTCGCGCAGGTTGACTCCGCCTGCTCCTTCGCTGCCGCCGGTGGCCGCCACCCGCACCTCACAGTGGCCGGCCAGCACAATGTACATGAAGTCACCGGCGTTGCCCTGACGAATCAGCAGTCGGCCCGGCTCCCAGGTCTCCAGCACCGAGTCATTCACCAGGGCTTTTAGTACACCTGTATTGGGGTGGGTTTCACAGATTCTATGGGCGGATTGGGGTGGGTTTCATAGATTCTATGGGCGGATTGGGGTGGGTTTCACAGATTCTATGGGCGGATTGGGGTGGGTTTCACAGATTCTATGGGCGGATTGGGGTGGGTTTCATAGATTCTATGGGCGAATTGGGGTGGGTTTCACAGATTCTATGAGTGGATTGGGGTGGGTTTCACAGATTCTATGAGTGGATTGGGGTGGGTTTTACAGATTCTATGGGCGGATTGGGTGTGGGTTTCACAGATTCTATGCGCGGATTGGGTGTGGGTTTCACAGATTCTATGGGCGGATTGGGGTGGGTTTCACAGATTCTATGAGTGGATTGGGGTGGGTTTCACAGATTCTATGGGCGGATTGGGGTGGGTTTCATAGATTCTATGGGCGGATTGGGTGTGGGTTTCACAAATTCTATGGGCGGATTGGGTGTGGGTTTCACAAATTCTATGGGCGTATTGGGGTGGGTTTTACAGATTCTATGGGCGGATTGGCTGTGGGTTTTATAGATTCTATGGGCGGATTGGGTGTGGGTTTTATAGATTCTATGGGCGGATTGGGGTCGGTTTCACATATTCTATGGGCGGATTGGGGTGGGTTTTACAGATTCTATGGGCGGATTGGGTGTGGGTTTCACATATTCTATGGGCGGATTGGGTGTGGGTTTTATAGATTCTATGGGCGGATTGGGGTCGGTTTCACAAATTCTATGGGCGGATTGGGTGTGGGTTTTATAGATTCTATGGGCGGATTGGGGTGGGTTTCACAGATTCTATGAGTGGATTGGGGTGGGTTGCATAGATTCTATGGGCGGATTGGGGTGGGTTTCACAGATTCTATGAGTGGATTGGGGTGGGTTACATAGATTCTATGGGCGGATTGGGGTGGGTTTCACAGATTCTATGAAGTGGATTGGGGTGGGTTACATAGATTCTATGGGCAGAGTGGAGCCAGCCAGAGGGTACTCACTGTCATCCAGCTCGCCCAGCACGCAGACTTTGCCCCTCTGAGCCTCTCCCCTGGACAGGTCCTTGCACCAGTTCATCACCATGCCGAGGTCGTCCTCGTTCCGTTCGCTCGGCGGCGCAGTCAGCGCCCGGCGGACTCGATCTAGCAGCAGAATTTCTCCAGACATCCTCTGTGCTGTGGAAGCAGATTTTCGGGTTTCGGTGGTTGTTGGTCTGCGGCGCACAGTGCCATGCCATGGGGCGTGTTAATATCTGCCTGGATACTGGCTAAACGCCTTTCGCTTTCCCATTGGCTGTAGAGTCCATTGTTGAGTCTTTGGCCTCTTTCTGCCCCCCCTCAAAGCTTCTCTGCCATTCTTTTTCTCTCTCCTTTCTTCTCGCACCTGTGTTTACTTTTCCACCTGTTTTTTTCTTGCGCTAAAATTGGGACTTTTTTGCCTGGTCGATTCCCCTTGGCTCAAGTTGCAGATTCTCTGCTCTCCCTCTGTGTCTCAATAAGCAAATCTGGTCCTGAATATCCCGCGCGAGTCAATATTCCCCAAACAGCGGAGGGCGAAGGAAGGATGCTGGCCTCTTCAATTTCAGCCTCAACAATGGAAGGTAGAAAAATCAGGAAAATGTCTGATTAAATCTGGATGGCAATATCCTAACTGTTCTACTGGCCAGTAGTGCAGTTTGCTAAAGCCAGCGAGTGTAAATGTAAATTATTTTCCAGAGACACTGAAAAACGTGTCTAAAATTGCAATTAGCGTTTGCTCATGAGGTAACTGTTTTTTATTGCAAAAAATCATTTCTGCTTAATTAACTAAACTGAACCAGGGGAGCAGTGCTGGCTTGATGCCACATCTGCTACTGGCTGGCTAGTGCATTGGGGAAGGAGCAGTGATAGGGAACTCAACCGGATAGCTAAGCCCACATGAATGATAGATAACAGTCCGTGTGCTCAAACTGAGTTCTTGTGTGTGCTCAACTATAACTGAGCGGTCAGATACCCGGTGTCACCAAACTTCTCACAGTTTGTTATATCCCAGGCAGGCGTCCCAGGTTTCTTCGGCGCGCCCGGACCCCGAAAGTTCATATCGTGGCGAGCTCGCGTGAGGCACCAATTCGGTGTAACTGGGCCGCGCAAGCTGCTTAGAGACAACTCAATCTCGTCAGCCAATCAGCTGGGGTCGCTGGCACCTGCGCGCCACGAAACTGCTAAGCCGAAATCCCCTCATAATTAGTGAGCACAGACTGAGCCCGGTGTTGAGTTGACTCTGCAGCCAGTCAGGCAGACACTTTGCGAGTTTAGCTTCTCATTGGGAATAAGGATATTGCCTGATTCAAAGGGGTAAGTTGGTGGTTCATACCTGCCTGTTACTAGCCTTTTTAGCTCGTATTGCAACACATTATTTTAGACAAATGATTCTGTACTTTTAGTTCACTATTTGCTTTCGTGTCTTTGCGCATTCTGTCGCGCCGGTTCAACAGAAGACAGTTTTCCTTTATTTAGAACCAGGATCCACTAACTCTTCAGGTAAACTGTCTCTTCAGGTTGAACCCTCTGTCCCTTCAGATTGAACCTTTTGTCCCTTCAGGTTGAACCCTCTGTCCCTTCAGATTGAACCTTTTGTCCCTTCAGGTTGAACCCTCTCCCTTCAGGTTGAACCCTCTCCCTTCAGGTTGAACCTTTTGTCCCTTCAGGTTGAACCCTCTGTCCCTTCAGGTTGAACCCTCTGTCCCTTCAGGTTGAACCCTCTGTTCCTTCAGGTTGAACCCTCTGTCCCTTCAGGTTGAACCCTCTGTCCCTTCAGGTTGAACCCTCTGTCCCTTCAGGTTGAACCCTCTGTCCCTTCAGGTTGAACCCTCTGTTCCTTCAGGTTGAACCCTCTGTCCCTTCAGGTTGAACCTTTTGTCCCTTCAGGTTGACCCTCTGTCCCTTCAGGTTGAACCCTCTGTTCCTTCAGGTTGAACCCTCTGTCCCTTCAGGTTGAACCCTCTGTCCCTTCAGATTGAACCTTTTGTCCCTTCAGGTTGAACCCTCTCCCTTCAGGTTGAACCCTCTGTCCCTTCAGGTTGAACCCTCTGTCCCTTCAGGTTGAACCCTCTGTCCCTTCAGGTTGAACCCTCTGTCCCTTCAGGTTGAACCCTCTGTCCCTTCAGGTTGAACCATCTGTCCCTTCAGGTTGAACCCTCTGTCCCTTCAGGTTGAACCCTCTGTTCCTTCAGGTTGAACCATCTGTCCCTTCAGGTTGAACCCTCTGTCCCTTCAGGTTGAACCCTCTGTCCCTTCAGGTTGAACCTTTTGTCCCTTCAGGTTGAACCCTCTGTCCCTTCAGGTTGAACCTTTTGTCCCTTCAGGTTGAACCCTCTGTCCCTTCATGTAGAATCCTCTGTCCCTTCAGGTAGACAACCCCCTTCCCTTCAGTTCCGCCTTCAGTTGTTCAGCATGTATCTAAAATGATATTCAATAATCGCATGTAGCAAAAGCTAAGGAAGAATATTTTTATATTAGTTCCGATTCCTGCAACTGCTGACAAGTACTCGCATGTGAGTGGACCCCACCCTGAGCATAGCTGATGCGGTGAGTATCCAGTCCTGAAGTGCACCCAGTGTCCTAATGCAGGTACCCGAGCGGTCCAAGTGGCCTCCCAAACCTTGGCGACTATTTTTTATCCTCTTTCTTTTTTTGCTCCTCGTCCGAGCAGAGAGCCACTCGTGCCCTGCCTCTTCCTGCTCTGCTCCACCGCTAGCTCCTGCTTGTTGAAGAAGACGGAGCAGGGCAGGCAGGACACAGCGGGGAGAGTTTTTGTGGGAGAAATTTCCCTTGTTCGAATTCCTCTGACGGTGATGAGACGGTGTGAGAACACCCTGGCTCTTCACTTCGAGGTCAATAACAAGAACTTGCATATCAAACACACTGACTGTGCCAACAAACCCAACTTGGGATAAATTGCAAATGGGGAAGATTTGTAGGAGATGGAGGTGAGAAAGTGTTCCAATCGGTCTGTCCGTCTGCCAGCCTTATTGGGGATCTGCGGTTCAAAATTTAGGCCGAAAAAAACTTTTCCTACCCATTCAAAGGCATGAATTCGACCCAGATGAAAAGCAGAGAGAGTGGCTGCTGCTGCTGCTGCTGCTGCTGGCTGGCTGGCTGGCTGGCTGAGTGAGAGGCGGAGTAAAGCAATGAAAAAAAGGAAATTGTCGCCGGCAATTGTGCTCAGCCAGTCTGGCGGGGTCACCTGACCCCTCCCTCCCCCAATGCCCCGCCGTTCGAATCCTGCTTCTTATATATTCTTTGAAAAAGGAAAGCCATCTGGACTTGGTCCCGGCCGCCTCAGCCAGAGCCACTTCCCGTCCGGAGATTTAGAGCGAGCGGACCGGCGGAGGCCCGGCTGGGGGGAGGGCGACTGCGGGGGGGTCTTTGAAATTTCCAGGAAATGCGCCGCGTTGCCGAGGTCGGGGAGGCTCCTGTCAGCTGAGTTGCTAGACTGGACCGGGCTTCGGCCTGACCACTCACCTCAGCCCCAGCCGCCGACCCGCACTCATTCTGGCCCTTTCAATCAGCGCCTGATTGCACATCTCCCAGATCTTGGGACCCCCCATTCAGCCAGTCTAGTCGCAGTGACTCAGGCTATTGAAAGTTAGTCCGCCTGGCTGTCCCTCAGACAGGTTCAAAGGAAGTCTGGCAGGGCACTTTAAGCTACCAGTTTGGATTTTGGGCATGAATTCGACTGAATTTCACAACTTTAATCTGATGTCACAGCAGTCTGCTTATCACCCCCTACTCAATATGCCCTTCCACTCCTCCCTCCTCTCCCCCCTTATCTATCCTCTCTAATATTTCCTGTTCTCTTGAGTCTCTACTCCACCTTCTCTGCTATGTCTCCTCACTACTCTATTCTCCCCTCTTCCCATTCCTCTCTCCTCTCTTCCCGATCCTCTCTCCTCTCTTCCCATTCCTCTCTCATCTCTTCCCATTCCTCTCTCCTCTCTTCCCATTCCTCTCTCCTCTCTTCCAAATCCTCTCTCCTCTCTTCCCATTCCTCTCTCCTCTCTTCCCATTCCTCTCTCCTCTCTTCCCAATCCTCTCTCCTCTCTTCCCAATCCTCTCTCCTCCTCTTCCCAATCCTCTCTCCTCCTCTTCCCAATCCTCTCTCCTCCTCTTCCCATTCCACTCTCCTCTCTTCCCATTCCTCTCTCCCCTCTTCCCATTCCTCTCTCCTCTCTTCCCGATCCTCTCTCCCTCTCTTCCCATTCCTCTCTCCCCTCTTCCCATTCCTCTCTCCCCTTTCCTCTGTCCACGAGGACAAGAAGTTCCCCATAAGCTCTCCTTTCCTTTCTCATCCCTCCCACTCACAGCCTTTTCCGCATCCTGAAGGTGCTTGAAGTGCCAAAGAACATTGTGTAAACAGAGCCACAATTACCCTAGTAGCAGCTCATGGACTCATTCTGCTTACACTAATTCCCTACTCGTGCGGTAACAGCGTGCGGCTGGAAATCTGGGAATAATCATTCGAGCAAAAAAACTCCTTGTGATAAAGTGGGGCCGAATTTTCAAAGAAACTCAGCCACGTCGCTTCGCTGGTTGAAAAAGGCCGGCAGCCTATGCTTGCCACTCTTCCGCTGTTACAGCATGGCAAAAGCAGGAAATGGAGGGAATTTTTTGAGCATGAAGCCGGAGCTCGAACTCGTTTCTCAAAAATTTTCAGCCCCTCTACAGCCCGTACTCGTATTTTTTTGGCTGTAACGGAGCGGAAAGACTTGAAAAATGCAGATTTCAGAGCCAGTCAACAAACTCTCATGTCAGTTAGCTTCTAATAGCAGAGAATTCGCTGCAGTGTTTAATCTTTTGAGTAGTTAAGGATACAGTTACTGACCCATAATCAGGAATCCTTAATCAAATGAGATCCTAAATCCTTGAAACAGCCACCCTAGACACTCTCCAAGCAGCCAATCCCACACCCAGACACTCTCCAAGCAGCCAATCCCACACCCAGACACTCTCCAAGCAGCCAATCCCACACTCAGACACTCTCCAAGCAGCCAATCCCACACTCAGACACTCTCCAAGCAGCCAATCCCACACCCAGACACTCTCCAAGCAGCCAATCCCACACTCAGACACTCTCCAAGCAGCCAATCCCACACTCAGACACTCTCCAAGCAGCCAATCCCACACCCAGACACTCTCCAAGCAGCCAATCCCACACTCAGACACTCTCCAAGCAGCCAATCCCACACCCAGACACTCTCCAAGCAGCCAATCCCACACCCAGACACTCTCCAAGCAGCCAATCCCACACTCAGACACTCTCCAAGCAGCCAATCCCACACCCAGACACTCTCCAAGCAGCCAATCCCACACTCAGACACTCTCCAAGCAGCCAATCCCACACCCAGACACTCTCCAAGCAGCCAATCCCACACTCAGACACTCTCCAAGCAGCCAATCCCACACCCAGACACTCTCCAAGCAGCCAATCCCACACTCAGACACTCTCCAAGCAGCCAATCCCACACTCAGACACTCTCCAAGCAGCCAATCCCACACCCAGACACTCTCCAAGCAGCCAATCCCACACCCAGACACTCTCCAAGCAGCCAATCCCACACTCAGACACTCTCCAAGCAGCCAATCCCACACTCAGACACTCTCCAAGCAGCCAATCCCACACTCAGACACTCTCCAAGCAGCCAATCCCACACTCAGACACTCTCCAAGCAGCCAATCCCACACCCAGACACTCTCCAAGCAGCCAATCCCACACCCAGACACTCTCCAAGCAGCCAATCCCACACCCAGACACTCTCCAAGCAGCCAATCCCACACCCAGACAGTTGAGTAAGGCAGGAAAGGTATCCCTACCTGCCTGTTTAATGCGTAGAGTTCAATCTTTAAGCTTTTTTTATCCCCGCCTATTGAGCAGCGATCGCGGCAGTCGCAGCTAAGGTCAGTGAAGTGTACGAGTGACACCAGATGTTAAAGACAGTGTCAGAGATTTTCGCAGTGTCACAGCTAAACCCTTGGCTCATGGCAAGCAATTTCTATATGCTTTGACTATAGACTGACTGACAGGAAGTGGCAGAGTGAGGGGTATTAGACTCAGGCGCAGGTGTCACTAAGCCTTATCTGACAGTAACATTAATACTGGATTGAATAAGTAAGACAGGCGAATAGGACAGGTGCACTGTGTGCTGTTACAAGCCTACAACTGATCTCTGAGACCAGTCCGTACAGTTTGAAACTCTATGAATGAAATTTTCTACCCGAGTTCACTATGCGACTAATTTTTTCCGTGTATTTTATCGAAACTGGTAACTCTTGTTCAAGTACATGTCGTACATGTACAGCGTGCCGATTCAGTTTCCTAACTCTCCATGAAGTATTTGTCTATGGCTTTTACTTCTTCTGATTCGATATCTCTCCCTTGCCTCTTCCATCCCTTCTTGAATCCCCATTTTCTTTTCCCTTCTTCTCTCCTTTCTTCTCTCCCTTCTTCTCTCCCTTCTTCTCTCCCTTCTTCTCTCCCTTCTTCTCTCCTTTCTTCTCTTCTTTCTTGTCTCCCTTCTTCTCTCCTTTCTTCTCTCCCTTCTTCTCTCCCTTCTTCTCTCCCTTCTTCTCTCCCTTCTTCTCTCCTTTCTTCGCTTCTTTCTTGTCTCCCTTCTCCTCTCCCTTCTTCTCTCCCTTCTTCTCTCCCTTCTTCTCTCCCTTCTTCTCTCCCTTTTCTCTCCTTTCTTCTCTTCTTTCTTGTCCCCCTTCTCCTCTCCCTTCTTCTCTCCCTCCTTCTCTCCTTTCTTCTCTCCCGATCCTGTCTCCCTTCCTCTATGTTCTACACACAGTTTCAGGTGTGACGCACACACAGGTTGAGCTCTGATCTCACTCAAATTAAAATGCAAACAAACCATTCCAGCATATCCGCATCTAGTAATTACCATCGTCACCTGTAGTCTAATAGAAGTTGCATACAAATATGTGTAACTCGCAATGCCAACAGCATCAAATGCTGAGCCACTTGTGCTGCGTGAACACCTAATTTGGCAAATACATCTGGTACTGACGTGCAATCTGCTCAGATCGTTTATGAGCTGTCTCATTGTATCATTGACTACCATTGCTGATAGTAGCTCTGTTGACATAAATATATTCTCTCTGATGAACCCAACTTTGTATTCCATTTTGCCTCGTATGATTCAAATATGATCATTATGATCTTTTCTGAGGGATATGGCTATGATAAGAAGATCCCATAGAATGTTAAGATCCCGATATTGATAAGATCCCATAGGTGGATCAGATCCTATAGGTGGATCAGATCCCATAGATAGATTCGATCCCATAGGTGGATAAGTTCCCATAGATCGATTAGATCCCATAGGTGGATAAGATCCCATAGATGGATAAGATCCCATAGGTGGATAAGATCCCATAGATGGATAAGATCCCATAGGTGGATAAGATCCCATAGGTGGATAAGTTCCCATAGATGGATAAGTTCCCATAGATGGATAAGATCCCATAGATGCATAAGATCCCATAGATGGATAAGATCCCATAGATGCATAAGATCCCATAGATGGATAAGATCCCATGGATGGATAAGATCCCATGGATGGATAAGATCCCATGGATGGATAATATCCCATAGATGGATAAGATCCCATAGGATGGATAAGATCCCATAGACAATGGACGGAGAGAATGCTGAGAAGTGTCTAATCAGCAGCTAACAATAATTGGCTGGCTGGCTACTGTATGCACCCCACGAGGCTTCAGTGGCTTCTGCTCCGGATTGCTTTGGCAGGAAAATGAGGCCTGTTGCAATCTGTTAGCAATCGCTGCCATAATTACTGCTGGCCATCCGTGCCCTCGCATTAGACGAACGATGGCGCATTGGAACGATTGCCGGGCTGGGACAATGTCCTTCCTTTCAACGGAATCCCCTTATTCTGTCCTCTTAAGCTTTCTGGCTGAGCATGAGACTGGAGTACAATGGGATTAGAGAGCCGTTCTGCCCAATCTGTTTAAAAAAAGTTCATTGTTGCTGCTTCTTAAAAAGCAACAGAAGCATCTTCCTTTTCCTTGAAAAAAACGATATGGTTTCTGAGATCCTCAGTGGGACTTAGTTCCTGCTCACTGCAGTGTATTTGATCCGAATTATGGATTAATGTGATCCCAATGATGAATCAATTTGATCCCAATGATGGATTAGTGTGATCCCAATGATGAATCAATTTGATCCCAATGATAAATCAATATGATCCCAATGATGGATTAATATGATCGAATGATGGATTAATGTGATCCCAATGATGAATCAATTTGATCCCAATGATAAATCAATATGATCCCAATGATAAATCAATATGATCCCATTGATGGATTAATATGATCGAATGATGGATTAATGTGATCCTAATGATGGATTAACATGATCGAATGATGGATTAATGTGATCCCAATAGATTAACATGATCGAATGATGGATTAATGTGATCCCAATAGATTAATATGATCGAATGATGGATTAATGAGATCCCAATGATGGATTAACATGATCGAATGATGGATTAATAGGATTTCAATCATGACTTAATGTGATCCCAATGTATGTAATCCACATTGATGGATTGATGTGATCTTAATTTTCGTTGGACATTATCTCGAATGTAGTCACATGATTGTTTGCTTATTTTAAACGTCTCTCGCAATGATGCCCTTGGCTGAAGGGCATGTGGAGATGTTTGCTCCCAAACAGGCAATCAGTGCACCCTCACTAGACCAAGTGATTCTTCTTCATTAGCAAAATAAAATAACCAGAAAATGTCTACAAAATGAACGAGCATCTCCCCAGGTCATTAATAACTGATGCTTCTCAACCTGAATAATGAGCACAATATGAGCAGCCCACCTGCTCGGACTTTTGCAGCCGGCGACTCTCCCATCCCCCACCCCTGCCCAGATATAACCAGCTGAAGCCAAAGTACTTTCACAAATTTATCACGGCCAAAAACTGATAGGGCAACCGAACAATGTCCTTTCCCTCGCCATCTATGCGAATCCCGAACCTCTTCTGCTTCCTCATGCTATTGAACAGCAGAAGCAGCAGCAGCAGCAGCAGCAGCAGCAGCAGCAGCAGAAGCAGCAGCAGCAGCAGAAGCAGCAGAGGCAGAAGCAGCAGAAGCAGCAGAAGCAGCAGAGGCAGAAGCAGCAGAAGCAGCAGCAGCAGCAGAAGCAGCAGAAGCAGCAGAAGCAGCAGTAGAAGCAGCAGATGCAGCAGCAGCAGCAGCAGCAGCAGCAGAAGCAGCAGTAGAAGCAGCAGATGCAGCAGCAGCAGCAGCAGCAGTAGAAGCAGCAGAAGCAGCAGCAGCAGCAGCAGCAGAAGCAGCAGCAGCAGCAGCAGCAACAGCAACAGCAACAGAAGCAGCAGCAGTAACAGATGCAGCAGAAGCAGAAGAAGCAGCAGCAGCAGCAGCAGCAGCAGCAGCAGCAGTAGCAGAAGCGTCAAGCCCTACACTATTCATTTCATTGTTCGATCGAACACTTGACAAGTTTTCCAGTGCAATGCGCTATAAAGGCCGAGAAGCACTTGCAGTCATGTCAGTTCGCATCTGCAGCTTTCATTTTCAAAGCCCCCCCCGCATTCTAGTGCGAGTGGCCACTTGAGTTGTAAGTTTGGCTGATTGGTTTCGGCTTGGCCTTGGTCGGCTGCTGCGATGCACATTGAGCGATTCAGAGTGAGCTCTCAGTTGGAACAATAGACTCTTTGTTCTCAGACACACTGGCCTTCAACAGTTTAGTTTCAACTGCTTCCAGCAGGAATTGATCGCGGCTCCATAGGCAGTCGCACCTTCCCTTTCGGTTCGCAGCACACTTTCTGCAGTCGATAATTTCACTGGGCAGTGAGTGATTTTTGTGTCAATCTACGGTGGCCCAAACCTGTGCTTTTGGCCTGCCCAGAAATCGGGCAATTGGAACAGGGTGTTGCAATTCTACTCAGAGCGCTCCGAATTCTCAAACAGACAGATCGAGCTGTCCATCGACCAGAAAAGTTGAAGAATTTTCTAAGTGTTTCTTAGAAAACATGTTTCATAGAAGACACGAAATCATTAGATTGCTTTCTTTGCTCAGTTTCTATGCGTGACGTAATTCACAATTTCACTATTTCAATCACTTTCACCACTCTCTGCGCCACATTCTGTCCCGCTCCTTCACTCCTTCTCTCCCTCTGATACTCCCCTCTCCCTCTCCCCCCACTCCCCCTCGCCCTCTGATACTCCCCTCTCCCTCTCCCCATTCCCTCTCCCCCACTCCCTCTCCTCCTCTGCCCCTCCTCCTCTGCCTCACCTCCTCTGCCCCTCCTCTGCTTCTTCCCCTCTGATACTCCCCTCTCCCTCTCCCCACTCCCTCTCCCCACTCCCTCTCCCCACTCCCTCTCCCCACTCCCTCTCCCCACTCCCTCTCCCCACTCCCTCTCCCCACCCCCTCTCCCCACTCCCTCTCCCCCCACTCCCTCTCCCCACTCCCTCTCCCCACTCCCTCTCCCCACTCCCTCTCCCCACTCCCTCTCCCCACTCCCTCTCCCCACTCCCTCTCCCCACTCCCTCTCCACACTATCTCTCCACACTCCCTCTCCCCACTCCCTCTCCCCCCACTCCCTCTCCTCCTCTGCCCCTCCTCCTCTGCCTCTCCTCCTCTGCCCCTCCTCCTCTGCCCCTCCTCCTCTGTCTCTCCTCCTCTGCCCCTCCTCCTCTGCCTCTACTCCTCTGCCTCTCCTCCTCTGCCTCTCCTCCTCTGCCTCTTCTTCTCTGCCTCTCCTCCTCTGCCCTTCCCCTCTGCCCCTCCTGCTCTGTCCCTTCTCCTCTGCCTCTCCTCCTTTTGCCTCTCCTCCTTTTGCCTCTCCCTCTCCTGCTCTCCCTCCTGACTCCGACCCAGACCTTCTTGTTTGATGGTGTCATTAAAAATTACTTTGAAAGAGATGCACTTAAAGACGCATTCTGGCCGACTCGAAGCGCACAAAGCGCATTCAGAACGCAAACAAAGAGCTTGAGGGATAGCGAGGAACATTGTGATTTACTCGACCCATCCCTCCCCAAGCCAGTGGCTGGCCAATTTCCAGAAGCCGAATTCAATTGCTTTAAATGCTGGACCAGTCCACGCCAGGCCAGCAGAGTTGCTACCCGGGGCATCCCTAGCGCCAACTACCGCAAATGGACCTCGGGTCGGTGGCTGCAACCCGTGGGGGTGCGGCTGGCAGCCCGGATTCCTTTTCCCAATGCCCCAAGCGGGACTGTTATCCCACTTTCCACTCTTCCTTCCTCTAGCTAGCTGCTCTCTCCTTTCCCAAGTCCCACAAGACAGACTACCCAGCAGCAACAGCAGCAGCAGCAAAACCACTTTTTCTTTTAGAACCATTGGTCTGTGATGGTCTGTGATCCCTTTCCCGCTGCGGGACCACTCCGATCCCATCCGCATTGCCTCTATCGCCAGCCAGATTGCAGCGATAGCGGAGACACCCGGCCAGAGAGTTGGGGAGAATTTGTTCCTCTCAGATCCCAAGATGCGGCTGAAGTCTGGAGGAGTGGAGAGTCGTCGGTAGCAGTTTGCCGATCGCTTTCAAACTGCTCTTCACCCCGCCAACCATTGAGGTGTGTCACCATAAGTTAGCGGATTCTCATAAGTCTTGCACCTTCGTTGTCCAGTTGTTAAAATTTAGCCAACAATGAAAACAGCTCCTCATCCGCTGACCACAGCAGATCCAGCCTTTCAGCCACTGGCGCCATCACCTTGCGCAGCTTTCTTTCCTGGGATTTATCTCCCCAGAAAGCCTCATCAGTCGCCTTATCCCGACCTCCCCTCTCCCCCCAGACCCCAATGGCCAGAAGGAGTCGTTCATCCAATCAGACCGCCAACCCGCGCCTCTGCAGCCTCCCAGACTAGGATTTATACCCGGCCTACATCTGTCTCCTAAATATCCCCTTCTGCTAAAACACTAAACATCCTGCTGACCCAGCAACAGCAGCAGCAACAGCTTACGAGTTGTTCCTCAATGTGGTTTTCTCCAAGCTTCTGGGAACTCTCACACACTAGAAAATCTGCTTGCCCTCGTCAGAAGCAGCCAAAGCCGCAGATGCAGCAACGGCAGCAGCGGCATCTTCGGCTGCTGATCAGCCTAACCCTCGTAGGAGCGCTGCTGACGCCTCCGGCCTCCAGTGCGTCAACTCCGGTGACCCACACCACCGCCATCAACGAGGAGCTGCCTCCGGGCTCCCCTGTGGCCGACCTTCTGGAAGCGATGCGCCGCGACGGCTATCTGTTGGCGCCCGACTCTCGCCCGGACTTCCGAGCCTTCACAGCCGACCCGCCCGGCTGCGATCGCTACTTCCGCGTGGACCCGACCTCCGGTCACGTGACAGTCAAGCAGCGAATCGATCGCGACCGCCTCTGCCAGGAGGTCGCCGCGTGCTGCAGTTTCGCCGACCAAGCGGCTTCCAACTGCCAGCTGACCCTGCAGGTTCAGTCAGACCGCGAGTACAGCCACATCATCACTCTGACGGTCCGCATCGTCGACCTCAACGACAACGCTCCTCGTTGGAGCTCCGTGGAGGTGACGCGAGAATTCAGCGAGTCGGCCCAGCCTGGCGAGTACCGCAGCTTGCCGCTCGCTGAAGATGCCGACTCTCCCCGACTGTCTGTCCAGCGGTACGCCCTGCTACCGCCTGCGCCAGCCGAGTTCGCGCTTGAGTATCTTCCCGGAGCCGCGTCGACATCGTCATCGTCCGCGGCCGATCCGGCCTCGGCGCCATCGTTGCGGTTGATGCTGAAGTCGTCGCTCGACCGTGAAGCCAAAGACGCCTTCGAGTTCGGCCTGATCGCCTTCGACGGCGGCAGCCCGCCGAGGAACGGCACCGTCAGGCTGCGCGTCCTGGTGGCCGACGAGAATGACGAGGTGCCGACCTTCGACAGGCAGGTCTACACCGCCGAGGTGCGGGAGGACGCGCCGGTTGGACGGAAGGTTTGTGACTGGCACCTGCTGAGATGCCTGTTCTGTTGGAGTGAGATGCCTGTTCTGTTGGAGTGAGATGCCTGTTCTGTTGAAGTGAGATGCCTGTTCTGTTGAAGTGAGATGCCTGTTCTGTTGGAGTGAGATGCCTATTCTGTTGAAGTGAGATGCCTGTTCTGTTGAAGTGAGATGCCTGTTCTGTTGAAGTGAGATGCCTGTTCTGTTGAAGTGAGATGCCTGTTCTGTTGAAGTGAGATGCCTGTTCTGTTGAAGTGAGATGCCTGTTCTGTTGGAGTGAGATGCCTGTTCTGCTGGTATGAGATTCCATTATTATTGGGGGTGAGATTCCATTAGTATTGGGGTGAGATTGAATTAGTATTGGGGTGAGATTCCATTATTATTGGGGGTGAGATTCCATTAGTATTGGGGTGAGATTCCATTATTATTGGGGGTGAGATTCCATTAGTATTGGGGTGAGATTGCATTAGTATTGGGGTGAGATTCCATTATTATTGGGGGTGAGATTCCATTAGTATTGGGGTGAGATTCCATTATTATTGGGGTGAGATTCCATTAGTATTGGGGGTGAGATTCCATTAGTATTAGGGTGAGATTCCATTATTATTGGGGGTGAGATTCCATTATTATTGGGGTGAGATTCCATTATTATTGGGGGTGAGATTCCATTAGTATTGGGGTGAGATTGAATTAGTATTGGGGTGAGATTCCATTAGTATTAGGGTGAGATTCCATTAGTATTAGGGTGAGATTCCATTAGTATTGGGGTGAGATTCCATTAGTATTGGGGTGAGATTCCATTAGTATTGAGGTGAGATTCCATTAGTATTGGGGTGAGATTGAATTAGTATTGGGGTAAGATTCCATTAGTATTAGGGTGAGATTCCATTAGTATTAGGGTGAGATTCCATTAGTATTGGGGTGAGATTCCATTATTATTGGGGGTGAGATTCCATTAGTATTGGGGTGAGATTGAATTAGTATTGGGGTGAGATTCCATTAGGATTGGGGTGAGATTGAATTAGTATTGGGGTTAGATTCCATTATTATTGGGGGTGAGATTCCATTAGTATTGGGGTGAGATTCCATTATTATTGGGGGTGAGATTCCATTAGGATTGGGGTGAGATTGAATTATTATTGGGGGTGAGATTCCATTAGTATTAGGGTGAGATTCCATTAGTATTGGGGTGAGATTCCATTAGTATTGGGGGTGAGATTCCATTAGTATTGGGGTGAGATTGAATTAGTATTGGGGTGAGATTCCATTATTATTGGGGGTGAGATTCCATTATGATTGGGGGTGAGATTCCATTAGTATTGGGGTGAGATTGAATTAGTATTGGGGTGAGATTCCATTAGTATTAGGGTGAGATTCCATTAGTATTAGGGTGAGATTCCATTAGTATTGGGGTGAGATTCCATTAGTATTGGGGGTGAGATTCCATTAGTATTAGGGTGAGATTCCATTAGTATTAGGGTGAGATTCCATTAGTATTGGGGTGAGATTCCATTAGTTTTGGGGTGAGATTCCATTAGTTTTGGGGTGAGATTCCATTAGTATTGGGGTGAGATTCCATTAGTATTGGGGTGAGATTCCATTAGTATTGGGGGTGAGATTCCATTAGTATTGGGGTGAGATTCCATTAGTATTGGGGTGAGATTCCATTAGTATTGGGGGTGAGATTCCATTAGTATTGGGGGTGAGATTCCATTAGTTTTGGGGTGAGATTCCATTCTATGGGTCTGGGTCCAGTGTTTTTGAGCAATATTATTGCTTAACTTTGAGGATGCCTAATCCCTCTATCTACTCAAAGACAGAAAGAAATGACAGCAACAAATAGCATTTCGCTGCAGTCAGTGTTTGTGTCTAAAAAAGCACACTCCCAGCAACAGCTCACTCAGAGGCATTGTGGCTCCCCAGTGAGGTTTCCGGTTGACGAGTTCGGCTTGCTCAGCCACCCCCTGATTAGCCCCGACCATCTGCCCCTGGTTTTAGTTGCTTTATATTTCACCGTCTCTTATTTTTCGTGCAGAAAAAAAGCTCGGCGCTTCTTCAAGCGGCCGGCGCGGCGGAGGTGGGGTGGGAATCGCAGGGTCACGTGACGCACGCCTTTCAGCATTATTTCAGCGTTTCCGCTCGACAGAAGCCGAGAGCAGCTGTCTCCAAATCCTCGCTTTCCTTCTCAAAACTCTACACTTTGAGTTGCTAGCTGGCTGAGATGCTCAGGAATCTGATTTATCTCTACTCAATGTTTCCCCCTAGCGACTTGGATTTTATAATATCTGTATAAAGTCACGCCATCTAAAGCGAAACTAAAGATTGTAAGCAACTAAGTTTATTCGTTCAGTTGATGAGCGAAACAGTAACTCGACCAGTGAAATGATTTGAGAAGATGATCTGGGAAGGCCAGGTCTGGACAGACTCTGAATCGGACTGTTTGTTCAAGTTAGCATCGGATTTCACTGCAAAGTCCTGGCCGTAATTAAACGGCTTCTCTATGCAAGTTTATTTCATAAACTCGTCTCAGCGAACTCTAGGGTGCAACCTTGTACAGATTATTGTAGGATAAGATATTAAAGTAGAAATGTCTAGAAAGAGAGAGTGATAGAGGGAGAGAAGAGAGAGAGGAGGGAGGAGAGAGGA
Organism: Macrostomum hystrix; assembly: GCA_950097015.1. Classification (NCBI taxonomy): domain Eukaryota; kingdom Metazoa; phylum Platyhelminthes; family Macrostomidae; genus Macrostomum; species Macrostomum hystrix. Next base: position 2,144,369 of record CATNEN010000033.1, read on the forward strand.
AAGCCGAGAGGAGAGAGGAGAGGAGAGAGGAGAGGAGAGAGGAAAGCGGAGAGGAAAGGAGAGAGGAAAGCGGAGAGGAAAGGAGAGAGGAAAGCGGAGAGGAGAGGAGAGAGGAAAGCGGAGAGGAGAGGAGAGAGGAAAGAGGAGAGGAGAGGAGAGAGGAAAGCGGAGAGGAGAGAGGAAAGCGGAGAGGAGAGGAGAGAGGAAAGCGGAGAGGAGAGGAGAGAGGAAAGCGGAGAGGAAAGCGGAGAGGAGAGGAGAGAGGAAAGCGGAGAGGAGAGGAGAGAGGAAAGCGGAGAGGAGAGGAGAGAGGAAAGAGGAGAGGAGAGGAGAGAGGAAAGCGGAGAGGAGAGAGGAGAGGAGAGAGGAGAGGAGAGGAGAGAGGAGAGGAGAGGAGAGAGGAGAGAGGAGAGGAGATAGGAGAGGAGAGGAGAGAGGAGAGAGGAGAGGAGATAGGAGAGGAGAGGAGAGAGGAGAGAGGAGAGGAGAGAGAAGATGAGAGAGGAGAGAGGAGAGAAGAGAGGAGAGAAGAGAGGAGAGGAGAGAAGAGAGGAGAGGAGAGAAGAGAGGAGAGGAGAGAAGAGAGGAGAGGAGTGATTAGAGGAAAGAGGAGAGGAGAGAGGAGAGAGTAGAGAGGGGAAAGGAGGGAGAGGCGAGACAGGTCTGAAATGTCGAACCAGTTAATGCTGAGCAGTGAAATCTTGTTAATGGGGCAGTGGAAGTGACCTTACTTAGTCTAATCAAACGCAGGTGAAAATAACGTCGCAGAATATTCGGCTCCTCCCGGAAGCAAAGCCGGGGTGCTAAAAAACAAGAAGCAGCAATTGGAGAAGAAAAAGTCAGATGCTTTGGCGCCGCCCAATAAACTTGAAGAGCCCATAATTTGATCAAACTGGTGCGGCCTGTCGGTGGGTGGGAAAATCGCATATCGAAGCAAAGCCACCCTCCAGCTTCCACCGCCTGTTTGCTCTGCAGAATTTTTTGTTAATTTCAGCTGCAGTTTTTTTCTGCTTCGCATTTTCATTTCTAGCTGGCTAATCGTGTCTTTTTTTATACCCTTTGAAGCTTATGAGCGGCAGAGAAGTAAAATGAAATGCGGGCCTGGCTTCCGCTAAATAGGCATGCAAATGTGACCAACTTTGTCTGACTTTTATACCGCAAAGTCATAAACTTATTCTGCGCCTCTCTGACAGAAAGGTGGTCCGCGTTTTTTGTACGAAATGCGCTTCGTTGTTTCTGTCGAAGGGGCGCATTGGCTTAGGAAATTACGCATTGAGCCACTGCATCTCTGCCTCAGCCTTTTGCCCGAACATTTGTGAGACTGAGAGTAACTGCTAAGAGTGGGAGTGACTGTGAGAGTGACTGCTAAGAGTGGGAGTGACTGTGAGAGTGACTGATAAGAGTGGGAGTGACTGTGAGAGTGACTGCTAAGAGTGGGAGTGACTGTGAGAGTGACTGCTAAGAGTGGGAGTGACTGAGAGTGACTGCTAAGAGTGGGAGTGACTGTGAGAGTGACTGCTAAGAGTGGGAGTGACTGTGAGAGTGACTGCTAAGAGTGGGAGTGACTGTGAGAGTGACTGCTAAGAGTGGGAGTGACTGTGAGAGTGACTGCTAAGAGTGGGAGTGACTGTGAGAGTGACTGCTAAGAGTGGGAGTGACTGTGAGAGTGACTGCTAAGAGTGGGAGTGACTGTGAGAGTGACTGCTAAGAGTGGGAGTGACTGTGAGAGTGACTGCTAAGAGTGGGAGTGACTGTGAGAGTGACTGCTAAGAGTGGGAGTGACTGTGAGAGTGACTGCTAAGAGTGGGAGTGACTGTGAGAGTGACTGCTAAGAGTGGGAGTGACTGTGAGAGTGACTGCTAAGAGTGGGAGTGACTGTGAGAGTGACTGCTAAGAGTGGGAGTGACTGTGAGAGTGACTGCTAAGAGTGGGAGTGACTGTGAGAGTGACTGCTAAGAGTGGGAGTGACTGTGAGAGTGACTGCTAAGAGTGGGAGTGACTGTGAGAGTGACTGCTAAGAGTGGGAGTGACTGTGAGAGTGACTGCTAAGAGTGGGAGTGACTGTGAGAGTGACTGCTAAGAGTGGGAGTGACTGTGAGAGTGACTGCTAAGAGTGGGAGTGACTGTGAGAGTGACTGCTAAGAGTGGGAGTGACTGTGAGAGTGAGGGTGAGAGTGAGGGTGAGAGTGAGGGTGAGAGTGAGGGTGACAGTAAGAGTGAGAGTGACTGAGAGAGTGAGAGTGAGAGTGACAGTAAGAGTGACTGTGAGAGTGACTACGGGAGTGAGAGTGAGAGAGATTGAGAGAGAGAGAGAGTGAGAGTGAGAGTGAGAGTGAGAGTGAGAGTGGGAGTGAGAGTGAGAGTGAGAGTGAGAGGGAGAGTGAGAGGGAGAGTGAGAGGGAGAGTGAGAGGTAGTTTGAGTGTTAAACATACGGGTGAGATTAGGCATCCGTTTTCAGAACATTCAATTCATTACCGAAAGTGCTTGCAAAATACAATATCGCAGTCTTGTTGTTGTAAGCCTTCTTAAATATGGCTGACTATTCTGGGAAACCCAGAATTCTATTTTTTATAATAAATTTATCCAGAAAAGTCTAGTCCAATAATTTTTTTATTCAGCTGTTGAGAAATCAGATCCAACGCATGCTGCTTACTGGGCGTGGGCTCACGCTGGCATGAATGGCATGAACTGGAGTGAGAGTTTAAGTGAGCCATTGTAGGAGTGACAGAGTTTTAGTGAGACATTGTAGGAGCGACAGAGTTTTAGTGAGACATTGTAGGAGCGACAGAGTTTTAGTGAGACATTGTAGGAGTGACAGAGTTTTTGTGAGACATTGTAGGAGTGACAGAGTTTTAGTGAGCCCAGGCATTAGAGTGACAGAACGGAAGTGACAGAATGGGAGTGACAGAATGGGAGTGACAGAATGGGAGTGACAGAATGGGAGTGACAAAATAAGAGTGACAAAATAAGAGTGACAGAATAAGAGTGACAGAATGGGATTGAAAGAATTGGAATGACAGAATGAGAGCGACAAAATGGGAGTGACAGAGTTTTAGTGAGCCCAGACATTAGAGTGACAGAACGGAAGAGACAAAATGGGAGTGACAGAATGGGAGTGACAGAATGGGAGTGACAGAATGGGAGTGACAAAACGGGAGTGACAGAATGGGATTGATTTTCCTGAGCTTTTAAGAAGCAGGTTTGCCGTGGGTCGTGGCTTGCACGTCAGTTTCCCACTCGGCTGGGTCAGAAAATGGTCGGGAAGTCGCCACCGCTTGACCCCATCGGTTTTCTCTCCCCCCTCACTCTTCCGTCATTGTGGAGATTTCGCCGCTGCAGCACCTGTCCGAGACCGAGTGTATCTGCCTTTTTTCAGGCAGAATTTAATTAGACCCACCATGGAAAGAGCTTGTATTTTTTCAGTACAGAACACGTCAGACTGCGTCTAAACTTTGACTACGAATATTTTTAGCTTGCTAACAAAATAGAATTCTAATGGGATCAATAGAGAAGCTTAGAATGCATTTCATTAATGCTGGGGTGTGGGGAATTCGGTGCTGGGTGTGGGGAATTCGGTGCTGGTGTGGGGAATTCAGATGCTAGGGTGTGGGGAATTCGGAGATGCGTGTGGGGAATTCGGAGATGCGTGTGGGGAATTTGGAGATGCGTGTGGGGAAGTCGGTGTTGGGTTTTGGGAAGTAGGTGCTGGGTGTGGGGAAGTCGGTGTTGGGTTTTGGGAAGTAGGTGCTGGGTGTGGGGAAGTCGGTGTTGGGTGTGGGGAAGTCGGTGCTGGGTTCAATGATGCAAACTCTCCTAATCTGTAACTCCAGGTGCTGCAGGTTCACGCCACCGACCGTGACTCAGGATTGAACGGTCGCGTCACCTACTCGATCTCAGCATTCGAGGCGGCACGGGTTCGCGCCCTGTTCAGCATTGACCCGGCCAGCGGCAGTGTGCAGGTGGCGGGCAGGTTGGACTTTGAGCACAGCAGGGAGCACAGGTTCACTGTGGTGGCTCAGGACCAGAATCCCACAGCGCCGCGGCAGAGCACCGCCCGGGTGGTCGTCAGCTTGATCGACGTCAACGACGAGCCGCCGAGGATCGGCCTGAGTTCGCGCTCCGCGCCTTCTGCGGCTGCCGGCGGCGGCGACGCCTTCCGAGTGATTGAAAATGAGAAGCCCAGAACCGTTACCATAGTAACTGTTAGAGATGCGGACTCTGATGATAATGGCAAGGTTTGTTGACTGATTGACAGTCATTGATTGATAGCTTGACAGTCACTGATTGGTAGATTGATAGTCACTGATTGGTAGATTGATAGACACTGCTTGTAAGATTGAGTTCCTGATTGACAGATTGATAGCAAGCTGCAGACTGCCGCATTGCAGGTGAGCTGCAATCTCACGGGGCCGAACAAAGACCTGTTCAGTCTGGTCCGCCTGCAACTCAGAGAGGCGGACGCCACCCTCTACCGGCTGATGACGGCCCGACCGCTCGACCGAGAGACGGACGGCCCAGTCGGTCGGCCGCTGAGCCTCGTCATCGCCTGTTCGGACACCGGCCAACCGCCGAACCGCGCCCAGGAGGCCGTCAGCATCGAAATCGTCGATGTGAACGACAATCCGCCTTCGTTTCCAACCGGCGTGTTCTACTTCACGGTTAGCGAGGCCACACGCGAAGGCGAGGTGGCTTTCGCCGTAGCCGCCCAGGACCCGGACGTCGGCGACAACGGCAGGCTGGGCTACGCCATCAACTCCAGCCAAGCGGACAGCAGCGGAGGGGATCCGGTGACTGCGAGTTTCCGGATCGGGCCAGATGGCAAGGTGGTCCTGACCCGCCGTCTGGACCGCGAGGTCGCCGCCCGGCTGCACTTCAGCGTCGTTGCCTTCGACCATGGAGAACCGTCATTGTCCGCTACGGCCAGCGTGGTGCTGATCGTGGAAGACGACAACGACAACGCACCCCTGCTGGCTCCGTTCTTTGCCTTCCTGGTGTCCGAGAATGCCAGCATCGGTGAGTGCTGGCTTTGTTGCCGGCGGATTCTGGTCATGGGATTCAGGTCATGGGATTTTGGTCATGGGATTCTGGTCATGGGATTCTGGTCATGGGATTCTAGTCATGGGATTCTAGTCACGGGATTCTGGTCATGGGATTCTGGTCATGGGATTCTGCTCATGGGATTCTGGTCATGGGATTCTGGTCATGGGATTCTGGTCATGGGATTCTAGTCATGGGATTCTGGTCATGGGATTCTAGTCACGGGATTCTAGTCATGGGATTCTAGTCACGGGATTCTAGTCACGGGATTCTAGTCATGGGATTCTAGTCACGGGATTCTAGTCACGGGATTCTAGTCATGGGATTCTAGTCACGGGATTCTAGTCACGGGATTCTAGTCACGGGATTCTAGTCATGGGATTCTAGTCATGGGATTCTGGTCATGGGATTCTAGTCAGGGGATTCTAGTCACGGGATTCTAGTCATGGGATTCTGGTCATGGGATTCTAGTCATGGGATTCTAGTCACGGGATTCTAGTCATGGGATTCTAGTCATGGGATTCTAGTCATGGGATTCTAGTCACGGGATTCTAGTCATGGGATTCTAGTCACGGGATTCTAGTCACGGGATTCTAGTCATGGGATTCTGGTCATGGGATTCTAGTCACGGGATTCTAGTCATGGGATTCTAGTCACTGGATTCTAGTCATGGGATTCTAGTCACGGGATTCTAGTCACGGGATTCTAGTCTCGGGATTCTAGTCACGGGATTCTAGTCACGGGATTCTAGTCACGGGATTCTAGTCACGGGATTCTAGTCACGGGATTCTAGTCATGGGATTCTAGTCACGGGATACTAGTCATGGGATTCTGGTCATGGGATTCTAGTCACGGGATTCTAGTCATGGGATTCTGGTCATGGGATTCTAGTCACGGGATTCTAGTCATGGGATTCTGGTCATGGGATTCTAGTCACGGGATTCTAATCATGGGATTCTAGTCACTGGATTCTAGTCATGGGATTCTAGTCACGGGATTCTAGTCACGGGATTCTAGTCTCGGGATTCTAGTCACGGGATTCTAGTCACGGGATTCTAGTCACGGGATTCTAGTCACGGGATTCTAGTCACGGGATTCTAGTCATGGGATTCTAGTCACGGGATACTAGTCATGGGATTCTAGTCATGGGATTCTGTTCCTGGGATTCTAGTCATGGGATTCTGGTCATTGGATTCTAGTCACGGGATTCTAGTCATGGGATTCTAGTCATGGGATTCTGGTCATGTGATTCTGGTCATGGGATTCTAGTCACGGGACTCTAGTCATGGGATTCTGGTCATGTGATTCTAGTCATTGGATTCTTATCCTGGGGTTCTAGTCATGGGTAAATCTGGTCATTTGATTCTATTTAATTGTTTGATGCGAATTCATAGCACTGATTTTTTAATAGTCAAAGTGGCAAACAGAAGTGCTTATAGTTTTTTTCCTGATAGTTTTCTGGCCAGCAAGCGAGTTAATGTTATTGCCAGTAGAAACAGATTCCAGACGGCACAGCAGGGCAGTCTCCTCTCCTCTCCTCTCCTTTCCTCTCCGCCTTTTCCTTGATGCAGCCACTCAGGGCCTGATTGCATTTACCCTCTCCTCTCAAAGAAGAGTGGACTAGCAACCAGCAGCAGCAGCAGCAGCAGCAGCAGCAACTTCCCCATATGTTGCATGCAGATGTCACCGACTCAAACATAGAACAGGCGGGAGTCCAATTGCTGCTCAGGTCAGCCAAGGCCGTTAATTACCAGCGGAATCCCCGCTATAAATGCTGCAGACACAGCGGACACTGCAGCTTTACTTTTTTGCAAAGTACCCCCGACCCAGCGCTCATCTCCGTGCCTTCATTAGCGCGAGTGCTTTGGGTCCAATGAAGTCCAAAGAAGCTTTTCATGTTCCTCCATCAATTACACCCGCGCAGCGGCTTGCATTCTCGGCACTGCGCCTAGTCTTCTGTGGACAGCATAAAATGTAGAGAAGCTAAATCTGATTTGTCACGGACTTTTGGAGTCCCTGAAAACATTTTGATTTGTTGGATTTTTATTTGCCCAAATTTAGATTACGTAATCCTTTACGGCTGCTGAAAGGTGATCAAAATTGGTCATTTCTGAGCATTCTGAAAAAATAACTTTTATATTAGGAATATAAAAGCCCTTACATGCCCCTCCATTCATCGATACGATTTCTTCACTGGAACAAATTTTCTTGGAAAACAGATTTCCAAGAAACTTTCCAGTCCCTATGCAACCTCCAGTTTCTATGAAACCTCCAGTCCCTATGAAACCTCCAGTCCCTATGAAACCTCCAGTTTATATGCAACCTTCAGTTTCTATGCAACCTCCAGATTCTATGCAACCTTCAGTTTCTATGCAACCTCCAGTCCCTATGCAACCTCCAGTTTCTATGAAACCTCCAGTTTCTATGCAACCTCCAGTTTCTATGAAACCTCCAGTTTCTATCAAACCTCCAGTTTCTATGCAACCTCCAGTTTCTATGCAACCTCCAGTTTCTATGAAACCTCCAGTTTCTATGAAACCTCCAGTTTCTATCAAACCTCCAGTTTCTATGCAACCTCCAGTTTCTATGAAACCTCCAGTTTCTATGAAACCTCCAGTTTCTATGAAACCTCCAGTTTCTATGCAACCTCCAGTTTCTATGCAACCTCCAGTTTCTATGAAACCTCCAGTTTCTATGCAACCTCCAGTTTCTATGAAACCTCCAGTTTCTATGAAACCTCCAGTTTCTATCAAACCTCCAGTTTCTATGAAACCTCCAGTTTCTATGAAACCTCCAGTTTCTATGCAACCTCCAGTTTCTATGCAACCTCCAATTTCTATGAAACCTCCAGTTTCTATGAAACCTCCAGTTTCTATGAAACCTCCAGTTTCTATGAAACCTCCAGTTTCTATGAAACCTCCAGTTTCTATGAAACCTCCAGTTTCTATGAAACCTCCAGTTTCTATGAAACCTCCAGTTTCTATGCAACCTCCAGTTTCTATGAAACCTCCAGTTTCTATGAAACCTCCAGTTTCTATGCAACCTCCAGTTTCTATGCAACCTCCAATTTCTATGAAACCTCCAGTTTCTATGAAACCTCCAGTTTCTATGAAACCTCCAGTTTCTATGAAACCTCCAGTTTCTATGAAACCTCCAGTTTCTATGAAACCTCCAGTTTCTATGAAACCTCCAGTTTCTATGAAACCTCCAGTTTCTATCAAACCTCCAGTCTCTATGAAACCTCCAGTTTCTATGAAACCTCCAGTTTCTATGAAACCTCCAGTTTCTATCAAACCTCCAGTTTCTATGAAACCTCCAGTCCCTATGAAACCTCCAGTCCCTATGAAACCTCCAGTCCCTATGAAACCTCCAGTTTATATGCAACCTTCAGTTTCTATGCAACCTCCAGATTCTATGCAACCTTCAGTTTCTATGCAACCTCCAGTCCCTATGCAACCTCCAGTTTCTATGAAACCTCCAGTTTCTATGCAACCTCCAGTTTCTATGAAACCTCCAGTTTCTATGCAACCTCCAGTTTATATGCAACCTCCAGTTTCTATGAAACCTCCAGTTTCTATGCAACCTCCAGTTTCTATGCAACCTCCAGTTTCTATGAAACCTCTAGTTTCTATGAAACCTCCAGTTTCTATGAAACCTCCAGTTTCTATGAAACCTCCAGTTTCTATGAAACCTCCAGTTTCTATGAAACCTCCAGTTTCTATGAAACCTCCAGTTTCTATGAAACCTCCAGTTTCTATGAAACCTCCAGTTTCTATGAAACCTCCAGTTTCTATGAAACCTCCAGTTTCTATGAAACCTCTATGAAATCTGTGAAATTCTATGAAAATTTATCGTTTCTAAGAAACCTTCCATTTCTAAGAAACATTTCTTATCTAAAAACCTACAGTTTCAAAATATCCTCAAGTCTTTTAATCCATAATTTATAAAATACTTCTATTTCCTAGAAAGCTGATACTTCTCAGAAACCTCCCCCCCCAAACCGGTTTCTGATTAATTCATTTATTTTCCTTTCTAAATTCCTGTTGTTTTACAGAAAATTTCCAGCACTCCTTTCAATCTTGTACTCTTGAAAATTTGCTTTCGAGTTGAGCATTTTATCTTATTAAGCTCTCACGGGGACAACTATTTTCTAGATGCCTCTTAAGGCCAGGGATTTCTCCCGAATTTTCGCGCGCACCATTTTAATCCCCTTGCAGCTGCCGCTGATGGACTCAAAGCGAGTTAAATCTCAGTTTCTAAGAAAATTTGTCCTAATAATTCCAGCAGCGCCATCCGCTTGAACCCGACCCGCAGTCCCGCCAAATCCCACGGCCGAAAGGGTTTTGTTTCCTAGGCAAAGCAGGGCTCGATTTTAGTCAAATATTCTTATTGAAAAGCAGCAAGATTAAAGTTGTTGGCAAAGCTGGCTCACCCTGACACTTGATCTGCGGCAAATCAACTCAATGCTCAGATTTCCTGCCACACGCTTCAGGCCATCACATCGGCCAGCTGAATGCCACGGACCCTGACGAAGGTGACAACGCGCGCTTGGTGTTCCGCATGGCTCCAGCCGCCGCCTACGCCCCCAGCAACCCGTGCCACGTCAGCCCGGACGGCCTCATTGTCCTCATCTCGCCGCTGGATCGAGAGCTCGCCTCCCGCTACGAGTTTGTCGTCTTGGTCCAGGACTCGAGTCCCACAGCGCCACGAACCTCCACAGCCACCGTGGTTGTAGACGTGGAGGACGTCAACGACAACGCGCCCAGATTTCTATTCCCATCGCTTAGCAACCGAACTCTAAGAATCTCTGCGTCAACCCCGGTGGCAGCCGTCGTGGCCAGAATCGTTGCCAGGGACGATGACAGCGGCGCCAACGGCCGGGTGGCCTACTTTGTGCGCCGCCCGCCCGCCGGCCCTTTCCACGTCGACGTGGAGACCGGCGACCTCACGCTAGTCCGGCCGCTGGGCGCTGACGATCTCGCTGCGGGCAGCCTCAACCTGACTCTGGTGGCCAGGGACTCCGGCAACCCGGCGCTGGAGGCTGAGCACATCCTGACTGTCACCTTCAGCAGTCGGACCGCCGACCGAATCGGCGGGGTTGGCGGCGCCGGAGGCGACGGTGGCCGCGGAGGCAGCGGCGGTCGCGCCGGCGGATCCGAAACCACGACCGACAGCCTCCTGGTGGTGGCGGGTTTGGTTGCTGTCACCGCCGCCTTCGTTCTGGTCCTCCTGCTGGGCATCATCCTGCTCACCTGCAGGCAGCGCTGCGCCTGTGAGTCCACCCTGCTCAACTCTGCCTGTCTGTCTGTCTGTCTGTCTGCCTGTCTGTCTGTCTGTCTGTCTGTCTGCCTGTCTGTCTGTCTGTCTGTCTGTCTGTCTGCCTGTCTGTCTGTCTGTCTGCCTGTCTGTCTGTCTGTCTGTCTGTCTGTCTGTCTGTCTGTCTGTCTGCCTGTCTGTCTGTCTGCCTGTCTGTCTGTCTGTCTGCCTGCCTGTCTGTCTGTCTGTCTGCCTGTCTGTCTGTCCGTCTGTTTCGTGTTGTTGTACTTGCAGCGAAAGGCTTTCAGGCCAAGAATCTTACTTGAGTTTAGCAAAATCCCATTCTCCCAATTAATCAAAGGCAGTTAGTTTTGAAATAATGCCAGTAATAAATGGATTTTTCTAGTAGGCAACTCATTATCCCCTGGCAAATATTTCCTAGGAAATTCCCAGCAACACGCATTCCCGAGCCAGCGGTGGCTTCCCTATCCATCTTATCATTTTTCCCCACTGCAAAAAACAGGAGGGATAAAATGGGATCGAATTCCCGCTGCCAGGATTTCGAGGGCCTTCTCTGCGATCCTCATTCGCACCTCGCATTCTCCTTATTTTTTTCTTGAGCTTTCGTGCTAATCTCCAGAGTCCCCTGCTCGCAGGGGGTGGATTCGAACTGCCGCGTCCTGCACCCATGCGGCTTGTTGCCGTGCTTCAAATCCCCTAATAAATCCCATGAACTACCGCCACCCGCAATCCCACAGGATGTTGGCAGAAAAGGAAGAAATATTGTCCTTTCACGGGAGCTGGGATGCGAGAGGGAGATAGGAGAGGTCACTGTCACTGTGGGATCAGGTTGGAGTTTAACAGCGACGAGTGAAAACCTGGCCGATATGTATCGAAAAAATCACTTTTGACTAGTGAAACAATTTCGACTGGAACCGAGGCAGAGGGCCAAGGTCAATATAAATATTGATAATTTTCTGTCCTAAAAAATCTAAGACTTCCCATTCCATACTTCACACCTGGGTTGAATTGTTTATTTGAAATCTGCAGTGTTTACACTAATTAAAAGGTCGCTTCAAATTATGATTTTCTGTCACCGGGGAGGGGGTTCTAGTTAACGATTGACAGCCAGACTGGGATGAGGGGATGGGAAAATTGCTTGCAAATCCTCCACTAACTTTTGATAACTCTCTTCTATGCCGATTTTTTATTTTATCCCACTAAACTACACTGAAACTTGCCCAATAAAAGAATTCATCAAGCAGGCCCTATTAATCCTGAATGCCTAACATTGGGATCCTCAGATTTCAGTCGATTGACAGGCGGCTTTCAACATTCCTCTTTGCTCTCTCCCTGGCTGCCAAAAATGCTGCGATAACTTTCCTTCGGCCAGGTAGAAAGCAAATTGGAAACAAATGCCGCATTGCCTCTCATCCCGGCCCGTCTCTCTCTGCCCCGAACCTTCTTTCCTGAATCTGTCAGTCACTGGGCATCTTCTTTTGCAGTGTTTCACTTCAGGAGCAAATTTGGGTCCGATTCCGTCTGAGATTCACACCGATGGTTGCAAATGCATTCGAATTTGAATGAGATTTAGCCGAATCCACTGCCAAATCTGAGCCATTTTAAGCGCCTGATTTTGTCACTCCGGTTTAAAATGCAATGCCCCTTTCATTTTCACTCCAACGTTCTCACAGATTCCCCTCTGTCCCTTTCACTTCACACCAAATTCTCTTTGCTACTCAAATTTTCACTCCGATTTTGACTCTGATTGTCACTCCGATTGTCACTCCGGTTGTCACTCCGATTGTCACTGCGATTTTCACTCTGATTGTCACTCCGATTGTCACTCCGGTTGTCACTCCGATTGTCCCTCTGATTGTCACTCATCTCCACCACAGCGATCGTCATCGCCGCCCGAGATCCGCGCCAGCAACGTCGGGAAGCTTCAGCACCGTCAGGCGCCGGCGCAGCCGCCGTTGCCACCCGCCGGCCCGGCCGACCGGCGCACGGAGTGAAATTCACCACGGCAACTCGCCTGCCGGCTGGAGTCGTCGGCGGAGGCAGCGGAGCCAGCAGCGACGACACCGCAGAGGATCTGAAGCCGATGGCAGCCTGCATTTCGTCTGCAGTGCAGCAGTTCCGGGTATGTGATTCTGCATCACTCACTCCAGTGATTCTGCATCACTCACTCCAGTGATTCTGTATCACTCACTCCAGTGATTCTGTATCACTCACTCCAGTGATTCTGCATCACTCACTCCAGTGATTCTGCATCACTCACTCCAGTGATTCTGTATCACTCACTCCAGTGATTCTGCATCACTCACTCCAGTGATTCTGCATCACTCACTCCAGTGATTCTGTGAATGCTGGCCTCTGTATCACTCACTCCAGTGATTCTGTGAATGCTGGCCTCTGTATCACTCACTCCAGTTATTCTGTGAATGCTGGCCTCTGTATCACTCACTCCAGTGATTCTGTGAATGCTGGCCTCTGTATCACTCACTCCAGTTATTCTGTGAATGCTGGCCTCTGTATCACTCACTCCAGTGATTCTGTGAATGCTGGCCTCTGCATCACTCACTCCAGTGATTCTGTGAATGCTGGCCTTGCTTTCACTCATTTTAAAATGTTTTAAAACAGGTAGCTGTTATTATAGTTTTTTCGATACATATCGCTTTTCCTTCATTATTAAGGGTTGTTAGTATGGTGGGTTTTGGTCGCGTTTGGCCGTTGCCACATGCAGACTTAAGTTGCTTCTAATTAGAAAGCAGCTAGAGCTACAGCCAGAGAGACAACAGCCGGCCATCACCATGGCAACGCGCCACATGGCAGGTCGCAAGCTCAGCAGACTGCGCTGCAAACTCTCCGCAGTAAATTTCCTTCTATAACAGAAGACACAAAGAAAGCATTGCAGAGTTTAATTTGCAATCAGCCTGGACACAGCCGAGAGCTCTCTTGGTCGTTGAAGGCTACGGTGGGCGCCGCCTAGATCTATAGTACACTAAGTGCTTTTAAGGAAGAAAGTGAATTTTGAACAAAGGTAGATTTAAGGCATTGCTAGTAACTCTGTACAATGCCTTAATTATCCGCGACTGCAGCTACCAGGGGAGTGACCGATTCGAGCCGTGCGAAGGCGGGCTTCGATTTGGAAAGTGTGTTTTGCTGTATTGCCCGACTTTAGTTGGCATACCGCAGGCAGCGAAAGCTCTTCATGATGTGGGAAAGGAATTTTTTTCTTCGGTCTAAAACGGCCTCTCCAAGTCTCCCTGTCTGTCTCTGCTTCGCTACCAGTTTTTTTCTTCTTTTCTTTTACAAAGAACTTGCCCGCAACACCTGGCGCTGGTGCTGGAGCTCGCGAAAGGAAAACAGAAAATGTCAAAAAAAGAGGTGCAGCACGAGACTGGCTGCCAGAGACAGATGAGTGATAAGATTGGCCGGCTGGAACTGTTGCCTGCCTCTGAAAATTGAAAATTAAGTCACTGCGCCAGTATATGAAAGATAACTGTCAACTAACTAAAGAAGCAAATTCACTGAGGGCGCGTTGACAAACACAAACAGTTAGTGGACACACTGGACTGGCAAAACTTTCACCTGAAATCACTTCACCTTGATTCAATGAAACTTAGGTAATAGGCTCGTGTTGAATAAAAAATACTTTTCCTACCGGTGTCAACAATGCGGCCTCAGCTAGTGATAAATCAGAGAGAAAATTACAACAATAGTAGCTCGTACGGTGAGAAATCGGTTTAAATTGGCGACGAAATTCAGAGAAAAAAAACTACGTTTTTGTCAACGTAATTTTTTTTGTTGTTAAAATCGGCTAGAAAGACTGCTAAAATCAACGAGAAACATAACTAAAAAATCGCGATAAATTTAGTTTAAACCGGCAAAAAATGTTAAAAACGGCGAGGAAGTTTGTTAAACTGGGCGAAAAAGTTTGTTTAAATCGTCGAGAAAAAGTTTTTTAATTCAGCGAGAAAATTTGTTAAACTCAGCAACGAAATTTAAATTCTTTGTTTTTTATTCTTCAGGGAGGTATTTGCCAGCCGTGCTTCGTGACCCACCACCGTGAAAGTCTGGCTGCCGACTTATCTAGCCTGCAGTCGCTGGAGGGTTCCAACGATGACAGCGGCAAGGGCACCGGAAGTTTGGCCGACAACGCAGCCTGCGGCAGCGGAAGCGACCATGGCCCGGTGGGCTACCAGGGTGAGGCTAACTTAGCAGCGAAAATGCGTACTTTTCTACTCATCAAATACGATTCCAGTAGTGCGATCCGAACGTTATAACCGTTTTTTTACGGATTTTCCAGCTCTGGCCCTCACGAAAACCGTCGCATTGGGGATGCGATGCCCCCGACACAGCCTGGGTGCTGCTAGAAACAATGCCTATGAGCCACTGCTGCAGGGCTCTGGCGGTGGAGCTGGCGGCGGCTGCTGCTGCGGCGGCTGTGGAGTGGGTCGCCAGCAGCCGCCTCATCAACAGCGCGCCTCAGCAGTGGAGCTGACATCGCCGACGACTGCCGCAATGGCTGACAGCGGCCTGAACTACACCACCATCCAGCGCCTGCTGATGCCCGCCAGTGGTCAGACAGCTCGAGCTGCCAATGACGACGAGGATAAGGAAGACAGCGAAGAGAGGCTGGCGAGAGCTCTGGGAGCCAGCTATGTGTGATAGCGATGACATTGACGACTGAGTCCACACAGCAATGCCGCTTTCGGATTCTCCACATAGATAGCAACCTATATTCCAATCTCCAACTCTCTCTCCTCCTCTCTCTTCCCCTCTCCATCTTTCCGTTTCCCACCGGTCAGCAAAGCAGCCCTTTCCTCAATCACTCGGAAAGCTAAAGAATGAAATGACAAAAATTTAAACTGTGACTTCAGACCAGAGTTTTCGGCAAGCAAAAATTTGCTGAAAGAGCTCCACACTAAGCAAAGGTATTTTCTCCCTAAGCCAGATCTTTGCAACCCATTTCTAAATGTTTCTTTCACATTGCAGAAATTTCTTGCTTATTTTGCTGTTGATAATTGCTTCGCGACAAACAGCAGACAATTTGTGGAGACAGAGAGCAGCCCACGGACCTCACATTCCAGACATGTTTGCCTGTCTACTTGTCTGCTGGAAAACATTTTGTTTCAAATCATGTACCTCGCTAAATAACAGTTTGTTTGCATGTGAAATATGATTATTTTTTGGACGGAACAATAAAACAGTATTTAATAATCCAGCTGAACACGGCAAATATCTCACCTTGCTTCAATAGCTCTTTGTTCATGCTGGTGTTTGACTGCAGCCTGCAACATTCACCATGATGCATCAGGCTTGTCATTGTCACCCGAGGCCGGAAGGCACCTTGTCTATACTTCTCCCAATCTTTCCTAATCTCTCACCCAATCTCTCACCCAATCTCTCACCCAATCTCTCACCCAATCTCTCTCCTAATCTCTCACCCAATCTCTCACCCAATCTCTCACCCAATCTCTCACCCAATCTCTCACCCAATCTCTCTCCTAATCTCTCACCCAATCTCTCACCCAATCTCTCACCCAATCTCTCACCCAATCTCTCTCCTAATCTCTCACCCAATCTCTCACCCAATCTCTCTCCTAATCTCTCACCCAATCTCTCACCCAATCTCTCACCCAATCTCTCACCCAATCTCTCTCCTAATCTCTCACCCAATCTCTCACCCAATCTCTCACACAATCTGTCACCAAATCTGTCACCCAATCTCTCACCCAATCTGTCACACAATCTGTCACCCAATCTCTCACCCAATCTGTCACACAATCTGTCACCCAATCTCTCACCCCTCTATCTCCGAAATCTCTCGCCCAATCTGTCACCCGATCTCTCACCCAATCTGTCACCCAATCTCTCACCCCTCTATCTCCGAAATCTCTCACCCAATCTGTCACACAATCTGTCACCCAATCTGTCACACAATCTGTCACCCAATCTGTCACACAATCTGTCACCAAATCTGTCACCCAATCTCTCACCCAATCTCTCACCCCTCTATCTCCGAAATCTCTCGCCCAATCTGTCACCCGATCTCTCACCAAATCTCTCACCCAATCTCTCTCCTAATCTCTCACCCAATCTCTCACCCAATCTCTCACCCAATCTGTCACCAAATCTGTCACGCAATCTCTCACCCAATCTCTCACTCAATATCTCTCACCCCTCTATCTCCGAAATCTCTCACCCAATCTGTCACACAATCTGTCACCCAATCTGTCACACAATCTGTCACCAAATCTGTCACCCAATCTCTCACCCAATCTCTCACCCCTCTATCTCCGAAATCTCTCGCCCAATCTGTCACCCGATCTCTCACCCAATCTCTCACCCAACTCTCTCCCCTCTCTAACCGATCTCTCCCAATGTCACATAATCTCTCCCAATCCTACCCAAATTCTCACCCTTTCTCTCTCACAATCTGTCACTTAATCTCCCTTTAAGTCTCAAAGAGAATATTGTTCAATACTGTTGCCATTTGAAATTTCAGAAAGTCCTGTACATTGTTTTGTCAGTCTCTAAATGTGAAGTCCTCTCTGTCTCGTACTATAAATATTTATTAGCATCTCTTTATCCCTAAAAGTGTTCTCAAACTCCAAGTCAAAGTTGAGTCTAGTCGTGACAAAGCATTCGTAGGGGCTATTTTGCGAGCCAGAGTGCCCAGTACTTTCCTCATTCTCCCAGTGAGTCAGGAAATGAAACCCCTGCTTTCCCCGCCCACCGTAATTTCCTCATCAAATGCCAAGAAAGTCTAGAATTGCAGCAGCAGCAGCAGCAATGTCTGATTAGCTTCAGTAGGCCAAAGCTCAGGCCACTCAGGGGATAAAGACCATTTGAAGAGATCCTTCAGGCCTCACTTGAGCCGTGCACTGGGAAGAATGAAGAAATTCCCAAGTTTTCGCCAAGCAAAGAGGAGACCAACTGCTTGAAGTCAGCCCACTCATATGAGCAGACGGCAGGGGGACTGCTCAAATCCTCAAAGAAAAAGTGCACAGCTCATTCATCAGCTCCGTGCTCTGTTTGCTTACATTTTACTATATTTTCTGGCCTTTTTAAAGCCACTCTAATCTCACACTTCTACTCAAAGAATTATTTTCTGAGTCTAAAATCTGACACAAAAATCAAATCGTCAAAACTCACAGCTGGCAGTCAGAGATTCAGAGAGCTGCGCTGCAACACTGAATGCAGACATGCGCGGGCACATACAGTCTGTATTTCGGTGCGCTGCAACACTGAATTATCCCAAAATTAACGAATCCAAACATATTTTGGTGACCCACTTAAGAGAGAGAGATTGGAAGAGTTCTCAAAACCCATTTTTCATGAGTTCTCCTGACCCGTTTTGAGTACTCATGACCCATTTTGAGTTCTTATAACCCGTTTTGAGTACTGATAACCCATTCTGAGTACTAATGACACATTCGGAGTACTCATGACCCATTTGAGTACTCATGGCCCATTTTGAGTTCTCATGACCCATTTTGAGTACTCGTGACCCGTTTTGAGTACTCGTGACCCATTTTGAGTACTCATGACCCATTTTGAGTACTCGTGAGCCATTTTGAGTACTCGTGACTCATTCTGAGTACTCATGGCCCATTTTGAGTACTCGTGGCCTATTTTGAGTACTCATGACCCATTTTGAGTACTCGTGACCCATTCGGAGTACTCGTGACCCATTTTGAGTGCTCGTTACCCATTTTGAGTACTCGTGACCCATTTTGAGTACTCATGACCCATTTTGAATACTCATGACCCGTTTTGAGTACTCGTGACCCATTTTGAGTTCTTGTAACCCGTTTTGAGTGCTGATAACCCATTCTGAGTACTACTGACACATTCGGAGTACTCATGACCCATTTTGAGTACTCATGACCCATTTTGAGTACTCATGACCCATTTTGAGTACTCGTGATGACCCGTTTTGAGTACTCGTGACCCATTTTGAGTACTCATGACCCATTTTGAGTACTCGTAACCCATTTTGAGTACTCATGACCCATTGTGAGTACTCATGACCCATTTTGAGTACTCGTGGCCTATTTTGAGTACTCATGACCCATTTTGAGTACTCGTGACCCATTCGGAGTACTCGTGACCCATTTTGAGTACTCGTTACCCATTTTGAGTACTCGTGACCCATTTTGAGTACTCATGACCCATTTTGAGTACTCGTGAGCCATTTTGAGTACTCGTGACTCATTCTGAGTACTCATGGCCCATTTTGAGTACTCGTGGCCTATTTTGAGTACTCATGACCCATTCGGAGTACTCGTGACCCATTTTGAGTACTCGTTACCCATTTTGAGTACTCGTGACCCATTTTGAGTACTCATGACCCATTTTGAATACTCATGACCCGTTTTGAGTACTCGTGACTCATTCTGAGTACTCATGACCCATTTTAATTTCTCATGACCCATTTTGAGTTCTCATGACCCATTTTGAGTTTTCATGACCCATTTTGAGTAATCGTGACCCATTTTGAGTACTCGTGACTCATTTTGAGTAATCCGGACCCGCTTTGATTACGATTTCGACCCATTATTACCACGTGACTACTTACACTTACACTGGACTACCCTGACTCTCTTGATCTCTTGACCAATCTTTACCATCATGACCAACCTGATCCACTGACCCACCCCAACCCCACCCCAATGAGACCTACTCACCGATTTCTATGAAATCAGCAGATCCCAGAGCTCGCACAGAGTCTAGAGCCAATCAGCTGGCGCGAAGGTCAGCCATGCTGCTATTGGCTCCGATGGCCCTAAAGTATTAAAAGTGCCTCAAGCAGGTCTCCTAAGAAGCAGCAGCAGCAGCAGCAGCAGCAACTGAACAATGTCCAGCCGATGGCGCATGCTGTGCGAAGGCTCCTCCATCCGAGGCATGCAGAAGATTGTGAAGTCAAGGGCGCCGTTCACTCGGATGCTGTGGACAATGTTCGTGGCCATCATGACCCTCGTGCTACTGGTCACATCCGGGTTCCTCATCAGCGACTACCTGGAGTTCGGCACGGCCTGGCACACCACCACAGCCTTCGACTATAAGCCGGCGTTCCCCTCGTTCACTCTGTGCTCGCATCAGCCGTTCGGCGACGCGGCCGAAGCCGCCTGGCGCGGCGGCTCGGTGCAGACGCCGCAGGAGTTTCAACGCCAGCTCAGAAACGCCAGCGCCAGCGCCATCGCTCGGAGACTCGGCGAGCCAGCCGAGGGCCTCTTCGCCTACGACAACGTGAACACCTACTACCAGCAGCTCAATCACTCCGATGCCGTCAGCATCGGGCACGCGATGTCCAGCCTGTTCCTCTGCATGGTCAGCGTCGACGGCATGCAGGTGATCGCCGAGAACTGCGCTGCCGAGGATGAGTTCGTCAGGATCCGGGTGCGCCTATTCCCGCACAGCGAATACTTCAACTGCTTCACCATTGACGCCAGCGCGGCCAGGGGCATCGAGTCCGTGGTGGTGGTTGCGTCACTGACCCCGGCGAAGGAGCTGCCGTCGCTGCGGCAGAGCTTCGTCTACGATGTGCTCGGCAGGGGCGAGGGACTCAAAGTGAGAAGTCTTTGTTTCTAGGGAAGCCTAGGAAGCCTTTGTTTAATTGAAGCCAATTTAGAACACTGAATCCATGCGACTTCTGTTGAATTTTACTGCTGGTTGAAATTTTATTCTGCTGAGATTCCTTGGGGACAAGATTCGAACTCGCGACCTCTCGGTCGGAAGTCCAATGCTCTAACCACTGGTGTACAAGTGGTGTACAAAATCTTCAACTGATTCTCAGCATATTCGATGTGCACTAATTTCCCAAATATTACTAGCCAGTTCCTTGACTTTGCGTGACGTGTCAGGCGTCAGAGCGTCAGAATTGCAGCGGACTCTGGAGTCCTCACAGCTGACTGTAGATGTGCGCACTTCCTGGGATCTGGCTAGCGAATATGCCAAGTCTCCGTTCTACTTTAACCACTGAAATCCGTACGCAGTCAAAGATTATTTGGAGCGGAAAAATTTGTGGTGCTCTTATTATGCTCAAATTCCTGGGAATGAAAGGTGGACTGCCCTCGAATAAGTTTAACGGGAATTCACACCTGAGGGGAATGAGAACACACCTGAGGGGAATGAGAACACACCTGAGGGGAATGAGAACACACATGAGGGGAATGAGAGCACACCTGAGGGGAATGAGAACACACCTGAGGGGATTGAGAGCACACCTGAGGGGAATGAGGACACACATGAGGGGAATGAGAACACACCTGAGGGGATTGAGAGCACACCTGAGGGGAATGAGGACACACATGAGGGATCGAGAACACGCCTGAGGGAAATGAGAACACACCTGAGGGATCGAGAACGCACCTGAGGGGAATGAGAACACACCTGAGGGGAATGAGAACACACCTGAGGGGAATGAGAACACACCTGAGGGTAATGAGAACACACCTGAGGAGAATGAGAACACACCTGAGGGGAATGAGAACACACCTGAGGAGAATGAGAACACACCTGAGGAGAATGAGAACACACCTGAGGGGAATGAGAACACACCTGAGGGGAATGAGAACACACCTGAGGAGAATGAGAACACACCTGAGGGGAATGAGAACACACCTGAGGGGAATGAGAACACACCTGTGCAACCATCCCGCAGGTGGTGCTGCACGAGACAGGCGCGGCTCCCGACCTGGCTCAGAGCGGCTTCAACGCGGAGCCGGGCCGGCTGAACGAGGTTAACTACGGCACCACCGGCTGGCGGAAGCTGCGCACGCCGCGGCACAACTGCCGTGACGATCGGCCCCCGGTGCGACACCTGGGAGTCGACTACGCGGCCGACTATCATCAGTGTGTCAACGAGCGGCTGCAGAGGCACATCCTGCGGCACTGCGGCTGCCTCAACTCGCTTTGGCCGGTGCCAACGGCGCCCGGGGAGCCCGGCGGGGCGGCCGCGCCCTACTGCATCGATCTGGGCCGGCCGAGACTCACCGAGAGGCTCACCTGCGCCGCTGGTGTGCTCATGCAGGCTGAGCAGCTCAGGAAGAATTTCTCTAACGACTGTTATCCCAGGTGTGCGAGATCTTGCTAGGCTTTGCAATGTTGCTTTATCTGAAAGTAGGTCATTGAGGTCATTCAGGTAGGTTATTGAGGATTCAAGTAGGTCATTCACCATTTAAGTACGTCATTGAACATTCAAGTAGGTCATTCAGGATTCAAGTAGGTCATTGAGCATTCTAGTAGGTCATTGAGCATTCTAGTAGGTCATTGAGCATTCTAGTAGGTCATTGAGCATTCTAGTAGGTCATTGAGCATTCTAGTAGGAGATTTTCAGTGCTCACAGCGCACCACTTACAGGTGCACCTACTTCACCTACGAGCCGACTCTGTCGGCCACTCACTGGGCTCCGTCGCCCAGCAAGCTGGCAGCCCTCGCCGACCAGTACAAAGCGCAGCTGGCGCGGGAGAACGATCCTTCGGTGACGCCGGAGCGGCTGCTTGCGGCCCTGGCCCGTCCTGTCGGGCAGTACGCACCGGGCGAGTTCGGCTCCCGTCTGGCCCGCGACACCGCCTACGCCTGCGTGAAGATCAGGCGAAAGAACTGGGACATCACCTGGAAGCTGGAGAAGCTCACTCTAGATGTTAACATCCTGCTCAGCCGAATTGGCGGCCTGTGCTCATTGTGCATCGGACTCACTGCCGCCTTCGCTGCCGAGCTGGTCGAGTTCGCCTACATCAACCTGGTCGGCGACTCGACGACCCCGGCTGCCAATGCGGCCCGCCCCGCTGAGCAGCGATTCGAGCTGGAAGCGGTAGAGTCGCTGCTCCACCGGGCAGATCCGTGGGAGATGGCCAGCTGCTGCAGCGAGTTCGCCAAACAGCCGCCAGCTGCTGAGGCCGCGACCACTTCCCAGTTGGACTAGGCACAGATCCTCATCTGTCATGTATTCTAGCCAAAATAAGCTCCTGTTAATAAAAAAGATTTTTAAGCGCCTTAAAACCAACGTTTTGAATTGAATTCAGCTGCAAATTTGGGCTGAAACGAAACATATTGCTTGTCTTGAGACTGGAACTGATAGTGCTCAGATTGAGATGGGTAGAAAGGACATTGAGATAGGAAAAAAAGCGTTATATTTGAGACTGACAGAGGGACGGAGGGGAGATTGAGGGGAAGATTGAGGGGAAGATTGAGGGGAAGATTGAGGGGGGATTGAGGGGAGATTAATGGGAAGATTGAGGGAGGATTGAGGGGAGATTGAGGGGAAGATTGAGGGAAAGATAGAGGGGGATTGAGGGGAGATTAATGGGAAGATTGAGGGGGGATTGAGGGGGGATTGAGGGGAAGATTCTGGGCAAGATTGAGGGGAAGATTGAGTCGGGATTAATTGGAGATTGAGGGGGATTGAGGGGAGATTGAGGGGAGATTGAGGGGGATTGAGGGGAGATTGAGGGGGATTGAGGGGGATTGAGGGGAGATTGAGGGGGATTGAGGGGATTGAGGGGGATTGAGGGGGATTGAGGGGATTGAGGGGAGATTGAGTGGGATTGATTGGAGATTTAGGGTGATTGAGGGGATTGAGGGGAGATTGAGGGGATTGAGGGGAGATTGAGGGGATTGAGGGGAGATTGAGGGGGATTGAAGGGGATTGAGGGGGATTGAGGGGAGATTGAGGGGGATTGAGGGGGATTGAGCGGGATTGAGGGGAGATTGAGGGGGATTGAGGGGAGATTGAGGGGGGTTGAGGGGAGATTGAGGGGGAATGAGGGGGATTGAGGGGAGATTGAGGGGATTGAGGGGGATTGAGCGGGATTGAGGGGAGATTGAGGGGAGATTGAGGGGGATTGAGGGGAGATTGAGGGGGATTGAGGGGAGATTGAGGGGGATTGAGGGGAGATTGAGGGGGATTGAGGGGATTGAGGGGAGATTGAGTGGGATTGATTGGAGATTTAGGGTGATTGAGGGGATTGAGGGGAGATTGAGGGGATTGAGGGGAGATTGAGGGGATTGAGGGGAGATTGAGGGGGATTGAAGGGGATTGAGGGGGATTGAGGGGAGATTGAGGGGGATTGAGGGGGATTGAGCGGGATTGAGGGGAGATTGAGGGGGATTGAGGGGAGATTGAGGGGGTTGAGGGGAGATTGAGGGGGATTGAGGGGAGATTGAGGGGATTGAGGGGAGATTGAGGGGGATTGAGGGGGATTGAGGGGAGATTGAGGGGGATTGAGGGGAGATTGAGGGGGTTGAGGGGGATTGAGGGGGATCGAGAGCAGGTCGGACATGGAGACTAAGAGGATGACCTACTGAAAGAGATAAAATAGGCCAATTTGTCTTCTGCAGAAGGAAGAATGCTAAAAGGAAAAGATGCATAATAGGATAGCAGAGCTTTGACAATCTCAGACGGGAGAAAATGTCTAGTTTAGATTTGTAGCTGTCATTTATCTGTCGCAACTGAGCACTTAATTCGGTAGGAAATCTGATAAGCATTTCCCTGCGACTGCATCAGCTAAATTCAATGCCCAGTCAACCGCCATCTGCTCCTACGACTGTGTTTCTAGACAAACGTGCCAAATGCAATTTGAGCTGGCATTGCAGCGAGGAATGAGACAATTCTAGCCTTTTTCACAATGCCCCAATTTTTGTTTGCGCTGAACTCTCTTCCACCAGTGTGAAGTCAGTCTCCCAGAATCCCTCGTGTAACATTCTCACCTCTGCTCTCCTTCATCTGAAAACTGATCGATAAAATATCGACTAGCAAAAGTTGTCGCGTTTGCCGAGTTGGCAGGGCTCCACCCGCCATGACCAAAGTCAATAACGATGTGCTTGCTCGGCCTTTCAATCGATCATGTCCGCCTGTTACACCAATTTTGCTTTGCGTTGCTGCTGTTAGAAGTGTTTCGATTTTCAAGGTGCCGAGTTTTTTTACCGTGGCCCCACTTTCCAATAAGCGGTTCCCACTTCCCAATAGCCAGTCCCAATTCCCACATTTCCAACACATATCGTTAAATTCTCTTGGGCATCGGTAAATTCCAGCGGATATCGTCAAATTCAATCAGATATCGTTCAATTTCCCTCGGATATCGTTGAATTCCCTCGGATATCGTTAAATTCCCTCGGATATCGTTAAATTCCAACGGATATCGTTGAATTCCCTCGGATATCGTTAAATTCCCTCGGATATCGTTGAATTCCCTCGGATATCGTTAAATTCCCTCGGATATCATTAAATTCCAACGGATATCGTTGAATTCCCTCGGATATCGTTAAATTACCTCGGATATCGTTAAATTCCCTCGGATATCGTTGAATTCCCTCGGATATCGTTAAATTCCCTCTGATATCGTTAAATTCCAACGGATATCGTTGAATTCCCTCGGATATCGTTAAATTCCCTCGGATATCGTTGGATTCCCACGGATATCGTTAAATTCCAATCGGAAATCGTTAAATTCCAACGGATATCGTTAAATTTTAATCGGATATCGTTGAAATCCCTCGGATATCGTTAAATTCCCTAGGATATCGTTAAATTTTCTCGGGTATCGTTAAATTACCTCGGATATCGTTAAATTCCCTCGGGTGTCGTTGAATTCCTTCAGATATCGTTAAATTCCATCGGATGTCGTTAAATTCTATTGTATCTCGTTAAATTCCCTTGGGTATCGTTAAATTCCCTCGGTTGTCGTTGAATTCCCTCAGATATCGTTAAATTCCATCGGATATAGTTAAATTCCAATCGGATATCGGTGAATTCCCTCGGGAATCGTTGAATTCCCTCGGATATCGTTGGATTCCCTCGGATATCGTTAAATTCCCTCGGATATCGTTAAATTCCCTCGGATATCGTTAAATTCCAACGGATATCGTTGAATTCCCTCGGATATCGTTAAATTTCAATCGGATATCGTTGAATTTCAATCGGATATCGTTGAAATCCCTCGGATATCGTTAAATTCCCTAGGATATCGTTAAATTCCATCGGATATCGTCAAATTCAATCGGATATCGTCAAATTCCATCGGATATCGAATTTAAGTCCCTCAGAAAAAAATTAGCTACTGGATGCAAGGCCAAGCAAGGATTGACATGCGATCCACTCATGAAAGAAAATGCTGGAAATATTCGCCTTACACTACTCATCGCGTAAATGCGATTCGGTAAATGGTTTCGTAAATCTATTCCACCTCGAACAAGCATTGACTGTTGTTTGATCTCTAATGGGATTAAAAAACTGCTTAGTTCATGATGCCGTAGCTCATGCTCCCTATGCGGAAAATCTCCCACAATCTTATCCATCAACATCATTTATCAACTGCTTTGCGGAGGCAGGTGTGCAGCCTCTCATCTGCTTCATCTCCGCTGAATTGCGTCACAGTGCCAAGCAAATTAAGCCTTCGATAGCAGCAGGTGCCCCACCCACCCAACCACCAACCTTTCATTTCTGAGATCCCTTTGACCCATCAGCAAAGATTCCGCTGCTACAACGGCCCATTGTCTAATACGATCTGTCAAACCTCATTTAACTGGAAAATTTGACATACAGACTTGCTGAGGGATAACAGAACAACTGCTTGTGGAGCCTCATTTAGATGCTCCCACAACCGATCTCACCCTGTCCTATCTCACCCTGTCCTATCTCACCCTGTCCTATCTCACCCTGTCCTATCTCACCCTGTCCTATCTCACCCTGTCCTATCTCACCCTGTCCTATCTCACCCTGTCCTATCTCACCCTGTCCTATCTCACCCTGTCCTATCTCACCCTGTCCTATCTCACCCTGTCCTATCTCACCCTGTCCTATCTCACCCTGTCCTATCTCACCCTGTCCTATCTCACCCTGTCCTATCTCACCCTGTTCCATCTCCTTCCATCTCGCATTCTCCTATTCCATCACATGTTAGCCAGCTATCTAGCCACAATGCTTATTATGCTCATGTTCTCATCCGTTTAAGTCCAATTAGGCAGCCTGAGCGCAGATCGCAACACCGAACCGGCCCCGGGCCGTGTGGAAACCAGCCGGGTCTCACGCGCAGCGCAGATCGTGCGTCGGAGAAGGTGCCAACAAAAATTGCGACAACAACCAACAAGTAATTCGTGGTGGTCAACCAGCGCTGTTTACCCAGCCCATTATGGCTTAATGGCATGGCGACTGCAATCTCTTACCTGGGTATGACCTAACAAGGGAGACACCTTTAATCTCTGGCGCAATCAAAACATTAGACCCACAACCCACCGCACTCAAGACCCGACCGCGGCCTCATAATTCCTCTCGAAGTGGATCAGGCAATCAATGAGGTGAACCACTCCGTCTATTGTTTCCCGACTGCTCATGTTGACTTCTCATTGCGCAGACACCGCGCTGCGGTTTGACAAGGCGCCAGTTTGGCCACTTGTTGCTGTGCGACCACTTCTCAGGCTTCGCTTTTCCTTTTTGCTCAAATCTTGTTTGCTTTGTTTGGGATCCATGTCCCTTCTAAGTGTCTCCACTCCCATCTCATTTCTCCTAGTCTTACCTCTTCAATCTGCCCTCTCACATCTCCCCTCTCCCCTCTCCACACCTTACTCTACCCTTTCTTCTCTCCCATCTCCCATCTCACCTCTCCCCTCACCCATCTCCCCTCTCCCAATTTCCCATCGCCCATCTATCCTCTCCCCTTCTCCCATCTCCCCTCTCCCATCTCCCATCTCCCCTCTCCCATCTCCCATCTCCCCTCTCCCATCTCCCATCTCCCCTCTCCCATCTCCCATCTCCCCTCTCCCATCTCCCATCTCCCCTCTCCAATCGCTCCTCTCCCCTAGCCCATCTCCCCACTCAAATCTCCGCTCTCCTATCTCCCTCTCCCCACTCCAATATACCCTCTCCCCTCTCCCATCTCCCATCTCCCATCTCCCATCTCCCCACCCCCAATCTTCCCTCGCCCATCTACCCTCTCCCCTCTCCCATCTCCCCTTTCCCTATTTCCGTTTTCCCTATATTCCCTCTCCAAGGTCCCTCTAAAAAAATTCCTCTTTCGCCTTTCTCTCTCTCCTCTCTCCTAATCTCCCCTTTCGCAACTCATCTCTCCCCTCAAAGCAACCATAGTGAAACACTGACAGCTCTGCTGACCCATATTATCAACCCGAGACTGTCTTCACAACAATGAATCGCTTGCAGGAGAGATGTTGCAAATTGTTGCTAAGCCGGCCGTAAAATCGTTGAAAGTCTAGCGATTAAAAGTCAGCGATAAGGCGATAAGAAGTTTTGGAGAGAAGTAGTGATGCAATCATCGGCCCGGGTGGGTCTCTGTGACCCGGAGGACACCACAGCGCCTCAGGGTCGGGTTGGTGACAGGAATGAACGAAGCGGTGGGACACGGCAACAGCAGACTGCATTGGGTGGCCAGTCAAACTAAGTTTAAAATTCGCAGCCTTTAGCGAGAATAAGAAATGGCTCCTTCACACATTGCAGCTAATTCTTTGTTGACATTTGAATAAAATTCCATTACAATTCGGATCAGTTTGACAAAATGCGATAACAATAGGCTGGGTGACAATTCGCGGCTCACTCTCCATGGGCGTCGTGCATGTTCGAATAGACAGGAATTTTCAACGTGCCCAAGTAGATTAAAATGGACTAAAATTAAAACACATAATATGTTATCTATGCAGGGATTATATAGTTTTTAATTTATTGTTTTAATAAGACCTGCTTTCTCCAGTTGGACTGAATTTTAGCTTCGATTTTCGACTTAGGAAATAAATATAAAAAAGCTCGCCTGACTCACACGGCGGGGGCCATTGTGGATTTAGCCAGTCATGGGGGTTCGGTTGCGCCATTGCGCAGTGACGCAACAATGCTTCGCAGGGACGCAGTGTGTCCTTTCTGTCACGCAATACCTGGGCGGATGGGCCAAATTTGGGGAACAAGCAAAAAAGCGAAAACCGACTTAAATTGGAAAGCAAGTTTGGACAGGCGAAAAAATCAACAATTTGTGTTTGGAGATCCGGCCCCGTCCGGGGGCCAAACACACAGATGGCCGGGCCACCCCATCCTCCACTATTCGATCTTCAGGTGGGCACCTGCGGTGATTTCGTTGTTAAGCAGCTGGGCCGGGTCCGGCGCCTAAAAGAATGTTTCAAAATTGTTATGCCTGCCCTGAGATTTGTGCCCGAGCTCTTCACCCAACCCTACACCTGAGGTGCCAGTTAAAAGGGCCGAAGGAGTTTTGAGTCACCCAACTCACAATTGACAAATTGTGAAGTGGCTGCCACTTGAAGTCTTGGGGCTGGCCTGTTTTGGGCTCCTCCCATTGCTTGCTGCCGGCTGGACAAAGCTTGAGTTTGACCCTGCCGAGCCTTATTATCTAATGGGAGCACACACGCACTCACAAAAGGCCGTCTGGCTCTTTTGCAACAATGAAAAGCAAAATAATGAACTCATGCTTAAACGGATGTAATGTTTAATCAGTGTAGGCCCATCCATGGCATTGCAAATTCTCGGTATTTGCTTTTGCTATTTGATTTTGAAGAAGAAAAGTTCTAGGCCAAGGAATCCCATTATTTTATTTGTTATTGTTTCAACTTTTCTGCCATTGTTAAATAAATTTAAAAGGCTTGACTTTTTGTCTTTTTGTCAAAGTTGACACAGTGGAATGGGGTCGGGTCGTAAATTTTCTAACTTAGGATTTTAATTTTCTGATCTTAGGATTCGGGGATGTGAAAATTTATCCGCGTATCTAGAATTGGGATTAAGAATTGGGATATGATATTCAGATTTAGTTACAATTCGGATTATAACTTAAGATTAAGAATAGGTATCTAATTTTAGGATTTGGGATGTCATATTGTGGTTTAGATTTGTAATCTGATACTGGGATTAAGAACTAGGATCTGATACTGGGATCCAGATTTGGGATCTGATGCTGAGATTTGGATTTGGGATCTGAAATTGGGATTTCGAACTGGGATCTGATGCTGGGATTTAGATTTGGGATCTGAAATTGGGATTTAGAACTGGGATCTGATGCTGGGATTTAGATTTGGGATCTGATGCTGAGATTTAGATTTGGGATCTGATGCTGGGATTTAGATTTGGGATCTAATACTGGGATCTAGAACTGGGATCTGATACTGGGATCCCGAACTGGGATCTGATACTGAGATCTCGAACTGGGATCTGATACTGGGATTTAGATTTGGGATCTAATACTGGGATCTAGAACTGGGATCTGATACTGGGATCTCGAACTGGGATCTGATACTGGGATCTAGAACTGGGATCTGATAATGGGATCTCGAAATGGGATCTGATACTGGGATCTTGAAATGGGATCTGATACTGGGATCTAGAACTGGGATCTGATACTGGGATCTCGAACTGGGATCTGATACTGGGATCTCGAACTGGGATCTGATACTGGGATCTAGAACTGGGATCTGATACTGGGATCTAGAACTGGGATCTGATACTGGGATCTAATGCTGAGATTTGGGATCTGATGCTGAGATTTGGATTTGGGATCTGAAATTGGGATTTCGAACTGGGATCTGATGCTGGGATTTAGATTTGGGATCTGAAATTGGGATTTAGAACTGGGATCTGATGCTGGGATTTAGATTTGGGATCTGATGCTGAGATTTAGATTTGGGATCTGATGCTGGGATTTAGATTTGGGATCTAATACTGGGATCTAGAACTGGGATCTGATACTGGGATCCCGAACTGGGATCTGATACTGAGATTTAGATTTGGGATCTGATGCTGGGATTTAGATTTGGGATCTAATACTGGGATCTAGAACTGGGATCTGATACTGGGATCTCGAACTGGGATCTGATACTGGGATCTAGAACTGGGATCTGATACTGGGATCTCGAACTGGGATCTGATAGTGGGATCTCGAAATGGGATCTGATACTGGGATCTAGAACTGGGATCTGATACTGGGATCTCGAACTGGGATCTGATACTGGGATCTAGAACTGGGATCTGATACTGGGATCTAGAACTGGGATCTGATTCTGGGATCTAGAACTGGGATCTGATACTGGGATCTCGAACTGGGATCTGATACTGGTATCTAGAACTGGGATCTGATACTGGGATTTAGAACTGGGATCTGATACTGGGATCTCGAAATGGGATCTGATACTGGGATCTCGAACTGGGATCTGATACTGGGATCTAGAACTGGGATCTGATACTGGGATCTCGAACTGGGATCTGATACTGGGATCTCGAAATGGGATCTGATACTGGGATCTAGAACTGGGATCTGATACTGGGATCTCGAACTGGGATCTGATACTGGGATCTCGAACTGGGATCTGATACTGGGATCTCGAACTGGGATCTGATACTGGGATCTAGAACTGGGATCTGATACTGGGATCTAGAACTGGGATCTGATACTGGGATCTAGAACTGGGATCTGATACTGGGATCTCGAACTGGGATCTGATACTGGGATCTAGAACTGGGATCTGATACTGGGATCTAGAACTGGGATCTGATACTGGGATCTCGAACTGGGATCTGATACTGGGATCTAGAACTGGGATCTGATACTGGGATCTAGAACTGGGATCTGATACTGGGATCTAGAACTGGGATCTGATACTGGGATCTCGAACTGGGATCTGATACTGGTATCTATAACTGGGATCTGATATTGGGATTTAGAACTGGGATCTGATATTGGGATTTAGAACTGGGATCTGATATTGGGATTTAGAACTGGGATCTGATACTGGGATCTAGAACTGGGATCTGATACTGGGATCTATGATCAGATATTGGTATGTATGTGCTAATGCTAAGTACCTCATTGCTAAAATCAGACAATTTGATTTGAGAATGGTTTTTTAATTGGGATCCGATATGTTAATTCACAACCGGGATCTTTAACGAGTACAGTGACTAATTAATGCGATTATGATTTGAACTTTTGTTAAATTGTTATCTTCTAGGGAACATTAAGAGGGATTTTACTATGTGAGTACAATTTATGCACTCACTTATTTAGAATTGGCTGAAAGGAAGCAAGTTCAAGCATTGAAAAGCTTTGGTTATAAAAAATGAAACAAAAAAATACGATTTTTAATTTACACTTATATTTTGTAAGAAATTTACGAAACAAATAATTCACAACCCAACCTTCTGGTGCAGCAAAAGTACAAACTGACTGTGCAGCTCGGCAGGCAACAGGTGCCCGCGATTTTTATTCGCAAAGATTTATCGCTAAAATAATGAATTTTGCAGCTTCTAAACTGTACAGTGATAGCAATGGAGCACAAAGTTCTCGCGGTTATAAATAAAAAAAGTTAACGCGAAAAATAAGCATCGGTTCTCAAAGACTTTTGCGAGCAATAAATATGATCGATTGTCTGAATTTCATTAGTAAGCCGCTGCAGATTCAGGACTGTATTTCAGCCTGCCGACGGGTACCGTCTGCTGCTGCTGCTGCTGCTGCTGCTGCTGCTGCTCGCTGGTCAGCATTTGGGAGTTCACGCTGTAGTAGGAGGACTGATGCTGCGGCTGCTGCTGCTGCTGCAGAGGAAGTAGAATCTGTGGCAGCGCCGCCTGCGGTCCGCTGGTGTCCTCAGGTGACTGGCCACGAGAGCCTGACTGCTCGTTCACGAAGGCAATAAAGCGGCGGTCCGTCCAGGTGTTGAGGTCCTCGCAGGTCTGCCGCCAGGGCAGCAGGGCGCGCATCGGCAGGCCCTTGTTGCGGAAGGCCTCCCGCAGGCCGTAGCACATGCCCTCATAGTACAGCAGCCGGTTGACCTCCTCCAGGTAGGGCGGGCCCTCCAGGGCGCGCCGGCGACGCATCTCGGGGCCGCCTAGGATGTCCCGGCAGCGCTGCAGGACGCAGTACATCAGCAGGTCGGCGTAAACCTCCTCGCTCAGCTGACTGAACTGCTGCGACAGCTGGCGCTCGTCCACGCGCTTCTTCTCGCGCGACTTCTTGGCGGACAAATTATTGCGCACCCGACGCTTCCAGTAGGCGTCCGACTTCAGGCCGTCCGGCACGCGGCTGGCGGCCCGACGCGACGACAAGCGGCTGGAGTCGCCGACGCTGCCGTGCGCTGGCTGAACATCGTCATTGTAGCATATCGCATCCTTCGACAAGTCGCTGTCAGCGTCGTCGCAGATGTCGTTCTCCAGTGAAGGCTCGCTGATGACGCATTGCTGCTGATGCTGCTGCTGCTGCTGCTGTTGGTGGTAGGCTTGGTGCGGCAGGAGGTACGGCTGCTGATGTGCCTGCTGCTGCAAGCTGACCGCAGGCTGCTGAGCGATGGCGTAGATGCTGTCCAGGTGGCTGACGAAGCTGGGACCTGCAGCATTGCGAGCGGCGGCGTACTGCTGAAATGCAACGGGTACCGCTGGTTGGAAGTGCTGCTGCTGCTGCTGCTGCTGTTGGTAGAGAGGCAGATGCTGCTGACTGTGGTGCTGCAGCGGGTGGACCTGAGTCTGGTCGATGCCCTGAAATGCGGGCTGGTTCAGACAGTATGAGGTTGGCACCACTAGAGTGTCATCGAACCGCAGGGCCTGTTGCTGGTGCAGGAGCGGCTGCTGCTGCTGCTGCTGCTGCTGGACCTGATGCAGCTGCACCTGCGACTGATGCGACAACTGCAGCTGCTGGTGCTGATGCTGCTGATGTTGCTGCAGTTGCAATTGTTGGTGCAGCTGCTGCTTCTGAGAAGGCTCTGAGCTCGCTGTCAGTTCAAAGTCGATGGCGTAGCTGCCAGTCATTTGCATCGCTGAACCTGGAAATGGAGTTCAGGAATCAGGTTTGAGATACTTGGCCATAGAAATGAGTATTTGATTGCAAAGAAAGTTCAGTGGGCTAGTAAACAAGCAGGCGGTCACATCTGAGAAGTTTGAATATTTGCATCAACTCTCGCAGCACAGGTGAGACCAGGTACCCCCCAGCACTTACCGAACATGTCTTACGCAGGCGTCGTTGGCGCAACCGAATGTTCCGGTGAGTCTATTGCTGTCTGCTCACTTTCGCTTGGCTAGAAGCACACGCAACTGAAGACAATGGCCCTCTCGCGAACTTCGTAATCCAAACTCCGCGGGACTCTCGCTGGACCGGGGCTTTTTAAAAAATATCAACCAAGGGGGGAGTTTCATGCTTTCCCTGAACAGGACAGCGGGAACCAATGGCTGGACACAATGGCCTCATTGGCTCGCATCTGACAGGGTTTTGGGGTGGGGTTGCGAATTGTATTGCGCAATTAGTGCTAAGCCCCCCGCCCGAGTGCCAAGGTGAGAAGACTAAAGGTGGCAAAGGTGCGAGCCCCGGGGTGAAGGAGGACTTGGGTGACCAGCTTATATTTTTCTTTTCTTCTTTGTCCATTGTCCAAGTTCGCAGGTGAGCTTTCTTAACCCCCACTGGCTATTTCTGCTTCAACGCTTGGCTGGATATCTGCTTTTCTGTGCTGACTCTTTGATAAATAGCCAGCTGACCGAGTCACACAATGACCAGAGGACTTAGGCATGCTCCAAGCCTTCTTTAGTCTAACAATATCAAAGCACAAGGCAGCTCTGCAGGTTCTGCTTTTGTAAGCAATTTAAACACAGGGCACACAGGATTGAAGACCGATTCGTTCTTACGAGCCTAATGCAACTGGACTGGGAAATAGAGCTTCGAATTCAACAATGAGATCTAGGAGTAAAGTGCAACATTGGGGAGCAGAATATGAAACATTGGATCGTGGGATCTGTGATTTGAGTATGGGACCTTTGATGGGGCTGTGGCATCAGAGATTTAAGAATGGGATCTGAGAGTTGAGCTTGGGATCAGAGATTTGAGTATATGATTTGAGATTTCATCATGGGATTTGAGATTGGAATATGGGATTTGAGACTTGAGTAAGGGATCCGAGATTGGAGTGTGGGGATTTAAGATTTGAGCATGGGAACCGAGATTGCAGTATGGGGATTTGAGATTTGAGCATGGGATCCGAGATTGGAGTGTGGGATTTGAGATTTGAGCATGGGAACCGAGATTGCAGTATGGGGATTTGAGATTTGAGCATGGGATCCGAGATTGGAGTGTGGAATTTGAGATTTGAGCATGGGATCTGAGATTGCAGTATGGGGATTTGAGATTGGAGTGTGGGGATTTGAGATTTGAGCATGGGATCCGAGATTAGAGTGTGGGATCCGAGATTGGAGTGTGGGATTTGAGATTGGAGTGTGGAATTTGAGATTTGAGCATGGGATCTGAGATTGCAGTATGGGGATTTGAGATTGGAGTGTGGGATCCGAGATTGGAGTGTGGGATTTGAGATTGGAGTGTGGAATTTGAGATTTGAGCATGGGATCTGAGATTGCAGTATGGGGATTTGAGATTGGATTGTGGGATTTGAGTTTTGAGCATGGGATCCGAGATTGGAGTGTGGGATTTGAGATTTGAGTATGGGATCCGAGATTGGAGTGTGGGATTTGAGATTTGAGCATGGGATCTGAGATTGCAGTATGGGGATTTGAGATTGGATTGTGGGATTTGAGTTTTGAGCATGGGATCCGAGATTGGAGTGTGGGATTTGAGATTTGAGTATGGGATCCGAGATTGGAGTGTGGGATTTGAGATTTGAGCATGGGATCCGAGATTGCAGTATGGGAATTTGAGATTTGAGTATGGGATCCGAGATTGGAGTGTGGGATCCGAGATTGGAGTATGGGATTTGAGATTGATGTCTGGGATCTTAAAGTGAGATCTGAGATCTGACTAATTTATTTATGATTTGAGTATTGGATTTCATATTTGAGTTTGGGATCTTGGATTAGACAGTGGCACCGGAGATTCGAGTATTGGAGTGTGGGATCTGAGAAGTGTGGGATCTCAGAAGTGTGGAATCTCAGAAGTGTGGGATCTGAGAAGTGTGGGATCTAAGAAGTCATTACAATGTTTACTAATATTGTAATGTGGGATTCGAAAATGAAGAAGATTAGAAAAAAAGTTTTCTAGATAATTTAGATAATCACTAATTTTTGCCAAATTTTCTGAGCAGTGCACTTCATATAGGACTCATTTTCGAATTGCTACGAGCTAAATTGATTCCCAAGAAACTCAAATCGCGGTTGTAAATCTTAGATGAGAAAATATTGATATTGGCCAAATTGGACACAGCACTGAAATTAATTCTGTCTGACATATCAAAACTTTGGCCCGCATGACAGCGGGATCAACAGGTTAAAAATGGATCTTTCAGATGGACCTATTTTCGTTCCGAGCCACATTGCGTCAGGCGCCACAATTTGGATTTTATCAATCAGCTGGGATCTGGCCGCGTTTTTCTTTTAATTGACGAACAATGGGATAGATTTTGTTCGCTGGCGTCACTAGCTGTCCTATTAACCCCAGCCAACCCGCTGGCCCGGTGTCTTAGTGTCGCGCAATCGGGTAATTTGGGGAATTTCTCAATCCATCTGACCCCCGGATGTCGCGGGGGGAGCCGCCAGCGATGAAGGCTGCAATTTGCGCTGATCGAGGAGTCAGGACGAGCACCTTAACGGGAGCATTGGGATCTGGCGTTGAGCTATGAAAGCCCGCCGCCACAGGTAACCGAAATGGCAAGGTATCGGAGGGAGGAGAGTCAGAGATCCCTAATTAGCACCTGCTTGCCTTGCCAACCCGGAGCTAACGCCCTTCCAATGGTGCCCAGCGCAATGGTCTGTGGATACTCAAATTTAACTCGGACACATAATGCATTGAGATTGGCATATCACAGTCGGCATCTACCATGCTATCAAAGTACATCTCACAGCTACTCAACATCTCACGGCTACTCAGCATCTCAAAACTATTCAGCATCTCAAAGCTACTCAGCATCTCAAAGCTACTCAGCATCTCAAAGCTACGCAGCATCTCAAAGCTACTCAGCATCGAATAGCAACTCAGCATCTCACAGCTACTCAGCATCTCACAGCTACTCAGCATCTCACAGCTACTCAACATCTCACGGCTACTCAGCATCTCAAAGCTATTCAGCATCTCACAGCTACTCTGCATCTCAAAGCTATTCAGCATCTCAAAACTACTCAGCATCTCACAACTACTCAGCATCGAATAGCAACTCAGCATCTCACAGCTACTCAGCATCTCACAGCTACTCAGCATCTCACAGCTACTCAACATCTCACGGCTACTCAGCATCTCAAAGCTACTCAGCATCTCAAAGCTACTCAGCATCTCAAAGCTACGCAGCATCTCAAAGCTACTCAGCATCTCAAAACTACTCAGCATCTCAAAGCTACTCAGCATCTCACAGCTACTCAGCATCTCACAACTACTCAGCATCTAACAGCTACTCAGCATCTCACAACTACTCAGCATCTCACAGCTACTCAGCATCTCACAACTACTCAGCATCTCACAGCTACTCAACATCTCACGGCTACTCAGCATCTCAAAGCTATTCAGCATCTCACAGCTACTCTGCATCTCAAAGCTATTCAGCATCTCAAAACTACTCAGCATCTCACAACTACTCAGCATCTCACAACTACTCAGCATCTAACAGCTACTCAGCATCTCAAAGCTACTGAGCATCTCACAACTACTCAGCATC
Organism: Macrostomum hystrix; assembly: GCA_950097015.1. Classification (NCBI taxonomy): domain Eukaryota; kingdom Metazoa; phylum Platyhelminthes; family Macrostomidae; genus Macrostomum; species Macrostomum hystrix. Next base: position 2,181,240 of record CATNEN010000033.1, read on the forward strand.
GAATAGCAACTCAGCATCTCACAACTACTCAGCATCGAATAGCAACTCAGCATCTCACAGCTACTCAGCATCTCACAACTACTCAGCATCTCACAACTACTCAGCATCTCACAACTACTCAGCATCTCACAACTACTCAGCATCTAACAGCTACTCAGCATCTCAAAGCTACTGAGCATCTCACAACTACTCAGCATCGAATAGCAACTCAGCATCTCACAACTACTCAGCATCGAATAGCAACTCAGCATCTCACAGCTACTCAGCATCTCACAACTACTCAGCATCTCACAACTACTCAGCATCTCACAACTACTCAGCATCGAATAGCAACTCAGCATCTCACAGCTACTCAGCATCTCACAACTACTCAGCATCTCACAACTACTCAGCATCTCACAACTACTCAGCATCTCACAGCTACTCAGCATCTCACAGCTACTCAGCATCTCACAGCTACTCAACATCTCACGGCTACTCAGCATCTCAAAGCTATTCAGCATCTCACAGCTACTCTGCATCTCAAAGCTATTCAGCATCTCAAAACTACTCAGCATCTCACAACTACTCAGCATCGAATAGCAACTCAGCATCTCACAGCTACTCAGCATCTCACAACTACTCAGCATCTAACAGCTACTCAGCATCTCACAACTACTCAGCATCTCACAACTACTCAGCATCTCACAACTACTCCGCATCTCACAGCTACTCAACATCTCACGGCTACTCAGCATCTCAAAGCTATTCAGCATCTCACAGCTACTCTGCATCTCAAAGCTATTCAGCATCTCAAAACTACTCAGCATCTCACAACTACTCAGCATCTCACAACTACTCAGCATCTAACAGCTACTCAGCATCTCAAAGCTACTGAGCATCTCACAACTACTCAGCATCGAATAGCAACTCAGCATCTCACAACTACTCAGCATCGAATAGCAACTCAGCATCTCACAGCTACTCAGCATCTCACAACTACTCAGCATCTCACAACTACTCAGCATCTCACAACTACTCAGCATCTCACAACTACTCAGCATCTAACAGCTACTCAGCATCTCAAAGCTACTGAGCATCTCACAACTACTCAGCATCGAATAGCAACTCAGCATCTCACAACTACTCAGCATCGAATAGCAACTCAGCATCTCACAGCTACTCAGCATCTCACAACTACTCAGCATCTCACAACTACTCAGCATCTCACAACTACTCAGCATCGAATAGCAACTCAGCATCTCACAGCTACTCAGCATCTCAAAACTACTCAGCATCTCACAACTACTCAGCATCTCACAACTACTCAGCATCTCACAACTACTCAGCATCTCACAACTACTCAGCATCTAACAGCTACTCAGCATCTCAAATGACGATGATCTGCAGGGGTGAAGAGACATGGACATCCAACCGAAAATTGCGTCATTGGACGAGAAAATCTGTCTCTACCTTAGCTGGCCAACTTCTCAGCTTGACAGGCCTCAATCATTTTGGCCTCACAGTTTAAGCATGGGACACACAGGTCGGCACAAAAAACTCGAGAAATCCCCCAGAGGCCATTGACCCCTGCTGGCTGGAATTGCAATCTGCTTCCCCCAGCTCGATCGGTGCCGCTAATCCTTGCGCAATCACGGCGATGGCCCGCGGTGCCACTTTAATTGGAATGCTGTCGGATCAGAGCTCTGTGCTCACGTTTAATTTCCTTTTTTTAATTATGGCCCGCTCTAAATAACATTTCATTGGACCTATTTCACGGCCTGTCCTCAAAGACAGACATTAAATACTGTCTGCCTGTCTGTGCTGGGTGTCTGTGTGTGCTGGGTGTCTGTGTGTGCTGGGTGTCTGTGTGTGCTGGGTGTCTGTGTGTACTGGGTGTCTGTGTGTGCTGGGTGTCTGTGTGTGCTGGGTGTCTGTGTGTGCTGGGTGTCTGTGTGTGCTGGGTGTCTGTGTGTACTGGGTGTCTGTCTGTGCTGGGTGTCTGTGTGTACTGGGTGTCTGTCTGTGCTGGGTGTCTGTGTGTACTGGGTGTCTGTGTGTGCTGGGTGTCTGTGTGTGCTGGGTGTCTGTGTGTACTGGGTGTCTGTGTGTGCTGGGTGTCTGTGTGTGCTGGGTGTCTGTGTGTGCTGGGTGTCTGTGTGTGCTGGGTGTCTGTGTGTACTGGGTGTCTGTCTGTGCTGGGTGTCTGTGTGTACTGGGTGTCTGTCTGTGCTGGGTGTCTGTGTGTGCTGGGTGTCTGTGTGTGCTGGGTGTCTCTCTGTCAAGTGCTGGGTGTCTGTGTGTGCTGGGTGTCTGTGTGTGCTAGGTGTCTGTGTGTGCTGGGTGTCTGTGTGTGCTGGGTGTCTGTATGTGCTGGGTGTCTGTATGTGCTGGGTGTCTGTGTGTGCTGGGTGTCTGTGTGTGCTAGGTGTCTGTGTGTGCTGGGTGTCTGTGTGTGCTGGGTGTCTGTATGTGCTGGGTGTCTGTGTGTGCTGGGTGTCTGTGTGTGCTGGGTGTCTGTCTGTGCTGGGTGTCTGTCTGTGCTGGGTGTCTGTGTGTGCTGGGTGTCTGTGTGTGCTGGGTGTCTGTGTGTGCTGGGTGTCTGTGTGTGCTGGGTGTCTGTGTGTGCTGGGTGTCTGTGTGTGCTGGGTGTCTGTGTGTGCTGGGTGTCTGTGTGTGCTGGGTGTCTGTGTGTGCTGGGTGTCTGTGTGTGCTGGGTGTCTGTCTGCCTGTCTGTGCTGGGTGTCTGTGTGTGCTGGGTGTCTGTGTGTGCTGGGTGTCTGTGTGTGCTGGGTGTCTGTCAAGTGCTGGGTGTCTGTCTGCCTGTCTGTGCTGGGTGTCTGTGTGTGCTGGGTGTCTGTGTGTGCTGGGTGTCTGTGTGTGCTGGGTGTCTGTCAAGTGCTGGGTGTCTGTCAAGTGCTGGGTGTCTGTCTGTCTGTGCTGGGTGTCTGACTGTCAAGTGCTGGGTGTCTGTGTGTGCTGGGTGTCTGTCTGTGCTGGGTGTCTGTCTGTGCTGGGTGTCTGTCTGTGCTGGGTGTCTGTCTGTGCTGGGTGTCTGTCAAGTGCTGGGTGTCTGTCAAGTGCTGGGTGTCTGTCTGTCTGTGCTGGTTGTCTGACTGTCAAGTGCTGGGTGTCTGTCTGTCTGTGCTGGGTGTCTGTCTGTGCTGGGTGTCTGTCTGTGCTGGGTGTCTGTCTGTGCTGGGTGTCTGTCTGTGCTGGGTGTCCGTCTGTCTGTGCTAGGTGTCTGTCCTAACTGTGATTCCTCTATACTTTGATTTTTCGCCTCTGGTCCAGTCAGGAATCTTGCATCCTTCTATTTGAGTAGTCCTTACAGGCGTCTTGCTCTGCTCTTGGTTGAAAGCCCACTGCGCGATGCAGGCCTCTGAGACCACCGCAGCCAGAGCTCCGCTGGTGACCCAGTTCAGCCTGCGGTAAGCGGGAGCGGTCTCTTGACTGCCGATCAGTGTGTTGCCAGTTGTTCTCGGGCGAAACCGCAAACTGATTGTACTTTATCGATTCCCAATCGATCGCGGATTCCAAGGCACCAAGCAATGTGTGGCAGGCTGACACCAACCACAGCTGCACCCTGCTGCAGTGTCGGTTCAGTGGAATGGCGATGTCTTCGATGATGTCTTTGATGACAGCGCCGCCTATATTCTGTAATAAAAATGTTTTTACTTCTCAACAAGTTAAGGACCTGTTAACTCACTACTGTAAGGTTGCATATATATATATTTTTACCATTAAAGTTTCACAAACACTTTTTATGCAGGTTGGTGTTCAGGCAGATCAGCTAGAGGATGAAGTGACCAGAGTTTAAGTAATGTGTTTGATTTAAGTACCCATATTTCAGACTAACCAATGGTCACTACTACTTTTAGTGACCATTATAGCAAGTAGTAGGGCATTTCTTGCTTTTGCTTTCAGAACATGACAATAAAAATAAAGACATCTAGATAAAGTGAAAGTCGTTTCAATTTGTAAAAAATGGAACCAACAACTATATAAAAATGAAAAGCAAACGAATCATCGGCTTGTTATACCGACATGACAATTGCTAAATCATGCACTTGAAATAACAGTTAGTTCAGGACCTCTCGACATTATTCTATACTACGCTCGTAGTGCTAATATAATAGAGTAAGTTCATATTTAGAATTCATCGTGCAATAAAGTGGATTGACGTAAGGAAAAAGGACACTATGCTCAGCGCATTATAGGTTATAGCGTACGAATAGGATAGCATGGCTGAAAGGCAAAAACGTATTAAGTACAGTAAAGTAACTCTCTCCACTACAACATCTCTAATACTTCAAAACTCTACTCAGAGTAAAGTAACTAGTAATTTAAAGCTAATAAATAGTTGTCCTTGGCAAAACCTAATAAATTAGTAGTAACAAAAACAGTTATGGAAGTACACGCGGTTGCACTAGACCGCGTTAGAGCTCTTATTACATGTGCTCGTTTTTACCTAACTATTTTTGTAAACACATAAGCGCTGTAAAGAACAAATAATTTGAATTGATGTTTTTAAAAACTAATACAATTTTATTAGAAAAAAAGTTGTCTAACGAAAAAGCTGGCGTTTAACTGCCCAGGTCATTTGCACCAGCCAATCAGAGAGTGCCATTCTCGCCGCTCCTTTTGAAATGAGATTTGACGCGTGTAAATCAGCGCAAACTAATTTATTGTTAGTCTTCGACTTAGTAGCTCTGAGTTGTTTCTTTTTGCTTTCTTTGTTTCTAGCTTTTTATCTACCACTGTTATGGCAAAGTTGCTGTTCGGCTGCATTCTCGCAGCTTTAACTGTGGCTGCTTTTGCATCTGACGTTCTGGAGTTCACGGATTCCAACTTTGATTCTCGAATCAAAGAGCTCGATATAGCACTAGTTGAGTTTTATGCCCCATGGTGAGTTTACGTAAAATCCATATTGTTAATTCTTAATTATATAAATGAGCTACTTAGTAACCAGTCGATGTCTTCCCTGATGGTTATGCATTTTAAACAGTAGGCCTAGCTGCATTGTACATGGTTTTCATAAAAGTTGTTTTTTTCTTATAAAATAGTAAAAATTTAGTAACAGTTTTATTCTTATTAGCTGTAAAATAAATGAGTGAAAGATTAATCTGCTAAAAAAGCCATGTATACATGATAATAGGTGGCATAATTTTTTTACATTTTACAATTTGTATCCAAATGATAAATTACATGATCTACATTCTATAATGTCTCGTGCAATAATTTCATGTCAAATAGCCCATACCAATGATGTAGACCTAGTTGTTTCAATTTTACTAAAAGTGCATTAAGCTTTTAAGCTTAGTTTTTTATTTTCTACTAACCATGGTAGTTAGCTATATCTCGTATCTAATTATAGGCTCAACTTGCTATAAAATGACAGTGTGTAATATAAACACCCAGAACAAGTGACAGATGGCGGGTGCAGAAGCAGGTTGGGTCCGGGAGCTATGGCAACACTACCTGCTTCAACAACTATATCATCCTGACCAGGATGGGATAACCCACTACTAGCTAGATTTGGGGGACTTTCCCCAGCTTCATCACCATTCTCACTTCCTACCATCACTCAACAGAGAAAAAAAACAAAGATTCTAATCAAGGGGAAAGAAACCATAGGAAAAATGGAGAAACTTTGAATTGCAAATCAGATCATAAATTAATTTAAATTAGTGACAGCCTTTATATACATAGAAATCTAACTAACTAATACTTAAGTCAGCACTAAGCTAATTGCTATCACCAACAATCTATCTGAGAAACAAATTTAAGTAAATAAATAATTAGAAACTCAGCTATGGCCTTTGCCACTGATGACAGATCCAGCACAGCCAGTCTTCAAGCACCAGTCAGCAGAACAGAAGCACAGGGTGGCCAGGCAGGTCCAGCAGCTTGGATGTACAGGTCGATAACCCAGGCCGCTCTGCAAATACTGGTCGGTCAGGCAGGATAGCCAACAATGGACGGTAGAGGCCAATGCAGGGCACAGCCAGGTAGGATGCAGAATGTTGCAGGACGCAGGATGCGGCAGGACATAGGATGAAGGCACCATATCAGAAGAAGACTCACGGCGATGTTGACTCACAGTTGGTAGATGAAGTAGTACAGTCTCAGTGTTGGTGGTACTTGGTGTTTAGTCAGTGGTAATGAGCACGGTAAACATGGTGGGACCTCCAAATAAATGTATGTAACACTCAAGGACTCGAAGGCTCAAATAACTTAATAAGAGTAAGGTTGGATTTGTGTAGCGGCGATGGACTGTCTAGTTATTTATTAAGATGTCGGTCATAACCTGCAAAGTTATTTAGATTGCCTTGTCTTAGTAGAAAAGTCTTAATTAAGCTCTAGCACTCAATATGCATCCAACACAACTTGTAACTGGCTAGGCCGAGGCATGAAATACTCAGCGAATCAGATTTTAAATATGGTGCACAGATATATGAAATATGGTATGCGACAACCGGACTTTCAATAGTTGCATAAATAATGAATAATATATACTGTCATAGATTTAATATAGATAAATAGGAGACATTACACATAGACAAAATTCACTAAGAATACAAAAATGCAATTCACATAGAAACTAAGAATTCCTAGACAAATAACGACAAACTACAATTACAAAATAAATGAAATTGTCACAATATAATTTACTCTAGCCAAATAGTTGCATTTGTCAATCCTGTACTTTCCTTGCACTTATTGTTTAGTACCTAATGTTTGCAAATATGGAAGAGACAGAGCACTATATATTTGCATTGCTTACATACACAGCAAAATGCCAGTGCTTTCCTCATTATAATATGACTCATACATGCGCAACACCCGGCCGAACCAGCCGGGTGAAACGAGGGCCAAGCAAGGTAAGTCGCAAAAACCAATTGACCAAGCGCAAAAAATGAAAGGGGGGACCAAGGGACACAAAAGGAAGGCGTGAAGAAAAGGAAAAAGGGGAGAGAAAAAGAGAGCAACTATATTAAATTTTGTTGTGTTGCTTTACCTTGTCTATTTAAATATAGCCATGCAATAGCAAAAATGTTATTATAATTTTTTGTAACATAAGTTAAAATAAGTTAAAATTTGTCAAAGAATAATATTCACGAGAATAAACAAATTAGCAGAGTAGAAGTCATACAGGCCAAATGGAGATAACTGTATGACTATAGCTTATACTAAAAATAACAATGAAGTGGAACAACGGTGGGCACTCACTGACTTAGTTCCCAGGTCAGGCATGCATTTTTAATTACAACTCGATTAAAATGCTTGATCTGTGTCTCTAACCTAGCTCATCACCAAGGCAATGACTAAAATTTGACTAGACAGGCTACTAAGGCATTTTGTTTTGTCTATAGCTAGATTCAACTATGATGCTAACATGGGACGTAATCCTGATTTCTGCAAGCGCAGCAAACTGATTACAAATTTACCAACATCTGAAACTAGTCATGAGAAAATAAACAATCGACATATATGCATTGTTAAGACACAAACCCGATAGGCTAATGAAATACGGTCAACATCTATTGCAATCAGGTGTGGCCACTGCAAGCGTCTGGCGCCTCAGTATGAGGAGGCCGCCACCCGGCTAAAGTCCAATGACCCGCCAGTGCCGCTGGTTAAAGTCGACTGCACAGCCGAGACCGCCGTGTGTGGCAAATTCGGCGTCAGTGGCTACCCGACGCTGAAGATCTTCAAGAACGGCGAACTCTCCTCCGACTATAACGGGCCTCGCGAAGCCGATGGCATTGTGAAGTACATGAAGTCCAAAGCCGGACCGACCTCGCGTCAGCTGAAGGAAGCCGACGGCCTGGACAAACTGCTAGCTGGCCAGGAGCCATTCATTGTCGCATTCTTCTCCAGCGAGACAGCCAGCGGTCTCGCCGCCTTCAAGCAGGCTGCCGATGCGCTCAGCGAAGATTTTGCATTCGCCCACAGCGTGTCAGCCGATATCAACGCTAAGTTTGGATTCAATGATCAGATTGTCATCATGCGGCCAACTGTGCTGCACAACAAGTTCGAGCCTAACAACCTGGCCTATAGCGGCGCCTTGGACTCCTCTTCCATTCGCAGCTGGATCGAGGGCAACGTGTAAGTTAATTGCGCTGATTCTCCTGCTCAAACAGGTCTGCTCTATTAGTTTGTGCACATTCGTTTACTCAGATTTCTTTTAGTGAAATAGTCATACCTCGTTTTTCTGTTAAGCACGATCTAAGACCCTGATTTGAAACTATTAAAACTGAAGCCCTATAAGCTTAAAGTCCCACATAATTAAATCATACTACTGTGTGATAAATAGCTTCATAATTCCATAATTGCAATCCGATATCCTCCACTAATTGGGATTTTGATTTGGAGTGGCGAACCAGTAGCGCACACGACTTTCGTATCAAAGTCCATGAGTTCGAATCCACGGCTGGGTAATATTACGCTTGTATTTAAAAACGCAGCCGGTTGCTTGTCTGTTGCCAAATGATAGTCTTCTAGGATCTATTTGTCACAAGTTTATCGTTGATTTATATCAAAGCACAAATAAAATAAACCCAATTGGCTATCATGACGCAGATACGGCCTAGTGGGTCACCGCACCTCCGGCAACAGCAAGTACTTCAAGCAGCCCCTGGTCACCGCATACTACGGCGTTGACTACGAGCGCAACCCTAAGGGCACCAACTACTGGCGCAACCGCATCATGAAGGTGGCTAAGAAGTACGCCGACTCCGGACTGCACTTCTCTGTGGCCAACGGCAAGACTTTGAGCTTTGAACTGTCCGAGTTTGGCATCGACTCGCCCGACGAGCAGAAGGTGTACATTGCCGCCAAGAATCACGCTGGACAGAAGTTCAAGATGGCCGAAGATTTCAGGTTGGTTGAATATTGCAACAATTAGCAGCTGTATAAATCCATAAACTGTTTATTTGAATTTAGAATTTATAGTTCACTGGGTTTTTTACCTTCTGCAGTCAGGGTCGTGCCTCAAAGTTGTAAGTTAGCGCTATCTTGTATTTAAATTTGTGCTCGGTTAAAGACTTTTCCTAGTCTCACTGTTTTTTTTTGTATGCGGAGGCTTTGGATTACCTCACGTCCGAACTGGCACTGAGCTTGTTGGATTCAGTTGAACCTAGCTCTGCCTAATCCTTTGCCGCCACGTGTCACTGCTGCACAAGCTGTCCTCAGCAACAGCTGGCTTCGATACTAAGGCCAAGGAAAACGAAGATCCCGTTATCTAATTTATATTCTAAGAAGAAAACAAATGTTTTCTTGCAATACACATTCGAATAGTCGTAGTTAATTTTTGCTCGATGAAAATTAGTGCTAGAAAAAATTCCTCTGGTTCGGAAGATTCCTTTCGATACTTTTTTCTTCAAACATGATTACTTATTACTGTTTAAAGTCTTCAGTAGTCTGTATAGCGCATGAGTTCTAATTTTACGATTACAATTATTTAATCCGCACCGCAGCATGGAGACTTTCGACGCCTTCCTGTCGGACATGCAGGCCGGCCGCCTGACCCCCTACCTGAAGTCTGAGCCTGAGCCAGAGTCCCAGTCGGCCCCAGTCAAGGTGGCCGTAGCCAAGAACTTTGACAAGCTGGTCAACGATCCCACCAAGGATGTCCTGATTGAGTTCTACGCTCCCTGGTGCGGCCACTGCAAGTCTCTGGCGCCAAAGTATGACGAGCTGGCTGAGAAGCTGGCCGGCGAGCCGGACATTGTCATCGCCAAGATGGACGCCACCGCCAACGATGTCCCCGCGCCCTACGACGTGCGCGGCTTCCCCACAATCTACTTCGCTCCGAAGGGCGGCAAGTCGCAGCCCAAGCAGTACAACGGCGGCCGCGAGGTCAATGAGTTCATCACCTACCTGGCCAAGGAGGCCACGGACGAACTGCGCGGCTTCGACCGGTCCGGCAATCTCAAGAGGCACGACCTGTAGAAGCTCCGCCTAGGTGGGACTTCTTTATCCAAGTTAAATTAGCTTTGGAATGCGGAACTGAGTGAAACAACATCTGCTCATTCATTTAAGTTGCGATCTAGAGATGACGTTGGGGTTAAACTGTCACAACTCTAGGTGCGGGAATTTTACATTCTCCCTCACATGATGATAGGACTAAAGATTTGGATCATGTGATTAACAATCAAACCAAGTATGGATTAAAATCTTACAATCTTTCCTGTTTAGCTATATTGTTAGTTTACTAAATTAATATCTGCCTTAACATATTTTGAAAGCGCTGCAGTGTCTATTCGAGCACAATTTTCTATAATTAGCACGCATTGATATCAACGGGCAAAGCTCACACACAAACACAGAATCCAGGCTTCCATTACATTTTAAAAGCTGCCCGCCACGCAGTCTCCCGTGTGCTCACCTGTTCATTAATAGACTGATCGTGTTGTCATTTATATTCCGTTCTACTCGCATAACAAGTTGGCAAAGCCTCCAATACAAAGAGCCTACGAATCGAAGCCAGCCGTTCAAATAAGAAATCAAAATTGTTAAACTGCCTGTCCATTTTTTCATTCTTCAAATTGTTTTACGCAGTTTTCTTATAATTGGCCATAGTGAACTATTATTGAACCATTGATCATAGAGGCTAGAACAAATTCAACTAATTCAATAGCCCCGTTAATGCGGTGCCAAACCCCTTTAACTTCAGTTAAAATTGTTACATTGATAGTGTAGTATATTATAGTTTAACCGATTTTTTCTATCGTTTTGTTTTTTAATGATCACTTTTTTTCTTCTTTGTTGTGGTTTGACCCAGTAGCTAGACAGTTGCCATAATCCATAGCCTTAATCCCCCGGTTCTGGTGAGGCGCACATCACACGTTTATTTAATTGATAGGTTTATGACGGTGGTCACTCTGTTATGACAAAACACCTGCTCTATCTAGCTGTTGTTCGGGTGAATTGTGCAAACCAAATCATAATTTATTTGCCAATCCATGTGCAACTGATGCAGCAAATACACAGCCGCACTGCCTGGAACACCAGCAAAGTATAACAATGCTTAATTTTTTTGAATTGCGCGTAGATTGTCGCGTCCCATTTAAATCTTAAAAGACGACGAAAGCTGTTAAAGTTTTTATTTTATTGATTGCCTAGCTGAGCTTCTAGGCTTACTGAATATATGTTATATGTATAACAATAACTTTATTAAGGACACTAAATATACTTTGAATAATACACTTATGTACATGCTCTTGATGAACACGACCAGACAGGTAATCAAATTTAATCAGCAATCTAAATAGATTTACAGTATCTAGGTCATAAACTTATGTGATTCCCCCTTCGTTTGACTCGTTCGCAATTGAATAGAACTGTTGTGCCCTACGATGAGAAAGTCTGAGATAAGCGTGACATAGGAGTCAAGTCACGGTACGCGATTTAGGGGAAAACGAATTACGTCCTCGGTATTCAGAGAGGCTAGTGTGGAACACAAAAGCAGAATAAATATATGTATACATAATAGTGTAATCATAAACAACACGATCATAAGTAGATCCAATGACAGTTATCTTGTACAAGTCTGTTTTGAAAATGTATTAAATCGAAAAAATAATAGATTTTGCAAATTAATAAACAAAATAGCAAAACGTTCAGGTCAGTGCCGAAGCGTCAGTAGTCGAACGCAAATCTACTAAGTCAACTAAAAAGACAATGAGAAACGGCCAGTAACCTCGATCCGCTCTCGCGCTAGTTCTGGCGAAGAGCGGCCAGGCGTTGGGACAGCTCGTCCTGGAAAATATAAAAAAAGATCAAATTAGATTTCATAAACCAGGCGCAAAATCTATTTTTAGTCTTGTGGCGGGAGTTGTATGCTACAGGGTGAGGAAACATGGGGTGGTGGGTCTACGCTAGCCAATCAGCTTTGAAAAACGGGGCAGGAAAATTGATCGACTGATAAATCGGACAATCGTGAGCTAAATACAAACAGCTCTTTGATGCCAACTAACGCCCTAGGCACAAAGCAGCAAGAAAGCTATGATTGACTCACCTGCTCCCCGGTGGCCGTGGCTGTGCCAACAGTGGAGCGGCCGCCCTCTGGCATCTGCATTTTCAACTCGATGCCGGCCTCGTCGGCAGCCTCCTGCATCAGCAAGTTAACTTCGCCTTCCGGAGCAGTCAGTGTGGATGTGTTGCACATGGTGCTCTCCATCACCTGAGACTGCACGTCCAGATTTTCAAATTCGCGCTCAAATCGCTCCATCAGCTGAGAGATCTGCTCCAGGTTCATGCTCTTCATGGCCGCCTCCATGCCTTTCACTACGCCGGCCATGCTCTTGGTCACCTGAGGAGTTAGTGGCGTGTCGGTGAAAGAAAGCTCTCTTATCTATTTTTAGTTTTCGCTTACCTCTTTTCTCTTCCCTCCTCATTTCTGTTTTGCAATCTCAACTCCTCACTGTTCCCATTATCATCCTTGTTCCCATTCTTTTCCGTGTTCCCTTCCTCTCCTCCGTTCCTCTCCGCTTTCCTGCTCCCCTCCTCTTGTCTTTTCTCCTCTTCCCCGTAGCCCGCCCTCACCTGCTTAGTAGTGACGGCTGTCTGCACGCGGGCGGCCACTGCGTCAATTCGGGAGGCCATGCGGCGATAGTTGAGTGCCTGGTTCTTTTGCCTGATGGAATTCTCGGCGTGGATCTTGGCGCCGTCCATGTTGCCCTTCTGGATGGCCGTTCGCAGCTTGTTCTTCTCAACCTTCTCGTCCTTTTCACACTTTTTAGCATTGCGCTCTAAATCTTTGGCGGCGAATTTCAAATTAAACAGATGCTTCTCCATGTTGTTACCGCTGCTGAACATCTTGAAGGCTGGAACTGGTGGGTGTTGCAAGCGGACTGAGGATTTACTCTAGCTCTTTCTCACACAGGTGCCAATATTTTATAATTTCCTAAAGCCCATTTCTAGTCAAAATTAGTTCTAGGGTCACACGAGAAGCCCCTGAATAGTACATTCTATGTTCTAGATCCGGTGTTCCCTTATTAGCTTGCCTGAATACGAGTTATATGATAAACTAGAAAATTCAAATAAACAAACTGATTAACTTTATAATGCGGATAATAAAGAATGGCGAAAGCAAAATGATTGCACAGCAATTGTGAAAGACAAAACAATTTGAAATATTTATTTTGGGCGGTAAACTATTTAAGCAACGTTCTTTAAGACTTCTTTAGAGCACAAAAAGTACAAAAATATACAAGTAAAGCTAGCACTAAAGGGCAGAGTTTTGTAGATAAATTGTGTTGAGTTTGTAGGATAATCTAACAATAGAATGTAGCTAGTGTCTAGCAGTAGGTTTTTAGTACAGGCATAGCGAGCCGCAGCCAGAATGGGGCTTTCCTATCAGACGCCTTCAGCGTTGCCATAGAAACTGGCTGACCGTGGCTAAACAGGCTGTCTCGCTCTTCAGCTAGCCTACTGGCCAGTTGATGACAGTCTGTGGCCAGGCCGAACTGCAACTCCAGATCGCGCAATCGGGATCGATGTCCGAAATTGGACGAGCCAATCAGAGTCAGGCTAGCCCGACGACCTTCTCGATCGCCCAGCCACAGGCCTTTGGCGTGAAAGGTCCAGCCTGGGCGGGCGAATTCTAGAAGCGGGGCGCACTGCCCAGGTGCCCTGGCTAGGGCTGCGGCAAGGAACTGCCGCTCCAGATGCGTGTACGCAGCTGGTATGTAGTAAGAGAGTCCGGCCGACTTGTAGAAACTGTTGGCCTGGGATCACATGGGGAGCAAGTAGTGAGATGAGGACTGGGTTGGGGATCAGTGAGATCAGGAATGGGTTGGGGATCAGTGACATCAGGGCTGGATTGGGGATCAGTGAGATGAGGACTGGATTGGGGATCAGTGACATCAGGACTGGACTGGGGATCCGTGACATCAGGAATGGGTTGGGGATCAGTGACATCAGGACTGGGTTGGGGATCAGTGAGATCAGGACTGGGTTGAGGATCAGTGACATCAGGACTGGATTGGGGATCAGTGAGATCAGGACTGGATTGGGGATCAGTGACATCAGGACTGGTTTGGGGATCAGTGACATCAGGACTGGGTTGGGGATCAGTGACATCAGGACTGGGTTGGGGATCAGTGACATCAGGACTGGGTTGGGGATCAGTGACATCAGGACTGGGTTGGGGATCAGTGACATCAGGACTGGATTGGGGATCAGTGAGATCAGGACTGGATTGGGGATCAGTGACATCAGGACTGGGTTAGGGATCAGTGACATCAGGACTGGATTGGGGATCAGTGACATCAGGACTGGGTTGGGGATCAGTGAGATCAGGAATGGGTTGGCGATCACTGAGATCAGGACTGGGTTGGGGATCAGTGAGATCAGGACTGGGTTGGGGATCAGTGAGATCAGGACTGGGTTGGGGATCAGTGAGATCAGGACTGGGTTGGGGATCAGTGAGATCAGGACTGGGTTGGGGATCAGTGAGATCAGGAATGGGTTGGGGATCAGTGAGATCAGGACTGGGTTGGGGATCAGTGAGATCAGGACTGGGTTGGGGATCAGTGAGATCAGGTCTGGGTTGGGGATCAGTGAGATCAGGAATGGGTTGGCGATCACTGAGATCAGGACTGGGTTGGGGATCAGTGAGATCAGGACTGGGTTGGGGATCAGTGAGATCAGGACTGGGTTGGGGATCAGTGAGATCAGGAATGGGTTGGCGATCACTGAGATCAGGACTGGGTTGGGGATCAGTGAGATCAGGACTGGGTTGGGGATCAGTGAGATCAGGACTGGGTTGGGGATCACAGATCAGGACTGGATTGGGGATCAGTGAGATGAGGACTGGATTGGGGATCAGTGAGATGAGGACTGGATTGGGGATCATTGTGGTCAGGATTAGGGATTAAAGAGGTGAGACAGTTGGTGACTCACAGCGGGCGCAGCGCACAAGACGCTCAGCTGTTGCGGGGCTGCCAGCAGTGCATGAGTGTACTCCTCAGTCAGATTGAAATAACCGGAGGCCAGGTGTAGCTGCTGAAATCCTGATTGCAGCAGGCAGGGCAGCTGGTCAAGCAGCCGCTGTGTGGCATAGCTATCGTCGCACACACCCCAAGGCCCCATCTGAGCCATGGCATATATGGTGGTGTCGGTGCCACCAGTAGCCTCGGCTGCCCCTGAATCGGTTGCGAACTCAGCGATGAGTCGGTTGACCCGATCGCCGACCCATTGACCTGGCAGACGCACCGGCCGGGTCAAGCTGCCATCAGACGATAGTCGATAAGAAGCGTCGGATACCACATCAACAACACGCTCGAGAAAGTTGCACAGGAGGGGGGCGCCACGGACTAACAGGTAGCGATCCTGCCGGTCTGTGAAGTAGTCACGGCTGAGGTTGGCCCTGCGGTGGCGACCAAGTTTATATTGAAAAAAACTCTTGTTTTTTTGCAATTCAGCGATTAATTTGTTGATGGACAGGTGAGGATCAGGCATTGGTATTGGGTAGTCACTGGGCAGGTGAGGATCAGGCATTGGTATTGGGTAGTCACTGGGCAGGTGAGGATCAGGCATTGGTATTGGGTAGTCACTGGGCAGGTGAGGATCAGGCATTGGTATTGGGTAGTCACTGGGCAGGTGAGGATCAGGCATTGGTATTGGGTAGTCAATGGGCAGGTGAGGATCAGGGATTGGTAATGGTTAGTCAATGGGCAGGTGAGGATCAGGGAAGATAACTAAGGTGGCTACATGCATGACAGAGAAGCAAGCTGCAATAAAACACTAAACAATACGCACCCGGACAGTATGACCGAATCATCAAACACGTAGATCTTCATATGCTGAAGGCCGACAACTTCATTGAGCCTCTCGGGCAGCAGCTGAGCCCAGCAGGCCCGGGCACCGGTACAGTCCGATGCTGACGTCAGCTGCGGCCGTGCCGCCCAGTTGTTCAGCGGCCGCGCAAACTGGCCTCAGCATAGCAGCTGAACTGTTAAGCGGGCCGCCTCGAGTGCCCCGGGCGGCGTCCAGCAGGAGCCTCACTCGCGGCCTGCGGTTTCCGCTAGCATTGTCCAAGGCGGCCACCATCGACTGGACCAGGCGACGCTCGTGTGCGCCGCAGCCCAGGTAGAGAGAGGCGAGCACAATGCGACGCTTGGCGCCGCTTATGCCGCGCTGTTAGAGACGGGGTCGGGTTGCCCTTAAAATTGATGTATTTTAAAACTTCTAATGTTGCCATGAAAACAGCCAGTAAATTCACCCACAATTAGTGCATTGTAGAATTGCGAGGGCTCCTGAAGCACACTGATATTGCCAGCTTGCACCCGGAATGCTGGCACCAAGTTGAAAACATTAGCCAAAGACTGAAACAATTGTTAGATCGTTCATGAACACGTCATAAAATACGTGCACTGCCGCTCTAAGTAGTGTTTTGAGTGCGCTATTACAAGATTTGTTAGTTCAAATTAATTTAAATCACTACTTCCCATGACTGGTTCTAATATACGAATATTGATAGGCTGCAGAGGGCTGAAACGAGGTGAAACGCGGGGTGTGGATATGAAGGTGGAGCCACTAGATACGTCACTCAATGCAAAAATCTGGTTTTCGCTCTCATCACACACTTTATGCCATAGACAAACATTCGGCCAGCTACAAGTCGCCAAATTCGCATCATCATCAGCAGCAGCAGTCGTCTCCAGAATTTTTCTTTTCTTTTAAAGCACAGCACACCAAGGAGAAAAGTATAGAAAAGTATTCGTCTCCAGAATTCTCTCATGCAGCAGTCTCTAAATTCACGCTTCTGTTGCGTCAGAGGCTGTTTAATATCAGTTTACTCGGCTCCTCCGAAGGACGGAAGAAGAGTGCAGCTTCACAGCTTTCCATCGAAGAATGATATAGCTCAAGAATGGCTTCGAATCTTGGAGCTGAATCATTTAAATCTGGATTTCGTAAGGAAGCACAGGCTGAAGGTTTGTGGCCTTCACTTTCGGGACGAAGACTTTGTCGGACAAGCAGTGGGCAGAAGTAGGCCAGGAGCAAGGCTTCGTAAGAGCACTCTACCGAATTGCGACCGCCACCTAAGAGCCTCCGAAGACTTGGGTCTGCCGTCAGAAGCGACTATCAGAAGGCATAAGCAACTGCTCTTTAGGCAGGAGGGCGTGTGCTCGAAGATCATCTCGGAGTTGCGTGATTGCATGGAGTGGAAGCCTGATCGGTACCGGCTCGCAACGCTCTGTGTGGATGCCATGCACCTCACCCCCTCATTACGCTACCATGAACTCACCGACAGCATAATTGGTTGGTCAACTGGCAATAACGCTGCTCAGGAGCGGAAGCGGGTAAATCAAGCAGCAGTTGCAATGTTACGCGGCATAGCAGCACCATGGAAACAACCGATTGCGTACTTCACTTCGTACCACGGCATGAGCCAGCATCAGTTTAGGTCGGCAATTGACACTTGCTTGCGAGCAGCACACTCAGCTGGTATCACAGTCAAAGCTTTGGTCTGCGATCAGGAGAGCACACAGTGGGCGTACTTGAAGAGCATAACAGTATATGGCAAGTGCAGCATGCAACATCCTATAACTGGAGATGATGTTTACCTCATGATCGACATTCCGCACTGCTCAAAAAAATTGCGCAACTGTCTCATGGGACATCGAATACGCGGAGGGCAAGCTGGCAAGTTGGCGCCATGTTGCCGACTTCTATGACAGTGAGTGCCGGCGGGAGTTAAAGCTAGCAGTAAAGCTGAAGGAGTGCCATATCAATCCTAAAATCGGGCAGAAGATGCGAGTGGCACTGGCAGTTCAAGTGCTCAGTCACTCCGTTGCGGCTGGCATGCGCCAGTGAACCACAAACACTGGGCCAGTATATCGGCTTAACTTCGTCTCATTGGTTAGATACACCTGTAATTGAGACTCCGATATTTATACTCACAATATCCTGACGTATTCTAGCGGAAAGCATACTTTTCGTAAAGCTGACTACTGCTAGTAGAGTAATTTGCGCATCGAACTAAAAGACGCAAATTATCATTATTCTACCGAAATATAAAACTTAAAAAATAAGCGCGAGAGAGGGTGGTGACGGTTCGCTCTTGCTGTCTTGCATCTCTTATGCCCCCTCTGAATCTATACCCCAGCTATGTGTTCATCATACAGTACAAACATACTTGTGAGCTTGCGTACCTGTGCTAATGAAATGATCTGTTTATGTTGCCTAGCAGAAATATTTATACTTATAATATATTGTTTTTACACAAACTGTAAAAAATAATTTTTTCTACTTCTATTTCTATCTCTATTTTCTACCACTATGCAATTACCAAAATACTGAATGCTAAATTCAAAATACCCATGTTCTAACCACTTTTAACACCATGGCTCAGTGCCCAAATATTCATTGCTGAGTTACTTGATTTACCTATCTCAAATTTTCCCTCGATCTATTTCTTTTATTTTTTTATTCGAACCCAAACTTTGGACCTTCTAAAATTTTTAAATTTCTAAACTACTATATTTTACTTTCATATTTATATTTTAATAGAAATGTTTTAATACAAGTATAGAAAATATATACAGCAGCAGAGCCCCCACAAAGGGCTGACCTGCAGTCCAGATTGGACGAGGCTGTTTAACAACAACAATGTATAAAAACTACAAATAATGATCATCAAATAGTGATACAATGTACCACGTATGAGTATTCTGGCTAAAAAATAGCAGCATTCATTCATGAAATGGTGCATAGCGCTATCAATGTCTATGGCATAAAGTGTGTGATGAGAGCAAAAATCAGATTTTTGCATTGAGTGACGTATCTTGGGTATTTATAATCTTTGGTGTTAAGTGAGAATGATTCCTTTGAAGTTCTTTAGAGAAAGTACATTCTTTAGTGAATACGAGTGTTATTTTGCAGCCTATTCTTTTTACTGCTGTCGACATGTTGGATTACGATTCAATACTAGAGAACGATATTAGCAGTCTAAGCTCTGATGAGCTAGATTTTTGATGCGCCTTGGACGTTGTGAATCAGATCAAGCAATTAGTCAATGGTCGGGCTTGACGGCTGCACATCAGAGACTGATAGATGCCAAGCTGTAAAATCCATCTGAGATAGATGATGCATCACTTCTGCAAGAGGTCAGTGAGACTGAGGAGAGCGATCTGCGGCATGTGGAAGATAAAGAAAAGTGTAAATCAACCACCAAGCAAACGGAAGCACACGTGAAATGACTGAAGAATTTCTTGTGTGACCAAAACTTGCCGGACAACATCGAGAGTATGCCGTGCATTATCTGTACGCATACCTCAGGCTATGGTTTGTGTCGCTAAAGATGGCCGATGGCAAATCCTACGCCATTCGTTCTCTAGTTTGCTTCCAAGCGTCGATTCATCGCTACATTTCTGAGAGAATGGATCTCAAGATCATTGGAAATGAACAGTTTGCATCATTTGAGCGTACATTTAAGGCGTGCTTGTCTGCTGCTCTTAAGGAGAAGAAACTAGTAGGAGGTGCTAGTCTTGACTTACTTTGACTTATCTGCAGGGCGGTCCGACGGACGCAGTGGGGAGGCGGGAGTCGCCCATTCCGCTAATCCCTGAAAGACCCGCAATCGGCCGATGGCGCGGGGCCAGTCAGGGAGGTCCGTGTTCGGTCCTTCCTGCAGCTTGTTCCTCGCTGGGGAAGAAAGAGGCTCGTCTGGTTCCTAGCCCTTAGGAACCGGACGAGCCGCGGGATGTTCTCGGATCTGCAAACATCGTCCATGGATGGGTTTGGTCCGAGGTGATTAAGCCTCTCTCTGGTGAAGAAAGGGCAGTGGCAGACGAAGTGCAGGGCATCCTCGTCCTCAAGGTTGCAGTGACCAAAACTTGCCGGACAACATCAAGAGTATGCCGTGCATTATCTGTATGCATACCTCAGGCTATGGTTTGTGTCACTAAAGATGGCCGATGGCAAATCCTACGCCATTCGTTCTCTAGTTTGCTTCCAAGCGTCGATTCATCGCTACATTTCTGAGAGAATGGATCTCAAGATCATTGGAAATGATCTAGTTTGCTTCTAAGCATCGATTCATCGCTACATTTCTGAGAGAATGGATCTCAAGATCATTGGAAATGAACAGTTTGCATCATTCGAGCGTACATTTAAGGCAGTGCTTGTCTGCTGCTCTTAAGGAGAAGAAACTAGTAGGAGGTGCTAGTACTCTACTGTCCGATTGAGGATGACGACTTCATGCGCTTGCTTTCGTACTTTGACCAGTCGACTCCGATGCGGCTGCAGATGGAAGTACTTTTTAAGATTGTGTATGGTTTCGGTTTTAGAGAACGTGAATAGTTGCGTGGATTGAGCAAGAGAGACCTGCAAATCAAAGAGTATGACGGTGTGCGGTACGTAGATGTGATGAAGACTAGTAATGAGAAGGTGATTTCTGCTGACAATCTAACAACGATGAAATCCATCATTCTTGTCGAGACTCCAAATGAGCCTACCACGTGTCCAGTGCGCACAGTTGAATTATACCTGAGCAAGATACTGATGGACATTGAGTGTCTCTGGCCAAAGCCAATCCAACGTGGTCACAATACTGACGGCTATTGGTATCACAATAATCTCGTACTAGGAAGGAACTGGCTAAACAGCTTTTTGAAGACGCTGTGCGAACTTGCTGGTCTTGCTAGCCAGAATCACACCAACCACTGCATCCGTGCAAGCATGGTCACAAACCTGATTGAAGATGGCGTCAGTGTACCCCAGATTCAAGCTGTGACTGGCCATAAGCGAGCGGAAAGTGTCGAGCACTACAATAAAATACTAAAGTTTTCAAAGAAAGTGGCATCCCTTTGGTGCTGCCTTTGGACAGCACCGTCTACATCAGACATCTCTGTTCTTCCTGTAGCACAGTCTTCTCCTGTGGTCAAAATCTATACTGTGGTTGGTCTGTCAACAACTGTGTCGCCTGCATTCGCAAACTGCAGTGTTGCAATTGGAGTTCCTTCCGCCAGAGTACCTAACATTTTCAGCAATTGTAAGTTTGAAAACTGTACAATCAGCATAAACCAAGGGCATGACAGCAACTGACCATTGTGCTTTTTAGTCACTGTGACTAAGCTGACAGTTTTTATTGTTTTTAATTCTATTTTGCATCTAAAATGGTTTATAAGCTCGTATTGAGCTTTAATTTTCCATACATTTGTCATGTTGACATTCTACATGATTTTTGATTTATTTTGTACTAATTAAGTAATAAATGTAAACTAATTGTTAGCTCATAAGTGTATATCTGAGTGGAATTATAATAAATGGAACTATGTTTATAGCAATTATGCCTGCACAATTAACATTTATATAGTATTTTTATACTTTATAGAATAGTGTAGTATTACTTTATATATAGAGAAGTAATATTTAGTATGGTAATTATATTCATTGATTCATTGTGTGTGATTGTTACATCATCTGGCTATTTGGTTGTGGCTATTTTGAGTGCATTTTTCCTAGTCCGGATATTGAATATAGTGGCGTAAATTTACTTTTGTTTGCGAAATTATTTTCTTCTTTTAAAATGTTAAACAATAAAGCGGATAACATCAACTGGTAACACAACTGGCGGGAAACATTTTTAAATGGCACTGAGCATTGCTTAGTTCTGTTCAATGTTGTCCTGACTGTCTCAGATTCCTAAACTGGTAATAATGACTAGGCCTATTCCAGTACAGAATGCTGCCAAAAGCCTTGGCAGGCCCCGGGTGAAGGCATTGTCATAGATACTCTTGGATATGTGATTTAAAGAGGGCATCACTAGTGCCATGCCACATAGTCTTGTCAGTACTTGCCGTCAGTTCCATCAGATCCCTTGAATTCATATTTAGTTCCGTCAGTGCCTGTGCTGGCAGAACTTCATTCTGTGGCACAATCCATGATGGTCTTAGGGGCTGCCCAGCCATTTGCAAATCAGAAGAGTCTCGAAGTCTCTAAAATCCAAACTATAGTGAGGGCTCAATAAAACTTAGCCAAATTTCTGCGCCCCAAACAAATCTACGCGGCTACTATGGGCCATAGACAACTCCCTTTTGTCATTCCATGTCATTGGCACCATTTTAAAAGAGGAAAATAATTTCGCGAATGAAAGTAAATTTAGGCCAATATAGGTCTAGTTTATTGTTCAGTTATTCTACAGTTAAAACATAAAATTTAAAAAACTAATAGCTATCTAGCAAACATTATAAAACATATTTATTAAATACATAATAGCTAGCTAGGCATAGTTTCTCGATATTAAAATTGTAAACATATATTAAATAGGGCCTAGGCTAATTAAGTATTTATGTAATATTATTGTCCCATATATTATAGTTTTGTGCCAGAGTAAAGGAATGGTGCTATTTACTAAGTAATATAGCATAGCTATCTAGTATAGCTGCTGTTATATTGGGTGATTAATTATCTGGCTTGATTAGTAACGGTTAGCTTGGTAATGGTAATTTGGTAACTGCTGATATAAGTAAAGAGGAAATTAGAAATAATTTTCGTAACCGCGAGATTGAAAAAAAACATTTGAGAAACACGCATTTTAACTACTCGTCCTCGTCTGCGATGTTAATATTCGTTAAGGCAAATTTCAACAATTAATTAGAGAAGTAGAATAGAATGCATTTTAAAAAACAGTATACTTCTTTGTACGATATAGCTATCCTGAGCGCTATATGCATGCGCATGTACAACGACGCAGGTAGTAGTAGTTCGTAGTGTTGCCACGCCACAAAATGACACGATGCGCTTTCATTTTCCATTCTGCTGAGCAGTGTCAGTATTGAAGAAAATTCTGTTAGTTTCTGTCAAAAGAGCTGTTTTTATGTTAGGCATATACTATGTATACTTGGATCCTAGACACTTCGTCATCTTACAACTTCGTCATCCACTTTGAAGGTAGGACACTTCGTCATTCAGCCAATTGGCATGCTTTAAAGTTTGGTCAGTTCGTGATCTACTAATAATAAGCAATCAAGTTCGTCATCAATAAAGTGAGGGTGGGGTGGTGGGGCAGAGGTGTGAACACACTTCACACTCTAAATTGTCAAAAAGAGGTGTCAAAACTGATTTCATTATAAGAGTTCAAAGATAGGTGCCAACACGATCTGAGGAGGGGTGGGGAGCGGTGGTTCTGTTCTAACTTTGAAAACTTTTGTTTTATATATGACGAAGTGTCCACAAGTATAAGTCTCTTCGTCATCCACCCTCTGAGATATTGGACAGATTGTTATCTGGATGACGAAGCTGTAAGATGATGAAGTGTCCAGGTACCGTATAGTTATATGGTGTCTGGTCTTTTCGTCTGCTGCTATCTCGTCTGCTATAAACTTGTCTTTAAAACAAGCTTTGTACAAACTTGTCTGCCATAAAGACAATTAAAACAAAGTCGTCTGTTTTAAAGTTTTAAACTTTTTTTCATTTAACCCCCCATTGAAAATTCCTAGCTACACCACTGATCACATAACAAAAAGTTTGTAAAACATGTTCAAATTAGTCAAATAATGAAAATAGCTGATCTTCCAGTCACACTTGCATAATAGGGCCTACAATAGCTAGGTGATTAATTTCTTCTTATTTCAGTTAAGGCCAAGTTTGCCAACTTGTCTTCTCATAGTTTTCACTTGCCTACAAATAAGTCAACTTGTCTTTTGGCAGATGAAAAGACCAGAACACAACTTATAATTGCTAGCTGGCTAATTCCATGAGATGACGGTCATTGTGTTGGTGTACATAATAATCATATTTGTAGGCCTACCAAAGACAAACTAACTCGAGACTTTGTATGTTCTATATTGATGGGTATGACCTCTAGATTAAGATAATATACATTTTAAAGTAATTTTATTTACTATGTTAATGTAGCAGACAGAAACTTTCAATGATGGTCATTTTCGGTAAAAGTTGACATAGGCCCCTATTCAAATTTTCAATGTAAGTTCAAGATTCCTGCAAATCAGTCAAGTTTTTGTCTCAATCAATCATTTGTTGTAGTAAACAATAGCTAGATAAACAGTTATAAACAAATTTCACATGTAAGTAGCCAGTTTTAAGTGTGTTCAAGCATGTTTTTTCTTAGATGACAATTGTTGGACTGACAGTGATTTGTTTCAAAAAGACCATTGTTTTTTAAAACAGCATAAGGAATCTCTCTATTTTGGATAATATCTTGGTTTTAAGATTGTTTATAACTAATATTAGTTCTAATAAAAATATTTAGGCGATTTTCCTCTTTTGTTGGTTAAATTATTTTTTCGACAGAAACAAGTTGTGACTACTGAGTAATGTCAGAAAACGACAGTAATGGGATGCTGGGACTTAAATTTTTAAAGTTGGATGGAGTTGTTTAACTAAAGACAAACGGTAATGGTAAACGACATGTAACGACAGTAAACGACAACAATAGGGCACTGCGTCCCGTAGCTTGCTCTGGCATACAGAGAGTCTCACAAAGTCCAATATGGTTCAACTGGAGCCCCAGCAGTTCACAGTTCACAGGGGGTAATAGTGCGCAATGCGAGAGTGGGAAGGGGAGCAAGGAGCGAGTGCAAGCTGCTGCCTATACTCCGCCACGAACCGAGTAGGTGAGTAGTGCCATAGACATGTGTCAGCAGCAACCCATGTCCTTTCCACTACTGCCATATCATTTTTTCAATAGGCACAATTTCAAATGCTGCCACGTCACTTTTTCGCGTCTACGCACTGATTCAAATCGAAAAAATAATTTAACGAACGAAAGAGGAAAATCGCCAATATTTAATGCTTTTCTAACCATAAAATTTATTACACTAATCTCACATTTTAGATCAAACCTACCATGTACTTGTACCTTCAGCAAAACATAAACTTCAAGATTGCCTAACTCAATATTCATAAATATGGCTGATCAGTTAGTAGAGGGAATAGTGCATGAAACAATTAAATAAACCAATTAACTTGGTTATCTTTTTTGACAAAAAAGGTAATTTATTTTAAGGCATATAAACAAGATTAACAGTATCTCTTGAATTCCAAGAACATGTATTGTCTTTAAAATTGACACAAGAAACTTTTACAAGAGAAATTGATTTAAAATACACAACTTGAAAACAGTATTGATGTAGTTAATTATATGAATTTTATCAAATTTATGAAAAAGTGATAGTAATAATGATATCCAAATATATACAGGTTTTAAGAATGCCAGGAAATGATGGTGGTTGGGTAACTTTTCAGGGTTTTTTAAGCATATTAAACTTATCACATGCTAAAAAATGACAATTTGACTTAGATATAGGCTAAGAAAATTTTTTAGCAAAAAACTAGCATGTTTTGCCCCCCTTCGGGGAGCAGAAATATTTTTAATTCGTCTTGTACATACTTTTTAGCAGCTGAATTTACAGCTTTTTAAAGCTAAAATGAACCCCCAGTGTACAATGATCCCCCATTTGATGATGATCCCCCAGTTGATGATGATCCCCCAGTTGATGATGATCCCCCAGTTGACAATGATCCCCCAGTTGACAATGATCCCCCAGTTGACAATGATCCCCCAGTTGACAATGATCTCACAGTTGACAATGATCCCCCAGTTTACAATGATCCCCCAGTTGACAATGATCCCCCAGTTGACAATGATCCCCCAGTTGACAATGATCCCCCAGTTGACAATGATCCCCCAGTTGACAATGATCCCCCAGTTGACATGATTGCCCAGTTGACAATCATTCCCCAGTGGACAATGATCCCCTTGTTGACAATGATCCCCCAGTTGACAATGATACCCCAGTTGACAATGATCACCCAGTTCACAATGATCCCCCAGTTGGCCATGATCCCCTAGTTGACAATGATCCCCCAGTTGACAATGAACCCCCAGTTGACAATGATCCCCCAGTTGACAATGATCTCCCAGTTGACAATGATCCCCCAGTTTGCAATGATCCCCCAGTTGACAATGATCCCCCAGTTGACAATGATCCCCCAGTTGACAATGATCCCCCAGTTGACAATGATCCCCCAGTTGACAATGATCCCCCAGTTGACAATTTTCCCCCAGTTGACAATGAAGCCCCAGTTGACAATGATCAACCAGTTGACAATGATCACCCAGTTGACAATGATCAACCAGTTGACAATGACCCCTTAGTTGACAATTTTCCCCCAGTTGACAATGATCCCCCAGTTGACAATGATCCCCCAGTTGACAATGATCCCCCAGTTGACATGATTACCCAGTTGACAATCATTCCCCAGTGGACAATGATCCCCTTGTTGACAATGATCCCCCAGTTGACAATGATCCCCCAGTTGACAATGATCCCCCAGTTGACAATGATCTCCCAGTTGACAATGATCCCCCAGTTTGCAATGATCCCCCAGTTGACAATGATCCCCAAGTTGACAATGATCCCCCAGTTGACAATGATCCCCCAGTTGACAATGATCTCCCAGTTGACAATTTTCCCCCAGTTGACAATGAAGCCCCAGTTGACAATAATCAACCAGTTGACAATGATCACCCAGTTGACAATGATCAACCAGTTGACAATGATCCCTCAGTTGACAATTTTCCCCCAGTTGACAATGATCCCCCAGTCGACAATGAACCCCCAGTTGACATGATTACCCAGTTGACAATCATTCCCCAGTGGACAATGATCCCCTTGTTGACAATGATCCCCCAGTTGACAATGATACCCCAGTTGACAATGATCACCCAGTTCACAATGATCCCCCAGTTGGCCATGATCCCCTAGTTGACAATGATCCCCCAGTTGACAATGATCCCCCAGTTGACAATGATCCCCCAGTTGACAATGATCTCCCAGTTGACAATGATCCCCCAGTTTGTAATGATCCCCCAGTTGACAATGATTCCCCCAGTTGACAATGATCCCCCAGTTGACAATGATCCCCCAGTTGACAATGATCCTCCAGTTGACAATTTTCCCCCAGTTGACAATGAAGCCCCAGTTGACAATGATCACCCAGTTGACAATGATCAACCAGTTGACAATGATCCCTCAGTTGACAATTTTCCCCCAGTTTACAATGATCCCCCAGTTGACAATGATCCACCAGTTCACAACGATCCCCCAGTTGGCCATGATCCCCTAGTTGACAATGATCCTCCATTTGATGAGGACTCCTTATTGATGATGATGCCCAGTTGACAATGTTGCTCAGTTAATTTTTATATTAGCTTCTTTTGTAGAAAATTGAGAAGAACAACAATTAAATGATTATTAGGCAAAATATTCATCATACAAATATATATCATTTTGACGTTATGAGATAACAAACTCAAAATTCAATTCAATGACAAAAAAAAATTTTGCCATGATTCAAACTCTAGTTGGCTAGGATTCAAACTCTGGTTTAGCCATGATTCAGACTCTGGTGTAGCCATGATTCAGACTATGGTTTAGCCATGATTCAAACTCTGGTTTAGCCATGATTCAGACTCTGGTGTAGCCATGATTCAGACTATGGTTTAGCCATGATTCAAACTCTGGTGTAGCCATGATTCAAACTCTGGTTTAGGCATGATTCAAACTCTGGTTTAGCCATGATTCAAGCTCTGGTTTAGCCATGATTCAAACTCTGGTTTAGCCATGATTCAAACGCTGGTTTAGCCATGATTCAAACTCTGGTTTAGCCATGATTCAGACGCTGGTTTAGCCATGATTCAGACGCTGGTTTAGCTATGGTTCAGACGCTGGTTTAGCCATGATTCAGACGCTGGTTTAGCTATGGTTCAGACGCTGGTTTAGCCATGATTCAGACGCTGGTTTAGCCATGATTCAAACTCTGGTTTAGCCATGATTCAAACTCTGGTTTAGCCATGATTCAAACTCTGGTTTAGCCATGATTCAGACTCTGGTTTGGCCATGATTCAAACTCTGGTTAGCCATGATTCAAGCTCTGGTTTAGCCATGATTCAAACTCTGGTTTAGCCATGATTCAGACTCTGGTTTAGCCATGATTCGGACTCTGGTTTAGCCATGATTCAAACTCTGGTTTAGCCATGATTCAAACTCTGGTTTCGCCATGATTCAAACGCTGGTTTAGCCATGATTCAAACTCTGGTTTAGCCATGATTCGGACTCTGCTTTAGCCATGATTCAGACTCTGGTTTAGCCAAGATTCAGACGCTGGTTTAGCCATGATTCAAACTCTGGTTTAGCCGTGATTCAAACTCTGGTTTAGCCATGATTCAGACTCTGGTTTAGCCATGATTCAGACTCTGGTTTAGGCATGATTCAAACTCTGGTTTAGCCATGATTCAGACTCCAGTTTTGCCATGATTCAGACTCTGGTTTAGCCATGATTCAGACTCTGGTTTAGCCATGATTCAAACTCTGGTTTAGCCATGATTCAAACTCTGGTTTAGCCATGATTCAGACTATGGTTTAGCCATGATTCAAACTCAGGTTTTCTTTGACAAACTCAGGTTTGCTATGATTTATGATATTTTATTTACGAAATGAAAAAAATAAATTAAAATAATCTTCAATCACTACTGGCTGAAAATTAGTCTAAATGATTTGACGCAGTGCAGAATCGAACCCTAGCCTAGCCTAACCTATTCCTAGTGCCTACACATCGGCTATTCCGACTGTTGGTTAGTGGGTGCAAAAATCTGCCTTATAAAATGAATTCTCAAAGTTCTGGCTTTGTACAATGAAGTAAGAAAATAGAGTACACTCAGTCTCGCGGTTGGTTGTGTACATTTATTTCCAATTTGTCTCCAGAGTGCAGGCTTCAAATTCAATCAGCTAGGGGTTGTTGCGCAATTTGACGATGCAATTCTAATTCAGTGGCAGTGAGTAAAATTCTCAATAGGCCAAGATGGTTTGACCTTTGAAAAAATCATGTTTTTCGAATATTTAATCCCCTTAGCAATAAAGTTAAGCTTAATAAAAATACGTGTATAATTCTCCCCATATTTGGCATCTTTTGGTGAAGAAATTGTGAAAATCGGTTGAGCTGTTCGGGAGAAAATCAATTACAACCAACCAACCAACCAAGCAAGCATTTCATTTTTAGTATAGTGGATGGATCACTTCACAAGCCTTTTGAACTTGGTATAACAACTTTTCATGAAAATGTTGGTTGTTTTTAACACTTAAAAAGCAAAGCGTAAACTTTTCAAAGCAAAAGTTATGATAAAAAAGAAATATGTTAGGTCATAAAACTTTTTATTGCAGTTTTTAGATATATTAAAGTTAAGTTACTTTTATATATACATTCTCTGAGTTAAATTTAAGACTAATTATTTCCTTAATGAAAACTAGATTCACTTGTCCTGTGGAACATTGAATTGATTGTAGGGGTACTATGATCAAAACAAAAAAATATAAACCTAAAGGTAGATAAATATGTTTAAAACTGCTTGAACATAAAACTATATACAAGCGTATAATTATTTACAAATAGAGGTATAAACTTTTATAAATATAGTGTAAAAAAATTATGTCCCATTGATGACCTTCTCATGGAA
Organism: Macrostomum hystrix; assembly: GCA_950097015.1. Lineage (NCBI taxonomy): Eukaryota > Metazoa > Platyhelminthes > Macrostomidae > Macrostomum > Macrostomum hystrix. The sequence goes on from CATNEN010000033.1 coordinate 2,210,713, forward strand.
TTACCCAGCTAACTGCAATGCATCTGCATCTAGACTTTGCTAACATATTAAAGAGTCTGTATTTTGATAAAAAACCTACCTTATTTACATTTTTGGGGTCTTAAAAGACCCTATTCAGGTATTCCATTTCAACTCAATTGAAATAATCAAGACGGGATTATTTTATTTCATTTAACATTTTTTGTATGGTTAAAAAATAAAATAATACTAATTACAAGAGGGCTGTGGGCAATGGCACATCATTTGGTGACACTCAACCCACAGCAAGCAAGGAGGCTATTCTGCTCATTCCACTGACTCCTGAGCACACATGCACACAGACACTGTATGCAGGCACATGCTCACACAGGTGTGTATATCCACCCTGACTTTCTTATCATCAGTCAAGTATGCATTTCACTGTGCCTTGGAGTTTGCCCCCAAGAGTATAAATGACAGGACAAGCCCCCAGGCCTTCTCTCCACAGCTGGATCCCAAATGAATGTGTTATTGCTGAAAGTTCCAATCCGTGAAAGTTTCAAAATCTAAGATAGCTAGTGTTGTAATAAAAGACAAAAAATTCTCAGTGGGTCATGGGGTATTGGTAGGCAACTTGGTAGGATGTTAGTCGGAACTAGGCTTGTTTCAATCCTTATTTATTTTTTATAATTATATGACATTTATACTGTTTTTTGTTTCAGCTATTTGTTTCAGCTCACGATTTTTTTCAGCTGGGCTAAAAACTTTCTGTGTAGAAAACTAATTTCAGCCTCGTTTGATGCAGCTTAATTAAACTTAATCTAACTTAATCTAAACCGTTTCGTTTGCTAAGCTTTACAGCCACAAAGCCAGCCTGCGGTCGTATGCTTCTGCTCTGTTGTTTAGTAAAAATAGCTTAAAATACAGCAAATTATCGAGAGAAAAAAGTTCAGCCTGATCAAAAGAAATCATCATGTCTCTGATAAAGCGCTTAATCGGCAACATCGACAGCTACTTGTTTCATCCGTCTAGCACAGACTCTGCCAAGCCAGCCAGTTCACATAGTATGCCTCTTGTTATTATGAAATCAAGCTTTCAATTTGATCACCGAATATTTTCTCATAGAGTCCAGCTGCATCCCTATCCAGGAGCCATCAACCACCTCACCCCAACCAACTTCCCAGATGCTGCCAGCGTTGGCATTCTCGACGCCGGCGGTCACCAGTTCGAGCCCCGCAGTCTTGACAGGCCGACAGCTTGCGACGTCTGCGGCTGCGCCGCCCTCGGCGACCGCCTTGTCAGCTGCCGACGCTGCAGCGCCACCTGCCACGCCGACTGCGCCACCGCCGGCCTAGGAGTCGCCTGTCACGAGGCCGACAGTTCTGCGGATTTATCGCCGGACGAGAATTCGCCATCCGTTGCAGTCGGCGACGTTTCCTCAGACTCCACCAACGATGACGACCGCTATGTCACCGCCAAGGAGCTGCTGCTCACGGCCGGCTCGCCCATCGATCGGTCCTACACGCTCAGCAGTCTAGACTCGCGCCTTATTGACCGGGCTGGCATCCGCCTGGTGACGCGCGCTGAACCGGGCGGCGGTGGCGGAGCCAGTTTCTACGCGGCCTGGACGCCGGAGAAGCTCGGCGCCCACCTGTTCCTGCTGTCCGAGCGGCTGCCCGGCCAGGAGTTTCGGGTCCAAACCTCGGCGTCCACCCAGTCGCATCACCATCTGCTCAGCTCGCATCATCATCTTCAAGGCCAGCAGTTGCGCTTCCGCGGCTCCCTTCGCGTCCACGTGAACCTCATGCGGCCGGTGCACTCGGACAAGCCGGCCGCCACCTTCTTCCTGCCGCGCGGCCACGCCTGCCTGCTACACGGCCTGGCTAGCGATCTGGGCGCTGACGGTGTCGTCTGGCAGCTGCTGGCCAAGCTGCGCATCCGCGATCCGGCGCACAAGTTCGGCCTGTATTTGCACACGGTGCGCGGCGACTCCACAGGTGAGGCCGTTCATTTTGCCACAATGTCTTGCTAGACATTCTAGCGGAAACTAAGTTTCTTAGAAATAGTTTAGGAGGCTGGTTTTCGCCGAAAAATTCACTACCGAAATAGGAAATCTCCACTTTACTACTGTACAAATTTACCGCCTGAGTTTGATTGGTAGCTTCATCGATTTCTTTCTTGGTTTATTTGTGAATACATAGATTTCAGTATATATTTCCTTTTCTCTGCATGCCCCCTCCTGTGCCTAAAGTGCCTAAGAATGTATTATGCTCAATGCTCATGTAAGTAAGTTAATTTTTATCAAAATAAGAGCTTCCCTTTGACTGCCAACTGCCATAGGATGCAGTAATTCATAAATACATCATTATTCATAGTCTTTCTTGGCAAACTTTCTTCTAGAAAGATCAGCGCAGTAGATAGGCGTAAAATGTTTTCGTTGGTTTCGACTTCGCAAGAAGTTGATTGCCATCTTGGAGCTTCTGTGTTTACATTTCATTAGCCTGCGGACAGTTTCTAGGCATTGCGTGAATCTGTGCACCTTTTCTGAGCCCCCGCTGCCACCCTTTCCAGTGGAGGTGCACCGCCTGAATCCCCAGGAGAGGCCGCTGGAGATCCTGCTGTCCTGGACCACCCTGCCGCCCGCTGAGATGCGGGCCGCCTTCGCAATGCGAAGATTTGTTCTGCAGGAGACTGACACTTCCACGGTTGACGTGAGCAAATGCGCCTCTTCGCTTTTGTTGGGCGAATCGCCGTGCCGTGTGATTTGTCATGCTGTCGGGTACATTTTTTCAAGCTTTACGCAATGTCCTGACTAAAACAAGTAGCTGAAATTTGTCATAGACTCGATAAAATCGAGTTGGTCATAGATTTAATATAATCTCGAGCTTTAATTAGTCATAGACTCGATATAATTCTGAACTTAAACTTGAATATAAACAGAATATAATCAACCTCAAATGTTAGTGGGGTTGATTTGGCTCAGAGCTTAAACTAGTCATAGGCTCGATATCATCGCACGCTTTAACTTTTCACGGTTCAATAAATGTTTCTAACTGAGATTCTTCATAATCGCTGATCCGTCAAGTTTCATTTGATTGTGTTTTCTCAATCAATGGTTAATCTGAAAACTGATTATCCCCATTCTCACCTTCGCACGGCAGTGGGACGCATTCAGCGTGCCGGAGCTGCTGAACTTTCTGCAGATTCTCAGCCTGGAGCAGGCGCAGCACGAGCGCAATATTCGTAGAAAATTTGAAGAGCTTCGCTGCGCCCTGGCCGCCAAGCAGCTGGAACTGGAGCATCTGATGCTGCGGGAGGAGTCCGAGGCCTGACATGCTGCTGAAACTCACCTGTTGGATATATAATTATTCTCCTTGCTGATGCACTATGCCTGACTTGTCGGTTGCATGTGAAAGCGGTCGGCTTGCTCAATGTAAGTCGGTGGACTTTTTTACGCCACCGACTGTCATTGTTTGGAACAAGATGTTGGCAATCTTTCACAGTCCCCTTTCACAGAGGAGGAGCTTATAACCTAGTGTGGAACAAGATGTTGGCAATCTTTCACAGTCCCCTTTCACAGAGGAGGAGCTTATAACCTAGTGGTTGGAACTTCGGACTTCTGACTGGGATCATTCTGTTTGGGAGATATCGTGCAGTAGGCAGTGGGTCTATGAAATAGCCCCGTAGTCTTCTCCCCCTGGGAAGAATAGCGTGGTATTAAATTAGGTTTGACTTCTAAATATCTATCTGCAACCTACTATTCCCAATTTTGACGTTTCCCAGACTCCCAACTCTGACTAGCAAAATATATAAAAAAACTCTTTGTAAAGTTAGGAGAAGTGAAAATTTAGGGATTTTTGATGTACAGGTAATGTGAAGTTTGAAGGAACGAAGTGAATCCACCGTGGTAGTTAAGTGTGGTAATTAAATAAATATTGCTTTGTACGTCAAGCTTTTACATTCATCAGTGCAGTAGTGCTTAGTAAGAAGAAGAAAGAGAACACTGTTTATCAGACTTTATCTGCTGATTTCAAACTGATCTATAATCATTGTTCACATTTTGCTTTGCCTATGCCAAACAATTTATTAATTATGTAAATGTTAATTTCTGTCCGTTCACAAACAAGTACTATATTTGAGTAGTACGACACATTTATCATTTTTTCGTAGTTCCGTATTACCTATAGGAGTCAGTCTGTAGTTATGAAACTATTTTGCAATATTCAATGCAATTTTCCGCTGTACAGTTGTTATTTAGCTGCAGCTAACTAGTGCAGCAAAACTTCAATTAGAGTTCATTTAATGCTTCCTTTTAATTTCCTAATTAATCTTTCCACGAAGACATATCAGTGTGATTGTCCAGGCACACTTCTTGTGCAGATTTTTTCTCTTTTTTGACCTAAATTTATCCCCTAATATTCTACTTCTATTCATATCAGTTTTTTATGATTTCTACTATTTACAAAGTCATTCTCCATATTTGATTCTGCATTAATTATGTGCATTGTGATCAGCAGTCACATTGTTTGTTTTCCTCTCGCCTTTTCAGTCTGCCTTGTAACGGTTTTGTGCTTTTCCTTATTTTATTGTATTTTGGCTTAAATAAAAAATAGAAGTAGAATTAGAAAATTTCATTTAAATTAAGTGGGAAATTAATTACAGTCTTGCCTTTATAGAGAAAAAAGTCTTTGTACCCTGTAGCTAAAAAGCGTTAATATTACCCTTGCCAATTCTGTGCACTATACCTAAAATATCATTATTACACCGAAGCCTATGTTCACTATTCCTAAAAATAGAACTGACACCCAAGCCTATGTACACTGTGCCTAAAAATAGAACTGACACCCAAGCCTATGTACACTGTGCCTAAAAATAGAACTGACACCCAAGCCTATGTACACCGTGCCTAAAAATAGAACTGACACCCAAGCCTATGTACACTGTGCCTAAAAATAGAACTGACACCCAAGCCTATGTACACTGTGCCTAAAAATAGAACTGACACCCTAGCCTATGTACACCGTGCCTAAAAATAGAACTGACACCCTAGCCTATGTACATACACTGTGCCTACAAATAGAACTGACACCCAAGCCTATGTACACCGTGCCTAAAAATAGAACTGACACCCTAGCCTATGTACATACACTGTGCCTACAAATAGAACTGACACCCAAGCCTATGCACATACACTGTGCCTAAAAATAGAACTGACACCCAAGCCTATGCACATACACTGTGCCTAAAAATAGAACTGACACCCAAGCCTATGCACATACACTGTGCCTAAAAATAGAACTGACACCCTAGCCTATGTACACCGTGCCTAAAAATAGAACTGACACCCTAGCCTATGTACATACACTGTGCCTACAAATAGAACTGACACCCAAGCCTATGTACACCGTGCCTAAAAATAGAACTGACACCCTAGCCTATGTACATACACTGTGCCTACAAATAGAACTGACACCCAAGCCTATGCACATACACTGTGCCTAAAAATAGAACTGACACCCAAGCCTATGTACACTGTGCAAGAAAATAGAGCTGACACCCACATATTTCTAAAATGGAAACATTTTATACTGTAAATATGTCGAAAATCGGGGAAAATTACTTAAATTACATTTGTGCGTTCACAAAGATCCAATCATTCTTGTGTACGATTCAGGTAGGTTCAATTTATCTTAGAGCATATAGGAAGTTAAGTTCTGTGTTTTTCTGATTGATTTTATTTATAATAATATTAATGTTCCCACTTCTTTCCCTACTATATTTGTTCACGCACGGTTACTGTAAAGCAAGTTTCGATGCCATAATGTGAGCTAATATGAAACTAATGGCGCTGTGATTCTTTCTCATTTTTCCCTATTTTCGCATATTGCAAAGTTTTTCCATGCAAGTCTATTTTTTCTAATCAATTTTGTTACTTTAGTATTCCTCACAAGTTCGATTGTTTTAGACAAATCTATCAATGGGATTCTGTTAAATAAACTATTGCCCTGCTTATTTAAGTATTCTAGTACGCGGGTTCTATCATATTTGCATCCAACCCTCTTCAGTAAACTGTCAGTTGTTTTCAAATACTTTTCTTCGCTAAGTACAAGCTTAGTAGCGAAAAGATATTGAGGTAGCTGTGCAGAAATTTCAAGTGTGGTGGAGTGAGGTGGATGCAGTGATGGTATGTGGAGTGAGTAGATGTAGTGAGGTGTTTGGCAAGTGAACTGGGTGCAGTTAGGGGTTGGCAAGTGAGCTGGGTGCAGTCAGGGGTTGGCAAGTGAGCTGGGTGCAGTCAGGGGTTGGCAAGTGAGCTGGGTGCAGTCAGGGGTTGGCAAATGAACTGGGTGCAGTCAGGGTTGGCAAGTGAGCTGGGTGCAGTCAGGGGTTGGCAAGTGAGCTGGGTGCAGTCAGGGGTTGGCAAGTGAGCTGGGTGCAGTCAGGGGTTGGCAAGTGAGCTGGGTGCAGTCAGGGGTTGGCAAGTGAACTGGGTGCAGTCAGGGGTTGACAAGTGAGCTGGGTGCAGTCAGGGGTTGGCAAGTGAACTGGGTGCAGTCTGGGGTTGGCAAGTGAACTGGGTGCAGTCAGGGGTTTGGCAAGTGAACTGGGTGCAGTCAGGGGTTGGCAAGTGAACTGGGTGCAGTCAGGGGTTTGGCAAGTGAACTGGGTGCAGTCAGGGGTTGGCAAGTGAGCTGGGTGCAGTCAGGGGTTGGCAAGTGAACTGGGTGCAGTCTGGGGTTGGCAAGTGAACTGGGTGCAGTCAGGGGTTTGGCAAGTGAACTGGGTGCAGTCAGGGGTTGGCAAGTGAGCTGGGTGCAGTCAGGGGTTTGGCAAGTGAACTGGGTGCAGTCAGGGGTTGGCAAGTGAGCTGGGTGCAGTCAGGGGTGTTCTCCTGTGTTCGCCAAAGTAGTACTGTGGCGCACAGTTATTGACAGCAAGTCTGTTCTGATGCAGCAGTTTTTAGCGAGTCCATTGCTTTTTATTGTTAGTCAGTCTTGGTCAAGCAAAACTGAAGTTGGCTGTGTTGCCGAACTGTTTCAGCGGATTCTCACCAGTGCCACCGCCACCGCAATTAAGACAAAGTTGGCTGTCTCAAACGGAACTAAAGCTACCGCAGGCAAGTCGGTCTGTTCCCAGTGTGCGTGCACAGAGTATCCAACAAAGACTTCGCATGAACTTATTCACGAACCCTCTAATTTGTCTCGGCAGTCTCGGGCCGCATGGCTGGCAGCCAATCAGATCGGGCGCAGTTTCGCTTCGTGGACATCGGCGCCAACCTCACGGACCCGGTGTTCCGCGGCCTCTACCGTGGCCGACAGCTGCACCAGGATGACTTCAACGCCGTGCTGCGCCGCGCCGCCGACGTCGGCGTCCAGCGAATCATTGTGACTGGTGGCAGCCTCGCTGAGAGCCAGGCCGCTGTGCGCCTCTGCCGGGAGCAGCCCGACTCTCCGCTGCGCCTCTGCTGCACAGTCGGCTGCCACCCGACAAGGTTCTGCCCGGATACAGATTGCCTTGTGCTGCCGGGAGATTCAATTAGAATGGGGAGACATTGGAGAGCAGGGGATAGTTGAGAGGTTGAGAGGCCAGGAGAGATCGGATGGAAATCAGTCTCCAAAGAGTCTCAAGAGAAATATAAGAGTCAAATTACACTAATCTGCTGCCTTCTCCCAGAACCAAAGAGATGGAGGCGGACCCGGCTGCTTACCTGAACTCGCTGCGCCAGTTGGTTGAAGCCAACCGCGACCTGGTGGTGGCCGTGGGAGAGACCGGCCTGGACTATGACAGGGAGCAGTTTGCGCCACGTGACGTACAGCTGCGGCACTTCTGGTTAGTGCCAACTGATTTAATTGGTCTCATTGATCTGATTGGAATTTTTCCGTTTCATTCACCCACCCAGACTTCAGGCTGATTCACTCCTCCCACCGTCCTTAGTTCGCAGGTGTCACTCGCCTGCCAGCTGGGCCTGCCTTTGTTTCTCCACTGCCGTGCCAGCCACGCGGACTTTCGCAACGCGCTGACTGACTTTGCTAGCCAATTGCCTTCGCCGCCGGGCGTGGTGCACACCTTCGACGGCACCGCGGAAGATGCCACCCAACTGCTGTCCATGGGATTCTACCTCGGCCTAAACGGCTGCAGTTTGAAGACAGTCGACAATTTGCGAGTGGTTTCCGGCCTGCCGCTGGACAGGCTCCTTTTGGAAACGGACGCGCCCTGGTGCGAGATCAAGCCGAGCCACGCTGGGTATGGTCACGTGACAACCCGATTTGAGTCTAAGAAGGCCGAGCGCTGGGCGTCTGGCTGCATGGTGAAGGGGCGCAATGAGCCGGCCTGCATTGTTCAGGTGCTGCAGGTCGTGGCGGCCGCTCTCAACCAGCCAGCGGAGGCTGTGGCCGCCGCAGCGTTTGACAACACGCGCCGACTGTTTCACTTTAAAGATGAGACTGCGGCAGAGAGTTCAGTAGACAGAGACTAGCTGTTTACCGACTTGTTTTCGGTTCCTTTTTGCTAGTCTCTTTTCTGGACGCCAATTTTTAGGTTATCATTGTCAATCAGTCATGCTTACACTAAGTTATCATTGTCAATCAGTCATGCTTACACTAAGTTATCATTTTCAATCAGTCATGCTTACACTAAGTTATGCTTATTCTACTAACGCAAACTCGGCTCGCATGAATACTTTCCTAAATATCCCTGTGTGCCTGAAAATCTATTGTGTTAATTTGCTTAAATAAATTTTCTGGCATCAAATGGCTTGGGATCAATTGTGGACCTACAAAAAAATGCAAGATTCCCATGAAGTATTTTGTTATTCTTTTAACTATTTTACTTTTTTTCCGAAACAAAAGTTGACAAACTAAGAAAAGGTCTGTCTTAAAAGAGGCAACTATATAAGTGCTATTTAAAAAGTAGTCCACATATTTCAGTAAATTAGAATAATATTATTTTGAAAGGATTTCTGTGGTTTCAACAAATGTTGTGAAAAATGAAATGCGCAACAGCATCTCAACTTAGATCAATCTCTTTATATGTAGATATTAATTTTTTTACATACACCTGGAAATGTAGGAAATTTCTGCAAATATTATATATCCGACAACCGGCCGTTACTTGACATACTGAAATACCAACACTGCAGCTGTCTCACACGGGTCACATAGGAATAATTTTGTTTAAAAAAGGTGAAAACTTTAGTTGGGATCTTGAACTCTACATAATTTTTAACACCACAGAATGCTTTTTACCGGTGCAATAAGTGCTTGTTATAAACCAGTACTTTTAAGTGCGTGGTGAAGTTATCGCGTGCTTCCGTCCTTACGTTGCATCTTGGCAAAAAGTAAAACAATTTTTTTCATTAGAAACTATATATTATTGAGTCTATAATTTTTAGGTGATGCTACTTAAATTATATAGTTATTAAATTTGCGTTTCAGTTGCTTATAAAACTATCAAGACCTCTTTTATACGAGTCAATAGTTGTGTTCTCGGTTTAAAACTAAAAGATATATTTTCTTTTCGCACAAAACAAGATTACGAAACGATTGCTAAAACAGTTATTTTTCTTTCGAAAATGAGCGCAGATAAGGAAAAGAAAGGTTATTCTGGCGCTCCATTTGGGTGCCAGGCAACGCGGTAAGCTATTTAACTGCACCTATCGTGTTTTGATGTATGGTAGTATTAGACTTAAAAAATATTTCAGCGAAAGCAACTAAAAACCATTTTCTGCTGAAGTTATTATTCTGATTTCACTCAATCAAAAATTTTATTAACTGCGTACTTTTTGTGATGAGACTTAGACTAATTGCATTGACTTTACATAACCCTCTTAATTTAATCATAATTCATACTTTTTGCATATTCTTATAAAAATATTTATATTCAGCCTGCTTTGAATTGAATGTTATAAATGCACATATAAACTTTTCAAACAAAACAAAAGTAATCTATATAATATGTCTAAAAGTTTACGTAATTAAAAAACTGTAATGCCTTTCATGTTCTTCGCAATAGACAAACAAGAACCTACTATCCATTTGTATAGTCAATTTTAACTCTGATAATTTAACCGTGCTTATATTATTTTACATAAATAAATATAGCTAACTTTATGTGCTTTAATGTACTATATTAGTGTTGTAATTTTAGGCTATACTTTTATCCGATAATAGTTACGATAGATTTAGTTCACAGTTGAATATTATTTTTATGCATTATCATCATGTAGTTGGTGAAATTCTATAAAATTTGTTCTTCTTATTATAATACAAAAAATATATCAACTTTGAGTTGCAATTTTATTGCTGAGATATTATTACTATAATTACTTACGCAAAATAAAAACTTTTTGACTTTAAAACTTTAGAAGTTTATAATATTTTATGATTTTTGTGTTTCATAGAAATGTTGCTAACATATACTTTCTTCCAGACTACAAGAATGTCCAGCTAAGTGTTCGGTGCGATACTTCATTGTAAAGCTGTTTATCAATATAATATTTCCGTAAAGTACTAGATTAAAACACAAAATACCATGACCCTGCACTCATAAAGTAACATGTTTTAGGTTATTGTTTGTGACTGCATGCTAAAGTTGATTTCTCTGCAGACTCAGTTAAATTTTTAGACAGCAAGAGTATTTACTGTACGAAAAATTTTCTAAATCTAAATTTTGAAGCATGGTAGTCATACGATCCCAATCAAAGAGGTACACTTGCTAAGTTGCTAATATAATGTGAAACGACTAACCTATTGATTTTTTGCACATCCTAGATTCAGACTCATTTCTATCGCACAAATCGAATTCCTTTAGAAATAAAAGTGCAAACTCAGATATCCGTAAATGAATTAAAATGTTCTCTCCGCAGTTTTGATGTGTCTGGAATTCATCCGAAACGAAAGTTACCCGGCACCCTAACTCAGGTGCCCGGGGGAATCAGCGCTGTAAGTACTTTAATTTAGTCATATTTGTGCAACAAGAGAAATAAAAATTGCTTTTGAAGCTGTACTTGCAAAGTGGAAATGAGAACTTCCCACATTTTTATCCACCAGGAACTCGGACCCGGCAGCTACGACGTGTTGCAGTACAACGACTTCAGCTCCAAGAGTGTCGCCGCCCGGGCGCAGGGCCCCAACTGGAAGCGGGCCTATGATGTGCACAGGCAGAGCCAGATCCCGCACTTGCTTTACAAGGAGCAACACGCAGAGAAGGAGGAGCAGAGGCGCAAGCTGGGGCCCGGATACTACGACCTGGCCGGTGCGATGGACCATAGACAGGAGGTGCGCACCATGGCGCTGGTTTGCTAGCTATTCAGGCCTACTCACAGTAGTCTGTAATTAATAAATTGCTCCGAGAAACTACGGGAATTGTGGCTTTCTAAGTGGGCTCCTAGAAGCAGTCAGACATGTCTTACGGTCATGGCCAGAGGTCGCTTAATATTTGAGTGTCTTGCTACTTGTTTGTTAACGACTTATTAGGTAACTGACGATAACAAAAAGCTATACAACTCGAAATGAGTATTTTCAAAACATATCAGGAAATGTATTTTGCAATTTACAACTACTACCACAACCCATGCGTTTGCAGGTTTCAAAACGCGGCCTTCTGGACACTCGCGAGCCTCGTTTCCGCGCCCACACTGGCCAAGAGGGCAATCCGGGACCCGGAAGCTACGGCAAAGGCGGAGTGCCGCAGCTGCACAAGGAGGAGATGGACGAACAGAGGCGCCACTGCGGCCGAGTCGGCATGCTGGAGTGCGGCGGCAGCCGGGCGCCACCGCAGCAGGGCGCGGATGTCGGCCCGGGCACCTACCAGATCCCCAGCTTCACGGACTTGCTGGCGTCCAAACGGGCCGGAAAGAACTCGCGCGGGCCGTATGAAGTTTTCTCGCTTGACCGGTGAGCCGGCGGGCGGGTTGCAGATGGCAGAGCTTGTTGTGGCCAAGCCGCAACCAGAAGGACCTTTCTAACGCATTGGTGATCATTGTGGGAATCTGATGAAAATAGTTTTTATAACTTGTCTTTGAAACTAAACTTTACACAGGATGGTAATGAATCCAATATAACGATATAATATACCTTTTCAACTTCGGATTCGTCCAAAGTGACTTCGAATTCGTCAGCCTATATAAAACTATAGAGCGCTCAAGGGAATGAGAAGGGGTGTCTATGGTAATTTCTTTCGAGAAAGTGACTTCGAATTCGTCAAAGTAAGTGAAATTCGTCAGTGCAAAAGCAGCCTGATCAGAAAGTGTCTTCGCTTCGTCTATGGCAAGAAAGCAAAGTGCCCAGTGTAAATTTAAGCGAGAAAGTGAGTGAAATTCGTCAATGTAAAATAAGACAGCAATCTTTCATTACTCATTTCCTGCTCTTATTGTTGTCAGAGATGCCATATATGAGAATTTCGTCTGTGGATCGCTCTAGACTTGTGCGATGTTTTCAACAGGGACGAGACTGGAGACTTCTCGCAGTTGAACTGGACATCAAGAGGACGACTGCCAATGACATTATCAGAAGATATGTAGATGAAGATAGGATTGATCTTAACGCGCGTGGAGGTGTGGTGAGACCAAAGTTCACTGAGGAGGCATTGACGAGGTACGTGGAAGAGAAGCCGACTGTAACGCTAAAAGAAATGCAGCAAAAGCTTGTGGCAGACTTTCCTGCTGCTCCTGTCGTGACAACGCAGGCAATTAGTCGTCGGCTTGACGGGACTTTGTGCATTACATTGAAAGATGTACGGCGGGTTCACGGAGATTGGAATAGTGACGTGACAAAAGAAGCTAGATTTCTACACATGACATGGATGCTAGAAACTGGACTGTTTGTAAGGAATTTAATCTACGTAGATGAGTGTGGGTGCAACCTATGGACGGCACGAACTAAAGGATGGGCGGATTTTGGCAATCGCGCAGTAATGATTGCGAATTCGCAGCGTGGGCAAAATCTGACGGTAGCACTTGCTGTTAGCCCACAGTTGGGCCTGGTCCACCACCGCATCTTTGTTGGTGGCTTTACAGCAGAGAGGTTTCGTGAGTTTATGATTGAAGTCGGGACCCTTGTTGATGACGAGTTCATGGTACTTGCTGACAACGCCAGGGCACATGGAGTCGTGAATTTTGGGCGTCCTGACCAAAGGCTTCAGTTTCTTCCACCTTACTCGCCTTTCTTGAACGCCACTGAAATGGCAATTTCTTGCATGAAGGCGGCCCTGAAACGGCGCATGACCGACCCTGAAGTTGTCTTTGAAGTGCATGATCGTCAGGCGGCTGTAGCAGCAGGTGAGACACTTCAGAACCGGCGTCTTCGCATTTTGAGTCGAGAAGTGGAAGCTGCGATGGTTGCGATCACGGAGGAGAAATGCCGACAATGGCACGAATTCACACTTCGGTACGGACCGCGGTGTCTGGCACACGGAGACATTTTGGACTGACTACAGCGTGTTAACCTGTTCAAGCGACTTTAAAGCGTGATTTTATGCGTCTGTTTTCCTGTCTTGTTTGTTTAGTTGCTGTTTTACTTCACGATTGACAATATATACTGGTTGCACTGACGAATTTCACTTACTTTGACGAATTCGAAGTCACTTTCTCGAAAGAAATTACACCATAGACACCCCTTCTCATTCCCTTGAGCGCTCTATAGTTTTATATAGGCTGACGAATTCGAAGTCACTTTTAACGAATCCGAAGTTGAAAAGGTATATTACGATGGTGGCACTTGACCTAGCTCCTGGTTCCTAGTTCGTGGATTTAAAAAATATAATGTATAGATTTCCCTGTCTGTCTTCTGCTTTCTCATCCGTAACTAACTAGTATGTTACAATTTTCTCAGTAATTAGGCTCAGAATTGACAATAGACGCACATACGAGTGTTCAACCAATACCCTTGCACCCACCAGCGACCAGCCAATCAAGACTGGTCACTATGCGCGCCTGTCGGCTGGCAACCTGGGCCCTGGCCAGTACAATTTCAAGGACGGCGTGGCCGACCTTAACAGGCCAGAGAAGCGCAACCACGGAAAGTTCCTCAAGATGGTGCAGTACCCGGCCAAGCCGTGTGACCGCATCTACTGGATGACGCCGGCCACCGTGCCACCAGATCCCACAGTGAGCTGTACTTCGGTCTGCCGATTATTGAAGTCAATGATGATTGAGGCATGGTTGCCCGATGCCTCTAATTCTCTCACTGGATTGCTTTATATCTCCTAGTCCTCACTTGTCTTGGAGTGAAACATGATTTTCTTCAATGACACCGCTTTCCCCTGACCAATTATGTGACGCCACTGTCCCCTGACCAATTCTGTGACGCCACTGTCCCCTGACCAATTCTGTGACGCCACTGTCCCTGACCAATTCTGTCACGTCACTGTCCCCTGACCAATTCTGTCACGCCACTGTCCCCTGACCAATTCTGTCACGCCACTGTCCCCTGACCAATTCTGTCACGCCACTGTCCCCTGACCAATTCTGTCACGCCACTGTCCCCTGACCAATTCTGTGACGCCGCTTTCGCCTGACCAATTCTGTGACGCCGCTTTCCCCTGACCAATTCTGTGTCAGATATTTTACGTATTTTTCAAACATAATAACTGCTCGTGACATAAAACATATTTTAATTTAGAACAAGGTTTCTGCGGCGACCTACCATACAACGAACCCGAACTTCAAGAAGGAGTCATTCTCGAAGAGCGAAGCCGGCTTCCTCAGCTCTTCGACCAGGCAGGACAAGCGGTCGCTCATGTTCTTCACTAAAAATTTCGTGAGTGGCCATCGTCAGCTGTTTAGTTATACTCTGTTTATTATTATAAAAATAATAATAATAATTGCAGGAGGTCTGCGGGCAGTGGCACATCATTTAGTGACACTAGACCCGCAGCCAGCGAGGAGGCAATTCTGCCCATTTCGCTGACTCCTGAGCACATACGCACACAGATACTGTACGCAGGCATACGCTCACACAGGTGTGTACATCTGCCCTGACTTTCTCATCGTCAGGCAGTGTACACTTCACTGTGCCTTGGAGGTTGGCCCTCAAGGGCGTAAATTGCACGACAAGCCCCCAAGCCTTCTCTCCGCGGCTGCGCCCCAAATAAATGTGGCCTCGCCGTGGAATCGAACTTAGGGACCGTGGTGCGAGAGGCAAACACGATAACCGCTCTGCCACCGACCCCCCTGGTCGGCCATAAGTGTTCCCGGAATTTCGGCTAGACATGACCAGCTTTGCTCTCCCTCTCAGAACCAAGTCGGACCGGGTCGTTACGACATCCAGCGCCAGGAAGACACTGCTCACGTGAACGCTCACACCAGCGACTTTGTGTCCAAGACCGAGGCCCGGCTGTCGCAGAGTCAGCAGCAGGTCTACAAGTGAGTTGCGCATTGTAGGGATGTGCAGATTTCTGTGTGTATCGATGATGTGGGGATCCATGAAACAGGGAACTTTGATCTTGCAGCCAATCAGAATCCTTGGTCCCTCCCTCTACCTCGAGGAACTCGTTCATACAAGCGTGGTTCTGCCAAGGACCACTCGAAGAAGAAGGACGGGACACTTCGTTTCTTGGAAGATTTATTAAACGGAAAAATGCACTTTTGATAACATTTTAATGGAAGCAGACCCAAAGCTGCTGTTTTAGCATAACTTGCAAAACATAAAACATGTTTGTGTCATGAAACACCATAGCAACCAATCAGACATAAAATTTGCCTATAGCCTGGCCTTCAGATTTTTTCATGAAATAATCTACATTTTTCTCGCAATACAATTTATTTATTTATTAGAAAGTCACTGTAAAATTGAGTTAGTCACTATCAATTGAGTAGCTTTTGACTATAGCTATTGTACTTTATGATAAATAAACAAAATAAAAGGAAGATCAATTATTCATGAATGAAGCTTTCAAAAATTCTTTGAAGCACCATGTTTTGCAATCGATGAGAATAGAATAGCCCTGGATCTGCTTCCAATAAACAATTATCGACATTTTAATGTGAAAAAAAGTGAGAAGTTCCTATCTCGCTAGTGCATTTTAATAAATCTTCCAAGAAACGAAGTGTCCCGTCCTTCTTCTTCTAGCGGTCCTTGAGTTCTGCCTTAAAACTGACGACATTTGCGCCCCACAACCATCGATCACTTTGTTTCGTCTGTAGGGAGCGCCTTCGCGACAAGGATGTCCCGCCTGGACGGCGATTCCGAGTGGACCACGTAGCCACCGAGAAGGAGCCGTTCGTGAACATCCAGCCGCTGTTTGCCTCCAGAGAGCCGCTGGTCATCCAGTGATGACCATGAATGGAATCGCGAGCGATAAAAAACTTCTCAAACTCTGCCATCTCAAATTCCAACTGATTGGAATTGTTTTTTTAGTAAGGCAGAAGATCACAGTGAGCTCATCACAATCTCGTACACAAAGCTTTCCGCTAATCACTAAATTGAGCATACACCCGGATACCCTTTCGCATGCTTTATTTATGAGGAATCACCAGTGCCTCGTTGTTAGACTTCATAGAATTCCGGAAATTAATTTAGTTAAGTTCTAAAACGACGAGCCGACCCTCAAAGACAGTTAAAAATCTGCAAATTCTCCTTTTGACGATAAAGAATTAGGCCTTATTTTTTATATTCATTTTATTAAATAATACAACCCCGTGGTCGCCTTCAGCCTCTCGATTGCCCACATCAACTTTCTTACTTTCGGACTCAAGAGCTAGTAAATGTCCTATTGTCTGTTGTCTAAGCTCGCTCATGATAACTGTAACAATTTTTGTCTAAAACTAAAACAAAACAGTAGTAACTGTGCTGATTTTATAATACACCAGAATCACTTTTAGATGTTGTATCCGGGCTATACGAAAATACATTCGCTAGTGCATACTCTATTTATAGATCTGTTTAATGGGCTATATATAAAAAATACGACGTTTCCAATTTTCTAAATTTCAAAACTGGGTGAATATTTGTCAATTTTCGCGTCGTAAAAAGTACGAATAGCCATTGGCAAGTGAGCACTGCTTACTGTGCTGAAGGGACCGGCTGCATCAATTGCAGCACTTGCAGCAAAGGGAATTGCCCATGCTGCAGGGACAGCATGGATCATGTTCTATTTCAATTACCAAGGGCAATTGATTAATCGACTAAGCGAAAAATTAAAGATTGCCAAATCTGCATTCTGCATTCGAGTGAGACCTACACTGATGTAGGACATGTCTGGGCAGCGGAGCATCCAGCTGTCCGACAGTCCTAGGACGGCCGTGAAACCGTCACCACCAGGTCAGGTGATGGTTTCTTGAACCACGACACCATTTGCTGGCAGATCCGGGTGGATTGCCAGCAGCAGGCGGCGCAGCTCCTCGGCGTTGGTGACGGCGCTACGAGCTGGAATCCAAACACTACGACGTCCTCCCAGTATACTAACAGGCTACGTAGCCTGTCACAGTATACTGTGACACTGACCAATTCTCACAGTGTTGGCGAGAATTCTCACAGTGTAATCGATCTACCATTTCCGTACCCCAGTCGAAGGTTTTCAGCAGCTCGAGGATTTGCTGTCCGGACTAGTTGTCGGCAGGCTGGACAATGAGGGCTTGGTCCTGGATGTCGGTCTTCAGGACGTGTAGCACAGTGCCGCTCAGTGCCAGTTTGACCAGATGGGAATCCAGTCTGCGCCAAATATTTTCGAGTTGCACTGACGAAAGGGGCATCTCCTAGCCAGCGCCTCCCGCCACAGGCCATCCAGCAGTCGTCGGAGTTTCTAAACGACTGTGAGAGGTTCCGCTGCGAGAGGAGCCGGACGCCCTAGAAACCTGTGCGGCACTTTTCGGCATTTCCGGGTTTCCAGGACGACGCGCGAGGAGTCGGCCTCCTTTGTTGGGTGTCAGTTCCTCTGCGATGCTCGCAGAGTTACCGGCCCCCTCCTCAGAGGCGGTGGGTGGCGCAGATTTCGCAGCCAACCGTGCTTCCTGTTTGCGCCGCCGGAATTCCATGAAACGGGCGATGCTGCGGGCTTGCTTGCTTGGGAAGCTAAGGGTTTTCACTTTGATCCAGCCACTCTGGTGTTTGCCCGAGTTTGCGGCACCGGTGAATCCGATGCTACCCTGGCGTTGGTCCTGAGGATCTGCGTCGCCGACCGGGGTCAGCGTTTCGGCAGAGTCCTGGGACGTGCTGGAGCTTTTGTTGGTCTCCATAAGTCGCTGCATGGAATGCGGAAAAAAGTGAAAAAGTAGGTAACCTTTAGGTAACCTTAATATTTCGGCTACGAGCCAGGCCCATATATATTTGGGCAATTTGCTTTAATACTTCTACTATATTAGCTCTCGGACTTCAAGTTCTCTCACTCTGTTAAAAAAACATCTAGGATTAAAAATATAAATTTTGAGACTAACCATAATTTAAACATCCAGTCGTTTATAAAATTGCGTTAAAGGAGTAAAGCAAAGTTTTTCAGAACTCCCCAATGCTTGTTTTTATAGTTAGACTTTCAGGCAAGTAATACTTTCATTTTAATCTCTTCGCCCTTAAATATAATATTATCCAACATGCTTTAAACTGTACTGGCTTCACTTATGCTATTCGATTTTAAAAAGTTACCTAACTTTATAAAAAGTAATTATCTACTTACTAGCTAGTCTGTGCAATCAACAATGTGCTTTTTGTAGCAAGCTGCATCAAATAAATATTTGTCTGCTTCCGAATTTTCTGATCTTTTCGTATTTTTTTAAAAGCTCTATCTTTTCGTTTGTAGTTCCTAAAAATGTTCAGATTCAATTTAGATTTTTTTGTGAACCAATTAAAAATTTTATTTAATGGTTTGAAAATAAAAAAACATCCGGCGTAGCAGGGTCTAGAAACATTAAGATGTTTATATTTGTACTATATGTGGACAGAATTAAAATGTAATGATAGTTATAGTTATTGCAAAACAACTGAAGTAGCTAGCTAGTAAATTATTTTTTGTCAAAATTTGCAATAAAACAAAGATATAGTGAACATAAATTGACACATAAAATACATAACATGCAGATGAAAAAGTCTATTCAGTCCCTATATTCGACATATATTGATGCATATATAAGTGAAACAGGAAATTTACAATTTATAATTCATAATTGATTATATCTAATTTGTTAAATAATTATAATTTTAGCTTGGCCTATTTCTAATTTAGGCCTACCTTCTATCAGCTTTCATGCCAAATTTGTACTTATATGATATGTAAGCATTTTTTAATAGTAAAAAGTATTTACTTAATTAAATTAATGTCATATAGTTTTCAAAAATGCTATAATATTGATTTTATTATTTTTCATATTATTCATTACTGTTGGTTGCTCAAATTTACCAAATTGTTATCACGTTATATTTTTAAATACTCTAATTACTTTCAAAATGTTTCAATTTTATTAATGAACTTACTTATAGCCCTTCACTAGATTTTTATCAATAGGAAGAGTAATATACTATTTTTTGCAGGATATTTTTACTGATCTAAGCTTATCTACTGAATTAATCATCAATCAGTTAGAAATCTGCAGAGATATTCGTTTTAGCCCTATTAAATTAACTTTATTGGATTATTAAGCAAGTGTTTTCTCACAGCCCGGTTGAACTGAATTATTGTAAGCATAATGTAATTGTCTGCTTCTGTAGCTCTGGAGTGGCAGTTTCTGCTTGAAGGGTTGCTCTCTGCAGTCTGTATTAAGTTGCGTGTATTGTGTGCCGTCGGTTCTTTTCGCTAACAACTGCACTACTCGTTTAATTAAAGTTTGGCCCCACACAAAACTATTGTGTGTCTAAATATAGCACAGCTGGGCCAAATCTGTGTGCCTCTTCGCTTTCTCTTTCTTCTACGTGAAGCATTCTTGTATTGGGCTGACAAAAAGGTCTATCTTTATTTGACAGATTTCGCAAAAGTTACCATGACTTTAAACTTTACTTCTCTAATATTAGGCCTATTTAGAAAGTTAATGCAATTTAATTAATGAACTGATGCTTTTGATAAGCATAAATGCTTGGTTGATTGTGCACAAAACTTGAAGCCATTGTGGACTTTGTGTCTTCGTTGCTCTGCAAAAGGGATTAGCAAAATATTCAGAGTACCTAAACAAAAATATTGATGCTTTTGTACACAAATGTAGCCATAGCAACCGCCACAGGCTTAATGCTAGCCTTCTTAACCCACAGGACTGTCGAACCTTCCGTCTGCCGCAGCCAGGCAGCGTGGCAACCGCCACGAGCTCCGCGCTGACATCATCCAGCTCCGGTCTGGTGAGTCCACTGCGGATGCACCACCCCAACAAAGTCCTGGTGCCGTCCACGACAAGCGCGGGCTCCCAAGCCGCCTCAGACAGCGGCAGCGGAGTTGAAATAGCAGCCGGTTACCCTGGCAAACAATCCCGTTTTACATTGCCACCGGCCGGAGTTCGAATCCTGAGATCTGCAACGACCGCCTCCTCGCGACTGCCGACGGCTCAACAGAAGCGACAGGAGGTGAAGCAGGAGCCAACTGTTGTCACGGATACCAAAGACAAAGAAAGCTCGGTCGATTGCGACAAAGATGCAAACTCCGACGAGGCAGAGGCTGCCGATGGCGCTGTACCTCGACAGCCGCGTCAGCGTCGCAACACTTTTTGTCTGGAGCCGCCCGAGCCACCCAGCGATGCTGACTTCAGCGAGATCATCGAAGCCGAGGCTGACGTAATCGCTGATTTCGCCGCCTCGCTTGCCAGCGCAGATACAGGTGACCATTTTACCAAAAGGGGAAAATTCCTGCGATTTCCTGAGAATGTAGGCGAGAGAATCTGCCCTAACAATCGCGACCATTGCAGGGTATTGTCTGACTGAGTCTAAAGAGCGGGACACTCAGGCCACGGCAGCGAGCACCGATTCGGCTGCTACTGGACCCGATCCAGCACACGCTCCAGCACCCGCTCCGGTGACCCCAGCCCCTACAACCTCGGCATCCAGAACCCCAACAGGTTTGCGGAAGCCATCGACGTTGACAACCGTAACGACGCCAAATTCGACTTCGCAATTGGCCAAGCGGTCCGGCATTCTTGCTCCGTCAGCGGTTTCTGGTGCGAGGCAAGCAACACAGCCGAGGGCGACAGCCAGCGCTGCAGCTACCGCATTTTCGGTTGTCAAGACAGCGCCACACAAACAGCTGCCGCAGCCAACGCCTCGTTCGAATCGTCGGGCCAGCTTTCCAGCCACCGATGACTCGGCCTCTTCCGTCGCCATGGAGTCGGAAAATCCGAGAGCCGGCTCAAAGGCGCCACCTGCTTCGTCTCGTCGCCAGTCGGCCCTGCCGGCGACGAACAAGCTTAAGGCACCGACCACGGCGACGTCTGTCGCAACACCGCCTCGACGCTCCATTCCTTCAGCTGGCAAGCTGTCCGCCGCCCAGGCGACAGTTTCGACGACTGCGGTTTCAAACCCAAGCGCCGGTTAGTGATAAGCCAGTTAATTCCACAGCGTCAGATCCTTTCACTTCCAATCATTCCTAATTGATTATTTGAGTTTCAGTTTGTGAACTATGCCTTTTCACACAGCCGATCTGTTCTAGGCGAATAAATGCGAGTGCAATTCTGATTCTTGCTTGACTTGCACACTTGCTAACTCGCATGAGTTCGGATTGCCAGAGCTTGAGTTCTCTGTCAGTGCTGCGCCCTTACTCTTAGCCTAGCAAGGCCACTAAATCGATCGCTGCTCCCTTGCATTCAGGCTGGGCTCTCCTTTTGTCAAACTTCGTCTTACCCATACGGCACAGACTGCTGAGCAATTCAGGAATGTTGAGTCAGTGTCTGAGAGTCAACGTTTCACCCGCTGTAACCCTAGCATTGTGTGCCCAGTTCGGTGAACCCAGCAATGTTCACAGGGCTAGTACCATTTTTTTGTAGAATAATTAGTAGCTAGCAATCGTGGTTTCATTCGTAAGTACATGTGGGTGCCGCCCCACCGAAGAGCACGCTATTCATCACACGGGCCACCTCACTGGTCACACAGCGCCTCAATGGGCACTGTCTATGGGCGAGCATCACGACCGGCGCCACGCTGAAACCAAAGTAATAATGGCCGTGGCAGTAATAATGACATTACAGATTCTTATAGCAGCCGTGGTATTTGTATTGTCACAGTGGTAAAACTCATGCTGTCACCGTTGCTCACTGCCCATATCGCTACACACATTTTGGTCTCTAAATCTCAAATTCCCCATTGTCGGCAGCGGCCCCGGCTTTCAGGCTCGCCACGGTGCGGCCAGTGGGCCAGTCGGGTCGCCTGGTCTCCAAGGCTGTGGAATCGTTGACCACGGCCTCTTCCACATCGTCTGTGTCCTCGGCACGAAGCGGAGCCGTCGCCGCCGCCGCCGCCGCCGCCGCCGCCGCCGCTGCAGTAGCCAATTCTGGGGTTGCCAGGAAGTCGGCCAAGGTAAATATAGAAAAGAAATTTTGTTGTCCTTGGTTTCGCCAAGCTGAGTTTCGCTTACCTGGCCGCCTTGCTCGCCTCTCGCGTATGAAATTTCAGGCCATCATCGGCAACTATCCGCAGGTCAAGGTACTCAAATGAAATTTGAGTGCTTTGTATATACTACTCGTTTTTCAATGAGTAGTATGCATTGTGTGATATGAAAAAACAAAAGAATTGTTTAAAAAACTAGATTCTTGTGCGGTAGCAGATTTCAACACCCACGCACAATGGTTGTTGCTGATTTTCAATCCCCAAATCCCCAACACAAACACCTGAAATCCTAAACACAAACACCTGAAATCCCCAAAACAAACAATTAAAATCCCGAACACAAACATCTGGAATTCCCAACACACGCAGGCCGGTCTGCTCGCGGCCGGCAAGTCGCGGCCTCCTCAGCCAGCCGCCGGCGGTCGTCGTAGATCCGTGGCGAGCAGCTCGAAGGCTTCGTCCGGCTGCAGCTCCCCGGCAGGTGGCTCCCAGCATCACTTGGCTCAGCAGCTTCATCACCAGTCCGGCCTGCAGCACAGGCGGCCGACCATTGTTGAGCTCGCGTCGGCCAGGGCGCAGCTGGACTCGGTGCAGCAGACCGCATGCGACCTGCAGGTTAGGCTGGGATCTGGGAGATGAGATTTCACTGAGGCTGGTGTCGGATCTGGGAGATGAGATTTCACTGAGGCTGGTGTCGGATCTGGGGGATGAGATTTCACTGAGGCTGGTGTCGGATCTGGGGGATGAGATTTCACTGAGGCTGGTGTCGGATCTGGGGGATGAGATTTCACTGAGGCTGGTTTCGGATCTGGGGGATGAGATTTCACTGAGGCTGGTGTCGGATCTGGGGGATGAGATTTCACTGAGGCTGGTGTCGGATCTGGGGGATGAGATTTCACTGAGGCTGGTGTCGGATCTGGGAGATGAGATTTCACTGAGGCTGGTGTCGGATCTGGGGGATGAGATTTCACTGATGCTGGTGTCGGATCTGGGGGATATGATTTCAGAAAATATCTTATGAACCCTCGCCTGCCTTCAGGTCCTTCTTGCAGACAAGGAGTTGAGCCTGGACGCCGCCCTCTCAGAGCAGCGCCACCTCCTGCTTGCCTTCGATGCCTTGGCGGTGGTCTGCGCCAGAGCCGCAGAGCTCGACGGGTTCTCAGCTCCGAGCCTGCGTCGCGAAGTTCATCGACAACGTCGCCGGGCGGAGACAGCCGAAACAAGCGAGGCCGAAGCCAGAGTCGCCTTCGCCGACAAGCTGGCAGATCGAGAGCGCCGCTATAGGGCTGAGCTGGCCGCTGCCAGGGAGGCGCAGATCAAGGAGTTGCGCAACACGCGGCAGGCAATCGAAGGGGAGCGTGACGAGGCGCTCAACAGACTGCGCGAAGAACACCGGCGAGAGTTAGCAGCAGTGGAGAACGCGCATCAGGCTCGGGTTCGTGCTCCTGGGGGTTTCCTAGCAAGGCTTAGTGTACTTTCATCTGTCTCGCGTATTAATTCTCGTATCGTGCACCAGAGGTGGGGTGAGGTGTCATTTCAGTTGGAAGGCGCTGGCCTGGATGGGTAGGCTGAGGTGTCGGTTCAGTTGAAAAACGGGTGGGGGTGAGGTGTCGGTTCAGTTATAGGATGGTTGGGGGTGAGGTGTCGGTTCAGTTATAGGATGGTTGGGGGTGAGGTGTCGGTTCAGTTATAGGATGGTTGGGGGTGAGGTGTCGGTTCAGTTATAGGATGGGTGGGGGTGAGGTGTCGGTTCAGTTATAGGATGGGTGGGGGTGAGATGTCGGTTCAGTTGGAGGATGGGTGGGGGTGAGGTGTCGGTTCAGTTGGAGGATGGGTGGGGGTGATGTGTCGGTTCAGTTATAGGATGGGTGGGGTTGAGGTGTCGGTTCAGATGGATGATGGGTGGGGGTGAGGTGTCGGTTCAGTTGGAGGATGGGTGGGGGTGATGTGTCGGTTCAGTTGGAGGATGGGTGGCGGTGATGTGTCGGTTCAGTGGGAGGATGGGTGGGGGTGAGGTGTCGGTTCAGTTGGAGGGTGGGTGGGGGTGAGGTGTCGGTTCAGTGGGAGGATGGGTGGGGGTGATGTGTCGGTTCAGTTATAGGATGGGTGGGGGTGAGGTGTCGGTTCAGTGGGAGGATGGGTGGGGTGATGTGTCGGTTCAGTTGGAGGATGGGTGGGGGTGAGGTGTCGGTTCAGTTGGAAGCCGTCCCGGGGCCTTGGCATGCGGCAATCTTTGAAAGAAATTGTCTTTGGAACACGCGCAGCTGAAGGACAGAGCCAGTCTAGACGATGCGCACCAGACCGCGTCAGAGAAGGCCATGGAGAAGCGGCTTGAGCGCTGCAAATTGCAGCACCGAATGGCGCTAGAAGGTTGGAGACGAAGGGGCTGTAGGCGCGTTGCTTAACAAAATTAAACGAAATATTTGCTGTTTTTGTAAAAGTATAACTAACATATTGTGGCTTGTAGTGTCAGTCTTGTTTAACTTTCTAAATTTCTCGCCAATAACACGCACTCAAAAGCTAGAGCTTTGTTAGAACACGAGTTAGCTAAAACAAAAATATTTGCACTGATTTTGCAGCTGTCCTCAGATGCAGCCGCGCGAGAAGCCGAGCTGGCGGAGATTCACCAGAAACACTCGACTGAGCTGTCAGCCGCCCAGCTCAAACAGACAGCTCTGGAGCAAGGTGGCCTGGGCTACGCTGTGTTGCTTTCTTGAATTTTAACCCAAATTAACACAATAATAAATTTAACAGAAAGGGAACTTTCCCAGATATTGAATTTTCTCCAGATCCCAAGTTCACCTTATCCCATTCATTCATCCCCAGATCTGCAACGTCAGCACGAGGCCAAAGTGCGGGAACTCGGAGTCCGGCACGACGCAATGAAGACGCATCTCACGGTGAGCAATGAAGCGGTAGTTTCATTTTCCTCATCTAAAGCTTCCGTTATTTACTCTCAGCATTTTTGTTGCAGAACAAGCTGCAGGACCTGCAGGCGGTCTGCGCTGAGCTGCGAATCCGCAGCGGCATCGGCAGCAGCTCCAACTCCGCGGCTCAGGTCAGCTTCCCAAATTGAAGATGAGGTGGCCCCTAAATTGAGCCGTTTTCTACCGATTTTTTCGTGCTTGTCCTTAGGCTCTGCACTGACTCAGCAGATTATCTAATCCTCCTCCGCAGACACCGGACACTGAGACGCCGCAGTCTCCGCTTCGTCGAACTTCGGCGAGCTCCGGCGAAGCCTGCCCCAGCCCGTCGTCTGCAGTTCGCTACGAAGACCGCGTTGTGTCACCGGGCCACCTGCAGCTGCTGCAGGCCCAGTACAACTCACTGCCGGAGGGCGTGGCCACTCAGGTGATCGACCGACTGACTGTTTAACTTCCATCTTTTCTGACACCTGCTTTTCCCATTCATCTACTCCTATTTTTTCATCCTGTCTAGTGTTTTACTCGTATCTAACTTTTACACAAAATATCCCCCATAGGTATAAGCCAAATCGTATTTTTCATCACTTTTATCCCATCCCTGTTTTCTTACCACTCTTTCCTTATCGCCCTTATGCCATCACTCTTATCCCATCACTCTTATCCCATCACTCTTATCCCATCACCCTTATCCCACCACTCTTTTCCCATCACCCTTATCCCATCACCCTTATCCCATCGCCCTAATCCCATCACTCATATCCCATCACCCTTATCCCATCACTCTTATCCCATCACTCTTATCCCATCACTCATATCCCATCACCCTTATCCCATCACTCTTATCCCATCACTCTTATCCCATCACTCTTATCCCATCACTCTTATCCCATCACTCTTATCCCATCACTCATATCCCATCACCCTTATCCCATCACTCTTATCCCATCACTCTTATCCCATCACTCTTATCCCATCACTCTTATCCCATCACTCTTATCCCATCGCCCTAATCCCATCACTCATATCCCATCACCCTTATCCCATCACTCTTATCCCATCACTCTTATCCCATCACTCTTATCCCATCACCCTAATCCCATCACTCTTATCCCATCACTCTTATCCCATCGCCCTAATCCCATCACTCTTATCCCATCACTCTTTTCCCATCACCCTTATCCCACAAACACTACCGCCGCTGTTTCCCATTGTGTCAAGGCCAGTTTGCGCCACCTGCCGGACGAGATCAGTTCCCTGAGCTCGGTGCTGGAGCTGCGCAACGCCGAGATCGCCGAGCTTCGCCGCCGTCTAGCCGAAGCCGAGGAGAGGCTGGAGGCCATGCGGGACACCCGCGAGAGGAATGCCCAGCTGCAGCGCCGGGTGGAAAATCTGGAGGCCGTCCTGGCACAGAAGACTGAGAATGAGAGGTCTGCGGTTGGTGGGCTGGTGTGTGGGTGGTAAGACCGGGTGTGGGGAAGGGCAGGTGGGTGTGTGGGTGGGAAGACCGGGTGTGGGGAAGGGCAGGTGGGTGTGTGGGTGGGAAGACCGGGTGTGGGGAAGGGCAGGTAGGTGTGTGGGGAATGGCAGGTTGCTGTGTGGGGAAGGGCAGGTGGGTGTGTGGGGAAGGGCAGGTGGGTGTGTGGGGAAGGGCAGGTGGGTGTGTGGGGAAGGGCAGGTGGGTGTGTGGGGAAGGGCAGGTGGGTGTGTGGGGAAGGGCAGGTGGTGTGTGGGGAAGGGCAGGTGGGTGTGTGGGGAAGGGCAGGTGGGTGTGTGGGGAAGGGCAGGTGGGTGTGTGGGGAAGGGCAGGTGGGTGTGTGGGGAAGGGCAGGTGGGTGTGTGGGGAATGGCAGGTGGGTGTGTGCGGAAGGCTCTCTGCTTTAGCCTCCTTCTTTCCAATGATATTTCATTGGCTTTCATCGCTTCTAGACAGACTTAAAACGCTTGTATAGTTTATTTAAACCCATTTGCCGTCTCCGCGATCCCTTAGGAGCCTGCACGAGCGCTACCAGCAGCTGGTGAAGAGGTTGGATCAAGAGAACAAGGCCAAAAGCCGCATCAGCATGAACTACGATGAGCTCAAGTTCAAGCTTGAGTCCATTGAGAGAGCTCAGAGCATGGCTGATCTGTGAGTAGAGTTGTAACGCTGATAGATGTACTCTTATAAATCATCAGTAAGATAAGATTTGCACCTTTAACTTTCGTTTTTGTTTAAAGGTGATGACTCTAATTGCTGGAGGTAAGCCATGTACCAGACAATTTTTGGTCAATTTGCTATGCACCTTTGAACTTTATTTGTTATCAAATGTAAAAGAGATATTCACAGTTTCGGCCCGGGTTGCTTTTTAAGTCTGATGTGTAGGTACATAAACATGTTATTTGGCTATTTTGGTAACTAGTCATATCCGATGTATTCGTCATTTGTCCCAATAGGACTTCTCTTGTTTGTTATAGAATTTCACCTGCATGGCCCTACAATTTGTGCAACATCTATTTATGCTTATTTTAAGCAGGAGTCAGAAAACTATTTACCTCCGGTCATGCAGACTAGGGAGAGATCAGACAGGGGAGAGATTAGACTGGGGAGAGATCAGACTTGGGAGAGATTAGACTGGGGAGAGATTAGACTGGGGAGAGATCAGACTGGGGAGAGATTAGACTGGGGAGAGATTAGACTGGGGAGAGATCAGACTGGGGAGAGATCAGACTGGGGAGAGATTAGACTGGGGAGAGATCAGACTGGGGAGAGATCAGACTGGGGAGAGATCAGACAGGGGAGAGATTAGACTGGGGAGAGATCAGACTGGGGAGAGATCAGACAGGGGAGTGATCAGACTGGGGAGAGATCAGACTGGGGAGAGATCAGACTTGGGAGAGATTAGACTGGGGAGAGATCAGACTGGGGAGAGATTAGACTGGGGAGAGATTAGACTGGGGAGAGATTAGACTGGGGAGAGATTAGACTGGGGAGAGATTAGACTGGGGAGAGATTAGACTGGGGAGAGATTAGACTGGGGAGAGATTAGACTGGGGAGAGATCAGACTGGGAGAGATTAGACTGGGGAGAGATCAGACTGGGGAGAGATTAGACTGGGGAGAGATTAGACTGGGGAGAGATCAGACTGGGGAGAGATTAGACTGGGGAGAGATCAGACTGGGGAGAGATTAGACTGGGGAGAGATCAGACTGGGGAGAGATTAGACTGGGGAGAGATTAGACTGGGGAGAGATTAGACTAGGGAGAGATCAGACTAGGGAGAGATCAGACTGGGGAGAGATTAGACTGGGGAGAGATCAGACTGGGGAGAGATCAGACTGGGGAGAGATCAGACTGGGGAGAGATCAGACAGGGGAGAGATTAGACTGGGGAGAGATTAGACTGGGGAGAGATTAGACTGGGGAGAGATTAGACTGGGGAGAGATTAGACTGGGGAGAGATTAGACTGGGGAGAGATTAGACTGGGGAGAGATCAGACAGGGGAGTGATCAGACTGGGGAGAGATTAGACTGGGGAGAGATCAGACTGGGGAGAGATTAGACTGGGGAGAGATCAGACTGGGGAGAGATCAGACTGGGGAGAGATCAGACTGGGGAGAGATTAGACTGGGGAGAGATTAGACTGGGGAGAGATCAGACTGGGGAGAGATCAGACAGGGGAGTGATCAGACTGGGGAGAGATCAGACTGGGGAGAGATCAGACTTGGGAGAGATTAGACTGGGGAGAGATCAGACTGGGGAGAGATTAGACTGGGGAGAGATTAGACTGGGGAGAGATTAGACTGGGGAGAGATTAGACTGGGGAGAGATTAGACTGGGGAGAGATTAGACTGGGGAGAGATCAGACTGGGGAGAGATCAGACTGGGGAGAGATTAGACTGGGGAGAGATTAGACTGGGGAGAGATTAGACTGGGGAGAGATCAGACTTGGGAGAGATTAGACTGGGGAGAGATTAGACTGGGGAGAGATGAGACTGGGGAGAGATTAGACTGGGGAGAGATTAGACAGCGGAGAGATGAGACAAACTGACCAGTCCGGGTTCTGTGCTGAGCTGCTATGGCAGTGAGCTTTTACCATGCAAACGGGCCATTCCAGGAGCCTTTCGGTTGCCACGCCGCGCGGCTTCTCCACCCTGGGCGGTCCCATGTCGCTGTCTGAGGCTGCTAGGGGCGATGGCGAGGGCGAGGCTGCGGAATGCTCCTCGGGCGCAGCGTCGCTGATGTCACGCTCGCTTTACGTGCCCAGCAGCAGCGGCGGCGGCGGCGGTGGTCAGCATCGCCGAGGCCTGCGGCATGATCGCAGCAAGAGGCGAACAATTTCAACAGTCGATGCCGGCCTGCTTCAAATAGTTGCCACCACAGCAGATGGCGAGGAGACTGACTAGAGCACACACTCGAGCCTTGCTTTGCTTCCTTGTTCAGATCGAAATACTTGCACGGTTTTTTATTGAATATTTCTTTTTGATTTTTGTTGCCAGTGGTGTCCACTGGGCAGTTTGTGCTTCGTCTACGCATTCAGATTCCTCAAGTGCTTCGGGATTCCCCTCTGATACCCTGGAATTATCCTGGGATACATCGGATTTCCTTCAGATACCTGTGAATTATCCTAGGATACATGGGATTTACCACAGATACCTTTGAATTATCCTGGGATACATGGGATTTACCACAGATACCTTTGAATTATCCTAGGATACATGGGATTTACCACAGATACCTTTGAATTATCCTAGGATACATGGGATTTTCTACGGATACCTGTGAATTATCCTAGGATACATGGGATTTTCTACAGATACCTGTGAATTATGCTAGGATACATGGGATTTCCCACAGATACCTGTGAATTATCCTAGGATACATGGGATTTCCCTCAGATACCTAGGAATTATCCTAGGATACATGGGATTTCCCTCAGATACCTAGGAATTATCCTAGGATACATGGGATTTCCCTCGGGTTTCCCCGCTGTCCCTCACCCTACTTGGAATGTAGTTGGTTTCTAATCTCGTTTATCGGAGAATTATCTTAGCCACTTCAGGTTCCATGAGATATGCAGCCATAAAAAATAGAATTCTTTGGTTTTACATTTCCAAAGAAGAAAGAAATGGTGTGGTTGTTTGAATTGCTATTTTCAAAACTTTTTCAAATTTGAGACACACTCCCGAAGTAACTTGATGTATTTATGGATATTTGCATCGGTGCCAGCTCAAAGCAGATCTGGTGCTCAATATATTTGCATGCTGCAAAGCGAACACATCATTTGATTAATTCAAAGATTTTTCTTGTGCTGTACATGACACTGTGCCCTGATTTCATTCTCGTATTTTGTTTTTTTATTTGGCTTTTGTTTTAAGAATTTAAGTTTTTATTGGCTATTAATTTGCCTTTCAAATGTTTCATTCCATGAACTTCCTGCCAATTTTTTATTGGCATTTTTCACTTTCAGCTTGGCTCGAAATTTTTAACTTTGCGGCCTATTATCAACTTGAGGATCTGGGAATTGGGTGTGACAGCTGTCACCCACCCCAGTTTCCCGGTGTGTCAGCTGTCACCCACCCCAGTTTCCCGGTGTGTCAGCTGTCACCCACCCCAGTTTCCCAGTGTGTCAGCTGTCACCCACCCCAGTTGCCCAGTGTGTCCGCTATCACCCACCCCAGTTGCCCAGTGTGTCAGCTGTCACCCACCCCAGTTTCCCAGTGTGTCAGCTGTCACCCACCCCAGTTGCCCAGTGTGTCAGCTGTCACCCACCCCAGTTGCCCAGTGTGTCAGCTGTCACCCACCCCAGTTGCCCAGTGTGTCCGCTATCACCCACCCCAGTTGCCCAGTGTGTCAGCTGTCACCCACCCCAGTTGCCAAGTGTGTCAGCTGTCACCCACCCCAGTTGCCCAGTGTGTCAGCTGTCACCCACCCCAGTTGCCCAGTGTGTCCGCTATCACCCACCCCAGTTGCCCAGTGTGTCAGCTGTCACCCACCCCAGTTGCCAAGTGTGTCAGCTGTCACCCACCCCAGTTGCCCAGTGTGTCAGCTGTCACCCACCCCAGTTGCCCAGTGTGTCAGCTGTCACCCACCCCAGTTGCCCAGTGTGTCAGCTGTCACCCACCCCAGTTGCCCAGTGTGTCAGCTGCCACCCACCCAAGTTTCCCGGTGTGTCAGCTGTCACCCACCCAAGTTTCCCGGTGTGTCAGCTGTCACCCACCCCAGTTGCCCAGTGTGTCAGCTGTCACCCACCCCAGTTGCTTTGAATAGCTGGACATAATTTCTTTGATTTTCCCATTCATTAATTGCACTTTCAAAGTGTTTCTGTTCATGCTATATATTTTTTTGAATTCCCTCAGTGACTGCTGATCCCACCAACAGATTGTGCGAGCTGCCCTTTTTATGTTTTTTGTTTATTTTTCTTCCAGCTGTGCCTCTGTGAAAGAGCATTATCAGAAATTATGTTAACAACTTTAATGATATGAATGCCTTGATGTGCATGACTTAATTTAAATATATCATATATTTTGCTCACATCTACGATTTTGCTCATTATACTGCTAGAAATTGGTGCGTAATTTTATACATATATTGCATGACATTGTGTGATTGTGAAGGCGATTATGTAAATGTGGAGGCCATTGTGTGAATGTGGAGGCCATTGTGTGAATGTGGAGGCCATTGTGTGAATGTGGAGGCCATTGTGTGAATGTGGAGGCCATTGTGTGAATGTGGAGGCCATTGTGTGAATGTGGAGGTCATTGTGTGAATGTGGAGGTCATTGTGTGAATGTGGAGGCCATTGTGTGAATGTGGAGGCCATTGTGTGAATGTGGAGGCCATTGTGTGAATGTGGAGGCCATTGTGTGAATGTGGAGGCCATTGTGTGAATGTGGAGGCCATTGTGTGAATGTGGAGGTCATTGTGTGAATGTGGAGGCCATTGTGTGAATGTGGAGGCCATTGTGTGAATGTGGAGGCCATTGTGTGAATGTGGAGGCCATTGTGTGAATGTGGAGGCCATTGTGTGAATGTGGAGGCCATTGTGTGAATGTAGAGGCCATTGTGTGAATGTGGAGGTCATTGTGTGAATGTGGAGGAGGCTATATTGGGGCTAGCTTTGGTTACGGCCTTTTAAATTGCGTCTCTGAAAATTAGCAGTCAGATAATGCGCTGTGCGCCAGTAGCTACTGTTTTCGGTCGATCAAGCCTGCAGAATGTAGATTAACAGTCATAACCGCAGTAAACTATATATATATATAATATGCGAGTAGATTTATGAAGGCCTGGCTCACCCCAAAAGCAATTTTACTATACTGAGCAGCATGAAGCCGGCAGGGCTGCTCAGAGCCATCCTGACCTCGCTAGCGACCGCCAGTCTGGGCTGCGCTGCCGCCGCCACCGTCTGGCCCAGGTGGGCCCTCCTGACTGTGCAGCTGGAGCGGCCAAGCCCGGCCAGGCCGCTGCTCAGCCTGGCTTTGTTCGCCGACCTCATGTCCGTTGGCGCGGACCCGGCCCTGATTGGTCATTAGTTAATTTGTCCTCAACACTACTTACACCTGCCAATGAGTAGTAACTTGGGTACCGAGCTCTATAAAAATATAATTTTAACTCAACTATTCTCAAGCGCTGCAGCAGGTGTGCCAGTCGCTGTCAGTTGCAGCCGTGACAGCAGCCGCAATGCTTGCCGCATCGAGTGTTGGAGTGGCTCTCCGTCAGCGGCCCGCCTGCTCTGGCTGCTTCAATGGGCGCTTCGACAGAGTCCTGTGCGCTTCCGCTGTACTGTCCGGCGCTGCGGGTGAGACTAAGGGCCAACCAGCTCAGAATCTACGGGGATTTAGGAGCCGGAAGAAATTATAGTAGATACCAGTTGGGAAGAATATAGCAGTTCAAGACCACCCGGCCTCAACTCCCGCAGCTGTTTTCGAGCTGAGCCTGTGCATTGTGGTGCTCCATCTGTACTCAGAGTGGGCAAATGCAGTTGCCAAATCAGTAGAAGGCCTAGCCTCTCAGCTGAGCGGCTGCCTAGATTTTTCAATTCGCTCTGGCTACGGCTTGTGTGATTGGCCAGACGGTTGCCATGGTGATATCTGTGCTTACGCTTAGGCTCGAGTGTGCTGTAGCCAAGACAATTGCCGTTCAGACGGCTTCTGTTGCATTGGCGTCTGAAAAACTGCGAAGTTGGCCACGACTGATTTCAGCCAGGATGAGAGGCTCGTCTGAAGATGTACAGACTACGTCATCCAATCAGAATTCGGCTCATCGTAATGCAGCACAGACGGTAGCCAATCAGGATGTGGCTAATCATAATGCAGCACAGACGTCAACCAATCAGAGTTCGAGTGACCTTAAAACAGAAATTACAAGCTTAAGCCTGATATACTGTTACCATTTCTAGCGTCACGTGGCTTTTTGCACCGCTTTATTACTTAAAATTACGACCGATTCGAGGAAAAATACTCAGTGCAAGCGGAAAGGTGATGCTTTCTTGCTAATAATATCCTCAGAAGCAGCTCGCTGACTGCATAGGAAATGAAAGCAGCGTGGACGTCTGTTCCCTTGCTTGGCTCCAGAAGCCCAGCCACAGTGATTAACTTCCCCTCAGGTGTCGGTACAGAAACAAGCCGCATAAATTACTTAAATCGGCTGCCCTCGCGCGTTCGCCAGGTGTTCTATTTTAATAAATCAGAAATGTCAGTGCACAGCAAAATGAGAAAATCTGAATGAACATTCTTGACGAATGTGCTGATGTGCCGATGCTTGCCGTGTCCTGGAAATCCGACTCTTTCTAATCTCACTCTCTCAAATCTCACTCTCTCAAATCTCACTCTTTCTAATCTCACTCTTTCTAATCTCACTCTCTCAAATCTCACTCTTTCTAATCTCACTCTTTCAAATCTTACTCTTTCTAATCTCACTCTCTCAAATCTCACTCTTTCAAATCTCACTCTTTCTAATCTCACTCTTTCTAATCTCACTCTTTCTAATCTCACTCTTTCTAATCTCACTCTCTCAAATCTCACTCTTTCTAATCTCACTCTCTCAAATCTCACTCTTTCAAATCTCACTCTTTCTAATCTCACTCTCTCAAATCTCACTCTTTCAAATCTCACTCTTTCTAATCTCACTCTTTCTAATCTCACTCTCTCAAATCTCACTCTCTCAAATCTCACTCTTTCTAATCTCACTCTTTTTAATCTCACTCTTTCAAATCTCACTCTTTCAAATCCGACTCTTTCTAATCTCACTCTCTCAAATCTCACTCTCTCAAATCTCACTCTTTCTAATCTCACTCTTTCTAATCTCACTCTCTCAAATCTCACTCTTTCTAATCTCACTCTTTCAAATCTTACTCTTTCTAATCTCACTCTCTCAAATCTCACTCTTTCAAATCTCACTCTTTCTAATCTCACTCTTTCTAATCTCACTCTTTCTAATCTCACTCTTTCTAATCTCACTCTCTCAAATCTCACTCTTTCTAATCTCACTCTCTCAAATCTCACTCTTTCAAATCTCACTCTTTCTAATCTCACTCTCTCAAATCTCACTCTTTCAAATCTCACTCTTTCTAATCTCACTCTTTCTAATCTCACTCTTTCTAATCTCACTCTTTCTAATCTCACTCTCTCAAATCTCACTCTTTCTAATCTCACTCTTTTTAATCTCACTCTTTCAAATCTCACTCTTTCAAATCTCACTCTTTCTAATCTCACTCTCTCAAATCTTACTCTTTCAAATCTCACTCTCTCAAATCTTACTCTCTCAAATCTGACTTCCCAATTGCCAGCACCAAAGTCTCAAACTGCTCAGCTGTTCCACAACCCTGATCCCGAGTATCGAGTCGGCTTCAGTCCCGCAGCTCTTGACCCGCGGCGCCAGCAGCCGCAGCCCTGCCGCCCTGCCGCAGCCGAATGCCGGCCTCCATCTTGCCGGCGATGTAGCGGAAAACGCTTTGCCAGGCGCGCTCAACAGCCTTTGTGTAGCACTCGCCAAGGCGCTCCTGCAGCGCGAAGTTGATGGCCGGCCACAGCCGCTGAAGGTTGGGGAGGGAGGCGGCGGCGCTCGGTCACCTGGGTCATTGCGACAAGCCCGTTTATATGAGACTCTTTCCCTCTCTTCCCTTTCTTCCCCTCTCTTCCCCTCTCTTCCCCTCTTCCACTCTCTTCCCCTCTCTTCCCCTCTCTTCCCCTCTTCCCCTCTCTTCCCCTCTCTTCCCCTCTCTTCCCCTCTTCCCTTAACTTTACCTCTCTTCCCCTCTTCCCCTCTCTTCCCCTCTTCCAATCACTTCACCTCTCTTCTCCTCTCTTCCCCTCTTCCCATCACTTCACCTCCCTTCCCTCTTCCCCTCTCTTCCCCTCTATTCCCCTCTATTCCCCTCTCTTCCTCTCTCTTCCTCTCTTCCCCTCTCTTCCCCTCTATTCCCCTCTCTTCCCCTCTCTTCCCCTCTCTTCCCCTCTCTTCCTCTCTCTTCCCCTCTCTTCCCCTCTCTTCCGTTCTTTTCTAATATATCACCCTCTCTTCTTCTCCATTACCCTCCTTGCCCTGGCTTACTCACCATGACGTACTCCGCCCGCACGTCGAAGGAATGATGCGCCTGTCCCAGAGCCAGCAGCACCGAGTTCAGCATCAGTGTGTCGTCCAGACAGTCGACAGCCGCGCCCAGCGCCTGCATCACCGCCACGCCGTGACGCTCGACCTTCTCCCGGTCGAACCGGCCCGACATGTCTTGCAGCGGCTGCGGCGGCGGCAACGCCTGCGACTCGGAGGCCATCAGCTTATAGAACAGATTGCGCAGATCCTTGTCGATTTGGAACAGCCTGTGGATTTAGCACTTTGCGCTCGAAGCCTATCAACACGCTTACATGAACTCGCAACTGCTACTGCGGCTGCTACTGCTACTGCGGCTGCTACAGCTACTGCTACTGCGGCTGCTAGTGCGGCTGCTACTGCGGCTGCTACTGCTACTGCTACTGCTACTGCTACTGCGGCTGCTACTGCTACTGCTACTGCTACTGCTGCTGCTACTGCTGCTGCTACTGCAACTGCGGCTGCTACTGCTACTGCTACTGCTACTGCTACTGCTGCTGCTACTGCTGCTGCTACTGCAACTGCGGCTGCTGCTGCTACTGCTACTGCTACTGCTGCTGCTACTGCTACTGCGGCTGCTGCTGCTACTGCTACTGCTACTGCTGCTGCTACTGCTACTGCTACTGCTACTGCGGCTGCTGCTGCTGCTGCTACTGCTACTGCTACTGCGGCTGCTACTGCTACTGCTGCTGCTACTGCGGCTGCTGCTGCTGCTGCTGCTGCTGCTGCTGCTGCTGCTGCTGCTGCTGCTGCTGCTGCTACTGCTGCGGCTGCTACTGCGGCTGCTACTGCTACTGCTACTGCGGCTGCTACTGCTACTGCTACTGCTACTGCTACTGCTGCTGCTACTGCTGCTGCTGCTGCTACTGCTACTGCTACTGCGGCTGCTACAGCTACTGCTACTGCTACTGCTACTGCGGCTGCTACTGCTACTGCTACAGCTACTGCTACAGCTACTGCTACTGCGGCTGCTACTGCTACTGCTACTGCTACTGCTACTGCTACTGCGGCTGCTACTGCTACTGCGGCTGCTGCTGCTGCTGCTGCTGCTGCTGCTGCTGCTGCTGCTGCTGCTACTGCTGCGGCTGCTACTGCGGCTGCTACTGCTGCTGCTGCTACTGCTGCGGCTGCTACTGCTACTGCGGCTGCTACAGCTACTGCTACTGCTACTGCTACTGCGGCTGCTACTGCTACTGCTACTGCTACTGCTACAGCTACTGCTACTGCTACTGCGGCTGCTACTGCTACTGCTGCTGCTGCTGCTGCTGCGGCTGCTACTGCGGCTGCTGCTGCTGCTGCTGCTGCTGCTGCTGCTGCTGCTGCTGCTGCTGCTGCTACTGCTGCGGCTGCTACTGCGGCTGCTACTGCTACTGCGGCTGCTACTGCTACTGCTACTGCTGCTGCTACTGCTACTGCTACTGCTACTGCGGCTGCTACTGCTACTGCTACTGCTACTGCTACTGCTACTGCTGCTGCTACTGCTGCTGCTACTGCTACTGCTACTGCTACTGCGGCTGCTACTGCTACTGCTACAGCTACTGCAGCTGCTGCTGCTGCTGCTGCTGCTGCTACTGCTGCTGCTGCTACTGCTGCGGCTGCTACTGCGGCTGCTACTGCTGCTGCTGCTGCTACTGCTACAGCTACTGCGGCTGCTGCTGCGGCTGCTACTGCTACTGCTACTGCGGCTGCTACTGCTACTGCTGCTGCTGCTGATGCTGCGGCTGCTACTGCGGCTGCTGCTGCTGCTGCTACTGCTACTGCGGCTGCTACTGCTGCTGCTACTGCTGCTGCTACTGCTACTGCTACTGCTACTGCGGCTGCTACTGCTACTGCTACAGCTACTGCAGCTGCTGCTGCTGCTGCTGCTGCTGCTACTGCTGCTGCTGCTACTGCTGCGGCTGCTACTGCGGCTGCTACTGCTGCTGCTGCTGCTACTGCTACAGCTACTGCGGCTGCTGCTGCTGCTGCTGCTGCTGCTACTGCTGCTGCTGCTACTGCTGCGGCTGCTACTGCGGCTGCTACTGCTGCTGCTGCTGCTGCTGCTGCTGCTACTGCTGCTGCTGCTACTGCTGCGGCTGCTACTGCGGCTGCTACTGCTACTGCGGCTGCTACTGCTACTGCTGATCTTAGATTGAGTCGTTAACAGTCAAAAGACTCGAAAGACCACGGAGGGTATTTCAAATACTCACTGCTAACTTCACGATAGCTCCGAAACTGATTGACCAAATGAAACTGAAAAATATGAAACGAAACTGAATGACTAAATCCACGATTTGAATCTATTTTTTCCGTTTTTTTACGATGAACTAACTTTCAAAGCCGTCCGACCTCAGCATGTTTAGATATTCAGCGACTCTTGTCGAAGACCCTGGTCACAATGACAACTAACATTGCTCTGTGTAAACCTCTATGGCGAGCCCATATTAGTTAAATAATATAAAAAGTAGCAATTTAATCAATACAAAATCATAAAAAATAACAGCCGATATAGTTACATGATTAAATTTTGTGAGCAGAAAAATTTTGTCAATATAAATGGTTTTCGCCATCAGTCACCCCGACGAGAATCATTGAATATCTCGACGATGACGATTGTTTTGTGATTCTGGGGACTTGGTTCATCGCAGAGAGCGAAAATAATTAGCGAGTTCTCTGACTTTTCATGACGATTGGTTTTGGGAGATTCAGAAAAAATGAAATTGTGGACATTTGAAATAGCCCGAGGTCTTTCGAGGTTAAATCCACTAGACTGAGAACCCTCACTTTGCAGCAAAAGCTGACACAAAACTCATTCGAGTCAATGCAGCAGATTGTTTCAGCCTTCAGCATGCGTGCTTGACATGGTACCATTTCAAACAACTTAGGAGGGCAGTTATGTACCCGCCCAGATGCAGCTCAACTGTCAGTCAAGGTGGCTGCAGCAGCCTGCAGGGCGACCTCAGTCGATCTGCTCCACTCACGTTGGCAGGCCGTCTCTTTCTATGCTCTAGACTCTATGCAGAGTTGGCTCACCTAGTGAAGACCAGCACGCCAGTGTCCGTGAGATCCTCGGACAAGATGGCCCAGGTCTCCCTGACCAGGGCTATCTGGGACTCCGTCAGGTAGTCACCAATTTGATCATTCAGGTACGAGTTTGTCGAGGTCAAACGCGCGCCGACCTGGCGCTGGCGGCTGTCGGGTTTTGGAAACATGCAACCCATGGCTGGTGCTCGGGACGGCTAGCTTTGGAGCTCCTCTCAGGTTTTTTTAGCGACTGGACAATACTGGCCCACTGCACCCCAGCGACTTGCATTTATGAGCTGGCCCTGCGGTGACTCGCCAGGTGGGATTGGTCAGGGCCGCACCAAACTGTTCTTTTAGCCTAAAGAGAACTCAGCCCTTTCCGTCACTACTGTTAGTAGGCTAATGCAAATAAGCAGTGAATTAAGGTTAGAATAGGATAGAATATATACAAGCCCCGATGGCACGGCCGTATCTTCCAAAGGCGGCGAACCGCTGTTCAGTCCATGGACTGAGAACGCCTACACCTTAATTACACCTTACACCTTAAGCAATATGGAATTAAGTGCTTCGCTCGAGGACACAAATTTCACTAGTCCGAAGCTCTAACCTAATCCTGAGGTTAGAGTTCGCGGGATAGCGATAAGTCACAATGATGATACAAAAGCGAAGATTTTGCTTTGGAGTGGAGCAGCCCAATAGTGAAAAGATAACTCTAATTTATTGTTATTATAAAGAAAGACATCTGTCAAAAGCATTGACAGTATCGGACTACGCTAATTTGATGGCGATTGCATAAGTACAAAAAAACTGCGGTTTTGGAGCAAATAAATATATCGCGATAGTGCAGAGAGTGTCCAGCAGAAATCAGTGCATGCCAAAAGGAAAATCCCTAACCATATGCGGGCCTGAAGCGCAAAATGCTCTTGCAGGCTCCGACTTGGGAGGCTTCTCAGACTTCCGAGGCTGCTCAAACTGCTGCAGACAACGAAGCGGGATGAGGCTCCACCAGATGAAGCTGGCCATGGTGGGGTCCAGGCTTTTCAGTCTCGAGAACGGTAGCAGCGGCCTGTCCCATGCTCGCAAAAGGGCCTCGCGCTCCAAGTGCCCCAGCCTCAGCTGCAGCGCCTGGCCTGTTGACTGCACGGAAGCTGAGCAGCTGAGGTTGCAAAACTCGCTGTCTAACGAGTCCTGCTGCAATCCGAAGGTGAGCACCATGGAGCTCGTGCAGCAGGTGGGTTCTTGAACTAGGAGGGCCGCGCATTCCTCTAGATCAACAATGCGCCGTCTGGCATAGTGGGTGCGTTGTCGGCGGCTACTGTCGCTAAGGCTATCTATTATTAGCTGCTGCTGCTGCTGCTGATGCAGCATGGGTGATGAGACTTCGGCGTTGTTGTTTCCCGTCATGCGAGCGATGCTGTCCGGCGTCCAAAAGAACTGCCGGCTGGTCGAAGTTCCGCTGGTGCTGCAGCGGCTGCTGTTTCTGTTATCTTCAAAGTCAAAGACCCTTTCCATCACGTGCTCACTTTCCGACGACTCGCCATCTGTGATACTAAAGAAGCTGTTGCTGCGGTCTCCACAACAGCCACCCTCGCCGACACTGCTGCCAAGGCCTCTCATGCTGCTGCCACCTCCAAATGAGTAACGGTAAGATTCTGGAGAACTGGCATTTGTTCTCAGTCCAGTCAGCAATTCTTCAATGGCTAACTCATCTGGAGTGCCGACCGTGTGCGCCAGACCTTTGAGCAGGTCGCTTGGTGCTGCAAAAGCGGCTTCGCTTGGCTTGGGTCGCTTTTGCATCCCCTGCACAGTGTGGCGCAATTTCCGCAGCTGTTGCAGCTTCTCCATTCCGTTGCCCACGCTCCTACTGTTGCTGGTTGTGGTGCGCGATGCCGGTGACGGCGAGTTAGAACCAATCAGTAAGCCGTCTGGGGGCGGTGGCCATCGGTTAAGCGACGGCTGCTGCGAGTCGAAATATACTGGCCCGCCGCAGAACTGGGGCATCATTAGCGAGGCCGCCTTCCCTTGCTCCGGAGACAGAGCCTCGGCAGCCACGAAGCGAAGAGCAGTTGAGGATTTCGGCTCCGAGACCACCAGGCTACAGCGGACAACACCACTGGAATCTGCAGCGGGTTTCATGATAACCCGATTGAAATCGATGGTCTGCCAGGACTGTTCCGTCAGCAGCAGGCAGCGGACCGGTGCCGCAAGGCGCTCCAAATGCCGGCTGCAGTCGTTCGCTTCGCCAGGACACTGGCTGCTGACGCAACTGCAGCTAGACTCCGGACGGCCCCGCTTGACCCAGGCGAAGCGCCCATCGTTCGCTGGACAGAGCCACTGTGAGGCCACCGCGATGCAGCAGCTCTCGCACTGATGCTGGCATTGATACTGCGGTTGCCACCACTGCATCTGCTGGATCTGCTGCTCCAGTTGCCAAATTAATTGTTGCGTATAGGACCGATGGGCTGGCAAAACTCGAGCCATGTGCTTCGGCGAACTTGTCCCCAGCCGCACTTGCGGCAGCGGAATTTGGGACTCTCTGATGATAGTACAATTCACTGGTCTTACAGAGCCCTTGCTGCCAGCTGCATGAGCTGAGACAGTTTCAGCAGCGCAAGATTCCATCTCTCTAGAGTTCAGCGACTCGACAGGTGACTCAGTGTTGGAAAGCGATGAATCTTCCAAGGAAAACTCCACTCCTATCATGGAGAATCGCTTGCAGCAGGGGTCAGGGATAAAATCAGCAAGCATCGCTTTATATTGTTGAGCATCATGGTGCTGCTGCTCCAGCTGCTGCTGCTGCTGCTGCTGCGGCTGCTGCTGCTGCTGCTGCTGCTGCTGCTGCTGCTGCTGCTGCTGCTGCTGCTGCTGCTGCTGCTGCTGCTGCTGCTGTCGATTGAGCGTGTGAGTAACACCACTGTGGTCCTTGCTGGCAGGGCATCTGCATGAGGTGAGTTCACATTTTTAGTCGCTTTCAAAGCAAAGCATAACTTGAACAAACGTCAATTGTCAGACACTCTTTGCTAGTAAGGATAGATTTCCACAATACCTGGCCGTAGAATTACGTGCCCAATCCCGTCGATCAGGCTGCTGCCTCTGCCATCGCCCGGCAGCCGGTTGAGCTGGTGCAACTGCGCTCGCCGACACGAAAATTCGGGTGGACATCTCCGACTGCCAGCACGATGGTGGCGATAAGGACAGCGCCATCCTCGACATCTGCTGAGGCGCAGTCGAATCACTTGGAGTCGGAATCACATCCAGGTTTCGACCTTGACAGCACGTCGGGCTGACATCGCCTTCTAAAAGCACCTGATGAGTCCTGCCGCTCTTCCACCTGCTCATCCTGCTCCGTCCGCCTGACGATCGAGAGGTTCTCAAACAAGTTCCTCCGCATAGGTGGCTCGAATTCACTGTTTGGTTCCTTCTCGGGGAGTTTTTCCGCACTGAGTCTGAGTCGACCGAGCACCGATTTAAGTCGGTGATAGGCGAGGCTGGCCTGGCGAAGGGCGCTGAGTTGTCACTTGTAGCCCAGCGGCCCGTGCAACTGCGGTGACCGTCCCGTGTAGCGGTACTGCTGTCTTCGGTGGATATTGAAGTAGTGCTTAGTCCCGGCTGCCTCCGAGTGTCTATCGTCAGCTGGGGAAGAGCGCGACACTTCTCCACGCCTCTGCCGCCACTGGTTGTTGTTTCTGTTGGAGCCGAGCAGCGCCTCCCAAAGCCGCTTGTCGAATGCGTCCAGCGTCACTGGGCCCAGGCAAGGCAGTTCGTCCAGCCACTGTCAGGCGGAGACTGCTTCATTGTTGCCGAGGTTGCCGTCGCTCATGACAAGCTCTGGCGAGTGAGCCAAAATCCAAAAAGTATTGTGAGCGTTTCTCACAATACTCAATAGTTATTCTCTAAAAACGGTAGACTACTAAAGTAGCTGAGACTGAGGTCCAGCTTGTGTTTTTGGCTCTCTACCATAGAATTGGATTTCCAATCATGCGCTTCTAATTCTGTCACAAACAGAGAAGCGCTTTCTATGTTTGGCAAATGGAGGTTTCGCTGCTGCTTTCGCCAAGTTTGTGCCTCTCTCGTGCTTCTTTGTTCGTCCTTAGGATGCGTCTGGAAGAACACACAATAAAAACTACTGGCGGAGCCAACCATCGCCTGCAGTCCTTTTGATATCATGCGAGCGAGAGTCCGCGTCACAACCGGAGAAATCATCAGGAGCAACGGAGCTGCGCCATTCAGCAAGTGCAGAACGCAC
Organism: Macrostomum hystrix; assembly: GCA_950097015.1. NCBI lineage: Eukaryota > Metazoa > Platyhelminthes > Macrostomidae > Macrostomum > Macrostomum hystrix. The sequence continues at coordinate 2,253,843 of CATNEN010000033.1, forward strand.
AATGACGTGGTTCGACCAGAAACGGAACAGAATAAGAAACCATCATCGACGACTCTCCCTGACAAAAGCAAGAAGCCGCAATGCATGGGTGCGATCGAGCACCCATGCGTACAAGACCCGAAATGTCCGCTCTGGGAAGATCTGTAAGGATGCGGCAAACCAAAATTGCTCCCACTGCATCATCTCACAGCGAAGAGCAAAGCCGCAGATGAAGATCCGATCCATTAGTAGACGCCTGAGGACAGTTGGTCAGAGCGAAGTTCCACCCGTGGAAGTCACGGCCGTAGGCAGAAGCGGAAGCTACCAGGCGTTGCTTGACACGGCCGCCGAGGTGTCCACCATTCGACTAGCGGATTCGAAACGCTCTGGCCAGAAATAGAATCAGACCAAATCTGACGCGCGGAACTACGATAACAGCGCCATCCCAGGCATCATCGGATACATATCCCCAGAAGTCAGCATTCAAGACCGGGTGACAACCGCAACACTGTACGCTCGTACGTCACACAAGACTATCTGAAACTGTGAAGAGTTGAGAGAACCAGTCAGCGGTTTAATTGTCAGAAAGGTACGCGCTCACACTCGCATGCAGCGCGGGTCATTTATATTATTTTATCAGCACGTTGGCATCAATGTACATATATTATTTGAACAGTATTAATGTACATACTGGCTAGGATAGGCAGGTAATAAATTGACAACGTGCTCAGGTGTATAGTTTTGCACTAAATGAAAAGTAAGCAGCGGAGCTCTCACAGAAACCTATCGTCGGACTAGATCTGATTAGAAGACTAGGACTCAAATTCGATGGTGCCTCCATGCAAGTATCGACGGTCACAGAGCTGAAGTGATTTCCCACAACTCAAGGACGAATCGCTTGGTACCTATCCGGATTATACGTACAACATTACACTACAGAGCGACGCAACCCTAAAATACATTCCCGCCCGTACAATCCCACTTGCCCGCCGCGAAGCAGCCATCAACGAGATTAAGAACATGGAAGATTTGGGGATTTGGACTCCTGTTGTGAAGAGCTCATAGAGCAGCGCACTCGTCACAGTCTGGAAAACGGATGGTGGCGTCCGAATAGCAACCGACTTTTCCTATCTAAACAAGTTTATTGTCCCGAACAGGCATCCAATACCAAACATCAGCGAATTGTTCCTCAAGCTGAACGGCACGCGGTACAAGTCAAAGATCGACCTAAAACGCGCCTATTTCCATATAAAACTGGATGAAGAGAGTAAGCTCTTGACGACAACAGCAACGCCAATAGGACTCTATGCCTACAATCACCCACCAATGGGCCTCGCAGACTCTGCGTCTGTATTTCAGCGATTTGTGAGCGATACCCTCGGAGACTGCAACCAAACGATAGTATACATAGACGACATACTCGTGCATGGACGAACGATCAGAGAGCACGAAGGGGAAACAAAGGAGTGCCACCCAAGAGACTTATCGAGGAAATGTAAACAACGAACTAACGAGTAGAGAGCATCCATTTTTTAGGAGGGGGAAGTTGATGTGGACTTACATACTAACTGCGATTACTTTTTGTTGTGCTCGTGCGAAGTGTCTAGGGGTAAAACCTCCTAACACATTACTGTAGTAAAGAGAGCCCGCAAGCCAGCGGCCTATGGAATATATAACGAAACAAAAGAATGAGAAGCACGAGCAAGGTTGACGACAAGGTCACACCTGCCTACGAATTATTCATACGAATACAACTGCTCGTCTTTTTCCCTGCCTTGCAACACATCACAATGGTCCTCAGAGACCTATTTCATCCACCGTGCGAACGCTGGGCGCATAGCTGCGGCCTCAAGCTCTCAGAGTCCAAGACCATTTCCACCATGATCCAGCAGACGAAACTCGAGGATTGAGCCTCTTCTTCTCTACATGTATGTCAAATCCTCTGCCATGGAAAAGCAAACGATATGTTTATGTGTTATCCTCGTCCAGAGGTTGAGCTGGACGCCTCACATACAATCCAAAGCCGGCAAAGCTCTGGCAACGCTTGCGCAGATCCGCAGAGCCTTCGGCGCTACGTGGGGCCTCACCTCCCGCCGTCTCTGGATTTGCTCTACATTTTCACGCCGGTCATTAATTTTGCCTTATTTATTTGGAACAATGCCCTGGAGACCAAAGGGGTTCTTGAGCCCAAAGGTAGGCGCAGGGCAGCCTTGTTATAAGCCATCTTGAGTGCGTGTCAAACCGGCCATCTCTGAAGTGGACTGGTCGCTCTTTGACCCCCTGCCTGCAGTCTCCACCCGTCGCTATAGTCACCTCTCGGTTTAACCAGTGGGTTATGTGGATTATCCAAGTACAAGGGCATGTTGGATCAACAGTCTCGCCCTGGTGTGGCCGCAGTGAGGATTGTTGGATAAGAAGGACGGCGTCCTTAACGACAGAAACTATTGGCTTTCCCTAGCAAAGTATATAACGGGGAACATAAATTTCCCTCATGAAAGTGCGGGACCACTCGCAATAAGAGCCTTTTTAATTTCTGAATGGAAGCTCAATATGCTGTTTAGTTGGCCAGTTTTTAAGCTTATGGACAAGCGCGTAGCGTAAATCACAAAAACTAGTTTTTTTACGCTCGTAGTTATAACTTCGTATAAGTTATAAGTTGCGCTCGTACCATATTTTTGTAACATAGCCGGAACAAAAAAGGGAAACGATTCTGAAATAAATTAAACTGTGTTTTCTGGTCTGACCCTTTAATATACGACCTATTATCGGACTGAGACAATCTCTACATACATAAGATAGACTCTAATCCTCAGCAATGGCAACACAAAATTAACAGTAGGACCTATCAAGACATTTTGCCGCCCGTTTATATACCAAGGGGGAATTCCCCTCAGGTAGTTCTAATGTGAACTATGAAAAAGAAATGATGTAACCAAATCACAAACCCGAGTTCCCAAAAAATGCTCGCGACAGAATTCTAGGTTAAAGAAATTAGTCTAAAAGTGCTTCCAAAGTCGATAAAGCAAAATCAAAATTATCAGTCTAATATGTCTCTGATGAATTTGCACATCAAGGTTCATTCATTCAAGATTCATTCTCTGATGAATCTACTCTGCATTGCTTCACGACAAATGAAGCGTAATATCTCGAAATCGTGATTACAGACGCCTTTTGAAATGATTGTTTTTCGGAGAATGCGGCGATCCATAATTTGAGTTGCTGGGTGCTCTGCTACCTTTAATTAATGCAAATGCCTTTACTGGTTGATTATTAAAGCATAGATGGTCGCTTTTTTCTAAACTATATGCGAAGTGTGAAGTAATTAAGAATCTTTGTCGCAAACATGACGACGAGAGCTCAAAATTGTAAGTGATTTTTGTTGTTGATAGATTTTAGTTTAGCTTATTACATTTGCATACATTTTATGGGAATATGAAGTCTGTCATATGAAATTGATGATAAAATAGTCAGATTTCAGATATTTCAAATTTCCCATTGTGGCTTATGCTTATAGCTGTTGACTTCACTAGGTTCTATCTTAAAATATCTATTTTATGAAAGAGATATAGTGAGTAGAAAATAAATGGGTGGCATTACAGCTCAGCATATTGTAATGTATGAATTTTTTTTCCCTTTAATTTTTGAAAAAAAAAACCTAATGGGTTCAATTGTTTTCTTTTACCCAAGGCCAACTTTGCCTTGGCTCAAAAACTTTATATTACAAAGTAGTATCCAAATATATACAGTTAAGTTATATGAAATCAGCAGAAATTGTAATCAAAGTGTTGTCATAGACTCACTTTTGAATTGTTGCTATATCCCTGGGGAATTTTTTGCTTTACGCAGATTTTTTGAAAATTCACAATCATAAATGTGTCATATGCTTTCTATGAATCATTAATGTAAGTTAAAAATAAATAATTGAACTAACACTATTTTATACATTAGAAAATATGAATGTGTATATATATATACTAAATATTAGACTATAAAGCAGCATTTTTACTATTTTTTTAAATATTGAAATGCAATGTAAATTAGTTTGCTGTATTTTCAAAAAATGATGCATGGCTGAAAATTAAAATAAATAATACATATGTTGAGTAATATGAAGATTAATCTGAGTAACTATCAACATAACAGTACCAATGTGTTCTGCACTCCAAGCTGGTTTTGCTATATGCCCCAGTAGGCTATGTTCTCTATGTTTTCTGAGTTAGAGAGAAATGACCACTTAAAATTCTGTGCTTCTGTGCAATTTTACTTTGTTCTCCATCCATTAGACTCCACCCAGACCTATGGACTATCAACCTGTAACTGCTTTGTACATGTAATATATTTACTTATTTGTTACACTGAGTGACAAAATTGTACTGCCTTATTGTACTTTTGTTTCATACAATATACCTGAGGATGCAATTTGGAGTGTGCAATGTGTCCAAACTATCATGTTGATTCTTGGATTCATTAAAATTTTCTCATTTATGTATAAGAGAAATATGTTGTACTGATAGCTAAGTATAACTCATTTTATTTTTATATGCTTTGACTAGAATATAAATATAAACTCACTGTTTCTTGTACTTTACCACTCGATTTCAATCGTTTATTGTAATATTTTTGTCTTATGTAGCCAAGTCGGTACTTAAAAAAACTGAAAAATTGACAGATATTCCTTTAACTACAAAGACCTTCACAGCTATTTTTATTTAGGCTTTCTCTATCAGATTATTCACATTTTTAATGGCTTTGTGTAATCTCATAGTGAAGGAACTAAATTTTAATGCAATAAATGTAGAAAGCTATTGTTTTCCTCCACACAGTCGCCGCCAAGATTAAAATCCTGCGTGACTACCAGGCCAAGCTCAGCAATGCCGTCAGCCCGCCGCCTCCCGGCAGCGATATTGCCAACACACTGAAGAACTTCAGCCAGACCCTGCTTGGGTGAGTGCAACATAGGCCTAGCGCACTTGTATAGGAATTTTTACTCGTACTTCAAGGTAGCAGTTATCCCACGGGATATTAATTTGTTCTTCCCACTTGCTCAGCTTCCTGAAGGACTGCCCGGCCCTGGATCCCGAGAGCCTCGGCGGTCGAAGCAAAGAGTTTAGCCGCCTGCACAACACGTTTCCAAACCTGTGCTACTCCGAGCTCTACTATGCCGTCATCTACCTGCTGGATGTGATGCACAATGTCCAGTCCGGCCAGGCCGCCGCCTACGAGGCTATACTCACAATCCTAGCACAATTGATTCCCTTCCTTGAAGTGGAAATTCTCGAGACCATGCCCTACACTGTGGCGTGCATGCTGCCGTTTCTGCCACAGCAGCTGTGCCGCACACTGGTTGACTGCCTGACCAACGTCATGTTTCCGCTGATCCTGCGTGAGTTCCACCGAAAATTGCACCTTAGATCCCAGATACTTCACCCCAGTCAGATCCCAGATCCCACATCCGAGACAGATCCCACATCCGAAACAAATCCCAGATCCCACATCCCAAATCCTACATCCCAGATCCTACATCCCAGATCCTACATCCCAGATCCTACATCCCAGATCCTACATTCCAGATTCTACATCCCAGATCCTACATCCCAGATCCTACATCCCAGATCCTACATCCCAGATCCTTTATCCCATATCCTACATTACAGATCCTACATCCCAGATCCTACATTCCATATCCTACATCCCAGATCCTACATCCCAGATCCTACATCCCAGATCCTACATCCCAGATCCTACATCCCAGATCCTACATCCCAGATCCTACATCCCAGATCTTACATCCCAGATCCTACATCCCAGATCCTACATCCCAGATCCTACATCCCAGATCCTACATCCCAGATCCTTTATCCCAGATCCTACATCCCAGATCCTACATCCCAGATCCTACATCCCAGATCCTACATCCCAGATCCTACATCCCAGATCCTACATCCCAGATCCTACATCCCAGATCCTTACATCCCAGATCCTACATCCCAGATCCTACATCCCAGATCCTACATCCCAGATCCTACATCCCAGATCCTACATCCCAGATCTTACATCCCAGATCTTACATCCCGTAACTTTGAGTTCTCTCTAACTTGTGTGCTCACTTCAGGCTGGAGCGAGGAGTCTGAGTCATACGCAACCGAGTCGCTGCCGGCCATTCTCACAATGGTCTTCCAATACGTGGAGAAGCCAGGTGAGTGGGACGAGCGAGTGATGCATATTATTAATCTTTCAAGTTCGGTTAGTCGATTTTGTCTTTGATCAAACTCTTTCCGAGTTCCACTATCCACTCCAGAATTGCACAGCCAGGTGGTTGAGTGCCTGATGGGCCTGAAGCGCGACCTGTCACGCGACCTGGCTTCGTGGCTGCCCACGGACCAACGGAGACCCGCCTGCCGGCCGTGATGATGCTATTTCACTATTGGCCGGAGCTGCTGCCACAGAATGCCAACATTCTGCAGGCTCTGCGCCTCTCCAAGTACAAGCACGAACCCTGGCAGCCAATCGTGTGCGAGCGGCCCGAGTGTCCGAATAAGAACAACAAGGCCAGCCGCAGCGCGGCCAAGATGACCATCTCGCCAAAGCTCTGCCTGGTCAAGGAGAACAAGAGCCCGCCATTCTACCTCTGCTTGGACTGCGCGGATGCTTTAGCCAAGCACGATCGGGCACTGCTCATTGACGTGCTGGGGCCAATGAAGGTGAGCTTCAGCTGCCAACTGATTTGTCCTATTTAAGACAATAATAAGAAACTCAATGAGTTAATAAGAAAAGGAGCTCAGAGGCAGCAGAGGAACCCACGGGAACTCAGAGGCAGCAGAGGAACCCACGGGAGCTCAGAGGCAGCAGAGGAACCCACAGGAACTCAGAGGCAACAGAGGAACCCATGGGAACTCAGAGGCAGCAGAGGAACCCACGGGAGCTCAGAGGCAGCAGAGGAACCCACGGGAACTCAGAGGCAGCAGAGGAACCCATGGGAACTCAGAGGCAGCAGAGGAACCCACAGGAACTCAGAGGCAGCAGAGGAACCCACGGGAACTCAGAGGCAACAGAGGAACCCATGGGAGCTCAGAGGCAGCAGAGGAACCCACAGGAACTCAGAGGCAGCAGAGGAACCCACGGGAACTCAGAGGCAGCAGAGGAACCCACGGGAACTCAGAGGCAGCAGAGGAACCCACGGGAGCTCAGAGGCAGCAGAGGAACCCACAGGAACTCAGAGGCAGCAAAGGGTCCCACGGGAGCTCAGATGCAACAGATGAACTTATGGGTAGCAGAGGACCGCAATAAAGGCCGCATGGTGTCGCCAACACCTAACACTGCCAGGCCCTGCCACTGGCCTGCGAGTCGAAGACCTGCCGCAGCGGCGCCGGCAACCGGGTCCACTCCACCTGCTTCAGCGCCGAGTGCGCCCATCTGAGCGGAGGCCGGCCCATCAGGCTTTGTGAAGAGTGCCACAGCCACCGGCACAGCCATGCTGGCAGGCAGCACGTGACCCAGACTCCCCTGCCCGACATCTGGGACTGCCCGGTGGAGCTGCAGCAGTACATGCTGGAGAGCATTGTGAGCTTAATCCTGGAGGCCCAGGTGCCAAAGGTTCGCACATACAGCAGGGAGAAGGGTGACGAGGACAACTGGTACTGCCTGCCTGAGGACGCGTACCCGGACAACCTGAGCGACAAGGACCGCAAAATCCTGTCCATCTACGGCGTCATTCTCATAGTGGAAAAGTGCAAGCCCAGAGAGACAGTCAGCATTGTGAGATTCGTTTGTTGACAATGTTATTTGCGGCCAGCATTGGTTTCTGCCAGTGTCACTCTAATCTTCTCATCTTGTCTGATTATCTATCCCAAAGTGTCAGTTTAATAATCAAAAGTCTTTATCAAACTGGCGGTGTAAATCAACCTATTCTTACGGTGTCAATTTATCTATATCACAGCTATCACAATATCAATGCGTCAATCTCGGTGTTATTTTATCAATCTAGCAGTGTCAATGTACTGATCTGAGAGTCACCCGTTTGTCACCTGAACTGCTTCCGTTGACGCAGGAAATTCTCGGCCGCATCCTGGCCGCCCTGTTTCTATGGTTTGACAACACTAAACTGGCCGAGGACTCGAAAGGTGAGGCTCTGGGTAGGTCGGTATCAAGTGTACACTAATCTGTACACCAATCAAAATGTTGATTAATTTTTTCAGAAAATTCTAGCGGATTTTCTGCTTTTAATAAAAGAGTTCGACAGAATTTTTAGCGTTTCACGCCTGTCAGAATTAGCCACAAAACAAATGCACTTTAGTGGAGCGGTTTGGTTTTTGGTTTATTGTGTTCACTGCAATGAGTGCCAAATTAGCACCATGTAGTGACCTCCGACAGATGACGGTTCCCGCTTTGCATTTCGGTTCGTAGTGTATGTTTAGTTTAATGCCCAGAATTCTATTATCCCAATTATCCCCATTATCATTTTTGCTTTACCATATTTTTTATACCTCTATGCCAAATTATCTTTCATTCATCGACACTTTCTTGCATCTGTACAGAACAAGGAGTTCTTATCTTCAGCCCACAGCCGAACTCACAGCCGATCAGAGCCACAAACTATCAGAACCTACAACCAATCAGAGGCCACAGCTACGCTCGTAATTAGAACCAACAGCCTATCAGAGTTTAAAGCCTATCAGAACTCACAACCAATCGGATTCAAAAGCCTATCAGAACCTACAGCGGATCAGAGTCCACTGCCTATACGAACCCGCAGCCCATTAGATCTCACAGCCTTTAACAACTCATAGCCAATCAGAACTCACAACCAATCAGATTCAAAAGCCTATCAGAACCTACAGCGGATCAGAGTCCACTGCCTATACGAACCCGCAGCCCATTAGATCTCACAGCCTTTAACAACTCATAGCCTATCAGAACTCGGTTGTCACACTCAGGAAAGTCCGAAACTGTCTATTTCATTTCAATTCGTACTCAAAGTCGCCGTGTGTCTCCATGGCTTTTCATTTGTTTATTAAATTGTTGTCAATTAGCTATTATTATTATTATTATTTGATTTATTTTTACTTTTTATATTCGTATTGTGTAGCTTCCCACGTTATTGACTTTTTGCTTACTTTTATAAAAAGTAAAAAGTTGACAGCCTTTTACAGGCTTGACAGCTTTGATGGCTCGTCATTTTTTCTTAATTCTAGCGTGCACACCCAATGCTTATTTTGCATTGAAAGGAAAATAAAAAAATAATAATGTAAAAACCAAAAGCAGAAACGGCTTGGATAAATTCTTAAAGCTATATTATAGCCAAATCGATGCACAGCATTTAATACTAAGCATTTTAGGGCTTACTGCTCTACCATCTATGAACCCTTGTTATCTTGCTTAAAAGCTAAAATTAACATTCGCATAATTGTAGCACTGTACACTACCTATCAATTATCATAGATAGATATTTTTTAAACGATACTTTTAAACAACCGCACGATGTCACGTGATGTTCAGTTGCCAGCAGGTATTTCAGCTCCCTTTTTATAATTTAACATATTGACGGATAGAGCTGTACATTAGAACTCCTTTCTCGGGTTATCCACTTGAACTCTTCAGCCAGTGTACATTGGTCGTTGGCAAATAAAACGATGTACATTTTCTCCATTGGTGTTCCTCTCACTATTTCTTTCCTCTCGTGTACATTCCGCTGCACCCGGGGCTGTATTTTATCTGACTGACTTTCTTGTACCAATTTAGTTCCAAATTGTGGGTTGGGCCACTGAGCGTGGGTAAAGGGTTTTTGCTCCAGCCAATTAGAACTTTGTGAGGGGTGGGTGGCTGAAAATTCTTGCGAGGTGGGGGTTCGCTCCAGCCAGTGGGAGCTCAGTGAAGTTTTATCAGCCAAACTAGAAATAAACGAACATCATCGTGCCTCGTCGCTAATTTTCTTAACATCCCATCGCGCTCCTAATTACTCGTAGCTATACTAATACAAATTAGTATATACTATATACAATATAGCAGATATTTCTCTGGCAATTGCAATCAGTTTTTAACGTGCCAGACAAAGTCTTTTCGTATTTCGTAGAATGATTTTGGATTATCACCGAGCAATCAATTCTGCCAATCGTTAAAAAGTTTGCGCAAAGATCTCCCATAATTATTCGCATTTTTTTCTACCGCAATCGTCCTTCATAACAACGCCCTCGCTTCCAGTGACCGGCAATACCAAATCTGCCTTATCGTTGCAAGAGAAATGTAATATAAATCTGCACCCAGTTATTAAACGTGCTCTTGTTTATTGAGTCAGTTATCAATCGCTTATATATTATTTAAGTAATCCATTTCGTTACTTTTCACACGTGTCTAATTTTTTACTGGCAGCAGTCAGCAAAAACTAATAATATAATAATTGTGTTTTTGCCTAATACTTTTTGTCTAATATTTTTTCGCCACCTGGCGTTCTGCTCAATACTTGATTTACGCAACAATATAATTGTGTGTATGTGATTCACCATGAAGCGTGTGTGTGTGTGCTTCAATCCGCTGGTTTAACTAATGTCTTATTTGGCGCTCACTTTGAATATTCTACGCCTAATCATAATACATTAAATGTATACAGCCGCTTTTAGTCACACTATACACCAACTACTATTTATAAGCATAAATAGACCGCTTCTCACCTTGGGTATTAAAGTTTGCTTACTGTACTGTTAGCTCCCGAATCACTCTATCATATAACTTCCAATTTCACTTTCTCCTATCTATGTTTTTCTCTATCTTTCTTAAATTCTTTTTTGTCTCTTGTTCATTTTTTATTGTAAAATTTCCGATGTAGAAAGCAGATTTTTCATTGCCGTGCCTGCTGATTTGAAATTTAATTTTGTTCAGCTGCACCACACTCCCAACCTCCGCCGCTCTAGAATGTACACACACTGTCCCACTCTACTCTCTGTCCCCTATGTACAGCACAATCCCTGCAAAAACTCTTGCCCCAAAATGTGCATGCGTCCGTCCCGCTCTATTCTCTGCCCTTATGTACACCTCAATCCCTCCTCAATCCCTGCAAAAACTCTTGCCCCAAAATGTGCATGCGTCCGTCCCGCTCTATTCTCTGCCCTTATGTACACCTCAATCCCTGCAAAAACTCTTGCCCCAAAATGTGCATGCGTCCGTCCCGCTCTATTCTCTGCCCTTATGCACACCTCAATCCCTGCAAAAACTCCATCAATATACACAGCCTCCAATGTACGTGATCCTAGCCCACAGTAAACAAACGTCCCATTCTCTAAACTACCTTGACTGAACTTACAAAAGAACTCAAACAGACCTCTACTCTACTCACCACTCTACCCTAAGTCTGCTCGTAGTGCTAAGAGTTTTATATGCACCAAAATGTCTAAAATGATTGAAAAGCTTCGAGCAGGCACAGGCAGACAATTATGTCGTCGGATTAGCTAGTCCTGACTGCTTTGTTCAACTCTTGTTCTTTACGAGTACAATACTATACCTTCTGAGATATTCTGTTATTAGCTGCCTAATAGACTAGGTATGTGCTGGAGTATTCAATTTTCTATTATAATTTCGGCTTAGCTCACATCCGTAAAGCATGAAACGGTTGCGCATTTTAGGCAGTTTGCTTGGTGATTAGGAAATTCTCAGCAGCTTATTGTAGCTCAGATAGTCTCAATAGTCTGACTCGTGTAGGACTCTGTAGAATATGCCGAGCTAATTGCATGCTACGTGTGCGCTCTCTATTGGAACCGAAGAGCGTACACTTGTGTTGCATGATTAACCATATTAACAGAGAACTAAAAAGGTGCACCAATTTTCGTCATTTTTTTCATTTGAAGCTTTTTTGTGAACTTCAGACTAGAGTTATATTAATTTATTTCAAGTAACTTCTGCGTTTCTGAAGAATTGTTAATCTTTTCCTTCATTTTTCAACTCAATCTGCCACTAAAGTGGTCGATGTTATTTTATGTTGGGATAATTTCTGAAGATCTGAGGTCAATTTTACTTGTATATGCTCTTAGGCTTGTAGGAAATTTTGTAAGGAAAGCTTTTTTTATCATGTAAGTTTCTCTTAATTTCAAAGTTTATTTACTTCATTACATTTGCAGTCATCCGGGTCATTCATTACATCTGCAGTCATCCGGGTCATTCATTACATCTGCAGTCATCCGGGTCATTCATTACATCTGCAGTCATCCGGGTCATTCATTGCATCTGCAGTCATCCGGGTCATTCATTACATCTGCAGCCATCCGGGTCAATTATTACATCTGCAGTCATCCGGGTCATTCATTACATCTGCAGTCATCCGGGTCATTCATTACATCTGCAGTCATCCGGGTCATTCATTACATCTGCAGTCATCCGGGTCATTCATTGCATCTGCAGTCATCCGGGTCATTCATTACATCTGCAGTCATCCGGGTCATTCATTGCATCTGCAGCCATCCGGGTCAATTATTACATCTGCAGTCATCCGGGTCATTCATTACATCTGCAGTCATCCGGGTCATTCATTACATCTGCAGTCATCCGGGTCATTCATTGCATCTGCAGTCATCCGGGTCATTCATTACATCTGCAGTCATCCGGGTCATTCATTACATCTGCAGTCTACCTGGGTTCATTAGTGCATCCGAGTTTTGTCTATTCTAATTAAGTCACCTTTTTGCGACTGCTTTCATGTGGTGCTTTGATGATCTCAAATGATTAATTGGTCCAGTACAAGTGTGAAAAATGAATAGTGCAATTATTATCAGCACAAAGTCGTGTTGCTCTGAACCCAATCGCACTGGTCCATTCGCTCGCACGCAAACCACTCGGCCGGCACTGCTTTGACCCCAATCCCCTTGTCGAGCTATTCGCACGAACCAGAAGATTTTCTCATCTTTTCGAATATTATAAAATATGTTTACTATTGAATTATCGAGTAACTGAATTATTCATCTGTGACAACTTGCGAACTTGTGTGAAGTGCCTGCAGAATGTATTTTACGCATTCCAAATTATAGCTCAACGTAGTGTATATTAAGCAAAAATTTTATTTTAAAATAGTAAAGAACAATGATTTCATTTTAAATAGGTGCATAATTTTCTACCCAAGAACGGATTGTCAGTAGTTGTGATTGGTTTTAAAAATACAACCTTGCTCGTTTTTTTTGTTTCTTTATTCACTTGCGACATTGAAGGGCAGCACAATTTAAGTCCATTTTCATTATACCTGACTACATGTTTGCATTTTCCGCAGATAGTGTTGGTAAATTGCTAATCTACATCGTTTTTGTGAGATAGAGCAGGTGTCATTCCCGAAAAATTCGAAGTTTGATCCTTAGTTATTTACACACTGACTCAGCAACAATGTTACTTTATACTACTTAGACTACTACTCGCCAGATGAAATCTCAAATGCATGTTCCAGTCTGCTTTTGTGTTTAATAGTATATGTGTTCTAATTATTTGCTAATAGTAGACCAGGGTTCTTCGCTGTTACTTCTCACTGGTACTATCATGCAATTGTTTTATTATTACAATAATAAATCATAGTTTTTATCTTAAAATTTTTGTTGAAATTGTTTTATATTCGTGTTTGGAATTATTGTGTAGCACAAAAAGATAAATTAATTAAAATTATCTGTACCATTTTCCTTAAAAACATTATTGTGAAATCTTCTTCAACTTATGCTTAAGTGATGGAAACGATTAGCCGTACAGGGGCCAGAGCTTAAAAACTAACTGTGTAATAACAAGTTTCATATATTTGTCTAAAAGCGAAGATTGCACTGTTGTTGAAGTTCAGTTTCTGTCAAACAATGAAGTGTCAAAAATATTTTTAGCTTTCAAAAGAAAATATTTACCTGTGTTGTCTAAAGTTCACCCATGCATGCTAATTTATTGATGCCCTATTTCGAACCCAAACTTTACCTGTCACTTGTTGATTTGAAGGTGTGACCGTTCTACAGTAGATTGAGGGTTGGGTAGTGTTTCTCTTTCTAGTTAATTTTTATAACACACACTACCTTGCAAAGCTCAGAGCGGTCACACATTCGCAGGTGTGTCTAAGAGTAGTCGAGTCTCGAAAACCTTCTTCTTGCACGCCTTAGCCCCGGCTCTCCCAACTCTCCGCACCTACATCCTTCCAGGCGTAGTGCCAATTATCTCTGGCGCGTCTTTAGATTTCGACCCGCCGCCAATGCCTTCGCCAAAGAAGGCCACTGGTAAGGACTTTGCGTGCTCGATGGCAGCTCGCTTCACTGCGCAATCGCTCCGGTCATTTATGCGGGGCGACCTTGGGAATCTCCCGGCCGTTTCAATTGGCTACGCACACTCGCAAGAGCTGTCACGTGATGGCCCTTTCGTCCAATAGCGACATGCGTGTGTGTGTTACCAAGAGGATCGGCAGGGTGAAATCCAAAAGTTGAGCATACATGGCTCCAATCCTCTCTTCCTCTGCGTCTCCCTCTTCGCGAGTCATTTTCCTCGCCGGCTTGCTGTTTGCTGTTTTTTACTTCATTGTTTGTTTCGAAATGCTCGGCTTGGTTTTCTAGAAGAATTTTGTCTTTCGTTTTTTGTATTTCTCAGTGCCACTGTGGGTGCCACCGTGTGCTTCTGTCTTGCAGCCAGTTTCACATCAGACATCAAGTGATCGATATTAATATTACTCTCAGCGCTCTCATGTGTGCTTCTGTCTTGCAGCCAGTTTCACATCAGACATCAAGTGATCGATATTAATATTACTCTCAGCGCTCTCATGTGTGCTTCTGTCTTGCAGCCAGTTTCACATCAGACATCGAGTGACTCACTGTCTAATTCGTTAATTGTGTTCTTGTGCCTGAATGTGTATTGCTTACTGATTTTCGGCTGGTCTGGCTTTGATCCAAGTGTCCTTTTGGCACAGTCACATTGTATCTCACAATATCTGTCTGTCAAACCATTCACTGTCTCGCTTTTCGATTAAATTGGCTTTGATTCTTGCCTTGTATGCAAAGGTGCCGGAATTATTGCACTTTATTGACTAAAGACGAGTTGTGATGGCATGAAAAAGAATCTTTACTTTTTGTCTGTGACCCAACCGCTCTGAGATATGATTTTTATTTTCGGACTTTTGGCTTGATTTTGCTCGACAAACACATTGTGTTTTGTTTCACTACAATGTTATATATTTGCATTCCAAACATTAACTCAAATATTTTGGACTGGTCGCATTTTGAGTACAGGAATGAAGATTTTTTCGTTTTAGCTTCTGGTAATCTTTGGTTAGGTTGGTTATCGGTTAGTCTATCGATAGAAAGAATAGTCTATGGTAGAATCGTTCAGGGTTCGGTAGGCGAGCGACGAACAACTTGAACTACTACGTAATTTATGATTGGCCAGGTAGTCTGGTAGTCCATGATTGGCCAGATAGTCTGGTAGTTCATGATTGGCCAGATAGTCTGGTAGTTCATGATTGGCCAGTTAGTCTGGTAGTCATGATTGGCCAGGTAGTCTGGTAGTTCATGATTGGCCAGGTAGTCTGGTAGTTCATGATTGGCCAGGTAGTCTGGTAGTTCATGATTGGCCAGGTAGTCTGGTAGTTCATGATTGGCCAGGTAGTCTGGTAGTTCAAAATGCGGCAGGTGGATGGATTTAACGAGCTCGCACAGTTTCCAACCGCCCTGCCCGTGTTACCGCTCGCCTTGCCTGTTTGCAGTGCACAGCCTTCTACGCGGCAGTTGGATGCGAGAGGGACTAGTAAAAGTTTGCTTTGCAGGAGTGTCAGCCGCCGGCTCAAGTTCGTTGCCTTTCCCACAATTTTTTGTGTGCTTTCCCACGATCGACTAGTGTTTCGATCACAGTTTTTTGTTTTTTTTCCTAGAAATTTACTGTTAAATTTCACAGCTGTGGGCTTTGAATTTCTTTTCTTTTTAAAGCAATATCTGTATTTCTCAAATCTGACTTACACCTGTCTCTGTGCAGATTTACCTATCACTAAGCAGTTGTTTATTAGAACTAGCTTCATTAAATCAGTTGAAAAGCTTCTGTTGGGTTCACGTGCTGTCAGTTAACAGGTTGACAGGTCAAAAATCTGCGACTGCTAATTTTCAGTTTTGCACATTTTCATGCCAATCTTACCGCTCCTAAAATGCTTTATGCTTCTACTCATGTTGCGAATATGCTCAAAAGTTCTCAAGAAGTTGTTAGCTGAGCTGCTTTTTGTTGCCCCGCACCTCCCGTGTTACTAAATGTGCGAGTACGTAGCGCCCGCAGCATCGCAGTTATCAGCTCCGCCATTAAATGCTTCTAGCGAGCATCGATTGCTGCTGCTGAGCAGCAGGCGGTTGCGTGTTGCTATGGAAGTTCACAAAATCACTCTGCAATTCACTCTGCAGTTCACACAGGTGTCACTCATTATACTCTGCAGTTCACACAGGTGTCACTCATTATACTCTGCAGTTCACACAGGTGTCACTCATTATACTCTGCAGTTCAACACACAGGTGTCACTCATTATACTCTGCAGTTCACACAGGTGTCACTCATTATACTCTGCAGTTCACACAGGTGTCACTCATTATACTCTGCAGTTCACACAGGTGTCACTCATTACACTCTGCAGTTCACACAGGTGTCACTCATTATACTCTGCAGTTCACACAGGTGTCACTCATTATACTCTGCAGTTCACACAGGTGTCACTCATTATACTCTGCAGTTCACACAGGTGTCTCTCATTACACTAGGATGTGAACATTGAGCATCGCTTGTGAGCGCGCGTCGGCGGCTTCAGCAAACTCCGCTTTTGAGCCCGAGCTAGTGAGAAGTAGTTAAGCGTCAAGCAATTATGAGAAGCTAGCTGCTTTGCATTCAACATATCGCCTGCCAGCCACTTTAGTTGCAGTACATGGCGATGATAATAATGACACGAGTCCCTCTCATGAGTCCAATATTACTCGCAACTTATTTCTCTAAAAGCCTACTATTTCACATTTTGAAGCTACTAATGAGTAATTTTTTTTCCAAAGAACAAGCCAGTCTATTTGAGTAGTCTGTACTCATAACTTTTGTTACTACTGACAACGCTTGGGTAGAAAGTATGTTCGATTAACTATTAAATTATATAATTTATCGATAAGCTATGCCTCAGAATAAAGTGAACTCATGTGTGATAGTATGATTGAGTATGCTGAAATATCATCATCAATGAGCTAAATGCAAAATATAATTTAATATATACTGCCCGCTTACATTGATAAACAGTCATTTTCAATGTTTAACATGCTTCAGTGAATTAATGTGCGTAATCGGCTTTTTATTAATTTTATCCGAGCCAAAACAGTTTAGGCGCAGGCAGCGCAAGCCGCAGTAGGTGCAGTGTGTGCAGCATTCCTGCTTGACTGCAAATTGAAATTGTAATGAGCCTAACTCTTGTGCCCTCCCGCTCCTGCTTTGACTGCGCGTCAAACATTTTAGACCGACTCCAGGACACACTCGAGGGCATCAAGAGCGAGGTCAGTTTGGTCTTCACGTTTTCGCATTCCTGTGTAAATCTGTGTCACTGACACTCCACTGTCACTCCACTGCCTTCTGTCACTCCACTGCCTTCTGTCACTCCACTGCCTTCTGTCACTCCACTACCTTCTGTCACTCCACTGCCTTCTGTCACTCCACTGCCTTCTGTCACTCCACTGCCTTCTGTCACTCCCCTACCTTCTGTCACTCCACTGCCTTCTGTCACTCCACTACCTTCTGTCACTCCACTGCCTTCTGTCACTCCACTACCTTCTGTCACTCCACTGCCTTCTGTCACTCCACTACCTTCTGTCACTCCACTGCCTTCTGTCACTCCACTGCCTTCTGTCACTCCACTGCCTTCTGTCACTCCCCTACCTCCTCTGTCACCCCTCTGCCTCCTCTGTCACTCCACTGCCTCCTCTGTCACTTGCCTGCCTCCTCTGTCACCCCACTGCTTCCTCTGTCACTCCACTGCCTCCTCTGGCACTCCCCTGCCTCCTGTGGCACTCCACTGCCTCCTCTGGCACTCCCCTGCCTCCTGTGGCACTCCACTGCCTCCTCTATCACTCACCTGCCTCCTGTGGCACTCCCCTGCCTCCTCTGTCACTCCAGTGCCTCCTGTCACTCCCCTGCCTCCTATGTCACTCCAAGCCCATTTTCCACCCTATGCATCGCGCAGTACGTTACAAAGTGGCTCAACGAAGTGTACCGGCTGCACCTGGAGATCGTTCTATCTGTACTTTTACCGCATCCACCGGACTATGCCAGGGTTGGCGGCTACTGGTGAGTGCCTTTTTGAGAGCATAGCCTGTACTTTTTAGTTTTTAGCGGCCATGTTGGTTCTGACCACCGCGGCTCACCGGACGCCACTGCCCCCTCCCCAGGAACCTGTCCAGCAGTCGCACCGACATCATCCAGGAGGGCCTTGGCCGCATCCTCAGCCTTGTCCAGTACGACTGCATCATCACATTCGATGTGTGGAACTACACGATGCCATTCTGGCTGGAAGCCATTCGCACTGAGGTACCGCTCGAGGAGCTGCCGAGGCTGAGCATGGTGATGCGGAAGCTGTACGACCTGCACAGTGGCCCGTTTCCCTGCATGGCCTCCAAGCTGTTCAACTTTGCTGCTGAGCGCTTCGACCAGACCACAGTGGCCGTGCAGGACCAGGTGAGCAGCTGGCCTGGGGTTCCGAACTCAAGAAACTTTCGTAATGTAAAGGGAAAATCGTAGAACAGAAAACAGTAAAACTGAAAGTATTTTTTAAAGTCCCATTTAAAATCGCTTATTGAAAAATCCCATTCAAGATCCAATTCCATTCCATTCCATGCCATTTCATTCCATTTTATTCCCTTTTATTCAATTCTATTCCTTTCCATTCCATTCCATTCTATTCCGTTCGATTTCAATCCATTCCGTTCGATTTCAATCATTTCCGTTCCATTCCATTCCATTCCATTCCATTCCATTCCATTCCATTCCATTCCATTCCATTCCATTCCATCTCCGCAGGTGCTGTCTTGGCTGCGCATCTTGACCGACCTGCGCGTGCCAATCCAAATCCTGGAGCTGCTGCCGATGTTTCGCAAGGGCGTCGAGTCGCTGTTGAACCCGGCAGCCGCTGCCGCCGCGGCCGCTGCAGCCGCCGCCGAATTCGACGATGATCACGAAGCGCACGTCCGGCCGGACGAGGCGTCGACAGCGGCCGGCGGCAGCTCCAGCAGTCAGGCTTCGGCGCCATTTGCTGGCGCCACGGGCGGCGCTGGCTGCAGCGCCACCGCCGCAGCGTCGAGCGCCGGCTACCGAGCCCTGCCCTGCTACATCGAGATGCTGCGCATCAGCCTGCAGCACCTGGTTGAGGAGCGCGACCTTCCCACCGTGCTGGAGTGCCCACCGTCACGCGGCTGGGATCTCAACAATGAGACCTCCAAGCAACTGATGGGGCTACTGCTGTTGATGCTGAGTGCTGCCTGGGATGGCAGGCACAGCTGTCGCAACGATTCGGCCGCTGTTGATTGCCAATTCTGTCGCGAGTGCCGCCTGTGGCATCAGTACGCAGCCTGCGTGCTGAAATTCATTGCGCCCGCCAAGCCTAAGCGCCTGCCTGTGAAGGACTTGCCAGAGGTTGCGCCCGCGCAGCCAGCGGCACCGCCGACATCAGCAGCTCAGTCTGACGATCGCCGGGCCTCGAAGACTTCCCAATCGCAGCTGCCATCGGACAGCATTGATGTCATAGCCGCTTCTGCGTCCGCATCTGCGCCTGGACCATCTGGCATAGCAGCCGCCTCCCTGGCTTCGACATCCGGGGCTTCGACTTCTGCGGCTTCAATCTCAGGCAGCCGTGGTGGGGGAGCTGCTGCTCCGCCTAGCTGGGAGGCCTACCCAATGGACGAAAACTGCCTGCCTGAGGAGGACGAGACCAAGGCAGACGAGGAGCCGACGGAGGACCAGCAGCAGGAGCCGGTGTTCGCCGATGCCCACTTGCCGGTGCACCTGCGTCTGGTGCGGGCTCTGCTCAAGGTGAGCATCGTTGGCTCATACAAAATAATGTTATTACGTATTTAAAAGTAGTGTTTCACCTTTGAGCAATAAAGAATCTTGACTGATCGCATCCTAACCTCGAAGGAGTTGGAGTCTCAGACTGACATGGAGGTCACTCTGAGCATTCTGTCATCGCTGAGCTACCTATGCCTCCATTGTCACGCGATTTACAAAGCGCAGGAAGACAACAAAGAATTTGTACAATTTGTGCTCAAATATCAGTTCATACCTACGTGAGTACCGTTTCAGACTCGGTGTAACAGTTCTATTCAAGAAGCAAAATTATCTCTCCCGATCTCCGCGCTTGTCCAGGCTGTGGAAGCTGTTGAAGGCGGAGAACTCCGCGCTGGCTGGCGGCCTGGTGTCGCTGCTGTTGCACTGCCTTGCGCTGCACTCGGGCGCTGAGGTGTTCTGGTCCATCCTGGAGCGAGAGTTCACTAGCGAAAGCTGGCGCACCCGATTCGATGCGGTTGAGAAGGTGAAAATGGGAGGGCGTAAAACGACTTTTTGAGTCTTTCAGATTCCTAGAATGCGGAAAGTTTACTGTCCATGAACATTGTTGCCATATTCAGGTGACGGTAATCTGTCGCGAGATGTCCCCAGAGTGCCTGAAGGCCTCCTACGTTGTGATGACCTCTCTGGCCCACGCGTTCAGCAACCTGATTGGCTCGCTGGACGATATTAACACGGCTGTTGCTCAGCGGGCCCAACTCTACCTGGAGACTGTGAAGCAGAGCTCGCTGCGCTGCATGATCCAGTGCCTGGAGGCTCAGTTCGACTCGGTGATTAACGACCGCACCCTCATACTGCAGCGCATCTACCAGCTCAGCTGCGCGCTCAAAGACGCCCCAGTTCTCACCTGGGACTTTTTCATGGCCCGCTTCGACGCTCTGTCGTTGGAGGCCCAGCTGGATCTGGAGAGTCGAGGCGACATCGCCTGCGCCACGGGTGAGAGGGCGCTCGGAGACATGGGGGCGGACTGAGCAAGGTGTGATCAGCTGTGAGATATCTGAGACCTGTTAGTAATGATCGCAAGTGTCTCTCACTGGGCCTTGTGATAGCTCTGTACACAATAATCACGGCTCAGGGACGGCTCAGGCATCCGTGGATGCCGGCTCAGGGACTTTAGAGTTTGTGTTGATGCATTGGAGGGGCCTGCCCCACCCGCAGACATCTCTGGCAACAGCAATCGCGACTCGGAGGCCTTCATGCGCAAGTACAACCGGGCCAGATTTGCCGTCGCCCGCACCGACAGCGTCCGGTCCGTCAGCTCGTCGGCCTTTGTGAAGCCGCCCTATCGCAGGGCCTGCTCAGTGCCAATGCACCTTCTGAGCAGGCCTGGCAAAGCTACGGCTGCTGGACACAAAGGTCAGTTGGCTCAGGTGATGGGGAGGAGATTCTGGACCCGGTCGCGGGTGCTAAGCTCTTTTTGGTGGTGGCGGCAGCGCTCTGTAACTATTGTGCTGTCTAGCAATGATGTGAAACCGCCTTGCGCAAGCAGTATGTGGTGCTAGACGGAGTCTTTCGTTACTATAACTATCTTTCTGTTTATTGTGTCTGTGTAAGGGTCTTGTTTGGCAAGGATTCCGGGTGAAATCTTTGTCTCAATCATAAATTTATTGATTTCATTTTTACGTGATAGATTCAGTTTACAAGTAATTACTAAATGGTATGTGTACCATCGGTTTCTACATATACGTCTCAGTGTTATAATCTCTTCATGTACTAACTGTAAAACTACCTGTAAACTGGCAGTTCGCAGAGGACATTGTCCCTGGTTTTCGTTCGTATTTAGTGTTTTTGTTTTCTTTCGCGTTCAGCAGCAGTTTATTTGAGCGGCATCGGCGCAATGCCAGTTCGGCGTCCTACACTCCGTCACTCTCATCCTTCTACCTCTTTTCTTTGTTTCGAAGTAAATCATTAATTACAATTTTTCATTATCCCCAAAATTTGCTATTTTGCCTCGCGCTCGAATCAGATGAAGACGTCGAAGAGGATGAACAGCAGCAGGAGCAGCAGCAGCAGCAGCAGCTGTTGATGTCCTTAGTGGACGAGGCTGCGGCTGCGGCGGCAGCGGCTGCAGCCGGCTGTGTGTCGCAGCCTCCGCCAGCCATAATGCGCCGCTGCTTCACAGCCAGCCACCTAAGGCCGCCCTGTAAAGCACAAGTGTTATCTCATTTATTATACATTATTTTTAGTCTCACTGAGTTTCACTGATCAAATGGTTTCTGGAGAACATCCTTGAGATCATAATTCTTTAGCTTGGAGAAATTCAAAATTACTGGATTAGTCTAAAACAGTTAACAATAGAAAGACCCAAACCGAATGACCGATTTTCGTGAAAGTCCACCATATGGACCACATATATCCGACCTTTATTACGATAAACTATATAATCAATAAAATATAATAATAAAAAATTGCCGACAAGGTTACAAAGTGAGATTTTGTGAGCAGAATAATTATCCTTATGTTAGGGGATTTTGCCACCAGAAACGCGAACGCAAAGACATGAACATTTAATTTAGTCCATGGAGGGGGATTGAAAACTTCACGTTTAATTACAGTAAGTTTGCGCCAGCATAAAAGGTGTCGAACTCAGTGAACTAACATGGGTTATTGTTAAACGCACTCCCGAATAAGGTAGGCTGGTGGCCCGCCATCTCGCTTTCTCACACATTCTACTGCCAGTCTGTAGGATATTTCGCTGCACAATAACTTGCTGCACAGCACGCACTTGGCAACCCGGCGCGCCATTCAAACATTTGAAAATCACGAGTGCTTTGAGTCCCCGGGCATCGCTGTGCTGCACTTGCAGTGTGACAGTTGTTTTCTACACCTCCCGGCGGATCACGTCTGTCTCCAAGCTATCTTCTTTTCTAGCTATCCTAATTAGATCAGCTTCTGGGTCTATCTGAACAGCACGATTTCAAACTGCTTAGCAATTTAAGCTGTTGCTGTGTGTGTGTTGCGGCTGTGTGCCTCTCTATGTACCAATGTTGTGCCCAGGTAACTTCAGTGACTGCGTCACCCGATTGTCGAGACCGTGTCCAGTGCAAATCAAGTCAAATGGTTTCTTTTTATAATTTAACTTAATGAATATATATGCTATTGTAGCTCAAAGTAATTTTTTCACGCATTTTATCCAACTGCAAAATGAAATAACAAAGCAACTTGTTTCATACCTGAATACCATTACCATTGTTTCATTAAATTTAAATGCTAACTTAGCTGGTGCACTGGGTAGCCGATTAAAATGCTACTAATTAACTCACACGATGGTAAGGAGCTGATATTGGGTCACGGAATCGAACCCTAGATAATAAGTGAACTACTCTTGCTTCCCTGCTCGCGAATGCAGACTCAATCCAGACAAAGCAGCTGCTTCTGCCGCTTTGGCCACACGTGTGTAAGTCCCCGTGTCGCATTTTGCATGGCTTCTGCAATTAATTATATTTGGCTCGCATGGCCGTTTTACATAGCAATGACCAGCCAGATTTTCGTCACGTACAGAAACGGACGAAAGTGGTTGGCTGCAGACTCGTTTACAACTCGTGTTGCATTGCGTTATTAAAATATGTTTTTTGGTTGTCACTCGGTTTCATCTTTCATCTTATTAGTGCTCATGTACTTAAAAACGACTGGGCTTTTATTTGTTTCTTTGGTTAATTTAGTTTTTCATAGATTTAATTTTTATTACCTTGACTATATAATACGCGCAGTTTGTAAGGAAGTATTTATAAATTTTAAAGTAGCCGATGAAGTGTGGGGCGGTGAACCGACTAATGAAAGCCGTCTGTGTCGCATGATTGTCGTAAAACGGAGAAGTCTCTAAATACGAGTAAGTTTTCTGTTTGTGATGACAAACCAAAGCCAGCAATTGGGTGTTAGCTAGTGTTCGGCTAGAAATTCTCACCGCTTTTTTTCACTGGAGACTAGTCTAGACTAGACTAGACGTCGGATATTTTCATTTAGCGCGAAAAACGAACACTTAAGTACCCCCACCGGATTTCCTGCAACTGCGCGTTAAACCGAAAATGAATTAACCAACCCCTTTCCTACAATACTCATCAGTTCCGAATCTGTCAGACTATCTTTATTGGCAAGTAATCGATTTTCGAAGGGTTGTGTTTGTGAAATTGCGTAGCGTTGATCCCGTGGCTAAATAATGTTGACCTTTGCTGACATAGTGAGTTCTACGCTGTGCTAGCTAGGTGCCTTGTACATACAAGGCCAGGTTAGGAATAAATGGCATTTGAGGCGTCTACTCTAGTCTTTCATTGCTAAATCACTCACATTAACTAAGCGAAGCTATTCGAGTACGTAAATTTTTACACAGGAAAAGTTAAGCTTGTTTACGCCCGTACTTTTACGGGCCGTCCACTAAAAGTACTCGGCTAGCCGTCCACTAAAAGTACTCGGCTAGCAGTCCACTAAAAGTACTCGGCTAGCCGTCCACTAAAAGTACTCGGCTAGCCGTCCACTAAAAGTACTCGGCTAGCTGTCCACTAAAAGTACTCGGCTAGCTGTCCACTAAAAGTACTCGGCTAGCCGTCCACTAAAAGTAATCAACTAGTTTACTCTTAGCTATTCAGGAATTCGATATGTACGTTTTCGGAAGGAGTCCGAAATTTAGCCATTGGTAAGGGGCTCGTGCACCAAGCTAGCGCGCGTGTGCATGCTAAGCTGATTGCTAATCAAATGAAAGCGGAATTAATTCGAATTTCGAGTTACCTCGGCCCGATCAGTCGCGCGCAAGTTGCTCTTTCTTATCTTGATGCAGGGCGCCAGTCCCTTCCTTCTTTCTGTCACGCGAAGTAGATGATGAATTTACACAGCCTATTCTATGACATAGCTCGAGCTCTTTACATTTCAGTTCTACTGATTCAGTTTTCTCTTCATCATGAGATAGAATTGCCTATTGTAGCCATTCACTGCCGTGCTCTGGTTTATCCTGACACGCTCGTAGCCTGACGCCGAATTCGATAATCTGTCTAGAAACCTAGACTTTTAGTCGCCCTTTGTTCGGACCCGAACCTTGACAGCGCAGCTGCGGCCTATATAAATAAATAAGTACTTTTTAGTATTGGGCTGCCCGGATAGCACTGTGTGATGCAATCCACCCTGCAAATCGACAGTTGTATGAAGCATTATAGCAGTGTTTTGACACAAAACCATTTTATAGTGTAATATATAGCCATAAGTCGCTGGGTGACTTTGTTAGCCCTGGTGGCTGGAAATAGGATATTGGTTTCTCATTAAAACAAATACTTCATTGGATTTGTACTTGAAATAGATTGATCGATATCTAGTTGAAATTGTTGCGGAATATATGTGGAGCCGATTGCATGATAACTTGTATATTACAGTACAACGTGACATAACTAGATCTAATTGTTGCTTGTTTTTCTTATGAAGTCGGTATAATTTGAGTACTTGCAATATTCGCATTAAGTTTGTAACTTTGGTATTTAAGCTGGCTGAGATTTAGGCCTGCGGTTATTTCATATTTCAGTGTTTTTAGTTACGCTTCTAAATAACTGGCTTCTCTAATTTTGCAACTTTTATTTCCCAATTAAAACATGTCGGACTTTGTGTAGCAGGTACGCCTGTTTCAGTGTCTGTTTGATTTTTTTCTCTGAGAATTCTTTCTAACATTTTAAGTGGCTTTCATCAGATTAAGTTCCTATTTTACTAAAGCTTTACTCCGCTTTTAAGTGTTGCTTTACAGCTGTGGTACATTTGTTTAGCAGAAGAATGCCTCCTGCAGCTGCATCTCTTTCTTCATCTCTCCTTCATACGAGATTACATATTACTCGTAGTAGTGCATTTACTAAGCGCATTTCTCTGAATTTTAAACGACTTTCTTTGTAAACTTTAATATAATATATTAATTACTAGATAATATTAATACTAGTCTGTTGGTACATTCCTAGTACTGTTTAGTTACTTAGGTATTTCATAAATTTATTTATCATGCTTAGATATCCCTTTTAATTGTCGCATTTATAATTATGCAGCAGTATATTGTTTATACGAGCGAAATCTACGTACAGACATTTATCACTGTGTATTTAGTGCGTACACCACAGCATACTTTAAATGCTGGGTGCCAAATGAGCTCCTGCGATCTCCCTGTAGTTTGCATAAGCTGCTTGAAGACCAGCTTGATGGCTCGAATAACTTTCGCTCAGATACTGAAAAGCAAACCGCATTTTCTTGCTCAATAGGTATTTATGATACTCGTAAACATGCCAGCATTGAATGAAATCAGCAGTTTCCAGAGTAATCGATGGTCTCTTGTAAGCGCGAGCTCGTGTCGCCCACTCGATAATAATCCTAAGAATAGTGGCTGATTGTGCAATCGATGAATTATCTCCCCATAGTGTCCTGGTCCATTGGTGTGGCCATCAACCCAGCTGAACTCATGCACTGGGATCTGCCAGTGCGTAGCCGTCTTAGCCGTCAAATGCCACTCTTGGCCTACAACCGCCTGCTACTTGCCGCCCAGCAGCAGCAGCAGCAGCAGCAGCAGCAGCAGCAGCAGCAGCATCCGAATTCGTGCGACTTACCAAGCGTCGATGCAGGAGGTTCTTAGCCCCAGCTCCTTTGAATATTGCCTATTGCAGCCTATGGCCTGAATTCCCACTCTCTATTATTCGATTTGCACGCAATGGGGTGGCACGCCAGGAATGACAAAGTGTACTTTACGCATTTTCGTTCGGCATTTGAATATTCTATTATTTGAACGGACCAGCCATGCAACCAACCCAACAGTCCCCGAATTAACATTAACTCGGGAATTGTGTTTATGCATTTTCCCTGAGATTATTAGCTTCAAACTGAGAATTAACTAACTCCGAATTCGGTTCTCATATTATCGAATTCTTTTTTTTTAGTTTTTGCAGTGACATTCCTTTCAAAATTTACCAGTTGCCAATCTGTTTGCCAGCAGAAAAACTCCCAGTTTGAAGTGCAAACCCCCGAACATTGTGCCTGACATGGCTTAGCTGCATCGCATATTTATAATTTTATTTTCTTATTTCCTGACATACCGAGATTGGATACGTATTGTAGACCTATGACTGGCAGTTCAGGCTCATCTTGTGCTCACTTCAACTTGAGCTCTCCCGGCTCCTGCTAGGCTGCCTTGGGCTGCCGAGCCGTAGAACTCATTCTCTCTCTCTGTGCTCAGCTCCTGCTCCCAAATTCTCTTCCCTTCTCCCCCTAGTTCCTCCTCAGCCCAACCGGTTTCTGCTTTCGGCCTCGCTAACCAAGCCTACTCCTCAAATCCTCACGATCGGACCCGTTGCCTCCGGGCAAACGAGGACGCGGGAGCTACCGAGCGAAGGGACAATGTACTTTTATCCCGCCATCCTAAAACTCCTTTTTCCTCATCGGTTCTGCAAGGGAAATTATCCTAGCCATTTTCCTACTTCACTAATCGAGTAGTAAACTATGCAAATCTGTGATTTTCTGTTTAGAGATCTAAAAATGCAATATAACGAAAATCATTTAGGTTAAGCTGTGAACTTTAGCATAAAAACTGAGTCTCGTAAATGCACAAAAATATGCTCGTAAGTTTTATCGATACAAATTAGCATGTAAAAGATTATCTTATAGAAATTAAGAGCTATCCTACAATGAATTAGTTTTCATTGATCTTCATTGAGCTTAGCGCATCATCCCGTAAGTTAGTGCCGACAAAAGGCATAATGACCAATGGACCTCGTCCAACTAACCCACCCCAGATTCTAATCAACTGTCAACCAACCACCCGCCCACCCTTCAAACATCCGCGCCCGCCGCTGGCAGACGTGCCCAAGGACAAGCAGTACACCAGGCAGGCCTCGGCCCCGCTATTCTCCGTTGGCCGGCGAAAATCCAAGAACGCCTTGGGCGCCATCAGCAGCTTTGTCATGTCCGGTGAGTCGGCTTGCTTACACCTTTATGGAACTCGAATACTGCAGTGTCACAGTGTGTCTCATTGTATCCCAGTGTCCACCCCACACTCACTTCATAATCATATTTAATTTGACCACAACTAATACTTATTTTACATAGTTTTTTAGCATTGTTTCTCAAGTTTTTAGTAATAAAAATCAGTGCTATAAGGCGGCTGTGATGCTTTTAGATATGAGTTTCGCCAACATTAATTCCTAACTACTAAAAGTACATGTGAACTAACCGCCATCACTGCCACCGTCAGAGCCTAGCAGGTCTCACAGTTCCACTAAGCAGCCTGGTAATTTGATCTGATGCGAATTAAGGAGATCTATAGCCAGCAGTCCGATTTGTTTCATCTCGTATCTTGCCGCGCCTTGGCAACAAGTGAAAGCAAAACTAGTGTTTCTATTTCTATGAACTATTCTGAATTATACTAAGCTGAAAATGCAGTAACTGCTATGCGAGCTTTCTTTTTCACGAAGCATTTGTTGAATATACAAATGATCTATCATATTTTTGTTTGCCTTCTCGCATTCCGTTGTTGCTCATCTCATTAAACGTCAGTTCTCTGTCTATGATTTTCTTTCGCAAAATGTAAGTCAGATAGGCACGTACCAATGTCTCCAATAAAACTTTCTAGTTTTACAGAGAAATGATAATAAAACGGCCCAAATAAGGACAACACAAAAAGTCTCTGCCCCAGTTGGATAAAACAGCCCTAAAACTGTACTA
Source organism: Macrostomum hystrix (assembly GCA_950097015.1). Classification (NCBI taxonomy): domain Eukaryota; kingdom Metazoa; phylum Platyhelminthes; family Macrostomidae; genus Macrostomum; species Macrostomum hystrix. Next base: position 2,282,526 of record CATNEN010000033.1, read on the forward strand.
AGGGGCCGCACTAAAAGGCAGATTAGGCGATGTGTCTCTTCTGTATGTGTGATGAAGTAAAGCAATGACATGTTATTGACTCTGCATCAGCTATTAATATTAGGCGATGTGTCTCTTCTGTATGTGTGATGAAGTAAAGCAATGACATGTTATTGACTCTGCATCAGCTATTAATATTAGGCGATGTGTCTCTTCTGTATGTGTGATGAAGTAAAGCAATGACATGTTATTGACTCTGCATCAGCTATTAATATTAGGCCCAAGAAAAAATCTAAACTGCGCAGCGCTTAACTGATTTTCGCTGCGACTCTGGTGCGCGAGTGTCTGAACTCAAAATGTACTTTTGTGTTAGTGCATGTGTACTGTTGCGTAATTTAGATGCACTAGTAGAAGTACATTATACTAGTGCACACTTATTGCGTCACAGTAACAGTAAGCATTGGTAATCTTGACTGCAGTCTATTCTACCAATATATTGTACTTCCCAGTCCCATCAGAAATATCATTCGTTTTAGCACTGCCTTTGAAGTTTCCGTTTTCTACGTCTTCGATTCTATAGTTGATCTTTAAATTTTCTTAGTTTTAAACACTGCCTAGACTGCTCATTATTTCATATTTTTCTTATTCACTTAATCTATAAAACTCCACTCAAGCACTGAATCTAATACTCACGTGAATCTGCAGCTATAAACAACAGGTGATATTCTTGACTAGCTGGTGACACCCCTGTTGAACAGGTGACACCCCTGTTAAACAGGTGACACCCCTGTTGAACAGGTGACACCCCAGTTAAACAGGTGACACCCCTGTTAAACAGGTGACACCCCTGTTAAACAGGTGACACCCCTGTTAAACAGTTGACACCCCGTCTAGCAGGTGACACCCCCAGTTAAACAGGTGACACCCCAGTTAAACAGGTGACACCCCAGTTAAACAGATGACACCCCTGTTAAACAGTTGACGCCCCTGTCTAGCAGGTGACACTTCTTGTCTACCAGGGTTGTTTACCAGCGGAAACCACTTGTCTAGCAGGTGACACCCCTTGTCTAGCAGGTGACACCCCTTGTCTAGCAGGTGACACCCCTTGTCTAGCAGGTGACACCCCTTGTCTAGCAGGTGACACCCCTTGTCTAGCAGGTGACACCCCTTGTCTAGCAGGTGACACCCCTTGTCTAGCAGGTGACACCCCTTGTCTAGCAGGTGACACCCCTTGTCTAGCAGGTGACACCCCTTGTCTAGCAGGTGACACCCCTTGTCTAGCAGGTGACACCCCTTGTCTAGCAGGTGACACCCCTTGTCTAGCAGGTGACACCCCTTGTCTAGCAGGTGACACCCCTTGTCTAGCAGGTGACACCCCTTGTCTAGCAGGTGACACCCCTTGTCTAGCAGGTGACACCCCTTGTCTAGCAGGTGACACTCTGCACCCTAACAGATGAACTTGTTGCAAATAGCTAAAAGCTTGTGTTAGGAATTCTAAGAGGCGTGAATTTCGAAAATAAAAAACTGAATGGGAACCGCTCTCGCCCGCTGCAGGCGGCCAGTTCCGCGAGTTCACGGACGAAGAGAGCAACTTCGCCGCCCAGCTGCAGCGGGCCCTGGATCTGGAGGGCGGCGATCGAGAGACCCTGCATCAGCTGGTGGCCCTGCTGCTGCACTTCATGGCCAATTTGGACCTGGCCACTCAGAGCGATGACAGGCAGAACACCAAGACTCAGAGCCTGGTGCTGCGCCATCTCAACACCCTGCTGGGCTACAACCAGGCCGACAAAACGTTCAGCGTGCCGCCTTATAAGCTCAGGTGCGCTTGAATCTTACTGAATAAACTACTGTTAGTAGACAGTCAGGATTGTTACGAGATTTCTGTAATCTGAATGCAGATTTTTGCAACTTATTATAGCAGTTACGGATAGTGTCTTACAGTTTTGGACAGTGTCTAACAGGCTAGGACAGTGTCTAACAGGCTAGGACAGTGTCTAACAGGCTAGGACAGTGTCTAACAGGCTAGGACAGTGTCTAACAGGGTAGGACAGTGTCTAACAGGCTAGGACAGTGTCTAAGAGGCTAGGACAGTGTCTAACAGGCTGTCTAACAGCATATCTAGGCGAAAGGTAACTCACGATCCGCCTAGGAGTCTGACTGTTTTTCACGCCTTCATCGGCGGCATCTCGCCGGTGCTGGATCGCAACTTCGAGGTTGGCAACAATGTGCTTCACGTTGCCCTGGCTGTGCTGCAGTACGCGCCCTCGCCGCAGCGATACGCCAGCGACAATCAGCCGCCAGACTACAGCCTCTGCCTGCTGGAGCCCTACACCAGGAATCACTGGCTCAACGCGCTGCTCATCATCCTCTACAAGGTCAGCTTTTTTATCACATGCCTTGACTGTTTACTATTGTCTGTTTGTACTTTCTACTGTCCCTTTTTACTTGTTTTACTGCCTTTCTGCACTTTTCCTCAGTGTCGGGCACAGGTCCGATACTCCGATACTCCGATAGTATCTCCGAAACCATTTGAGTATCGGAATAACGGACTTCGATACTCTTTTTCTTTTTTTTTCTTCGGACCTTGGTATCGCGCGATACGTTTCCTAAGTCCGATAATCCGATACATTTAATCTAATAGTAATACATTATTGTTCCTTTTTTACTTTAAAGCCTAGAAAGGATGAAAGAAAGGAACAAAATAATCACGTAAATTATTTAATGCATAAGCACTTCTAAATTTCGACACTAAAAGTGGGGAACGAACCTCGCGCTGGCAGACCGAGACCGGTCTCTGGCTTGTTTGCCTTCGTCCGTCAGCCATAGCCACACGCAGTCCTCTCCCACCACTCTCAGTGCACAGAAGTCTCTTTTAAGCTTGCCATTTTTATGGCGATACTTTTTAGTGTTATGTGAGAGTTTTGCAGCCAAGTCTTTGCTTTTCTACTGTTGTCAGTAGTCTGAATTGTATCTCTCACAGACTCTTTGCACTTCTATATTTGTATCCTTGCACTTTTCTGCCAGTCTCTCCAGTGTATATTCCCTAACAGTTTTGATGCCGCAGATTCCGCTGATACTCCGTCCGGCTCACACTTTCCAGTATCAGTACAACTCGCCGAACTTCGCCTCAATCATGGAGGTGCTGGTGAAGATCGCCATCAACACCATTGACGCGCAGGTGCATGTGTGCAAAGAGAACGCCGAGGAGGCTTTCGAGCCGCCGGCGTCGCATTCTCACCGGCCCAGGGGTGAGTTTGGCTTCCAAGTTAATAAATGATTTTCTTACATGTAAATTTCCGGTCATAAATAGATTCAATTTATGGCTTGATTAAGTTTATAACAGGTTTTTACAATCAGCATTTTGTTACCTATAATTTTATGCTCCAGCTGCATTGCATGTTGATTAAACTAGCCTTCTATTTTGCTAAATCATATTTTTTGTAAGCTACTATAGCAATTAACAATGCCTCACTGGCAAGTCCCAGTGCTTCTAATGTAGATGCATTAACGGTACAGGCATACTATTAATGATTTTTTAGTTTTGCACAATTGAAATATATCTAGTTCAGTTGAACATTATTTAACACTTCAAACTCATAACAGATTATAAGTAGTGGAAGTCGGACATTGTCTCTATTTTTCGCAAAAGTTTCACCGCATTTCTTTATTGGGTAAAATATAGTCTGTAGTATTTTTTCCCATCGGACTAGTTGCCTTGATTTTTCTTCTTCACAAGCTGTGCCACTGTCGTTTTCTGTCATCTGCTACCGCACACGATTGAATTGAAGTGCTGGCACTTTTCTCCCCAAACAGCCAAGTACAGTATGAATAAAACTGCAGCAAATCAGATGCCCTCTTGCCCACTTTGTTTTAACAAACGCTTCGCTTTATTTTTCATAGGCTCGGAGAAGCTGGATAAGCCGAAAGGTTGGTACACATGCACAGCTTGTGTGATGATGTCTGTGATGGCAGCAATTTGGCATCATTGAGTCATGGTTGAATTGACTTGAACACTCGAATGCCGCTTGCTAGTGACATGTGTTTGTTCTCTTACTAGTTAGTAGTTGCTATACAAGTGTAGAACTGTGGCTAACCTTCCGAATCCTTCAAAACAATTTCTTTCTTTTTTAGTTTTTTATCAGCTCTTAGGTCTCGTGTTTCAGCAGTTTATCCTTCCTTTTTGAGATTTTTAGGGTAAAATGGGGTTGTAGGTTGTATAAAACAGGAGGGGTTGTAGCCTAGTGGTTAGGGCGTCGGACTCACGACTTGAAGGTCGGGGGTTCGATTCCCGACTCCACTGAAACAATTTGTGTCCTTTAGCAAGACACTTAACTCTGCAGTGCTTGAGTTCACCCAGCTGTTAAATGGGTACCAGCATTAGCTGGGATAATTGAAGGTGGGTGTGGCGTCCCCACAGTCCATGGACTGAACAGCTGTACGCAGTCTTCAGATGCGCCGCGCAATAGCTGCGGCTGTGCTGTCGGCTGCACATCTGGCCCGATTGGGACAGGTGTAATAAAAAAGGGTAAAAAGCTAGATATGTACATTAAGACCTATGAAACTAAACTGACGATGAGAAAGTCTTAGCAGATGTACACACCTGTACTATTATGTTCAATCACACACTGATTGAATCACTTGGCCGCGCCACGGCAACACATCAGAATCTTTGGGCTCGTACTGTAAAGCCTTCTTAAGATAAGTTTAATCTTAGTGGTACGCAAGCTCAATACTCGTAGTAAATGCACCTTGTCTTTAGCGCCGAAAAATAACTTCACTGTTCTCTCATTGGTTAGAGTGAAAACCAATTTTTATCGACTTGTGCATGGCTTGTCCATCGACTAATAAAGTTTGTACTTACAATCATCAACCAACACACGGTCACACGATTCTTGGCTCTCCAATGTACATTTGATGTACATTAGTATAAATTGCTGATAGGTCACGCCGCTTTCGCGTGATTTGTCATCAGCTATTGATGGAAATTTTCTACATGCATAGTTTGCTTTCTCATCGAGGCTTATTAAAGCCTTATGGGCCATTTGAAAGTATTTTTTTCACATGATATAATGCATATATCATCGTTATTGTTTACGGAAACTAACGATTATGTTTGGAGTGAGCTCATTATTCTTTATTGTCTATTTTTTATTAACTTGCTCTGCTAAAATGTAAAATTTTCTCTTCCTTTTAGTTTCAAAAAGTGGCGTTTTAGTGAATTTCCTAACTTCCTAATTAATTTTCAAGTGCTGCATTTTGATTTAATTCCAAGCATGGCAGATCTTGGTAGACAGCCACAACTTTTGTTCATTGTGCTAGACTGAGTCGATGTTACTTAACTAAGCTCTGGGTTGATCGGTAATAATGGTAGGGCCGCACTGGTCCTATGATCAATGGGATCTCCCTTTGGGGTAGTTAGGATCAGCACTGCACCTGGCAGTGCCTGACCTAAAACCTGGCATTTTAAACAGGTTTTATCCATTTTTCGCTATAGTTTATCATTTTATAGCCTACTATTATTGGTCACATTATGTTTGCTACTGTTTAATTAATGAATTAGTAGTGTCGCACGCATTTTTATTTTTGTCTGAAAGCTGATAAGTTTAATTATCCGCCTTTAATTACTTGTTTAGTTTTGCTCAACTGCTAGAGTAACCGGCATTGAGATTGCATTTGATCTGTTAGCTACAAAAAACTAAAAGGGCAACACAATTGCCAGTCTTGTTGGGATGAGAGTGACTCAACACACAGTCTTAGCTGGCACCCACCTGCTGCTGTACATGTGAAACCAATGCTTGTTTCTTGCCAAAACACTCGCAGTGTGTAAACGTGTTTAGACACGCACTCCCAGTAGAACTTTATCTGTATAAAACTGGCATTGTGCCAGATCTGTGTACTGTATAAATTGCAAGGACACGAATTCCGTGACGAGGCTCACGCATGATTCATTCTTGAACTATTTTACAGCAAGAACATTGTTCGTTGGCATCGAGTCAGGTTTGTTGTCGTCGAGCAGTTGAAATTAGCTTTTTGCAATCGCTTTGTTTAGTAAGTTATTTCTGGTGTGATTTGGCCGCTTCATCAAGATTCGAGCACCTAATTCGTATTTGCGTCAGATTTGCAAATGATCATTATAATTTTTAGTAGAAGCTATTATTTATTAGACCTTTTAAATTACAAATCAATTTAGTTTCTCTGAGTTGAGACATTTTAGGCTAAACAATTGATTAGATTGTCTGTCATCGGGAGTGTGGTCACAGAGTGGTCTAATGGAGTTTGTATCTCGCACCAAGGTCCCTGAGCTCGATTCCGCGGCGAGGCCACGTTCATTTGGGCGCAGCCGCGGAGAGAAGGCTTGGCGGTTTATCGTGCAGTGAGAGTGTACACTGCCTGACGATGATAAATTGAGATCAGATTTATCCACACCTGTGTGAATGTGTGCCTGCGTTCAGTATCTGTGTGAGTGCGTGCTCAGGAGTCAGCGGAATGGGCAGAATTGCTGCATGGATTGAAGGAAACATTTTTTAGCCTTAATTGTATTTAAAGGCAAGAAAAGTTTGGAAGTTCGGAGTTTATCATTATACTTGTAGAGCACTGCCAATAACTGATAACTGAATTGTGCTATGGGTTATTGTCCACACATATATATGCAGCTTAAATCGACTGCGAGCTGATTTAAATGATTTATTAAGCTAAAGTTAAGGCAGTTCGCTTCTAGTGTGGTGGGAAATTGTTATTTGCAGCCACCTATTGATATTCACCTGCCCTGCAGCCCGATCAGGTTGATAGCTTCATCAGCAATTGCATTAGCTAATGAATTCACTGCGACAATCCATTCACAGACGCCAGCACTGTCTCCATCGGCGACATTGACACCATCCAGGAAAACGACAGCCCGACTCTGTCGCCGCTGAACGAGGCCCCATCAATGGCCGCTGCGCCATTGCTGTCCTCGAGACCGGGCAGACCGCCTTTCTATAAGGTTTGAGTGGCTTATTCCCCAATTCGATTCCCAAATCCCCAGTCTGATGTCCGCCGTTTCCACCCGAATCCCCGCCATTTCCATCCCTGAATCCCCGCCATTTCCATTCCCTAATCCCCACCATTTCCATTCCCTAATCCCCATCATTTCCATCCCCGAATCCCCGCCATTTCTATTCCCTAATCCCCGCCATTTCCATTCCCGAATCCCCGTCATTTCCATTCCATAATCCCCGCCATTTCCATTCCCGAATCCCCGTCATTTCCATTCCCTAATCCCCACCATTTCCATCCCCGAATCCCCGCCATTTCCATTCCCTAATCCCCACCATTTGCATCCCCTAATCCCCGCCATTTCCATTCCCGAATCCCCGTCATTTCCATTCCCGAATCCCCGCCATTTCTATTCCCTAATCCCCGCCATTTCCATTCCCTAATCCCCACCATTTCCATCCCCGAATCCCCGCCATTTCCATTCCCTAATCCCCACCATTTGCATCCCCTAATCCCCGCCATTTCCATTCCCGAATCCCCGTCATTTCCATTCCCGAATCCCCGCCATTTCTATTCCCTAATCCCCGCCATTTCCATTCCATAATCCCCGCCATTTCCATTCCCGAATCGCCGCTATTTCCTCGCAAAATCCCCGGTCAAATACTCGCTATTTCACCCTGATTTCACTGACTGATGCCCTGCCACTTCCATCCCCATCCTCTGTCTGATCCCCGCTAAAAACGATCTTGTATACATAAGTTCTAGCTCGAAAAATTCTTCTCTAAGACTAAGCCAAAGTCTTTGTCATGCGAATTTTCAGCCTAGAACAAAGACAGACGCGGACGCGTCCGAGCTGAAGTTCGCCTCGCCCGTCACCCGGATGCGCAATCGGAACAACAAGAGCGGAGGCGGCAGTCGGCCGCTATTCGACATTCAGGGCTCCGGCGGCAGCGCCTCCGAGGACCTCGGCGGCGGCCTGCACAGTCCCGGCGACCAGATACTGGCCTCTGTTACTATTGGCGACGGGGACGCCAGGGTGAGTTCCACGGGTCATATTTGGCTTGGCTGCTTGAGCTTCCGGGTTGGCTGTAGCCTTGTCCACACTCTGAGTTCCGGCCGCCCCTTCAGGAGCAGCTGGAGATGTCAGTGTTCTCTAACCGGCCGTCCAGCCGCAGCGGCTCCATCTCCGAGACCGCCATCGGCGCGGAGCCCAGGCGACCAGGCGAGCCACTGATCTTCGTCAGCCACGGCGGTGGCGACCTTCTGGCTTGCAGCTTCGGTGGCGGCGGAGGAGGCGCCGGGTCAGTCGGAGTCGCGTCCTCCGCGAGTCGACTATCCGGCACTGCGGCTGCAGCTCAGTCGTCCACCAATGTGGAGCTGAAGATGCAGGAGGAGCTGCGCGCATTCGCCGAGAGCAACGGCGGTCATCATCAGCACCCGCTGTCCGAGGCCGGCAGCATTCCGCCGCCGCCGCCGCCCTCCAAGCCCGAGAAGACGATCAGCTTCAGCACCGACCTGCCCGCCAGCTCCTCAATAACCGCCGCTGCGTCCTCCGCCTCCACTGCTGGCATCGGCGGCGGCAGCGGCGGCGGCTCGCCTGGATCCAGCGACAACGGCGAGGCGGCCAGTCAGCAGAGTGACGAAGGTCCGCGCCGGCTCGACCCGCGGCAGGTCAGCCTGGAGGCTCTGGCAGCTGACCCGGACTCGGCGGAGGCTGCTGGCGCTGTCGGCGGCTCCTACGCCGACGCCAAGCCGCAGTTTCGACAGAAAAAGGCGCGCAAGACCGGCCTGAGCACCATCGAGATGCAGAAGCTCATCAGCCACCGCGAGGACACAGGCAGGAGGTGAGGCGACCTGGCGCCAGCTTTGAGACCGCTTGGCAATTTGTCCTTTACTGCTCAGCGCAGCTTTTCAATCTGTAAATTTAAATGAGCATTTTTTTCTCTTTAATCTGTCAGATTTACACTTTTCTGTCCTTTCAAGCCTTATCCTCAGGCTTTACCGCCCCTCATCCACCCCCTTCTGCCACTCCCACCTTCCGCTCCCTTCCGCCCACCTTCCGCCCATTTCCGCTCCCTGATAATCAGATTTTAGCGTCCTCCTTTCGCCACCCTTCCACCTCTTCCACCTCCATCTTCCGCCCCCTTCCACCCCACCATCCGCCCCTTTCCGCCCACCTTCCGCCCCTTTCCGCCCCACCTTACGCCCTCTTCCGCCCACCTTCCGCCCTCTTCCGCCCCACCTTCCGCCCATTTCCGCTCCCTGATAATCAGATTTTAGCGTCCTCCTTTCGCCACCCTTCCACCTCCTCCACCTCCATCTTCCACATCTTCCACCTCCATCTTCCGCCCCCTTCCGCCCCACCTTCCGCCCATTTCCGCTCCCTGATAATCAGATTTTAGCGTCCTCCTTTCGCCACCCTTCCACCTCTTCCACCTCCATCTTCCGCCCCCTTCCACCCCACCTTCCGCCCCTTTCCGCCCCACCTTTCGCCCTCTTCTGCCCACCTTCCGCCCTCTTCCGCCCCACGTTCCGCCCTCTTCCGCTCCCCGATCCTCAGGTTTTACAGCCTCTTATTCCAACCCTCAATCTTCATTTCTCGGCTGGCGATCCCGCAGTTTTCGTCTACGTTGGTTTTTACTTTAATTTAATTTAATAAATCTGACTGGTTTGCTGTTTGTGCTACTTAAAGTAATAGTTTTGGATCTCTATGAACCATTTTCACTTCGCAAGTTTTTCACTTGCAACATTTTTCTAACATTAAATTTTCTGCTATTTTTAAGTAGTTTTTATTTATCGCAATATATTTTGCGTTAAGCTTTTTATCAATAATCTGCAATCGATAATCCGACTCAACACTGCGGCCGCTGGCTTGAGCAGTTCCGAGTACGGCATCGCCGCGCTGCTCAACAGCCTGGAGATCTTGTCTGTCTGCGAGGGCGTCTCCAGCCGGCAGCGTCACAGAAAGAGGTTCCGTGCCGATGGGAAACGCATTCTCAGTCCCTACGGCTCCATTTTGTCTCAACCTCTAGGCCCAGCCCAGTTCCCGCATTTCCAGTTGCCTCTAGCTGCTTCCGTGAGTCTCGGTCTAGCTCGCTCATTGTCGACATTCCTGGCTTGTCTAATGTCAGAACTTCCGATGACCCAGTGCGGATTCTCAATGACCCAATGAGGATTCACAATGACCCAATGAGGATTCTCAATGACCCAATGAGGATTCACAATGACCCAATGAGAATTCTCAATGACCCAGTGAGGATTCTCAATGACCCAATGAGGATTCTCAATGACCCAATGAGGATTCTCAATGACCCAATGAGGATTCTCAGTGACCCAATGAGGATTCTCAATGACCCAATGAGGATTCTCAATGAGCCAATAAGGACTCTCAATGAGCCAATAAGGACTCTCAATGAGCCAATAAGGACTCTCAATGAGCCAATAAGGACTCTAAATGAGCCAATAAGGACTCTCAATGAGCCAATAAGGATTCTCAATGACCCAATGAGGATTCTCAATGACCCAATGAGGATTCTCAATGACCCAATGAGGATTCTCAATGACCCAATGAGGATTCTCAGTGACCTGACCCAATGAGGATTCTCAATGACCCAATGAGGATTCTCAATGAGCCAATAAGGACTCTCAATGAGCCAATGAGGACTCTCAATGACCCAATGAGGATTCTCAATGAGCCAATAAGGACTCTCAATGACCCAATGAGGATTCTCAATGACCCAATGAGGATTCTCAATGAGCCAATAAGGACTCTCAATGAGCCAATAAGGACTCTCAATGAGCCAATGAGGATTCTCAATGAGCCAATGAGGATTCTCAATGAGCCAATGAGGATTCTCAATGAGCCAATGAGGATTCTCAATGAGCCAATGAGGATTCTCAATGAGCCAATGAGGATTCTCAATGAGCCAATGAGGATTCTCAATGAGCCAATGAGGATTCTCAATGAGCCAATGAGGATTCTCAATGAGCCAACAAGGACTCTCAATGAGCCAATAAGGACTCTCAATGAGCCAATAAGGACTCTCAATGAGCCAATAAGGACTCTCAATGAGCCAATAAGGACTCTCAATGAGCCAATAAGGACTCTCAATGAGCCAATAAGGACTCTCAATGAGCCAATAAGGACTCTCAATGAGCCAATAAGGACTCTCAATGAGCCAATGAGGATTCTCAATGACCCAATGAGGACTCTCAATGAGCCAACAAGGGCTCTCAATGAGCCAATGAGGATTCTCAATGACCCAATAAGGACTCTCAATGACCCAATGAGGATTCTCAATGACCCAATGAGGATTCTCAATGAGCCAATAAGGACTCTCAATGACCCAATGAGGACTCTCAATGACCCAACGATGATTCTGAATGACCCTATAAAATGATCTCAGTGTGATTTCAATCCCAAGCAGTTGCTCATTATCAGTTTTCTGACTGACAGATCGCATGTTTCCCCAAATCGACTGATTTAGGCAAGTTCTCAAACCTATGACCTAGTGAGCATCCAGTTTAAGTAGCTGCTGCTTCTGCTGCTAAGCTTCACTCGCATGCCAGCCCTCATAGTTTCCGTTCTGACACTTTGTCGGACCTTAATGTTATTGTTACCAACATCTCAAACTTTTAGACGTGTTCTAAAACACTGCTGATTGAGTAGTATAGTACAGTTGTTATTCCACAACAAACCAATTTTCATTGATAGTGACATTGCATGCATGCCCTGTTCCCTTTTTAAATCTTTGGCGTTTGCAGGTAACTATTTGACGACCAGAGATAGCTATTTCTAATTATCAATTTTCGATATGATTCCATATTCTGCATAACAACCGTTGCTATCTGGAGCAACAGTCTACATTCTTGGTAACTCTAATCATTGCATTTTTGGGTAAGACGTCTTATGGCAACGGAAAAATAGCTAAATTTGCCTAGCAACCGTTGTCATGGGTGCTAACTCACTTATTATTGCAATTTTTTCTTTTTTTGTGGCAAATGTTTAAACAAAATAGATTTTTGTTAGCAATCGTTGCTATTTCTTCAGCCTTTGCTAAGGCTTAAGTTCTCAATAGCAACCGTTGCTACGTATTCAACCTTTGCTATGGATAAAAGACTCCATAGCAACCGTTGCTATTTTTTCAGCCTTTGCTAACGATAAAAGTCCCATAGCAACCGTTGCTGTGTATGCAAACTTTGCTACGGCTTAAACTCCCCATAGCAACCGTTGCTCCAACAAACACTCCTGAGCATAGCAACACCGCCCATCCCCACTCCAGGCGTCCCAGACGGGCCGACACGCTGTCCAAAGCGTCTGGCGGCGCCAGCGGCGGCGGCGCCGGAGCTGCGGGAGCCGGCAAGAAGCCGTCCTTCAAGAAGGTCATCGAGCCGTTCATGCTGAACCGGTGCCAGTTCTGCAATGCCATCATTGAGCAGTACGATGAGGACACAATCTCGCTGGCCATCGTCTGCCTGGGCGCGTTCGTTCACAGGGAGCCGGTGATGGCTGCCCCGATGCTCATGAGCATGTTCTCAGCCGTGTCCAAGATTGTGCTGCATAATGCCTACTCGTGGAAGGCCGACCAGCCCAATGTGATCGCGCCCGGCAACATGAACAGCGTTGCTAAGCAGTTTCTGCGCTGCTCGTTCCACCAGCTGGCGCCCAATGGCCTGTTTGTGCAGCTGTTCCAGACCAAGATCGACTGTGAGTCACACGATTGCTGGCGCCATCTCTTTCCTATCAGGTAGATCTAAATGAACTTTTTAAATATGGCACTCCGTTCCAGATGAAGGCTTCTTTAAGTGCATGGTGGCCGTGCTGGTAGATTTCCAGGAAATGAACTGCTTCCGCCCGCTGGAGATGCTGCTGGAGGCGCTGAACGAGAGGAAGAGCCTGCCCCAGGTGAGAAATCTGCCCAACCCACGGTATCTACCCACCCCATGGTATCTACCCCACCCCATGGTGTCTAACCCACCCCATGGTATCTAAACCACCCCATGGTATCTACCCCACCCGATGGTGTCTAACCCACCCCATGGTATCTACCCCACCCCATGGTGTCTAACCCACCCCATGGTATCTACCCCACCCCATGGTGTTTAACCCACCCCATGGTATCTAAACCACCCCATGGTATCTAACCCACTACCTAACCCACCCCATGGTATCTAACCCACTACCTAACCCAACCCATGGTATCTAACCCACTACCTAACCCAACCCATGGTATCTAACCCACTACCTAACCCATCCCATGGTATCTAACCCACTACCTAACCCAACCATGGTATCTAACCCACTACCTAACCCAACCATGGTATCTAACCCACTACCTAACCCAACCATGGTATCTAACCCACTACCTAACCCAACCATGGTATCTAACCCACTACCTAACCCAACCATGGTATCTAACCCACTACCTAACCCAACCATGGTATCTAACCCACTACCTAACCCAACCCATGGTATCTAACCCACTACCTAACCCAACCCATGGTATCTAACCCACCCCTTGGTATCTAATCCACCCCATGGTATCTAACCCACACTATCGTATCTAACTCACCCTATGGTATCTAAGCCACCCTATGGTATCTAACCCACCCCATGGTATCTAACCCACTACCTAACCCAACCATGGTATCTAACCCACTACCTAACCCAACCATGGTATCTAACCCACTACCTAACCCAACCATGGTATCTAACCCACTACCTAACCCAACCCATGGTATCTAACCCACTACCTAACCCAACCATGGTATCTAACCCACTACCTAACCCAACCCATGGTATCTAACCCACCCCTTGGTATCTAATCCACCCCATGGTATCTAACCCACCCATGGTATCTAACCCACCCCATGGTATCCAGCCTACTCAAATGTATCTATCGCCTTCAATGACTCGGCAGGGTGACTCACTGGCTCAGCTAATGGAGAACGTGAGCGCCTACCTGGAGTGTCTGCCCACTGAGCTGCCCGCATCCGCCTCCTGGTCCTCCCTGCTCGAGCGCGTCGACATTTTCCTGCGCCGCGTGGCCCCATGCCTGCCGGTGTCCAGCTCGCTGTTTAGCTACGAATGCGTGTTCCGCACCCTGCACTGCCTGTTCCGCTCGCCAGTGATCAACAATCAGAAGCAGGTTCTGGAGCCGATTGGCCGCGTCCTGGAATTCCTCCTGTGCAACTGCGTTGTGTCACTGTCCAGCCTGGTTGAGCTGTGCTCTGCCTGCAATCGGGTCTTCACTAAGGAGCGAGATAAGCAGCATGTCACCAGGACGGCTATCATGCTGCTTGTTCAGGTTTGCTTCCTACCTGTGCAGTCGGTTTCGCACTATTTCTGCCAAAGAGCCCCTAATTCTAATGTACACTCTTTGCTGAAAAGCCCTAACCCCCAATGTACACTCTTTGCTGAAAAGCCCTAACCCCCAATGTACACTCTTTGCTGAAAAGCCCTAACCCCCAATGTACACTCTTTGCTGAAAAGCCCTAACCCCCAATGTACACGGAGGCGGATGAGGCGGATGCGGGCAGCTCAGTGGGCAGACACTCCAGGTAGGCGCTCACGTTCTCCATTAGCTGAGCCAGTGAGTCACCCTGCCGAGTCATTGAAGGCGATAGATACATTGCTGAAAAGCCCTAACCCCCAAAGTTCACTCCTTGTTGAAAAGCCCTAGCCCCAATGTACAGTCCTTCGTGACAAGCCCTAACCCGAATGTACAGTCCTTCGAGACAAACTCTAAACCCCTATGTACACTCCTTCCCTGCAAGCCCTATCCCCAATGTACACTCCTTCCCTGCAAGCCCTATCCCCAATGTACACTCCTTCCCTGCAAGCCCTATCCCCAATGTACATTCCTTCCCTGCAAGCCCTATCCCCAATGTACACTCCTTCCCTGCAAGCCCTATCCCCAATGTACATTCCTTCCCTGCAAGCCCTATCCCCAATGTACACTCCTTCCCTGCAAGCCCTATCCCCAATGTACACTCCTTCCCTGCAAGCCGTAGCTCCTAGCCACTATGTACGCCAAAATCCAACCCAGGCGTTGAAGTTCCGCTGCAGCCTGCCAGACGAGAACTTCCTCCTGCTGGTTCAGCTGGTGCTCAGCGACGCTGGCGGCTGCGTTGAGCCCAGCCTGCTGGCCGAGAGTCTGGGCCAGCAGCTCTCCGGCTGCCAGTCCGTCAGCACCGGCGCTGCCGAACTGATGCGCGCCAGCCTCACGGACTGCGTGGCCTTCATAGCCGACCTGCACACGGTGCACAAGCTCAAGTCGCTCAAGACCGGCCTGTCGCTGCACGAGGACACTCTGGGCGCGCATTTGAAGAGCGCCGTCTCGCAGTACGCGGTGATCGAATTCGCCCAGGCCAGGATTGGCGAGGGCGGCCGCCAATGGGCGATTAACAAATACCTGTCCTGGCTGAGACATCCGCCTGCCACCGTGCAGCAGGGGTGAGTTCGCTGCGAACCCAGTCCGAAATGGGTAGTCCGCAATCAAATCGATTATTGAATCTATCGATGGCAAATAAAATCAGTCGAATCAATCAAATCGATAATCAGTCAAATCGATAATCAATCAAATCGATCATCAATCAAATCGATCATCAATCTAATCGATAATCAAGCTAATCGATAATCAATCTAATCGATAATCAATCCAATCGATAGTCATTCAAATCGATAATCAATCTAATCGATAATCAATCTAATCGATAATCAATCTAATCGATAATCAATCCAATCGATAGTCATTCAAATCGATCATCAATCAAATCGATCATCAATGAAATCGATAATCAATCGAATTCGTGACCGCAGACCGCGCGAGTTCCTCGAGTGCCTGGAGCACATCCGCCTGCTGTCCTGGCTGCTCATTGGCGCCATGATGCACACCGCAGTCACGGCTGCCAACGACTCCAGCGACTCTGGCGGCAGCCTCTGCCAGCCGATTCCGCTGGACGCCAGCACCTACGTGGCCGAGCACGTGATGGTCATCATGACCGGCTACGCTGAGCACTCCAAGGGCAGCACTCACGTGAGCAGGGGGTGTGGAGGCGCATTAAGTTTATTTTTAGCCCTTCATTTTGCTAATGCTGCCCGCTTCACTGCCCAGAATGCAGCCTTGCAAGCAGAAGCGGTTGTTTGCTTGCTTGCTTTTTACAGATTGAGCTGACAATTGGCGATTTCCAATCATTCTAGGAAATTGAAAATCGGCGATTTCCGAACATTTTTTGAAACAGATTATCAGCGATTTCAGAACATTCTAGGAAACTGAAAATCAGTGATTTTTTACTATTCTAGGAAACAAAAACTCCGTGATTTACAAATATTCTAGGAAACTGATAATCACCGATTTTCAAATATTCTAGGAAACAAAAACTCCGTGATTTACAAATATTCTAGGAAACGAAAACTCCGTGATTTACAAATATTCTAGGAAACAAAAACTCCGTGATTTACAAATATTCTACGAAACTGATAATCACCGATTTTCAAATATTCTAGGAAACAAAAACTCCGTGATTTACAAATATTCTAGGAAACTGATAATCACCGATTTTCAAATATTCTAGGAAACAAAAACTCCGTGATTTACAAATATTCTAGGAAACGAAAACTCCGTGATTTACAAATATTCTAGGAAACAAAAACTCCGTGATTTACAAATATTCTACGAAACTGATAATCACCGATTTTCAAATATTCTAGGAAACAAAAACTCCGTGATTTACAAATATTCTAGGAAACAATAACTCCGTGATTTACAAATATTCTAGGAAACAAAAACTCCGTGATTTACAAATATTCTACGAAACTGATAATCACCGATTTTCAAATATTCTAGGAAACAAAAACTCCGTGATTTACAAATATTCTAGGAAACAAAATCTCCGTGATTTACAAATATTCTAGGAAACAAAAACTCCGTGATTTACAAATATTCTACGAAACTGGTAATCACCGATTTTCAAATATTCTAGGAAACAAAAACTCCGTGATTTACAAATATTCTAGGAAACAAAAACTCCGTGATTTACAAATATTCTAGGAAACTGATAATCACCGATTTTCAAATATTCTAGGAAACAAAAACTCCGTGATTTACAAATATTCTAGGAAACGAAAACTCCGTGATTTACAAATATTCTAGGAAACAAAAACTCCGTGATTTACAAATATTCTACGAAACTGATAATCACCGATTTTCAAATATTCTAGGAAACAAAAACTCCGTGATTTACAAATATTCTAGGAAACGAAAACTCCGTGATTTACAAATATTCTAGGAAACTGGCGATCGGTGATTTTTAAATATTCTAGGAAGCAGAAAATCGGCGATTTCTCAGCATTCTAGGAAATAGAAAATCTGTGATTTCCAAACACTCTAGGAAACTAAAATAATCAATGGTTTCTGAATGAATAATGAAACTAAGAAATAGCTTCTAAATTTTGCTCTATTTTTAGCTTATATTTTGCAAATTTTTCTGTGTAAGAGTTTATAGAAAAATAGTTACTGATGACCAGAAATCAATTAATGGCTTGCAATTTTGAGTGCCATGCCTGCATTCCATTTGAAGCAATTGCACTTTGTGATAATTTTGTACTATTGTGCATCTTACTGCCGCAAACAACCGCATGTTGCATGGCGGGGTCACTGTGTTTTTTTTATTTCATTTTCCCACAATTTCTCCGCCTAACCAAAGTTTGCCGCAAAATATGACCGCTTCGTTTTGAGTAACCGATTTTTGCTCAACCACTAGAGTACATTCCTGTGTGCGTTTGTGCATTTGTGAGACTATAACTTTGACTGCTGACTTCAAATGATTCCCTTCTCTTCATTTAGTTTCTCACTCAGTCACTCTGCTCATACACTCAGTCACTCTGCTCATACACTCAGTCACTCTGCTCATACACTCAGTCACTCTGCTCATACACTCAGTCACTCTGCTCATACACTCAGTCACTCTGCTCATACACTCAGTCACTCTGCTCATGCACTCAGTCACTCTGCTCATACACTCAGCTGCTAGTATTGTGATGCGTATGCTATTAATATGATTATCAATGATTTATTTTACTCAGCTTTATTTCCCCAGTTAAAAAACTTTGTTGCACTTTCCTCAATTAGCGAGCAAGCAGTGATTTTAGCTATTAATAATGCATTGCCGCCATCAACTCCAGCTTAGGATTGTTTTGTCAACATTTTTCACCGCATCCTCATCCTAATTGTTTTCTGCAATTTTCGCCTTAGATACACCTGGCACACAGCCACAGCCCGCACCAGCCAAATCACCACCACTCTAGCAAGAAGGACAGATCCCTGGTCAATAACATTGTACGCCTTTTTTATTGATTTATCTATGCTTTTTTACGGTCCTGAGTTTCATAATGGCAGAAGGGATCCCCAGATGGGATTTGGCGGCTGCCGGCTGACCGGAAATTGTACTTTTCTGTTTGTTTGTTTGTTTGTTCTCATTGTTTAAATACTTTTTTTCTTACTTTCTTCAGTTACGCACTTATTTTAACTAATTTAAAAATTCTCGCACTGCGATTGGCTGCTGACCCTGCGGCACGCTTGATTGGTCAGCCAGCTTTCTAGCGCCAAACTCAATCAGATCGAAAACCAATCAGCGAAAAGAAGCCCAAAAATATATAATAGAATGACGCGAAATTTGAGCTCAATCTTTGAGAGTCGACATAGCTCGTAATAAATTTTATTAAAAATTTATAATTCAGTCATATTAAGTCAATCAAAGTGTACTACGAGTATGTAAGATTTTTTCGAAAAAAGCAGAGGTTTGCGTCTGGCTTAGCTCAGCACAGCCAGGTGTGGTCTTCAGTCTGATTGGTTTTCTAAATCGTTTCATTGTTTCATTTTTTCCTAGCAGCGGCCAAATAATTTTCAGTTCATTCTGCGCCAGACGTTTAATTAATTTATTATTTTATAAACTGTCTAACAATATTGTTTTGTTTCGTAAAAACTTATTAGATTTTCTAATTTGCTTTGTCGAGTTTAAAGTCAATTTTTAAGAAATCTATTTGTAATCTAGGTTTCTAATCTAGTTACTATTCAGATGGTGACGTAACTCAAGGTGCTAGAGGTGCAACTCTTCAAATCCTATGTCCATTTCTCAATTATTAATTTAGGTTATCCGGCGATATAACGAATTTAACCTGCCTGTAAGGATTAAATATTAACCAAATTTGGTTTTAATTAATTAACAAATTGACCAGTGAGTGTACATTTACTGCGTCAACAGACCGACAACCACCACCCCAATCAGTGTACATTTAATCCATCAACAGACCGACAACCACCACCCCAATCAGTGTACATTTACTCCATCAACAGACCGACAACCACCACCCCAATCAGTGTACATTTAATCCATCAACAGACCGACAACCACCACCCCAATCAGTGTACATTTAATCCATCAACAGACCGACAACCACCACCCCAATCAGTGTACATTTAATCCATCAACAATCCCACACCCACCACCCCATCAGGGTAAATCACTGATAAAGATACTCATAAAGATGTAGTTTAATAGTTTTAACTGAAACAATAGCGCTACTATTTAAGCTTTAGTCGCTTGAGCACTTTTGTTTTGCTATGCAAATAAAAGCCTTCCTAAGCAGAATAAATAAAAGCCTTTCTAATTTTCTAGTGCTAAATTTAGCTGACTCATTTCCAGGTAACTTGTCTTGTTTAGACTCATTAAAAACGTTCCGTTTGTTTACCGAATTCCATTGCGATGGAAGCGGCCTTCAAACAGCAGCTAATTCTTAGATTCAAATATTTCTTTTTAGAATGCCTTCTGCTTTATCTATTTATAGAATTAGTTTTTTTTCCTGAATAAGAAGGTGAATTATCTGATTTGATTCGAATCAACCAAGCGCTTATTGTGCAATAATTGGCCAGTGAGCACCACCTGTTCCCAGTGTCAGATGCCGCGCTAATCGTACAGCTGATTAAAAATTATTTCAGCATGAATTGAGTCAAATAATCAAAATGACGACTGATTGACACTTGATTTATCCATGGCCATTTTAGTGTACTTCGAGCTGTGATTAAAATATTTTTATGCAACCAACGGTTTGGGGACCTTCACAGTCCGCATTCAATCATCAACCTTACTCCGCCAGTAGGCCCACCTCACTCCAATCCAGTGAACCCACCTCACTCCTAGAATAGACCCACCTCACCCCTTCCAATACACCCACCTCACTCCTCGAATACACCCACCTCACTCCTCGAATACACCCAGCTAACTCCAATCCAGTGAACCCACGTCACTCCCTTGAATAAGCCCACCTCACTCCCTAGAATAAACCCACCTCACCCCTTCCAATACACCCACCTCACTCCTCGAATACACCCACCTCACTCCTCGAATACACCCACCTCACTCCTCGAATACACCCAGCTAACTCCAATCCAGTGAACCCACGTCACTCCCTTAAATAAGCCCACATCACTCTATCCAATACACCCACCTTACTCCATTCATTACATCCACCTCACTTCCTCGAATAAACCAACCTCACTCTATCTTTATGTACACTCACTATTCAAAATACACCCACCTCCCAATCTAAACACCCCGATCCCCAGTACACCCGCCCACTCCTTCCAATGCATTGATTGATTATTTCAGTTCCACCGAGGTGGTTCCACCACAATGCGCAGTCGCAATCTCCAGCAAAGCAAATGGCACAGCCCCCCCATCAAACTCCGCTCCCTCCACCTGCAGGGCTCGGTACAGCAGATGTCGGCGCTTAACTTCGCCTTCCACCTGTGCAGCCTGTGGACAATGTACTGCGAGGTCGGTATTGACGACGCCTCGCCAACTAACGACGCCAGGCAGAGGATTATGGACTTCTGGGGCCGGGTAACGCCCGGAATTCTGCAGCTGCTGTCGCACGCCAAAGGGGTGAGTTCCATGGGTGCCTGGGACTAAAAATCCTCGGCAACGTCATTCATATTCCTCCTTTGCTGAAGAACGCAGAAGTGCTGCATTTTTCTCTTGTCTCATTGTGCGCTTTGACTGAAATTTTTATTTTCCATTTTTAGATGCCAGGTTTGAAATCCTTTAACAGTAGAAAGACCACCCAATTTCCCCCTGGGGAAAGACCATGGTGTTACTTCAAATGCCCACTGCCTACTTCACGATAGCTCCCACTGATTGGGGTGGTGGTTCTCGGTCTGTTGATGGAGTAAATGTACACTGATTGGGGTGGTGTTTGTCGGTCTGTTGATGGAGTAAATGTACACTGATTGGGGTGGTGGTTGTCGGTCTGTTGATGGAGTAAATGTACACTGATTGGGGTGGTGGTTGTCGGTCTGTTGATGGAGTAAATGTACACTGATTGGGGTGGTGGTTGTCGGTCTGTTAGTGGAGTAAATGTACACTGATTGGGGTGGTGGTTGTCGGTCTGTTGATGGAGTAAATGTACACTGATTGGGGTGGTGGTTGTCGATCTGTTGATGGAGTAAATGTACACTGATTGGGGTTCTGGTTGTCGGTCTGTTAGTGGAGTAAATATACACTGATTGGGGTGGTGGTTGTCGGTCTGTTGATGGATTAAATTTACACTGATTGGGGTGGTGGTTGTCGTTCTGTTGATGGAGTAAATGACACGGATTGGGGTTCTGGTTGTCGGTCTGTTAGTGGAGTAAATATACACTGATTGGGGTGGTGGTTGTCGGTCTGTTGATGGATTAAATATACAATGATTGGGGTGGTGGTTGTCGGTCTGTTGATGGATTAAATGTACACTGATTGGGGTGGTGGTTGTCGGTCTGTTAGTGGAGTAAATGTACACTGATTGGGGTGGTGGTTGTCGGTCTGTTGATGGAGTAAATGTACACTGATTGGGGTGGTGGTTGTCGATCTGTTGATGGAGTAAATGTACACTGATTGGGGTTCTGGTTGTCGGTCTGTTAGTGGAGTAAATATACACTGATTGGGGTGGTGGTTGTCGGTCTGTTGATGGATTAAATTTACACTGATTGGGGTGGTGGTTGTCGGTCTGTTGATGGAGTAAATGACACGGATTGGGGTTCTGGTTGTCGGTCTGTTAGTGGAGTAAATATACACTGATTGGGGTGGTGGTTGTCGGTCTGTTGATGGATTAAATATACACTGATTGGGGTGGTGGTTGTCGGTCTGTTGATGGATTAAATGTACACTGATTGGGGTGGTGGTTGTCGGTCTGTTGATGGAGTAAATGTACACTGATTGGGGTGGTGGTTGTCGGTCTGTTGATGGATTAAATGTACACTGATTGGGGTGGTGGTTGTCGGTCTGTTGATGGAGTAAATGTACACTGATTGGGGTGGTGGTTGTCGGTCTGTTGATGGAGTAAATGTACACTGATTGGAATTCTGGTTGTCGGTCTGTTAGTGGAGTAAATATACACTGATTGGGGTGGTGGTTGTCGGTCTGTTGATGGATTAAATTTACACTGATTGGGGTGGTGGTTGTCGGTCTGTTGATGGAGTAAATGACACGGATTGGGGTTCTGGTTGTCGGTCTGTTAGTGGAGTAAATATACACTG
Source organism: Macrostomum hystrix (assembly GCA_950097015.1). NCBI lineage: Eukaryota > Metazoa > Platyhelminthes > Macrostomidae > Macrostomum > Macrostomum hystrix. The sequence goes on from CATNEN010000033.1 coordinate 2,305,052, forward strand.
ATTGGGGTGGTGGTTGTCGGTCTGTTGATGGATTAAATATACACTGATTGGGGTGGTGGTTGTCGGTCTGTTGATGGATTAAATGTACACTGATTGGGGTGGTGGTTGTCGGTCTGTTGATGGAGTAAATGTACACTGATTGGGGTGGTGGTTGTCGGTCTGTTGATGGATTAAATGTACACTGATTGGGGTGGTGGTTGTCGGTCTGTTGATGGAGTAAATGTACACTGATTGGGGTGGTGGTTGTCGGTCTGTTGATGGAGTAAATGTACACTGATTGGAATTCTGGTTGTCGGTCTGTTAGTGGAGTAAATATACACTGATTGGGGTGGTGGTTGTCGGTCTGTTGATGGATTAAATATACACTGATTGGGGTGGTGGTTGTCGGTCTGTTGATGGATTAAATGTACACTGATTGGGGTGGTGGTTGTCGGTCTGTTGATGGAGTAAATGTACACTGATTGGGGTGGTGGTTGTCGGTCTGTTGATGGATTAAATGTACACTGATTGGGGTGGTGGTTGTCGGTCTGTTGATGGAGTAAATGTACACTGATTGGGGTGGTGGTTGTCGGTCTGTTGATGGATTAAATGTACACTGATTGGGGTAGTGGTTGTCGGTCTGTTGATGGAGTAAATGTACACTGATTGGGGTGGTGGTTGTCGGTCTGTTGATGGATTAAATGTACACTGATTGGGGTGGTGGTTGTCGGTCTGTTGATGGAGTAAATGTACACTGATTGGGGTGGTGGTTGTCGGTCTGTTGATGGATTAAATGTACACTGATTGGGGTGGTGGTTGTCGGTCTGTTGATGGAGTAAATGTACACTGATTGGGGTGGTGGTTGTCGGTCTGTTGATGGATTAAATGTACACTGATTGGGGTGGTGGTTGTCGGTCTGTTGATGGAGTAAATGTACACTGATTGGGGTGGTGGTTGTCGGTCTGTTGATGGATTAAATGTACACTGATTGGGGTAGTGGTTGTCGGTCTGTTGATGGAGTAAATGTACACTGATTGAGGTGGTGGTTGTCGGTCTGTTGATGGATTAAATGTACACTGATTGGGGTGGTGGTTGTCGGTCTGTTGATGGAGTAAATGTACACTGATTGGGGTGGTGGTTGTGGGTCTGTTGATGGATTAAATGTACACTGATTGGGTGGTGGTTGTCGGTCTGTTGATGGATTAAATGTACGCTGATTGGGGTGGTGGTTGTCGGTCTATTGATGGATTAAATGTACACTGATTGGTGTGGTGGTTGTCGGTCTGTTGATGGATTAAATGTACGCTGATTGGGGTGGTGGTTGTCGGTCTATTGATGGATTAAATGTACACTGATTGGTGTGGTGGTTGTCGGTCTGTTGAAGGACCTCTATGGTTAATCCATAGAGGTTCAAAAATTGTTTAATGGTTCCAAAATGAAGAAAAGCTATTTAATCAATAAAAAAATTAATTGTGATAGCCGACACGGTGACATGATGTAATTTTGTGAGCAGAAAATGATGTCCGTGATGCCCTTGTTCTGGATATTAATGGCGATTGGTTGAATATTTTGGGATAAGCTGAAAAACAGTAAAATGCAGGTGGTTGAAATACTCCCGTGGTCTTTGTACTGTTGAATAAGTCTAATTAATAACAAAATGATATCAGACACCCAACATCTGGCACCTGACGTATGTTATCTGACATCTTTCATATCATTTCTGACATCTGTCAGCTGACATCTGACAGCTAGAGTCTTGCAGATTTTCCTAACATCCAGCAAACTTAATCCAGGTCTTTGAGTTGCTTACAAAGTGTTCTGGTGATCTGAAAACGGTCTTAGTAAACTGCTCAGTCGCAGACTCACGGATTCAGAAATTGATTGATGCTGAAATCTGCAGTTCTAACACAGCTCACTGACTTGAGTTTTTACACGCAGAAATTTATTTAAAAGCTTTTGTTTTTTCTTGCGGCTTTTGAGCGCGATTTTAATTTGTTAATTTGAGCTCATTTTTGGGCGCCCACTAAATTCGCTTTTACTTGACGTTTGCTCTGTGCCTGGATCTGTTGGCAACAAATTTTGTTTCCTTTTTTCATTAATTTTTGTTTTTTTATATAGAATTGATTTGTAAGGCCAGATTGTGTTTACTAGTCACACTAATTACCTAACTCAACATTCTGTTTGCTCAATTCGACTGCAGCCAAAGTCGCGCTCACTGAAAGAGGTTTGTATGAGGCTAATTGCATTCCAGCCAATCTCCAAGGCCCTAAACACCTTTTAGCGATCACTTTCCCACCCACCTCCCAATTTTGCATCTAACAACAGACTCAACCAATCACAACAGCGCGGCTGCTCACTCTCATTGCACACACCCCCTCCCCACACACACACACACACATCCTAGTAGGCCTGTAGACTCCACTGCGAAAAGTTTTATCATTGTTCTATTTTCCACGCCACCTTCTGTCTCTCTCTGTCTCTCTACAATGAATTTTCTAACTTCTCTAAAGGCACATTGTGTAACTTAGCTCGTAACTAGATTAGCTAATGAATTCATAGCTAATGAATTCAATACTGTTAATTTTTTAACAGCCTGACATCTATTGACAAGTCTGACATCTATCCAGCATCTGTCTGACATCTATCCAGCATCTGCCTGACATCTATCCAGCATCTGTCTGACATCTATCCAGCATCTGTCTGACATCAATTTAGCATCTGTCTGACATTTATCTAACATCTATTTGGAACATATCTGACGTCTGAAAACTTTCTGATATTCATCTGACACCTGTTCAGAATGTATCTGACGCAATAATTAATTTTTCGCCCACTCCGTTGGCATTATAAGTATCAATTTTTCTGTCCATCATGTACTTTCCTTCAGTCTTGAACCTTGCTTGAGTAGTGTTTGTCTTCAAAATTGCAGACTTTTCTTTAAAACCCAAACGGGGGAAGCTTATGCAATTAGTAATTACTCGTTTTTACTTTTTTAGCTCGCGAATTTGCTCCATGGGCATCAAGCATAATTCAATTTCTTTACAAGTAATCAAAGTTTGTGGTTAGAATCCCAATTAGCATTTTCCTCTTATGCCAAACCGCTGAGCGTACTTTGAAAGTCAATAAGTTGTTCGAGGTAATTACTCTCGCACAACCCCTCACTCTGCTACTCACTCTCACACTAACCTAATTACCAACCCCTTTCGAAACCATCGTACATCAATGCACCTGTTGTGACTTACACGTAAATTTAAGTGAGGCTTAAATAATGGTTGGTTGTTGGTGCGATTAGAAATCCTTGCGGCGGTCCGAGAGCCAGCGGGTCAAGAATATATAGCCAGAAGTCTCGTAACCAATTTTATTGATTTTATTATAGCGAGATAACAATGGGGGAGCTGAGCGTACATTGTGGAGAGAAAGATAAGAGACGAGCGATCGAGAGGGGGTGGCGAACACGGGGGGGTTGAGGCGTACATTAGAGAAAAGGTGGGCAGGCAGCGAAGATACGAGTAATGCATGAGGGGGTCCAGTGCAGGCGCACTTCATGATAATTTAGCGACACTCCCCCGAAAAAAACGAATAGATGACAGGTGACAGGTAATTGATTAGTTACTCGTAAGTCGCGCGAATGAAAGAAAGGCAATAACTTTAACAGTATATCATCCTCCCCCGAAAAAATACCAAAATTGACGATAATGAATAGGAAACGAATAAATTAATGACAATAAATTTTCAAGCAAAAACTTTCGAAACCGCATCGACATTGAACATTCTTAGAGTGCAAACGTTTAGATGATGAAAAAAAATATCTTAAGTAGTGAATTTTGAAATTACGCTCGACTTTTATAATTGAGATAACGAAAAAAAAGAAAAAACTGAGGTGAGATCACTCAGAGAACTCCAGGGGAACCAAGGCCTGAACCGGGCGTCTAATGCGCTTTTGACGAAGGCGGCTTGGTGATTCTTGAGATGTTGAAGGATGGTGACCTTCAAAAGAGCTGGCGAGCAGGTCAATCCGAATGGGACTCTGCAGAAACGGTAGTGAATCAGCTGATTGTGATTTGGTTCCGAATCCCTTGACTGGACCCACAGGAAGCGCAAGAAGTCGCGATCTTCAAGTTCGATTCCGACTTGCAGAAAAGCCTTCTCGATATCGGCTAGGATTGCAATCGGATGCCACCGGAATCGGATTAATAGAGCTGGAATTTGGGGGAACTCTGTTGGTCCCACTTGCAGAAGATCGTTGATGGACAGATCATCTTTGTGCAGCTTGGCGGATCCATCGTAGACAACTCTGAGTTTTGTGAATTCACTGTTCGACTTCACGACGTAAGAATGCGGCAGGTAATGGACCGAAGTCAATGGTTTGCATAAGTCGTCAGACGGAACTCTCTCAATGATGCCGGCCTGTTCCTGCTCTTCAATGATGTCCCTGTACTTCTTCAGGAGCTCAGGAAACTTATTCAAACGTTGCATTGTTGAACGAAGGCGACGGAAGGCGAGATCGAAGTGATTATCGAGAGAACGAGTGACTTCTAGCTGCTTCCAAGGTAGCTTAACGGAATACCTAGATTCGAATAGTCGAGGAGCGCAATCAAACGAGCTTTCTTCTGCCTTTGTGTGTGGATCCGTGATTCCTAGAGTTTCTAGCTTCCAGAAGCTTGTTAGGTCATCTTCCGTTTCCACTCGGACTGAGCAGCATAATGTTTGAACTGCTGTGCAAGCAGCGTTGTCTGATTGATCATATTCTTTAGTCAGGCAGTCGACAGTCAGTGGTCCACACAAAACGAAGCCGAGTTTCGTTTCCATAGCTACTGGACCGGAGGCACCACGGACTACATTGCCTGTGACGATTTGATAATATTGATCGGATCCGACGAGGATGGAAATTGGCGTTGTAGCGTCACGTGGATCATAGGGGTCAGCAAGATCTAAGCCACCGAGATGTTCGTAACTGGTAACCATGACCGAACGTTGTGGTTGGCATATATCTTTGACGATGCTGGCGTCGAGTCGGATTACTTGGGGTGAGTCAATTTTTCGAAGAGTCAGCGTGACTTTGCCCGAGTCGACCACTGAGGTGTGGCCTGAGAAGGCTGATATCTGAAGTCGTTCGGAGTTCGTCGACTGGAGGCCGAGAAGCTGGCAAACATCTTCGCGGATATAGGTTCGATTGCTACCAGTATCGAGCAACATGCGTACCATCAACTCGCGTTCACCTCCGGAGCTTAGCAGAATGGCCTTTGCGACAGGCAATACGACAGTTGGATTGCGCATAATGAACATTGGAAGAACTGCTTGTTGCTGCTGATGACTAGTCAGATTGGAGTCAGTTCGAGTTAGACACGTAGTACTGTGAATTGTTTCATCTGCGATGTTTGTGATGTTTGGGTGGTCCTTGTGATGATCATCCTGTGAAGAAGGCTGAGAAGAGACAGTCAAACATCGGTCCTTTCGTGAGAGAACTTGAGGCGGATTCTTAGACTTTGTGATTGGACCGACCTTTGTGTTCGACTGATCAGTGGTAGCTGTACAAATGCTAGAGTGATGATTGCCAGAGCAGATTCGGCAGCAGCGGCGATCGCTACATGCCTTTGATAAGTGTCCGGTTCGAAGACACTTGAAGCAACGATCGGTTTTCTTTAAGAAGTTCATTCTAGAAGTTACAGAGGCCATTGTTGGGCATTTTTCAGAAATATGGGCGGAACCACAGTACGTACAGAACACTTTTACGGAGGCCGCTGGTCGAAAATCTGTCTGTATTTGACGGGAAGGTAAGGCTGTGGTCTTGTCTGAGACCAGAGTAGATGCAGAAGCGAGCTTAGGAATCGTTGAGGCGTTTGCTCCCTTTTCGAAGTCTCGAGGGCGGAGCTTCTGCGATGCAGTCATACCAGCAGCTTCTCGAAGGTTAATCTCGTTTTGTAGGCACTCTAGTAGAGCCTCAATGGAGTCAATCTCATTGCCCGCCAAGTTGGCTGAGCGGTGCAGTTCGAGTCGAAGTTCAGCTGGGCAGCGACGCAGCAGGGATGGAAGCAGCAGAGCCTCATACGACGATGAAGAGACACCTTGGTTACTAAGATTTTGAGTGATCGCAGCTACATCATCGTGAAAGCGCTGCAACCCAATCAATGTGGTGTCAACAAGTTGAAGGTCGGACAATTGGGTCATTAGGTCACGAATAATAATCTCGGGCTTGCCATAGCGATCCTTAAGAGTACTTACTGCGGCACGATAATTTGACGAAGTAACGGAGAATCCTCGGATGCAAGAGCGAGCTGAATCCGAAAGACAGTCTAGCAGGTAATTGAATTTATCTATGTCAGACAGTGAGTTATTCGAATCGATCGAGGATGAAAACTGATCCCAGAATGTTTGCCAGGTTGCGACAGTACCATGAAAGGTAGGGATCTGACGCTTCGGCAGCCGGATGTTGGGCTCAGTTGACTTCTGTCCTAAAGCTGGACTGGTCCGCGTATCGAGTTGATATTTCGAGGAAAACCCTTCTAATAATTTGATTGTCTGCCGACATTTGAGAGAGTATTCTTGAATTGAATCCTGCTCTTCATCCAACGTCTCGTCTGGAATTCCAAATTCTAACTCCTCATCCATCTTTTCCAGCTGATTCATCTTGGCCTTTAAAATCTCCAACAGTGAGTCCGCTTCAGCTAATGTCTTAGCCGTCGATTTTCCACTCTTATCTATTATAGAAGAGCTTCTGCCTTGCCGATTGCCTTCGTAATACTCGAACGAACAACAGCCCTTCGCCGAACTAGCTCAGAAATCTCCTCCTTGGACAACGACATGATGAAGCAACTCAAACGAGCTCGACCCTAGATGACCGATAAACGAAGGACAGAGCGCAGTCAACACCCGGGATAAGCCAAGACCCTAGAGAAATTAGTCAACCAAAAAAGGGAGGAAGATGGTCCAATGGTACAATGAGCAAAAAAAACAAGAGTTGCTTTGAAATTGAACAGGAACTGAAAAAAATCGTACGGATAAGTCGGACAAGCTCACTACACAATCGACAGTCTGATGATGTAGTCCGGGAAGTACTGAAGTGTCCTGAGACCAGGAGCGAAACCGCCACGATAAGACCGCGAGAGACTGACGAAATCGCGGCGAGACAGGCGAGGCGAGACCGCGACGAGACAGAGCCGAGATGACGAGACCGCGACGAGACAACCGAGATGACGAGACCGCGACGAGACAACCGAGATGACGAGACCGCGAAGAGACAACCGAGATGACGAGACCGCGAAGAGACAGAAGAAAACAACGACTAGACAGAGCCGAGACAACGAGACCGCGACGAGACGAGAAACAGCGTTTTAATTTAGATTGGGGCGCCATGTTGTGACTTACACGTAAATTTAAGTGAGGCTTAAATAATGGTTGGTTGTTGGTGCGATTAGAAATCCTTGCGGCGGTCCGAGAGCCAGCGGGTCAAGAATATATAGCCAGAAGTCTCGTAACCAATTTTATTGATTTTATTATAGCGAGATAACAATGGGGGAGCTGAGCGTACATTGTGGAGAGAAAGATAAGAGACGAGCGATCGAGAGGGGGTGGCGAACACGGGGGGGTTGAGGCGTACATTAGAGAAAAGGTGGGCAGGCAGCGAAGATACGAGTAATGCATGAGGGGGTCCAGTGCAGGCGCACTTCATGATAATTTAGCGACAGCACCCACCCCACTCCAAACCAGCGTACATCAACGCACCCACCCCATTCCAAACCAGCGTACATCAATGCACCCACCCCACTCCAAACCAACGTACATAAACGCACCCACCTCACTCCAAACCAACGTGCGTCAACGCACCCACCCCATTTTGCACCATAACCCACCTCACTCCGTCCCCTATGTCACCTCGCTGCTGACGTAAAAGGCCACCTAAAATTTAGCTTCTTAATTTTTATACTCCTGCCAAATTTTGCTCCAGTTTTAGTTTTTTAAATTCGCTTTAACAATGTTTCCTTTAACTTCCTTTCTGCTTGACTAAACATAATGTTCGAGCAAGTGGGCAAGAAATGTTATTGATAAGCCCAATTTTACGAGATTACTGAGAGATTTTTATCTGAATAAAGATATTTCATATCATCGATCGACAATGTGTAACATACGAACCTGCGTCACGTCACAGTCAGTTTGGCTTTGCCGCAGCGAGACCCACCTTCAGTTAGTTAGCTGTAAAAGCAGTAGAAAAGCTACTGAGAATGCTATAAATTTACATGTACATAAATGTGTGAACTTGTATATCTTATCTGCCTCATAAAAACTGTGTCCGAAAATTTTGCCACCAAACTCTCCTCTGTGCTCTCATTGGCTGGACACACTGCACCCACCCCAAAGTTAGGCGCACAACCTCACACCGAACCTGAGACCTTGAATATAGGAATTTTACGGCACACACACTGTGCTGAGTTTTACATAGACTCTACTGAGAGCGCTGCGCATTAAGTGATGTTGCAAATAGTTGCTCACAGTTACAAGTAGCTGCTTATTGGTTTTTCATGTACATTTTCCTTGGTCTGTAGTGTTCCCAACCCGTACATCGCACGCCAAATCCTAGGAGTTCTCGAGACTTTTGTTGAGCAGTTTAGGTGAAACGCTCTTCTTGCCTCTCAACAAGGAAAATGGACGCAAAATACGTCAGTCCACCGCCTCCTCGACCCACCCTCAGTTGGCTGACATTGTCAATGGACACCTGCTGCACATGATGGAGTCTTTGAAGGCCTGCAATTCCACCATCCTGACCAAGGTAAGCAGCTCTGAATCCTCTCCTTAATGTCACATTTTTATATCCTCTCTTCGATTAAAATATCTGCTCGTCTATTTCAAAATGACGCCCTCTATTTCAAATCACGCCCTCTATTTCAAATCATGTCCTCTAATTCAAAATCATGTCCTCTATTTCAAATCATGTCCTCTAATTCAAAATCATGCCCTCTATTTCAAATCACGCCCTCTATTTCAAATCATGTCCTCTATTTCAAATCATGCCCTCTATTTCAAATCATGTCCTCTATTTCAAATCATGCCCTCTATTTCAAATCATGTCCTCTATTTCAAATCATGCCCTCTATTTCAAATCATGTCCTCTATTTCAAATCATGTCCTCTATTTCAAATCATGCCCTCTATTTCAAATCATGTCCTCTATTTCAAATCATGTCCTCTATTTCAAATCATGTCCTCTAATTCAAAATCATGTCCTCTATTTCAAATCATGCCCTCTATTTCAAATCATGTCCTCTATTTCAAATCATGCCCTCTATTTCAAATCATGTCCTCTATTTCAAATCATGTCCTCTATTTCAAATCATGTCCTCTAATTCAAAATCATGTCCTCTATTTCAAATCATGTCCTCTAATTCAAAATCATGCCCTCTATTTCAAATCATGCCCTCTAATTCAAAATCATGCCCTCTATTTCAAATCACGCCCTCTATTTCAAATCATGCCCTCTATTTCAAATCATGTCCTCTAATTCAAAATCATGTCCTCTATTTCAAATCATGCCCTCTATTTCAAATCATGTCCTCTATTTCAAATCATGCCCTCTATTTCAAATCATGCCCTCTATTTCAAATCATGTCCTCTAATTCAAAATCATGTCCTCTATTTCAAAATCATGTCCTCTTTTTCAAATCATGTCCTATAATTCAAAATCATGCCCTCTATTTCAAAATCGTGTCCTCTATTTCAAATCATGCCCTCTATTTCAAATCATGTCCTCTAATTCAAATCATGTCCTCTATTTCAAATCATGTCCTCTAATTCAAAATCATGTCCTCTATTTCAAATCATGTCCTCTAATTCAAAATCATGTCCTCTATTTCAAATCATGTCCTCTAATTCAAAATCATGTCCTCTATTTCAAAATCATGTCATCTATTTCAAAATCATGTCCTCTATTTCAAAATCATGTCCTCTATTTCAAAATCATGTCCTCTATTTCAAAATCATGTCCTCTAATTCAAAATCATGTCCTCTATTTCAAATCATGTCCTCTATTTCAAAATCATGTCCTCTATTTCAAAATCATGTCTTCTGTTTCAAAATCACGCCCACTATTTAAAATCATGTCCTGCAGCTGATCGCGCTGTGGATTCCGGTGTTCTTCGCGCACACCAACCACTTGAACAACAGCACTCAGATCCGGCTGCAGCAGACCGTCAATTGGGAGCCGCCCGCCCCGCCAACTCAGGACCGCTCACTCACTGACGGCATGCTGCTGAAATGGTTGAAAGGCTACGTGCTGAAGCTGGGCTTGATTGAGAGCCAGTCTTCACAGGCCACTCAAATCTACATCACCTGACAGCTTATATTTTCCTTTGTCATTTTTAGTGCCGTTTATGACACTGAGTATCATTTTCAGTGTCACTGACGTCGTTTTAATGACCTTAAGTATCAATTTCAGTGTCACTACTGTCATTTTATAAAGATACTAATCCATTTATTGAATTTATTTGCATGTTTTTTGGTTTTTGTATAGGTTTATTATAGGTAAATCCTGTTTTATTTTCATAATGCCATCGAAAACGTTGGTGAGCCATGTCATTCTTATAATATGCTTTTCTGTGAGCGCTATATTTATCTTTTTTTGAAATCTCAAAACTTTTTATTATGATTGATATTTACTAGTAGGCAACGATATATATTTATATACTGTAGATTTACCTGACCAATCTCGCCTATTCTATTCTAGTCGCCCTATAATACATTTTATTAGCTTTACTAGTCACATTGTTAAGGCTACAAAACGATTTGTATTTTAACACTCTTTTAGTCTGTGTTCTCTGCACTACATTTGTGCTTGTGTGATGTTTAGATTGCAATCTGGACGCATTATATTTTCTAGCGATGTTTTGTTTTAGTATTTCGTCAATGATTTTTGAAGCGGTCTGAAATATGCTGAAACTGTGTTATTATGAATCTGTTTTTATGCATCAATAACCAGTGTGTGATGCTTAGCTTGGAGTATGCTTTTTAGTTATCAAGAATTGTCCCAGCTATTCACTTTATTTTTGTTTGTAGATCAGCTTTCATTTTGGATAAATTAGTCACTGTAATGATTTACAACATGTTAGACAAATAGCTAGCCTGTTAGACAGATAGCTAGCCTGTTAGACAAATAAGCTAGCCTGTTAGACAGATAGCTAGCCTGTTAGACAGATAGCTAGCCTGTTAGACAAATAGCTAGCCTGTTAGACAGATAGCTAACCTGTTAGATGAATAGCTAGCCTGTTAGATGTATAGCTAACCCGTTAGATGAATAGCTAACCTGTTAGACAAATAATTAACCTGTTAGATGAATAGCTAGCCTGTTAGATGAATAGCTAGCCTGTTAGATGAATAGCTAGCCTGTTAGACAGATAGCTAGCCTGTTAGACAAATAGCTAGCCTGTTAGACAGATAGCTAACCTGTTAGATGAATAGCTAACCTGTTAGATGAATAGCTAACCTGTTAGATGAATAGCTAACCCGTTAGATAAATAGCTAACCTGTTAGACAAATAGCTAACCTGTTAGATGAATAGCTAGCCTGTTAGATGAATAGCTAGCCTGTTAGATGAATAGCTAGCCTGTTAGATGAATAGCTAACCTGTTAGATGAATAGCTAGCCTGTTAGATGAATAGCTAACCCGTTAGATGAATAGCTAGCCTGTTAGATGAATAGCTAGCCTGTTAGATGAATAGCTAGCCTGTTAGATGAATAGCAGCCGTTAGATGAATAGCTAGCCCGTTAGATGAATAGCTAGCCTGTTAGATAAATTGCTAGCCTGTTAGATGAATAGCTAGCCCGTTAGATGAATAGCTAACCCGTTAGATGAATAGCTAGCCTGTTAGACAAATAGCTAGCCTGTTAGATGAATAGCTAGCCTGTTAGATGAATAGCTAGCCTGTTAGACAAATAGCTAGCCTGTTAGATGAATAGCTAACCCGTTAGACAAATAGCTAACCCGTTAGACAAATAGCTAGCCTGTTAGACAAATAGCTAACCCGTTAGACAAATAGCTAGCCTGTTAGACAAATAGCTAACCTGTTAGACTATAATTTCCATCCAACCTGCAGCATTCTGGCCAGCCTGCCAGCGCAAGCTTCTATTCCAAGCTATTTTAATCGCCAATCTGCTAGCTCACAATGGTTAATCCGACCGACAATGAAGCCACTGATTCCGCCACCGGCGCCTCCGCCGCCGATACCGTCCAGAAGCCAACTGAGAGCTCCGAAGATGTAGCCGCAGTCGCTCACGAAGCTGATGAAGCTGATCCCGATACGGACCAGCGCCAGGCCCTGCTCAACAATGACTCGGACGGTGGCCAGCACGATCGAGGCGACGAAATTGAGCTCAACGAAGTCGCTCGCGTGCCCGAAGTTCAAATCGCCGGCGGCGGAGCCAATGGCGATCTGGAAGCCGGTGGTGGCGGCGGTGACACGGATGCCAGCAAGAAGACGCCGCTCGTAATTGTGGTCGACGGTGGTGCCACCAAGTCGAAGCAGTCGGCGGCGAGCGACTCGGCAGCGCAGTTCGCCGGCCTGACCAAGGAGGAGCTGGAGAAGTTCGCCAAGGATCCGTTCTGGCGCCGGCTGCGCCTCATTCTGTTCGTGCTGTTCTGGATCGTCTGGCTGGCGATGTTCGCCGCCGTCATCATCATTATCGTGCTGTCGCCGAAGTGCCCGCCGAGGCAGACTCGCCAGTTTTGGCAGCGGCCGTTCTATAGGCTGGAGGTGAGGCTCGGGGAGTGATGGGTCAGTGTACATTGTGCTGGTGTGTGGTGGCTAAGTGTACATTGTGCTAGTGTGTGGTGGGTAAGTGTACATTGTGCTGAATTGTAGCGGAGGTATTTGTCATGCCTCGCGCGCAGGTGGTCTCCTTCGCCCCGGATCCGGCAGCCGCGCCGACGCCAAGCCGCGCCGGCAGCCTGGCTGGACTGGCCGACCGAGTGGACTACATCCGGCGCCTCGGCATCAACAACTTCCTGCTGGACAGTCTGGTGCGGCCGAGCCCGACCTCCGGCTGTCCGCTTGACTTCTCCACCATCGACGAATCCCTGGGCACCCTGGAGCAGCTGCGGGCCCTGACCAAGCGGGGCCGCAGGAAGGGCTTCCAGCTGATGATGGAGCTGGACGTCAGCCAGGCGGATCCGAGCTGGAAGCTGGCCGAGGCCGGCGCCGATCCGTTTGTGCGCGAGCGGATCAGCTTCGACCGCATGCTGAGCCGCGATGGCAAGCCGGCCTGGGCGGGCCAGCAGCTGCGGGTGCCCCGCTCTCAATGCGCCTCCCTAAACGTCTCCAGCGAGCGAGTTCGCCAAGCCCTGTTCAACGCGATGAGCGCGTGGCTGGACGCCGGCCTCTCCGGCTTCTCGCTCACCAACGCCGCCTTCCTGCTGCCCAAGAAGACTAACCAGGTGAGGTCACCCGCTGATACTGCAGCTTCCCCATCCTTGCCCACCTGTTCTACATTTAACACGTCTGACACCACCCTCTCACCTGCCACACCTCTGACACCACCAGCACACCTCTTACTCCACCTACTCACCTGACACACCTCTGACACCACCAGCACACCTCTGACACCACCTACTCACCTGACACACCTCTGATACCACCAACACACCTCTGACACCACCTACTCACCTGACACACCTCTGACACCACCCAACACACCTCTGACACCGCCCTCTCACCTGATACACCTCTGTTACTTCATTTCCCTCTGACCTTCCAGATACCCGACAGGACTCCGCCGGTGGGCTCCAACCGGACATTGGCCTGGTACACCAAGGACCCGCGTTCTTCTCTGAACTCGCCTGAGGCGGCCGACTTCACCCGGTCCGTCCGCGCCTTCCTCGACTCCGAAGCTGTGCGCCTCGGTCGGGAGCTCGCCCTGTTTGTCGACTTCGGCGACGTGGCCTACCCGATGCCCTACGTCAACATCTCCGGCAGGTTCGGCGCTCACGCCGTCATCCACACTGGCCTAGGCCAGCCCATTCTGCCCGCCACCGAACCCGAAGCCGGACTTCGAGCTGTTGTTGAAGCCGCCCTGACAGCCGCCAACACTCCGGGCGTCGGGAACTTCGCCTGGGCCAGCAACTGGCCTTACCTTCGGCGGGATGCTTCTCCAGCCCTGGCTGTGCTGGGGCTGACACTGCCTGGCCTTGGACTGGTGTACTACGGACAGGTGCGTCACCTGTTAGACACATTCCTCACCTGTTAGACACATTCCTCACCTGTTAGAGACATTCCTCACCTGTTAGACAGATTCCTCACCTGTTAGACAGATTCCTCACCTGTTAGACACATTCCTCACCTGTTAGACACATTCCTCACCTGTTAGACAGATTCCTCACCTGTTAGACAGATTCCTCACCTGTTAGACAGATTCCTCACCTGTTAGACAGATTCCTCACCTGTTAGACAGATTCCTCACCTGTTAGACAGATTCCTCACATATTAGACAGATTCCTCACCTGTTAGACACATTCCTCACCTGTTAGACACAGATTTCCCAACTTAGGCTTGGCACTGACTGTGGCACCCACCCGCAGGAGCTGGGCATGTCTCACGTGCCCGGCTACAGGCTTTCCCGGAACTACACCAGCTACCTGGAGGGCGCGGATAGCACCGACCAGGCCCGCAGCCCCATGCAATGGACTGGCGACGCCTCTAACGCTGGCTGGCTGCCCGACTCCGGTGTCGGCCTCGCCTGGGCCGGTGACCTGTCCGTTCGGGCCGCCGACATCCTGTCTAGCAACCTGCGCCGCCTCGACTCCTCCGGCCATCCGCAATCGAATCTGCAGCTCACCGAACAGCTGGTTGCCATGGCAACCAGTCTCGAGTCGCTCCAGTGGGGCCAGACCGCCCTGATCCCCAACCTGCCCTCCGATCCCAACCTCATCGGCTTCACTCGCAAGGCGGTTCGCTTCCCAGCTGTTCTGGTGCTCATCAACTCCGCCGAGCGGGCCTTCACCGTGGACCCCACCGGTGCGGCCGTTGGCAACAGCGGCGTGCTGAAGCTGCTCCACAGCTGGGGCGGCGGCGCCAGCAGCAGCCACACAGTCGGAAAGCGGAGCAAATTCGGCCAGGTCTTTGTACCGCCGCGCACCGCTCTCGTCTTTGTGCTGGACGAATAAGAAGTGAGGCGTGTTGCTAGGAGGTTGCTAGGAGAGGCCGCAGGGGAGAAGATTGGGGCTTTGTTTGGCTTTTAAAGCAGATTTTATGCTTCCCATTGCACTGCTAGGCAAAAGAAGAGAGAAAATGTTTGTCGGCACACTTTAATTAGACAGAACTGTGATTCGGTGCCGTTTGTTCTCATTAGATCCAATGAACTGCCATGTACAAGTACCTATGCTATGTACCAGTTTTTGTCAGAGTTATGTACACTGAACAGGAATTTTCACAGCCCGTACTGTAACGTGTACACAGTATGTACTGTATCATGTACACTGTATGTACTGCATAATGTACACTGTATGTACTGCATAATGTACACTGTATGTACTGCATAATGTACACTGTATGTACTGCATAATGTACACTGTATGTACTGTATTGTGTACACTGTATGTACTGCATAATGTACACTGTATGTACTGCATAATGTACACTGTATGTACTGCATAATGTACACTGTATGTACTGCATAATGCACACTGTATGTACTGCATAATGCACACTGTATGTACTGCATAATGTACACTGTATGTACTGTATTGTGTACACTGTATGTACTGTATTGTGCGCAACAGGATGTACTATATCGTGTGCACAGGATGTACTATATCGTGTTCATAGTATATCCCATGCTCAGTGTACCCAAAGCGCGGCTCCAATGCTAGACCTTATACTAAACTGCAGCACTGGGAAGCATTCAAAATCAAATTGCTTTTCTAGTTTTTCTCGTAGTCCTTGGCGAAAGGCGCGCACAGGGCGTCAACGGCGAGGTTTTGCTATTGGGTTTTTAGCAATAAGTAATGAATATGCATAATGAATAAGTTCTTTTTTTTCAAGCAACTTTTTTTTACTGATTGCAAGCGGAACCTGCAATATTACTACTTTAAGTAGCTTGTTCGCTTTTAACCCTCCTTTTATGCGCTATGGCTTTTCTGAGTCTCCTCAGCTGGGCAAGCTGACATTAAACTGAATCTGTGCAATAAGTCTGCGTTTTTTCGGGTTTTGGTTTTGGTTTTTTCTCTTTTATTCCCTGAACTATTTGTACACCGATTGTAATATCCAATGCCTCACTATTGCCAGCCGAACAATCTCAGATAATTACTATTTATCAACTATTTACTAATGAAAGGCAACAAACTAACAATGCAACAATTCCTTTATTTAGTTTTCAAAATCCCATGCTAACAAAGATCTCTTTGCAATACAAATGACCCGCTAAGTTGATCGCCCCCGACTGCAGATGGTGGGAGAGGCCTGGCTTTACCTCTGTCCATCTTTGTGATGAAAAAAACTATTTCTATTTCGCTTTGAAATTTTTAATGCGAATCAAAGCTTTGTGCTTTTTGCGTTTTTTATTTATGCGATGAAAATTAGTCACTATGGCTGAGGAATGACACACAATCTCAGCCACTCCAGTCTCAGCCACTCCAGTCTCACCCACTCCAATCTCACCCACTCCAATCTCACCTACTACAGTCTCACCCACTCCAGTCTCACCCACTCCAATCTCACCCACTCTAATCTCACCCACTCCAATCTCACCCACTCCAATCTCACCCACTCCAGTCTCACCCACTCCAGTCTCAGCCACTCCAGTCTCACCCACTCCAGTCTCACCCACTCCAATCTCACCCACTCCAGTCTCACCCACTCCAATCTCACCCACTCCAGTCTCACCCACTCCAGTCTCAGCCACTCCAGTCTCACCCACTCCAATCTCACCCACTCCAATCTCACCCACTCCAATCTCACCCACTCCAGTCTCAGCCACTCCAGTCTCACCCACTCCAGTCTCACCCACTCCAGTCTCACCCACTCCAATCTCACCCACTCCAGTCTCAGCCACTCCAGTCTCAGCCACTCCAGTCTCAGCCACTCCAGTCTCACCCACTCCAGTCTCAGCCACTCCAGTCTCAGCCACTCCAGTCTCAGCAACTCCAGTCTCACCCACTCCAGTCTCACCCACTCCAATCTCAGCAACTCCAGTCTCACCCACTCCAGTCTCACCCACTCCAATCTCACCTACTCCAGTCTCACCCACTCCAGTCTCACCTACTCCAGTCTCACCTACTCCAGTCTCACCCACTCCAGTCTCACCCACTTCAGTCTCGCCCACTCTGATTGCAGTTGCCATGACAACAGCACTAGCAGCAGCGGCAGCAGAATCCGCAGCCCCGGCCGGGTCGGCCATCGTCTCCCTGAGCAGCGGTCGTTACTCGCCACGCTACAAGGCGATCTCCGGTGCCGCGGCTTTCGACATCTCCTCGGCAGGGCCGCACAGTCCGCACCTTCAGCAACAGTTCGCCGGAGACTGGGGCTCCCAGGGCCTCCTGGCCGTGGCCAACGGACCGGCAGTGCTGATCCTCGAGCCCGAGACCGTCCAGGTGGTGCAGACTCTGCTGTCGGAGGCGTCAACAGGTCCAGTGACTCGGACACGGTGGGCGCCGCCGCCGCCGGGCCGTTGGTCGGCTAGGCTGGCCGTCGGGCATGTCAACAGCCGGCTGGTAGTCTGGGACACCCTGGCCGGCAGGATTGCGGTCGAGATGCAGCTGCCCGCAGCCTCCGCCGCCGGCCGCCTCTGCCTGGTTGACGTCGACTGGCCCAGCCCGGAGCTGCTGCTCGGCCTACTTCAACCGGATTTTGGCGCTTCGGCGTCAGCTTCGGGCTCGTCAGCAGCTGCGGCCGCCGCGGCTGCTGGCGGCGAGCTGGCGTTGTGGAACGCGGACACCGGGGCTCTGCTCTGGCGCAAATCCGTTGCCACAGGCAACGGCGGCTTGGACTCCGTCGCCAGCGGGGGCTGCCTGTGCCTGGACCCGTTTGACCGCAGCCACTGCCTGCTGTTCCTCAGGTCCGATCCGTCCAGCGCCCTGTTCTTCAGCGACATCAGCCCTGACAGGTCTGGAAGTCATTGCGATGAAAATCAACACGTCCCGTTCATGTATCTTATTTCACCTGTACTGGGATTTTATTATTTCACATATTATCCCATTTCACAGATTATCCCATTTCACAGATTATCCCATTTCACAGATCATCCCATTCACAGATTATCCCATTCACAGATTATCCCATTCACAGATTATCCCGTTTCACAGATTTTATTCCATTTCACAGATTATCCCATTTCACAGATTATCCCATTCACAGATTATCCCATTTCACAAATTATTCCATTTCACAGATTATCCCATTTCACAGATCATCCCATTCACAGATTATCCCATTCACAGATTATCCCGTTTCACAGATTTTATTCCATTTCACAGATTATCCCATTTCACAGATTATCCCATTCACAGATTATCCCATTTCACAAATTATCCCATTTCAAAGATTATCCCATTTCACAGATTATCCCATTTCACAGATTATCCCATTTCACAGATTATCCCATTTCACAGATTATCCCATTTCACAGATTATCCCATTTCACAGATTATCCCATTCACAGATTATCCCATTTCACAGATTATCCTAATTTAACCTTTCACCTGTCACCCGTCAACTCTCACAGAGAGCCCTCTGGTGACGGCAAGCGGCTGCCTTTGCACGGCTCGTCGCTGTCCTCGAGCTCCAGCTCAGGCATTCCTCGCTCGGTGTCGACCTACTCGGAGCGGGAGAGAAGCCAGGCCATCCGGCTCCTGCATATGACGGCCGGCCTCGTGTCACCCGGAGGAGGCGGCGGCGGCGGCGGCGGCGGGCACATGAGCCAGTCCCAAGTTGGAAAGGAAGGCAATAGTTTGGAGCAGTTGCAGCAGCAGCAACATCAGCAGCAGCCTTGCCTCCAAGTAATTGTTATTCACCGTTTTTTCTGTATTTTCATATTTTTTGTTTTAACAAAGTGAGCTTAATCTTGGCGCCTGGCCTCAGGTGACCTATCACAAGGCCCGGCGGAATCACGTGATCGCCGTCTATAGCCGCGAGATTGTCGTCATCGACCTGCTGATCAACCAGGCCGTGGCCGCCATCGCGCTGGAGCGCAGCGCCGCCGGCTTCCTCCGCGTGCACAGCTGCGCCCACCGCGACCTGCTGGCCTGCCTGCAGGAGAGCGGCGCCGTCACCCTGCGCCTGCGGCGTCCTGGCGGCGACGAGTTTGACTGCGTAGCTCAGACTGACTCATTTAAGGTTCGGGCGACCTCTGCTGCCACGCCTACACCTTCACCCACACCTTTACTATCCATTGACCTATTACTTCACCCACACCTTTACTATCCATTGACCTATTACTTCACCCACACCTTTACTATCCATTGACCTATTACTTCACCCACACTCATTCACCCATCCCTTGACCCGTCTTCCAATTTAAATTCCCGCCATCTAATCTCTTCATCTACGAGTATTCGTCGCCACTCTTTGCCAACCAGGTGACGCGCCACTGCGGCCTCGCTGATGTCTGCCTCGACCCCCTGCTGGAGACCCGCCTTGCTGTGGCCACGACTGACGGCCGCGTCGCCTTCTGGGAGCTGACCGCCCTGCCCGCACCCCGGCGGCAGCAGCAGCGGCAGCTCCAACCTGACGGTGACTCGCTGCAGGCTGACATCAGCGTTAGTCCGGCAGCCGCCAAGGAGCCGCCGTCGACTGTCGCAACGCCGCGCGATGCCACCTTCAGGCGCGCTCTCTGGGGCTGCCTGGCGCCCGAGTCGGCGCTGCCCGGTGCTGCGCCCCCAGATGGAGGCACCGCCGAACAGCCGGTCGCTGACTCGACTCTGCCGGCCCAGCTGAAGATGCTGATGACCGGACTCCACAGCGGCATTTGCCCGGCTCCCTGCGCCCTGTCGATGTGCCCGCCGCTGAAGACCCGCACCGTCCACACCTACCGGCCACTGCTGGCCGTGGGCAGCTCACGCGGCCTGGTGCAGATTGTTGACATTAACTACGGCCGGGTTGTCAAGGAGCTGTCGGTGCTGAATGTGCCGATTTGCGGGCTGCGCTGGTGCGGCCCGGCCTCCCTGGTGGCGCACGGCAGCGACCAGCCCAACTCAGCGGGTCAGGTCAGGCCAGCCCGCTTAACGTTTCTTCTTTTCAAACTTTTAACGCTTTCATTTTTATAAATGAGCCGTTGACGCTTTAGGCCCGAAACGAGGCCGCCTTCGTGGACCTCACCACAGGAGCTGTGCACTTCTTTCGTGACGGACGCGACCGCGAAAGTCCACTCGATCTGCTGGAGGTGTCGCCAGCAAGGTGAGATTGAGTACCAATTCTGTTTTTTCGCATGATCATGCTCACCAATCCCATGACAATGCTGAGCAATCCCATGAACTTGCTCACGCCCACCCCAGGCAATACTTGGCCCTCGGCTTTCGCGACAAGCCGGCTGAAATCTGGGACCTGCGCTCACTGGCCCTGATCGGCGAACTGCCCGCCCGCTTTCCCCGCCCGGTGGCGCTGGAGTGGGGTGGCTCCGCGTCTGCCGCCCAGCGGGCCACCGCCAGGAAGATCGGCGTCCGCTCTCACCTGGCCGACGACGCCACCCTGAGGCCCGACTTCTCGGCAGCCGGCTCCGCTTTCCCCACCGACTGCGCCCTGCCTGCGGGCCAATTCGCCAGGGAGAACTTTGTCCTGTTCGACCAGGAGGGCCACATGACTCTGGTGAGTGTGGAGGGCTCCATCATTCGCGAGGTGTCACGACTGCCGCCGGACACCGCTCTAGGCCGGGTGTCGGCCGTGGTTTGGAAGGCGGACATGATGGTGATCGGCGACACAGACGGCGGCCTGGCTCTGTGGGACCTCAAGAGCAAGACCTCGCGCAGCATTTCCACTCAGCGGGGCTGCGTCAGGCGGCTCAAATTCGCGCCGGGGTCCGGTGAGATGAGCTAGAGGGGAGAAGAGAGGTCAGAAGAAAGGGCAGAAGAGAGGGGAGAAGAAAGGGGAGAAGAGAGGGGAGAAGAGAGGGGAGAAGAGAGGGGAGACGAGAGGGAAGCAAGAGAGGAAAGGAGGGGAAAAGGCGAGAGAGCAGAGAGAGGGAGACAGAGGAGAAATGAGAAGAGAGATAAGAACAGAGGATAGAAGTGAAAGGAGAAGAGGAGAGAAAAGTGAAGACTTTAGAGCTTGGTGGACTGCAGATACAGTCTAATAAAAATTAAGGTACTGACCAGAGGGCCAGATAATAATGATAATAAAATAGAATTAATCTAATTGCATTTTAAATCCCTCTGTAAACCCTCACTCTGTAGGCAACTACAAGTTCCTGGCGTTGTTCCCCAACGGCCTGGAGCTCTGGGACGCCCGGGACGCCGCCCCGAAGCTGACGGCTCTGGCTAGCCTGCGCTGCCCCAGGCAGCTTCCAGACCTGCTGGACGCTGATTGGGCCGCCTCCGACAAGCCGCTCCTGCTGACCGCCGATTGGCTGATCCGCATCACCGACATGTCCCTGAGGGCCTGCGTGTCCGCGGCTGACCCGGCCGCCTTCCAGCAACCTCCGCCCATCCCGGGCCTGTTCTCCGACAGGGCGGTCCGGCTGGCCAGGCAGCGGCTGCAGGCTGGCCGCAGTGTCGGCGCGGCTATTGATGATGAGGAGGAGGACGGGGAGAAGCAGGAGGCCGCCAGCGCGGAGGTTCAGGAGCTGCTGAGCAGGCTCGATGCGGACTGGCTGGCCGAGGTCGCGGCTGCGGGTTTGAGCACGGTGGATCGCTGCCTGCTCACAGCGATGCTGTTCTGCGATGCATTCGAGGTGAAGCAACTCTGCTGCCTTTGTTGGTCTTCTCATCCTGCGCCAAAATTCGCAACAGTATTCCCATATTCCCAATCAATTTCACTGGAAAGTCCCAGTGTTTTCAGTCCAAATCCCAGATCCCATTTTGCCAGAGCTGTAATCCCCGAATCCCCGCACCGCAGGTTCGCTTCTGGCTGCTCTGCCGCCGCTACCTGCCCCCGGCCCCGGGCCCGGCTGATCCGTGCGCGGAGCTGGAGGCCGGCTGGGACTCGCTGAGTCCGCACTCAGTCTACCGCAGCTGGCAGGCTCGGAGGCTGGCCAGCTTGCTCAACAAGCGGAGGCGGCTCAGCCAGGGCCAGACCCAGCGCCTGGTGGAGTGTCTGGTGCTGTTCGGCAGGCTGGACAAAGCCGTGCAGCTGCTGCTTGAGTCTGAGCCCACCAGCCCCGCCTACCTGGCCGATTTGCACCTCGCCTGCCTGCTGGCCAATCAGCCAGCCTCCCCGAATGCTCAGAGCACCGTGAAACTCGTTGCCACCAGCCTCATGGCCAACGGCCGCGTGTCCGAGGGCGCCCAGCTGCTGTGCCTCATCGACCGCAAGCTGGACGCCTGCCGCTACCTGGAGCAGCACGGCGAGCGAAGCACCGCCCTCTGGCTGGCCAAGTGCGGCCTGCGCGACCCGGCCGAGGCAGCGGAGATCATTCGCCGACACGCCGGCCACCTGGCTGCCACCGATCCGTGCCAGGCCGCGCTGCTGCTCATCGCTCAGAGCGACTGGGCCGGCGCCTGCGACTGCCTCAGCCGCCGTCTGGGACTGGCCGGCCTGGCCTGCCGCCTGCTGGCCGCCTGCGTCGAGGCCGGAAGGCTGGCCCGCCGGCCGCAGGACATCGCCGAACCCGCCGACCGGGCCGCCTGGCGGGAGGCGCACTCGGCCTGGGCTAGGCAGCTGGCCCTGCTGGGCGACGAGCGCGGAGCCAGGAGGTGCGCGAAGCTCGCCGACCTGGCAGCCGAACCTGGCGGGGAGAAGGACAAGCCTACCGACTGAGCACTGCGGAACTGGCTCTGATCCCCTCTGAGAACTGGCTCTGATCCCCTTTGTCAACAGGCTCTGATTCCCTCTGAGAACTGGCTCTGATCCCCTCTGAGAACAGGCTCTGATCCCCTCTGAGAACTGGCTCTGATCCCCTCTGAGAACAGGCTCTGATTCCCTCTGAGAACTGGCTCTGATCTCCTTTGACAACTGGCTCTGATCCCCTCGGATAACTGGCTCTGATCCCTATAAGAACTGGTTTTGAGAACTCCAGATCAGCACATGTCAGCCGTTGCCAAAATCACTAATAAAGTCATTCCGCAATGCTCTACTCTTTGCAACTTGACCTGTTCCGTCATTTATAATATACTTGTGTTGTGCGTCGCATGTTATGTTAGTGGCAAAGTTCCTATTAAACGTGATTGAATTTGTCAATAATTTTTTAATTCTGAATTAGTGCAGTTGCCCAAATTTTCTGTTGTTTATCGAGTCTTAAAGATTTTGCGATTATCACATATAATTATCCAATAATATTTCAAGTTTGGTTCAGCCTTTTAAAGCAGAATTCCTTGTGGCTTCTTTATCTTATATTTCTATTTCAAATTTCGATTTCGTTTTTCTAAACGGCTGTGAGCTTTATCAGGAAAATTTAGCTGTTCATATTTACATTGGGTAGCTACATTGGGTAGCTATGGTAAGTGTTTGTCAGTCTACCAGTTTAAATGGGCCGCGCGCAATGCGAGCTGCAAAGGCACGGTTACAAGAATCTGATTGCAGAAATGGACCCATTAACTTTGAATATGCTGCTCACCTTTGTTAGCCTGCCTGTTACTGGCGACAGCTGGGGCTACTGCGGCCCCGGCAGCTTGTGGGACCCCGGACAGCGACAGTGTCTGCTGTGCACCGAGTCAGACAAGGCCAGCATCGAGGAGTGCCGAGACAGCGCTGACCGCTCCAGCACTGGTGGAAGGTCGTGGACGCCGACTGCCGTGACAACTGGAACTGAGCCAACTAAGGCAGGGCAAGGCTTTCTAGCGATGAAAATTGCCTTACCTTCAGCAGCAATAGCAGCTCTTGTGATAGGAGTGGCGCTCTGGTTTGCACTCTTCCAGCGCACGTGTTGCATACCCAGCACGCAGCCTAGGACTGATTCTGCCAGCCAAATCACCATGGTCAGACAGCAGCCTCTACCAAATTCAGGCAGCCAAGGAGAGCATCGGGATGACGATCGGCAGCCGCTGAATCAACCTCTTAGGACTGATCAACCCCTCGTGACGAACCGGCCATTCACGGATGAAACTTACGCGAATCCTGACTGATTGCTGACTGATTGCTGACTGATTGCTGACTGATTGCTGACTGATTGCTCACTGATTGCTCACTGATTGCTGACTGATTGCTCACTGATTGCTCACTGATTGCTGACTGATTGCTGACTGATTGCTGACTGATTGCTGACGGATTGCTGACTGATTGCTGACTGATTGCTGACTGATTGCTGACGGATTGCTGACTGATTGCTGACTGATTGCTGACTGATTGCTCACTGATTGCTCACTGATTGCTCACTGATTGCTCACTCACAAAAAATGCAGCAGAAAAAATATTTTTTTATGATTACGCAAAGATTACACGTGGCTTAAAATTTTCCACTTTTATTGATGCCATTGCTTTCAAAAGTGCGCTTAACAGCTCTTTAACGATAAAACTTGTTATCTTCAGGAAACAAGCTCAAATACTCGTACTTTTAGCCTGCGAAAACCCATTTACTCGTAGTAGCGATCCTGGTATTAACACTGCGTAGATTTGATGTCTTTCCGGCCCTTTGACAACAGGCTCTGATCCGCTCTGAGAACTGGCTCTGATCCCCTTTGAGAACTGACTCTGATCCCCTTTGACAACAGGCTCTGATCCCCTTTGACAACTGGCTCTGATCCCCTCTGAGAACTGGCTCTGATCCCCTTTGACAACAGGCTCTGATCCCCTTTGACAACAGGCTCTGATCCCCTTTGACAACTGGCTCTAATCCCCTCTGAGAACTGGCTCTGATCCCCTCTGAGAACTGGCTCTGATCCCCTTTGACAACTGGCTCTGATCCCCTCTGAGAACTGGCTCTGATCCCCTCTGAGAACTGGCTCTGATCCCCTCTGAGAACTGGCTCTGATCCCCTTTGAGAACTGGCTCTGATCCCCTTTGACAACAGGCTCTGATCCCCTCTGAGAACTGGCTCTGATCCCCTCCGAGAACTGGCTCTGATCCCCTCTGAGAACTGGCTCTAATCCCCTTTGAGAACTGGCTCTGATCCCGTTTGAGAACTGGCTCTGATCCCCTTTGAGAACTGGCTCTGATCCCCTTTGACAACTGGCTCTGATCCCCTTTGACAACTGGCTCTGATTCCCTCTGAGAACTGGCTCTGATTCCCTCTGAGAACTGGCTCTGATTCCCTCTGAGAACTGGCTCTGATCCCCTTTGACAACTGGCTCTAATCCCCTCTGAGAACTGGCTCTGATCCCCTCCGAGAACTGGCTCTGATCCCCTCTGAGAACTGGCTCTGATCCCCTTTGACAACTGGCTCTGATCCCCTCTGAGAACTGGCTCTGATCCCCTCTGAGAACTGGCTCTGATCCCTTGCTAAAACCTAACTTCAGCCTAATGCTTAGACTTCTGTTCATACCAAATGATCAGTACATTAATCGGTACTAAGGGTTTGTCTACCGAGACAGTGAAGTTAAGGGCGTTGCTTTTCTTTACCTTTTCGTCGTCTGCCTTTTAGCTCGTCTTCTGCAGACCAAACTGAAGTTTTAGATATTTTAAAGGTGAGTAGACCAGGCTATTTTCTTTTTCGTTGGCATGTGCTTGCTTGTGCTTATCGCCTGCATGCAATTGCACAAATGTTTCATATGGAGTGTTACATTTTAACTGCCTATTTATATAGCTTACGTTCTTCAGTCATAGTTGCTTGCTTCAATTTTCTAAAAGAAAGACTGATTTCTGGGATGGACCTGGCAGCTCTCTGTCTGCTACTCTGCTGTCTGTGCCTGGCTAATGTCTGCGGACACTCAGCCAACTGGATCGTCTGCGGCCCCGGCCGCTGGTGGGACTCCGGACAGCGACAGTGTCTGCTGTGCACCGAGTCAGACAAGGCCAGCATCGAGGAGTGCCGAGACAGCGCTGACCGCTCCAGCACTGGTGGAAGGTCGACAACAGGCACCGCCGCAGGAACCGCTGAGCCAAATAGTGCTTCACCGACTGACAGAAGTGCAGTCATTTCGGTCACTGTACCTTTAGTAGTCTTACTGGTTATTGCTTTTGGATTAACGATTTTGTACTTTTGGTGTAAGCGTCATGCCCAGGAGCCCCAGGCCCTTCCGGAAGCTGTGTCATTGATAGCTGTCAATGTTAATGTTGCTAATCCTAATGACGCTAATGCTAATGACGTTAATCCAAATGAGGCTAATGCTAATGACGCTGATCCAAATGACGCTAATGCTATTTACGCTAATCCAAACGACACAAATCTTAATGATGCTAATAATAATGACGCTAATGCTATTTACGCTAATCCAAACGACACAAATCTTAATGACGCTAATCATAATGACGCTAATCATAATGACGCTAATGCTATTGAAGCTAATCCTAATTACGCTAATCCTAATGACGCTAATACTAATGACGCTAATCCTAATGTCGCTAATCCTAACGACGCTAATACTATAAATGACGCTAATGCTATTGAAGCTAATCCTAATTACGCTAATCCTAATTACGCTAATGCTAATACTAGTAGTAGGGGTTCTCAACCAGAGACCAGAGGTGACCGAATGACGCGATGGCCTGACACGCATCCAGTTTATCCGAGCTGAGTTACATCTAACTCACTTAGCGATGTTAGCCTGTAAAAACTCGAAACACATTTTGAGACAGAATTTCGACTATTTGGCTTTTTCACAGAACAAATTTGTAAAAAAATTATATTTAGTCATGTGATAACATTTTCTCTATACAAATACACTTTGACAGGCTATCCTAATCGCCGTAGCAAAGTAATGCAGTGAGTAGTAAAATGTGCAAGTTGTTCAACGCGCAACTCAAAGTAATATTACAAGAAAACCGAAGCTTTTATTGCTAATCTATTTTTTGGAATGTGTCATGATGACTAATATGCTATTTTTATAAACAAAGTCATGTGACTTAAAACCGGAGAACTCGTTCTCAACAGCTGTATTACTCATACTCCAATATATGGTAATGCTCACTTGAAAAACTCCAAAACGCAGCTAAACAAACAAGTTTGACCTAATTTGACAGATTGACAAATTGTGCAAATATGTATGCACTAATTAAACACCCGGTCCTAAACCGGTTTTCCGTTAAAATACAAGTTAAAATCTGAGCTGAAAAGTCAGGCTCGGAGCGGTCCACCGACTTCAAAACAGCTTTAAGAATACTCATTAGAAGAGGGAAAGACAAGAGGTAACAAGAGGTAAGCGCTTTACTAGACAGAGTTAGTTATTGCTAGCAATCGTTGTTGAAGTGAACTAAGTTTACGAGTGCCGCATACCGTCGATACATTTGAGAAAGGCCTCCTTGTTTCCTAGAATACATTCCTAGTGGATTATTGATTGATTGATTTGAGTTATCCGTTATCTTTCGGAGGTAACAAAGAAGACGCCCTTCAGGAGGACCTATCAGAGAGACACAAGGAGGACCTACGAGTATTATAGGGAGTTTTGTGTGCCTGATCAACACACAATAGTCTGTGAGTTTGATGGGATAGTCTGTGAGTTTGATGGGATAATCTGTGTGTTTGATGGGATAATCTGTGAGTTTGATGGGATAGTCTGTGAGTTTGATGGGATAATCTGTGTGTTTGATGGGATAATCTGTGAGTTTGATGGGATAGTCTGTGAGTTTGATGGGATAGTCTGTGAGTTTGATGGGATAATCTGTGTGTTTGATGGGATAATCTGTGAGTTTGATGGGATAGTCTGTGAGTTTGATGGGATAGTCTGTGAGTTTGATGGGATAATCTGTGTGTTTGATGGGATAATCTGTGAGTTTGATGGGATAGTCTGTGAGTTTGATGGGATAATCTGTGTGTTTGATGGGATAATCTGTGAGTTTGATGGGATAATCTGTGAATTTTTTGGGATAATCTGTGAGTTGGATGGAATAATCTGTGATTTGGATTGGATAATCTGTGTTTGATTGGATAATCTGTCAGTTTAAAGGCCATGGTGTTCGATAAATATCGATAAAGCAGTGTTGTATGAAAGTGTCATTAGTGTTCTCATGGAGCATATATTGTGTGTAAAGCAGGCCGATGCAGACACGTGTCTACCGCAGAATCTGCGCCCCTCAGACCTCGAATTCCCAGCCATTCTATCCTCCGCGGCTGCCACAGCCCCCACTCGCCAATGAGCTTTGCCATGGCGCGCCTGACACCCTCAACGAACTCGTCCGCTCTCAGTGGGCAGAGCGCGCGGGCAGCCTCCCTCACCGCCGGCCGCTCCTGGCAAGAACCGATTTTCCGAGCCCGTCATCAGTCGCTGACTGCCAGCCTCGCGGAGCTCAGTGACGTCGCCAGGCTGCACTCTGCCGCAACCCCAGAGTCAGCCGCCTTTTTTACCTGTCTGCCGAGCAGCCGCGAGGACACGCGCCTTTCAGACATTGAGCTGTGCATAAATTTTCTTATATTTTCTTTTGTATTGTTGTGTATTTTTTATATACGAGCAATATTAACAATGCACATGTCAATAGGGTGTAGATTTTTATTACATTTTGCATTAAAATAAACTAAAAAACACGTTATTGCCTCAGGACAGTTGCTGCCTTTTCTGTGTCATCTTTACGAGCTCGTAGATAATAAAACTTGCAGGTGTTTCTGTTGCTAAGGTACTTATGTATCTTCTCTACTTGAAGATTTCCCTAGTTGCAATGTACATCATTTCGAATTTGCTTGTGATAAAGACGTCATTGATACGCTCATACAATGTACGCACGTCATTGGTGGCTCCACCTCGAGCAGCCTATAAAAAGTCTTCTTTTAACATACGCTCACATTTCTATTTCTAAACATTATCTTCTAGGCTATTTACGAGCTCGCAAAATACTACAATAAAGCATTGTATCATTGAGCAAAAGCATTTTGCATACAATAACAGGTACAAAAGCTATTCAGCGTTTAAGCACCTCATCATCAAGATCAAGAAATTTTCTTAAGCGCTGCAATGTTTTTCAGAACATTCTTCTGGACTGCCATCAGTCTCGTCTTCATCGCCAGCACACTGGAACAGGTTTCAGCTAGTGGCGATGTCGCCTGCGATAGACCGGGAATGTTCTTCGACTCGCACCAGCATAAGTGTGTCGCCTGTCCGCAGCCATCTTTGGATCAGCAGCATAATCAGTTCTACCTGGCTGTCTGCGCGGAGCATCCAGTTTGCTGCTTCACCAACTCCGGTGTGACGGTTGAGCAGCCTGTCCTACCAACGAAACCGGAAGCGCCGGAGGCACCGGAGGCACCGGATGCTCCCAGATCAACAGCTGATACACCAATCGGGTCAACCGTAGGTCCGCAGACAGTAAACAGGATCACACAGTTTGTCATCGGGCTAGCTTTGGCAGTGATTGTTGCTTTTGTCGTGCTGGCCATTGTCATTTTCTGTGCCTGCAGCAGCAAGCATGCCAAGAAACCAAGGCGGTGTGGCGACTTAGAAAGCGGAGAACCTGGAGACCCGCAGACCTCCGTTGGCTCCCCAGCAGCTGTCGACAGTCGAGACGCGGACAGGAGGTCTCTGCTGTCAGCTGGTCCGCCCGCTGTGGACTCTTCCAGTCGAGCGCGCACGGTTGCCAACGGGTTGGTCTATGATCCTCTACGTCCACACAATGCGCACTCAGCCGATGGGACTGTGAATTCTATTTATGATGATCCTGATGAAGCTCTATCTTAGTATCAACTTTTTGCCCTAAGCGTTTTGTAAATTCACATTGAATAGCGCAATTACTGATGGCATTGGTACCAAGGCTTCTTCAATAAAAATGTTTTTAATTAAAATGAATGTTACTCATACATTTTTAATCGTGCGAGATTTACAGTAATTGCCACAGAATGGGATGCTTTCTTCTTCTATAATAAATAATATATTCTTCACTTCATGTTTATAGAGTTCAAAGTAATTAAATTAATCAAAAAAGAGAAGTGAGGTGAGCTGCTTTCTCAGTTAAGACAAAAGATTCTGTTCTAAGCGACTGAGATCATATTTTTTTCTGGCAGTTTTGTTTTAGGCGCATGCGTAAATGACAGATTCCCATAAATTATTTGGGGGCCTAATTTTAAACTGCGCTGACGTCACTAGGAAATAAACTTTCAAGTCTTCGCGAATGTCTATTTTTAGCTCATTCAGAAATACTGATATACTCCTATATTAAAGGAGCATATTAGAGCATATATACTCGTAAAAGCAGTGTCAACTTTCGCTAGTAAATTTTTTAGACGTTGAAACCAAGTATTAAATATGTGTCATCACAGCATCTGCAGCATCGGAATTCTCCTGACGCTGATTGTCAATGGTGCTTCGGCGCACACTTCAGCTACGAAGGAACTCGAGTGCGCCGCTGAAGGAAAGTTATTCGATCCAAATACGGACGTCTGCGTTGACTGCCCTTTGCCCTCCTCGGAGCTCCAGCAGATGTTGTTCTATCAGAGAGCATGTGACATGCATCCAATTTGCTGCCTTCCTGGCTTCACAGAGAAGCCTGAGCAGCCCACCCAGAGCATTGCTACAGAGTCGACAGAGACATTGGAAGGCACGTCACCTGTTACATCGATTCGACCAACCCCGAGTACCAAGGAGAATCGTGCAGCTCTTGCTCCCGTCACAGTAGCTGTCACACTGCTGGTCTTAGTCATCAGTGTGACCGTGTTTTGCGCTGTCCTAATCGTCAAAGCTTGCAAGAACAGGTCCAAACAAGCGAGTGACGTTGAGAACGGCAGGTGGGTAGCCGAAAGCACCGGTGGAAGTAGACTTGCGACTCCGGAACCAAGCGAGGTGAGTTTTGTGTCCACACAGGATGCGGACGGGCCATTGCTAGCCAGTCAGCGGGCTGACAGAGCAGCTTCTAGCCCACCTGAAATGGTTGCCAATCTGCTTGTTTACAACAATGATCCAGATGGACATCAGCATATGCATGTTTATTCGGACAGTACACAGGACTCACAGACATATGAAACCTTGGATTCGAACTATTAATGCATTTTTATTTAAGTTTACCACCCGCGAAATCTAACTTCGTAAGAATCGAGGGAGTCACTTCTGTTTTTTTCTTTTTGTTTACATATTTTATTGTAGCAATGAGCCGCTTATTCAGCTTTTAAATGCTTAATTTCCGTCTGGGACACAGAAAATTACACAAGATTGTGCTCAAGTCCCCTTTCGGATTGACTTTTGAACTATACCTTCTAACCATCTACCTTCTACCTTCTAACAACCCCTAGCAGTACAGTGATATGCACACACTCTGAATACGCTAGTTTAGTTCCAAGTTGGAGTGTACAGTTGGTCAGCGTACTCAGTCTCACATTTGTGCGAGTGCGAGCTGGGATGCCATTTTAAAGACGTAAAACTCTGAGAATTAAAATTTTTTTTAGCCAAGAAAGCTGGGTTAATACAGCAATCCACTACAGCTATAGCTTGCACAGCAATCCACTACAGCTATAGCTTGCACAGCAATCCACTACAGCTATAGCTTGCACAGCAATCCACTACAGCTATAGCTTGCACAGCAATCCACTACAGCAATAGCTCGCACAGCAATCCACTACAGCTATAGCTCGCACAGCAATCCACTACAGCTATAGCTTGCACAGCAATCCACTGCAGCTATAGCTCGCACAGCAATCCACTGCAGCTATAGCTCGCACAGCAATCCACTGCAGCAATAGCTCGCACAGCAATCCACTACAGCTATAGCTTGCACAGCAATCCACTACAGCTATAGCTCGCACAGCAATCCACTACAGCTATAGCTTGCACAGCAATCCACTACAGCTATAGCTCGCACAGCAATCCACTACAGCAATAGCTCGCACAGCAATCCACTACAGCTATAGCTCGCACAGCAATACACTACAGCAATAGCTCGCACAGCAATCCACTACAGCTATAGCTCGCACAGCAATCCACTACAGCAATAGCTTGCACAGCAATCCACTGCAGCTATAGCTCGCACAGCAATCCACTACAGCTATAGCTCGCACAGCAATCCACTACAGCAATAGCTCGCACAGCAATCCACTACAGCTATAGCTCGCACAGCAATCCACTACAGCTATAGCTCGCACAGCAATCCACTACAGCTATAGCTCGCACAGCAATACACTACAGCAATAGCTCGCACAGCAATCCACTACAGCTATAGCTCGCACAGCAATCCACTACAGCTATAGCTCGCACAGCAATCCACTACAGCTATAGCTCGCAATTAGTAGAGTCAGCATGGCGGCATCAAAGAGTGCCTGCTTGGTCATCGCGTGTCTCTCAGTTCTCCTCCAACCGCTGTACGTCACCAGCTCGCTGCCATCCGAATGTCCGGACAGAATGGTGTTCGACCCGCACGTCCATCAGTGCGTAGTTGAACGCCTTCCAGCAGGAAGCGACAGACCAATGGAGCCAGAATCGCTTACCACTACTCATGGCCTGGATGTCATTGGAAACTCTCTGCTCACGAATGCGTCGTCAGTTATCAACAAAACCAATGTCTATGGGAATGCGAATGAAAACTATGAACCAACAGTCCGAGTGATCGTGGTAGTCATTTGTTCAGTTTTTGGACTGCTCGTCCCGCTGATAGCATTCTCCGCCTTGCTATCTTGGCTCCTGGGACGCGAATTTCATTGCAGAAAGCTTCTACGAAATAATAAAGCGATTGCTTCTGTCGCGCAAGATGTGGAAGCAAGCTTCGGTGCTACTGTCGATGGCGATACCGTCCGAGGTGACGTCAACGGAGGACAGGGCAGAAGTTTCAACAATAGCCGTCCCGAAAGGCCGCTTCCGGATATTCCTCAGGAAGACGGGGACGTGGGAACGCCGCTGCTGCCAGGAGGAAGCCTACCGATTAGCGACGGCAGCCAAGTCTTCGATCGCATCCCACAGAGGCTAGCTGAATACTCTGGATTAAGTATGGACTCCTGATTGTACATGTAGATATTTCGCTTGCTTTCTTCCGAATTTAATAGAGTATCAAGCTACAAAGCATAAGTCTTTGAAATACATTACATAAAAAATAACAGAAACAGTGAACTTTCCAGGGGGCTGTGGGCTCTGTCATTAAACAGACAGTGGGCGAAAGGGGGAGCGCAACCAGCGAGGGGCGATTCTGCCCGTTCTGCTGACTCCTGAGCACACGTGCACTTTCTCATCGTCAGGCAGTGTACACTCTCACTGTGACTTGGAGTTTGGCCTTCTCTCTGTGGCTGCGCCCTAAATGATTGTGCCCTGGTCGTGAAATCGAGCTCTTTATCTATCTATCTGCAGGGGGCCCGGGGCACTTGTCACACAAGCGACGGAGCGGCACGCCCCCAGACCGGCGAACTAGGCGCTTTAGCGCCCATCGCGCCGCCTCCCCTGCCCTGAGCAGGCACCACACACAGCAGCACAGACCAGCCGGGGAGGGCAGGAGGCACCCAGAATAGGCAGCAGTGTCCCCCACCCCCGCCTCACACGCACAAGCAGACCAAGCCGGGGCGAAAGGCTGATAAGAAATCAGTCCTCAGGGGGGCCAGGTGATGAGTGTACACTTATCCAATCGCGCTGACGGAATTCCAGAGAGCGCGCGGCGATGTACACCCGCCCTCCAGCCACCCCCCGCAAGGTCTAACGCCCCAGCGCCAACGCACAAACTCATACAACGCAGAACAGGCACACAGAAGGTAGGAGCGAAGCTATTATTTCAAGCTTTGCACGAAATATGGTGCACCTCCGCCGGTCGCTACTGTCCAAACCCCCCAACAAGTCCCGAAATTAATCGTGACTTGAAGGGTGAATCGAACTAGCGTCCTTTGGAGTGCGAGGCAGCGACGTTAGCCGCTGACCCACTCGCCCCCGAAATCGAGCTCAGTGACATTGGTCTAACCGCTCTTCCAAATATTCAAATAGAGTGACTTCTACTCTATTCTCTGAAGCTTGTCTTTTGCGTGAGGCCTAACGAAATGTAATTAGAAAAAACTGTTTATGTTCGCCATTTCTTTTAGAATTTTTAATGGTTTTATTTTTAATGAAAGCTGATGAAATACTCGTGCCTGTACATGGAACTGACGGTGAATAGCCGATGATGTCATCCTACTATAAGTGGCTGCACAAGGTACTACTAAGATAAAAAAATAATTAAAAAAATGAATCAAACCTGGGCATTTCCTCGCACTATATATACCTGTTACGTTTAGTTACTTTCGAGCGTGCTATATACTTGTAAAATTCTGCTTCAGGTAAAGGGAAATTGAACTGGAATTAAATATATATATTGTGAGTACATTTTATGCAATTACTAAAGAAAACACTAGTAAACTTTTGTAAAATTGGCTTTAAGTTTTTTGTCACGATTATTTTATTTTTTTAATATTATATTATATGCTATTTATAGTAGCTGCACAAAATATATAATAGCATTCTCTGTTGGGTTCTAGCTTTCATAAACCCGAAATGTCACAAAGAAAGAAAGTGTCTTTCAGCATTCTTGATTCTTTCATCATTCTTCATCATCATTTCATGATTCTTTCAACATTGTGAAAATTCGGGTCTGTGAAACGACTCACACTGCAAGCACCACAGTGCCAGCTGAGGGCCATTTTGAGCCTTCAGCCTGATGGAATTGGCCTCTTCAGCCTGATGGAATTGGCCTCTTCAGCCTGATGGAATTGGCCTCTTCAGCCTGATGGAATTGGCCTCTTCAGCCTGATGGAACTGGCCTCTTTAGCCTGATGGAACTGGCCTCTTCCTAGCTATCAAAGCTTGTCGCGATTAATAGACTGTACTATCTTACTCCAAAAATACAAATACGAAAACAAATCTGCATATACGACCTGGCGAGACGGCGCGGCAAGGCCTTGGCCGCATTTTGATCTTTGGTGCTGTTCTCTGAAGCCCTGTCGGACAGGGCCAGGTACCAGCTGTTCCGGTTCGGTCGTTGACACCACCCTGATGTACAATGCTGAGAACACTGAGCCCATTTTGTCCACTTCAACTAGCATTTGCCCGGTCTTGTCAGTCCTGCGGGGCTCAGCCCTCCCCTTTTACGCCTGCGCTGATTGGCTGGATTAGCTGTCACCCTTGCCCTGCTTTTCTGCCCCGCCAGGCCCACCCCTTGTGGTTGTACTCATTTAAAGCCTTTCTGTGATTTGAACGCACATTTTTCGATTGCCACAGGATATTCTGTAATAGCCTTTGTTTACTCTGATCTGATAGGATTCTGATCTGATCTGATCTGATATGAAAGCTTGTTGAGGCAGGCACTCCAGTTGCTGCGATTAAAATTTAGCACCTATATTTTATTTTTGCAAAGGGAACTCTTCCGATTGGTTGAAGGGATAGTAAGGCAAGCTCGACCAGATAGTGTGCGCTGCTATATAATTAAACTTCGCTAAAGAAGTTAACTATATTTTATAATGACAAAAACTTATTTTTAATTTACTCACTGAGCCTCATTGCGTATTGTTTTAGATGAGCGCAAAGCTTAGAATACCCACGGAATATTCTTGGAGTTGCCGCGAAATTTCCTCGAAGGCTTACAAATTCTCGCCGAATACGAGTAGCTGAAAAGCATTCTTTGTAGGCAAAAGTGACTGCTGAGAGCCATGACAGTCCTATCTGTGATGTCTGCCGCTTGGATCCTAGTCGGCCTGTTCAGCCTCATCGATCCAATCGCTTCGAAGCCGGTCTGCGAGCCTGGCTTCAGATTCGACGGGTTCATTCACCAATGCGTGAAGGATCGAACGTCAGGAGTTTTAGACGCTGCACCGACAGCGATTCCAACTGATGTCCGTCCTACGCAGCAGCACACCGCAGCTTCGTCGCCTCAGACTTCAACTCGGCCCGCTGGTGGGGATTCCGGCTTCAGTTTTGGACAGTGGGAGTGGCTGACTATGGTGATCCTTCTGATCGCTCTGGTGCTGCTTCTTATCGGTGTCCTCGCCTGGAGCATTCAGAATCGCCGTCTAGTCTGTAAGGACGCAGTTCGAGGCTGCTTTCGGCGACTAGCGAGTGCGGAAAGGGACGCGGTTGACTGGGGCGGCGACGGCGAAGGCCGCGGCGACGGCGAAGGCCGCAGCGACGGCGAAGGCCGCGGTGACGACGAAGGCCGCGGCGATGGCGAAGGCGAAGGCCGCGGCGACGGCGAAGGCCGTGGCGAAGGCGAAGGCCGCGGCGACGGCGAAGGCCATGGCGAAGGCGAAGGCCGCGGCGACGGCGAAGGCCGCGGTGACGGCGAAGGCCGCGGTGACGATGGCGACGGCGAAAGCTGCGGCGAAGGTGAAGATGCTGAAATCGAAAATGAAGTCAACTCGCGAGCCCGCCGGAGCCAACCTTTGCCAGCAGTTCCAAGTCACGAGTCGATTCCGCTGCTCTCAGGAGCAGAGGAACTTGCTAGCGGCGCTGTCGCTGATATTCTTGAAGCTCGGGAAGGCCTTGACGATGCCACTTATACAGCTTTGTCTACAGTGTAATCTTATGCTTGCTCTTATATCTTATCGTATCATTGTTCTCTCTACGAATAATTTTTATTAAGTTTATAGTTGGAAACATGCTATACCGTTTTTTTAGTTAAATTCTTCAAACCAACCAACTGGTCGA
Source organism: Macrostomum hystrix (assembly GCA_950097015.1). Lineage (NCBI taxonomy): Eukaryota > Metazoa > Platyhelminthes > Macrostomidae > Macrostomum > Macrostomum hystrix. The sequence continues at coordinate 2,341,739 of CATNEN010000033.1, forward strand.
TTTTGAGTAATTGGCATTAAAGTTATTTAGTTGCCATTCGTATGTGCGTAATTAGCTTTTTATGACCTCCAAAGTCAATCAGCGAGTCAGTGGAAGCAGCACCAACATGAACAGCAGCAGTAACACTGCGACCTAGCCAGCATGCACGTCGAACATTCGAGTTATGTTATTGAAGAGTTCTATAACTTTAATAACAGATAAAAGTTTGCAACAACCAACGGTACAGTTCAAACTTTACCCTCAAATTTTTGCAATAAACATTTGAAAGATTTTGACAAATAGATTGCTCAGAATGCGGCAGCAGAAAGCCAGAATTAAAAACGCAGGTTTGAGCACAGGTAAGAAGAAGCAAATGATCTGAGCTCTCTCGCGTCTATTCCCGACCTTCTTCAGACAGAAATTTGCCTAAACAGTTGGCCAGAAGGCAGCTGGACGGTCCTTCAGCTGCTTCACCGGCCTCGGCGACCAGAGCATCACGCAGCATCGCCAGGCCGTCCGTTCGCTCGTATGGATGGCGGCCTCTGTCCTGGTCGACACCATCGACGGCGCCGACTATGCGGAATCGCAGCAGGCCGGCCGAGCTGGGTCCCGGCGGACGCATCGCCTCGAGCAAACGAATGAGGCGCAGTGCGTCACCTCCGACAGGTCGCCAGCGCTCGTCCCGCTCTGTCAAGCGGCGCCCGGACCATCTGGCTGCGGGACCGGCAGAAGCTTGCAGCACGCCTACGACGCTGCGACTTGTTGAGCAGAAGCTGAGCGTGGCTACAATGCCGCCGCCCGCCAAGTCCGTCAGTCGGAAGCCGACGCCAGCGAGCTCCTCGGCTGGCACCGTCCAGACTGCGTCGACTGGGCAGGCGGCTTCATCGACGAGGGGCTTTGGCAAGGGCATCAACGGCGGCGACCGCGGACATCGACAAAGGCTTCAGTGGACGGCCGTCACAAGGAGAAGCTGTGAGCTGCCACAGGCGGAGCAGGTTGACGATGTGCAGACAGTCGGGGCAGCTGATCAGCAGGAAGCTGTGCCGAAGTGTCAGCTTCATCAGGCTGGCTAGCGACATGTCGATGTCTTGGAGAGCGCCAACAGCGGAGGCTGATGCGGTTGCGCCGGACATTGTCGCCAGGGCGAGGGTGCAGGACCCGAGGAACTCGCGCCGATCGGGCAGCAGGGCCCGAACCAGAGCCGACACCAGCCAGGCAAAGCAGGCTTCGATTGGGTCGCTGATGGCCGAGGGCAGCCCGACTTCGTAGGCCTGAGAGTCGGACACGAAGCCGCAGTTCAGGTAGACACTTCGGCTGCGGTTCAGGGCCGGCCAGGTGGCGAGGGCGCAGGCAGCCAAGAGAGCCTCCGGACCGCGCGCCCGCCGCTGCACGAGGTCGGTGGCGAGCTGGGTGAGCAGGTCCAGCTGCATCCAGTTATCCGCCTTGCTCAACATGCTGGCCTGCAGTTCGAGTCAGAGATGGCAGGTTGGGTGAATGTGCTGGTGTCAACATTCCAACAGATGCTTAGCGATTCCTGCTGCGCAACTCCAAGCCCTGGGCCCTCACTCACCCGGTCGTCGATCATTCGCGCCGACTTGTCGGTCACGAGCTGCGCCTCGGCCAGCCGAGCGGAGTCCCTGGCGAGCTGCCAGGCATGCTCAGCCAGCTGCAGGACGCCCCGAGTGAAGCGCGTCGCACCGGAGACCGCCGATCTCGCAGCCGCCGGTGAATATCCGCTGATAGCGACGCAATGACCGCGTAGCTGAGCGATCAGCATCGCCAGCGAGAGAGCGGCCATCTCCGGAATGGCGGACTCCACCGTTTCGACGTCAACCAGGCAGATGTTGAAGGCTTGACGAGAGACCGTCGCCTCAGTGTCCCCGCTGCCAGTCAGACGGTGGCAGCCTGCTCTGGCGGCCACCGCAGCCAAGACGGTTTCGTCACCGGAGTGGGCCATTGGCAGCTCCATGTAGGACCAGGCCGCCGGCTGGGACCCCTTGCTGTCGGCCGAAGATTCAAAGCTCAGGTGCTGCAGGCAGTCGCGCAGTTCAGCAAAGGCGGAATCCACGGATTCAACCAGCAGCTTGGCGCTCAGACAATCGCGACGGGCCAGACGGCCGAGTGGCGACACAGAAGGACGGAGCAGCAACAGCGGCAGCTTCGACGAGGCACTACCGCCGATTCGGTTCAGCTGGCTGCTCAGCCAGCAGCGCACCGTAGCTGCCTGCCTTGGCAAGTCGCGTCGCAGCTCCAACGGCGGCGGCACCGGCGTGGACATCTCTCGCTGCTGATTGAGGTCGCTGGCCAGCGGGAAGCTGCGCCTCATCAGCAGCGGCAGCTGGGCGCAGTGGCTCACGAAGGCCATTCGCTCTCGGCAGACGCCGCTGTCACCACGCCTGCCGACCCAGTCGAGCAGCTGGTCGCACTGTCGCGATCCAGCAACCCGGCCGAACTCGTCCGCGCCCGTCCGTAGCGGCCGGAGTCCGGAGCGCAACCTGCAGACTCGGGTGGCGAGAGTCAGGCTGCAGCAGGCTCCTGTTAGTTCGTCCTTCTCCACGCCGCTGAACACGAAGCCCTGCATCACGGGGTGCAGCCAGCGGTCGAGCTCCGTGTCCAGCAGGTTGCCGATGTCCGGTATGACGAACCAGTTCCACAGGTACTCCTGTGCCGATGCCAGCACCCTGTTGGATTAATAAAATGCAGAAGGGCTGTGGGCAATGGCACGATATTTAGTGACACTAGACCCGCTGCCAGTGAGGAGGAAATTCGATAGCTCCTGAGCACACGCGCACTTTTCATCATCAGGCAGTGTGCAATCTCCCTGCCTGCTTTGGAGGTTGGCCCTCAAGGGCGTAAAGTGCACAACAAGCCCTCAAGCTTTCTCTCCGTGGCTGCGCCTCAAATGAATGTGGCCTCGCCGCGGAATCGAGCTCAGGGACCATGGTGTGTTGGACCACTCGCACCTATCACCGTCATCAATAGTTAGCACCTCCACAGAATGTGCAGGGGCCCGATTAAATAATGGCCAAAAAAATCACCGTAGCGGACGGTTCTGCTCGTTGTGAGCAGCCGACGCTGCGGGCTCCTGAAGCAGCGGCCAGGTGACGTCGCCGCTGGCGGAATAGTACAGCTGCGCCCTGCTGCCGCAGCAGGCTAGATGGCGGCACTCGATTTCGAGGTGCTGGCAGTCAGCGCCTTCCTCGGCCCACACGCCGGCCAGAAAGAATTTCAGGTGGCTCTCAAAGTCGGCGTAGAACTGGCCGGAGCCGGCGGCGGCCTCCCAGATGTCGACGCCCGCCGGCGCCGCTGCTGGAGGAGGCACGGTGTCCAGCTGGCCGCGGGTCATCGGCCGGTAACACGTGATCGGCACCAGCTGCAGGCCGGTGATCGCCCTGATGGAGTGGCCGGAGCCGGTGTGGCCGACATGCTCGCTCTTTGACGCCAGGATCAGCTTCCACGGACAGCCGGGCAACCGGGGCTCGAATCTGCCCAGGTAGGCGTCAAACTCGGCGGCGTGGGTGGCGCGCACGGGGCGCGGGAGAGCGGACTTTGGAAGCAGCGACAGCCGGCCCGTGGACTTGCAGCAGGCCAGGCTGTTGGGTGCGTCTCGGTCGCTAGGCAACGAGTGCGACAAAAAATGCGCATGTTTCCACATTCATTTGATGCCTTGGCAACACGCTTTCCAAGCCCATTTGTAGCCCATTGGGTCGGTGCACAGCGGTTAACTCGTTTGCCTCTCGCGCCTATATCCCTGAGCTCGATTCCGCGGCGAGGCAACATTCATTTGAGGCGCAGCCACGGAGAGAAGGCTTGGGGGCTTGTCGTGCTTGCCCTTGAGGCACAGTGAGAGTGTACACTGCCTGACGATAAGAAAGTCAGGGCAGATGTACACACCTGTGTGAGCGTGTGCCTGCGTACGGTATCTGTGTGCGTGTGTGCTCAGGAGTCAGCGAAATGATTGCCTCCTCGCTGACTGCGGTCTAGTGTCAATCAATGATTTCACCAAGCTGTAAAATGGGTACCAGCATTAGGTGAGCTAGACATTTTGGTAGGTGTTGCGGCCCCCACCCGGCCAGTCCATGGACTAAACAGTTGTACACAGCCTTTGGAAAGCATCGCGCAATAGCTTTGCAAGACAAGCCCTCTGCACTAGCGTTCCTGAAATAAAGTTCGAGAAAGTGCATTTAACCCACCGATAGTACATGTAGTAGTACTTGTCGCACTCGCACAAATACAGCAGCCTCCTATTTGTGAAATAAGCCACCTCGGGCTCCTCCAGGGAGGCCGGCACAACGCCGAGGTCGGCGGCGACGTCAGCTAGCCGGACTTCACGGCGAATTTCGGCGGCCGCCACTAGCGGCTGGCAGTGATAGTCGGCGAGGCCCTCGACGCAGCAGAACTCGGGCGCCTTGTAGAATTGCACGGGCCCCGAATCGCCCCCTCCGTCTTCGTATGTACGATGCGGCTTCATCGAAGCTTTTGACTTCTTGATTTTTATGCAAATCACCAACGGGCAGCCTTACCGTTGCTTCAGGACTTCTTGAGTTATAGATGCATCGAGACTACTGTCACAGACTATCACAGCTGTTCTGGCGGCTGCCAGGGCTATTTTTAGAAATCCACGCATCTTCCAAGGGTCTATGGCATTAAGTGACCTCAAAAATTCTCAATTCTATGTAATATTTCTGACTGCAGCTTCTGCTACGATTCCTGGGATATTTCTGGCTGCGTCTCCTGCTACGATTCCTGTGATATTTCTGGCTGCGTCTCCTGCTACGATTCCTGTGATATTTCTGACTGCGTCTCCTGCTACGATTCCTGGGATATTTCTGACTGCGTCTCCTGCTACGATTCCTGGGATATTTCTGACTGCGTCTCCTGCTACGATTCCTGGGATATTTCTGACTGCGTCTCCTGCTACGATTCCTGTGATATTTCTGGCTGCAGCTTCTGCTACGGTTCCTGGGATATTTCTGGCTGCAGCTTCTGCTACGATTCCTGGGATATTTCTGGCTGCAGCTTCTGCTACGATTCCTGTGAAATTTCTGACTGCGTCTCCTGCTACGATTCCTGTGATATTTCTGACTGCGTCTCCTGCTACGATTCCTGTGATATTTCTGACTGCGTCTCCTGCTACGATTCCTGTGATATTTCTGGCTGCAGCTTCTGCTACGATTCCTGTGATATTTCTGGCTGCAGCTTCTGCTACGATTCCTGTGAAATTTCTGACTGCGTCTCCTGCTACGATTCCTGTGATATTTCTGACTGCGTCTCCTGCTACGATTCCTGTGATATTTCTGACTGCAGCTTCTGCTACGGTTCCTGGGATATTTCTGGCTGCAGCTTCTGCTACGATTCCTGGGATATTTCTGGCTGCAGCTTCTGCTACGGTTCCTGGGATATTTCTGGCTGCAGCTTCTGCTACGATTCCTGTGATATTTCTGGCTGCAGCTTCTGCTACGATTCCTGTGATATTTCTGGCTGCGTCTCCTGCTACGATTCCTGTGATATTTCTGGCTGCGTCTCCTGCTACGATTCCTGTGATATTTCTGACTGCGTCTCCTGCTACGATTCCTGGGATATTTCTGACTGCGTCTCCTGCTACGATTCCTGGGATATTTCTGACTGCGTCTCCTGCTACGATTCCTGGGATATTTCTGACTGCGTCTCCTGCTACGATTCCTGTGATATTTCTGGCTGCAGCTTCTGCTACGGTTCCTGGGATATTTCTGGCTGCAGCTTCTGCTACGATTCCTGGGATATTTCTGGCTGCAGCTTCTGCTACGATTCCTGTGAAATTTCTGACTGCGTCTCCTGCTACGATTCCTGTGATATTTCTGACTGCGTCTCCTGCTACGATTCCTGTGATATTTCTGGCTGCGTCTCCTGCTACGATTCCTGTGATATTTCTGGCTGCAGCTTCTGCTACGATTCCTGTGATATTTCTGGCTGCAGCTTCTGCTACGATTCCTGTGAAATTTCTGACTGCGTCTCCTGCTACGATTCCTGTGATATTTCTGACTGCGTCTCCTGCTACGATTCCTGTGATATTTCTGACTGCAGCTTCTGCTACGGTTCCTGGGATATTTCTGGCTGCAGCTTCTGCTACGATTCCTGTGATATTTCTGGCTGCAGCTTCTGCTACGGTTCCTGGGATATTTCTGGCTGCAGCTTCTGCTACGATTCCTGGGATATTTCTGGCTGCAGCTTCTGCTACGATTCCTGTGATATTTCTGACTGCAGCTTCTGCTACGGTTCCTGGGATATTTCTGGCTGCAGCTTCTGCTACGATTCCTGGGATATTTCTGGCTGCAGCTTCTGCTACGATTCCTGTGAAATTTCTGACTGCGTCTCCTGCTACGATTCCTGTGATATTTCTGGCTGCAGCTTCTGCTACGATTCCTGTGATATTTCTGGCTGCAGCTTCTGCTACGATTCCTGTGATATTTCTGGCTGCAGCTTCTGCTACGATTCCTGGGATATGTCTGATCAGCAATTACGAGCACCTTGTAGGCATGGTAATTGCTACTACTTGCTACTACTTACTAGCTATTGCTTCTACTACTACTTAGTAGTAAGTGACTGCTTTGTAAGTATAACAAAATTATAAGTGCGGCACCCATGCTTCTAACACGTTGTGAGAATTTATGTTAGACTCGTATTGTAGAAAAATTTCAATACGTATTGAAGTGGGTGCGGGTTTTGCAATCCGATGACCTGTCCTCAAGAGAGAAAGGGAGTGTGGGGATGGCGATAGAGTTAGAAGTCGTACCGCAAAGCCTCGCGATTTATCGCGGGGAGAGGGATGAAGGGAGAGATGAAGGGAGAGACAGTGGATGCAGGGAGTGGTCCTCTCGGCCTCAGGCTGGCCAGTCCCACTCAACCCATAGGCCACAGGCATGACTGCCGTGCCTACCCCAAGCAGTGCTCGAAACCGGCTAAAGTCTAAAGAGATATCGGACTACCCGCAAGCAGGTAGGACAGGGCTAGATAGCCTACTGTCATCAGTAGCATGTACATAACTGACTCCTAACAGTGGTAGCAGTGGTCGATTCGGCCCAGGCTCTTGTCTTAGAAATGCGGAAAGGCTATTGGCAAAGCGGAAAATGATCTAGGGTAGCGCCACCACCCAATGCGCCTACGTCGCCACCGCAGACATTTGGGAACTTGGGTCCCCGGAGTTCACAGCTCCTAGTTTGTCACACAGATCTCAGACAAGCCGAAAAATAGGGCATTCTGTAACTTCCGTTTTAGACTAGGGCGAAGACCCCAGAATGAATCGAGACACGCCTCAACAGGGGATTCCTGAAACTGCGCTACAGTGGTCTAGAAAGGTGGTACTCCGAACCCGAATGAGAAACCCATAGCCGGAATCCTACTCAGGAAACATCAGGCACATTCCTTACATTAGATTGCGGCCTACACATTAGGTAACTAACGAATCCGAAGCTGTGTGAGATGAGGAAATCAGAGGCAGGAGAGATTAAGCAGAACACTGGCTGAGTGATTATGCAAGCGATAATTATTAGATCACGCCTCTCGCTCCCATGGCCGTAGTTACGAGGGCGGGGAATAGAAGGAGACTTCAATTGACAAAGGAGTTTGACGCGCACACTGGAATCCGCCAGTGAGAGAGGAAAGCCGGCCAAGGAATTCCCCGCCCCGAAGCAGCAATGCACACGCTACGTTCCGCATTTTACTCGCAAATCCCTAGCTCCTTATTACTCTCATGCGCGCTCACAGTCGTCTTCCTGCCGCAGCTTTCAGCTCGGCATCACCAGAGCCCACCCCCTAATGAGTTAGCCACTCATGATCGAAGGCTGTCTAGCGATAAAATAAATAGAAGAGAATAGCATGATAAGGAAAGGTTTAGTTGTTATAAAATTGGCCTAATTATTAAAAATGGCAGTCAATTAATAAATGGTTTATTAGGCTAAAATACCGCCCTTGCCCCGTTTGCCCCACTAGCTAATAATAAATCCCTTAGGGATAACAATTAGTGTCCGCTGCGCGGGTTACTTAGCTGATGCTGGCTGACTTTGCTGCAGGCCGTCGCTCTCGCAGGGATGGGCAAATAAAGGGGGACGAGGCACGGAGTTGCTAAACACAGCTGGCAAGGGGCCAGGCTGCAAGGAGCTCGATGCTCAATTGGAGCTCACCCAAGGAGGTGGCTCATGTTTACGGGATCTAACAGGTATTTACCTGTAGCTATGCTCTGAAGCTTTAGGCTCAGGGGCTAAATGCTAGGCTAGAAGGGGGAGAGTCCACGGACCGGGTTCCGGGACCGGACAGGGGAAGTTTGCTCCAGGGAAGGTTCGGAGGGAAGGCTTGTGGAAGCCAGGGAAAAAGGTTGAAAGGGAGGTTCCTCCAAGGGCAGCGCAGCGCGCTTTCTTAAATAGTCCTGCAGCTCCGTCAACCCTGCATTCATCAAAGCAACCCACATGCTCGCCAGCCTGTCAGCGAGGAACCGGGTCGGCATTATGCCACCCCAATTGCCCACCGAAGCGGCGGCGAGAATCGCCAGATGCCCCACTAGGAGCGTCTGCCGGCAGTCGGCCAATGATTGTGATCCCGCCGGGATATGGGAAGCGCAGGCGCCGACCTGCCTATAGTGTCGTTACATGTATCTAAAGGGGGAAAGGTCATAATCGAGCTTCGGCTCGGGTTACAGTAAAGAAAAGGGGACATGAAGAATTAATGCTCACTCTAGACGCATGAGTGATCCCTACAATCTGATCGCGGTTTGGAGGGGAATTATGACCTAAGCTAGTCCATACAGTATTGCTATGGCCGCGATCAGTCACTTCTACAGGAGACTAGACAGATCCGAGGCAAGGGGAATCGGCGGCTACTTAATTCACCTCCGCCCCAAGCCCGGCCCTAAGATTAATGATTGTGTTCTGCGGCCAGCTGCTATGTGGGTCGCGATTATTTGGCTACAAAAAATTGGAAAAATTCCGCTGGCTCACGTTCCCGCTCGATTCCCGCAGCACACTCCACATCAGTATTGAATATTTTTGCTTCTTATGTTTAAGAAAACGAAACAAATATTTTCCTTTGTAAGTAAAGTTGAGTTCAATCTCAACTAGGCAAAATTTATGCTTTCAAACAAAAAGTTTAGTTTTAAAATTAGTCTATTTTTCTCTGAAGGAAACTGTATAAATAATTGAGAAGAGCTAAATCACATCAGGTTATGATTATGTCAAGGCTGAATGCGGACGTATTTTGTGCCCTGAAGAAAGCAGACTGTAAAATACTTTATGAGCTCAGAATATAATTTCTCTTGCACTAGGAATAGCTAAACAAATAGGTTGCACATTAAATATCAGGCATCATAATTAAAACATAATTTCCTAAAAAATGGCACTAGACAGATAAAACAGAGCTCTTTGCCGCTACTCACTGATCTAGTATGCGTTTGCCATCACAGTCTTGAGACTGGCCTCACTTCCTGAGTCACTTCCTGAGCTCTGAGTCCTGCTGCTGCTCATCGTGCTGCAATGACCGCTTGATCAGCCGGTCGCCCTCCGTAGCAGGCTCTGAGCAGCTCTGCTCCACCGACTCCAGGGCCTCCTTGTAGACGGCCAGGCACCAGGGGTTCGCGTCGATGAAAGCGCGCAACCGACTGGGGTAGTCGGTCATGACGCCTTCACACCCGGCTCTGGAGACAGGGGGAGACAGGCAGGTTGGGTCAGGTGAGGACTGGCAGGTTGGGTGAGGTGAGGACAGGCAGGTTGGGTCAGGTGAGGACTGGCAGGTTGGGTCAGTTGAGGGCTGGCAGGTTGGGTCAGTTGAGGACTGGCAGGTTGGGTCAGTTGAGGACAGGCAGGTTGGGTCAGGTGAGGACTGGCAGGTTGGGTCAGGTGAGGACTGGCAGGTTGGGTCAGGTGAGGACTGGCAGGTTGGGTCAGGTGAGGACTGGCAGGTTGGGTCAGGTGAGGACTGGCAGGTTGGGTGAGGACTTTTACCTGAAAGCCCTGGCGAATTGTTCCTCATTATTGGCCACCCAGGCGAATGTGGGGATGCCACGCATCCGCAGGTGCCCAATAAGCATCGGTGACATCAGCAGGCAGTCCAGCAAGCGAAAGAGACCCCGCAGGAGGCAGCGCAGCACAAGCGGTACCCTGCGCCAGATTTCATCAGCCCCTGGATCCAAGAAGACCGAAGGCATAGGCGGCTCGTAGTGAGTCTCGGAGATAGGCACAAACGGCAACAGGCCCGTGACGAACAGCAACACCACCAGGGCGATGCGGCGCTGCGAGAAAAGACGCGGCACCCGCGGCTCCAGACGGGCCAGCTGGGCCACGATCCGGTGAGACCGGTTGCCCCACACCGTCACTTCCAGTCGGTTGTGCTCGCGAAGCATGCGCACAACTGACTCCATGAGGTCGCGCCTACAGGTTGCAGTTAGTGCTCAATTCGTCATGCTCACATCCAGACTAAGGGTTGGGTCTAGCTAAACAGTCACAATCACACAGAGCATCTACTCTAGCTAACTAGTTCCATATACGAAATCTGAACCTGGCTGTAATAATGAGCGTGGAATAGTCGACCAACAGACCTGTCAACCTTGACATCGACATTGATAGGCAGCCCAGGAAACTCTCGCAGCACCTCTTCAAGCAGCGGTATTCGTCTATCTGTACCCGAGGACATCTCTGTTCCGGGCGAAAATGTCACACCCAACTGTTGACAGATCGGTGGCAGCTTGTCATAGTCCAGCTGGTCAATGCGGCCCTCCAGCCCGCACAAGCGGTCAAGCTGCTCGTCGTGAGCCACGACAACCTGGCCGTCTCTGGTCATCTGACAATCCAGCTCCAGCATGTGGGTGCCATGCTGATTCACCGCGGTCCGAAACGCCTCCATGGTGTTCTCGGCGAGCTCCCCGGCTCCACCCCGGTGGCTGATGTGGGCGGCTGCAAACGAGCGACGCTTGCGGCGATGAAGACAGCCGGGATAGCGCATCAGCAGGCAGGACAGGACAGCGTAGCCAAGCAGGCAGCCGGCTGCCACAGAGGACCAGATGTACCAGGTCTGCGGTGTTGAATAAAGGCTCCTGATTTCATCAAAACGTATAAAATTCATATTGGCAAAAATACTTGCACCGAGTTTCAAAGGCTATAAATTTATCTAGCTAGTACTACATTACATGCGGTCTAAAATCCTTCCTTATCGTAGAATCTCTGAAATATCCTATCTCTATAGCTATAGTCATTTTAGAAATGATTGCAGTAAGTACCCATTGAGCATTCTGATGTGCTGAATTTCGATGTTATACTAGCTAGTATATTAAATTCATCAAATAAACCTTGAATACGATTTCAAAATTAACCAATTTTGTTTTCTTCACTCCCTCAATCAAAGATAAGTCAGCATAGTTTACTATATTGACAATATATAGATGCTACATTACATGTTAGGCCAAGTTCAGGTGAGTCAAGCACTTTTACTTTCTAGCTTCTGCCAAGCAAACTATACTAGTTTTGGTATAGAAATAGAATATAGAAATTTATTTAAATTAACTTTTAATGAAGCTCATACAGCATACTATTCTTTTTGTTATAAAGCTACTACCTAGAATCTAGCTAATAAAATTTAATAAGCAAACAAAAATGATAATAATATATTTTGAATAAAAATACAATTGCTGACTGGACATCAACATGCTGCATAGCTCTATGCACAACATGTCTTTTAACTGTTACCCACGGCTAAAAATCGGTTATCTATGTTTTATAAAATTGGCCCCAGATGTCTGCTAAAAAAGGTCAAAATCCCATCTAATCTAACTTACTACCTGAGGCAATATTGTAAATTTGTTGTTACTGTTTCAACCCTATCAGAAATATGGCAACAATAGTCATAATAGTCTTTTCGTACGTTAAGAATTGAAGAGTATATACATAAATATTTTTTTATTTATCTATAAATTTGGAAAGTTATAAGATTTTGCATGTCAAAAACTGCAGTGTAATCAATTTAAACAGTATAACAAAAGCTTTTGTTTAGTACTGAGGACCTTAGTTTGTAAAATGCTAAAAAAACTGTTAATGAAAAAATTAAAACTAACTAAAACTAAATTTAGCACTCGTGGAGTTTATTTTATTATTTAGAATTCGCTCTGGTGTTTCAGTACTTACAATAGCGTTTTATGATTGTTCACTATCGAAGTAAAAATTAAGGTTTTCGGAGCTCTAGGATTACTTCATTGTAATGTTAACATTATAAGTGTAAAATGTTAACAGGAAAATATTGTGTCTCTGGTGATTAGATGATTGCATCAGCGGGGGTAATAGGAAATCTCGATTAAATTGAGAAGCTACGTATAAGTAAAAATCTATTTAAATATTTAACTATGGCTACCCATATAATAAATAAGAGCGAATTTTATGGGTATTTTATTAGAGAATATATACGTCAATGACTGAGTTGTACACTACCATTGAAGAATTTAAAACCGCCTGCTGTCAGCACATCATGCAGTCCGACGACACATCAGCAAGCCAGTGTCAGCTACGCCCACTGGAAGTCAGCTGCAGCATTGAACGTCGAGAGCAGCAACTAGATAACACCCCGATAGCACTCAGACGTCGCTTTCGGTCCTGCCTGGCGAGTAGGCGGCGACAGCGGCAAAAGTGCAAAATATTAGCACAAGCATCTGCACCATAAGTGGTCCTTTGAGATTTTGTAGATTTAGGCGCCAACTTCAAAAATATCAGGGTGTAGAGGGACGTGGACATGGCGATGGCGACGGAGATGCTGGCCATGCTCCTCGGCAAAGAACATCGCACTGGACAGCAGGGACAGCACTGCGTAGTACTCGTATATAGCTTAGGACGCAGGTGAAAATAGGTATTTTTGTAGACAAAGTCTTGTCCGGCCATATGGTAGCGACCGGACAGCCGTCTGGTCTATAGTTGCTCCAGCTTCCACTCGCCAACAGAGTAAAAGGTTAAGTTCCTTCTAACCACGGGGCTGAAACATCCCCTTGTTTGCTGTGGATCATTAATTTTGGTTCCTTGAATTTAGAAGAATTGACGCTGGGTACCAGCATCAGCGGGGGTAATAGTGGTGAGTCTATCCTATTGATCAAGACACATTGAAAAGACGCCCCGGAAACAGTTGAGCGATTTCACCACACGCCCTGGAAACAGCTAAGTGCAACATGGCAGAGCCAGGCCTCTGAAATAATTTTTCGATAAATAGCAAATCTTTGATTTATAGCATGTGCGATGCCAAGATACAGAATGCGTCTTCTACAAACAGAAATTTTCATGCTTTATTCTTTAAACAGCTTATTACAATACTTTTGACAGTTTCAAATTGTAAGCAAAAACATAATTATCACAATTCTCTGCGAGCATTGAGGAAGGAAATGCTGCTAAAAGCGAAGTGAAAAAGACAGACATCTGAGGTTAGAAGGTGGGTCTTCCAGGACAGAATGTCAATGACGAATGAATTTGGCGCAGGCACTCCGCCAGCGGTGGACTATGCCAGGAATAACACGACCAGGCTGAAGCTCAGAGCAAGCAAACCCGCTGTCCCGGTGCTCCTGACTGCCGAGTTGCAGAGTCGGCTGGTGCAGCAGTACACATCCGCGTTGTAGATTGTGGGGCAATTGCTGGAAGTAACACAGTACCGGCTGATTGCCAGTGACGATTTGTCAACAGCTTTCTGAAGTGGAGAGAGGGCATTGTTAAGGATTCGTTGGCACAACTTCCGGTAGCGTTCATCGTCTAGTTTAAGCAGAGAATCATTACTCACGTAGCAAACTGAGCAGCTGGCAGAGCCCACGCTAGACACCTGCGATGTGGTGGAGGTGTCGATGGGATTCGAGCACAGTCCGGTGCCGCAGCTGTAGCAGGTCAGGCCAGATACGCCCACAGAGCTCAGAGCCAGCGTCAGGAGCAACAGGCCGGCTGCAGAGCCGACGCGAGCTTGGAGTGGCAACAATGTCATGCCCTTGCTTTTAGAAGATGCTGCCATGTAGATTCGTGGCCTTTTGTGAGTAGCTGTTAGTCTGACTTGAGTAGACTCAGCCTACCATAATATCGGGGCTGGGTGGGGGCGCTTTTGTTGCACCGTTTCGAAGGGCGTCGGGCAGTAAACAGACCGATGAGTTGGGGAGGCCGTCTGAATACTGGTTAGAGACGAAGTGCCGAGCTTGGCTAGGGCAAGAATGTTCATCTTAAGTATTTGACTGTGCCCTTGTTGTCTCCATCTGCCTCTAAGCTTCATCTATCTGTACAGTGGTGCTTTGTTGTCACAAGAACTGTTTACTTTGACAGCGGCAGAAACAATTTTAGCCCACTCTCGCCACACTCCACGATGGCGAGTAATGAGCAGCGTGCTCAGGTAGATGCGGCTAGTTGGCCGAGTGAAGTGAGTGGAGTGAGAGACACGTCAGGGTTGAGACTGTACAAGCTGTTTTAGCTCTATTTTCACCCTTCAACAAGCGATTGACGTCATTAGAAACCAGAAAATAGCGAAGGCAGTCACAGCATTCAAGTCTCAGTCTCATCTTCCAATGTGTTCTAAAAGCCAGCCAATGCCTTCTCTGTTAGTTTTTATCATTTTCATTTTGTCAGGCTAGATCTTCGCGCCTCCTTTGACGCAATTAATATATGATTTTTCTTTGGATCTAATAGGGCTATCACATGGGACTAGATATGGATTACTAGACTAGTAACTGGGCTAAACTTTCTCAATTCGATAGAGAACAATTCGTAAATACGCCTTTTACACTGGGTTTTTTGCTACAATGGTCAATAATAAAATCTGCGCACCAACTGCACTACTGAAAAGTAGCGAGTAAAGCTTCTTCGTGTAGTAGGATTTCATCGCAATGATGATTGAATTTCTGGAAGAAATCCCGGGCACTTGCACTAGCCAGGGATTTCCTGGCACTTGTACCGCAAAAACGAGGCCGCCTGTGCCTACTCGCAACCATTGCTGAATTGCTGAAGCTTTAGTGCAAATGGCTTCCCTGACTAATTAATCAACAGATGCTACAGTAGACCATCCAAGATAGGTTATGATTAATTATCTTTTGTAGACTCGCCGGCAAACTAACCCTGCTTATCAGAGCTGGCACATCCTGCGGGGCCCTATGCTCAAAGTCGCTCCTTTTCAGCGTAGAATACAAAGTGACTCGAGCACTCAATCAGACAGCAGTGAGAGAACACATTGTTTTGCATGCCGAATTCGATTCTCTTTTCGCTAGCGCTCGCTTCTTGAATAGTTTTTTGCAGTACCAATGTGTATGCAGTACCAATGTGCATGCTGTACCAATGTGTATGCAGTACCAATGTGTATGCAGTACCAATGTGTATGCTGTACCAATGTGTATGCTATACCAATGTGTATGCTGTACCAATATGTATGCAGTACCAATATGTATGCAGTACCAATGTGTATGCTATACTAATGTGTATGCTGTACCAATGTGTATGCTGTACCAATGTGTCTGCTGTACCAATGTGTCTGCTGTACAAATGTGTATGCAGTACCAATGTGTATGCAGTACCAATGTGTATGCTGTACCAATGTGTATGCAGTACCAATGTGTAATGCTGTACCAATGTGTATGCAGTACCAATGTGTATGCAGTACCAATGTGTATGCTGCACCAATGTGTATGCAGTACCAATGTGTAATGCTGTACCAATGTGTATGCAGTACCAATGTGTATGCAGTACCAATGTGCATGCTGTACCAATGTGTATGCAGTACCAATGTGTATGCAGTACCAATGTGTATGCAGTACCAATGTGTATGCAGTACCAATGTGTATGCAGTACCAATGTGTATGCAGTACCAATGTGTATGCTGTACCAATGTGTATGCAGTACCAATGTGCATGCTGTACCAATGTGTATGCAGTACCAATGTGTATGCAGTACCAATGTGTATGCAGTACCAATGTGTATGCAGTACCAATGTGCATGCTGTACCAATGTGTATGCAGTACCAATGTGTATGCAGTACCAATGTGTATGCTGTACCAATGTGTATGCTATACCAATGTGTATGCTGTACCAATATGTATGCAGTACCAATATGTATGCAGTACCAATGTGTATGCTATACTAATGTGTATGCTGTACCAATGTGTATGCTGTACCAATGTGTCTGCTGTACCAATGTGTCTGCTGTACAAATGTGTATGCAGTACCAATGTGTATGCAGTACCAATGTGTATGCTGTACCAATGTGTATGCAGTACCAATGTGCATGCTGTACCAATGTGCATGCTGTACCAATGTGTATGCTGTACCAATATGTATGCAGTACCAATGTGTATGCTGTACTAATGTGTATGCTGTACCAATGTGCATGCTGTACCAATATGTATGCAGTACCAATGTGTATGCATGTACCAATGTGTATGCAGTACCAATGTGCATGCTGTACCAATATGTATGCTGTACCAATGTGTATGCTGTACCAATGTGTATGCTGTACCAATGTGTATGCTGTACCAATATGTATAACAACAACAACAACAATATACGCCAGGTCTCTCCATGGTCCATGGCGTCAGAAGGCATGTTTCAAGGCCTGGGCGCGAACAAAAGCAGGACCCCCGGCAGTATCCGGGGCGCCGGCGTCGGCTAGCAGGCAGTCGACGAAACGCCGAGTTCGCGCTTGCCCCCGCCGGTAGGGTGCTTGCGTCGTCAGCAGAAGTACCTCTTGCACGGGCTGGGGGCAGTACTCCTCGGCTCGGATTAGGTGGCCTGCCAGCTGTAGCCGCCGACGGCGCAACAGCTCGCTTGGACGGGTCAGGCCGGCGCGGCGATAGAGTGCCGCGTTGGTGGTCCGATCATCATTGCCGACTTTGAAGGCAGCGCGCAGCAGGCCAGCGTGCGCTGCATCGACTAGATGCTCCAGCGTCTCCGTCAGCGTCCATGTCTCGGCGTTGTAAAGCAGGACGGTCTCGACCACCGCCTGGAACAGCGCCGCCCTCTGACGGTCAGGCAGGGCCACAGAATGCAGGACAGCTCGCACCGAGTGGAAGGCTGCCCAGGCAAGACCGCGGCGACGCCGCAGATCCTCGCGGACGTTAGGCACCAGACCGCCAAGGTAGACGAACTGCTGACAGCGCGGGAGTTCCGCCACCTGCCCGTCAGCGCCTCGGCAGAAAATTTCGGCCTCGATGTCGCCCGGCACGCAGAGCACGACGGTCTTTTGCGTGTTGACCATCAGACCGACGCTCGCCGCCGCAGCAACCAGCCTATCCAGCTGGCGTTGGGCGCCCTCGACAGTCGAGGATAGCAGGGCGAGATCGTCGGCGTAGCCAAGCACGCTGAGCCGCCTCTCTGGTTGGCGTCGACCCACGCGTCGCCGCAGCAGAAAACCGTCGTCATTAGTCGGCATGGCAGTGCGCAGCACCCAGTCTAGCACCAGAACGAACAGGAACGGCGCCAGCGTGTCCCCTTGAAGCACTCCGGAGGATGTGTCAAAGGGATCCGATAGGCCGTCCGGTGTCATCACGGCAGCTTTGGTGTCGTGGTACATCGCCATGACGGCGGAAACCAGCTGCTCTGGCACGTTGTAAGCGCGAAGCACCAATGGGAGCGCGGCCCTCAACACCGAGTCGAAGGCCTTCCTGAAATCTACGAAGATCAGGATCAGGATCGACTGGCGGATGTTCGCTTCCTCGATGACTCGGCGAAGAGCAAGGATCTGCGCCACTGTGCCGCGTTGGGGTCGGAACCCGTTCTGCTCGGGCCGCAGGTAGGGATCCAACACGGGCTGCAACCGGGATAGCAGCATCCGGTTAAACAGCTTCGCAGCGCAGGACTGCAGGCAGATGCCTCGATGCTCCTCTAGCTTTGTGGTGCCCGGCTTCTTCGGAATCGCGACGATGTGGGCCATGGTCCATTCGTTGGGCGCCGCCTCACCGGAAAGCACGCGATTCATCACACTGGCGACCTCGCCAGCCACACAGTGGAGCCGCAGTGCTTCGATGGGTACCTCGTCTGGACCCAGCGCTTTGCCGCCCGATGACTTTTGGGCCAGCAGTACAACATCATCCTTGGTGACCGGTGCCACGTTGAAACTCTCTGCCGACGGTAACGGCGTCTCCGGCGGCAGTCTCAGGTTGTTGGGTTGCGGGGGTGGCGGCGCGTCGGTACCAATATGTATGCTGTACCAATGTGTATGCAGTACCAATGTGTATGCAGTACCAATGTGTATGCAGTACCAATGTGTATGCTGTACCAATGTGTATGCAGTACCAATATGTATGCAGTACCAATATGTATGCAGTACCAATATGTATGCAGTACCAATATGTATGCTGTACCAATGTGTATGCTGTACCAATATGTATGCAGTACCAATATGTATGCAGTACCAATCTTTATCTTGCTCCATACTATAGGAGTGTTATATACTTAAAGTCTACAGGAGCAAACAATGTCTTTCAGAAATATCACTTTGAAGTAATAAATTGTACTTCAACATGAGGCAATTTTAAGCATTGTGTTCACTTTCCCGCGCATGCAACACATTAGCAATTTGCGCATGTGCATTAAGAAACGGAAAGGCCCCATCCCCACCTCCCTACAACAACTGCTGACGGCCCAGCCAATGCTGTTGGCTCAGCACTCAGAAGCCGGGTGGAAATTCCCGCCCCAACCCCAATGCAACCACCCTCCGCCAATGATTATGCGAGGCTGGCCAATTTTCCGGGACAGAGGAGGCTTCAATCGAGCGCAACCCCTCCAGGAGGCGCTCTCCCCTCTCCCTCCTCCTACAAGCAAACGATTCCGTCCGCAAAGGCCGACTGAGTCACAGCATTCCCGGTGAGTTGCTATAGGAGAATTGGGAGAGCGTGAGAGAGAAAGTAATTGTCTACAGTCAATGAGACCGTCTGCGAAGTTGAAAGTTTGTTTCAAATACACTGCATAGAATCACAGATGAAGTCGGATAGCGAGATCGCGCCCGACTGTCAAAGGCACGACATCATCGCGATGGACGAGACTGAGTGAGTTCTCAGACTGCAGCCCCTATAAATTGAGCATTTTACATGAGTCAGTGTCCAAATAACTTGTCAGATGGGCGTCAGATAGCAATCAAGATAGGGAACATATCGACAAGGTCGGACCCATAGCACTGCGGTTCATGCAATGCAATTCATCCCTCTGCAATGCAATGCAGTGTGTCCCCGTGAGGTCCCTGTCTCCCAGAAGAGTGCATTTTTATCTTCTGAACTGAGGACTGAAGCCCGGGACTGCAGCTTCCTGCTGCGAACTTCTTTCATGAAAAAACATATTGAGGAGTTTGAAGTTCCGATGGGATCTTACGAGTACAATGCAGCTGGTGTGCCTGCTGTACAACCTCCTGTGCGTAGCATGCATCGTGTGCTGTGAATAAGCAATTATGGATCCCGAATTCCCATCCATTGCCTAAAGGTCGATCGATCCAACAAATTGAAAACTTGGCTATTGCAGGGTCTGATTGTGCCGGGATTAACTATCGATTAAAAATAGCTTTGTTTTACCATGAATTTCGACTGCCTTCCATACAATTCTCAGCACTCCACTGCCCCCTCTGTCATCACTCCACTGCCCCCTCTGTCACTCCACTGCCCCCTCTGTCACTCCACTGCCCCCTCTGTCACTCCACTGCCCAACTCTGTCACTCCACTGCCCCCTCTGTCACTCCACTGCCCCCTCTGTCACTCCACTGCCCCCTCTGTCACTCCACTGCCCCCTCTGTCACTCCACTGCCCCCTCTGTCACTCCACTGCCCCCTCTGTCACTCCACTGCCCCCTCTGTCACTCCACTGCCCCCCTCTGTCACTCCACTGCCCCCTCTGTCACTCCACTGCCCCCTCTGTCACTCCACTGCCCCCTCTGTCACTCCACTGCCCCCTCTGTCACTCCACTGCCCCCTCTGTCACTCCACTGCCCCCTCTGTCACTCCACCGCCTCTCTGTCACTCCACCGCCTCTCTCTCACTCCACAGCACTCTCTGTCACTCCTCTGACAGCTAATAAGCCATAAATAAATTCAGTTTTTGCTCAATTTAAAGTAATTTGAGACGATTGAGTATTTTCTTATTAATCCTTTGCGAAAGATTTATCGTCTCGCGTTTGTCAACGCAAACAAAATGATTGACAGCCATTGGCAATTTAAATATACTTAAAATAAAGTATTTCCTTTAATCCGTATACGTTTTGCTAAAGTTTCCAGCTACCAGTTAGAGACAAAGCTGTCCAGGAACAGCTGACTTAAGAGCTTTTGGATAGCTAATAACAGCGAAATAATGCTTGCTTACTTGCAGCTCAGCAGCTTCAAGAAAGATTCGTGCAAATAATGAGCTTTAGTCTTTAATTCTTTGCCTCTTTCAGTTTATTATTATTTTGCCAAAAATAACAAGTTGGGCTTTGTTAATAAGACCGCTGACAGCAGGAATAAGGTTCAGTGTTCTCTCACTCTCACTCTTCCTCTCCCCATCTCACCCTCAATCTCCCCTCTATCTCCCCCTCTATCTCCCCCTCTATCTCCCCCTCTATCTCACCCTCTATCTCCTTTCAATCTCTACCCCATCCCCCTCAATCTCACCCTCCATCTCCCTCTCAATCTCACCCTCCATCTCCCCCTCAATCTCTACCCATCACCCTCAATCTGACTCTCTATCTCCCCCTTAATCTCAGAGGACCCCAGATCCCCTCGGCCCAGTCTCCGCGCTAATTCTGCAATAAAATCGCAACCTCGCAGCCTACAGGAAGCTGTCTTCGGGTCCGAGGTTGCTGCCGACGATGGCAGCTGCGAAGTGGGCCCGGCCGCCTCCCAGGACGTGGTGAACTCGTTCATTGTGCTGTACGGCATCACTTTCACAATGCTGGGTGTGGTGATTCCAGTCTGCGATGCCCTGGCCAGCGACACGCTGAAACACCAGACCTACGACCAGGTAACAACAGACTCGAGAGACTCGAGAGCACAGCTGATGCACAGCGAAAGGAAGGACACTAGTTGTTTCTATGACTCAGATTCGAACTCCAGACTCTCCTCATTTGATTACCAGTAGAAAGAGCGCGCCATTACCCCCCTGGGGAGAGACTACGGGGTATTTCAAATACCCACTTCACGAGAGCTCCCAAACCAAAAGACAGATTTCGACCATATGGATCAACATTTCCACCCTTTACGAATCCTTATCCCTTTGCCCTTTGGCAAATCCATGTATTACTTCAAAAGTGCATAAATCCAACTATATAATCAATACTATATAGTCTATAATACGGTTAGCCGACACGGTTACACGATGAAATTTTGTGAGCAGAAAATCATTGAAAATCTCGACGATAAAGGAGAAATGATAATGTGTGGTATTTAAAATAGGGTCTCGCTACTGTTAATGAAAGTGGATTAATATGCTTAGTTAAAAAATCCCAATGAAGAACACGTGTGGATGCTCATTGCGTGCTGATAGTAATCCGAACTCAAGCCAGACCCGGTGAGTAGTTCTGGGGTCACGAAACCATCTGATTGTAGTGAACATGACCAGCTGTTTTGTTTGAACAGAAATCGATTACCATGAGATCGCTGATGGCCCGAGGCGGAGAGAGACGCGTTGGGACAACTTTCTAAAAAATGTTCTAGAAAAATTCCAATATACTTTTTCGCCGAGCCTCTCCTTACCTGGCTAAACAAGGCTTTCTAGCCAAGTCAATTTGGCCTGAGGCCTTCTCACCTACCTTCATCATTGTAAAAAAGTGCATCACATTTCTTGACTGCATAGAGCCAGCCAGCGGAGACTGTTCGTGCCTTCAGCAACCTAGCGAGCTGCTTCTGCCTCTTCTGTCTGAGCTGCTGCGCTAAATTAGACCAAGAAGGAGGCAGAAAAGTATGGGGTACCTCGGAGCAGTCCTCGTGTAGTGCTCCAGCACCGTATGAACTAGATCAGGCCTGTGTTATTAATATCGGTTGCAAAGGCTTGAGATGCAAGAGCCCCAGACTCATGTTCCAGTGGAGTCGATTAATATTTCTCTAATATTCTCTGGCATGCGGAAGAAGCCAGTTTTTTGCATTAGTTGGTGCGACGATGGTACCCGATACCTAACATGTGAAACTATGACCTGGGCTGGTGTGATAGCGGACAAAGCTCCAGGCGGAACCTGGTAGGTCCTGTGACCCGCGGAAAAATTGAAATGATTAATTATTCAGCTATACAAAAAAATTAGGGGAATCCCAAACAAGTCGAGGGATCCCAATCCCAGAAAGATATAACGAGTTCCAAATCTAGAAGTAGATTTAGGAAATCCCAAACAGATCAAATGAGTTCCGAATCTAAAAGTAGATTTGGGAAATCCTAAACAGATCAAATGAGTTCCGAATCTAAAAATAGATTTAGGAAATCCTAAACAGATCAAATGAGTTCCGAATATAAAAATAGATTTAGGAAATCCTAAACAGATCGAAGAGTTCCAAATCTAAAAGTAGATTTAGGAAATCCCAAACAGATCAAATGAGTTCCGAATCTAAAAATAGATTTAGGAAATCCTAAACAGATCGAATGAGTTCCAAATCTAAAAATATATTTGGGAAATCCTAAACAGATCGAATGAGTTCCAAATCTAAAAGTAGATTTAGGAAATCCTAAACAGATCGAATGAGTTCCAAATCTAAAAATATATTTGGGAAATCCTAAACAGATCGAATGAGTTCCGAATCTAAAAATAGAATTTGGATATCCGAAGCAGATAGAAGGAATCGAGAGTCAAAAAAAGACTTAGGGAATCTTTATCAAACAGATAAGAGGAAATCATATGCTAATCAATAGAATCGGGGAAATCCCGAAATACTCAGAGAACATCCCTAAGAGAAGGGAGAATCCCAAAGAATCCAGAAATTCCCCATTCTACGAGTCAGGGTTTGGGTATCCAAAAGAGTGGTAAGGAATTCCCCCTGCTTCACACATTGAACAGAAGGGAGTCATATTTAATTGCAGCACCGGTGAGTATGCTCGAACCAACCTGACTCAAGTTCAAAATAAATGCCGCCAAACCTGCCAACCCGCAGGCCTTCTATCTGTACATGCACACAACTGGTCTGGCCTTCCTTGCCTTCATCAGCTTTATTATGTATAGATTTCGCGACGACAAGCAGCAGCAGAAGCAGCAGCAGCTGCAGCCGATCAAGGCCACGAGCTCCGCTGTGAATGGCACAGCCGTTGTAGACTTTGATGATGACGACAATGGCGTCTGCGACGTCAGGGAAACGAACGCCGGCATCGCTGAACTGTCGTCGCCCAGCGCCAACGTGGCCAGCAGCAGAGCCGGGCTCAACGTTGGGGCGGCCGTCCGTTCGATGATCACCCGACTTCGCCGTCAGCTGAGCCGGCAGCTGGCCGCAGCGGAGCTCCGTCGGCGGCGTCAGAGCGAACGGCGATGGCAAAGACAGACTCCGGCTGTGTGGATGTCCTCGGAGGGCATCAACCTGTACATGCGCCTTGGTGTCATCAGTGAGTGCTCTCGGGTTTTCACCTGTCTTCTCATCTCTTCTCACCTGACTTCTTATCTCATCTCACCTGACTTCTCATCTCATCTCACCTGACTTCTCATCTCATCTCACCTGACTTCTCATCTCATCTCACCTGACTTCTCATCTCATCTCACCTGACTTCTCATCTCATCTCACCTGACTTCTCATCTCATCTCACCTGACTTCTCATCTCATCTCACCTGACTTCTCATCTCTTCTCACCTGACTTCTTATCTCATCTCACCTGACTTCTCATCTCATCTCACCTGACTTCTCATCTCATCTCACCTGACTTCTCATCTCATCTCACCTGACTTCTCATCTCTTCTCAAATGTCTTCTCATCTCATCTCACCTGACTTCTTATCTCATCTCACCTGACTTTTTTTCTCATCTCACCTGACTTCTCATCTCTTCTCACCTGACTTCTCATCTCTTCTCACCTGTCTTCTCATCTCTTCTCACATGTCTTCTCATCTCTTCCTACCTGTCTTCCTCTATATTCTCACCTGTCTTACTTCTTTCATCTTTATTCACAGCCTATCATAAATGCTGTACCATTCTTCTCACCCAAATTTACTAATTTTCTCACCTGTCTGTACACCTCTTGATATCATCAGATCATTTCTCAGATGTCTTCTCATCTCTTCTCTCAGCTGTCCTAAAAATTTTCTCCTGTAAATTGATAATAGTAGCCTACTTTAAGGGGTAAGCAACAACCCCTGACTAGGCAACAACCCCTGACTAGGCAACAAACCCTGACTAGGCAACAAACCCTGACTAGGCAATAACCCGTTACCATAGGCTACAATCCTCATGTTTATGTTAGTTTTTTTGTCAGAACTTTATCCCGATATGACTGCCACTCACGATTAACTGCTCAGCAACTAAGGCCTCATAAATACGAAAATTCTCTGCTTTTGTCGCCTGATCTCTAGGGAAATTTTCAATCCAATCAATGACCATCTCTTTTCCCATCGTGTTTAATCACGAAGGCAGGAAAGCGAGTTTTAAAAAAATTTATAACTCAAGGACCTGATGGGGAGTCAAAGGCTTGACTTGGTGGCTAGACTGGGATTTCTCGGCACCCCCAATGGGCAATGCAACACCCCGCACCTGGGCATAACTCCAATTTCGTTTCCTGACACTGGCCAAGTTGAAGCATTCGATTAGTCAATTCACCAAAGGGTAATCAGAGGCATTTTGTTCTTAGTTAATTGGCTTCTTAATAGAGACTTTTTTCTTTCTGATTGCTTTACTATAATATTGTCCTTAAATAGTCAAAGGCAAGAACTCAGGATTCTTCATCCTATCAATAAGCTTATCATGAAAGGATTAGCTTATCATTTATCGCGATCATCACTTGCAGTATTCGGTTTCGGGGTGATCATTCACGACGCCTTCAAGCTGGCGGACACCATCGAGCAGCCGGCGGCAGTGATGGCCGGGTCTCATTGCCGCAGCAACCTGTGGCAGGTGCAGCTGCTGGTCCACCTGCTGTTCATCCTGCTGCAGACCTTCCACCTGTTCAAGAGTCACCGGGTGAGTTGTCCGCGACACTGACAGTAACTACAGACAGTGACAGTAAATACAGACACTGACAGTAACTACAGACTCTGACAGTAACTACAGACTCTGACAGTAACTACAGACTCTGACAGTAACTACAGACTCTGACAGTAACTACAGACACTGACAGTAACTACAGACTCTGACAGTAACTACAGACTCTGACAGTAACTACAGACACTGAAGTCTATTAAAGACAGTGACAGTCACTGACACTAACAGACTGACAGTTTGTTACAAACGTTGATAGACGTTACTGACAGTGACAGCCGACAGGGGGGGGGAATGTCAGAGCGGTTAACGCGTTTGCCTGACGACGAGAAATTGAGGGCAGATGTACACACCTGTGTGAATGTGAGCCTGTGTACGGTATCCGTGTGTGCTCAGGAGTCAGCGAAATGGGCAGAATTGCCTCCTCGCTGGCTGCGGGTCAAGTGTCACCAAATGATGTGCCATTGCCTGCAGCCCTCCTGCAATTATTATTATTATTATATAATTATTTGATAGCATATTGCAGATCACTGAATACCGATTGCTGATTACAGAACTGCTCGATGAGCTGAGCACAGGCAGATATAATCCTTATTAACCAGCTTGCAAGCCTGTCACTCGCAGGTTTCAAGGAAACTTTCAGCTCATTGATTCAGGAGTTCATATTTGCTACCGCTGCCAGGAATTGGGCCGCCGGAGAGCAGATGAGCATTGCAGAGGCCCCGAGTGTTTGCTCGGATCCTCACACCTCAAACTAATGCGTGTTTGCCTCGTTTGAGCATCGCTCAAACATGAGCATTCTAATGCCATCCATGCCGCCTCGACTGCTCACTCTGTTATCTGCCTATCCACTGCCTCCCTGCTCACTCCACTGCCTCCCTGCTCACTCCACTGCATCCCTGCTCACTCCACTGCATCCCTGCTCACTCCACTGCCTCCCTGCTCACTCCACTGCATCCCTGCTCACTCCACTGCCTCCCTGCTCACTCCACTGCCTCCCTGCTCACTCCACTGCCTCCCTGCTCACTCCACTGCATCCCTGCTCACTCCACTGCATCCCTGCTCACTCCACTGCCTCCCTGCTCACTCCACTGCATCCCTGCTCACTCCACTGCCTCCCTGCTCACTCCACTGCATCCCTGCTCACTCCACTGCATCCCTGCTCACTCCACTGCCTCCCTGCTCACTCCACTGCCTCCCTGCTCACTCCACTGCCTCCCTGCTCACTCCACTGCATCCCTGCTCACTCCACTGCATCCCTGCTCACTCCACTGCCTCCCTGCTCACTCCACTGCATCCCTGCTCACTCCACTGCCTCCCTGCTCACTCCACTGCATCCCTGCTCACTCCACTGCATCCCTGCTCACTCCACTGCCTCCCTGCTCACTCCACTGCCTCCCTGCTCACTCCACTGCCTCCCTGCTCACTCCACTGCATCCCTGCTCACTCCACTGCATCCCTGCTCACTCCACTGCCTCCCTGCTCACTCCACTGCATCCCTGCTCACTCCACTGCCTCCCTGCTCACTCCACTGCATCCCTGCTCACTCCACTGCATCCCTGCTCACTCCACTGCCTCCCTGCTCACTCTCCTGCCTCACTTCTCCCTACCTGCTCACTTCCCTGCCTCTCCACTGCCTTTCAATGAGTGAAGACCTCTTTTATTCCTATGTTCTCTATGGGAACATGGTGCTTAACGCAGTTCATGAAAGCAGAGAAGCAGTGAGTTTTGCTGAAATTTTCTTGTCACATCACAATGGATTGAAATATATTGTGCACAATGACATCTAAAAGTGGAATAGAGGCTGTGATTTTTGCAAATGCTAAACTCGCAGAGATAATCCCTAGATTTTCCCTGACTCTAATAGCTGCTATTTTGCACAGTCCTCACACAGGCTAGCATGGCACAGGCAGCTATCAGTTAGCCAGACAATCCTCCCGAGGGCATCAATTATTCAACGTCTTCAAGGGCACATTCTGAGCTCCGCTGAGGCTGAGCATTGACAAAAATAACGAAATGGAACTAATTTGAGAATTTGCCTGAACGCGTCTTCAGGCAAATAATCAATATCACCATTCTGCACATGAGAACTTACTTTAACTGTCAGTTATTGACTTTGGAATAAAGAGTCAAAGCTCAGCATCTAAGTAAGTCTGAGATCCCGTCCCACTGTAGAGTTAATATCGTAAAAATTGACTTCCGTTAACTTTATTATTTAACGCAACCCGTTCTCCGTTAGTTTTTCTTCTCAATCTAAAATAAACAGACATTCGTTACTTTCTTAGTTAAGCGGGATCACTAGAATCTTCGATACTTTGTAATTTTTACTTTTTAACGGTATAATTATAAGCTGCGTTACTTTTTTATCGAACAACAACAACAACAACAAAGTACGCTGTCAGATGGAAAAGGCAGCGTCACAGTGCACGCTTCAGAGCCTGGGCGCGAACAAAGGCCGCACCGCCGGCAGTGTCCGGGGCGCCAGCATCGGCCAGCAGGCAGTCGACGAAACGCCGAGTTCGGGCCTGGCCGCGTCGGTAGGGTGCCTGCAGCGTTAGCCGCAGCACCTCCTGCACCGGCTGCTGGCAGTAGGACTCGGCGCGGATGATGTGGCCTGCCAGCTGGAGTCGCCGAAGTCGCAGCAGTTCACTTGGACGGGCCAGGCCGGCGCGGCGATAGAGTACCGCGTTAGTGATCCGCTCGTCGCTGATCTTAAAGGCGGCACGCAGCAGGCCATCGTGCGCCGCGTTGACTTGCTGTTCTAGCGAATCCGTCAGCGTCCACGTCTCGGCGTTGTACAACAGGACGGTCTCGACCACCGCCTGGAACAGCGCCGCCCTCTGGCGATCAGGTAGGGCCTCGGACTGCAGGACCGCCCTCACAGAACGAAAGGCAGCCCAAGCGAGCCCGCGGCGACGCCGCAGATCTTCGCGGACGTCAGGTACCAGACCGCCGAGGTAGACGAACTGCTGACAGCGCGGAAGCTCCGTTGCCTGCCCGTCAGCGCTTCGGCAGAAAATTGCGGCCTCGATGTCGCTCGGCACGCAGAGCACAACGGCTGAACACTTAGTTTTACAAATCCATGGCTATCTGATATTCGCCTTTAAAGTCTTGCATTACATGCATTAAGTGACGTTAATCAAGGTGAACTTTTATCGTTACTAAAGGAAGTCAGCAGAAGACACGGCGAATAATGAGCTGATGATTGCAAGCCCTGGGAGTATACTGGTTAATCCCTTCAGAGCACCTTAATTATCTGCTGTGCAATGTGGATTTTCTATCTACAACGAAGCACAGTACAGTCTCTGAACCGATGCCCAGGCAGTGCAAGCAGGAAAATGTTTGAATTGCACGACTTTTCAAACATTGACGACCAACTTCTCGTCAGTTCTGTTAGTTCAAACTGTGAAGCAAATACTTCGGCGCCTCGATGCACTTCCTCTAAGTGCTTTCAGCAAAATGCTTTCATTTCTACTTTTATTAGTATGAAACTATAAATAACCTATTCAGTGCTCATTCTAATTTCCAGGTAGTTGTCTCTGTATACCCGAGCGCGGTGAAGTTTGCGCTGGCCCACCTGATAGTGACCAACCTGTGCATCTGGATGAAGGCAGTCATTTACGAGGTTAAAATGGCCCTGACTAAAAATCTGCTGGACAATACGACGGGTGGCCTGGGCCTTAACGGAACACTCGCCAATGCCAGCATCGACAAAGGTGACTAGGGGTTGTCTGACAGGAAAATGTCTGACGGGATTTTTTCTGACAGGACAGTGTCTGACAGGATTATGTCTGACATGACAGTGTCTGACAGGACAGTGTCTAACAAGACAGTATCTGACAGGACAGTGTCTGACAGGACAGTATCTGACAGGACAGTGTCTGACAAGGCAGTATCTGACAGGACAGTGTCTGACAGGACAGTATCTGACAGGACAGTATCTGACAGGATTATGTCTGACAGGACAGTGTCTGACAGGATTATGTCTGACATGACAGTGTCTGACAGGATTATGTCTGACAGGACAGTGTCTAACAAGACAGTATCTGACAGGACAGTGTCTGACAGGACAGGGTCTGACAGGACAGTGTCTGACAGGACAGTATCTGACAGGACAGTATCTGACAGGATTATGTCTGACAGGACAGTGTCTGACAGGATTATGTCTGATATGACAGTGTCTGACAGGATTATGTCTGACAGGACAGTGTCTAACAAGACAGTATCTGACAGGACAGTGTCTGACAGGACAGTATCTGACAGGACAGTGTCTGACAGGACAGTATCTGACAGGATTATGTCTGACAGGACAGTGTCTGACAGGACAGTGTCTGACAGGACAGTGTCTGACGGGACAGTATCTGACAGGATTATGTCTGACAGCCACCGCGTTCCCTGTCGCAGAGTGCGCCATGGCGCTGGCCTTGGACGCGGCGCCATCACACTCCTTGAGTCCCTTCCTGTACCCGTGCGCTGTGGAGTACGGCCTGATCTCCGCCGCCATCTGCTTCAAGCTGTTCAAGAAGGTCGGCGCCGAGTACGCAGCCGAGGCCTGCCGCTACGATCTGCCCAGGCCGGTGAGGTCGCAGAAGTTCTTCACCACGTGCCACAAGTCGCACAAGGGCCTGTTCTTCGGCCTGCTAATTGTGATCCTCATCGTCGTCCCGCTGGCCACCCTGGTGCTGCTGCCACAGAGGGACCAGCAGAAGCGGGACGCCTACACCATCGCCGTTCTGGCAGCCGAATGCGGCGTTCTGCTCGTCACCATGGCGATGTGCTCCATCGGGGCCTTCAGATCGATTCGCAGCCTGACCCTCACCAGCAGAGACGTGCACCTGCTGGATGTGAACCTGCTGTTCGTAGGTCTAGCCGGACTACTGTGCTACAACTTGTTCGTTGTGGTCTCGTCGGCTTCCTGCCTGATGGACGAGCATCACGACGAGCAGGAGACTGACCACTGTCTATTCGGCAGCGGGCGCAGGGCGGTCATCACCAAGCTGAACGGACTCAAATCGTTCCTTGATGGCGGCCAGGCACTGTCGCAGGCCTTCCTCATCGCCGCTCTGGTGAGGCGGAAGCTGAGCCGTCGGCTGTTTCTGCAGGTCAGTGATTTGGTACTTTTATAATAAGCCGCAGATACAAGAATACCTAGGTAATACAGACCAATTCTGGTTGGAATCCAACCAATTGTGATTGGAAACCTACCAATTCTGGTTGGAAACCTACCAATTGTGATTGGAAACCAACCAATTCTTGTTGGAAATCTACCAATTCTGGTTGGAAACCTATCAATTCTGGTTGGAAACCTATCAATTCGGATTGGAAACCAACCTATTCTTGTTGGAAGCCTACCAATTCTGGTTGGAAACCTACCAATTCTGGTTGGAAACCTACCAATTCTGGTTGGAAACCTACCAATTCTGGTTGGAAACCTACCAATTCTGATTGGAAACCTACCAATTCTGGTTGGAAACCTACCAATTCTCGTTGGAAACCTATCAATTCGGATTGGAAACCTACCAATTCGGATTGGAAACCTACCAATTCTGATTGGAAACCTACCAATTCTGGTTGGAAACCTACCAATTCTGGTTGGAAACCTGCCGATTCTCGTTGGAAACCTATCAATTCGGATTGGAAACCTACCAATTCGGATTGGAAACCTACCAATTCTGATTGGAAACCTATCAATTCTGATTGGAAACCTACCAATTCGGATTGGAAACCTATCAATTCGGATTGGAAACCAACCTATTCTTGTTGGAAACCTGCCGATTCTCGTTGGAAACCTACCAATTCTGGTTGGAAACCTACCGATTCTGATTGGAAACCTACCAATTCTGATTGGAAACCTATCAATTCTGATTGGAAACCTACCAATTCTGATTGGAAACCTACCAATTCTGATTGGAAACCTACCAATTCTGATTGGAAACCTACCAATTCTGGTTGGAAACCTACCAATTCTGATTGGAAACCTACCAATTCTGGTTGGAAACCTGCCAATTCTGGTTGAAAACCAACCAATTCTGGTTGGAAGCCTACCAATTCTGGTTGGAAACCAACCAATTCTGATTGGAAACCTGCCAATTCTGGTTGAAAACCAACCAATTCTGGTTGGAAACCAACCTATTCTGGTTGGACACCTACCAATTCTTTTGTTTGAACGCAAATTTTTTCGCCTTGGTTTGAGAATGGAACTCCACCTGCCGCAACCCAGGGCCGGAAACCAGCCCGCGGCATTCTCATAGCACTGCTCGTGGCCAACTTGGCAATGTGGATGGCTGCTGTGTTTGAGTCCAAGCGACACATCTCGGTGGAATTTCACGAGAACTACTTCGGCACCAAGGCCTGGAAGATCATCAAGTACACCACCCTGCCGATGATCATCTTCTTCCGGTTCCACTCGACCGTCTGTCTGTCCGAGATCTGGAAGAACACCTACTGCCACAAGGCCCAGCCTTCCCACTCCACTTCTGGCTCCTAAAGCTTGACTGTAATTTTTACCTAATTTATGCTATACCTAATTACACTATCGGATAATTCAGGGACAGAGATATTGTTGCAATCATTTGATTTTCTGTGTTATAATTCATTTTAGAATATCTATCGGGTGAGAATTTAGTCCGTTATATAATCAATTTGACATATCTTGTGCATCACTTCATACATTTAATAGATTGCCTTTATAATTTTGTACACTATATTAAGTCAACTCTTCTTTGTTGCCTTTCATTAACATTTTAACATAATTTGCTGTTGTAATATTACACTTCTAATTTGTTGCTATGTCTGCAGTACTGATTTCCAAGAAAAGTTATTTGTGCAAAATAGGGAACTTTTTTATAAGCGTGTTTCATAATACAGCAAATAAAAAAGAAAAGAAACAAAGAATTTTTAGATTCTGCAAAGAGCAACCACCGGAGGCTTAATCAGATCGTACAAATTTATCGATATTTGGATTATTTACTGTTTATGTCAAATGAAAAACCGCATAGGCCCGCGTGTCGCGGCATGCGGGCTGCCAACCCCAACCCTTTCCAAGATTTTCTGGCCCGCTGGTGAACCCACCACCCCTCAGTGAGAGAGACTACTGTACACTCCGTTTTTATTGTACATTGGCTGCACCCACCACCCCACGGAGAGCGCTGAACAAGTCCACAGTGTACATTGGTCTTGACCAGAGAGGGACTGGTCGGATTTTCCTATCAAGAAAAGGCACACATGGTGGGTCAACGGCGCATAAGGCACGACCATAAGGCAAAACATATTGCCTGGTGCGATAAAAACGGTGGAAGCCAGGTTAGACAGTATTTGGACTTCAACACAGGCATCAGGCAGCAGTTCTGATGTCTTCTGATGATGAAAGCTCAAGGCAGACTCCATCTGAGACTGCTGAAGCGTCGCCATCGTCAGCTATGAGCGTCAGGGAATCTGCGTAAGTTGGTCTGTTGTTTTGTTACAAAGATAGCGTGATAGAGTTTAAAAGCAACTAAAGTATTTGATATTTGTGTTGTCTCTAACATTCCAACTCTGAGAAGTAATTAATGCTAAAATAACAAACAATTAATAGAAATATTTTGTAATAAAAAAGTAGGAATTTTGTGAACCTGTCTCATTTTCTCCTTAATCACCATTCATTTCAATCATCTCCCAAATGAGTATTCATTTATCCCCACAATTATCCTTTATTAATGCCAACAATGATTCTCCAATAACCATCCAATAATCCTTCGTTTATCCCACACAGATCTAGAGATCCCCACAGACCTCTTCAATAACCTTGAAATGATATCCTTTAATATTTCCTCCAAACTATATCTTTCCAAAAGTTCTTCATTAATCCCCACAATGATCCTCCAATAACCATACAATGATCCTTCATTAATCCCCACAATGATCCTCCAATAAACATACAATGATCCTTCATTAATCCCCGCAATGATTCCTAATAGTCTTCCCAATAATCCTTCATTAATCCCCGCAATGATTCCTAATAGTCTTCCCAATAATCCTTCATTAATCCCCACAATGATTTCTAATAGTCTTCCCAATAATCCTTCATTAATCCCCGCAATGATTCCTAATAGTCTTCCCAATAATTCTTCATTAATCCCCGCAATGATTCCTAATAGTCTTCCCAATAATCCTTCATTAATCCCCACAATGATTTCTAATAGTCTTCCCAATAATCCTTCATTAATCCCCGCAATGATTCCTAATAGTCTTCCCAATAATCCTTCATTAATCCCCGCAATGATTCCTAATAGTCTTCCCAATAATCCTTCATTAATCCCCGCAATGATTCCTAATAGTCTTCCCAAACTTTTACTTGATTCCTTACGCATATCACTAAATCCCCAGCCCGATGGTGACGGACGATCTCGCTCGGTGGCCAGCGAGTCAGCTAAGCGCCTGGCTGCAGCAGAGCCTGGCCCAGGCCATTCAAGAGGACCGCCTCGTTCGCGGATTTCAGCCAATCCTGGACCAGATCAACAAGGAGTGAGTCAAGCTGCTCAGTCTTTGTACATATTTTACCTTGTTTTCCAATGCATTCCTGGCAATGACCGCTTCGCTAGCAAATGCTGTCCACTCATTCTCAGCTCCAGTCGCATTCTGCTCTGCGTACTGCCAGAGAATCTCTGGTGCGGGCAGACCCACAGGGCGCTGTTCTCACTGCTGCTGGCTGCCTGTCATCAGGCTGGTGTCAGGATGATCAAGGTGAGCGGCTGAAGGCACTCGACACGAACCAAATACTCTCTTGGCATATCCATAGGCACTCATAACACATAGATGCGCTCGAAACACACCCATAGACACTCGAAACACACCCATAGACACTCGAAACACACCCATAGACACTCGAAACACACCAATAGACACTAGAAACACACCCATAGACACTCGAAACACACACACAAATACACTCGAAGAACACACATATACACTAGAAACACACCCATAGACACTCGAAACACAGCCATATAGACACTAGAAACACACCCATAGACACTCGAAACACACCCATAGACACTCGAAACACACCCATAGACACTCGAAACACACCCATAGACACTCGAAACACACCCATAGACACTCGAAACACACCCATAGACACTCGAAACACACAAGTACACTCGAAGAACACACATAGACACTCATAACACTCATAGAAACTCGAAAAAACACACAGATACACTCGAAGCACACTCATAGACACTCATAGCACACAATTACACTCGAAGCACACTCATAGACACTCATAGCACACAAATACACTCGAAGCACACTCATAGACACTCGAAGCACACTCATAGACACTCATAGCACACAAATACACTCGAAGCACACTCATAGACACTCGAAGCACACTCATAGACACTCATAGCACACAATTACACTCGAAGCACACTCATAGACACTCATAGCACACAAATACACTCGAAGCACACTCATAGACACTCGAAGCACACTCATAGACACTCATAGCACACAAATACACTCGAAGCACACTCATAGACACTCGAAGCACACTCATAGACACTCATAGCACACAATTACACTCGAAGCACACTCATAGACACTCATAGCACACAAATACACTCGAAGCACACTCATAGACACTCGAAGCACACTCATAGACACTCATAGCACACAAATACACTCGAAGCACACTCATAGACACTCGAAGCACACTCATAGACACTCATAGCACACAAATACACTCGAAGCACACTCATAGACACTCGAAGCACACTCATAGACACTCATAGCACACAATTACACTCGAAGCACACTCATAGACACTCATAGCACACAAATACACTCGAAGCACACTCATAGACACTCGAAGCACACTCATAGACACTCATAGCACACAAATACACTCGAAGCACACTCATAGACACTCGAAGCACACTCATAGACACTCATAGCACACAATTACACTCGAAGCACACTCATAGACACTCATAGCACACAAATACACTCGAAGCACACTCATAGACACTCGAAGCACACTCATAGACACTCGAAGCACACTCATAGACACTCATAGCACACAAATACACTCGAAGCACACTCATAGACACTCGAAGCACACTCATAGACACTCATAGCACACAAATACACTCGAAGCACACTCATAGACACTCGAAGCACACTCATAGACACTCATAAACACATCGAACAGAAGAGAATCAAAGTACTCCCTTGACGAAACTGACGCACACAAGCCTAGTTTCTGAAACTTTTGTGTGGGGCCTCGCAAGTGACTTAAACTATAATTAGCTTCTTTACTAAAGCGATTAAAAGAACAACAAAATCAATACTGAAATTCAAAACGCTCCAGTCCCATTAGTGAATACTTTCTGAGCACAGAGTACACACGCTATTTATCCGACCAGGTGGATCAGGATGAGCTGGTGAGGAAGATCCTGACAGCTGCCTCGCCGCCGCCAGCGCAGCCTCACGAGTGTCTGGCTATTCTGAACTGCAGCGACAGCGGTCAGCCGTTAAGCGACAGTCAGCTGGCGGTGTTCTACGATTCTGGCGGACACGGGCGCGACTTTGACGCGCTGCCAATAATCAACCTGCGAGACTGCTGATAGCTGACAGTCGCCGACCCCGCTGCCAATAATCAACCTGCGAGACTGCTGATAGCTGACAGGCGCCGACCCCGCTGCCAATAATCAACCTGGGAGACTGCTGATAGCTGACAGTCGCCGACCCCGCTGCCAATAATCAACCTGCGAGACTGCTGATAGGTGACAGGCGCCGACCCCGCTGCCAATAATCAACCTGCGAGACTGCTGATAGGTGACAGGCGCCGACCCCGCTGCCAATAATCAACCTGCGAGACTGCTGATAGGTGACAGGCGCCGACCCCGCTGCCAATAATCAACCTGCGAGACTGCTGATAGGTGACAGTCGCCGACCCCGCTGCCAATAATCAACCTGCGAGACTGCTGATAGGTGACAGTCGCCGACCCCGCTGCCAATAATCAACCTGCGAGACTGCTGATAGGTGACAGTCGCCGACCCCGCTGCCAATAATCAACCTGCGAGACTGCTGATAGGTGACAGGCGCCGACCCGCGGACATGAGCCTTACATTTGGAACAATTTCGGCACATATTTTTGTAAAAAATGCGCTTGGTCGGTGCTATCAACCAATCAGCGGGTAGTAAAGCCTTTTCCTGGAATTTCCTGATCCAACCATGCCAGTTTTTGCAGTTCTTTCTGTTATTTTTGTGTTAGCAGTTTTCTTTACTCAATAAGAAAGATGAGAACTATGAGTGTCTACTGTGCGGACCCGTAGTCACTATGCACTTGGTTTTAAAGTTCGGAGCCACTTTTGAATATAAAAACTGTGGCATTCCATTTGTTCATCTACCTTTTGCTCACTTAGGAAGTTCCAGCTCTTAGGAACTCAAAAGAACTATTTTTTTTTCTGAGTTTATAAATATGCAGTACCGCCTAAATCCGTACAGCTCGGCCAATAAACCAGCCACAAAATTATTTTTGCCTTGTTTTAATTCTCTCCCACCTAGTAAAGCTTGTGTTTTTTGTACATTTCTACTGTCAGTAGTGGGAGTGGCGAGAGCGAGTTTTTATTTGATTTGATTTTTTTAATAAAGAACACTGATACAGAGATCAGCTGGGTCATCATTTACGAATTCATCGGCTAGCACAACAGTAACTAAATCATAGTTTTATTTTCGTGCCAATCATCAATCTAGCAAAATAAAAAACCGTGTATATTGGTTTTCAACTTCTATTTCAAACTAAGTAACTTCTATTTCGCCCGCGGGGAGTGGGGTGCTCGTGTGCACCCGATTAGTAACTTCAATTTCGCCCGCGGGGAGTGGGGTGCTCGTGTGTACCCGATTAGTAACTTCAATTTCGCCCGCGGGGAGTGGGGTGCTCGTGTGCACCCGATTAGTAACTTCAATTTCGCCCGCGAGACCGGCCTGCCCAAGTTAGGGTAAATCAATTTCACAAAAAGTAACATCTATTTCGTCTCTTCAGCACAGCCATTTGTGTTTGCGTCCACTCTGTGAAATACGGACTTAGTCCTTGCCTTTGATCTTCGCCGACGCCGCCACCGACTTCGCCGCAATGCAATTATATTATAATAATTCTGTCGAGTGTCGAGAGATTTATGGCCCTGTGAATTTATGACCGTATAGCACAGAATCACAAAAATATCAGCTAATTGGATAGCGCCGACACTTTCACATCCAGCCGCTCTTGAAGCTCCAATATTATTAATAATATGACTAGCAAGAAACATAATGACAACATATCAGAAATATACTACGTACTTTTGTCCAGGCAAAGGGCAGCCAGACACGGTTCGTCTCAAGTCTTGTTTCTAAAAATAGCCCCGCCACACACTCACAGCACCGGGCTTCCATATTTGGAACTAGTAGTGCTGAAGTGTGGTGTGGCCCTTTGGGTTTCTATTTTTAGAAACAAGAGTGGGGCCCAGTGTACTAACGCAGGGTAATGCACGCAGGGGTCTGGAGTGCGCGCGGGAATTCCAGTCGGGTATTCTTACTCAGTATAAAATAATAAGTTAGAGAAAACGCCCACTATTATAAAAGCAAGAGCTTCATTGCCTCCGCCTAAAATAACAGTCTGCAGCATTCATGCAAGCCTAATGTTTGAGGCTTTTAGCGAAAGCTCTTTTTTCATCATTCGGACCAGCGAACATGATTTATCACGATACCAGCGGAAGTGGAAAACAACTTTTGCCTGAACCAGACAACGGAAGTAGTTACGCACTCGGCTTTGAGGTAATAAGTGTATGAGTTATCTAAGCCAGGCCTATGCTAGAATATTTCCAAGTGCTAATTTTGTGAGCAAAAACTCTATCAGGATTCGCGCATAAGTCACCGCACTGTGCCGCCACTGCAGCCGCAGCCGCAGCAATTCAGCAGCAGCAGTCTAGACGACTGTTGCTGGCCAGTGTGGGAGTCTTTGCTAGATCTCGACTTCATTCTGGAACACTCCGCTGCAGCTTGCGAAGTCAGCCACTCTCTGCCGCCTCCGCCACCGCCTAGGCCGCATCAGCAACCGTCACCGTCGATTTCATCTGAGCCGCAGCAAAAAGCGCCGCAAAGAGGTCGGCGTCGAGTTTATCGACGCGAAAGCAGCAGCAGCAACAGTGGCAGCTCCGCTTCCAGCAACTCGGTCAGGCATGTCTGTTTTGCACCGGGCTGCGGCCGCGCCTACGCCAAGCTGTCGCACCTCAGGTCTCATGAACGGACTCACACTGGTGAAAAGCCCTACGTCTGCACCTGGCCCGGCTGCCGATGGCGCTTCGCCCGCTCCGATGAGCTCACCAGGC
This sequence comes from Macrostomum hystrix, assembly GCA_950097015.1. Lineage (NCBI taxonomy): Eukaryota > Metazoa > Platyhelminthes > Macrostomidae > Macrostomum > Macrostomum hystrix. Next base: position 2,380,125 of record CATNEN010000033.1, read on the forward strand.
ACCGGCGGCGACACACCGGCGAGCGTCCGTTTCGCTGCAGCCTGTGCGGGCGTGGCTTCGCCAGATCCGACCATCTGGCTCTGCACGGACGGAAACACGATGCTGGATCAGTTGCTGAGACACCACCCTCTGATCTGTGAGACACCACTCTCTGATCTGTGAGACACCACCCACTGATCTGTGAGACACCACCCACTGATCTGTGAGACACCACCCACTGATCTGTGAGACACCACCCACTGATCTGTGAGACACCACCCACTGATCTGTGAGACACCACCCACTGATCTGTGAGACACCACCCACTGATCTGTGAGACACCACCCACTGATCTGTGAGACACCACCCACTGATCTGTGAGACACCACCCACTGATCTGTGAGACACCACCCACTGATCTGTGAGACACCACCCTCTGATCTGTGAGACACCACCCACTGATCTGTGAGACACCACCCACTGATCTGTGAGACACCACCCACTGATCTGTGTGACACCACCCACTGTTTCAGAGCTCCAATGGCTAACGACAATGACGAACCCGATGAGCAGCAGGGCAGGAGTGAAGTTCTGTTCTGTTAGAAGTTAATGTTGAAGTCGCTCCTCCAAAATGATCAAAGCGATGGCTATCTGGTGCAAAAACATTCAGCATTTCTTGTAAAATAGTGCACTTTAGAATGAGCTATATTTTTACTAACCCGAATAACTTTCTTTGAATTTAGTTCACTATTAATAGTTTTGCCAAATTTTCGACAAACTCAACTCACTGCCAGCTCACGACTTCCATGCTGCGGTGCAGGTGTACTTTTACAAACTTTTTCAAACCTAACAGATCTTCCCAACTTCACGTGCTGTGCTAGCTGCAGTGCATTTTGCTTGTGTTAGCCGTACCTTTCAAACTCACATGTTTAATATATATTACTGGATATTTTATTGACTATTGACACACCGAATAAAACGGTTGAACGAAATTCGCTTTGTCAAGGTAGGTTCACAGTTTTATGCCTAACTGTACGCTTGTAGAATCGAAGCACAGAAGCTTCAACTGATCTGTGAGAGAATTAAAAAGTTGTAGCTAGAATCGCAGCAAGAGTTGTAGCTAGAATCGCAGCAAGAGTTGTAGCTAGAATCGCAGCAAGAGTTGTAGCTAGAATCGCAGCAAGAGTTGTAGCTAGAATCGCAGCAAGAGTTGTAGCTAGAATCGCAGCAGGAGTTGTAGCTAGAATCGCAGCAGGAGCTGTAGCTAGAATCGCAGCAAGAGTTGTAGCTAGAATCGCAGCAAGAGTTGTAGCTAGAATCGCAGCAAGAGTTGTAGCTAGAATCGCAGCAAGGGTTGTAGCTAGAATCGCAGCAAGAGTTGTAGCTAGAATCGCAGCAAGAGTTGTAGCTAGAATCGCAGCAAGAGCTTTAGCTAGAATCGCAGCAAGAGTTGTAGCTAGAATCGCAGCAAGAGTTGTAGCTAGAATCGCAGCAAGAGTTGTAGCTAGAATCGCAGCAAGAGTTGTAGCTAGAATCGCAGCAAGAGTTGTAGCTCTAGAATCGCAGCAAGAGTTGTAGCTCTAGAATCGCAGCAAGAGTTGTAGCTGGAATCGCAGCAAGAGCTGTAGCTCTAGAATCGCAGCAAGAGTTGTTGCTAAAATCGCAGCAAGAGTTGTAGCTAGAATCGCAGCAAGAGTCGTAGCTCTAGAATCACAGCAAGAGTTATAGCTAGAATCGCAGCAAGAGTTGTAGCTAGAATCGCACCAAGAGTTGTAGCTCTAGAATCGCAGCAAGAGCTGTAGCTAGAATCGCAGCAAGAGTTGTAGCTAGAATCGCAGCATGAGCTTTAGCTAGAATCGCAGCAAGAGTTGTTGCTAGAATCGCAGCAAGAGTTGTAGCTAGAATCGCAGCAAGAGTTGTAGCTAGAATCGCAGCAAGAGTTGTAGCTAGAATCGCAGCAGGAGTTGAATTTAGAATCGCAGCAAGAGTTGTAGCTCTAGAATCGCAGCAAGAGTTGTAGCTAGAATCGCAGCAAGAGTTGTAGCTAGAATCGCAGCATGAGCTTTAACTAGAATCGCAGCAAGAGTTGTAGCTAGAATCGCAGCAAGAGTTGTAGCTAGAATAGCAGCAGGAGTTGTAGCTCTAGAATCGCAGCAAGAGTTGTAGCTCTAGAATCGCAGCAAGAGTTGTAGCTCTAGAATCGCAGCAAGAGTTGTAGCTCTAGAATCGCAGCAGGAGTTGTAGCTCTAGAATCGCAGCAAGAGTTGTAGCTGGAATCGCAGCAAGAGTTGTAGCTAGAATCGCAGCAAGAGCTGTAGCTCTAGAATCGCAGCAAGAGTTGTAGTTGGAACCGCAGCAAGAGTTGTAGCTCTAGAATCGCAGCAAGAGCTGTAGCTCTAGAATCGCAGCAAGAGTTGTAGCTGGAATCGCAGCAAGAGTTGTAGCTAGAATCGCAGCAAGAGTTGTTGCTAAAATCGCAGCAAGAGTTGTAGCTAGAATCGCAGCAAGAGTTGTAGCTCTAGAATCGCAGCAAGAGTTGTAGCTAGAATCGCAGAAGGAGTTGTAGCTCTAGCATCGCAGCAAGAGTTGTAGCTCTAGAATCGCAGCAAGAGTTGTAGCTAGAATCGCAGCAAGAGTTGTAGCTAGAATCGCAGCAAGAGTTGTTGCTAAAATCGCAGCAAGAGTTGTAGCTAGAATCGCAGCAAGAGTTGTAGCTAGAATCGCAGCAAGAGTTGTAGCTAGAATCGCAGCAAGAGTTGTAACTAGAATCGCAGCAAGAGTTGTAGCTAGAATCGCAGCAAGAGTTGTAGCTAGAATCGCAGCAAGAGTTGTAGCTAGAATCGCAGCAAGAGTTGTAGCTAGAATCGCAGCAAGAGTTGTAGCTAGAATCGCAGCAAGAGTTGTAGCTAGAATCGCAGCAAGAGTTGTAGCTCTAGAATCACAGCAAGAGCTGTAGCTAGAATCGCAGCAAGAGTTGTAGCTAGAATCGCAGCATGAGCTTTAGCTAGAATCGCAGCAAGAGTTGTAGCTAGAATCGCAGCATGAGCTTTAGCTAGAATCGCAGCAAGAGTTGTAGCTAGAATCGCAGCAAGAGTTGTAGCTAGAATCGCAGCATGAGCTTTAGCTAGAAGCGCAGCAAGAGTTGTAGCTAGAATCGCAGCAAGAGTTGTAGCTAGAATCGCAGCATGAGCTTTAGCTAGAATCGCAGCAAGAGTTGTAGCTAGAATCGCAGCAAGAGTTGTAGCTAGAATCGTAGCAAGAGTTGTAGCTCTAGAATCGCAGCAAGGGTTGTAGCTCTAGAATCGCATCAAGAGTTGTAGCTAGAATCGCAGCAAGAGTTGTAGCTAGAATCGCAGTAAGAGTTGTAGCTCTAGAATCGCAGCAAGAGCTGTAGCTAGAATCGCAGCAAGAGTTGTAGCTAGAATCGCAGCAAGAGTTGTGGCTCTAGAATCGCAGCATGAGTTGCAGCTAGAATCGCAGCATGAGTTGTAGCTAGAATCGCACCAAGAGTTGTAGCTAGAATAGCAGCAGGAGTTGTAGCTAGAATCGCAGCCAGAGCTGTAGCTCTAGAATCGCAGCAAGAGCTGTAGCTAGAATCGCATCAAGAGTTGTAGCTAGAATCGCAGCATGAGCTTTAACTAGAATCGCAGCAGGAGTTGTAGCTCTAGAATCGCAGCAAGAGTTGTAGCTAGAATCGCAGCAAGAGCTGTAGCTCTAGAATCGCAGCAAGAGTTGTAGCTAGAATCGCATCAAGAGTTGTAGCTAGAATCGTAGCAAGAGTTGTAGCTAGAATCGCAGCAAGAGTTGTAGCTAGAATCGCAGCAAGAGTTGTAGCTCTAGAATCGCAGCAAGAGTTGTAGCTAGAATCGCAGCAGGAGTTGTAGCTCTAGAATCGCAGCAAGAGTTGTAGCTAGAATCGCAGCAAGAGTTGTAGCTAGAATCGCAGCAAGAGTGGTAGCTAGAATCGCAGCAAGAGTTGTTGCTAAAATCGCAGCAAGAGTTTTAGCTAAAATCGCAGCAAGAGTTGCAGCTAGAATCGCAGCAAGAGTTGCAGCTAGAATCGCACCAAGAGTTGTAGCTCTAGAATCGCAGCAAGAGCTGTAGCTAGAATCGCATCAAGAGTTGTAGCTAGAATCGCAGCAAGAGTTGTAGCTAGAATCGCAGCAAGAGTTGTTGCTAAAATCGCAGCAAGAGTTGTAGCTAGAATCGCAGCAAGAGTAGTAGCTCTAGAATCGCAGCAAGAGTTGTAGCTAGAATCGCAGCAAGAGTTGTAGCTGGAATCGCAGCAAGAGTTGTAGCTCTAGAATCGCAGCAAGAGTTGTAGCTAGAATCGCAGCAAGAGTTGTAGCTCTAGAATCGCAGCAAAAGCTGTAGCTCTAGAATCGCAGGAAGAGTTGTAGCTGGAACCGCAGCAAGAGTTGTAGCTAGAATCGTAGCAAGAGTTGTAGCTCTAGAATCGCAGCAAGAGTTGTAGCTCTAGAATCGCAGCAAGAGTTGTAGCTAGAATCGCAGCAAGAGTTGTAGCTAGAATCGCAGCAAGAGTTGTAGCTAGAATCGCAGCATGAGCTTTAGCTAGAATCGCAGCAAGAGTTGTAGCTAGAATCGCATCAAGAGTTGTAGCTAGAATCGCAGCATGAGCGTTAGCTAGAAGCGCAGCAAGAGTTGTAGCTAGAATCGCAGCAAGAGTTGTAGCTAGAATCGCAGCATGAGCTTTAGCTAGAATCGCAGCAAGAGTTGTAGCTAGAATCGCAGCAAGAGTTGTAGCTAGAATCGCAGCATGAGCTTTAGCTAGAAGCGCAGCAAGAGTTGTAGCTAGAATCGCAGCAAGAGTTGTAGCTAGAATCGCAGCATGAGCTTTAGCTAGAATCGCAGCAAGAGTTGTAGCTAGAATCGCAGCATGAGCTTTAGCTAGAATCGCAGCAAGAGTTGTAGATAGAATCGCAGCAAGAGTTGTAGCTAGAATCGCAGCATGAGCTTTAGCTAGAATCGCAGCAAGAGTTGTAGCTAGAATCGCAGCAAGAGTTGTAGCTAGAATCGCAGCATGAGCTTTAGCTAGAATCGCAGCAAGAGTTGTAGCTAGAATCGCAGCAAGAGTTGTAGCTCTAGAATCGCAGCAAGAGTTGTAGCTCTAGAATCGCAGCAAGAGTTGTAGCTAGAATCGCAGCAAGAGTTGTAGCTAGAATCGCAGCATGAGCTTTAGCTAGAATCGCAGCAAGAGTTGTAGCTAGAATCGCAGCAAGAGTTGTAGCTAGAATCGCAGCATGAGCTTTAGCTAGAATCGCAGCAAGAGTTGTAGCTAGAATCGCAGCAAGAGTTGTAGCTAGAATCGCAGCATGAGCTTTAGCTAGAATCGCAGCAAGAGTTGTAGCTAGAATCGCAGCATGAGCTTTAGCTAGAATCGCAGCAAGAGTTGTTGCTAGAATCGCAGCAAGAGTTGTAGCTAGAATCGCAGCATGAGCTTTAGCTAGAAGCGCAGCAAGAGTTGTAGCTAGAATCGCAGCAAGAGTTGTAGCTAGAATCGCAGCATGAGCTTTAGCTAGAATCGCAGCAAGAGTTGTAGCTAGAATCGCAGCAAGAGTTGTAGCTAGAATCGTAGCAAGAGTTGTAGCTCTAGAATCGCAGCAAGAGTTGTAGCTCTAGAATCGCAGCAAGAGTTGTAGCTAAAATCGCAGCAAGAGTTGTAGCTAGAATCGCAGCAAGAGTTGTAGCTAGAATCGCAGCAAGAGTTGTAGCTAGAATCGCAGCAAGAGTTGTAGCTAGAATCGCAGCAAGAGTTGTAGCTAGAATCGCAGCAAGAGTTGTAGCTAGAATCGCAGCAGGAGTTGTAGCTAGAATCGCAGCAGGAGCTGTAGCTAGAATCGCAGCAAGAGTTGTAGCTAGAATCGCAGCAAGAGTTGTAGCTAGAATCGCAGCAAGAGTTGTAGCTAGAATCGCAGCAAGGGTTGTAACTAGAATCGCAGCAAGAGTTGTAGCTAGAATCGCAGCAAGGGTTGTAACTAGAATCGCAGCAAGAGTTGTAGCTAGAATCGCAGCAAGAGTTGTTGCTAAAATCGCAGCAAGAGTTGTAGCTAGAATCGCAGCAAGAGTCGTAGCTCTAGAATCACAGCAAGAGTTATAGCTAGAATCGCAGCAAGAGTTGTAGCTAGAATCGCACCAAGAGTTGTAGCTCTAGAATCGCAGCAAGAGCTGTAGCTAGAATCGCAGCAAGAGTTGTAGCTAGAATCGCAGCATGAGCTTTAGCTAGAATCGCAGCAAGAGTTGTTGCTAGAATCGCAGCAAGAGTTGTAGCTAGAATCGCAGCATGAGCTTTAGCTAGAATCGCAGCAAGAGTTGTAGCTAGAATCGCAGCAAGAGTTGTAGCTAGAATCGCAGCATGAGCTTTAGCTAGAATCGCAGCAAGAGTTGTAGCTAGAATCGCAGCATGAGCTTTAGCTAGAATCGCAGCAAGAGTTGTAGCTAGAATCGCAGCAAGAGTTGTAGCTAGAATCGCAGCAAGAGTTGTAGCTAGAATAGCAGCAGGAGTTGTAGCTCTAGAATCGCAGCAAGAGTTGTAGCTCTAGAATCGCAGCAAGAGTTGTAGCTCTAGAATCGCAGCAAGAGTTGTAGCTCTAGAATCGCAGCAGGAGTTGTAGCTCTAGAATCGCAGCAAGAGTTGTAGCTGGAATCGCAGCAAGAGTTGTAGCTAGAATCGCAGCAAGAGCTGTAGCTCTAGAATCGCAGCAAGAGTTGTAGTTGGAACCGCAGCAAGAGTTGTAGCTCTAGAATCGCAGCAAGAGCTGTAGCTCTAGAATCGCAGCAAGAGTTGTAGCTGGAATCGCAGCAAGAGTTGTAGCTAGAATCGCAGCAAGAGTTGTTGCTAAAATCGCAGCAAGAGTTGTAGCTAGAATCGCAGCAAGAGTTGTAGCTCTAGAATCGCAGCAAGAGTTGTAGCTAGAATCGCAGAAGGAGTTGTAGCTGGAATCGCAGCAAGAGTTGTAGCTAGAATCGCAGCAAGAGCTGTAGCTCTAGAATCGCAGCAAGAGTTGTAGTTGGAACCGCAGCAAGAGTTGTAGCTCTAGAATCGCAGCAAGAGCTGTAGCTCTAGAATCGCAGCAAGAGTTGTAGCTGGAATCGCAGCAAGAGTTGTAGCTAGAATCGCAGCAAGAGTTGTTGCTAAAATCGCAGCAAGAGTTGTAGCTAGAATCGCAGCAAGAGTTGTAGCTCTAGAATCGCAGCAAGAGTTGTAGCTAGAATCGCAGAAGGAGTTGTAGCTCTAGCATCGCAGCAAGAGTTGTAGCTCTAGAATCGCAGCAAGAGTTGTAGCTAGAATCGCAGCAAGAGTTGTAGCTAGAATCGCAGCAAGAGTTGTTGCTAAAATCGCAGCAAGAGTTGTAGCTAGAATCGCAGCAAGAGTTGTAGCTAGAATCGCAGCAAGAGTTGTAGCTAGAATCGCAGCAAGAGTTGTAACTAGAATCGCAGCAAGAGTTGTAGCTAGAATCGCAGCAAGAGTTGTAGCTAGAATCGCAGCAAGAGTTGTAGCTAGAATCGCAGCAAGAGTTGTAGCTAGAATCGCAGCAAGAGTTGTAGCTAGAATCGCAGCAAGAGTTGTAGCTAGAATCGCAGCAAGAGTTGTAGCTCTAGAATCACAGCAAGAGCTGTAGCTAGAATCGCAGCAAGAGTTGTAGCTAGAATCGCAGCAAGGGTTGTAGCTCTAGAATCGCATCAAGAGTTGTAGCTAGAATCGCAGCAAGAGTTGTAGCTAGAATCGCAGTAAGAGTTGTAGCTCTAGAATCGCAGCAAGAGCTGTAGCTAGAATCGCAGCAAGAGTTGTAGCTAGAATCGCAGCAAGAGTTGTGGCTCTAGAATCGCAGCATGAGTTGCAGCTAGAATCGCAGCATGAGTTGTAGCTAGAATCGCACCAAGAGTTGTAGCTAGAATCGCAGCAAGAGTTGTAGCTAGAATCGCAGCAAGAGTTGTAGCTAGAATCGCAGCAAGAGTTGTAGCTCTAGAATCGCAGCAAGAGCTGTAGCTAGAATCGCAGCAAGAGTTGTAGCTAGAATCGCAGCAAGAGTTGTGGCTCTAGAATCACAGCAAGAGCTGTAGCTAGAATCGCAGCCAGAGCTGTAGCTCTAGAATCGCAGCAAGAGCTGTAGCTAGAATCGCATCAAGAGTTGTAGCTAGAATCGCAGCATGAGCTTTAACTAGAATCGCAGCAGGAGTTGTAGCTCTAGAATCGCAGCAAGAGTTGTAGCTAGAATCGCAGCAAGAGCTGTAGCTCTAGAATCGCAGCAAGAGTTGTAGCTAGAATCGCATCAAGAGTTGTAGCTAGAATCGCAGCAAGAGTTGTAGCTGGAATCGTAGCAAGAGTTGTAGCTCTAGAATCGCAGCAAGAGCTGTAGCTAGAATCGCATCAAGAGTTGTAGCTAGAATCGCAGCATGAGCTTTAACTAGAATCGCAGCAGGAGTTGTAGCTCTAGAATCGCAGCAAGAGTTGTAGCTAGAATCGCAGCAAGAGTTGTAGCTAGAATCGCAGCAAGAGTGGTAGCTAGAATCGCAGCAAGAGTTGTTGCTAAAATCGCAGCAAGAGTTTTAGCTAAAATCGCAGCAAGAGTTGCAGCTAGAATCGCAGCAAGAGTTGCAGCTAGAATCGCACCAAGAGTTGTAGCTCTAGAATCGCAGCAAGAGCTGTAGCTAGAATCGCATCAAGAGTTGTAGCTAGAATCGCAGCAAGAGTTGTAGCTAGAATCGCAGCAAGAGTTGTTGCTAAAATCGCAGCAAGAGTTGTAGCTAGAATCGCAGCAAGAGTAGTAGCTCTAGAATCGCAGCAAGAGTTGTAGCTAGAATCGCAGCAAGAGTTGTAGCTGGAATCGCAGCAAGAGTTGTAGCTCTAGAATCGCAGCAAGAGTTGTAGCTAGAATCGCAGCAAGAGTTGTAGCTCTAGAATCGCAGCAAAAGCTGTAGCTCTAGAATCGCAGGAAGAGTTGTAGCTGGAACCGCAGCAAGAGTTGTAGCTAGAATCGTAGCAAGAGTTGTAGCTCTAGAATCGCAGCAAGAGTTGTAGCTCTAGAATCGCAGCAAGAGTTGTAGCTAGAATCGCAGCAAGAGTTGTAGCTAGAATCGCAGCAAGAGTTGTAGCTAGAATCGCAGCATGAGCTTTAGCTAGAATCGCAGCAAGAGTTGTAGCTAGAATCGCAGCAAGAGTTGTAGCTAGAATCGCAGCATGAGCTTTAGCTAGAAGCGCAGCAAGAGTTGTAGCTAGAATCGCAGCAAGAGTTGTAGCTAGAATCGCAGCATGAGCTTTAGCTAGAATCGCAGCAAGAGTTGTAGCTAGAATCGCAGCAAGAGTTGTAGCTAGAATCGCAGCATGAGCTTTAGCTAGAAGCGCAGCAAGAGTTGTAGCTAGAATCGCAGCAAGAGTTGTAGCTAGAATCGCAGCATGAGCTTTAGCTAGAATCGCAGCAAGAGTTGTAGCTAGAATCGCAGCATGAGCTTTAGCTAGAATCGCAGCAAGAGTTGTAGATAGAATCGCAGCAAGAGTTGTAGCTAGAATCGCAGCATGAGCTTTAGCTAGAATCGCAGCAAGAGTTGTAGCTAGAATCGCAGCAAGAGTTGTAGCTAGAATCGCAGCAAGAGTAGTAGCTCTAGAATCGCAGCAAGAGTTGTAGCTAGAATCGCAGCAAGAGTTGTAGCTGGAATCGCAGCAAGAGTTGTAGCTCTAGAATCGCAGCAAGAGTTGTAGCTAGAATCGCAGCAAGAGTTGTAGCTCTAGAATCGCAGCAAAAGCTGTAGCTCTAGAATCGCAGGAAGAGTTGTAGCTGGAACCGCAGCAAGAGTTGTAGCTAGAATCGTAGCAAGAGTTGTAGCTCTAGAATCGCAGCAAGAGTTGTAGCTCTAGAATCGCAGCAAGAGTTGTAGCTAGAATCGCAGCAAGAGTTGTAGCTAGAATCGCAGCAAGAGTTGTAGCTAGAATCGCAGCATGAGCTTTAGCTAGAATCGCAGCAAGAGTTGTAGCTAGAATCGCAGCAAGAGTTGTAGCTAGAATCGCAGCATGAGCTTTAGCTAGAAGCGCAGCAAGAGTTGTAGCTAGAATCGCAGCAAGAGTTGTAGCTAGAATCGCAGCATGAGCTTTAGCTAGAATCGCAGCAAGAGTTGTAGCTAGAATCGCAGCAAGAGTTGTAGCTAGAATCGCAGCATGAGCTTTAGCTAGAAGCGCAGCAAGAGTTGTAGCTAGAATCGCAGCAAGAGTTGTAGCTAGAATCGCAGCATGAGCTTTAGCTAGAATCGCAGCAAGAGTTGTAGCTAGAATCGCAGCATGAGCTTTAGCTAGAATCGCAGCAAGAGTTGTAGATAGAATCGCAGCAAGAGTTGTAGCTAGAATCGCAGCATGAGCTTTAGCTAGAATCGCAGCAAGAGTTGTAGCTAGAATCGCAGCAAGAGTTGTAGCTAGAATCGCAGCATGAGCTTTAGCTAGAATCGCAGCAAGAGTTGTAGCTAGAATCGCAGCAAGAGTTGTAGCTCTAGAATCGCAGCAAGAGTTGTAGCTCTAGAATCGCAGCAAGAGTTGTAGCTAGAATCGCAGCAAGAGTTGTAGCTAGAATCGCAGCATGAGCTTTAGCTAGAATCGCAGCAAGAGTTGTAGCTAGAATCGCAGCAAGAGTTGTAGCTAGAATCGCAGCATGAGCTTTAGCTAGAATCGCAGCAAGAGTTGTAGCTAGAATCGCAGCAAGAGTTGTAGCTAGAATCGCAGCATGAGCTTTAGCTAGAATCGCAGCAAGAGTTGTAGCTAGAATCGCAGCATGAGCTTTAGCTAGAATCGCAGCAAGAGTTGTAGCTAGAATCGCAGCAAGAGTTGTAGCTAGAATCGCAGCATGAGCTTTAGCTAGAAGCGCAGCAAGAGTTGTAGCTAGAATCGCAGCAAGAGTTGTAGCTAGAATCGCAGCATGAGCTTTAGCTAGAATCGCAGCAAGAGTTGTAGCTAGAATCGCAGCAAGAGTTGTAGCTAGAATCGTAGCAAGAGTTGTAGCTCTAGAATCGCAGCAAGAGTTGTAGCTCTAGAATCGCAGCAAGAGTTGTAGCTAAAATCGCAGCAAGAGTTGTAGCTAGAATCGCAGCAAGAGTTGTAGCTAGAATCGCAGCATGAGCTTTAGCTAGAATCGCAGCAAGAGTTGTAGCTAGAATCGCAGCAAGAGTTGTAGCTATTTATAGAATCGCAGCATGAGCTTTAGCTAGAAGCGCAGCAAGAGTTGTAGCTAGAATCGCAGCAAGAGTTGTAGCTAGAATCGCAGCATGAGCTTTAGCTAGAATCGCAGCAAGAGTTGTAGCTAGAATCGCAGCATGAGCTTTAGCTAGAATCGCAGCAAGAGTTGTAGCTAGAATCGCAGCAAGAGTTGTAGCTAGAATCGCAGCAAGAGTTGTAGCTAGAATCGCAGCAAGAGTTGTAGCTAGAATCGCAGCATGAGCTTTAGCTAGAATCGCAGCAAGAGTTGTAGCTAGAATCGCAGCAAGAGTTGTAGCTAGAATCGCAGCAAGGGTTGTAGCTCTAGAATCGCATCAAGAGTTGTAGCTAGAATCGCAGCAAGAGTTGTAGCTAGAATCGCAGTAAGAGTTGTAGCTCTAGAATCGCAGCAAGAGCTGTAGCTAGAATCGCAGCAAGAGTTGTAGCTCTAGAATCACAGCAAGAGCTGTAGCTAGAATCGCAGCAAGAGTTGTAGCTAGAATCGCAGCAAGGGTTGTAGCTCTAGAATCGCATCAAGAGTTGTAGCTAGAATCGCAGCAAGAGTTGTAGCTAGAATCGCAGTAAGAGTTGTAGCTCTAGAATCGCAGCAAGAGTTGTAGCTAGAATCGCAGCAAGAGTTGTAGCTAGAATCGCAGCAAGAGTTGTAGCTAGAATCGCAGCAGGAGTTGTATAATACAAAAAACGCAACGAGGTAACTTGACAGACTTTCTCGCACGGTCAAGTCTTTAATTACGTAGAGTTTTCTGCATACAAAATTGTATTATCGGTAAAATTAATAAATGGCAGTTTAACGAAATAGAAAGTTAAAAAAGCAGAATCGCAGCAGATAACACGATAAGGCACATTTTCATTTTGTACGAGTACTACCCTCGTACTATCATCAAGCAGCGCAGTTTCCGCCTTTTTATTGATTTAATTAAAAAAGCTTAACGTATTCGTAACACATAGCTTTTATCAACTAAATCATTTTAATTCATTAATAAAAAGAAACAAATTTGTATCTATAATTATATTAAAATAATCACAAATGTTTGGCAAAATATTTAACTTTTGCAACTAGGGCCAATTCTACCCTGTACAGTTATCCTTTTGAGTTTGGTGCATGTCAGGCCTCACACGCCATGGCAACCAGTGACAGCAAATTGAGAACGCTCGATGTCTCATTTCAGCCTCGCGTTCTGTGGCTGCGCAGCCAGGGCCAGCCTCGCCGTCTCAAGAAGCTCGCTGAGTAGAGCCACCTCGCCTTCCAGCTGGCGACACCTGGCAGCGAGCTGGTGCTGATTTGCCAGCAGCTGCCGCTGATAGCCAACCACCTTGCACTTTTCCTCCAGCCACTGAGAGCGCTCCACGTTGAAGGCAGATTCCTGCGGGACAGATTACAGGACCTCAGGTGTCATAATCAGCCCTTAGTCCCTCAGGTCCTCAGGTGTCATAATCAGCCCTTAGTCCCTCAGGTCCTCAGGTGTCATAATCAGCCCTTAGTCCCTCAGGTCCTCAGGTGTCATAATCAGCCCTTAGTCCCTCAGGTCCTCAGGTGTCATAATCAGCCCCTAGTCCCTCAGGACCTCAGGTGTCATAATCTTAGTCCCTCAGGACTTGTATCAGGTGCCCTTAGTCCCTCAGGTCCTCATGTGTCATAATCTTAGTCCCTCAGGACTTGTATCAGGTGCCCTTAGTCCCTCAGGACCTCAGGTGTCATAATCAGCCCTTAGTCCCTCAGGTCCTCAGGTGTCATAATCAGCCCTTAGTCTTTAATCAGCCCCTAGTGCTTTAGGTCCTCAGGTGTCACAAAATTCTAGTCCATGGGACCAGCCGATGAGTTTGCCTTTCGTTTTCAGGCCTCGAACTTGGCTGGCAGAAATTAAGAACTTTAAATTCAAACAAATAGAAAATGCGCAAATTCAGACACCCCATAAAAAATTTCTTTCGGAGCCTTTGCAATTCAGGCGTGTGAACGGCTCACATATGCGCAGATTATGGAAAGCGTGTTGTTATTCTGTGATTCAGCTGCGCATTAACCGAGGCGTTGAAAATGTTCTAGTAAGAATATAATGTGCGCATCAGTTCATGTCCGATTATATATTTATTTAGCTAGGATAAAATATTGATTGAATTCTGCATAATTCCCATCTCTCCCAAAGATTTTATGAATCTTTCTAATGCTTCCCTATTGAAGCATTCACTCAACCTTTCCCTTCTCTTCCTTCTGCCCCTTCTCTTCCTTCTGCCCCTTATCTCCTTTCCCCTTCTCTTCCTTCTGCCCCTTATCTCCTTTTCCCTTCTCATCCTTCTGCCCCCAATCTCCTTTTCCCTTCTCTTCCTTCTGCCCCCAATCTCCTTTTCCCTTCTCTTCCTTCTGCCCCCAATCTCCTTTTCCCTTCTCTTCCTTCTGCCCCCAATCTCCTTTTCCCTTCTCTTCCTTCTGCCCCTAATCTCCTTTTCCCTTCTCATCCTTCTGCCCCTTATCTCCTTTCCCCTTCTCTTCCTTCTGCCCCTTATCTCCTTTTCCCTTCTCTTCCTTCTGCCCCTTATCTCCTTTTCCCTTCTCTTCCTTCTGCCCCCAATCTCCTTTTCCCTTCTCTTCCTTCTGCCCCCAATCTCCTTTTCCCTTCTCTTCCTTCTGCCCCCAATCTCCTTTTCCCTTCTCTTCCTTCTGCCCCCAATCTCCTTTTCCCTTCTCTTCCTTCTGCCCCCAATCTCCTTTTCCCTTCTCTTCCTTCTGCCCCCAATCTCCTTTCCCCTTCTCTTCCTTCTGTCCCTTATCTCCTTTTCCCTTCTCTTCCTTCTGTCCCTTATCTCCTTTTCCCTTCTCTTCCTTCTGCCCCTAATCTCCTTTCCCCTTCTCTTCCTTCTGCCCCTAATCTCCTTTTCCCTTCTCTTCCTTCTGCCCCTAATCTCCTTTCCCCTTCTCTTCCTTCTGCCCCTTATCTCCTTAGCTGTTCTCACATTTTCTTCAAGCCGTTCTTCAGCGCGCCGCAGCAGCTGCTCGCTCGCCTCCAATTTTTCTGCCCATTTCGCGGCTTCCGCTGCGGCCGCCGCCTCCGCTGATTCGATCTCGTCCGTCTGGCAGGCCTCGTCGGCTGAGCCAGTCGGCTGTTTCTGCCGCAGCTGCCGAAGCTCCAGTGTGGCGGCCTCCAGTGACTCGCCCGACGCTGTCAGCGACGCCTCCAGGCTGCGCGCCCGCTCTGTCTGGGTCTGCAGCTCTGCCTCCAGAAGGCGGACTCGCGAGCGGGTCGTGCGCAGCTCGCCAGACTGCAGCTGCGCCTGCAGACGCAGGTCGCCGATCAGCTGCTCGCATTGGCGCAGCCGGCGATTCGCCTGCGACAGGCCGGGAGCCAGGCGAGAGTTCAGCGACAGCTCCGCGCGTAGCTGAGAAAGGTAAATGATACTTGAACCGGTCAATCAACGAGAAACTGTGGGTAACTTGACAGCTAGAGAATGTTTCATAAAGTGGGATTAATTAGGACAGGTTGGAATGTGATGGGATGGGATGGGATGGGATAGGATGGGATGGGATGGGATGGGATGGGATGGGATAGGATGGAATGGGATGGGATGGGATAGGATGGGATGGGATGGGATGGGATGGGATGGGATGGGATAGGATGGGATGGGATGGGATGGGATAGGATGGGATGGGATGGGATGGGATAGGATGGGATGGGATGGGATGGGATGGGATAGGATGGGATGGGATGGTATAAGATGGGATGGGATGGAATATGATTGAATAGGATGGGATGTGATGGGATGGGATGGGATGGGATAGGATGAGGCAAAATGAGATACAATGAGATAGCAATATATATATAGGACATAGGGCGAATGTAAACTAGAAGGGACTAGACAGATTAAGATTCGCAGGCCCAGTCAGATGCTGAAGCTGAGGCCATAACGCAACCCCAGTGCCACCTGACCCGTCCCATCTACCCACCGATTGCAAAAAATTATCATAAAACTGTCATAAATTTCCCACAGATAGCTTTACAATTCACTGGATGCTTTGATCCTGATGACCTTCGATATGAGACAGAATGAATTTATGTGGGCAACGGCAGATCATTTGGTGACAGTTGACCCGCAGCCAGCGAGGAGACAATTCTGCCCATTCCGCTGACTACTGAGCACACACGCACACAGATACCGCACGCAGGCACACACTTTCTCATTGTCAGCACGCGCACACTATCAATGAGGTAAGTAAATTGTAAGTAAAAGCGATAAAAGCAAAATTGTTCGTAAAAGCTACTCAGCATCTCAATGCTAAGTCAGCATCTCAAAGCTACTCAGAATCACAAAGCTACTCAGAATCACACAGCTACTCAGAATCTCAATGCTAAGTCAGCATCTCAAAGCTACTCAGAATCTCACAGCTACTCAGAATCACAAGGCTACTCAGAATCTCACAGATACTCAGAATCTCACAGCTACTCAGAATCTCACAGCTACTCAGAATCTCACAGCTACTCAGAATCTCACAGATACTCAGAATCTCACAGCTACTCAGAATCTCACAGCTACTCAGAATCTCACAGATACTCAGAATCACAAGGCTACTCAGAATCACAAGGCTACTAAGAATCTCAAAGCTACTCAGAATCTCACAGATACTCAGAATCTCACAGCTACTCAGAATCTCACAGCTACTCAGAATCTCACAGATACTCAGAATCACAAGGCTACTCAGAATCTCACAGCTACTCAGAATCTCACAGATACTCAGAATCACAAGGCTACTCAGAATCTCACAGCTACTCAGAATCTCACAGATACTCAGAATCACAAGGCTACTCAGAATCACAAGGCTACTCAGAATCACAAGGCTACTCAGAATCACAAGGCTACTCAGAATCACACAGATACTCAGAATCTCACAGCTACTCAGAATCTCACAGCTACTCAGAATCTCACAGATACTCAGAATCTCACAGCTACTCAGAATCTCACAGATACTCAGAATCTCACAGATACTCAGAATCTCACAGATACTCAGAATCTCACAGCTACTCAGAATCTCACAGATACTCAGAATCACAAGGCTACTCAGAATCACAAGGCTACTCAGAATCACAAGGCTACTCAGAATCACAAGGCTACTCAGAATCACACGGCTACTCAGAATCTCAAAGCTACTCAGAATCACAAGGCTACTCAGAATCACACGGCTACTCAGAATCTCAAAGCTACTCAAAGCCCAGTGCCAATGTCTATGCTGAGCTAGCCATCAGAGGCAGCCAAAAGTCTCCGAGCGACCAGGCGAGCTCACCCGGTCCTCCAGCTCAGTCCGCCTCTCCTCGAACACGCGGAGCAGAGCAGCCTCATTCTGCTCCATCGTCCGCCGCAGCACCGCCAGCTCCGCCTCCCGCTCGCGCAGCTGCCGCATCTCCTCCTGGCAGCACTTGCCAGCGGCGCCTACAGGAGAAGGCCGATTGCTGCTGCCGCTGCTGCTGCTGCTCCTACTGTGATCTTTGTCGGCTACGCTGGCGCTTCTGCCGCTGCCGCAGCAGCAGTCGGCCGGACAGCCGCCGGGCGGCTCCTCCTGACTGAGGCCGCTGTCGCTGCCGTTGACGAGCTGAATGCCGCTTCGCAGTCGAGCAGTAGCAGTCGCGGCAGTGGAGGCAGTTGAATTTCGTCGCCGGCTGCCAATGGCTGACGTGGCTGTTGGCGTACAAAATGACGCCTCCGTCAGGTCGTTGGCGGAGCCCGTGGCGGCGACTGGCCGGCAGGGTGTGGGCCGAACCACGATGCTGTTCGAATGATAGCTGCCTACTGGCTGTTGGTTGCAGGCGATAAATCTTGGTGCAGTTTTCTGAAGCACTCGTACATTTATTAGTCTGGATTGCATCATCCATTAACTAATAATAACTAATGTCGGAGACCGTGGTGACAAGGACAACCGACGTTACTCAGCATAAGCCGATATTTTTTTTATTTCTTTTTAAAATGAAAAAAATAACTATTTTAATCAATCCAAAAATAGTCAACAATGATAGCCGACATGATTACATCATGACACTTTGTGAGCAGAAAATATGCCTATATAGGTGGTTTTTGCCACTAGACAACCGGACGAGAATCGTCGAACATCTCGACGATGCCGATGTTTTGTGATTCTAGGAGTTGTTTCATCGGATAGAGCGGAAAATTTTAGCCCGTGTTCTGGTTTTCATGCCGATTTTATGTATTTAGGGATATTTTATTTCTGTACTTTTATGCTAGGCTATTTCTGTACTTTTATGCTAGGCTATTTCTGTACTTTTATGCTAGGCTATTTCTGTACTTTTATGCTAGGCTATTTCTGTACTTTTATGCTAGGCTATTTCTGTACTTTTATGCTAGGCTATTTCTGTACTTTTATGCTAGGCTATATATTGCGGCGGCTGACTCTTTTAAAAGTACATTCTTTACGAATCACAACAGTGTCTTGGCTTTTTGATGCGAATTTGGTCTGTCGCCAGAATCTTTCATATCCTGATGCATTCAAGCCTTGCAGGAATAAAGCTAATGGACGAATAGCCAGTGTTAAAGTACAGAAATAGCCTAGCATAAAAGTACAGAAATAGCCTAGCATAAAAGTACAGCCCATGTTCTGGTTTTCATGCCGATTTTATGTATTTAGGGATAATTTATTTCTGTTCTTTTATGATATGCTATTTCTGTACTTTTATGTTAGGCTATTTCTGTACTTTTATGCTAGGCTATTTCTGTACTTTAACACTGGCTATTCGTCCATTAGCTTTATTCCTGCAAGGCTTGAATGCATCAGGATATGAAAGATTCTGGCGACAGACCAAATTCGCATCAAAAAGCCAAGACGCTGTTGTGATTCGTAAAGAATGTACTTTTAAAAGAGTCAGCCGCAGCAAGGCAATAATGAAACACGGCAGGGAGTGGAGTCTCGCGAATTGATAGAATTCAGTGCCGTGCCTGCACTTCCCAGCCAGTGTCGCTTCATTTTATTTTTTCGCTGATTCACTCGACTATCTGGCTGGCCAGACCGAATCGATTGAAAAGGTCAGAGGCGACAGGGGCAGCCAGATTTCCCCTTAGCAGCAGCAGAAGCACAGATCCCAACAGGACACAAATTTTCTTGCTGTAAAATCGCGCAGACATTGCTGAAACAAGCGAAGGTCTGGTTGGAACAGCTGAACCAATCCTTACCTCATTGTGCCACCGATCCTCTCTTTCAACTGCCCTCTTTCTAATCTGGGATCTGGTCAGCCGTGCTGGCTCGTCACGTGTTTTCTGTTCTGCTTTGTCTAGAAACATTTCTGCGCCAATATTTTCTCTCTTTTGAAAAATTGGAACCGAATTGTAACTGACATCAGTGACAATGCAGTGACTGATGCGTGATGGTGCCTATGAGTCAGCTGAGCCAGGGACAGGAAGCTTAATTTTCAAACTACTATGCAGTCTAGCTGCGATTCTAGACATATCACTAGCTGCGATTCCAGACATACCACTAGCTGCGATTCCAGACATATCACTAGCTGCGATTCCAGACATACCACTAGCTGCGATTCCAGACATATCACTAGCTGTGATTCCAGGCATACCACTTGCTGCGATTCCCGATATCCCTCTAGCTGCGATTCCAGGCATACCACTTGCTGCGATTCCAGATATACCACTAGCTGCGATTCCAGATATACCACTAGCTGCGATTCGAGCTATACCACTTGCTGCGATTCCAGATATACCACTAGCTGCGATTCGAGATATACCACTTGCTGCGATTCCAGATATACCACTTGCTGCGATTCCACTAGCTGCGATTCCAGATATACCACTTGCTGCGAATCCAGATATACCACTTGCTGCGATTCCTCTAGCTGCGATTCTTCTAGCTCCGATCCCTCTAGCTGCGATTCAAGGCATACCACTTGCTGCGATTCCCGATATACCACTAGCTGCGATTCCAGAAATTCTTCTCTCTGGGACTCCAGCGATTCCCCTAGCTGCGATTCCAATATTACTATTACTATTACTATTCCAGTATTACTAATATTACTATTCGCGATTGAAAAAAATTCTTCTAGCTGCAATTTTACTTAGCGTGACGTTTCATCGTCTGACTCTAAAGTTAGACTTTTAGTTCCAGCTCACACTCCAGTTCACACTCCAGTTCACACTCCAGTTCACACTCCAGTTCACACTCCAGTTCACACTCCAGTTCACACTCCAGTTCACACTCCAGTTCACACTCCAGTTGACACTCCAGTTCACACTCCAGTTCACACTCCAGTTCACACTCCAGTTCACACTCCAGTTCACACTCCAGTTCACACTCCAGTTGACACTCCAGTTCACACTCCAGTTCACACTCCAGTTCACACTCCAGTTCACACTCCAGTTCACACTCCAGTTCACACTCCAGTTCACACTCCAGTTCACACTCCAGTT
The DNA here is from genome assembly GCA_950097015.1 of Macrostomum hystrix. Taxonomy (NCBI): domain Eukaryota; kingdom Metazoa; phylum Platyhelminthes; family Macrostomidae; genus Macrostomum; species Macrostomum hystrix. Next base: position 2,399,722 of record CATNEN010000033.1, read on the forward strand.
CACACTCCAGTTCATACTCCAGTTCATACTCTACCTGCAGCTGCAGCAAATCCGGCGGCGGCTCCGCCTGCACCGAGCGAAACATCACGTGACCAGGCGATGAGTCATCAGTATACTCCGATCCGATTGGTCGACGGCCCGGAGAGTCGTCGATGCTGACTGCGCCGGCGGCTGCGCTGATTGGCTGACGCCAGTGAAGGTTCTCCTGGCTGCCGCGCCGCCAGAAGTCCGACTGCTGCCAGCTGTCCGTGACGCTGTGCTGGCCGGCCGCGCTGGCAGGTCGACTGGCGGGCCCTCCGGTGCCGTACGAGATGGTGATGAATGCGTTGCGCATGGATCTTGATATTGTGCCATGCTGCTGCTGCTGCTGCTGCTGCTGCTGCTGCTGCTGCTGCTGCTGCTGCTGCTGCTGCTGTTCTGCCGGACAGTACACAATCTCCTCTTGTACAGTTCGACCAGCTTGCACAAGGGTGATCTTCATCTCAGTTCAGTTAGTCTGGGTCGAAATATTCTGGATTGCCTTGTCTGCGAAAAGAAGGTAGGAGACACTGAGAGTAGACGGAGAAGAATGTAGGAGACACTGAGAGTAGACAGAGAAGAATGTAGGAGACACTGAGAGTAGACAGAGAAGAATGTAGGAGACACTGAGAGTAGACAGAGAAGAATGTAGGAGACACTGAGAGTAGACGGAGAATAAGGTAGGAGACACTGTGAGTAGACAGAGAAGAAGGTAGGAGACACTGAGAGTAGACGGAGAATAAGGTAGGAGACACTGTGAGTAGACAGAGAAGAAGGTAGGAGACACTGAGAGTAGACAGAGAAGAATGTAGGAGACACTGAGAGTAGACGGAGAAGAATGTAGGAGACACTGAGAGTAGACGGAGAATAAGGTAGGAGACACTGAGAGTAGACAGAGAAGAAGGTAGGAGACACTGAGAGTAGACACAGAAGAATGTAGGAGACACTGAGAGTAGACGGAGAAGAATGTAGGAGACACTGAGGGTAGACGGAGAATAAGGTAGGAGACACTGTGAGTAGACAGAGAAGAAGGTAGGAGACACTGAGAGTAGACAGAGAAGAATGTAGGAGACACTGAGAGTAGACGGAGAAGAATGTAGGAGACACTGAGAGTAGACGGAGAATAAGGTAGGAGACACTGAGAGTAGACAGAGAAGAAGGTAGGAGACACTGAGAGTAGACAGAGAAGAAGGTAGGAGACACTGAGAGTAGACAGAGAAGAATGTAGGAGACACTGAGAGTAGACGGAGAAGAATGTAGGAGACACTGAGAGTAGACAGAGAAGAAGGTAGGAGACACTGTGAGTAGACGGAGAAGAATGTAGGAGACACTGAGAGTAGACAGAGAAGAATGTAGGAGACACTGAGAGTAGACGGAGAAGAATGTAGGAGACACTGAGAGTAGACGGAGAAGAATGTAGGAGACACTGAGAGTAGACAGAGAAGAAGGTAGGAGACACTGAGAGTAGACAGAGAAGAAGGTAGGAGACACTGAGAGTAGACAGAGAAGAATGTAGGAGACACTGAGAGTAGACGGAGAAGAATGTAGGAGACACTGTGAGTAGACAGAGAAGAAGGTAGGAGACACTGAGAGTAGACAGAGAAGAAGGTAGGAGACACTGAGAGTAGACAGAGAAGAAGGTAGGAGACACTGAGAGTAGACAGAGAAGAATGTAGGAGACACTGAGAGTAGACAGATAAGAAGGTAGGAGACACTGAGAGTAGACAGAGAAGAATGTAGGAGACACTGAGAGTAGACGGAGAATAAGGTAGGAGACACTGTGAGTAGACAGAGAAGAAGGTAGGAGACACTGAGAGTAGACAGAGAAGAATGTAGGAGACACTGTGAGTAGACGGAGAAGAATGTAGGAGACACTGAGAGTAGACAGAGAAGAATGTAGGAGACACTGAGAGTAGACAGAGAAGAATGTAGGAGACACTGAGAGTAGACGGAGAAGAATGTAGGAGACACTGAGAGTAGACGGAGAATAAGGTAGGAGACACTGTGAGTAGACGGAGAAGAATGTAGGAGACACTGAGAGTAGACGGAGAAGAATGTAGGAGACACTGAGAGTAGACAGAGAAGAATGTAGGAGACACTGAGAGTAGACGGAGAATAAGGTAGGAGACACTGTGAGTAGACAGAGAAGAAGGTAGGAGACACTGAGAGTAGACAGAGAAGAAGGTAGGAGACACTGAGAGTAGACAGAGAAGAATGTAGGAGACACTGTGAGTAGACGGAGAAGAATGTAGGAGACACTGAGAGTAGACAGAGAAGAATGTAGGAGACACTGAGAGTAGACAGAGAAGAATGTAGGAGACACTGAGAGTAGACAGAGAAGAATGTAGGAGACACTGAGAGTAGACAGAGAAGAAGGTAGGAGACACTGAGAGTAGACGGAGAAGAATGTAGGAGACACTGAGAGTAGACGGAGAAGAATGTAGGAGACACTGAGAGTAGACGGAGAAGAATGTAGGAGACACTGAGAGTAGACGGAGAAGAATGTAGGAGACACTGAGAGTAGACGGAGAATAAGGTAGGAGACACTGTGAGTAGACGGAGAAGGAGTAGGAGGAGACAATAGATAAATGGATGATTCTGGCAGATAACAAGATAGGCTGGGAAACATGTTTCGTGTTAGCAGGCTATAATCGAACAGTCAATTCGCAGTTGCTAGTCTGTCTATCATCGATCTCTGGGTCACCTGAGGCAGGCGATGCAGCGGAAAGGTCGCTGCCAAAGCTATGGCCAGTGTCAGCAAATAATGGGTCATTTGCTTCAGGCAAGACTTTAGAATGAAAGTGGAGGACCAAGAAATTTCGGTGCCACAAATTTATCCTAGAAACGGCACGCATGGCTGGACCATTGCCTAATCGCTATCCAGCCTTTTCTGAAGCGTAAATATTAGGGAAACTGTTATTTTGCTTATCACCGATGAATGTCTCATTGCTACTTTTATTTATGATTTCAACTTATGTCAAATCATAAGGTTTGAAGTGTGAAGTGGTTGTAGCCTAGTAGTTAGGGCGTCAGACTCACGACTTGAAGGTCGGGGGTTCGATTCTCGACTCCACTGGAACAATTTGTGTCCTTTAGCAAGACACTTAACTCTGCATTGCTTCAGTTCACCCAGCTGTTAAATGGGTACCAGCATCAGCTGGGATAATTGAAGGTGGGTATGGCGTCCCCCCAGTCCGTGGACTGAACAGCTGTACGCAGCCTTCAGATGCGCCGCGCATTAGCTGCGGCTGTGCTGTCGGCTGCACATCTGACCCAATTGGGGCAGGTGTAATCAATTATATTATTTATTATTTATTAACTTATGTCAACAATAATGGTAATGCTCAATGCTTAAAATCCAAAACCTACAGTCTACTGCTTATGAATAAAGGCGAGCAGAAGTACAGCAACTGTTCTAAATCACGGGTTATTTCAACTGCCATTAAAAACTTTACCTGTCTTTGCGTGCGCACTTCCCACAGAAATTCTAGGCCGACTTTCAATGCGGAGGCAGAACTGGACAGAGAAATGACAGTCATACTTTGCTGATATACAGATTGACTGCCTCCCCCCAGCTAGCAGGGCTGTGATTGGCTGGGCCCCGGGTCTAACAGAGCACAGCTGGCCAACTGCAGCTTATTGGTCCGCTTAGAGTACAACCAATCTGCTGAGGATTTTTTGTTGCTTGATAATAAATATAAACAGATATCCCACTCAGCTGCACCTTTCTCAGCTTCACCCTTCTCAGATCCCATCTCAGCTTCACCCTTCTCAGATCCCATCTCAGCTTCACCCTTCTCAGATCCCATCTCAGCTTCACCCTTCTCAGATCCCATCTCAGCTTCACCCTTCTCAGATCCCATCTCAGCTTCACCCTTCTCAGATCCCATCTCAGCTTCACCCTTCTCAGATCCCATCTCAGCTTCACCCTTCTCAGATCCCATCTCAGCTTCACCCTTCTCAGATCCCATCTCAGCTTCACCCTTCTCAGATCCCATCTCGGCTTCACCCTTCTCAGATCCCATCTCAGCTTCACCCTTCTCAGATCCCATCTCGGCTTCACCCTTCTCAGATCCCATCTCAGCTTCACCCTTCTCAGATCCCATCTCGGCTTCACCCTTCTCAGATCCCATCTCGGCTTCACCCTTCTCAGATCCCATCTCGGCTTCACCCTTCTCAGATCCCATCTCGGCTTCACCCTTCTCAGATCCCATCTCGGCTTCACCCTTCTCAGATCCCATCTCGGCTTCACCCTTCTCAGATCCCATCTCGGCTTCACCCTTCTCAGATCCCATCTCGGCTTCACCCTTCTCAGATCCCATCTCGGCTTCACCCTTCTCAGATCCCATCTCGGCTTCACCCTTCTCAGATCCCATCTCGGCTTCACCCTTCTCAGATCCCATCTCGGCTTCACCCTTCTCAGATCCCATCTCGGCTTCACCCTTCTCAGATCCCATATCATTCACCATTCTCCAAATGACTAATGCTAAGTAGATTATTTTCAGATAATGCAATAAAATAGGTCTAAAGGCGAACAATTTATTTTTTGTGCAAATCTTTGGAAAACAGAGAAGTAAATCAAAGCATTTAAGCAATCATTTGAAATCCTTTGGCTACTAGTGACCAGTAGCTGGGCGGTAAGTAGTATAGTGAGTGCAGGTGTGTGGTGAATGAGAACAGGCGTGTGGTGAATGAGTGCAGGTGTGTTGTGAATGAGTGCAGGCGTGTGGTGAATGAGTACAGGTGTGTTGTGAATGAGTGCAGGTGTGTTGTGAATGAGTGCAGGTGTGTTGTGAATGAGTGCAGGCGTGTGGTGAATGAGTACAGGTGTGTTGTGAATGAGTGCAGGTGTGTTGTGAATGAGTGCAGGTGTGTTGTGAATGAGTGCAGGCGTGTGGTGAATGAGTGCAGGTGTGTTGTGAATGAGTGCAGGTGTGTTGTGAATGAGTGCAGGTGTGTTGTGAATGAGTGCAGGCGTGTGGTGAATGAGTACAGGTGTGTTGTGAATGAGTGCAGGTGTGTTGTGAATGAGTGCAGGTGTGTGGTGAATGAGTACAGGTGTGTGGTGAATGAGTGCAGGTGTGTTGTGAATGAGTGCAGGCGTGTGGTTAATTAGTGCAGGTGTGTTGTGAATGAGTGCAGGCGTGTGGTGAATGAGTGCAGGTGTGTTGTGAATGAGTGCAGGTGTGTTGTGAATGAGTGCAGGTGTGTTGTGAATGAGTGCAGGTGTGTTGTGAATGAGTGCAGGTGTGTGGTGAATGAGTGCAGGTGTGTTGTGAATGAGTGCAGGTGTGTGGTGAATGAGTGCAGGTGTGTTGTGAATGAGTGCAGGCGTGTTGTGAATGAGTGCAGGTGTGTTGTGAATGAGTGCAGTCGTGTGGTGAATGAGTGCAGGCGTGTGGTGAATGAGTACAGGTGTGTTGTGAATGAGTGCAGGCGTGTGGTGAATGAGTGCAGGCGTGTGGTAAATGAGTGTAGGCGTGTGGTGAATGAGTGCAGGTGTGTGGTGAATGAGTGCAGGCGTGTGGTGAATGAGTGCAGGCGTGTGGTGAATGAGTACAGGCGTGTGGTGAATGAGTGCATGCGTGTGGTGAATGAGTACAGGTGTGTTGTGAATGAGTGCAGGCGTGTGGTGAATGAGTGCAGGCGTGTGGTGAATGAGTACAGGTGTGTTGTGAATGAGTGCAGGTGTGTCATGAATGTGTGCAGGTGTGTTGTGAATGAGTGCAGGCGTGTGGTGAATGAGTACAGGTGTGTTGTGAATGAGTGCAGGCGTGTGGTGAATGAGTGCAGGCGTGTGGTGAATGAGTGCAGGCGTGTGGTGAATGAGTGCAGGTGTGTGGTGAATGAGTGCAGGTGTGTGGTGAATGAGTGCAGGTGTGTGGTGAATGAGTGCAGGTGTGTGGTGAATGAGTGCAGGTGTGTTGTGAAGGAGTGCAGGTGTGTGGTGAATGAGTGCAGGCGTGTGGTGAATGAGTGCAGGTGTGTTGTGAATGAGTGCAGGTGTGTGGTGAATGAGTGCAGGCGTGTGGTGAATGAGTGCAGGTGTGTTGTGAATGAGTGCAGGTGTGTGGTGAATGAGTGCAGGTGTGTGGTGAATGAGTGCAGGTGTGTTGTGAATGAGTGCAGGTGTGTTGTGAATGAGTGCAGGTGTGTGGTGAATGAGTGCAGGTGTGTCGTGAATGAGTGCAGGTGTGTGGTGAATGAGTGCAGGTGTGTTGTGAATGAGTGCAGGTGTGTGGTGAATGAGTGCAGGTGTGTGGTGAATGAGTGCAGGTGTGTTGTGAATGAGTGCAGGTGTGTGGTGAATGAGTGCAGGTGTGTTGTGAATGAGTGCAGGTGTGTGGTGAATGAGTGCAGGTGTGTTGTGAATGAGTGCAGGTGTGTGGTGAATGAGTGCAGGTGTGTTGTGAATGAGTGCAGGTGTGTGGTGAATGAGTGCAGGTGTGTTGTGAATGAGTGCAGGTGTGTGGTGAATGAGTGCAGGCGTGTGGTGAATGAGTACAGGTGTGTTGTGAATGAGTGCAGGCGTGTGGTGAATGAGTGCAGGCGTGTGGTGAATGAGTACAGGTGTGTTGTGAATGAGTGCAGGCGTGTGGTGAATGAGTGCAGGTGTGTTGTGAATGAGTGCAGGTGTGTGGTGAATGAGTGCAGGTGTGTTGTGAATGAGTGCAGGTGTGTGGTGAATGAGTGCAGGTGTGTTGTGAATGAGTGCAGGTGTGTGGTGAATGAGTGCAGGCGTGTGGTGAATGAGTACAGGTGTGTTGTGAATGAGTGCAGGCGTGTGGTGAATGAGTGCAGGCGTGTGGTGAATGAGTACAGGTGTGTTGTGAATGAGTGCAGGTGTGTGGTGAATGAGTGCAGGTGTGTTGTGAATGAGTGCAGGTGTGTGGTGAATGAGTGCAGGTTTGTGGTGAATGAGTGCAGGTGTGTGGTGAATGAGTGCAGGCGTGTGGTGAATGAGTACAGGTGTGTTGTGAATGAGTGCAGGCGTGTGGTGAATGAGTACAGGTGTGTTGTGAATGAGTGCAGGCGTGTGGTGAATGAGTGCAGGCGTGTGGTGAATGAGTACAGGTGTGTTGTGAATGAGTGCAGGTGTGTGGTGAATGAGTACAGGCGTGTTGTGAATGAGTGCAGGTGTGTGGTGAATGAGTACAGGTGTGTTGTGAATGAGTGCAGGCGTGTGGTGAATGAGTGCAGGCGTGTGGTGAATGAGTGTAGGCGTGTGGTGAATGAGTGCAGGTGTGTGGTGAATGAGTGTAGGCGTGTGGTGAATGAGTGCAGGTGTGTGGTGACACACTTTTACAACCAGCTTTAATTGTCCAAAACCTATTTTTTTGCCTTTCTGGATTCCTGGGGCTTTTATATTGTTGTAACCGGAAAATACAAAAACGCAAGTTGAAATCCTTTGCATTGCCTTACTGATTGCTTTATTCGTATCCGGACGAGAAAATTCAATACGCGTCTCAACCATTTGCAAACCAATGTTCTTTACATCATTAGCTTCTAAGTTGATCTCTAATACTTCAACTGTTTCCTGACTAATCACAGACGAAATGTTCTTCTTCTTGACTTTGAAATTCAAGGTTCAGCTCAAAGTTGCTCAAAGTTCAAAGCTTCGCTCCCTTGAATATAATCTGTTTATGCGTGCCCATAGCGTGTTGCGCTGACGAATGCGGTTGCGCATTCGCAGACGGCGAAAGAAGTGATTCGAAGAAGGGCGTCGATCTTCGAAAGTCCGTCGGCCGTGGAAAGGCTTCCGCTGCTTGACGAATCAAAGCCTGTGTGCCGGCCGCGCCGCTCGTTCCACTGCCAGGTCGACCCTGCCGGTTGACGAACTGGCCGCTGATTGGCCCGGCCCGGGGTGTCGCGCTTAAGTAGGGTCGCATCAGATTGGCTAGCCGTCTTCCTATTGGCTGGACCCACCAGACCGGGGTTGGTCCGATGCCTTGGCTGTAGAGCAGGGTGATCGGCCGGTCGCGTGCGTAGGCCTGGCTGGGGCGCGCATGCACTAACAACTAACCTATAACATACGTTATAATAATTCGTTAATATTGACGTCGCGAATAAGTTACTTCAAGTAGAAATATACGCATTATACGAGTATAATAAACATGCTGACACTACACTTCTGATTATGAGAGTGGCCCTCTCCGCCGCGCCCGAGTAATATTTTGGTATAAAAAACTCACCTCTTCGACAGATGGCAGACAACTACTTGTACTCGTATTATGTACAGACGAACAAAGCAAAAAAGCATTAAAAAACGCACTTCACTAGCCAGATAAAAACTAACTGTAGTAATATTAAAAATTAACACAGAACAATAATCCGTACAGCCAAATCGCAGATTCACTTTCAACGCTATTTCGCAGGAGAAAACTTCCTGCGATAGACAGAATTTATAGACAAAGGCAAGGAGGAGGTCAGGGACTTTATACTCGCATAAATCTAAAAAGGACAGGGGAGGTTTCTCGAAACCAACTTAGGAAAGACCATAGACGTGTCTATAGTGTTTAGTGTCATGTATGTGAAATGTCTGTCACCCAGAATGTCTATCAGGGTGTCTTTGACATGGAAGCCAAGTCACGATTTCAGCCATAGACAGTTCTTTTCGCTTCTGCTCAACTTACGCACAGCCTAAGTTGCGCAAAAGAAAAGATGGCTTTGGGAAATGTTCTTACGAACACACTTAGGGTCTGCGCAAATTCCGGACTTACGGGGGATCTTACCATAGATCTTATGACACTTTCGAGAACCCCCCCAGGGCTCTATAGCCTCCGACATCTTGTCTGCGCCCATAGACTACCAGTAGAGCCTCAGTCTCTTCTCTTTTCCTTTTTTAAGAGAAAGACAGGAGCCTCGAAACTCCAGACTTTGTGCGTGAACTAAAGTGTTAAGTTCGCACCAATCGATAATTCGATAGTGGTGGCCTCGTAGAACTTTTAAGAGGTTTGTTTTTCTTTCGACTCACCAACAAAGCGTTTGTGTCTTGCGTGTCATACGACCGATGGTGCTAGGGACGATTGGGAAGCTAAGAATTAAAAGGCCTCATTCTGTACCAGTAAGCGCCAGAGTGTTTGTTATATTTCGAATATAATTCTGAATATGTACCGGGGAACCATTACATGATAAATGATACAATCCGATAAATTTAAAACTACACGTGACAGTATTACAAAACAGTTATACTACAGTGATCCTTGGGTTCATATTTATGATATCGGATGTATCCTGGTTAAATAAAATCTTTCAGCTTGTTAATTCAGGGTCACCATGAATATTTATTTCCTCAGACAGACAGGCAGAAGCTGACAGACACGTATGCAGTCTTCCATTTAGCCAATAATTCTCAGTTATTCAGTGAATTTCACTTCGAAGCGAGCAAATAAAGTTTACGTTAATTCAACGCAAACAAAATGGAAAACGACACGGTCTGCAGCCAGTCGATGCAAAACACGCTGTAGATTTTGCAAACAGTCAAAAATGAGAGCGCTTCCTGCCAGAACAATAGAATGTACACAATTGTGTTTGAATAGCTATAATTTTTGGTGGGAACTGAAATGCTTTTCCTGACAATCATTCACTATAGCTTTCCTCCACTCTTGGTTGCCTTGTGCAGCTTTCCATACGGGATTGCATTCCCTTTGCTCTGCTTCCCTTTATTGTTTATCCCACTAGTCGATAGCGTTTTTAAAGGATTTGCTTGTTTAAAAATGATTAAAAATATTATTAAATATGAAAAAATGGCAGCAATGTGCATCAATTTGCGGAATCCGCATTTTAATAGTGGATGCTGCTTGCCGACATGCTTAGCAGTGCCCTTGCAGAGGAGTGAGGGCAAATCACAAATCAAATATAGTAACTTAGATTCATTTGATAACTAGTTTCTGGATAATCGAAATTTTCGAATTTTTCCTTAAGATTTCAAATACATGAATGAATAAATATATATACCTGCATCATATTTTGATATTGTAAAAAATATAACAGTTTAAGATTTACAATCTCGTAATCTTAAACTGATTCAAAGCAAATAAGTCATGCAAGGACTTAAGCCAGGACAAGGACAAGGACCTAGTAGGGTAGCAACCGGGACTCTGGAATTACTGGGCAGGTCTGGAGTCACCGGGAAGGTCTGGAGTCACAGGGAAGGTTTGGAGTCACCGGGAAGGTTTGGAGTCACCGGGAAGGTTTGGAGTCACAGGGAAGGTTTGGAGTCACAGGGAAGGTCAGGAATCACAGGTCAGGAATCACAGGTCAGGAATCACCGGTCAGGAATCACAGGTCAGGAATCACAGGTCAGGAATCACAGGTCAGGAATCACAGGTCAGGAATCACAGGTCAGGAATCACAGGTCAGGAATCACAGGTCAGGAATCACAGGTCAGGAATCACAGGTCAGGAATCACAGGTCAGGAATCACAGGTCAGGAATCACAGGTCAGGAATCACAGGTCAGGAATCACAGGTCAGGAATCACAGGTCAGGAATCACAGGTCAGGAATCACAGGTCAGGAATCACAGGTCAGGAATCACAGGTCAGGAATCACAGGTCAGGAATCACAGGTCAGGAATCACAGGTCAGGAATCACAGGCTATGAATCACAGGTCAGGAATCACAGGTCAGGAATCACAGGCCAGGAATCACAGGTCAGGAATCACAGGTCAGGAATCACAGGTCAGGAATCACAGGTCAGGAATCACAGGTCAGGAATCACAGGTCAGGAATCACAGGCCAGGAATCACAGGCCAGGAATCACAGGTCAGGAATCACAGGGTAGGAATCACAGGTCAGGAATCACAGGTCAGGAATCACAGGGTAGGAATCACAGGTCAGGAATCACAGGTCAGGAATCACAGGTCAGGAATCACAGGCCAGGAATCACAGGTCAGGAATCACAGGTCAGGAATCACAGGTCAGGAATCACAGGTCAGGAATCACAGGTCAGGAATCACAGGGGAGAGTAGAAACCCAGCACCGATCAAGGGTCTCGAACAAGTTTCATGGCTAGACTAAAGAGCGGTTATGTAAATTTGCTAATAATAAAATTGCTTAGCTTAGTGGATGCCATGCAAAGTACAAGACATTTTTTGTTCTGGATGCACAAGCAGTTTTGTTAGGCCTTCTAAATTATTTATACTGACAGCGCTATTCATTGCCCAGCAATAAAGGAGCTTTACAGTTGTGCTTTAAAGATTCTATCAAGTACATGAGAGCCCGATCAACCTGTGGCTCTAGATCACAAGCGACGAATGTGTGGCAACTGGTTCCCGGAATAAAAATGTGACATTCACTATGCTGAAAATCTGGTGTGGCTCTTGGTACTAAATACCAATGGATTTTTGCTTCCGTGTTTATGATAATTGATGCTAACTGCCGGTCCTTAACTAATGAGAAATCGTACCCCACAGTATTATTGTATCTACCTTATAAAGTTTGGACCTGGTAATTTCGGCCAAAATTTACGTTCATTGCTACACAGCCCCTGTTTGTTGGTATGCAGCCATATACAGGAGCCCCGATAGCTTTACTAAATTAAGCCCTAATTGCTGCAGTTTTTATTGGCACCGTCTGTCTGTCTGTCTGTATGTCTGTATGTCTGTCTGTATGTCTGTCTGTATGTCTGTCTGTATGTCTGTCTGTATGTCTGTCTGTCTATCTGTCTGTATGTCTGTCTGTATGTCTGTCTGTATGTCTGTCTGCATGTCTGTCTGTATGTCTATCTGTCTGTATGTCTGTCTGTATGTCTGTCTGTATGTCTGTCTGTATGTCTGTCTGTCTATCTGTCTGTATGTCTGTCTGTCTGTCTGTCTGTCTGTATGTCTGTATGTCTGTCTGTATGTCTGTCTGTATGTCTGTCTGTCTATCTGTCTGTATGTCTGTCTGTATGTCTGTCTGTATGTCTGTCTGTATGTCTGTCTGTCTGTCTGTCTGTCTGTCTGTCTGTCTGTCTGTCTGTCTGTCTGTCTGTATGTCTGTCTGTCTATCTGTCTGTATGTCTGTCTGTCTATCTGTCTGTATGTCTGTCTGTCTATCTGTCTGTATGTCTGTCTGTATGTCTGTCTGTATGTCTGTCTGTATGTCTGTCTGTCTGTCTGTATGTCTGTCTGTCTGTCTGTATGTCTGTCTGTATGTCTGTCTGTATGTCTGTCTGTCTATCTGTCTGTATGTCTGTCTGTATGTCTGTCTGTATGTCTGTCTGTATGTCTGTCTGTCTGTCTGTATGTCTGTCTGTCTGTCTGTCTATCTGTCTGTATGTCTGTCTGTATGTCTGTCTGTATGTCTGTCTGTATGTCTGTCTGTCTGTCTGTATGTCTGTCTGTCTGTCTGTATGTCTGTCTGTATGTCTGTCTGTATGTCTGTCTGTCTATCTGTCTGTATGTCTGTCTGTCTGTCTGTCTGTCTGTCTGTCTGTCTGTCTGTCTGTATGTCTGTCTGTATGTCTGTCTGTCTGTCTGTCTGTCTGTCTGTCTGTCTGTCTGTCTGTCTGTCTGTATGTCTGTCTGTATGTCTGTCTGTCTGTCTGTCTGTCTGTCTGTCTGTCTGTCTGTCTGTCTGTCTGTATGTCTGTCTGTCTGTCTGTCTGTCTGTCTGTCTGTCTGTCTGTCTGTCTGTCTGTATGTCTGTCTGTATGTCTGTCTGTCTATCTGTCTGTCTATCTGTCTGTCTGTCTGTCGGTCTGTATGTCTGTCTGTATATCTGTCTGTTGGTAGTGTGGGTATTAAGCGGACTAATATTTGAAAGGATTTCGCAGTTTTCAAAAGCTTCAGTGGCACGTGAATTCGATAATAATTTCGCGGTGCTGAAATAATTTAGTGATGTCCGCACAAAATGCCACAGCATTATTAGGCTGCCGGACAAGGAAATTAATCAGGGATGAAAGAAAATTCTGTTGAGTTTCAGCCAGACCGAATTAAGTGGCTAATTGGCACCGCGGGGCTTAGCTACCGCCGACCGGATTCCAAGCCTTTCATCCCGTCCATTTGCTAAATCTCCTACCGGCCTCACCAGGTTGCAAGATGAAGCACATTGCGGCAATCTTTTATGTCTCTACCCTCACGATCCGCTGTTCCCACAATGCATCAGTACAATCCCGCCTTGCATTCCCTGGCTCAAGGGGGAGATCTGGCAAACTCCCACGGGTGAGGAAATTGCTTCTGAAGAGCCTTGCCTGCTTGATGCTGGCCGACAAATTCATTGGTCGGTAAGAATATTTCCATTCAAATTCGGCAAGCATTTCCCAAAAATCGTGTATCCGTATCAAAGAGGGATAATGTTCTCTCTCAAATCTGGTTTCCAAACTAGTGATCTCTGATCATTTAGAATTTTCCAGTCCTTAATGTACAAGTGATTTGAGATTCTAGTTGCCCAGAACACCTTTCGCTGTATTGCATAGTGAATAGCGTAGTCTCTGACTGCTTTATTGTTGGACCATCCACCCACTCCCTTTCTAGCTGATTTGCTGACTAGTTTATGCTTAAACTACCCACCCCACTCCCTTTCTAGCTGATTTGCTGACTAGTTCATGCTTTAACTACCCACCCCACTCCCTTTCTAGCTGATTTGCTGACTAGTTCATGCTTTAACTACCTACCCCACTCCCTTTCTAGCTGATTTGCTGACTAGTTCATGCTTAAACTACCCACCCCACTCCCTTTCTAGCTGATTTGCTGACTAGTTCATACTTAAACTACCTACCCCACTCCCTTTCTAGCTGATTTGCTGACTAGTTTATGCTTAAACTACCTACCCCACTCCCTTTCTAGCTGATTTGCTGACTAGTTTATGCTTAAACTACCCACCCCACTCCCTTTCTAGCTGATTTGCTGACTAGTTTATGCTTAAACTACCCACCCCACTCCCTTTCTAGCTGATTTGCTGACTAGTTTATGCTTAAACTACCCACCCCACTCCCTTTCTAGCTGATTTGCTGACTAGTTCATGCTTAAACTACCTACCCCACTCCCTTTCTAGCTGATTTGCTGACTAGTTCATACTTAAACTACCTACCCCACTCCCTTTCTAGCTGATTTGCTGACTAGTTTATGCTTAAACTACCTACCCCACTCCCTTTCTAGCTGATTTGCTGACTAGTTTATGCTTAAACTACCCACCCCACTCCCTTTCTAGCTGATTTGCTGACTAGTTCATGCTTTAACTACCCACCCCACTCCCTTTCTAGCTGATTTGCTGACTAGTTTATGCTTAAACTACCCACCCCACTCCCTTTCTAGCTGATTTGCTGACTAGTTCATGCTTTAACTACCCACCCCACTCCCTTTCTAGCTGATTTGCTGACTAGTTCATACTTAAACTACCTACCCCACTCCCTTTCTAGCTGATTTGCTGACTAGTTTATGCTTAAACTACCTACCCCACTCCCTTTCTAGCTGATTTGCTGACTAGTTCATGCTTAAACTACCCACCCCACTCCCTTTCTAGCTGATTTGCTGACTAGTTCATGCTTTAACTACCCACCCCACTCCCTTTCTAGCGGATTTGCTGACTAGTTTTCATTTTGGCTAACCATCTCACTCCAACTGTAACCAATTTGGTTTTCTAGTTTTAGTTTCGCTACCCACCCCACTACTTTTCCAGCCGATTGGCTGTCTAGTCTATTGATTGACCACCCACCCCTCTCCCTTCCTATTTTAATCAAAAGACTTTTTGATTGGCTTACAACACTTTCTTTCCAGTCGAATCCGATCAACACCTCGTCTGGTCACTCAGTATTCTCTAGTACCAATCTCTGAGTAAATTTAGTCATCGGAGAATGCCAGAAATTGACCATGGTAATCCGTCAAAACATCATTACAAGAAAAAAATGCACTATTTCTCTGGGATGTTGCTACGCACCGGTGAGGTCTGCTATACGTAGGATAGAAGAGAAATTTTGAAGCCAAAGATGCTCAGTCCACTCGCCTGCCCCCGTCGGAATACATTGCCTAAGGCGCCATTGTACTAGGGGAAACATGATTAGGAATTCAGCAATTCATTTGCGTGTCAGGTCATGCTAGCCAAATCTCTCATCATTTATATTATGTGAATGCTGCTGCTGCTGCTGCTGCTGCTGCTTCTCAATCCACCTGCCGTCTACTTTGAAGATCAAGAGTTCAATAATGTTGAAGCCCCTCAATTGGCAATCAAGAAACAAGTATTTGCCATTAGAGTTGAAAATCAGTTATTCAGCCATCGATAATCTAAGATTAAAAAGTTCTCTTCATAGCATTATAAATGGAGAGGTTTCAATGCAAATTTTAGTGCTATCTGGACAGAAATTTGAGCAGCCTTCAGAACAGCGAGCATTTTTAAATAAGTTCACTCCATGACTATGGGTTGCACCTCATGTGAAATCCCTTCAATCACCTGTAGCAGAAATTCATTTTTTTCATTTTTAGCATTTAGTTCTAACCGTGACCAACAATTCTTCATTCGTTTTTCTCAAAAGAATCCCAAAAATCCATGGGAATTATGTTGAGGATTAAGAAACTGTCACTTTACAAATCACGGCGCGCAGACCTGACCTTGAGCACGGCTGAGCTGAGCAGAAAATCCCCGGATAAACAGCGGCAATTACAAGTTGCGGGCTGTGGAGATGCCGCATTGGAGGGGGGCAAATTATAGTGCTCGTGAGCAGAGCGCAGTTGTGAAGACAAGCCGACACAGGGAAAAAACAATGGAGGATGATCGAGCTCGCGACCTCGCATCACGTGCTCCGCGAGAACGCCCACCTGCGCAGCCATCCTCCGCCCACGCACGACTCGGTGATTTTCGAAGCCTCATTTCTCGCCGTGCGTCCTCTTCGGCTCCTGACCGCGTCATTGGCTGGCTCCTCGTTGATCAGCGCAGCCAACCCCAGCCCAGCCAGCCAGTCACAGCCGTGCTGCCTGGCTTTGTGGGGGGAGCTACTCATAGGGAGCTGCCTGAACAGGCTAAATGCACCCGCGAGACAGCCGCACAGTTCCAACCGGCTTGAAATTTCAGCTGCCACTGACAACAGCCCAGCCTCGATAGAAAGATGAGCAATTCTTCCAGCTCGCAGGACCTGCCCAGGCAGATTCGCTACTTCGGGATGGCGTACTTCCCAGCCTTGATGCTGATCGGCTGTCTATCCAACATCATGGTCATCCGCGTCATGCGCCGCACCCGCGGCATGTCAAAGTCCAGGGACGTGTTCACACTGCTGGCCGTGGCTGACACCTGCGTGCTATTGGTTAATCCCAGCCGCTATTTTGTACAGCTGGCCACAAACTACGACTTCCGGCTGTACACGGATGCCGCCTGTGTTGTGCACACTTTTCTCACCTACTTTCTCAAGGAGGCAGCCACCTGGATATTGGTTCTCATGACTCTGGAACGCTTTCTATTCGCGAAATGGCCTCACAAGTCAAGCTTGTTCTACAGGAGGCGCAGCAAGCTGGTGCTCTGGTCCTGCTCTCTGCTGGCCCTGCTGGCCAAGAATGTTGTCCTCATCTTCAAGCTGGGCGTCATCCCCAGTTCGGAGGGCAGCAGCGCCAAAAATTGCGATACCGGTGATCAGAACTTTCGGCTAGCATTCTTCATCACGACCCTGAGCCTGTACAGCCTCATACCGTTCGTGCTGCTCACCGTATTCAACGTGACCCTCATCCGCATCATCGCCAGGGCCAATCGGCGCCGTCAGCAGATGTCGATGACCACCTGCAATCGTCAGAACCAGCAGCAGCATCAGCAGCATCAGCAGCAGCAGCAGGCTCTCCGTCACAAGACCAGCACAGCTTCACAGCGGCCCTCGAATGTCTCCGGGACCCACGTGAACCGCCTGCTAGTGCCAGTGTGCATCATGCATATCCTGCTCACCATGCCGCAGTGTGTCTTTGAGATCATCGAGACCATCTATAAGCTCAAATCGGACCCCAGCCAACGGGGTAGAACGTACACCGTGGGGCTGTCGCTCGTCATGCTGGCCTCACTGAACAATGGCATCAACGGCTTCGTGTACTTTTTCAGCTCGGAAAATTTTCGCAAGAACTTCTGCCAGATATTTCACCGGGGCGTTGAATCGGGCGGCAGCGGGGGCGCCGCCTTCTGCCGCTCGACTGGCCGAAACTGCCATCGTCAGGGCGGGCTGGCGCAGCCGCAGCCACGGCCGATGCGACCCGTGATTGCAGCGGGTATTGATGAAGGCATTGAGCCTTGAGCCACGCATGGCACTGCAAACATTAATCTTTTTATCAACTTGCTGTTTTACTGCCTACTAGTCCAAAATTCACGGTCTAATTTCTATCTGTAGGCTCTGTAGCAAGCCATGCCGCACTGCATATGCTGTGTTGTAAATGCTTTTCACTGCCCTGCGATACTAATCCTGAGCTTGTGCGTCAGATTTAGTAAAAAAATACATTACTCTGGAGTGAGTGAATATTATCACTAACCGTTCTTGATGCCTCATTCGAAGTTCTGTCCGAATCCGTGAAGCTCTCGCCATTTTCTTTTTGATGCAGTTCAATCTATAATGAATGACGAGCTTGGTCGCGACACAAAGAAGCTGAGCTGCACTGCAAAGCTCTGGTCAGTCAGTGGAGGATATGTCAGGAATTCTACTCAAAACTGGAGTACTGGACTCACTGGAACTAATCAAATTACTATCCGGATCTTCAATGGGTACTGCGGCTGTGCTAGTTCTCCGCTGCACAAGTTTGACAGAAAATATCTGAGGGTTTCTGGATCTAGAACGCATTCTATGGTTCTATCAAGCCATCCTTCAATCTGCCTTGAAGGATGATTGAACAAAAAACATTCTTTAACAATAAATCTAAATCCAGATTTGGACTTGGACACAGAAAATCTAGAACACGGGCTAAAATTTTCCGCTAAATCCGACAAAAAACTTCCAGAATCACAAAACATCGACATCGTCGAGATGTTCAATGATTCTCGTCGAGGTGTTAGCAAAACCATCGATAAAGGCATAATTGATCTGCACACAAAATGTCACATGCCGGCTGTTGTTGTTGATATTATATAGAACATATTATTAATTTTAATATTAATAATATTAACGATTGCAGGTGGTCATCGACATCTGCTGACGGCGCCGATTGGCCCTGGCGATGATGCGGATGAGGTTCACGTTGAATACGGTGAGCAGCACGAACGGTATGAGGCTGTACAGGTCGTCTTTCCACAAGGAAGTGGTCTTTCCACAAAGAGGTGGTCTTTCCACAAGGAGGTGGTCTTTCCACAAGGAGGTGGTCTTTCCACAAGGAAGTGGTCTTTCCACAAGGAGGTGGTCTTTCCACAAGGAGGTGGTCTTTCCACAAGGAGGTGGTCTTTCCACAAGGAGGTGGTCTTTCCACAAGGAGGTGATCTTTCCACAAGGAGGTGGGCTTTCCACAAGGAGGTGGTCTTTCTACAAGGAGGTGGTCTTTCCACAAGGAGGTGGTCTTTCCACAAGGAGGTGGTCTTTCTACAATCCGCTCGCCCTTACGTGTCCTAATCTCAACTACTGTCATCTGTCTGCTTGAGATAATGTGAGCTATTTAACCTAGCAATTGCAGATCCCAAACTGACCTGATTACAGGCACGAGCAGCTCAAACCTCCTCTGACTGTCTTTGTTGCTTTAGTTGCCTTTGCCAAATCACAGAGTTGACATCATCAAATAAGGTTCCCATTATGTGTATGTGCTCAACTGCATGTGCTCAAACTGTTATTGAAACCTTCCTGTCTCATATATCTCACCGATCTCATCTGTCTCATCTATCTCAATCTGTCTCATCTATCTCATCTGTCTCATCTGTCTCATATATCTAATCTGTCTCATCTGTCTCATCGGTCTCACGTGTCTCATCTATCTAAATCTGTCTCATCTATCTCATTTGTCTCATCTATCTGAATCTGTCCCATCTATCTCAATCTGTCTCATCTATTTTACCTTTCTCATCTGTCTCATTTGTGTCATTAATCTCATCTGTCTCGTCTGTCTCATCTGTCTCATCTATCTCATCTGCGTCATCTATCTCATCTATCTCATCTGCGTCATCTATCTCATCTATCTCATCTGCGTCATCTATCTCATCTATCTCATCTGCGTCATCTATCTCATCTATCTCATCTGTCTCATCTATCTCATCTATCTCATCTATCCCATCTGTATCATCTGTGTCATGTATCTCATCTGTCTCATCTGTCTCATCTATCTCATCTGTGTCATCTATCTCATCTGTGTCATCTATCTCATCTATCTCATATGTCTCATCTATCTCATATGTCTCATCTATCTCATCTATCTCATCTATCTCATCTGTCTCATCTATCTCATCTATCTCATCTATCGCATCTGTCTCATCTGTCACATCTGTGTCATCTATCTCATCTGTCTCATCTATATCATCTATATCATCTATCTTATCTATCTCATCTATCTTATCTATCTCATCTGTCTCATCTGTCTCATCTGTGTCATCTATCTCATCTATCTCATCTGTCTCATCTATCTCATCAATCTCATTAATCTCATCTGTCTCATCAGTCTCATCTGTCTCATTTGTCTCATATATCTAATCTGTCTCATATATCTCATCTATCTCATCTGTCTCATCTATATCATCTATATCATCTATCTTATCTATCTCATCTGTCTCATCTATCTCATCTGTCTCATCTAACTCATCTATCTCATCTATCTCATCTATCTCATCTATCTCATATGTCTCATTTGTCTCAAGTATGTCAGTAGCATTCCAAAAATGCAGTGTGTGAGTTAACTGACAGGCAATTTTCAAATTGAGGCAGCCAGCCTTCTATCAATGCTTATTATCTGACCTAAAGTTAGCTGCAAGTTTATTACACTGCACATAACCCAATCAAATTGGCGACAGGCAAGCTGAATAAAATTAATCAATGGCCACTTCACTGCTGCTCACAATGTCGTCGCATGATTGAATACGGAGGAGGAAATCTGCTCACTTCCACCCCACTCTCTCGGTCTTGGTCGTCAACTTTTGCTTCCTTGGCTGAAAAAAGCTTCTCTTCTACTAAATTCTTCGTCGACATGAGTTGTGGTCGGCCTAGTCAACGCGACCGTTAAATGAGGTCACGAAGTTTCTCATGCGCTTGTCACAATCGAGTCTCACCCAGTCTCACAGACGACTTTGTGTCTAATCACTTTCTACTTTTCAATGCCGTCGATGTGCGCACCAGTCTCTTCATGACTTACCCTGTCTCTCACCTGTCTCTTTCGTGTGTCTCACCTGTCTCTTTCCTGTCTCTCACCTGTCTCTTTCGAGTCTCTTTCGTGTCTCTCACCTGTCTCTCACCTGTCTCTTTCGCGTCTCTTTCGTGTCTCTCACCTGTCTCTTTCGCATCTCTTTCGTGTCTCTCACCTGTCTCTGGTCTGTTTCTCAACTGTCTGTTTCCTGTTTATTTCCTATCTGCCATTTGTCTCTCACCTCACTAATATTTCCTGTCTTCTAAGTGTCACTTTCCTGCTGACATGAGTGCCTCATTTACACTGAATGCAATTTTCATACCGAGACCTCTCTTTTCACCGTGCCACGCAGAGCAAATTTGAAATGATTTTCTGAGATCTGAGATCTAATGCTGATCAGGGATGTTAGCTTAGATCGAGCTTCATGGAGAGCCCTTACCTGTCCCACTGCCTTTCCTCTCTCCACTGTTTTTTATCTCCCCTCCCTCTGTCGCAATTAAATTCGTGCGCTTCTGTACCGATTATCGAGCCGCTGCCCCTTATCTCCTTTATCTTGCCTTCTTTTTTGATCTTTGAATCGTTAGTTGTTGGTGCGCGATTTCCTCGCCAGAGCAGCACACGAGGTCCAGGGTTCGAATTTGCTCAGGTTAGTTATTAATCCGTATAGATAGGCGTACATCCTATTGGCAGTCACGTGACATCGCCCTGTGCCTGTCAGTCAGTCCAGACGGGACGCCCCAAGAGCTTAGAAAACAAAGAAAAAAAATGAAATTCGGTTTTTCTTTTAGATCGGATTATCAATTTCATTTCCTGGAATGAAAATAAAAACGGTCTAAAAACTGCAGGCAGCGGCGTCATGCGACATTTCCTTAAATAGTAGAAACAAGCACGCAGGCAACGTGGAGAAATGATCATTAAAGTTAACATTTAGCTTAGTCCAGATAAGTGAAAATTTGTGCTTTTTCAGATAAAAAAAGCGAACTGCTTTCAAGCAAAGATTGCAGGAAGAAAAATGAAACAAGAAAAAAAGATGGAAGTTTATTTGGCCACTCGCGGCAGCTGGCTGTAGCTCGGCGGTCTTGGACCATCTGAGTCGGCTCCGAATGCATGATTCTGCTGCTGCTGCTGCAGTATCATGATAGGAGTCCCCGAGACATCCCTGAAATGTACGGATTAGAAAAATCTTAGACAGATACAACACTACACAGGTAGTCTGCCTAGGTAAAAGTACAATGTCCCAATCGACAGCTCACCGGTCATCGAAATAGAACTCGGCGTAGTGAATTCGCGAGCTGAAAGCAAGGCAGGGATGTTCAGAGCGTTGGGGCAACTATCGATTCTAAGCAGCCATTGATCAGCCTGAGAGCAAAATCTGGATTAGATTACATGGCACATACGACTGCGTCTGCCAGTGTGTGAGTTTGTGAGTGTGTGTGAGTGTGTGAGTGTGTGTGAGTGAGTGTGAGTGAGTGTGAGTGTATGTGAGTGAGTGAGTGAGTGTGTGAGTGAGTGTGAGTGAGTGTGAGTGAGTGTGAGTGTGTGTGAGTGAGTGTGTGAGTGAGTGAGTGTGTGAGTGTCTGAGTGAGTGTCAGTGAGTGTGAGTGAGTGTGAGTGAGTGTGAGTGAGTGTGAGTGAGTGTGAGTGTGTGAGTGAGTGAGTGTGTGTGTGAGTGTGTGTGAGTGTGTGTGAGTGTGTGAGTGTGTGAGTGTGTGAGTGAGTGTGAGTGAGTGTGAGTGAAGGTGAGTGTGTGTGAGTGAGTGAGTGAGTGTGTGAGTGAGTGTGAGTGAGTGTGAGTGAGTGTGAGTGAGTGTGAGTGTGAGTGTGTGTGAGTGAGTGAGTGAGTGTGTGAGTCAGTGTGTGAGTGAGTGAGTGTGTGAGTGTGTGAGTGAGTGTGAGTGAGTGTGAGTGAGTGTGAGTGTGTGTGAGTGTATGTGAGTGAGTGAGTGAGTGTGTGAGTGAGTGTGAGTGAGTGTGAGTGAGTGTGAGTGAGTGTGAGTGTGTGTGAGTGAGTGAGTTAGTGTGTGAGTGAGTGTGTGAGTGAGTGAGTGTGTGAGTGTCTGAGTGAGTGTGAGTGAGTGTGAGTGAGTGTGAGTGAGTGAGTGAATGTGTGAGTAAGTGTGTGAGTGAGTGAGTGTGAGTGAGTGTGAGTGAGTGTGAGTGAGTGTGAGTGTATGTGAGTGAGTGAGTGAGTGAGTGAGTGAGTGACTGTGTGAGTGAGTGAGTGTGTGAGTGAGTGAGTGTGTGAGTGAGTGAGTGTGTGAGTGAGTGAGTGTGTGAGTGAGTGAGTGTGTGAGTGAGTGAGTGTGTGAGTGAGTGAGTGTGTGAGTGAGTGAGTGACTGTGTGAGTGAGTGTGAGTGAGTGTGAGTGAGTGAGTGAGTGTGTGAGTGTGTAAGTGAGTGTGAGTGAGTGAGTGAGTGTGTGAGTGAGTGAGTGTGTGAGTGAGTGAGTGTGTGAGTGAGTGAGTGTGTGAGTGAGTGAGTGTGTGAGTGAGTGAGTGTGTGAGTGAGTGAGTGTGTGAGTGAGTGAGTGTGTGAGTGTGTGAGTGAGTGAGTGTGTGAGTGAGTGTGTGAGTGAGTGAGTGTGTGAGTGTGTGAGTGAGTGTGAGTGAGTGTGAGTGTGAGTGTGTGTGAGTGAGTGAGTGAGTGTGTGAGTCAGTGTGTGAGTGAGTGTGAGTGAGTGTGTGAGTGAGTGTGAGTGAGTGTGAGTGAGTGAGTGAGTGTGTGAGTGAGTGTGAGTGAGTGTGAGTGAGTGTGAGTGTGTGTGAATGACGGAGTTAGTGTGTGAGTGAGTGTGTGAGTGAGTGAGTGTGTGAGTGTGTGAGTGAGTGTGAGTGTGTGAGTGAGTGAGTGTGTGAGTGAGTGTGAGTGAGTGTGAGTGAGTGTGAGTGAAGGTGAGTGTGTGTGAGTGTCTGAGTGAGTGTGAGTGAGTGTGAGTGAGTGTGTGTGTGAGTGAGTGTGAGTGAGTGTGAGTGAGTGAGTGTGTGTGTGAGTGTGAGTGAGTGTGTGTGAGTGTGTGAGTGTGTGAGTGTGTGAGTGAGTGTGAGTGAGTGTGAGTGAAGGTGAGTGTGTGTGAGTGAGTGAGTGAGTGTGTAAGTGTGTGAGTGAGTGTGAGTGAGTGTGAGTGTGAGTTTGTGTGAGTGAGTGAGTGAGTGTGTGAGTCAGTGTGTGAGTGAGTGAGTGTGTGAGTGTGTGAGTGAGTGTGAGTGAGTGTGAGTGAGTGTGAGTGTATGTGAGTGAGTGAGTGAGTGTGTGAGTGAGTGTGAGCTTGTGTGAGTGAGTGTGAGTGAGTGTGAGTGTGAGTGTGTGTGAGTGAGTGAGTGAGTGTGAGTGAGTGTGAGTGAGTGTGAGTGAGTGAGTGTGTGAGTGAGTGTGAGTGTGTGTGAGTGAGTGAGTGAGTGTGTGAGTGAGAGAGTGTGTGAGTGAGTGAGTGATTGTGTGAGTGTGTGTGTGAGTGTGTGTGCGTGTGAGTGTGTGTGAGTGTGTGTGAGTGTGTGAGTGAGTGTGTGAGTGAGTGAGTGAGTGTGTGAGTGTGTGAGTGAGGGAGTAAGTGTGTGTGAGTGAGTGAGTGTGTGAGTGAGTGAGTGAGTGTGTGAGTGTGTGTGTGAGTGTGAGTGAGTGTGAGTGAGTGTGAGTGTGTGTGAGTGAGTGAGTGAGTCTGTGAGTGAGTGAGTGTGTAAGTGTGTGAGTGAGTGTGAGTGAGTGTGAGTGTGAGTTTGTGTGAGTGAGTGAGTGAGTGTGTGAGTCAGTTTGTGAGTGAGTGAGTGTGTGAGTGTGTGAGTGAGTGTGAGTGAGTGTGAGTGAGTGTGAGTGTATGTGAGTGAGTGAGTGAGTGTGTGAGTGAGTGTGAGCTTGTGTGAGTGAGTGTGAGTGTGAGTGTGTGTGAGTGAGTGAGTGAGTGTGAGTGAGTGTGAGTGAGTGTGAGTGAGTGAGTGTGTGTGTGAGTGTGAGTGAGTGTGTGTGAGTGTGTGTGTGTGTGAGTGTGTGAGTGAGTGTGAGTGTGTGTGAGTGAGTGAGTGAGTGTGTGAGTGAGAGAGTGTGTGAGTGAGTGAGTGAGTGTGTGAGTGTGTGTGTGAGTGTGTGTGCGTGTGAGTGTGTGTGAGTGTGTGTGAGTGTGTGAGTGAGTGTGTGAGTGAGTGAGTGAGTGTGTGAGTGTGTGAGTGAGTGAGTAAGTGTGTGTGAGTGAGTGAGTGTGTGAGTGAGTGAGTGAGTGTGTGAGTGTGTGTGTGAGTGTGAGTGAGTGTGAGTGAGTGTGAGTGTGTGTGAGTGAGTGAGTGAGTGTGAGTGTGAGTGTGTGTGTGTGAGTGTGTGTGAGTGTGTGTGAGTGTGTGAGTGTGTGAGTGAGTGAGTGTGTGAGTGAGTGAGTGTGTGAGTGAGTGAGTATGTGTGCGTGTGTGAGTGTGTGTGAGTGTGTGAGTGTGTGAGTGAGTGAGTGTGTGAGTGAGTGAGTGTGTGAGTGAGTGAGTATGTGTGCGTGTGTGAGTGAGTGAGTGTGTGAGTGTGTGAGTGTGAGTGAGTGAGTGAGGGCGGACAGCATGGTGCACAGAAAGTCCAGTTTTTTGCTTAAAAAGTCTGGACTAGCCCTTCATAAAAGTAATTCTAAATACTTCTCGGTGAGTGCTACGCAAACAGAAATGGGATGCTTTTTCTTAAAAGTACATCGCAGTGAGGGCTTTGGAAAAGATACTGCCTTTAAGTGGAAAATGCTTTGAGCTGCATAAAAACTGGAGAATTCTAGTTGATATTGATATTCATACAGCCTTCTATTTGGAGATTTAGAGTTACACAATGACATGCGGGTCACAATGGCATGCGGGTCACAATGGCATGCGGGTCACAATGGCATGCGGGTCACAATGGCATGCGGGTCACAATGGCATGCGGGTCACAATGGCATGCGGGTCACAATGGCATGCGTGTCACAATGGCATGCTGGTCACAATGGCATGCTGGTCACAATGGCATGCGGGTCACAATGGCATGCGGGTCACAATGGCATGCGGGTCACAATGGCATGCGGGTCACAATGGCACGTGGGTCACAATGGCATGCTGGTCACAATGGCATGCGGGTCACAATGGCATGCGGGTCACAATGGCATGCGGGTCACAATGGCATGCGGGTCACAATGGCATGCGGGTCACAATGGCATGCGGGTCACAATGGCATGCGGGTCACAATGGCATGCGGGTCACAATGGCACGTGGGTCACAAGCAATTCGGGTCAGAATGGCGTCACTGACCTGTTGCGGCTCGCAGCCACCTTGTGACCACGACTGCTTCCGCCTTCGCCGCGACCTCCGCGGCCTCCGGCGTGGCGGCCTCCGTTGCTTCCCGAGACGGCGCCGCCGCCTGCGCTAACGACGTCGCCAGGACTGACGACAGCGCTGCCTGCTGGCCGACGCTTCCAGAAGCAGAAGATGGCTACCAGGGCCGCGGCTAGCAGGAGGGCCATCAGTGCGCACAGGGCAATCAGGGCGGTCTCGAGAGTCGATCCGCTTGACGATGTCGAGGTCAAGCCACCGTTTGGTGACGTTATCGATGTAGCTGCCATTGACGTCATCAAAGAGGAGGTCGACGATGATGTCGACGATGAGGTCGACGATGAGGTCGACGATGAGGTCGACGATGAGATCGACGATGAGGTCGACGCTGTGGACGTGGCGGCTTCCGCTGACGTTGTCGATGATGTGAACTGCGCCAGAGTGGATTGGTTAAAGCGGAGAGAGCGACCTCTGGAGTCAAAGACCGTCGTTTGCACCTGCGCAGGTGTTCAGGAGAGTATCAGTTTAAAAAGAAAGACAGACAGACAGACAGACAGACAGACAGACAAACCAGACAGACAGACTGACAGACAGACAGGCAGACAAACCAGACAGACAGACTGACAGACAGACAGACAGACAGACAGGAAAACCAGACAGACAGACTGACAGACAGACAGGCAGACAGACCTCTAGAATGAGATGCGTATGATTGAGCTGACGGGCAGCCAGCACCAGAGTGGAGGAATTCCATAAAGCTGCTGCGGCGGCCACGGTGGCGGCTGTTGCCGCGGTAGTCGAGCTGCCAGCAGGAGTCGTGGTCTCGGCAGTCAGCGCCAGCGTCACAGCGACAGTTGAGCGCAGCCTCAGCGAGGTCGGCACTGCCCGATCTTCGGCGACGACCAAGAGGAGAATCGACGATGCGAAACTCGTCAACGGCGTCGCCACAGTCAGGGAGCCGTTCCCGGTGTCTAGACGGAAGTAGACCGAGCTTCCAGTCGGCGATGCGAACGTCAGGCTGTAGGCGACGACGGCATTCAAGCTGACGTCAGCATCGGTGGCGGACACGACTCCCACGGCAGATCCGACAGTGGCGCCAGAGGACACAGTGAAGGTGTAGGCCGATTCGCTGAAGACGGGAGCATTATCATTGACATCCGTCAGCACCACAGTCAGCTGGGAGGCTGTCGAGGCATAGCGTTCTGCTGTCAGCGACTCCTCGGCCCAGACCTGCGTTGAGGAGTCGAGTTAAGCGCGCATTAACGGTAGGAAGGCCAAGCTATTACCTGGAAATTCAACTTCAAAAAACTGACGCACTCACAGCCATAATAAACTGGCTGACCGTCTCCCTGTCCAGCAGATTCGAGTTCGCGACCCGGACAACTCCAGTGGTGGCGTCGATCAGAAAGGTCCCGCTGGGATCCGACAGCTTGTAAATTACTGTGGCGTTCGATCCCTGAAGCAGGTGGCGATGGCACCTTGAGCACCTTGATGCACACTCATTTACAGTCTGATGCACACTCATTCACAATTTGGTGCACACTCATTCACAATCTGATGCACACACTCATTCACAATTTGGTGCACACTCATTTACAATCTGATGCACACACTCATTCCCAATTTGATGCACACACTCATTCACAATCTGATGCACACACTCATTCACAATCTGATGCACACACTCATTTACAATCTGATGCACACTCATTCACAATTTGGTGCACACTCATTTACAATCTGATGCACACTCATTTACAATCTGATGCACACTCATTTACAATCTGATGCACACACTCATTCACAATCTGATGCACACTCATTCACAATCTGATGCACACACTCATTCACAATCTGATGCACACACTCATTCACAATCTGATGCACACTCATTCACAATTTGGTGCACACTCATTTACAATCTGATGCACACACTCATTCACAATCTGATGCACACTCATTTACAATCTGATGCACACACTCATTCACAATCTGATGCACACTCATTCACAATCTGATGCACACACTCATTCACAATCTGATGCACACACTCATTCACAATCTGATGCACACACTCATTTACAATCTGATGCACACACTCATTTACAATCTGATGCACACACTCATTCACAATCTGATGCACACACTCATTCACAATCTGATGCACACACTCATTCACAATCTGATGCACACACTCATTCACAATCTGATGCACACACTCATTCACAATCTGATGCACACACTCATTCACAATCGGATGCACACTCATTCACAATCTGATGCACACACTCATTCACAATCTGATGCACACACTCATTCACAATCTGATGCACACTCATTCACAATCTGATGCACACTCATTCACAATCTGATGCACACTCATTCACAATCTGATGCACACTCATTCACAATCAGATGCATCGTGAATAACAGTCATATTTTTTCGAAAGTCCTTTTTTAAGCGCTCTGAGCTACTTAATCCTTTGAGTCAGTATTTTTAGTGAGTGGTTCTGTTCAATAAAGCAATAAAACAATGATTGACTCTGCGCTGGCTGTGCTAGATAGTGCTAGATAGTTAGATCGTGTTTCAGGAGGCCTTAAGCTGAGATTGATTTTCTCAAGCAAAATGACTTAATGAGTGTACTGATGCACGGGGATTTGCCAGGCCACTAGTGCCAGATTGGCATTGGGATTCTTATTAACAACCCTTATTTCCTTCCTAAATCGCTGTTGATAAATAGGCCGTTTCTTCTGACCCAGTTTCCTGACAGGGTTTTTTCGATTTGGCTCTTTCGCAGATCAAGCCCCTTCTGGTATTACGTTCTCATCCTTAATACATGGTTACCTGGGATTAGAAAAAATCAAGAAAAATGTAAGTCAAGGCTGCGGATTAAAGGATTATCAACAATTTGAGGTCGTTGCTCACATAGTCGGCATCGCTGGCCGACACCTGGGCCACGAAACTTCCGTTTGGCGAGTTCTCAGGTAGGCTGGCCGAGTAGTTCCATGAGCTCATGACCGGCCTGTTGTCATTGCGGTCAGCCACTTGAACCGTCACGATAGCCACAGCCGTGCGGAGACTGGCTTTGTCGGTTTGGTACGCCTGGGTCCATTGTTAGCAGGGCGGTTATACCCGATGGGACTCACTAATGCCGACCCACACTGACTGGCCTTGACCCACGAACTCATCCGACCCACACTGACTGTCCTGGACCCACAAACTCACCTGACCCACGAACTCACCTGATCCTCGAACTCACCTGACTCACGAACTCACCTGACCCACAAGCTCACCTGACCCACAAGCTCACCTGACCCTCGAACTCACCTGATCCTCGAACTCACCTGACTCACGAACTCACCTGACTCACGAACTCACCTGACCCACGAACTCACCTGACTCACGAACTCACCTGACCCACGAACTCACCTGACTCACGAACTCACCTGACCCACGAACTCATCTGACCCACGAACTCACCTGAACCACGAACTCACCCTGACCCACGAACTCACCCTGACCCACGCTGACTCTCCGTGACCCACAAGCTTACCCTGACCCACACTGGCTCTCCGTGACCCACAAACTCACCCTGACCCGCAGCCATATGGGGTTCTCAGCCAGTGTTTCGCGGTCGAGCAGTCCAGTGAGTCTCAGTCGGCCTGTTGTGGCATTGATTTCCAGAAATGTCACATTGTTTATCGCATTTCCTGTTTTTTGGAGATGACGCAAGGAATATGTTACATTGAGTAAACAGATTAGAAAGCGTAGCTTTAGGCATCAAGAGCTGCAACCGTGACTTGACATTTGATACGAAGATTCGCAACCGTGATCTGCTTAGCAACCGTGATTTGACTTTGAATACCGATTTCATCTGCTTAGCAACTGTGACTTGACTTTGAATACCGATTTCGTCTGCTTAGCAACCGTGACTTGACCTTGGATACGAACATTCGTATTAACCCCTTAGCAACAGGGACTGTCCCGTGAAATATAAAATACCAAAGGTTCCACTTCAAACATAAGACCCCATAACTTTCTCTGCTCTGCTGGATATGAAGCTTGACTCATTTCTTAGGAACTCTACCCACCGGTTGCCTCCCAGAGGAGCAGACAATAGAAGTACAAGCGAGTATTTGGAGTTGGCAAGAAATTCCATTCCCCACATCCATTGGGCCCGCTCACCAGTATCGATGGCGTAGTTTATAGTCTGGTTGATCCCCAGGTCCAGATCCCTGGCTTCCAGGGCGGGCTGGGTGACCAAGTCGCGGCCCAGAAGGCTCGAATCCTGAGCAGGGGGAGGGGCTGATTTCGATTTATATTTCACTGAAGCAACCGAATGAGGAGCGATAAGGATTTCTGGCATAGGCGCGAGTCAGTTATGTAAAATTCATTCTACCGTCACAGTTCGCCTGACTGATTGCGAGGCTTGGGATAAAGCGGCTGCTGCGGCTTCTGCTTTGCAGCCAAATCTGACAGGACAGACAGCGGGGGAAGAGCGATCGCACTTTGCTGAAGAATTGCTCCGCGTCAAAATGCTTAATGGGACGGCGAGACGGAGAGTAGACAAGCAAAATCCCATGCCGGATTGGGGCAGTGAAAGAATTAAATTAAAGCAGAGGGCTGGAAAGAGGAACAAATTTTCCTGGGGAAAAAATCGCTCACATTCTCCATGAAGCTGAGGGTGTAGCCGGAGTTCACGAATGCCGGGTTCTGATCGTCCGCGTCACTGATCCTGACCTCCACTGTGGCGAAGCCAGTCAGCGGGAACGGCACGCTGCCCGGGTCGCTGACCAGCTCGGTTGCGGACACATTCAACAAGTACAGCCGCTGGCCAGCGTCATAGTCCAGTAAGCCGCTGACTCGGATGATGCCCGAGGTGGCGCTATTGGGCATGTTGAATCTGCCATTGGCTCCAGACTGGGGTGGGTGATGCGAGGGTGAGGTTGTTGTCCGGCATGTTGAAGCTATCATTGGCTCCGGAATGGAGATGGGTGTTGGGAGCTTGGGGTTGTTGACGGGCATGGTGAATCTGCTATTGGCTCCGCAATGGAGATGGGTGTTTGGAAGTTGGATTTGACCTGCCATTGGCTCAGGGCTAGGGTTGGGTGTTGGGACGGTGGGGTTGTTGTCGGGCTTGTTTCAGACTGTTGTGAGTGAAGCCTTTGAGACTGGTATGTCATTTACGCTGGTACATTCAATTAGATAATAACGCATGTACCTGCGATATGATAAAATAGACATTTCAATAATTAATTTTCTTTAGAGTTGGGAAATTGTGTCTCCTTAGATTTTTATTTCACTCCCATTCCAATAAACTTTTGTACGAGTATGTGGTATTTTGATGCAGCAGCTGCGGCAAGGCCAACCATCTGGCCAAGGCCTGCCTCAGCAGCCGCTCGAAGATCAACTCACTGCAGCCCGAGCAGGACCAGCCAGCCAACCAAACACCCAACGAGGTGTTCTGCACGCTCAGCGACAAGGACGACAGCGCCAAGTTCGTCATCAGCATCAACGGCAGTCCGGTCCGCACACTGATCGACAGCGGAGCGAGCTGCAACGTGCTGGACATGGCGACGTTCCGCAGAATCTGCCGGCCCGGCACGCCGCTTTCGCCGTCCAGCACCACAGTCTTTGCGCTTGGTGCCAGCGAGCCGCTGAAGACAGCCGGCCAAAAAACGCTCACTGTCAGAGCGAACCACCGCGAATTGCAGGCCAATTTCATCGTCATCAGCAGCAACTGGACACCCATTCTCGGAAGATCGTCCAGCACAAAGCTCGGCATGCTGAGAGTCGGACCGGAAGTCAGCACGAACTCTGCGGTAGTGGCCAGCCTAGCTAAGCCGGCCAGCAGTGAGGACCAGCACCTGCCCAAGCAGCTGCAACTTCAGACAATCCTGGCGGAATTCAGCGACTGCTTTGAAGGCATCGGATGCGTGAAAGGAGTCAGCGTCACTATCAGGCTCAGGCCAGATGCCACTCCAGTCTGCCAGCCGCCATCCCGAGTGCCCGTTCACCTAAGGAACGCTGTAATCAAGGAGCTGGAAGATCAACTGGCACTAGGAATCGTCGAACGAGTGCGCGGTACAACAGCCTGGTGCTCCAGGATGGTCGCAGTTCCAAAGGCCGAGCAGGGCGAGGTCCGCATCACCCAGGACCTCCGCGAGGTGAACAAGTACGTCATCCCAGAAAAGCAGCCTATACCCACATTCGAAGAGGTGACGGACGAGATGGCCGGCGCGACCTATTTCTCGGAGCTGGACGTCGCCAAAGCCTTCCACCAAATTGAAGCCGCCGAGGAGTCCAGAGAA
Source organism: Macrostomum hystrix (assembly GCA_950097015.1). Lineage (NCBI taxonomy): Eukaryota > Metazoa > Platyhelminthes > Macrostomidae > Macrostomum > Macrostomum hystrix. Next base: position 2,431,501 of record CATNEN010000033.1, read on the forward strand.
CTGCTAACATTCTCCTCACCCATCGGGCTCCTGCGGCTGCGCCGGCTCTGCATGGGCTTCACATCCGCCTCCGAGATCCTCCAGCGGGTGATGACCTCCGTCCTGAGCGGCCTCCCCGGCGTCCGCTGGGTGCACGACGACATCCTGGTGTACGCGAAAAACATTGAAGAGCACAACCAGCGCCTGCGAGACTGCCTGGCCCGGTTGAAGGCCAGCAACATCACCTTGAACCCCAAGAAGTGCCGCTTCGCCCGGCCAGAGGTCGACTTTCTCGCCATGCGGCTCTCTGCATGCGGCATCCACCCAAGCGCCGAGAAAGTAGCGGCCATCAACAACTTCAAGCGGCCGACCAACGCGACCGAGGTTCGCTCCTTCCTCGGCCTCGTCACCTTCGTGGCGCGCTTCATCAGCAACCTGTCTGACAGGGCCCGGCCACTCCGCGAGCTGACAAGGCAGGCCGCCGAGTGGACGTGGGGCGAAAAGCAAGAGGACGCATTCAACGACATCAAACAGACGATCGCCAGCAGCCACGCGCTGGCGTTCTTCAACAGTGAGCTGCAGACTCAGCTAATCGTGGACGCCAGCCCCACAGGTGTCGGCGCCATCCTTGCCCAAGTCCAGCCCGACGGATCGACGCGGCCGGTGGCATACGCGAGCCGCAGCCTCAGCCCGACCGAGCAGCGCTACTCCCAGACGGAGCGGGAGGCCCTCGCGGTGAAGTACGGCGGCCTGAAGTTCTACCACTACCTCAGCGGGGGTGGCAGTTTCAAGGTCATCACCGACCACAAGCCGCTGATATCCCTGTTCAGCACGGGGTCTCGGCCGCCACCCCGCATTGAGCGCATGGCGCTGCGACTGCAAGACTGTCTTCCAGGTCGTGTACCAGCCCGGCGCCGGCAACCCGTCTGACGTCCTGAGCCGCCAGCCGCTGCCAATGCCACCAAATAACGTCGGCGAGCAGGCGGACGCGATCTACGTGGCCACGGCAGTCCAAGCTGCCACTCCGGTGTCCATCAGCCTGGGCACCATCAAGGCGGCCTCCGAACGAGACGGCACGGTACAAGCAGCGCTGCACGCCATCCGCGGCCACCAATGGGACAAGAGTGACACGTGCCTGCAGGGACTCCATGGCGTATCCCACGAACTATCCGAGCTGAACGGCCTGCTGCTGCGCGGCAGTCAGCTGTACATGCCGACGACTCTGCGATACCGGTGCATGCAGCTGGCCCACCAGGGACACCAGGGCGTCAAAAAAACGCTCGACCGCCTGCAAGCGAAGGTCTGGTGGCCATGCATGCGAGCATCCGTGGAGGCGCACGTAGCAGCCTGCACCAGCTGCCTGACCTGCACCAGCGAGACCTCACCGAAAGCCACGCCGCTAAAGCCGACCGAACTGCCGGAGGGCCCTTGGCTCGAGCTGGGGCTCGACTTCCTCGGACCGCGCAAGCCGCGAATTGGCAAGCCACCGCGCAAGCCGCGATCCTGCTCCAACAGCTGGCCAGCGAGCACAGGCCAACGGTCATCTGGATCCCAGGGCACGCAGGCCTTGCGCTTAACGAGGCCGCCGATGAGCTGGCCCGGAGAGGGTCCGCCATGCAGCAAGACCCCCAGCCAGTCCCCGTGTCGGCCGCCAGGGCCGCCCTCCGTCGCCAGGGACGAGCGGCCGAATTGGCTGAGTGTAACCAGCTGGTTCCGGCGGACCACCCCCACAGGCTCTGCGGCGGAGCGCAGTTCATCCAACGGCCAGGCTGGCCGCGGACGGCCGAGGTGGCGCTGTACCAGCTTCGGGCCAACCGGGCGCCCTTCCTGCAGGCCACCCGGCATCGCTGGGGCCGCGACCCAACCGCTGCCTGCCCGCACTGCAATGCCCCCGAAGAAGACACCCGGCATTTCCTGTTAGACTGCCCCAGGTGGGCGGAGGAGCGCCGGCTTCACATCCCAGAGGCTATCAACGGCTCTATGTCCCCACTGCAGAACGACCCAGAAGGGGTGCGGGCCTTCGTCGAGGCGTCGGGCGCGCTGGCGCGCCCCCCGTATGCCTAGCGAGGGATCCGAACCAACACACACACACACACTTCCTCGGACCGATAAACGGCAAGTCGCTGCTCGTCTGTACGGACCACTTCTCCAGGTTCCCGCTCGTGGAGGTCATGGCCAGCACCACCGCCTCCGCCGTCATCAACGTGCTACGCCGGTGGTTTAGCATCTTCGGGCAGCCGACAAAGGTGACCACAGACAATGGCCCACCCTTCGCATCGGCCGAGTTCAGCAGCTTCCTGATGGATCAGGGCGCACGGCACCATCGGATCACGCCTCTCTACCCTCAGGCCAACGGCGCAACGGAGCGGTGCAATCAAGGGCTAAACAAGGCTATCCGCGCAGCGATCGTCGAAGGCAGGGACTGGACACTGGCCCTGCCTTAGCAGCGTACCTGGCAGCGTACAGACGCACTCCGCACTGCTCCACGGGCGTCGCGCCGGCCAGTCTGTTATTTGGCAGGCAGATCAACGATGTGATCCCGAGTCTCCGACACTCGCAGCCCGTCAACGCGACTAGAGCGGCCATTGCCGACAGCGACAGCCAGGCCAAGGAGGCGATGAAGCGGCACGCCGACCGACGCTTCAGAGCCGCCGACCACGGCATTCGCGCCGGCGACCGCGTCCTGAGGCGCCAGCAGCCCCGGCAAAAGACAGACGCCTTCTACGAGTCGGCGCCGTGGACCGTGGCCGAGGTGCAAGGCGACTCCCTGCTCATGCAGCGCGACGACGCCGTCTGCCGCAGGCACGCCACGCAGGTCAAGCGGCTCCCCGGGCAGCCTGAGCAGTCCGATCAGCAGCCGCCAAAACCGCCTGACGCCCCTGAGCTCGCGGAGCCAGTCGCAGCCCGGCCCCACCCCCGGCGGGCGAAGGACCCAGAGAGGAACTACAGAGAACCCGACCTTCGCAGAAGCTGAATTGCTTGATTGACAGACTGAATTTACAAGGACTGTTCGAAAAACAATTACATTGTTGCCTGCTACTACTTCTTTCATTTTATTCCCTATTATTTTTCATCCACTTGAGGAGGACTGTCATGCCGTAGTCTACTAGCTCACGCATCGCTTTGCCGGTCAAGCTAATATGTACATATCACTAACTCTCGCTCACTATGTGCATGCCCCCCACGCGCACGTTGATCGTAGCGGTGGCACGTTGAGACAACGTTGAGACAACATAAATACAGTCTCGCCCTACTTAGAGGGCTCACCTTTTCTTCGCACCACACAGCGTGACTCTTGAGTTATTACAGAGCTAAGCAAAATATTTGCGAATATTTTGCTAGGTTTTTTATGTTTTTTTTGCTCAAATAAGATGCCCTTTGTGACTGTTGAGAAGCTGAGAAGCAACTAGGGCAAATAAACAAGCTCGTTGAAGATGATGCTACTTGAGATCAATGCGCTTCACTGCCGAAATTCAGAAAAACAAAGGCAATTTTATAAGTCACTGCGAAACGGGAAGTGGAGAAGAAGAGAAGTGTCCCATTGCAGAGAAGCAGCGAGATGATAAACAGAAGCAGACGGGGTGTGGAGAGAGATTAATTGCATTATTTAGCCAAAGAGAATGCGAATCGTTTTCATGCTTTTGACTGACAGGCCTAGAGCTGTCATTCAAATAATAATGGCAAACATTTTAACAAAACGGTTTATATTTAGCCGGGCTGCAGAAGAGTCCAGGCAAAATCATGAAAGTATGTTCAATTTTAATGGGATCCAGTCTGCATTAAATCTGAATTTATACTATAGATTTCCTTTTTAAGATAAAAAGAGATTAAAAATAGTAAAACCTAAGTACTGCTGTACCTACAGCATCACAAGGTACTCCTGCCCAAGGACCACTAGTTAGTTTTACTTTACTTTAGTAGCGTAAAGTAAAGTAAAGTGAAGTAAAGTAAAGTAGAGGCAAGTCCTTTAGTAGTACTCTTGCCCTGCCCTCCCCAGCCATCACTTCACCAGCAACCTCACTCCCAGCCCTGCCCAGCCATCACTTGACCAGCAACCTCACTCCCAGCCCTCCCCAGCCATCACTTGACCAGCAACCTCACTCCCAGCCCTGCCCAGCCATCACTTGAACAGCAACCTCACTCCCAGCCCTCCCCAGCCATCACTTGACCAGCAACCTCACTCCCAGCCCTCCCCAGCCATCACTTGACCAGCAACCTCACTCCCAGCCCTCCCCAGCCATCACTTCACCAGCAACCTCACTCCCAGCCCTGCCCAGCCATCACTTGACCAGCAACCTCACTCCCAGCCCTCCCCAGCCATCACTTGACCAGCAACCTCACTCCCAGCCCTGCCCAGCCATCACTTGACCTGCAACCTCACTCCCAGCCCTGCCCAGCCATCACTTGACCAGCAACCTCACTCCCAGCCCTGCCCAGCCATTACTTGACCAGCAACCTCACTCCCATGGCCCTGCCCAGCCATCACTTGACCAGCAACCTCACTCCCATGGCCCTGCCCAGCCATCACTTGACCAGCAACCTCACTCCCAGCCCAGCCCAGCCATCACTTGACCAGCAACCTCACTCCCAGCCATCACTTGACCAGCAACCTCACTCCCAGCCCTGCCCAGCCATCACTTGACCAGCAACCTCACTCCCAGCCCTGCCCAGCTATCACTTGACCAGCAACCTCACTCCCAGCCATCACTTGACCAGCAACCTCACTCCCAGCCCTCCACAGCCATCACTTGACCAGCAACCTCACTCCCAGCCCTCCACAGCCATCACTTGACCAGCAAACTCACTCCCAGCCCAGCCCAGCCATCACTTGACCAGCAACCTCACTCCCAGCCATCACTTGACCAGCAACCTCACTCCCAGCTATTACTTGACCAGCAACCTCACTCCCAGCCCTCCCCAGCCATCACTTGACCAGCAACCTCACTCCCAGCCCAGCCCAGCCATCACTTGACCAGCAACCTCACTCCCAGCCATCACTTGACCAGCAACCTCACTCCCAGCCATTACTTGACCAGCAACCTCACTCCCAGCCATTACTTGACCAGCAACCTCACTCCCAGCCATTACTTGACCAGCAACCTCACTCCCAGCCATTACTTGACCAGCAACCTCACTCCCAGCCCTCCCCAGCCATCACTTGACCAGCAACCTCACTCTCAGCCATCACTTGACCAGCAACCTCACTCTCAGCCATCACTTGACCAGCAACCTCACTCCCAGCCATTACTTGACCAGCAACCTCACTCCCAGCCCTCCCCAGCCATCACTTGACCAGCAACCTCACTCCCAGCCATCAGGTGACCATTTAACCCCTCGTTTCCTTCGTTTCTTAACCAGGAAAAATATTTTCGAAGAATAATAATTACTAAAATAGTAACGAAACATAAGGACTCACCAGTAAAAGAAAGTTGAATGTGAGTTGGTTGCTTTTATCCGCATCCTTTACGTAGCTATTCAGCTGAATGACAAAATCCCCAATCGACGCAGCCTGAAAAGTACAGGACAACAAACTCGCTTGCGCACCAGAATTTACTGCTGAAGGCTTTTATCGGAGTTAATAGCGCGGAGTGGCTTCATTGTTGCATTTTTTACTGATTGCGGCCAAAGACTGCTAATAAAATGGACCCCAAGCTTTTCACGCTCGACAAAAAGCCACTCGTAAAACTTTATGGGCAAAAAACTTGATTAAAAATAGCCCGTGAGCAGCAACCATGACAACAAATATCTGGAAGTCCATTTAAAGCTAGTTCTATTTCAGAAATTAGATTTACGGAAATTATAAATTTATAACTAGCTCATACGAGCTAATTATACGTCCCACCTAAAGTAGACACCGTGAATACTTTTTTAATCCTAAAGTAGCTCGTATTTCCTGAATCTCCACAACATCATTGAAATTTACGACTCCGCTGTATACTCTGGAGTGGGAATTTTACGGATTGTAAAATCGGCTGACTAACCACCTCACTTCCTGCCCCACTCCCAATTGTCTGACCTGCCACCTCACTCCCTGCCCCTCTCTTAATTGGCTGACTGACCACCTCACTCCCTGCCCCTCTCTTAATTGGCTGACTGACCACCTCACTCCCTGCCCCTCTCTTAATTGGCTGACTGACCACCTCACTCCCTGCCGCTCTCCTAATTGGCTGACTGACCACCTCACTCCTTGCCGCTGTCCTAAATGGCTGAATAACCACCTCAACTTCTGCAACTGTCTCAAACTGCAAGCTAAACACCCCACAACCCAGCGTTTATCCTCGAATATAGCGGCATCACCTCGGAAACGTTGATGCTGAACGTGTTGGGTTTAAAAGCCGGTGCGAACTCGTTGATGTCAATCAGGCTGACGAGGACAAAATCAGGAGAGGAGCTGACGCACATCATGAAGACTGACAGAGCTGCCGGCACGGAGGCCACTGGCGTCGTGGAGCCGTCGCTGCAGGAGGTGAAGTTTTCTAGGTCCAGTGGCTTGGCTAGAACCAGCGCCCCGCCCGTGATGCTGAGGTAGCAGCTGTACTGGCTCTGGCTCGGGTTGACTGTGAAGCTGCCGCTGTAGCTTGAGTCGATTGGCTGAATGACAAAGCCGACCGCTGCAGACTCGTTGACAGACCTTGAACGAACGGGACTGTCGGCGCATGCCGCTTCAGCTGCGCACGGACGGTTGAAAAAGGTCGGCGCACAGATCAATGCGAACCCCAACAGTTTGGGAGGCTTGTTTAACTTCCTACCTATACTTCGTAACTTTTTACGCCCCCCTCGCACTGGTGAATGACGGCTTACCCAGCCGAGATCGCAGAGCAGTCCATTGCAGAACGCTGCAGCACAGGGCGACCAATAAGCGCCAGCTGGAGTCCCGCATGGTCTCTGCGAGTTGGTTGCGCAAGAAACAAAGCCGGCGAATATTGCGAGTTTCACAAACGAACTCTTGCAAAGCAATCGGAAAAAAAGTATTTGAGAAAGATATGTCTATTTGTCAGTGTGCGATGGGGAAAATTGAGCCCATGCAGAAATAGCTCATTGCTCCCAGCTTGATCAGGTATTGTTCTGCTCAATCAGTTGTTTTGCAACTTTGTTAACGGGCCCGCAGCTTAAGTTAACTGCGCTACGATTTGTTCCACACCTCCCCCCAACAACAACTGGCCAGGAAAACTGGCTCCCACTGCGCACACTCCCAGCTGTTCTCCGTCATCAAAGCAGTTGCTAATGGCAACGCGCAAGGACTGTGTTGCGATGCAGTTGCGGAGGGATGAGGATGTGGAAACGGTAGTGAAGAGGAGAGGGAGACACGAGACAGTCGTCACAAAAAGGGCTTGATTCCACCACATGGCATAGAAAACTATAATAGTTTAGGACGAGTGTCAAAGCCGCGACAAAGAGAGAAAATCTTTTACGAAAAAAGCACTGTGCCTTGACAAAACTTTATCGGCTCCAATGCACAGATGACCTGCCTGTCCTGATTGGCTGAGGAGGATCCAACCCCTAAGGGTGGCTGGAATTCAACACCGCGAGAACACGCTGCTTGCTTGCATACAATCTTCTTCTGAGTGCTCTCAGAAAACCCCACTGGAAGCTGGATGAGGGTCATTGTGGCTGCATGGCGCTAAGTCTTCAATCACCCTGCCCCCTCACTACCCCTCTCTTTGTGAGTGCGTTAAGTTTTATAGATTTTTTCGCTCATAAAAATTCCACATTATTATTATACTATTGCAGTTGGACAGGGTTTTCTCCATTGTATCATCTGCACCCATACATGCTATACGGCATCCGCTTGACAACAATGAAAACTGCGACTGTATTGTTGGAAATACGCCCTATGATACAATAGAACGCACAAAGCAAATATTGAGTCCAATTATTATGTCATGTCAGGGAAGTATTTGCCTCTTGCACCAAGGTCGCTGAGTTCGATTCGCCGCGGCGAAGCTAAATTTATTTAGGGTGCAGCCGCTGAGAGAATTGGCATGGGGGTTCTCGTTCAATTCACACCAACCTCCAAGGCACAGTGAAAGTTTAAACTTCCTGACGATGAAAAAGTCAGGGCAGACCTCTGTGGAGCATGTGCCTGCTTACGGTGCACGTGTGCTTACTATGTATATTTTAGTTTAGCTTTAAAATTAGACAGTTAAATGTGCTCATTTTACTTTCTTATTGTCATTTCTTATTTTTCATATTTTATTTTATACTTTCGATTTAGACAGCAAACTGAATAAGAGTATTTTGGCAAATAAGTCCAATGCACATAGAAAGTTCCTGATAGAAAGAATGAATTTAAATAGAGCGGTGTTTATGACTAAATAACGATAAAGAGAATAACAAAATATGATAAAATTAAAGTCGAATTCTGTAAAGTCAGTAAAAAGTGTTGTTAATTATTTTTTGAAAATTACTCACAAACATTCGGAGAGAAATTCTTAACAAAAAATTAGAACCTTCAGTAACTAGACAGTTTTATTTTAACTTGCACTGTTCATTTTCTTTTTTTCGTCTCTTGCTACACAAGGGCCTGGGAAATATGTGAAATTGTGAAGTCTGTTGTCTATTTAGGATGTGTTATATTTGAGAAGGGACTTTGTCTTATTACAGAAGCATTCTATTAGCTCTCTGCTCCAATACAAACAATGAAATAGCCATGCATGGAAACTAAAGTGCTGTACAACCATATTATACAAGCTCACTAGTATTTTCAAAGTGAAGTGGTTCAATTTGTCTTACTATAAAAATAATAATTAGTTAACTTCATGAAATCATCACAAACTATAATGCATCCATATTTATGTTATAAACAGAGAGACCTATAAGTATGGAAAGCTATTAAACTGCAGACAATATTTAAAAGCTATATAGGTATGTCATTACTTTAGCTAGTTGACGCTTATTGAAGCAGTACTAATAGTGTTGGCTTTAGTATTTTATATGAAAAATGAACAAATGTAAGTCTTAAGTATTTATATACTACTATGGGACCGCCACATTTAATAGTGTCTACTATTAAAAAGATTTCATACTGTAATGTTGTATTTTTGTTTAAAATTATTTTCTATCAGACAATAAAAAAGTCAAGCATATGTTTTAAAGAGTGATATAAAATAGAAGGGGTAAATGACTTTGTTTTCATCTGTGGGTGCTCAAATAGATATCAACAAATAAATTATATTAATTCTACAAATTATACACAAATTTATTAATTTCACCAATTATAGTATAATTATTATGGCTAAGATTGTATTTTAGGAAACTCTTAAATTTCCATATTTTATTACTAAAGGAGCATGAAGTTGCAGTTGTTTTTTCGTGGATTACTTTTGATTATAAATAATTTTAATCATGCTACTTAGGTTATTACTATTTTTAGTGTAAAACACTAAACTTCACTTGCAATTTCACTGTTGAAAATGACTATTGTTGTGTGTCGCGTTTTATAATCCATTACTAAATCAATATGCTAACTTGCTCTATGTACATGCCACACTGTACAATGCCTAAGTGTACAATTCAACTCGCATCGCTTGACAATATATAATTCTCACTTTGGCCAACTTGGGCCTTAAGAGTTTTGTCGTGCCTAAATGTCTCGCTTGTTCCAACTTAACATGTCGTCGCAAGCATAAAGTACTTTTGCCCAATAGCCAAGCAAGCTAGCTAATGGATGGACTGAGGCCTCCAGAGCCGATGGTTTTTGATGCCAATCGCGCAGACAACTGGAGAAAATGGAGCAAAGCGATCGACTTCTACATGAAGGCAACCAAGAAGACGGAGGAGAGCGAAGAGGTCAAGATTGCAATCGTGCTGACCGCGCTCGGATCAGAAGGACAAGACGTGTTCTCCACCTTCCCGTCCGCCGAAGTGACTACATACGTCGGGGTTCTCAATCAATTCAAGAACTACTGTGAGCCAATGAGCAATGAGACCTTCGATCGCTACCTGTTCAGGACCAGAGTGCAGAAGGAGTCAGAGGACTTCGATCAGTTCGTCGCCTCTCTGCGACAGCTCGTGACCAGGTGCAACTACGGGACACCGGCCAACGGCGAGTCAGTCAGCGACAGCGTCATCCGCGACCAGATCGTGATGGGAGTTGGCGACCCAGCGCTTAAAGAGAGACTACTGCGTGAGTCCAACCTGACACTCAACCGTGTAATTCAGATGGGGCGAGCTTCGGAGACGTCAAAGCGACAGGCGAGCGCTATGCTGACAACTCAGAGCAGCCGAGCTGAGCCGTCAACGGTGGATGCTGTCCAAAGTCGACCCCGAGCACCAGCTGGGCCTCCAAAACCGCCTTCAGGCCGCGGCTGTGGCTTCTGCGGACTGCAGCACGAGCGGAGAAAATGCCCAGCTTTCGGTAGGAAGTGTAACAGCTGTGGTCGTCTGAACCACTTCTCGTCAATGTGCCGGTCCTCAAAGAAGGTCAACGAGCTCCAGGAGGACAAGCAGCAGCTGGATTGCGCAGACCAAGAAGCAACACCAGCGAAAGTGATGACAGTTGAGACACCTGAAGGTCAGCGTCTGCATGACTACACAACAATGATGGTGAGTCTCACGGCGAAGGATTCTGGCCGGAAGCTCCAGTTTAAGGTCGACACAGGGGCAGATGTCAACGTTGTTCCGCTACGATGCCTGATCAAGTTCGCTCCTGCGGCTGAAATCGAACCCACAACCTGGACGCTCACTACCTACAACAGACAGCAGCTGGATGTCATCGGCCTGACTCACCTGACAGTATCGTCTCCGTGTCAGAAAAACGTGAAACTTCAGTTTGTAGTCGTTGGAGAAAACGCGACTCCGATCATTGGCTGGAAGTCAGCACTGCATGAGTTGCATCTCATCAAGAAGCTTTTTGCCATAAACAAGAGCCCACCCAATGTCAGCAAAGTAGAGAAACCTCACCAGTCTCAGATCACTAGCAGTCAGCTGATAGCAGACTATCCGACTGTGTTCAAAGGTGTCGGGTGCATGAAGCAGCAGTACACAATTCAGCTGACAGAAAATGCCGCTCCAAAAGTCCAGCCGCCACGAAAGGTTCCATTCGCGGCCTATCAGCCATTGAAGTGCGAGCTGGAGCGCCTGGAGAGAGATGGGACTATTGTTCGAGTAGACGAGCCGACTCAATGGGTGTCAAACGTCACCATTGTCTGGAAGAAGGACGGCTCGATGCGCCTATGCCTTGATCCTACATACCTGAACCAGTTCATCATCCGCGAATATCACCCGATTCCAACGGCGGAGGAAGTTCGGATGGCGACTGCTGGAGCCATGGTGTTCAGTACATTCGATGCCAACGAGAGTTTCCATCAGCTCAAGCTAGATGAGCAGAGTTCGTTCCTCACAACGTTCCACACGCCATTCGGTCGTTACAGGTGGAAGAGAGTGCCGTACGGCTTGTCATCAATCCCGGAAGTGTTTCAAAAGCGTATGGAGGAGAATGTCACCAGCCACGTCAAGAACTCGAAAAACTTTTTCGACGACATTATCGTGTGGGGGCGCACCATCGAGGAACACGACATCGCAGTACGCAGTCTGATGGAGCAGTGCAAGCGGGCCAACGTGACGCTGAATCCGAACAAGATGCGAGTTGGAGCCCAAGAGCTGAGCTACTTAGGCGATATTCTTGGCCCCGATGGAATTCGGGCTGATCCGCAGAAGGTCAAGGCAATCAAGGAGATGACAAGACCCGACTCTCTGGAAGGCGTAACCGCAAAGAGAGAGCAACTCAGGCGTTTTCTCGGCTGTGTCACATACTTGGCCAGGTTCTGCCCGCAACTGTCAGCCACTGCGGAACCACTTAGGCATCTGCTGAAGAAGGAGGTCATATGGAGCTGGCTAGATCAGCACGACCAGGCGTATGAAGCAATCATCGCGGATCTGTGCTCGAACCGGGTGCTGGCAACCTTTGACGTAACCAAGCCCGTGACGGTTTCAGTCGACGCAAGCAAGAGTGGCATCGGCGCTGTGCTGCTCCAAGACGATCGTCCAGTCGAATACGCGTCCTCTGCAATGACCAGTGCCCAGCGAGCCTACGCACAAATCGAGAAAGAGCTTCTCGCGATTGTCTATGGCTGCAAAAAGTTTCACCGATACATCTGGGGCCGGACAGTGAATGTTCAGAGCGACCACAAGCCACTAGAGGCGATCTTCAAGAAGGCTCTGTGTGATACGACGCCTAGAATTCAGCGACTTATGCTTCAGTTGCAGCCGTATGACATTCGCGTCAAGTATACTCCCGGAAAGGACTTGTACGTAGCCGACACTTTGAGCCGAGCACACGGTGCAGCTGATCTCCTCACAATTCAGTTAGAAGAAGCCCTCGACGGTCAAGTCCTATCAGTCGAGTGCTGCTTCAGCGGGGACCGTGAGATCTTGCACATGATCAGGAACGCAACAGCCAAAGACATGACGAGCGAGCGGTTGCGGAACGTCATCCTGGACGGTTGGCCAGAGCACAGAACGAGATTGACAGACGACCTGAAGCCGTTTTGGGATGTTCGGCATGACCTGACCTACGCTTCCGGACTATTGTGCTTGAAGGACCGGATCTATGTTCCCTGCGGAGATTCGAGGAAGCAGGTGCTTGAAATTCTTCATGTTGGGCACCCCGGCATCGTAAAAATGCACCTCAAGGCTAAGGACTATTTCTATTGGCCAGGAATGCGTAACTGTGTAGAGCAGGTTGTCACCAACTGCGAGTCATGTCAGCGGAACATGAGAACCCAGTCCAAGGAGACGCTGATGACTGTGGATATGCCGGACTTCCCATTCCAAAATTGTTCAACAGACCTGTTCGAGTTCGGCAGCTCATCCTACCTGGTGTACGTGGACTCCTATAGTCACTGGATGAGTGTCACTCGAATGAGATCGACCACCAGCGCGGCTGTCGTGTCAGTGATTCGGGACCATTTCCAAAACTTCGGAGTGCCAGAGAAACTCGTCAGCGACGGAGGTCCACAGTTTTCCGCTCGGGAATTTCGACAGATGATAACAGAATTCAAGGTCGAGCACCGAACTTCAAGTCCGACGTACCCGCAATCAAACGGAAGAGCAGAACGCTACGTGCAAACTGCAAAGAACATGCTGAAGAAGTGCTCAGAGACCGGACAGAACCTGGAGCTGGCATTGCTTCACTACCGTAACACTCCAGTCGGCAGCGGCTTTCCGAGTCCAGCTGAGATGGCATTCGGTCGTAAGCTTCGGTGCGACTTGCCCGCAACGGTTCAGGACTTGCGGCCAAAGGAAATTCATCTACACTCAAGCATCGAGGCCTTTGAGAAGGAGCGCACTCGCGCAGCACAATTGTACAACCGAGGAGCTCGACCATTAAGGAGATTAGCTGCTGGCGATCTGGTCTGGCTCCAACGAGGTCGTCGTGACTGGGTGGCGGCTGAGATCGACAGCGAGCTGGAGAATTGTCCAAGATCGTACTGGGTTCGAACCGAGACTGGTCAGCTGCTCAGAAGGAATCGCCGCTTCATCAGGCCTCGAAAATTGGGTGTGCCATTGAGCGAGTCTCTCCATTGTGACAACGACGAAGCTGAGCAGCCGGCCTCCGTGCAGCCGGCCTCCGTGCAGCCAGCCTCCGTGCAGCCGGCCTCTGTGCAGCCGGCCTCCGTGCAGCCGGCCTCCGTGCAGCCAGCCTCCGTGCAGCCGGCCTCCGTGCAGCCGGCCTCCGTGCAGCCGGCCTCCGTGCAGCCGGCCTCCGTGCAGCCAGCCTCCGTGCAGCCGGCCTCCGTGCAGCCGGCCTCCGTGCAGCCGGCCTCCGTGCAGCCGGCCTCCGTGCAGCCGGCCTCCGTGCAGCCGGCCTCCGTGCAGCCGGCCTCCGTGCAGCCAGTTGAACCGTACAGGACAAGGCGTGGCCGAGTCGTCAAAAAGCCTATGTTCTATCATCCAAGTTAAGTCTACGTGGTGATGAAGAGAAGTTTACGTTTGATTTTGATTTGAGTTAAAGTTTTATTGCACTGATTGAGCGTTTGAACCCTTGTTGCAGTTTATACCGCAAGGACGTCAGATTTAGCATTCTTTGACTGGTTAGGTGCTACAAGTCTATTGTTGTATTGCATCATTCGATTGAATTTAAAGTGCATTGTTTGTATCATTGTTGCCAACGTTATTAATCCAGCTCGACTCAGTGATTCTAGTTTTTTATATCCGCTTCCGTTCGAATATGCTTTTATACACGCTTCCCGTTGGGAAATTCTGCGAAATACTTTAATATTGTCATCGGTTAACAAATCTTATTTCGTGCGTTGGGAGATGTTGTGTGTCGCGTTTTATAATCCATTACTAAATCAATATGCTAACTTGCTCTATGTACATGCCACACTGTACAATGCCTAAGTGTACAATTCAACTCGCATCGCTTGACAATATATAATTCTCACTTTGGCCAACTTGGGCCTTAAGAGTTTTGTCGTGCCTAAATGTCTCGCTTGTTCCAACTTAACAACTATGGGCTCAAAGTACAAGACAATTCTCTTTTCAAGCTTATGAATAATGCTGGGAAATGTGATAAAACCTAAATAATTTTTGTTTAGACATTAGTTTATTAAGGGAAGTACACAGACTAAAGCATGTGTATTTTTAAGTACCTTCTATATTGAAAAGATCAACAGCAACGTTTTAATGCACAAATTTCGGACACAGTTTTTTTCGTGTCAAATATTTCACAATCAACCCAAGGAGTCTGCGAAGTGCATCCCCGATCAGCCCCGGGCGAAGCGAAGACGTATCATCTGCAACTTCTTGTGGAATCTACAATATATTTCTAAAAGCACCAACAGACTCAGCAGTAGATAGACACAACTGGCGATCGCTGGCAAGATGGTCAGCACGAGACTTTTTCCGCCCAGAGCCGACTTGTTGGCAACAATGATGCTCTTCGCACCGCCGAAAACTAACACGGGATAGTTGTAGTCCACGGTCAGCTTGTACTTGCCCGCCTGCAGGCCGTCTGTCAGATCTACGCGGTGCAACATCTTTCGGAAGCAGGAGAACGCCGGCGTAGTCAACCAGATCCAGAGTTCGTCGGAGTCCGCGAACGGACTGACGTAGCGCTTCTCCGCCGGCTTCGGCCAGTTGTCCGGCTTCACTTTGTTCTCCAGCATCTTGGGCGGCAGGGCCACGTGCAGGCTGGCCCTGTGACTGGGCCAGCTCAGATTGCTGCTGGACAGGGGAACCGGGCTGCCCTCCGAACCGTTGGCTGAATAGTGGTTTTATTAGTGTGGGAACAGTGGTGCGCTGTGCTTGCTGAGTGTGTCTGTGGAGTGCTTGCTTTTTTGTAGTTTTTTGTGGATTTATTGAGGGCATATGACGGGTTTTTGTGGGTCTTTGAGGGTTTATTGTGGGTTTTTTCTGTTTTCATTGAGGGTTTTTCTGCTTTTTTGTGGGTTTATTTTCCGTTAATTGTGGATTTATAGGAGTTTATTGTGGGCTTGTAGTGGATTTATTGTGCTTTTTGTGGGTTTTGTGGGTTTTCTAGTGTTTTTTCTGGTTTTCTTGTAGAGTTCTGTGGGTTTTTTTAGTTCATTGGGTTTTTTTGCGTTCATAGTTTTGTTTTGCAGATTTATTGAGTTTTTAGCCTATACTGTTAAGACCTCTGACCGAAACGAGAGGTCGAGAGTTCGAATTTTAACCCAGGTTAGTTGTGGCACTCACGCTGTTCTGGTCCGGTGATGTTCAAGGTGTCGTTGAATATGGAATTGGGCAGAGCTCCGCATGGAAAAATCTCCTTGTCGTCTCGGTAGGTGTATTTGGTGCAAGACTCCTTCAGCTTCTCGGTCGGCGCACCCCGTATCTGGGGCAGGTTCCAGGAGGTCTGCATGAAGCGGTGATTCATGTAGACGTTGCACAGCTCGTAGTAAACATAAACCGGGGCGGCTATCCTCTCCGGCACATTGAAGGTCAAGTTGCATCTCTTCGAAGCCGAGTGAGATGCGTCAGTGGAAATGCAATCCGTGTAGTTGATCACAATGTCGATAGTTGTGACCCATTGGGTGTAGCACAGACAGGCCAGTGCAGCCATGACTGATGCAATAATGAGCAGGCTCCAGAACATCTGGCGCCAGCTCAGTTCCAGGTAAATGCCAGGCATCACCTGCTGCATAAATGGGCCGCCCAGTGAGCCCCACTGGTTATGTTCTGGATCAGGGGACTGGGCATGAATGTCGTAATTCGATCTCAGTGATTCCTGATGCCGCGAGTCGAACCGGCGCCGCGCGTTATTGTAGCCGTTGGTGCGGCCGCCTCGCCTGGACGTCGCCCGCCCTGGCATGCTTTTTTTCTCCCTTACTTTTAGTTAAATTTCGGCTAAAGTGTCGGGGGGGCTAATTCCATTCTCGGGGGAATTTACAAATACGAGTGAGAAACAAGTAAAAGTGCTTTAAGCCATAGACTACGTAAAATTGTGCACTAAAATGCTGAGAAAGCCTTTACTGGATGTGTAGCATATATTTCTAGCCCTTAATCCTACTAACAATTTTATACAGTTAATTTTTAGCTCAATTCTATCGTCTTTAGTAGCGAATACAGGAAAATTCGTAACCGACAGTTGGGTAGCAGGCATTTCGGTAACAGACGATTCGGTAACAGACAGTTCGGTAACAGACAGTTCGGTAACAGACAGTTCGGCAACAATACCATAATACTAAGGGATCTGTCTGTTATCGAATCGTCTGTTACCTAACTGTCTGTTACCGAATCGTCTGTTACCGAACTGTCTGTTACCGAACTGTCTGTTACCGAATCGTCTGTTACCGAACTGTCTGTTACCGAACTGTCTGTTACCGAATCGTCTGTTACCGAACTGTCTGTTACCGACCTGTCTGTTACCGAACTGTCTGTTACCGAACTGTCTGTTACCGAATCGTCTGTTACCGAACTGTCTGTCACCGAATCGTCTGTTACTAAAATTGGGCAGCTCCCTTAGTAGCCTGTTTTTATTGTGAAAAAGCACGATTCTGTAATTTGACAATTCTCCAATTATAATTCAACTCCGGCCCCCTGTGTCCATGGACTGAACCGATGTACGCAGCCTTTAGATGTGCCGCGTGAAAACTGTGGCTGAGCCACTGGCTTCATATCACGGCCATCTGGTTTAGTGACATGTTTTTCTATCCTATGATAATTATGGCAGAATAATGTGTTTTATGTGCAATAAATGTTTATTCAATGTACATTCAAACTAAAGCATTTCAGCAGCCAGTCATGGACAAGTACACGGTGATTAAGCAGCTTGGCTCGGGTCCCCTCGGCACGGTGCAGCTAGTCGAATCGACCTCTGCCGATCGGCTTCGCTACGCCCTGAAACGCGTCGAATGTCACGACGAGAGCTCGGCCAACAAGGCCTACAGAGAGTCGCTGAAACTGCATGCCATCCGTCATCCTTTCGCGGCGCCCTATCGAGAGATCTTCGTGGACTGGAACGTTGATCATTCGTCCGTGTACGTCTGCTTCGTCATGGACCACTTTGCCAACGGCAGCCTCGAAAGCATCATCGCGCGCAAGCTGAAGGACAAGAAGCCGCTGGACGAGGAGATTGTCCGCAAGTGGTTCGGCCAGACGCTGGAGTTCTTGGCATATATTCACGCCAAGGGCCTCTGCCACGGTGACCTCCGGGCGTCGAACATCTTTCTCAAAGACGACTTAAGTGTTTCCGTTGGAGACTTCTGCGTGGCGACGGTGATGGCTGATCACCAGACTAACACTCGCTCCGACAAGGCCCTGATGGACAATATCGCTCCGGAAGTTCAGGTACTAAAATAATTTATTAAAACAGGCTCCGTTTTCTTGGAAAAATAAAATTTACAGTCTTTGGTCTGATTGGCTAGCTGGGGTTAGAGATCAGCTTTGCCTGAGAGGAGAATGTACAGTCTATGGTCTGATTGGCTAGCTGGGGTTAGAGATCAACTTTACCTGAGAGGAGAATGTACAGTCTATGGTCTGATTGGCTAGCTGGGGTTAGAGATTAACTTTACCTGAGAGGAGAATGTACAGTCTATGGCCTGATTGGTGGGCTGGGGTTAAAGATTCTCAATACACCGAGCCGCAAATATATTCGCTACAGGCTGGAAGGCCAGCGACCTACACCCAGGCGGCTGACATGTGGAGCCTTGGCTGCGTTCTGCTGAGCCTGATGCTGTGCACTGAACAGTCTGGCGAGTCTCTCAGTCAGATGCTGGCCCGCTACAAGGCCGAGTCCGCCAAGACCGGCGCCCAATCGCGTATCGTGGAGCAGTCGCTTGCCGCTGTGGAGTCTGTGTACTCCCCGGAGCTGCGGACCGCCGTCCTGGCCCTGTTGGCCGTGTCGCCAGCTGACCGTCCGGCAATGCCGGGGCTGCTGGAGACTCCGCTGGCCCGCGACTGCCTGAACCTTGCCGGCTCAGCCATGGCCGACAGGCGCCGGAAGCAGGAGGTCACCACCAAGGACCGTCCAGTTCCTACCGGCGCTGGCCTGGAGCCCCTGCTAGAGTACGTAGAACGCGAGCTCAACAACGAAAACTGCTTCCGCGAGGCCCTGGAGGAGCTGTGCGCTCAGCTTAGGTCGGCTGGCAGCCTCAGTGCCGAACAGCTGCGCACCCTGCATCAGGGCCTGCGCTCTCACCTGGCTAGCGAACAGGTGAGGCTCGATGCTTCAGATAAGCTAATCTCTCATTTAGTGCGCATCAGGCTGCATTCAGTGCGTCCCTCAGGCAGTATTCAGTGAGTCCCTCGGGCCCTCAGTTACCTCAGGTACGAGAAGGATTGACTAAAATCAATCTCAGCTTCCTTGACAATATAAAATGCACAGCCTATGGTCATATGGCCATCATCTCTAGACTTAGGTTAGAGATTCACTTTGCCTGAGAGGAGAATGTACAGTCTATGGTCTGATTGGCTGACTGGGGCTAGAGATTCACTTTGCCTGAGAGGAGAATGCACAGCCTATGGTCTGATTGGCTGGCTGGGGCTAGAGATTCACTTTGCCTGAGAGGAGAATGTACAGTCTATGGTCTGATTGGCTGGCTGGGGCTAGAGATTCACTTTGCCTGAGAGGAGAATGCACAGCCTATGGTCTGATCGGAGTGTATTTCAGTAACAAAAGCCCAGTCAAATCAAGGTGCAGCGGCTCCCCAATCGGTCAGGTGTGCACGGCCTATTGCTGCCTGCTTGGCAACCTGGCCATCAGAGCCCCGCCTGGTGGACCCCTGTACTCACGCGAGTCCGTGGACTCAGTGCTTCAGGCCATGTCTCAGCATCCCTACTGCTCCGGCCTCCTCCGCTCTGCCGCTGCGCTGCTGATGGCCTTCGCCGCCGACAGGCGCTGCTCGCAGCTGATTGGCGAGTCCGGCGGAGTCGACGCCCTGCTGTCGGCCATCGCTGCCTCGCCGGACGACGCCGACCTGTTCGCTCTGGCCGCCAACTCGCTCTGGTCGCTGAGCGCCTACGCCCCGAATGCCCGCCGATGTCTGGAGCGGGACGGCCTTCTGCTGGTGACGCGGGCGATGACGCGCTTCTCGGAGTCGCCAGAGGTGCAGGAGCACGGCTCCGCCCTGCTGCTGGCGTTCAGCATGTCGCCGGAGGCGGTTCAGCGGGCCGGCGAGCACGCGGTGGTTGAGCTGCTGCTGCGAGCCCTGGCCAAGCACCGCAGATTCACCAAGGTGGGGATAGAACCCACTGCTGGTCTTGTGACTGCCTTGTGCCCTCACTCTTTTGCCACTCTAATATCACTATAGTATCACTCGATTGTTACTCTAATATCACTCCGTTGTCACTCCAATGTCATTCGATTGTCGCTCAAGTCACTTGATTGTCACTCCATGCACTCGATTATTGCTCTTTCACTGTTGTTTAATTTTAACTCGGCTGTGCCTCTTCTTTCACTCGACTGTCACTCTTATTTCACTCCATTGTCACTCCGCCGTCACTCGCGCATCGCTAAACTGTTCCTCAAACGCCAGGTGGTCCGCAACGCCGCCCTCGCATTGGCCAGCTTTGTGGAATCCGACGAAGAGTGCGGCCTGACCGTGCTGGACTGCGATGCCAGGCTGGACTCTGCCGACGGTGACGACGCTGGCAAAGCCCTGGCCGGCCTGCCAGTCCTTGCCGAGGCCTTCCACGTGCACCGCGACAACGTGGAGGTGGCCGAAGCCATCGCCAGCCTGCTGCGCGAGCTGTGCATGTACCCCGAGCTGGTCAAGAATGTCGTGGACATCAACCAGATGATTGACCTGGTCAATCTGGTTCGCAAGCGATTCCTTAAAACACCGGCAATTTCAAAGCCGCTGGATGAAGCCCTGAGAAGTCTGGAGACCGTGCGTTTTGTGGAGTGACCCGCTAGCTTTTTATCCTTTCGTTTGTGTTTGGGAATCAGATGTGAACGTTTTCCTTACTGCACTACTCACAGAGGGCGGAGAGGTAGTATGAGATGTGCTTGCTTTTCGCATAAGAAATCCAGCTGCAGAATTGAGTATAAAGTTTGAGATCGGCAAATTTCCTTTATTTTCTAATTCTTATGTACTCGTAAATGGACTGAGAATATACGCTAGGAATATTTCAGTGTGTAAGCGTATGTTCAATGTACATTTTTCACAGCTGTGTTTTGCAAATTTTTAAATCTCTATTTATTACTTAAGATATAATAAAATATAATATCGGTCTGATTACCACTCAGCCCAATAGCATGAGAACACTGCTCAAACTTATATTTGTACCCTGGCTGTATTGTCAACAAAAGTGCTTATTATTAAATAATTCTTCATAACAAGACACCTTATGAAATCGGACGATAAAATGTTGTCACGGAATTAATTATTGACAGTCACAGCGGTCCTCAAGGCAGCCCTGCGGCTACTCATGAGAGCTAGCTGCACAAAATGACAGTCCTGCATAATGAGATGCAGACAGATAAACTCGCTGCTGGCTTCATGGGACACGCAGCCTCGCGTCGTTGAAGTACACTAGACAACTGAAACTATGCAACTAATGACACTTAAATGACAGACAGTCTACTTTCAGGCGGCTAGTTGCAGATCTACCAATTACGGACAGTAAAATGACAGACAGCCAAACAACAGACAATCAAATTACAGACAGTCAAATTACAGACAGTCAAATTACAGACAGTCAAGTTACAGACAGTCAAATTACAGACAGTCAAATTACAGACAGTCAAATTACAGACAGTCAAATTACAGACAGTCAAGTTACAGACAGTCAAGTTACAGACAGTCAAGTTACAGACAATCAAGTTACAGACAGTCAAGTTACAGACAGTCAAATTACAACAGTCAAGTTACAGACAGTCAAATTACAACAGTCAAGTTACAGACAGTCAAATTACAGACAGTCAAGTTACAGACAGTCAAGTTACAGACAATCGAATTACAGACAGTCAAGTTACAGACAGTCAAATTACAGACAGTCAAGTTACAGACAGTCAAGTTACAGACAGTCAAATTACAGACAGTCAAGTTACAGACAGTCAAGTTACAGACAGTCAAATTACAGACAGTCAAATTACAGACAGTCAAGTTACAGACAGTCAAATTACAGACAGGCCGATTTCATACAGTTAAATGACAGACTGTTAAATTACAGACAGTCAAGTTATAGACAGTCAAATTACAGACAGTCAAATACAGACAGTCAAATTACAACAGTCGAATTACAGACAGTCAAGTTACAGACAGTCAAATTACAGACAGTCAAGTTACAGACAGTCAAGTTACAGACAGTCAAATTACAGACAGTCAAGTTACAGACAGTCAAGTTACAGACAGTCAAGTTACAGACAGTCAAATTACAGACAGTCAAGTTACAGACAGTCAAATTACAGACAGTCAAGTTACAGACAGTCAAGTTACAGACAGTCAAATTACAGACAGTCAAGTTACAGACAGTCAAGTTACAGACAGTCAAATTACAGACAGTCAAATTACAGACAGTCAAGTTACAGACAGTCAAATTACAGACAGGCCGATTTCATACAGTTAAATGACAGACTGTTAAATTACAGACAGTCAAGTTACAGACAGTCAAATTACAGACAATCAAATTACAGACAGTCAAGTTACAGACAATCGAATTACAGACAGTCAAGTTACAGACAGTCAAATTACAGACAGTCAAGTTACAGACAGTCAAGTTACAGACAGTCAAATTACAGACAGTCAAGTTACAGACAGTCAAATTACAGACAGTCAAGTTACAGACAATCAAGTCACAGACAGTCAAGTTACAGACAGTCAAATTACAGACAGTCAAATTACAGACAGTCAAATTACAGACAGTCAAGTTACAGACAGTCAAGTTACAGACAGTCAAGTTACAGACAGTCAAATTACAGACAGTCAAATTACAGACAGTCAAATTACAGACAGTCAAGTTACAGACAATCAAGTCACAGACAGTCAAGTTACAGACAGTCAAATTACAGACAGTCAAATTACAGACAGTCAAATTACAGACAGTCAAGTTACAGACAGTCAAGTTACAGACAGTCAAGTTACAGACAGTCAAATTACAGACAGTCAAATTACAGACAATCAAGTTACAGACAGTCAAGTTACAGACAGTCAAGTTACAGACAGTCAAATGAGGAAATGATTCAGTCAAATCATTTGAAGTTAAACCAAATCATCATTCAGTCAAAGCAGTCAAATAAAAGATGGTGAAATGATCGACAGTCACGTGACAGGCATAATGAGATACCATGACGAAGTGACAGACACAAGTATAATAGAAAAAACGCAAAAATCTTAAAATACGCCAAGTGTTACCCCAAATTTTGTGAAAGCACACCAAGCAGTCATTTATTATGCGAGCTGAGCAATGCACTTATGAAAATGAGTACAATTTATTAAGTTGTGGATTGTATTGGGACAGGCATTGAGTTGAGCTGGCAAATGAAATCAGCGTCAGGGGCAGCTCCGGCATCACACAGAAGGTCTGTCAGATTTCATTAGGAAGATTTCATTGGTACAGACTGTTTCCTTGCTATCTACTGCATTCTCTTTGGGTTTCCTATAGCAGAACAAGACTCACTTTGTGGAAGAACTTTTATTAGTGTGAGAGATTACATTGAGTGATATGAATGGGCAGTTGAGAAAGTTCCCATGATGTTACCACACTCGGATTCCACACTGTTGAGCAGGGCGCGCAGCTCAGTGGGAGTCGACGCCCCAGGCCGGTCGTAGCCAGCCGGCACCGCCGCAATGCGCCAGTGACAGGGACCTGACCACGCTGGGGCCGTGCAGGTGCTGATGTCGGTGATTGTGCAGGTGATGCAGCCTGTCAGCCTCGCGCCGCCAGAGAGCCATGGCAGCCGGGTCCTGCGACTGGAACTGCAGAGCTGCCGACACTCGACGGGACACGAGGGCGTCAATGGCTGCCGCTGTGCTGGCATCTTGCGAGCTTCCTGGCTGTGGCTGCTGCTGCTGCTGCTGCTGCTGCTGCTGCTGCTGCTGCTGTTGTTGTTGTTGCTGTCTTGCAGCGATGGCACCGCCGCCGACGCTACCGCCGCCGCCAGCCGACTGCAGGAAGCATTGGTTGGCGCACAGACCAAGGCAGGCCAGCAGCTGGAGGCAGCCGGCCAAGAGGAGGGCGCGCGAGGAGCCGGTGGCGAGTCCGGCTGCTGCTAGGCATGCCAGACCTGCGACACCCATGCCGACACAGACGGTGCGGTACGCCCCAGCCACGGCTGCCCGGCACAGCCGCGACCAGCGCCGCCGCCTCCGCCCACGTCGCCGCTGGACGCGCCAGGGAAATTCACCTCCTTCCTCAAAGTCATTGGCAACGGCCGAGTCGCCTTCGTTCTGAATGCTGCGGGTTCGAATTCGGTAAAATCCTTTCATCCTCCATTCCATCCTCCCTCCCTTCCTCCCCTCCTTCATTCCCTCCTCCCTTCCTTCATTCCTTCCTCCCTTCATTCCTTCCTCTTTCATTCCTTCTTCCCTTCCTTCCTTCCTTCCTCCCTTCCTCCCTTCATTCCTTCGTTCCTTCCTCCCTTCCACCCTTCATTCCTTCCTTCATTCCTTCCTTCATTCCTTCCTTCATTCCTTCCTTCCTCCCTTCCTCCCTTCCTCCCTTCATTCCTTCCTTCATTCCTTCCTTCCTCCCTTCCTTCCTTCCTCCCTTCCTTCATTCCCTCCTCCCTTCATTCCTTCCTCCCTTCCTTCCTTCCTTCCTTCATTCCTTCCTCCCTTCCTTCATTCCTTCCTCCCTTCATTCCTTCCTTCCTTCCTTCCTTCCTCCCTTCCTTCATTCCTTCCTCCCTTCATTCCTTCCTTCCTTCCTTCCTTCTTCCCTTCCTTCCTTCCTTCCTCCCTTCATTCCTTCGTTCCTTCCTCCCTTCCACCCTTCATTCCTTCCTTCATTCCTTCCTTCATTCCTTCCTTCATTCCTTCCTTCCTCCCTTCCTCCCTTCCTCCCTTCATTCCTTCCTCCCTTCATTCCTTCCTTCCTTCCTTCCTTCTTCCCTTCCTTCCTTCCTTCCTCCCTTAATTCCTTCGTTCCTTCCTCCCTTCCACCCTTCATTCCTTCCTTCATTCCTCCCTTCCTTCCTTCCTCCCTTCCTTCATTCCCTCCTCCCTTCATTCCTTCCTCCCTTCCTTCCTTCCTTCATTCCTTCCTTCCTTCCTTCCTTCCTCCCTTCATTCCTTCATTCCTTCCTCCCTTCCTCCCTTCATTCCTTCCTCCCTTCCTTCATTCCATCCTCCCTTCATTCCTTCCTTCCTTCCTCCCTTCCTCCCTTCATTCCTTCCTCCCTTCCTTCATTCCATCCTCCCTTCATTCCTTCCTTCCTTCCTTCCTTCCTCCCTTCATTCCTTCCTCCCTTCCTTCATTCCATCCTCCCTTCATTCCTTCCTTCCTTCCTTCCTTCCTCCCTCCCTTCCTTCCTTCCTCCCTTCATTCCTTCCTTCATTCCTTCCTTCCTCCCTTCCTTCCTTCCTCCCTTCCTTCATTCCATCCTCCCTTCATTCCTTCCTTCCTTCCTTCCTCCCTTCATTCCTTCATTCCTTCCTCCCTTCCTCCCTTCATTCCTTCCTTTCTCCCTTCATTCCTCCCTTCCTCCCTTCATTCCTTCCTTTCTCCCTTCATTCCTTCCTTCCTTCCCTCTTTTTCCCTCTTTCAGTCAAGTCAGAGTTGACCCACCTGTGTGCCGGACTCGCCCCCCCATTCCCACCGCGCCGACTGCCGTTGTTCTTCCTGACCCTCCTGAGGCAGCCTCCGCACTCGACTAGGCTCTGCGGAACTCGCAGCCCACCGTCGGCGCCATCGCCGCCACGACCCCGTCTTTGCAGGCGGTCTTTTAGACGCTGCCGGCGCCTCTCGCGCAGCACGGCTCGCTGATGCTTTCGCTCCAGCCTTCGCAGCTCCGCCGGCGGGAGCAGCAGCGTCGGTCGCGACGGCGGCCGTTCCTCTTCTTCGCCAATGCTGTCGGCGGCTGGTTCAACAGTCTCGGCGAGATCCTTCAGCTGCGGCTGCGGTATCTCCATGTCTGCAGCGCTACTCCTGACTGGCTTTGCTCAGAGAAATGAATAAACAGACCGCGCACTCTCTTATTACGGCGGGCCCAAGCCCTCTTCCCCTTCCGTCCCTTTCTCTCATGCGCCAAAGAATTAATTCTTCAACCTCCCCATTCTCTGCAGGCCAATCAATAAGCCCGGGCGCCAAGGCCGGGCCCTCAATCAGGAGGGGGCGCGCGACACCTCCCAGGGCCGGATCAGTTGCCTGTCTAACTAGCTGCCGAGACTGTCTCCAATTCCGCAGCGGGTATTCCACTTCCAGCTCCGCCTGATCTGTGTCGGCCCCAGCATCGAGCTTGAGTAAAGTGCTCCAGCTAGGCTGCACTGACTCTCAAGGGAGGCTTCGGGTCCCAATGCGTGGACATTTTCTAGGCTCACTGTCGAGGCAACGGCCTCTATGTCTCATTTACTTTCGTTCTGTGCTCAGAAATTTTTAAGCGTGACCCCTTGAGGTCAATTAATGTAAGGGCAGCTTCTAGATAGATGGCGATGAATATCCTCACGCTTCCCACACCAATCCTCACGCTTCTACTCGTACAACCTATCCTCACACTTCTACCACCAATCCTCACTCTTCTACCACCAATCCTCACGCTTCTCATACCATTCCTCATGGTTCTACCACCAATCCTCACACTTCTACTCGTACAACCTATCCTCACGCTTCTACTCGTACAACCTATCCTCACACTTCTACCACCAATCCTCACACTTCTACTCGTACAACCTATCCTCACGCTTCTACTCGTACAACCTATCCTCACACTTCTACCACCAATCCTCACACTTCTACCACCAATCCTCACACTTCTACCACCAATCCTCACGCTTCTACCACCAATCCTCACACTTCTACCACCAATCCTCACACTTCTACCACCAATCCTCACGCTTCTACCACCAATCCTCACACTTCTACTCGTACAACCTATCCTCACGCTTCTACTCGTACAACCTATCCTCACACTTCTACCACCAATCCTCACACTTCTACCACCAATCCTCACACTTCTACCACCAATCCTCACGCTTCTACCACCAATCCTCACACTTCTACCACCAATCCTCACGCTTCTACTCGTACAACCTATCCTCACACTTCTACCACCAATCCTCACTCTTCTACCACCAATCCTCACGCTTCTCATACCATTCCTCATGCTTCTCACACCATTCTTCAGGCTTCTCACACTAATACTCATATTTCTCACACCATTCCTCACGCTTCTCACACTAATCCTCACGCTTCACGCACCACTCGTCAGGCTTCTCACACAAATTCTCAGGATTCTCACACAAATTCTCAGGATTCTCACACCAATTCTTAGGATTCTCACACCAATTCTCAGGATTCTCACACAAATTCTCAGGATTCTCATACCAATTCTTAGGATTCTCACACAAATTCTTAGGATTCTCACACCAATTCTCAGGATTCTCACACCAATTCTCAGGATTCTCACACCAATTCTTAGGATTCTCACACCAATTCTCAGGATTCTCACACCAATTCTTAGGATTCTCACACCAATTCTCAGGATTCTCACACAAACTCTCAGGATTCTCACACCAATTCTCAGGATTCTCACACCAATTCTCAGGATTCTCACACCAATTCTCAGGATTCTCACACCAATTCTCAGGATTCTCACACCAATTCTCAGGATTCTCACACCAATTCTTAGGATTCTCACACAAATTCTTAGGATTCTCACACTAATTCTCAGGATTCTCACACAAATTCTTAGGATTCTCACACAAATTCTTAGGATTCTCACACCAATTCTCAGGATTCTCACACAAATTCTTAGGATTCTCACACTAATTCTTAGGATTCTCACACAAATTCTCAGGATTCTCACACAAATTATCAGGATTCTCACACCAATTCTTAGGATTCTCACACAAATTCTTAGGATTCTCACACAAATTCTTAGGATTCTCACACCAATTCTCAGGATTCTCATACCAATTCTTAGGATTCTCACACAAATTCTTAGGATTCTCACACTAATTCTCAGGATTCTCACACAAATTCTCTGGATTCTCACACAAATTCTCAGGATTCTCACACAAATTCTCAGGATTCTCACACAAACTCTCAGGATTCTCACACAAATTCTCAGGATTCTCACACAAACTCTCAGGATTCTCACACAAACTCTCAGGATTCTCACACAAACTCTCAGGATTCTCACACAAATTCTCAGGATTCTCACACAAATTCTCAGGATTCTCACACAAACTCTCAGGATTCTCACACAAACTCTCAGGATTCTCACACAAATTCTCAGGATTCTCACACAAACTCTCAGGATTCTCACACAAATTCTCAGGATTCTCTCACAAATTCTCTGGATTCTCACACCAATTCTCAGGATTCTCACACAAATTCTTAGGATTCTCACACCAATTCTTTGGATTCTCACACAAACTCTCTGGATTCTCACACAAATTCTCAGGATTCTCACACCAATTCTCAGGATTCTCACACAAATTCTTAGGATTCTCACACTAATTCTCAGGATTCTCACACAAACTCTCTGGATTCTCACACAAATTCTCAGGATTCTCACACCAATTCTTAGGATTCTCACACAAACTCTCAGGATTCTCACACAAATTCTCAGGATTCTCACACCAATTATCAGGATTCTCACACCAATTCTCAGGATTCTCACACCAATTATCAGGATTCTCACACCAATTATCAGGATTCTCACACCAATTATCAGGATTCTCACACAAATTCTCAGGATTCTCACACAAATTCTCAGGATTCTCACACAAATTCTCAGGATTCTCACACAAATTCTCAGGATTCTCACACAAATTCTCAGGATTCTCACACAAATTCTTAGGATTCTCACACAAATTCTTAGGATTCTCACACAAATTCTCAGGATTCTCACACAAATTCTCAGGATTCTCACACAAATTCTCAGGATTCTCACACAAATTCTCAGGATTCTCTCACAAATTCTCAGGATTCTCACACAAATTCTCTGGAGTCTCACACAAATTCTCAAGATTCTCACACAAATTCTCAGGATTCTCACACAAATTCTCAGGATTCTCACACTAATCCTCACGCTTCACGCACCACTCGTCAGGATTCTCACACAAATTCTCAGGATTCTCACACAAACTCTCTGGATTCTCCAACCATTCTCCAACCTCACGTATCTCACACTCTTCTACTCATACATTTCGCACTAATCCTCATGCTTCTGAGACTAAATCTGCTGCTTTCCCACCAGGCTCCTCAATTTAATCTCGCGCCAGTTTGCCTGCTGATCTCTCTGTCTGTATCTGTGGACCCACTGCAGGCCGCATATCAGCATATGCAAATTGCACTGCAGTGTTTCTGCCGCATACAGATGGGCTACTAATATAATAGGCCAGGGCTTTCCCGTTGCTGCTTTTTTACATCCTCTTTGACAGCAAGGCCTTCCATACCCTCTTCGATTACTGCTATTGAACCTATCTATACCGGCTTTTCAGTTTTCTAATAATATGCACGCAAGCTACTTGTCAGTAGAAATTTACGATTTGACTACAATGAGAGTGGTGGGCTTTTAGACCTGTGGCCGGAGCTTCGAGAGGTCGGGGGTTCGAATCTTAACCAAAAAGGAACTAATTTTGTCCTCGATCAAGACACAATTCCAGATGGTTTGAGTTCGCGCCAGCTGTAAAGTTGGTGCCAGCGTCAACTCAAACTTCAAATTGCAGGAAGGCTGCGGGCAATAGCACATCGTTTTGGTGACACTAGACCCGCAGCCAGCGAGGAGGCAATTCTGCCCATTTCGTTGCGTGAGCACACACGCACACAGATACCGTACGCAGGCACACGCTCACGCAGGTGTGTACATCTGCCCTGACTTTCTCATCCTCAGGCACAAGGCACAGTGAGAGTCCTTGGAGGTTGGCCCTCAAGGACGTAAATTGCACGACAAGCCACCAAGCCTTCTCACCGCGGCTGCGCCCCAAATGAATGCGGCCTCGCCGCTGAATCGAGCTCAGGGACCGTGGTGCGAGAGGCAAACACTTTAGACCGCTCTGCCACTCACCCCTCCTCCCCAATCGGAAATTCAAATGGGTGTTGTGGCCACCACGCAATGATGAGACATTCAATTTGGACACTTATATTCTAGAAAGAATAGAAAATACGGATTTCATTTAATGAAATGAGTGCGATTGCAAGGGCCAATCAGGGCGCGTCTCAGATTGCACATTAATCCCATTAGTTTCCAGGCCAATGGCCAATGCAGCAGCGAACATAAAAGCACAATAGAACTGTCTAATCGACCCGCAGCATGGGCTGGCAGAGCGCATTTCTAGGAAAGTTTTTCTTCCGCAGCGGAAGCAATTGATGCCTCCAGCGTTGGTGATTGTCGGTGACCGCCGCAACGTCACAGAGGTTCTGCCCAGCCACCGAGGTGTGTCAGCAACGCCAGCACTGGACGAGGATCTGGGATCTTCTAGTGAGTTGTGCCAACATTCGACAAAAAACTTTCCATTTTCCATTTGGGCCCAGAGTACTGTTGATGCCTGTAGCGCAGCCTGCCAACATCCGGACTGGCACCCGGCCTTCCAGCTGGAGCGGTCTCTGTTTACGCGTTTCGGCGCATTGAACCCGCTTGAATTTCGCTCACCCCCCACAGGAAGCAATTGTGCCCAGAAGCTGCACGGCAGTCACCCATAAATTTCCTCATCTGTTCCTCTCTGACAAGTCCCAAAAATTACACGCGTGCGCCACTCGGACGTGCTTGAGGGGGGATAAGTCAAAAAGCTGCGCGGGGCGCTGATCCCGCTACGGATTCTAGGAAAAGAGGAAAATGTAAAAAAACCGAAAGAATGGAAGAGGAAGGTGAGGCACTCGTGCTACCTTGGGCGCCCAGTCTGGCCCGTCCAGGATCAAGATTGCGGACCATCGTTGCCGCAGCAGAAGCGGCGAACCCCCACCGGCGCTACTAGCTAAAACTGCCCCTTAAAGTCCGGGCTGCTGCAGCTTTTCCTTTATTCTGTTCTTCAGCTGAAGATCATTCCTCTTGTGCTACAGTCTGGCAGGATGAAATGATTAAAGACTGATCAACGGAGGTTGCGCCTGTTGGACATGCAGCAATAAAAGGCTATAAATTTCTGGTCGGGTGGGGCCCAAATTCAAGGTCCATAAAAAACGGCTTGCATCACAGACTAGAAAGTAAAATTCATTAAGAGAATTCAAGCCAGATCAGATAGTTGCTACTGACAGAACTGAGGTAGGTTGCATCCCAGGAGACGTCTGTAGTTCGTACCATGCAATCCCAGTGAAAACATTCATCCTTTAGCAAGGCACTTAATTGCTTCAGTTTACCCAGAAAATTGCAAAAAGTGGCGCCCTCCCCCTGTCTATGGACATCCGGGTTTTATCAAGCTGTTTGATCTCCCCCTGTCTATGGACATCCGGGTTTTATCAAGCTGTTTGATCTCCCCCTGTCTATGGACATCCGGGTTTTATCAAGCTGTTTGATCTCCCCCTGTCTATGGACATCCGGGTTTTATCAAGCTGTTTGATCTCCCCCTGTCTATGGACATCCGGGTTTTATCAAGCTGTTTGATCTCCCCCTGTCTATGGACATCCGGGTTTTATCAAGCTGTTTGATCTCCCCCTGTCTATGGACATCCGGGTTTTATCAAGCTGTTTGATCTCCCCCTGTCTATGGACATCCGGGTTTTATCAAGCTGTTTGATCTCCCCCTGTCTATGGACATCCGGGTTTTACCAAGCTGTTTGATGGTCGAAGTTAAAAACAGAAAACTCTCGTCAGTCGATGGGTAAAATGCCATTATTAGAAAAAAACTAAGAAAGATTAACATTTATTAAAGATTTTCGCTGCTTTCAACTACTTCTACTACTAGTAGTGTAATTAGGAAAATGTTTCCAAAAAGAAAAAACCACAAAATCTGCTTTAAATCAACTCCAGTGACATCCTCCGCAGCGCCAGACGAAGATCACCAGCGCTGGACAGCCGTGGACGGCGTTCTGTTCTGCCTGGTGCTGGCGTGCTGGTGCCTGGCCATGGCTAGGTTTCTGCACAAACTGGACGGCCTGCGGGTGGGCAGGCCCGTTAGCCGGGGCGGCGGCGGTGGCGGCGGAGGCGGAGCAGTCGACGCTACCTCCGAGGCGGTGTTGTACAGGACCTACGCCGAGAACTCTCGAATGTCCGCGTATCTGGCGGAGAGACAGGCCCGGGTGGCCAGCCTCAGGCGAATGTACGACAGGCAGGAGGCCGGGGCAGCAGCGGAGGCTGGCGCGGCTTCGTCCAGCCTAGAAGCCGGTGACACAAGCTCGTGAAGCTGCAGGTCATCATTAACTCACGGATGAACACATTGTCTTTCAGTTCTCAATAGCTATGCTCAGCTCATAATTTTGCGCTCACAAATAAAACACAGCAGCAGGTGGGCAACTCGCGACTTTTAAAACTGACTTGGGCTGTCTGAAATCAGTGACTTGGACTGTCTGGAGTCAGTGACTTGGACTGTCTGGAGTCAGTGACTTGGACTGTCTGGAGTCAGTGACTTGGACTGTCCGAAATCAGTGACTTGGACTGTCTGAAATCAGTGACTTGGACTGTCTGGAGTCAGTGACTTGGACTGTCTGGAG
This sequence comes from Macrostomum hystrix, assembly GCA_950097015.1. NCBI lineage: Eukaryota > Metazoa > Platyhelminthes > Macrostomidae > Macrostomum > Macrostomum hystrix. Next base: position 2,463,633 of record CATNEN010000033.1, read on the forward strand.
TCAGTGACTTGGACTGTCTGGAGTCAGTGACTTGGACTGTCTGGAGTCAGTGACTTGGACTGTCTGGAGTCAGTGACTTGGACTGTCTGGAGTCAGTGACTTGGACTGTCTGGAGTCAGTGACTTGGACTGTCTGGAGTCAGTGACTTGGACTGTCTGGAGTCAGTGACTTGTTGTCTGGAGTCAGTGACTTGGTGTCTGGAGTCAGTGACTTGGTGTCTGGAGTCAGTGACTTGGTGTCTGGAATCAGTGACTTGGTGTCTGGAGTCAGTGACTTGGACTGTCTGGAGTCAGTGACTTGGACTGTCTGGAGTCAGTGACTTGGACTGTCTGGAGTCAGTGACTTGGACTGTCTGGAGTCAGTGACTTGGTGTCTGGAATCAGTGACTTGGTGTCTGGAGTCAGTGACTTGGACTGTCTGGAATCAGTGACTTGGACTGTCTGGAGTCAGTGAATTGGACTGTCTGGAGTCAGTGACTTGGACTGTCTGGAGTCAGTGACTTGGACTGTCTGGACTCAGTGAATTGGACTGTCTGGAATCAGTGACTTGGACTGTCTGGAGTCAGTGACTTGGACTGTCTGGAGTCAGTGACTTCATACGCTCTAGGACTAAAGGCTAGACGCATGAAACGGATGCTACATTTTACCTGTCGAGTAAAGCCGTAAAATGATTCCTTCGATAAAAAGCAGGGCATTAATCATCGAGGTTGCAATTGCCTCGCCTGAATTAACCCCACTTGGCAGCCCAGGTGCACCCTGATTGGCTATCACTTGACCCTATCAGCCGCGGCTTGGAAGCCGATTAAGATAAAAATCGAAAGCAGAAAGGCATTGCCTAGACAAAACGCAGCATGCTGGTCACAAAACTGAACATTTCTGCTGTGCAGTTCAAGTAGGCGAATGTCGGCCAGTGCCAGTCGGGGCCCAGTCTTTGGAGACTCGAACAGGTGCGAGGCCTGCTTCATCTGCTTGACTGAGCTGCGGCGCCAGGTGCTGCAACTGGCACTGCCCAGCCCGAAGAGTCGCGACTTCCTGCTCAGGGTAAGATGAGCTGACAGTCTGGTGTCTGACAGGCTGGTGTCTGACAGGCTGGTGTCTGACAGGCTGATATCTGACAGGCTGGTGTCTGACAGGCTGATATCTGACAGGCTGGTGTCTGACAGGCTGATATCTGACAGGCTGGTGTCCGACAGGCTGATATCTGACAGGCTGGTGTCTGACAGGCTGGTGTCTGACAGGCTGGTGTCTGACAGGCTGGTGTCTGACAGGCTGGTGTCTGACAGGCTGGTGTCTGACAGGCTGGTGTCTGACAGGCTGGTGTCTGACAGGCTGGTGTCTGACAGTCTGGTGTCTGACAGGCTGGTGTCTGACAGTCTGGTGTCTGACAGTCTGGTGTCTGACAGTCTGGTGTCTGACAGTCTGGTGTCTGACAGTCTGGTGTCTGACAGGCTGGTGTCTGACAGGCTGGTGTCTGACAGTGTGTCTATTCCGGCATATTGTAAAGTCAAGAACATGAGAGCAGTTAATGACATGAAAGCTTCATCAAACATGTTAGCTGTCCCGCAGAATGTCGTGAGGTCATCTTGGTCTTCTGCTTTTTCTGCAGCCTTCTTATCAAGCCCCATTAAAATTTCTATTGCGCAGTGAAGCTCTCGGCTTATAGAATTCTTACTTCCCTAAGACCGGAAGCAGTTAGGCGTGTATCGTTTTCCTCATTTTTGGCCAAAGCGTATTTTCCTACATATCTGAATCGGTCAGCCGCCGCCCTACAGTGTCTACAGTGTAGTGGGGAGGGAGTCCGGGATAATAATCCCCAAGTAGAGCCGCTGTGGGATTCGGGAGTGGAAGAACTGATCCCCTAAGCGGATGAGGCTGGCCGCACCTTACATACCTGGAGTGGGAGGCGGGTGTCAGGTGGGTTTGGAGGTCTTTATCGGCAGCAGCGGCAGCGGCAGCAGCAGCGGCAGCAGCAGCAGCAGCAGCAGCAGCAGCAGCAGCGGCAGCAGCAGCAGGCCAAGAGTTGAATATCGTTAAAAGACAGGTCTGCTACTCCCCCTCCGTGTGCCCAGATCCCCACGGTGGGAGTTGCTAACGAATGAAGCTGCGTCTGCGTTTCTTCCCCTTGCTTCCCTATTTCTTAGAAACGATGGGATCAATCTCCTAGGAAGGGAAATCCCAGGGCGCTGGGACAGGGCTTTCGTGTTGGTCAGAGGAGATGTTAGGGGAAAATTATGGGCGGTGGGCGCGGCTCCTGCAGAATGCGAGTCGAGTAAGTTGAATAACTAGAATTTTTCATTTATTTCACAAACTCTTTCAAAGCTTTTACCTTTCGAAACACATTTTCTGGCTAAAGGAGAGGTGCGCAATTGGCGCAATTCGCGCCATTCAGTTTCTCCTGCCATTTTTTCCATGCTCCAATTTGAACTTTGGATGCCTTGTTTAAACTAGATTTTCAGCACTCTTTCGCATAACAGTTAGACATCAGGTGTGAAGCTAATTTCAAGTGTCCGATTTTATACGGCCTAAATTAAGGGAGAGCTTACACGGAGAATAAAATATTATTTTTTATTTATTTGCACTAGCCTACTAACTAATAGGCAGAATCAGACGCAAATAAAAAAAATACGCGTTAAAAAAACGCACCTCCAGGAGCAGCCGAGCACCTCGGTGACACTGATGCAGCGACTCCGGCTTCCACGCCTGCCAGGGCACCGCCTTGACGGCGGCCGCTGCAACCTCTGCGGCACGGGGGCCCACCAGCTCAAGATGGAGGCCGCAGCCTGCGGGCAGCTCCACCGAGCACCTCTCAACCTGCCGCGGCCGGGCCAACAGGCCCCTGTACGCATCGGCGACTGCAGCAGGTGGCTAACTGCTTCTTGTCACTGGATGCAGACAGATGTAGCTGATATTTGGCATCCATCTCATTGCACCAACATCACCAATCAACTCCATCTCATTGAACCAACATCACCAATCAACTCCATCTCATTGCACCAACATCACCAATCAACTCCATCTCATTGCACCAACATCACCAATCAACTCCATCTCATTGCACCAACATCACCAATCAACTCCATCTCATTGCACCATCACCAATCAACTCCGTCTCATTGCACCAACATCACCAATCAACTCCGTCTCATTGCACCAACATCACCAATCAACTCCATCTCATTGCACCAACATCACCAATCAACTCCATCTCATTGCACCATCACCAATCAACTCCGTCTCATTGCACCAACATCACCAATCAACTCCGTCTCATTGCACCAACATCACCAATCAACTCCGTCTCATTGCACCAACATCACCAATCAACTCCGTCTCATTGCACCAACATCACCAATCAACTCCGTCTCATTGCACCAACATCACCAATCAACTCCATCTCATTGCACCAACATCACCAATCAACTCCATCTCATTGCACCAACATCACCAATCAACTCCATCTCATTGCACCAACATCACCAATCAACTCCATCTCATTGCACCAACATCACCAATCAACTCCATCTCATTGCACCAACATCACCAATCAACTCCATCTCATTGCACCAACATCACCAATCAACTCCAGACAAAGCACTGATTTCGTCACAACCAACAGGCCGAAGAGTCTGCGCTGGCACGGCACGGACGGCACGGAGGGCTTTGGGCCAGTCGGTCTCTTCAGTCCCAGCGACTGCTACGGCTATCAGCAGGTGCCACACTACTATGCCTGCAACATACTACTTACTATAATGTTTAGTAACAGGGAGATTCTCCATCGCTTCAGTTCACCCAGCCGTAAAATGGGTGTCACCAGTATTAGCTGGGAGAGAAATTTCAGTCCACGGACTGAACAGCTGTTAACTGGACCCCAACTGGGATAGATTTAATTTCTATATTCAATCCAGCTACTGTCTAGACAGAGCTTTGTCCTCCTTTGTCCTCCTGGTTGCGGTTTTGACTTTGTTCTATAAAAGTTTCTTTGTGAGTAAAATTTTTCTCAGCCGGCCTTCAGAAACTCCGCCTCTGTTTCTGGGGGTGTGTTACTCAAAGGAAGTTTGCTAAAATTGTATGAGCAATCGGATTAGAAGTTGGGGGTCTTTATCCTCACCCAAGCCCTCTGTCTCTGTTCCCGCAACCCAATAAATAAAGCCTCAAATTGACACATTGTGACCAGTGCCCTGGATTCAATCCCTTATCAATTGATTGATTTCTCATGTGCGACCGGTTCCCTCCTGTCACAATGAGGATTGAGTGAGTGACGTCAAGGCCTCAATGATATAAATATTCCCACAAATGAATCCCAAACTAGCAAAACTTGCTAACGGAGTTATTTTGAAAAACATGCCTCAGTTACAGAAGCTAAATCAGCAGCAGCAACAGCAGCAGCAGCAACAGCAGCAGCAGCAACAGCAGCAGCAGCAACAGCAGCAGCAGCAACAGCAGCAGCAGCAGCAGCAACAGCAGCAGCAGCAACAGCAGCAGCAGCAACAGCAGCAGCAGCAACAACAGCAGCAGCAGCAGCAGCAACAGCAGCAGCAGCAACAGCAGAAGCAGCAACACTGCCATAGTGACCCGGAACATGCCGGCCATCAAAGCAGTTTTCAGAGGTAAGCGCGCTACAATACTTGAATTTCCGAGTAGATAAAGGTCGAAATGATCCCAATGATCTTATCACTGGGAGTCGTAGCATTCACAATTTGTGGGTAAGGTTTTACAAACCTTAAAATAAAAAAATTGGATTTTCTGCAGAGTAAAGTTTTGGTAGATTGTGATAATTTCAGGGTTTTACGAGGGTTGTGTCATAAATTCGCTGACAAACTTACATAACGTCTGTTTCTTTTGTACTTTTGGGCAGAAGTTTTTGTTACAGACTAAGGCACCATCGATCTTATTGTCTATGGAAAATCTTCCCCCTGGCTTTTGAGATAAGGCAGAAATCGAGTGGCATTCAAACCACACTTCTAGCCAGTGTGGCAGAGCCCCCGCTGGGGGCATGGGGGCGAAGCCCTCACATTCTAACCATAGACAAAATGTCATGAAGAAAGCTTTCGCCACGGTTATGAAGATTTTAAATTGATTTTACCATTAAAAACATAATTTAACCATAGACAAAATCAATCTTGCACGCTGGAGATGGTGAGGGGAGGGGGTGAGAGAAGAGGGGAAAGGAGATTACATATTGAAAGCTAGTTGCCACTATAAAAAACAAAGCAATGGTTTCTCTAATTAACCCGTCGATTCTTCCTCGGGTGAAAATGGACATGCGATATGCAACTGTCGATGGCTTCTCATTCGAAGAGGTCGCAATTGCAGCCATTTCTAGCAAGTGGGAAATAGAGAACGAATAGTTGCTGCCCATGCTGGACGAAATTGCTGACGACGATTTAGAGAAGCTGTTAGCGACTGACCCGATGTCGAATACAAGTCTGGATGAACTGAGAATCAGTTTCAATCAACCATCGCAAAGGAATTGGCTTCCGTCGGTCGTTTCGAGAAGTTTCTAACTGACAATGGTGTTCAACTGGATCTCAAAGTTGCCTCTGTGGATGATATAGCTAAATTTGTGAGGTACTTTTATGCTGGATTGAGGAAGCCTGACGATTCCTTTTATTCACCAAACACTGTGGTTGGAGTCCGATCTGGATTGTTGCGCCATCTTATGAAGTTGCGAGCGATTGACATCATAAATGATAAAGCCGTTCATTTCAAAGCATTTGCAACGCTTTCCTTCGATCTGGAGGAAGATTGAAGCACTACGATGCTATTGAGAGTGACGACCTGAAGAAGCTCGGTAAATATACTTCGATCGGTCGAATCCGGTGCGTCTTCAAGAGGAAGTATACTTTAAATCATTTATTACTATGGGAACAGAGGCCGTGAATGGTTGCGTGGTTTGAGGTTTGATCGTTTTTGTGAGAATCGGCTCGCCAATGGACTCTACGCGATTGAGCTTGTTCAGGGAGATTCAAAGAATCTACATGGTTCTACCAGCGTCGCCGTCATGGTTGACAGCAAGCAAGCGTTGATGGTGTCAAAGGGAGATTCTGCCAAATGTCCAGTTGAGGCGTTCAGACTGTACAAGCAAAAGGTCGCCGAAGTTGAAGGATGGAACGGAGTGGACTTCATTCTTCGACCAAACGCTAACTTTCGTTCATCTGGTAAGTGGTACAGCAAGAGCGCAGTATGGGTCAACACCCTTGGGCCTCTGATGAAGAAAATTTCTACGTCCCCCGGATTCCGACTTTCTTGGCCGCCTGGTGACTGGTGATGAAACGTGGTTTCACTTCTACGAACCTGAAACGAAACAGCAGAGCAGCGTCTGGAAGGCTACTCACGAACCCCCACCGTTCAAGGCCAAGGCGGTGCAGTCAGCAGGTAAGCGCATGGCCACCGTGTTCTGGGACAGAGAAGGCATCTTGCTGATCGAGTGGCTACCTGAAGGCAGAACCATCAATGCCCAGTACTACTGTGAAATATTGGAACGGCTGCGTGAGAAGATCAAGAGTGAGCGCCTGGGAAGGATCACCAAGGGCATTGTGCTGCAGCAGGACAACGCCAGGCCGCATACCTGCAATGCAGCTATGGATATCATCAGGAGACTAGGCTTCGAGTTGATGCCTCACCCTGCCTATTCTCCTGACCTGTCCCCCAGTGACTACTGGTTGTTCGCTAAAATGAAAGAGCCTCTTCGTGGCCATCGCTATGGAAGCACTCAGCTCGGCCATCAGCCAGTGGGTACGAGGGACCCCCACGGAGTTCTTCGCCCACGGCATCAGCAAGCTGCCAGAGAGATGGCACAAATGTGTGCAGCTTGGGGGTGACTATGCTAAGAAGCAGTGTTGACAATTAGCTGTTCTTTGATATTTGCAGTTGTCAGCGAGTTTATGACACAACCCTCGTACAATCACCTAATCAGGCTGCAATTCTGCAGCGGCAAATATCCCATCAGGTTCATACTTGCCACTTTAGTGAGGTTGTCCACTTTGAGGCTGCATAATTGGACTGCGGACTATAAATGCAGTGACCATTCTCATGCCCTGCCAGGGTCTGTCAGTCGAACGAGTCGGTAACCGCTGTGCAGACACTGCAATGGCCGGCCAACGATTGCGGACCTCATGCGGGCCGGACTGCCTTCGCTACCATCTGAACTGCAGCAGCAGCAGCAGCAGCATCAGAGAATGAATGCTGGCACGTCAGTGTCCGTAAGAAAGGCCAAAGTCGACTCAGATTTTTATTATCGCATTCAATTAATCGAGATCCGTCACGTTGGTTGCCAAGGAGGTTAACAGGGGGTGCTTGGCTCGTTTGCCTCTCGCACGTAGGTCCCTGAGCTCGATTCCGCGGCGAGGTCACATTCATTTGGACGCGTGCAGTGCAATTTATGCCCCTGAGGGCCAACCCTTAGGGGACAGTGAGAGTGTACACTGCCTGAAAATTAGAATTTGTCAGGGCACATGTGCTCGCCCTGTGTGTGTGTGCTCAGGAGTCAGCTAAATGCGCAGAATTACCTTCTCGCTGGCAGCGGGCTCTAATGTCACCAAATGATGTACCAGTGCAAACGGCCCTCCTGCAAAAAAAACTATATTTTTTATTAATATGCATACTACATATTCTATTGTACACAGATGAAAGTCATCGTGAAGGTGGTTGCTAAGGGGGTCTCTGGTCGACCTAGCAACGGTGTTGAAATGTCGGTGGACTGTCGCAGGCGGCAGATATCGATCCCGGAGCCGCAGCCGCAGCCGGGGCGCATGAGCAGCCAGCGGTGCGGAGGTCAGCGGACCTTCACATTCGACTCGGTGCTGACAGCCGGGGAGAGCACGGTAACTTGAGCAGTTTTTGCTTGGAGAAGTCTTCTCTTTCTCTGCAGCTCCGCAACTCACGCTTAACTGCAGGCCGAGCTGTGCTCTGCGACAATTCGCGACCTGCTGCCCGCTGTGCTGGCCGGCTCCAACGCCTGCGTACTGGTGTTCGGACACCCCAGCCTGGGTGAGTGTGGCTGTCAGAGCGGCCAGGCTGTGTTTAGTGGCACCTGATTCGCTCTCTTAATATAGAATACCAATAGACACCTTGTGAGATTAAAGTAGGATTTCTAAGAAAACGTGACAAAAACCAGCAGGAAAGCCTTCCCTGATGCTCGGCGACAGCAGCTGCCCGCTGGGTCTCCTGACCTGCGCGGCTTCCTGGCTGTTCCAGCTGCTGAATATGGCGAAGTCGGCAGGCCGGCAGCCGACCGTCAGCATCAGCGCCGTCGAGATCAGTGGACCCAACGAGGCTCAGCTGGACCTGCTGACTGGCCGCGCGGTGCCTGAAAACGTCCGACCCAGCGAGAGGCCCGCCGACTCAGCCGAACTCGCCGGCCGCATACTGGACGCTGTCATGACGGCCGCGAACCCGCCGTCAGCGCTGTCGCCCATCGGCGACGCTGGCCTGTCAGTCGGCCGGCACCTGATTGTGACGCTGCGGCTGCACCACGGAGATGGCGGCGACGATGGCGGCTCGCGGCTGCACTTGCTGGATCTGCGGCCAGGTCGGAGCCGGTCGTCACCCGGCAGCGAATGCACGGCGCTCAGCCTGGCCGGCGCCGCGGGCGTCCTGCTGGCTCTTGCCGGCGGGCAGCGGAGTCCGCAGCGACAGTCGCGGCTAGCCCGGCTGCTGACGGGCTGTCTGTTCTCTTGTCGGAGTGCCATCATTGTTCCAGTGTCGTCCAGACCAGCTGCTACTGTCGAGTCGCTTCAGCTGCTGCAGTTTGCTGCCCGGCTGCGGCGGTTGCGCCTGCGGCGAGTCCTGACGGCTCAGCGCGGGGATTTGGCCCCCAGCTGCAAGCAGCTCGAATCGAACGGCGTCAACGAGAACCGCGTGGTCGACAATGAAGCTGATGAGACGGCGAGCGAAAGGAGCTGCGACACCGTCATCTTCTTAGGACCCCGGTCGTCAACCATGACGACCACGGCTCAGCTTCAACTGCGAAAATCACCGATGCTTGCTACTAATCAGCAGCAGCAGCAGCAGCAGCCGCGACTGCCACCTCAGGAATTGTGGATTGACGGACCAAAAGCTGGACCAACATTAGCGCCACCGCTTTCGCAGCTGCAGCCACCTCAGCCCTCCCAGCCGCCGCCGCCACCGTCAGGGAAGCGTGACGCTGTGACTCAGTCAGACGAGACAGCCCTGACAGATCCTATTGACAGATCCGTCCAGAGGGTGCAAAAAGCAAATTTTGCAGCGAAGCCTCCCAGGCCGGGAGCGGCCAGCGCTGATCCTCTTGTGGCCAGGGTGAAGCCGATTGTGCGCCAGCAACAGCAGCAGCAGCAGCAGCAGCAGCAGCAGCAGCAGCAGCAGCAGCAGCAGCAGCAGCAAAAACCACCAAGCCGACTGGCCATTCCAGTCTATCAACGTGCCGAAGGCACTTTGCAGCGACTGCAACCAGCGCAACCGCCACGCTCGCTGCTGCAGCCGTTGCCGCATTCGCAGCGGCGAACCCGGCTGCCGATACCGGTGGCAGCTAGTCAGATTTCCAGTCCTGACTCTCCATGTCAGCTGAGGAACCTGGTCCCAGCTGCGGACAGGAGCAGACGACGGCGTAGCAGTCAGCAGCGCTGCGTTGGTGGAGTCGTCGGTTTCGACTCGGTGCATAGAAACGGCGAAGCTTCATGCCGCGGCACGCCTGACTGTGGCCTGGCGGCAGCAGGACGATGCGCTGACAGTGGTAGGTCTTGGCGATGCGCCATCCATGCTACTTGCAGTAGAGGGTTAGTTCAGTTTCATCAATTTCTCCTTCACTGACGCAGAGGTTGTCGCGGGCTCCACTGCGGCTCCGAAAAGCTCAAGGTGCCGCTCGGCGCCTCCGCCCCGGAACCCGGCCGTCTTATCGAACGTCGACAGTCAGGAAGCCGAACGACGAATTAAATGCGAGAAGGCCGCCAAGCTGCGGCTGCGTCAGGAGCAACTGTTGCTGGAGCTGCGAGACACCAAGCGGTTGCTGATGTCGGCGGAGGGCAGCTGGAAGGCGGAATGTAAGTTCACAGCTAAGCAAGCTCACGAGTTTAGAGAAGGCTGCTAAATTTTCTATTTGATTTGCGCAGTGCCGGTGAGTGCATCGATCGACTCCGAATCGCGCGGCTACCTGGAATCGCTGGCCAGAGAGACGGCCGCGTTGAAGCAGCGCGTGGCCGCCTGCAAGTCGCGGCTGATGCTGGTCACTTGCTTCGATGCCAGACCGCGCCGCCAGCGCTGCTCCGTATCTACGGCCGTCTAGCTCTGAACAGTCCGAAGACATGAGTTCTGCTCACGACATCCCTTGGAAAAGGGATGTGCTGTGCTGTGGTGTGGCCGGAAACACAAAATCTGTGGCGTATAATCACTGCTTCGTGTCCACAGACATTTGGAGTCAATAATTTGATTTCACTATAGTATCACAGTGTCTCTAGATGTCTGGATCATCTACTCAGTGTCTCTAGATGTCTGGATCATCTACTCAGTGTCTCTAGATGTCTGGATCATCTACTCAGTGTCTCTAGATGTCTGGATCATCTACTCAGTGTCTCTAGATGTCTGTATCATCTACTCAGTGTCTCTAGATGTCTGGATCATCTACTCAATGTCTCTAGGTGTCTGGATCATCTACTCAGTGTCTCTAGATGTCTGGATCATCTACTCAGTGTCTCTAGATGTCTGGATCATCTACTCAATGTCTCTAGATGTCTGGATCATCTACTCAGTGTCTCTAGATGTCTGGATCATCTACTCAGTGTCTCTAGATGTCTGGATCATCTACTCAGTGTCTCTAGATGTCTGGATCATCTACTCAGTGTCTCTAGATGTCTGGATCATCTACTCAATGTCTCTAGATGTCTGGATCATCTACTCAATGTCTCTAGATGTCTGGATCATCTACTCAGTGTCTCTAGATGTCTGGATCATCTACTCAGTGTCTCTAGATGTCTGGATCATCTACTCAATGTCTCTAGATGTCTGGATCATCTACTCAATGTCTCTAGATGTCTGGATCATCTACTCAGTGTCTCTAGATGTCTGGATCATCTACTCAGTGTCTCTAGATGTCTGGATCATCTACTCAGTGTCTCTAGATGTCTGTAACCCCAATTTTTGTCCGTAAATATCTATAGCCATTCTTGTTTCCTAATTGCTATCTAGAAAAAATTATTAATTACCCTTGAGATCTAGGAGCTCTGGTGTGAGTGAGTGTGTGTGTCTGTGTGTGTTTGTGTAGATGTCTAAAGGCTACTGACGGTAACTTTATCGTAACTTATTGTGTGGCAGCATTTTGTTTTATTTCTCAAGAACTAAAAATTTCATCTAAAAATTTGATGTTCTGCAAACTTTTTATACTTTTTTGTTGTTGCTAATGGCGCCTTGTAAATCGCTCTGCCAATGATCTTTATTATTAATAAAAAAATGACCCAGCGACAATTTTGTTATAATGAATGACAGGCTCGATGAAATTTTACAGGATAAACCTGCCCCATAGGACTGAATGGAATGAGTAGAGAATGAGCCAGCCAGCCAGAGGCTCTGCCAGTCATTAAGCTGACTGCGGAAAGTGCATTCAACCCCTTCTCGGCATCTGCTACTGCGGGTTCCGACATCGATACAGACCTTCGCAGCCATAGCTTCTCCCTGCCTACCAGCCAGTTAGAAGCATTAGCTGGTCGTGGCACTCTTTTTTCTGGTATATTTGACTAAGGAACTAAAGAGTGTAAAGTGAAGAGCGGGCTGTGTGAGAGAGAAAGCGTCTGCTTGGCTGGGGCTCACCCCAGTAACCAAGGCAGCAAAATTGTTGGCCTCAAGCTAAATTGACATAAGAAGCAAGCGGGGCAGAGGATAGAGGGTTGGACCAGGGGGAAGGCACAAAGCACGGACCCGAGAATGAAAAGCTGTCCTCGCCACAGAGCCAAGTCTGTGGCGCTGGTGGAATTCACAGTGCGGGCCGTTGGCATTCACAATCGCTGCTCCAGTTTACTGATATTGAGTTATGCATGCGGGCAGGCCGAACACCTGAACAATGATCAATGACTGGCATAGCGGCTCCTCTGTATGTTTGGGCTTTGGTTTCATTTACCTGGCTGGGGTATTGTGAAAGCTTGGCTACTCCTGCTGTGTTTGCCGCTTCAATCTATAAAGCTGATTGGCCCTTTGCCAGTTATCTTTTATAACAACTGGGGCAATCCAGCGACCGGGACAAGAGCAGAGACCGGAGAGGACGGTGCCTACCGTTGTCAAGGACGCTTAGCTTGTCAATTGAGGCCAATACTCAGAAGGCCGCAGTTTCTTCTGAACTGATTGCTAGCGCAAGCCAGCTGGCCTCACTCGCTCTGCTCTCTTCTTGGCTCTTTTTTCTCTAGCAACATCGGCTTGATCCCCTGCGCAATAGTGCCCCCCTCTGTGGAGCTCCACACAATGACCCATTGTGCTGAGCCACCCCTCCTCTCACTTAACTTGCGGCCCTCCTCACTCCTTTTCTCCAATACCACACAATCCGGCAGTGCATTCCCTCGCAGGCCGATCCAAATAACACTCCCATTGATTCGCTCCCCCGTTGCCATAGTTACTCTGTTTCCCTGTCCCTCACCGCCAGGAACAGAGCCCAGCCCCCCAAGCCAGGTAAGTCTCAGAGTGCTCCAAGCCCGGTAACTGCCGCAGCTGGTGCGGGCCCGTGCTCAGCGGCAATAAAGACTGCGACTTGCCATCCTTAAGGAGGCTGCAGAAACTCCTCACTGAGCGCCAGCCTCCTCCCAGCTTAGCACTGAGCGTGAGCCTCCGCCCTAGCCGCTTAAGTCCTTCATCTCGCCATTCGCTCTGCCCTCACCGTGGTCCGCCGTACTCCCCATTCTCCGCTGCCTCACTATCCTTTGTGTATTTCTTTCCTCACGCTTTCCTCTCCGTCTCTCCGGGCCGCTTCTCCCCCCGTCACAGCTGCATCCCGTGCATGCGCGATTGCCAATGGTAAAACAGCCAGCTCTGGGCAGAGACACTGCGAGGCAGGTGCCGAAAAAATCAAGGTGAAAGAGAGAAAGTGAGAAACAGGAACGTCAATTTACATAGCTACTGTTCCGCTTTACACTCGGACCGCTGCAGTAAATCGCCGAAATAGTAAATCGCCGATGTCATGCTCTCGTCCGGCTGCGCAACCTAGGCAGGCTGCTTCCCGGCATTGCTTAGAGTCGCACTTGAGCTTTCGCCTCTATAGAACATGTCCGGCTCGCGCAGGGGTCTGGTGGCTCCGCAGAACACCTTTTTGGAGAATATTATCAGGCGCTGCAATGGACAGCGTAAGCAGTGACTTGAGTTCAAGCTTATTAAAATGTCCTCTCAGGATGATTTCAATGGCTATTGTTCTAAGTAAAACATTCTTGATTTAGTATAGCGGACTAGCAAAATTTGCGCCCCCCTAAAGCTTCCATTAACAAAAGAGAGACAGCGGTGGTATTTAAAAACCAAATTTTCGTTTTTCTACATCTCCTGAAGTATTTAACCAATTGCCATGAAAATTCAGAACGTGGGCTAAATTATTCTGCTCTATCCGATAAAACAACTTCAAGAATCAGAAAACATCGGCATCGTCAAGATATTCAGACTTTCTCGTCGGGGTGTCTGGTGGCAAAGACAACCAATATTAGACATAAATTTTCTGCTCACAAAATTCCATCATGTAACGATTTCGGCTGATATTGTAGACTATATTTTGTTGATTATATGGGTAATTTTTACATTTTAAAACCAATAAAGAGGTTTATACCGAGCAATGTTAATTGTTATTGTCACCAGGGTCTTCGACAAGAACCGCTGAATATCTCGACGAAGCTGACGCCAGACGGCTTTGAAAATTATTTAATCATAATCAGCGGAAAATGTCCATACATATACTCAGCAACAGCTAAAACCCCCCCCCAACTCACGCTGTCACACGGGCACAAAAGTTAAGCAATGTCTTTAATTCTAGTCTCAGTATCGTGTGTAGGAACCACGAGCATGCAAAAGTGCCGTGACTCGTCGTGGCATCCTGATCACCAGCCGGTTGATGAACTCTTGGAGCAGCTGCTGCCAGGCATTCGGCACCGCCAGTCGCAACTGTTCAGCATTCTGTGGGGCATCCTGCTGAACTCTTCGCTTTACAAAGTCCCAGACATGCTCGATGGGGTTCATGTCTGGAGACTTTGACGGCCAGTTCAATGTGCGAATGCCGAGCTGCTCCTTCAGCAGCTGCACGTGTGCTGCTCGATGTGGCGCAGCGTTGTCGTCTTGAAGCATGCAGTTCTGCGGGCCGCCAAAGGTTGTCGTAGCAAATGGCAGAAACTGCTGTTGAGTTGAGTTGAGTTGCGCCACCCCCTCCCCAAATCCCCCATGCCGCACTTTGCGCTCGCGTCTGGCGGCGGCAGCCTTCACACATTTCTGAGTCACCGATGGCATACAAAACTTTTGGGCCGTGTGAGAGCGTGAGTTGGGGGGGTTTTAGAAGTTGCTGAGTATATAATGGACTTTCACGAAAATGGGTCATTAGTTTCTGGAGCTATCATAAAGTAGGCAGTAGGTCCCAGTGTGAAAAATAGCGTGTCTTTCTACTGTTAGGAATGATCTCTAGATGTGCTTCTCCTGTTGTGTCAGACACTAGACTAATTCTTAGCCTACGTGTTTACTGCTGTTGTGTCAGACACTAGACTAATTCTTAGCCTACGTGTTTACTGCTGTTGTGTCAGACACTAGACTAATTCTTAGCCTACGTGTTTACTGCTGTTGTGTCAGACACTAGACTAATTCTTAGCCTACGTGTTTACTGCTGTTGTGTCAGACACTAGACTAATTCTTAGCCTACGTGTTTACTGCTGTTGTGTCAGACACTAGACTAATTCTTAGCCTACGTGTTTACTGCTGTTGTGTCAGACACTAGACTAATTCTTAGCCTACGTGTTTAATGCTGTTGTGTCAGACACTAGGCTAATTCTTAGCCTACGTGTTTACTGCTGTTGTGTCAGACACTAGGACTAATTCTTAGCCTACGTGTTTACTGCTGTTGTGTCAGACACTAGACTAATTCTTAGCCTACGTGTTTACTGCTGTTGTGTCAGACACTAGACTAATTCTTAGCCTACGTGTTTACTGCTGTTGTGTCAGACACTAGACTAATTCTTAGCCTACGTGTTTACTGCAGTTGTGTCAGACACTAGACTAATTCTTAGCCTAGTGTTTACTGCTGTTGTGTCAGACCCTAGACTAATTCTTAGCCTACGTGTTTACTGCTGTTGTGTCAGACACTAGACTAATTCTTAGCCTAGTGTTTACTGCTGTTGTGTCAGACACTAGACTAATTCTTAGCCTAGTGTTTACTGCTGTTGTGTCAGACCCTAGACTAATTCTTAGCCTACGTGTTTACTGCTGTTGTGTCAGACACTAGGCTAATTCTTAGCCTACGTGTTTACTGCTGTTGTGTCAGACACTAGGCTAATTCTTAGCCTAGTGTTTACTGCTGTTGTGTCAGACACTAGGCTAATTCTTAGCCTAGTGTTTACTGCTGTTGTGTCAGACACTAGACTAATTCTTAGCCTAGTGTTTACTGCTGTTGTGTCAGACCCTAGACTAATTCTTAGCCTACGTGTTTACTGCTGTTGTGTCAGACCCTAGGCTAATTCTTAGCCTACGTGTTTACTGCTGTTGTGTCAGACACTAGGCTAATTCTTAGCCTAGTGTTTACTGCTGTTGTGTCAGACACTAGGCTAATTCTTAGCCTAGTGTTTACTGCTGTTGTGTCAGACACTAGACTAATTCTTAGCCTACGTGTTTACTGCTGTTGTGTCAGACACTAGACTAATTCTTAGCCTACGTGTTTACTGCTGTTGTGTCAGACACTAGGCTAATTCTTAGCCTACGTGTTTACTGCTGTTGTGTCAGACACTAGGCTAATTCTTAGCCTACGTGTTTACTGCTGTTGTGTCAGACACTAGGCTAATTCTTAGCCTAGTGTTTACTGCTGTTGTGTCAGACACTAGGCTAATTCTTAGCCTAGTGTTTACTGCTGTTGTGTCAGACACTAGGCTAATTCTTAGCCTAGTGTTTACTGCTGTTGTGTCAGACACTAGACTAATTCTTAGCCTACGTGTTTACTGCTGTTGTGTCAGACACTAGACTAATTCTTAGCCTACGTGTTTACTGCTGTTGTGTCAGACACTAGGCTAATTCTTAGCCTACGTGTTTACTGCTGTTGTGTCAGACACTAGGCTAATTCTTAGCCTACGTGTTTACTGCTGTTGTGTCAGACACTAGGCTAATTCTTAGCCTACGTGTTTACTGCTGTTGTGTCAGACACTAGGCTAATTCTTAGCCTAGTGTTTACTGCTGTTGTGTCAGACACTAGGCTAATTCTTAGCCTACGTGTTTACTGCTGTTGTGTCAGACACTAGACTAATTCTTAGCCTACGTGTTTACTGCTGTTGTGTCAGACACTAGACTAATTCTTAGCCTACGTGTTTACTGCTGTTGTGACAGACACTAGACTAATTCTTAGCCTACGTGTTTACTGCTGTTGTGTCAGACACTAGACTAATTCTTAGCCTACGTGTTTACTGCTGTTGTGTCAGACACTAGACTAATTCTTAGCCTACGTGTTTACTGCTGTTGTGTCAGACACTAGACTAATTCTTAGCCTACGTGTTTACTGCTGTTGTGTCAGACACTAGACTAATTCTTAGCCTACGTGTTTACTGCTGTTGTGTCAGACACTAGACTAATTCTTAGCCTACGTGTTTACTGCAGTTGTGTCAGACACTAGACTAATTCTTAGCCTAGTGTTTACTGCTGTTGTGTCAGACCCTAGACTAATTCTTAGCCTACGTGTTTACTGCTGTTGTGTCAGACACTAGGCTAATTCTTAGCCTACGTGTTTACTGCTGTTGTGTCAGACACTAGACTAATTCTTAGCCTACGTGTTTACTGCTTTTGTGTCAGACACTAGACTAATTCTTAGCCTACGTGTTTACTGCTGTTGTGTCAGACACTAGACTAATTCTTAGCCTACGTGTTTACTGCAGTTGTGTCAGACACTAGACTAATTCTTAGCCTAGTGTTTACTGCTGTTGTGTCAGACCCTAGACTAATTCTTAGCCTACGTGTTTACTGCTGTTGTGTCAGACACTAGGCTAATTCTTAGCCTACGTGTTTACTGCTGTTGTGTCAGACACTAGACTAATTCTTAGCCTAGTGTTTACTGCTGTTGTGTCAGACACTAGGCTAATTCTTAGCCTACGTGTTTACTGCTGTTGTGTCAGACACTAGGCTAATTCTTAGCCTACGTGTTTACTGCTGTTGTGTCAGACACTAGACTAATTCTTAGCCTAGTGTTTACTGCTGTTGTGTCAGACACTAGACTAATTCTTAGCCTACGTGTTTACTGCTGTTGTGTCAGACACTAGGCTAATTCTTAGCCTACGTGTTTACTACAGTTGTGTCAGACACTAGACTAATTCTTAGCCTACGTGTTTACTGCTGTTGTGTCAGACACTAGGCTAATTCTTAGCCTACGTGTTTACTGCTGTTGTGTCAGACACTAGACTAATTCTTAGCCTACGTGTTTACTGCTGTTGTGTCAGACACTAGGCTAATTCTTAGCCTACGTGTTCACTGCTGTTGTGTCAGACACTAGGCTAATTCTTAGCCTAGTGTTTACTGCTGTTGTGTCAGACACTAGGCTAATTCTTAGCCTAGTGTTTACTGCTGTTGTGTCAGACACTAGGCTAATTCTTAGCCTACGTGTTTACTGCTTTTGTGTCAGACCCTAGGCTAATTCTTAGCCTAGTGTTTACTGCTGTTGTGTCAGACACTAGGCTAATTCTTAGCCTACGTGTTTACTGCTGTTGTGTCAGACACTAGACTAATTCTTAGCCTACGTGTTTACTGCTGTTGTGTCAGACACTAGGCAAAATCCGTATGCCTCAAGTAATAAGTTACGAGTATTAGAAATTTCAATCAAAAGCTATTACGCTTCTCTGAGTTGCAATATTTTCACATGAAAGAGACTAGCAACCTCCCTTGCCTTACTTGGATCACGAAAGCCAAAGGGTATAAAAATATGATATTCCATGCCGCAACTACTCGAATGTCAAAGAAGGTTAATATTGATTTATCGAATCGCATCAGAGTCTTATTGAGTGGCTGAGGGGATGAGGATGGCGCAGAAGAGGGGATTAAAAGAGGATTAGTAGCATTTGCAAGAGGTAGCTATTATCGATTCTGAGCAATTCGGATGCATTTGGGCACGTTCCAAATAAAAAAGTTAAACTGATATGGAGTAAAAGCTCTGTTAGTTTACTCGGTAGAAAACGAGTGAAAAAGATAGAATTATTTAGTTTCATTCATACCTGAATATCCTGCCGGTAGGTCGTTGAAACAACTCAACAAAATCTTCAATGTGTGAAAACATATGTTTTGTTGTAATTGTTATTTATTGCTGCTCAGACGCCAAGTTGATTGCTTATCGTAACCGGCTGACAAAACCCTGTACAATGCAGCGAAAGAGCATCTGTTAGAACCGCAGGTGTTTGTTTTAGTTGGTCAACTTGCGAAGCGAATGTTTGACGGAAATTAGCCATTGAACAGCTTCTAAGCAAGCATCGACACCGCCTCCCCCGATTTGCAGACAGCAGCTTCCTGCTGGCCAACGCCAGGATCGTGGACTACCCCATTGTCTACTGCAACGATGGCTTCTCCAAGCTGACCGGCTTCAGCCGTGCTGAGGTGATGCAGCGGTCCTGTACCTGCAACTTCATGTACAGCGATCAGACCGACCCGGAGTCCATCCAGCGCATCAACAAGAGCCTTGAGTCCTGCGAGCCTGACCAGCAGGAGATTCTGCTGCTGAAGAAAAACAGTGAGCCTCTCAGTTGCCTGCAGCTCCATCAAAGAAAGTATTAATTGCTTAAGGGCGGTGTGTTCAGGTGTCCCACTTGAGAATCAAAACAGAATTACTCACTGGTGTAGTTTGTCACTGGACACGCCTTTGAGTCTTCAAAGCCCTCTTTAGTTTGAAATGGCGGCACATCTCCACCGCGACTGTTGCTAAGAGCAACGCAGAGGGGGGCGTGACGCGCCATCCTTTCTTCATCCTTGCTCTCCTCTTCACCTCTGATTCCTCTATCGTCCCGTCTCCCCAGAGCGGATTAGGGCTAGAAGCTCCTACTCACCTTTCGCCATCATCTCCGGCTCATCCATCTCGAGCCCGAGGCGTCCTGTCACCTGCCTTTTGTTAGCACAGCCGCCTCTCTCGAGGCCCTAGCTCGTTGTGTTGCTCGCCTTATCGAATCTCGCTTATGGAGCGAGATGCGGAGCGGGTACTCAAGATGCCTGCTCATTAGCAATTTCAAAGTGCACATAAAATATGGAATAGTCTTATCTCGACTGTCGATCCGCTGTTTGTCAATGCAATATGAGCCATCAAACTGAATTTGAACATTCGCCAAATTTGTTTTACTAAACTGCTCAGAGACGCCGCTGTGGCTGCTGATGTACATCGCGCCAATTAAGAACGAGAAGGACGTTGTTATTCTGTATCTGATTACGTTTCGCGACATCACGGCCCTGAAGCAGCCTTATGAAGAAGAGGAGGCAAAGGTGGTGCAGACTGCTGGTGAGTCCGACTGCTTTGGCGGTTCCGACTTTGGCGGGCTTTGGCATGACCCGACTTCCACCAGCAAAAAGCCATGATCCAAACCTATATGCCACTATCGATCCGCCACCCACCCACCCACCACCCATCCATTATATCGATCCACCACCCACCTCACTCCATTTTTTTAATTCACCACTACCTCGTTCCATTTTATCGATCTACCACCCACCTCACTCCATTTTATCGATCCGCCCCACCTAACTCCATTTTATCGATCCACCACCCACCTCACTTCACTTTAGCCGATCAGTTAAAAGATCAGAAATCCCGCTATTCTAACCCCTCCCTCAATCCCTAATCTTATAATTCAAGCCCTACAAACTAAGTCCAACAGCTTGAAATCCCTGGAGGCAGCCAATCTCACGTGCTCCCAATACGCCAACCCTAATACCACTCGCAGTCGGGCTCAGCAAGTTCGCTAGGCTGGCCCGCTCCGTGACGCGCAACCGCTCGGTGATGATGCAGATGGCCAGCGTCCCAGCGGCCGGACGCCTTGACGACAGCCGACTTGAGCAGCTGGGATCAGTGAGTCCGCTTGCCCTCCAATTCACCCCGCAAACCCAAACAGTAATCCCATGCTTTGGCGAGAAGAAGACCACTTTTATCCTCTAAATTTTGAAAGCTTTTTGTTAATTTATTTTCCCACTTAATCCCTAATCCCTTTAGCCTCAAAGCCAGCAGGCGGTGAAGCCGGTGATGCGGGAGAAATTTGTTTTTCTTGATTGGCAGATTTTTAAACATAATCCTCAGAAAATCATTATCACTTGCGTTCATGAGGCCTGCTGTGCACTGCCAGCGCCACGCAGCCGTGCTTTTATTTTTATCGCAGCAGGTGGGGCAGGTAGGGCGGGCCGCCTGTTTGAGCAGAAATTGTCTCTGCTCGCTCCTCCCTCCCCCTCCATCGCTGCGGAGTCCCAGCAGGCGTCCGGCTCAATATCCGTCACGCGAGGAGGCAGGCGCCCCGGGCGGCGCAGATGTCGACTTGAATTACAACTCCGCTGAGTGGATCAGGAAAAAAACAGAAGCGGAGGTGGAGGCCGTCCGCCCGGGTTGTCTCCGGGGATGGGCTCGCTTCAAGCGAAGGAGCCCGAAGGCGCGCGAGACTCACGGTTGGCGCAGGGGTTAGGAATGAATTTAACTTCCAGACAGTTAGGCTCCACGCGAATAAAAAAAAGACTTAGCAATAATTAGTGCAATTGAACAGTACAGTGCAGCAGCAGCTTTCACGTTCCGCCTTTTTAATCTGGCTGCAAGGCTTGAAATATTCAGTGCATTCTCTATCAGCAAGCTCTGACTGGCGCTCAAATTATGTCAAACAACCCCCTGAGAGCCGAGCTAATCATAAATCTCACTCGATTTTATCAATCCGCCAACCACTTCGCGCCATTTCATTGCTCAACCACCCTACCTCACTCAGTTTTGACCCGGCACCAACCTTAAGCAACTTTACTGATTAACCAACCACCTCATTCCATTCACGCCCAACTTCACCCGATTTTATCGCTCTGCTGCCCAACTTCACAAAATTTTATCGCTCTGCTGCCCCACTTCACCCGATTTTATCGCTCTGCCTCCCAACTTCACCCGATTTTTTTGCTCTGCTGCCCCACTTCACCCGATTTTATCGCTGTGTTGCCCAACTTCACCCGATTTTATCGCTCTGCCACCCACTTCACTCAATTTTATCGCTCTGCCGCCCAACTTCACCCGATTTTATCACTCTGCCACCCACTTCACTCCATTTTATCGCTCTGCCGCCCAACTTCACCCGATTTTATCGATCTGCCACCCACTTCACTCCGTTTTATCGATCTGCTACTGATAGGTACATTAACTGACCCGCATATTCTACTGATGCATCGTTCCGCAGGCTCTGTCGCTCCATTCCGACGTTCTGCCGCAGTACAAGCAGGAAGCGCCAAAAACACCGCCGCATATTATTCTGCACTATTCGGCCTTCAAAACGATCTGGGACTGGATTATCTTAATCCTCACGGGCTACACCGCTGTCATGGTCCCATTTAATGTGGCCTTCAAATTTAAAACAATGGACGATGTGTCCTTCATAGTGACTGACAGCATTGTTGATGTAATTTTCTTCATTGACATTGTGCTGAACTTTCACACAACATTCGTGGGTCCCAACGGCGAAGTGATATCTGACCCGTCCATCATTCGGGTGAACTACCTGAAGGGCTGGTTCGTCATTGACCTGCTTTCGTGCCTTCCCTACGACGTGTTCAACGCGTTTCAACCCGAGTCAACGGACGTGAGTTCTCATGAGCAGCAGTTTTTTTCATCCGGTATCAACCTTTTCTTCATTTTCATTCGAGGACCAAATTTTATACATTTTCGCTACTATTTAATGCTGATCTTCGAGGCTAGAGCTGAGTTGGCTGAATCTGACTGGACCCACCAAATCTACTTGAGCACGAATGGAATCCTTGAGTAGTCGAAGAGCATTGTTTTAGACACGTTTCAACTTCTGGAATTTCAGAAAATTATCCAAGATGCGCTCCAGGACTCACGGTCAGGGTCTCTGACTTGAGCACTCAGTAATACATTTCTGAGCATATGAGAAATTTTTATTTTAAAATTTAAAAAATTCGTAATTTCGCCGAGAAGAAGTTGGCAAAAAACAACGAAAATGTACTTTTAGCCGCTATAAAGTGTCCCGCTTGTTGCCAGGTTGGCCCGTCATTGTTCCATCAGTCGGGCTTGTCTCCGTCCTTCCCTCCGTCATAAAAAAATAGGTAGGCAATCACCTGGAGCTGCACAAAAGACTTCTGGCCTGACGAGTGCAGCCGGGTTTGCACCGAACTTTGCTGCTCAAGCCCTGCCCAGCTCACAGTTAGCCAGCCCATGCCTCAATGCAAACCGAGCAGGATTTTTGCACCTGTGTCGATGCTCACTCAAGCCAAAGCGGTCAATTGGACGGATCAATTATACACCTAGACTAAATCTCTAAGATCCTAAATAGATAAACTATGCCTGCTACTATTGGGTTTGAGCTGATGCCATGAGAACGAGCATGGGCAAAAGATATCACCCAAACCCCAAATCCCAAACCCCAAATCACAAATCCCAAACACCAAATCCCAAAATCCAAATCCTAAACTCCAAATCCCAAACCCCAAATCCCAAACCCCAAATCACAAATCCCAAACACCAAATCCCAAAATCCAAATCCTAAACTCCAAATCCCAAACCCCATATCCCAAACCCCAAGTCCAAATCCCAAATCCCAAACACCAAATCCCAAAATCCAAATCACAAACTCCAAATCCCAAACCCCAAACCCCAAATCCCAAACCCCAAACCCCAAACCCCAAATCCCAAACCCCAAATCCCAAATCCCAAACACCAAACTCCAAATCCCAAACACTAAACCCTAAACCCTAAATCCTAAACCCCAAACCCTAAATCCCAAACTCCGAATCCCAAACCCAAGTCCGAAATCCCAAATCGCATACCCCAAATGCCAAACAGTTGCGTTTCTGTTGTCTTGGATTCTTGTGTCAGCATCAGTCCAGGGTCAGTCAGTGGTGTGTCAGCATCAGTCCAGGGTCAGTCAGTGGTGTGTCAGCATCAGTCCAGGGTCAGTCAGTGGTGTGTCAGCATCAGTCCAGGGTCAGTCAGTGGTGTGTCAGCATCAGTCCAGGGTCAGTCAGTGGTGTGTCAGCATCAGTCCAGGGTCAGTCAGTGGTGTGTCAGCATCAGTCCAGGGTCAGTCAGTGGTGTGTCAGCATCAGTCCAGGGTCAGTCAGTGGTGTGTCAGCATCAGTCCAGGGTCAGTCAGTGGTGTGTCAGCATCAGTCCAGGGTCAGTCAGTGGTGTGTCAGCATCAGCCATCTCTCCTTCCCCACAGGGCGGCATCAGCAGTCTGTTCAGCGCGCTCAAAGTTGTTCGCCTGCTGAGAATCGGTCGCGTTGCTCGCAAGGTCGATCAGTACCTGGAATACGGAGCAGCGCTGCTCATCCTGATGATCTTCGGCTTCGTGCTGTTGGCGCACTGGATGGCCTGCGTCTGGTACACAATCGGCCTGCGGGATCTGGACATGGAGATCTGGTACGGCTGGATTCCACGACTGGCCAATGACTCGCTGGACACCAAGAACTGGACTAAGAACACCTACCAGGCCCAGCTGCCTGACAAGTCCATGGCCTACCTAACCTCTCTGTACTTCACCCTGTCACTGCTCACCAGCGTGGGCTTCGGCAACGTGGCCGCCTACACCGAGGGAGAGAAGGCGGTGGTGGTTGTCTTCATGCTGCTGGGCGGTGAGCGGCCGGCAGGACTCGGCTCATGGGAGCCATTCTTTGGGGGGATTTGGATAAGGGGATCTTGATGAGAAAGTTGGATGACAAAATTGTGGGATGATGGGATGGGTGAATGGCGGGATTACGGTGAGGGGATGGGATTTGGGTGAGGGGATGGGTTTGGGTGAGGGGATGGGTTTGGGTGAGGGGATGGTTGGGTAAGGGGATGAGTTTGGGTGAGGGGATGTGTTTGGGTGAGGGGATGGGATTGGATGAGGGGATGGGATGGGTTGGGTTTTGGTGAGGGGATGGGATTAAATGACGGGATGTGTTTGGGTGAGGGGATGGGTTTGGGTGAGGGGATGGGTTTGGGTGAGGGGATGGGTTTGGGTAAGGGGATGAGTTTGGGTGAGGGGATGTGTTTGGGTGAGGGGATGGGATTGGATGAGGGGATGGGATGGGTTGGGTTTTGGTGAGGGGATGGGATTGAATGACGGGATGTGTTTGGGTGAGGGGATGGGTTTGGGTAAGGGGATGGGTTTGGGTAAGGGGATGGGTTTGGGTGAGGGGATGGGTTTGGGTGAGGGGATGGGTTTGGGTAAGGGGATGAGTTTGGGTGAGGGGATGTGTTTGGGTGAGGGGATGGGATTGGATGAGGGGATGGGATGGGTTGGGTTTTGGTGAGGGGATGGGATTGAATGACGGGATGTGTTTGGGTGAGGGGATGGGATTGGGTAAGGGGATGCGTTTGGGTGAGGGGATGGGTTTGGGTAAGGGGATGAGTTTGGGTGAGGGGATGTGTTTGGGTGAGGGGATGGGATTGGATGAGGGGATGGGATTGGATGAGCGGATGGGATTGGGTGAGGAGATGGGATTGGATGAGGGGATGGGATTGGATGAGGGGATGGGATGGGTTGGGTTTTGGTGAGGGGATGGGATTGAATGACGGGATGTGTTTGGGTGAGGGGATGGGATTGGATGAGGGGATGGGATGGGTTGGGTTTTGGTGAGGGGATGGGATTGAATGACGGGATGTGTTTGGGTGAGGGGATGGGATTGGGTAAGGGGATGCGTTTGGGTGAGGGGATGGGTTTGGGTAAGGGGATGAGTTTGGGTGAGGGGATGTGTTTGGGTGAGGGGATGGGATTGGATGAGGGGATGGGATTGGATGAGCGGATGGGATTGGGTGAGGAGATGGGATTGGATGAGGGGATGGGATTGGATGAGCGGATGGGATGGGTTGGGTTTTGGTGAGGGGATGGGATTGAACGACGGGATGTGTTTGGGTGAGGGGATGGGATTGGGTGAGGGGATGGGTTTGGGTGAGGGGATGGGATTGGGTGAGGGGATGGGTTTGGGTGAGGGGATGGGTTTGGGTGAGGGGATGGGTTTGGGTAAGGGGATGAGTTTGGGTGAGGGGATGTGTTTGGGTGAGGGATGTGTTTGGGTGAGGGGATGGGATTGGATGAGGGGATGGGATGGGTTGGGTTTTGGTGAGGGGATGGGATTGAATGACGGGATGTGTTTGGGTGAGGGGATGGGTTTGGGTAAGGGGATGGGTTTGGGTAAGGGGATGGGTTTGGGTGAGGGGATGGGTTTGGGTGAGGGGATGTGTTTGGGTGAGGGGATGGGATTGGATGAGGGGATGGGATGGGTTGGGTTTTGGTGAGGGGATGGGATTGAATGACGGGATGTGTTTGGGTGAGGGGATGTGTTTGGGTGAGGGGATGGGATTGGATGAGGGGATGGGATTGGATGAGCGGATGGGATTGGGTGAGGGGATGGGATTGGATGAGGGGATGGGATTGGATGAGGGGATGGGATTGGGTGAGTGGATAGGATTGAATGAGGGGATGAGTTTGGGTGAGGGGATGGGATTTTGTTTAATGGAGTGGATTTTAATGAGTGTAGTGTGGGGCATTTTGTTAAGCATTGAGCTAGATTGCATCTGGCACAGGCTTGAATCGAATCCTCACGGTGGGATGTCACGGGAATTGTAATTAGCCGCATTAGATCAAAGGGAGAAATTTATCATGTGATTGGTTTGATCTATTTTGATTACCAGTTTGGGTGAACGAACTGGTCTTGCAAATGGGATTTTTACCCGACTTAAGGGGGAGAAGAGAAGAGATAGTGGATCGCATGTCAACTCGGTAGGAAACTGTCTGAGTAGAAATAGATAAACCGAGGAGAAATTCCAAGAAACGCATACAGCGTCCTCGCTAAATAAGGCAGCGTCACAGCCACCGGCCCGGGATGATGAAAGCGGATGTCGCTAATTGACCAGTAGTTGAAAGAAAGAAAGACTAATTTTGCAGGCCGCAGGATGCGCTGCTAGGGTGAGCATGAGCACCCCCATACTCAGTCTCCCTATCCAAACAGTGACAGGCCCGTGAGAGTCTGTCATTAGCGCGGGGCTGGACGCAGCTGGACGTGCAATTTTCTTGCGTTTTTGAGCCACTTGCAGCAGCGTCTGCGAGAGTCTGCGAGATGAGACAGGCGGATCGGACTGAGACCGATTTAATCCCTTGTGTGTTCCACGCGCTATGGATAAATTCAATTAGTAGCAATCCCGGGATTTGGCTATCGTTGATGGTTCTGATGATTTTGGGATTTAGGATTCTCACCTGTCGAGTGGGATAGCATTTCTGAGTCACTAATTTTACTTTTGATATCGGGATATCGGATTTAGGACTTCTTTAGTAACCTGTACGGTCTGCGATTTTCGATTTGGGATTTGGGATTGCAGATTTGGGTTTGGTATTTTGGAGTCGGGATTTATGATTTCAGATTTGAAATTGGGGATTTTGGGTTCTGGATTTGGGAATTGGGGTTCGGGATTGGGGGTTCCGGATTTGGGATTTGGGGTTCGGGATTGGGGGTTCCGGATTTGGGATTTGGGGTTCGGGATTTGGGGTAGGGATTTATGACTTCAGATTTGGGGTTCGGGATTTTGGATTTCACATTTGAAATTCAGGATTTGGGGTTCGGGATTTGGGGTTCGGGATTTGGGATTTTCCAGTCGCTCCTGGGAATTGAGAATGGCATTTGGGAGTTGAATTTCTTAGTCACCACGCAATGCTGTCGTGATTTTTTATTTGGGGTTCAGGACTCGGGATATGGGATTTGTTAGTTGGAATTTTCCAGTGGCCGGTGTTGCCTGGGATTATAGATGTGGGCTTTATGATTTGCAGTATTTTAATTTCCCAGTTCCCAGTTCGCATCAAGCAACATTTCCACCGTCATTCCGCAGCTCTCGTGTACGCCACCATCTTCGGCAACGTGACCACAATCTTCCAGCAGATGTACGCCAGCAGAGCTCGCTACCACGAGATGATGAACAGCATCAAGGAGTTCATCAAAATACACGACGTTCCCAGGGAGCTGGGCGAGCGAGTGATGGATTATGTCACATCGTCCTGGGCTGTGACCAAGGGCATCGACACAACCAAGGTGAGACTGGCTGCTCGAGGGACTGCTTTTGAAAATGAAATCGAGCCACGAATGACACGAATAACTTGCTTTCTCAGGTGTTAAACTACTGCCCGAAGGACATGAAAGCAGATCTCAGCGTGCACCTAAACCGCAAGGTGTTCAATGAGCACCCGGCCTTCAGGCTGGCCTCCGATGGCTGCCTGCGGTCGCTGGCGATCAATTTCTCCACGGTGCACACGGCGCCTGGCGACCTCATCTTCCACCAGGGCGAGAGCCTCGACCAGCTCTGCTTTGTGGTCAGCGGCTCTCTGGAGGTCATCCAGGACGATGAGGTTGTGGCCATTCTGGGTGAGTGCTTGGCTGCCTGACTCTAACAGGTGACCTGCAGATCTAACAGGTGACCTGCAGATCTAACAGGTGACCTGCAGATCTAACAGGTGACACCCTGTCTATCAGGTGACAACCCTGCCTAACAGGTGACACTCCTGTCTAACAGGTGACACTCCTGCCTAACAGGTGACACCCCTGTCTATCAGTTGACCTGCTGTCTTACAGGTGACACTCCTGTCTAACAGGTGACACTCCTGTCTAACAGGTGACACTCCTGTCTTACAGGTGACACTCCTGTCTAACAGGGGACACCCCTGTCTATCAGTTGACCTGCTGTCTTACAGGTGACACTCTTGTCTAACAAGTCACCCCTATATGACACCAATGTGTCTGGCAGACAAGTTCAGAAAGCCAGTGTTCCGCCCTTTTCTAGTCATTTTTAGGCCGATGAAAATTCAATCCATTTGCATCCATGAAGTAGTAGATAATTCGTGTCCATAAAACCATAACCGGTCCATAAACTGCCAGTTTTACCCGTGGCCATTTTCGATCAAGTAAGGCAGGTAATGCGTCCCAATGAACTCTATAAAAATGGAATCTTTCGACTGGCTGAACGGACTTAGTCAGCTGACTAACTTCTGCGGCGTGCGCGGAATTTCTTCTTCACATTAATTAGAGAAAGGAGAGGGACAGGCGGGTAAGAGATTACGGAGCTCGTCCGGATCGACAAATTCGCTGCAATTTTCTTGGCCACACTAAATAGTTGCCAGGATGCAACAAGACCCGATTATTCATATCGCCCTACCCCCCTAATGCCTGGACTTACCTTATGACATTATTCAGAAGACTTCAGATCCTAGCTTAGGTACCATTGTACAAAGTGCAATGCGAGCTATAAATAATAATTTGTACTTTTACATACAAACTTCCGCAGGCAAAGGCGACGTTTTTGGCGACACTTTCTGGCGCGAGACTCCGCTGGGGCAGTCGGCAGCCAGCGCCAGGGCTCTGACCTACTGCGACCTGCACTGCATCAAGCGGGACAGCCTGCTGGAGGTGCTCAACTTCTATCAGGCCTTCTCAAACTCATTCGCCCGCAACTTGGTGCTCACCTACAACATGCGGCACAGGGTGAGTTGGTTCCTGAGCTCGAATCCGCGGCACGGCCGCGAGAAGGAACGGGGATGGTTTTCATGCAACTTACGCCTATGAGGGCCAGCCACCAAGGCATAGAAATAGTGTAAAATGCCTGAGCAGATGTACTCTCCTGTGTACCTATCCGTGTGCGTGTGTGTGTGCTCAAGTATCAGCGGAATCTTCAGAACTGCCTCGCGGCTGGCGGCGGGTCGATTGTCTTAATTTTCCATTCCTAACCCCACCGCAAACTTCCCTCCAGATCATCTTCCGCAAACTTCCCTCCAGATCATCTTCGGCAAACTTCCGTCCAGATCATCTTCCGCAAACTTCCGTCCAGATCATCTTCCGCAAACTTCCCTCCAGATCATCTTCCGCAAACTTCCCTCCAGATCATCTTCCGCAAACTTCCCTCCAGATCATCTTCCGCAAACTTCCGTCCAGATCATCTTCCGCAAACTTCCCTCCAGATCATCTTCCGCAAACTTCCCTCCAGATCATCTTCCGCAAACTTCCCTCCAGATCATCTTCCGCAAAATTGCCGACGTTCGGCGCGAGCGTGAGCTGGCGGAGAAGCGCAAATTCGAACCGCCGCTGTCCGAGCTGAGCTCGCATCACCCGGTGCGCAAGCTGCTCTCGCGCTTCAAGAAAGGGCCCGACGGGGGCGCTCCTCGACTGAATGGCAGCGTCGGGGGCGGAGGCGGCGACGAGGCGTCATCCTCAGACGGCGCCGCGGCAGCGGCAGCTGCAGCATCAGAGGCTTCAACGGCCCCTGCAGGCGGTGAGGCAACGCCCATCCCGGCGGCACCGGGCCCGGCTGCGAAGGCCACCAAATGGTCGCGTCTCTTCGGCGGCGGCGGCGGCGGCGGCGGCGGCGGCGGCGGCGGCGGCAGCGGCGGGGATTCCGGAGCAGCCCCTGCGCCGTCAAAGGAGCCAACTGCTGCGGCACCGACACCGGCGAATGAAAGCACCGCGGCCGCAGAAGCTGCTGAAGTGACGTCATCGGGAGGCGGCCGGCTGCTCGGCAAACTCGCCAAGCCGCCGGAGCCTATCGCTGAAGTCGACGAGGAGACGCCGCGCCCCTCTGCGCGGCCGATGCCACTGTCCACCGGCGCCGATTCCGCAAAGTCGCTCACTGAATTCGTTCGCTCGATGCGCGAGGAGCTGCGCCAGGAACTCGGTGGCCTGAGCGACAAAGTCAGCCGGCTGGACAAGCAGATGTCCGAGCTGCTGCGCCTGCTGCAGATCCCGGCGCCACCGTCCACAGCCGCAAGTGGTGGAGGTAGAAGCAACGGAAGCGGTGGTGGCAGCAGCGGCAGTGGAAGTGGCTTGGGTGGCAGTAGCGGCAGCAGCAGCGCTATTTCGAGTCAGCCGCAGCCGCGGACATCTGCAGCTGCACCGGCGGCAGCCGCCCCAGCCAAAGCTGGAGGTGGCAGCTTTGCCGCGAAGCTGCTGAAGTCAGCCAACGCACCTCCAGCCGCCGCGCCAGCCGCCGCGAACCCCGCAGCAACAGCGGCGGCAACGGCAGCTGTGAAGAGCAAAATGGACGACCTTGACATGCTGTGACGTCAGTACGGCGTCTTCAATGCACCTCTCCTACTCGCTGCACTTCCACCTGACAACTGTATCCCGTCCGCACCGTTTTTGTCTATTTTCTCCCGCGCCGATCATTATCCTCTCGTTCCGCTTTTGCCACCGTCAAAATGCCAGGCTGACATCAAATGCCAGATGTAAACAAATTCAAAAATATTCTGTGTCACAATGGCACTCTCGGTGAATCTGATGTCATCTGACTCTACTGCAGTTTGATGCCAAGCCAAAATGAATTTCGCGGCCCGAATGAGTTTATGGGATCTTCTTCCTGCACTGTTGGGATTCTTCCCATGGCCAGGAGGGATTAAGCAGCCTCACTAATTTCCTCACATTTCCGCACCATGTCTCGCTCACTTCCTGTGGAAATGCAGCTCAGCTTGAGCACTCTTTAGCAGCTGAGAAGCAGCACTTGTCAGTACTCGCGGCTCAATTTGACGCCCGGCCCAATTGTCTGCTGTATTTTTCAACTGGATTATTTTTCGATACGATGCAAAACTTTGCAAACGCTGCTTGCATGCCTGCAATGTCACTTTGATATGCTTTTTGCACTGCGGTAAGCACATTGGATAATAACTAAATAAATCATAGATGCTGCGTTTTTCTGTCCGCAACTGAACCATTTTAACTAGGCGCCATTCCGTCAGTAATACACTACTGCTGTGCTTGATGCGCAGTAGTGTGACTCGAAAGTTTAAAACCAATGGAGAATTAAAAACACTCGGTGATTATGTTTTATGTTTTGTCAATTCTCCCGCTCAAATATTGGATTTCGTTAGAAAATCTCTGACATAAAAATGGAATTTTTTCTCAACCGATCTCCTACTCAAAGTTTAAACTACTTACAGTAGCTTAAAGTATATTTAAGTTGAAACCTTCTCAAAGAGGGACAGTTTTGCCAGCACTTGCAGCTATTCGGCAGGGCAGGACAGAACTTTAGAAAAATAAATAGAGCAAGCAACAAACAAAAAAGTTTTTAAGCCCCAATTCAGGACTTTAGTATGAGGATAAAAAACAACAAAGCACAGAAAGTCACAATTCATTTGGAACTTAAAAAACCCATTGTTAAAAGGGCCCCAGCCCGCTTTGTGCAGCTCCGGTTGCTGCCCTGGCCACTGCCGCAGCGCTCACAGCATGAAGGCCAGGTCCAGGTTCTTCTGCCCTACGCCGGCATAGAATGAGCCGTAGAGCCTCGTGCCCGGCACATGGTAGAAATAGTAGCCAGGCCACAGGTGGCTGCGGAGGCACACCAGGCCGCTGCCTCGCTCGTACACCACCCCCCAGGAGCCTGAAAATCCGGGGTTGGTTGATCTGCACTCCTCATGCATTCGAGTGACCGATTGAGTTCGCTGAGAAGTAACACAAGTAGGAGTCCTTACCCAGCGGAATGTCCTCAGCAATGGGGTCGAGGAAGTCGATGGCCTTGTCCGCTCCGGCGAACTCCAGCTGACGGCGCCGATGCAGCTCGCCGCTGCCGCGGAAGTGCAAGTAGGACGTCAGCTTGCAGCTGTCCGCCACGCTGAGGCCCTCGAAGCTGCGGTTCTCCACCACCTGGCCATTGGGGGTGCGCACGAAGGCTCCGCGGGGCACGACGGCAACGTCGGCGTCGATCTCGGCGACAACGGCGGCCAGGCGCTCCTCCTCCTTGATGGTGATGGTCTCCTCTTCCTCGTGGATCTCATCGCCTTCGCCGGGAATCCGCTTGATCTCCACGTGCTCGAAGTCGTGCGACGGGTCGCCGGTGAAGCGGCCGCGGGCCAAGGCGGCCTTCGCTTTGATTTCCGGTGTGGCCACGGGCAGCACGCCCCACTCCATGCAGTCCTTGCTGTGGGTTGGGGAAATGCGGATAACAATAGTGCCAACCTTCTGGATGAACTTTTTGCGGGAGCCGGATCTCACCTGTACAGTGCTCGAGTATCGCTCAACTCGTCCTGGCCCACGCCCTTGGCGATGAAATAGTCATCCTTGATGCCGGAGATACGGCCCCACAGGTAGACCTTCTGGAACTTCTGCTCCTGCTTGAGAATCACCAGCGATGTTTGAAGCTTGGCCCGCTGCTCGGGGCTCAGAACGACGCCACAGCCGCCAAGGTACTCGAGGCCCGACTTAAAGGTTGTGGATTCCATTTCGTCTCAGGTACTTTTGAGCTGAAATCAGAAAGAGAAGTGCCGAAGTCTGTAGGTAAATGTCTAATTGTTGTTTATTCTGATTGCAGATCGCTTCTCTGTGACGTAACTTTTTAAAACTATAAAATATACATGCATTGTTGGTCATAATTTATTGCTTTAAAAAATGTATATATCTATTATACTAAAAATGAAAATCTTGCTTGTATGTTTGCAATCGACTAGCTCCCGAACGGCTCAACCGATTTTCAAAATTCCTTCGCCAAAAGATCACAAATGGGCCGGAATCGGTACACGTAATTTTATTAAGCTTAATTCCATTGCCAAGGGGATTAAATATTCGAAAAACTGTTTTAAATAGGCTTTTCTAATGCATTCTTGTTTTCAGCTTGTGCACAGTGAGGCTCCAGTGCCAATTTTTATGATTGCATCAGAGCCAGTTTTGATAACGAACTGATAAGAGCTCAAGGGAGGCTACCCAGAGGGTAGCGAAGGCAGCTAGTTAAGGAACTAAAAGCACAATTAAAGTTGCACTTTCCTTATTTAAAAAGATTTATGATTTGTGTTCTCATTACAAACTATTCTAAATATAAATATAAATATAAATATATAAAAATAAAAATAAAAATATTATATTTAATTAACTTTCATTAAATTGTACATTTATTTAGAGCTACTGTTTTTACCAAATACAATTTCCATACATCACATTCACTAAGTCTGAGTTTCTATAAATAAGTTAATATATTTGTTGAAGCCCACTATCTATATGGGTTCAATATATATAATACTGAACCATCAATATATATCATATAAGGGCTCAAGATATATGGGGTTCGAAATATCTACTATACCCAACGTGCTAACTGAAAAAGCAAAAATGATGAATTTAACGTGTATTAAAAACTCATTCATAGCACTTGCAAAGCCTATGTAGTATAGGAGACCTTAAAAGCTGTAAAAATCTAATATTTTT
Organism: Macrostomum hystrix; assembly: GCA_950097015.1. Classification (NCBI taxonomy): domain Eukaryota; kingdom Metazoa; phylum Platyhelminthes; family Macrostomidae; genus Macrostomum; species Macrostomum hystrix. The sequence continues at coordinate 2,497,157 of CATNEN010000033.1, forward strand.
ACGAGCATGATCCAGAGACACAGCCAATTTGTCCATGATAGTGAAAGTGATATTACAACTACAGTTCCATATATGCAACAAAACGTAATTTAAAGGTGTATTTTGTTTAAAAATACTCCACAAGCGACAAGTCCACAAGAGCGTACTAAAAATATACAAATTCATCAGAGCAAGACAGATTTATTTTACAACTCAGCGTTTTTGCGAAACGATCAGAGGGCGATATATATATATATATATCGTCTATGACTATATGTTGTATGATATAAATATAATTTTGAGATCAGCTGATAATTTAATAATATCTGATCATTTCGAAGTTCTCAAGTCTTTAAAATCAAGAATAGTACTTATTATTAGAGCAAGCTGAAACTGTAGCAAAGTTGTTTCGTGAGGTTGTCCGAGTAATAATTCCACATTTTGAAATTCTGATAGAACTTGCCTTGACAACAGACTACTGAAGCAAATTACAATTAAAAGCTTTTTATCTAACAAAGTTATATATCATACAATAATTGTTCAAAAACGTATTTTTATTGCAAGAAGTTTTTACCAGAAGAGTAAGACTAAAAAGCATTTGTTATAAATGTTTTTGCGTAAATCTATTCTTCACTCAAATTAAATCCGACGAGATAAGGCCATGTTTCATTTTTGGGGCCGGAAAAAGATTAGGAATTAAATTTTGCTGCTTATAGATTGATTCTTATCGATACATTGAAATATTTCGGCAACGTTTTAGATTTTATGTTGTAGATTTACATAGCAAGAGTTATATGCATTTCTAGCACATTATAATGCACACGTCGATCTTATAAACCAAGATGTAAATATTGCTTGCTTGTATGTTTCTAAACTAATGTACTTTATGTCGTATATATGCATGCGTTTTCGCCTAAAGCAGAAGGCATTTCATTCACAAAGGCAATGCAAAAACGTGCCGTTATATATGTGTGTTAAGTTAACTTTCAACTCTTAAAGCATATATTTATGCCGCGTATCATAATTGCGATAATTAGCATGAATAATTTCTTGGAATTAACTTGGACTTGGACTTAACTTGGAATTAATTCGATGTCAGCTGAATGGATAGGACATATGTTTCATAGGGCACAGAATGAAAATAAGTTTCATAACTAGTTTTTGTACATTTGATGTAATTTATAGCTCGTGATTGCGCTGTTATATTGTCGAGTCGAATTCGCATAGAAAAATGGACTGTGGGAATAATGGCTGTATTTGTTCTTTGAACATAAGTATCATGCAAATACAAACATATTCCTAGATTATTTATATACATTCCTAAATTACGGGTACAGAAACAATCTTTAGACCGTATTTATACCGTAATAGGCACACTTGGTACGAGTATATATATGCACTAAAAAAGGATTAATACGAAGTGTGACGTTCAGCAATAGTTGCTAACGTCGATTAAAATAGTAATCAAACTATTCGAAATCACTGAGTGTGAATATACATTACACTCGCAATAGATTGTTTTGTTAGCTGAATTGGTTGGGACATCTTATTAAGTAATCAACATCGAACACCTGGCAAAACCGAAAGCAGATGGACTAGAAATAAAAAAAGCAAAATAGCAATAACAAAGTCTGGATTGTAAAAATGGACAACAGACACTCATTGAAGTAGTAATTTGTGGTTCTGAGTTCAATTAAGAAATTCAGGCCACCACTAGAGCAGGTCGCAGCGGTCTCCGAGGCGCCCAAACCTGCGACTCCGGCCGCTCTTGCCACCGGCGTCTCGCCGGACTCCAAGCAGCAAGGCCAGGGTCAGGTCCAGCACCTTGCTGATGCCCTCGCTCGTTAAGGCGGAGCATTCGACATACTCGAGGATCTGCTCGTTTCTACCCAGAATGCCATCGATTTTTGCCCGGCTGACAACGCTGCGACTGCCTTCGCCGCCATGGCCGTTGGATTTGCAGAGATCCAGCTTGGTGCCCACCAGCAGCACCTTGGCTTTGTAGCTGTGCAGCTCGGGCAGCCAGGCCGCCTCCAAGTTTTCGAAGCTGACCTGATCAGTCAGGCAGAAGCACAGTAGGAACAGGTCCACGGACGAGTAGCTGGCCTGCCGCAGGTGCTTGAAGTCCTCCTGGCCGGCTGTGTCACAGAGCTCCAGCCGGCAGGTCTGGCCCCGATACGGGTGGCTTATCTCGGTGTTCTCCACAATGGTCGGCACGTAGACGTTAAGCTGCGGCACCTGGCCAATGAGTCGCATCACCATGCAGGTCTTACCAACGCACGCGTCGCCAATGACCACGCACTTGAATGGTCGGTTGCGTGGCGGCTGCTCCTGCTTGCCAGCTTTCGCTGCCATGACACCGGACCGTTTAGCACAATGTTGATGTGAACAAAAAATTCTCTTTCAATGATAAAGTTGTGCAGAGTTGAGGTACGCAGAAAATTTATTAATCACAACTTCGAGCTTCGCATAGTCTTGCCACCTCTCTCCCAATGTGCCCTCCTGTGCGAGCGGTTTCATTTGCAGTGTACAGCAGAATAGAATCTACGACCATTTCATTCCCAGTAACTGTACAGGCCATATGGTGGCGGTGCAGCTTGTTTGGCTAGCCTGTCGTCAAACATTCACAGAGCCGCAGGGACAGAGGTTTAAGAGCAAAGTTTGTCTGCGCAGTAGATACCAGCAAATGAAACTTGGATTAGCGAAGTACTCTGAATGCCTGCTGTGCCCGGAAAAGCTTCGGATTTAGAAATAATCAATTGGATTCAAAACAGATCAGAGCCACATACATTTGCACAATGAGAGCCTTTAGATGCAGCAGTCGTTTGTCACTTTGTATACAAATAGATGGGAAACTTAAATATATTTCCCGCTCTCTTGCTTGGGGATTTGGTAGCTGAAAATATTATTGTCAACTGAAAACATTAGTCAATTATGGGCCTAGAAATCAGGGTGGTGTGACGGCCTTCCGTCATTGGGTTCAGCCGGTTCAGTCCACGGACTGAAGTAAAAATCAGCGTCTGTGCCACGGACGCAGCTATTTGGGCCAGGTAATGTCCACATATTTATAAGTTTCATCATTAGGCAGGCATGCCTTTGTTAACTTTCATATCTTTTGTTTCATACAAGTCGGTCTGGCAGGGTGAACCCTCTGCCAGACGCTCCCTAGCTCCTTGCCTTGCCCTGGGCTGATGCAGTCAAACTCGGGACTGGGCGTCTAGGGCTGGCCCTAGAACAGGGAACAGCGTGCCTGATGCATGTAACCAGCTGGGTATTCAGTCTCCTCTTTCATCTTCCTCTGTCTCGCAGGGTAGGGTTTGTCTTGGTAAAAAAGATTAATTAATTGGCATCGCCTAACCATGCATTTTTTTCACGGAATCTTGAACTACTTCTCACTTACAAGTCAAAAAATAAAATTGCATCGAAAAATATGTTCCAGCTTGTATTAGTGAAGTGCGGCACTTTTACTGAATGGGAGCGGAGCCAGTCGTTCAATTAGAATTAAATTTACCGTGTGTTGTCCACTTCAATCCGAAATTTACAACTAATAGAATAGAATAGAATAGCGCTGATTATGAACGGTTTAAACCTGTCGAAACCCGACACTGTTGGTTTACCAGCCAGGTATACCAATTAAATATTCTGTTTAGCCGATAGTCTATAGCTGTCCTCCGCCACATGAATTGGATCATTTTGGAGAACTATTTTGAGATCTACCAATGAAGGCCGATTGTTGCCCGCATTGAATGTCTATGGCCTTGACTTGGGGGGGTGGATGGCAGAGCGGTCAAAGCGTTAGCCTCTTGAAACAAGGTTATTGAGCTCGATTCCGCGGCTAGGCCAAGTTCGTGCTTGGGGGCTTGTCGTGCAATTTTCGCCCTTGAGGGCCAATCTCCAAGGTGCAGTGAAGGTGAACACTGCTTGACGTCGAGAAAGTCTTGGCTTCCTCGCTGGACTGCAGGTCTATTATTATTATTATTATTATTATTATTATTATTATTATTATTATTATTATTATTATTATTATTATGGCTACGGCTTGCTACATCTGTCATTGCTAAACTGCCCACAAATTAGTGCCATAGACATTTAGAGAGTGCACCAATGTATAAGTAATGAACGGCTATGAGTGCACGAATGCATTTGCAATTGGATCTTTTACAGTTAGGCAACACGTCAAAATCCGTTTTGAAGCAAGAAGAATGGGCGATAAAAAATTTCGCGAGGTCCTTTCCAATAAGAAGAACTACTTTATCAATCTGGAGACGGCAGAAATTCAGCAGCTTGTAACAACATTGCGAATTTTCTACGCGTTTGTGCGCAAGGTTGATGGTGGACTGTATGCGCCTGCCTCGTTAATTACAGCTCGTGCCGATCTGTATCGGTATATTAGTCGCTTCCGCGATATAAACATTATTGAAGATCTGCGTTTTGTTAAGGCAAATCTTCAACTAAAAGCTACAGCTGCAATGTTTATCAAGGCAGGTGGCAGTGTGAAGCAATTTGCTACAATTGAGCCGGAAGATTTAGCGAAGCTACGTGTCTACTTTGATAGAAGTACACCAACAGTATTGCAACAAGAGATGTACTTCGTTTTGGCTGTACATTTTGGTCTGCGTGGACGAGAGTGGCTGCGCAAGCTGACTGTCGATTATATTAAAAGAGTAACAATCAATGGGCTTCGCGCTTTCAAACTAGCCTCTATGGAAACAAAAAATTTTCGTGGCAGTTTAGAGACGCGAACTTCCGAAAGATCGCAAACAGAGCGTGCTTGTTGAAACTAACGAGGATCGTTGTCCCTACGAGTGCGTGGAGCTATACTTAAAAAAGATCGAAGAGGTGAAGTTATCCGAAGGTGTCTCGACTGCTACGTTGTTTCTCCGACCTAGAGTGCGCGTTCTAGACAACTCGTGGTTTTATGCCAAGCAGGTGGTCGGCGACAACACCCTCGGTAACATGATGCGTTCTATTTCCGAAGCAGCTAACCTTATACGGGACACTGTCTTCGAGTTACGCTCGTCACCGAGTTAAACACGGCAAAAGTTCCCCTGCGGGATATTTGCGCTGTTACGGGACACAAAAGTGAAGGATCCATGGAACGATATATTCGTAACGGCAGAAAGCGCGATGCTGACATGGCTGCGTTGTCTTCGACAATTAGTTCAATTGGAGTACCCAAAATCACTGCTACAGATACTGCTAGTGATGCTCCTCTTATAACAGCCGCCCAATCCGTCAGTATGGTGTCAGCGAGGGATGCTCAGCAGCCTACATCCCGAATGGAACCGCAACAGAATCTAGCAACTGCTATTTCTGGTACATTTCACAATTGCCAGTTCCATGTTCACGTCAATAATCGTCAGTTAGTTGAATTTAATATAATAACAATTTAATTGAAAATTTAAAAACTTGTAGTTTTGCTCTGATTCAGTACACGCTTATGTTGAAAAGTACATTTGTTAACTGTTTGTATTTTGTGTGCTACGTTATGTAATAAAAAATAATATATATTGCCTTTGAGAAGTTTTACCATAGAAATTTGAAGCGTGCAACAATAAACCTCGATTAGTATACCCCTAAAAACCCCTTCAAAATGATACAATGGAGAGATGACGCACGGCTTTTGAGTGCAGCAACGACCTAGGCAAGAGTGCGCGTTAGCGACATCATTGACATATAACCAAGTGTGCGTAAACGTCTCAAGCTCGTGTATAGTTTATGGCCCAAAGGCCATCAAAGAAATAGATTGAAGTGTGCAGTAAATTCCGCAACTGTGCGGTAAATGTGCGGCTACTTGATCTCCGTGCCATCCCTCTTCTGAGCTACAATGCAGTAAATCCCAGACGGGTATTGTCTATGGGCCGAAGGAGCTGGTCTTGCGCACACACACTTGGTCATAAATCAATGCACTTATGCTAGGCTTCCTAGTGCGTAAATAGTCTATGGCACTCGTATTTACGCACTCGGAAGCCTAGCATAAATCTACCATTGACTAACGATTTTGCAGTGCCGCATTGATACTTTTTACCATAGAGGCGTGTGGCAACGACCCGATTCGCGTGCGGCAAATTCAAATTCAAATTCACCCGTTGTCGCACGCATCTATTTTTAGATTTATTCTGTTTCACTCACAGAGAAAAATAAAGTAGAGTTGCGGAAGTAGAGTTGTCGCACGCCGCTAACTATTTACGCTTCTTCTATTCGAGACTGCGAACAAAGGACGAGCAGTACTATGCTCCAGCAAGTCTTATCTGCATTCGAGCCGGACTGCATCGCTTCTTCTGTCTGAACCATCCGGATATTAATATTATTGCGGACATTGCTTTCGCGAATGCCAATCGGATGTTGGTATCGATGGCTCACAAGTACAAGCTAGCCAATCAACCAAAATCCCGAGACAGATTTGCTGCAATTTAAAATAACGACCTGCAGAAAATCATGGGCTATTTTGATAGGTCAAATGGTGTCATACTGCAGCAGGAGGTCTAATTTCATCTAAATTCATCATGTTTCATCTAATTTATTATTTTGGACTGCGTGGACGAGAAACTCTACCAACGCTGACTAAGGAGAGTTGCGTGTTTTTAGAAGATTCTGAAGGCCGTGACTATGTCGCACTGAATCATGACCTTCTAAGTAAGAATTCGAAGGCATCTCTGAAGAAGACCGAATTCCATGATGCTAAGCAGGCACGCATGTATTCGGATTCCGAAAATCAAAATTGTCCCGATGCTGCATTAAAGATGTACCTGCAGTGCCTAAACGACCTGCGCATCGAGTCGCTTTTCCCGAAGCCGTGTGTCAATGTTTCAAAAGGTACATCAGATAAGCGCTGGTACTGTGTATCCCGTACGGTTGGCAAAAATACGATCGATCAACACATGAATCAACTTTCGAATAATCTTGGTCTCTCTAAGCGTTACACGAATCATTGTATTCGCGTAACCCACGTTACGATTTTGAAAGAGCACGGATTTTCGAATTCAGCGATTGCTAGTAACACGGGACACAAAAACCCAGAGAGTGTGGAACGTTACTCCAGGATGAGGAGAGACGCCGACTTTCGAGCAATGTCAGAAGCATTGTCCGTCGACGCCAGTGTATCGACCGTGCGCGTTAAACGTGTGGGCCCTATTGGTGTGATGTCGATAAAGGAAACAATGTCTAACTGCAATGTTCATCATGCCGAAGGACAAGCTGAGTCGCCTTCGCAAGGTCCATCGATCAGTGTGAATTTTTCCGGAACATTTCAAAATTGTAAGTTCGAGATCCACGGCCTGAAGGACTAGTTTACTTGCTGTCTGATAGTTTCGATAATGAACTGCGAATAAGACAAACTTTTAACAACTGGTTGTTTATTTCATGCTTGTGAGAAATAACTGCTGTCGCTGTTTGAATGCGTATGTTTCTATGTTTCATCGTTATTTGCTATTTAAAATAAAAAAATACCATAGATATATTCAAGGCAAAAGTGTTCTCATTGACGCCCTGAAAAATCGTCGCTATGCCCGCAAAAGTTAATGACAATGCCTGTAAAAATTATACTATTCTTTCCTAACTCATTCAAAAACTGTATTGCACTCAGTCATTCTCTACTACTTTGTACATTATTTTGAGACTCTATGAAAATCAGAATCGTCAGGCAAGCTTAAGATCAAGGCTCTTCTTAGACAATTTGCTGTTATTTTAATGCAGTGTCAATCATGCACCATGTGTGACAAATGCACCCAGCAGCCCGTCAAGCTGCATTCCTGACCCCCCGCAGAGTCCCGTCAAGCGGACACACGCGTGTCACGGCCCGAGTGAAGGCGGCTGCGCGGAAGCTCCCATCTCCGCCAGTCTCTGGCGGATAAACGGGAAAAATCCCTACTGCTCCTGTGCAGCAGAGCATCAGGGAATCCCATCTGTAAATTTATCAATCTCGCGGCCCCCACGGCAGTGAATTCAGCAAGCCACCGCCCACTGCGCCAGAAGCCCGGGGCCAGGGGAAGGCACTGCTGAGATTATCCAAAGTACACAAACAAAACTTAACATGCAGCTGTTTCCACTGCGCACACCGGATGTGTAACCGGCTGCCAATTGTCCGATGTGAGAGACGGGAGCGTTGGAAAGAGCGAAGGATGCGAGGGCGCTGCTGGGAACGTGTTTGTTTGGGCAACTGTTCCCCTCCGATTTGCTTATCTGTCCCCCAACCATGCCAGCCACCCACCCTGCAGAAGAGAAAGAGAGGGCGATGTTTGAATAAGGGCTGGCCGGGAGTCGCTGCGAATCGAATTGCTTACTACACAGCTTAAATCCTCTCTGTCCACTGCTTTTCCTCTCGGCTGTGTTTTGAGAGCGGTTTCTCGGCTCGTTGGGCATGCCGGACTGTCTCCTGTTCGCACTACTCCTGGCTGCAGCGGCCAACGTAGCCTCAGCGTCGACCTGGGAGGCCTGGGAGCCGTTCAGACCGGAGCTGCCGTCCCTAAGGTCTGTGCTGTCCCGTGCAATGCGCTGTCAGGGCATCGGGCAGCTCCACGCCGCAGCGGTTCACGCCGGACGGCCGATTTTCGACTTTCGTCTGGAGAGGAGCGGAGGAGACGGGCGCGTAGGCGACCTGGATAGGTCCATGCTGCTCAGCTTGGCTTCCGTGTCAAAAGGTATGCTCGGCACGGCGCTGCCTCGAATTCAGGAGTCGCTGCTGGGATCGAAGATGCCGCCAGAGGCTCGCGGTGTTGTGGGGTGAGTTCTCGAGTGTCACCTGATGTCTTATTGATTGACTCTAATCCGCTTGGTACTCGAACTGCAGCCTGTTGAAGCTGCCCCTGAAGTCTATCTTCGGTGACGATTTTTGGTTCGTCGATCAGACGCGGACGGACCTGGTGACTCTGGAGGATCTGGTGAGCCATTCCACTGGAGTGGCCAGGCACGACTCGCTCTGGTATCTGAGGCGATTCGACTCGAAGGAAGAGTTGGTGAAGTGAGTCTCAAGTCGGGGAACTTAGAATTTGACTTTGGATCCTTGCAAAAGTAGCCTGCTGCTGCATATTATTCTTTGTTTCTGTTTGACTTTGCGAGGGATGATAAATAGCCCAAAGAAAGTACAGGTAAATTTGGTGTTGACGGGTCTCAGCCACCAGGTGCTGCCAACACTCGATTCTCCTCTCTCTCATGCCCGTAGAGTCACAGGCCGCTTGCCGGCAATCTTAGGTTTCCGATCCTCCTTTCGCTACAACAACCTGGCCTGGGCAATCGCAGACCTGGCGCTACAGCGCCTCACTGGCCTGACTTATCCACAGTACATGCGCGAACACCTGTGGCTGCCAATCAACATGACTGACACCTACACCAGCTCGGAGATGAACGCGAGTCTGTGGTCGAGGGTCTACAGGAACTCGCGCTCCATCATTGACGGAATCACCTACGACAGTGATGAGCTTCGCAAGTGAGAGTTGAGCAATGAAGTCTTGCTGAATCATGCTGTTTACGAGCTAGCTTGCATATGGCTAGAGTAGGTATTGTTGCCTGACTATACTTAAATCGTATGAGGAAGTGTGATAATTCACGGATACTACGCTCATGTATCAACGTAGGTCCGGGCGCTTTGTAGGCCAAGCGACATTATGCCACGCTTTTAGCCCTTTTCCTGAGCCAAAAAACACGTTTATTCACGAATTTCGATAAAAAAGATAGACATAAGAAAAAATCTGCTAGGACTTTCACTGCGAAGAATTCACACTCAATTGATTAATGCCCACAGCTCGACAAACCTGGTCGAAGCAGCAGGTGGGGTCCACACCTCACTGGACGACATGATAAAGTACATGCAGCTGCACACCGTATCAAACTACTCAAGCGTGCGACCGCTGCCCAGCCAGTTCGGTCCAGTAAATGCCTACGTGGCCGAGAATGGCTTTAACCAGTGCTTCAACCGAGACTTGTACACAGCGCCTGACACTGGCTTCCCCGACCTGGAGATCGAGTCCTACAGCAAGGGCTGGTTCAGGACTTGGTACCGCAGTGCGTCTGTGCGGCTTTCTGATTGTTAAGGAACTCACAAAGCTGTATAATTCAGGGTTGAGCTGTACAGAGTTGATTAAGTCACTTGCCCTAGCTGAGACTAGACCTGACATTTACACATTTGCCTCGTCGGTACTGCAACACTGCTTTCCCATATACTTAGCTCGTATTTATAAACACACTGAATTATTGATATTCAAGAACTCCAGTGTCCTCAAAACTCCATGGCCTCGAAGGAGCTTCAATATAAACTTAGCTCATAGAAGTAGCTGAAACATCCATAATGCAATGAGACAGATGACCTAATTAAACTCCCCTGCCGCAGACAACCTGGCCTACAGTCACGGAGGCAGTCTTTTTGGTGTCCGCTGCGAGTTGGACGTGTTCCTGAAACGTCGTCTGGCCGTGTTCACCCACACCAACCTGGCTGACGGCGAGCAGTCGATGCTGCAGCCGCTGTATGCCGCCATACTCAACAAGTACCTGACCGACGTGCTGCTGCTAAATGCATCGTTCGTCACGGAGGCCAACGTGTGCAGCCTGCTACACCGAGTTAATAGCCAGGTGACTGCACTGCCCCGACTCAACATGACTCAAGCGGACATCGACTTCTGCTCTGGCAGGTTTGTGATTAGAGAATAGATAGATAGAGACACGCCGGAGCTTATAAGCTCTTGCGCACACGCGCTCGCGAAACAGACGGGACGGGCAGGCGGCTGTGGTCTGGGGGCTGAGACCCAGCGCCTGCAAGTGCCACAAAGCAGTCAGTCATCGCCATAGTTTGTCATCGGCGCTTCTGCTCCGTCGGCTGGTGCAGGAGGACCAGGACCAAAGGGACTTGGTCGCTGCGGCCATGACTCCACAGGTAGTGGCCCAGCAGCATTTGGCGACGCCGGAGAGAATAAACTTTGAAAATGTACTTTTAGCAAATCGGTCTGGTAACTTGCAGCGAATCGGTAACACTCTACTCATTTTTAGCGCAAATGCCTTCGTCATCCATGCAGTAGTAGCTTGTAAAAAACGATTTCCGAGCTTAAGAAATTAGAAAAGTTAAAATGCAAGTAGTAAGAGCAGCTTGTTTAGAACAGTAACAGACAAAAATATTTTATGACTTCCAGTTTTGGCCAGTACGGCTACGGTTCGGTGTCGGTTTACCTGAACGGCACCAGCGGTCTGCTTAACGCTCGCTACGGAATTATGCACGTCGAATTGTACCTGGTGGCGGCCAGGGATCAGTACTACCAGTTCATTCCCAGAGCAGTTTCAAGTGTGAACAGCTCCGGTGCCCTGGTATTCGGTGTGAACGACACGCACGTTCACGCGCTCAACACAAGTTTGTACATGCAGCCGTTCGTTCGCATCTACAACCGCACCTCCAGCGGCGGAGTCGTGCTCAACTACCCGGCTCTGGAGGCAACTCTCGTCCTGGAGAAGGGACTCAACCCGGATGATTGGCGACGACCCGAGCGGTGTTCCAACAGTTCCTCAGAGACTCAGACCGTTGACACCTCGAAAGAAGCATCTTACCCCGGGGCGAGTCAAGCTGCAATGACAGCCACAGCGGCGTGTGTTTTGCAAATGTACCTTTACCTGAACTTTACCTGAACTCTACCTGAACTCTTAGCTATTTTTTCATTACTTGTCTTAATTAGTGAAGCTGCGCTTGAAGCAAAAAACATTTTTGAGCATGTTTTTTTAAACTATTCGATTTATTGAAGCATTTTGCTAGCTCGAAAAACTTTCTAATGTAAGCTGAAAGATTCACAAATGATGGAGCGTATGAGTTCCCGCCGGGAATTTTCAGCAGCAAAAGATTATGTTTTGTTTTTAGAGCAGTTCATGGCTCTATAGCGGATTCGATAACTTCAACGTGGAAATCAAAGATAAAGCACAAATTCGTTTTTGCGCCTCAAACTTTGACGAAAACATTGCAGCAAAGGGCAGATAGTTCAGAGCAAATCTAGTCTGCCTGCAATGAGCTATAGACTGGGTCAAGCACCTGCCATCAAAGTTAATTAACCTACTATCTAGTGCAGCACTGACAACAGGATCCGCGAGAATCTAATCTGTGAGGGATTTCAACCCACGGACCATAGGATACAAACAGGGTCCTTTGTTGCAGTACGGAACCCTGCAAAAATGCGTTCTCCGTGTTAAAAAAATGAATAATAGTGCCTATTCAGAATAAATATTAGTTCTCTGCTGCTGAGGGGACATTAGTTCTCTGCTGTTTGGGGCACATTTAATTGGTTATTTACTGCTGGGGGGACATTGGTTCTCTGCTGCTGAGGGGATAGTATTCGCATGTACCTTAGTAGCATTATGCAAGAAATAAAATTTCCAAGAAACGAAGTGTCCCGTCATTCTTCTTCTAGTTGTCCTTGATATTTATTCGTACCGGACAAATAGATATTTCAATATATCAATATTGATAGGCTGCAGACTGCTGAAACGTGGTAAAACGTCGAGGCGCGTAGTGCCTTTCATGGCCCGCCCGCTGTTCATATCTTTGGGTATCTTTGGCGCGCACCACATGCAGAAGCGGAGCGTGCGCTACTTGCCGAATCGCTACGCATTGAACTGCCGGACTGCAGCGTCGAAAGCACTTGCAGCTGCGGTTGCACTACTGACAACTGGCTGTTTCATAATACATCTCAGTGGGAATACAAACAGGCCCTAATTTCACCTTTGAATAGTCGACACCAGATCCAGGACTACTTGGAACGCGACTGTTACACTTCTGTCACTGAAATCGCCAACAAAAGACAAAAACCACAACCGGAGCTGCAAAGGCGTCGACGTCGGCATCGAAATCAGTGCGATTCTCCTCCAATTTCTTCTGCGGCCTTATCCTCCGACTGGTCGTCCGACAGAAAATCGGCAGCAGTGGAGACAGCTTCATGCATCTCAGGCGGTGGCTTCGACAGTCTCATGCAGACCCTAGAGCGAGCGAGGCTGCGGCTGAGTGCATCCGCTCTTTACACAGCGCATTCCAATCCCATATCAGCCAGCCAACATGAACATTGTCACTCAAAGCGCAAAAGTCGAAAATTTCTGACGCAGACGGTTGACTTTGCCATTGATAGACCAGAGAAAGATGAGGGCGTCTGGAAATTTCCAGAATCTGCTGAGACAGAAATCGAGGAGAATAATGCTGGGAACAGGCGCGATGAAAACCAGTCCAACGCTGGCGACGACTTCAGCGACACTTTCATGGCCTGCGGCTCAACATATTTAGATGACAGGATTGTCAACTACTGCGATGAGGACGACTGTCAGGCCGCACCGGCGGAGCCACTGTCCACAGTTAACCAATCGTCTATTTAGATTCTACCTTGGAGTAGCTACAATGGAACTCAAAAGCAAGTTTCCAAATCAAAATAATTTAAAGAACAGAATGGAATGATACTTCATATATATCAAGAATTTATATTGGGGGCCTAGGTATAAAAATGATGGTGATGTTTGTAATGTTGTTGCGAAGACTGTCAAAATGGTTCGGAGCTCCTGTTTTTTGTGAATTTACATATCGATCAAACACTCTGTAGAGTTTAGCTAGCCTATGCAATGGTTAATACATCATCACGTCCCATATCATCGTCGCCGTACGAATAGCCGTTTTGTTATTTGTACGGGGGGAGGCGGCGCGATGGGCGCAAAAGCGCCTAGTTCGCCGGTCTGGGGGCGTGCCGCTCCGTCGCTTGTGCGACAAGTGCCCCGGGCCCCCCTGCATATAGATAGATAGAGATAGAGTTATTTGTACGGTCACCGTACGCCGTACGAAGAAAAAAAAGCTAAAACTAATACGTACAAGAACTGATTTGGCGCCAATTCAAATTAAAATAATGTTAGCCGTGTGCGCAAAATTTGAATTTCGGCAAAAAGAGGAAAGGAAAGCTAAGTATCAATTTTATTTGCGAAACTGCGAAGTAAATAAATAGAAAAAAACAAATGGGGCAAAGGGGCGTGGCCAACAAGAGAGCAGTCGCCCACCTAACAATCACAACGCGCCAGTGGGGTACGAAAACCACTGACGCGCGATTGGGTGAGGGTCATTAAACACGCAACAGACAATCAGATTTTAAAGGAAAAATCTAGAAGGCTTACGAAAACGGGGTGACGCTGAGAAGAACGAAGAAGCATAAAGAAAAATAAAAGTTAATTTCTCAAGGACTTTCACTTGCACAGAAATTAGCAAGTGAAGTGATTCTGGTCAAACTAAACTAAAGTAAAATACACACTTCCTAATATAGGGTGGTTGACGACGGTTAGATAGGATGAATACAACGGTCGAATTCCTAATGTAATTTAAACGAAAGATTGGAGCTTAGTGCTTACTAAAAAATACTAAAAAATCTCACCTGTGCACAAAGAGATTGGTTAAAAGATTTAAAACACAGCAAAAACACAGCAGCTGAAACAATTACTGCAGTTACACGAGCTACTATAGTCAAAAAGTTTTATTGTCCATAAAAGTGATGTCAAAACAGAAAGTCGCCTCATCAACTGTCAAGGGCGAAGCTTTACGATATCGAACACTTCTTATTTTTTGGCTTTTTAGGCTCCTCAGCTGGCTGCTGCAGCCGCTTTATAGTATCATCCCGCTCTGCTATCTCCTTAGCTTTCTCATCAGCTTGCTGCTGCAGCCGCTTTATAGTATCATCCCGCTCTGCTATCTCCTCTGCTATCTCCTCAGCTTTCTTCTTCGAGTCTTGCTCCAGTTTCTGATTTTCTCGCCATAAGGAATCACACTGCCTCGTTCGAAATTCAAGCAGACTATTTTGCTTTTGCTGTATCTCCGCATCTTTCATCCCCTGAGCCTGGCTCTGCTGTTGCGTCTCCATCAATTGCTTTCTCAGAGTCGCATTGTTCATGTTCACTGCTCGCAAATCTTGTTCTTTCTGTTCCATTTTTTTATCCTTTATTATCACTTGCTTTTTTAGTTCGTCTTTTTCCTTCATCATGTTTAGCATATATTCCATTTGAACTTTCTGCTCTTCCGAATGCTTCACCTGCTCTTTATGCAGCATCGACTCCATCTCCGCCTTCGAAACGGCAGACTGCTGAATCTCGGTGACTTTTCTGCCAAACTCCTTCTGCATCTCGCCTATTTGTATCTTGGCCTCCCTACTATCATCCTCCATGCGCTTCATTTCAGCCATCAGTATCTCATTCTTCTCCTTTGCTGCGATCCGCTCGGATTTCAGCTGGTTCAGCAGCCGCTGTTGCTGGAAGAGACCTTGCAGCTGGCTCTCGAGCTTCTCTCTGGATCTCTTGGTGTCTCGCGATCCTCTCTCCATGCACTTCGCGTCGAACTGCTCAATGGCCTGATCTAGAATTTTCTGCAGCAGCGAGTTCAGCTCTTCGTCGGTTGTCGTCGGACCAGGCAGAGAGCACATGGTCTCCTCAAAGAACCTCCGCGCATCGGCTGAGGCCGTCAGATTGGCCATCTCCACAGTGGCTGTGAAGATGCTCTTCGGAGTGGGCAGCTTTCCGAGACGGAACTCCTCAAAGTAGACTTCGGCAAGACTGAAAAGCTCTCGACCAGTGAGCTTCTTTCCATTCACCTTCTTGACCACGAGGCTCTCAGGCGACAGAATGCGACGTACGAACTGATCAAGGTGTTCCACAAATTCGCAGTCAAGAAGATTCACTTGACCTTTGAATTCTTTAAGTGTTACAGCTTTCCCAGGATGAGGCAACAGACAACAGGATGAGCTCACGAAGTGATTTGTGATGCCCTGTCGGAGCTCCTGGTTCTCTCTTGGCTTTTGGTCGTCACATGCGAGAACATTTTGCAAATACTTTTCGCCACCGTCCACTCCGTAGGCATACTCGTCAGGGTTCTGCCAGTCTCTGATGAGGAACCAGAGATGCTGCAGAACCTTCTCCTTGGAGTTCTTGGCCATCGATGCGAACTCGACAAATAAACGAAGATGTTGCAGGTCCGTCTCCTGAATGTTCTGCAAGACGTTGAAGATCTGCAGGGAGCTCAAGAGGGTGCTGAATGCAAAGATGGTGGTGCAGTCCTGTTGAGTCGACTGGTGATCAAACGTTCCCTGGGTGTCCATCAGCAGCACGGCCACCTCTTCTCCGTCTGGCCTGCGAATGAAGAACGGCTCGGACCAGATGAGGATTCCCGTGGTGTCTCTTTCGGTCCCAGACCTCCAGTGAAATCCGTCATCAAGCATTTGTGATTGGACTTTGGATCCCATCCAGTTTTGAGTGTCACCATTATTGAGGGCTCGGAGGTATCTCAGGAAGAAGTTCAGCAAAAAAGACTTTCCCTTGCGGTAAGCACCGGCCACGCTGACGATGACGATGTTTGAGCTTGCCAGCTTCTCATAATTCTTGAACTCCCTAGCGAAGTCCTGTGTGAGCTGAAATCCTTCCTCTTCATCATTCTTATCGCTGGAAACTGGTGTCAACAGCTTGACCAGTTTGCCCGGCCTCGCTGAAAAATGGATTAAGGTTGTGTTAAATGTTTTGCTAATACAATATTTTCTTAATTCTTTTGCGAATGATGAGAAATTACTCACTTTGATCGTATCCTGGCTCACTGTGCTGCATGCTGAAAATGCTTCAAGGCGCATATGGTCTACGCCAGTTGAAACTTGTCCTGTCCTTGCAGTCTTTCTGCTGCCAAAAAATCACTGTAACTTATACGCTCCCCAACGAGTTGCATTCATTTATTGTGTTACATCTACCTTTTTTCTCGAAGGCAATAAACTTTTTTTACAAGCGCATTCTCACCGTTTCGTTTAAGCGGTCAATGAAGCAGTTTAGACCAGTTTAGACCAGTTTTGACCAGTTAAAGTTGAATGCTCTGAGCTTGTCATTTGAATCTTTCGGTGCAGAGAATTGGCCCATTGTTGTGTTAATATTGTCAGTTTGACTGAAAAAAAATTTGTCATAGCATAACAACTTTTAAAAGGACAATACGTCTACTGGTCGAAACATGGACTGCTAAGGCGTGTTACACGATAGTAATAAAAAATAGACCAGTAATAGCACAGATACCATAATACCATATAGTTTTTATAGTATCTGTGGTAATAGTGTGTATTTTTTAAGGAAAGCAATTTTTATATCCATCTACGAGTAAAAGGAAAAAATATTATGAACTTTGAATGAAATAGTACAGATAGAAAAGTAGCCATAAAATGAGAGGGCAAGCAATGTCAAGATGGTAAAAATAACTACCTGAGGTCATTAAATGAATGCGCAGAAAGTAGAGCAAGAGACTAATTAAGCACCAAAGTAGATGAATAGAAGCCGCATATAGCTAAAACCACATTGAAACTCCAGCGCGATTGTCCATCGCAATGAGAGCAAGACTCTAAAGGTGAGGTAGAAGGGCATGGACCATGGCAACTGAGAGCAAAACCAATGTTAAACAAATGTACAAGGGACGAAAGTAGGGCTGCGAGCATCGAATGTGTTTTATAAATTTCTAACTTTTACAAAGCCTAACCAAAATATGGTTTGTGTTGCCTGGAAATCTACTAGAGATGCGCACAATGCATAACAACAGCAACAATATAGGCCAGAGTTAGAGGTAGGCATCAGAAGGCCTGGGCGCGCACTTAGGCAAGGCCTCCAGCAGTGTCCGTGGTGCCGGCATCGGCTAATAGGCAGTCGACGAACCGTCGAGTTCGCCCTGCACCCGCCGAACACACTGCATGCAAATTTAGAGGCCCATGCTACGCCAAGATCTAGGTTGGGTTAAAATCCAATCTCAAAATTACTGTCCAAGTAAATTAGCTAAATGAAAGTCTTATACTGCTATTGCTTATCAGATATTTATATTTATCATATCAAAGCATTCAAGTGGATTTGAGAAGTAACACAAAGGAATGCGGAACAGAGACAATACACAAATTATAAAAAACCAATCGATAAAAGTCTCATTCAGGTCAAAGAAAAGAGGATTAGCATCCCTGTGGTACTGTTAAAAAAGTCGGCCGAGCTCAACGAATCACCTCATTTGTTGATGAGTGCACAAGTCCACTCCACATGCTCATAATTTTTCACTCAGGTCGACTTTGGTCATGTAGCAGCGCGATAAAATCTTAGCAAATTATTTAGCGCTTGAAACCACAACTGCTCGTTGCTCTCCCTTCAGTGCGAGTCCACCGTCAGATTGTCCGGCCGCGCACTCACAATCTGAGGCCGCCACCCGTCCGAGCACTGACGGTAGCGGTCAAGGAGAATTTCTCTCAGAAGTTGTACATTCGTTATCCGAAATCATTCAGGCACACCATTGAGAAGAAACTTGAAACAATCAATCAACTAAAACTTTATATCCATGCCTCTGGCTTCTGGTCAGTTGATAAATCGGAGAAAGTTGAAGCAGGACCGACGCCCAGTCAGTGCAGAGGCCTGCTGACCTGCTGGCCTGCTGACCTCATCCCTGTGCGCAGTCGCCGCTGAGTGGTCAAGTCAACACCGACGACACCGGTAAGAAAAAAAGCGGCAGTTTCGCCTTGAACTTCCAGATTCCTTGTTGAAGCCAAAGCAGGCTGGCTGCAGGCTCTGTTTCGGCACCCTGTCAATTCTGGCAGTCGGTGCACTCTGTGGAGTCATCAGGTAGGTGGCAACTCGACCAAGGCCGGATCCGCGCGACTCCTATGGTGTCTCGCCTTCATTGCTCAGTCTGCACCCATCATCAAACCTCTGACCTCATGATTCGAGCCCTATCGAACCCGAGGTCAATCAGCTCGCCAATGCGTGCAGTGTAGCGCAGGTAGTCTCGAAACTCTGACGCATCATTCTGGCCTCACTCTTCACCATTCTGTCATCATCCAGCAATTCAGCCTCCCGCCAGCCTTTGCAACTCATGCATGGAGACACGCCGCCTGGAGCAACAAACATCGATGGAGCACAACAGCTCGTTCACCTTTGCCTCCGGTAAGCTCATTACTCCAGACTGGGTGCTAAACTGAATTACCAGGAAAACCATCTCCTGGCATGGCTGCATGCTCTTCGCCCAGTTAACACTATGACCGAGGCTCTGCACCAGCTGAGTGAGCTCAGTGTAAAAGCACCAGCAATCCTCCTCGGAGCCCGAAAAGCCAAAGTCGTCCATGTAGACTTCAAAGTCGAAGAACCTGAACCTGAAAGTTGAAGGATTATGAACCTGATTGCATTACTGATCTGAAAGAAGCTACCAACTGTAGCCGCTGCGGGGTAGCCGGGTGTCCGCCATGTAGGTCGGCTCGGAATCGCGGTCAAAGGTGAACTTTATGCCGGTAAGGCAGTGCTCACTCGGGTGGATGCCGCAGGAACAATAGGCTTGAGTCAGATCCGCCTTGCACATATATGCCCCTGCACAGCCTCCTGCGCAGCCTCATTGGCTAGGATGAGTCAGCCATTTGAACGCACGTACACGCACGTAGGCGGAGGGAGAGAGTGCACTGAGCACTACGGGCACCTTGCCAACTGCTCATTATCTGATCGAATTCACCAGCTTAGACGGCGAGAATTGAATTAACAGAAACTGTTTTACTACTCTCAATTAATCTCCATTTACTAGTAGAATTTGATTCCTTGCTGAAGAAGGATGTGATTGCTTCTCTAGGGCCGCGTGCATCGCCTGCGCTGTCTGACTGTCTGTCCCTCCACAGCTCTGATTCCTCTTGTAACCCACCTCAAATATCGATCCGTGCAAATATAAATATTGAAGCTAAGTGGTCTAAGCCTTTTTGTGCACCACTAAATTGGGACTCTAAGCTACGATAGCTATGCTAAATTCGGCGGAAAGTTGACTTCAATCTTCCTGTCGCACAGATACATGCCTATAATCACTTTTCTTTAAGCTTAGCATACTAAGGAGTCCTAAATGTATAGCATCATGGTATAACACTCTGGAGATGGGTGCTATATTTAGGACTCCTAGTTCTGATGGTTTGTGTTATTTGGAATAATTTCGAATAGCCATTTTTATAAGAACGCAATTTTCACTTTCGCTGTTGATGACGAAGCACGAAATCTATGGTAATAAGTACACCTATTTATGTGAGACTCAGGTGAAACTCAATCTGCTGTTTAGAATATGCATCAGCTTCGAGTTCTGGCATCAAAGTATCAGAGAGAACATTGTTAAAACTAAAAATGCTCAGCAACGCCAGTAAATGTAGTAGCGAAACCGAGTTAGAAGGCAGTTACGGCAGTAATTTCCTAAAGTACAAATCAGCAGGCGATGCAGAATATCCCACGAAAACGGAGACAAGAATCAACAAAAACCAATTCGAGAATGAGTCGGTCGTCCCGATCAGCCCAAATTCTGGTGCTTCAAGCCCCTTCCGGCAGTGCAGGTCGCAGTCTGCAGTCTGCAGTTCAATGTCCCATTCGGATCATCAGTCATCAGAAAAATGCCCAAAAGCAACGCCTTCGGCCTCGAAAAGCGACGCAAAACCCAACACAGGCACTAGAACCTGCTGTTTCTTTGAAAGCATCTTTCTGAGAAGCCTACCTGTCACCCCTGCTAAAGAGGTCTCAGTCGATATCCTGCTAGAAACTTGCTCTCCACTATTGAATGTTTTTGATGCTCACAATGCATTTGTTGGAACAGTTAAACAGTCCTGGTGCTTGGTTTTCTGCAACTCAAGCCCCGCACAGCATCTGCCACCACCGCAAAGTTGTCGTGCGCCTACAGGCTCGAAATTATTTCGACCCAGTCGCCGCTCTGTCGCCTGCCAAACGATCGCTGTCGATTTATTTTATTCTGCACTGGACAAGGAGCCTTCAGTTCAGCAGGAGATGCTGACAGGACCTATGCAAGCATTTGGTCAGCTAACTAGAAGCAGCAGCAACGCTGCATGTCAGCGGAGCCTGTTCCATGATCAGCAGTTTTTGCAAAACTCTAACTTGGATGTTGATCAAAGTCCTGAATATAACATTCAGGACTTTGATGGTAATTTTCAACCCTCAACAATATACGGCGAGTACGTGAACAATGGCTTTCAGCGCCTAAAGGTATTTTTCTATGAAGTTGCGCAGCTTGTTGAGGAGGCGGCAGTGAATTGGTGGACGGCTGAGCCTTGTGAGCAATTGTATCTTCCGGTGAGAGCCCGTTGCATCACAGAGACAGAAATCGCCGCGTCTGACCTCCGGATGGCTCATCGGCGCGCACCACATGCAGAAGCGTGCGAATCGCTACGCATTGAACTGCCGGACTGCAGCGTCGAAAGCACTTGCAGCTGCGGTTGCACCACTGACAACTGGCTGTTTCATAATACATCTCAGTGGGAATACAAACAGGCCCTAATTTCACCTTTGAATAGTCGACACCAGATCCAGGACTACTTGGAACGCGACTGTTACACTTCTGTCACTGAAATCGCCAACAAAAGGCAAAAACCACAACCGGAGCTGCAAAGGCGTCGACGTCGGCATCGAAATCAGTGCGATTCTCCTCCAATTTCTTCTGCGGCCTTATCCTCCGACTGGTCGTCCGACAGAAAATCGGCAGCAGTGGAGACAGCTTCATGCATCTCAGGCGGTGGCTTCGACAGTCTCATGCAGACCCTAGAGCGAGCGAGGCTGCGGCTGAGTGCATCCGCTCTTTACACAGCGCATTCCAATCCCATATCAGCCAGCCAACATGAACATTGTCACTCAAAGCGCAAAAGTCGAAAATTTCTGACGCAGACGGTTGACTTTGCCATTGATAGACCAGAGAAAGATGAGGGCGTCTGGAAATTTCCAGAATCTGCTGAGACAGAAATCGAGGAGAATAATGCTGGGAACAGGCGCGATGAAAACCAGTCCAACGCTGGCGACGACTTCAGCGACACTTTCATGGCCTGCGGCTCAACATATTTAGATGACAGGATTGTCAACTACTGCGATGAGGACGACTGTCAGGCCGCACCGGCGGATCCACTGTCCACAGTTAACCAATCGTCTATTTGGCAACCAGAGAATCAAGATGCGAAGCTAGTCTGCTGTGTGTCTCAGTCGCTTCTCACGCTGGCGATGAACTTGGAGTCCAGTGTGCGACAGATTCGAGATACAGTGGCCGAGTTGCAGCATTGCACAAACTCCAGTCTGATGTAGCTAGGCATTATAATAGTCGCCAATGCTTCATGTTCATTTTCTGTCCTGAAGTCATTAAATAGGTATATGACATTGAAATTTTTGGCGCACTCATGTGCACATAGTTTTTTCTTATTTAAAAGTACTATACTAGATCGTAATATAATATACTAGATCGTATATAATACAATTTTGAACTTTTTTTGTTATTGTTTTTGTCGCTTCACGCCTTAGGACTCAGACCTTATGTGGTCGTAAAGACAAGCCAGGCGACATTTTAGTCAAGACTGCTTGTAAGTATCTACATGCTATTCATTATAAAAAAACTGCAATCTCCGAGTCTCCGAGAGAGCTAAAAGGGCAATGAAGCTTCATTGCGCCGTAAAAACCACCACAATGTTCGAACCAAAAATTGTCAACCGGTTATACCACCGATTAAATGTTTGTTCGCTACGATTGTCTTAATAGTAGTTTTAAGCAGCAAACGAAGCTAAATACTGAGTGCATTTCTCTAAAAATATTGAATAAGTATAAATATAATTAGAAAGTCACAATAACTTAACACAATGTCCACGACAACGCAAGAAATAAAACTTTTAACTAATTGTTTCCGGTAAAGCGTTTTTTAAACGGAGATCACGTGTGAATAGTAGCATGGTCTCGATCTACTAGATTCTACCTTGGAGTAGCTACAATAGAACTCAAAAGCAAGTTTCCGAATCAAAATAATTTAAAGAGCAGAATGGAATGATACTTCATATATGTCAAGAGTTTATATTGGGGGCCTAGGTATAAAATGATGGTGATATTTGTAATGTTGTTGCGAAGACTGTCAAAATGGTTCGGAGCTCCTGTTTTTTTGTGAATTTACATATCAATCAAACACTCTGTAGAGTTTAGCTAGCCTATGTAATGGTTAATACATAATCACGTCTCATCTGATAGTCACCGTACGAATAGTCGTTTTGTGATTTGTACGGTCACCGTACGCCGTACGAATAAAAACTGCCATAACTGCCAAAATACGTACAAAAATTGATTTGGCGCCAATTCAAATTAATAATAATGTAAGCCGTGTGCGCAAAATTTGAATTTCGGCAAAAAGAGAAAAGGAAAGGTAAGTGTCAATTTTATTTGCGAAACTGCGAAGTAAATAAATAGAAAAAACAAATGGGGTAAAGGGGCGTGGCCAACAAGAGAGCAGTCGCCCACCTAACAATCACAACGCGCCAGTGGGTACGAAAACCACTGACGCGCGATTGGGTGAGGGTCATTAAACACGCAACAGACAATCAGATTTTAAAGGAAAAATCTAGAAGACTTCCGAAAACGGGGTGACGCTGAGAAAAACAAAAAAACGAAAAGAAAAAATCAAAGGAGTACGAGGAAAAAGGGAAAGAACTGTTACAATAATTCAGCGTACGAAGCTACAAAAGGATAGCCACAAAACTCGACTGCACTTATTCGAAACTAATAGGCCTAGAGATGTTGATTTGAACATTATAACTGTCTCAAAGATATGCTTTTTGAAAAGGTATGCTACTAACAAAAATTTTCATATAGCCTGTACCTGTAGTAAAACACCATCTTTTTAGCTAAGTGGACTACAATTTTTGTAAGACAAAAATATAAACCTGAAATAATAGCCCATCAGCAAACCCGAGTTGGCCCCTCTATAGCTTGCCAATACACCCAACCCAATCTTAATAGTTGCCAAAATAGAAACAAATATGCCTAGGCCTAATTGTGAAAACCATTTATCCTTGGATCCAGTCAGGGATTTAGCAGTCTTGTAGGCCCCCCCTATATTGATAGGGGGTGCTGGTCATTTCGTCAACTGCCAGTTCGTCAACTTGGTTGACAAATTGACCAACAGTTTAAGGTGGTCTCACTTGCAGTTGACGAAATGACCAAGGTTTTAGATTGCTTTATCATTCAGTTGACGAAATGACCTGAGAATGTTAGTTACTTCGTCAACTGGCTAGCTACAGTTTGCAAATGTCATAACATGTACATAACATTACCTTTGTTATCATTACTTATTATCCGGAACGTTCTCAATCCATCTTCGCCACCCCATCCCTAAACTGACAACGTGCCCTGTCTCTGTAACTTGAACCAGGGCCCCTCGCGCTGACACCTGTTCTCTTAAGCTGACAACGTGCACCCTGTCTCTTTTACTTAAACCAGCGCCCCTCGCGTTGACACATGTTCTCTCAATCTATCTTCGCACCCACCCCCAAACTGACAACGTGCCCTGTCTCTGTAACTTGAACCAGAGCCCTCGCGCTGACACCTGTTCTCTTAAGCTGACAACGTGCACCCTGTCTCTTTTACTTAAACCAGCGCCCCTCGGGTTGACACATGTTCTCTCAATCTCTCAATGCGAATTAGCACCTTGTCATGCGGGGCGTGTATTATTGGCAGTTGATGAAGTGACAAAAAGTTGACATCGTCCCATTGAACAGTTGACGAAATAACCAAGCTTTGAAAGTATCCTATTGGTTGGTTGACGAAACGACCAATACGGGGAACGGGTTGACGATGTGTCCAGTTGACGAAATGGCAGTTGACGAAATGACTAGGATCCTTGATAGGCCTTGTGTTAATCTTGGTCATGCTTGAAAATTCATTGACATTAGCTAGGCCTATAAATATTGTATAGGCTCCTATATAAGGACACATATAGTATCTGTGTTAATGTTGTTGTTAGGTCTGGTAAGGTTAGCCCCCTAATAAAAACCTAAAGTGCATCCATTTTGAATTTAAAGACCTGTTTTTGAATTGTATTATATGCTTAATTCTATTTTTTAGCTAGATAAATATTATATTAGGACCTATGTTGGTTAACCCTCAAGGCATACACCCAAAGCAGGCCTAGGCCTTCCACCTAGGCCTAGCTAAATTTTGTAAACTTAATGCAAATTTCTAGGTTAAGAGTGTTCAAGCAGCCCCCTATTGAATGCTACTTGATTGTAGATATCTCTTGAATGATTTAGATTACAATGTTGTAATTTAGAATTAGTGACAAGGCAAGCTACCTTTGTTATCACTATTAGTATTGCTATTTTTTAAGGACCAAAATTAACCAGCTAGCTAATAGTTTTCTTATAGTAACTGTGTTAGCTAAATGCAAAGTAGTGCTTAGTTTATTATATTAATAATATTATATTATTTCTCTATTCACATTATTATTAAGATCA
Source organism: Macrostomum hystrix (assembly GCA_950097015.1). Lineage (NCBI taxonomy): Eukaryota > Metazoa > Platyhelminthes > Macrostomidae > Macrostomum > Macrostomum hystrix. Next base: position 2,522,377 of record CATNEN010000033.1, read on the forward strand.
CAAAATATTTTTGTATTACATATAGTATTTTATAAGGCATAAAGATATAACTAATTAGCTATGGGCTAATTTTTTTTTATTCAACAATTAGTTATGTAACCATATAAATGGTGTACTTATTTAAGATCAGATGATTGTTCTTAATATAGACAAATATTTTAGTCGCTAGCAGTCTTACTAATAAAATAAATTTTTTCTAACAATTTTCTAGCTTTATGTTCTTAATCATCAACAAAATATTTGAGTAGGTTATTATATGCCTATTAAGTTTAGCCACTGATATTACTGTTCCAAACAGATTTTACTAATCCACTTTATAATTTATACTTCCTTCCAAGGCCAAACAGCCATCCCACTCCATTCTCAGTCCAGACAGCCACCCACTCCATTCCCAGTCCAGACAACCGCCCCACTCCATTCCCAGTCCAGACAACCGCCCCACTCCATTCCCAGTCCAGACAGCCGCCCCACTCCATTCCCAGTCCAGACAACCGCCCCACTCCATTCCCAGTCCAGACAGCCGCCCCACTCCATTCCCAGTCCAGACAACCGCCCCACTCCATTCCCAGTCCAGACAGCCGCCCCACTCCATTCCCAGTCCACCAGACAACCACCCACTCCATTCCCAGTCCAGACAGCCGCCCTACTCCATTCCCAGTCCAGACAACCGCCCCACTCCATTCCCAGTCCAGACAACCGCCCCACTCCATTCCCAGTCCAGACAGCCGCCCACTCCATTCCCAGTCCAGACAACCGCCCCACTCCATTCCTAGTCCACCAGACAACCACCCACTCCATTCCCAGTCCAGACAACCGCCCCACTCCATTCCCAGTCCAGACAGCCGCCCCACTCCATTCCCAGTCCACCAGACAACCACCCACTCCATTCCCAGTCCAGACAGCCGCCCCACTCCATTCCCAGTCCAGACAGCCGCCCCACTCCATTCCCAGTCCAGACAACCGCCCCACTCCATTCCCAGTCCAGACAGCCGCCCCACTCCATTCCCAGTCCAGACAGCCGCCCCACTCCATTCCCAGTCCAGACAACCGCCCCACTCCATTCCCAGTCCACCAGACAACCACCCACTCCATTCCCAGTCCAGACAGCCGCCCCACTCCATTCCCAGTCCAGACAGCCGCCCCACTCCATTCCCAGTCCACCAGACAACCACCCACTCCATTCCCAGTCCAGACAGCCGCCCCACTCCATTCCCAGTCCAGACAGCCGCCCCACTCCATTCCCAGTCCACCAGACAACCACCCACTCCATTCCCAGTCCAGACAGCCGCCCCACTCCATTCCCAGTCCAGACAGCCGCCCCACTCAATTCCCAGTCCAGACAGCCGCCCCACTCCATTCCCAGTCCAGACAGCCGCCCCACTCCATTCCCAGTCTACCAGACAACCACCCACTCCACTGCTCATCTTTACAGTCGAAGCGCAAGCAGGCGAAGCGGTTCGCGGCCGTCAAGCGGATGATCAGCCTCAACGACGGCCGCATCCGGAAGCGCGATCGAGACAAGCCGGCCGGTCAAAAGCGAAAGCGAGCGGAGACCAATAGCGACCCACTGTCCGTGCGGCACAAGACTGCTGTTAGTTCGGCCATGTTTCTGCAATATAACACGCAGATTGGGCCGCCCTATCACATCCTGCTGGACACTAACTATGTGAACTTCGCCATCAAGAACAGGCTGGATGTGTTCCAGTCAGCCATGGACTGCCTGTACGGCAAGTGCGTTCTGTATGTGACCGACTGTGTTCTGGCCGAGATGGAAAAGATGGGAGAGAAATACCGCGTGGCCTTGAAGATTCTGCACGATCCGCGTGTGCGCCGACTGTCCTGCCTGCACAAGGGCACCTACGCTGACGATTGCCTTGTAAGGCGAGTCACCGATCACAAGTTCTACATTGTCGCCACCTGCGATCGAGACCTGCGCCGGCGCCTGCGTCGGGTGCCCGGCGTGCCAATCATGTACGTTCACGCCAGGCGGGTCACTGTCGAACGAATGCCCGACGCGCTGGGGGCGCCGAGATAAACTGGCGGATTGGGAAACAACTTTTCGGACTGTTTATTGCAGAGCTGGCGGCTTTCATTGTGCTTGTCTGATTACCATTCACGTAGATAGATGGCAGATTCTGAAATCACCATGCAGGTAGATAGATGGCAGATTCTGAAATCACCATTCACGTAGATAGATGGCAGATTCTGAAATCACCATTCACGTAGATAGATGGCAGATTCTGAAATCGCCATGCAGGTAGATAGGTGGCAGATTCTGTTTTCGCCATGCAGGTAGATTGATGGCAGATTCTGTTTTCGCCATGCAGGTAAATTGATGGCAGATTCTGTTTTCGCCATGCAGGAAAATAGATAGAATATTCAGTAATCCCTGTGCAGATAGATAACAGATTCTGAATCGCCATGTGGGTAGATAGATAGCTGATAGCTGTCGTCAGGTTGGGTCTGCCTGCACGTGAATTGATTTGAGGCTGTCCTCTGAACTCTTGCAGTCTGAGCTGTTATTTCGATTGTAAATACACCCGACTGTTTAATTAATGCTCTTTGCAGTCAGTTCGAAGCTTGTTGTCAATATTAGTTTTTCTTCATTTGTCAATGCTTGGTCTAAGACTAGTTTAGGAGGCACAGTATGTATCAATGTCTGGTTCAAGGCTAGTATATATTATTATAAACTATGCGGTGTTAGGGTCGCAGTTTGTAAAGCAGGCATATTGTAAAGCAGTATGGAATGGCACATTATAAAGCAGTATGGAATGGCACATTGTAATGCAGTTTGGGGGCTGGCAGATTGTAAAGCAGTATGGAATGGCACATTGTAATGCAGTGTGGGCTGGCAGATTGTAAAGCAGTATGGAATGGCACATTGTAATGCAGTGTGGGCTGGCAGATTGTAAAGCAGCAGCAAAGCGGCTGGCAGCTGCCTGAATAAACTCTTCCGTGGCTTCCAGGAGCTGTGCGAGGACCTTCCGTGCCTAAATCTGGCCGTGCCACTGTTAGGCCTTTCAAAGGCTCCAGCAGACGGAGCCGGGGCAAGCTCTGGGACGCTGCTGTCGGCCGGGCGCGGTCGGCTGCGCGATGTTGAGCTGCTGCGCAGCCTGCCGGGTCGTCGGGCTCGCCAGTCCAGCGGCGAGGCCTGCGCCGCCGCGGCCAAGCTGATTGCCGACGAGCCACAGCCGTTGTGGATGCGCGCCTTTGCCTCCGACTGCGGCGGCCGCAGCTCCGCAGGCGCTGGCGCGGCCGATGAGGCTGCAGACCCGGCCTGCCTGGACGGTTTTCGGCCGCTAAACAGAAAGTGAGTGTCCTGGGTCACGTGATTGTGGGATTAGTTAGTTGCAGCTTTTCCTCACTTTTCCCCGCGCCACCAACCGATGCCAGACCGCCGCCAGCCGCTCCGCTGGCCAATAGGAACGCTCGGAGCGTAAAGAAAACTGACCGTGCCGCAGTCAAGGTCAAGGCAGAGCCCAAGTTCAAGGTCGCTCCCAAGGCCGGCCGGCGGTCACGCGCGGAAAATTCCGGTGCATCGCCAGACGACAACAAAGAGAACTTCTCGGGCAATTATCGCCGAGTGTCGCTTCGCCTGGCCTTGGCCAACAGTTTGCAATGAGCTGGTGCTAGCAGTGCATTCAATTCACTTTCACGCTTTTAAACTGGACAGATGAGATTTTAATTTTTTCTGTCTTTGTAAACAATAGTTTTATATTCGCATCGATGTGCCCTGCATTTAGTTTTTTCTTCGAAACCAACGCAAAGGTTTCGCAACGGAAAAGGTAAAACAAAAGTTACAACGATTTTAGCTAGCTTTTTTTACTAATTAAAGCATTTTTCTCCCGATTTTATTTTTATTTCGGCTAAACAAATGCTGAAAAATAAATGACCAATCAGGTCAATCAGGATTAGTAACGATAATTTCGGTGGCAATAATTGCTGTAAATTATTTAGTAAAATTATGCTGTCTTGTTTTCCCACGTCTTTAAACCAGTTGGTTTTTTCCTGCAATTGTGTACATGACATACTACTTGGTAGTAGATTAGCAGAATTTTAAACTGTGACCAAGCTGTAAATTGTTTTGAAAAAGCAAAAAAAGTAAACAAAAAGGCATTTCTCGCACGGAGCTATTTTTAGCGCCAAAGTCATGCATTTCCCGTTGTTTACGGGACGGCCGATTGGTGGGTTCTAGGTCATGCGTGTGGATCACGGATTGGCTGCCTGTCACAATAAAATAGAATGTGCAGCTATAATTTGGCCAATCAGGAATCAGTCCAGCTTCATCGACCTTCAGCCACCTCAGCGCCGTGAACCCGAACCATCTGCACGGTGAGCAGGCAGAGCTCTCCGCCGTTGTCCCTCGCATCGTGGGCCGCCAGGTACAGCAGGTCCAGCCACCGATGCGTGGCCAGGTGTCGCGGCAGGCACAGGCCCAGCGGGGTCAGCGGCAGCCTCTGGACTAGACTAAAGCCGGCGACGATTTTCGAAGCATCGCCGACTTCAGACGATGGCGGACGGTAGCGGTAGACGCGGATGCAGTTCGAGGCCTGGTCCGCTAGCAGAACGGCGCCCCAGTGGACGCAGAGGCCGCCCCAGCGTCGGGCCGGGCTGCGACTCCGGACGAATTCCAGTGGCTCTGACTCGGCTGTCCTTGAGAATCGCGTTAATGAAGAGGAAAGGATGTCGACTCAGAACCCATGGAACGTGTTGATGGTCAGACTAGTTGTCTAGATAAGTTCAAGGACCCAGTGCGATTGAATGGGGATTTTGTGTCGGCTTATGGTCCCTAATTGCCGGTCGATTTCAGTAGTCGTTTATCTCAACGATGCTAACGTCAGACGGCTTAGATAGTTAGTTGATCGTATAGGGCGGAAAATTTTGATCCGCATGGTGGAATTTCACGAAAATCGGTCATTCGTAATTGGAATTATCGTGTAGTGGGCAGTGGCTGTTTGAAATACCCTGTGTCTTTCCCGACGAAGGAAAAGCAGGGTCTTCTGTTAAAGCCGAGTCTCCAGGACACCCACCTCTCCGCTGGCGGCCGCAGGTCGAAGGCCAACACGCCGCGCTCGTGCGCCACCAGCAGGAGGCGAATGGCGTAGAAAGCGTCGGCCAGCACCGCCACGTGGCTGGGCCGGAACAGACGCGGGTGCCGCAGCTCGGCAAGCGGCGCCAGGGTTGGCAGCGCCAGCCGCTGCACCCGATGGTTGAGCTGGTCGGCCACCCAGGCGCTGCCGGAGTCCACGGCGCAGCCGGCCGGCCGGTTGAACTGGCCCAGCCTGGAGCCGGGCGGGCCGCAGCAGCGGGCCAGGACCGGCTGGCTGCCGGCGCCGGCCAGCGATTGCAACAGGAAGACGCCGTGCCTAACGGCGCCGGCGCCCGAGCAGACCAGCTGGCCGGGCGCGTCGGCGCCGCAGCTAGCGAGGCCCAGCTGACCCCGGTGGTGCAGGCCATCGGGCTGGTATAGCCTGCTGCCTCGCTGCTGGTGCTGGCGGGTCCCGTGTGCCGCGGTGCTGACGGCTGCCGACGGTTGAAGCTGCATCACCGCGTAGGTCTCGGTGCCACCTGATCGGAAATTCGGCACACAGATGCCAACAGAAATTCGGCATTACTCAACGTAGCTTTCTTGCTATAGATTTATCTTCTAGATGTCCGCTCGTACTTCTCTCACACCGAGTTTAGAGGAAAGGTAGAGACATGAGGGAGTGCTTGTAATCTGTCTTGTCCTTAGACATCACTGGGTGGCGCGACCTAAAACCTATCTTAGGCCTCCCGTCTCACTTATCCGAGTCGGTGCTGCTCATGAGCTCTGGGGTGATGCACTCACTGGGGGCAGTCAGCTTGGTGGTGATTAGCAGTGCCTCCACGCTGGCACTGAAGGCCATGCCGGTGAGGCTGACCACACCGCCAGTCCCGGAGGCGCCGCCTTTGTTTTTGGCCTGCTGCTGCCCGATGCTCATCTTGTGCGGCTGCGACAGCACGAAACACTTCTCGTGCTCCTCCTCCTCCTCATCGACACTATCCTCATCGTGCTCCTCTGCGCAGCAGCCTTCGTCGTCGTCCAGCGGCTCCGCAGCCGCCACCGCTGCCCCCGAACGCAGCTCGTGAGCCATCGGTGGAACCGGCGGCAATGGCTCGGCCTGCATGTGCGCGCACTTTTTCTTTCGATCTGATCTTAGCTGTCAAACAAAAAACACCTGAGCTATCAGAAACCTGGCCGCGGAGTTTCTCAAGCGATACGGAAAACTTTTTCCGCAGCCCCCCCGCTCCAGATAAACACACGGACAGCCCCATGGACTAAATTTAAACAGGCCAGACCGAGACAAGGGTGGGTGGGACGCATACCTCGACAAGCGACTCAACCCCTTACTGGCCTGACGAGAGCCCGAGTGGGCAGACAAGCATTAATCAACGATAAAATAGCCTGATAGAGCCAGAATACTGAAACTATTAAAAGCAATTGAACAACAATGAACAATTGCTGCCAGCTGGAGCAGACAGCCACAGCAGCCAAGGCAGCGCGCTGTTTCCCACTCTCTCCATTCTCTCCAAAGCCGACAGATTGTCTCAAGCGATAGCGGCCACACCCCGGGTCTCACCGGTGCGGCTGCAGTCCAATGAGCCCCATTCTGCACTGACACAGCTAGCCTGACACAGCTAACCTGACACAGCTAACCTGACACAGCTAGCCTGACACAGCTAACCTAACACAGCTAGCCTGACACAGCTAACCTGACACAGCTAACCTGACACAGCTAGCCTGACACAGCTAACCTAACACAGCTAGCCTGACACAGCTAACCTGACACAGCTAACCTGACACAGCTAGCCTGACACAGCTAACCTGACACAGCTAACCTGACACAGCTAGCCTGACACATCTAAGACTGCTAGCCTGACACATCTAAGACTGCTAGCCTGACACAACTAATCTGACACAGCTAGCCTTACACATCTAAGACTGCTAGCCTGACACAACTAATCTGACACAGCTAGCCTGACACATCTAAGACTGCTAGCCTGACACAACTAATCTGACACAGCTAGCCAGACACAACTAATCTGACACAGCACCAGGCACCTGCCGCAGCATGAAACCATATTCTTATGTAATGTAGCGCTGGACAAAGAAGAAAAAAAACAGGATGAACCAGCCTAATTCCATTGGATTGTATGCATCGAGTGCGAGATACGGAAATACAGACTGACAGACACGATTTAGCAAGCTGCGCTCCGTAGTTAATTGTAGTCAGCCGATCGCATAAATTATCTGATGGAGTTAATTTATATTAGAATTCAAACAGGTGCAGCCTCAGCGCGCTGCATCAAAACAAGGATTGAAGAGAGCATAACACGTAGTACATCAGAACTGGCTTGTCTAATTACACTAGCAAAGCATAGGGGAGTGCGGACTGCTCATTCTCACTGGTCAGACAATTAGCAAGCATGCAATGAGGCCGCTCACTATTCAGTGATTATCATTAACTGTATTGCCGCAGTGCAATATTATAATAAGTTGTTTCAACAGAAAGAGAAGGGCAGCAAGTAGCATGGGTGGCTTTTGTATTGTTTGTTGTGTACAGGCGGGGGTCAGTGTGTTCGCAACAGATTGTTAAATAAACAAATAATAGTTTAACCTTTCTAAAGATAAATTGTGCGCGCAAATTCAAATTTAGCGAGTTGATGATTATAAGCGATCCAAGCCGGCACGAAGGAATTATACTACTGACTATCAAATTAGTGAGTAGTACTCGAGTGTTTTTGTTCAATCGACAATGTAGAACAGAATAGCTTCCTTAGAGCTGGCCTTGACGACAGAAAACGCACAGAAAACTGATTGCAGGATTCAGTCAAGTTTTTCATGTATAAAAAATGACAAACATATCGAAAATTAGCTAGCCTTGACTCGCTGGGATAAACTAAAAAGCTAATTAGTGGGGCCGAGCGAGGAAAACTGACTTACCAGCGATATGTTGCGAAAAAATAAACAAACAAAAAGCGAATTATCAATCTATCTCTCCTGTTTTCTCTGTTAAACAAATGTTTAATCTGCTTCTAGCCAAGCAAAGAAAAGTAAAAAATGGTGCGCTACAGAGTGCGGATAGCTGGGGCTAGATAAAAGGACAACAAAGTCGAGAAATCGGATGACACAAACTGATTGGCTACTAACTGGTGCAGCTAATACTGCCCCAGTGCGGTGGCAACAACAACCATACTAACAAGGTCTCAGGCATCGGATTCCGTAAGTGTTCTCATGCCGGGTCATGATGAGACGCGACAAATGAAAGCGAAACTGCTTATGAGCTAAAAAACAAGAGAAAACACCAACTGTCACTGCCAGTAGTGTTGGTCAAACTTGAAACTGTAACTAACTAGTTTTGAAAGGTGGGTCAGACGACCTAATAAGCAGCCATAAAAAAGAACAGAATCCATCAAAAATCAAAAAGCAACAGGTGCTATAATCTTGAATTTGCGCAGTAAATTGCAGCAACTGATTGCAGGGCAACACGGAGATCAATAGGTGGTATCTGAAATTATCTAGGCCCGAGGTGCAAACGTAACAACCTGCTTGAGCGATGGCCAATGAGCTGACTCATCAATAGTACATTGATCCCATCAGCTGCCTATAATCCCAATAGTACACTGATCCCATCAGCTGCCTATAATCCCAATAGTACACTGATCCCATCAGCTGCCTATAATCCCAATAGTACACTGATCCCATCAGCTGCCTATAATCCCAATAGTACACTGATCCCATCAGCTGCCTATAATCCCAATAGTACACTGATCCCATCAGCTGCCTATAATCCCAATAGTACACTGATCCCATCAGCTGCCTATAATCCCAATAGTACACTGATCCCATCAGCTGCGTATAATCCCAATAGTACACTGATCCCATCAGCTGCCTATAATCCCAATAGTACACTGATCCCATCAGCTGCCTATAATCCCAATAGTACACTGATCCCATCAGCTGCCTATAATCCCAATAGTACACTGATCCCATCAGCTGCGTATAATCCCAATAGTACACTGATCCCATCAGCTGCCTATTATCCCAATAGTACATTGATCCCATCAGCTGCCTATTATCCCAATAGTACACTGATCCCATCAGCTGCCTATTATCCCAATAGTACACTGATCCCATCAGCTGCCTATTATCCCAATAGTACACTGATCCCATCAGCTGCGTATAATCCCAATAGTACACTGATCCCATCAGCTGCGTATAATCCCAATAGTACACTCGACTTACTGAGTTTAAGAGTGCCAGGCCACAGAGAGCCGGTTGCAGCGCTTCATTCCACGGGTCCTTGGTCCGCCAGGCTACAGCTTGAACTATTGGAGCTACGCATAATTACACATAATTAGACAGATCAGAGGAGAGGAACACGCAGAAGCGACAATCAAATCGCTTCTCTAAAGCGCGACTGGACAGAAATAGTAGAAGAAAAATCTTTTAATAAAAAAAAACAAAATTAATGTGAGAGAAAAACTAGCAGGGCACAATTAGCATCGGGGATTGTTGAATGGCCAGGAGACAAGGAGGGGATAAAAACAAGTCGATCCCAGCGATTCCTGGACAGCAGAGGAGAACAAAGTTGTCCTAGGCGATACCTGCGGGCGGCAGTGTGGTTCAGGCGTTGTCAAAGATTAGCAGACAGAGCTAACAGGCTGGAGTAACTGTGACTCCTGAAACTGGCAGGCAGGGCTAACTGGCTGGAGTAACTGTGACTCCTGAAACTGGCAGGCAGGGCTAACAGGCTGGAGTAACTGTGACTCCTGAAACTGGCAGGCAGGGCTAACTGGCTGGAGTAACTGTGACTCCTGAAACTGGCAGGCAGAGCTAACTGGCTGGAGTAACTGTGACTCCTGAAACTGGCAGACAGAGCTAACTGGCTGGAGTAACTGTGACTCCTGAAACTGGCAGGCAGAGCTAACTGGCTAGAGTAACTGTGACTCCTGAAACTGGCAGACAGAGCTAACAGGCTGGAGTAACTGTGACTCCTGAAACTGGCAGGCAGAGCTAACTGGCTAGAGTAACTGTGACTCCTGAAACTGGCAGACAGAGCTAACTGGCTGGAGTAACTGTGACTCCTGAAACTGGCAGGCAGAGCTAACAGGCTGGAGTAACTGTGACTCCTGAAACTGGCAGGCAGGGCTAACTGGCTGGAGTAACTGTGACTCCTGAAACTGGCAGGCAGGGCTAACTGGCTGGAGTAACTGTGACTCCTGAAACTGGCAGGCAGAGCTAACAGGCTGGAGTAACTGTGACTCCTGAAACTGGCAGACAGAGCTAACAGGCTGGAGTAACTGTGACTCCTGAAACTGGCAGGCAGGGCTAACTGGCTAGAGTAACTGTGACTCCTGAAACTGGCAGGCAGGGCTAACTGGCTGGAGTAACTGTGACTCCTGAAACTGGCAGGCAGAGCTAACTGGCTAGAGTAACTGTGACTCCTGAAACTGGCAGACAGAGCTAACAGGCTGGAGTAACTGTGACTCCTGAAACTGGCAGGCAGAGCTAACTGGCTAGAGTAACTGTGACTCCTGAAACTGGCAGACAGAGCTAACAGGCTGGAGTAACTGTGACTCCTGAAACTGGCAGGCAGGGCTAACTGGCTGGAGTAACTGTGACTCCTGAAACTGGCAGACAGAGCTAACAGGCTGGAGTAACTGTGACTCCTGAAACTGGCAGGCAGAGCTAACAGGCTGGAGTAACTGTGACTCCTGAAACTGGCAGGCAGGGCTAACTGGCTGGAGTAACTGTGACTCCTGAAACTGGCAGGCAGAGCTAACTGGCTAGAGTAACTGTGACTCCTGAAACTGGCAGACAGAGCTAACTGGCTGGAGTAACTGTGACTCCTGAAACTGGCAGGCAGAGCTAACAGGCTGGAGTAACTGTGACTCCTGAAACTGGCAGGCAGGGCTAACTGGCTGGAGTAACTGTGACTCCTGAAACTGGCAGGCAGGGCTAACTGGCTGGAGTAACTGTGACTCCTGAAACTGGCAGGCAGGGCTAACAGGCTGGAGTAACTGTGACTCCTGAAACTGGCAGGCAGAGCTAACAGGCTGGAGTAACTGTGACTCCTGAAACTGGCAGACAGAGCTAACAGGCTGGAGTAACTGTGACTCCTGAAACTGGCAGGCAGGGCTAACTGGCTAGAGTAACTGTGACTCCTGAAACTGGCAGGCAGGGCTAACAGGCTGGAGTAACTGTGACTCCTGAAACTGGCAGGCAGGGCTAACAGGCTGGAGTAACTGTGACTCCTGAAACTGGCAGGCAGAGCTAACAGGCTGGAGTAACTGTGACTCCTGAAACTGGCAGGCAGGGCTAACTGGCTGGAGTAACTGTGACTCCTGAAACTGGCAGGCAGGGCTAACTGGCTGGAGTAACTGTGACTCCTGAAACTGGCAGGCAGAGCTAACAGGCTGGAGTAACTGTGACTCCTGAAACTGGCAGGCAGGGCTAACTGGCTAGAGTAACTGTGACTCCTGAAACTGGCAGGCAGGGCTAACTGGCTGGAGTAACTGTGACTCCTGAAACTGGCAGACAGAGCTAACAGGCTGGAGTAACTGTGACTCCTGAAACTGGCAGGCAGGGCTAACTGGCTAGAGTAACTGTGACTCCTGAAACTGGCAGGCAGGGCTAACAGGCTGGAGTAACTGTGACTCCTGAAACTGGCAGGCAGGGCTAACAGGCTGGAGTAACTGTGACTCCTGAAACTGGCAGGCAGAGCTAACAGGCTGGAGTAACTGTGACTCCTGAAACTGGCAGGCAGGGCTAACTGGCTGGAGTAACTGTGACTCCTGAAACTGGCAGGCAGGGCTAACTGGCTGGAGTAACTGTGACTCCTGAAACTGGCAGGCAGGGCTAACTGGCTGGAGTAACTGTGACTCCTGAAACTGGCAGGCAGAGCTAACTGGCTGGAGTAACTGTGACTCCTGAAACTGGCAGGCAGGGCTAACAGGCTGGAGTAACTGTGACTCCTGAAACTGGCAGGCAGAGCTAACTGGCTGGAGTAACTGTGACTCCTGAAACTGGCAGGCAGAGCTAACTGGCTGGAGTAACTGTGACTCCTGAAACTGGCAGGCAGAGCTAACAGGCTGGAGTAACTGTGACTCCTGAAACTGGCAGGCAGAGCTAACAGGCTGGAGTAACTGTGACTCCTGAAACTGGCAGGCAGAGCTAACTGGCTGGAGTAACTGTGACTCCTGAAACTGGCAGGCAGGGCTAACTGGCTGGAGTAACTGTGACTCCTGAAACTGGCAGGCAGAGCTAACTGGCTGGAGTAACTGTGACTCCTGAAACTGGCAGGCAGAGCTAACTGGCTGGAGTAACTGTGACTCCTGAAACTGGCAGGCAGGGCTAACTGGCTGGAGTAACTGTGACTCCTGAAACTGGCAGGCAGAGCTAACTGGCTGGAGTAACTGTGACTCCTGAAACTGGCAGGCAGAGCTAACTGGCTGGAGTAACTGTGACTCCTGAAACTGGCAGGCAGAGCTAACAGGCTGGAGTAACTGTGACTCCTGAAACTGGCAGGCAGAGCTAACTGGCTGGAGTAACTGTGAATCTTTAAATTAAGAACCGGTGCCATATTTTCTGGTTAGTGCATTCAGATACTTACATTTTATTCAACCAGGTCGTCATTAATCACAGCTTGAGTTCGTTGGCAATCCGGCTGGCGATGTTTTTGAAGCCGATGGAGGTGCCGCTGATGCGCTTAAACCGGACTCCGTTCAGTGACAAGCGAGGCAGCTTGCAGACCTCCATCTCCCATTGGACAATGCTGTCAGTGTGGGGGTCGCCGTGCACGCAGAACAGCAGGTACTTCTCGCGCAGCTCAAAGTCGCACTGGTTGCGCTCCAGCACTTTGATGATCTCCGACATCATGGCGTTCGGCTCCATGGAGGAGGTCGTCTTCATCGACCAGGTGAATCGAAGCGAGCGCGGCTTTACATTGCCGCCGCCGCCGCTGGCTCCGCCACTGTCGTCCATCGTGCCGGAGGAGCCCTGAGCAGCGCTGACACCGCCGATCGATGGCGATGCGACGACGCCCGTGGCGCCACCGCCTGTGCCGCTACCGCCACCGCCAACACCTCCGCCGGCGCTTGCCGGCGCTTGCGACGATGGAATAGGAGCACCGCCGGTCGTCCTGAAATTCAGAGTTTTTGTGAAATGGTTAGGAACAGTTAGGAGACTGTACAGAGACACTGAACAAAGGAAACTAAACAGAAACTCTACCACGAAGGTACAATGTCACGTACAGAGGTTTTATTCTATCTAACTCCTCTGTACAGAGGAGGTTGTACAGAGAAGACAGAGGAGGTTGTACAGGGACTGTACAGAGGAGGTTGTATAGGGACTGTACAGAGGAGGTTGTAAAGGGACTGTACAGAGGAGGTTGTACAGGGACTGTACAGAGGAGATTGTACAGGGACTGTACAGAGGAGGTTGTACAGGGACTGTACAGAGGAGGTTGTACAGGGACTGTACAGAGGAGGTTGTACAGGGACTGTACAGAGGAGGTTGTACAGGGACTGTACAGAGGAGGTTGTACAGGGACTGTACAGAGGAGGTTGTACAGGGACTGTACAGAGGAGGTTGTACAGGGACTGTACAGAGGAGGTTATACAGACTGAACAGTGAAGCCATTCGCCAAAAAGAGCATTTCGAAGCATTTTATTCAAACTAACTCACCGTACATTGCCAACGTGAAACTTTCTAGACAGCTTGCTCAATAGCGACACATTGGCCGCCGCCGCCGCCCCGCCACCGCCGGCTGCGACAGAAAGCCCGGCAACGTTGGCCGCGGCAGCTGATGTCGGCGGCGCGGCGCCGTATGTGTCTCGCTCCAGCGCCAGTCTCTCGCGGCCGCCGGTGCCCTGCACAGTACTGCGCGCGGCGCCACCACGGAAGAAATCTGTGCCGCCGCTAGGCGACGTCGGCAAGCCGGCCGCGCCAGTTGGGCCGGGCCCTGCGGCTGTGGTGGCAGCGGCAGCCGGGGCCTGGGCATAGAGCGGCCGGGTTCGATTCTCACGCATCGACTGCTGAAGCCAGGTATCCCTGCCGCTGCTGCGGAGTTCAAAGGCGAATATAATTACTAGGACTGCGACTTACTAAGAGTCCAGCTGCGGTGTAACAAACGAAATATAACTTTTCTGAACAAGTAAAGCTGCATGCCAATCTCACCCAACACTGAATCCGGCTGTTGCACCCGCGCTCGATTCGTCACCGTAGACTGCACCGCCCGCTCCTGCAGACGACGGCACGACAGGCCTCTGCTGGCGAGGCGTTCTGGCAGACGAAGCCGAAGGTCCGGCAGCAACAGCAGCGGTTGCAATAGCCGTAGGAGGCTGTGTACTACCAACCTGACGCTGCCGAAGGGAGCCTCCGACATCGACAGGAGCGGCAGCGCTGCCTGCAGCAGCGGGAACGGCGCGCTGACGGAACGCGCCAGCGCTGCTAGCGTCCGCAGCTGCGTGGGTCTGAGTTCGCCGGACCCCAGCGGCGCTGCCAGAGACCGCAGACGAACCCGACGAAGCCGCGGAAGCAGCCGACGCAGAACCCGAAGCGGCAGAGGAAGCAGGGCCGCCAACGACCGAGGACGGCTTGTTGACCAGCCGGTCGCCGTTGCGAGCGCTCGAGCGTGCGCCTATGGCCTGCGGGTCAGGCCGCTGAAACGGCCCGCCAGCACCCGAGCCGGAAGCTGCGCCGCCACCGCTTCTTCCGGGCAGCTCACCGCGAAATCTCTCCGGAGCCGACGAGGGCGGTTGCTGTTGAGAATCGTACTGCGGCGTCTGCTGCTGGCCGCTGCTTCGTCGGCTTGAGGAACTGCCGGGCGTAGCGGCGGTAGCCGCTGAAGCACCCGCCGAGGATGCCGAAGGCGGCGGCGGCGGCGCCTGACTAGCCGAGACGGAGCGGCCAGGCGCTCCGACACCGGCACCGGATGTGCCGGCTGGTCCGCCACTGGCGCCGCCGCGACCGCCGACTGCGCTCACCCCGGGAGCCGGAGTTCGCAGACTCTGAGAGCTGGCTGACCGACTCTCCGGAGTCCGCCGATCCAGCTGGCTGTTGCGCCGGCTGAGCAGCAGGTACGTGGCCGTGACATTGTCGAATTTGCCCGAGTGCAGGGAATCGCTAATCTGATCACGCGAGAAGCCCATGTTCACCATGATCTCCGTGATCACGGGGTCGTCGAATACTGGCGGCGGCTCCACAAAGGGCACTGCAAGACATTACAGAAGACAATATGCGACCTCAGCTGACAGACTTGCTGGTCATGGTCATGAGCTGACAGACTGGGTGGGTCATGAGCTGACAGACTGGGTGGGTCATGAGCTGACAGACTGGGTGGGTCATGAGCTGACAGACTGGGTGGGTCATGAGCTGACAGACTGGCTGGGTCATGAGCTGGCAGACTGAATGGGTCATGAGCTGACAGACTTGCTGGTCATGAGCTGACAGACTGGGTGGGTCATGAGCTGACAGACTGGCTGGGTCATGAGCTGACAGACTTGCTGGGTCATGAGCTGACAGACTTGGGTGGGTCATGAGCTGACAGACAATGTGCGACATCAGCTGACAGACTTGCTGGGTCATGAGCTGACAGACTGGGTGGGTCATCAGCTGACAGACTGGGCGGGTCATCAATTAATGATCTCACCTAGCGGCGAGTCCTCGAAGCCGATGTTCATCCACTTGTCCTTCATGACGGCGTCCAGCGAATGCCGCTTGGCAGGGTTGAGCACAAGCATGCGTTTGAGCAGCGACTCACAGTCCGTGCTCATGTAGAACGGAATTCTGTACTTTCCACGCAGCACGCGCTCTCGCAGCTCCTTGAGGTTTTGACCGTCGAATGGCAGCGAGCCACTGACCAGAGTGTAGAGAATGACGCCCAGACTCCAGACGTCCACCTCCGGGCCTTCGTACTTTTTGCCCTGGAACAGCTCGGGCGCAGCGTAGGGCGGCGAGCCGCAGAAGGTGTCTAGGCGCTGGCCCGGGTTGTACTCGTTGCTGAAGCCAAAGTCGGCAATCTTGATGTTCATATCGGCATCTAGTAGAAGGTTCTCGGCCTTCAGATCGCGATGCACCACGCGCTTCTGGTGGCAGTACTGCACCGAGCTGACAATTTGGCGGAATTTCACCCGGGCCTCCTTCTCCTTCATGCGGCCGTGCGCCACCAGGTAGTCGAACACCTCGCCTGTAAGATTCGAGGGAGGGAATTAGAGTTGTAACACTTCCGTTTTGTAACACGGAAGAAGGATGGGAAAACTATATGCATATGCTAATTTTCTGTACAATGTACAGAGCAGTCCAGTAATGTACATAGCATGGAGTGGGGTGGCTGCCAGAGGGATGGGAGTGGAATGAGGTGGGAATAATGTACATAGCATGGATTGGGGTGGCCGCCAGCGGAACGGGAGCGGAGTGAGGTGGGTACAGTGTAGAAATCTGGTGGACGAAATGTGTGGGAAGGATTTTTCAAATAGTCAATTGAAAATCATTTACTAAGCCTGCTCACCTCCGCTAGCATACTCCATGACCAGGTAGAGTGTCTTTTCAGCTGTGATCACCTCGTAGAGTTTCACTGAAACATAATATTCATATTTAATTTTTTATATACTGCTAGAATTAAATGTCCCAGAAAATTGTCAGGAATAGGAAATTCTGTTTGTGCTGCTATTTACCAATATTCGGATGGTCCAGCATCTTCATGATTCGCACCTCGCGATATAACTGCAATGATAATAACAAGATATATTACTATTAAATAAAACGAACATGTGCACCTATACCACCTTTCCTGAATAAGTTTAAACTGTTAAAAAATCACTTAAAATGCTTAGGCGCAGCAAAGCAGTACAGAGGTACAGTGTGGAAAACACACGAAAACCCCTCACAACAGTTGGCCAACAACACTAATTAGCTGTACAGTAAAAAGCCCCATTAAAAACGCAGGTAACTACACTCTCATAAAACTACAGCAGTTATGCCCCTGCAGAGCATGTTTGTCGCATTAGTATAAGAGTTGAAATTTGCACACAAAATTCTGCTGGGCAAAATCTGGTCACAGTGTCAAAGTGCCCCAAACCAAACAGCTAAGCAGTGCTCTCCAAAGGCTAGAGCAGACAGACAGACAGGCACAGATATGCACACAAACAGTAATGCGGTTCAGCGCCCAGCAGCGAACTGTATAATGCGCACGAGTCCACTGCATTTGACTCACTGGGAAGACCACTCCTAGAAGAAGCATAATGCGGAATGAGAAATACAGACACGGGCAGACACTGAGCTCGTGACTCATCGCTTCCCAGCTTTGGAATATTGCAGTTCCTTGCAACTCGCAATCGTAACCTGTGACTCAAAGCTGGTCTCACATTTAACAATACATTCATAAAGCAAAGTGAAGGAAACTAGTTTATTTGTTTAACATGTGCTTTGGGTGAGGCGGGACGGGCAGAGACCACACGCAAACAAACAAGAGCCACAAGCAGTTTTAATCAATCCAATTTTAACACACAACCGCTGCAAATGCAACCACAGGCCATTCTCATCAGCCTGATAATGAATCAATTATTCATACTTTAATTCTTTTTAACAGAAATAAATCTATATTACTCTAATTAATAAATAAAGCATGCAAAGATCTGATCAAGCTGTCAATTATGATCAGAGACAACTCGCTCGCTAAAGCAGCATTTTTTACTAATCACAGATACGAACAGGCTATTGTCCCGAGGATGATAAATAAAGGAGTTTAAAAGCCAGAAAGAAGGAGGCGTAGCGGGAGGGACTGGTCCTTCCCGCTCTCTACCAAGACGATTTTTAGGGCAGATAAGACTAGAATTGAAGGCTTGTCTGCTGAGCCTTATCAAGTTCCACTGCACAAACTGTGGGAGGCGGCTCTGGGTCACCCAGTCTTCGGTGTAAATAACTATTTAATAGAGCTGTCCGTGTCAAAGTTGCGATTCTAAAAAAACACAAAGCCAACTGGCGACAATGCTTCACGAATGTAAAAGCTTATTTGCTGGGCTGCTTGAAAAAAGCAGAAAATAAAATTAACAAAAATCAGCTATAGGAATGCACTCCCCTGTGCTATGCAAGCCAGATGGGTCCAAGGAAAAACTAGAATACTAGTATAGTGCAAAACCTGTGTGAGAGCGGACTCTGTGTCATCATGGCCAGCGGAACGGGCAGAATTGCCTCCTCGCTGGCTGTGAATTTATATTTATAATTATCCCACTAGCAAGTAGAGTCGAGACTAATGAGCCAGAGAAACTTGCCTTCTGCAAGCTTGACGGGTTCAGCTGCGTCTTGTCGATAATCTTGATGGCCACCTCCTCGCCAGTGATGACATGCTTGGCCAGCTTGACTTTTGCAAAGTTGCCCTTGCCGATGGTCTTCAACAAGCGGTATTTGCCAATGTGCGGCTCCTCGCCGCCAACGCCTCCGTGTGAGCGGCCAGTCACTCGGCCGCTGCCGCCACCGACGCTGGAGGACGCCGCGGTCAGGGAGGATGAATGATCGACCGACAGACCAGATGGCTGCACAAAGCCTTCTTTCACCGTGGACAGCATCTTGGTGCCAGAAGACATCAATCTGGCAGCCGAGGTCGCTGAGTAGTCTGTCAACCAATGGGTACTCCAACCAAGAGGCTGCGCAGACTACGTTCAATAAAAAACTATTGGTCAGCAACACTCTCAGTTGCTTGCTGGCGTCATCTGGAGATTGAGATGAAATAGGGCAGGCTAGATACAGGGCAACCCTGGAAAAAACATGTAAGTGCTAGCAGGGGTAGTATATCATGCTTTTAGCAAAGTGTTAGTTCAAATAAAAAATAGTATCTATCACGCACATAAATAACTTATAATTACAAAAGTAGCAAAGAAAAGGAAAAAAAATCAACAGTTAATAAATATAAATAAAATAATATAATAATAATAATAAAATAATATAAATAAAATTATTAAATAAATAAATACTTATAAATACATACACATATGCATAAATTAACACACACTAGTTCTTTCTTTTTTGGTATGGTATCAACATTGATATTGATACCATTTATAAGGATGTGCATACTTAAATTCTATTTACTAATTTCGATAGCAAAACTAATAGCTAGCTAGCTAAGAGTAAGCTTAACAATAGCTTGGCAAGGAATAGGCCCCGCAAGGGGTTTGAGTGAATATATATATGCAAAATAATAATATAAGCTGCCATAACTAGGCCTAGTCTTAAGAGAAGTGAGAAGAAAAAATCAATGTTCAACATAGAAAGAGTCCTGTTGGCCCAAAAAGATGTAATATGTTAATATAACACTGCTTATTTGAATATAATATGTAACTAGGCCTAGGCCTACTTATCAAGACCAGTCAATACTAAAGAAAACTAATATGTAGCAGTAATAATGTAAGAGTATGTGCATACTGAATAATATAATAATGCTAAATTTCTGATATATACCAATATGCTAATCTATGTGCCAAAAGACTCATGCTTGTTTTAAGTCACAAAAAACTGTCTAAATGTTAACATATAGTTTCATGACTTACAGTCATTAGTTTTTAAAGCTCATGTTTTACCGTTGCTCTAAAAATTAGAGCTTAGGCTACTAAAGAGAAACATTTACTTTTTTTCTACATTTTAGCTAAAGAAAAAGGGTTAACTAAAAGAGTCCTTTAGAAGTAGACAATAGTATGTGAGTCTAGCTAGAAGCTAGCTAGTGTCAAATGTTAATGTGAAATCTGTGATTGAATACAAAAATTAGATATTAGGGCCTAGCCCTATATACATGCAAATTAAAAGTTAATATAGTTCTATGTTGAAATGTGAAGTGTGAAAAAATAACATTGGTATGGCTAGAAAGTTAAAACTTTTTTTGCCAGATTTGTTCTAAATTGAATTTTTTTCAATAGGCCTACCACTTTATATTTTAGTTAATATTTCTTTAGGGATAAAAAATGAAAACTCTAAGTACAATAGTTAGGCCTATAACTTATAAGCATTTTTGAATTCCTAGATTTTCAAAATGTCCTCGTTATAACCATATTATTCAGAATGTCCATTTAAGTCTTTATAGGGAATAAATAGGCCTAGTATATTCAATAATTACAGAAATTAAACTTAAATTTAAAGGAAATTTTGCCAAAAAATCCTTTCAAACTTGCATATTATTTCATCAGTTCATAGCCTTGGAAAACTGCTAGGATAGACAAACAATAGGCCCTAGTATAACTACTAGGCCTAGGGTAATTGAAAAAATAGTTTCCATTAATAGGCCAAGCCAGCTAGTCTCTGGTTCGACATGCTTAAAACATAATAAGCTAGGCCTATTTAGATAAGTTGGTATGTTAGGTCCTACTGTTGTACTCCTTCGTAGGAAATAACACTGAGCTGATTACTAATATATTCTAAGATGGGATTTACTGCAGCTTTTGTTAAATAGTATTAGTTATTGATGTTCAATGTGGTTAATACCTCGTGTTTATCTGTAGGCCCAATCATTTTTTAATAAGCAGACCTATACGACAGGACGAAGAATCGCATCGAGAACACGGCAGTCTCAATATTCTGTAGTATTTTACCATTTCATTCAACCCAATTTTTTTTCAGAAAAATACTTCGAGGAAATGAGTAAGAAATCGAAGGCGGTAAAGCCCAATTCGTTCAAACTATTAACAAATTTTTAACTTCATCAACGTATTAATTTTGTGGATTTTAAACAGTGAATAAGCTGACGCAAATTTTTCATATTTATGTTATTATAAAATTTGCTGCAAAAAATCTAGTCAAAAATCAAAATCCGGCATACAACTTTCTGATGAACCATGGCAGAAGTCCCATACATTACACCAATTGCATAACTCATGCTATTGTATATGTACATGTACCTGTACATTGCAATAGTCGGCTAATAGGTATATTTAACAGCTCTGTAGGCTCGTTAAACAGAAGTCTGGACACCTTGTTTCGAATGCGAGTTTCTGAAAAGGGAAGTCTGCATGCATGCACTGGATAACTTTTCGATCGTCGATTCGTAATCTATAAATTATGCTCATATTTCATTTACAAATTAGTATGTATCACAGTCTTTTAAGAGCCGAAAATTTAACGGTTTGCAAATCATTTTATATCATCGAAGATTTTCTTTAGAATATTATATTGCATATACTCGTACATTAGACCAAAAACGCAAATAGCTGCTTTGGGGATAATTACATTAAAAACATCATTTAAATAACGTTATACGTGATAATTCAAGGCATGCATAGAAAACGTGTACTTTTGGCTTTTGCATGCAACAGTCTGATATGCATGTACAGTTTACGCAATATCATAAAATTATTGTTTATACACATTACTGTACAAAATCTCAGCGCCTTATTTTTTCTGTATAATTAACAATAAGCTACCAGGAAGATGAGCAACCAAATCATTTAATCAATAAATAGCTGCAAAAACAAAAAAAATTTGTACATCTACATGCATGCAGAGAATCGAAATTCACATGAATATTCTTCATCCTTTTCGGAGCCCGAGCAAAGCGGCAGTCTTAGGCCTGCTAGCGGTGCCCAAGCCAGCTGCCGCACTTGTCGAAGCTACCGCTGATGATGCAGCAACAGCCGAGGACGGCGTATCACCGACTGCCGCCGGCCCTGCCAGCAGCTGATCCTCCGAATCCGGGGCCGACGCCGCGGCCACCCGAGCTGCCACTGCGGCGGTAACCGGTCTGGGCAGCACGCGGGCTGGCACGGAGGTCACGCCAACCCAGTCGGTCCGCTTGGCCTCAAGGATTCGCAGCCTATCAAGCCGCCGCATCGTTAAGTCGACGTCCTCTTCTTCATCGTCGACGTCGTCCTCCTCGCCATCCGGTGGATCGCCGGTGCGAATTCGCCGACGGCGCGGCAGGTCGGGCATGCAGCTGGCTTGGCGGATGCGCCGCTTTTCGAACCAGTCATTCACAGAGGGCGTCAGCTTGGCGTCCATCATGTGCGCCAGGTCCACCAGCAGGTTCCGCTCGTTCTTCTCGTTGTCGCGCGCCCAGGCGGAACGGTCGCGATCGAACTTGGCGCACTCGCTGCCCAGCTGCAGTTGCATTTTCATGTTCTTGTCGCGCACGCGGATCTCGGCGAAAGGTCGAGCGGTTTTGCGCCGGCCCCGGCTGCCGTTTTGCTGCTGCTGCTGCTGCTGCTGCATCTGCATGGCAAGTCTTTGCAGAGCTGCACCGTGCACTGACCGTCCAGGCAAGATGTCTCAACTGAGGGTTTGGAACATATAAAGGTGCTTATTAAATTCTTCCTCTCTTTCTCCGTGAGACACAGCTGAGAAGCGGGCTGCCCCGCCACCCCGACCAGTCAATTAAAGCCTTTCACCTGTCAGCGCTCAGTAAGAAATAGTTGTTTGCAGTCTCACCGCTGCTCTTTCTGCCATTCTTGCGCTTCGGGCTCTCACAAAAGCGCAGTCTATAGAACTGCGGTTTCAGTGCTTTTCCCTGGCAACTCTCTGTCTGTGGCAAAGGTTGCCTCTGGTCTCTCCTTCTCTGTTGGCTGTCACAGGCCGGCCTGCGCACCCGCTGCTTTCCCTCTCTTGAGCCGCGACGTGAATGCTCATATTATAGAACTGAATACAAAAGCCGAGGTCCCAAGTGTGGCCCCAAGAGAAGGGACAATGCCAGTAAGCAAATAGTTATGCTTCATTCAGCATACAGACACCCTACATTGTTAAAAGTACTCATTGACTAAAGGCTGCATTATACAAATATACTCAAGCATAGTATTGCAGGCCAGCAAGGCTCTCTGAGAGCTGGCTGGATCATATAGCATCTCATTTCCATCGCGCCATTCATTTTATCTCTTTGGAATTAGAGGAAAATTAATAAGCAAACGAGAAGCACACAGATTTCGATGTGATGTCGAGTTTGCGAGACAATTTTTGCTACAAAGAAAACAGGAAGTTGCTTCTTCGAGAACTTTAAGTTTCTGAGAAGCTCCATTTCATAAAAAGGATGCGAAAATGGTGTTCGCAATGATCTACTACTTTTGTGGTTGAAGGCTGTGAGTAGTCTTGATAAGATATTATGCGACCTGTCAAAGCCCAGTGGACTAAACAAGCATGATGCGGGTCAATCGTATCATCGTTTATCGCTTATCATAATGTCTATCGCAATCTATTTGCCTTAGCTGAAAATTCTATGAGCAAAATACGCATGAGGAAAATAATTGTCTATGGCCTGAACTACCAATTGTATGAAAGTGGCCATCCCAATGCATCCCAATGGCCATCCCAACTGTTATATTCTCTGATTTAAGACGAGGTGAAATTTAACGCCCCAGTTGAATTAGAACTTCGCCTAATCTGACCGCAAGGGCCGAGATAATTTCACTTAATACCCATGGCTTCTAGAAATTGAGCTGCGTGTATAACGGCCCCTGGACTGAAGTGCTGAATGGAGGCCTTTGGAAGGGCCACTGGCTGTAACGTCTTGCCCAACTGCGCTCTGGGTTTGTCGTTTTTTCTGTGATCTTGAGGCGAGCTGAATTTTAACACACGCGCTCGTGTGATACTACTTACGAGTACAAGGACACGCTCGCATCTCGCCCAAGACAGTTCGTGTGAGTTCTACAATTCCAAGATGAATTTACCCAATGTGCACGAAAAGGCGCGCATAGTAACAAACTTAAAATTGTGGATAATGCTACTCGACAGATCTGTTTACAAATGATGTTTTCTTAATTTTCTTAAGCAAGATCACTGCTCGTATGAATCCAAACGTCTCAAATGCTTTCTTGAGAGCGACTGATTAGTAAAACCACGGACCGCAATAAGTCAGTCGCCTCATCGGCCGGTCCCGATGTATTTGCGACAAATACAAATCACAAAGCAAACTGGAGTATCGACTGGACAAGCTAGCTAATTAAATTAAAGGGCGCTTTAAAGTGCGAGGCAAGCTAGTCAGTGCATAGTTAGCAGAAGCTGGAGAGGCACTGTCCTCTCATCCGATGCGTCTTCGCAGATGCGGCCCTCTCCCGTCTCAGGCCTCCTGCTGCGGCCACCAGCGCTTGTGCCCGCCGGCCTCGTGGCTCCTGGCCGGCTCGGAGGCCTGCTCCCAGCCCGCCTGCCCCGAGTTGTGATGCCGCTTCACCTGAATGTTGCCGGCGTCGTAGTACTTCACGGGCCACCAGCGCTTGGCATCCTCGCTAGCGTAAAGCCGAGAGATGGTGGGTTATGTGCAATAAAATGCAACAGAGCGTATAGCATTCCAAAAAAGATTGCTCACTCATGAGACCGTTGACCGCCCGAGGATGGGCGCGCCGAGACCATCAGGATGCAGCTGCCAAGCAGGGCTGTAGTGAAACGGTTGTGCAGCCATTGTTACCAAAGTCGCTGAGATTTATTAAAAATAGGCAACGTTATCGCTTACCCACAACAACAAGAAGCAGAGCTGGCACGGGGCGCATTCTGGTGCGATGACAAGTTGTTAGTGCAAACGCAGCGGCGAATTTCTACTTGAATGCGGCGCCTTCTGTGTGCGAACAAATTGTTAAGTCTGACATCCGAGTGCCGCTTATTTGTAACGCTCTGTAAACTCAACAACCGGCTGATTGGCCATGGCCCGATCACTTCGCAGCCAATGGAATACGAGACGCCATTCTACGAGCGTATCCATCTCTGGCTCGAACACTTCGTGCAATTACTACCATCATAAATTAATTGAATGCCGTGTCAGAAATGTCATAAAGCTGCACCATTAGGACACTTAGCTCTTCTAGGTGCAGTTAGCTAGCTGCACAGATCGGCTGTAAATCAGAGGGGAATTACTGCATTTTCCGGAGGCGAAATGCCCTTCACGATTGTGAGTTTCTCAGAGGCGATGGGATCCTAGATCTGCCATGAGACATCTCAGAGTCTCCATGTTGAAATCGTTAATGTGTACCTTTTATTAATTGATTAAGAAACGATTCCAAAAAGCGCCTAGCTTTCTGTTTCCAAAATGACATTATACAACTCGACTTGAAAGTCTGCTGCAATTCAGTTTCAATTCACGTTGTGAACTATAGAAGTGGCTAATTTCCATACAAAAATTCGTACTGGTTGTGATTGTGGTTCAGTTCTGGTTGTGATTCTGGTTCAGTTCTGGTTGTGATTGTGGTTCAGTTCTGGTTGTGATTCTGGTTCAGTTCTGGTTGTGATTGTGGTTCAGTTCTGGTTGTGATTGTGGTTCAGTTCTGGTTGTGATTGTGGTTCAGTTCTGGTTGTGATAGTGGTTCAGTTCTGGTTGTGATTCTGGTTCAGTTCTGGTTGTGATTCTGGTTCAGTTCTGGTATGATTGTGGTTCAGTTCTGGTATGATTGTGGTTCAGTTCTGTTTGTGATTGTGGTTCAGTTCTGGTTGTGATTGTGGTTCAGTTCTGGTTGTGATTGTGGTTCAGTTTTAGTTGTGATTGTGGTTCAGTTCTGGTTGTGATTCTGGTTCAGTTCTGGTTGTGATTCTGGTTCAGTTCTGGTTGTGATTCTGGTTCAGTTCTGGTTGTGATTCTGGTTCAGTTCTGGTTGTGATTCTGGTTCAGTTCTGGTTGTGATTCTGGTTCAGTTCTGGTTGTGATTGTGGTTCAGTTCTGGTTGTGATTGTTGTTCAGTTCTGGTTGTGATTCTGGTTCAGTTCTGGTTGTGATTGTGGTTCAGTTCTGGTTGTGATTCTGGTTCAGTTCTGGTTGTGATTGTGGTTCAGTTCTGGTTGTGATAGTGGTTCAGTTCTGGTTGTGATTCTGGTTCAGTTCTGGTTGTGATTCTGGTTCAGTTCTGGTATGATTGTGGTTCAGTTCTGGTATGATTGTGGTTCAGTTCTGGTTGTGATTGTGGTTCAGTTCTGGTTGTGATTGTGGTTCAGTTCTGGTTGTGATTGTGGTTCAGTTTTAGTTGTGATTGTGGTTCAGTTCTGGTTGTGATTCTGGTTCAGTTCTGGTTGTGATTCTGGTTCAGTTCTGGTTGTGATTGTGGTTCAGTTCTGGTTGTGATTGTGGTTCAGTTCTGGTTGTGATTGTGGTTCAGTTCTGGTTGTGATTGTGGTTCAGTTCTGGTTGTGATTCTGGTTCAGTTCTGGTTGTGATTGTGGTTCAGTTCTGGTATGATTGTGGTTCAGTTCTGGTTGTGATTCTGGTTCAGTTCTGGTTGTGATTCTGGTTCAGTTCTGGTTGTGATTCTGGTTCAGTTCTGGTTGTGATTGTGGTTCAGTTCTGGTATGATTGTGGTTCAGTTCTGGTTGTGATTGTGGTTCAGTTCTGGTTGGGATTCTGGTTCAGTTCTGGTTGTTATTCTGGTTCAGTTCTGGTATGATTCTGGTTCAGTTTTAGTTGTTATTCTGGTTCAGTTCTGGTTCTGATTCTGGTTCAGTTTTAGTTGTTATTCTGGTTCAGTTCTGGTTCTGATTCTGGTTCAGTTTTGGTGTGATTGTGGTTCAGTTCTGGTTCAGATCTGGTTGTGATTCTGGTTCAGTTCTGGTTGTGATTCTAGTTCAAATCTGGTTGGGATTGTGACATGACAGACAGTGCAAATGTAAACCGCAAAATTGTCTGGCTTAACAAACGCCATTTCATGTAATTTGATAATAGGCGTCACAATTGCCACCTCGATCAGCGTGAGCAGCTAAATGGACCGAATGGACGCTATCGAATATGTCCCTGGTGACGAAAGGCTAATGGTCAAATCGCGCATGGGATAATCGGAGCTTAATACGATACGCATCGCTGTCGAGGTCGGATAGGACAAAATGGTTGTTTACCACTGGCTAGAAATGATTGAATTTGCTTTTTATTCCCAGACTGTCATTTACGCTCGCAGTCTGATTAGGAAAATATGTTTCGCATTGTGAAGCAGTTGATTGCGGCTAGCATATTTGAAGCCTGTACAATGGGTACCAGCATCAGCGAGCTCCCAGTCCATGGACTGAATAATTAGCGATACGCAGTCTTTGGATGGCTAATGTCTGCGTCTGGTCAAACTGGTTTAGATGTCATTTTTATCTATCTCTGTCAACCAAGGTAAGAAGGCAATCAGTCAGTTTTTAATTAGTTACACAAGTGCAGACGAGTCATGATTTTATTACAAGCTATTATATGAGAAATGCTAAATATTAGTAAGAAAAATTGTGCGTATAAAGACAAAAAAGACAAAGCTACAAAATAAAACGTAACGAAGTATAGTACACAGCTAGATAGAAAAGGAATGCCTGTCGATGGGTTGGGCCCAGAGAAGCTCATCTGGGCATGTACAGTCTTTCTGATTTTCGATCAGCCGGCCTAGAGCAGCAGCTGTCAGTCACCCAGGCTTCCGTCACAATGTGAAAGCGGCTCCTCTGGTCACGGCTGGCAGCGGCGCGCAGCTCACTCAGCCGGCTTGGGCCATCGTCGGTCAGCTGCACCACGGCGTGCGTCACTGACGGAGTCAGCGAGGAGGCGACTCGGCCGCCGGCGCGCCGAACATCGGCGACCAGCTCGCGCCAGCGACCGTCCGGATCGCGGCGGGTGGTCTGATCGCCTGAAATAATCGATCGCAATAAATGGAAAGAGATACATTGGGGTGAAACTACTTGCGAGTAGCTAGGATACGAGGCTGAAGCTTGAGTTTATGACGTTGGATAAAAAATGACTTGAGAATAGTGAAACTTGAGACTTGAGAATAGTGAAACTTGAGAATTGGGAATAGTGAAACTTGAGAATTGGGAATAGTGAAACTTGAGACTTGAGAATAGTGAAACTTGAGAATTGGGAATAGTGAAACTTGAGAATTGAGAATAGGGATTGATAGATAGGACTGGAGCACGGTGAGAAGAAAAGGCTGACCAACAAGCAGGCAGCAGTCGAGGTAGATGGTGCATCCAGCCAGCGGCAGACCCGCGTCATCCGGTAACAGCTCGACAGGCCATTCCACATCAGCCCCATCGTTGTCAAACATCGCATGCATCGTTGTTGCCTCGCAGTCCTCACTGGCTGCGCAGTCAATAAGTTCGCCAAGCTCTGCCGGAGTCACCGGCTCTGTATAGCTGTCGCCGAATTCGTCCCGATCATCTGCGACAGACGCAGTCGACGTTGAAGCTGCAACCATCGCCGCGGCTTTTGCCAATGTGGCCGGGCGGGCGAAGTGCACGAACTCCTGACTGAGGGGAAGCAGCCGGCCGGCTTCCAGGCTTCTCAGCAGCCAATCAGCGGTGGCCACGTCGTGCCGGCCGCTGGCGATGACATTCCTGACGCGCGCATTGACGAAGTGCGCCACGACACAGTGCGTGGCTCGGCCCGCATTCTGTACAATCTTGCCGCCCGCCGTCAGCACCCGGCGCTCCAGTTCGGCTTTGGGCGCCAAGTCAGGCCCGTTAAGCACCAGCAGCTCGCAGCCGGCCAGCCAGCCGCCGCCGCCGCCTCCCACGGACACGCCGATGAACTGGGAGCCAACCTGCGGTCGGGCGGCGCCCGCCTTGACCGCCGGAGCCCGACGCTGCCGCTTGCGTCCGGGCGGCGAAGTCGACGTTGACGCTCCTTCGCCATCGCCGTCCTCATTGTCTGGATCAACTGGCAGCACAGAGCGGGCCAGCTTGCCCTGACTGCGCAGCCGCAAGACGGTCAGTTGAGCTACTGTGGTGGCCTGTCGGCAGCTTTTGTCATCTCTGAAGCCGACAACACGGGGAAAGCGCAGAGTAAAACCGGTGGCATACGCATCCGAGGCGACGATCTCGCTGGCTCGAATCTGTGACGGAGTAAAACAAGTGAAAATAAATCAGAGTTGTGCATAGTGAGAACATGCTTGAGCTGAAAAAGTGAGCACATGTTAGAGTTGAGCGTAGTGAGCACAGGTCAGAGTTAAGAGCACAGTGAGCAGTGAGCACAGGTCAGAGTTAAGAGCACAGTGAGCAGTGAGCACAGGTCAGAGTTAAGAGCACAGTGAGCAGTGAGCACAGGTCAGAGTTAAGAGCACAGTGAGCAGTGAGCACAGGTCAGAGTTAAGAGCACAGTGAGCACAGGTCAGAGTTAAGAGCATAGTGAGCACAGGTCAGAGTTAAGAGCACAGTGAGCACAGGTCAGAGTTAAGAGCATAGTGAGCACAGGTCAGAGTTAAGAGCACAGTGAGCACAGGTCAGAGTTAAAAGCATAGTGAGCACAGGTCAGAGTTAAGAGCACAGTGAGCACAGGTCAGAGTTAAGAGCACAGTGAGCACAGGTCAGAGTTAAGAGCACAGTGAGCACAAGGTCAGAGTTAAGAGCATAGTGAGCACAGGTCAGAGTTAGGAGCACAGTGAGCAGTGAGCACAGGTCAGAGTTAAGAGCACAGTGAGCAGTGAGCACAGGTCAGAGTTAAGAGCACAGTGAGCAAAGGCCAGAACAGACTCACCTGCACCACAAAGGAGTTCTTGGGATCAATCCACACATCTGGCCGCTCCCGCTGACCGTCAGCCAGCCGAAAAACTTCCGGCGGACTGCGCCGATCGAACCTCTGCCAGTGGGGCGCCATTTTTAAATTGTATTCAAACAGAGTCTGCTTTGAGTAGCCGCTGCCAACCTTGCAGAAGCTCAAATACTTCACATTGCCAGCGTCGCCTCCCTCTTCGTCTTCATCATCGTTAGCGGCTTCGTCTCCGTCGCGAAGGTCCGGCAGGGCGCACAGGAAGTGGCTGCACATGCCGGCGCGGTGGCCGCTGCCAAAATAGCCGCCGACAATGGCGCAGTCGAAGTCGTCCACCAGGCCGCCCACAAACTCCGGCTTCAGCTTGAACCAGCCGGCTTTGCGGCTGGCCACGCTGTACACCGAGTCAGCCAGCTTGGCCATCAGGCCTTCCTCGCGCGCCTCCACAGCCAAATTGAACTTCTCGACGGCTTCCGCCTGGGTGGTCGCCTGGCTCCATTCGGAGATGAGAAGGCGACCAGGCACCGGCGTGAACACCTGAGGTGGGCATCGATACTGTTAGCAACCCCACAGAACACATCTGGATAATGTAGACAGTCTGACACTTCGCTACTAACAGTAGTGTAGGAAGATTTAGAACAGTAATAAGTAAAGAATGTGTCCAGGCAAGAATTTGACAAGCAGTTTCCAAACAGACCAACCTGCGTATCCAGAATTTTCTTTCGCTCAACCAGCGGCCGATCTGTGAGCACCCGGCCGTTGAGCAGGATGAGATCAAACACCACAAAGCAGGGCACGTAGCCGCGCACAGAGATTCGCTTGATGTCGAAATCCTGCGCCTTGGAGCCCATTGTGCCAGTGTCCGGATTGTAGCCCATCATCTCGCCATCCAGGATACAGTTGTCAACGCCGGGCAGGAAGGCTCCGGCCAGGTGAGGCGTCAGATTGCCCGGCCCGTCAGGGCTGGAGCCGTAGGTGGCAGTCCACTCGATACCGTTGCGGGACCAATAGCGGTAGCTGTCAACGGACTTGTGCAGCTGCATTCGCTCGCCATCGAATTTCACTTCCAGAATGAAAGGCCGGCCGGAGAACAGCTCGCCGAGCTGGAGGACGCTGGCGGCTTCGCCCAGCATCGGGCGGAACGGCGTGTTCAGCGCCACCCCGATCTCGTGCAGCCGAACGCTGGGCGAGTGCAGACTGGTGCACACCTGGGCGGGCGATTGTTTGCAAAATATTTGCAAATTAATAAAAGTACTTTACTTCGGAGCTAGATGAAAAGAAAGCGGCACAATTATCGAAGTCGAGACAAGGTTTGACAATAAAAGGGCTGCAGTTTTCAGCGACAGGAGGAGGAGGAGGAGAGGTCTCGCTAGCATTGAGCATCATAAAAGCCCAATCATTGAAATCTGCTATGTACGTTTTACTCATTCGGGTGCAGTGAGGCAATCCAATTCAATTGAGAGTATCGGCCCTGTTCTGTGCTACTAACGCACGCGCGGGTGAGAAAAAGCACCGATGCAATCTAATAAAACTGACAGTGTCGGGCCCTATACTAAAGACGAAAAAATGACCCTTAAAAGTATAGCAGAAAATGACCGCTTTTTCGAATATTTAAAGCCTTTAGAATGAAACAAATGCTTAGAAAATTAACACGTTCCATCTCGCTGAGAAGGCGAATCTTTTAGAGAAAGAATCGCGAATATCGGACAATGCATGCACTAGAACAACGACAAGACCACTTTTTTTACATTGAGTGAATAGACAAAGTTTTCATTTTTTGTATAATTTTTATTTACTAGCAAACCAAGACCCCTTTGGGGGAAGCAAATCACGCAGCCCTGGGAAGAAGAATAATTTAAAATATGCAACTTCAATGCTATGATTATCTATTCTTGATATCTCCTTGATAAATCATACTACCCCCTTGATAGTTCATGCTTCCCCTTGATAGTTCATGCTTCCCCTCGATAATTCATACTTCCCATTGATAGTTCATGCCTCCCCTTGATAGTCATGCTTCCCCTCGATAGTTCATGCTTCCCCTTGATAGTTCATGCTTCCCCTTGATAGTTCATGCTTCCCCTCGATAGTTCATGCTTCCCCTCGATAGTTCATGCTTCCCCTTGATAGTTCATGCTTCCCCTTGATAGTTCATGCTTCCCCTTGATAGTTCATGCTTCCCCTTGATAGTTCATGCTTCCCCTTGATAGTTCATGCTTCCCCTCGATAGTTCATGCTTCCCCTTGATAGTTCATGCTTCCCCTTGATAGTTCATGCTTCCCCTCGATAGTTCATGCTTCCCCTTGATAGTTCATGCTTCCCCTCGATAGTTCATGCTTACCCTCGATAGTTCATGCTTCCCCTCGATAGTTCATGCTTCCCCTTGATAGTTCATGCTTCCCCTCGATAGTTCATGCTTACCCTCGATAGTTCATGCTTCCCCTCGATAGTTCATGCTTCCCCTTGATAGTTCATGCTTCCCCTCGATAGTTCATGCTTCCCCTCGATAGTTCATGCTTCCCCTCGATAGTTCATGCTTCCCCTTGATAGTTCATGCTTCCCCTCGATAGTTCATGCTTCCCCTCGATAGTTCATGCTTCCCCTTGATAGTTCATGCTTCCCCTTGATAGTTCATGCTTCCCCTTGATAGTTCATGCTTACCCTTGATAGTTCATGCTTACCCTTGATAGTTCATGCTTCCCCTTGATAGTTCATGCTTACACTTGATAGTTCATGCTTCCCTTGATAGTTCATGCTTCCCCTTGATAGTTCATGCTTCCCCTTGATAGTTCATGCTTCCCCTTGATAGTTCATGCTTCCCCTTGATAGTTCATGCTTCCCCTCGATAGTTCATGCTTCCCCTCGATAGTTCATGCTTCCCCTCGATAGTTCATGCTTCCCCTTGATAGTTCATGCTTCCCCTTGATAGTTCATGCTTCCCCTTGATAGTTCATGCTTACCCTTGATAGTCATGCTTCCCCTCGATAGTTCATGCTTCCCCTTGATAGTTCATGCTTCCCCTCGATAGTTCATGCTTCCCCTTGATAGTTCATGCTTCCCCTCGATAGTTCATGCTTCCCCTCGATAGTTCATGCTTCCCCTTGATAGTTCATGCTTCCCCTTGATAGTTCATGCTTCCCCTCGATAGTTCATGCTTCCCCTTGATAATTCATGCTTCCCTTGATAGTTCATGCTTCCCCTTGATAATTCATGCTTACCTTGATAGTTCATGCTTCCCCTTGATAGTTCATGCTTCCCCTCGATAGTTCATGCTTCCCCTCGATAGTTCATGCTTCCCCTCGATAGTTCATGCTTCCCCTCGATAGTTCATGCTTCCCCTTGATAGTTCATGCTTCCCCTTGATAGTTCATGCTTCCCCTTGATAGTTCATGCTTACCCTTGATAGTCATGCTTCCCCTCGATAGTTCATGCTTCCCCTTGATAGTTCATGCTTCCCCTCGATAGTTCATGCTTCCCCTTGATAGTTCATGCTTCCCCTCGATAGTTCATGCTTCCCCTCGATAGTTCATGCTTCCCCTTGATAGTCATGCTTCCCCTCGATAGTTCATGCTTCCCCTTGATAGTTCATGCTTCCCCTCGATAGTTCATGCTTCCCCTTGATAATTCATGCTTCCCTTGATAGTTCATGCTTCCCCTTGATAATTCATGCTTACCTTGATAGTTCATGCTTCCCTTGATAGTTCATGCTTCCCCTCGATAGTTCATGCTTCCCCTTGATAATTCATTCTTTTCCCTCGTCATTTCATGCTTCCCCTCGACAATTCATGGTTTCTCCTCAATAATTCATGCTACCCTCTTTAATAAATCATGATATCGTCTTAAAAAATATCCCTGAAAGCACTTTTGCGATTACCTGAAAATCTCATGCAATCCTTTCAAGAAATCAAGATATTCCCTAGATATCGAATGCTTTTCCCCACAAACTCCATGCAATTTACTTGATATACCATGCTGCTATCTATTGACATCTAGCGCTGTAGTCTTTAGTTTAATGTTCTCATTCGAATTATCATGCTTTCAAAATACAGAAAAAACAATGATTGCTTTCCTGCACGAAAAAAACCCTAAGTCCTGCACGAAAAACTTTGCCACTACACTGAGGCAGTTAGAATGTGCGAACGGCCACCTCTCCGCCACTACACAGAGGCAGTTAGAATGTGCGAACGGCCACCTCTCCGCCACTACACAGAGGCAGTTAGAATGTGCGAACGGCCACCTCTCCGACACTAAACTGAGTCAGTTAGAATGTGCGAACGGCCACCTCTCCGCCACTACACTGAGTCAGTTAGAATGTGCGAACGGCCACCTCTCCGCCACTAAACTGAGGCAGTTAGAATGTGCGAACGGCCACCTCTCCGCCACTACACTGAGTCAGTTAGAATGTGCGAACGGCCACCTCTCCGCCACTACACACAGTCAGTTAGAATGTGCGAACGGCCACCTCTCCGCCACTACAGAGTCAGTTAGAATGTGCGAACGGCCACCTCTCCGCCACTCCACAGAGTCAGTTAGAATGTGCGAACGGCCACCTCTCCGCCCCGTTTTCAAACCGACTCCACTGGAGAGAGAATACACTAAGCAGATATATATATATAAGACAGAGAGAGGATTGATTGTTGATGTTGATGAATGATATCCCATAAACATCCATCTCAGATATATTATTGCTAAATATCTCCATAGACATCCATCTCAGGTAGCATTGCTAAATGTCGGGATTTGTAAATCACACTAATATCTAATTAAGGTTAACTGGACAACTCCAAATGTAAAATACTCCCAAAGGCGGTTGCTAACCTTCTCGAGGCTTTGAGTGACATCGAACAGCGCCTCAGCGTCCGGATGAAAAGTGCCCAGCACCGTCTTCTCGCTGACACCGGCCCGAATGTCTCGCAGCACAATGCGAATCAGCCACTTCTGCTCCAATGCGGTGGTCTGCCTAATCAGTGCAAACAGATGGCGCTTGACCTCATCGCGCTTGTTGGCAGCGTTGGCGGCGCTGATGGCGGTCAGGTGCGTGTTCACCTGCACAATGGGCGTGCCGAAAAGTTTGCCGATATGTACCGATACAGCAGCAAATGATACAAGTGGAAAGAGCGAAGAATATTCGTGGAATAGCTTTTAACTATTATCCTTTCTTTTGTCCAAAAGTTCTTAACTTTATCAAAAATTCACTAAGCTTATAAATAAAATAACTCACGCTAAAATTTCGAAATGTATCGAAAAAATGTTTTTTACAGTTACTTTGTTCATCCGGCAAGACAATACAGATGCTCTTGGCCCAGTCGCACCTGTTCAACAGTGAGAGTTCCCTCGTGCGGGCACCGATGCTGCAGTATAAAGTAAGCCGTAGAGGCGAAGTCGCCAGTGGTCGCGCCCGACTGCCCGGGGTTCTTATAGTTCAGCAGCTTCTTGGCTTCCGGACTGTCGCGGCCCAGGCACAGGATCTCGGTGTAGATCTTGGCCAGCATGAATTCCTTGATGCCGTAGGCTGGCCGGGACCGGTCGCTAAGCGGAAGCAGCAGACGCATGGCGGGGTAGAATGAGTCCGGCTGCTGCTGGGAGCCGTGCAGCTCGGAGTGCAACTGCCGCCATTTGGACATGAAAGCCGCAATAGGCGCACTTTTCTCCTTGTGACCCCGAAGCCGGCTGACCCGCTCCAGCAGGCCGGCCAGCTCGCTGAATGGAACCCGCGATGCCACGGTGGCGACGGCGGCTGGCGACGCCGAGGAAGCTGCTGACGTTGATGGCTGGTCGCTGGCAGACATTTCGGCTTCAGCTCAACCTGACGGCACAATTGACAATGAAATTCAAGTGCGCGACAGTGTCTTCACTAATTAGAAGCTTGCCTTCCCAATAGAATACTTAGACCATAATTATCTTCTGCTTTGAATGCTTCTGGCCAATCAAACTTGCAGGCTTCTGTACGCCCTGACCAATCAGAGAATATCTTCCCCGCTAACGTACGCTCGTATTTGTAAACTAATAAAATATGGCAATGGCATACATTTTAATGGTCTGGCAAGCCAAAAAAGGAAGATTAGCCTCAATCCTTGGACCTTTAAGAGAACAGAGGATTGCCCTGTATACTTGGACCAATCAGAGACCGCTGATCAATATTGTCCTGACGAATCAGGAAACATGTTACAACGAACACTACTTTTGGAACAATCAACATCTCTCGTCTCCGATGAGAACTATCTGTATTGTCTGTACAAAAAGCGTATCTATAAACTACTTTGCACTACTTCAAACGCGATAGAAATAGATAAGTCAACACCGATTTCCAGTCCAATAAATGCGAACCAATCCAAAGTGCATCATGGTCGCTGCGAATTCTTTTGTATTTTAAGTTCCATTTATCTCTGATGACAGGGCCACGGACGCAGGAGTTATATTTCAACATTTACTGACCATTTAAAGACAATATAAACGCTGAGCACAACTGCTTGGCAACAATACAAATAGCAAACTGCGCAATTGAAACAGACTGTTCCACACTCTCACTAGCCAATCAGCACGGCTGCTCCAGTCACCAGTCAGTATTAAACCGATCGACTATTCAGCTTGGGCTTTCAACAGAAAATCCATCGCTTGGGAAGCCTGAGACGAGCCCAAGTCCTGCAATAGAGAACGAGGCCAAGTGGCTTGAGATATGAGACCAATCAGAGAATATGCCACAATTATGGAGTCGCCAGTATTGTGTCAGTGAACAGACAAGATCAACTCAAAGCTCACTCACCCGCACCACCACGCAGGAGCACTTGACCACTTTGCGCGGCTTGCCTTCCTTGTCGATCTTGCAAAGGCCGGCCCACTCGCCAAGCTGCTTGGCCTGCTCCACCTTGACCAGACGCACATTGTGTTCATGGCACAGGGCCTCAACCAGCTTGCTGTAGGATCCCTCGTCGCAGTCACTGGCCAGAATGCACAGGTGGGCATTGCGCTTCTCCAGAGCCTTCGTAGCTTCGTGCAATCCGCGCGCCAAGCCGTCGTGCACCATCGAGGTCTTCAGCACCTCCTGCACAGCCGTCTCGATTGTCAGCGGGCCACCACCAGCGGCAACATCTCCTTCCGTGTCGCTCATTGTTAAAACTGCTTG
Source organism: Macrostomum hystrix (assembly GCA_950097015.1). NCBI lineage: Eukaryota > Metazoa > Platyhelminthes > Macrostomidae > Macrostomum > Macrostomum hystrix. Next base: position 2,558,908 of record CATNEN010000033.1, read on the forward strand.
TTGAATAAGAGACAGCGGACGTCCTCCTGGTTGGAGCAAGTAGGAGAAAGAGACTCAGATTGGACTAAGATTTCATTAATCTACTCAAAGGGCAGCCACGCTTACTGCTGCATTCTGTACAATATGAAATGGCTTTATTTATTCATTTATTCTCTACACATGCAGCAGCTTTTTGCAGGCTGCAAATTTATCGTTATTTTACAGTTGTATGAATTTCTAAACTGGTTAAATTAATTTCAACTTGTTAAATTTTATTTGAAAGTTTTGAATTAGTGTATATAATGGGACCATAAGAGGACAAGAGAAGAAGAGTTCTTCTCGATAGTGCGGCGACCGTGAGCACTATCGATGCACCCAGCGCAATAGCCGCATGCCTTGCTGTGCCACCTTGATGCGAAAACCTGATGGAAGTTTTATGCGCGGCAGAAGTATTCATTCTCATGATCCTACACCAGACGCATTAGCTGTGCGCAAGATAATTCATGACGTAAAGACGGCTGCGGCTTCCGATGTTTTCAAGTCAGCTGCCACCATTTCTGAGGAGCGCCTGCTTCAAAGTTTTAGCTCAAAGGAAGCCAAAAATTTGCCAAATCCGGCAAATCTTGCCAGGATGGCAAACTGATTTTGCGAACGAGATCAACGGGAAGAGCCAAGGAATTTGGATTTCGAGCTCCAGCAAGAAGCGATTCCCAATGGCTTCTTCAAAGGCATGTCCGAGTTCGAGAACGTCGGCACCTGATTTTTGCAACAGAGCAACAACTTAAATTGTTCCATGATGTCTACATGGATGGAACATTTTCTATCATCAGATGGCCTTTCGTGCAGCTTTATTCCCTTTATGGATTTTTGAGATCAGAAGGACAAATCAAGCAGGCAAGACTTTTTTATAGAATACTTACGATTTACACTAGAACGTATCATTTGTTCAATCTTTTCACTGACCAAAGATTCAACTGACATAAAAGCGAATGGGGAGAAGGGGAAAGGAAAAGGATAATACGTAAAATTTACTCCATTACTATTAATTATACTGGAATTACGGATGGGATGACACCGGCGCTAGAAAAAAAAGGGGAAATTTAAGAGGAGGGCACATCACAACTGTGATTCGTTATTGTTTACTACAGGTCCCATTGGTCTTTATTCTCATGTCGGGAAGGCAGACCCGCGACTACAAGGCCATTCTGAGCGAAATTTGACGCCATGTCCCTAACTTTGCGCCTCCCCGATTCGTCCTAGACTTTGAGCGATCCACGTGGAAAGCAATTAGGCACATCTTTCCCTAGGCCGATGTTCAGGGATGCAACCTTCACTGGACTCAAGCCTTGTGGAGAAAACTGCAGAGTGTTGGACTGCAACAGTCTTATTGTGAAGACGAGGGCACAACGCTTCATCCGAAAGCTCATGGCACTGCCCTATCTGCCTCGTGATGCGATCATGCCTGTCTTCGAAGATCTTTGTTCTGACAATGCTGTGCAGCTGGACAATTGAATCAAGGATCTCTGCGACTATATTAGCAACACATGGCTGAATGACAGAGGAAGCTACTGGAGTGCAACAGACATTTGCATATTTGGCCAGCCCATCAGAACTAACAACGATCTGGAGGGTTGGCACAATCGCCACAATCGCCACAATTGCAAGGCCGGAAGGCGCAATCTACATTTTTACCAACTGCTTCAACTGCTTCATAAAGAGGCGGCACTCGTCCCACTTCAGGAGCAACTTCTGTCCAGAGTGCTGTGACGAGAGCAACGGCTGGCTTACAGAACAGTGCAGTCGCGGCTTTTTTGCTACTGGGCAGAATTCAAGGACGGAAGTTGCACAATCCAGCAGCTGCTTAAAGCCTGTGCTCGCCTCGTCAATCCAAAACTTGAAAATTGATTTTTATACATATTCAATTAGGAACGAATAACTATTGAAACTATCGACTACTCTTAAATCGTTTAATTTGAAGTAAAACTTACACAATCTTTGAGTGTTGAGTCCTTTATACTACAGTGGTCCTTGACCAAACTATAATGATTTACTTTTCTAATGCTTTTTAAAACAAGGGGTTTATAGAAAATTTAAAGGGGCCTGAGAATTTTACGGTTTTTTACAAACATTTTTAGTGATCAGAATTATTGTGAAATAAGAGCATGTGCTATATAAAAGAATATAAAAAATGTAAATTACTTTCGCAATTAAAAAAATGGAACGGCATACCGACGCCACACGTATATTAAAACAAATTCGCATATCATAATTTAATAATACTTAATAGGTGTGCGTAGTTCAAATGGAAGGCTGTTTTCTAAACATATTCAGGTGCAAGAATAGCTGTCACTGAACTGACCCATTTTGTCACCGAAATGTCTTGTCACCGAAATGACCTGGGACCCACTGGAGGTACTCATTAATATGGTTGGTATCAAAAAGACATCAGAGGTGCCATAAATCACCTTAAATTTGGTCTTAACATGGACCCAAGACCCCTTGGTGTTGGAGTGGAATGTGGAGTGTTGGGTCATTGGGGTCCCTGAGGAAGGCTGCTACTCTCTAGGCTACCCTACTGGAGGGAGAACCACAAGTTTTGGGGTCTCTGTAAAAACCAAAATGGACCACAAATGACTACAGTGAGACCAAGGCAGTAGTTTCTTTATATTTTCTTTTATAATGTGGTTCTAGGAGCTCTGCTGATTTCTATTTGATATTAGTTTAAATTGAATATATAAAAAAAAACAATTTAATGCATTTTTTGAAGTAGGCCTAATTAGATAATATTAGATAATTACAAAAAACGGCAAGATGTAGTTTATATTTGTATAAAGATTAATGCCAAAATCAACATGGAGTATTTGTTTAATTAGAATCGCAATCTCTACTTGTTCACTTTTATTTTAAGTAAACCTGAAGATGCACACTGTTTAGCGAAACGCATCATTAATTAATGCATTTTTTTAATTCAATGTAATGATTTCAAGAAATTCGACTGTTAGAGTATTGTTTTTTACTTGATTTGCATAGGAAGCAATAAATACAATTACTTACGATGAAGCTCTACCCAAACAGGAATGGGAGTTAGTCAAAAGATAGGCCTAAGCAAATGTTCCAAGAGCAGTATCGACGTGGCGCGTCCGCAGCTTTTTATTTTAACTTAAAAAAGTGCATTTTTTTAGAAATAAACAAATTATTTTTTTAGCCAAGGCTTAAACTTTAGTGCACAATGAAATGACACGAAAGCTTCGTATTTTTATGATTTTTTAAGACAGACACAAAACTATCAAGCTAGCAGTAATTATTTAGAGTTTGTTAAATTTTTAAACAGTCCTTCTGTAACAGTTTTGCGTTACTAAACTACTTTTCGAATTATATGGACTCGCAATAAAATGTAAACTTTTACTTAGCTCTCACTGAGACGCCAGCCGCACGGGTTAGAAGGTCGCCAATCACCCTCGAGTGTATTTTAATATAATTGCTGAGCCAATCAGCGTACAGAGTCAGGGTTCGAGATGACGTACAGTATTTAAGTAACAAACATTAAAACAAATACGAATACAGTAAATTACAGTATATAAAGGAAGTACAGTACGAATACCATATAATACTGGTACAAAATTACATTCCGAATGTTTGTGTAAATATGGAAGGTTATTGTAAATGCGAACATTCAAATATGGCAAGAAAATCGCACTACACTTCATTCGATTTTTAAGACTCAGTTGGAAGTCTGGTTAGTAACCAATTAGTAATTAAGTGGTGTAGTAAATTTGAAATTAGTAATTGGTTACTATCGCTTCTCATAACGCAAACATATATAAGACGTTCTCATAATTATTTTAATTAAAGCAAATATCAGATTACGCATACGAGAGCGAACAGCTGAAAAAAAATTAATTGCTGCTCCGCAATATGACCTAATAAAAAACAAAATGCAGAAAACGTATATAAATACGACATAAAAATGTATCATCCTGGATGGAAACTATACAAAGCTATTATTCAGTTTTAGCAAACGGAACAAAGACGGAAAGTGCTGGGCGTGAGGAAGGTAAAACTAAGGCGAATTAAGCGATGGCCCGCTTGCACTAAGCCAATATAATTTATTTCAAAAATGAAAAAACAGACGAAAAAAGCAAGCAGACGAAGAAAATAGAAGATCGGATATAAATGGGTCGGCTTGTGGGTGCGACAACGAAGGAAAAGGTTGTAGGCATCCTATTTCGTCGCCGCAATGCTGCCCAAAGCGTGTAGTATCGATTCCGATCTGAAACTTCCGACTAGTGGCTGGGTGCATGCAGCTAGGCGAGCGTGACCGCGTCTGCCCGGTTGATCGGCCGGCTGGTCAGTGGTCGCAGCCCTCGGAAGCCTTGCGGTGGGTTTTGCAGTGCGGCTCCGTTTAGAACTTATTCAAGAACCGGCCGGATGCGCATCGTGTCCGTTTTGTTTGAATTAGAAAAAATTCTAATTCGTGCTTGTAAACCGAATCGAATGCGTGAGAGCATTTATCTCACGAGCAGCCATTTTACGAGCAGCCACGAGGAAGTCAGATGGTCTCGTATTGGCTGTAAATGCCTATTACTTCCATCGCTGTTCGATCGAGACATAGTGTCTAAACACTAATTAAAAATAATTTTTCATTCTGAAGCATTTTAAAAGTCCTGCAAAATCTACATTTTCGTCCTCAATTTTCTGGAATGAATTTGCAACTGTCAACTAGAGTAGTGGGCCTTATTGTGTCCGCTGCGATCGCTTGGCAAATCGGCTCGGCGTCAGCAGAGGCTCCAAGCCAGCGGGATGAGGCATCGAGCGACGAGAAGATCTGGAATCTGCTCCAGCTGGGCAGCAAGTATAACAAAATTGTCCGACCGCCACCGGACTATAATTCAACCAATGTTGTCTATATGGGATTCGTCGTCTTGAAACTTCTTGGAATCGTAAGTCGATGGATCAAAACACTCCCGACTGTGATTACGCATTATTTTACAATAGTTTCAAGCATTTCGAATTAAGAATGTGTCGTACAAATTTGAAGTCCGAAGCAGATGTCAATTTAAGGCTCTAGAATCGAGACCGAAGTCAATCCTCGAACCAAAACCAACTGAAGTCAGTAGCTGGTCGTTCTAGGCGACTAGAACAGCCGAGACATCTCACCCCAGTTCTTCCCATGGTATCGACCAGCTACTGATTTCAGTTGGTTCGGTTCGAGGATTGACCTCGGGCTCCATTCTAGACCCTTTAGTTGATATCCCCATTATCCATCTGACCCGTGCGCAGTCCAGACGATAAGCTCCCAGCTCCGGCTGCATAGATGTAGTATGCACCCGAGGCCATATACATTTGGTGCACGATATAGCTATTCTATTCTGAAATTGTATGATTCGAATCGACTAGATCTTACCCATAGACAGTAGAAGCAATTAAATCAGAGCGTGCAGCAATACATCATAATAGGAGCACACTTTGAACAAATGTCTATGGCACAATGTTATGGACAGTTTAGCAAGTCATATTAAGCCAGTTATGGCCATAGACATAAAAGGCGGGAAATAATCTGCCTTCATTGTTAGGCCCCAAAAAACTCCCCTACAATGATACAATGAGCTATGACATTACATGGTAGCGGCTTCTGTCATGCCATAACGTCATTTTGTTTGAATCAACTTAATTATACTCGTAATTTAACTTTTATATCAAACAAGCCGTTTATAGTCTGTCCACAAAGCTTCGCAAAACCTGGCGAAGTTGCAAAAATAGACAGGAATGTATTTCTCGATGACGTAATTAAGTCAAACTGGTCATGGATACAACAATTAGAGCAGTCTGCAAATTTATGCAGCGATAAATTTACTTAACATTTACACCATTTTTTCACCCAAAAACTTCAGAGTGAAGTTTCCCAGCACATGGCACTTGAAGGCTACACTGAAATGGTGAGTCCAATTGTGCGATACAACTGTTCCCTCGTGTTTAAAAAAGAGAATTGAATGTGTTAAACCCAATTGACAAATAAATCGCCAACTTCCTCAGTTGGAACGGGCTTTGATGTGGGGGCTTTCCGGCAGGCAATTTTGTGAATGAGCTTTTTGTCGCAAGTCTCACAGTAGACTTCTGTGCATGCACTGAACTTTCAGGAGTGGAATGATCCTCGTCTGGCTTGGTACGGCAAATTTAACGGCAGTTTTGATAATATCACAGCTATTTATCTGCCACAGAGTGCCATTTGGATACCCGATATAATAACCATCAACACGTGAGACACTGATTGCTGATGCCTTTTCTATACAGGATCGAATTAAGCAATCTGCTCAACTTATTTATCAGTACTCCAGCGTTCTTTATTATTCTTGCTCTGATATCTCGAAAAAAATTGTCTTTATAGGACGCTCTTCTTTACTGTTAAGATGCAAATAAATAAACCGCTTAGAAACTCCTGCTTAGTACACAATTTTCCTGACGAGATTAGGTTCATTATTTTCTGTCCCGCAGTAGCAAATGCAAATAATTTGCTACCATTTGCAGCGCCGAGTACAAAGAATCAAATCAGCCGCTGTCCACCATCGTGCAAGGCGACGGTCGCGTCTTCACCAGCTGGCCGTACAATTCGAAAACCCTATGCGACATCAACATGCTGTACTTTCCATTCGACTCGCAGGTGTGTCGCGTTGTGTTCGGCAGCTGGCTGATGGTCAAGGCCAACCTGGAACTGCGGCTGCTCGACAAGAATTCGTCGTCAGTCCTTCCGCTGGACGCGGTCAGGCAACAGAGAATCGAGAGTGACGAGTACTGCATCACGAAGAGCGACTTCTCCGTAACGTCTGTGATGGATATGGACGCTTCCCAGGAGGCAGTCTTCACCGTTGCCATTCAGGTTAGTTTGTGGACTGAAGTAACCCTTTTTGGTACACGGACCGCAAGTGATGAAAACGACTTTAAACTTAAAGGAGATGAAAAGAAGTTTTGGTGAATAAGTTTTCTCGAGGCCCGATGGTAAGCTAAGTGCAGTACCAATCGGCCTCTTCAAGGAATTTCGCTCCACACTTGATAGTTCGATTGGACAGCGTAGACAAAAAAATGGCAACAAAAAGGTACCGGAAAATGTTTTGAAGCTCCGGGATTTGTTTTTGCCATCCGCGGCGGTGTTCGAGGACTTTTCAAAGCAGCCTGGCTGGTTGGATTGACATGACGATTAATTTCGTTTTTTTAACACCGTTTGCAAATCCACCAAAAACTTCAGCGCAAGCCGCTGTTCTACATCATGAACCTGATCGTACCGAGCTTCCTCATACTACTCATCTGCGTGTTCAGCTTCTTCCTGCCGCCGGATTCTGGCGAGAGACTGTCACTGAACATCACCCTGATGCTCACGCTGATGGTGTTTATGCAGATTGTGGCCGGCTACACTCCGGCCCAGAGTGACAGCGTGCCGATGCTGAGTGAGAGCTGTCCCCTTTGCTGATCAATCAATGTGCTCGATCATTGGTTTGTTGATTTGGTGGCTAACCTGGGGACTGGAGCAACCGTTCTGGGGTCACCTATTCAACTTGCCAGAGGAGCTTGTAGCGGCCAGTAAGCTTCGGACTTCTGATCGAGAGGTCGGGAGTTCGTATCTCAGCCCTAGGGATACATAATGTGTACTTAAGCTAGATCGCTATTGCTTCAGTTCAGTGAAATTCGCATGTCAGCATTAGCTGGGGTAGAAATTTAGGTGTGTGACGGCCTCCCAAAGCTGAACAGCTGTATGCAGCCTCTGATAGCGCCGCGTAATAGCTGCGGCTGTGCTACTGGCTGTAAATCTGGCTGTACATCTGGCTGTACATCTGGCTGTACATCTGGCTTTACATCTGGCTGTACATCTGGCTGTACATCTGGCTGTACATCTGGCTGTACATCTGGCTGTACATCTGGCTGTACATCTAACCCAACTGTACGAGGTTAGGTGTCATTGGCATCAATCGACGCAGGCGGAATTAAAGTGCCAATTTAATGACAGTTGGACTGCCCCTGTAAAACACAAATAAACACAAAACACCACTCGAACGTGTTTTCGAGCTTTCAAGAACGACTACTTCACCTACTTCATCAACTATTTTCAACCGAATTTCAGCCGGCTTCTTCGCCGCAGTGGTGGCCCTGACGGCCGTGTCCACCGTGGGCAGTGTGTTCCAGCTGTACTGCTGCTACAGGGCCCGCAGCTCGCATGGCTTCGCGCCCCCTGCTGCTATTCGAGCGGCCTGCTTTTGCGGACTTCGGGGCCGACCGGACAAAGGGGACGAAGCAGCGAGCGGAGATGGCAATGCGGAGGCCACTGTGAGTCTAGATTCATGTTGTGTGTGCTGATCTAGTTTAGAGATTCTGGTTCGCTTCACGCATCAGTGAATGTGTGATGGCCTTGTAGAAATACCCGAGCCTAAAGGCAGCCTCATCTTCAAAGGGAAATTAAGTGCATTGCTCAGAGAGTAACGGAGATTCTAAGTTAACGGTCAGGCGTCCGAAAAGGGGAAAATCCTCACAAGCGATTGTAAAATTGACTAATTTGTACAATCGATGAAGTTTCAATACAGAAATAAGTTGAGCAGCAATTGAATAATTTGGACAGTTGACAACACCGATCAGACCTCTTCTTGACCACTTCAGCGAATTCAGCAAGCGGCACCGCAGGACGCCACGGATATCAATTGGCTCGTGATAGGGCGCAGGCTCGACTGGGTCCTGTTGGTTGCCATGGTGATCGCCATGGTCGTCCTGGCGGTGTTTATGTGTCACGCCAGAAGTCCGGATTATGTTGCCTGCTAAGCTTGATCTCTTTAAACCAATGATTTAAATAGGAACATGCTGCTCTACGAGTACAAGCAAAATAAAGAAAAATTAGACTTTTTTTCAAGCAACTGTAATTAGCAAATTATATGATATTATATACAGATAATATTGTAATCGTATGTATGTATTCCTTTGCAATTTAATTATCCCTTTCATAGGCACTTTAAATAGTTGGAGAAAAGGAAAATGGGCAAATCAAGGGAAATATGAGGGTTCAAGATGCTACGTAATAAATGACATAAGACACTAAATTGGCCTTTTAAACCGATAATACATTCGTAGAGACAGATTGATAATAAATATGCGTTAAAAATCTATATTTATCCTTTTTTATCCACAAGTTTAACAAAAGTGAATTGAACTCAAGACGCTGTCGTGGTATAGTTAATATAACTTTTTTCAAAAGGCAAAGCCTCACAACTTGGGATCAGGAATCGACTGTAGGCAAAGCCTCACAACCTGCGCAAGAAAAATATTCAAGAGGAAGAGGAAGAAATATTTTTTTGCGACTTTTTCACGACTTAACATGGCACTGACAACTCACTGGAAGCGGTTGTTTGGAAGCTGTGGAGGCGCACAAAACCAAGCAGGCAGAGACGGAAACAGGGCGACAAAATCGATCAAAGAGACCGATTCCGCGCCTCGCCGGTGTCACCTGCAGCTCAAAGACAAACACAGATGAGTCGCTTGATTTCTAAGACAGTTAGAGCCTGTAAGATGCGGAGTCTACCCGGTCTGCATCACCCCATCCCGCGTTGTTTCCGGTGGATATTATATTCTTTCGAGCCACTGCAGATCAATATCTGCGCGTGTTATAAAACGGAGTTGGTCGGAGTTGGTAGTCACGTAGACGCCGCAGTCCCTGGGTCAAAGACAAACATCACGGCGAGCCACCCACGCTTTGGCTGAGCAATTTAAAATGCAATCTTTCCATTCTCTCCTCCGGCTGCTCTGGGCAATGGCTCTGCTGTCCGTTGGCAGAGCGAACGACCAATGCGACGTCGCGAGGGGCTACGAGCTGGTGACCAACACCACCGACTGCGTCGGAGCCGAGTCTGCAGTGCGCCTCTCCGCGTGCGACGCTATGGCGGCCTGCACCCTTCTCGGGGAGAGCTTGCTCGGACCGGTAGCTTTCAGGTGGTAGCATGATTGCAGTCGCTTTTTGAGGTCATTGCACTGGGGTTTACGGTTTCACAAAGTCTAATTTTTTTACACTATTCTATTATTCGTGTAGACAGTTTTTATTTGATATTGAATTGTTGGAAGCGATCACTGCTCTACTACTGGTACATCGATACCAATGGACGCAAGGGCAAATTCTGTACAATAAACCCTGCTTGAAATGGTCGTGCAGTGTCCGAAAGCGTCGCCCCGCCAAAACACTACAACCATCGCTCGGACCTTGAACTAAACTCGCGCATTTGTGGCTTGCAGGTCATTGCGCAACACAGGTGGCTTGACTAAGGACACTTGGTTGGGCATAACGGATGCCGCTGTGGAGCGTGACAAGCAACCGACCGGCTGGCAGCTGGTACCGGGGTCCCAACAGATGGCCAGCCAGGACGCAGAGTTCTGGTCGGCCGGTCAGCCGGACAACCAGGTCGGCTTGGAGGACTGCACGCTCTATCTTGTGTCTGACGATGGACTGCACGACTATCAATGCAACGCCACCGCCTTCTATAGGTGCCAGAGACCCGCCGGTGAAGCGTCAAAGACTTCAAAGCCGAAGAGGTGCCAGTTCTTTCCATTGCTGCCTAGAGAAATCGAATTTCTGGCATGGGATTTCTTCATTTGTTATTCTTTCTTTGAATCGTGCAGCTCTCAGCGGTTCCACAAACTTCCAATCCGGAGCTACTCACAGGACGCCCCGGGTTGCACTCGCCCGGTCGTCAAAGTGGCCACATCCGTGATGTGCGCCTCCAGCTGCTCAGAAGAGCTAGGTTGCATCGGCTTCTATCACAATGAGCTCCGGCTGGAGTGCCAGCTGATGCTGCATTTTGACGCGGCTCTGATGCTAAGCTACAACTCGGAGGGCGAGCGTCTCGCTTGGCGGAAGATGCTCATTTTTTGACCGCATGTGGGCGCCCGTCTGACAGAGTAACTGAGCGTGAAGCAAGTGATGCAGGCCTTCGAAATCTTAAGAATAGTATCTATGACGTTCTGCTATTAAACCAACATATCTAAAGTTCATTGTCAATTAGAAATAGTATTATTAGCGCAAAATTTATGTACCAGACAGCTTTTGAATTTGCGCAAGTCTTAGAAATTAATATAGCGCTCCTTTAAGTTTCCGTAAATTAGTATTCATTTTAATGACAAAAACAGCGGCTTATTGATACATCTAAAATTGATGTTGAATTCGAGTGTTCTGGTTCACAAACAAAAATTCCTAAGTTGGTATTCATAAAAAAAAAGTTTTTTTGTTCATTCGGTAGCCTTTTAATGCGTTTTTCCAATCTCCAAAAGCGCGGGAAATCGAAAAAAATCGAATTTGACTTTTTTGGATATTGCGCGCGTCACAGGTGGGCGATGCTCTTGACCCACGCCAACTGCTCAGCGGACGAGCCGTAGCTCAGCTGCACCGCCGCGTCAAAGTATTGCAGCAGCACGCACTCCGAGCGCAGCCGGTTGAAGTAGAACCCGACGCAGCCGAGCATCGCTCGGCAGGCGGCCGCGCAGTGCAGCTGCACCGGAGAGTTCAGCAGCTCCGAGTTGCAACCGACGGCGCCCTGGGTGAAGTCCACAACCGCTGCTGAAGCGAACAGGTCAAAGTGCTGCTGCACTGGCCTCTGGTTGTCAATCGGGTGCTCGCACATGCAGGCAGCATTCGCGTCACAGCCAGAGTCGTGCAGTTTCCCCGTGATGGCGCTGTGGTTGACGCAGTCCTCGATGCTTGTGCCTCCGGGCTGTCCCGAGGCCCAGAGACTGGTGGCATTGAACACTGAGCCCGACCAGTTTGGAACCACCTTGGCACGAGAAGAAGCATTGAAAATATGTCTATACTAGATATCTCAGCCGCAATCGCTTCAGCACTATCATGTACTTGTTAAATATTATTGACTGGGTCAGCTCCTCCTTATAATCGAGTGACTTTGAAAGTTAGCTGAACACTTATATCTGTCGCCACATCTCTCGGGGCGAGTCACCAACAAACGTATCAAGACCACAAACTTGTGCTTGGAACCGCGCCATGCATACGTTTCACAAAAACTGAAATTTGCCATAATTCAGCCATAGCCCACCTGCCACCCAGTCGGACTGCTGCCTCGCTCGGTCAGCTGGTCGTTGACCGCCGTCCAGACGGTGCTGCTGAGGCTCAGCCGAACTGCAGCGTACGTGTCCGGCTGCAGCAATTTCTGGCTCAGCTCGGTGCAGATCTGCAGGCACTTGCAGTAGCCGACAGCCGAGGCGAGGATTCCACTCAGGCAGGTGGGCTGGCCCGGTGAGACTGAGTAGCCAGACTGGCAAGTGGGCTCAGCAACTAGCAGGTGTGACAGAAGGCAGAGCGCCGCAAGCAGCAGCGAAGTAATTGTTGCAAATGTCTTTGACTAAGGAAGGATACAAATCAATAAAGTCCTGAACAACTATAGCTAAGCATGCAAGTCTTTAAATATCTCTGTATTTTATTTTCGTACTCCATGGTTACAGAAGCCAACCACGAATTCTTTCATCCACCTGAAACTTTTGCCTAGCCTTTCCTTTTTTTGCATTCCTGCTTCCTCATCTATCTTTGGAAGCGGTTCAGTTTCTGGGGAGTCAAGCAAAACATGCACTTTATACCTAAAAGCTGGCTGAGGCTCTCGGGCACTCTGATGCTTTTCAGTTGCATTCTTGAGTGGCCTTGGGGGACTTCAAGCTGTGCCGGTACGAAGCTGAACTCCGCTCGCAGGCCGGTTGGCCGCGTCGGTTAGCAGGAAGGCTTTTCTGGCCGCCTCACTTGATTAGCTGTAGAAAGACCAGACTATTTTCCTCCTGGGGAGAGACACGGTGGTATTTCAAATACTCACTGTATTGGTTGAATGTTTTGGGAGATTTTCCATGGTTTAAGTGCAGTTTTACTACTGAAAATTGCTTCACCATTAGATTCTCTGAATGGACTGCTTTGAATACTTAGAAATAAGGCCTTTTACATAAAGGCTTGGCTTTCAACAAAGACCCAAAGCACCGGGGAGCTCCGGTGCCCCCTATTTATCTCCAAAGGAATGGGATCGAATATCCATCTAGTACGAATACTCTCATGCTACTACTGACAGTACAGTTGCAAAAAAATTACTTCCGGCGACAAACCTTCGCTGTGGCTTTCATAATTTAGAGACAAAATAGAGCGTCGTTTACGCTTTCCTACAGTGCGATTTGTGTGTGAGTGAATGTGAGTGATTGTGAGTGAGTGTGAGTGAATGTGAGTGAGTGTGAGTGAATGTGAGTGAGTGTGAGTGAATGTGAGTGAGTGTGAGTGAATGTGAGTGAGTGTGAGTGAGTGTGAGTGAATGTGAGTGAGTGTGAGTGAATGTGAGTGAGTGTGAGTGAATGTGAGTGAGTGTGAGTGAATGTGAGTGAGTGTGAGTGAATGTGAGTGAGTGTGAGTGAATGTGAGTGAGTGTGAGTGAATGTGAGTGAATGTGAGTGAGTGTGAGTGATTGTGAGTGAGTGTGAGTGAGTGTGAGTGAGTGTGAGTGAGTGTGAGTGAATGTGAGTGAGTGTGAGTGAGTGTGAGTGAATGTGAGTGAGTTTGAGTGTGAGTGTGAGTGAGTGTGAGTGTGAGTGAGTTTGAGTGTGAGTGTGAGTGAGTTTGAGTGTGAGTGAATGTGAGTGAGTGTGAGTGTGATTGTGTGAGTGAGCGTGTGCAAGTGTGTGCGAGAGTGAGTACATGTAAGGGTGAAACTCAGCGTTTCATTCTGTGTCAATTTTGTTTTCTCGAATTCTAAATTTCCGACAGTCGTGGAGTCGCAGCGCAATTGTGACCGGCTCCGGTCTCCAGGGCCGCTGCTAATTCCCAGCTGTGCTCGGTGTCCATCTATGCGCACCAGATGGAAAAGCAGTGGCAAAGTAAATTAGAGTCTATAATAAGTACTAGGGTGACGCTCCAGTGTTGTGTTATTGTGAGCAGCTCAAATGTGAAGACCTTGTCTCAACACCATGCATATGTGACCCGTGGCTTAATTAAGCCCGCTTTCAACAGAACAAGATGCCATGAACGTGACTGAACAGTCGATAAGCTGCAGCAAACATCGTGTAGTTAGCATTAGCAATGAATGCCGCGTTTTGCGCACTGTTCTTCACTTATGGGGGAATTTATTTTCAGCATTGCCGTCTGAGAACGCAGGTCAAACTTAACAAGCTGTTTCAGCCGTTCTCGCATAACAACAAAATGTTTGTTCACAAATTATCCTAGTAGACAAATCGCGTAGTCTAGCTATTCACTTTCTGAAGAGCAGTGGGTCGTATCGCTTCATGGAGTACAGCGGGTCGAACCTCTTGGCTAGAAGTGGGTCGTATCGCTTCATGGAGTACAGTGGGTCGAACCTCTTGGCTAGAAGTGGGTCGTATCGCTTCATGGAGTACAGCGGGTCGAACCTCTTGGCTAGAAGTGGGTCGTATCGCTTCATGGAGTACAGTGGGTCGAACCTCTTGGCTAGAAGTGGGTCGTATCGCTTCATGGAGTACAGCGGGTCGAACCTCTTGGCTAGAAGTGGGTCGTATCGCTTCATGGAGTACAGCGGGTCGAACCTCTTGGCTAGAAGTGGGTCGTATCGCTTCATGGAGTACAGCGGGTCGAACCTCTTGGTAGATAGCAGCGGATCAAAGCGCTTAGCTTTGTTCTCAGAGTGCTGAGTAGCGCGTGATACACGCGGAGCCTGCAGCATGTTGAATTAATTCTTTAATTCTTTAATTACAAATGTTTAAATTAATGGTGTCTAAAATGCAGACTGAGGTCGCATTCGTGGCCAAGACCTTAGTTGGTGAAACGGTCGATCCAACCCCAGTCGCAGGATCGATTATCAGAGCACAAGGTCTGCAACAGACGAGCGACTGTGCCGTGACGGCTGGTTTAAGAGGACCAGGAAGGGAAACTTAATCCTTCTCGCTTTTACTGAGGGACCAACAGAGTATCGGTGCTGGGCCGGGTGCTTCAGCTTGGGTTACCTCGCATAGTATATCGACCTGAGACAATCGACCATGGGGGATGCGCCCCCAACTAATCCCCCACCAACTGGCGAAATTAATTTCTGAGCTTTACTAGATATTGATTGCAAAAAAAATTGTGTCATCAGACAGAGGATTTACCGCGACGGCTGAGCTGACGGCCAGGCCGCAGATCAGAAGGCACCAGAGCGGCGAACTGCGCGAGGCGACCGGCATTTTGTTTCCGAAGCTATGGGACACCAGGCCGCGCTCTGAAAAACATGAAGCGGGACAATTCTTGGGCGAAATCTTTAGAAGGCTGGAGTCGGCTGAGTGAGAAGGCTCAAGAGGGCTAGAAGAGAGTCGAAGAGTTGGATCATCCATCAAGTCGAGGGAGAGCTTCGCTCTGGTTCGCTGTGGCCGCTGGCAGGCGAAAAAAACAGTTGCCGCTATTTTTGTGCCGTCTCCCCTTCGCTTGCCAGCTCGCATGCATTCTTGAGCATGCATCGACCGCTGTTGAGAATGAGAAGGAAACGAAGCAATCCAACTCGCGAAAATAATACAAGTGGACGCGAGCCTCAATGAGTCTCCATGGCGACGAAAAAAGTTGAAATCTGAGCAGAACATATCATTATAGCTTGCAGTAAACTAACCAACTAAAACAGATTGAAAAGCATTGCGTAAGCTGAAACCAAGCTGAGTGATGGAGTGAGAATGTGTGAAATCTTTCAGCTTACCAGGAACTTGACGTGTCTCGGGCAACCTGCTGAATTTTTGCTACTCGAGAGGACAGGATTGGGACCAGCAGAGGGACCGCAAGCCTCTTCAGTCAGTGGCCAAGCTTAAATGATGGAAGCGAGAGATGAGACGCGCCCAGAGACAGATCACAGACGAAAAGAACCAGCCTGCAGCCAATGGGATGGCGCGTGGTGACAGCGAGTGAGTGGCGACACAAAGGAGAAGAGGAGAGAGCGGAGGATGAGAACCAGCCACTCCGCAATGTTTGAGCTGTCGGCTCGGCCAACAATCTTGACCTGTCGGCTCCCATTAAGGAAGCGGCGACCGGTGGGCAGAGGTCCCATCCGAGTGAAATAAGTATGAGTAAAAACTGCTGAGTGGTCTTCCGTCTGTGACATCCCCGATGGCCTCTGAACAGCCAGATGCCACAAGGCAGAGAGAAGTGGAATTTCTAAGAAAAAGCAAAACAAACAGCCTTGAAAGTTGCACTAGAGACAGACAGCGTTTCGTTGATTCTCTAATGTCCTTCTTCAAAGGCTTGGTTTAGATTCTCAGTGACGACCAGCCAATCAATCAATAAAAGTTCATGGGCTAATAAAAACCTGAGTACACTATTAAACAGTTTGAGCACATTGTCAAAATGTGTTTGAGCACGCTATTAAACAGTTTAATACACTGTCAAACTGTTTAGCACTGTCTTAAAACTTGAGTACACTGTCTGACAGTTTGAGCACATAGGCGAACAGTAAACAGTGAATATTTCAAGTCGAATTTTGGGAGGGCACCGAATGAAAGGGTTGTATCCGGTATGAAACAGGCTTTAGATAAAAAAGGAATCCAAGTGAATCGATTTCTATTCTCATCTGTTCGTTGAATAGATAGCTAATATTCCGTGTTATTTCATTGTCGGTAGAAGATTTTAGATAAAAAAGGTTAGAAGAGAAAGCGAGAGCTTAATGCTGTGGGTGAGCGACTTGCTGAGGCTTTTTTTCTAAGGAAGCGGCGCAAATGACTGTTTTCAAAACAAAGGAATGTCTCCAACTTGAAGCCGATGTATAAAAAATAGCATTGTCCAAATGCTCGCGACCATTCATTTTGTCAAGCACAACTGAGTCACTAGCGTATGTTGCTAGGCAACCGTGAGCCCATGATTGGCTACTATTGCACTATTTTTATGCCTAGAATCCGAGAGACATCTTTTTATTCAGCAGGCATTTTCTGCTGCGGATAGAACTAGCGACCCATGAAGTAGAATCGGCAGTTTCCTGTTTCTACGAGTATATGTATTCTCCTGCATGTGGAATGACTCTTTTTTAATGGCTATTAAAATGCGTTGATGAGATGGCTAATTTCAGCTTTTTAAAAAACCAGATTATCCATAATGAACCAATGCGAGACAGTTGCTTTGTTAGTATTTTAGAATTTATTATTTATGAGTTTTTTTAGACCGAAGTTGTAATTGTCTATGGCCCAATCGTCAATACGCAATGTGGTTCTTCCTTAAAATCCTTCTTCGACTAATCGTACAAGGTAATGTAAATGGTTCCATGCTTAAGTGACGAGAAACCAGTTGTATCAGATGGAACTACGAGTATTGCTTTAGTCGCGCTATGTGGAACAGTGGACATGCAAAACGGAACGGCCCATGGAATTCTATGACCAAGCGTTTGAATTCACATGAGAAAGTAAGCCATAGACAACTCAATCTGTCATGCTATGTGGAACGATGAGCCAAAATAGAAGGAACGATTTTAGCTTTTCACAGAGACAACACGCTTTCATTTTCTTTCGTTTGATCAGTTAAGCAATAATGGCGCCCCAAATTGCTGTACGTGATCGACAGCGCATCGTCGCCGCCTTGCACCGTGGACTGTCGATGAAGGATGTGTCAGTCTTGTTTGGAGTATCCAAAACTTCTGTTCACCGTATTCGGTCGAACGTTCGAACGTTCGAACAAGCTGGCAGGTTGGAAGCTTTGCCTCGTGGAGGACGTAAGGAAGCAAACTGCAAAATGGACGCAGAGATGCGAGATTTTTTACAACATGAGGTGCAGCGAAATCCCTTTCTAACGCTAAAGTCAATGGCTGAGAAGCTGATTGGACGCTTTCCTGACAAGCCGCAGGTGAGCCTTAAAACAATTGATCGAACAATGGATGTTTTGCTCTTTACGGTCAAACTTGCTACCAAGGGGACGGATATTCACCTAAACACCAACCGAGTCGAAAGCCTGGACGCCAGAAGCGAATACGCTAACTTCATGCTCCACTTGGCTCCAGGAGTTCACACTGTCTAACTTAGATGAGACCGGTATTAACTTGTGGACCCGGAGGTCGCAGGGCAGGTCGGCTCGTGGACACCCAGTGAAGCGCACGGTGACAACCCAGAGGGGTCCTAACGTTACGGTTTGCATGGCAATTTCGTCGGAGTTCGGGTTGTTGCATTCTGTCATCCAGAGAGGTGGCCAAACGCAGCAAAGGTTTCAAGAATTTTTAGACCACCTAGCAGACCGCTGCCATCAACTGGACCCTACCGGAAACTGGATAATTTTTATGGACGTCCCAAACTTTCATCGTAATGTGGAGATCCGAGAGAACCATCGGAACAGAATTACGACACGAATCCTACCCCCGTATTCACCATTTCTAAACCCGACCGAATTTGCTAACTCTGCGTTGAAGTCAAATCTCAAGAACCGTTTGGCGGAAGCCGGCATGGTTGAGGATGAGCAAGTTCCACCAGAAGGAGTGACACTTGAGCAGTGGAGATTCATGCTACTTGAACGAGAGGCGACTGAAGCTGTTGATCAATCAATCACTGCTGACTAGTGCGCTGGTTGGAAGCTGCGCTGCAATCGATTGTTTGGATTGTGTTTGCAGCGACATATGTTTTAGGGGTTGAAATTTTTTAACTTTGATGCTTCAATTTCAGACTTAAAATAAGATTCATTTGAATGCAACTCAGAAAAATGTTCTGTTTCTGCTTGTTCTTATTCTTTCTGCAAATAAAATCTAATCTGGTTCCTTCTATTCTGGCTCATCGTTCCACATGGCATGACAGATTGGGTTGTCTATGGCTTACTTTCTCGTGTGAATTCAAACGCTTGGTCACAGAATTCCATAACCGTTCCGTTTTACATGTCCACTGTTCCACATAGTGCGACAAAAGCAATACTAACTCCTAATGACTTACCTGCACGGCTATTGCATGGCTCCAATATATATTTTTTCAAAAGGCTTGTATTTTTAAGAAGCCGTTCAGAAGATGGAAGAATTTTTCCTTCACTGCTAGCCAGAGGATGCACTTTTCTAACAACGATCGGTTGACGACCGCAATCGATCAGAAATCTGAGCCGTCTGTCTCTTCAGCTTCTTCAACTCAGCAAGTGTGCCAGCGCTTTACTCCTTACTGTTGGAGACGTGCACAAGTGAGCAGCAGCAGCAGCAGCATGCCACTCAGTTCAAGGGCGCACGCGCACACTCGGTGACGGACCAGAATTCGCTGACCGTCAACCAGGGACGCTCAGTCCGTGAGGCATACATCACAGGCTCTTAATTTGTGTTGGGCCATCCAAGCTCTGCAAATAATTCATGGTCTGTGATGCCCTTGCCCATCGTCTTCTAGGCGAAAAAATGTTCAAAGTGCAGCGTCTTAACAAACTGGGCCCGAAATTGCTCGGCGCACTTTTGTAACTCTGAAGGCTAATCAAAGGCGTGAGTTTATCTGTCACGGATTTTCTCATCTAACATTGAAATAGGTCAATTCATTTCAAAATAATTTAAATTGGCTTCTGGCATACATATAAATGCAATAATGGTTAGCGGTATAATTATGTCTACAATGTACTCTATAAAATGATTCTGGGTTGTGTCTAGACCGCTTGGTCTATTGATTGACCCGTGTCTTCAGCCGCAACGGCAAAATGCTGTCTCAGACGCCCATCTTGAGATTCAGTCCATAATATGCACTGCTTAGACCTGAAAGTTTTCTCCCCTATAAGTTTGGCGCCTCCGCTGTCACTGCTGTGGTCAGGTCTCTTGTATAGTGAGCAATTTTCACATTCAAATTCAACCAACAGGGGAAGCCAAATCCCAGGGGTCACAAATCCCTAATGCTGATTTTCATCATCAGGTGAGATTTTAATTATCGACTCAGTGTGTCAGCTTTAAAAACGCGCAAAGCCAATAGCCCGGATGGCGTGACTGACTCTTGTGCGTGTTGAGTCGGTTCCAACAACTTGCTGATTTTCATTCTATATAGCTGATAAATATTCTAGTAATTCAGCCTCATCTAGTATGCTCAAGGGCATTGATTAGCTGCCCAATTTATCAAATAAATACATTTATAATAAATCGGATAAAACAGAGCCAAACTGAGCTCATGCATAGCCTGCATGTGATCCTTTGCAGCCATTGCCTGGGCTAATTACAGGATAATTAGGTCCATGGTCAGATGTGAGCTCTGACTCGATACGCTGAAGGAATATAGATATATGCAGCCGTGTATATTTGGATTACACCTGTGCGCGTGGATGCCTAATAATGATATCGCCAACTGTTGCATCGCACAACATGTATATATGATATGAGCTTCAGTAAATTTTGTATTGTGTTCAATGGATGCAACGAAACCCCATCCTCACTGCACGGCCTTCTGTAGTGCGTCAGTGCAACCAAAGTGAAACATGTTATCGATCATAATTATGGACGCTAATAGAGAAACCTATCATTTTCATGTTGCTGGATTGTATTTCGACGCCTATTATGTTATTCAATTTGCTGTTTGGAGTACCTTTGAAACTAATTTGCTGCAAATAAGGATTGTTAAAGGATGTGCGAAGCCTAAATGATTGACAGAAGCGTAGCAATGTTACCGAATGACATTGCTGTAAAGTAGCTTGCGAGTTTTCACAATTTCATTAGTAAAGTTAGCCATGCAGTTTGCTCAAAGAGAACATGGCAAAGAAAACAGCACGATGAATGCATGCGCACGCATTGATTATGACGCGATCAACATTAAAATGCACGGTGAAACCGTATATACACTCAGGATGTATTTCGTTTCAGAAAAATGCGTTTAAGCTGAATATGCGATCAGGTACAACTAAATTAAGGGGGTTTTGTTGTCACTGTATGTGATCTTTTTCTTTGTTAAACGTTAGTCTAAGGTAAAGCAAGGATCACTAGGAGAAGACCACTCCTAGTTGTCCTTGAGGCAAAAATGAGCAACTCGTCAATATTAGTCCCTCAGCCCATTCATTTTACATATACTGTGTGCGCTTAACACTATGTCGTTTCTACACTTTACTTGAACGTGCGCCTGTTTGAATTTGAATTTCCAGCTTGTTAAAATTGCTGAACTATCTAAATCATCGATTGAAATAATAATGTTTGGATGTGCTATCTAGTATACATTTTTGATTACAAAAACCATCGCAGCATGTGAGGAATGATCATCATCAAAATGCTAAGATCGCCTCTCGTAGTCAATAGGGACAGAGAGATGCTTTTGACTAATCTTAATAGGTTCATCGATCTAATATTCCCATGCTGTTATGATTTAGCAAGTTAAAAAACCACATCGAGTTTCTTTTCACTAATACTAGCTAAATTTGCACACACTGCTGTTTTACTAAGTGTAAAAAACTATCGCGTGCAAATTTTTCTTAGAATCGGGATCAATATGGTCACAAGTGACACGTTGTGAGTTCGTTGACACAATAGTGTGACTTCGTTGGCACACTATTCTGTCATGCATAGCTAATCGAGCGTACAGAAGATACGACAGTTGTCCTAAATAATTAAAAAATGTAATGACCATGCCTTGCCTTCAAATCCAGCTGAAAATTCTTTATCTTTAACTTCGTCTTCATATGGCCTTAAGGAGAAGGTATCAATATGCCAAGCTATTAAGAAATAAATAGCTTAGTTTACTTCTTAACCAAATTAAAGTCATTCATATTTTATTACTAATACTTTTAGGCTCACAAAATTGATTAGGCTGTATGCTACTTATTTGCATAGCTTCACCATTTACATGCAATTAAGCAATGAAATTATAATTTTGAAATGTAAGGCCTATACCAATGCAATTTACACATTAGACACGAAGATTGGAATGTTACTTGTGTAATTGGATTGGATTGATTGGAACATTCCAATCATAAATGCTTTGTTTGCGAACCAAAATATAAGTATTTTGTATTCATAAGAAAAGATACTGAGAAATTTTTAATAGGCCTAACCTTAGTCCTTATTATATCCACAGCTATAGTTTTTAATAAAATCCATTTTTATTTAGGCCTAACAGTTTCAGGTCATAGCTACTTTTATATTTGCCTGTTATTCTTTTTAATAAATGGATTTAACAACAATTTGGCTTCTTTTTTATATTTGCTTCTCTGTTATATCTAGCTAGAATATTAGGATATAAGGTTTTGTTAATTTTTGCACAAAGTTCATTGACATGTGCTGGGAACTGTATCATTTTGAATCAAAAGAGTGCCGCAACAAGCTAACAGGGGCTTTGGCCTGTGAAACCCTATAGGAAAAAATGAAATTGGAGTGCTGTGCTGTGTCATATCAAGCCATGTTGCCTAAGTGTGCTCTGCGCCAACCAGAATTTTCAAAAATGAGCTGGACATGTGTCTACAAAAATATATTTTTTCTATTGGAACTTCATTTGCAAGTAGTTCAGAGGAATGGAAGTGGCCAACACTGAGGAAAAGATATGTTTATATATGTCTTAGTAAAATATCAACTAATGAGTAGAAAATCAAAAAAAAGATATAATTTATCAATTCTTGAATATTAGTACTTTATTAGGTACCTATAAATGCTCTTCCATTTATTTTTTTGTATAGTCACTCAAGATTTTATTTTTGTTTTAATAACATAATATCTAGCTATGATTATTTTTTTAATTTCAGGTTTATCTTGATCTTAATATTTGTAATACTTGTTCTTAAGTGATTGCTATTTACTATTTATTTGAATTTAAAGCCTGAAGCTAGGAATGTTTATCAGAGTAATTAAATTATTTAAGCATCTTAAAGATTTTTCAATTCTGGTTAAGAGAGCTTAATACTTCAAATAGTTTAACTGCAGGTTTTTCTATAGACTAGGTTTAGTTGCCACAGACACATTTTTCACAAAGAAAGCTTTTTTACACTGGCCTTTGTCCAAATGCTACTTTTCAATAGACCACTGACTAATTTAAATGTATGGAAGAAAATCATAGAGGTATTTTCCAAATTTCAGCTGAGGAAAATCATTGCTCAGCCTAGCTATCGTAATTATGCTAAACTATCTCAGTCTGCGTTCAGCAACAGCAGCAGCAGTGCCTCGCATGTTGCGCAGTCTGTCTGCTGCATCTTCTACCTGCGGAGGTGCCACAGCCGCAACCAAAGTGCCGGTTGCTGCCGCCCCTGCTGCGAATCAGCTGCAGCAGCAGCAGCCGCCTCCGCTGACAGCTCCGCCCCCGGCCGCTGTCCAGTTCTATCGGCGTGTTCTGCCAGACAACTGCCTGGCCTTCGGCAGTCCCGAGGGCAAGCGAGTGTTTCGCGAGGCCCTCGAGGCCGGCTACATGGAGGGCTACTTCTCTTTGGCCTCGCAGTATCGAACTCAGGACGATCCGTCATTCTGCGGCCTGGCCACCCTAGTCATGTGCCTCAACAGCCTTGAGGTGGATCCAGGCAAGGTGTGGAAAGGACCCTGGAGATGGTTTCACGAGGAGATGTTGGACTGCTGCGTGCAGGTGAGCAGCAACTAAATGTCTAACATGTTTAATATGTCTAACCAAGACCACTAAAGTAAAGTATGCTTGAACAGGACGCGACACTCGTGTGTTGTGGAAAACATTTTAAATGTTATTTTCCCAGAAAATTAAGTCACAAATCTTGTATTACGAGAATTAGAATTATCTATTTTTTGTTTATTTCTTTTAATTTTTTCTATTCACATATTTGTAATGATAGCTTAAATTACATATATTGTATGGACCTAGCTAGCATACCTTAGAAACAGCAGTGCACACTGGCTAATAAACTGTATTAATAAATAAGCCCCGAATCGTAACATAGAGCTATGCTAAGGTAAGAAAAATTCTGAAGGTCACAGCGAAAAAAAGTACCCTTCTACGTGCATCTGTTGAAAAGGCAAATCATTTCGAAAGGTGGCCTTCAAAAAATATCCATAGATTTCGAGTGTAGGGGTTCTTTAGCACTGTTCACATATCCACCAGGTGTGCAATAAGAGCTGTCTGAGTCTCCAACTGCAATTTCACTCGCCTGTGCAGGTAGACCGGGTGCGCCAGCACGGCCTGACCCTGGCCGAGTTCGCCTGCCTAGCCGGCTGCAATTCGCTGCAGGTGCGCCGTCTCGTTCAGCCGGCTGGCGACGCCGACCCGGACACGGACGCCGCCGGCTTCGCCGACTTCGAATCTGTTGTTCGCGACTGCTGCCGCACTGACGGCTGTATCCTGGTGGCCAGCTACAGCCGGCGCGCCCTCGGACAGACCGGAGACGGCCACTTCGCTCCCATTGGCGGCTACCATCCGGACAGGCAGCTTGTACTTTTATTCGACACGGCCAGATTCAAGTACCCGCCACATTGGGTGTCCCTCAGGCAATTGTGGGATGCTTTGAAACTGCCGGATTCCGTCACTGGCCGGCCGCGCGGCTACTGCGTGCTGGCCAAAGCGCGCGGCCTCACCGCCTTCCGCGTTTCGCAGCGGTTCGCCACTGGCGTACGCGAGCCCAACTCGCCGCTGCTGCGACTGGCGCGCGACTTCGAGGATTGGCTGGTCGGCCACGAAATTCTCACGGCGTCGACCAATCGGAGCGCGGAGGCTGGGATGGCTGAAAGCACATCAACAAATCGCGGCGGCGCATTGTTGGACAGCGACGTGGGGGCGTTCCTCTCCATGGCAGCCGGTCAGCTCGGTCGTCTGTGCGGCCATCACCGGCTAGGTGAGGCGGTGCTCTCAAGACACCGTCAAAATTCAGCTGACGTTGGCGCCGATGCCGTCCTGTCGGCGCTTCGCTTGCTGCCGGTCCATGCGCCAGTTGGCGCCGCTTTCAACGCCGGTCGTCTGCAAGCCTCCGGCGATGCCATTGCGAGTATCGGCGACGACGAAGACTCAATCGCTCTCCTGACACTGCTGGCCTGGCCTCTGCAGCTCTGCTGCTCCGGCCCTTCGAGTCCTGCGACGCCGACGCGCGGCGCCCTGCTGTCTGTGGCGCGCGACCAGCTGATGCGCGGCGCCCCCGACTGCCTGTCAGCCGAGGTGCAGTTGTTGCGCAATCAGCTAGCCACAATCTTCGATATTGCGCCAGTGCGGGCGTCTGCGTAAAGCTTTTTTTGAGCCGTTTGACCTACTTGAAATGTTCTGGGGCAGCATTTGGTTGGGGCAGCATGGCTACCAGGAAATTGTTTCTGATTTGTACTTGATAATTTGGTGTTTATCTTGTGAAATCCCAACGCAACAGCGGCAATTGATACTCCTATCTTGCAGGGTTAGAGAGCCTGCGAGTCGATTGGATTGCATTTTTGTGTTCTTATTTACTTCCAGCTTGTTATCGTCATTTTTCCAGTTTTGCGCTGCTCGGGTTTTTAGATTTTGTTTCCAGTCAGTTATCCAGTTGTCCAGAAATTCGATTTCACATCGATTGATCTGACAGTTTCCCGGGCGGTTTCTCGAGTATTTTCTGTAGTTTCCTGAAAATTATCTTGAGCAGATTCCTGGGCGGTATCTCGAGTGTTTTCTGTAGCTTCCTGCAAATTATCTTGAGCAGATTCCTGGGCGGTTTATCTGCAAATTATCTTGAGCAGATTCCTGGGCGGTTTCTCGAGTGTTTTTCTGTAGCTTCCTGCAAATTGAGCAGATTCCCGGTCGGTTTCTCGAGTGTTTTCTGTAGTTTCCTGAAAATTATCTTGAGCAGATTCCTGGGCGGTATCTCGAGTGTTTTCTGTAGCTTCCTGCAAATTATCTTGAGCAGATTCCTGGGCGGTTTCTCGAGTGTTTTTCTGTAGTTTCCTGAAAATTATCTTGAGCAGATTCCTGGGCGGTTTCTCGAGTGTTTTTCTGTAGCTTCCTGCAAATTATCTTGAGCAGATTCCCGGTCGGTTTCTCGAGTGTTTTTCTGTAGTTTCCTACAAATTATCTTGAGCAGATTCCTGGGCGGTTTCTCAGTATGTATCAACATATGAAAACATTAATTTAATCGATTCCAAAATTTACCTTTGCGTATTGTGCGTAATAATGTATGAATTACCTCGTTTCCCACGTTTGTAGTATATTCTTGTTACTCCTGTTGACAAATAATGATTAATTCTTAAAATGATTGTTTTCTATTTAACTTCTTTTTTACTTAATTTGTAATTAGTAATGTACAGTGTTCTTGCCTTGCAGCGATTGCGCATAGAGAAACTACGATCAAGACCTATTTTACATATGCTTCATTTGTTACCAATTAATGTTTTTTTTCAACGGTTTTCACCGACGTGATAGTAGATGCTGGAGAAACGTGCACAAATGTGAATGGAGACTGTATTTATGACCTTCATCTGTAATCGAATTGCGATGCCTTGCTTGGATGTCTTGGATTTGTTACTTCTATGGTGTTCGTGCAAGAATTCCTGGAATCTCCACTGTTTTAATGACCCATGACTTTTTCCCTGGTCCATTTACCTCGTTCAATGAAGAAGACCATTAATAGTAATAATAAAATAATAACAATAATACTTGCAGGAGGGCTGCGGGCAATGGCGCATTATTTGCTGACTCTAGACCCTCAGACAGCGAGGAGGCAATTCTGCCCATTTCGCTGACTCCTGAGCACACACAGATACCGTACGCAGGCACACGCTCTCACAGGTGTGTACACCTGCCCTGATTCTCATCGTCAGGAAGTGTTCACTCTCACTTGGAGGTGTAACCAGCAGACACACCTCAAATAGCACGACAAGCCCCCAAGCCTTCTCTCCGTGGCTGCGCCCCAAATAAATGTGGCCTCGCCGCGGAATCGAGTGCCTGAGGCAAGCGCATTATACCGCTCTGCCACTCAGCCCAGACCCATTCCTAACTTAGATCTTAGGACACCAGCATTAGCTGCTCACCCCAGACCCATTCCTAACTTAGATCTTAGGACACCAGCATTAGCTGAGCTAGGAAATCTTATGGGCGTGGCAGGTGCATTCGGCAGCAGTCGACGCCACATCAATTACCGCAGCGGATGCTGATACCTATTTAACTGCTTCGTGAACTGAGGCAATCTAGAGTTAAGTGTCTTGCAAACGGACGCAAACTGTTCCAGTGGAGTCGGGAATCGAACCCACGACCTTCACGTCGTAAGTCCGATGCTTTAAGCACTAGGCTACAACCCACAGTACATGGACCGAACAGCTGTACACAGCCTTTAGATGCGCGGCGTCACAGCTGAAACTGTGCCGCTGGCTGTACATGGCCCCACTGTGTCCCATGCAGTGCTCAGTCAGTTTCGTACCTAAGTTGCTGCATCTTAACTTCCAGATACAGACCCTGCGCTCCGCCAACGCAGTTGTGGTATCTATCTTCTATGTATCGAAACTTGCTCTTTAAAGAAAGTGTTTTGAAGAAAAGCACATTTTTTCCGTCATGACTTTCTTTTTCCTTCGACAAACAAAATAAAGATTTTTCTCTCAGCAATAATTGTTAGCCAGAGTTGCTGATCATGGTCTACAAGTTCCAGGCCTCTGCAGCAGCAGCAGCAAGGCCACTGCTGGGCCCCGTGCACTGGTTCTCCTTCCACCAGCCTCCCAGGTGAATGCCGTAATAGACTTTGTGCGACTCCACGCACGCCATGAGGTTGGAGGGGTTGAGGCAGGAGCGCCAGTTGTCAGACGAGTTGGCGCAGTCGCTGTCCTCATTCACCGGGGTGCCGGTGCAGACCCGGTAGCCATTGCTGCCCGGCTGCATGTCGGCTGTCCTGGGGAAGAACACTTCCGTGCCGTGGTGATAGGGGAAGCCCAGGTGGCCAGAGCAGCTGAATGCCGTTGCCAGGCGACTGGTGCCCGACAGCATCACAGGCGAGCAGATTGGCAGGTGCACGACAAGGTCCTTTGAATGAGCAGCAGGAGTTACCATCTTGCCTTGTTGAATTATGAGATTTAAAATATACAATGCTGAAAAAATGAATAGACTTATGCAGGCGTCGAACCCTAAACTATACATCCTCACGACGAAAATCGTTTAAACGGAATCTTGGGTGATGGTCACACATCTGAGGAAGCCGTACCGTGAGAAGTGATCATCTTAGGAGGAGTTTGTGAGTCGGAGAACGCTTTTTGATTTTCTCGCTGTTGGATTTTCTCAAAATTCGAAGGTCGTTTTATAGAAACTTTTGACTCGAAGCGGTTCAGGGTGGTTGAAAAAGAAACGACTGAAAATGACTCCATGCACATGGGCAACACCAATGGGTTACATAGTCGTTAAAGAAGCGTTGTTGGGTTTTGAATCCTGGCTATTCAAAGCTATGGAGGCACTTCGAGTCGCAACAGTCGCTTGAACCTTGCAAGAGCTCATCACAAGAGCTCATCACAAGAGCTCATCACAAGAGCTCATCACAAGAGCTCATCACAAGAGCTCATCACAAGAGCTCATCACAAGAGCTCATCACAAGAGCTCATCACAAGAGCTCATCACAAGAGCTCATCACAAGAGCTCATCACAAGAGCTCATCACAAGAGCTCTTGTAACTCTTTCTCTCGACGTTGCGAGAAATCTATGGAGACAATTTCATTTTTAAAGTTCGCTAGAGAGATCTCGAGGCACCAATAACTAAGTCAGCTTTCAGCCTTTAATCCCGCAGTTCACAATGTCCTCACATTTCCGTGCACCACCCGCCAGCTATTGGGCACCAGCCGGTCGAACGCCCTGGCGAAGAAATAATCTCCAACTCGCGGCTCGCCGAATGAATAGAAGGCCAGCCGGCCCGGCGCCACCGAGTCGAAGACGGCCAGGTTGGCTGCAGCCAGGGTCGCCATGGCGCCGCCCAGCGAGTGCCCAGTGACCAGCAGGCTGTGGTCCGGGTTGGCCCTCATCAGGCCCAGCGTGGCCTCTTGTAGCTGCGGCCACAGGGCGTCGAAGCCGTTGCTGAAGTAAGCTTGCACTTTGCCGCCGATTGGCGAAGTCTGCTTCGGCATGGCCATGCTCATCAGGCCCTCCACCATCAGCTGGCTGCTGCCCGTGGTGCCCCGGAAGGCCAGCACGATCAACTTTCGGTCAGGAAGACGGCCTATATTTAATTGTGATGTTTTGAAATAGATTACTGCTCACCGACTCATCCTGAGCTGCACAGCACCCACACATGCTCACCGACACATCCTGAGCAGCACAGCACCCACACATGCTCACCGACACATCCTGAGCAGTACAGCACCCACACATGCTCACCGACACATGCTGAGCAGCACAGCACCCAAACATGCTCACCGACACATCCTGAGCAGCACAGCACCCACACATGCTCA
The DNA here is from genome assembly GCA_950097015.1 of Macrostomum hystrix. Taxonomy (NCBI): domain Eukaryota; kingdom Metazoa; phylum Platyhelminthes; family Macrostomidae; genus Macrostomum; species Macrostomum hystrix. The sequence continues at coordinate 2,588,076 of CATNEN010000033.1, forward strand.
CCGACAAATCCAGAGCACTCGTCATGCAGCATGTCGCAGGGAGCCGCAGCTTTGACCACGTTGACCAGGCGAGCCCCGCCAACATGAGCAGCAGGCGGGTAGTTGGCCAGGCAGGGCCCCGGCTCTGGCGCATAGGCGGCACCGGAGATGATGGCGGCGAGCTCGCTCAGTCGGGCGTCGAACTGGTAGTTGCCGTTGTCCGGCTCCTGGCACTTGCCCGGATCCACGATCTCCTGCATTGGCAGCGAGGCGTGTGCGTTGTGGAAAATTAAGATTCGCCAGTGTACAGTGTAGCCAAAGCTGCCAATTTCGAATCGGTAAGCCTTCATTGAGTTCGTTTATCATAATCTAAGTAAAAAAACGCAACTCAAAGAGCGTTCTGACCATGAAAAACGGTTCTTAAATATTACTCGAAAAGCACTCAATTGAGCAAGAGGAGAACCGGCCTGAGTACTGGGTCACCACTTCAGTTCAGTGTCTCTGAACTGCACCAACAGTGCAACACCCGTTTCTCTGAACTGGCGCAATTACCGTTAAACACCCAAGCCCCTGAAACACGCACCTGAGACGCGGAGCACTTGTTAACCAAGGAACCTGGCTCGTGACAGGCCCTGTCAATGGGGCACCACCTGCAGGAGGTGCCTAGCCAGGATAATTTGGTGGCGCAGGTGCCGCAGTCCGCGTGGTTCGAGCAGCTCTCGCGCCTGTCGCTCGCCTCCAGCGCCGACGCTAGCAGCAGCGCCGGCAGGAGTGACAGGACTGCAGGCCTGAGCAGCATTTTGGCAGGACTCCAATGGGTTTCTGGATCTATTGCAGCAATGAAAAGTGCACTAGACGTATTTTTTACTCAGTTTTGGTAGATAAGAAACATGCCCTTACAAAAGACTTTTTATGCTAACACAATGGGCCAGCAGGGCCGCATCTGCTTGGACTCTCATGGACTGCAGGTGAATTGTTCTTATACGCATGTAGGAGTTGTGAGCAGAGGTTTGCTGTAATTGCACAAGACCAAAAACACCGATATTCCCCATGCATTTCGCTACCATGGCCTGCACGCGCGTATTGCATGCACCTTGCGCTTATAGTTTATCAACTACTGAATTACACAATAGTAGTACGTAAAAAAGCGGTTTCAAAACAAATTGCGCGCTTAGCAAGCAAGCAAGTTTCTTTAATTCAAGGTATAAAAAACGATTTATTCGAGCACTGAACTTGGATGATGAAATTCGGCTTATGAAGCTGCCGAGTAGGTTTGCATGGCAAGTGCACATTTCAGGCTCCTAATCTATCAGAGCAGTGTTTCAACCCTTGAACGATGAAGCTCACGTTGAAGCTCCGATCCAGTTGAGCCAATAGAGACCTCAAGATGATAAGGTCTGTATTGGTACTCTGTTAAATAAATATATAATCTATTTTCTCGCATTAGATTGTCTGAATAGTCATGCACAATATATTCACGTATTTAAGTGCAGCTGTGGTAATCACAGTAACGCGTATATTCTTGCTTTGAATTAATGATAGCCACTACGGATTCAGAAAGCCCATTGCAAGCTCAACTGTATGTGGGCCCTCACGAGAAGCTTAAGATATCAGAAGGCTACAAGGCACCTTGTCACCAGAAGCGGCCTCTATTTCCAAGATGAGCCGTCAGAGCCCGCTTGGGACAGACATCTGGGTCCGTGACGCGTGGATGCAACAGCACAATGCCCCGCTGCTTGGCCACTTCAGTGGCAGTTTCCAGGCAAAGACTGGATTTGAACTTGCGGTCAAAGATGTCCAGGTAGGCCAATCCCTCCGCCAGGCACACGTAGTTAAGCAGCGCTTCGTCGGTGATGCGTGGCACTCCGAACAGGTTGAGGTGTCTCAACTGAGGACAGATGGTGCGAATGTATTCAAGACTGCGGTCGGTGAGGTTGTGACAGCAGGTGAGGTTCAGCGTTTCAAGCTGCGTGAGGCCTTGGAGCAGGCTGAGCAGGTTTGAATCTGTCATGAGATAGCCATGCCGACGCAGATTGAGTACTCGTAACAGCGGGCAGCGGGAGCGCACGATAGCCAGCGATTTCGGTGTCAGGTAGCAGCCCTCCAGGTCCAGGATTTCGAGTGACGCAGGCAGGATGCAACTCAGGGTTACATTGTTGAGCGCCTTCTGCCTGCGAAGCCGACTAATTAACTGGCTGGAGTAGGGAGTGGCCGCGTCACTTGTTTGAGAAGGCAACAATAATTTTCGGGAGATTTTCCCAAAACCTTTATTACTTCTGTATGTTTTATTATTAATAAAATCACTCACCTGGTTAAATAATCATCTACGAATTCCGAAAAATCGTACTGCTTGATGTTTTTTGTTGCTTTATCCAGGCAGATCTCCGTGAGCTTTTTCACTTTGCAATTTTCATGGTATGGATTCTGAAAGCAGTAGGAAATAGTGGCAAAAAAAACGCACTTATTGGAATAAAATCTGATATGAATAGAAAGATTATGAGGATGGTTCCTGTTTTTGCATGAACCAAGCATGATTAGCAAAAATATTAATTCGTGCAATGTCTTTTTTCAAGGAAAGTTTATTTTGCAGACTTTAAGCACTAAATGCACTAAAAGCAATTTCTTACTTCTTCCAGTTGTCTTCCATACGTAGCCCTTACAAGCTGGCGGCTTTTGCCATTCGAAAATTCTTCTTTTGTCTCAAATCTTTTAACGCCGCGATAGGATATATCCTCTGATAAAACAGATATTAAGAAATCTTGTTTGTAACCTGTCAGCAAGCTGCATTCCAGAAGCTCTTGAAGATCCACGAATGCACCACCAATAATTGTGAGTCCTTCCCGGGCGGCGCCATATCGCAGAAGATAAGCAAGTGTCTTCCCCACCCTCTTTCTTACCTGCGGGTCTGACTTTGCAAAAACCTTACTTTTCATGTCCTGAGAATGAAATACGATTCACCTAATGAATAATATTATTAAATGGAAGGCCTTCACTAAAAAAATTATATATAAATATATACAAACTGACGTAAAGCTCTACAGCGAATGCTTCTAAATGAGAAAATCACGAAAAGTAGATTGTAATTGTGTAACGTGACAAAAAAGTATTGCACAAACGAAACCACATTTGTGTCAAATGAAAAACAATTTAAAATATTAATTAAATATTGTGCAAATTATACTTTTCTAAAGTAAATTTTAATTATATTTTTCTGCTAAAGTTTAATCCGACGCATTTTTAGCATATAAACAAGCAAGCAAGCAACCATTTCATTTTTAGTATATTAGATTCAGAGAATGTGTTATATAATAATTGATTTCTTACATAACCCGTATAAAAGCGTAATAATTAAGACACACGGGTATATTTTGTCCAGCAAACAAATAGGCGTTTATTATTATATTTTTATATTTTGATTCTTAATTACTGCATCAAGAAAGGAAAAGTAAAGTAGCTGGCAAGCTAAAGTATGCAACTACTACGAGCACTATCAATTCTACTGATTGTTGCTTGCATTAATGCTCAGTCTGGGCTAAAGGAACAGAAGCTTCAAAAACCAAAGCTTGCCTCATTTGCAATGCCTACACTGAGAGTCCTTTACTGGTGAGTTGCATTAGCTAGCTATAATATTTTATTTTATATTTTTTATACTAACTGTAAAAAAAGAAATTTTCTAGCAATTAGGCACCTGTTCAAAGTTTTATAGATCTAATGTTAATGAGTAGGCCTAATGTAGCTTTCTTAAGAAAGTTAGACCTTGCCTAGGCCTAGCTAACCTAGGTAACAGTCCACTTTTGTAGGCCTAACAGCTAATTCAGTATGACCACTTTGGTAACAAATTATCTGAGTTTGTCTGATCTATTATCTAGTTATATGTGGCCTTAAGTGTCAAAAAGCTAAGCTTTGAAGTGTTCTAATGTTTTCATTTGAAGAACAGACTGTTTATGTCAGGAACATCACAATTGATTTTACGCTAAGAGGCTGGCATGTCAGTACTCCTCCAGCACTGACAGGTCAAACTGCATTTGCAGTACTTGTAGCCTATTGGGCTGGCTCATTGGTACTGACAATTGATTTTTAAAAAATTGCAATGATTTACTTTGTTTTGTATAATTGTTTTTCCTTTTGAAATTGCATGTCCTCATCATGGAATATTGGAAAACAATGAAATGAACAAATAACAACCAACAGCAATGAGTGAAAATGGTCATTTGGTCAGTCATTCAGAAAAAATCACAGTGGGTAGTAATGAGCCACAATGAACTTTCAAAGTATAGAAATATTAGCAGTTAGGAGAATCAAGATACACTTCTATATTTTCCCCTAGGGGCCTAGTCATCCCTAGCCCCAGCATGCAAAGCCAGCATATATCTATGGCATTTAATCCCCCAAATCCATATCAGCACATAAAACCTTGCAAAGCTACATCAGCATATGTCTGTGACCTTTGCCATGTCATATTTATACATCACTGTGGTCCTGTGAGTTTAAATGAGTTTTAAAAATAATTACATGAAACAAAATAAAATATTGCCATGTTAACTTGTTTGCTGGCTAGTCCCATAGGCATAGATTGAGATAATGGTGCCAGTCTTTTACTCTAGCTCTAAGTCATCTGTATTGAATTGGTGTTGAATTTCTCTGTTGATTGCCATTCTAGCCTCTATTCATCCTCTGATGATTCAATGTCCACTTTCCTAATCTTTCTGGGCCAGTTTTCTTTGTGTTTGAGTTCTGCTCTTACTTTTACTGCACTGGCAGCCTGGCTTCCCTTAGCCTTATCTTTGGCTTATTTTATACTGAGCTGGCTTCCCTTAGCCTTATCTTTGGCTTATTTTATACTGAGCTGGCTTCCCTTAGCCTTATCTTTGGCTTATTTTATACTGAGCTGGCTTCCCTTAGCCTTATCTTTGGCTTATTTTATACTGAGCTGGCTTCCCTTAGCCTTATCTTTGGCTTATTTTATACTGAGCTGGCTTCCCTTAGCCTTATCTTTGGCTTATTTTATACTGAGCTGGCTTCCCTTAGCCTTATCTTTGGCTTATTTTATACTGAGCTGGCTTCCCTTGACTAAATCTTCTTTCACTGAATTAAGAACAACAGTCAAATTGTCATATTGAACAATCATGATGTTTCCAACTAGTTGCCCATTATGGGATTACAGTGCCCATTTGCATTTTCAGTTTATTCGAATTTTTCCTAAATTAAATTGGATGACTAGTCTATACAAGTAGATTATCCACAAGCCGCACTAATCACTAAATTTATCCTCATTCTCCCCTTAGCTACTCCTGAGGCTACCGCCGGGTGTTTGAGGAATTTGCTCACATCCTGTCGCAGAAGTTTCCCACTCTGCGCATCGAAGGTGACAATTATCCTCCACCCGCATGGCGGCAGCAGCTTTGCAGCGCTCTATCCTTCCTGAAGTTCGCTATCATCATAGCCATCCTATCCGGCCTGGATCCCTTCCCCTACCTGGGCTTGGCCACGCCGCAGGTGTTCAGCCTGGCACAGGAGAACAAGCTCTACGCCTGCATGATGCTGTTCTTCATTGGCAACGCCATCGAGGGCCAGCTTATTTCCACCGGCGCCTTCGAAGTGTCCTACAATGGTTTGGCTAATAACCTAATACCTAGATTACTTTCATTGTCATAGTTACTCTGGTGTTTAATTACTGCTTGAACTGAAATTCCATTCCGCAGACATGGTCATTTGGTCCAAGCTGGAGAATGGCCGGGTTCCATCACCAAGCGAGCTGATTAACATCATCGACAGTCAGCTATCAATGAGCTCATCGTCCATTCCCAGCGCTTAACTCTATGGCCTGACTCGAAGCATACGCATTGCATTCGGCTGTACGCCTCGAATTCGCCTCGCCTGTACTTTTCCTGTCACATTATTACCCCTAAATGTCCTTCTCCTTTAATGCTATGGGGAAAATCATGTTTAGCACATGCATTACTCGCTTGTCATGCATTAGTTTAACATCCTAGATGAACAAATGGAAGTTAATATGTAAGGGAAATCTCATTTCGTCTCGAAAGAAATTATGTCGCCGTAACTCTGTTGCTAAGGAAATCCTGTTGCTATGACACAGAAATGTTAGCTGAGTAAGGTAAATTCCGCTTTTATGCAGGATGAGTGATAATTGCTAAGGGAAATCCCGTTACTATGCCACCAGAATAGCCGTTTTTAATAGAAATCCCTTTATTTTACAGCCAGGTTACTTTACTTTATGCCCGTCTTGTATAGGGAAATCTAAGTCAAGGCCGTGTTGATAATCAGTCGAGTGCTATTAGCTATTTCTAAGCAACCAGGATGTCCCATAGGCAACACGCAGGCATATACAGAATCGCCATTCAATTGTCCTTAATTCGCGAATTCATTCGGCTTTCACACCCGTCGCTAACCCAGATTTTTTTCCAATTCTTGATGTTTTGTTTGGAACCCATGCGAAAAATGCCACTTTGACTACCAATATGAGTAGTATTCTAGAGTTATTGGCTCGCTTATTCTATTCATTGGAACTGGCCCGCCCTTGGATGCTAGCGCAGCGCGTTCCCTAATGACGATTGGCTGGCCGAAAACTCGACCCAGTTTCGGGTGGCCTCCAATCCGAACAGAGTTCGCTTCTATGAACGGACCGACGCCTCGCAGCTCGACTGGACGCGGGGTTCCTATTATTGTTTTCTTGTTTTCTGCTATTGTTTCTGCTTTGCTGATTTTAAATGAATTTCTACACGAGTAGCCGAACTGATTATAAATTGCCGATGCAAGTACATGTTATTCATATTACACCCGTCTGTTGTCTTTTTTATTTAGGACAATTTTTGTAAAACCCTTTGTCTAAAAGAATATATGCTAATATATTTCTCTAGTACTTACTATTACATTTTACATAAGAATCCTCAGCTTGAGCTTGAGATCCCCTCTCAGATCCACTGTTTGAGCTTGAGATCCCCTCTCAGATCCACTGTTTGAGCTTGAGATCCCCTCTCAGATCCACAGTTTGAGCTTGAGATCCCCTCTCAGATCCTCAGTTTGAGCTTGAGATCCCCTCTCAGATCCACTGTTTGAGCTTGAGATCCCCTCTCAGATCCACTGTTTGAGCTTGAGATCCCCTCTCAGATCCACTGTTTGAGCTTGAGATCCCCTCTCAGATCCTCAGTTTGAGCTTGAGATCCCCTCTCAGATCCTCATTTTAAGCTTGAGGTCCCCTCGGATTCTAAAAAATACCTACTCTCTGTGTGAGCACATTGAACTATTATTGTGAGAACTCTTACTTCCCAGTATAATCCCAAAGCCTGTGTTTCGCATCGCCGCAATCCTCAGCGACAGCAATGACCACGGCTCACCGGCCTACATTCGACACGGCCCGTGGTGGGCAGAGCATGCGAGAGCGCGACCTCAGCGCCCAGTCCAAGCAGTACAGCTCCCGAGACCTGCCCAGCCACACGCGCCTGAAATATCGCCAGGAAGGCCAGGGTACCGCCGAGGATGCCCGAGTGGGCAGCCGTGACTTCAAGCGCGATCTGGAGGAGCGCGAGCGTCGACATCGCGGCGGTGGCAGCAGCGCCGAGGAGCCGGCTTCGTCATCGTCTTCGAAGCGGGTCCGACTGGCCGACGCGCCCGGCGGTGGCGCAGCTGCGGCGCTTCCGGCCAACCTGGACGCCGACGACGCCGCTGTGGCGGCAGCCGATTTGGATTCCGACGCTGATTCAGTAGACGACGCCGACGAAGACGAGGCCGCCGAGTTGATGGCCGAGCTGGCGAAGATTCGGCGCGAGCGGGAGGCCGAGGCGGCGCGCAGGTTGGCATTTTGACTTGTCACTAACCGTCTCTTCCCCATTATATTCTGCGAGTGGTTCGAGTAACACACGGGTGTTTTTTTAAGTTGATCGTTTTACGAATTCTTGGAATGATTGCGAATGAAATTCCATGGGGTTTCTATAATAGATATTCTGAGTGATTATTTTATGAAACCGCCTATTAGATTTGACCATAATTGCCCATAGAATCGCTTATTATAGTATTCATGGGATTCCCTGAGGAATTTCTGATCGGATTCCTAAGGAATTCCCGACGAGATTCCCTAAGGAATTCCCGACGAGATTCCGTAGGAACTCCCGATTTGGTTCTCTTAAGAATTCCCGATGAGATTGCCGAGGGATTTTCCGATGAGATTCCCTGAGGAATTCCGGCAGAGATTCCTGAGGAATTCATGACAAGATTCCCTGGGGATTTTAAGGATTTAAATTTCCTCTAGGAATCAGATAATGAAATAGATAGGATGTCTAGAAAATTAAGTGAGCAAAATCACACAAATTTGTTTCATCCATCGATAGGGAAGCCGAGCGGCAGGCCGATGAGGAGCGCATTCGCACTGAGAACATTCTCAAAGGCAATCCGCTGCTCAACAAAGCTAAGCAGGCTGTCCCGGGCGTTTCAGCCGGCAGCGGCGGAGGCGGCGTTGCGGCCGACTTCAAGGTGAAGCGCCGCTGGAATGACGACGTCGTGTTCAAGAACTGCGCCAAAGACGACGACAACGGAGGCAGCCGCCAGCGCCCGGCCAGCTTCATCAACGACACGCTGCGCTCGGAGTTTCACAAGAAGTTCATGGACAAGTACATCAAGTAGCGGATTAAATGTCATTAGTAACCGTTGCTATGTCGCTGTAAATTTTGCATAACCCCGATATAAACAGTTTCCTTGTAATTCTAGTGTTTTATTATGCGTCTTGTGTACGTCGTACTAACAATTATTTGCTATTGTGGCACTTTATCTAATAAAGCTAAAAAACATACTTCTCACATTGATGCGGGATGCCTACCCATTGAATTTGCAGTGCGACTTCGTTTCCTGCTTCTCTTATTCATGATTCTTGGTCTGCCGGCGCCGCGATTTGATTGTCTGACCTGGCATGACTCAAGCACTTAACATTAGTTATCAGCCTGACTCACTGACCCATCATTAGTTCTCAGCCTGACTCACTGACCCATCATTAGTTCTCAGCCTGACTCACTGACCCATCATTAGTTCTCAGCCTGAGTCACTGACCCATCATTAGTTCTGAGCCTGAGTCACTGACCCATCATTAGTTCTGAGCCTGAGTCACTGACCCATCATTAGTTCTGAGCCTGAGTCACTGACCCATCATTAGTTCTGAGCCTGAGTCACTGACCCATCATTAGTTCTCAGCCTGAGTCACTGACCCATCATTAGTTCTGAGCCTGAGTCACTGACCCATCATTAGTTCTGAGCCTGAGTCACTGACCCATCATTAGTTCTGAGCCTGACTCACTGACCCATCATTAGTTCTCAGCCTGACTCACTGACCCATCATTAGTTCTCAGCCTGAGTCACTGACCCATCATTAGTTCTGAGCCTGAGTCACTGACCCATCATTAGTTCTCAGCCTGACTCACTGACCCATCATTAGTTCTCAGCCTGACTCACTGACCCATCATTAGTTCTCAGCCTGACTCACTGACCCATCATTAGTTCTGAGCCTGAGTCACTGACCCATCATTAGTTCTCAGCCTGAGTCACTGACCCATCATTAGTTCTCAGCCTGAGTCACTGACCCATCATTAGTTCTCAGCCTGACTCACTGACCCATCATTAGTTCTCAGCCTGAGTCACTGACCCATCATTAGTTCTCAGCCTGAGTCACTGACCCATCATTAGTTCTGAGCCTGAGTCACTGACCCATCATTAGTTCTGAGCCTGAGTCACTGACCCATCATTAGTTCTCAGCCTGAGTCACTGACCCATCATTAGTTCTGAGCCTGAGTCACTGACCCATCATTAGTTCTGAGCCTGAGTCACTGACCCATCATTAGTTCTGAGCCTGACTCACTGACCCATCATTAGTTCTCAGCCTGACTCACTGACCCATCATTAGTTCTCAGCCTGACTCACTGACCCATCATTAGTTCTGAGCCTGAGTCACTGACCCATCATTAGTTCTCAGCCTGACTCACTGACCCAACATTAGTTCTCAGCCTGACTCACTGACCCAACATTAGTTCTCAGCCTGACTCACTGACCCAACATTAGTTCTCAGCCTGACTCACTGACCCAACATTAGTTCTCAGCCTGACTCACTGACCCATCATTAGTTATCAGCCTGACTCACTGACCCATCATTAGTTCTCAGCCTGAGTCACTGACCCATCATTAGTTCTCAGCCTGACTCACTGACCCATCATTAGTTCTCAGCCTGAGTCACTGACCCATCATTAGTTCTCAGCCTGACTCACTGACCCATCATTAGTTCTCAGCCTGAGTCACTGACCCATCATTAGTTCTCAGCCTGAGTCACTGACCCATCATTAGTTCTCAGCCTGACTCACTGACCCATCATTAGTTCTCAGCCTGAGTCACTGACCCATCATTAGTTCTCAGCCTGAGTCACTGACCCATCATTAGTTCTGAGCCTGAGTCACTGACCCATCATTAGTTCTGAGCCTGAGTCACTGACCCATCATTAGTTCTCAGCCTGAGTCACTGACCCATCATTAGTTCTGAGCCTGAGTCACTGACCCATCATTAGTTCTGAGCCTGAGTCACTGACCCATCATTAGTTCTGAGCCTGACTCACTGACCCATCATTAGTTCTCAGCCTGACTCACTGACCCATCATTAGTTCTCAGCCTGACTCACTGACCCATCATTAGTTCTGAGCCTGAGTCACTGACCCATCATTAGTTCTCAGCCTGACTCACTGACCCAACATTAGTTCTCAGCCTGACTCACTGACCCAACATTAGTTCTCAGCCTGACTCACTGACCCAACATTAGTTCTCAGCCTGACTCACTGACCCATCATTAGTTATCAGCCTGACTCACTGACCCATCATTAGTTCTCAGCCTGAGTCACTGACCCATCATTAGTTCTCAGCCTGAGTCACTGACCCATCATTAGTTCTCAGCCTGAGTCACTGACCCATCATTAGTTCTGAGCCTGAGTCACTGACCCATCATTAGTTCTGAGCCTGACTCACTGACCCATCATTAGTTCTCAGCCTGACTCACTGACCCATCATTAGTTCTCAGCCTGACTCACTGACCCATCATTAGTTCTGAGCCTGAGTCACTGACCCATCATTAGTTCTCAGCCTGACTCACTGACCCAACATTAGTTCTCAGCCTGACTCACTGACCCAACATTAGTTCTCAGCCTGACTCACTGACCCAACATTAGTTCTCAGCCTGACTCACTGACCCATCATTAGTTATCAGCCTGACTCACTGACCCATCATTAGTTCTCAGCCTGAGTCACTGACCCATCATTAGTTCTCAGCCTGACTCACTGACCCATCATTAGTTCTCAGCCTGACTCACTGACCCATCATTAGTTATCAGCCTGACTCACTGACCCATCATGAGAGTAGTGCATTGGGTTCATCTGTACCCTTCGCGGCTTTCAGTCTGGTTCCACTCTGGTAAACGGTATTAAAAAAATCCAATGCTGCCAGAAACGCGCTGCCTTAGAAGCAGAAAACCAGAATCAGCAGCAGCCAGTACCTCTCCCGCTGGCTTACTCAGCGAAAGTCAGGAGCAGCAGGGGCCCACAGCAACCAAGACTGGTGCCAAGCGACGCAAAGCCCTAGAAGAGAGTGTTTCAACGAAAAACACAATAAATCTGAAATCCTTGAAAGCCCAAATTTCTCCCGAGCTTCCGATGGCGCAGCGCGGCGCCGCCCTGCTACTCGGCGCCCACGTGTCCGCGGCCGGCGGTCTGCACCGGGCTTTCGACAACGCGCGCTCAATCGGCGCTAAAAGTTTCGCGCTATTTGTGCGCAACCAGCGCCGGTGGGAGTCCCAACCGTTGGATGATGAGGAGGCAGCCAAGTTTCGATCCGCTATGCTCAGTAGTTGCTTCTTGCCTGAGGCTATTCTGCCACACGGCAGCTATCTCATCAACTGCGCCTCTCCCAATGCTGAGGTCCGCCGAAGGAGCTGCGCCGCACTGGTAGATGAGATGGATAGGTGAGCGACGAGTGGGTGTTTAGATTTGCTGCGTAATTCGTAGATTCGAGGAGTAGATTTGTAGATTCGACGAGTAGATTTGTAGATTCGAGGAGTAGATTTGCAGATTTGAGGTGTATATTTGTAGATTCGACGAGTAGATTTGCAGATTTGAGGTGTAGATTTGTAGATTCGACGAGTAGATTTGCAGATTTGAGGTGTATATTTGTAGATTCGAGTAGTTGATTTGTAGATTCGAGTAGTGGATTTGTGGATTTGTAGATTTGAGGTGTAGATTTGTAGATTCGAGTAGTGGATTTGTAGATTCGAGTAGTGGATTTGTAGATTCGAGTAGTGGATTTGTAGATTTGAGGTGTAGATTTGTAGATTCGAGGAGTTGATTTGTAGATCCGAATAGTAGATTGGTAGATTCGACGAGTAGATTTGCAGATTTGAGGTGTATATTTGTAGATTCGAGTAGTTGATTTGTAGATTCGAGTAGTGGATTTGTGGATTTGTAGATTTGAGGTGTAGATTTGTAGATTCGAGTAGTGGATTTGTAGATTCGAGTAGTGGATTTGTAGATTCGAGTAGTGGATTTGTAGATTCGAGGAGTAGATTTGCAGATTTGAGGTGTATATTTGTAGATTCGACGAGTAGATTTGCAGATTTGAGGTGTAGATTTGTAGATTCGACGAGTAGATTTGTAGATTCGAGGAGTAGATTTGCAGATTTGAGGTGTATATTTGTAGATTCGACGAGTAGATTTGTAGATTTGAGGTGTAGATTTGTAGATTCGACGAGTAGATTTGCAGATTTGAGGTGTATATTTGTAGATTCGAGTAGTTGATTTGTAGATTCGAGTAGTGGATTTGTGGATTTGTAGATTTGAGGTGTAGATTTGTAGATTCGAGTAGTGGATTTGTAGATTCGAGTAGTGGATTTGTAGATTCGAGTAGTGGATTTGTAGATTTGAGGTGTAGATTTGTAGATTCGAGGAGTTGATTTGTAGATCCGAATAGTAGATTGGTAGATTCGACGAGTAGATTTGCAGATTTGAGGTGTAGATTTGTAGATTCGAGGAGTTGATTTGTAGATCCGAATAGTAGATTGGTAGATTCGACGAGTAGATTTGCAGATTTGAGGTGTAGATTTGTAGATTTGAGGTGTAGATTTGTAGATTCGAGGAGTTGATTTGTAGATTCGAGTAGTGGATTTGCAGATTTGAGGTGTAGATTTGTAGATTCGAGGAGTAGATTTGCAGATTTGAGGTGTATATTTGTAGATTTGACGAGTAGATTTGCAGATTTGAGGTGTAGATTTGTAGATTCGACGAGTAGATTTGTAGATTCGAGGAGTAGATTTGCAGATTTGAGGTGTATATTTGTAGATTCGACGAGTAGATTTGTAGATTTGAGGTGTAGATTTGTAGATTCGACGAGTAGATTTGCAGATTTGAGGTGTATATTTGTAGATTCGAGTAGTTGATTTGTAGATTCGAGTAGTGGATTTGTGGATTTGTAGATTTGAGGTGTAGATTTGTAGATTCGAGTAGTGGATTTGTAGATTCGAGTAGTGGATTTGTAGATTCGAGTAGTGGATTTGTAGATTTGAGGTGTAGATTTGTAGATTCGAGGAGTTGATTTGTAGATCCGAATAGTAGATTGGTAGATTCGACGAGTAGATTTGCAGATTTGAGGTGTAGATTTGTAGATTCGAGGAGTTGATTTGTAGATCCGAATAGTAGATTGGTAGATTCGACGAGTAGATTTGCAGATTTGAGGTGTAGATTTGTAGATTTGAGGTGTAGATTTGTAGATTCGAGGAGTTGATTTGTAGATTCGAGTAGTGGATTTGCAGATTTGAGGTGTAGATTTGTAGATTCGAGGAGTTGATTTGTAGATTCGAGGAGTTGATTTGTAGATTCGAGTAGTGGATTTTTAGATTTTATGAAGTCGTCTCCCTTGTCAAATCAGTTGAAGCCTTCCGCAACATTCCCAACCCGCAGATGCCGCCGTCTCGGCCTGGTCCAGTACAACCTGCACCCGGGCTCGGCCGGCGCCAGCAACCCGGACCGGCCGGCGGCCATCGCCCGACTGGCCGATTCACTGGCCGCCGCGTTGGCAGCCGTGCCCGGCGTCTGCTTGGTGCTGGAGAACGCGGCCGGCCAGGTGAGAGCTCCGCTTGCCACCTCTCGCTCTTCAGGTTCCATTCTCCCCTCAGGTTCCATTCTCCCCTCAGGTTCGATTCCCCTCCCCAGGTTCCATTCTCCCCTCAGGTTCCATTCTCCCCTTTCAGATTCCATTCTCCCCAGGTTCCATTCTCCCCTCAGGTTCCATTCTCCCCTCAGGTTCCATTCTCCCCTCAGGTTCCATTCTCCCCTTTCAGATTCCGTTCTCCCCTCAGATTCCATTCTCCCCTCAGGTTCCATTCTCCCTTCAGGTTCCATTCTCCCCTCAGGTTCCATTCTCCCCTCAGTTTCCATTCTCCCCTTTCAGATTCCATTCTCCCCTCAGATTCCATTCTCCCCTCAGGTTCCATTCTCCCCTCAGATTCCATTCTCCCCTCAGGTTCCATTCTCCCCTTTCAGGTTCCATTCTCCCCTCAGGTTCCATTCTCCCCCCAGGTTCCATTCTCTCCCTCAGGTTCCATTCTCCCCTCAGTTTCCATTCTCCGCTAAGGATCTTCAGGTTCAATTCTCCCCTCAGGATCCTCGGGTTCAGTCCCCACCCCAGGATCCTCATGCCTGTCCTTGTCAACCTCAGCCATCCGGGCTGTTTTTCCCCGCAGGGCGGCTGTCTCGGCGGCAGCTTCGCTGAGCTCGGCGCCATTGTGAAGGCCGTTTGCGACCGGCTGCCACCCGGCGCCAGCGCCGAATCGGACAGCCGGCTCGGCGTCTGCATCGACACCTGCCACGCCTTTGCATACGGCTACGACCTGCGCAGCGCCGCCGGCTTGGACTCGGCCTTCTCGGAGCTCGCCGAGGCGCTCGGCCATCGTCCGCTGCTGCGCGGCCTCCACCTGAACGACTCGCGCTCCGGACTCGCCAGCCGGGTCGATCGACACGCCGACATCGGCGACGGGCAGCTGGGCGCCGACGCTTTTCGTCGACTGCTACGACATCCGGCTGTGACGTCAGCGGCTGCACTGCGTCCGCTGCCCATGGTGTTGGAGACGCCCGGAGTTGAATGCTACGCCCAGCAGCTACAGCTGCTGCGACGCCTGCAGCTGGAGGACCTGCCGGAGTGCGGTGGCCTGGGCTGACACCAAAAGTACAAACCTGCGACCTTCTGTGAATCTTCTGGGATTTTAAGTGTAGGATTTGGGATTGTGAGTGAACGATTCGGGATAGTGAGTGAACGATTCGGGATAGTGAGTGAAGGATTCGGGATTGTGAGTGAAGGATTCTGGATTGTGAGAGAAGGATTCGGGATTGTGATTGAAGGATTCGGGATTGTGAGTGAAGGATTCGGGATTGTGTATGTAGGATTCGGGATTGTGAGTGAGGCATAAGGGATTTGGAGAGTGGGATTTGAGATTGAAGTAGTAGGGTCTGTTGCGAGGTTAACAGCATTTTTTCTGAATATCTAGACTGCAATTTATTTTCCTTAACAAATGTTTATCCCATTTTTAACAGTTATACCTTAAGTTGCAGAGAAGTATTATCTATGATTATTTTAATCCAGAAATTTTTCGGCTACACTCTACTCAAAGTACTGTGAAAGTGTCAATTCAAATTTTCTGCTTAGTTTTATTAGACTTCTTAGTGTTCGTTGTGGACTTTCTTAACTAATTTCTGTTCCTCCGTTCACCTTCCTCTGGCATTGTCCACAGGGTAAATTGTTATTAAATCAATTTTCAAAATCAGTTGCTGACTTTGTGGTGAAGGCAATCATTCAAATTGATCAGCAATTTTTATTTCACTTTGAATTGACGACAAATTTAAATTAAAATTCTGAAAATATTAATGTAACTCCGTTTGAAACATTTTAGACATGATTGACGTGTGCCTGACAACGGGCGGACAAAAAGTGCTTTGCTCTTCTTGAGCAACGGAAAAAACAACTCGAGGGACAATGGGATTTCAGGGAAGAACTGGCAGAAATATTTGGTTTAAATGGGCACCAGCTAGTGTTTCCTGTTGCCCGTTGTCAATGTATACAATGACACACTACAGGGCATTGGTTTAATAATTTAAAGAACCTCAAATTGTTGATAACCTATAGTCTTAGCAGGGGGAGTGAGTGGCACAGCGGTTAACGCGTCTACCTCTTGCACCAAGGTCCCTGAGCTCGATTCCGCGGCGAGGCCACAATTATTTCGGGGCGCAGCCGCGGAGAGAAGGCTTGGGGGGCTTGTCGTGCAATTTACGCCCTAGAGGGCCAACCTCGAAGGCACAGTGGGAGTGTACCTTGCCTGATGATAAGAAAGTCAGGGCAGATGTACACACCTGTGTGAGCGTGAGGAGTCAGCGAAATGGGCAGAATTGCCTCCTGGCTGGCTGCGGGTCTAGTGTCACCAAATGATATGCCATTGCCCGCAGCCCTCCTGAAATTAATATTATTATTATTGTCTTAGCAGGCTGAAAGGTTGCTCACTTTGCTTATGATTTATTCTAACCGCCCACGGTTGAGTCAACAAGTATCCATGGCAACCACAGCGACTGTAGAGTCACAATTCAATCGTCAGTTGCGCAGCAAGCAACTAGTTCGTGACTTCTCATCTGTTTCGTGTCTATTCATTCACTGCCGTAATCTCTGACTATGCACTAGTGCTGGCAGCACTTGAAAACAAAGGAAAGAAATTGTTGCCATTTCAATGGATTTCCGTGTAACCGCTCTTTCGGTTATCAATATGAGATCAATTCAGACCACTTGCACCGAATAAGTTCTATATTTTTCTTCCGGAAGCATCTGCACTGTACAGGGTGCACTTTTCTGCGTGAAGTATCTCAGCCTCATGTCACTGTTCTAATCTCTCCCGTCACTCCCGCTCAGTATTTCTCCCAGTTCTCTTTCCTTCACTCTGATTGAATTCTGCTGCTGATCAGTTCCCATTGGTTGGGGAGGGGGTTGTGCTCCTTTTATAGACATCAGTCAGCAGCTACCCACCTGATAAGCACTCACGGAGAAGTCAATAGTAGAGTGTCTAGTGGCTTTATCTATAGATACCATGTTCAAATCATGCTCGCCGCATTTTGAGACGAGGTCATTGGTTCGATTCCTAGTCGCCTTCCTGACTGCGGCAGCCGCGCCGTGCCCAGTCGCCGCGGAGGGCGGACCGACGGTCAGGCTGGAGTGGTGGCACTATTTCATCATCGCCTGCTGCGGCGGGCTGCTGCTGGGGGCCATCGTCGTGTACTGCTACTGCAAGAAGCGCCACCCTGTAGCGCTGCACGAGCCGCAGGACCCGAGGCGCGTCATCCGGGTTGGGAACATTGTGGGAAAACTCAACCAGCTGGCCTGAGACATTTGAGTCCGCTATGACACCTAATACTTAAGTAATACTTCAGATTAGATTTATTCTTTAATTGAAATGGATTGATAGATCAGACTAGATTGATAGATGAGATCAGATTATATTGATAGATGAGATCAGACTAGATTGATAGATGAGATCAGATTGTATTGATAGATGAGATCAGACTAGATTTATAGATGAGTTCAGACTAGATTGATAGATCAAATCAAACTAGATTGATAGATGCGATCAGACTAGATTGATAGATGAAATCAGACTAGATTTATAGATGTGATCAAACAAGATTGATAGATGAAATCAGACTAGATTGATAGATGTGATCAAACTAGATTGATAGATGAAATCAGACTAGATTGATAGATGAAATCAGACTAGATTTATAGATGTGATCAAACAAGATTGATCGATGAGATCAGACTAGATTGATAGATGAGATCAGACTAGATTAATAGATTTGATCAGACTAGATTGATAGATTAGATCAGACTAGATTGATAGATGAGATCAGACTAGATTGATAGATTAGATCAGACTAGATTGATAGATTCGATCAGACTAGATTAATAGATTAGATCAGACTAGATTGATAGATTAGATCAGAATAGATTGATAGATGAGATCAGACTAGATTGATAGATGAGATCAGACTAGATTGATAGATGAGATCAGACTAGATTGATAGATGAGGTCAGACTATATTGATCGATGAGATCAGACTAGATTTATAGATGAGTTCAGACTAGATTGATAGATCAAATCAAACTAGATTGATCGATGCGATCAGAGAAGATTGATAGATTCGATCAGACTAGATTGATCGATGCGATCAGAGAAGATTGATAGATTCGATCAGACTAGATTGATCGATGCGATCAGACTAGATTGATAGATTCGATCAGACTAGATTAATAGATTAGATCAGACTAGATTGATAGATTAGATCAGAATAGATTGATAGATGAGATCAGACTAGATTGATAGATGAGATCAGACTAGATTGATAGATGAGGTCAGACTATATTGATCGATGAGATCAGACTAGATTTATAGATGAGTTCAGACTAGATTGATAGATCAAATCAAACTAGATTGATCGATGCGATCAGAGAAGATTGATAGATTAGATCCGACTAGATTGATAGATTAGATCAGACTAGAATGATAGATGAGATCAGACTAGATTGATAGATTAGAGCAGACTAGATTGATAGATTAGATCAGACTAGATTGATAGATGAGATCAGACTAGATTGATAGATGAAATTTATTAAAGCTATCGCTTCTTTTTTGTAAATATTATTGATACAGTAGAATGAGTGCAAGTGATATTGAATGGCAATATTTGTAACTGTACAATATTATGTGTACACAGATCTGCAGCATTTGTTTCTGTGTACCAATAAATTACTTCGCATCGAATAGAGTGTTTCGAGTATTTAGAATTCGTAATAAACTGTTTGGATTTTTTATCAATTTAAATAAACAAAGTAAACTTTTAAAAAGTTTATCAATTATCAATCAAAGAAATTAATTGCGTGCAATATCTATTTATTAAGATAATCCATGTTAGCAGTGCATCTTTTATGATAGTTAAAACATTAGAATAAAGGAAGCAAAGGTTGCACAATTAGACATATCATTGCCATCTGCATTTATATAATATCTGCATTTCTTGAAGTCCGTTAAAATCGACTGGTTTGTAAAGTAGCTTTTAACCAAAAGGCTTTTTCTTCTTAACTTCTGACATGGAAATCAAATAATAGCTGTGTATAGCCATGGATAAAATATTGCAGAAAAAGTAGGAGGACTCCGTGAGGACTCCGTGAGGATTCAGTGAGGATTCCGTGAGGACTCCGTGAGGATTCCATGAGGATTCCGTGAGGACTCCGTGAGGATTCCGTGAGGACTCCGTGAGGATTCCGTGAGGATTCCGTGAGGACTCCGTGAGGATTCCGTGAGGACTCCGTGAGGATTCCGTGAGGACTCCGTGAGGACTCCGTGAGGATTCCGTGAGGACTCCGTGAGGATTCCGTGAGGACTCCGTGAGGATTCCGTGAGGATTCCGTGAGGACTCCGTGAGGATTCCGTGAGGACTCCGTGAGGATTCCGTGAGGACTCCGTGAGGACTCCGTGAGGATTCCGTGAGGACTCCGTGAGGATTCCGTGGCAATTAAACAAATCCTGCAGGTGCCAGAACTAACGTTGCTTATAAAATATGTAGAGTCCTAAATTTGTTAGAATAAAGGCACTGTTAAAACAAAAAAAAGCAAAATGAGAAAAAAAAGTCGGAATAATTGTTAAAGAAAAGCTGTTTCTTTTTTAACAGTTGAAGGCAATTTTAAGGGGTGGTGGTAAAAGATAAGCAAATTAAAATAATAAAAGTACATGCATTCCGCAATGGAAGTTGACTACTTAAATAAATATAATTCTTAAATAAAACCTGGACAAACAATTCACAAAAAACTGTCTTTTCTTTCACAAGAAAACATTTGAACTCAAAACTTGCACTACTCGGTTGAGAATTCAAATTAAACTTGTTTTTTTGAATTAAACATACGAATATTGTGACTAGGTGAACTCAAGAAAATACCTCAGACTGCTCAGAATTGCTCCATGATTAAATAAACACATTCGAATTTTTTGTTTCAGTAAATACCATCTAATTATTAGCTTCAGCAACAATCCCAGAATTAGCTTCAGTAATAATCCCAGAATTAGCTTCAGCAACAATCCCAGAATGTACTATGACATAAAAGCCATTAAAAGACTGGTTGCAATTTCAACAAGCAAATCTCGCGAATCCGGTGGCCCTAAGCAAAAAAGATTTCCACTTAAAAGCATCAACCAAAAGAGTCAAGCGGGGTAGAGAAAAAAGTCAATAAACAGCAAGCTGGGAACTGAGTGCAAAAAGGAAATTCACTCAGAGAGGAAAAACAATATTGCAGGAGCTTCTAACAGACAAAAAATCCCGGAGCCCGAAGTAACCGAACAATGAGCTGCATGGCTAGGCCAAAACCCGGGGCAGCAGCACGTGTTGCCACCCGGATGTGAGACCCGCCTAATCAGAATCGCGATCGAAGGAGTAAAAGGTGAGCGATGGAGAGAGCGCCGGCGGCTGAGTATTGCGCTGAAAACACCAAGAAAATATATAGAAAACCTTAATTCTTCTACAATAAAAAAAAGCTCAACACGCTACTAAAGGAAAATCGCTGGTGGTAAGTAGGCATATTCGAAAATGGTGAGAACTTTTTAAGACAAGAAAATAATGCATTTCTATGTAGGAGATAGAATGAATTATAAATTTCGAGCTTCACTGTTCTGCTCTGTTCTGTTCTCCTGCAGACTGCTCAGAGTTCTGTCTCTACTGAAGGACGCAAGCTGCCGATGTGGCCTTGCCCATGGCCTCACTTCGCTTCTCCTCGGCTTTGGCCGTCTGGTTCTTGCCGTTGGGCGCGGCGGCGGCGGCTCCACCCGCTTTACCGCCCTTCTTGCTGGCGCCCCCGTTAGTGGCGGCTGCGGCGGGCGGAGCAGCCGCGGTGGCTGACAAGATTTTGTCCACCTTGTCCACCTGCGGGTTTAATGAGGAGATCCATGACAGATTTGCTGAGGGGCCAGTGACCTTTGATGAACGAGCTCAATGACCCCTTTGATGAACGAGCTCAATGACCGTGATGAACGAGGTCAATGACCCCAAGGATGAAGAGGTGAACATTCCTTTGTTCAAATATTTCAAAAGCTTCAGCTCACCGACAGAACATCCTTGCCACTCTTGCGCGCCTCGTTCACCAGAGTCTGAAGCTGTTTCTGAAGTAAAAGCAAAATCGATGTTACTTTAGAAACTTGATTGCATAAGTAAAAGTGCAATTCAGGACTTTTAATTTTAGATTTGAGGCCAAGAGGGACTCACTATTTTCTGGTCGCTTCGCTCGCTCTTCCGCTTCAGGGTGTCCAGCTCGGACTTCAGGTTCTTCGCCTCAGCACCAGCCGCCGCGGCTGCAGCCGGCGCCGGGCGCTGAATAAAAGCGAGGTAGAAAGGTTACAGCTATGCGAACTAACGAGAAACGAGTAACGACTTAGATCCCAAAATCAATGATAAAAAGACAGGAACGATTGGCTATCGGCTAGTGATTGCCATGAATATTGACAGAAGCGGCTAATTATTAACGACTTTTGATCACGGTTCACGATAAAACGTTCAGAAGTACGTTTAACGATTGACGATTACGCACCTAACTACATAGAACTCGTACCACTTTGCTAACGACTTTGAAAATATAATTGAGATATAGTGTCAATGTTCCAGTTAGATATAAAATCATTAACGAGTAAGATCTGAAACCAAAAACTTTTTTAACGATTAACAAAAAATATGTAACGGTTTAACGAAAAAAATTGACAATTAACAAAAAAATGTAACGATTTAACGAAAAAATCTTCTGATTAACGAAAAATACCTAAGGATCAACGTAAAAGATGTAGCAAAAAAGAAAATTATTTTGTTCTTTGTTTTTAAAAAAATGAATTCGTTTTAATGATTAATCACGCTTAATAACTTACGACTATAAATATCCACTCATTCACAAATCTAGGCCCGAATTAATCCCTTGCGTCTTCCTGCGCCTCATCAGCGACAAGCTGACCAGCTCACCGAGTCCACGCATCCGGCCGGCTTGTCCCCCTGCATCAGCTCCTTGGTGGTCTTGTTCGACTTCTTGCCGGAGTCCTTCTGCCGGCCCCACAGCTCGAAGATGATGTAGGACTTCTGCAGGTACTCCATGAACTGCTTGGTGACCGGCTTGTAGGTGTACTTCTTCTCAAAGCTGAACTGAGGATTGACCGCCTTTTTCACTTCGACAGTTCGGGTGAATTCGTCCTCCAGGTAGAACTTGTACTGGCAGTAGTACTGAAAGGGTTTTGCAAAGCTTTCATGCTTTCTATATTTAGTGTTTCATCGCACCTTATAAATGGCGGGGTGAAGTGGCGAAGCTGCAATGCGCCCGACTCTCACACAAAGGGTCCCGAGTTCGAATCTTTGGCAACTTTGGCAAGGCTACTCACTGCGGCAAACCTGGCGGACAGGTCGTGCCCCTCCTTGACCTTGACCTTGAAGTTCATGGTTTGGCCAATCACATCGTCCGGCTCGGAAAATTCCTCGCCGAGATCTCGAAACTCCGAATCGCAGGGCCGCAGTTCGATTTCCAGCTTGCCCTGATCCTCGCCACGGAAGTCAGTGACGCTGAAGCTCTCGGCGACCTCAATCATGTAGGCCAGGCTCTGCAGGTACACGTGGCAGGTGCCAATCATGACGGGCGAGTCGGCCGGCTCCCAGAAGGGATCATTCTCCTGCGGCAGCTTCCTATCTTCTCCCTCCATGTAGTTCTGGTAAATGTCGCGCATGAGGTACTTGCGATCGGAGAACTTGTCCTTGGACCAGAAGAACTCATTGCCCGAGTCCAGGTTGTGCACGCTAATGTAAACCTGAGAAGCGGAAGTGCAAAACAAAATGCTTATTTTTAACAGTTGGGCCTTGCTACTCTACTTAAAGTAGAACTATGGAAATATTTGATTGCTACCTCAGTGCGACCCTCATTTTCACGCAGTCCGCGACCTTGCGGCGACATGAGCACGAGCTCGAAGCGGACCCGCCTGTCCATCTCCTCGGACATGGCGTTGGCCTCCTGAACCTGCGGGTACAGCTTCACCAGGTCGTCCATGAGCAGCATGTCCTCTGCAATGCGCAGGATTGAAGTTTCAGTGCGGAATTCAAGAGCTTTGGCATTGGCGAATCAAGCGAGCTCAAGCAGAAGGCCTCACCAGCACTGCTGCTCTTGGCCTTGTCGCCCAGCAGTCCCATCACGCCTGAGCTCTCGGCCAGCTCCGCCTGCGCCGCTTCGAAGGTGGGGACCGGCGACGGCGACGCCGCCCCGGCCTTGGGATGGTCGAACACGTACAGGTGGTTGTTGCCGAACAGCACGCGATCATGATGATGCAGCAGAGTCTCCTGAGCAACTTCGCGACCGTTGATGCAGACTTTGGCGCCATTCAGAGGCGTCAGCGTCACCTTGTCGGAGGAGTTGATCAGCGTGGCATGCTGCGGTAGAATGCTGCGGGAGAGGTCGAGGACATGAAACTCTGCTGTAATCTTGAATAGCCGTCACAACCTGTCAATCAACCTTTGAAGTGCATGCAGACAATTTTTTATAATAATCGTTCTAACACCTTTGCCTCTTCAATATAGATCATCAGGGAATAAAAAAATTAATTGCAGGAGGGCTGCGGGCAGTGGCACATCATTTGATGACACTAGACCCGCAGCGAGCGAGGAGGCAATTCTGCCCATTTCGCTGACTCCTGAGCACACAAGCACTCAGATACCGTACTCAGGCACTCGCTCACACAAGTGTGTACTTCTGCCCTGACTTTCTTATCATCAGGCAGTGTACACTCTTATTGTGCCTTGGAGGTTGGCCCTCAAGGGCGTAAATGGCACAACAAGCCCCCAAGCCTTCTCTCCGCGGCTGCGCCCGAAATGAATGTGGCCTCGCCGCGGACTGCACTGCCACTCACCCCCTGATCATCAGGGATTCGCTGACTTGGAAGCGGCAGTCCGTTTTCAACGCACCTGATACCCCGCAGCTGGAACTCCGCCTCCCTGCCGATGGTGTGGCTGCCCGGCTGACAGAAGTGCACAATCAGGCCGCTGAGCGACGGGTCCTCGTTGAGGTTCCACAGGTGCGGCTGCTGCTTGCGCCTCTCTCCCAGCGCCTCCTTGTCTCGAATCTGCGCCTGTGACTCAGCCTGGGCTTGGGCCAGCTTCTCAGCCCACTCGCGCTCCATCGCTTCCATCTCCTCCTGGTTGCGCTTCATCAGCTCCCGCATTCGCTCCTCGGCCTCCTCCTTGCCTTCACTTTCTCCGCCGACCCCGCCGCCACCTCCTCCACCGCCGCCTCCCTTGAGCATCTCCATGAGGCGCAGGTTCTCCTCGCGCAGCTCCCTGATGAGCTTGTCCGTCGGGCTCTCGTTCACCACAGCCTTGGTCTTGATGGCCTTGGCCCGGTCCGCAAAGCGCAGGGTCGACAGCGTCTCCTCGTAGTTTATGTCCGCCGGAGACAGGGCGGCGATCTTGGAGGGTTGAAAATTGATGCGGCCTTAAGTGGCAGTGCTTTTTTTAATTGTCCCATTACAAGTATGAGCGCTGGAACCTCACCATGACCGTCCTGCTGTTGCCACCCAGAGCATTCTGTAGAAGCTTGGTGAGCACAGAGTCTCGAAAAGGAACTGAAATTATATCCGAAAGCTTGTTTGGTACGAATATCTTAACTGAGATAAGAATACAGGATCCAAAAACATCCGATCCGAACACACACCGACAACTTTGGTGTTGCCCATGGACTGGTCAGCCAGGGCCTTGA
The DNA here is from genome assembly GCA_950097015.1 of Macrostomum hystrix. NCBI lineage: Eukaryota > Metazoa > Platyhelminthes > Macrostomidae > Macrostomum > Macrostomum hystrix. The sequence continues at coordinate 2,612,922 of CATNEN010000033.1, forward strand.
TACAGTTTCCCAGGGTGCTAAGGGACTGATTGATGGCCGAGCCTTCCTTCAGCCGGTCGCCTGTGGCTCCAGTGGAATCAGCTCGCTCACTGCAAGCATGGGGTGGTTAGACTTTGATGGAGTGTACATACGATGGTCATTCAGACTTTGAAGAATACAATGTACATTGGTTTTGAGGTGAGAGATGCTGATGGAGTGGGGTTGATGAGCAATGTACATTAATCGAATGGTTTTGAGACCAGTCTTTACTCCTGCACTCTGCCATTTTGGGTGGGTGTTTAAGATTTGGGTGGGAAATGTCTTTCAATTGAGCTGGTACATTTAATGCCTGTTCACAATTTGGAACAGGCCCGCTGTTCGACAATTCAAGAAGACCATTACCTGCCAGCCAAATCAACCAGGTTCATGACCGAAGATCGGGTCATGCTCTGTCCGCTATTGTCCAGAGTCTTCTGCGTGAAGCTGATGGCCACGATGGTGTGGGCCCGGCTGCTGGTGGCATTCATGTTGGTGGCGGCCACCGTACGGTTGTGCGTGCCCTCGGCGATCTTGGCCTCGATCTGGGCGTAGCTACTCACCGGCGAGGTAGTCAACTGCTCAACGTAGAAGCCCTGCATAGAGAGAGTGGCGAGTGACTTCGGTCAATTTTGGGATGGCAAATGAAATCGAAGGAATACTTCTTACTATTTTGGAAAGCCTCGCATTAACCACCACTAACCCTATAATAATAATTGCAGGAGAGCTGTAGGTCATGGCACATCATTTGGTGACACTGGACCCGCAGCCAGCGAGGAAGCAAGTCTGCCCATTCCGCTGACTCCTGAGCACACACACACACAGATACTGTACGCAGGCATACGCTCACACATTCAGTGTGAAAAAGACTCGATCTGTGTACATCTGCCCTGACTTTCTCATCGTTGATATCTCAAATCGCCAAGTTAACTAGTAAGTGCGATAACTCCGAACTTCACCTTGCTCGGATGCTGGCGCACTTTTAGGCCGCCTTTGACCGTCTTGGATACTAGCAGATCCCGCACCTGCTCATTGTAGATCTCAATCATGCTCAGAGACACCTGATACTCTTCGCCAGATTTCATGCCTGGCTTCTTGGCCTCGATAGCTTTGAATAGGTCCTCGCAGGCGATGGGCACAATGCCCTTGTTAGCCTGGTAGCCAATCATTGAGTAGCTCTTGCCGCTGCCAGTCTGGCCATAGGCGAATAGGCTGCAGTTGTAGCCCTCCCAGGCGTTGTCAAGGACTCCGCGGCCCAGATCGTTAAACACTTTTTGCTGATAAAAAATGCATATAAAACACATTACGTAGTTGCCAACGCGTTTACGTTAAGTGTCTAAAAGCAACGAAAGAAATTATCTGTTCAATAAAGCCTCTGCAGGGACCCACCTGATCAGCGTATTTAGCATTGGCCGGTGCGAAGTAGCCGTTTGTCTGCTCAGTGAAGCCGTCGTGAGACCAGTAAGAGTAGTCGAACGCGAATTTCTTGTCCTGACCGCTGGCCGGATCCGTGATGATGGTCTGCGGCCCGTCCATCTTGATGATCAGCTTGCTGCCGCGAGTCTTCTCGCGTTCGTTGTGTCAGTTGGTTGCGCCAACAAGATTTCAGCGCTCGAGTTAAGGAAAACAACTTGTAACATTCTTCAACAAGCACATCTTCCAAATCTGTCCCACATCTTCCAAATGAGTAATCTAGTGTTCTGATAATTATGTTCATAACTTCAGGGTTACTTTTAAAAATACATTTAAATATGCATAGCATAGTGTTTTGTTTTCTTTGTGTTTGTTATGTACGCCCTAGAAAAGAAAATATTAAAAAATAAAAAAATAATGAGAATGTAAAATATTAGTATTTTTCTTCGTTGTTATACAACTTTAATTTTTATTAACTGAATTCATTGAAACTATTTTCAGAAGTTCTCCAAAAAAGTGTAGATAGACATAAATTTGGGCAACAACAAAAGTACTATGGCCTTGAAGTCTTTAACAATATAATTCATAATTATTAATTATACTTATATACCATAAGCTAAAAGTACTACAACAATAGATGTTTATTATACAGGTCAGATTTAAGGACTTAAAACATACTCTTTTTAAATCTTTTTTAGAACGCATACTTTGCTAAAGTTTTTTGTTTACCGATCTAGTTATTTCGCAATTTAATTATTTGTGTATTACAAATATGTAAGTAGTAATGAAATGCCATATTGCTATAGTAATGTGTGAAACACTTGCACAAAAGGAACTGTGGTCGATGCTTTATGTCTACCATACTAAACTATAAATGGTTGAACATAAAAAGCGTCGACATATAAAGATTCAAGCGGAATGTCACATTATTTCATTGAAATTTCAACGCTGTTTTAACCAATGCAAACTCTAGGTACTCTACGAAAAAACTAAGCTGAAAATATATTTCAAGATAATCTTAAAATAGATATTCTCGATTAGATATCCATTAAAATGTTTATTGAACGCTGTAACTGTATTCCTGTATGTAGCGCATGAACCCACGTCCCACTTTCACAACTGGATAAGCAAAAGCGATATTTTACAACTGAATAAACGAAAGGATATGAATGGGCGAACTCGGACGGCGACTTTAACGTTGTCTGCCATTGCACACTAAAATTTTGGAACGGTGAAAAATCTAATGAACAATTTTTAAGACGACCCGAATGAAGTTTTACTAGACGGCATTTACTTTCACTAGAAAAATCTAGGGCAACCGAAACTCAAACAAGGCTATTACTACAGAAAATAAACACAAAAGTTTTATATAGCAAGTTTAAAAAAATATTAGTAGTCCAAGATAATTTTTATTTATATTACTAATTTAAAAACAGTTATTGATTTGTAGTTTTGCTTTAATTGATGTATTATTGTTTAACTATACCGAATCGCCCTAACACCGTTAGAGCTAAATTTTGCTTTGAACCTTCTAATGGCACCTTCTCATAATTATACGGCGGTGTCACTTCGTTCTCGCACTTTCTAAAAACGCGTTTGTTTAAAAGTTCTTTTCTCTTAAAACTTTTTTCTCGCTATGTCTAATAGGTAGCATGACTGCGTTTTGTTCAACCAGACTTCAGCCTGAAGTAATTTTCGAAGCTTAAATTTTGGCGATCGTTTTTATTCTTGTTGGGCGCCTAGAGACTAAACAGCTGTGTGTGCAGCTTTTGGAAGCGCTGCACAGTAGCTGCATCGGTGCCATTCGCTTGACATCTGGCCCAACTATGTTAAGTGCAATATAATTTTGTTACCATCATAAGATTGTCAGTATAAGACGTAGAAATCTGAAGGGAATTTAAGAGTTCGTTAGCAGAAAACAAAAAGCTAAAAAGAGCAACAGCAGAAAGTGCGAGCAACCGAAAGGAGAATGATTAGACAAAAATCCGCCCCCAGAGATCAACTATTCATTTCAGCGCAGGCCCGGTTCGGCATGACAGCAGCTGTGCCGACGTGGAGCTGCCTGAGACCGGATCCGCAGAGGCGCTGACGTGGAACTGCCGGAGACCGGATCTGCAGCTGTGCTGACGTGGAATGGCCCGAGACCGGAACGCAGCTGTGCTGACGTGGAGCTCCCGGAATCAACCCGGCCTGTCCCGACCTGCAGCTGCCTGCATCGACCCAACCCTGCCGAAACTGGAGCCGCCCGGACCCGATCGGGAATGAGATCGGGAGGAGGCCGAGACCGCACAAGAAGGTGGGATCGATGAAAGAAAAGGGTTGGCGTGCCTGCCAACCAACTAGTTTAATGACAATAACTGTACTAGACTCGAGGCTGCGACCTCACTCACCCCCAATTCTCATGCGTACTGCTGCTATGGTATTATCTCCCCCTCGGATCGAGGGGTTTTAAAGACACTATATATATCGGTGCGGAGCGCGGAAAAAGATTCGCCGCTCCAGTTAGTTAGAGACTCACTTTGAGCTCCGTTTAGAAAATCATTGTGTTTGCGTTCTTTCTTAAGTAGAATCAGTGATAACGATCTAGAGAGATCACCACTGCCAGCCGGTATACTGAGTATCGATAGTCGTTAGGAGTTATAGCCTTCAAGACTTTTAGACTGCAATAAACCGCTAGACAAAGTATAGGAAAACTACGAGTGAAGAAGAGGAACATAAAACTTGAAGCGCTATAGTCAGAAGACTCGAGCTATGACGTAGAAATTGCTCACGGAATGTTTTGTTCTGCGATGCACAGTAAAAAAACTGACGATAGTACCAAGACATTTTTTGCGTATACTAATTGAAGGCTAGTTTTTTATATATTCGCACTTTTGTTTTATTGTTGCATCTATCAACTACGAGCGTAGATGTACACATACATGCCTGAAATCGTTAAAAAGTACATAAAACGGTAAGAAAGTAAATGTGCAGACGTTAAGCAAATCAAGGAAATGATTAGAATCCGGTGTGCCGAAAGCAGTTGAGTGAAGTTACCTTAGTAACACATCTAACAAGTGCTTTTGGTCACTGTCGCAGCTAACTATACAAACAAAATATGAGCACGAGTAGGCCTATTTATCGTTATATTACTCTGGTAAAAATGGTTGCTCACTGGTATCAGGTCTGCATGTGGTGTCGAATAAATTTTTTTCAGTTGACAAGAAGCTGAACCTTAAAACGCTGAAGCACAAAGTAAAAAAACAGAAGTTTATTTGGCACTGGCAATTTATCTTCTGTTAAATACCGGCCTAATCCAAGGTGGAAATTGTTACCGACTTTTATTCGCCAGCCACCAGGTAGTAAATTATGCTGTAAAGTAGGACGAAGAACAGCACCAAATAGTACACTAGCTTGAAGGTGCAAAAGTACATAGCCCGCTTAATATAGTTTCGATTGTTGATTTCAAATGGATCGAACAGGCCAATTTGTCCGCGCGGCAGTGTCAGACAGCGGTAGAAAAGGTAGCAGGGCAGCGGAGCCGCAAGCAGGAACAGAACCCAGTGCAGCGACAGCAGCAGCAGCAGCGGCAAAGCGGCGGCCGCGGCTGCCTCTGGCCACACCCATTTATTTAGCCGATCGCAGCCTTCGCGAACATTCAGATAATCGCAGTCCAGATCAGACAGGGTCATCAGCAGGTAGACAGCTAGGATTAGTAGGGCCAGGCTGCCAATTAGGCAGATGGACATAGCTAGGATAGACATGGCAGCTGGGAGCCAGTGCACTGCTGCTTGCTGGTGCTACTGCAAGACCAAGTATAGATATTTTACCAGGTATACTTTAATACGAGTAGAACCAGAGGATTGTAAATGAAAATGTGGCAGTAAGCAAGCAGTAGATATACAAACTAGTAACTGTTTAGCTTGTTTACAAATTTTAATGGCAATAATGGATGCTACAGATACACCATCAAGACTTCAGCAACAAAAAACTGTCTAAAAGTTTTCTGCCGAATAGCTGGTCAAGGGTGTTCATTATATTGTTAGAATAGGCAGCACTGGCTAGCTATCATTTTGTGGTTCTGGTAGTGGCAATTCCAGGCCCAACACTTCAACTTATTTAACTACTTACCCCATGTTAATGACCATTGAATGAATTATTTATCATTAGATAGTGGATTTGAGTTGTGAATTTGATGTTGGTGTTTGTTTATGAATCTGTCTATCTATGTCTATTGCCAGTTAAGTTGCACTTGCTTATTTAAGTAAAATAATGATTGTTTTCACTTAAAAATGAAATAGGAATGAGGAAAAAGCTTTCTGGGCTTTAAAATTCATAGAGATGATGGAATTTCTAGGCAAAACAATTGACCAGATCATTCCTTTACTAAAATACTAACAAAATTCTGTTTAAAAGTTAACATAAAGTTAAATTTGCTTTATTCAGTTAAAAGTTTAGATAACATTAATACATATTATTAATATGTATAGCTTGTTTCTAGGCAATAAGCTGGATATTAAGCAATATAACAATATGACATGGACAATAGTAGCAATGATATGTTATTGACAGGAGCAATTAATGTCTACAACTAGTAACAAGCTACTCCAACCATGTCCTGCAGGTCCACACTGGCAAAAGCCATTGTAGTAGAATGCAGATGGACATAGTGCAAGCAAGCTATTGGGCTCCTTGAACTTAAATACTAAAAAATAGTTCTAGCCTTAGAAGGTTAAAAAACCAGTGTACATTCAAGTTTTCAGGGGTACTAAGTTAAAAAAATATCTACATTTGCTCCATCTACAACCACTTTCTATAGATATTGGCTTCCCTATCACAGTATGACAACACTTTGTTAGACATAAGGAATTAAAAATTTTAGAAGCAAATTCTTGGTCAGATATTTTTGTGGGATAGGCCTAATAGCTAAGAAATAGAGTCAAGTCCCCCAAAACTTTAAGAGTCAGAGTACTGAAGATTACTAATATTTATTATAAGATAGACAAAGAGCTTTTGTGGGTTACCCCAATATATAGGCCATATTGAAGATAGCTTTTTGGTTACATTGGAAGTATTTATTTTTTTATGAATTTTTAAGCATATGTCAGCCTTAACTGTGTGCCAACCCAGGCTTCATTGGCTATTTTTACATTTATGGTATAGGCCTATTAAACACTGTATAGAGTTTTTTAAGTTTAACTCTTTTTCAATTAGCAATGTACCTAGACTAACTAAATATGCTACCCAGAAAAACTAAATAAGATAGGCCTACTTAGACTAGGCCTATTAACGATGATAAGCCGTGGATAGATGACAGATTTTTCGGCACCAGTTCCAGTTCCAAAGAATGCATAGCACAAAATTCTTAGCACTCTTAGCATTTCTTAGCACAAAATGCTTTAAAATATCAAAACTGCCAGAAGTAATCTACTCAAAAATTAAATTTCATCCAGATTCTCTGGCTAATCACTGAGTAATAGCCTTCTACTTTATTATAGAATGCATGTCTCGTTGATAACATGATAGGTTATAAACAGGCACTCAACGTTTTAGGAAAAATGCAATATAACAATTCGACTTTCTTACCAAGTGCGAAAATCGAGTAAAGTACAAATTATATTAAAAATACTTAACCTTTTATAAAAATGTGTTTATCAAACTAAAAACAATTAACATCGTCACAGATAAAGCTGGATAAATTTTTGAATCAGAAAATTTTTTGTAGACTGGAGCACGGGTCTTCCCCAGTCGTTTTCCCGTCTGCAACTTTTTCCCCGCGAAAAATTTTCCCGCAGCGAGGTTTTTCCCGCAGATGTTTGCCCCGCCGAGACTTTCCCGCCATCGGTTTTCGCACCGAAACACACCTCCGATTTCATCACCATTTTTCTTGTCGTTGCTTACCACACAAAGACTAAAATGCATGGCATCCGATTCCTTAGAAGCGGAATCATATAGTAAATTGGCTTCACTCATTTTAAGATATCTTGCCCACCGGCAATTGCTAGCGAAATCCAGTGCTCGAAAAAAATTATTTTCGAAATTTTTTTGCCTTCCTTCAGGCAAAGCTTCGACTGTATGCTGAAATCTTGGTGGGGAAGGCATAGGCAAGAAAAAATGGCTAGAGAATTGTTAGGGTGTTTCGGTTTCGAGCTTTTTAATTCACGAATCTATGAAATAGGTAATTGACTCCTAATCACATGGTCAGAAGTTTGAAAAAATGCAATAATATGTAGCATTAGTACATCTAAATAATATATATGGGGGAAAGTGAAGTATTCTTCAATTCAAGCACTTAATTTCAGTTGCTTATGTTGACCAAGGTGTATAAATGGGCATCGGCATTAGCTGCGGTAGAAATTAGGTCGCATTTGGCGGCCCCTATTGTGTCGTGGTCTGAAGTCCGCGCAGCTATTTTTAACAAGTATCTCGTCGAGGCACGACACGTCGACAACCACTACTGCACATAGTAGTGTTCGAAGATTGTTAAAGTTAAAATCCGCGCGAGCTTTTACTGGCGTCTGTAATTGATGAAGTTATAATGAAAGAGTTATAGAGTTTAACCTTTATTTAATAGTTAATACGCTTTAATTGATTTCTATAGTTCGTTAAAAATTGGCAGTCGATAGGTGTATATAGCTATTCATATAGGTCTAGTAAGTCTTTCGACAAAAAGCACACTTTAAACACAATTTTCAAGCCCGCATTCTCTTCCGCAGTAAGTCCTAGAAATAGGCGCTAGGTCCAATAACAGGCGTGCTTGATTGCCGCCAAGTCAAAGCCAAATCTCGCAGATAAAATGACAATCTCTGTCTAGGACAAGATCCGATGAGCAAATAAAACAACCTCAAAACTTCAATGCGACCGAAGCCAGGCCGGAAATCTTAATAAACCCTGGAAGTTCACACTTGACAATTCCCCCGAGTTTCCCCCGGGAATGTGGACAATGCAGCTTAACCTGACAATAAATGTGCAAATATGGCATGGCATGGCATGGCGGCACATCAAAGAGACTTGCAAAATAGCAAAAAATGTAAAACTAATAGTGGTAATGAAATTTTAGACTGTCTGAAACATTTTCTAAACATCCTTTTAATCATGAATAGTTATTGCCTCAAACTCAAATTGCTTATGAATGACATTCTAGTTAATTTACGACTGTCTGCTAATATCGCTGCGTTAAATTTAATGATAACAAATTACTGTCTGGGGTAAAAATTCCAGAACTGCGTTCAATTCATGAAAGCGAACCCGACCGGCATCTCGCCCGACCGACGGGTCGCGCCGATGCTGCAGACGGTTGATGAAGGGGACCCTGGTGCCTGGGATGCTGAGAACAAAGGTCCCAACGACAGATGGACTCAGAATATTGAACCAATATGACAAAGACATGTTTGTTGTCCTTGCCACCAGGGTCTTCGACAAGAATTGCTGAATATCTCGACGATGTAGACGTCGGACGGCTTTGAAAGTTAGTTCATCGTTAAGGACGATGTAGACGTCGGACGGCTTTGAAAGTTAGTTCATCGTTAAGGACGATGTAGACGTCGGACGGCTTTGAAAGTTAGTTCATCGTTAAGGACGATGTAGACGTCGGACGGCTTTGAAAGTTAGTTCATCGTTAAGGACGAACATTTTATCGGTATGGCGGATTTAACTTATTGACTTATTTGAAATACACCGGTCTGCTCATTCAACTCGTTCTGTCAAGGCTTCTCATTCTCGTATAAGTTGAAATAAGTGCGCAACTGGCGCAGTGACTGTTTGCTGTTGTAGGCACTGAAGTGACACAAATGATTGGGACCTGGAAGTGGTCAACTCAACTTATTTTAAATGCGGTATGTGCTTCTGAGGCGAGCTAGTGAGGCAGCTAATCAAATTAAACTCTATTCAACTGCCCAGATGTCAATAAACACAGCAGAACTCGACAGACCTAAGTATATTGCGGAAAATGTTTGCACTGATTTTCAATTGGAGTCCGCTAAGTGGCACCAATTTTGTGCAAAGCAGAGAAAAGGTCTTCTTTCTCGTAGAACAAAAATAAAGTTAAAAAAATTGGAGCTATATGTGGCTGACGAATCCCGTACAAAAGACAAGATTTAATAGTAATTTGAGAGAGCAACACAATCTATTCAATCAGGGTTTGAAGTTATGAGAACAGCTGCAACTTTTCTCTGAACTCAGTCAATGTATCGAGGGAGATGAAGGGATGGGTTGGTGAGTGTAAGGAGATGAAGGGATGGGTTGGTGAGTGTAAGGAGATGAAGGGATGGGTTGGTGAGTGTAAGGAGATGAAGGGATGGGTTGGTGAGAGTATGGAGATGAAGGGGTGGGTTGGGAGAGTAGGGAGATGAAGGGATGGGTTGGGGAGTGTAAGGAGATGAAGGGATGGGTTGGGGAGAGTAGGGAGATGAAGGGATGGGTTGGTGAGAGTATGGAGATGAAGGGATGGGTTGGGGAGAGTAGGGAGATGAAGGGGTGGGTTGGGGAGAGTAGGGAGATGAAGGGATGGGTTGGGGAGAGTAGGGAGATGAAGGGATGGGTTGGGGAGAGTAGGGAGATGAAGGGATGGGTTGGGGAGAGTAGGGAGATGAAAGGGTTGGGGCAGTTCGGAAATGAGTTAGAAGAAAGTGGGGAGATGAAGGGACACACAAAACTAAGAGCACATTACGAGGCACACGTGGATGAACAAATATCATTTTCGCAAGTTATTCAGTGCATTCAAGGAATTGAACACGATGCAGGCGCAGACAAACTCCGAAGTTTTTACAGCGAGGAACGAAACAGTGCGACGGCTAGGTAAGAAGGCACAAGCACGATAGTCAAGGTATTTTCACAAAACAGAAAAGACACAGATGCTGAAATGACACATCTAACACAACTTGATGTTCTGGAGTTTCAAGTTCAGGCAGGATCTCAGGGTCGAGCGTTGAATGAGAAGTTCCTGGCCGACAGCGCAGTCTCGAATGCCGCGGCTGCAGCGGCGGCAGCTGAGGCGGCCTCCGTGCTCGCCGCTGGCTGCTGACTTGCTGGCCAGCCAAAGGCGGCGTTCGCCATCGCTAGGTACTGGCAGTACTGACCGCAGATCGACAGGTCCACAGCTGGCATCAGGGGCGTCAGGGGTATCAGCGGCGGTGGTGGTGGAAGCCGTGGCTGCGTCAGCGGCGGCGGCGGCACAAGCGACCTCGGTTGTTGGGGGCGGAACTCACCGGCCGCAGCAAACGCGGCCGCAGCGTCGGGCCCTAGGAGAGTGTCGATGTCGAAGTATCGCCTTGGCAACGGCGCTGAGGAAGTCGCTGCGGTCGGCTTCGTCCGCTTCCCGACGTCGGCGGCCGACTGTCCCGCGCCGGCTTCCGCCTGCGGCCGGACTCGCCTTTTCCGGCGTCGATAGTTGCCGTTCTCGAACATCTCGTCGCAGTTGTCGGCGAGGGTCCAGTAGTTGCCCTTGCCGGGCCTGGCCTTGTCTCGCTGCATCTTGACGAAGCACTCGTTCAGAGACAAGTTGTGCCTGATGCTGTTCTGCCAGCCCTGCTTGTTCTCGTGGTAGTATGGGAAATTGTCCATGATGAACTGGTAGATGCCTGTCAGGGATGCAGCGGTGGGACAAGTCTGAGTTTGTTGCTACTGCCGGATTGGGATCATTGGGGTCGGAACTCCCCTTCAGTTGGGAACAGAAGCCATGGCTTATCAATTAAAGGTTTCTTATGAAAGAATAAATAAAATATAGAATATTTGTTTACTTTGCTGAACTGCAGAATCAGTCCTGTCAATATTTATAATTATTATAAAATAAGCTCCTAGCCTAAAACAAAACAAGCTCGGCATAATTTGCGCGGCATTTTCTGTTGTTTTAAGAGGCTCGAGCGCAGTTGCGGCCGCTTGCAAAAGCAGAAACTTAAGTCAAGTGTGTAGTCTAGGGGAGTCTCCCAACTGGGTCCAGCGATGGCTGGTTTGTTTGAAATGTGTAATTTACTTATTTATCAAAAAGCACACTATGCAGAAGTGCCTGTTCAATTGGCCCTCGGCTGCTACCGTTAAGAGCGGGAGCGGCGCGGGAGGGCCACTTCTTCCTCCGCCATTCAGGGCTTCGCGCGGCATAAACAGAAAACAAGCACTCAGGCGGCAGATAGCGGAGCCGCATTCGAGCCGGCGGGCACTTCATTGATGCGGCGCGGGCTGTACGAGAGCCCCTTCCCACACCCACGCTGGTATGCGGACCTGCTTAGCATACTGGATCCCAGCATGCCAAAACAAAATAACTTCCGGATCAGGCCTAGCCGCTATGCAGTGTAAATAAACAGACCAGCCTGCACTGTGGCGGCCTGAGGAATTAAAGGCCAATTATAAGCCAAACTGGGGAGCGACTTTAGGGATTCGGCTCTGGACTTTTCACATCTCACCTTTCGGCTCCATTTGAAAGCCATCTCTCTGTTTGCCTACCTGTCCGGCTATCTACCTGCCTGCCTGCCTGCCTACCTGCCTTGCCTACCTGCCTGCCTGCCTGCCTACCTGCCTACCTGCCTGCCTGCCTACCTGCCTGCCTGCCTGCCTACCTGCATACCTGCCTGCCTAACTGCCTGCCTGCCTGCCTACCTGCCTACCTGCCTGCCTACCTGCCTGCCTACCTGCCTGCCTACCTGCCTGCCTGCCTGCCTACCTGCCTACCTGCCTGCCTACCCGCCTACCTGCCTACCTGCCTACCTGCCTGCCTGCCTGCCTACCTGCATACCTGCCTGCCTAACTGCCTGCCTGCCTGCCTACCTGCCTACCTGCCTGCCTACCTGCCTGCCTACCTGCCTGCCTACCTGCCTACCTGCCTGCCTACCTGCCTGCCTACCTGCCTGCCTACCTGCCTGCCTGCCTGCCTACCTGCCTACCTGCCTGCCTACCCGCCTACCTGCCTACCTGCCTACCTGCCTACCTGCCTGCCTACCTGCCTACCTGCCTGCCCACCTGCCTGCCTACCTGCCTGCCTACCTGCCTGCCTGCCTGCCTACCTGCCTACCTGCCTGCCTACCTACCTGCATACCTGCCTACCTGCCTGCCTACCTACTTGCATACCTGCCTACCCGCCTACCTGCCTACCTGCCTACCTGCCTGCCTACCTGCCTACCTGCCTGCCCACCTGCCTGCCTACCTGCCTACCTGCCTGCCTACCTACTTGCATACCTGCCTACCTGCCTACCTGCCTACCTGCCTACCTGCCTGCCTACCTGCCTGCTAACCTGCCTGCCCACCTGCCTGCCTGCCTGCCTACCTGCCTGCCTAACTACCTACCTATCTATATATATACTCGTATATATATATATCAATCTATAAATCCATAAGTGATTATACTAATAAACATATTTCTATTTACAGCCGTGTAAAAACTAAAATAGAAACTGGAAACTGTGGATTGGTACTTTCAAACTCTCCAAAATGAAGCAGGTGCTCCCAGAAGATCAGTATTAATAGCCCCAGTAGATCTGCAATTTACTTCAAAGGCCCAGCTCGAAGGCAGCTGGCATCGCTGGCAACAATTTCGATGCACGACCAATTTATTACAATGGCCAAACTTCAACAGCCCAGTCTCTGCTCTAGCTCTAGCCGCAGCCAAACGCAAACATGTTTTCAACAGCTGGCTGCAGCTAAATTTGGAACCTGCAGACGCAGCTGCGCTTAGCACCGCTGGGCCCTGGCTCATCCCGGCGATGGCAGCACGACTGCGTCAGCCATGCGGGTTGGGGGGCTCAGCAGAAGCCTATACTGTACTGCACCTGAAGCCTACTCAGCAGAAGCCTACTACTGTACTGTACCTGAAGCCTGCTCAGCAGAAGCCTATACTGTACTGCACCTGAAGCCTACTCAGCAGAAGCCTACTACTGTACTGTACCTGAAGCCTGCTCAGCAGAAGCCCCCAATCGTTGCTCACCGTTGAGCGTAATCCTTCTATCGGGTGCACTTTTAATAGCCATGGCAATCAATGCGATGTATGAGTATGGCGGCTTCTGCTGCGTTTGCGGCTGCGGCTGCGGCGGCGGCGGCTGGCTCGACTCCGTCGGCATCGACGAAGATGCGGACATGAGAGCCCGGTAATAAGCAGCCGTATCCATGCTGAGCAGGCGGCAATGGTCCGAACAGCGCAACTTTCCCACCTGACACAGCGCTAAAAACAGAGGATAAAAAAGTTAAAAGCTTGGGATTTCGCTCCAAGTAAAATCGAATCCAGCCAATGAGTAGGTGAGGCCTGCTCTCATTGGCTAATAGGATATTTGGAACGATAGACTATTTCTTGAGGTTGTCCTGACACCGATTTTCTGAATACACAGTTATATGACAAGCAGCACTGAATAACCATTTCGGAATGTTAGAAATACCGCGGCCATGCTAAATGGCACAATATTGCAAAAAATCAATCCTGTACAACTGCAGGTCCAACTTATAAATACCTATCCCACACTCTGAGATTGTTTATGGTTGAACCTGTTAACTCACTGCTGCCATGCAAAAATTATTAGATTTGTTTATAACGGTTTCCGCGATTTGAGGAATATAATTACTGAATTTCTAAAACTATGAGACGGCTTAACAAGTTGACCATCAAAGAACTCCGATCACAGCTGCTAATCCTCACAGCTGCTAATCCTCACAGCTGCTAATCCTCACAGCTGCTAATCCTCACAGCTGCTAATCCTCACAGCTGCTAATCCTCACAGCTGCTAATCCTCACAGCTGCTAATCATCACAGCTGCTAATCCTCACAGCTGCTAATCCTCACAGCTGCTAATCCTCACAGCTGCTAATCCTCACAGCTGGTAATCCTCACATCCTTAGTTGGTAACTCCAAAGCTGGCAATCCTCAGGGGGTAACTCCAAAGCTGGCAATCCTCAGGGGGTAACTCCAAAGCTGGCAATCCTCAGGGGGTAACTCCAAAGCTGGCAATCCTCAGGGGGTAACTCCAAAGCTGGCAATCCTCAGGGGGTAACTCCAAAGCTGGCAATCCTCAGGGGGTAACTCCAAAGCTGGCAATCCTCCATAGGCAAAGCAGTTAAACAAAATACAGTCAAGCATATACCCGCCTGACTTTTAGCCTTGCCCAAGAGAAACTGGGATGTGAGGAGTGGGAGAGCTCTGGTAATCCCAAATAGGAAGCACAGGCTCCTGTACCAGTTTCGGATCATTATTGTGGCATGAAGCAAAAGATGCAGCGGATCCCACCCCCGAACATGGGTGTCGACACACCTCTGGTCTGGAACAGATAATATTTATATTGATAATAAATAACTGGGACTGCCCGGCGATTCTTTGACCAGTTTGGGGTATTAACCAGGCCGCAGCCATTGCTGTTTGCTGTTGTTGAAGTGTTGGCTTCAATGGCTGGGCGCGGCCCAATGTATTCAAGTTGTTTCTTTGCAATTATAAATGGGGGCCGCCCAGCATAAGAATGAAACAGATTTGTATCTGGCAGCAGCCCGACTTCATCGCCTCCTGCCGCAAGTGGCTCCCCTTATCTTCCCTTTGAGGATTTCCACGGACAGAAAAATCGGCCCCTAGCCTTTGTTTATTATTCACTCCCGCGGGGGCCAAAGCGGAGGCAGCACAATATAACAGGCCGTATAAAAAACAGGCCTTGAACTGTTTGTTATAAATAACAGCCTGCAGGCACCCTCCTGTCCGGCTTTTGATCAAATTCGAAACAATAACAGAGCCATTGCCAGTCCGCGGACAGGAAGTCAAGGTGAGATTTGCGCCATCAAACCACCGCTGGTATATTATTGGGCAGGTTTTGTGTATTTACATTTCGTTGCAAACTTTTACAGCTTCAGCTGCCAAGTGAAATTTGGGCAGGCGCTGCCCCGGACTCCTGTGCAACTACGAGCTGGCTGATCGACACTTTTGCATGAGCCACTTTCTGATGCACGCAGCCCCGCCTTGGCAGCTTTCCCAACATCTATTAGCTCTCCATACCCCTTCCTAGCACTTCGGAGTCCTGCCTGCTAGCTCCCTGCCTTCCGTCACATCTTCCTGCCTTCCGTCACATCTCCCCGCCTTCCGTCACATCTCCCCGCCTTCCGTCACATCTCCCTCCCTTCCGTCACATCTTCCTCCCTTCCGTCACATCTCCCCGCCTTCCGTCACATCTCCCCGCCTTCCGTCACATCTCCCCGCCTTCCGTCACATCTCCCTCCCTTCCGTCACATCTTCCTCCCTTCCGTCACGTCTCCCTCCCTTCCGTCACATCTCCCCGCCTTCCGTCACATCTTCCTCCCTTCCGTCACATCTCCATGCCTTCCGTCACATCTCCCTCCCTTCCGTCACATCTCCCTCCCTTCCGTCACATCTTCCTCCCTTCCGTCACGTCTCCCTCCCTTCCGTCACATCTCCCCGCCTTCCGTCACATCTTCCTCCCTTCCGTCACATCTCCATGCCTTCCGTCACATCTCCCTCCCTTCCGTCACATCTTCCTCCCTTCCGTCACATCTCCCTGCCTTCCGTCACATCTCCCTGCCTTCCGTCACATCTCCCTGCCTTCAGTCACATCTCCCTCCCTTCCGTCACACCTCCCACCCTACCGCCTCATCATTCTCAAACTTTTATTTCCTCCAATCCTGTCTAACTCCCACCCGAACCTATTAATCTCCCTAACTCTAACACCTTTCAGCCTGTATCCCTCAGCTCCACACCTTTCAGCTTTCTACTCACTATTCCGAACGCGTGCAGCTGTACCACGATATCGATATTACATGGAGCCCTTACCGCCTGATCATAGCCTTACTTCACTACTAGTGAGTAGTTCATAACGCCAGTCGGCTAAGCCGATTCAAAGCCGAATAAAGCAAAAATAAACAAGAAAACAAATCCGGAAAACACTTAATTTGAAAAGCGAAAAATCGAAATAAAAGTGTTCGCCTACACAGTTGGAGATGAGACTGCGAGTTGTATATTTTTTAAGAAGCAACAAAGCGTGCGACGGTATATTTTGTTTGCATATATATATTATATATAGAAAAATATATATATTAGTCGATAACAAAAACGATATTGCACAAGAATGCCAAACAGACCAATGAAAACCGAAATGAGAATCAATGGCTATATTTATGCGCATTGGTATATTAGCGACTTCAATCACTGAATGATTAGAATAAGCTGTCTCAATTGTAAAGCACTGATGAAATAAATGAACAATTAGAGAATGAGAAAGCAGCGCCTAGGCAACGAGAGCTTGAGAGTGAGAAAGTAGAGAAAGAATTGAGAGGGTGGGAAATGAGAGGGTGGGAAATGAGCGGGTGGGAAATGAGCGGGTGGGAAATGAGAGGGTGGGAAATGAGAGGGTGGGAAATGAGAGGGTGGGAAATAAGCCGGTGGGAAATGAGAGGGTGGGAAATGAGAGGGTGGGAAATGAGCCGGTGGGAAATGAGAGGGTGGGAAATAAGCCGGTGGGAAATGAGAGGGTGGGAAATGAGAGGGTGGGAAATAAGCCGGTGGGAAACGAGCGGGTGGGAAATGAGAGGGTGGGAAATGAGCGGGTGGGAAATGAGAGGGTGGGAAATGAGAGGGTGGGAAATGAGCGGGTGGGAAATGAGCGGGTGGGAAATGAGAGGGTGGGAAATGAGAGGGTGGGAAATGAGAGGAATGAAGTCTAGGGCAAAATGAGAGGGTGGGAAATAAGCCGGTGGGAAATGAGAGGGTGGGAAATGAGCGGGTGGGAAATGAGAGGGTGGGAAATGAGAGGGTGGGAAATGAGCGGGTGGGAAATGAGAGGGTGGGAAATGAGCCGGTGGGAAATGAGAGGGTGGGAAATGAGCCGGTGGGAAATGGCAGGGTGGGAAATGAGCGGGTGGGAAATGACAGGGTGGGAAATGAGCGGGTGGGAAATGAGGTGAGAAAGCAGGGGCTAAGACAGCAAGGGTCCCAGGTCAAGCGGGTCAGAGTGCTCAGGGGTGGAGCAGCAGCGGAGGAGTCGGGCTAGACAGAATGAGATACAGAACACCAGCTGAGAGCTGAGCTGTAGATTGTTTCACAATCGCTAGGATAAAACTATTGGAAAGTTGAGGAACATTAAAAATGGGGAAAAGAAACAAAAGCAAGCGAACAGAAAAAGCAGCAAAAGCATACGGATAGAAATTTGATGATTCGGTAGAGAAAATAGCACCTGAACGAATTAGGAAATGCTCAGTTCCATCAATGCTTAATTGGGGCTAAAAACAGTCGACCAGCTGCATAGCCAATTAGTTTAGTTGCTAGGGGGGACTTTAAAAAACACAGACAAAGGAGATCATTGTTATAAAATAAGCTGAATGTGAATAAAATGGATCGCAACAAAACAAAAAAACGGAATCAAAGCTCGACTTAGCCAAAGATTGCAATCGGCTCTAACAAGACTCGGCTTAAATATTGGACCAGTTCTGCTTTAACCAGCTTTCAACGAAAAATATAACAGAGTGCAACAGCAAATAACAGAACAAAAATATAACAAAAATAATAACAAACAACACAACGCCGATAACAAGTTCTCATTGGTTTGCTGAATTCTCATTGCCAGACTTATTTCAAATTGGTCAATTTTGAGGGTGGATGCGGCTGAATGACCGGCCCAGGTGTCATTTCTGTGTGTCTATCTTTTAATTTGATGCTTTTTGTTATAATTTATGGCGCCAATTTGAAACAAGTCTAGGGCAAAAAATTCTAGGAAAATGGCGACAGGTAAGCGCCAAAAAAGAGAGCCAGACGCCACAGAAAACGTTTGTTTACTAGCTGGCAGTGAGTGAGTAAAAATAGGCCTGGATATAATCAGCTGTTTTAACTTGGAAAGCGCATGCAAAAATTAACAAAAAACTTTAAAAAAAAACTGGGCCGCGCCTAGCCGGAAATAAGTGAGGCGTGAACATACAAAAAAACAAATAAACAAACAAAACGCGAGTCCTCATACTCTGATCGCATACTCACTGGTCGGCAACGGCCGACGGACCCGGGGGCAGAAGAAGGCTCTGCTGCTGCTGCTGCTGCTGCTGGGTCTGCTGCAGGCCGCTGCACCGGTAGATGTAGATCCTGTAGTCCTTGCTAGCCAGCACAATGGACCCATCGTCTAGCAGGTCGATGTCGAAGCACTGGGCGTGCTTGATTCGCGACTCCAGGGCCTGCACAGGCCGGCCCTCCGGCGTGAAGACGGTCACGTTGAAATTGTTGTGATTGTCGGCCACGACAATGTTGCCATCGGAGCGGACTGCCACACCGATGGGGTAGTTGGTAACGCCGCTCATGCCAATCTGGCCCATGTAGGCGCCGTGATAGTTGAACACGCGAATGCAGTGGGCGCGATTGTCACTGATGTAGATCCTGTAGTTATTGTCCACCGCGATGCTGTTGGGAAACTGCAGGCGGCTGCACTTGAAGGTCTTCAGCACGATGCCGCTGGAGTCGAAGATAACAACGCGCATGATTTTGCACTCGATGCAGATCACCCGGCCGTCTCTGTCCACGCAGACTCCGCGCGGGTGCTGCAGCACGTCGGAGCCGAATTTTCTAAGAAATTCGCCTCGGCGAGTGTACACCTGCACCTGGTGAGTTGGAGATCGCTCGGTTATCACAATATTGCCGGTGGCGCGGTGAACCGCCACGCGATTCGGGTACGTGAACTGGCCCTCGCGGCGGCCGTTCTCGCCGAAATGGAATCGCAGCTGGCCAGTGACGCTGAACACCTGAATGCGGTGGTTGTTGGTGTCGGCCACAATGATCTCCTGCTCGGCGTTGACGGCTACTCCGCTGGGCTCCGTGAACTGGCCGTCTGTGAGGCCGAATTCGCCGAATTTCCTGAAAATGGCGACAGGTGAAATGAGTTTCGTCTGGAATATGTTCAGATGCGTATGGGATCTGGGTTGATTGGGATGTGACATATAGAATCATTGTGACTTGATAGGAGGATCCATGATCAGTGTGGCATGGTATGAGGATCTGGGATCAGTGTGACATGGTATGAGGATCTGGGATCAGTGTGGCATGGTATGAGGATCTGGGATCAGTGTGGCATGGTATGAGGATCTATGATCAGTGGGGCATGGTATGAGGATGAGGATCTGGGATCATTTTGGCATGGTATGAGGATCTGGGATCATTGTGGCATGGTATGAGGATCTGGGATCATTGTGGCATGGTATGAGGATCTGGGATCAGTGTGGCATGGTATGAGGATCTGGGATCAGTGTGGCATGGTATGAGGATCTGGGATCATTGTGGCATGGTATGAGGATCTGGGATCATTGTGGCATGGTATGAGGATCTGCGATCAAATTGTGGCATGGTATGAGGATCTATGATCAGTGGGGCATGGTATGAGGATGAGGATCTGGGATCATTTTGGCATGGTATGAGGATCTGGGATCATTGTGGCATGGTATGAGGATCTATGATCAGTGGGGCATGGTATGAGGATTTATGATCAGTGTGGCATGGTATGAGGATCTGGGATCAGTGTGGCATGGTATGAGGATCTGGGATCAGTGTGACATGGTATGAGGATCTGGGATCAGTGTGGCATGGTATGAGGATCTGGGATCATTGTGGCATGGTATGAGGATCTGGGATCATTGTGGCATGGTATGAGGATCTGGGATCAAATTGTGGCATGGTATGAGGATCTGGGATCATTGTGGCATGGTATGAGGATCTGGGATCAGTGTGGCATGGTATGAGGATCTGGGATCATTGTGGCATGGTATGAGGATCTGGGATCAAATTGTGGCATGGTATGAGGATCTGGGATCAGTGTGGCATGGTATGAGGATCTGGGATCAGTGTGGCATGGTATGAGGATCTATGATCAGTGGGGCATGGTATGAGGATGAGGATCTGGGATCATTTTGGCATGGTATGAGGATCTGGGATCATTGTGGCATGGTATGAGGATCTGGGATCAGTGTGGCATGGTATGAGGATCTGGGATCAGTGTGGCATGGTATGAGGATCTGGGATCAGTGTGGCATGGTATGAGGATCTGGGATCAAGTGTGGCATGGTATGAGGATCTGGGATCAGTGTGGCATGGTATGAGGATCTGGGATCAGTGTGGCATGGTATGAGGATCTGGGATCAGTGTGGCATGGTATGAGGATCTGGGATCAGTGTGGCATGGTATGAGGATCTGGGATCAGTGGGGCATGGTATGAGGATCTGGGATCAGTGTGGCATGGTATGAGGATCTGGGAAATGTGAGACTAGGCCCTATACTTGAAATATCAGTTCAGCTGAACCCACGTGTGGTACTGAATCCTGGCCCTAGCAACCAGCGGAGCAGACGGTGAGCTAATGTGCGAGCGAAGAAGGGCCTCAGTCAGCTGCTGATCAATAATGCCCAGCGCCTGGCTCTGCTGCTGCTGAAGTTGCAGCGCCTGTTGCTGATCGATGAGCTGCTCGATTGCACCAGGCGATATAGGCAAATCCGGCTTGGCCACAATGGCACAGTTGGCAGTGCCGGAGTCCAGAGCAACGGATGCCGGGTTGCAGTCGCTTCCGTGAGACCAGAGCAAAGCGCCACCGCCGCCACTGAGCTGACTCTGCTGCCGCTGTCGCTTCTGGCGCTGCTGCAGCCCGTCAGCAGCCAGGAGCAGTGTAGCGGCCGGCTGCAATGGGGCCGAGTTTTCCTTGTCGGCTGTGGCCAGAGTCGGCCAGCAGTTCAGCGAGGCGGACGAAGAGCTCGGCGCTGGGGCAGCCGCAGTTGTGGGCAGCGAGAGGTCCTCAGCTATGGCTGTCTGCGAACGCTGGTGCTGTTGCTGATGATGGCGGCCTTCGCCAATGGCACCGAGAGGATTGCCGGGACGGCCCGTAGCAGCAGCTGCGGCGGCGGCCTGTTGTATCGAAGTGTGTGAAAAATCCCAAATTAGCTTTGATGCCATAGTATTAGACTTTTATCATAAACAGAAACGTCCGATGCAGTCATTGATCCCAAATGATCCTAAGCATAAAACATCCCAGGTAGGCTTTGATCCCCAGTAAACAGCGCACCTGCATCTGATCTGGCCCGACAATGCTGCCCATGAGTCCCAGGGCGTGCGCTACAATGGACGGCGGCGGCAGATAGGCGACGCACTGGCTGGGGTCTCTGTCCAGCTCCGGGTAGCGATGCTGCAGCACAGAGTCCAGGGTCGGCTCCAAGGCAGCGTAAAGCTTGGCCCGCTCAGCCGGGGCGGAGTGGGGTCCCGAGTGCGCGTGCATGAGGGTGTAGTGCCTGGCCAGCAGCTGCATGTCCTGACGGAGCTGCCGCTTGGCTCGGTGCAGCCCGGCACCACAGTCGGCTGCGCAACGGTTCAGCTCCTGAGTCAGCTGCTGACGACGCTCGGCGATGGCGGTCTGCAGGCAGGGCGAGGTGGCGAAGCCAATGGAAGACAAGCGATTTGAAAAACGGACTGAAGGAATGCGTAAACTGAACTAGGGGAGGTGGACCTGAAGGAATAAAGGGTAGTGTAACTGAAGGAATAAAGGGTAGTGTACCTGAAGGAATAAAGGGTAGTGTACCTGAAGGAATAAAGGGTAGTGTACCTGAAGGAATAAAGGGTAGTGTACCTGAAGGAATAAAGGGTAGTGTACCTGAAGGAATAAAGGGTAGTGTACCTGAAGGAATAAAGGGTAGTGTACCTGAAGGAATAAAGGGTAGTGAACCTGAAGGAATAAAGGGTAGTGTACCTGAAGGAATAAAGGGTAGTGGACCTGAAGGAATAAAGGGTAGTGTACCTGAAGGAATAAAGGGTAGTGTACCTGAAGGAATGAAGGGTAGTGTACCTGAAGGAATAAAGGGTAGTGTACCTGAAGGAATAAAGGGTAGTGTACCTGAAGGAATAAAGGGTAGTGTACCTGAAGGAATAAAGGGTAGTGTACCTGAAGGAATAAAGGGTAGTGTACCTGAAGGAATAAAGGGTAGTGTACCTGAAGGAATAAAGGGTAGTGTACCTGAAGGAATAAAGGGTAGTGTACCTGAAGGAATTTTGAAATTGAAGGTAACAAACCATGAAGCAATCAATTATTGAAAGACCTGATGAAATCAAGGATTAACAGACCTGATGAAATCAAGGATTAACAGACCTGATGAAATCAAGGAATTACAGACCTGATGAAATCAAGGATTAACAGACCTGATGAAATCAAGGATTAACAGACCTGATGAAATCAAGGATTAACAGACCTGATGGAATCAAGGATTAACAGACCTGATGAAATCAAGAATTAACAGACCTGATGGAATCAAGGATAAACAGAAGTGAAGCAATAAGCAGGCCAAACCTGATATTCCTGGAAGCTGCGGTCGATCCGCTCGGCGACCTGCTGGCAGGTGTCCAGCAGCTTGGCCTCCCAGTCTGGCAGGGAGTCGAGTGTGCGCTGCACCCAGTCCAGGCGAGTCTTGGCAGCGTGGCCGGCAGTCTCCAGCTGGGCGGCCTCGCGCTGCAGCATGTTCTGCGTCAGCTGCTTGATGGGGTGGCCGCGGTGCTCGCCGGCCAGGCACTCGTCGCAGATTGGCCGGGCGCAGTGGGCGCAGAAGAATGTCAGCGACTGGCGGGTGGGCAAGATGAATTCGAGTGCCGAGTCTAATACGACTAAATTTCTATTCAGCCCGCATAGTGAGGTTAGAAGTAAACAAAGGTGGTAAACAATTTTCTGTGTCTGAGCTTGTTTCGGTTTGATACGATAATCTGAGGAAGGAAAATAGACGATATATCAAGGTGGATATTTGGGATTTGAGGTGGATAGGTTGGATGTCGAGGTGGATAGGTGTGATTTGAGGTGGATAGGTGTGATTTGAGGTGGATAGGCGGGATTTGAGGTGGATAGGCGGGATTTGAGGTGGATAGGCGGGATTTGAGGTGGATAGGCGGGATTTGAGGTGGATAGGCGGGATTTGAGGTGGATAGGCGGGATTTGAGGTGGATAGGCGGGATTTGAGGTGGATAAACGGGATTTGAGGTGGATAGGTGAGATTTTGATGTACATAAGTGGTGGGATGCCAATGAAGATATTTCAGAAAGGTCAGCAAACCTGTGAACGGTGCTCGCTGCACGGCACAGCAGGCTGGCTCTCAGGTGTGGCGGAGCCGGGCGCCAGGCCCAGGAAACGCTCGCCAGCGAAGTTGCACAGCAGCTTGGCAGCCGGCACCTCAGGCGCGTCCGGACAACGACGGCAGCGATAGGCGGAGCCGCCAGGCAGGCACAGGACGGCCAGGCCGGAGTCCAGGCAGGTGTCGCAGTAGTGATGACCGCACGGCAGGATTCGGGTTAGTCGGCGCTGGCTGCAGTAGCCGCAGCTGACAGCCCAGCGGAGCATGTCCTCCGGGTTGCGGCAGGCCGACAGGCCGTCAATATCGTCATCGGCGTTGGTATCCTCGGAGTCTGGCGGCATTGCTGACAGCGGCTGCGGCGGAGAATAAGCAAAGCCGGAGGCCAGAGCGTTGGTGGGGCCGCGCGTGCTGCTAGCCGGGCTGCAGCTTGCGGCTCCGTTGTGGCTGCGGCCGCCGCCGCTGCTGCTGCCAACGCTGCTGGTGCTGCCGTGGCCGATGCAGCCGATTGACAGCTTAGGGCTCATTGGCGTCTGCGCGCCGACGACAGAATAGGTGCGGCTCTGAGCCTCCTGGAATTAAGCAAGATGGGACTCCGACTCATACAATGGGAATTCGAGTTAATTTAATCCATAACGCAATACAAATGTTGTAAGTTGTAAGAATAGATTAGTTTAGGCTTTTGGATTAGACTGACTCAGGCCTGTGGATTAGATTGACTCAGGCCTGTGGATTAGACTGACTCAGGCCTGTGGAATAGACTGACTCAGGCCTGTGGATTAGATTGACTCAGGCCTGTGGATTAGATTGACTCAGGTCTGTGGAATAGACTGACTCAGGCCTGTGGATTAGATTGACTCAGGCCTGTGGAATAGACTGACTCAGGCCTGTGGATTAGATTGACTCAGGCCTGTGGAATAGACTGACTCAGGCCTGTGGATTAGATTGACTCAGGCCTGTGGATTAGATTGACTCAGGCCTGTGGAATAAACTGACTCAGGCCTGTGGATTAGATTGACTCAGGCCTGTGGATTAGATTGACTCAGGCCTGTGGAATAGACTGACTCAGGCCTGTGGATTAGATTGACTCAGGCCTGTGGAATAGACTGACTCAGGCCTGTGGATTAGATTGACTCAGGCCTGTGGATTAGATTGACTCAGGCCTGTGGATTAGATTGACTCAGGCCTGTGGAATAGACTGACTCAGGCCTGTGGATTAGATTGACTCAGGCCTGTGGAATAGACTGACTCAGGCCTGTGGATTAGATTGACTCAGGCCTGTGGATTAGATTGACTCAGGCCTGTGGAATAGACTGACTCAGGCCTGTGGAATAAACTGACTTAGGCCTGTGGAATAAACTGACTTAGGCCTGTGGGTTAGACTGACTCAGGCCTGTGGATTAGACCGACTCAGGCCTGTCAAAAATAATTATGGACCTAAGCCCAATTAAAGAAAAATTAAAACGGCGCAAACGGCTTAAAGTAGCTTTTTATTTTTTATCATTACATAATTGCATTCACAAAACACGGTATAATTAAAGTTGTCTAGCACAGTTGAACTTATAATGAGCATTGCAATCTGAATAGGAATACAATAATATAGTGATTCAAAATGCTACTAGTCTGCCGGGTCAAGGCCAAGCAAGTCTGCTGTCGGACAAGGCGAATTACTGCCAGCTTTGACTGCGCCGCAATGACTGGCGAATGATTCAACAGGCTCAGTCCACACTGCCGGGACCCAATCGCTGCCAACATTCTCGTCCAGCTCGGACAGACTATTCCGGCGAGGCCAAACTAGTTGATTAAGGCTTTCGCCGTTGTCGCCAAGGATCGCCGATCTGCATAAGTCCTCTTGTGAGGCCGAACGCTTCCAGTGACGCAGTAGGGGCTGGGCGGCCGGATCGGCTGGCGGAGGCCCACAGTGCGGTAGGAGGTTGCTGGCTTCGGCGGACGTATCAGCTGAGGCCTGGCAGCCTGAGAGCCACCAGCGGGATTCCAGGTAGCGCCAGGCCCTGGTGCGGGATAACAGAGTCTGCGGGCGAAGGAGATGGCTCAGGATGACAGGATTGCAGGCATTTGAGCTGCCTCAGACCCCCTGATACTCCAGTGAGCTGTCACAGACCCCTGATACTCCAGTGAGCTGTCACAAACCCTTGATACTCCAGTGAGCTGTCAAAAAACCTTGATACTCCAGTGAGCTGTCAAAAACCCTTGATACTCCACTGAGCTGTCAAAAACCCCTGATACTCCACTGAGCTGTCACAGACCCCCTGATACTCCAGTGAGCTGTCACAAACCCTTGATACTCCACTGAGCTGTCACAAACCCTTGATACGCCACTGAGCTGTCACAGACCCCCTGATACTCCAGTGAGCTGCCACAGACCCTTGATACTCCACTGAGCTGTCACAAACCCTTGATACTCCACTGAGCTGTCACAAACCCTTGATACTCCAGTGAGCTGTCAAAAACCCTTGATACTCCAGTGAGCTGTCACAGACCCCTGATACTCCACTGAGCTGTCACAAACCCTTGATACTCCAGTGAGCTGTCACAAACCCTTAATACTCCAGTGAGCTGTCACAAACACTTAATACTCCAGTGAGCTGTCACAGACCCCTGATACTCCACTGAGCTGTCACAGACCCTTGATACTCCACTGAGCTGTCACAAACCCTTGATACTCCACTGAGCTGTCACAAACCCTTGATACTCCAGTGAGCTGTCAAAAAACCCTTGATACTCCAGTGAGCTGTCAAAGACCCCTGATACTCCACTGAGCTGTCACAAACCCTTGATACTCCAGTGAGCTGTCACAAACCCTTAATACTCCAGTGAGCTGTCAAAAAACCTTGATACTCCAGTGAGCTGTCACAAACACTTAATACTCCAGTGAGCTGTCACAGACCCCTGATACTCCACTGAGCTGTCACAAACCCTTGATACTCCAGTGAGCTGTCAAAAAAAACTTGATACTCCAGTGAGCTGTCAAAAACCCTTGATACTCCAGTGAGCTGTCACAAACCCTTGATACTCCAGTGAGCTGTCACAAACCCTTGATACTCCAGTGAGCTGTCACAAACCCTTAATACTCCAGTGAGCTGTCAAAAACCCTTGATACTCCAGTGAGCTGTCAAAAACCCTTGATACTCCAGTGAGCTGTCACAAACCCTTGATACTCCAGTGAGCTGTCACAAACCCTTGATACTCCAGTGAGCTGTCACAAACCCTTAATACTCCAGTGAGCTGTCACAAACCCTTGATACTCCAGTGAGCTGTCAAAAACCCTTGATACTCCAGTGAGCTGTCAAAAACCCTTGATACTCCAGTGAGCTGTCAAAAAACCCTTGATACTCCAGTGAGCTGTCAAAAAACCTTGATACTCCAGTGAGCTGTCAAAAAACCTTGATACTCCAGTGAGCTGTCAAAAACCCTTGATACTCCAGTGAGCTGTCAAAAAACCTTGATACTCCAGTGAGCTGCCGATGGCCCAACGATCATGTTTTACACCCAACTCATTACAACTTAATGCACAATGCTCGTTCGCATAGAACCTTTGTTGTTAGTCACTAACACTAAAGGTGCAAATACAGGAAACTGGGATGTGTGACATATAAAACATACGATTCGAAATTCTACAAAAAATTATTTTCTCACGGTAAGAAGTGAAGATTTAGTGCAACTAGCTAAGATGAGCTTATAGCAAATGCAAATTCTCAGCTAAGTAATTCGAGCTGGCCGCATATTTGTTATGTAAGACGCAAAGCTGATGCAAAATAGCAAGCCAGCCTTTCTGGTCACTAAAACTATGTCCATTCGGAACCAATTAAGTGACTAAGAAAGCGGATACAAAGGGCCACATTCGGCTTATTCTATGCCTAAAAATTAAACAGAAACGTCTTAATAAAGGATCTGGGAGGTTAGTAGACCAATTTGAGGATCTGTTGGAAGGGCGGCAGTGCCATCTGAGGATCTGTTGGAAGGGCGGCAGTGCCATCTGAGGATCTGCTGGAAGGGCGGCAGTGCCATCTGAGGATCTGCTGGAAGGGCGGCAGTGCCATCTGAGGATCTGCTGGAAGGGCGGCAGTGCCATCTGAGGATCTGCTGGAAGGGCGGCAGTGCCATCTGAGGATCTGCTGGAAGGGTGGCAGTGCCATCTGAGGATCTGGGTGGATGGCAGCCCCATCATCAGGATGTCATACAGAGAGCCAAATTGTCTTACCTTCTCAGCTAGGACAGAGGCATCGGAGCCAAGACAAGTAAGAAGCGAGCCGTCAGTTACCTAAAATTCACAATAGCGAGCTTTACTCTGAAAGCTGCATAGCTTCTTAGACTACAATTGAATGAAAGCATTAATTCTTACCCTGCGATTCTTGCACGGCAGATCGTCGACAGCCGAGGGCGCCCCATCGTCCCATTCGTCAGGCGCCGACGACGCGGCCGCTTTTGATGGCGCAGCTACGACCGGCGCTTTTCTTCGAATTCGACCTTTGAAGTAGCTCCAAGTGGACTTCATGTTTCAGATGCAGTATATGTATGTATTATTTAGCAAGGACTGGAATCACTTGGCTCAGCCATTTCATGTGGGACAAATGCAGCGAGACTTTATAGATACGAGATCCTCCTCACAAGCAATTCGCATGCGAATTCCAATGCCTCTGCTGAATATCTGACCCATGACTTCTACAGAAAATAGCTGCAGTAGCAGCTAAGGCAGTGAAGTGAGTCAGCCAATTCACTGCTAAAAATCGATACTTATTTTGTTCCAATGGCTTTTAGTAGATCAACCGAAGCTGTTATATATATATTAAGTGTGTTGGGGAAAGGAGATATGAGCTGCTTTGAGCAATCGATTAAATGTCTTTGCACCCTGCTCGATATTAGAATCCATGAACGAAAGCTCCAGCTGTGTGCATGTACAAACGAGTAGTACGAGTACAAAAACGAAATCCGTCAGAAAATATCTCTATATGTTGCATGATCTTTATACAGACTAGTATTGATCATTTCATCTCGGTTTTTTCGTAGCTAATAATCTGATAATGCAGATCAAAGTCAGATTTTGACATTCAAAATTATAGCTCAGTGTTCAGTTTGATTGGACTGGAAAAATCGTCATCAAATGACACAACTGAGTCCTGTTCGAATATTGCAGTTTTAGCCAATACAATCTACTTGAGACATAATGCTACGTAGTGTTGTAAACTTTCTACAAGAAAAAACTATTCTTATTGCTACTTGTAGCTACTTAAACATACATGCGCAACACCCGGCCGACCCGGCCGAGTGAAACGAGGGCCAAGCAAGGTAAGTCGCAAAAACCAATCGACCAAGCGCAAAAAAATCAAAGGGGGGACCAAGGGACAAAAAAGGAAGGCGGGAAGAAAAGGAAAAAGGGGAGAGAAAAAGAGAGCAAATGAGAGCAAACTAAGTCATAAATAGAGCAATGAAACGAACTAAGTCGCAAATGAGAGCAAAAACTAAGTCGCACGGCCGGCTAAGATTTGGGAGGTTGTGCATGTATGTACTTAAATACTAGGCCAATTGGAGCTAAATATGTTAATTAAAGAAGGCTATATTGCTATGTTTCACCTAAGGTGGAAGGTATGCATTGGGCAACAACAAAAATGGATTTGGACATTAACACTAACATTATTACAAATTCCTGGCTATCTACTAAATACTAGCACATTTTCTGGTATTCAGGATAAGGATGATACATAGTAAACTGGACATTTTAAAGGCAAAAAAGTTTAATGAAAAATTAGGTTCTTTTCAAATGCCAAAAACATTCCAATTCATTGGCCTCCAGGCAGGCTTTTTTCTCTAGGGAAGAAGCTAAACTGACTGCTAGACAAGAAGACAGATGGGAATAGCAAATAAAAAGAAGCAATATTGAATTCACATATCTTGGCCCAACAAGTTGCAAATCTAATCCATGAATTTCATTTAATGGACTAGGCTTTTTATACTGGGTTTAACTTTGGGAACACTTAAGTCACAGGGAGCCAAGCCTAGACTCTAAGGTGGGTGGCAAACTGTTTTGATGCAGTTTTCTACCATGAAGCTGGTCATCACTGTTGCCATATGGCTGAACACATTTTCATGGTGCAGCAGAATCCTTCTAGAGCAGCAGCAGCCATGAGGCCTAAGTTTCTTTAAGTGATCACAGCTGTGTGAAAGCTTGAGTTAAACATTTTGTCTATTGGGTATCATAACAATGGCCACCTAGTGGTAGGCCACACATACTGACAAAGATAAAGAAAATCACTTTTTTGTGATAGGAATACCAATTGCAGGACAGTTGGTCACAAGTCTCAAGAGCCCAGTCAGGCTTTGTGGAACTTAAGAATAGAATCACCACTTTTTGTCACCAATGACAATGTCCAAAAGCCTTTGGCTACTACCTAGACCAAAGCTGCACAATAATTCCTAGTGGTAGCAAACTCTCTCCTTATTCTGCTCCTTTATCAGCAGGTGGGATACCTAGTAGGCCACTACCTAGTAGTGACCTAGCAGAGACCAAGGTGGTTTATACTGGATAGTATGCAGGCAACTATCAGAAATCCTGATCCTGAATCCTTGCTAATCATTGCCATTATGATGTTTAGATCTTTATCTACAAGAGCCAGGACAGCTGTGGCTCTGGTCACAGTAGTGCTAGGTCATTTAGGTTGAGGGGGTCACTATTCTAGGTCTACCCAATGTTGAGCTACTTGATCCAAATAGTGATAATATGATAGGAAAGGGCTTGGTCCCTAGTTTTATGAATGAAGTCTGCATGGATTTTGTCTATGCTTTCTCTCAGTTGTGAACTCATGAAAAGTAACTAAAAATCAACAGAGCTCTTAAAAGCTGATTATAAAATGAAAAATAACAAAAAAATGATTTGGTACTATTAAAGTAGTCCCTTGTGATCCATTTTAGTTCTGTTGTGGTCTGGTCTGTTTCAGTGGTTACACAAATTACAAGGACCCTTTGGCTTTGACTGCACTTATGTATAAACTACTTGAAATAATTTGTGTTCTATGGAAAAAAAACTGTTTTTAAACTTGAACAACAATGGAAGTTAGGACTGTGCACAGGCCTATTAGCCTATGCACTTTGAGAATTATAAGGTTGCTTGCTAATAATATTTTAAGCCCATTGTAGTTCAAATGATAGATAAATCTCATAGCGGCAAAGTTCTACTTCCGTTTGTTATATTATTTTTTCGTTTGAATTTGTGCCACACGTGCATTCTGAGTTTGAAAAAGTTGTGCTGACGTGGCTTTGCCGTGACTTGACACTTGGATCTATGTCTATGGCAAAATCTGGCAAATATGGGGGAACAGGAAGCTTAGGCACAGAAATTCTGTAGCTGAAGATTTCGCGAAGGCCAAGCTGTGTCAAATGCATGGCATGAGTGCTGCTCTATTCAAAAGCCACCTCGAAGAATTCTTATGGCACCGTCTATACCACAAGAATAGCTTTGGTGCCCTCCTCTACTGGATTAGGCACTTACCCGGGTTGAAAGAAGAAAGACTGACCAAGACTTTTCAGAACTGTCTGACCAAACTACTGACTTTTTGTTACCGTTAAACTTGTTTTTTTGTCGTTATCTGTCGTTTGCAAACAAAAAAATAATATAACGAACGGAAGTAGAACATTGCCCTCATACATACATGCGCAACACCCTGCCGACCCGGCCGAACCGGCCGGGTGAAACGAGGGCCAAGCAAGGTAAGTCGCAAAAACCAATCGACCAAGCGCCAAAAAATCAAAGGGGGGACCAAGGGACAAAAAAGGAAGGCGTGAAGAAAAGGAAAAAGGGGAGAGAAAAAGAGAGCAAATGAGAGCAAACTAAGTTGTAAATAGAGCAATGAAACGAACTAAGTCGCAAATGAGAGCAAAAACTAAGTCACAAGGCCGGCTAAGATTTGGGAGGTTGCGCATGTATGCCCTCATAGCTTATGATTTTGGTAATTTTGCAATTTTAAACTGAAAAATTAATCATGTCAAACTTAAAACTGCAAGACTACCAAATGAACTACTAAAACAAAAGTATACATTTTTCTAGCACAAAGAATATGTTAAGGGTTTAAAATCTATAGCCATAGGTTCTAGCCCATTTAGTATATTTTATACAAAAATATTTTTTTAAAGGCAGAGCTTATTCCCATGGTCCCGTGCCAATAACTTTCAATTTTATCCACATGGATCCGTGCCGATAATTTTCTGCTTATCCACACGGCAGCTTGTATGAATAGGTCTACAACTCTTTATATAAATATGACGTGCCGCTAATTTCTGAAATTTTATCCTAACGGTTCTGTTCTTTGAAACAAGGCCTTTTCGGGTTTGAACGTTTTGTTGAACCATCGAGCCAATAGATCGACAAAGTTGACAATGTGTTATGACAGTGTTCTACATTTCAACCTACACATTCATTAACCGACATTAATGTCATCCTTTTTAATTATTGTAATAACAAATTATTAAATTTTGTAATTGTTACATGTTTTCATTCATCATTTTCACATTTTCACATTTTTCACATTTTCATTCGAATTGTATTGACTTAAAAAAAGTAAGGGCGATTTTCCTCTTTCGTTCGTTAAATTATTTTTTCGATTTGAATCGGTGCGTAGATGCGAAAAAGTGACGTGGCAGCATTTGAAATTGTGCCTATTAAAAAAATGATGTGGCAGTAGTGGAAAGGACATGGGGTTGCTGCTGACACATGTCTATGGCACTACTCACCTACTCGGTTCGTGGCAGAGTATAGGCAACAGCTTGCACTCGCTCCTTGCTCCCCTTCCCACTCTCGCATGAGCTTTGACTTATCGCATTGAGTCTTCACTTGTTAAATTTTATTAAATTTTACTCGAACTGCAACATGGCTGGGCGCCCAGCGGCACCTACATTCATCGTCCCTCCTGGACAACTGCGTCCCTCGCTGGAGCTGTGTGACATAAACTTTACGATGCGCGAGCTGGCCAACATCACCCAGACGCCTAGAGACTGCATCAACTGGATGGCAACCTTCCATCTTCTGGCCAACCAACAGACATGCTCAACATGCCCCGGAGCCCCGGCAATGCGTCTGCAGCAGCGCACGGGCGATCGCTTTGTGGACGGGCTTGCTTGGGCATGCACCGGCTGCCATGGCCAGGTCTCCATAAGAAAGGGCTCTTTCTTCGAAGGTAGCCACATCACGCTGCGACAACTGCTGGACGTCATCTGGTGGTGGGCCAAGGAGGCAAAGCAGGGCGAGTGCCAGACCTAGTGCAACATCGGCCACAATGCCATTGTCGACTGGCAGAATTTCATCAGAGACGTCTGCGCCCAGTACCTCATTGACCATCCCGTCGAACTTGGTGGTCCTGGCAGAGAAGTAGAGATTGACAAATCCTACTTCTTTCACCGAAAGTACCATCAAGGTGCGCACCGGCCTGGTCAATGGGTACTGGGCATGGCTGAGCGTGGCGCCAGGAAGTGTGTCATGATCCCGGTTGAGAACCGCACTGCTGCAACGCTGCTGCCACTGATTCAACGGCATGTTCTTCCCGGCACGCATGTCATTACTGATGGGTGGCTAGCATACGCGCAGCTGCAGAATCATGTGGTCATCAACCACCGGCTTGCCTTCGTCAATCCGCAGGATCCCACTGTGCATACGAACCTGATTGAAGGCACGTGGGGCAACTGCAAAGCGAAGTTCCGCGCCATGCACGGAACAAGCAAGGCGCTATTCGAGTCACATCTGGAGGAATTTATATGGCGTAAGATGCACCCACAGAACGTGTTCGGAAACATTCTCTTTTGGATTGCGCACTATTACCCCCTGTGAACTGTGAACTGCTGGGGCTCCAGTTGAACCATATTGGACTTTGTGAGACTCTCTGTATGCCAGAGCAAGCTACGGGACGCAGTGCCCTATTTTTGTCGTTTACTGTTGTTACATGTCGTTTACCATTACCGTTTGTCTTTAGTTAAACAACTCCATCCAACTTTCCGAGAAAAATTTAAGTCCTAGCATCCCATTACTGTCGTTTTCTGACATTACTCAGTAGTCACAACTTGTTTCTGTCGAAAACATAATTTAACAAACGAAAGGGGAAAATCGCCAAAGTAAGAAGTCTATCAAAGAAAATCATACGAGTCAACCAGCAGAATTCTAGTCAGCACCAAACTCGTCACACATATTATACATCATTGTTATTCTTTTACACTATGCATTGATAGTGTACACTATACACTATACTCTGAAGCAAAAGCCTTGTGCTCAGAGAAGATTAGGAAGGGACTTGAAAGTAGACCTATTCATATAAGCTGCCGTGTGGATAAGCAGAAAATTATCGGCACGGATCCATGTGGATAAAATTGAAATTATCGGCACGGGACCATGGGAATAAGCACTTTTATTTTTAATTGCTAATATATGCATACCAGCACAGCTAGCTAAACACTATATATGTTCTAAATAAAAGTTTTACTATCACAGTCACAGATTCATAGAAAACTTTATAGTACATAGCTAAGAAGCTTAGGAATGAATATATCTAGAATTCAACACAATAATAAAAAGAATAACAAAAATGCAAAAGACTAAAGTTAAGAGTCTAGTAGGCCTAGGCCATACCTGAACCTACAGTCTACAGAGCCTAACACTTTAAGCTAAATGTGTACTTAAAAATAAAAAGTAACAAAATGATCTAGAAAGGAAAAAAATCGAAGTAACCAAAAAGTTAGAGTTTGAGCTTTAATTGTTCAACGAGAAAAAGTGATTGCAATCTATTAACTAATTAACGACGACGCTCATGAGACTGCGACTGCACGTCGGTTTGTGTTAAGTGTTCCATATTTTTTAATAGGCCTAACGTTCGTGTTAGCCTGTTAGGCAACTGGCGGATTAAAAATGTTTTTTTAGTTGTAATACTTCTAGCTTCTATTTAAATTTAAAATCTTTCGTCTAATGATTAGTGAACTAAAGCAACTTCTTTTACTTAAAAACTAGTTAATCTGACACTCTATTTGTTTAAACATCTGACGATTACTGTAAATTGTCGGATTTGGATTTATAGACGTCCAGTGTATTACTTTATTTTTATAACGCCACTCAGGATTGAATGTTTTCTAACGCAAATATTAAAGTGCGCGTAAAGTCTAAAGTACAAAGTTCTCTGTGCTTGTATTTTTACCAAATTTTCAGGCGAATCGTGGCTGCACATATTGCAAGCCTACGTTCTTCAGACTTCACAAAAGTTGTGTGTCAATCATCTTTGTGCTGATAGGAAGCTCAAGAAAGTCACAATGCTGTGCCATTTTTGAGGTCGGTCTGTGCTATTTTATATTTCGATTAGCAAACAATTTTTGTATGTGGGTTTCGTATTAGAACAATGAAGTTTTTATTCTTTTATAAAAGACTATTATAACTGATATTTTTTAAGAAATCTAAAAATAAAAACTATTTTTACTTTATTATTCAATTATACTTAATTATTTCATTATAATTTATGCTACAATGTTTAATAAAATATGTCTGACTGCCTAGCTTTTTGTAGCAATGTCTATGAGTACTTTTTGTGAAGGTTAGTGACTTGTTTGTTTATTTAAATTTTGAATTAAAATTAGCTGTGTGAGCTAAAACTGTCTTACTATACAAATATTGTGTTTGATGGTTAAAAGGACATGATGTTTAATATCTTTCTAGCTTAGCAATAACCAACTATCTAAACACCTGTTCATCATCTTCTGTCTTGACTTTGTTGACTCAAATGACACTGCATACCAATATTTTGATGTGCTCATTATGTGGGATTTGGGAACAAGCTATAGGCCCTATACTTTCTTATTCGTTATTCTTTATATTTCTTTGGTCACTTAGACAAAAATATTAGAAATATTGAAGAATTTAGCAATAGTGCACTTTTGTTCGCAAAAGTATTTTTCAGTTTAAAATGGAAAGTTCGAAACCAGAATATATGCTTAAAATTATACGAATAAACAGAATATATGCTAATATACACTTTTGTCTTAGTCTATGGTCGAAATCCTTAAGCGTGCATGTGGGATGCTCTATTATTATTTTTTCATTAAATCTGTGCCATGCCTTTTTTGTGCCACGCTTGAATGCTACTTGAAATGCAAGTTGTCTGTGGAAAAAATAGTTTAAAAATCGAAAAGGGGCTCTAGTGGGGGGCTTATACTGTATCCCTTTAGCTGAGAAGCTGCTAATACATACATGTGCAACCTCCCAAATCTTAGCTGGCCATGCAACTTAGTTTTTGCTCTATTCACGACTTAGTTTGCTCTCATTTGCTCTCTTTTTCTCTCCCCTTTTTCCTTTTCTTCACGCCTTCCTTTTTTGTCCCTTGGTCCCCCTTGATTTTTCGCGCTTGGTCATTTGGTTTTTGCGACTTACCTTGCTTGGCCCTCATTTCACCCAGCTGGGTTGGCTGGGTGTTGCGCATGTATGTGCTAATATCAGCTTTTTCTTTTGGACAACATATTGTATCATGGCTGGATGACCACCAAGACCCTCGTGGATAATTCCGCCGAATGAAGTGCTGCCAGCGAATGCTCTACTGCAACTAGAGCTGAATGCGCGCGACCTGATGGCTGCCACGGCAACACCAGAGGATACAATGCGCTGGATGGCCAAGGTTGGGCTTATTGGCAACCAACATACATGCTCCTGTCCAGCCCAGACCCCTATGAACCTGCAGCGTCGAGCTGGTGATCACTTCGTAGATGGCTGGGCCTGGGACTGCAAGACTTGCCGCAGTCAGCAAAGCATCAGGAAGGACTCCTTCTTCGAGCGTAGTCACCTGACACTGCAGCAGCTTGTCACCTTGCTGTACTGCTGTGCCAAGAATGAGACCAAGATGGCTGCGATGCACGAATGTCGCATTAGCGATCATATGGCTGTGGACTGGCTCAACTTTGTCAGGGACATTTGCTGCCAGTACTTCATTGACCACCCGATGCAACTTGGTGGACCTGGCACTACTGTTGAAATTGATGAAAGCAAATATTTTCATCGCAAATACCAACAGGGTGCATACCGTGAGGGTCATTGGGTCCTTGGCATGGTAGAAAGGGGTAGCCCCAAGTGCGTGATGGTTGTTGTGCCTGACAGGTCTGCTCAGACACTGCTTCCAATAATCCAGCGGTTTGTCCTGCCCGGCACACGGATCCTGACTGACGGTTGGCAAGCCTACAACCAAGTGGCGAATGTAGTTGGTGGCCACGGAGACCACGGTGTCGTGAACCATCGACTCCATTTTGTGGACCCAAATGACGCGACTCTCCACACCAACACGATTGAGGGAACGTGGGCGCATTGCAAGGCCAAATTCAGGGCCATGCATGGAACAAGTGATGCCCTCTTCGAGAGCCACATCCAGGAGTTGATGTGGCGCCGACTGTTCGGAGCAAACAGGGCTTTCGGAAACATGCTTTTCTGGATTCGCCACTACTACAATGGCCAGTGACAAGCTCTGTTTCCGCCACTAGAACACTGACGAGTTGGCAAGTTCGGCAACCAAAGAGCTAAAAAGAGACACTGTGCTCTGGCACAATCGTTAGAATTGTTCAAAGCATCAATTTTTGTCGTTGTTATTGTTTTCTGGTTTCAAAGTTTTAAATTTAAACGAAAAATAATTTCGCTAACGAAAGTGCACTATTGCCAAGAATTTTTGTAGCCAGCAATTGTTAAGTTGTCAATAGAAGCTTGTTGAAAAATAGAGGCAAAAACTAGGCAGATGAAAGCCTGGGTTTTGCTATTTGAGAATTTTTGAAAATACAAAATCGCTTTGAAGATATCTCACTGCTATGAATATTATGTCATTAGTTGTGATAGTGTGGTGCTAACTTTTGTACTGTGGTTTAGTTCAACAGAATTATATAACTACACTTTAATTTTGTATAATTCATAATACAAACTTCTAGTATTTAATCCAAAGTTATTTAGGTAATCACAAAACTCGCAACCTTAGGCTTCAACATCGAAAGCAAGTGGCAGGCAGCCAATGTCCATGCTACCAATGGCGCCTCCTCATCGCCAGCCACTGTCCATGCTGGCCTGCTTTCTAATTGGCAGTTTCGCTCTGGGATCCTGGATTGACATCAATGGCGTCTTCAATGAGCTGCCGTTGATGGTGAAGACTCTTCCAGAGGGCTGGTCGCTGCCATCCTACCTGGCTGTGATTGTTCAGCTGGGCAACATTGGACCAGCCGCTTTCCTGCTCGCCAGTCGCCTAAGCCGCGGCCGATTCACCGATCGCGCTGGAGTCTTCCTCATCAATGCCACTGGCGCCGTGGCGCTGCTGGTGCTGACATTCGTCTGGCCAATCACCGTTGACAATCGCAGCCTGCCCCTGATGCTGGTGGTGCTGGCGCTGTCATTGGTTGATTGCTCCTCCTCTGTGGTCTATCTCAGCTACATGTCAGCTTATCCGACTGTCTACCTGAGCGCACTGTACGTTGGCGAGGGCGTTGGAGGCCTACTGCCTGGATTGCTGGCCCTGGCTCAAGTGAGAATAGTTTCGACTAATCTGCGCGAGTATATAAAATCTATGCTAACACATGTACCTCTAAAATTTTAAATGCCTCTAGACTTCTCTTTTATCTAAACTTGTTTTCTTTCTTTACGGCTCTACTGTTTCCCTGCCTACCGCTCTACACACGCTCATTTCTTCCTTCCCTTCCTCCTGTCTCTCCATTCCCTCTCTTCCCGCCCCCTCTTTCCCACCCCTCTCTTTACTATCCCTCTCTTTCCCACCCCTCTCTTTCTCACCCCTCTCTTTCCCACCCCTCTCTTTACTATCCCTCTCTTTCCCATCCCTCTCTTTCCCACCCCTCTCTTTCCCACCACTCTCTTTCCCATCCCTCTCTTTCCATCCCTCTCTTTCCCACCCCTCTCTTTCCCACCCCTCTTTTTCCCACCCCTCTCTTTCCCACCCCTCTCTTTCCCACCACTCTTTTTCCCATCCCTCTCTTTCCATCCCTCTCTTTCCCACCCCTCTCTTTCCCACCCCTCTCTTTCCCACCCCTCTCTTTCCTATCCCTCTCTTTCCCACCCCTCTCTTTCCCACCATCTCTTCACCGCCCCCTCTCTCCCCCAATCCCCAGTCCATCTCTCCTCCGCTCTCCCTGACTTACCTACCTCTTCTTCGCTTCGCTTCTACCATCTATCTTTTCTCTCTCCTCATGCAGCTCTCCCTCTCTCATTCGTGTTATTTCGAGTACTTAGATATGTGAAATGGTGGAGCCAACTTGTATTCAGGGCTCCGGCGGCGCCCCGGTCTGCATCAATGGCACCCATCCGGTGTACGCGCCGCCACGCTTCTCAGTTAGCGTATTCTACGGCCTGCTGTGCGGCATGCTCTGCTACAGCCTCCTGGCCTTCTGGTTGCTCACCGTCTGGCCGTTTCGCGGAGTCGCCCGGCCAGCCGTGAAAGATCATGGCGCGACTGTTCAGGTGAGACTGCAGGCTGCGAAGATTCACTTGGACTGTCACTCCCGGGTTTTAAGTATTTTTTGTTCTAAACTGTCATATCCCGCTTGTCCACAGATTTCACCGGTGCCTGTCGAACAACCCGCGCCACCGCCGGACGAGAACACTAGCCTGCGGCAGCCGGGTCGTAGCTCTACCTCGGCTCCGAATCGGCCCATGCTGCTAGCATTAGTAGTACTGCTGAACGCATGGGGCACCGGCCTGTTGCCATCACTGCAGTCTTACTCGGCCCTACCCTACGGCTACAGCGCCTACCACCTGGCCGTGACTCTTTCAAACTTAGCCAATCCTCTGGCCTGCTTCTTAACATTCATTTGGCGTGCTCGGTCTGTCACCGTCCTGCTGGTCCTGGTTACCACCGGCTGCTGCGCCTGCGCCTACGTTACAGTCCTGGCCGCGATGTCGCCGGAGCCACCCCTAGTCGGCAACAATCTTGGCGCCGGCTTGATGATTTCGGCCTGGACTGCCGCCTCCGGCCTATTCAGCTATGCAAAAGCGTCTATTGCGGCTACACTCAGCGAGGATGCGGCAGGAGACGGACGCCGCTGGCTGCGCCTTACCGGAGTCGCCACCCAGGCCGGTGCCGCGGTCGGCGCCGTCATAGGTTTTCTACTCAGTGTGGTCTTCGCTGTGCTGCGCGACTCACCACCGTGCTAAGCAATGCTCGCAGAAGCAATCAGTAACAACATGCTTGTGCTTTATTGATGTACTGCTCATGCTAAATAGGTGCTTGTACTTTAGTTGATTGAAAATCTTCAACCACAGTAAGTAACAAAAAATATTTTTTTAAAGAATTGAGCAAACTTTGTAAATTTGTTTGGGTTTATCAAAAGGAAATATCCAAATAGGACTCTATTAAAGGAGGGTATTTGGTTGGCTTAAACTAGAACAGACTTGCGAAAATGAGTTCGTTTCTCGTAACCGTTTATGTGCTAGTGACTGAGGTTCAATGAGGAGCTTTTGTCCTAGGTAATTCGCAGCAGATCCAGTACTTCCAGTTTCTGAAGTATCCGATTCTAAATTCTGCCATGTCTTTTAGTTAACTGCCTTATTGAATAAAGTCTCGCTTTGCTTAGTTGCTTCCTTATATTTTGTTTTTGTCATTAAACAACGATTCTAGTTATCTTTTCAGTGCTGTTTTAATCGTTTGCTCTCATTACTCATTATTTATGAGAATAGGGTGACGAGAAGTATGTAGTATTATACACTATACTAGCTCTTTTTCGTCAGGTTATTTTTTGCAAGCGATTTTTTCTATCGGTGTCCGTCCATTTTTTCTGCTTTGCTTCATTCTGTTGCTTTTTGACGTTCCGTTTTTACGAGTATTTGTTACCAAATTTTATCGAATATACTGAAATAATCAAATTTAGTGCTTTAAATTAGCCGTCGCTTGATTGAATTTTCTACGAGTATATTCTTGGATATTTATAATTTATCCATACCTCATATCTACGATCGAACTCTTTTTTGGTGCTTTTTAAACTTGCAAATAACGGCGCTTGTTTGTTTATGCTCTAGCCATAGTTGGTTGTCACAACCATTATTAAATTTATATTGGCGTGAGTAGTAAAGGGTGGCTTATTGTAGTCCTAACAAGGGGGTATTCTCTCGTTCAAATGGAGTCTAATACGCTCGTATAAGCCACCCCTTGCTAGGGTCACCCAAAATTGCACCACTTAAAAAACCCTCTAAAGGGGTAAAAATTGACTTAAAAATCACAAAAGCCTTAGGCCCTTCTTCTACTATGGGGTATCCTAAAATTACGTCAACTCCGTGACTGGACCTCATCTAGTCCCGATCGCATTCGCATTTTTAGCGGCAGTGGCAGCATCAACAGTAGCAGCAGCAGCAGTACTATACGATTTGACAGTATACGTGGTGAAGCGTCTGGATGGCTGGTCAGCAGGCGATGCGTCAATTCTAGTACATCGAATGGAAGTGCGGCCTCTACTAGACGGCAGAATATACT
Source organism: Macrostomum hystrix (assembly GCA_950097015.1). NCBI lineage: Eukaryota > Metazoa > Platyhelminthes > Macrostomidae > Macrostomum > Macrostomum hystrix. The sequence goes on from CATNEN010000033.1 coordinate 2,653,818, forward strand.
TACACTGCCTACATTAGCCATCTCGGACTGTGCGACGTCGTTCTCTGTTACAGGGAATGGGTCGATGCAGTACAAGATGACGAACGGATCCACTGCCCGACCAGTTGTAGAGTCAGCAGTAGATCGAGCTGCTTTGACGACGACCAACTATTCACATTCGGAACGCATTGTAGTAAACAGAATAGCGTCGACGATGCCGACTTCACGAATGTTTGTTATTTTTATACTTAACAGTTGTCGCCTAAATCTAAATTGATGGCGCAGTTCAGCCAGACGGTCTGCACTATACATTTCGCCTAATGATGTTTCGTACCTCTCACGTGTGTCTACACGGATTGGTCCGATCGCTTCACGAATACCACCGAATAAATAAGAGTCTTGCGGTCCAGTATTGTTAGCAAGTTTTTTGGTGGTTGTGACGCTCGACGATTTTGGTACAGTAGATGACTTCCTCTCGGTCACCGATTGAACGGCGGTACTCGTGGCAGCGACAGCAGCATTAGCACTGCCAGTGCAAACAGATAACGCAGCAGGATGAAGACTATTAACACAAATAACAGAATCATTTACAGCCGTATTAGTCAATGTCGATTCTGGAACAACAACTGCGTCAATCACAACGGACATCGATGATGACAAATATCATACTGTGCGTGCTTCAGGCCTGTGCTTCAGGCCTGTCACCGCCACCAGATAGAATTGCGAGACGCGGTATATGAGTTCTGATCCTAATGGAAAGCCATCCAGATTGTGCACGTGTGGCATTCTCGTCACCATCGATAACTACACGCACAGCATCATCAGATGTAGTAAGTAGCCATAGTGCCGACTGGCCATTGTACATTGCCCATTGTACATTGTTTCGCGAAAATACTGATATGTTCTTAAACGAAGGAAAGGGCAGTACTTTTGCAAAAGTTCTTGAAGTAACGTGGCCACATCTTATGGTATTTTCGCGAAGCTGCATGCGTATTCTTAGACGAAGTGTCTTGTACCTTTTTACCATAGACACATTTAGTATTTCTGCAAATTGCCAAGAGTCTATGTATTTTTTAATGTGAATGTATTTTTTCGCGAAAAGACTATATACTGTGTACTATATTGAATACTTATGAATGAAAAATAATGGCAGTTTTTACCAAAATACTAACGATACGATGACGAAAATATTTTAGCAAAAAAACGTGTTCTAAAACGAATACAAAATGATTTACCATTAACCATAATCAGATGACTGATGAGATAAATCAGTAATAAAGATATTAATATGCGAATACAGATGTTTGCAGCTAGTCAATCGGTTATTATTAAATTTCATCAATATATTTATACTCCATACAGTATATAAAACTTCATTAATTGAACAAAAATCATGTTATTCTACAATTAGTGGGACAGTCTGATTTGTAAAGTCGCAAGAGCAAAATTAATAGTGTAAACTATAATACATAACATTCTGTATAAATTCTGTATCTTACAACATTCATTGTTCGATCAAATTTTGCCGTTCCCGAAGCCTCGCTCTTAGACGTTCCCTTTGTTGGATAGTCATCCAGTAGCGAACTCCATGTATGATGAGCTGAAGTTCAGCTTGGGCGTCCTCAAGAAGCTCTAGCACTTCCATGATGTCTTGTGCTTCATCCTCTCTTACACCAGTCACGAACAAGACAGCCTTATAGTCTTCTGCTGACCGGTGATGTTGCAGCCATTCTTGAGTGCGCCGTAATAATAAGCATAACTCATAACTCAATAGGCGTCCTAGCGGGAGGTGCCGCGCGCCGCGAGTGGACCCACGCCAACATCGTCGGCATCCCGAAGAAGCCGGGCACCACACGGATGGAGGAGCATCGTGGGATTTCGCTTATGTCCTGTGCTGCGAAGCTTTTCAACCGGGTGCTGTTAGCACGGTTACAGCCTGGGCTGGACCCGTACCTGCGGTACGAGCAGAACGGGTTCCGGCCTCGTCGTGGCACAGTCACGCAGATCCTGGCCCTCCGCCGCATCATCGAGGAAGCGCGCATCCACCAGTCAAGCCTAGTTGTCATCTTTGTTGACTTCCTCAAGGCTTTCGACTCGGTGGCCCGCGGCGCGCTGCCTCTCGTGCTCCGTGCTTACAACGTACCGCAGCAGCTGATCTCCGCCATCATGACGCTGTACCAAGACACCACCGCTGCAGTAGCGACGCCAGACGGACCGTCGGACCTGTTCAGCACGACCTCCGGAGTGCTGCAGGGTGACACTCTGGCGCCCTTCCTCTTTGTTTTGCTGATGGACTGGGTGTGCAGAATCGGCCTGCCGACCGCAGAGGACGGCTTTCTACTGCAAAGGCGCACCAGTCGGCGACACCCGGAGAAGAGGCTGTCCCTCCTCGGCTACGCGGACGACCTCGCCCTGCTGTCTACGATGGCCGAAGGCGCCCAACGGCTGCTGGATGGCCTGACTGCGGCGGCTGCGAGGGTTGGCCTCGTCATCAACGCCAAAAAGACCGAGGTGCTGACGGTGCCGCACGATCTACCCGCCGAGATCCGACTCCGACTCCGAGACGGCGATGCTCCTGGGACGGTGCTCCCGAAGTGCCGTCAGTTCCTCTACCTCGGCGGGCTGGTGCCGGACGTGAGTGACGACCTGGCGAGACGGCGCGGCAAGGCCTGGGCCGCCTTTCGATCTGTTCGGGCGGTGCTGCTCTCGGAGGCCCTGTCGGACAGCGCCAGGTCCCAGCTGTTCCAGGCTGTTGTCGAGACTGCCCTCCTGTACAATGCTGAGACCTGGACGCTGACCGGGGCGCTCGAGGGGCAGCTCGACGCGGCGCATGCGGCTCTGGTTCGTGCCGCGTTCGGCGCTCGCCGCGGCCCTGGCAGCGAGACGACCGACTCCCTGTACCATCGAGCGCGCCTGACGCGGCCTTCTGCCCTGCTGAGCAAGCGACGTCTGCGGCTTGCCGGGCATGTCATCCGGGCCGAAGCCTACTGCCCAGAGCCGCTGCAGGACGTCCTGCTGTGGACTCCGCAGGGACCTCGCAGGCGTGGACAGGGACGAACGGCTCGCTACATCGACCGTCTTTTTGATGATGCGCGAGCACCCAGCCAGGCAGCCGGCGTGAAGCACGTCAGAGACCTTGCCCTGAAGCGCGCGATTTGACGCCCCCCTTTTTTGGCCACTTGTGGTCGGCGCGGGGCGTGAGATTATTATTATTATTATTATAACTCATTAGCACTACACTCAGCATTTGGAACACCGCGCTGCAAACTAGGTAGCTGCTCGAAGCACCCTCGATGCGCTATGAACCGGCCAATGCAATCTATGCGACAGCTGAGAAAGAGTTGAAATACGTGCGGCTGAAGATACATTTGCGCTAACTGCGTCTGATGGGCAATGAACGACATGTTCAGTCAGTTAGTAAATCAAGCCAGCCTAAAGCTAAAAAAATAGCTAAGCAAAATTTTTTTTTAACTTTAATCAAAGTCTCCATACAAGGACTTCTATATAATAGCATCTGGACTGGAAACGAGAAATAAATTTCACAATTATTTTACCACATGAGGCCAATGTTTAGCCGAGCACAGCGGCTCTCCAGAGAAACATATCTACTTAAGCCGTCACACATCTCAAGGCGCCTACATTCCAGGCATGCACATTGAATTTGGTGGAAATCCTATGTTGTGGAGAGAAATGGAGTCTACTTTTTTCGGAGAAGCATTTCCAATTGATTTCAATGGCGTTTCAAATTGGCATTCCATCGGTCCCCAGCTGTTCACCATAGACACTTGCTCCAGAACTGCCACGACTTATGGCCACGTAGTGGCACTAATTTGAATTGGATCAGATTTCCTAGTTGTTTCATTTCATACTCAACGCAGTTTCCTCAGTTTTCTTTGCCAAGGATTTCTGCGCCATAAAAGCATATCCTTCACTATGGTGAACAAGTGTTCCGCATTCGGTTGCAAGAGCGGCTTCGCTAATAGTTCAACGCCAGGTACTGTGACATTTCATTGCTATCCACTCAACAACCCGAGTCTATTGAAAAAATGGAATAAAGCAAATCCGAGGAAGGCGTTTTAGCCCACGAAGTATTCTCGTATCTGCTCGCTTCATTTCACCACTAAGGACTTCGTCGAAACAACTCGAGATAGCAATAGCACTCGCAGAGAGAAGAAAGGCCAGCTGACCAATCGTTATCTAAGGCAAGATGCGGTGCCAACTATCTTTCTTAATGCACCTGCATACCTTTCTTCTGTCCGGCAAGCAGCTCGGAGCACATGCTCTGCGACATCATCTGCGCGTCTGGAGGCTGAAAACATGCGTCTCAATGATCAAATCGCCGACTTCTTTGCCAAAGATTCAATTCTCAGTTGCTCGCCACGAGAAATTCAAGAATTGCTCGAATCAGAGGAAACGAGACCAGATGGCTTTCAAACTGCAATTTGCAACGAATGAGATGAGATGATGGATGACAGCAACTATCTGGAACATTTCATGGGTCAGACGATGTGCACGGATGGCCATGATGTGAAAGAAGGAATCGTCTGTGCATTTTTCAACTGCATGATGAAAAATCTAGTCAAGGACGTTTCGGTTAGTGGAGCTGGGGCTCGAAGTAAGCGAAAGTCGACCAAACTTTCCAGTGCCAGAACAGACAAGTAACTTTCATTTGATGCCAATACGACCTCTGTGAACACTCTTCTGTAAGTTCTACGTTACCATTGCCTACGTGTTTTGTTTGTTACAGATTGTTTGAAGCACACCTGCATATGCGTTAATCCATTTGAATTTGCGTTGCTGCTTTAAGGTACTCGTAAACATAAATTAATAATCTGAAGAAAGGAACTAGCCAGTTAACATTACATCTCTGGATTTCCGACATTTGAATTTCCGATCTTGCATTTCCCAATTTGACAGATTCCATAGAAAGCAGGGGAAAAACTGGCCTCATGAGGTAATGGGTATTTCTTCGCTTCCAGTCCAGATGCTATTATATAGAAGTCCTTGTCTCCATAGAGTATATTTTAGCAAACACAGATGAGTCCGTCCACAGACAAATCAAATGAATACAGGCCAGTCTGGGTATTAAGAACAAGAAATCTTTTTCGGCCAAGAGAGCAGCCCATAGCCCAGACTACCGAGTGATAAAATACAATACAATCGCCAGGGCGACTTCTACGGATCCAACCTGAGAGTTGTAGGCAGGATCAGCCTGAGACAGCTGAAACCAGTGGCTGCTGACACAGAAGAATACCTGCATGATACAACATGAGCAACATGTTTCCATTATTCTCTGCGCCCTTCCGGGCATTCGTTATCGCCTCCGCTGCAGCGGAGTTAGAAGCAGCATTGAAAGCTGCGACTGATGCAGCGAGTGCCGCGGCAGCAGAGGCCTTCGGGCCAGGACGGCGCGGGGCAGAGGAGGCAATGGCCGCAGCTATGCGGCGGGTCAGGGCGGCCATGCTACGCATCGCCAGGGCCCGCCGCATAGCTGCGGGCTTGGACCCCTATGTGAGTAGCAGATTTCGACTTTGATTTTCATTTGAATATTTATTAACACATCTGATAACATCAGAGCTAACAAACTACATGAGACCTAAAACCCATCTTTCATCCCGCAGCCGGGTGTGCTATGAGGATTCCAGGCATTTCGGCGACAGTTAATTTCGGCGACACTGAAAATTGTGACTTCGGCGACAAGCAATGTTAAATTCGGCGAAAAGTTTCTCTTTCACTTTCACAAATCATTTTATATGGCTATTTACTCGTATTTAGTCTCTTCTTACTAACAAAACCAATGCGTCTATATCCTACCGTAACCGCCTACAGCCTACGAAATACTTTCCTTTTTTGTTAAATGTAACAAACACGTGTGCTATGACAAGCAATCCTGTGACGTGCTGATTGTTTGTTGGGATAAGAAGCTTGATAAATATCCGCACTCTGACTTTGTACCCACCAACCTAAAGAGACTGACCAATTGTTTGAGCGAACCACATGTACTGTGGTTTCCGCGTTTATTGAATCGAAATTTAAATTTTATCGTATAGCCACATCTTAAGTACCATGCATGCAAATGCAAATGTTTCGCGTAATTTGTTGTAAAAAGTAGTACGTTGCTGTAGCACAAAGCTAAATTTCACAAAGTTAAAATACTCGACATTAAAACATGACTGTGTGGAGATACAGTACATTAGACACGCATCGAAAGAGTGCAGTCTCAGTCTTGAAAGGAAAAGTTAGCATAAGATTCACACCAAAAATAACGAACAGCATTGCATTATGTTAAAAGCATTAAAGGGCGTTTAGCCGTGGAACATTTAGCCGACTGCAGGCTTCCAGCAGTGCCTCCTCAGATCGCAGTCCTTCAGACTTCCTTTCCTTAATCGGAAATTGGTGTACATTTTCACCATAAAGCATGCTGGTATGCTGGTATGTAAGCGCATAGAGAATAATTTCATAAGAAAGCCCCCTGGTTTCACGGTCGGGGGTGGGTGAGGGCATTGCGTCATTCGCGCAGAATATATGCTGAATATATGAGACGTGCAGAATATATGCTGAAGCGATCTGACATTATTGTTAAACAAAAAATTGAAAATAGAAATAAAGACGAGTTTGTTTGTTAGTTAATTATTCGTTTTATAGTTCTCACAATCCATTACTTCTTTTGTTGGTTATTTATTTTATCATTTAAATAATATGAACTGACTGGCGGTTATGCGGTGTACATTGGCAGTTTAAATGTTTTAAACTACGAGGGGTGTTTCTACGAGAATTAAACTACGAGAATTTAGTCATAACTTTTTAATGGATAAACTTTAAACAAAGTCCCCTATAGGTACGTTTCTGACGATTTTTCTTAAATATGACGACAGAATGTGTCATAAAGTAAGATTTTAGCAAAAACGTCATTTTTTCTGAGTCATAAAAAATGACGAACAACATTTTTACTTAAAACCACGTGAACCACGAGCCTTTCCATGCCTTCTATCATGTGCTGCAGTAAGAAAGCCATAGGATGATAAAGAAGCGGTCTATTAGAGCAAAAAAATATGACGTGGACAGAAAATATTGACCCATGACACAAGCAGAACAAAATCTGACAAAATGACACACGCTGACGGCTTTAACATTTTATTTACGGTTAAACAAAGAAGAGTGTTTCCTGATTTTAATTTTAATGGCTTTTGCTTAATTTAGTTTTAGTAATTACATTTTTTGTTTTATATTACTTAACTAATTGTATAAGAACATATTGCAAATATTAAGTAGTTTTTTTCAAACTACAGCACGCTTCTAGGTCGATAGAGATTGCTAGACGTTGCTAAAACCTAGTGCTACTAACTTGGTCCTTACACATGAGAGATGGTCCTCACACATTGGCTTCGACGACCAATTTTAATTACTTTTCCTTTCCTTTCTTCTCTGTGTGGAACTTTTTCCTTTGGCCTAATAATAGCTAAAGTTGTTTAAATAATAATGTGGGCTTGAACTGCAGGGTGCATGCATCTAAAATCTATATCCTAACTTTCTATAGTCAGCATTCTGTTGCTAGATAGGCTTTTGACGGTCCTAATAGCAATTTTGTAACTTTTTTTCTAGGATAAACTTTTCTATATATGATAAGACCTTCAATAAGTACATTATAGATAATATGGGTTATTGAGATTATATAGGCTCAATGCGAATAATTTTGGTTTAAAGTTCAATAAGTCAATAGCAATCTAGTAAAGTTTAAGTATGTAAATTATAAAGGCATTTGAAACAGAGTATGTTAGGTAGATCATTTACTAAGGACATTTTGGTTAATAAAGTATGAAATTATATATATAAAAACTTGATAAGTTCTAATTCTAACACTTTATTAAGTTTTTTCTATTTATAGTATAGCTGGTGTTGGCTATGTTGGCAGCCAAATTTTTTTATGGTTTAATCATTGCATTGATTATATATCTTATGAGTGTTAAGCATGGTAATAGTTGGTACCCAGAAAAATAAGTTACCAAAAGCATTCTGCTAGAACTTCACATTAAGAGGTATTTTTATAGGTATGACTTTCTTTCTAATATGCCATGTATTTGCCAAAACATTGCTTTGCAATAAGTCTATATGTTTTTGGTATGGTTTATATGACATTGACCAACTCTAAAGCTAGTCATTCCTTTGTGGATAGTATAATCCAACTTAAGACCTCTATGCTAGTTATCTTGCTATCTAGATAGTGATAGTGTTTATATTATATAAATTGAAGACAGGTAAATAAGCAATATCTTGACTTGAATCCTAGTATTGATAGCTTGGTAGCAATTTTTTAAACATTGAATGCATATTATTTTAAAGCACTTCCTGTATTGTCAGACTTTTGACCATAAATATGCTTTGTATTGGCAATATGGATATTAGCTAACTTTAGAATTCTTAACATTAGTACAAATGAAAATATTATAAAGCTATGTCTTGGATAGTATTACCTAGTAACATAAACATTCCAGGATAATATTGCCTAATTGAATACTGAAATGGTCTATAAGAGAGCCATTGGTATCTTTCAAAAAGATTTTTGAGACAATTAGAGACCTAGAAATTTGTTCTGTGAGACTGCAAAAGTGACGGTTGCACATTTTAGAAAATATGACCTCTGTGTGTTCTATGAGACTGCAAAAGTGACGGTTGCACATTTTAGAAAATATGACCTCTGTGTGTTCTATGAGACTGCAAAAGTGACGGTTGCACATTTTAGAAAATATGACCTCTGTGTGTTCTATGAGACTGCAAAAGTGACGGTTGCACATTTTAGAAAATATGACCTCTGTGTGTTCTGTGAGACTGCAAAAGTGACGGTTGCACATTTTAGAAAATATGACCTCTGTGTGTTTTGTGAGACTGCAAAAGTGACGGTTGCACATTTTAGAAAATATGACCTCTGTGTGTTCTATGAGACTGCAAAAGTGACGGTTGCACATTTTAGAAAATATGACCTCTGTGTGTTCTATGAGACTGCAAAAGTGACAGTTGCACATTTTAGAAAATATGACCTCTGTGTGTTCTGTGAGACTGCAAAAGTGACGGTTGCACATTTTAGAAAATATGACCTCTGTGTGTTCTGTGAGACTGCAAAAGTGACGGTTGCACATTTTAGAAAATATGACCTCTGTGTGTTCTGTGAGACTGCAAAAGTGACGGTAGTACATTTTAGAAAATATGACCTCTGTGTGTTCTATGAGACTGCAAAAGTGACGGTTGCACATTTTAGAAAATATGACCTCTGTGTGTTCTGTGAGACTGCAAAAGTGACGGTTGCACATTTTAGAAAATATGACCTCTGTGTGTTCTGTGAGACTGCAAAAGTGACGGTTGCACATTTTAGAAAATATGACCTCTGTGTGTTCTGTGAGACTGCAACTCAACTTAAATTAGCAACTCAATGTCTCAACCCGAAAATCTGAGATTTTCACATCGTACAATTACCACATGTGTGTGAACAGCAGTCTGAAGAAGCAACTAAATTCAGTCTAATTCGGTTTTCATTTCGCTCTTCAGCGATGGAATCCAATCATTGGTCACCTAATCGGCCAGCACGCAAGCCTCCAGATGCATCCACAAGCCTGCTTCAACATCTCCTAAACGATGCACCAATTTCAATGCTAGAGATGCAAAATCTTCTATTTGATGATCCACAGTCTAAACAAATGCAAGATGGAGTCCAAGTCATCGACCCGAAGGCGCCACTGATTGCCGCGTCTGATCAGGTGCAAGATGGAGTCCAAGTCATCGACCCGAAGGCGCCACTGATTGCCGCGTCTGATCAGGTGCAAGATGGAGTCCAAGTCATCGACCCGAAGGCGCCACTGATTGCCGCGTCTGATCAGGTGCAAGATGGAGTCCAAGTCATCGACCCGAAGGCGTCGCTTACTGCCGCGTCTGATCAGGTGCAAGATGGAGTCCAAGTCATCGACCCGAAGGCGCCACTGATTGTCGCGTCTGATCAGGTGCAAGATGGAGTCCAAGTCATCGACCCGAAGGCGCCACTGATTGCCGCGTCTGATCAGGTGCAAGATGGAGTCCAAGTCATCAACCCGAAGGCGTCGCTTACTGTCGCGTCTGATCAGGTGCAAGATGGAGTCCAAGTCATCGACCTGAAGGCGTCGCTTACTGCCGCGTCTGATCAGGTGCAAGATGGAGTCCAAGTCATCGACCTGAAGGCGTCGCTTACTGCCGCGTCTGATCAGGTACAAGTGACAAGCCAAGTCAGTAAGAGGAAAGTAGGTGCAAATAGTAATTCAAAAGTCCGGCTCTACAATGAAACCGACTGTGACCTCGACGCTGATGAGGCATCACAGTCTCTATCATCGAGTATTTTCCGTCTGCAGCGTCGTCGATTATCGATGATAATCGCTGTGTGAAAATGGACAAGTCTCTTCGATCGATCGGAAACATTGCCAGTTCCAAAAGGACTATATTGAAGCCGCGTCAAGGCGTTGACTATGTATGTCATGTCGATCCAACGCACATTATTAAGGCATCAAGAATTAGGCAACATTTTTTTAGGAAGCATGAAGCTCAGATGTTGGAATATGCTTCCTTTGATGACCTTAGAGAGGAGTTAATTTCATTCAACGAAAAGCGATTTGGTAAGCTGCATAAAGTTAAGAGGAATACCGACAAATCAACAAAGCGACAAGGCAAGGATTACAGGTGCCACTTAGACAAGTGTCATTTAATAAAAAAATCCAGATTTCTAGAACACTACAAGCTATTTCATGCCGACGAGCTCAGATCTGAGGGCCGCAAGAGTCTCATTGAAAAAAGTAAGAGATTTACTATCCAGTTTCTTGCTGCCGAAGATGCACAGAGTTCTACTACACAGATGCCGAGGGACTGTGAACTGCAGAAGTCGCTTGATGTCGAAAACTCAACTGAATCGACAGATGAAGATAAAGAAGAACATCTGATAGCCACATCTTCAAATGCAGTTGGTGTTTGTCCACGCTGTGAAATCCCTGTGACTAACATTTCAAGCCACCTGAAAAACTGGCACAAAATGAGCTCCGAAGAAGCAAAAGAGTGCATTGCTGGAGTGAAGGAGAAAATCGTCTCGTCATATGTTTCAAGTAGCTGGATGGCGAAATCTGCGCACGCTAGTTCATCTGCTGCAGCTGAAGAAGAATGGAGTTCTGAGCCAACTTCGGAAAGTTTCTACAATCATCTAAGGTTGTTTAGTGGTGGGAAATTTGCCGAGTCAACTGCTAAGCAGTCACGAAGGTCTCTCGATAAAATTATGTCGGTTCTTGGAGTTGTTCGACCACTAGAGATTATTAGAGAGAAGCATCGCTCTCAAATAACCGTCTTCCTAACTGGCAAATCCAATTCATTCTCCGACGGCACGAAGTCCTACGTTGAAGGATTAAAGCGCTTTGGCCAATATCTAAAGAGCTCATTCTCAAGGCTTGTTTCCAGCAACGGATTGTCAAGTGACTTAGAATCATTTCTATGCACATGTCATAGTTACGGAAAGTCCAGAGTCCGCGACAAAAAAATCGCCGAAGCAAAGCGCAGGCGCAAATTAGACAAGAGCCTTCTTTCTGTGAACGAACTAAATGTTTGCTTAAACGTCCTTGAGTTCTTTCGAAAAGCCGCCGAATCGACGTCTGTTGGATCTCAACAGCATCTTTTGTTCCTTGGCCTTCACTTCATTTTCGGCAAAGCAAACTTTCATCGCGCGGACGCTGTGTCGAACGCAAAGATGGAGCAATTTTTCGAGTGGAAGAGGGATTTGGAGAACGATCCCGATGCCATGTTTGAGGTTGTGGACCATAAAACCTCGACACAAGGTGCTATTTTCGTATCTGTTTCTGAAGTTAAGGAAAGCTTGCTGGCCTATGGTGAGTTCAGGCTGAATTGTGGCGCTGTTCTCTCAGATTTTTTCTTCGATTACGGTCGTCAAGTCGCGGGCCACTCCTTTTCGACTTTCCTGCGTAGTCTACGCCGCACTTACCCGATCTTGAACGATCTGAAGCAGTTCGACGTCAAATTTTTTCGACACTTTTTCACCACAAAAGGTCGAGAGCACCTAAACGAAGAAAAGCAAAGTGTACTGCACAAGCGAATGAATCATACAAAGCAAGTAGCAGTGCAAAGCTACATGGCTACTACGTCTAGTCTAGCCAAAGAAGGTGAAAAAGTTGCAAAAGAGCTTTTCGATATCGCTCTTTCAGAGCCATGCAAAGAAGTGAGCCAGGTGGCTCTAGAGTCTGAAGTCGAAGTGAGGACTCCTGAGTTTGTCAGTGAGGCACAGAATGCTGATATGAAGAAAAGTAAAACTGCAGCTAGCAAAGGTGCATCTAAGCGAGTTCACCTAAGCCGCCAGATCAGTACTAAAGTCCGCAAGAATCGAGCCAAGTCGCAGGATCCGAAGACCTTCAAAACTATTAATCATGGAAGACGTTCAAAGGCGCAAGCCATTTCAAGAATAGTATCATCACTAATTCATCCAAATGATCAGTCAACGCTAGTGCAGGAGCAGGAACAACCGCGAACGTTTGCAGAGGGTGACGTCGTCTTGGCAAAACTAAAAAGTTTTCCTTGGTGGCCAGCACTAGTTTGCCGCGAGCAAAAAAGTAACGCTTTTTCTCGCATTGCTTCCAGTGGCAATCATTTTCTGCATGTTCAGTTTTTCGAGGAACCACCTACTCGAGAGTGGATAACTTACAAAAACGTGAAACCGTTTAGTCCGACTGACGCCTCTGCTGACTGCAGTAATGATCCTGTTCTGTTGGCGGGAATGAACTCAGCACGACAAAGCCTGATGTTAAGCAAAGTGAATCGACTAAATATAGCTAAGTCGTAGTCTGTTTTTAACAATAACTCAACCTGTAGTACATTTTTTCACTTCTGGAATCGTCAAAATGGTTCCTGTACTTATTTGCACAGTAAAGGGAATATTAGAAACTCCAAACTAAAGCAAGCATAATTTCACTCATGCTGTATCCATAAAATCATGCTAATCATTTAACTACCAAATTAGAAGCTCAAAATGGAGAAAAAAGTAGTGTCGTTTTTTGTCATGTGCCATTGATCGTGATTGCAATCACCAAGATACTCGTAATTTTCTATGTTCGAAAAGTTCTGTTTTTGCGAGTTTAACACATTTTTTTAAACGTCTAAACTTTTCTAGCAAAGTTGCATAAAATATTTGATATTATACGAGCTATTAGCTAAAATCCTAAGCGCTGACTGTGTAAAGCAATAAGTCAACGTTAATGAACCTAAAATTGTCTAAGGCTTCTAAGAAAAATTCACTAGCATTCATGAGGCTTTTCACGAAGCGATTCCAGAACCAGAATTATACAAGAAAAATAGCGTTATAACTAATGACTGTTAATAACACGATAAAGCAAGAAGATTCGATTTTATACGATTTTTAGCCACTTTTATTATTATAGTCAATCTTTCTCAAAAGTTTCTGAATATCTCTCGACTATTTCTCATCTAGGTGCTGAAAAGTTATAATTGACAAAATGGTTCTGGTTCTGGAATCGGCACCGACAGTACGAAAAGCCTACTTGACATCGTTCAAGCAATCGCTAATAATTTACTAATTTACTGCTTTCGTTCCGTTTCGTTTTTCATAATGTATCTAATGGCGTTTCGTTTCGGGCTCAAATGCTTTTCGTAATCTCGTTCACTGGTTCTTTAATGTTTCATTATATTTCATCATGTATTGAGCTCTAATTTTTGCGTCATCTCAATCACAGTTCTTTAATGTTTAATTATATTTCATCATGTATTGAGCTCTAATTTTTGCGTCATCTCAATCACAGTTCTTTAATGTTTCATTATATTTCATCATGTATTGAGCTCTAATTTTTGCGTTATCTCAATCACAGTTCTTTAATGTTTAATTATATTTCATCATGTATTGAGCTCTAATTTTTGCGTCATCTCAATCACAGTTCTTTAATGTTTCATTATATTTCATCATGTATTGAGCTCTAATTTTTGCGTTATCTCAATCACAGTTCTTTAATGTTTCATTATATTTCATCATGTATTGAGCTCTAATTTTTGCGTCATCTCAATCACAGTTCTTTAATGTTTCATTATATTTCATCATGTATTGAGCTCTAATTTTTGCGTCATCTCAATCACAGTTCTTTAATGTTTCATTATATTTCATCATGTATTGAGCTCTAATTTTTGCGTCATCTCAATCACAGTTCTTTAATGTTTCATTATATTTCATCATGTATTGAGCTCTAATTTTTGCGTCATCTCAATCACAGTTCTTTAATTTTAATATATCTTTAATCTTTAATATATCATTTCTTCGAAAGCAACAATTCTTTTGTGTTGCAAATTAATTTGAGCCTCTGTCTGAGTAACTATTTTCTACATGTTTTTTTTATTTATTTTATTTCAAGCTTTCTAACGGCGTTAATACATGACTAAGTGTATTCTTGCACAGAAATGACGACTGCACAATGTGTCAAATCTGACGGCTGTGCTTTTCAATGGCGTTAAATTATGACGAAATGTATTCTTGCACAGAAATGACGACTGCACAATGTGTCAAATCTGACGGCTGTGCTTTTTATAGGGGTTGAAGCCTGACAGGCCAAGTTTTGTAAATGTATGCACAGAATTATCTTTCATTCTATATAGCTTTAAATATTTTTTTCTGTGAGTTACCTCTAGAATATCATTTCGTTAAAATCCGACTGTATAGAAGGTTTTTTATTCACAAAAATTTCTTACGAATAGTCTAATTAAGTTATTAACAATGAATGGCGATGTCACGGATAAATCATAATGAGTGCAGATATGACGTGAGAGTTGCAGCTGGAATTGGACGAAACTGATCTTTTTGACAAAATGAAAGTGCAACAGTCATTTTTGCTGTGTCATGAGCTAATTCAAAATGAATCTCATAAGGATACACACTCGTCATTTTTTAATATTTATGTCATGTCATTTTTCGGATATTCGTCATAAACGAACCCCATAGAGTATATTTTATCAAACACGGGTGAGTCAGTCCACAGACAAATCAAATGAATAAAGGCCAGTCTGGGTATTAAGAACAAGAAATCTATTTCGGCCAAGAGAGCAGCCCACAGCCCAGACTACCGAGTGATATACCTGACGCACCTGATACAACGCACTGACGCACCTGATACAACGCACTGACGCACCTGATACAACTGATACACTTGACTCACTGACGCACCTGATACAACTGATACACTTGACTCACTGACGCACCTGATACAACGCACCTGACGCACTGACGCACCTGATACAACGCACCTGACGCACTGACGCACCTGATACAACTTATACACCTGACGCACTGACGCGCCTGATACAACGCACCTGACGCACTAACGCACCTGATACAACGCATCTGACGCACCTGACGCAAATTGAACAATTATGAACAACAAAACAACCAAAAGCGGAAATGCCAGCTTTCCGATGTTCCCTGCGTCGTTCCGGGAACACGTCTTGGCCTCCGCTGCCGCGGAGTTGGACACCGCACTACGGGCTGCGAGTGAAGCAGCGAATGCGGTGGCGGCAGCGGAGGCCTGGACGCCCGGACGGCGCGGGGCGGAACAGGCGATGGCCGCAGCTATGCGGCGGGTCAGGGCGGCCATGCTACGCACTTTATGCTACTGCATGCTATGACTTTTATTTTCATTTGAATATTCATTAGCACATCTGATAACAGCTGAGCTAACAAACTAAATGAAACCTAAAACGCATCTTTCATCCCGCAGCCGGGTGTGCTATGTGAAGATGTTATGCTATGCTATGCTATGTCCGACTTTCAGTCTGCTATTGATTTTTCGACTTCAGCTGCTTAAATTTCTAAATCATACGATTTCGGCTCACAGGCTTTAAAAAATAACAAAATGTAAAAAAGAAATAAAAAATATTGTTCGTTATAGCGTTATAGTTTGCACAATACATAACTTATTATCTTGGTTATTTATTTTATCATTAGAATAATATGAACTGACTGGCGGTTATGTGGTGAACATTGACGATGAGACTTACTACAATAGCGACGTAATCGTAATCGATCAGTCTGATATATAATTTCAAGTAAAGTTTATACAAGTTTCTCATGTAAAAAACATTAATAAAACGGATTAGTTTAAAAACTAGCAAGTTTTGCCCCCCTTCGGGGAGAACTACTGGTCAGACAAAAAATCTTGTATACTCGCTTACGTATGCGTTGACTATGTGGCATCACAATGTCATCAGCAGGTAGAGGAGATGCAGCCGATGAATTGGTTGCGTCCAGATCAACGCTACAGGCAGAGCGACGACGCTTCGTGTCGTTTTCGGCTGTTGGATGTCGTTGATGTCGACGATCAAGTGGCCGATTGTGACAGAACGTCTCGAAACATCATCTGACGTCGTCGGCGACCATCAGATTGGCCTGCTGTTTGGCCAGGCGTCCATACGCATTGACGACACAGTTGCGCGATGTGTCGTGCAGTGGCACCAGCTGGTTAAGCTTGTCGGGATGCGCGTGCACATATGCCGACAGTACATTTCGACGCCCATCGCCCATGCGATAGGGCCGATCGATGACCAACTCGGCGCCCTGCTTGACAAGCGTGCTGAAACTTGTGGAGTCACGCTGTTTGCCACGATGCGTAGGAAACAGCAGAAATTTTTCAGGCCTGACTTGGATGCTACACTCGGCGAAGTATGGCAATAGAAAGTTGTCGATCCATTGCAGTAGACATTCGCCGACTTTACGTGGCGCAGTCCAGCTTGCACCTTTTCCACGACCGCCCTTTTTGTGTGCCACTTCGGTAGGCGGCAGGACGGTGACAATGGTGGAGGACGTTGATACATCACTATTGAGTCCAGCATCCAAATAGCAACGCCGGATCGCGACCCAAGGACGTAGTCTATTGGCATGGACAATTGCTGCACAGAAGAATGCCAGTTCACGAGTGATCGGCATAATAAATGCATTCCATTTGGCGACAGTGTTGGCCATTCGACGTGCACATTGCCCAATGCGACCCCAGTAGCCCTTCACGGGTAGATGAGACCACGAATGTTTGGCGACCATATCAATCAGGCAGTCTAGCCGGCCGTGAATGATGCGCCATTCGTCAGCGGTCAGGAACTTATCCGTGTAGGACAGCTGGCGTTCGTCATCGCGCAGGTGATAAATATTCTCTTGCCTCTGACGAATCAATCCAATGCAAGCCTGTACATTTTAAATGGTTATTAAAGAGAAACGCATGCAGTAGCTTCTACAATTGTTCATGATATATTAAAAAACATAGTATACAACATGCGACACAACAGTACGTACTGCTCACCATGATTGATTCGATGCGGCTAGTCAAAAGTCCAGATACTCGTACTGCAGTCTGATGATAGAGAATACCAACTTTGCGCAGGTCAGGACAGGCAGGCAATTCTGACGCGGCCTTGACAATGTCGGCATGCACGTTGGCAAACAATTTATCTGGTGGCGAGGTCAATTGGAACGCGTTCATAACACTAGGAGCACCGAAGTCGTTGTTGGCTGCTAGAAACTTCTTCGCGCCGCTCAATATGTTATGAAGCTCGTTCATTCGCTGTCCAACAGTCGATGGTTTCCAGATATGGCGCTTCACCATCTCGTCCAAATCGAATTGGATGCGCGCTGGATTGATGAACCACATCTCGACTGTGACATTGATTGCGTGTAGGAGACGACTAGTTGTAGCATGATAGTTCCGCTGGATTGCTTTCCTACGGCTAACATGCGATGCGTTCTCTTCTGCACAGCAATGACCCTTGAACCAGATGTCGCCGACATTGTCTAGTTGCTTGTTCATGTGTTCAGATGCAATGTGGTAGTCTGGGCCGTCGAAAACAACAAGCCGAGACTTCTTGTGCCTCCGTTGCAATACAAGCTCATTTTTGGCCAATCGCTTCTCGTAGTCACTAACAGAATCACCAGTATTTTCCACGTCAGATTTAGAGGTCTGAGTCTCTGCTTGTCGCTGACTGACAGGGTTCAGCAAACTGACAGCATTGGTGACTCCGATTGGAACATAGTCTGATGTATACTGGAGAATTGCTTCTGTCAGATTGACCAGATTCTGCAAGCCAGTACACATGCTATTAACGCGTGGATGCTCAGCGTTGTGGGCTTTCTGCAGAATCTCGTTTAGGCCGGCCGCATTCAGACGCAGTCCATTGATAAATTCTGTTTGACAAGACAGTTACAAATATTTGTTGATTAGTTTACTATGTGTTAATGTGTAAATAATAAATGTACAGGCATGTGCAACAATATTTTAGACCACTTACTGATCGCTGCCACATTGTCGTTGACATTAATGAATTCCGGCATCGTACTCGTTTCGTTTTGCAGTCGCTCGATGTCGTGACTGACAATATCGGTCGTGTAAGATGATGGTCCGGACCGATCGAAACTGGCCAACACCGGTGCTACTGACAGTGAGCAATGATCTGACTGAGAAGTAGACGGTATGGCAGACAATGCGTTGTTTGTAATGCGTACAGCATTGGACTGTCCAGCAGAAGACGATCCCGCAGACGACGCACACACGACAATAGGCAGCTCAATGTTTGCACCCGTGTCAATCGAATCAGACGAAGAGTCGTCGCGCTGTCACTTGACGACAGGGTTGCATTTGCTGCCTCTGTAATTGTCGGTTTACGCTTGCATGACCTGTCAATATGTCTACTGAGCTGCTGAACACCTTTGCCACAGTATTGACAGTAAGACAAATCTGGATTGGATCTATCCCGACGTAACCGGATGATCTTCCATACAGTCCTTGTCTTGATGTCATACGATGCCGTCATTGCGGGTCGTCGAACCTCTGGGATAGTGCTCCAATCAAAAGCCGAAACAAAGTCTGAATGATTTGTACTAAAGTGCCTTGCAACATTCGTCTTCCGAATTGAAGCTTTGCAGACTGGGCACGTATCCATTTCGCTGGTTATTATTTGATTTCGCTGTTGCAAAACGCTTATAACAGAAGAAATTTTACACAGATTTGTAAGCTAGTGCGCTCGGCTTCTGACTTAAGCTTCTGTCGTGACCCGTACGACCGTTTAATCACAAACTATCATTCAAGGTTTGTCTATGGTGAAATAACATAATATCGAACTCATATTAAATTTAACGTTGCTATATTGTCTACTAATAGTAGAGTAGGTAGTTTCGAACAGAATATGAGCATAAACACGAATAATTATTTGACTTCTGATTTATGTCCACCATTTCTATCTCTATGTTTAGGAAGCATTTAAATTAGTGTTGATTATTTTAGAGGTATTTTCGCGAAAGTACATTTTCTCCGGCGAAAGAACGAAGGTAAATTTGTTAGTCCGTCCATGCAAACTCGGTGCATTCGCGAAAGCACAATGAAATGGTTCAGGAAGGACAAAGTGATATATAATAGTATACTTTCGCAAACACGACTACATGCTCCGCAGTGCCCAAGTGCGAAAAAACATAAGCTTAGCTGTTCTAATTATAGAAATACACTACGGAGATCAAAAAAGGTCATTTGGTATATCCATCCGTATTTTCGCGAAATGACCACATGAGCTGTTCTATTTTTAGAAATACACTACGGAGAAGGTCATTCGGCTATTATACAGACAAATCTTAAGATATGTCCGGGCATCCACAGTTTGCCATAGAAGTACAAATCTTAAGATATGTCCGCCCATTCATTTCAATAGAAGGACAAATCTTAAGATTTGTCCTCTATTGTTTTCATATGCTAGTACCATAGACGGTTGGGTCTGGAGTGCGGCCTTGAGTAGCGGATTTCCACTTGTACATAGGGGAATCCACAGTCTAAGCTGGGGTCCACCGGACAAATCTTCAGATAGTTGGGGTCTGCAGGACAAATCTTTGACAAATCTTCGATGCATATTTTGTTGGTATTGTATAAGTAAGTCTCACCGCCAATGTACACGACATAACTACCAGTCAGTTCATATTATTTAAATGATAAAATAAATAACCAAGATAAGAAGTTGTGTACTATTAACGATTAAAGAAATAACAAACACAAAATTATTTTTATCTTTTATTTATATATAATTTTAAAATGGATGACCGGGTGCAGAGCAGTGCTGGCTAATGCTCACATTGCCCTCAGGCCGCACGTTGGCCAGCTGAAAGCTTTCAGAAAAAAAACTGAAATCTGGCTAACGTGCGACCTGAGGGTAACGATGGCTAACGACGCTGTCTTCCACAAGAGCTTTCTTAGCTTTTTACCACTGCCACAATATGCACAGATCTCAAGTAGTCAACAATCATAGTCGTTTTGACTTAAGAATACATATGTACTTTCGCGAAAAAAATTTGGCAGTGCGCAAATACTAAAAGATGAAATGTCTGGCTATTTCGCGAAAATACCATCTAAAAAGTATATAAGTACCATCTGAACTATATAAAAATATTAAGGTTTGGCTATAGACGAAACATTTTCGCGAAAATTCACTTATAAAAATGTGTATGAGTCAGCAATATGAATTATATGCAGTCGTTTTTTGTGTCTATGGCCAAAAACGTCTGACTGTATTTTCGAAAGAAAAAATTTGGATACGAAGAAAAAAATCGCGAAAAAATCGAGCTGTACCAAGCAGATATGTGTATGTTAAAATACGCACGATTTTATGTACTACATACCCAGTTTGCTCGTTTTAATTGTCCATCTTGGCATATCTAGCAAGACGTAAGCGTATAATAATTTATTCGTCGTTTGTAATTTACTTTTTTAAACAAATCCGTTTTTAATAATGTTTTTTACATAAGAAACTTGTATAAGCTTAACTTTTTTATCTTGGCAGAAGCGTATAATAATTTATTAGTCGTTTTTAATTTACTTTTTTAGGTTCTCCTTCATTATTCTTATTTCATTTTCTACTGAACAAACTTGTATAAACTTAACTTGATATTATATATCAGACTGATCGATTACATTACGTCGGTCTTCTAGTAAGTCTCAACGCCAATGTACATCACATAACCACCAGTCAGTTCATAGTAACCAAGATAAGAAGTTATGTATTGTGAAAACTATAACGAACAGTATGTTTTTTTCTTTTTTATCTTTTTATATAGTTTTTAATTCAACACCTATATATTCAACACCAGTCTGGGTAGCACTATATGTACAGTCTGCCGTTTGATGAAGAAACTCTGCGACAATTATTTACCAACATAGCATTATAGTACACCCGGCTGCGTGATGAAAGATGGGTTTTAGGTTTCATTTACGAGTTTGTAGTTTGTTTGTTAGCTCAGATGTAATCAGATGTGTTAATAAATATTCAAATGAAAATAAGAATCGAAATCTGCTACTCACATAGGGTCCAATCCCGCAGCTATGCGGCGGGCCCTGGCCATGAGTAGCATGGCCGCCCTGACCCGCCGCATAG
The DNA here is from genome assembly GCA_950097015.1 of Macrostomum hystrix. NCBI lineage: Eukaryota > Metazoa > Platyhelminthes > Macrostomidae > Macrostomum > Macrostomum hystrix. The sequence continues at coordinate 2,675,247 of CATNEN010000033.1, forward strand.
CTGCGGCCATCGCCTGGTCCGGGTGATCGAATCCTTGACCTTATTGATACCGATGCTCGACTGACAATCCGCGAGATCGCTGACCGGTTGGACACACCGAAGTCAACTGTCCATCTCTGCATGCAAAACATGGGTCTGGCCAAGCTGAGTGCTCGGTGGGTTCCGAGGATTCTCACCCCTGACATGAAGATGCAGCGAGAGCAGACCTGCCAAGGCAATCTGACGCTGGTTGATCAACATGGAGGATGGAGCTCTACCCGTTCTCTGGTGGTCACTGGAGACGAAACTTGGATCCCTACTTCGACCCTTCGACCAAGGAGGAGTCCAAGGTGTGGACGATGAAAGGTTCTGACCCGCCCATCAAGGCTCGACGTGAGACCCATTGCCAGAAGGTGATGCTTTTGCTCTTTTTCGACTGTCATGGGCCACTGACAATTGACTTCCTGGAGCCAAATGCCACTGTCAATTCGGACCGCTACATTGATTTGCTGAAGAAGCTGAAGAAGGATATCTCAAACAAGCGGAGAACTCCAGTGAAGCCAATGCTCCTTCATCATGACAATGCTCGGCCCCACACTGCACAAAAGACACTCGAAGCAATTAAAAAAATGCAATTCAACCTCCTGCCTCACCCACCGTATTCACCGGACCTGGCACCAGCTGATTTCACTATCTTCCCGAAGCTCAAGCAGCTTCTGAGGGGCAGAGTTCATGCCAACCGTGACTGCCTTGAGCAAGAAGTGCGACGGGTTCTTGTTCACGAAATGCCAAGGCAGACATATGCAGATGCCATTGACGGCATGCTTACCCGGTGGAAGAAGTGCATCCAACTGAAGGGTGACTATGTTGAGAGGGTCTCAGTTGCCACTGAGGATGACATTTGAAGCTTTTTGAAAGACAGCTGTCCTTCTGTTTCATTTTGTTCCATATGCAACCTCCATGTTCCTGATCATGTATTTAGATGCAGTACCCCACTGCAGTTAAGGAGGCATAACTTTTGAACAGTTAGTGATATTTTCAAAACTCTTTAACTGTGTCATTTGCAAATAAAGCCGCTATAAAATAAATTTGTTCCTGTTACTCTTGCTAGCTGTTAAAAAGAGTTATGTGAAAAAGTCACCCCTCGTAAAATACAGAGTTTATATAGAATGTTATGTTTTATAGTTTACACTATTAATTTTGCTCTTGCGACTTTACAAATCAGACTGTCCCACTAATTGTAGAATATCATGATTTTTGTTCAATTAATGAAGTTCTATATACATGTATGGAGTTTAAATATATTGATGAAATTTAATAATAACCGATTGACTAGCTGCACACATCTGTATTCGCATATTAATATCTTTATTACTGATGGATCTCATCAGTTATCTGATTATGATTAATGGTAAACGCGACAATATATTGTTCCTAAAATGTTGAAAGGGGGGGTCTGGTCCAGCCAAGCCCCAGCCAAGGCCCCAGCAAGACCAAAACGGACCTCTGTTGTACGTGTATTCTAAATCGGTGCGAGTTTTCCCCAGAGACGACGACCCTAATTGGGATAGCCTATATAAAATGTTCTATATTTAGAAATACACTACGGAGATCAAAAAAAAGGTCATTCGGCTTTTACAGCCATAGACGTGTGCAAGAAATACACTAAGGAGATAAAAAATGTCTTTTCAGCTACGCATGCGCCTGCTGTAAGTAGTAGCTATAGCAGTGCAGAAACTGGCTAGTCAGTGAGTTGCAGCTAGAAGAAGCTGCAAATTTGGATTTCGGCTTTGGTTTTTGGCTTTGGATGTTTCACTTTCTTCGAACTGATCTCAACTGAAAAGCACTCTGGTACCATTCATTGACGTGTAACTTTCGCGAAAACATAGTTGGCGGATAGTAAAAGCGAGGGAGAGTGAAGAGAGGATCAATTCGAAGGAAGGGGAGGAAACTTTTACTTTACTTTACTTAACTTTACTGTCTTACTTTCGAGAAAACATATTTGGAGGATAGTACAGGAGGAAAGTGAAAGCGAGGGAGAGTGAAGAGAGGATCATCAGATTAAAGGAAGGGGATCAGGAAAGCGAAGGTATAGGGTAGGAAGCTAGGACAGAGTAAAGGGAGGATATGATCGAGAGTGAGACACCACCACCTACCCAACCACCTGCACTCATCCACTAATTCATTGTACTGATCGATGTCTTACTTTCGCGAAAAAATATCTGGAGGATAGTATACAGGAGGAAAGTGAACGCGAGGGAGAGTGAAGAGAGGATCAGGATCATCAGATCCTGAATCAGAATCCAGAATCCTGAATCCAGAATCATCAGATTAAAGGAAGGGGATCAGGAAAGCGAAGGTATAGGGGAGGAAGCTAGGACAGAGTGAAGGGAGGATATGAGAGTGAGACTGCACCACCACCTACCAAACTTATTTGTCTACAGAATGTACGACTGATTCATTGTAATTATTAATTCATTGTACTGATCGATGTCTTACTTTCGAGAAAACATATTTGGAGGATAGTACAGGAGGAAAGTGAAAGCGAGGGAGAGTGAAGAGAGGATCATCAGATTAAAGGAAGGGGATCAGGAAAGCGAAGGTATCCACCTGCACTCTGCATCCACCCACCCAAATTCGTACGACTGATTCATTGTGTTTATCGATTCATTGTACTGATGTGTTACTTTCGCGAAAACATATTTGGTGGATAGTACAGGACGAAATTGATAGCGAGGGAGAGTGAAGGGAGGATCAGGGTAGATCGAAGGAAGGAAGAAAGGAAGGGGAGGAAAGCGAAGGTAGGGGAGGAAGCTAGGACAGAGTGAAGGGAGGATATGAGAGTGAGACACCATGCACCACCTACCCAACCTGCACCTGCACTCTGCATACACCCACCCAACACCACACACCACACCACACCACACACCACACCACACACCACACCACACCACACCACACCCTATAGCTGCAGCACTCCAATTATAAGAGTTTATGGACTTAGAGAATATACAATCTGTAAATTCTCGACCGTCCCAAGGCTTAAATAGTGTAGTGAGATCGGGGCGGGATAGAGCGAGCCAGTTAGTATAAGGGGAGTCCTAAAGACGAGGGAAAGCGCACCACGCATCAACGTGACATTTCGCCACATTGTGCCTGAATTAGACGATGTACCAAGCCGCAACGAGCCGACGCCCTCAGAAACGAGTATGGACATTGCAGTAAAGACGCCTGAGCAGATAATCGATGAAAGGAAAAAATCTGAATCGACTGATGCAGCTGATGCCCACTTTGACATCTCATTCCTCAGTCAGCCTCTTCAAGAAGCCAAGACGCGACTCGGGAAGCGGAAGCAAAAGCTGGCTGACAAAGAATCAGCTGCGTCCGCCGAAGAGACGACCGTGTTAGAAGATGCGAGCTTTAAGGTCCCGAAGACCAAAAAGTTCCGAAAAAGGAGATCACCCATGAAGGGAGCTGACAAAAGCGATAAAGCCGTACAGACAGAGTTGATTCCAGTAGATGCAGCAACTAACACAGAGAACAACCTACTGATGGATACAGACTGGAAACGTTTGAAATCTCTCGAGGAAGGAGTCGCAGCGGTTCTCAGTGAAGTAAAACAACTGAAAAGTAGCTTGTCAATTGATGAGTACATTCAAAAGACTCGCAATGCGCTTCAATCCTTGACCACCGGTCTAATGCATCAGTTAGAGGCAAAAGCCAAAGAAAGTCAAACGGAACTACTGAAAGCGCTAAACATCACAAAATCCGACGTTGTGAACCATCTAAAGCAAACAAGTAGCTCAACTAAGGATGCTATCATTAGCGAAGAAAGAGCAGTGAAGGCAGAAGTAATAAAAAGCCAACAAATCAGCCACAGCCTCGAGCAGAAGGTCGGTGAACTGGTCAGTCTGCAAGCGCTGGCGTTCACTAAGACGCAGAATGAAAGAGCAGGACGGGAAACATATGCTGAGAAGGCCTCGCGCTCAGTGAACCCAACAGCATCTTCAAAAAATGTAACGATGGCAGTCAGTGCCAGTAAAAATGCAGAGAACGCATCAGGAGCTGTAGCAAGGGACTCGGAACCAGCTGAGGCAGAAAGCAACAGTTGTACCAAACAGAAAGTTAAAGAAGGCCTGAAAAAGCATGATATAGTCGTTGTCAGCTCAAAGCTAGGGAAAGCCCTTGACTATCGCAGACTCTTCCCGAATAGTACAATTCGAGTTGTCTACTACAACACTCAAGAAAGGCTCATTGAATTACTGCAAGAGCCAAACTTCAGTGCGCAAGAATGTCTGGTAATTGACTTAAACCATGAGCCATCAATGGAGGTGGCATATAAAGCTGTCACTGCAATTGACGCTGGGCAAAGGCAACACGGTGCGAATTGCCTGCACCTACTCATCATCCCAGACAGTTCGACACGAACAGAACAACTCTTCGAGAAAGAACTGTGTGAGTATGGTGTTAAACATCAGCTTTTAACATTTAACTTTCATGAAATCCACTTCTACGACGGTGAACTCAACAGCAGCGGAGCGGACTTTTTGTTTGCGTTAATGTCCAAATGCATTCGAAATCTAAACCTGAAAGTACGGCCGCATCCGGCTAACACAGAGAACCAGCGCCAGCAAACAGTGCATCACCGGCATCAACACAGCCACAGAGAGTCACGAGGCGGCGGTGCAACTGGCTACAGGAACTATCGAGCGCATAGCAGCTACCCAGTTCGAGATGCCAATTACATCCGTAGCGAAATTGACCACCGCATCAGCACCAACGGCTATTTTGACAGAAGTCGTGCTAGCCGCTATCGAATCAGCAACGAGTACGACTACAACAAAAGAGACCGCAAAAACTTTATAAGTGGCTATCGCGCCAATATCGAGCCCAGCAACTACCGCAGAAGTAGCTTTGGGTACCGCAACAGATACCAACAAGTTGGTGTCAGGCGCCTCGACGACCGCCAGTTTCGTTGCGTCGACTAGGACCGCCTGTCCAAGCCTGTCCGGCAACAACTTCAATCGCCGGGGGGGTGGAGGAGTCATTTAGCTGCTCAACTCGGGTCCTCTAACTCCTTTGCCTAATAACTTTCTATTTTTGATACCGTCAATTCCCATACCGCGCAACAGGTTTTGAAGGTTTTGAACCCGTCGTGACTGACTCTAAGGACTACTACTCCCTCTTTCTACGAGTATGTTAACTTCTACGCTAAATTTTAACTCCCGAATAGTCACTGAAACACAGGGCAGCTGCGAAAAGAAGGTTACTTATAATAAATCAGAGTTGATTATCACCAGTTGGAACATAGATGGACTGATGCTCAGTGGAGAATGCAAAATGGAATCACCATGTTTCCACGAACATATTAGGAATAGAGACATAGTTTTCCTCTGTGAGACCCACGCCAAACAGGAGCAGCTAGACTCAAACACGCTGATAGATTTCACCTGCTTTGGAGCAGATGGAATCAAGGCAAGGGGAATCAACAAAGGTAGATTATCAAATGGCATGGTTTTCCTCGTTAAAAATAATATTGCAAAGAGAACCACATTAGTGCACAAATCTGACTTCGCTCTGGTACTAAAAATAAAGCAAAAGCAGTCTGAAGAACCCCTGTATATCTTAGGGTGCTATATCCCACCGGAAAATTCTAAATACTACAAAGAAGATATATGGGAGGAGATTAAATATCTCATCCAGCTCTTCTCAAGAGAGGGCTCCGTATTAACAGTAGGTGACTTCAATGCACGAACTGGCACATTACAGTCCAGCACTAGGGATAAGTTTCCCAGACAGAATCAGGACTCTGAGAAAAACAAGCATGGATTAAGACTGATGGAAATGTGCTCCGAGACCAAGAGCACGATTCTGAACGGAATGACTCAGGGTGACATTATGGGAAATTACACGTTTAGTAGCACACTAGGCCGAAGTACCATAGACTACGCTATTGCATCCATGGATAAAGTGGATATTATAAAAGACTTCTTTATTCATCCTCAAAGCTTTCTGTCCAGACATTGCCCGCTAACAGTCACTCTGATTTTTCCTGATCATGTCCAACCAGAACACGCAAACCAGGAAAAACATGAATCCTTCCCAATGCCTCCAAGATGGGACACTGAAACGCAGGGAAGTTACATTGAGGCATTGAATAACAAACAAAGCGAAGAAATAATTAGAAAGTTGCAATCTATCGACGCACACGATGGAAAATCCCTGGAAAATTTGTTCTCGAGCTTGACCAACCTGCTTAGAGACTCAGTGGCAGAAAGCTGCGCAAAGACAATCATTCCGAACAAGTTCTGGACAAATCGAGACGAGACACTAAGAAACTTGAGCAAATCATTAAAGTACGTGGCCAGGAAAAAAAGACGTAGACCAACTGACAGCGCGCTGGCATCAGAATATAATGGGCTAGCGAAAAAATACAAACAACAGCTCAAGAAACTTAAGCAGATGGACATAAATGACTGCATTCAGAAAATGGCGGCTAACGGAACCTCAAAGGGATTCTGGTCCGGTCTTAGAAGAGCAGAAGAGTTGCTGTTCCCCAGCAGGAGACTTAACAGATCTCAAGCCCCAATCGCTGACATCGCGGACAACCTAACCAAAGTGTTTAACGCACATCCTTCTTCGGGAACCCAGCCGCATCGCACAGATGAAGCAGTTAGTCCCGAAGATTTAATTAGCTGCGTAGATCTCGATAGAGCAGTTAAAAAGCTAAAGAGAAGAAAGGCTGCAGGAATAGATGGTATAACAAATGAGCACATTATCTACGGACAAGAGAAGCTAAAACCCGTACTTCTGAAGCTTTTTAACGCAAGCGTAAGACTCGGCCAGACTCCTGCACAGTGGTCAAATGCCCTAATCACACCGATTTATAAAAAGGGTTCCCGTAGTGACCCCAAAAACTACAGACCCATAAGCGTGCTGCCTGCCCTGGCTCGCCTGTTTGCCTCACTTATCTATGAAAAGCTAGAAACTCATATTCGCACCCTCGACTTGCTTTCAGCCAGTCAAATAGGAAATAGAAAGGGCTACCGAACTTCAGACCACATTGCCACTCTCTTGACGTTGATCCACAACAAAAAGCGTCGCAAAAGGCCATTTCACTTAGTGTTCTTTGACTTAAAAAGCGCATTTGACATGGTCCACCATCCAACACTTTTCCAACGACTTAGGGAGTTAAAGGTCAGCCCAGAAATAATCGAAGCAATACAAAGCATGTACTCAGGAGCTAAATTCCAACTGAAGATCTCAGATGGCCAAGCAACTAAGGCAAGGAGCATAACAAATGGAGTAAGACAAGGCTGTCCCCTATCCCCTCTACTCTTCTCACTCTATATAGATCCTTTGAGCACATTGCTAAGGGATTCATTTCGCAGCGACACCTTCATTAAAGATGAACAAATCAACAACTTGCTATACTGCGATGATTTAGTGATCTTTGGAGAGAATCCTCGAGAGTTGCAGAAGGGCCTCGATAAAGTGTCAGAATTTTGTCAGAGCCACAAGCTAGAAATCAATATGCAAAAAACTAAGGTTATTAGCTGTTGCCCTGACCCATCAAAGACGGCTAACAAACTATTTCTGCAGGGACAACTGTTAGATAGCGTCAAAGAATGGAAATATCTTGGCTTTCACATCAATGCTAAAGGAACCGTGGATTCCCATGCCACAGAGATTAACAAAAAATGTGGATATCCTATTCTTCTCTTAAGGAAATTAGCCAGCCATGGGGCGGTCAGATACAATCAGCTCATGCTGTACTGCACAGCAATGATAGAAAGCATAGCTCTGTACGCCTCTGAGGCCTGGGGGGCTTTTGTCTCGTGGAACCTGGGTCCTTGGGACCGCTGTCTTTTTGAAAGAGTAAACATCAGGTGCTGTAAAGCCATACTACAAGTCAGCCAAAATACGGATGGCAACGGGGCCCGCTCGGAGTTAGGCAGATTGCCTTTATTATACAACATCCAGAAAAGAAGCATTTCGTACTGGGCCTCCATAACAAGCCGGCCGGACTCCATAATTTCCAAGTTATTGGCGGACCAAACATACAGTGATGTTGGAATCAAAGCAAAGACCAACAATGAGGTTATGCTGAACTGCAGAGGCATTAGTCCTGCAAAAGCAATTGGAAACCACAGGAAAAATTTCGTTTCTCAGTTCGATACCCATTGGAGACAAAGGACACAGAACTCAAGCAAGCTAAGTCACTTCTATTACTCCTTCAAGCAATATTATTCAGCCGAAAAATATTTACAACAAATATACAACCCGGAGTGGAGACGTACCATAGCCTCGTTTAGACTAGGAAACCATAAGCTAGCTTGCGAAACATTGCGAACTGCGAGACCGAAAATTCCGTATGCAAATAGATTATGTAGTAAGTGCAAAACAGAAGTTGAAAACGAGGTCCACTTCCTTTTTAAGTGCACTTGGAATAAGTATAGCGCAGTACGTTCGAAATTTGAGACGGAAGTTTCTGGGAAAACCCCCAATTTCATATCCTTAACAGCAGAAGAAAAATCTAACTACATAATGGCTCAAGACGATAGGGAAACCGCTGAAGCTTTAGCAAAATACATCATAGAAATATCTAAAATAAGGGAACAGCTGCCCTGAGACTACGAGATTTTACTAGCATTCAACAATAGATATTTCATAATTTGTTTTATCCCTGGCGTCCCTTGTGTTTTTACTGCTCTTATTTTTAATACCTTTGCTTTCCCTTCCCAGCTCGATATTTGATTCCTACTTAACTTCGCTTTTTATGTTGCTTTTCGTTGTTCATTTAAATGTGTTGTTAAAAAATATATATATAAAAAAATCAGCACCCATAGATGGCGTGCGCGTTTTTAATAATAATAATAATAATAATAATATACCTGCCTGTATATCATTTACCAGCCACCAGCCACACAAACTAAAAGCTCTGGGGACGGTCGAAAATTTTATCACTGACATGATAAAATTCTCTAAGTCCGTAAACTCTAGTTTATACGTATAGACCGAGTGGGCAAGCAGCATCGGCTGCCTGAATCACATATCCGTACATATATGTGATGGATGTCGATTCGAAAACTGACTTGGCTGTGAATAGACTCAAATGCTGGTATTTTAGCGAAAAGTGTATTTATTCTCGCAAAAATACTGATATTTTCGCATAACAAAGGTACGGGCAGTATTTTTGCAAAACATTCCTGAAGTACTCTCTATATTCGCTGAATAAATCTTATCATTCTGTTAGAAAGAAATTTGAAAAAGAGATCAATATTTCACCATTTTCAGACAAAAATCATGAAAACTTCAACATGCGAAAGAAAATCAATATAAATAGCCAGATAACACACTATTTGATAGTTAGTGATCTGGCGTGCAGGTCTAAGGCATTTCGCTCTAGTACCAGTGACTCGGGTTCGAATCCCGGTCAGCCTTACGCTTTTTTTGTTATTAAAAAAACAGCTAACATTTTACTAGAAATGAAAATAAATTTTTACTAGGAATCAGTTTTTTTTATATTGGAATCCACACTTTTTGTGTGGATCCCCATTATTATTAATGTTGACTTACTACTGCAATATTACTTATAGTAGTGCCGATTGCACCTGAAGTAGTAAAGTATACTGCGAAAGTAATTGAATTAACATGGCTAGTCTATATACTTGTAATGGTTTTTTTCGCGAAATAGCCATAGAAATTTTATCTATTAGTATTTGCGAATTGGGGATTGCAATACACACGTGTGAATTTTCGCGAAAAAAAGTTTTGTCTGTAGTCAAACCTAGAACTACAGTTGAGTACAGTCGCAAAAGTGAGCTATGTAAGACTGAGCGCGCTTAACATCTACTTTGTGACCGACTGACTGACCGACCGAGTAATTACGAGTTAATTCCTACGCCTCGACTTGAATTTTGAAATGTCAGCATTTCGTGGCCGTGGAAAGAAGGCTCGTGTGGATGCCAGCATTGCTACACCGGATGCTAATGGTCTACGCCAGACTATGATCGTGGACTACTTTAGATCTCAGCAGTCAACCGATCGTCCTACTGGCGCAGCATCTAGACCGAGTGTGCAAGCATCATCGGCATCATTTACAGCAATGGCAGGAACGGCTGGTCGGGCATCGGCTGCCTTTACTGTTCCCCGCCTTGCAGTAATACAGCAGCAACAGCAGCAGCAGCAGCAGTCGAAACAGCAGCAGCAGCAGCAGCAGCCGAAGCAGACTGTCCCATCGAGTGCAATTCGGAAGCGTCGATATGCCCGATCGACTCTACGCAAGCGGACGCGTACAGTTGTCGATTTGGATGCTTCGTCTAGCAATTCATCGTCGTCTGATGCTGAAGACACTGGCGTTGGATCTCTAGTAGCCATGCGACAGCCTCTGGTTATTGCTGCCCAACCAATTTGTGGCGCCGGCGACCATGCTGATCGCATAGAGTCCACGCCTAAAGTGCTATCATCTGAAGATGAATCAGCGGACGACTTGCTAGCAGACGACGTACAGCTGGAGATTATGGACGAGTTCATCAGCAATACAGACAATGTAGAGTCAAATACTGCCCCCGTTTTGACGGCCTCTAATAGTTCAGCCTCATCATCGCAGCTAGTCGATGATAGGTACAAAACAGAGGTGGCAGAATTATTGCGCGCAAATGGCGAGTCGACTATTCCTAAAACTAGTGCCGCACTTGGTGCCTGTCCGACTTCGCCAGATTATGCGCCTCGCTCTACACCGGCAATGTCTGTCATCGAGAATGGGACAACATCCGATGCTGATGAACCAGTTCGCGCTGTATTCTCTCCAGTGTATGTCGACGCTTCTCAACCAACAGCGCAACAGTCGGGACGACTGCAGCAATCGCAGCAGCAGCAGCAGCAGCAGCAGCATCAACGGCGAGAGCAACAACCACAGCAACAGCCGCAGCAGCAGCAGTGGCGGCAGCAGCTGCGGCAGCAGATACAAGGGCGTGAACGGCAGCAGCAGCAAGACGATGGCGTGGCATTTGCTCCGATAGCCGATGAATATGCGTTGTGTCGTTCGACATCACCACTTCTACGGCTATGTCCTCGAGCTCCAATTACCGACTACGCCTCTTTAACAGCAGAGGGCAGGTCGGTTCTCTCGACTAGAAGGACGTTCCATCTTATCGAGATTGCATTCATCTCGAGCGATGTGGAAAAATTCAAGTCGTTTCTAGAAATTGAATTGAGAGCTCCATGTGCACAGTTTGCCATCGGCGCAACATCATGTATTCAGGTTGACATGCTGACCAGCGAAGAAATCCGAGCGCGTCGTCAGCAGAAATACAACATGTCAATCCGTGAATGTTTAGGAGCTCCGAATCATCCCAATGGTTTGCTGATGTTCCTGAACCTGCGCCAACCAGAAGATGGTTACACTGTTTACTGCGGACTGTTTGACCTCTTGATGGAATCTGCGGAAGCTTCGGCCTACCTGCATCCTACAATGTGTAGAATGACAGTGTCTGGTGTACGCAGTGCGTCAAGTGCAATTAAGCTAGCTACCAGTATGGACGAGGATCCCGTTCTATACCGCGTTTCTATTCAAGAGTGCAGCTTGCTGGCCAAGGCCTTTTGCTGGGTTGCTGCTCATGAGGCGTCGAAAACTGAGCCTTCGCTAAATAGAGGCTTCATGTTTGAACACTTTCGCGTCCGACAAGAGCTCGGTGATTACTTTAAGGTGACCCAGATGAAACGCGTAATAGCAACAGAGGTGCTAGCTGGTTGCCAAAACTGTCGCCCTACTGCCGATGCCGCCGCCGCTGCTGATGGTGCTGCAACAGCCGACTACTTGAGGACGACCAGGCCTATTGAGCTGGAGGTATGCAAAATATTATAAGCCATAAGATTACTTAGCACACTTATAAGTATTGATCATTGAATTTTTGCTGTTCCTTTGAATCAAAAAATTATTAACTCAATCGACAATTAATTAATTATATGCAAAACTACCTACCATCCAACAGGTCCCTGCTGCTGCTGATGCTGTCCAATTTCCTGATGCCGCCGTCGCTCATGTTCCCCGGTTGATCGCCGCCACTAACGTGTGCCCAACAGTAAAGGCTGTGTGCAGAGCGTTACAATCGCCAACTGGTGTCGTCTATCTATACGGCCCGTCTGGCGTTGGGAAGACACACTCTGTGCAAAGCCATCTCGGTTCTACGAAGGTGCTGACTGTCCAGGTGCAGAAGCGGTCTAACACGTTTCTGTTTGACAAGCTCTGCGAGGATATACACACTGCCATGTTTATTGACGAGCTACGCCCGAATCTGTTTGATGACTCATCTGAAGTCATGTGCACACTACTTCGATTGATCAATGGAGACACTTTTGAAGTCAATGCCAAATACAAGGCTATTCGACACGTCTCTTGGCTCGATCGACTATTAGTGCTTGCTGGGCATGCTCCGGTCAGTGCGTATTCGGAGGACTTTCAGCGCCGATTAGAACCGACACCTGATGGGCACAAGCGTCCGGTAGTTGCCATCTTCGTTGGTCATTCTCTCAAGCCCGACTACCAATGCGATGGACAATGCCACCCAATACGCAATGTGTTTGGCGATCACCCGGACCGGCGAGTATGAGCGACAAGCAGGTGCTGCTAGCAGGTTTTTTTTTACACCAAACTGCCTGCATGCTGCTATTTTATCGACTATATTTTTACTCGGTCATTTAGTCAGTCAGTCTTTCAGCTGTTTTTTTATATTTTTTACTGTTTCATACTGTTTTTGTATGCAATTTTATAATTAGTCATACAAATAAAATCAATTTATATGCTCAGTTTTGAGCTTTTATTGTTGTGAAGTAGGTAATTGCTACTTCTGTTGCAAAAAAATCATATTTCTTATTACTATATATAGTATTACGCATTCAAACGAAGGTATATGCAAAGTGTCAAAGTATTAATTAATAAAATTCATTTATAGGTGTTATCGCGAAAATAAAATAACGACTTTTATCCGAAAGTAAATAGCGGTATTTTTGCAAAAGTTCTTAAAGTAGTGTGAATGGCTACATATTATGGTATTTTCGCGAAAATACTGCTATGCTATTAAACAAAGGTAGTTGGCGGTATTTTTGCAAAAGTTATTAAAGTAGTGTGCATGGCTACATATTATGGTATTTTCGCGAAAATACTGCTATCCTATTAAACGCAGGTAGTAAAGGTAGTTTGCGGTATTTTTGCAAAAGTTATTAAAGTAGTGTGCATGGCTACATCTTAAGGTATTTTCGCGAAAATACTGCTATGCTATTAAACAAAGGTAGTTGGCGGTATTTTTGCAAAATTTATTAAAGTAGTGTGCATGGCTACATATTATGGTATTTTCGCGAAAATACTGCTATGCTATTAAACAAAGGTAGTTGGCGGTATTTTTGCAAAAGTTATTAAAGTAGGTTATATGCGTGGCTATATGTTAAGGTATTTTCGCGAAAATACATGCATATTAATAGACTAAGTATCTTGTACATTTTTAACCATAGACACATTTAGTATTTCTGCAAATTGCCAAGAGTCATGAGTGCATTTTTTTCGCGAAAAGACTATATACTATCTATATATTGTATTGAATACCTGTGAATGAAAAATAATGACAGTTTTTTTTTGCAAAAATACTAACGATACGATGATGAACATATTTTTGCGAAAGAACATTTTCTTAAACAAATACAAACTGCTGTATTTATGCGAAATTGCTTTGAGTATTAAAATAATATGAAAGTTTACAAACAAAAAAAATACAAACAATAATGCTTACGTTTGTGCTTATGATTGTTGGTGATGGTATTTTCACGAAAAGATTAGTGTATTTTCAATGACTAACAAAACAACACCAATATGTATATCAAATCGTTATGATAATCAGAGGCTTTATTTATAAAATAACTGTAATGAATCATAGTTTCTGCATTATTTTATAATATAATTTCAAACGTATGCCTCCGCCTCTTCAGCTGCGGCATACAATAGGCAGTCGTCAGCTGGGTCAAATAAACAGCTACTGGCTGCCATCGCTGCCGCTGATGCTGACGCCTCCGCCTCTTCAGCTGCGGCATACAAAAGCTCGTCATCAGCTGGGTCAAACAAGCAGTTACTGGCTGCCATCGCTGCCGCTGCTGCTGACGCCTCTGCCTCTTCAGCTGCGGCATACAATAGGCAGTCGTCAGCTGGGTCAAATAAACAGCTACTGGCTGCCATCGCTGCCGCTGCTGCTGACACCTCCGCCTCTTCAGCTGCGGCATACAAAAGCTCGTCATCAGCTGGGTCAAACAAGCAGTTACTGGCTGCCATCGCTGCCGCTGCTGCTGACGCCTCTGCCTCTTCAGCTGCGGCATACAATAGGCAGTCGTCAGCTGGGTCAAATAAACAGCTACTGGCTGCCATCGCTGCCGCTGCTGCTGACGCCTCCGCCTCTTCAGCTGCGGCATACAAAAGCTCGTCGTCAGCTGACTCTAAGCAATTGGCTGCCATCGCCGCTTCGACATCTTCAGCTGCGGCATACAAAAGCTCGTCGTCAGCTGAGTCTAAGCAATTGGCTGCCATCGCCGCTTCGACCTCTTCAGCTACGGCGTATAACAAATGGTCGTCTGCCAGGCCGAATACAAAACTGTATGTTGAATTGTATGTTTCATCATACCCGTAGTCATCATAGCCTGGCTCTTCATTCAGCTCAACGTCATCGTCGTGACAGTTGGATTTTTCCGCATCGTTTAGAGTTGGCCCTGATGATGATGTTGATGTAGGCATGGCGAGACAATGGGGGCAGTATTTAAAATGTTGAACTTGTTTTATTTACTTCATTAATTGTCCAAAGTTTCAACTGCATTGATTACATATTCCCAATCACATAAGATTATCAGCAAGCTTGTTACCATAGACTAGCAATAGGGTTTTTAGTTGGTTACTTTACTAAGGTAAGTGGCGTAACTTATTTACACATTTTAGATTCTTAATTATTGTTTCAAATAAAAAAAACTACAACATGTCATCCCTGGGTGGGCGGCACAATGGCGGAGATCGAGATCGAGATATCGACAGAGAGGATCACAACTCTGGCAACGACAAACCGATCTCGTGCCCTACCGTCAGTAGCAGCACAGATGTCGTGATTGGCACTGAGCGACGTCGACGAAGGCACAGCTCGGATAGTAGTTCAGACTCGGATTTTGCTATTCTGCCTTCACGTCAACGTGTTCAGTACGTATTGCATCGTCCAGGTGTCGTGCGAATTTACAATCAGAGATTTTCTATTGTGAACGCCAATCCGACACGTGATTTAGCCGGCCAATTGCAACTGCCGCAGCATGCGCAAGTGACCGATATACAGTCACCAATTGTAAGCAGTAGCAGCAGCATCAACAATGGCGGCACTGGCACTGAAAGAGAGCGCGGTGATGCCAATCGTGCTGCAAATAACCCAGATTTGAATGACATGTAGCAATTGTTTTGTTAAGCACTGTTTCCATTGCTTATAATGAAATTAATTAACTGATTAATATAATTAGAAGTTTCATGTATTTGATTCATACGTCAGAGTATTTAAAGTCGACAGTTCATGATACCTGCAAATGTTTTAAACTAGTTTTACATACACTAGCTCTCGTTCACCTTCACGTGGTATATTCAAAGCATAAGAGTTTGCCGTCACTATTGACAATATATTGTCGCGTTTACCATTAATCATAATCAGACGACTGATGAGATCAGTCAGTAATAAAATATTAATACGCGAACACAGATGTGTGCAGGTAGTCAATCGGTTATTATTAATACGGTTTTTATTAAATTTCACCAATACATATAGAGTATAAATATATATAGAATTTCATTGGTTGAACAAATAATCGTGCTGTTCTACAATTAGTCTGATTTGCAAAGTCGCGAGAGCAAAAATAAACGTGTAAACTATAATACATAAAATTCTGCATATAAATTCTGTATTTTACAGCATTCATTGTTCGATGTACCAGTAGCGAACTCCATGTATGGTGAGCTGGAGTTCAGCTTGGGCTTCCTCTAAAAGCTCTAGCACTTCGATGATGTCTTGTGCTTCATACTCTCTTATACCAGTCACGAACAAGACAGCCTTATAGTCTTCTGCTGACCGGTGCTGTTGCAGCCATTGTTGAGTGCGCCGGAATAATAAACATAGCTCATTAGCGTTGCACTCTGCATTTGGAACACCGCGTTGCAAACTAGGTAGCTGCTCGAAGCACCCTCGATGCGCTATGAACCGGCCAATGCAATCTATGCGACAGCTGAGAAAGAGTTGAAATATGTGCGGGTGAAGATACATTTGCACTAACTGCATCTGATGGGCAATGAAGGACATGTTCAGTCAGTTAGTAAATCAAGTAAAGCAAAAAATAGTTTTGTAAAAAAAATTCTAAACTTTAATCAAAGCCCCCATAGAGTATATTTTATCGAACACAGGTGAGTCAGTCCACAGACAAATCAAATGAATACAGGCCAGTCTGGGTATTAAGAACTAGAAATCTTTCTCGGCCAAGAAATCAGCCCACAACCAAAATTCACAGCAAGCAGTAAAGCAGTCAGCCCTCCGATGTCAACTTTCCCAGTCTTCCCGGCGCCGTTCCGGCAACATATACTGGCTTCCGCCGCCGCCACACTCCAAACTGCGCTGGTCGAGGCGATGGAGGCGGCCGTCGAGGTGGCGGCGGCGGAGGCTTGGACGCCGGAACGGCGCCGGGCGGATGCCGAGATGGCTGCCGCTATGCGGCGGGTCCGGGCGGCCATGGTCCGCATGGCCCGGGCCCGCCGCATAGCGGCAGGCCTCGATCCTTATGTGAGTAGTAGATTTCGATTCCTTTCATTTGAATATTTATGAACACATCTGCATGGTAACATCTGAGCTAACAAACTAAATGAAACCTAAAAACCATCTTTCATCCCACAGCCGGGTGTCCTATGATGGACACAGACCGAGGACCAGAGGACAGTCCAAGAAGTCCAAGGATTGACTGATATGAACCGTAACCGTATGATATGATGATATCATAGTCGTGCATGTGACTGATATGAACCGCGATATAAACAAAACATTTACAGATTGACTTGTTAAAACTGTTCTGTCATTTTATATCTATCTATATAAAATTTGTGCGACAATTGACAATATCATTATTGACAATATCATTGACAATAACAATAATAAACAATATATAATACCTGAGGTCATATCAATCTTAGCTTGGATTTCGTTTATTATATGAAATTGTAGGCGTGCAATAATATAAATATTATCGTGCATTATACAGCCATATAATTAAGTTAGATAAGTTTGAGAAAATAAAGTACAAACGACGAATAAATTATTATACACTTTCGTATCGCTAGACATAAGATATTCCAAGATGCACTATTAAAACGTGCAGACTATAGGTATGTAGTGCATTAAATTCTGCGTATTTTACCAAAGACATATCTGCTTGGTACAGCTCGATTTTTTCGCGATTTTTTTTCTTCGTATCCACATTTTTTCCTTCTAAAATACAGTCAGACGTTTTTGGCCATAGACAAAAAAACGGCTGCATATAATTCATATTGTATGCAGTATTTTTGCAAAAGTTCTTTAAGTAGCGTGGCTATATCTATGGTATATTCGCGAATATAGCCAGACATTTCATCTATAATTAGTGTTTGCGCACTGCCAACTTTTTTTTCGCGAAAGTACATACGTATTCTTAAGTCAAAACGACTATGATCGTTGACTACTTGAGATCTGTGCATATTGTGCCAGTGGTAAAAAGGTAAGAAGGCTCTTGTGGAAGACAGTATCGTTAGCCATCGTTACCATCAGGCCGTACGTTAGCCAGATTTCAGTTTTTTTCTGAAAGCTTTCATCTGGCTAACGTACGGCCCGATGATAATGTGAGCATTAGCCAGCCCTGCTCTGCACCCGGACATCCCCGTGTTTCAAAATATAAATACACAGGACTGCTATGGTATTGTAGTGTATAGTGATTCGGTGTGACGGTTCAGTGGTTCACATACTGCGACATGTCACATACTGGTTGAACAGTATAATGTATTTTCGCGTCCTTCAACGGAAGCTGCTAAGATATCTGCTGGCTATGTGACATGTCGCAGTATGTGAACCACGAACCGTCACATTGCTCTGCACCTGGTCACCCGTTTTAAAATATAAATAAATAATAAACAAAAATAATTTAGTGTTTGTAATTTGTTTAATTGTTAATAGTACACAACTTCTTATCTTGTTTATTCTATCATTAAAATAATATGAACTGAACTGACTGGCGGTTATGCGGTTTACATTGGCGTTGAGACTTATTACAAGACCGACGTAATCGTAATCGATCAGTCTGAGATATTATGTTTGTATTTATATTGCGCAAAACCTGAGAATAATGAAGTAGACTTAAAACTAAAATTGATGTAAAAAAGAATAGACAGTAGTGGAATCAAATCGCTTAGAATCAAATCGCGTAAAAGTATATATTTTTTAGTTTATTATTATATCAACGTATATTAAATCAATCGATTAAATCAAGTTCAGTCTGAATTTATTTACAAGTGAGTCGATTATTCAGTTAGCCAGCCAGCCAGTCAGTCAGCCAGCCAATCAGCCAGTAGACAGACAAAGCAGCCCAATCTGAGTTGCACGCAGAGCCAATTGAATTGAATGAAATCAATTGCCGCACAGACATTGTCGCGTCTTGATCAATCGGCCGTGTCTTGACACTGTCGTAGTCAATATCTTGTGTGTGCATATACAATACGAGCGTCTAGATGCATGCAAAGCATCAGTCGCAGGTATAGTCGATTGCGATGACTGCACATCACTTATTGACATTGCGACATCGTCGTCAAGGTCGGCGGTCAGAACCAATTCTGCTGCGGCATCGGCATCTCCTTGCGGCACTGTCACATCAGATAGCTGTTCATCAGAATCGTTGTTGACATCAGCCATGATGATCTCCATTGCGACATCAAACATGTCATCGATGTGACTTGCTTCGGAATGGGCAGCGAAGTCCGATCCAGCAGCAGCAGCAGCAACACAATCCGTATTGGTAGACAGAAATTGCATAGCGGCAGGTTGCATCAAGTCGAGCAGAATCTGCGCCATTTCAATGTCATCACCGTGACCGGATGATGTACCAATACACACTGACTGCGTGCTGACATTGGCTTCGATTGAAACATCGGTCACACCGTTTTGTGCACTGACACCAACTGTCGCTGTTGTTACTCTTGGCGCACAGACAGGAATAAAAACAGGTAGCGGCACCGGAACGAAATACGGCACCTCGACAGTTGGAATCGGCAACATAGGCATCGCTGGTGATCCGATTGGCTCAATTTGCAACATTGGCATTGATGGCGATGGTACTGGCGAGTGATCCGATTGGATTGTTTCTGCTGCTGCTTCAATCGCATTGTGATTAAGCGGAGTAGATGTACAAATTGGATGCCGTACTGATCCAATTGACACGCTGTCCGCTTGGCTCACATGTTCAGCAGGCTCGTCAGTACTTGTTGCATAGATGATGCCTGATTCAGCTGCGCTATCTTCTATGATGATCGTTTCTGCTGGCTGCTCTGCTGCTGACTGCTCTGCTGATGGCTGCTCTGCTGCTGGCTGCTCTGCTGCTGGCTGCTCTGCTACTGGCTGCTCTGCTGATGGCTGCTCTGCTGCTGGCTGCTCTGCTGCTGGCTGCTCTGCTACTGGCTGCTCTGCTACTGGCTGCTCTGCTGCTGGCTGCTCTGCTGCTGGCAGTCGACGGGCAATGTAGCGCTCGTGCATATAGTCGACAATCTCGCCGACCACAGCTGGTAGTGGATCCAGTTGTTCAAGCTGGACCACTTCGCCCATTGCCGCTGCTCCCGCCACTGCCACTGGCTGAGCTGGTTGGCCACCGACGCGACGCTGCGGATTCCGCTTACATCTATATAGATGATGCAACATGTTGGACGTTATTTTGTTGCAATGCGAACACGCTAGCACACGTCCACCGGCAGCGACATCCACACCAGCCCGCTGTAGTTGCAGCATCTTCCAGACGGCACTTCCACGCTCCTTAACCGACGCGAATAGCGATGGCCTTTGACCAACAGGTAGGACTGTCCAGTCAAATTCGGCATGGACAGCTTTATGCGCCTCTATAAAATGTCTTCGCATCATATTGGCGCGGATTTGCTGGCCGCAGAAATGGCAGAAGCGGAGTCCGTTGTTGTCTTCCATTGCAGCTTAAATATAGTCGTTCGCTGGCTAGCCTGCTGAATAATCGACAGAGTGGTCGTTGTGGCTGAATTTTAATTATCGATTTGCGTGCGCGCGCGCATATATTTACCTAGCACTGCTCATATCCTGTACAGAGCAGCAGTCAGACACATAGACATAGACAGACATCGTCAACTATTTCCATATATAGTATTTTCGCGAAAATACTGATATGCTCTATAAACAAAGGTAAGGGCAGTATTTTTGCAAAAGTTCTTAAAGTAGTATGCATGATTACATCTTTGGTAATTTCGCGAAAATACTGCTATGCTATTAAACAAAGGTAGTTGGCGGTATTTTTGCAAAAGTTCTTAAAGTAGTGTGCATGATTACATCTTTGGTATTTTCGCGAAAAGACTGCTATGCTATTAAACAAAGGTAGTTGGCGGTATTTTTGCGAAAATTCTTAATGTAGTGTGCATGGCTACATCTTATGGTATTATCGCGAATGCAGATACGCGGCGGTTGAAGACAATAAGAAGACAATATTTTTGCGAAAGTACTTTAAGTATTCATGATGACTATATCTAATGGTAATCAATAACCAAATATGACTTGACTTCATTATATTTTATTATTATTCATGCCGCGAATACAACTTGCAACAGGTTCACTCATGTATTTTTGCTTGAGCGAATTAATTGGGTTAAATAAATAGCTGGCATTAATTAAACGGCGAACAGGAAACTACAATTAGCTGTATTAAGTCTACCTAAAACTAGTGCTGCTACTGCTGCTGCTGCTGCTGCTGTTACTGCTCAATTCGATATCGGCGGCTCCGGAGCAACTCTCGCAGTCTAGCCCTTTGCTGTACGCCGCGCCAGTAGTCCAGGCCGTGTAGAATGTGCTGCAGCTCCAAACATGTGTCCTCCAGCAGGCCTAGCAGCTCGGCCAAGTCGAAGGCCTCGTTCTCTGTTAGGCAGGTCACCTCCAGGATGGTCTCGTAGCCCGCAGCTGTCTTGTGTTGTAGCAGCCAGTCCAGGAGGCTCTTCATCAGGGTGTGCAGCTGGGTGACGTTCAGCTCAGCAGTCGGGCAGTGGCGCTGCAGGCAGGTTAGCTGCTCCAATCGTCCTCGGTAAGTCAGGAACGGGGCCAGACAGGCGATGTCGCATCTGGCCAGGAGTGCCACGGTGGCCGGCGAGCCGAACAGCGCCACAGGATGCGCATTCATCGTGAGTTCTACACAACCAACAATGTCGTGAGTGCAACAGCAGCGCGTCTAACACTAGCAGAAGTAGAATTAGAATAGGAAGCAGAGTTCTAAATGGAAAGTAAATACAGTATTTTCGCGAAGGTAAGGGCAGTATTTTTGCAAAAGTAGCGTGACTACATCTTATGGTATTTTCGCAAATGCAGATACGTATTCTCAGACAAAGTGACTTTTTACCATAGACAAATTTAGTGTATTTCTGTAAATTGCCAAAACTCACGAATGAGTTTTTTCGCGAAAAGACAATATGTACTATATTGAATACTTGTAAATGAAAAATAGTGTCTGTTTTTGCGAAAATACTGCTATGCTATTAAACACAGGTAGTTGGTGGTATTTTTGCAAAAGTTATTGAAGTAGTGTGCATGGCTACATATTATGGTATTTTCGCGAAAATACTGCTATGCTATTAAACAAAGGTAGTTGGCGGTATTTTTGCAAAAGTTATTAAAGTAGTGTGCATGGCTACATCTTAAGGTATTTTCGCGAAAATACTGCTATGCTATTAAACAAAGGTAGTTGGCGGTATTTTTGCAAAAGTTATTAAAGTAGGTTATATGCGTGGCTATATCTTAAGGTATTTTCGCGAAAATACTGCTATGCTATTAAACACAGGTAGTTGGCGGTATTTTTGCAAAAGTTATTAAAGTAGGTAGTTTGCGTGGCTACATCTTATGGTATTTTCGCGAAAATACTGTTATGCTATTAAACACAGGTAGTTGGCGGTATTTTTGCAAAAGTTATTAATTAAGTAGGTTATATGCGTGGCTATATCTTAAGGTATTTTCGCGAAAATACTGCTATGCTATTAAACAAAGGTAGTTGGCGGTATTTTTGCAAAAGTTCTTAAAGTAGTGTGCATGGCTACATATTATGGTATTTTCGCGAATGTAGATACGTATTCTCAGACAAAGTGACTTGTACTTTTTTACCATCGACAAATTTAGTATATTTCTCTGCTAATTGTCAATAATCACGAATGATTTTTTCGTGTATCTTCGGCTTTTAAGAAAACGAGAATAGTTTAATCTCAGTTTAATCAGATGATAATCAAATGATTTCATTTGTCAATTTATTTAATTACTAACGAAATAATCACAGTGTTGACAATCATTAGCATCTTAACAATATATAAGAGAGCAACAAACAGAACATATGAGATTCTCGGTTGTAAAGGGACGGGTATTAGTGGGGGTATCACAATTGACACAATTGATAATAGTTTGGCAAATCAGACAATCAGCACATATTAAGTCAGGTGACACGACTGGGACAATATGAGCATTCAGATGTCCAGTCTAGTTCTCGAACTGATCAGGCGCCCAGATCGCGTCCTGTATTCCGTTCGACGAACCATGAGTAGCTCAGAATCCGAGCTGGTCTCATTGTCATTGCTGACGTGCTGTTGTTCACCATCATCACCTTCTTCGTCGATATCGTCGTGAACGTTGCCTTGTCCAGCCGATGCTCCAAACATCGGCGGTTGACTAAGACTGCGTCGTCTAGACGATGTAGACGATATAGGCGATGGTGTTGCTGAATCGATGGCCGGCTTTGTCGACTCTGTGTTGTCCGTTGTTGAACATCTAGGACTAACCGTAGCGGGTCGCATTGTCGACATTCGAGGTCGCTTCTTGTCAGTGGCCTTGCAAATGGACGACCGTCGAGTGCGTCGCTTGCGTGTGCGTTGACTATGTGGCATCACAATGTCATCAGCAGGTAGAGGAGATGCAGCCGATGAATTGGTTGCGTCCAGATCAACGCTACAGGCGGCAGAGCGACGACGATTCGTGTCGTTTTCGGCTGTTGGATGTCGTTGATGTCGACGATCAAGTGGCCGATTGTGACAGAATGTCTCGAAGCATCCTCTGACGTCGTCGGCGACCATCAGATTGGCCTGCTGTTTGGCCAGGCGTCCATACGCATTCACGACACAGTTGCGCGATGTGTCGTACAGAGGCACCAGCTGGTCTAGCTTGTCGGGATGCGCGTGCACATAGGCCGACAGTACATTTCGACGACCATCGCCCATGCGATAGGGCCGATCGATGACCAACTCGGCGCCCTGCTTGACAAGCGTGCTGAAACTTGTCGAGTCACGCTGCTTGCCACGATGCGTAGGAAACAGCAGACATTTGCCTGGCCTGACATGGATGTTGCACTCGGCGAAGTATGGCAATAGAAAGTTGTCTATCCATTGCAGTAGACATTCGCCGACTTTGCGTGGCGCAGTCCAGCTTGCACCTTTACCACGACCGCCCTTTTTGTGTGCCACTTCGGTAGGCGGCAGGACTGTGACAATGGTGGAGGACGTTGATACGCCGCTATTGAGTGCAGCATCCAAATAGCAACGCCGGATCGCGACCCAAGGACGTAGTCGATTGGCATGGACAATTGCTGCACAGAAGAAGGCCAGTTCACGCGTGATCGGCATAATAAATGTATTCCATTTGCCGACGACGTTGGCCATTCGACGTGCACATTGTCCAATGCGACCCCAGTAGCCCTTCACGGGTAGATGAGACCACTGATGTTTGGCGACCATATCAATCAGGCAGTCTAGCCGGTTGTGAATGATGCGCCATTCGTCAGCGGTCAGGAACTTATCCGTGTAGGACAGCTGGCGTTCGTCATCGCGCAGGTGATAAATATTCTCTTGCCGCTGACGAATCAATCCAATGCAAGCCTGTACATGTTAAAGGGTTATGAAAGAGAAAGTACATACAGTAGCTTCTACAATTGTTCGTGATATATCAACTAACATAGTATACAATATGCGACACAACAACACTGCTCACCATGATTGATTCGATGCGGCTAGTCAACAGACCAGATACTGCAGTCTGATGATAGAGAATACCATCTTGCGCGGGTCAGGACAGGCAGGCAATTCTGACGCGGCCTTGACAATGTCGGCATGCACGTTGGCAAACAATCCATCTGGTGGCGAGGTCAATTGGAACGCGTTCATAACACTAGGAGCACCGAAGTCGTTGTTGGCTGCTAGAAACTTCTTCGCACCGCTCAATATGTTATGAAGCTCGTTCATTCGCTGTCCAACAGTCGATGGTTTCCAGACATGGCGCTTCACCATCTCGTCCAAATCGAATTGGATGCGCGCTGGATTGATGAACCACATCTCGACTGTGACATTGATTGCGTGTAGGAGACGACTAGTTGTAGCATGATAGTTCCGCTGGATTGCTTTCCTACGGCTAACATGCGATGCGTTCTCTTCTACACAGCAATGACCCTTGAACCAGATGTCGCCGACATTGTCTAGTTGCTTGTACATGTGTTCAGATGCAACGTGGTAGTCTGGGCCGTCGAAAACAACAAGCCGAGACTTCTTGTGCCTCCGTTGCAATACAAGCTCCTCTTCACTGACAGAATCATCAGTATTTTCCACGTCAGATTTAGAGGTCTGAGTCTCTGCTTGTCGCTGACTGACAGCATTGGTGACTCCGACCGGAACATAGTCTGACGTATACTGGAGAATTGCTTCTGTCAGATTGACCAGATTCTGCAAGCTAGTACACACGCGCGGATGCTCAGCGTTGTGGGCTTTCTGCAGAATCTCGTTGAGGCCGGCCGCATTCAGACGCAGTCCATTGATAAACTCTGTTTGACAGGAAAGTTATAAATATTTGTTGATTATTTTTTTGTCTTTGTGTAAATTTAAAAATGTAAAGGCATGTACAACAATATTTTAGACCACTTACTGATCGCTGCCACATTGTCGTTGGCATTATCGAATTCTGGCATCGTACTCGTTTCGTTTTGCAGTCGCTCGATGTCGTGACTGACAATATCGGCCGTGTAAGATGGTCCGGCACGATCGAAACTAGCCAACACCGGTGCTACTAAAGTAGACGGTGTGACAGACGATGCACTGTTGATAATGCGTACAGCATTGGACTGTCCAGCAGAAGACGATCCCGCAGAAGACGCTAACACGACAATAGGCGGCTCAATGTTTGCACCCGCGTCTATCGAATCAGACGAAGAGTCGTCGCTGTCACTTGACGAACGGGTTGCATTTGCTGCCTCTGTAATTGCCGGTTTACGCTTGCATGTCCTGGCAATGTGTTTACTGAGATGCTGAACACCTTTGCCACAGTATTGACAATAAGACAAAGATGCATCGGATCCATCCCGACGTAACCGGATGATCTTCAATACGGTCTTTGCCTTGACGTCATACGATGCAGTCGCTGCGGGTCGTTGAACCTCCGGGATCGTGCTCCAATCGAAAGCCGAGACGAAGTCTGAATGATTTGTAAGAAAGTGCCTTACAACATTCGTCTTCCAAAATGAAGCTTTGCAGACTGGGCACGTATCCATTTCGCTGGTTACTATTTAATTTAGCTGTTCCAAAGTGCTTATGACAGAAGAACGTTTACACAGATTTGTAAGCGAGCGCGCTCGGCTTCTGACTCAAGCTGCTATCGTGACCCGTACGACAGTTTAATCACATAAACTATCATTCAAGGTTGGTCTATGGCGAAAAACCATAATATTGAACTCATAATAAATTTAACGTTGCTATATTGTCTACTCATAGTAGAGTAGTTAGTTTCGAACAGCATATTAACATAAACACTAATAATTAATTGATTTCTGAATGTCTATCTATATGTTGAAAGGGCACTTAAATTATTGTTGATTATTCCAGAGGTATTTTTGCGAAAGTACATATATATTCTCAAACAAAGGTTAATGCAGTCTTTTTGTGAAAATACTTTTGTGTTAATATGATTACTCTATCTAGTGGTATTTTCGCGAAAAGACACTAGTGTCCCATATAAAAGTAAAGGCATTATCAAAAGAAGGTAAATGCCGTAAACGTTAATAATAATGGGGGTTCACAAAAAGTAGTTTGGTAGTAATTAGTAGTAAATTATTAGCAGATTTTTTTTAATTGAGAAAAATGCGTAGTGCCGACTGGGATTCGAACCCGAGCCACTGCTACTAAAAAGGAATGCTTTAGACCTGCATGCCAGATCACTTGCAATTGAAATGTGTGTTATCTGGTTATTTATATTGATTTTCTTTCGGATGTGGGATTTTTAATGATTTTTGTCTGCAAATAGTGGAATCTTGATCACGTTTTCAATATTTTCTAACAGAACAATAAGATTAATTGAGAGAATATATATAGTACTGCTGATTATTACTATTATTGTTAGTATTTTCGCGAAATACGGATACGTATTCAAACGAAGGTAGAACAGTATTTTTGCAAAAGCACTTTAAGTACTTTAGTTACATAGATGATGTTTTCGCAAAATGCTTTAAGTGAAGTAGCAATGTTAATACAGGGCTATGTATTTTCGCGAAAGTACGTTTTCGCCTTATACCTTTGCGAAAGAACGAAGGTAATAAGTTAGTCCGTCCATGCAAACTCGGTGCATTCGCGAAAGCACAATGAAATGAAATGAAAGCACTAGTGATATATATTAGTACTTTCGCAAACACGACTATATGCTCCGCAGTGCCCGATTGCAAAAAGACAAGCTTAGCTGTTCTAATTATAGAAATACACTAGGGAGATCAAAAAAAAGGTCATTCGGTCCACTTAACTGATTATATTGTCCGCCCATTGATTTCTATATAAGTGATAATATTGTCTGTCCACGTACTGATAATATTGTCCGCCTACTGATAATATTGTCCTCTTACTGATAATATTGTCCGCTTACTGATAATATTGTCCGCTTACTGATAATATTGTCCCATGTAGTTAATATGCTAGTGCCATAGACGGCTGGGTCTGGAGTGTGGCCTTGAGTAGCGGATTTCAGATTTTCGGCACTTGTACATAGGGGAATCCAAGTCTAAGCTGGGGTCCACCGGACAAAATAATCAGTTTGTTGGGGTCCGCAGGACATTATTATCAATGCAAATTTTGTCAATAGTGACGGGAAACTGTATTATGCTAAGAATATACCACGTAGGTAGCAGCAGCTAGACTATGTAAAAGTAGTTTAAAACATTTTGCAGGCATCATGAACTGTCGACTTTGAATACTCAGATTTGTTAATCAAATACCAACTTTTAATTATTTTAATCAGTTAATTAATTTCATTATAACTAATGGCAACAGTGCTTAACAAAAGAATTGCTAGATGTCATTCAAATCTGGGTTATTTGCAGCACGATTGGCATTGCCGCGCTCTCTTTCAGTGCCAGTGCCGCCATTGTTGCTGCTGCTGCTACTGCTTACAATTGGTGACTGTATATCGGTCACTTGCGCATGCTGCGGCAGTTACAATTGGCCGGCTAAATCACGTGTCGGATTGGCGTTCACAATAGAAAATCTCTGATTGTAAATTCGCACGACACCTGGACGATGCAATACGTACTGAACACGTTGACGTGAAGGCAGAATAGCAAAATCGGAGTCTGAACTACTATCCGAGCTGTGCCTTCGTCGACGTCGCTCAGTGCCTATCGCGACATCCGTGCTGCTACTGACGGTAGGGCACGAGATGGGTTTGTCATTGCCAGAGTTGTGATCCTCTCTGTCGATATCTCGATCTCCGCCATTGTGCCGCCCACCCAGGGATGACATGTCGTCGTTTTTTATTTGAAACAATAATTTATCAGCTAAAATGTGTAAATAAGTTACGCAACTTAACTGAGTAAAGTAAATAACTAAAAAACCCGATTGCTAGTCTATGGTAACCAGCTTGCTGATAATCTTATGTTGTTAAGAATAAGCATTCTTGTTTGTATTTTTTTGTTTGCAAACGTTCAATATATTTTTTTATTCGTTTTAGAACACGTTTTTTCGCAAAAATATTTTCGTCATCGTATCGTTAGTATTTTGGCAAAAACTGCCATTATTTTTCATTCATAATAGTATTCAATATAGTACACAGTATATAGCAGGGGTAGGCAAACTTATTTGCTGGCGGGCCAAAGAGAGAATCTAAAAGACGACAGCGGGCCGCATTGACTGTATAAATATGAGATAGGGGAGAGATGAGACACGGGAGAGATAAGACACGGGAGAGATGAGACACGGGAGAGATGGGACACAGGAGAGATTAGACACGGGAGAGATAAGACACGGGAGAGATGAGACACGGGAGCGATGAGAAACGGGAGAGATACGACACGAGAGCGATGAGACACAGGAGAGATTAGACACGGGAGAGATTAGACTCGGGAGAGATGAGACACGAGAGCGATGAGACACTGGAGAGATTAGACACGAGAGCGATGAAACAGGACACTGTAGATGTCAGAAGGGGCAACGGGCCGGATTTGGGAGCTTCGAGGGCCGCATCTGGCCCGCGGGCCGGTGTTTGCCGACCCCTGATGTACAGTAACAGTGTCAGAATTAGGCTTCAGAAAGCTAAAATTTGACCTTAGCGAATTTACAATTGTTCTAAGGGATTCTGTGCTATCCAAATAGAACCGCAGAAAAGGGTATCGTAGCTGAATATCTGAATTAAAGGGTATCGCAGCTGAACATCTGAATTAGAGGGTATCGCAGCTGAATATCTGAATTAGAGGGTATCGTAGCTGAACATCTGAATTAGAGGGTATCGCAGCTGAATATCTGAATTAGAGGGTATCGCAGCTGAATATCTGAATTAGAGGGTATCGCAGCTGAATATCTGAATTAGAGGGTATCGCAGCTGAATATCTGAATTAGAGGGTATCGCAGCTGAAAATCTGAATTAGAGGGTATCGCAGCTGAAAATCTGAACATCTGAATTAGAGGGTATCGCAGCTGAACATCTGAATTAGAGGGTATCGCAGCTGAATATCTGAATTAGAGGGTATCGCAGCTGAAAATCTGAACATCTTAATTAGAGGGTATCGCAGCTGAATATCTGAATTAGAGGGTATCGCAGCTGAAAATCTGAACATCTTAATTAGAGGGTATCGCAGCAGAATATCTCAAGTCTCTAACTACACATATTTGTCAGTCTCGGCAGCATGTGGTAAATTCAAAACGAGGTAGAATAAGCTTGATTTGCCTAAAAAACTAGTTGTTCTGGCCACCCACCCACCCCGGTGCAGTGATGCCCGAGTTGGCCAGCCAGCCGGAGCCGCTGACGTACGTCAGAGCGAATTCCACAGTTCTTCTGGGCTGCACAGTGCGCGGCAGCACCTCGGCTCTCCAGTGCGGCTACAGGCGCCGCTCTGCCGATAAGATCCTATTTGTGCCCAACAATAGCGTTATCGGGCCCGGCGTGCGTTGCCTTAGCAACGGTATCGAAGTCCAGACTCAACTAGTGGAATCGGCATCGGATTTGGCTGAGTATCAGTTCTTCTGCAAGGCTGTTACCAATAGCAAATTTGCTCTGATTGGTTCGCCATTTCAAGTGAAGATTATCGGTGGGTTCGTAATAATTCGAAAAAATTCGAAATTCGAAATTCGAAAAAATTCTTACTCGTATTCTTACTGATCTTATTCTTACTGTATTTTCAAGTAGTCTTTATGCTGTACATTAAAAGCTGCAATTTACTGTAACGCTGGTTAGTGACAGTGGACTGTAATGCTGGGTTGTGACAGTGGACTGTAATGCTGGTTAGTGACAGTGGACTGTAACGCTGGTTAGTGACAGTGGACTGTAATGCTGGTTAGTGACAGTGGACTGTAATGCTGGTTAGTGACAGTGGACTGTAATGCTGGGTTGTGACAGTGGACTGTAATGCTGGTTAGTGACAGTGGACTGTAATGCTGGTTAGTGACAGTGGACTGTAATGCTGGTTAGTGACAGTGGACTGTAATGCTGGTTAGTGACAGTGGACTGTAATGCTGGTTAGTGACAGTGGACTGTAATGCTGGGTTGTGACAGTGGACTGTAATGCTGGTTAGTGACAGTGGACTGTAATGCTGGTTAGTGACAGTGGACTGTAATGCTGGTTAGTGACAGTGGACTGTAATGCTGGGTAGAGACAGTGGACTGTAACGCTGGTTAGTGACAGTGGACTGTAATGCTGGTTAGTGACAGTGGACTGTAATGCTGGTTAGTGACAGTGGACTGTAATGTTTGGTTGTGACAGTGCATTGCAATAACATTTTGTTTTGCTTTAAAATCTAACCATTTCCTTACTCGGAAAATTCAGAAATCCAGCCATTCAGTGACGCTGGGCCTACGCGCCAGCAGAAGGAATGCCTGAAGGGCAACAAAGTTCAAATTGAATGCCGGCCGCCGCATTCCGTGCCACCGGCCGATGTCACCTTTACGGTGAATGGTGCGCCATTGACGCCGCTGGGTGAGTTTAACTTTGTCTGGCTATTTTGGGATTTTTATGCATTCCCTACTCTCCATTCCCTCCTTGAACTACACCCGTATTTCCACAGTATCTGACTTCATATCCTTCTCCCAATCGGGCCTTGTTGATTCTCTCAGCAATATTTTCCCTGCCATGTGTATCTTCACTGCAATCAATTCCTATCCACCCTCTACCCTTCCTATCTCCCCTCTCCTCTTTCTATCTCTCCTATATTCTTCCTTCTATCCTTCCTCTATTCTTTCTTCTATCCTTCCTCTACTCTTCCTGCTATCCTTCCTCAACTCTTCCTTCTATCATTCCTCTACTCTTCCTTCTATCCTTCCTCTACTCTTCCTTCTATCCTTCCTCTACTCTTCCTTCTATCCTTCCTCTACTCTTCCTTCTATCCTTCCTCTACCCTTCCTTTATCCTTCCTTTATCCTCTACCCTTCCTTTATCCTCTACCCTTCCTTTATCCTCTAGCCTTCTTTTGTCCTCTACCCTTCCTTTATCCTCTAGCCTTCTTTTATCCTCTACCCTTCCTTTATCCTCTACCCTTCCTTTATCCTCTAGCCTTCTTTTATCCTCTAGCCTTCCTTTATCCTCTAGCCTTCTTTTATCCTCTAGCCTTCCTTTATCCTCTACCCTTCCTTTATCCTCTACTCTTCTTTTATCCTCTAGCCTTCCTTATAGTCTTTTCACGAAAAAAATACATTCATGACTCTTGGCAATTTGCAGAAATACTAAATGTGTCTATGGTAAAAAAATGTACAAGACACTTCGTCTAAGAATACGCATGCAATTTCGCGAAAATACCATAAGATGTGGCCACGTTACTTCAAGAACTTTTGCAAAAATACTGCCCTTTCCTTCGTTTAAGTACATATCAGTATTTTCGCGAAAATACTGTATTTACTTTAGATTTAGAAGTCGTTATATTTTTTTGCGAAAATACCTTCATGAATATTTTTCATCAATACTTTGACACTCTGCATATACATCGCTACTGTCTATTCTTATTACATCACTTTTAGTTTTAAGTCCACTTCATTATTCTCAGGTTTTGCGCAATATATATACAATAAAATATGCATCGGATAATTTGTCCTGCAGACCCCAACAGTCGGAAGATTTTGTTGGCTGATCTTAAACGATTTTGAATTTGAATTCGCAGGCCTGATATTTGCTACGTGGCATGATATAATTAAAAAGAATAGAATAGTTTACAATTCAGTTGACTTGATAGGAAAACATGCTTGCTTCCTTCCAAAAGAAGCTTCGTGAGGAAGCGACCGTTCGTGTTAAACAATGAGTATATGCATAGCTATTTATAATAATAGTAATAAAATTCGACATGTAAAACTAAGCTTGAATGCTATCTATGCAATTCTGAGAAAGGTTTCATAATGTCTATTTATATGCTTCTAATTTGCCTAATTAGCATAATTAGCAATACTAGAATTACTTGCCTAATTCTTAGTGAAATATTCCTAAGTGCGAAATGACAAAATATTTTCACAAAGTTTCATGAATTTTTAACTCACGGTAGCTCGAACGACTGCAGCCACGAAAGCAGACTTTAAGTTTGCTTGAATGTTACGAAACTCAGCCGTTGTTATTACCCCCCGCGCTAGACCTGTCTTTCTTTTTCTTGAACTCTGTGCCACAGACTATAACTTCTCTGCCCCCCTGGAGAGCTAGAAAGCCGTCAAACCTACGCATTTAACATTTGTCTATGGCGTCAATTAAGAAAAACAGAATGGGCTTGTCTGCTAAGAAAGTCGATGGCTAAAAGTACAAGAATTTGTTTACGAAAACTTGATTGAACCTCAATATTCTTATTCAACTCATTTTTATGTTTGCCTGCTGTATCAAAGTTTGCGTGCCGTAAACTAAACAAAATGATTTAGTTTAGTTCAACCTTAAGTGCAATTTGCTTACAAAACATCATAGTTCGCTATTTATCTACAAGCTGCCTTTCAAAAAAATGCCGCAAAGGTGCTATGCGCAACTTTTAACTTCCAGTCCATCAGCATGATGGATGAACCAGACTTCCAGTCCCTCCAACTCAGTGAATTACAACTACAAGCCGCACTTGAGCATTTAATTTTGATCATTTTTAACCATTTTGAATTTATTTTGCCATCAGAATTTGTACACATTCCGTCATAACAAGAGACATAACACACTTGTGCACTCAAACGCCAAGCATGACCCACATGCGCTATTTACGAGTAGCGAGCGTCAGAACGTTTAGTGTACAAATGTAGCCATTATCAATATTGATCTCTCAGCCGACAACTTGCAGCCGTGCTGCGCATTAGCACATCAGATAGTGGGACTGCTGCTGCTGCTGCTGTTGATGATGATGATAATGATGATGATGCTGCTGTACTGCTGCCACATCTAACAACGCCAAACTACTAAATCGGGCAACTTTTGTGCACCTCCTGTCAATCGGCCATGTCACAGCTGGGTGGTGGTGTACACTGGATTGACCAGCACAGACGCCGTCTCATTGTCGCTTCGGTTAGCCATCAGATTCGGAATTGGCTGGTTCGGATTGGCCTTCAGATTCAAACGAAGCTTTGATTTGGCTCTTAAATTCGGATTCGGATTCGGATTCGGATTCGGATAGAAAACTAGTCGCACAATTTGAGACGATTCGTTCTCAATGCAACAATTTCGCATATCGCATTTGCCGACTGTAGACGGAAAATTGATTGTTGGCTGAATCGAACCAGCGACCGCAGTCATCAGAGGCAGCTGGACGGCAAGTCGGTGGTGCAGTCGAAGGCTGACAAGCCGCAGGCGACAAGCCACAGCCTGGGCGGCCAGGAGGAGGCCCAGTGAGGAGGCCAGCATTAGGGGCGTGCCCAGCAGCCAGTCCAGGTTGGCCCGGGCATCCAGCTGTCCGAGGTCATCAAGTCGCGGCTCTCTGGCGCGCACCATGCCATAGGCCAGCCCGCCAATCAGGCTGGCAGCAGCCAGGATCAGCAGGCAACGACGTAGACGGACCCAGTCGGTCAGGCTGGGCTGCAGTTTGCAGGCGAGGCTCAGGCGTTGGCGCTGAAGCTCGTCGGCGCATCCCGGGGCCGCCTCTAGGCGAGCCAGTCGGCGCAGTCGTTCGGAGCAATGAGCCAGCGATGGCGGCCGTGGACTTCGATTCCGCGCTGTCAATACAGTGGACGGCATCGGCCACGTCAGCCAGTGTGGCCGCATCGCAGCTCCGAGCAGAAGTCCTGGCTTTGTTTCTGTAGCCTTATCTTTCCTGTGTGTGCATCGGTAAGCATAATTTATCGCGTCTGTTAGTCGACCCTTGCGGCTGAGTCGACCCAATCAGCTGCTGCTTGTGGGGAATCCGCATGCCAATTAGAATATTAAATATGCAACCGGAGAACAGGCCTTGTACTGCGCCGCTTCAATTGAAACAGGGCCGAGACAGGATGAGAGAATGAAAGAATGAAAAAGTTAGAGGGTGAGAGAGGATGAGAGAGGATGAGAGAGGATGAGAGAAGCTGAGTGAAGATGAGAGGATGAGAGATGAGAGATGATGAGAGAGGATGAGAGAGGATGAGAGGATGAAAGGGGATGAGAGGATGAGAGAGGATGAGTGAAGATGAGAGAGGATGAGAGGATGAAAGAGGATGAGAGGATGAGAGAGGATGAGAGGATTAGAGGATGAGAGAGGACGAGTGAAGATGAGAGGATGAGAGATGAGAGATGATGAGAGAGGATGAGAGGATGAAAGGGGATGAGAGGATGAGAGAGGATGAGTGAAAATGAGAGAGGATGAGAGGATGAAAGAGGATGAGAGGATGAGAGAGGATGAGAGGATGAAAGAGGATGAGAGGATGAGAGAGGATGAGTGAAGATGAGAGAGGATGAGAGATGAGAGATGACGAGAGAGGATGAGAGAGGATAGAGAGGATGAGAGGATGAAAGAGGATGAGAGGATGAGAGAGGATGAGAGAATGAGAGAGGATGAGAGGATGAGAGAGGATGAGAGAGGATGAGAGAGGAAGAGAGGATGAGAGAGGATGAGAGAGGATGAGAGAGGATGAGAGGATGAGAGAGGATCAGAGGATGAGAGGATGAGAGAGGATGAGAGGATGAGAGAGGATGAGAGAGGATGAGAGAATAAGAGAGGATGAGAGGATGGGAGAGGATGAGAGGATGAGAGAGGATGAGAGAGGATGAGAGAATAAGAGAGGATGAGAGGATGAGAGGATGAGAGAGGATGAGAGAGGATGAGAGAATAAGAGAGGATGAGAGGATGAGAGGATGAGAGAGGATGAGAGAGGATGAGAGAGGATGAGAGAGGATGAGAGGATGAGAGAGGATGAGAGAGGATGATGAGAGAATAAGAGAGGATGAGAGAGGATGAGAGAGGATGAGAGAGGATGAGAGAGGATGAGAGGATGAAAGAGGATGAGAGGATGAGAGAGGATGAGTGAAGATGAGAGAGGATGAGAGATGAGAGATGACGAGAGAGGATGAGAGAGGATGAGAGAGGATGAGAGGATGAAAGAGGATGAGAGGATGAGAGAGGATGAGAGAGGATGAGAGAGGATGAGAGGATGAGAGAGGATGAGAGGATGAAAGAGGATGAGAGGATGAGAGAGGATGAGTGAAGATGAGAGAGGATGAGAGATGAGAGATGACGAGAGAGGATGAGAGAGGATGAGAGGATGAAAGAGGATGAGAGGATGAGAGAGGATGAGAGAGGATGAGAGAGGATGAGAGAGGATGAGAGAGGATGAGAGGATGAGAGAGGATGAGAGAGGATGAGAGAGGAAGAGAGGATGAGAGAGGTTGAGAGAGGATGAGAGAGGATGAGAGGATGAGAGAGGATGAGAGGATGAGAGAGGAAGAGAGGATGAGAGAGGATGAGAGAGGATGAGAGAGGATGAGAGGATGAGAGAGGATGAGAGGATGAGAGGATGAGAGAGGATGAGAGGATGAGAGAGGATGAGAGAGGATGAGAGAATAAGAGAGGATGAGAGGATGGGAGAGGATGAGAGGATGAGAGAGGATGAGAGAGGATGAGAGAATAAGAGAGGATGAGAGGATGAGAGGATGAGAGAGGATGAGAGAGGATGAGAGAATAAGAGAGGATGAGAGGATGAGAGGATGAGAGAGGATGAGAGAGGATGAGAGAGGATGAGAGAGGATGAGAGGATGAGAGAGGATGAGAGAGGATGAGAGAATAAGAGAGGATGAGAGAGGATGAGAGAGGATGAGAGAGGATGAGAGAGGATGAGAGGATGAAAGAGGATGAGAGGATGAGAGAGGATGAGTGAAGATGAGAGAGGATGAGAGATGAGAGATGACGAGAGAGGATGAGAGAGGATGAGAGAGGATGAGAGGATGAAAGAGGATGAGAGGATGAGAGAGGATGAGAGGATGAAAGAGGATGAGAGGATGAGAGAGGATGAGTGAAGATGAGAGAGGATGAGAGATGAGAGATGACGAGAGAGGATGAGAGAGGATGAGAGGATGAAAGAGGATGAGAGGATGAGAGAGGATGAGAGAGGATGAGAGGATGAGAGAGGATGAGAGAGGATGAGAGAGGATGAGAGGATGAGAGAGGATGAGAGAGGATGAGAGAGGAAGAGAGGATGAGAGAGGTTGAGAGAGGATGAGAGAGGATAAGAGGATGAGAGAGGATGAGAGGATGAGAGAGGAAGAGAGGATGAGAGAGGATGAGAGAGGATGAGAGAGGATGAGAGGATGAGAGAGGATGAGAGGATGAGAGGATGAGAGAGGATGAGAGGATGAGAGAGGATGAGAGAGGATGAGAGAATAAGAGAGGATGAGAGGATGGGAGAGGATGAGAGGATGAGAGAGGATGAGAGAGGATGAGAGAATAAGAGAGGATGAGAGGATGAGAGGATGAGAGAGGATGAGAGAGGATGAGAGAATAAGAGAGGATGAGAGGATGAGAGGATGAGAGAGGATGAGAGAGGATGAGAGAGGATGAGAGAGGATGAGAGGATGAGAGAGGATGAGAGAGGATGAGAGGATGAGAGAATGAGAGAGGATCAGGGAGGATCAGAGACAATGCGCGGCTGGCTGACAGTTCGCCGCATGCAGCGGCCAGTGTGTCGAGAGTCAGCAGCGCCCCTCCCCCTGATGGCACGGAGAAGCAGCTGGGCGCAGAGGGTCTACAATGGTGTTGAAGGCATTGAAATCGTGAAAGGCATAGTGCTAGAAAGTTGACAAGTTTAGCTACTACGAGCTATTTCATATCATCTCGCATATTCGTAGAAGCAGGATTTAGCGATCGCGTATGAGCAAGGGAGCGCTGAGCAATTCAGTTTCGAGTTTGTGGCCTGCAAAGTGTAAATTTTTCATCGCCGTATCTCCCAGCTGCGCACAATGTGCCGTCTCCCAGTCTCGGACCAGATCCAATCTATAAGAATGTTCTCTGGACAGAGGCTTGTGACGCACTCAGCCCTTCCTGGCATCCGATATCGGTCTACACCCCCCTACGCGGCTCAGTTCGGAATTGCAATTTGCAATTTCTTAGTTAAAGCCCCCCAAGAGTCCGCCAGCCTCATTTGCACATGGCCCGCCAGCCTCCTAAACTCCTTCGTTTAAAAAAGACAAGGCCCAGCAAAACAATTTGAAAGAGGATGAGAGGATGAGAGAGGATGAGAGGATTAGAGGATGAGAGAGGACGAGTGAAGATGAGAGGATGAGAGATGAGAGATGATGAGAGAGGATGAGAGGATGAAAGGGGATGAGAGGATGAGAGAGGATGAGTGAAAATGAGAGAGGATGAGAGGATGAAAGAGGATGAGAGGATGAGAGAGGATGAGAGGATGAAAGAGGATGAGAGGATGAAAGAGGATGAGAGGATGAGAGAGGATGAGTGAAGATAAGAGAGGATGAGAGATGAGAGATGACGAGAGAGGATGAGAGAGGATGAGAGGATGAAAGAGGATGAGAGGATGAGAGAGGATGAGAGGATGAGAGAGGATGAGAGAGGATGAGAGAGGTTGAGAGGATGAGAGAGGATGAGAGAGGATGAGAGAGGATGAGAGGATGAGAGAGGATGAGAGGATGAGAGAGGATGAGAGAGGATGAGTGAATAAGAGAGGATGAGAGAGGATGAGAGAGGATGAGAGGATGAGAGAGGATGAGAGAGGATGAGAGAATAAGAGAGGATGAGAGAATAAGAGAGGATGAGAGGATGAGAGGATGAGAGAGGATGAGAGAGGATGAGAGAATAAGAGAGGATGAGAGGAGGAGAGGATGAGAGAGGATGAGAGAGGATGAGAGGATGAGAGGATGAGAGAGGATGAGAGAGGATGAGAGAGGATGAGAGAGGATGAGAGAATATCAGAGGATGAGAGGATGAGAGGATGAGAGAGGATGAGAGAGGATGAGAGAGGATGAGAGGATGAGAGGATGAGAGAGGATGAGAGAGGATGAGAGAGAATGAGAGAATAAGAGAGGATGAGAGGATGAGAGGATGAGAGAGGATGAGAGAGGATGAGAGAGGATGAGAGAGGATGAGAGAGGATGAGAGGATGAGAGAGGATGAGAGAGGATGAGAGAATGAGAGAGGATCAGAGAGGATCAGAGACAATGCGCGGCTGCCTGACAGTTCGCCGCATGCAGCGGCCAGTGTGTCGAGAGTCAGCAGCGCCTCTGACCCTGATGGCACGGAGAAGCAGCTGGGCGCAGAGGGTCTACAATGGTGTTGAAGGCATTGAAATCGTGAAAGGCATAGTGCTAGAAAGTTGACAAGTTTAGCTACTACGAGCTATTTCATATCATCTCGCATATTCGTAGAAGCAGGATTTAGCGATCGCGTATGAGCAAGGGAGCGCTGAGCAATTCAGTTTCGAGTTTGTGGCCTGCAAAGTGTAAATTTTTCATCGCCGTATCTCCCAGCTGCGCACAATGTGCCGTCTCCCAGTCTCGGACCAGATCCAATCTATAAGAATGTTCTCTGGACAGAGGCTTGTGACGCACTCAGCCCTTCCTGGCATCCGATATCGGTCTACACCCCCCTACACGGCTCAGTTCGGAATCGCAATTTGCAATTTCTTAGTTAAAGCCCCCCAAGAGTCCGCCAGCCTCATTTGCACATGGCCCGCCAGCCTCCTAAACTCCTTCGTTTAAAAAAGACAAGGCCCAGCAAAACAATTTGCATCAGGCTACGGACGTTTCCCCTGGAGGCCTCGGTCATTGTCCGAAATGAGATTCAGATAGGGATGCGATTCCCAAGACCATCGGTTAGTCTCCGAAGTCTCCCAGTTTTGAAAATTAGTTTCATTTTTCTACTGTTTAATTGTGTCCGAAAGTTACAATTTAATACAATATACCAGTAAGCTACTTTAAGTAAAGCAAGCAGCAAACTCGTAAATGAAAAATGCACTTCTTGCACGATTCGCAATTTCACTGTCTTTCATATTGCTGACTCAATTACTGCACTGCTCGTGAATGCCCGATATGTATAGAAAAATTCGCAAAAATAGCTAAAAGATTGCTGAGTAAGTAGTGTTTTGAGTCTACCTTGATTCTTTGTATTAAATAATTCATTTAAAAAGAGTGCAGATTTAAAACAAAACGGGAAATTTCTTTAATAAAGTTCCCATTAAGATCACAGGAGCAACAAGCAATGGGTGAAACTCGAAAAAGCACAGCAAGAAGACAGGGGAGCCTAATGGCTAGGCGTGCGCAGACTAAATTGAGCTAATCAGTCAGCGAAAGCCCTGCTCAGGATAGGGGAAAATGAAGAAGACCCGCTCAGCCCCGCCATCCTCACCCCAGCTGATTCCAGCATGCGCTCCGCCTTCGCCTTGTGTCATCAGCGCTGACTCCTCGAGCTCTCTCAGCTGCGTGGAGTTTTGCATCCGCCTGGCCCGCATCTTGCCCCTGCATAGCGCGAGACTCCGATTTCCACCCATGCCAATAGCCTACTTCTGCCCTGTCGCATGCCCGACGCCAAGTTTACTCTTCCGAGACCGTATGAAGACTGTGGAATAGGGTTCGGAGGCTGTAGAGAGGGTTCGGAGGCTGTAGAGAGGGTTCCGAGGCTGTAGAGAGGGTTCGGAGGCTGTAGAGAGGGTTCGGAGGCTGTAGAGAGGGTTCCGAGGCTGTAGAGAGGGTTCGGAGGCTGTAGAGAGGGTTCCGAGGCTGTAGAGAGGGTTCGGAGGCTGTAGAGAGGGTTCGGAGGCTGTAGAGAGGGTTCCGAGGCTGTAGAGAGGGTTCGGAGGCTGTAGAGAGGGTTCGGAGGCTGTAGAGAGGGTTCGGAGGCTGTAGAGAGGGTTCGGAGGCTGTAGAGAGGGTTAGAAGGCTGTAGAGAGGGTTAGAAGGCTGTAGAGAGGGTTCCGAGGCTGTAGAGAGGGTTCGGAGGCTGTAGAGAGGGTTCGGAGGCTGTAGAGAGGGTTCCGAGGCTGTAGAGAGGGTTCGGAGGCTGTAGAGAGGGTTCGGAGGCGGCAGCAAGGCTGGCAGGTTGCAGAAAAGCAATTGTCAGGAGTGTGAAGCAGATCCCACTCCTCCAGATCTCAGGTTTAGTCCCGAAGCAGACAATGGTAGGGAAAAAGCTCAGTAAGGGTTTTGGGGGAGGGGCGCCGGAGACAATGGCTGCCGAAGCGACTGTCAGAAAAAGCTGTCGGAAGGAAGTTTTACCTGGCCAACAAGCCAGCGTTTTGAATTTGCGAGGTTAAAGTGAAAAGAGAAGCTTTGAGTTGATTTCCAAACTGGTCAGACACCGTCAAAGGAATCAGGGAAGCCTTGATCCCTTTCTTGCTACCTCAGGGATTTTGTTAGGTTTATCTAGCTTTTAACCACTGGAGTGCCTGTTGAAACAAAAAACATTAGCTACTTTTTTATTTGCTTCACTGGAGATTTGAGTAAATGTAGCAAACTCGATAGCCATCGGTTTCAAAGGTTTTAACCTCGACTTGGGTTCTAAGATGATACCAAATAACATTCAAATCCCACATCCCAAATAGAACATCTCAAATCCCACATCCCAGATATAACATCTCAAATACCAGATCAGCTCCTCCACCGCCAATCCGCCCCTCTACTGCTATTCCGCTTCTCTCCCGCTATTCCGCCCCCCTATCGCTAATCCACCCCTCTGCCGCTATTCCGCCCCGTCTACTGCCAACCCACCCCTCTGCCGCTATTCCGCCCTGTCTACCACCAATCCACCCCTCTGCCGCTATTCCGCCCCGTCTACTGCCAATCCACCCCTCTGCCGCTATTCCGCCCCGTCTACTGCCAACCCACCCCTCTGCCGCTATTCCGCCCCGTCTACTGCCAACCCACCCCTCTGCCGCTATTCCGCCCTGTCTACCACCAATCCACCCCTCTGCCGCTATTCCGCCCCGTCTACTGCCAACCCACCCCTCTGCCGCTATTCCGCCCCGTCTACTGCCAACCCACCCCTCTGCCGCTATTCCGCCCCGTCTACTGCCAATCCACCCCTCTGCCGCTATTCCGCCCCGTCTACTGCCAACCCACCCCTCTGCCGCTATTCCGCCCCGTCTACTGCCAACCCACCCCTCTGCCGCTATTCCGCCCTGTCTACCACCAATCCACCCCTCTGCCGCTATTCCGCCCCGTCTACTGCCAATCCACCCCTCTGCCGTTATTCCGCCCCGTCTACTGCCAACCCACCCCTCTGCCGCTATTCCGCCCTGTCTACCACCAATCCACCCCTCTGCCGCTATTCCGCCCCGTCTACTGCCAACCCACCCCTCTGCCGCTATTCCGCCCCGTCTACTGCCAACCCACCCCTCTGCCGCTATTCCGCCCCGTCTACTGCCAACCCACCCCTCTGCCGCTATTCCGCCCCGTCTACTGCCAATCCACCCCTCTGCCGCTATTCCGCCCCGTCTACTGCCAACCCACCCCTCTGCCGCTATTCCGCCCTGTCTACCACCAATCCACCCCTCTGCCGCTATTCCGCCCTGTCTACCACCAATCCACCCCTCTGCCGCTATTCCGCCCCGTCTACTGCCAATCCACCCCTCTGCCGCTATTCCGCCCCGTCTACTGCCAACCCACCCCTCTGCCGCTATTCCGCCCTGTCTACCACCAATCCACCCCTCTGCCGCTATTCCGCCCTGTCTACCACCAATCCACCCCTCTGCCGCTATTCCGCCCCGTCTACTGCCAACCCACCCCTCTGCCGCTATTCCGCCCCGTCTACTGCCAACCCACCCCTCTGCCGCTATTCCACCCAGTCTACCACCAATCCACCCCTCTGCCGCTATTCCGCCCCGTCTACCGCCAATCCACCCCTCTGCCGCTATTCCACCCTGTCTACCGCCAATCCACCCCTCTGCCGCTATTCCGCCCTGTCTACCGCCAATCCACCCCTCCATTGCTCTCCCATGAGGCGCCAGTGACTTTTGTGATCAGGAAAAGCATCCCTAAAAAAGCTGGGTACCTAATTTTTACCCGGGTGTCTGAATAATCAAATATGCTTTTTTAACAATTTAAATGGAATTTTTTGCCAGCTAGAAGCATGGAAATGACAGAACACTAAACCTGGGATTAAAAAAGAAATCAGTAAAAACTTAGCTAACTGTCAGAATCAGAAAACATTATGAGAAGCAGGTGGCAGTCACAATCCGCTAGCTAATTTCGTCATGTTTTCGCATCAGCGACTTTGCCGCGCGTGCTACGTGGATTTCAGTCTGCATGACATCAGTGCTAAATATAAG
Source organism: Macrostomum hystrix (assembly GCA_950097015.1). NCBI lineage: Eukaryota > Metazoa > Platyhelminthes > Macrostomidae > Macrostomum > Macrostomum hystrix. Next base: position 2,717,672 of record CATNEN010000033.1, read on the forward strand.
TCGGCGTGCTCTGCGTTTTATTTATCTCAGTTGAGCACACTTGCATCGGGTGTGGGCGTGCCCCCTCAATGCCCCCTCAAGACTTGCTCAATGCTACCGAGCAGCCCCACTCAGGGACTCATTACCCACCTGCTGCATGCGTAGGCGGTTCATAAGTCAGCCTGAGGCTGTGAGCTGATGGCGGGGGTTGTGGCTGCACCGAGCACTGAGACCAACACGCTACCACAGGTGTTTATGAGCTCAGCTTAAGCGCCTGGTGCTAAGATAAGGCTAACCCCCCTCTCCTAAGGCTGACTGAATGACTGACTAACCGAATGCTGCTGCTTCCACTTGGTTGGCTGAGAGCACTGCTTTGATTGTGTGTGTGTGTGTGTAGGCTGGTAGGACGGCGAGATAAGACCAGGCAAATACGCAGAACAAAATTCGAAAATTTGCCTAAGCGATTCTTAGCCAAGGAGTTTCGGTTCGACTTATCAGCCAGCCAGCTCATAAAGAAGTAGAAAAAGAAGCTGACAGAATCCAACCATCGTTTCGTGACAACCGGGCGGCCTAATCCTGAGCAGCCCTTCTCAACCAGGCCAACTGGCGCAGCTCAGCTTTCCATTCTCTCACTCTCTTCTCCAATCGCCTCCGTTTGCTCCCGTTGAATCCCGGGCAAATTTTTTTTGTTCAGACCTCCCTGGATTCTGAGCAGCTGATATTCCCGAGAAAAAGCCGCCTACTCACCTGGCGCCTCACCTGCTAGCAGCTTCTCGGTATGCGGTGAGTCGGTGCGGCAAATACCAACTGGAGAACAACCTCCCTCATTGAATCTGTAAAGAAGAAGCGCCGGCTTTTCTATGCAAACAATTCTTCCTCCGCCGCCGCTGCCGCTGCTGCTGCTGCTGCTGCTGCTGCCACTAGCAGCTGGCGGCTGTCCCTGGAGCATCTGTCACGATGTGGCAGTGCACAATGTGGTCAGGCCGGCTGCCTCTGACGACGATGGCATTGGCTACCGACTGCTCAGCACTCAGAAGTGCAAGCCCAGCAACAACTTCCCAGAGCGCTGCCACATACACGAGATTGCTCACCGGCCTGACCGGGTGCTCAACTTCACAATGCGACAGGCGCAGCTCACAACTGTGCCACTGGCCGGCTTCTGCCTGTTCACGCGGCTGACCGGACTCGATCTGGCCGAGAACCTCATCGCCGAGTTCGCGTATCCGGCCGGCCAGCTTGCCAGCCAGCCCGATTGTCTGTCCCGCCTGCGCTGGCTTAGCCTGAGAGACAACCGCCTGCGCTCCGTCGACATCTCCCAGTTCCTGCGCCTGGCGACCATTGAACAGCTGGACCTGTCTGACAACCGCCAGCTGGAGGCTCTGTACCTCAGCCAGGCTCCACCGACGGCAGGCGAGCCCGTTTCGCTGAAGACCATCGTAGCCAGCCGCTGCGGCATCAAGCAGGTGGATATCTCGCTGGTCCGGCTGCCGAGTCTGCAGGACATCGACCTGAGCTACAACCAAGTGTCGCGCGTCACCAACCGACTGAGCTGGGCCTGGACTCCGACCGGCGTTGCAAAGATCGCCGCTGAGCGAAACGCCAGGCGAGCTCGGGACCCGAACTATTATGCCCGCCTGTCAGTGCAGCTTGTACAGAACCAGATCGGACCGGAGGCCTTCGCAGACAGCCGCACCCTCTGGGGCCTCCCCGTGCCAAGCCTGAGCTCGGACTCCTCCCACTCCGCCGATGCGGTGGTGAACGCACTCAAATTGTACCGCGACGCCTTCCAGTCCTTCCTGTACATCGACAACACCGATTCGACCATCAACTGCGACTGCCGCCTTCTGCCAGCCTGGGCCTTCCTTCGCCGAGTCCACCGCGATCCAGACGAATTCTCGCGACGCAACGCCCTGTCGCTGGCCTACTGGCTCCGGCTGCGCTGCGAGCCGGCCAGTCTATCTGAGGCCGACGTCGGCTTCTTCAGCAGGCGCAACATCACCAGCCTGGAGGACACTGACCTAACATGCAGGCACAAGGACGACTGTCCGACTGGCTGCACCTGCGTGGAGCGCGTCATGCCGTCGGAGATGACGCTGGACTGTCGCGGAGCGGGCCTGTCAGCTCTGCCGCACCGCTTGCCCTCCAGCGTCCATCCGGTACGCTACAACCTGCTGCTGGCCGACAACCGCATCAGCAGCCTCGGCCCAGCGCCGCCGGCCAATGCCAGCCTGGTGCAGCGGATTGACCTCAGCCGAAATCGCATCTCGTCTGCCACCAATTTCGCGCCGCTGTCCGCGTTCTCTGGCCTGCACTGGCTGAACCTGAGCGGCAACCCGCTGCTCAGCCTGCCCCCCAGCCTGCTCAGTCTGGCCGGCACTGGCCTGACCGCACCGCCTCGTATCGACCTCGGCTCGCCATTCATCATCCACTGCGACTGCGCGCAACTCGAGCTGGACGCCTGGGAGAATTTGCGGCGCCTCCTAGGCGACGGCGCGCGCAATCTGCGCTGTTTCGGCGTCCATGGCGAGCCGGAGTCGCGGTCCGAGTTTCGTAGCCGACAATGCGTTCAGCGGCCCAACGCCACCACCTCTGTGGTGGTCAGGGAGCAGCAGATCGTGGACCAGTCAGTGGTGCTCTGGGCTGGCGTTGGTTCAATCACTCTATTCCTGCTGGCACTGGTGGCCTCAGTGTTCGCTGTGCTGCGCTACAGACGGAGCCAGACGCGACGGGACAAAGCGCAAACTGCCATGCGGCAGCCGCCGAACTTCCAGCCGGCAATGCCGTCATCAGCAATGCAGCAGTCGATGCAGCCGCAGCCGGGAAGTCTGCCACCACCGCTGGTCGGCATTGGTTGTGTGTCGCCAGACTATCTGCCGTTGGGCTGCTCGCCCTACGACACGATGTCGCAGATGCCCCGCTACGCTGGGGCTCCCACCGCGTCCTCAGCATTCGTTCTGCTTCGTGGCGGCGCCTGCGTCAGCTCCGGTGCCGGGCTCGGAGTAAACAGTGGAAGCGCAGATTTCCGGGGCCTCGGACGCCATTATCGTCCTCAACGGCCGGACAGTGAAAACGACAGCGACGACTTCAGCAGCAGCGAAGAAGACGCTATTAACGGATGCGCCAACGGCTTCGGAGCCTCTGGCAGTGGCGGCAGTGTGCCTCGCTGCTTCTCGAGGCATCGAGACTCCTGGCACGGTCGGGGGGTCGGAGGGCCCTGTCGGGATGTACGGCAGAGTGCGCGGCTTCTTCCGCCCCCTCTGCCGCCACGGACGCAGCCGTTGCATCTTGGCGGCCTGTTGTACGGTGCATCGCCGGGCACCGTTGCCCTGGCAACCGACGTTTAACACCATCCCGCACTGTTCAATGCAGCTTTGGTGTCACATCGCAGCTCTGCCTTAAGTAGTTTCACTTTTGATTTACTTAACTTTTCGGGGTTTCGGAAAGTTGTGTCAAGCAGTTTCTTAGACTCTACAGGCCATATTTTGTTGTTTCAATCGTCCCAAAATACCATGTTAGTCCCGCAAACGCATTAGCAGCGGCAGCATTTCTCTTCGAGTTGTTTTGACTGTCTCCCAGAGTGATGAACCCAACTCCCTACTAGTTCTGCCATTTCCGGAGGTCGAAATTTCATAGTGAAAATACAATAGCTGGTGCACTCACTTTATTGCGCATTACTCAGTGCGTCACTTTGTTTTTGTTGTCAGTGAAGCCTTGTTCTTGAAGTTGAATTTTCCCAACAGTGTGTCGCAGGGAGCTCGCAGCCCAGTGGTTAGAGCTTCGGACTTTTAACCGAGAGGTCGAGAGTTCGAATCCCACCTAGGGGAAAATTGTAGCCCTAAGTAAGACCCTAATTCCCAAGTGCTTCAGCTCACTTAGCTGTAAAATGGGGTACCCGCATCAGCTGGGGTGGACTGCCTCCTCCAGTCCACGGACAGAACCACGGAAAAATGAAGTGGACACGTGTACACAGTTTGGCCTGAGCAAATTCATATAATATTAAGAGAGCTAACAAAGTTTGGTGAGCAGTGAATCCAACTCGTGCCGATCACCCCCAGCTAGCTCCCTGTTCTTCCCTGCTCGAATCCTTCAAATCCTCGCTGCCCGGCTTTGGCAACCCAAGCAGCCTCTGAAACCTGAGCCTAGAGCTACCAGATGTGCAGCTTGAGAACTGTCTGAGCCAGCTCTGTAGCTGCTGTCTCGTCTATCTTCTTGTTCAGATTTTTCCCTACGCCTCAGTTTGGCAGTGGGCGCAAAACTTGCGTGACTAAACGATTGCTCGATTGAGCAAAGACTGAAAAAGAAGAGAGTTTGGAGGCTTGAAGGGAGTTAGACGGAGGCTGCTCGCTTGAAAGTGTTACATCTGCACGGATACGATCAGCGAGATTAACTGCAATTTAGCCGAGCATTTGTACCGAAAATCGTTAGCATCTAACGTCTAATTTCTGTTCATTATTCACGATTAGTTTTAATGTCCGCGTTCCTTATCCGGCACATTTTAATTGAATTAATTCACGATTAACACCCTACTTATAGTAGAAATGATAGTTTGCCGTAGCATTTTTATATTCGAGTAATATAAGAATACTTGCGAATTCTAATTTACAAGTTACTGGCACCAATAAAAATGATCAGTTAAATAATTATTCGTCTTTGATTGAAAAAAATTGTTTCAATAAAGGTTGCTAATTGTAAAAACAGTTTTCCTCCGCTTAGCCAGTAAGCCATACAGACTGACCCACCTGTTAGACCGACTAAAAAACGGTTAGACAGACTGACCCACCTGTTAGACAGACTAAAAAACCTGTTAGACAGACTGACCCACCTGTTAGACAGACTAAAAAACCTGTTAGACAGACTGATCCACCTGTTAAACAGACTAAAAAACCTGTTAGACAGACTGAACCACCTGTTAGACAGACTAAAAAACCTGTTAGACAGACTGATCCACCTGTTAAACAGACTAAAAAACCTGTTAGACAGACTGACCCACCTGTTAGACAGACTAAAAAACCTGTTAGACAGACTGATCCACCTGTTAAACAGACTAAAAAACCTGTTAGACAGACTGAACCACCTGTTAGACAGACTAAAAACCTGTTAGACAGACTGATCCACCTGTTAAACAGACTAAAAAACCTGTTAGACAGACTGACCCACCTGTTAGACAGACTAAAAACCTGTTAGACAGACTGACCCACTTGTTAGACAGACTGACCCACTTGTTAGACAGACTGAAACACCTGTTAGACTGGCCCACCTGTTAGACTGGCCCACCTGTTAAACTGACTAAAAAACCTGTTAGACAGACTGATCCACCTGTTAAACAGACTAAAAAACCTGTTAGACAGACTGATCCACCTGTTAAACAGACTAAAAAACCTGTTAGACAGACTGAACCACCTGTTAGACAGACTAAAAAACCTGTTAGACAGACTGACCCACCTGTTAGACAGACTAAAAACCTGTTAGACAGACTGACCCACTTGTTAGACAGACTGACCCACTTGTTAGACAGACTGAAACACCTGTTAGACTGGCCCACCTGTTAGACTGGCCCACCTGTTAGACAGACTAAAAAACCTGTTAGACAGACTGACCCACCTGTTAGACAGACTAAAAACCTGTTAGACAGACTGACCCACTTGTTAGACAGACTGACCCACTTGTTAGACAGACTGAAACACCTGTTAGACTGGCCCACCTGTTAGACTGGCCCACCTGTTAGACAGACTGGCAAATCAGAAAGCTAGCTCAGAAAGACAACACTCTATTGCTCAATTCTTGTCTCTAAGGCATTAGAGCGACTTGTCTAAAACTGATCGAGCATCGACAGAGCGGGCAGTTGTCCAGCAGCTGTGAGCAGTTTGAGCAGGCAAACATGTGGCCGCAGGGCACGAGCACCACCGAGATTGGCTGGTCGGCGCACAGGCTACAAGTCTGCTCCTGTTGCAGAGTCTGCAACCGGCTTGAAAGTGCTGCGAGTGTCTGAATGAAAATCAGCAAAAATAACATTATTGCCTTCGTTTAATTCGAATCTTGCTACTAACAGTAGAACTAACGCATGTTTAATTTAGTCACCTCAGTAGCGTCAGCTGTTTCAGTAAGAAAAGTCGCAGTTTTGGACGCCAACCGCAGCAGCTGGAACTGTCTGCGACGCGCCAAATCATGCACCTCCCTGGCTGTGCGGCCTACATCGAACGCGAACTCACGGATGGCTGCGTTTGAAGTGCCGAAAATTAGCGACACAGAGTTAATTATAGAATTAATTATAGAATTAATTACAGAAAAAAAGAACATTTTTAAATCTCTCATTCGTGCCAGCACATTTATTTCACTCACCCCATCCGCCCATAACTCACCCTATCAGCCTCTCACCCACCCCATCAGCCTCTCACCCACCCCATACGCCTCCCGCCCACCATATGCGCCTCTCACAAACCCCATCCGCCTCTCAACCTCCCCATCCGCCTCTCACCCACCCCATACGCCTCCCGCCCACCATATGCGCCTCTCACAAACCCCCCATCCGCCTCTCACCCTCCCCATCCGCCTCTCACCCACCCCATATTTTCTGCTGCTCACCACAGTCGTCCTCGCTTGCGGTGCCTTTAATCAGTGCCGCCAGCGCAGCCGTGGGTTTGACGTGCCGCTGTCTATGGCTCGGCAGCTCGCGGGCAAGCAGCTCAGAGCGCACAGTGTCGCACCTGAAGAAGCTGTGCATCTCAGTGACGCATCTGTAGAGCCCCTCGGCTGCTTTGCCGCTGACCAGGCGAAATCCAAACTCTCGCTGGCAGCCGCCTTGGTTGCTTAGCAACAGGTGAACAAGGCGACCGCTTCTCGTCACCTTTTCGACCCGTGGGAATGCGTACCTGATTGGATATCAGACAGACGGCTAGAAGCAATACAACGGATCACCGATATAAGTTCGCAAATTTAGCTTTGATTTTCGGAATCCAGCCTACCTCTGAAGGACGTCGCGAGACTCCGTGCAGATGAGCACGGCGGCTGAGTTAACGCCGATTTGAAATTTGCGACGCTGGCAGTCTTTCGCGGCATAGAAATGGCAGCCATAGTCTGGACGCTGAGACAATGCCTTCAGGGTTGTTGCCAGCGACGCCTCCTGCCCGGCGCGCCTCTGAGCCTCTAGCAGGAACAGCTGCCTGCGCATCAGAGACCGGCTTGGATGTAACGACCCTTAGGGGTCACTGACGTCCATAATGGAGTCTGAGGGGACAATCACCTTCCATTATGAGTCTGAGGGGACACTGACCTCCCATAATGAGTCTGAGGGGGTACTGACCTCCCATAATGAGTCTGAGGGGGTACTGACCTCCCATAATGAGTCTGAGGGGGTACTGACCTCCCATAATGAGTCTGAGGGGGTACTGACCTCCCATAATGAGTCTGAGGGGGTACTGACCTCCCATAATGAGTCTGAGGGGACGCTGACCTCCCATAATGAGTATGAGGGGACACTGACCTCCCATAATGAGTCTGAGGGGACGCTGACCTCCCATAATGAGTCTGAGGGGATACTAACCTCCCATAATGAGTCTGAGGGGCACTGGTTGACCTTCCACAAACAGTCGGGACGGACACAGACCCCCACATTCAATTCCGAAAACCAGCTGTCTATGGTCAAAATCGCCTCACCGAGTCTCCTCCTCCACCAGGATGTGCGGCTCGGCGAAGAATCGAACAGCCAGACGCAGGCGGCAGCGACTTCGTCTGGGCAGCTGCTTGACGAGCGGATTTCGACTGTTGACCCAGAGCTCCTCGCCCTGACTGCCCGAGTGAGTCAAGCCGAAGTAGTTAGCCTCGTCCAAGACGCCCAGGCTGCGGCACAGCTAGAATTAAATATACAAAAGAGTCTTAGAATTTCTGCAGCCTACTGACTATCATGAGGTATTTCAAGGCTTTTTCGAATCTAAGTGTTTTTTAAAGCCTGCTTGTTTGCATCACAAATCTTGTATGGAGAGTTTCAGGGACCACTCCAGACTCCAGAGAGACAAAATAGTTGTGTTGCACAATTAAAGTTATAATTATGTCGGCTTCTTTCTTTAGAAAACTTTGGAAAGAATTTAGCTTTGGAAAAAATTAGCAAAATAAAAATCCAAGACAAGACGACTGAAAATGATTCTGAAAATGACGACTCACCAATTTAATGCAGTCATTGCCAGTAGCTCGGGCAGGAAGTGTCAATAATTTAATCTTCCCATCTGGTAGAGTCACTTCGTAGATATTGTCCTGACTGATTCGATTGCTCCTGCGAAACAGCATTGCTTGATCTGATGACGGGCTGTGAACTGTCCCTGACTGCTGGCCTTTGCTTTCAGTTCAGGAATTATATTTCAACAGGCATCGGTCAGCGGAATTCCAGTCGCTACTGAGAAGATATTCGAAGCGGGGTTCGAACTCAGCTTCCCCAACCCTCCTCGCACATGCCTCGGCCGCATGGCGCAGCTATCCGATTTTTCATCGCGCCCTTCGTCATAGTGGAGGTTGAGGTGGGGTGGGTTAGGGGTTCCCCTCTCTTCAAGGTCGCACGTGCACACGCTGCGTGTACGTGAACAATAGATAAGAGCCAGTGTCGCGAGGGAACTCTTTCGGTTCTAAATTTAGCCACAAAGGGCATTAGCGCGTGGCGAAGGCGCAAACTGAATCGCTTTCATTAATCGAGCTAGTCGCCAAGATATCGGCGATTGTTTATGCTATTTGCAGGTATTTTATTTTTGATTCACAGTGCGCATTTTAGAAACCAAACCAAAAGTATGTTATACTTATCTAGCTGTCTGTCAACTGACATATCTAACAGTTAGGCATCCTGTCTTACAGGCATGTTTAACAGGTAGGCATCCTGTCTAACAGCGTGTCTAAAAGATAGGCATCCTGTCTAAGAGGTATGTCTAACAGGTAGGCATCCTGTCTTACAGGCATGTCTAACAGGTAGGCATCCTGTCTTACAGGCATGTCTAACAGGTAGGCATCCTGTCTTACAGGCATGTCTAACAGGTAGGCATCCTGTCTTACAGGCATGTTTAACAGATAGGCATCCTGTCTAACAGCGTGTCTAACAGATAGGCATCCTGTCTAACAGCGTGTCTAACAGATAGGCATCCTGTCTAACAGCGTGTCTAACAGATAGGCATCCTGTCTAACAGCGTGTTTAACAGATAGGCATCCTGTCAAACAGCGTGTCTAACAGATAGGCATCCTGTCTAACAGCGTGTCTAACAGATAGGCATCCTGTCTAACAGCGTGTCTAACAGATAGGCATCCTGTCTAACAGCGTGTCTAACAGATAGGCATCCTGTCTAACAGCGTGTCTAACAGATAGGCATCCTGTCTAACAGCGTGTCTAACAGATAGGCATCCTGTCTAACACCGTGTCTAACAGATAGGCATCCTGTCTAACAGCGTGTCTAACAGATAGGCATCCTGTCTAACACCGTGTCTAACAGATAGGCATCCTGTCAAACAGCGTGTCTAACAGATAGGCATCCTGTCTAACAGCGTGTCTAACAGATAGGCATCCTGTCTAACAGCGTGTCTAACAGATAGGCATCCTGTCTAACAGCGTGTCTAACAGATAGGCATCCTGTCTAACAGCGTGTTTAACAGATAGGCATCCTGTCAAACAGCGTGTCTAACAGATAGGCATCCTGTCTAACAGCGTGTCTAACAGATAGGCATCCTGTCTAACACCGTGTCTAACAGATAGGCATCCTGTCTAACAGCGTGTCTAACAGATAGGCATCCTGTCTAACAGCGTGTCTAACAGATAGGCATCCTGTCTAACAGCGTGTCTAACAGATAGGCATCCTGTCAAACAGCGTGTCTAACAGATAGGCATCCTGTCTAACAGCGTGTCTAACAGATAGGCATCCTGTCTAACAGCGTGTCTAACAGATAGGCATCCTGTCTAACAGCGTGTCTAACAGATAGGCATCCTGTCTAACAGCGTGTCTAACAGATAGGCATCCTGTCTAACAAGCGTGTCTAACAGATAGGCATCCTGTCTAACAAGCGTGTCTAACAGGTAGGCATCCTGTCTAAGAGGCATGTCTAACATGAGGTGGGAATACTGTCTAACAAGCGTGTCTAACAGATAGGCATCCTGTCTAAGAGATAGGCATCCTGTCTAACAGGTAGGCATCCTGTCTAACAAGCGTGTCTAACAGGTAGGCAATGCAGCTTAGGCTAATGTTATAAGGCCGAACAGCCTAAACAGACTTGGAAAACCTAAGTGTTTATAACAATATGTTTCGAATATTGCGACAGTTTTTTACGAGTCATGAATTCGACCGGCTAAACATTTCTATTTTAAACTTACATTTGCTTCATAGAAACGGAGATGTCAAGGCTATGATCAGAGATGAGCATGCAAAAAAATATTTTTGGCTGGGTACATCTTTATGGCGTCAGCATCAGAAGACAGGAAAGACAATGCTGGACAGTACTCGCTCGTAAAGAACAGTTAAAGCAGATAGAAACACATGTAGAATTGTGGCAAAAGCTGGGCTTAAGGCTATTGTAAATTTCATAGGTAAAACTCTAAGCATCTGTTGTGTAATTGCAAAATCTCGGGCCGGTATAGTTTGAGCTGTCAGGCTAGGATCTGCAGCAATAACCAGCCTAGGCTGTAAGCTGATAGTAGGGCCAGTACTAACACGCCTCCGTTAGCTGATGAAAATTTCATTGATATCCAGTAGATTGAGCGCCATGCTAGTACTGACCATTGGGACATATGCTGTTGCTGCTGCTGCTGCTGCTGCTGCTGCTGCTGCAGACGGAGCCTCAGTCGCCATGCCAGTTTAGATAGCGCAAATGCTGCAATCATTGACCAGCAGACCAATTGATACAGCCAGCAATACTGACCTGGGTTGGCCTGTGATGGGACAGTTTGAGAACATCTCATTAACTGATTTGCTAATCAAATTTATGCCTTGTTAGCTCAGCACTACTTACTACTTTCAGCATCATTTCTGATGATCTGTTTTCTGTTCGAATAATTTTCTGCGGTTAGTTTTCCTTGGCTGTGATATCGGGTCTTCTCCGAAAAACTGAGGGAGTCGGATGAATGACAGAGATAGGAGATAGGAGACACGGTAGTGAGGGAGAGAGGCCTCCAAAAAGACAAAGAGAAGGGAAACGAGAGGTAGATGAGAGAGGGAGAGAGTAGATGAGAGAGGGAGAGAGTAGATGAGAGAGGGAGAGAGTAGATGAGAGAGGGAGAGTGTAGATGAGAGAGGGAGAGAGTAGATGAGAGAGGGAGAGTGTAGATTAGAGAGGGAGAGTGTAGATGAGAGAGGGAGAGTGTAGATGAGAGAGGGAGAGTGTAGATGAGAGAGGGAGAGTGTAGATTAGAGAGGGAGAGTGTAGATGAGAGAGGGAGAGTGTAGATGAGAGAGGGAGAGTGTAGATGAGAGAGGGAGAGAGTAGATGAGAGAGGGAGAGAGTAGATGAGAGAGGGAGAGAGTAGATGAGAGAGGGAGAGAGTAGATGAGAGAGGGAGAGAGTAGATGAGAGAGGGAGAGTGTAGATGAGAGAGGGAGAGTGTAGATGAGAGAGGGAGAGAGTAGATGAGAGAGGGAGAGAGTAGATGAGAGAGGGAGAGAGTAGATGAGAGAGGGAGAGAGTAGATGAGAGAGGGAGATGGTAGATGAAAGAGGGAGAGAGTAGATTAGAGAGGGAGACAGTAGATTAGAGAGGGAGAGAGTAGATTAGAGAGGGAGAGAGTAGATGAGAGAGGGAGATGGTAGATGAAAGAGGGAGAGAGTAGATTAGAGAGGGAGACAGTAGATTAGAGAGGGAGAGAGTAGATTAGAGAGGGAGAGAGTAGATGAAAGAGGGAGAGAGTAGATTAGAGAGGGAGAGAGTAGATGAAAGAGGGAGAGAGTAGATTAGAGAGGGAGAGTGTAGATGAGAGAGGGAGAGAGTAGATTAGAGAGGGAAAGAGGCAGATAGGAAGCGGTGGCAAGTGCTAGAGGGACAATACATGAGGACATCGAAGACATGGACAAGATCCACGACATTAAAATGTTTTGTCTAACTCAAGACAGTTATAAGTCCATAAGTCCATATGTCGCAGGCAAGTTCACACAAAGCCGTACACATTGTATTTCTACAGCGAACAGGCAGGCAAACAAAAATCAATAGACTCTAAAGCCACAATTTCTTAAGATTTTCAGGGACTCCTGCGACTGAACAGTTATTTACCATTGCCGTCTTCATTTGCGCCACACACTCTTGACTGAGTGGCGAATGCTGAAAATCCGTACGTTAGAGGATGGGAAAACATTAGCGTTGGCCTTTCTGGACACAAACTCTGCGAACCTAGCATTGCTACTCACGAGTAGTACGCATCCTTCACGCCCTTTGGCTTCTTCAAAGGCTTATAACATTTTATTCAACCCAGGTATTGTGTCATGGGTCATGTGTCATGGGTCATGTGTCATGGGTCATGTGTCATGGGTCATGTGTCATGGGTCATGTGTCATGGGTCATGTGTCATAGGTCATGTGTCATGGGTCATGTGTCATGGGTCATGTGTCATGGGTCATGTGTCATGGGTCATGTGTCATGGGTCATGTGTCATGGGTCATGTGTCATGGGTCATGTGCCATGGGTCATGTGTCATGGGTCATGTGTCATGGGTCATGTGTCATGGGTCATGGGTCATGTGTCATGTGTCATGGGTCATGTGTCATGGGTCATGTGCCATGGGTCATGTGTCATGGGTCATGTGTCATGGGTCATGTGTCATGGGTCATGTGTCATGGGTATGTGTCATGGGTCATGTGTCATGGGTCATGTATCATGGGTCATGTGTCATGGGTCATGTGTCATGGGTCATGTGTCGTGGGTCATAATGGGTTTAATAGTCATCAACTTTGCCCAACCTCGATTCAGTTCAAGCATCTTCGCACTCACCGAGAAAGCCATCAAAATTTCTGACGTCGAAACGCCCCGACCGCTTCCGCTGCCTCGGCCTTGAAATTCCGCCCAGTCAGGTCGTTGCTGCGACAACGGCGACTGGCACATGGCGGGACCTCCTGCCACTCCTACCCGGATTCCGCGACTGGAGTGATGAGGATCAGAGTGATTGGGATTGGGTGGGTGAGTGGCAGAGCATTTAACGCGTTTGCCTCTCGCAACAAAATCCCTGAGTCCGATTCCGCGGCGAGGCCACATTCATTTGGGATCGGAGTGATTGGGATCGGAGTGATTGGGATCGGAGTGATTGGGATCGGAGTGATTGGGATCGGAGTGATTGGGATCGGAGTGATTGGGATCGGAGTGATTGGGATCGGAGTGATTGGGATCGGAGTGATTGGGATCGGAGTGATTGGGATCGGAGTGATTGGGATCGGAGTGATTGGGATCGGAGTGATTGGGATCGGAGTGATTGGGATCGGAGTGATTGGGATCGGAGTGATTGGGATCGGAGTGATTGGGATCGGAACGACTCACGCCATCATCCTGCAGTTCTGTTCCTCGATCCGAGGCGCGGCCTCCACTGGTTCCGTCGCGGCATCGCCGGACCAGAGCTGCTCGGCCACTGCGCTGACGGAAGGCCAGGCGCGGGGTGTCACAGTCTGGTCGCTCTGGAATTCCGTCCACATGCAGGCCTCGCCCCCCAGGTCCCCTGGCGAAGGCCGGAACCGGTACCGCTTTACCCAGTCAGCGCCGTAGCCCCGATTGTCCAGGTACCACTCCTCGGAGCGGATTAGGCGAAAGCGCTGTCGCCACTTGTCCAGCTTGCTGGAGTCGCGGGTGATCCACACCTGCACGATGGTGTCGCTGGGCAGCTGGTGCGGGGGTGCCGAGTTTTTGGAAGGGTTTACGAGGCTGGATTAGTTTGGATTTTACTAGCGGACGAAAATTAGTGCACACTGACTGAGAGAGTGTGACTGAGAGAGTGTGACTGAGAGAGTGTGACTGAGAGAGTGTGACTGAGAGAGTGTGACCGAGAGAGTGTGACTGAGAGAGTGTGACTGAGAGAGTGTGACTGAGAGAGTGTGACTGAGAGAGTGTGACTGAGAGAGTGTGACTGAGAGAGTGTGACTGAGAGAGTTTGACTGAGAGAGTGTGACTGAGAGAGTGTGACTGAGAGAGTGTGACTGAGCGAGTGTGACTGAGACTGAGAGGAAGTGACAGAGAATGAAAAAAGAAAAATGGGTCCCGCACAGTGGGCCCTCACCTTAAGTGGATACTGCAAATTGTCCTTGTCGATGATGTCCTCCCAGACTGTGATGGCCCTTCTATTCGGCAGATTGTCAACGATGCCAGCGAGTCTGCAGTACATTCGTGGTGATGAGTTTTTTTATTCCGCATTGCAAATCAATGGTTTCTTTTTCATCCAACTCACCTATTAGCGAAGTAAATGACCAGGTGTTCGTGAGCTGCAATTTTATTGTCTCGCATAAAATTTGCAATGGTGGCATTGAGCCGCCAGCAGTCCAGGGACACTTCGTCCATGCCCAGATGCAGCCAGCCGTCCGGGAACAGCTGGGCCACTTCCGCGTACAGCTCGGCCAGGAACTGGAATGTGGCTGGCTTGCTAGGATCCAGCGGTCCCATGTAAGCCAGGCCATTGTAGGCGCACCAGGAGGCCAGGTCTGGCAAGGCGTGGCCCCACGAGTGCGTGTGGTCGGGCACGTCGAACTCGGGTATGACCCGGATGCCGCGCTGTCTGGCGAACTCCACCACATCCACAATGTCCTCGGCTGTGTAATAGTACTTGCCACCAGCGAATGCGCTCTGTGTGCGGATGGATTTGCTGATTGATGGACGGATTGATTGATTGATTGACTGATTGATTGGCTGATTGATTGATTGATTGATTGATTGACTAGCTGTTTGATGGACTAATTGATGGGCTGATTGATTTTTTTTCCAATTTATTGATTTGTGAATTAATTGATCAATTGATTAATTGATTAACAGATTGATAAGTTGACAGATTGACTGATTGACTGATTGACTTATTGTTTTTGACTAGCTGATTGATTGATAGGTTGATTGATAGATTGTTTAGTTGATTGACTTACTTTTGGCTGGTTGACTCAATAACTGATCGGTCGAATGACAGACTGATATATAATTTAATCAGTTTATTGATGGATTGATAAACTGACTGATTGACTGATTGATTGGTTAGTTGTTTAATTGATTGACTAATTGGTTGATTGCTTCATTGAGCGGCTCGCTGACTAACTGATGTAACGCACACTGACATTATTATGTACCTTTGAAGCCATCTGCGGGAATTTCCGGCTCAGATAGGGAAATGACTGGTCGTCAACGATGTGCCAGTGGAATGCGTTCATCTTGTTCATCGCCATGGCCTCCTGCGGGTTTGGCCAGGTGATTATGACACAGTTCTGTCTGTGGTAAAACCGCTTCTTCGATGAAACCCACCAGATTTTCCATCAAGGTGGCCTTCTGGATGAAGTGCCTGGCTGTGTCCATCATGAAGCCGCGGTACTTGAAGGTCGGCCGGTCCTCGATCCGGTTCTCGTGAATCAAAATCTGTGAATTTAATCACATTAAGCCTGGTACGCTTTAGCTACTGTATATTTTCAGATAAGTAGTGCGCAGTGAAAGTTATTGCAGACTTTAAGGCGCAGCACAATTAAGGGTGTAATAATATTTAAACCTTAGTTAACGGTGTGGCAAACTTATTAAAGCGTGATCCTCTTCCATCAAAGAGAGTCTTAGCTGCTAGTCTTCTAACATACTAAAAATATAATTTCTGCTTGCTTGCTTGCTTGCTTGCTTGCTTGCTTGCTTGCTTGCTTGCTTGCTTGCGTCAGGGCTCTCTCCTTGAGGCCTCTCTCCTCCAGACCTATCTCCTTCAGGGGTCTCTCCTTGAGGCCTCTCTCCTCCAGACCTATCTCCTTCAGGGCTCTCTCCTTCAGGGCTCTCTCCTTCAGGGCTCTCTCCTTCAGGGCTCTCTCCTTGAGGCCTCTCTCCTTCAGGGCTCTCTCCTTCAGGGCTCTCTCCTTCAGGGCTCTCTCCTTCAGGGCTCTCTCATTCAGGGCTCTCTCCTTCAGGGCTCTCTCCTTCAGGGCTCTCTACTTCAGGGCTCTCTCCTTCAGGGCTCTCTACTTCAGGGCTCTCTCCTTCAGGCCTCTCCTTCAGGGCTATCTCCTTCAGGGCTCTCTCCTTCAGGGCTCTCTCCTTCAGGGCTCTCTCCTTCAGGGCTCTCTCCTTCAGGGCTCTCTCCTTCTGGGCTCTCTCCTTCTGGGCTCTCTCCTTCAGGGCTCTCTCCTTCAGGGCTCTCTCCTTCAGGGCTCTTTCCTTCAGGGCTTTCTCACTGACTATTTGCAACAATAAAGCATTTGTCAGTGCTGAAATTCCTATCGCTGACTTCAGTCCATTCCATTTCTAGCGAATTCTCATTTACTGATTGAAAATCGCAAAATTTAAAGCAAAAAAATGCAGACCAGAAAGCTTAAAAAGGTCATATTTGCTTTCGTTCTAAAAAAATGCTTTTTGTGTTTTCCTACTCACGAGGACAGCAATTTCCTGAGCTGAAGCCGCTGTGTAAGCGAGGCCAGTAAAGCTAGAAGGAGTATTTTTGCTGTCTCCCTCTGTCTCCCTCTGTCTTCATCTGTCTCCCTCTGTCTTCATCTGTCTCCCACTGTCTCTCTCTGTCTCTCTCTGTCTCCCTCTGTCTCCCTCTGTCTCTCTCTGTCTCCCTCTGTCTCCCTCTGTCTTCATCTGTCTCCCACTGTCTCTCTCTGTCTCTCTCTGTCTCCCTCTGTCTCCCTCTGTCTCTCTCTGTCTCCCTCTGTCTCCCTCTGTCTCCCTCTGTCTCCCTCTGTCTCTCTCTGTCTCTCTCTGTCTCCCTCTGTCTCTCTCTGTCTCCCTCTGTCTCCCTCTGTCTCCCTCTGTCTCCCTCTGTCTCCCTCTGTCTCCCTCTGTCTCCCTCTGTCTCTCTCTGTCTCCCTCTGTCTCCCTCTGTCTCCCTCTGTCTCCCTCTGTCTCTCTCTGTCTCCCTCTGTCTCCCTCTGTCTTCATCTGTCTCCCACTGTCTTCATCTGTCTCCCTCTGTCTCCCTCTGTCTCCCTCTGTCTTCATCTGTCTCCCACTGTCTTCATCTGTCTCCCTCTGTCTCCCTCTGTCTCCCTCTGTCTCCCTCTGTCTCCCTCTGTCTCCCTCTGTCTCCCTCTGTCTCCCTCTGTCTCCCTCTGTCTCCCTCTGTCTCTCTCTGTCTCCCTCTGTCTCTCTCTGTCTCCCTCTGTCTCCCTCTGTCTCTCTCTGTCTCCCTCTGTCTCCCTCTGTCTCCCTCTGTCTCCCTCTGTCTCCCTCTGTCTCTCTCTGTCTCCCTCTGTCTCCCTCTGTCTCCCTCTGTCTCCCTCTGTCTCCCTCTGTCTCTCTCTGTCTCCCTCTGTCTCCCTCTGTCTCTCTCTGTCTCCCTCTGTCTCTCTCTGTCTCTCTCTGTCTCCCTCTGTCTCCCTCTGTCTCCCTCTGTCTCCCTCTGTCTCCCTCTGTCTCCCTCTGTCTCCCTCTGTCTCCCTCTGTCTCCCACTGTCTTCATCTGTCTCCCTCTGTCTCCCTCTGTCTCCCTCTGTCTTCATCTGTCTCCCACTGTCTTCATCTGTCTCCCTCTGTCTCTCTCTGTCTCCCTCTGTCTCCCTCTGTCTTCATCTGTCTCCCACTGTCTTCATCTGTCTCCCTCTGTCTCCCTCTGTCTCCCTCTGTCTCCCTCTGTCTCCCTGTCTCCCTTTCTCCTCTAGTGCGCCTTGCTAATAATAATAATATTAATAAGGAGTTACCTGGTCGGGTCTGATTCGTGCGACAAAGAACAGCTGAGCAATGGTCTCAAGTCCGCGGATCACTCCCCAGTTCTCCTGCGCAGCCAGCCGAATGCCGGTCGGGCCGACTCGCACTTCGTCTGCAGCGAGTTGAAAATCAAGTGAGAATAGACGAAGAGAGGGAGAATGAAAGGGAGAACGAGATGGAGAGGGAGAGGAACTGTGAGAGGCAGAGGGAGAGGGAGAGGAACGGTGAGAGGTAGAGGGAGACGGAGAGGGAGATGATGAGACGAAGAGGGAGAGAAATAGGGAGGTGGCAGGATCTCACAGTCCTCCCGCATGTCCAGATGCGGGTATCGCAGGAAGGTCTCATTCCGAACGCTGATAAACAGAGTGTCGATTGATTGATTGCCGCCGGCTCCGACGCTCATCTTTCGGCTGGCGGCCAGAGCATCGGCCGGATCGTCGCTGACCGCGGCCACGTCGCCGAAGGCTCTTCGGGCGAAACGAGCAGCGGCCAGCCGGCACAGCTCATCGAGCTGAGCTCCGCCGAGCAGGCGCAGCCGGAGCTGCCGGGACAGGAGCAGAGTTCGGTGCCTCCTGCCCGCCGGGTTCGAGTGCTGCCGGCGCGACTCAAACCGCGGCCGCGGCCAAACCTGGGCCACTGAGGCCGGAGGTGCAGCCCACAGCGGATAGGACGGGTCCGTCGGATTGTTGATGAAGAAGGCATTTCGGTCGTTGGGCTCGGAGCGAAGCTCAATGCGGTCAACGTGCAGGCCGCCCCGGTGGGAGAAATCCGCCAGCTTGAGCTCTGTCAGCTGCACGCGAACTGCCGGAATGAGCGGGTGCGAAATCTTGGCACATTTGCAACTTTGAGACATGAGTCGATGCTAGAGAGCGCCTTAGAAACAGGAGGCTAATCTAGGGGAATCCCCACTGACACGAAGCTACTTAAGGGGTATTTCCTAAGGTAGGAGGCTACCTTGGGGGAATTCCTTGGGATATTAATGCTTGAAGCGGGAATCCCTTTGGACATTGATGCTTAAAGCGGGGAATCCTTAGGACATTTATGCTTAAATCGAGAAATCCCTTAGGACATTAGTGCTTAAAGCGGGGAATCCTTAGGACATTTATGCTTAAATCGAGAAATCCCTTAGGACATTAGTGCTTAAAGCGGGGAATCCTTAGGACATTGATGCTTAAATCGGGGAATCCCTTAGGACATTATTGCTTAAATCGGGGAATCCTTAGGACATTGATGCTTAAATCGGGGAATCCCTTAGGACATTATTGCTTAAATCGGGGAATCCTTAGGACATTAGTGCTTAAATCGGGGAATCCCTTAGGACATTAGTGCTTAAACCGGGGAATCCCTTAGGACATTAGTGCTTAAACCGGGGAATCCCTTAGGACATTGATGCTTAAAGCGGGGAATCCATTAGGACATTAGTGCTTAAAGCGGGGAATCCATTAGGACATTAGTGCTTAAAGCGGGGAATCCCACGGGACATCGGTAAGTATTGCACGGAGTTCCTTTGGACAATGGTGTCAGTTGTGGAAATCACTTGGAACATTGGCGCTGATTGGGAAAAATTAGAGGGGAATCCCTTATATTTTCATTAGCCTTGGGGTTGGGAATTCTTCAACCTTCGTGTCTGTTAGCAGGAATCCCTTGAGGCAAAAATGTCCATAGGGAGGGAAATGCTTTCATTTTCAGCAGCCTTCTGGGATTCCCCAACCTTCGTGTGGGCTGCTGCGGCTGACGTTGGATCCTTCGCCGGTGGCTGGCAGGCCCGGCCGGATCGCGGATGCCGCCTGGCGACCGCTGCTAGAAACTACAGAGCCGAGACACTTTGGCGTGACGTTGCACAGCGCCAAGCAAACGGTCAGACTGCAGAACTGCTGCATGACTGAGAACTGCCAGCATCTGCCAGATGTCCACTTCTGACTAAAGCAGCGAATTATACAGCAAAATACTATGTACAGCTTCTTTAATGAGATATGAGAGTTATGAGACAGAATAGGGCAGTCAGTGGCATAGTCTGCGGTAGCTGCTACTAGAGGCAAAGACTTCATGCCGTCGCCAACCCATAAAACTGTTCCCTGCTGCGATTCTAGAACCTATTTCCTGCTGCGATTCTAGAAACTATTCCTGCTGCGATTCTATAAACTATTCCCTGCTGCGATTCTATAAACTATTCCCTGCTGCGATTCTAGTACTATTATCTGCTGCGATTCTAGAAACTATTCCTGCTGCGATTCTAGAAACTATTCCTGCAGCGATTCTGGAAACTATTCCTGCTGCGATTCTGGAAACTATTACCTGCTGCGATTCTAGTAACTATTGCTGCTGCGATTCTAGTAACTATTGCTGCTGCGATTCTAGAAACTATTCCTGCTGCGATTCTGGAAACTATTCCTGCTGCGATTCTGGAAACTATTCCCTGCTGCGATTCTAGTACTATTATCTGCTGCGATTCTAGAAACTATTCCTGCTGCGATTCTAGAAACTATTCCTGCTGCGATTCTGGAAACTATTCCTGCTGCGATTCTGGAAACTATTCCCTGCTGCGATTCTAGTAACTATTGCTGCTGCGGTTCTAGAAACTATTCCTGCTGCGATTCTAGAAACTATTCCCTGCTGCGATTCTGGAAACTATTCCCCGCTGCGATTCTAGAAACTTTTTCCTGCTGCGATTCTAGAAACGATTCCCTGCTGCGATTCTAGAAACTATTCCCTGCTGCGATTCTAGAAACTATTCCCTGCTGCGATTCCAGCTGCTAAATCCTACTTCGATTTTATAATTCAAATTTCTATTAGGTGTTGCAAAAGTAGACAATTTACGAGCTTTGGAATCCAATGCTTAGACCCAGCTAACTACGTGCTATAACAATATTTTAACTTATTACCTATTGTCGTAGCTATATTTTGAATGCTATGCAGACAAATAGAATTTCTATTTCTGTGTGGCCTTAATTTGTTCGCGAGCATATGCTCACAAATCAATAACCACTTATTTCGGCACTACATTATATTTTTTCTCAATATGGGACAGTTAAAAGCACGCACTGTCTGGATCTCCCATGGTTCACTTTTCTAACGATTGGAAATACTTTTATGCGCATACTCCCTCTCTCCCCCTCTCTTTCCCCTTTCTCTTCCCTCTCTCCTCCATAGTTGCTGGAA
The DNA here is from genome assembly GCA_950097015.1 of Macrostomum hystrix. NCBI lineage: Eukaryota > Metazoa > Platyhelminthes > Macrostomidae > Macrostomum > Macrostomum hystrix. Next base: position 2,738,603 of record CATNEN010000033.1, read on the forward strand.
TCGCAGCAGGGAACAGTTGCTGGGATCTCTCCCTCTCCTCCTCTCCCCTCTCTCCTCCCTCTCCCCCCTCTCTCCTCCTCTCTCCTCCCTCTCTCCTCCCTCTCCTCCCTCTCTCCCCTCTCTCCTCCCTCTCTCCTCCCTCTCCTCCCTCTCTCCCCTCTCTCCTCCCTCTCCTCCCTCTCTCCCCTCTCTCCTCCCTCTCCCCCCTCTCTCCTCCTCTCTCCCCCCTCTCTCCTCCCTCTCCTCCCTCTCTCCCCTCTCTCCTCCCTCTCTCCTCCCTCTCCTCCCTCTCTCCCCTCTCTCCTCCCTCTCCCCCTCTCCTCCCTCTCCTCCCTCTCTCCCCTCTCTCCTCCCTCTCCCCCCTCTCTCCTCCTCTCTCCCCCCTCTCTCCTCCCTCTCCTCCCTCTCCCCCCTCTCTCCTCCCTCTCCTTCCTCTCTCCCCTCTCTCCTACCTCTCCCCCTCTCCCTACTTTTCTCTTCTGCTCTTCTCTCTCTTCTCTCTCTGCTCACTGCTCGTAGTTAAAGTTGCAGCCGTAGTGAAGTCACTCACCGTCCTTATTCCTGTTCTGTCCGTCTGGTCTGTGTGTCGAATTTCCAAAGCAGCAGAATTTGCATTCGCAACTATCTAATAACAAGAATTGGAAAGAGTCAACAGTCTGGTTAGTCTATTACGAGTACAATACAGAGGGTTCGCAAATAGGTCGGATAAGAAATTTGAAATAAGAAAATTAAAATTCACACATTTTAGGAAGCGTCCCGACACCCTATAGGTGGATATGCATAACCTACTAGGACCGGGCATCCACCCCACTTCCCGGCTCCCAATCGTTGCTGCATTAGTTGGCCAATGCACAATGCTTGCAGCTACGGGACAGAGAGAGCCAGGCCACGGGGTGGGTGGCTAGAGAGAGAACTCAATTGTTCATCGCGCAGCGTGTTTTTTCGCATCTTTTTTGCCTCAAGCATCTGCCTCCAGCCATGTCTGCTGCTTCTTTGTGAAACAGGCCAAGCCCCAGCTGCATCTGGGTCCGACTCTACCCCGCCTCTCCTTCCCTCTCTCTCCCGCTCTCGTCAGTGTTGGCATGTACACAAAAGCACAATGTAATCTATTGCCGGGTCCTACCAGTGAGCGACTCAACTCGGCTACGACTCCAAGGACTGCTCAAAACTCACAGCCTAACGAATGCTCCAAGGACTAAAATGACTCAAACTCAATTGCAGTGTTGACAACCGCATGGATGAGAATCGGTAGAGCGAATTGCAAATCTCATCTAATCAAGGATTAGGGAGTAGTAGAATAGATTGATAATCTATACTTAGGGATGAGGGATTAGTAGAATGGATTGCTAATCCAGCCTTATGGATGAGGGATTGGTACAATGGATTTCTAATCCAGCCTTATGGATGAGGGATTAGTAGAATGGATTTCTAATCCAGCCTTATGGATGAGGGATTGGTAGAATGGATTTCTAATCCAGCCTTATGGATGAGGGATTAGTATAATGGATTTCTAATCCAGCCTTATGGATGAGGGATTAGTAGAATGGATTGCTAATCCAGCCTTATGGATGAGGGATTAGTATAATGGATTGCTAATCCAGCCTTATGGATGAGGGATTAGTAGAATGGATTTCTAATCCAGCCTTATGGATGAGGGATTAGTAGAATGGATTTCTAATCCAGCCTTATGGATGAGGGATTAGTAGAATGGATTGCTAATCCAGCCTTATGGATGAGGGATTAGTAGAATGGATTGCTAATCCAGCCTTATGGATGAGGGATTAGTACAATGGATTTCTAATCCAGCCTTATGGATGAGGGATTAGTATAATGGATTTCTAATCCAGCCTTATGGATGAGGGATTAGTACAATGGATTTCTAATCCAGCCTTATGGATGAGGGATTAGTATAATGGATTTCTAATCCAGCCTTATGGATGAGGGATTAGTAGAATGGATTTCTAATCCAGCCTTATGGATGAGGGATTGGTAGAATGGATTTCTAATCCAGCCTTATGGATGAGGGATTGGTAGAATGGATTTCTAATCCAGCCTTATGGATGAGGGATTAGTAGAATGGATTTCTAATCCAGCCTTATGGATGAGGGATTGGTAGAATGGATTTCTAATCCAGCCTTATGGATGAGGGATTAGTAGAATGGATTTCTAATCCAGCCTTATGGATGAGGGATTGGTAGAATGGATTTCTAATCCAGCCTTATGGATGAGGGATTGGTAGAATGGATTTCTAATCCAGCCTTATGGATGAGGGATTGGTAGAATGGATTTCTAATCCAGCCTTATGGATGAGGGATTAGTAGAATGGATTGCTAATCCAGCCTTATGGATGAGGGATTGGTAGAATGGATTTCTAATCCAGCCTTATGGATGAGGGATTGGTAGAATGGATTTCTAATCCAGCCTTATGGATGAGGGATTGGTAGAATGGATTTCTAATCCAGCCTTATGGATGAGGGATTAGTAGAATGGATTGCTAATCCAGCCTTATGGATGAGGGATTGGTAGAATGGATTTCTAATCCAGCCTTATGGATGAGGGATTAGTAGAATGGATTTCTAATCCAGCCTTATGGATGAGGGATTAGTAGAATGGATTGCTATTAGCCTTTTCATTTTTCAAATGCTGTGAGAGTCAAGCATTAGTTACAAGGGACATAGGAAAACTCAATTCAAGATAATCTTTTTACTGTTTAAGAATTATCATTTGGTTTTTTGCTGTTCACTACTCACGCATCAGTAGTGTTGCTGAGTTTCACATATATTTTATGTTTGTCGCCAGTATTTTCACGCAGCATTTACAAAAATTAAGTTGGATAAATGCTTAAATCAGAGGAAATATCTTCACAAAAAGCGGTGAGTCATTCGATAGCGGGAATTGACAGCCGTACATTCAATGGTACAAAAGTAATTTGATCAAGTCTGGAGCCGGTGTATGCTCAAGAGTCGGCTGGTCCGGAGCCCATCATCAGCCAGGCTGGGACTGCCTGGTCCAGCTGGGCGATGAGTCTGTAGATCGGCTTCTTCCACGCCGCCTCCTGGTCGCCACCGGCGGAAAGCACGCGACGGAACTCCGCCACAGCCGCCTCCACAACCGACTGGAAGTGAGCCGGAACCTGAGGGTGGCATGATTGGTGGAGATTGGAAATTGATGAGATTCATGATTGGTTGATGCTGGTGAATGATGAGATTCGTGATTGGTTGATGCTGGTGAATGATGAGATTCATGATTGGTTGATGCTGTTGAATGATGTGGTTCAAGTGGCTCACCTGCACGTGACCGCCCCTGTTGTAGTGTGAGCACAGAGTGTGCATTAAGTCAGTCAGGCAGTCTCGGTTGTCCGCTGTGGCCATCGACATCTTGGCGAATTTCTCAATTTGAATGTAGAAAAACTCCCTAGGGATCAGGATTTCGAGGGTGTGAGACACAATGCTGCTGGTTCGAGCTCGAGTTGTTTTGGAGATTAATAACTGTGAGGAATATTGCTTCTGGGATTCTGACAAGCACCTTTGAGGCTTCGAGGATGGAAGATTATTGATAAAGTCTTGAGTGAAAGGCCCAAGGAAATCACCATTTGATTTAGCTGAGTTGGTCCATTCTCATAGCCAGCAGAGTGAATTTAAAAACATAGCTGTTATACATTACAAAAAGAATTATCCTAAGATTTAATACTGAAATTGTACAGTGTATAATACCCAATTATAAATGCAATGTATAGGAGAGAAGATATGAAAGGTTAGGAGAGGAGACTAGAGGAGAGGAGAGGAGATGAGAAGAGAAGAGAGGAGATAAGATGAGATGAGATGAGATGAGATGAGATGCGATGAGATGAGATGAGATGAGAGGAGAGGAGAGGAGATGAGGGGGAGAGTTCCTGCAGTCATGAGGGGGAGAGTTCCTGCAGTCATGAGGGGGAGAGTTCCTGCAGTCATGAGGGGGAGAGTTCCTGCAGTCATGAGGGGGAGAGTTCCTGCAGTCATGAGGGGGAGAGTTTCTGCATTTATTAGGGGCAGAGTTCCTGCAGTCATGAGGGGGAGAGGGGAGAGGAGAGGAGAGGAGAGGAGTGGAGATGAGATGCGATGAGAGGAGAGGACAGGAGTGGAGTGGAGATGAGATGAGATGAGATGAGATGAGAGGAGAGGAGAGGACAGGAGTGGAGTGGAGTGGAGTGGAGAGGAGTGGAGTGGAGTGGAGTGGAGACGAGTGGAGTGGAGTGGAGTGGAGAGGAGAGGAGTGGAGAGGAGTGAAGAAAAGAGGAGAGGAGACAGAACAAATCGTCATAGTTGAGCTAGAAATTCTGTGCCAGCTGCGCTCACCGAAAATTTGAGAACCACTTCACCAGCTGGGCTGTGTTGCTTTTGTCAAATTGAACATCCGGAAAGCAGGACTTGAGTGCGGCCGAGCTGGGATAGCGGCAGTAGAAGAAGATCAGCTTGGCCTTGCGAAGGTGGTCTGCGGACAACTCGCTGCCCACCGCCTGTCAAAGGGAGAAGAGTTCCTGCAGTCATGAGGGGGAGAGTTCCTGCAGTCATGAGGGGAGAGTTACTGCAGTCATGAGGGGGAGAGTTCCTGCAGTCATGAGGGGGAGAGTTCCTGCAGTCATGAGGGGAGAGTTACTGCATTCATGAGGGGGAGAGTTCCTGCAGTCATGAGGGGGAGAGTTCCTGCAGTCATGAGGGGCAGAGTTCCTGCAGTCATGAGGGGAGAGTTCCTGCAGTCATGAGGGGGAGAGTTCCTGCAGTCATGAGGGGCAGAGTTCCTGCAGTCATGAGGGGAGAGTTCCTGCAGTCATGAGGGGGAGAGTTCCTGCAGTCATGAGGGGCAGAGTTCCTGCAGTCATGAGGGGAGAGTTCCTGCAGTCATGAGGGGGAGAGTTCCTGCAGTCATGAGGTGCAGAGTTCCTGCAGTCATGAGGGGAGAGTTCCTGCAGTCATGAGGGGGAGAGTTCCTGCAGTCATGAGGGGGAGAGTTCCTGCAGTCATGAGGGGAGAGTTCCTGCAGTCATGAGGGGGAGAGTTCCTGCAGTCATGAGGGGGAGAGTTCCTGCAGTCATGAGGGGGAGAGTTCCTGCAGTCATGAGGGGGAGAGTACCTGCAGTCATGAGGGGCAGAGTTCCTGCAGTCATGAGGGGGAGAGTTCCTGCAGTCATGAGGGGGAGAGTTCCTGCAGTCATGAGGGGAGAGTTCCTGCAGTCATGAGGGGGAGAGTTCCTGCAGTCATGAGGGGAGAGTTCCTGCAGTCATGAGGGGGAGAGTTCCTGCAGTCATGAGGGGCAGAGTTCCTGCAGTCATGAGGGGAGAGTTCCTGCAGTCATGAGGGGGAGAGTTCCTGCAGTCATGAGGGGCAGAGTTCCTGCAGTCATGAGGGGCAGAGTTCCTGCAGTCATGAGGGGCAGAACTCAAGCTGGAAATTTTCAATTGAACAAGGCAGTTCTGTCTGTTGATTGATCAATTAACCAGCTCGATGTTCACGCTGTCAATTAACTTCGAAGCCATCGAAAAGCTAACGATGATGAAGTCAAGTGTGTTGCTATCTATCTTCAAGCAGGTTCTAGCGTTTGTTTCCCCATTTTCTTAGAACTCAAACTTGATTGTTGGACAAACTGAGTCAGTTTATCGAGTGGTTGGGAGGCCAAATATTTATCCTAAACATTTGAGTAGGGATTGAAAAACCGGTCTGGGGACCGAACTCACCTGGGCACAATCAGTTTGAGCTTCGTTGAGCACGGGCGTCGAGGCTCGGCTGTCGACGGGATAAAATAAATCCGAGCCCATTTGCTCAGGTTGATGCGATTCTATTTTGCCAGTGTCCGTTACCTGTGGTACAGAAAATTTTAGTAGGATTTTGATTGGTCCGTCTCTGACACAAATGTACAGGGTCGGGCTTGAAATGCGTGAGAGTGACAGGCAGTGAATGAGAGTGACAGGCAGGGGATGACAGTGACAGGCAATGGATGACAGTGACAGGCAATGGATGACAATGACAGGAAGGGAACGAGAGTGACAGACGGGGAAGGGGCAGAAGCATGAGTTGGAGTGACAGACGGGGAAGGGGCAGAAGCATGAATTGGAGTGACAGACGGGGAAGGGGCAGAAGCATGAATTGGAGTGACAGACGGGGAAGGGGCAGAAGCATGAGTAGGAGTGACAGACGGGGAAGGGGCAGAAGCATGAGTAGGAGTGACAGACGGGGAAGGGGCAGAAGCATGAGTTGGAGTGACAGACGGGGAAGGGGCAGAAGCAAGAGTAGGAGTCGAAGGCAAACCTTTGTTCTGCGCCGTTTGTGAAACTTCGCTTCGGACACCTGAGCTGCAGTTGACAGCGCTTGATCGAAAAGCGCCCTCGCTGAATCGAAAACTTCCTGGCCCACTTTTGGCCAGACTGGTGCAACAGGCAGCTTCAGCAATGGCTGCTGCTGCTGTTGCTGCTGCAGCTGTTGCTGCTGCAGCTGTTGCTGCTGCTGCTGTTGCTGCTGCTGCTGTTGCTGCTGCAGCTGTTGCTGCTGCTGCTGTTGCTGCTGCTGCTGTTGCTGCTGCTGCTGCTGCTGCTGCTGTTGTTGTTGTTGTTGCTGCTGCTGCTGCTGCTGCTGTTGTTGCTGCTGCTGCTGCTGCTGCTGCTGGCGGTTTTGCTGTATAGGCCACGAATCCACTGAAGGCCTGACCGCTACAGCGGCTGTCGCTGCTGCGAACTGATGATGGAAGTAGGACAGAGAGTTCGGCTGCTGCCGCTGCCGCTGCTGCTGCTGCTGCTGCTGCCGCATCAAGCCCGCGAGCTGCACCTCGGCTGCGGCCCTCAGTCTAGCCACCAAACTGTCGATCATCGCGCTGACATCTTGCCTTATCTGGCACTTCAACGAATCGCTGACACTCCGCAGCAGAGGCTCCGGCAGTTGAGGCAACGGTGGAGGCGGCAGCAGAAGGCGCGGCCTCTTGGCCTGCGGCTGCTGCTGCTGATGCTGAAGCTCTTGTGACGAGTCTGTTGACTCGCTGTCAGAAGTAGTAACTGGCTGCTGTTGCTGTTGCCTTTCTGAGCTGAGCAGGCTTCTGATGCAATAGTCAGCCATTCAGTATCGTCACAGCGAATTGAGATGGGAAATATGTTCGGGAAATTATCGGATATGGCTTTTCTCTCTTCTGTGACCCTGCGATAAGCAAGTTGGCAGCGTTTTATATTAGCTGCACTGGGTGCGAGCTCGGTCTCTCATTGGCTGCGGCGCCCAGCCCCACCCCACCCCATTCACTGGGCCAACACACGGGGGAGATGGTAAGATGTGCATAGGCTGACTGGCTGTCCCACATTTACACTGGCCAGATAGACAATTCCGAGGAAAATCGCGAATAACTTGCCTTGTGCTTAACCAATTTTCAAAGCTTTTGTTTTATTAGAAAGCTGAATAAATTCTCGACATTTTAGCCGAAGCCCGTGTGTCTGCCTGCTTCAGCTAGAGAGCTGTACTGAAAGAAAGTTTTAGAAATGCAAAACTTTTCGAATTTAGGTCTGGAAGATGAACATTAACATTTTCTTTGTCCTCCGGAAACTCTAGTTTACAGTAATGACCACGGGCGTATTAAAATTTTGCTCCTTATCTCCCGAAATATTCAACCAATGGCCATGAGAGTACAGACGCGGAGTTAAAATTTTCCACTCCATCCGATGAAACAACTTCCAGAATCACCAAACATCGGCATCGTCCAGACATTCAACGATTCTCGTCGGGTTGTCGGGTGGCAAAAACCAGCAATATAGGCAGAATTTTTCCAGTCACAAAATTTCCTTCCATTGGCAAAAACAGGCAGGCATTTTTTATGCTTCACTGGCAACAAGCTTGCATATGGTCAATAAATCAAAACTAAACTGCTGTGTCTTCAATGTTTATAGATTTTTGCCTTTCATAAGATAATAAAACAAGCAGCAGGCTACGTATATGCTATCACATTATAATTGTTATTGATTTCTACCTTCAGGCGCGTACAATCATTACTTAGCTAATTCATCAATTTGTGGCAGCCCAGCATGGCAACAACTGCTTCGCGAGAGTGCCTGCCTTATAGCCAATAGGCATTGACGCTTTGTATCCGGGGCGACTTTCATAGAGATTCGCCTTGCTTCTTCAAGGCCTGGGCCTCTTCAAGAACAGGTTTTTATCTACCCTTAGATAAAAAGAAGAAGCCACGAGTCCTTAGAACTGTCCCACAATGGCAAAATGAGGGCAAAGAAATTCTCACGGCAAAGCCGCCTCCATGGCAATGTTCTTCTTGAAAAAAAATTGAGAGAGCGTTTTTTTATAGTTGGAAGATAATTTTGCGGTCCGAGAAATGCGGGTGGCACCCCTTTCCTTCTAAAATGAAAAATTTCCCCAGACTACAGTCTCTCGGGGGGGTCCGCCTTAGCCGTTACACCAATCCCGGCCATGTGGGTGCCAAAACTACTTAAATAGGCCGCACAGTTTTATGGCGGCTCCTTCAGCACTAACAGTCGCTGAGGGCCCTGTAGTCTTGTCTGAGAACTTATAAACAAAGACCTTCATGTGCGACACCCTGAAGCATGAGGGACCGCAGTTCAGGCACCCTGAAGGATGAGCGGACCGCAGTTCAGGCACCTGAAGCATCAGCTGACTGCAGTTCAGGCACCTAAAGGATCAGCTGACTGCAGTTCAGGCACCTGAAGGATGAGGGCCCGCAGTTTAGGCACCCTGAAGTATGAGGGACCGCAGTTCAGGCACCCTGAAGCTTGAGGGCCCGCAGTTTAGGCACCCTGAAGTATGAGGGACCGCAGTTCAGGCACCCTGAAGGATGAGCGGACCGCAGTTCAGGCACCTGAAGCATCAGCTGACTGCAGTTCAGGCACCTGAAGTATGAGGGGACCGTAGTTCAGGCACCTGAAGGATCAGCTGACTGCAGTTCAGGCACCTAAAGGATCAGCTGACTGCAGTTCAGGCACCTGAAGGATGAGCGGACCACAGTTCAGGCACCCTGAAGCTTGAGGGACCACAGTTCAGGCACCCTGAAGCTTGAGGGACCGTAGTTCAGGCACCCTGAAGCATGAGGGGACCGCAGTTCAGGCACCTGAAGCATCAGCTGACTGCAGTTCAGGCACCTGAAGCATGAGGGGACCGTAGTTCAGGCACCTGAAGCATGAGGGGACCGTAGTTCAGGCACCTAAAGGATCAGCTGACTGCAGTTCAGGCACCCTGAAGGATGAGCGGACCGCAGTTCAGGCACCCTGAAGCATGAGGGGACCGCAGTTCAGGCACCCTGAAGGATCAGCTGACTGCAGTTCAGGCACCTAAAGGATCAGCTGACTGCCGTTCAGGCACCCTGAAGCATGAGGGGACCGCAGTTCAGGCACCCTGAAGTATGAGGGACCGTAGTTCAGGCACCCTGAAGCATGAGGGGACCGCAGTTCAGGCACCCTGAAGGATTGCAGTTCCCAGAAGGCATTCAGAATTTTGGCAGCAATTTCGTCATCTGGAATTCTTTGAGCCGCATGCTAAGGTGCTAATAATTATAATAATATTTCCCGCTGAAGAGCCAAGATCCCAATTCCCACTGAAAGCCCGCATAATGTCCAGCTTGTTTGGAATCGCAAGGAGACAATGGGAAGTTTGAATATTCACACTGGGATGGAACTGGAGCGTGCCGTATGAAGAAATCATCAAATAGATGGATAATTATGCAGGTTGGGCAAGATGAATGGCAATTTGAGTTGATAAGGGCAGACTGTGAGATGTCAAAGATAGGCACGACCATAGAATAAAATTTTACAGCGCAATACACGCATGGCTGTAAGAAGATCGGACAAAGATTCTAATCAAAGCTTGAAATAGTTTTAAGTGATGATGGAGATGCGACAGTCACTATTCAACAATCTGCTTTGGTTATCTCGCAATATGCGGGCCAATGTTCTCAAACTAGAATTACGATTAACCAGGGGAACGCGTGCTCAGCCAGCGCGGTGTTAAATGTCATCGAAGCAGAAGGACTGTCTTTCAATGTCTTTCATTCGATTGATATATATGCGTCTTATATACCAGCAAGACCAATAAGACTTGACAATGCCTTTTCAGCCACAAAAAATGGACTCACTCAACACTCCCCACCTGTTCTGTGAGAGATTCCATACAACCATTATCTTCATTGTCTCTAAGCCGTCTCTTCTCTCACTTCCATCTGTCACCTCAGTCCATTCTCACTGCCATCTCTCACCTCAGTCCATTCTCACTGCCATCTCCCACCTCAGTCCATTCTCACTGCCATCTCCCACCTCAGTCTCCTACTCTCACTGCCATCTCCCACCTCAGTCTCCTACTCTCACTGCCATCTGGCACCTCAGTCTCCTACTCTCACTGCCATCTCCCACCTCAGTCTCCTACTCTCACTGCCATCTCCCACCTCAGTCTCCTACTCTCACTGCCATCTCCCACCTCAGTCTCCTACTCTCACTGCCATCTCCCACCTCAGTCTCCTACTCTCACTGCCATCTCCCACCACAGTCTCCTACTCTCACTGCCATCTCCCACCTCAGTCTCCTACTCTCACTGCCATCTGGCACCTCAGTCTCCTACTCTCACTGCCATCTGGCACCTCAGTCTCCTACTCTCACTGCCATCTCCCACCTCAGTCTCCTACTCTCACTGCCATCTCCCACCTCAGTCTCCTACTCTCACTGCCATCTGGCACCTCAGTCTCCTACTCTCACTGCCATCTCCCACCTCAGTCTCCTACTCTCACTGCCATCTCCCACCTCAGTCTCCTACTCTCACTGCCATCTCCCACCTCAGTCTCCTACTCTCACTGCCATCTCCCACCTCAGTCTCCTACTCTCACTGCCATCTCCCACCTCAGTCTCCTACTCTCACTGCCATCTCCCACCTCAGTCTCCTACTCTCACTGCCATCTCCCACCTCAGTCTCCTACTCTCACTGCCATCTCCCACCTCAGTCTCCTACTCTCACTGCCATCTCCCACCTCAGTCTCCTACTCTCACTGCCATCTCCCACCTCAGTCTCCTACTCTCACTGCCATCTCCCACCTCAGTCTCCTACTCTCACTGCCATCTCCCACCTCAGTCTCCAACTCTCACCGCCATCTCCCACCTCAGTCTCCTACTCTCACTGCCATCTCCCACCTCAGTCTCCTACTCTCACTGCCATCTCCCACCTCAGTCTCCTACTCTCACTGCCATCTGGCACCTCAGTCTCCAACTCTCACTGCCATCTCCCACCTCAGTCTCCTACTCTCACTGCCATCTGGCACCTCAGTCTCCAACTCTCACTGCCATCTCCCACCTCAGTCTCCAACTCTCACTGCCATCTCCCACCTCAGTCTCCTACTCTCACTGCCATCTCCCACCTCAGTCTCCTACTCTCACTGCCATCTCCCACCTCAGTCTCCTACTCTCACCGCCATCTCCCACCTCAGTCTCCTACTCTCACTGCCATCTCCCACCTCAGTCTCCTACTCTCACTGCCATCTCCCACCTCAGTCTCCTACTCTCACTGCCATCTGGCACCTCAGTCTCCAACTCTCACTGCCATCTCCCACCTCAGTCTCCAACTCTCACCGCCATCTCCCACCTCAGTCTCCAACTCTCACCGCCATCTCCCACCTCAGTCTCCAACTCTCACTGCCATCTCCCACCTCAGTCTCCTACTCTCACTGCCATCTGGCACCTTTATCTTTTCTATTAGGATGGCAACAAAGTTAATCGATAAAGAATTGCAGCAAAAATGATTTAAGTAATAACTTTTAGGTGAAAAAGTTCCGGACAGGCCGTGTTATTAAAGTCTGCATAGCGGAGTACAGCACTGTAAGCACTTGTGTGTGTGTGTGACAGTAATTTATTTTGCATAAAAGCTCGGTGATTTCTAAGTGATTTTACAATACTTAAGAACTTTTGGATAGCTCTGCCCGCACTGCTCAGAGAACTGTTTATCAAAATTCAAGATTGCTACAATCTACTGGTACGAGCGTACAGTGCAGGCAATAAAATTCACCTGCAGTTACAGCAGCTGTTTCATTAACATTCTTATCGTAAAAGGTTTCTCATTTGATCGGGTATATAAACGAGCGAAAATTCGAAACTTTAAACAGAAAAAATGTAACCAGACATTTTTTCATCCGATCAAAGCTGCGCGCCTGTCCCAACTGCTCTACTCGAAGTAGAAATGTAGGAAAAGTGTAAACTAATTTTGAATTGATGGAAAGTCAATAACTACACCGCATAACCCAACGAGAGCAAGGAAAAAATAATAGAAGGAATCGCAGCATCAGGAAATGTTCCACATAGAAGTCATCAGTTTGTGAATAACTTGGACATGACTTGGAGTAAATTAGCCAAGCTTAGCCGAGATTTGGAAATACGAGATATAAAAGTTGAAACAATCATTTCAGGACATTGAAATTCTCTAATTATCAATAATCTGCACAGCGCGTGTTACGTAAAAAATAAATTTCCTTGGTTCATTCAAATCCCTGCGCAAGCAACATAGCAGAGGACTGAAAGTGCTTAAGACTCAGCGGTGAGCTCTGATTCGTGCGGCAAGCCCTGCAAGTTGAGTTGAGTTGAGTGGCAAAGTGAGTGAGTCTGTTTAATGCATAGCGACTGGCGATAACAACTGGGTAGTGATTGCACAATTTCTAAATTCCAACTAAACAGTCACAGAAGCGAACAGGCGAACGCTTTCAATGAAAAATGAGGAAAACTACGAGTATAAATTGAGAGAAGCTATTATTGTTACTTTAAGTAGCTGATTTAGCAAGCTCCAGCGGATCCTGCGGCTGAAATTGTATCCAATTTAGATGGAGCCAACGGTCATAACAAAAAATATCATAGATTTGATTATCAAACAAGTCATTAGGAAAATGGCACAATATAGTTGTCTGAACTGCTCTTGGATTTAACTCTTGGTTTGGTAAGGTTTCTTAATTGAATAGCTTACAAAGACTAAATATAACTACCCGAGGTCAGGGGTTCGAATCCAAGAAGGCAACTCACTAATGCTACCCCATCTGTAAAATGGGGTAGCAGCCTGCCCCGAGTCCGTGGACTGAAGAAATGTACACACCCTTTGGTAGCGCCAAAATGGGTTAGGTTAGATCTCTGTCTTTCAATCAATAGCAATTAAAATAGTAAGCGTGACTTACCAGAGTGCTTTCCAGATTAACCAGTCTGGACGAGGCGGTTGACAGGTCCTTCTCTCGAGACATGAGCTCGGCTTTCAGATTGCGGATCTCATAGTCCTTGCGTTTGATCTTCTCGCGAATCGCCCGCTTCTTCGCTTCCTCCTGGAAGAGGCCATTGAAAGTACTCCCTGCAATCACTGCCTGCAATCACTCCCTGCAATCACTCCCTGCAATCACTCCCTGCAATCACTCCCTGCAATCACTCCCTGCAATCACTCCCTGCAATCACTCCCTGCAATCACTCCCTGCAATCACTCCCTGCAATCACTCCCTGCAATCACTCTCTGCAATCACTCCCTGCAATCACTCCCTGTAATCACTCCCTGCAATCACTCCCTGCAATCACTGCCTGCAATCACTCCCTGCAATCACTCCCTGTAATCACTCCCTGCAATCACTGCCTGCAATCACTCCCTGCAATCACTCCCTACAATCACACCCTACATTCACTCCCTGCAATCACTCCCTACAAACACTCCCTACATTCACTCCCTGCAATCACTCCCTACAAACACTCCCTACATTCACTCCCTGCAATCACTCCCTACATTCACTCCCTACAATCACTCCCTACATTCACTCCCTACAATCACTCCCTACCCTACAATCACTCCCTACAATCACTCCCTACAATCACTCCCTGCAATCACTCCCTGCAATCACTCCCTGCAATCACTCCCTACAACCTTCACTCACCCTTGCGTGCGGATCCTCAGGCGGGCAGTGTGCACCGCCGCTGGCGCCGGAGCCTCTAGCCGTGGTGGCAGCCGGATTCAGGCTAGCGTGCACCGCCTTCCGCTGCTTGATGGCTGTGTTGAGCCGCTTCTCCTGGTTAAGCACATCCTTCGTGCGGCTCAGGCTCTCGCGCAGCAGGTCGACTTCCTCGCCGCGAGAGCGCAAGTCCTGGGCCATGCTATCCACCTGCATTTGGGATTTAAGCATAGGATCTGAGCAGGAACATGGGAGATGAGCATAGGGATCTGAGCAGGAACATGGGAGATGAGCATAGGGATCTGAGCAGGAACATGGGAGATGAGCATAGGGATCTGAGCGGGAACATGGGAGATGAGCATAGGGATCTGAGCAGGAACATGGGAGATGAGCATAGGGATCTGAGCAGGAGCAACAGCCTCACCTGGTGGCCCCTCTTCCCCGCCAGTTCCTCGGCCTGTCGCAGCCTGGCCAGGTCCCGCTCGTAGCCCTGCAGGAGGTCCTCCTTCCTGCCCAGGCGCTCCTTAAAAAGCCGCACCCGCTGGGCCAGGAGGCCGGCCGCCTCCTCGCGCTCAGTGGCAAGCCGGTCCCGCTCGTCCCGCGGCAGGTGGGCCATGGAGCGAAGACCCTGTTGAATTGTTTGAAACAGAAGTTAAACTCATTTGGACTTTTAGGGATAGCTATCATATTGCGGTACAAAAATCAAACGAATAATAAGATTTACCTATTAATTTACCCACCCACTTATCCACCAATTAATTAGGTGCCAACCAGCAACACGTGGTGGTAGATACCTGCCAACCTATCTACCAACCTACTTACCTACCAACCTACCTGCTAAACTAATTACTAATCTACTTATTAATCTATTAACCAATCATACCTAGAAGTCGACATAGTCAACCAATCAACCAAGCTATCAATAAGTGGACCCCTCTTTATAATAATAAAATAAGTGCCCGAGGGCTGCGGGCAATGGCACATCAATGGCACAGACCCGCAGCCAGCGAGTAGGCAATTCTGCCCATTTCGATGACTCCTGAGCACACACGCACACAGATACTGTACGCAGGCACACGCTCACACAGGTGTGTACATCTGCCCTGACCTTCTCATCGTCAGGCAGTGTACACTTTCACTAAGCATTGGAGGTTGGCCCTCAAGGGCGTAAATTGCACGGCAAGCCCATAGCCTTCACTCCGCGGCTGCGCCCCAAATGAATGTGGCCTCGCCGCGGAATCGAACTCAGGGACCTTGGTGCGAGAGGCAAACGCGTTGACCGCTCTGCTACTGACCCCCTGGACCCCTCTTTTGTGTAGCGATTCCCTCAGGAAATCTCACCTGAACAGACTCGAGCTCCAGGCAGCTGGCCATGCCCCTGAGCAGGCTGAGATAGGTGTGCTCAGACACTTCGAGACAGTCGCGCGTCTCCTTGTGCGCGGCCCGTTCGGCCTCCAAATCAGCCGCTGACGAAGCGATTCTGGCCACGCCGGTGACGCCCAGCTGGCGGGCGTCGCCTGCCGTGATTCCTCCGGCCGCGATGGGGCGGGTCTCGGCCATGGCCTGCTTGGCCCGCAGCTCGGCCAGCTCCTTCTTGAGTAGCGTCACCTGCTGCTGCTGCGCCACCTGGTCCTGCGAGGCCGCGGCTGGGACGGGCGGAGGAAAAGCAAACAAAGGTCAGAGAAACTCATAGAGCTTTTGGATCTGAATGTATATGGGATCTGAATGCGATCTGGGATATGAATGGAATATGGGATCTGGGATCTGTATGGGATCCGGGATCTGTATGGGATCTGGAATCTGTATGGGATCTGGGATCTGGAATCTGTATGGGATCTGGGATCTGGAATCTGTATGGGATCTGGGATATGAATGGAATATGGGATCTGGGATCTGTATGGGATCCGGGATCTGTATGGGATCTGGAATCTGTATGGGATCTGGGATCTGGAATCTGTATGGGATCTGGGATATGAATGGGATATGGGATCTGGGATCCGAAGGGATCTGGGATCTGAATGGGATCTGGGATCTGAATGGGATCTGGGATCTGAATGGGATATGGGATCTGGGTTGTTGCTAGGATCTGAATGGGACTTCTGATCTGGGTTGTTGCTAAGATCTGTATGGGATCTGGGATCTGTATAAGATCTGGGATATGAATGGGATATGGGATTTGGAATCTGAATGGGATCTGGGATCTGAATGGGATCTGGGATCTGAATGGGATATGGGATCTGAATGGGATATGGGATCTAGGATCTGAATGGGATATGGGATCTGGGATCTGAATGGGACCTGGAATCTGGGTTGTTGCTCGGATCTGAATGGGATATGGGATCTGGGATCTGAATGGGATATGGGATCTGGGATCTGAATGGGATATGGGATCTGGGATCTGAATGGGATATGGGATCTGGGATCTGGGATCTGAATCGGATATGGTATCCGGGTTGTTGCTAGGATCTGAATGGGATCTGGAATCTGGGTTGTTGCTAGGATCTGAATGGGATCTGGAATCTGCGTTGTTGCTAGGATCTGAATGGGATCTGGAATCTGCGTTGTTGCTAGGATCTGAATGGGATATGGAATCTGGGCTGTTGCTAGGATCTGAATGCTACTTACCAGAGGGTCGCGTCCTCTCGAGCTCCTTCAGCCGTTTGCGCAGCTCGCTGAGTGCCTCCTTCTGGTGAGCGATTACCTCCGAGTGTCGCTCGCCGCGGCACTGATGGCCCAGCGAGGACATCTCGGCTGCGATTCGCTCATCCTCGCCATTGCGCGCCGCCGCCTCTTCCGCCCGACGGCGCTCAGCCTCGAGCCGGACCTCCAGCTCCTTGGAGCCGACCTCCGTGCGGTCCAGGGCGCTCTGCATCCGGCCCAGTGTGGAGCGCTGCCGGTCCAGCTGAGCGCGAGCTTCGGCCAGCTCAGCAGCCTGCGACAGATGGACGGGATAGAGCGGATTGCTAATCTGCCTCATGGATGAAGGATTAGTAGAGTGGATTTTTTGCCAACCCAATGGATTAGGGATTTGCAGAATGGATTGCTCACCTATCCTAAGGGATTAGGGATTACCAGAATGGATTTCTCACCTATCCTGATGGATTAGGGATTAGCAGAATGGATTCTCACCTATCCTAAAGGATTAGGATTAGCAGAATGGATTTCTCACCTATCCTAATAGATTAGGGATTAGCAGAATGGATTGCAAATACATCTCACCTGCTTCTCAGCCACCTCTGTGAGTCGTGCCAGCTTCTCCTTCTTGTCGGCCAGCTCCACCTCGACCTCCCGCAGGCGGTGCTTGGAGCCTTCCAGCGCCTCCTTCTGCTGGTCGGTCAGCTCGCCACGGATGTCGGACAGCCTGGCAGACATGCCCTGAAGGTCCCGACGCAGGCTCTCCATCTCCTGGCGCTGGTCCCGCACAGCCTCCTTCAGGCTGGAGTTCTCCTGCCTCAGGCCCACCACCGTGCGCTCCATCACGGCCAGCTCGGCCGTGGGCCGCTGCACGATCACTTTCGGCGTTGCTGCCGTTTCGCGACGCCGCGCCGAATGGGCCTCCTGCTGACTGCGCAGCTCGCTGGCCTCTTGACGTAACTGGTTGACCTCGTCCTGCAGCTGCTTGTTCTGCTTCACCACCTGCGGGTCGGATCATCCTCTTAGATGTAGATAATCCGAAAACTTTATCTGGATAATCCAATCCGAAAGTTGATAATCCAATCCAAAAGTAGATAATCCTATCCGAAAGTAGATAATCCTATCTGACAGTCGATAATCCTATCTGACAGTCGATAATCCTATCTGACAGTCGATAATCCTATCTGACAGTCGATAATCCTATCTGACAGTCGATAATACTATCTGACAGTCGATAATACTATCTGACAGTCGATAATACTATCTGACAGTCGATAATACTATCTGACAGTCGATAAGCCAAGGCTCACCTTGCTCAGCCGCTCCTCCATGTGGCAGATGGTGACGCTGTGCTGTCGAACCTGGTCCTTGAAGGCTTGCGTCTCCTTCTCGTGCCTCGCCTCGGCCGTCTTGACCAGCTCGCCAGCGCTGGCCAGGGCCTCCTCCTTCTCTACCATCAGCCTGGCCAGCTCGCGCCTCAGCTCCGCCTCCGTCGCCTCCTTCTCGGACAGCCGCTCGACAGCCGACTGAGCCTCGCTCAACTCGTCGGCGCGCTCAACCTCGCGCTCCTCCATCGCCCGCTGAAGCGCCGTTAGCCGGCCCTGCAGCTCCGCGATAGTGGCCCGCTCGTGCGCAACCGCGGCTTCGCGCCTCTCCGTCTCGGCCGCGACTACATCATCCAGTACGCGCTGCTGACTGCGCGCCGCCTCGGCGGCCGCCTTCTCCAGAGC
Organism: Macrostomum hystrix; assembly: GCA_950097015.1. Taxonomy (NCBI): domain Eukaryota; kingdom Metazoa; phylum Platyhelminthes; family Macrostomidae; genus Macrostomum; species Macrostomum hystrix. The sequence goes on from CATNEN010000033.1 coordinate 2,756,879, forward strand.
CTCAGCGACTCGTGCCTCGGCCTCGCCCGCCATGCGGGCCTCCAGGCTCTCCCGGTCCGCGGCTGCCTGCGACTCCAGCTCAGCCAGGCGAGAGCGCAGCCGCTCCCGCTCGTTCAGCGCGTCCTGCCAGCGCGAGTACAGCTGAGTCACGTGATGGGCAGGGGCTGCGGGCAGAGGCGGAGCAGCGATTCAAAATCAATATCCCCAACTGTAGATTATCCCCAACTGAAGATTATCCCCAACTGAAGATTATCCCCAACTGAAGATTATCCCCAACTGTAGATTATCCCCTACTGTAGATTATCCCCTACTGAATATTATCCCCAACTGTACATTATCCCCAACTGTAGATTATCCCCTACTGTAGATTATCCCCAACTGAAAATTATCCCCAACTGAAGATTATCTCCAACTGTAGATTGTCCCTAACTGTAGTTTATCCTCAAGTGTAGAATATCCCCAATGGAAGATTATCCCCAACTTTAGATTATCCCCAACTGTACATTATCCCCAACTGTAGATTATCCCCTACAGAATATTATCCCCAACTGTACATTATCCCGGACTGTAGATTATCCCCTACTGTAGATTATCCCCAACTGAAGATTATCTCCAACTGTAGATTGTCCTCTTACTGAATATTTTCCCCTCTTCGTCGTCGTCGCTATGCTAAAAATTGTATTTTTTTCGCTTTGCGAATGTACCAGTGCATTTTAAGCTGGGAGTTATAGAATCAGGTATAAATGAAAGGCAGGTAACACTGAGGAATCGGGTATGGAAACAGATAAAATGTTTTTGGAATGCGATAATCATAAAGTCAGCAGCTTTATGGTGCTCAAGCAAGCAAATAAAAAAACAAAAATCAAAAGTAGAAAAATTAATTTTTGCGAATCATTGGTGTGACGTACAGAACAAAACTGTTCTCTTTCTATTATTTATAGGAATATAGTATTAGTGATTGACTACAAAAGCAGGTGGGAAATAACTGAGTGAACTCAATTGCCGAATGAAAACCGAATAGTCAACTTACTCAATTCGGGCTCAGCCGCTGGTTCGTTATCGTTGTCGGCTGCTGAGAAAGTTGAGCTTAAAATGCTTAAATCTCTCCATCACTACAATAATGCATCACTGCAATAATCCATCACTGCAATAATCCATCACTGCATTAACCCATCACTGCAATAATCCATCACTCCCATAATCCATCACTGCAATAATCCATCACTACAATAATCCATCAATACAATCCATCACTACAATAATCCATCACTGCGATAATCCATCACTGCAATAATCCATCACTGCAATAATCCATCACTACAATAATCCATCACTACAATTATCCATCACTACAATAATCCATCACTGCAATCCATCACTACAATAATTCATCACTACAATAATCCATCACTACAATTATCCATCACTAGAATAATCCATCGCCAGAATCCATTACAATAATAATCACTTAAATCCATCACTACCATCCATCACTACCATCCATTACTACCATCCATCACTACGATTCATCACTACCATCCATCACTACAATTCATCATTACCATTCATCACTACCATACATCACTATCATCCATCACTACAATTCATCACTACAATTCATAACTACCATTCATCACTACCATCAATCACTACGATTCATCACTACCATCCATCACTACAATTCATCACTATCATCAATCACTACCATCCATCACTATGATTCATCACTACAATCCATCACTGCAATCCACAAATATATACTTCCAGTAAGGTTCAGCGCCAAGCAACTGCTACCGTATCCAAGGACTCACATTCAGCTGAAAGGCGCACAGGTGGGCCGCATTTTTCAACGGCGTCCTCGATCTCCTGCTCCCACTGCACCTGGGACTGAAGGTCCAGCAGCACGGCGTCCCTCAGAGCCTGCAGCGACTCGTCGGCGGGCTCGGCAGTCAGCCTGGCCAGCTCGTCGCGCAGGTGTCGCGCCATCCGGCCGCGCTCTGTCAGCCTGGCAAAGGACTCCTTCAGCTGGACTCGCCAGCGCTGAATTGCCGAGTCCAGGCGGTTGGAGGCTGTCTCCGAGGCACGCAGCGAATCCTTGAGCTCACCAACTCGGCGCTGGAACTCCGTCCTCTCCTCTACTGAGCGTTTCAGCAGCTCGAGCAGCTGGTCATCCGTGGCCTCCTGCTCCGGCACGCGGAGTCCGGGCGCCGAGTAGGCCACGGTGGCCACTCGATTGCGGAATCGCTCGAGCCGCTGCGTGGCCTGCTGGGCGTCCGCCTGCGGGCGATTGCGTCCGAGTGGGGGTACTTTGGTCTGTGCACTTTTGCGGGGGTGTTTTCGTCTGTGCACTTTTGCGGGGGTGTTTTCGTCTATGCACTTTTGCAGGGGTATTTTCGTTTGTGCACTTTTGCGGGGGTGTTTTCGTTTGTGCACTTTTGCGGGGGTGTTTTCGTTTGTGCACTTTTGCGGGGTGTTTTCGTTTGTGCACTTTTGCGGGGTGTTTTCGTCTGTGCACTTTTGCGGGGGTGTTTTCGTCTGTGCACTTTTGCGGGATGTTTTCGTCGGTGCACTTTTGCGGGGTGTTTTCGTTTGTGCACTTTTGCGGGGTGTTTTCGTCTGTGCACTTTTGCGGGGGTGTTTTCGTCTGTGCACTTTTGCGGGATGTTTTCGTCGGTGCACTTTTGCGGGGTGTTTTCGTTTGTGCACTTTTGCGGGGTGTTTTCGTCTGTGCACTTTTGCGGGGGTGTTTTCGTCTGTGCACTTTTGCGGGATGTTTTCGTCGGTGCACTTTTGCGGGGTGTTTTCGTCTGTGCACTTTTGCGGGGTGTTTTCGTCTGTGCACTTTTGGCACTGGCGAAATTCGTCAGGTAAGTTAGTCATTCTAAAAACATTGTAACAGGCCACTGACCTCCTACAAGGATCAAATCAAGGACAAATGGGAATAGATGGACAGGAAACTAAATTTCATAGAAAATGTTAAGAAGGCAGGTTTTCGCCCGAAAATACACTATGGATGGAGAGTAAGAAAATGTTAACTTTTCATATTAAACTGGTGATCATTTTTTGTTGGAAGCAGATCCAACGCCTTTCTCTTGATAAAACTTCCTAACATGTTGCTCCAACGAAATTTAAAAGCTTTATTCCGGAAACTTTTATAACTATACTATTTTCGTTACTGTACTTTACGTTAATAATGGTATGAATAATAAAATAATATATATATATAACAATAATTATTTACTTGATGACTGATCAGAGAATTGAGAAAGGTTAAATGCAGTTTACGATCGGTTTTATTTTTTTCAGGAGTTTAATGCATTTTTTGACATGTGGGAGGGCACGTAGGGAAAATTAAAAATGAAGTCGATGCTTTCAAAAATAGCGCTTGGTCCTAGGACTGAAAATGTACATTCAATCTCTGACAGCCCATTTTTGCAGCCCAACATCGGCAAAATCCCCGATCCCCGATCGCCTAAAACCCTGTCCCAGCAATCGAGTCTCCGCCCTCCGACCTTGGCCAGCCGTTCCGTCCGCTGCCCGTCCGCCACGCGGGCTTGCAGCTCGTCCAGCTCCTGGCGCAGCTTCTGCCTGGCCGCCTCCTCACGAAGGGCCACCGTCCTGGCGGCCTCCAGCTCCTCCTTGGCCTGGCGGCCGGCCTCCTGCAGGCTGTTGGCGCGGGCCTCGGCATCTTTGAACTTGGTCCGCAGCGCCTGCAGCTCCTTTTCTCGAGCCTCGCGCTCCTCCTCCTCGCGCTTGGTGTCCTTGATGCGGGCGAACTGCGGCGGCGATGAGAGAGCATTGGAGTTCAAATTGGCGCGAAAAGAGCATCAATGTTTGCTTTACTAAATCCGGAATTCTTCTGGCTCTAAAGTGCTCCTCTGATTAGATTATAAGTCATTTATATTGGTTTACAATTTTTTTTATAAAATCCTTGTTAACACTGCCGAATATATATAAAAATGTTCTGATTCTAAAAATTTTTGTTGTAGTAAAACACGCCCATTGCTAACCAACTGTGTCACAATGTCCCCCAGGTCCTACTTTGTGGTGGTAAGGTCAGCAGTTCGACTTAATTTCTCTTGGTACAGGTGTTTTATTCGCTAGGATTCGCAATTACTTGTACTTCCTCGCAGTTTACATTACAATAGTTTATCATTTTGGATTTTCTTGTTTCCCTGCCCAATTCGTGCACAAACAAAAACACGATAGATAATTCCTTGAACTGATATTAAATACACAAGCACGCATACCATAGAGTAATGGATAGGCAGCAGGCTCCCCCTCAAGGAAGTTCTTTGACTTACGGACTGAGCAATCGTGAAAAAACTTCTCGGTTAGCCCAGGGTCATAAAATTGGATGTACATAGGACAGCTAAACTTTCCTGTACTGTACACTTTGCGAGCAAGATAAGAAACTGGAGTGGAGGTGGGTGATGAGAGCGTGAAATTAATACCCATATTTTTTAGTTTATTCATACAGACTGCACAGTTGAACAAAGGTGAGAAACTGCTGACTCTCGTGCACTCTACATGGCCGCATTCAGGATTGAATATTTTGAATAGGCGATAAACATGTGAATAACGAACGCGGCGCGCGTAAATGTGATAAAATGCTTCCAGCTGAGCAGGAATTCTCCGATGCTAATTCTCGGCAGCTAACATGCACATCCAGGTGATAGCCGGCTGTGTCATCGAGCGAGTCCTGTGAGATGGGGATGTACAGGGTGCCGCACAGCGGGTGCTGCACGGGCTCCGAGCTGCTCCGGCGAGTCGTCAGTCCGCCCGAGCTGGCAGCGTACTCCGCCAAGAGGTCTTTGTTCCGGTCGGTGACGTAACGCGAGGTCAGAGAGGCGGACCCCCGGCGCCATGCGTTGCGATATCTCATGGGGGGCTGGAGGGGAGGCGCGGCGCTGCGGCGAAGGCAGCCGGGGGAGCCGCTTCCGGTCCGCTCCTCGAACCTGACCAGCCTGGGGCACCGGAAGTCATCCGGATACTGGCCAGACGGCGATGCGTGTCAGTGCAGCCAGAGTATTGATAATAGTTTAGTACGAGTCGCACTACTGTCAGTAGGGTACTTCTGAACGGCCACTACGAGTAATCATCTCAAATGTTCAAGATCAGATGCTTTCCTAGGAAAATATCCAGACCCAATTCACAGATTTCTTAGTAATATGCAACGAATAAGCAACGAAATAGGTCAAATCGCTTTCTATTCCGAATTCCATACCGACTGCTCACCTTTGCCTGCAGAGCAGATATAGTGAGATCCCTGGACTTGACCTCCTCTCGCAGTGTTTCCACCTCGCGGTTTAGTCTACTCAGCGCGGTGTCCTGTGTGAGTTCATGCCAGCGAAATTCTTTAACAATCTTAACGGTACTACCTAAATTTACAAACGACATTGATGCGATTCGGAGTCTCTAGCACCTGACTGCACCTCACCTTGCTGGTCATGTCCCGCTGCAGCTGGGTGATGAGTCCCCCAGCAACCTGTGCGTCCCGGCGCAGCTTCTCCGCCTCCTGCCGACTCGCTGCCAGCTCAGCTGCCTTGGCTGCCGCCTCATCGCCGGCGCTGAATCTCTCTCGATCCGCCCTCGCTCGTTGCAGCTGCTCCTTGAGCAGGGCTACCTCCTGCTGCTTGGCCGATACCTCAGTCTCCAGGTGCGACAGTCGGCGACGCAATTCGGGATCATTCAGAGCTGCCAGCTGCCGCTGCAGCCCCGTCAGCTGGGCTCGCATTTCTTCCGTTCGCCGGTCCTTCTCTCGACTCTCAGCTTCTAGAGAGCGAAATCTCTGCAATTCCAGCTGCAGGGCCAGCAGCTGCTGATCCTTCTCATCTAGATACTGCTGCTGCTGCTGCTGCTGCTGACCCCTCGGTCCGCGAGCGCTCTGCACCAGGAGTGGTGTGGCCGTAGTGGTGGCAATCACGGGCACAGTGAAGCCGGTGGGCTCCCCGAACGCCGACTGGTTTGTGCGCCGCCCGCCGCCTCCCATCAGCACCATCGGACTGGCGCTTGTTGGTCGGCCCAGGCGGAATGTCGTGCTGCCTGCTGAACTGAAGCTGGCAACGACGCCTCCGCCTCCACCTCCGCCGCCGCGAATGAGGCCCGGTGTTCCCTGTTGAAGACTTGGCAGAGGGCGGGTCGATGGCTGCTGCTGCTGCTGCTGCTGAACGGCCAGTTGGTAGACACTTTGTCCGCGGCCGAAGCGCAGCTGGTCGCCGTGGCTGAGTCGCACGGCAGCATTCTGGACCAGACAGTCGTTGATTCGTGTGCCCTGCGGAATTGAGTCCAGGTGTTCAGCAGCATTCAGTGTATTCATCTATTTGAAATAAAAAGTACAGGCATTCTTCTTGCAGCCCAGTGCCGCAAAAGAACTTGAGTAGTTACTCACGCATTCCGTATTCAAATCTTTCAGAATGAAGCCGCCATCCTCTTCTGAGTACTCAATGATGGCGTGCTGACTCTCTGTGCCGTCGGCCTAAGAAAAGTTTACACGTTTTTTGTGACGATTGATGACAGAATGAAATACGGGGATCATAACACTAACCTCAACAATAATGTCGCAGCCAGCTGAGCCGATAGTTGTAATCTTTGGGCACAGCTGGTACTCCTGGTCATGGCATTTGAGAACGCCTCTGGATTTCATTTTTGTTGAACTAAAATTACAATAGCGAAAAATGATTTTAATGAATGGCTATCCATTCAGCATTTTCTTTTCAATATTCATTGCTGGCAAAAAATATATAGATTATTCGATTTAAAACTTCATGAATCAAATGAATTATATTATAGGTTCATTTGATATAGTAAAACTATAGACAAATTATTTAACGCTCAAACCTGTTAAAATATTCTAGAAGCTAGAGACAATAAAGATATCATTTGCCTCAGGAAATATTATGGTTTATAATGTTAGCTTTTATTTATATTAGATCTGAACAAATTATTTAACACATTTACATATTTATTTGTTGATTTATAAAAGTACTATTATAATAAAGATGTTTTACAGTAAAAAATAACACAATTCAATACACTGTTACACTACAAACAGAAATTTAAAAGTTACATTTAAATAATACGAAAAAAATACTACGTAATAGCCTTGCCACCATGAGATTAAAATATTTCAAGCCACGAAACAGAACTCCCATTATGTAACCCTGTTTCATTATTCATCGAAAACATTATCTCGATTGTCCTTAAAGTTAAAAGCTTAAATGAGGGTATTAAAAGGGCTTTTTAGGATTTAAGGTTAAACTTCGCGTTATATTAAAGTACAATGATTTGCCACTTAAACATATATCAATTATATACACACTACAAGCTCATTGACCAAATTGAGTAGAGCGATGATATTTAAATTAATATAAAAAAATATTCAGCGGCAAAACTGGTTTTCTCGACTCAATTGATGTAACAATTCTAGGCTAATTTCAACACTCTGAGAGTACAATCAGTTTGCACATTCAGAAATGCAGTTCAGATTCCGTTTTAAAAGGCATTATTTATACTGCTTACAGTGTTAATTAAAAATCGCATGCAAAAGAGATACTGTAAAATCTTAAGGGTGATTTCTTTTTTTAAATTATATGAATGATTTTTGAACTATGCTATACAGAACTTATATTCTACCCTTTTACTTTGTTTAAATTTGAGGAGTTCAATACCGCAAAACTTGTGAAATTCAAGGTTTTAGAGAAGATTCGTAGCGAGTCGCATCCACTCAATCGATGAACCAAATCTAGAGGATATTTTAATCCTTATACCAAATTACTGAAGTTTTATAGCTGTATTGTACTTTTTAGTTATCTGTGTTGCGTGGACCGACTGTCAAAAAGTAAGTTGATCGTGGTGATCGTATGGGGAGTTTTTATGAACGAAACAAACAAGGAAACGCTAATATAATGTAATTGACCGCTTTAATTACGTCTTTAATTAGAAAAACTGTCCCGAATGAGTCGTACGAACAATTAATAATTCAGAAATCACGAGCTCTAATAAAATGTACGACAATTTGAATTCCTAAATTAGTGAAGCAATAGAATTTCCACAAGACTTATTCGTCCGATGCCGGGCTGTTCGTGGACGCTGAGGACCCGGCAACCATGGGGGTGAGGTTCCACTCCGATAGCTACACGGTGTTCGCCGGCTTCCAGCTGCTCTGTCAAGCCAGAGTGGTCGAGCTGCGGTTTGACAGTGAGCTGACTGTCTGTGTCTGAGACAATTTTTTACTGATCACATCTCGACGAAGCCATCAGCTACATTCCGTCTCACTGTGAAGCCCTTGATTTGCAGACTATTTCAAGAATTCAGTGCCGCTAGCGGACCAACCCCAAGCAATTGTGGCAGCTATATCGAGTGCGCAGCGTTTTGCTCCGCCGCGGGCGCCGACGCCTGTCAGGCCAGCGAGTTCCAGGCCGACAGCGGCTCCTGCAGCCTGCTCGACGGACCCTCAGCTGAAGTACTGGTCAAGAAGCATTTAATCTGGAAAGCTGTTGTTAATTTGGACATTGATTTGAATAATAAAACTGATTGACACCTTGTGGATGGCTGTATGTGTGGGTGTGTGTGTGTGGATGGCAGTGTGTGTGTGGGTGTGTGTGTGGATGGCTGTATGTGTGGGTGTGTGTGTGTGGATGGCAGTGTGTGTGTGGGTGCGTGTGTGTGGATGGCTGTATGTGTGGGTGTGTGTGTGTGGATGGCAGTGTGTGTGGGTGTGTGTGTGGATGGCTATATGTGTGGTTGCGTGTGTGTGGATGGCTGTGTGTGTGGGTGTGTGTGTGTGGATGGCTGTGTGTGTGGGTGTGTGTGTGTGGATGGCTGTGTGTGTGGGTGTGTGTGTGTGGATGGCAGTGTGTGTGTGTGTGTGTGTGGATGGCAGTGTGTGTGGATGGCTGTGTGTGTGGATGGCAGTGTGTGTGGATGGCAGTGTGTGTGTGGGTGTGTGTGTGTGGATGGCAGTGTGTGTGGATGGCTGTGTGTGTGGATGGCAGTGTGTGTGGATGGCTGTGTGTGTGGGTGTGTGCGTGTGTAAGTTGCATTTGGCTGAAAGCTGCCAGCCGGGCCGTCCTGCACCTCAGAACCCGGGAGTGCAGCCACCTCGCAGGCGGAATCTTTTCTTCCGTCGTCCCTCCCAGGCAAGTCACCAACTGGTTGCTCATTGCCGTCAGGTAGTGGGCGGATCTGATCCCGATGAGCGAGCACCGGCCGACCATCCTCTCGGGTGACCACGGCGGTGTTGTGCCCAGCCTGTACCACGAAACGCGCAGACTCCGTAGGGCTGCTGGCACGAGCCTGGTAGATGACAGGCGCATCGACACTGAACGTCAGGGTCAGTGGGCTCCTCAGTTGTCTGCCCATCAGCGCTGACGGACTGCCTCGGCCGTCAGGCCGAACTCTGACGGAACTCGGAGTTCAAGAGGCCGTGAACTCTTCACTGTAGTTCAGCAGCAGCTTAGCCAGATACGCATCAAAAGATCCGCGATGCACCGGAAATGCCACCAGACCCCGTTTGACAGTCTGGACCATCCGCTCTGCTAGGCCGTTGGACTCCTGGTGGTACGGTGGGGAGTGTATCTGCGAGCAGCCGATTCTCCGCAACCAGTCGCGCAGCTCGCCGTCGCAGAATTCGGCCGCGTTGTCCGAGACCAGCGTGCATGGGACACCCAGCCTGGAGAAGATGGCCCGCAGAGTGCGCAACGTTGTCTGGGCGCTCCGGTCTGGTACTCGAACCGCCTCCGGCCAGCCAGAAAACGCGTCCACGACGATCAACAGATAGCCGACACCAGGCACGTGCGCGTGGTCCATGTGCACTCGTTGCCATGCGGCGCTTTCCGCGGGCCAGATGTGGGTGGCGCGAGCCGGTGGAGTCCGGATCTCCGTGCATTTTGCGCATTGCTTGACGTAGCGTTCCACATCGTCGCAGTGTCCGGGCCACCAGGCTTCTCTCTTCAACCGGTTTCGTGTCGCCAGCGCTCCGCTGTGGGAGTCTCCATGCGCCGCTTGAAGGACTCGAGAGCGCAGCCTTGCCGGAGGCACGATCAGGTCTCCCAGACAGATGATGCCATCTTCCACCGTCAGTTGTTGCCGGACACTCTTGTACGGCCGTTCTGCCGCCGAGCAGTTGCTCCAGACGTTGTTCTTGATTCGCTGTCGGATGCTCCGTAGTACAGGGTCATCGTCAGTCGCCTGTTGAATTTCGTTTCGCTTCAGCACGTCAGTCTCAGTCCAATGAACGAAGCGACTCAACTCCTCTTTAGGATTTTCGAACGAATCCTCAAACTCCAGTCTGGACATAGCATCGACGTGTGGAATGCAACTGCCACGAACATAGACAATGTCGTAGTCGAATGCAGCCAACTGGATAGCCCAGCGCATGATCCTGGCCGATGTCACCTTTGGCAGCTCCTTCGACGGACTGAAGATAAACTCGAGCGGCTGATGATCGCACTTTAGCGTGAACTTGGCTCCCAGCAGAAAGTGCCTCGCTCGCTGTGTCGCCCACACGATGGCCAGAGCCTTCCTCTCGATGTTGGAATAGTTTTGCTCGGCTGCCGTCAGCCGCCTGGAGAGGTAGAGCACTGGGTGGCCGTCTTGCGTGAGGATGGCTGAGACCGCCTTCTCACTAGCGTCCGTAGTCAGAGTCGTGCGCTTCGTCGGGTCGAAGATCCGGATCACCGGATAGGCCGCCAGCGCCCGTTTAAGTTCGTCGAACGCCTTCTGCTGGTTCGGGCCCCATTTGAACGGTGTCTGGCGGCTCCTTAAGGCAGTCAGCGGCTCGACTCGCTCGGAGTAGGCCTGGATGTAGCGGGCGTAGTAGTTCGTCAGCCCTAGGAATGACTCCAGTTCCTTCCGACACGTTGGCGCTTTGGTTTGCAGCACTTTCTCCGCCAGCTTGGTGTCCGGCCGGATGCCTTCAGCAGAGATTCGGTATCCCAGAAAGGATATTTCGGTGCTCCTGAAGACGCACTTTTCTCGTTGATCTCCATCCCTGACTTGCTCAGCTTGGCTAGCAGTTGTTCGACTTTTGCGTCCAGTTCAGCTGCTGTCCGGGCGCCGATGCAGACATCGTCCTGATAGATCACCAGGTTCGTCACCAGACCGCCGATCGTGGCTTCCATGGCAGCTTGGAACTGCGCGCTCGCAGTTTTCACGCCGTAAGGCATCCTCGTCCAGCGCAGCAAACCGATCGGGGTGTTGATGATGAGGATTTCCCTGGCCGACTCGTCCAGCTCGATCTGGTTGTAGGCGTTCGTCAGGTCAACCGTGGCGAAGTGGGACATCCCTGACAGCTCTGTAAAGGCTGTCTCGATGTTCGGGAGCGGGTACGAGTCTGCGCAAATTTGCGGGTTCACACTCACTTTGTAGTCGGCGCAGATCCGCAAGTCGCCGTCCGGTTTCCTCACGATGACGATAGGGGATGCCCACTGGCTGCCTCCGGGGCGGACAGTCTCCAGGATTCCGGCATTGATCAGCTTCCTGAGCTTAGCGATGACCAGCGGTTTCAGGTGGATCGGGACAGGTCGAGCCTCGAAGTAGCTAGGCCGGGCCTGGTCCTTCAGAACGATGCGGGCCCGGAATCCGCGAAGCTTTCCCAGCGTGACTGCCGGTGCTTCCTCGACGTTGTGCAGGGACACGCCGTCCAGGTCGAACTGCAGCAAGTCGGTGCCCAGCAGACCGTGTGTCTTGTTGCAGGCCGTGACGATGATGTCCACGCAGGCGACCTTGTCTTCTAGCTCGACAGCCGCTGTGAAGCTGCCGAGGGTTTTGATGGCTGATCCGTCGAACTGCCTGAGTTGCCGGGGGCATTTCCGCAACTTCGGCTCACCCAGTTGCTGCCAGAAATTTCTCGGGATGATGCTGGTATCAGAGCCGGAGTCCAGCTGCATCTCCATGCGTTGACCCTCGATCAGCACTGTCTTCAGGCTGCTGGTCTTCTGCTGATGAGTGCTACTGATGGTTTCGGCCCCGGCTGTTTCCGTGACTTCATGCGCTGCCTTGGTCCCGGATCTGCACACGACCGCGAAATGGTTTCGCTTGCGGCACTTGTTGCAGGTTTTGCCCCAAGCTGGGCAGCGGTCAGGCTGGTGCTGTAGGCCGCAGGCTTTGCAGGCGGTCTTCGGGCCCCCGCGGTTTTTGTCCACGCTGGCGATGGACGCCGGCTCGATCGTCGCTGGCTCCGGTGCCTTCTGTCTCTCCGCTCCGCTGTATTGCTGGATGAGCTCGAGTTGTTGGACAAACTCCACGCTGTTTTCGAGCGACACCTGTTGCTGTGAGCTCTGGATGTGCTCAAGAATTTTGCTGCGATGCTGTGCATTGTGCAGGCCACTGACCAGCATTGTCTGGATGAGCTCGTCCTCTGCTGACTGTTTGCTGTCTTCGGCGTTCAGCTTGTCGAACTCGCAGAAGCGGGCGGCATCTCGAAGTCTCTGGGCGAAATTTTGTGCTGACTCAGTTGCTTCTTGGCGCAGGGACAAAAACCGAGAGCGCTCAGCAATGATCAGCTTCTTCTTTGGGCGAACCTTTTCCAAGATCAGCTTTCTGATGTCCTCGAAGTTCATCTCCTCCAGCTCTTTTGGTCTCGCCATCACACTTACGACACGAACTGCGCTTACGCCTGCCCTGGCAAGGAACAAGTCCGTCACCTGTCTCTCCTCTGCCGTGTCCTTCAATTTCTTATTGCGGCTCATGGCGGCGAAGCTCCTCAACCAGGCCTCCGTCGTTGCAGGGTCGTCCAGCGGCAGGTCGTCTGCTCGCGATGCCATTGTCGTGTCGTTTAGAGTGACTCTTATGTTTGTTAGTTTGGAGCGAACACGATAATATATTTGTGCATCAGTCACATCACTTATATAGAACGCGAGATACAAGTAACAACGTGCGATATTATTGAGCGGTGGCCACGTGCCACACAATAGGCATGTACATTAATAGGTCAGTGAAGAGTTAAAAGACATTGGCGGCACCGTGCCCGCCCACGCTCAGGCTATCAATGCGCCTGGCCGCGATAGACCGACGGCGCCACAAGCCTAACTTGACTACTTTCAGTAGTTATTGTCAGACTGACTGCTGAGTTTAAATTGAAGACCATTAGGCGCCAAATAGGATAAAAAGCTTTTTGCAAAGGCCTGAAAATGGCACGTTTGTATTTCTTTACAGCAACGGGAAGCTATTAGGTGTTAGGCCACCGAGCAACAAATTAAGGAAAGATAAACAGTTTTCAAAGTTTCGATGACGACAATCGTCAACAAGGGAATACAAAGTCACAGGACAAGACATGTAGACTTTTCATTTTTATAAATCTTTACAAGCTTCCGTACTGATCAGAGACTTTAGAGAAACATTGGATCTCCTGTCATGTCATGTCCTGTCCTGTCCTGTCCTGTCCTGTCCTGTCCTGTCCTGTCCTGTCCTGTCCTGTCCTGTCCTGTCCTGTCCTGCAGGTAATGTCTTGTCCTTTTATATGAGATTCTATACTTCAGAATGCTTGGATGGGCCAAAAATTGCCACATCAATTTTTTTAAGCCGGCATTGTTGCAGTGTTTGAACTGGAGTGCGCGAGAGTTCACAAGCTGGCTGTTGTATCAATTATTTAGCTTGGCACTCACTGTGTTACTACAGAAGTAAAATGCATCAACTGCGTCGTAAATTGAAATTGCTTTTCGCTGGAGCTTTGGGTTCAGTTTTTTGGCTTTTAAAATATGTTCAGGTGAGACGCCCCACATTAGAGACGGTGGATATGAGTTGGGCAGCTCACATGATTGACGCATGAGGGCTCTCTGACGCCGAGACAATAAATTTGTGCTCAGTTCAGCAAGGACACAATCCCCTATTTGGACAGAGCTGATCACATTCTGCAAGTGAAATATGCAAAATCGCTTAGCGTTTAACCTTTTCCTGCTGCAGCTCATCATTTTTGTCTTGCAATATTCGTCTTTGAGGGCCTCTGCCCGGGATCAACGTAAGTCTCTTTGGCTTTTTTATGTTGGTCACTGAAGTGCCAGTCAATCAACAGTCGGACGGTAAACCGTTGGTCATAAAATTGTCTTGATCTGTTGTAGGGACTGTGGTCGGTTTGGGATCCCCTGCCTACAGTACTATTAAGTATAAGGTTGCGATTTCGGGGCCGGTTTTAACTGGCCCTGTAATCGTGTTTAGCCGACTGGGCCGACCCTCCGCCTGTCTGTGCGTGCGGCTCGCGCGTGTGCATCCCTGCCGCAAGGTGGGGTGCTGGGTGCCGGCCGGCAGGTGGGGTGGTTTGGTTGGGTGGCGGCGTCGGCCCCACTTTTATTTGTGCGCTCACGCTCTCTCGTGAGTGCTGCGTGAGCGCTCTGGCTCGTAAAATTTTTTATCCTTTTCTCCCTTGCTGGTCGGAACGCAGGATGACAGGATGTCTTCGATTTCGTTTATTTGTATGCAATAACTTGAGCCTTCACAGTAAGAGACCGTCTTTGCCGATGGAATCTTAAAGTTCGCCGGAGCGAGCGCGGTTGCCCCCACGGGCAGATATTGACAAACAAATTGGGCAGCAAGGGGGGCAGACAGGGGAGGCGGTGCACAAACAGAGTCAAGCCACCAGCGCGCAGGGAGGGGTAGGGTTGTACTCGCTGCCCGGGTGGACGGGCAAAGCTACGCAGAGCTGATTGGCGGGAGGGGCAAAGCCACGCAGGGCTGGGGTAAGGGTTGACAGACAATGCCCGCGCCCAGCCAATCAGATGGCGGCACAGGGCACCCTGAGCAGGGCCGGAGGGAGGAGGGAGAGAAGGGCGAGGCCAAGGCCGAGCCAAACAAACCGGCCTCAAACACGACGGCCTTGGCGAGCAGTCGACCTGAGAAACACAGGGACTACACAATCAGCCGTCGGAGGTTAACCCCGTTGGTCGTTGATTTGTTGTCACTGAAGTGCCAGTCAATCAGCCGTCGGACGGTAAACCGTTGGTCATAAAATTGTCTTGGTCTGTCATGCCTGCATTTACTAAAAAATGGGACCAAGCTCACGTCTCAAACATGAAATATTGCACGCCTGTCGCACTGTTTCAGCTTGCGTCGGCAATCAGCAGGTGTTTGTTAATCCCGATGAGGCGCCGGGATCGCTGGTGAGTCAGGAGGGATTCGACAGCGGCAACAATTATGGAAATAACATGAACTGCAGCTGGCTTCTCTCGGGTCCCAACTACAGCCGAATCGAAGCTTGGTTTGAATTCCTGGAACTGGAGGCCTGCTGCGACAAAGTGTACTTTTTTGACTCTGTATTCAACTTGGTTGCGGTGGTGAGCTCCAGCTGCAGGAACTGCAGCTCACTGCCAACCTTCACTCCTCCCCGAGCGAATCAGAGCAACTTCATGACAGTGCGCTTCACCACAGATTCCTCAGTACTAGCAAGAGGCTTTCGCATCCGCTACCGAGCCATCTTTGAGGGCGGCAACTTTGGCACGAGTGAGTCAGGAAAATGCGTATGCTGGCTTAGCTGATTTTAAAAAGGCACAAAATCCACCATTCAGCTTTCCAGTGGTTCTCATCATCATCTTCTCCGTCTGTCAGCGATGTGACGGCCAAACTGTCAGCCCGCAGCGACATCGAGTGCGCCGCTCTCTGCACGGCAGCTGGTGCTACAGCTTGCCGGGCCAGTGAGTTCCAGGCCCACAGCGGCTCCTGCAGGCTGCTAGACGGACCATCGGGTGGAAGAATGCTAATTAGGCTCACGCCTTGAGCACAGCTGTCGACATTAATTATGCATGAGTTCGTCATGAAGGCACTAAATACGAAGCCACAACACTGCAGCTCTAAAACTGCACGCTAATTCAACATTTTACGAGTAGAGAAGGTTTACGCAATTGCTAAAAAATATTTTACTCATGAAATTGCCTTAAGCAAGCAATGCCAAGTACACACATTGCAGAATTGTTAAGTATAATACAATAGTAGCAAATTTCTTATTAAACTTTTATTCGATACAGACGTTTCTTTGTAACTTGCAGGCTAAGAAATGCCTCTACTGTAAACTTTTGCAAAAATATTTATAGTGAAACCAACATAAAGCTAAGGAATAGCCAGACCGCCAGAAGACCACTATAAGTCTTCTAGTGGTCCTTGCATAAAGCATGTGCTATTGCGGACGATTTCAGAATACACTATTTGCGGCGAAAAACAATATATTGGAGTTTTTCCGTTGAAATGGTGCAGCGCAGAAGTTTGTGTTATTGATGTTAAACCTTTCGTTATATTTTTTGTTTTACCTGTCCTTTAACAGTTTAAAACTTTTCTTTCTAAGAATAAATCTTATCCTACTGGTAGTTTCGGAGATAATCACCTGTACGTGGTGCTCGCCATCTCTGTAATGTATTTCAATAGGCTCCATTGATATTCGCAGGAGAGACACTTTGGCTTGATCCAGACTGCTCACACTTTATATTCTCCATACAGCAACCGAGATATGAGACCGTGTCAAATTTCTACCAAATTGGACTGGTAGTTTCGGAGATAATCACCTGTACGTGGTGCTCGCCATCTCTGTGATGTATTTCAATTCGTTACTTTTAATCGCTACTTTCAGTATTTCGCATATTTTTTTCTATAAGTATGCTTTAGATATACCTAAAATATGCATAAATATACCATAAATATGATATGTACGAAAAATATCAGGTAGCGGTAACAGGAAAATGAAAATGCACACTTTTGGTAACGACTCGTTACTATCATTTTCGTTTCCAGACCATGGTAACGGGAAAAAGTAACGATTCAAAAAGTAACGATTTTTACCAATTTGGTAACTAGTAACGAGTAACGCGCCCAACACTGATTGTTGTAGAGCGGTTTTAAGGATGTCTGCAAACCTGACTGGGGGATAATTTGCAAACTTCAGCAGGGATTTTTTTATTATTGAAGGTTTTTGGATGTGACTGTCCCGAATGTGGCACAACATTGCTAGTCACGTCTAAAATCGGAATGGATTGCTATTTCAGTGTTGCAGAACAATCCATTTTACACAGGCTGGGGCTCAAAAATAGCAAATTAACTAGTAAGAATACTTGCATATGTAACACTATACATATGTTCTGTAAGTTTGACTTCAGTATCTCGTGAATTGTCTCTACGAGCCGAACATGCTAAAACATGTGTTGCAGACAAATTCAGCAGATCGGTAACTGTCTGATGCCGAAATGGAGCCAACCGTAGCGCAGATCTCGTGATACCAATAAAGGCAGGATGGACATTCGATCTGAGCAACATTAAATATAATTAATTGGGGTATGCAGTGATTTGTATTTCTGTAAAACATTTAATTGCCCAAACTTTAAAATTTAGTCGTAATCTATGTATTTTACTCGTACCGTCATACAAAATAAACTGTCAAAAGAGTCGCCTACCCAGTTGACTGTTCTGCCTTTTGCTTGTCTGGCATCTCTCTGGCCACACGTGCTGCAGTTGCTTTGATCAGCATCAACTGACACGGTCTCATATCTCGGTTGCTGTATGGAGAATATAAAGTGTGAGCAGTGTGGATTAAGCCAAAGTGTCTCTCCTGCGAATATCAATGGAGCCTATTGAAATACATTACAGAGATGGCGAGCACCACGTACAGGTGATTATCTCCGAAACTACCAGTCCAATTTGGTAGAAATTTGACACCGTATCATATCTCGGTTGCTGTATGGAGAATATAAAGTGTGAGCAGTGTGGATTAAACCAAAGTGTCTCTCCTGCGAATATCAATGGAGCCTATTGAAATACATTACAGAGATGGCGAGCACCACGTACAGGTGATTATCTCCGAAACTACCAGTCCAATTTGGTAGAAATTTGACACGGTCTCATATCTCGGTTGCTGTATGGAGAATATAAAGTGTGAGCAGTGTGGATTAAACCAAAGTGTCTCTCCTGCGAATATCAATGGAGCCTATTGAAATACATTACAGAGATGGCGAGCACCACGTACAGGTGATTATCTCCGAAACTACCAGTCCAATTTGGTAGAAATTTGACACGGTATCATATCTCGGTTGCTGTATGGAGAATATAAAGTGTGAGCAGTGTGGATTAAGCTAAAGTGTCTCTCCTGCGAATATCAATGGAGCCTATTGAAATACATTACAGAGATGGCGAGCACCACGTACAGGTGATTATCTCCGAAACTACCAGTCCAATTTGGTAGAAATTTGACACGGTCTCATATCTCGGTTGCTGTATGGAGAATATAAAGTGTGAGCAGTGTGGATTAAGCCAAAGTGTCTCTCCTGCGAATATCAATGGAGCCTATTGAAATACATTACAGAGATGGCGAGCACCACGTACAGGTGATTATCTCCGAAACTACCTGTCCAATTTGGTAGAAATTTGACACGGTATCATATCTCGGTTGCTGTATGGAGAATATAAAGTGTGAGCAGTGTGGATTAAGCCAAAGTGTCTCTCCTGCGAATATCAATGGAGCCTATTGAAATACATTACAGAGATGGCGAGCACCACGTACAGGTGATTATCTCCGAAACTACCAGTCCAATTTGGTAGAAATTTGACACGGTATCATATCTCGGTTGCTGTATGGAGAATATAAAGTGTGAGCAGTGTGGATTAAGCCAAAGTGTCTCTCCTGCGAATATCAATGGAGCCTATTGAAATACATTACAGAGATGGCGAGCACCACGTACAGGTGATTATCTCCGAAACTACCAGTCCAATTTGGTAGAAATTTGACACGGTCTCATATCTCGGTTGCTGTATGGAGAATATAAAGTGTCGACACTCCGAGTTTGTTTAATTTTATAGAATTTTGATTCATCGAATATCAATCTGAATATCCATCGGGAAACCATTACATATATACATATATACTATGAAAATACGATAGTGGAGACATGATTGAATTCCCTTGTTTCGATGCGGAGTTTTGATAATAGAATACAATATAATTTTTACTAATGACCAGTATTCACCAAGGGTTTTTAAATGTTTATTGAAGCAGTTAGTTAATTATAGAGACAGTTGCTTACATGGTTACTCTGGCTCTGACCTAGTCTGATATATTTTGTGTCCCATAACTAAATGAAAGGGGATGAAGGACATCTTCAGCAGGCTGATATTCTGTTCTGTTTCTGTCTAGTGTATTTTATTGCTGACTGGACCTAGTCCTAATGTAGCTTGTCAATGTCAAGAATATATAATATTTTATCTAGCTAGCTATGTAATTTGGATTGCTACTAGAAGAAAAACTCGACATAGAAAAAGTAAAAAAAAAGTCTAGAAAAACTTTATGCCCATGGCCAATCTGAAAATTTAGTGTTGTAAGTCAACATCAGTGGCGTAGCTAGGGGGGATATGGGGATATATCCCCCCAAGCGGCAGGAAAATTGTTGGAGAGTTGAAAAGGGGGAGCATTACCATTAAAACACAGTCCACTTTTTTAATTGTTTGTTCACTTTTTTCACTTATCCCAATATCCCCCCATAGAAAATTCCTAGCTATGCCACTGGTCAACATTCAGCAATATTGTTTGTAATTGCTTGTGTCTATTCTACAGATTTCATGAATTGCTAGCTGGCTTTTTTAATTCCTGAGCCTATCTATAGCTTTCTGCATTTCATAGAACTTTGTTATGATGTTATAGCAATATTCTTGAAGATTAACAAGCTAAATAATTTCCTTAAAAAGCATCACCTGATTAACAGTAGAACTACCAAGCCATTATACTAGGTGCTAGTCATTTTGTCAACTGCCATTTCATCAAATAGGTTGATGAAATGCTGTATTTGCTATACTAAGATAGACACTGGGCAACTCGACACCGGAGATCTGTATCATAGACTTCAAAGCTGCTGCTTGGCAAGCTCTGTGGGTCATGTTTCCAAATCCATATTATTTGCCGGCTTTATTTCATAAAGTCCAGCATCTGGGCCTCCAGCGGACTTACCTGACAGATATTTGCACCTGTAGCTTCCGCATGCTGATGGCACTGCCAGCCAGCCAAACACATAAGTAAAGGCCTAACACAGGTCCTTGCTGGTATATGTGCACCGCTTCTGTTGGACTTGGCAAAGTATGTTCAACAAAACATGGTTGTCAAATTGGGTCCACAGATTGCAGGAGGTCAGCATCTTTGGTCAGTCCATTTGGACAATGAGGTGGAGAGCTGACATGCGTCTACATCTTTGTGTTTTTCTTTGGTTTTTATAATTTCATTCTTATCAAAAATTAAGCCAAAAAAATAGTGCAGTATGTGTTGCATCCTTATAGCAGTATAACTCTGCCATTGTCTGGTCCCAAGCCCAGAATGAGAAAGGTGAGAGGGTAGGGCCTACTGCTAAAAATTACAAGCACTTAAGAGACTGATCAGTACTTTAAAACAATGATTAGTTAAGTAGTTATTCCATCTGTTCCATGTATCCATGTATATCTAGTTGTGCAAATCGTGATCGTGATTGTGATAGTAAATCACAAGTTAGATTGTGTGATGTATGTATACGTGTACACTTGTGCAAGAAAAATTTGGCAGATTGTATCCTACTCTACTCTCATTGGATCTGCCACCTAATTAGACAATTACCTTTATATTGCTTCCACTGGAATTAGTCTGCTAAGGGCATTAGTTGATGAAATGACCAATTCTATGGGTTTCCCATTTGGCTAGTTGATGATGTGGCAGTTGACAAAATGACTAGGATCCATTATAACAATGGGGGAAACCCCACAGAAAATTTTTGGCAGTGCCTGAATATCAACAGCATTGGGTGGTGACTATTGGTTGACAGACAAGGTGATGGTATACACTGTGGTTGAGCTACTCCTAATATTTAGGCTTGATCAGTGAAATTTGTGTCAAGGTTTCCATAGTGCTCATACATGCGCAACACCCGGCCGACCCGGCCGGACCGGCCGGGTGAAACGAGGGCCAAGCAAGGTAAGTCGCAAAAACCAATCGACCAAGCGCAAAAAAATCAAAGGGGGGACCAAGAGACAAAAAAGGAAGGCGTGAAGAAAAGGAAAAAGGGGAGAGAAAAAGAGCAAATGAGAGCAAACTAAGTCGTAAATAGAGCAATGAAACGAACTAAGTCGCAAATGAGAGCAAAAACTAAGTCGCACGGCCGGCTAAGATTTGGGAGGTTGCGCATGTATGATAGTGCTATAAGTGGCCTAGTTCTACATAATGTAAACCCTTGAATGTCTCATTAGTCCCTCCAGATGAAGGTAAATGACCACTAAAGACAGATAATGTAGGAACATTTGGCTAAAATGCTCATACATATTGAAGGCTGAGAAATGAGAAAAAAAAAACCTTTAGCCAGCACCATTAAATATATTCATGGTCTAAAGAGCTGGTGACTTGATTGGCCCATGCTCTTTAGTTTCATGTGCTTGTGTTGCTCTGTTCAGTTGCAGCACAATAAATTATCTGGGGGGAATTCCCTCCTTGGTAGTTCTACTGTTAAATGAACCACCATATTCTTTTGCATAGCTATTGCATATTCCTCTAATATTGACCTTCAAATGGAGCTAACATGTGTGTACCTATTACACCCGTGATCTT
The DNA here is from genome assembly GCA_950097015.1 of Macrostomum hystrix. Lineage (NCBI taxonomy): Eukaryota > Metazoa > Platyhelminthes > Macrostomidae > Macrostomum > Macrostomum hystrix. The sequence goes on from CATNEN010000033.1 coordinate 2,778,402, forward strand.
ATTGAATACTACAAAATCAATTTATAGCTAGTCTCCTACAGTCACTTATCACAGAATAGGACTTGGGGTTAGCCTAAATTTGCATGTTTCCTTAAATTATTAGGCAATTGTAGAGTAAGATTAAAGCAATAAGTTGCAGGTAACTAGATTGCTAGCTATAGTAGATTAGACTTTCACTAAACTATTTTTGGTAATATGCCCAGCTTAATTTTTTTCAGGCAATCTAATTCTAATATACTAAAAATGAAAATCTTGCTTGCTTGCTTGCTTGCTTGTTTGCAATCGACTAGCTCCCGAACGGCTCAACCGATTTTCGCAATTCCTTCGCCAAAAGATCACAAATGGGCCCGAATCGGTACACGTATTTTTATTAAGCTTAATTTCATTGCCAAGGGGATTAAATATTCGAAAAACTGTTTTAAATGGGCTTTTCTAATGCATTCTTGTTTTCAGCTTGTGCACAGTGAGGCTCCAGTGCCAACTTTAATGATTGCATCAGAGCCAGTTTTGATAACGCACTGATAAGAACTCAATGGAGGCTACCCAGAGGGTAGCGAAGGGCAGCTAGTAGTTTATACTAAAATTAAAACACTATAGCTTTAATACTTTTATTTTTGGATATCTTTGTTGCTTATCAAATGTTAATCAGTGTAGGGTTTCACAACTGTAAAAAACAAATATTTAAAGTATGATCTTTATAAAAACAAGGCTAATGGCCTATTTGCCTATTAATATTACTATTAGCATGAGAGGTTTTCAGGCGAACTGCAGCACTTCACATTAAAAAAATGAATCCCCAGGGTAACAATATCACTATATGATTTTTCTACTAGCTAATTCAGAATAAAGTCAGTTGACTGTCTTCTAATGTATTTTGCTACAATAATTTTATCGATAAATCTATAAGAGTGGGTGCAAAAAATTATATATAAGTGTAGAAAAAGGTCAAAATGAAAAGTGAAAATTAATACATTGTGAATCTTGTGTTGAAAAACAGTCACAAACATAAGGACCAGAAAAGAAATGCAAGTATCAAAGTGCAAATTAACAGAAGTCTTCTCCATTTGCTACATGGTTTCTTTTAGCTGGTAATTTCATCATCAGCTTTTCATCTTGCTTTTTTCATAGTTGCTTTTCGCACCAACAGGCCATAGCAAGTGTATCTAATTGGTCAACTTCATTGTACCCCGTCTAGTCTGGCCTCACACTGCTAGCTACCTGTGTAACCGTTTCGAGTCTCTCTTTTTATACTTTTCCGTTGCTACCAACGACTTGAGAGCAACCGAGCCAACACGGAAACTGATACCAGTAACACCAACCCAGCCGCCTCCGCCGTGATTCCAGTTCCAACAGGAAACACTGCGCATTCAACACTGCAGGCCGCACTCTTGCACTAAAAAATGCATAAATCTATTGGCTAATGCCTAGCTTTAGTTTATGTATACATTGCGAACATGCAATGAAATCAGCAGAGCCCCAGCAACAGACAATTTGTTAAACAAGCTGTTGCAGTTCTATAATTATACGAGTTGCGCCACTGGAATCTTCGATGCCAATTCTGTCCGCAGTGGCCGCCCCTCTGCCGCAGACGCAGTCGCCTCAGATGAACATTGGCGGCGTTGACGTCATCACCAGTCTAAGCGTCATGTCGCAACAGCCGCCCTTGAAGCCGGCGAAGGGTGATCACGTAACTGCTTTCGCCCAGAGTCTGCAGCAGCAGCAGCAGGCTGCATCGGCAGGCAGCGGTCGGAGTGTCAGTCAGCAGTGCAACAGCCGATGCCGCAGCGAAGAGAATCTCTGCCTCATCCGCGACAGCCGGGCGAGGCTGTTCGCCAGACGGCGGCCGCCGGCTAAGTCACGACAGTCCGCCGGCCCGCCAGTGGTCTCCACGCCTTCGGCTCCAAAAGCCGCTCCGATCGGCCCGGTGTCGATGGTGGCCTGCGGATACGGCGGCGGCGACTCTGTGTACGAGTCTATGATCACCGCTACTCATGTGAGCATTGCTTAGTTCCCGGGTCTAAATCATTCTGTTGATTGAGCTTTTCGCTCGTCAAATCGTTAGTGCTATCGCCTGATATCCACTGAATTATCTCCTCCTAAATCCACTGGATTATCTCCTCCTACATGCACTGGATTATCTCCTCCTAAATCCACTGGATTTTCTCCTCCAAAATCCACTGGATTATCTCCTCCTAAATCCACTGGATTATCATCATACATTCGCTGGATTATCGCCTGATTTCCACAGTATCATCTCCTCCCAAATCCACTAGATTATCTCGTCCTAAATCTACAGTATTTTCACCTGCCTCCTCCGACTCCATTGACTAAATATCTACAATTTCACTGTTCCGCTGCAGAGGCAACACTGATGACATGACGAGGCACTTGCCTATTGAAACAAAGGTTTAGCTGTTGGTCGCCTTGTCTGAAATCGAGTCATTGAATTTCCGTTTTTAGTGTCGGCCACCCGAGAATGTCTATGACGTTGCCGGGCCCACACAGCATCGGCGCACCGCCTCCATCCAGGACCTGACCGGCGGCGGCTGCGTTGCCACCATCGCCGCTGACGGTGGCGGCGAGTACGCCACGGTGAGCGTCAGCCAGCACGGCTCCGCAACAGCGGCCATCCCGGACCGGCGCCCCCTGCCGCAGGCGATGACTTCCACGAATATCGGCGGACCGCCGGTCTCTACCGACGTCTGGCGTCGCGACGTCCTAGATTGCGTTGCGGACGCATTCTCCGGCTTTCGACGATTGTCCGCAGCTGCCACCGGCGGTCTCGGCGGCCTCGCCGGATCGTCGATGATCGCCGACTCGGACGGCGAGGATGAAGACGAACGCTCGGCTGGGTCCGGCAGCCTCGGCAGCCTGGGCGGCTCCGAGCTGTCCGAGCGAATCCGCCGGGCCGAGTTGATCCGCCTGCGGAGCGCCGCCGCGCTGCACTCCGGCCTCCTCGCCCAGCGCTGCCGGCACGATCAGCTGTTCTCCGGCTGCTGCCTGATCCGCCTTCAACTGCCTGCCACTGCGCCGCAGCCGCCGTCTATCGACACTAAACAGTGGCTGAGTCTGGCCTTCTGCCACCCCGCCAGCTTCTCGGCCCAGCCGTACAGCGACTCGCTGCCCAGCTTCTGCTTCCCGGACGCAGAGTGTATGGCCAGCCGGCGACTGCGTCCCGGCGGCCTCCACCAGCTGCGGTCCTACCTGGACGCCTGCGACCGGTTCAGCTTCGTCATCACCGAGCAGCGAGGCCTGCGTTTCTACGGCTACTGCATGCGCTCCCTGGCGCCCGAGCCGAACGCTGCCTCATCCATCGCGGCCACCGGCACCGCGGTCGAGGCCGTCTGCATCGTGTCCCCGGTGGAATCCGAGCAGCTGTTCCATCAGATCCTGCTTGAGGCCCTGCGCAAACGACTGTGCGCGGGCACGCCAGAACAGGGTCGGCAAGAGCTGGAAGACTTCCTTGGTGAGAAGCGGAGGCCAAGCGATTGGTTAATTGCCTCATTGTTCCCGCCTTTTAAATTATCCTATTATCCATTTTTGAGCTGTCCCATTTTTATTACCAAATTTCATCAGTTATTTAACCCATCCAACCTGTTTGTTATCCTATCTCACCTGTCTGTTATCCTATCTCACCTGTCTGTTATCCTATCTCACCTGTCTGTTATCCTATCTCACTTGTCTGTTATCCTATCTCACCTGTCTGTTATCCTATCTCACCTGTCTGTTATCCTATCTCACCTGTCTGTTATCCTATCTCACTTGTCTGTTATCCTATCTCATTTGTCTGATATCATATCTCACCTGTCTGTTATCCTATGTCACCTGTCTGTTATCCTATCTCACCTGTCTGTTATCCTATCTCACCAGTCAATTATCCCAATCATCCTGTGCAGTCTCGGTGTACAGCAGGCCGCTGCCAGACGCCGGCGGCTGGTTCGACCTGGTCACAACGGACCCCGGCCGTGGCGGCCAGGTGGTCACTCGGCGATTTAGCCGGCCTGCTGGTGCCCGCCTGCAGCACGTCTCGCACTCGCAGCTGCTGACCTTCCCGGGCGCCCGGCTGGCCGTGCAGCTTTTCGCGGCGGCCCTGCACGAGCGCCAGATCGCTCTGGTCAGCGCCAACCCGCGCCGGCTCAGCGAGTGCGTCCAGGCCCTGGCCGGCCTGCTCTATCCGCTGCGCTGGCAGCACACCCTGGTTCCCGTTGTGCCGGCCGATATGTTGCGCATCGTCTGCTCGCCTACGCCGTTCATACTGGGCGTCCTGACTGAGCACCTGCCACAGGTCAGTAGAGATTCCAATCGTGTATATCTAAATTTAGACAAATCCCCATCCCCACCTAAGGAGATCTTAGGCAAATCTCCCGTTTTCCAAATCCTTATCTTACATGTCCAAATTTCAAATCCCATCTTGCATCTCACGATCACCAAATCCCTGGATAAAAACTCTAAATTTAAAGTGTAGATTCTCCTAATTTTCTAATTGCCCTCCTGTGTCGCAAGATTCAGAGTAATTTCCGTTATGAATCTCTGGATTAATAAATCCCATGCGTAATATTCCTATTCGGAGATGCCCATCACGAATAGCAAATCCTGTCGCTCCGCATTCGGCAGGTGCTGCAGGACGACCTTGATCCTGACGTGTTCATCGTCAGCCTTGACGACGCCCGCATTATTCGCCAGCGCGGCGACGAGTCCCGCCTGCTGCCGCGGAAGCTCCGCCGAGCCTGCCTGGCCAGCCTGGCCGGGTCCCGGCGCCTGGAGGCCACCAGGCGGGCAGGCGAACTGCTGGTCATCCGGACCTTCCTGCAGCTGTTCGCCGTGGTTGTCGGCCACTACGCCGATCACGTGACTGTCGGCCGCGCCGACGGTCGGCGGCGCTTCGATCGCGAGGCATTCTGCTCGGCGCCGCGCTCCCGCGGCCTGCGCGCTCTCCTTCGCGTGCTGGCTGTCACCGGCAACTTCCATGTCTTCATCAGCGACGTCCTGGACGGCAGCGCCTACGCGGCCAGCAAGCTGACTGTGGGCAGCGTCCTGCGCGACTTCGATCAGGCTGTGAGAGATTTTCAACTCGACTCTCAGCGACGCGGTGGCGAAAATGGCGGCCTCTTGAACGGCCTTCGGCGTCAGGTTCGCCGTCTGCTGTCGGGCGAGTCGTCGAATGACGAGGTGCGGCGGAGTCGACGAAGTCGCGGACGCAGCGGCACGTCGGCGGCAACTGGCTCCGCCGCGGCCGCAGTCGCCGCCTTTTCCAGCGCGTCAGCTTCCGCGTCAGCTACAGCGCCGCTCAGCAGCTCCTACCCTTCCAGACCCAGCGGGTCCTTGAGGTCGTGGGGCCAGCCCGCACTGCCGCCCCGCAGATGAGGCCTCGGCTGTGGTCTGGGTGTCACGGACCATTATCGATTCAGCTGGCTAGCCTAGTCCACTGAGTGTGACCCACCAAGATTGACCCAGCGAAAGTGTGACCCGCCAAGATTGACCCAGTGATAGTGTGACCCACCAAGACTGACCCAATGATAGTTTGACCCACCAAGACTGACCCAGTGTTAGTGTGACCCGCCAAGACTGACCCAATGATAGTGTGACCCGCCAAGATTGACCCAGTGATAGTGTGACCCACCAAGGCTGACCCAATGATAGTTTGACTCACCAAGATTGACCCAGCGATAGTGTGACCCGCCAAGATTGACCCAGTGATAGTGTGACCCGCCAAGACTGACCCAATGATAGTGTGACCCACCAAGACTGACCCAATGATAGTGTGACCCACCAAGATTGACCCAGTGATAGTGTGACCCACCAACATTGACCCAGTGATAGTATGACCCACCAACATTGACCCAAGATTGACCCAATCATTGTTTGACTCACCAAGAGTGACCCAGCAATTTTTTGACCAAACAAATATTGACCTGGCTAGCAAGACCCGTTAATATATGGACTTCAATTCCGCCTCCTCAATTTCTGCTCGCTTATCTGTCTATTTATAGTTTCCAGCTACTCTGAAACATTCCATTTCTTGTTTTCAGTTTTCGCACCTGTTCTTAGGCAAAATTCATTGGGTTCCTAATCATTTTGAATCATTGGCGTACCTTTGTCTTTCTTTATATAATGCTCTTGAAGCCTATTCATGCTTGGCTGTGTGTAAATGCTAAATTTTGTTATTTTCTACTTATATCTTAATAAATCATTCCTATATTTTAGCCTCATCAAAGTCGCGCTGTGTTTTACTGCCCTGTTCCAAACAGAAAATTGCCAACCTTACATGCGCCCTTTAATGCGTCGAAATTGCTGCCTAATTTGCTTTCTTAGAATGCGTTGCGTTCTGGTATATCATAAATACAAACATATAGCAGGTATATATTTACCTGAATACTAATTCAACTAGCTACCGTCTCTCACTGTGTCGGTTTTGGCTGTGTGAAAATTAGCCTGACATTCCACAAACTTCATGCTAATCACTAATCATTTATTCAGATTTCACTTCGTCTTCTTCCTATTTCTGAATGTTTTGCGGCGGAATTCTTGTCGCCATAGCAACGCACTTGTTGCCTCGCCGAATTTTCTGGTTGTCTTGGAAACTAAAAATATTTTGGCTCGAAAAAGGACTGATCCCAGCTGATTGGATTGCTAATCTATCCCAGCTGATTGGATTGCTAATTTATCCCATCTGATTGGATTGCTAATCTATCCCATCTGATTGGATTGCTAATCTATCCCATCTGATTGGATTGCTAATCTATCCCATCTGATTGGATTGCTAATCTATCCCATCTGATTGGATTGCTAATCTATCCCAGCTGATTGGATTGCTAATTTATCCCATCTGATTGGATTGCTAATCTATCCCATCTGATTGGATTGCTAATCTATCTCAGCTGATTGGATTGCTAATCTATCTCAGCTGATTGGATTGCTAATCTATCTCAGCTGATTGGATTGCTAATCTATCCCATCTGATTGGATTGCTAATCTATCCCATCTGATTGGATTGCTAATCTATCTCAGCTGATTGGATTGCTAATCTATCCCATCTGATTGGATTGCTAATCTATCTCAGCTGATTGGATTGCTAATCTATCTCAGCTGATTGGATTGCTAATCTATCCCATCTGATTGGATTGCTAATCTATCCCATCTGATTGGATTGCTAGTCTATCCCAGCTGATTGGATTGCTAATCTATCCCAGCTGATTGGATTGCTAGTCTATCCCATCTGATTGGATTGCTAATCTATCCCAGCTGATTGGATTGCTAATCTATCCCATCTGATTGGATTGCTAATCTATCCCATCTGATTGGATTGCTAATCTATCCCATCTGATTGGATTGCTAATCTATCCCATCTGATTGGATTGCTAATCTATCCCAGCTGATTGGATTGCTAATCTATCCCATCTGATTGGATTGCTAATCTATCTCAGCTGATTGGATTGTAAAGTTGAGTTGAAAACCACGGAATTAGAAGTTCAAATCACGTATACATTGTACAGTAACTTCAAGTTGACTTTTGTATCAATATATTTGGGTACCTATTTTCGTTATAACAGCGAGCATTACAAAAGAGCTTTAAAAACTACATGGGTTTCATAATTTATGCCCAGTGGCAGTTCTGAGACAGTAAATTGGAAATTTCTGCTCCTGTGCTGAGCACAATGCTCAGGTCTTCCGTCGGGTGATGTGGTCGTAGATCACGACCTGGGTGTACTTTGGCGACTCGATGATGGTCCTGGTTGAGTTGTCGCCAGGGTTGCTGGCCTGAGTTTGAGTTCGGATTGGGAAGTGAAATTAGCACCACATTTTATTTCCGAATTCTAACAAAAATGCCGCACAGACAAGCAGAGCCTCACATTGGGATCCACATTAAGAATCTTGCGATCGCGCTTGTTTTTGAACAACAAACCGGGGGCGTTATCGGCAATCACCGAGTAGTTTTGTGTCGGTGTCGACGACACATTGTGAGTCTCCCAGTTGTAGAAGCTGGTTTGGATTTCGATGGATTATTACACGACATTACACTTTTCAGATTAAATCAGATTTCAGATTTTGAGGAAATGAGGTGGGGAAGGGAGTGAGGTGAGACGGAGTTGGTTGAGGAAGGGAGTGAGGTGTGACAGGGAGTGAGGTGTGACAGGGAGTGAGGTGTGACAGGGAGTGAGTTGGGACAGGGAGTGAGATGTGACAGGGAGTGAGGTAGGACAGGGAGTGGGGTGGGGAAGGGAGTGGGGTGGGGAAGGGAGTGGGGTGGGAAGGGAGTGAGGTTGGACAGGGAGTGTGTTGGGACAGGGAGTGAGGTGAGACAGGGAATGGGGGTGGGACAGGGAGTGAGTTGGGACAGGGAGTGAGATGTGACAGGGAGTGAGGTAGGACAGGGAGTGAGGTGTGACAGGGAGTGAGTTGGGACAGGGAGTGAGATGTGACAGGGAGTGAGGTAGGACAGGGAGTGGGGTGGGGAAGGGAGTGGGGTGGGGAAGGGAGTGGGGTGGGAAGGGAGTGAGGTTGGACAGGGAGTGTGTTGGGACAGGGAGTGAGGTGAGACAGGGAATGGGGGTGGGACAGGGAGTGAGGTGAGACAGGGAATGGGGGTGGGACAGGGAGTGAGGTTTCATGGCTGATTGAGCCAAATTTCTAAGCTTTGAGCGCCGCAACGGCTCACCTCAGATCGGAGGGTCTGGGCAGGAGGCGCCGCCGCTCGTTAAAGTAGGGCTCAAAGTCCTCCATCTTGAGCCTGTGAGCATAGTCGATGTAGCCCGAGATCTCCTGGCCTTTGTTGTTTTTGTCCCGGATGAAAATTATCGACTGAATAAAAGAGGTCGATCCTGATTTAGAAAAACTTTTTATGCTAAATTAGTTCTGCAAGCCGACCGTCCGGCAGGACTACTCACCGTCATCTTTCCACTCCTGTTTGCCTCCTCGCGATTGGCCAATGCCTTCAGGAACGGGTCCTTGAACTCCTTGCCCGAGCTGGACAGGGCTCTGGAGAAATTTGATGTATTCAACTAACTGCTGGTAAAAAATACTCGTAATTTTGTTTTATAGCTGCTACTCAGAGTAGACAAATATGCGTTTTGCTACTATAAAAAGTATGGTAGTAAATGAAATCGAAGACGAGCAGCATATGCCGCTTCTACAAGTAAGACAGGCTGCTTGTAAATACGAGTAAATATAGCATGTTCAGCTAGGTAGCTACTGATAGAAATAGAAGGCTGTTTGCTACTTGTTTAACAAAAAACTAGCTGATTTCGCATTAAAGGAACTGTAATCAATAGTTACGAATGGTATTCGTTGAAGTGTAGTTCAAAAACGGAAAAAACCGATAACATGGGACGCTAAACAAATCGTTTCATCTGGGACTCTGTCTAGGAATTGCTTGGCGTTTGTGGAGGCATTCGGGATTTGTGCAGGGATTTGGGATTTGTGGATGGATTCGGGATTTGTAGAGGGATTCGGGATTTGTGGATGGATTCGGGATTTGTGGATGGATTCGGGATTTGTAGAGGGATTCGGGATTTGTGGATGGATTCGGGATTTGTAGAGGGATTCGGGATTTGTGGATGGATTCGGGATTTGTGGATGGATTCGGGATTTGTAGAGGGATTCGGGATTTGAAGAGGGATTCGGGATTTGTAGAGGGATTTTGGATTTGTGGAGGCTTTCGGAATTCAAAGACACTCTGGATTTAGTAGGGATTAGGGATTGGGTATGACAGATTTGAAGAGTTGATGGAGATTTTTGTCAGCAGTTTGAAAATAACCAGGGACTGCACCTCAAAACCTGCTAGGCTCTTGTATTCTAGCTAGTCGTAAAAGAATAAACAAAAAAGAAAGAAACACTCTAGAGATACTACTTTCAAACTCGAATCAAGCACTCAAACGCGCAAGCATATTTTTTTAATTCGTAGCACTACACGAATACAGGAAACTGTCGCTAATCTGGCAGCTACTGATTACTAGTCACTTACACGTGCTCCTCCCTTGATTGACGAACGAATATTACCGAGAAAAAGGATAAAATGAGGAGCATTGAAATTCGTACATCTTTTTAAGACAATTGAGCTTTCTCAACTTTCTCTAGATACGCTCGTAGTATTGGGATTTTTCCTGAGACAATTTTTCTTTATATCCTGGACAGAATATATTTGACTTATGAAAGTTCGGACATTGCTGTGAAATGAGGACAGCTCGGAACTCACTTCTGCTGCGTTTGTTTTGACAGCTTGGCGGCCTCGGCTGCCTCCTTCCTGGCCGCGAACTCCTCGCGCTTCAGCACCTCGCCGCTGCCGCGGTAGCCCAGCTCAACCAGCTGGCGCGCCAGCTCCTCATCCTGGCGGGAGGGATTTGGCGGGTCAGCACCGATTCCAGGCTTGCGCCACTGTTTCTTAATGCCCTAACATTCCTAAATGCTACTAGCATACCTCAAGATAGTGCAGATCCAACGGTGTGACCTGACTGTCGAGAAAGTCTTCATAAGTGTTAAACTCCGTGACGATGCTGTCCGCTCCTCCGACTGCTTCGTCTTCCATTTTCTAGCTGAAAAAAGATCAACGGTTTTTTAATAATTTAGTTTTTTTGTTTTCAATTCATTCACATTTTTTAACGGTAGCGCGTTTTGTGCTTGAGCTTTTATTAATTAATTTAAATAATATATATACATATTCTTGTATATCTAGACAGTCATTTCTGTACGAGTTATTTCTGTTCATTTCTCGTACAATGGAGTTTTGCACATATACTCACAAAAACACAAAAATCATAAATAGTACCAGAATTACAAGATTACAAAACTTGCACAGCTGCTTGCACTTAATAATCGCAAACATTACATGTTTACTAAAAATTATTAATGTTGTTTTACATGATTAGTTTTATTAAAATTTCACATATTTAACTTTCATAATACGGTAAGCTTTACTGCCTCTCTATGTATTAAAAATATGTATATGAAATAGCATTATATACAAATCATAAATAGTTGTTCTATTTAACTTGTCATTATTTATCACGTAACAATTCATTAAAATTATTGAAAGTGTAAGCAAATCATCAGCAATGATTTTCTTTGTTTAATAGTCGCTGATTCATATAAATAAATATTAAACTGTTTTTTATTCAATCATAAAACGCTTCTAATGTTCGTTTTGCATTTTGGAGAAGAAAGACTTCGCGTTCCAGAGGAAGACTACGTGTAAAGCAACAACAACAAAGCTAACTTTCCCTGCTGGCAAAGAGCTTCTTAATTTACGTCCCTGTCAAAATTTATTAATGAGCTTAATTATCTAATGAACTTAAGCCATATATACTGCAATTACCAATTTAGAGGCAAGATCAAAAAGTAAGGACGACTTGGTTGTTTGTTTGCAAAGATGTTTAAAAATGCTATAGTCATTACTTTAAATATAGTGCGTACTTGGAAACCTTAAACTAGACATAAGTAAAACAAAATAAATGATCTTTATTGTTACATTGTTAAGAAAAAGTTTAAGACACTCTTGATTAATATATAAAAAAAGGAATACAATTTCGCACGATTCTTTCTTAGACCTGACATAGAGATCGTCATGTAACAATTGGTATGCATGGCGATTAACTTACGGAATAACGTACGAGGATATGAGTTTTTATTTTTACTAAAGAAAGCATTTTCACTAAAATTCTGCAACGGGCAGCGGTCTTTACATTTTTCATGAGGAAGAGTGTGACTTACAAAGTATAGAGGACTTTCAAAGGAAAGATACGTGTATAGTTATAACAATTGTTTATTTGTGTAACGTGTTTTCGTGTCTTATAGTAGTCCTTCCTCGGGAAACCTACAGCTGATCGTTAGCAGTTTATTCTATATTTATTGTCCAGATTAAACTGCTTTCATAGCATTGCGTATATGATTATGGATATGATGTAACAGCGACTTAGGGGGGGGGACATTTTTTAGAATGTACAAGCCATAATTCCCTTCCCTGTTCGATCCTTCTATGACTAATCCCCAGTGACAGTGACATTGAAACTTTAAATCATAAATGTTTTTAAATCATGCGATCACGGTGGGTGCGCGTGCCTCTTGCTCTATTAAAGGAAAGCGGCGCGGGCCACTTTCTAGTCAAGATCTTACCGGTACTACACCCAATTGAAAGTTTACATTTGTTCGAGTACCTAACTGGTTTCGCTTGTTACACTCACTCATCGTATGAGCTTCATCCGTTTGAGTCATATTTTCGTTCACCAGTGTCTATGAGAAAGTCTCAGTCAATTCGGCAACTCGCCTCGAGTCGTCTGATCGGTTCGTTTGATTTTGGCGCTCCAGGCGAGAGCACACGCCTGAGGTTACGATAAACAATAATATAAAGTAAGGGACCAATCCCCTCGGTGCCTGCAGGATCTTGGCCACTCAGTCACACCCAAAGCTTCCAAAAATTCATCAGTCTAGGTGGAGTAGTTACGGAGGGATGAGGCCCAGTTCTCCCATTGCTATCCCTCTGGAGCCGAACAAACAATATATTTTTTGTTTTATATTTTTTCGGCGCATTTTCCAATTATCTGAGGAGAAAAGAGAACATATTGAAACGGCCATGAAAGCTCGATTCCAGCAGACAACCCGTATTTGTGCTGTGCCGGCGGAAAATGCGCTCCCAACCAGTAGATTGGTGTGTACTTGTAGGACTAGCGACCATTGGTCACGATGAGGGCAGCATGGGGAGGCGATGTGCTGGCGACTTCGGGCTCAGGTGTGTTTAACAGTCATCGGCAACCTCTACTCGAGCGTCGCCTGCCACCGCGTCACGACGCCGTCGTCGAAGCGTTTGGGAGTCCATGTAAATAGGCCGAATAAATTGGTTTTGGCCGCGTTCGTGGAGTTTTGAGTTTTTCTGGGGCTCTCGGCGAGGTCGGTATAAGGCCCATAGCGTAGGATGTACTCAAAGTGAGATATTAATGAGATGGCACAGCTGCACCAGCAGAGATGGCAGACTAGGAGACCACAACATATGTGCCTTGAAAATGAAATGATACATTGTACATTAAAGTAAACCGGTCTTTATGGCCTCTTCTTGTTTAAAAATGTTGAGTGATGGAATATATAATTTTTGTTTAGTACATTACAATATACGCATAAGCTAAAAAGTTTATTAATAAAAAGTGCAACTATCAATATAAACAATTAATTATTATATTATATGCAATATATTTTACAATATATAATACATATCATCATATTTTTTAATGTTATATTTTGTGATATATTTAATATATCATAAATGTTCCATAAAAGTCATTGGTATTCACTCCGTCTAAATGTTCTCACTCACCTGTTCTTATGATTTATTTAGAACGTTAAAAGCAAAAATTTAAATTCTTCAGCTTCATCAGAAATACCAAATGTATAAGAAATACAGAAAGGGCAAAGGACTCATTTTTTTTGCTTAGGACTGGCCCTAATATCAAAGTTTCTAAAGTAGCAGCTTTTCCAATTGTTTCGCTTCTCTCACAATTTTTATTATAGTCTTATTGCTCGATTCAAAGTTAAGTTGTTGAAAGTAACATGTAACTCGTAGTTGGATAATGAATACAGTGTATATACAGTTCATGTATATTTATAGCACATGTGTTAAATTGTTCATTAAATTACTTTGACGACAGATTTGAATTTGTGGGCACGAAATATGATTGTCGCAGCAATTAACGAATGACTTTCGTTCATGGGGCCCATGGAGGCCCCCTCTAACCTGATGGAGGGCATCTGGGCTCACGCAAAAGCGCATTATTATATATTTATAATATATAAATATTATGCCCAGCCTGTTGCTTGGCATATGCTAATAGGAAGTTCTGCATCAAATATTTTGTTCTGCTTTTGTCTTGTTGTTTTGCTAACAAATAAAGTAAAATCGTCACTCTACTGGCCAAAGTCTACTGATGTCAGCTTGAACTACCCACCAGTTGGCTGGCTTAGTTCCTGAGAAACTAAAAAGTGAAAAACTCAAATTATCCTACAGACGCAAGAAAGACAAACTCTTAGTGCACTTGAATATTATACAGAAAAATAAAAAAAGTATAAATAATTAACTTAGCGAGGTAAAATATTTATGTATTCTGATATTTCGTTAAGCTAGTAAGATTATTTTGTTTTACTGCGTAAAATTAAGTCGTGTACGTTAATGACGATATTCGTTTAGCGATTTGAACACCTTCCAACATGCCACAAAGCTGATGAGCCAGCTTTTTGGTATAAATATGCTTATGCAAAGACATTAAAATATTTTTGCAGAGAAATGACCTCCATTTTTTGCGGAAAGTAAGTCGAAAAATTTAAAATAATGAGCGGCTGGTTCAACTGGATAGCGACATCGTTTTCGTCCTTCCTTGAATACTTGGGATTCAAGAACAAGTCAGGAACGCTTTTGGTTCTTGGCCTTGATAATGCCGGCAAGACTACGCTACTAAGGCGGCTGAAAGAAGGAAATATGGTCACACCAGTTCCAACGTGGTACCTTTCGAAGTACGCATTCACGATTGGTGGGATGCGTTTTACTGCTTTTGATGTTGGCGGACATCAGCAAGTTAGAAAAGTTTGGCATACATATTTCCCAGCTGTGGATTCTATTATTTTTATTGTAGATTCCTCTGATTATCAAAGGTAAGTCTTCATCTTATTAGAAGTAATATTTATATAATATTACATGTATCTCAAACTGACAGCAAATTAAATTTCAAAAATGTAATTTCTAACAGGCTGACTGAAGCCCGAGAAGAGCTGGATTCGCTCTTATCTGACGAATCGATCCCGGCTCACGTGCCGATGCTGCTCCTCGGCAACAAAATTGACAGGCCGAGCGCCGTATCCGAGGACGAGCTTCGCCACAGCCTGGGATTGCATCACCGGACCACCGGAAAGCTTCACGCCGCAGCGAGGGGCAGGTCGCGCCCCAACAGAGCAGAGGCACAGGGGCCTCGCCCGCTGGAGCTGTTCATGTGCTCAGTGCTGTGCCAGCAGGGCTATGGCGACGGCATCCGCTGGCTCACCAGCTACATGTAATTTTTTTAACAGGCTTTAATTCAACAAAAAACTCGTCATGATATGTAGCGAGTTGAACTAAATATTGTGTATAGTAGCCCAAATACCGGTAAATGATTGTAAACATTTCTTTATTACAAACACTGATTTATATTCAGAACACAGGCAATCCAACAGACAGGCAATTGATAGTTCTCGAAAAAAGCACACCAGTGCATAATGACTTTGCGATTTGTTGCTTTACATGAACTACATACAGTACGTCGTCGGATAGCAACACGACAAGCTTACTTTTAAAATTGCGTTGGAAGAAAAAACTGTCGGTTTAACATAACATCAGCGGAAGTTTCAGAAGAGCATACTGTTTTTCCTGAGCATTCAACGACGCAGCCAGGACCGCAGGATGTCGTCAGTCGTCATGACCGCCGGCTTGTCGCCCAGACGTCCAGAAATTGCAGCAGCAGCTGCCAGGGTGGCCAGGGTTGGCCGCGGAGGACAGCCTGCTGGTTTGTCCTGCTGCTGCTGCTGCTGCTGTTGGCTCAGTTGGGTGGAGAGGCTCTGAGCAGTCGGGTTGACCAGCCCATGGCAGTCAGCATTAGCTGGCTCGTGCAGGTTGTCGAACATGAAGCTGTACTCGGTGGCCAGACTCTCGTCCGGGTTTTCGCAGGCAGCGCTGAGCAGGTGGCTGGAGTTAGACATGGCAACTGACAATGTGAGATTGAAGCAGCCTGCTGTGATTTTTATATTGGCGAATTGAACACCGCCTGCACGTTGCTGACATCAAATGTGCAAATTGTGTCACACCTTAGCTCATCTGTTAATATATTATGGAGTATTGTCGTGCCTCACTGCTAAATTAGTTCCGACAGTTGCGCAACAGTCTGCGTCACATTCTGGAAGGCTGGTTCATTTTACACAATGTACGCGATTAGGTTGCACTTCAATTTAGAATGCGTTAGCTAAATAAGCCAGTTCACACTCCTGTCGAATTGCTGAGTTGCATATGGGCAAGATAGATTCACAATTATATTGAGTTAGCAACGCCATGGCATTGCTTCTTCCTGAATTCTTAAATTCCCATCTCGCCAAATCGCATCACAGCAAATCCCTCCTACCAAATCCCATCCCACCATATCCCATCCAAACAAATCCCATTCAAACAAATCCCATCCCTCCAAATCCCATCCCACCAAATCCCATCCCATCAGATCCGATCTCGACAAATCCCATCTTACCAAATCCCATCCCACCAAATCCCATCTTATCAAATCCCATCCCACCAAATCCCATCTTATCAAGCTGCTGCATAGGGGTAGAAGACACCACACTGAAGCTGCTGCATTGGGGTAGAAGACACCACACTGAAGCTGCTGCATAGGGGTAGAAGACACCACACTGAAGCTGCTGCATAGGGGTAGAAGACACCACACTGAAGCTGCTGCATAGGGGTAGAAGACACCTGGAATGCAGCCCTCCAGCCCTGCTATATGCAGTCTTTATGACCTTATTGAAATTCGGAACTTAAGTCTCCCGAGAAATTAGTATCTTCACTAGACGCGGCAATTCCCCTAAGTAAAATAGCTAGCTGTTTAATTAAACAAAAAAGAGGAAAAATGCAAATTTTTCTATTCACAGTTAGAAGTTATAAAAAACTGTTGAAATTGTTCTGGCTGCAAATAAAATTTAGGCTCGTCATATCAAAACTTCTCAATCAGCTTCACAACTGAGGGGTTGCCAGCCTGCGTGAGGGCCAA
This sequence comes from Macrostomum hystrix, assembly GCA_950097015.1. NCBI lineage: Eukaryota > Metazoa > Platyhelminthes > Macrostomidae > Macrostomum > Macrostomum hystrix. The sequence continues at coordinate 2,795,159 of CATNEN010000033.1, forward strand.
ACTGCTTTTGGCCTTTTGAAGTCTGCTTGCCACAGCGCCCCTCTGCCTTCTCTGCTGCTGCTGCTGCTGCTGCTGCTGCTGCTGCTGCTGCTGCTGCTGCTGCTGCTGTCCGGGTCGCTGTCTCTTCGAAGGAGCCGTGCCAGTTCGGAGCAAATTATCAGTGGATCTGGCGCTGGAGACAGCCGAAGTTGTCGACGCCAGCAGATTCAGTGCCGGAAGACTTCTGGCTCGACTGCTGAGTTGGCCAGCCGCGCTTCGCTGCTGCCGTTCCACCAGGGTCGGCCGGACTTGGCGCGGTCGCGAGCAACTGTCGTAGATCAACTGGAACTCCTTCTGCTGCTCAGTCAGCGGCATGATTGGTTGACGGCGGAACAGCCGGTCGAATGACTCGACGGCGATGGCTAGAGCTTCGTGAACAACGCCGGGAATGATGGCTGTCTGGGCGGAATTGTAGAGGCCCAGAGCTGGCGTGGAGTTTAACTCGAGTAGCCACACCTGCGAGAGCAGAATGCGTTTCTTCTGTGTCAGCGGTGGCTGTCTTTGGTGTACAACTCCCTCATGGCCACTTTAATTTGGGGCGCAGCCGCGGGGAGAAGGCTTGGGTAGACTTATGCAATCTACGACACAAGGTCTACACACAGTCTAATATAGTCTGGGACAGTCCCATAAAGTAGTCTCACAGAGTCCCATAAAGTCCCACAGAGTCCCATAAAGTCCCACAGAGTCCCATAAAGTCCCACAGAGTCCCATAAAGTCCCAGAGAATCCTACAGAGTCCTTGAGAGTTTCAGAGAGTCCCACAGAGTCCCACAGAGTCCCACAGAGTCCCACAGAGTCCAAAAATTTAAAAGAGTTCTAGAGAGTCCCAGAAATTCCAAGAAATTGCCGCACTTTTCCTGACTCCTCAACGAGGAAGTCGCAGCCGAACAGCTCAAAGCAGCCGCAGGCAGTTGCCAGCTTGGGTCGCGTGGCGGCCACCAGGTGCGCCAAAGCCTGGCGGATGCTGTCCTGCATGCTCGTGATGGCGAAGTCGCGCCCAAGTTCGTGCTCCCCTAGCCGCTCATTCAGGTGCTGATTGAGTTTGTCAACGGGCCAGATTGTCTCCTCCTTGGCGCTGTCGTAGGTTGAGTCCTTCTGCTGCACCGCCTGGTTGGTGAGGTGCAGGCACAGGTCGTCGCTCTTCAAGTCAAAGTCGCGGCATGTGAGCCGCGCGTAGCCGGGGTGGTAGAAGGCCAGGCAGTTGAGGTTGAGGGTGGCCAGCACCAGTAGGTAGACGCGCAGGTCGAATTTCTTGCCGCCCAGCAGCAGCGGCCGCTCGATGTACCGCTGGATGACCCAGTCGCGGCGCGGCTCGCCGCTGGTCCGCTCGTCGTTGAACAGGTTGCGAAAGTCGACTTCGGTGCGCACCAGCTTGATGCCTTCACCGCGGTTGAGCGCGGCCGGTTTGCAGATCCACAGGCTGCCGGATTCGGCGCTCATTCGGCGCAGGAACTGCAGGCGCTGCATGGCGGTTCGCAGCACGTAGGTGGCCGGCAGGACGGTGTCGGCGGTCAGGCGCGGATGGTCCCGACAGCGGCACTGCGGCGCGGCGTCCTGCGCGCGCAGAGTCTCCGGCAGCAGCAGCTTGTTGGTGAGGCAGCGGGTGCCTGGCAGGCGGCTCACAATGTGCTGTCCGGGCCGCATTTTGCGGATGAAGAGGTCCGCCTGGCAGCCGTTGCACCATATCAGAGTCAGGTGGGGCGACTGCTGCTGCTGCTGCTGCATCGTCGGTGCGGTAAAGAATGCGTCGCTGGACTCCTGCCAGTTTAGGCGCTGCATGACATCGCGGACGCTGCAGCGGCGACGGTGGATTTTTGAAGTTAAAGTTTCAACAGATAACAAATGCACAGCTGGCACTCACAGCTTGGCTCCGTATTGGGTGGCCAGAAAGCAGGCGTGACGTGTTCCCCGACTGTCTCTAGGCGTTGCGGCTGTCCTGGAAAAGCTGGACCGCTGCTGCTGCTGCTGCTCCTGCTTCTGCAGCAATAAGCGGCTGCGGATAGTGCCAGCACTCGGACTCTGAATCGGCTCGGCTGCTTCCTCTTCCATGCTCAGAAACTGAAACTGACGAGTTAATCCCGCCGCCACACGGGATAAGTCGATCTGGACGAGCCCCTTTTTATGACTTGAAACTTCTGCGGCTGCTCATGCGGGGCGTTGCCCGTCTTCCATTGGAGAGAGCAAAGCAAAGAGACGACTATGCTCAGAGGTCGCTAACTTGGCTACTGGACTAGCGGAGTGAAGAATGAAAGAAGACAATTTTATTGGGGACAGGAACAATTGTGCGAAGTGGGAGAAACGGCAGACAGCTGGGGTGGGCTTAAAGAGCTGGTTCCTGTGAGCAGTGCGCGGGGAAGTCTGGCTTGTTCCGGTTTCGTTGCAGCGACGAAGTGCGAAAGTTTCCCACCGAACCTAAAAAGCACATGAGAGAGAGAGGGGTGGTAGTGTAGAGGGGGGACAAGTGCACTGGTAGGGCTGATCCTATCGATATTGATATCGATTTGATTGGAACGCCACCACCCAGTGTCACTGTGCGCCAGAGTTGAAGGCCTGAGTCAGCGATTGGGCCGCAAGGAGGTCAACCAAAATCCCCGCCTAACCAGCTGTCTATGTGCTCAATTTTGAGCACTGTAGTTCTCTGGAACTTTGAGTCCTTTTACATCGTTTTTGGATCGCTATTTTCAAAATGCCCTCGGCTTAACTACCCTACTGCCAGTAATATAGATGGGACTCGGAATCGCAGATAGCTGAAGTTATGCGCTTCTGAGCAATCTGAAATCGAACTGTTCTGTAACGGCATCTTGAATGCAAATTTTGCTATCTGCCTGGAATCATTAAATTGATAATGCTTTCATCTTTGAACATTTATTAAACAGAGAAGTGTTAGTTAGGGAGATGATATTCAGATGAGGCGACACAAATGAAGAAAGAGAGAGTGATGTGAGAATATCTGGGTCGAGAACATGATTGGGCAGGAAATTATAACCATGTAGCCATGTAGGTCAAAGGAGCTGCCGAAAATGGATTTATGAGACCAATGTCAAGATCTTTTCAGCCTGAGGCATAGCCATAGCCGTACATTGGCTCCCATGATTTTGAAAATGCTATTGAGTGTTGTTTGGACATGCCAATCAAAGTGAAGCTAGACCCGCTCCAGTGGAGCTGAGCAGTGAAAAGTACTTTTGCCCCAACATTTCTGCGCTGCTCAGCTGCAGTAAATAAAAACTGAAAGAAATATTTCCCCGACTTCTCAACCTTCGCTAGACTTCCCAGGCAAGAGTGAAAGCCTTGGGTTGCCATGGAAACAGTGTGCAGGGCTATTGAAAATGAAAACAATACGTTAATGGCTATTCAGGACTTTAAAATAAAAGAAAAAATAATTTCACCGTTTGGACAGTCTGACATTCAGTAGTAGTTTCAGGAATTTTATATATTTCACTCCTAAAATACTTTACACACACACACACACACACACTCACAGCATCTGGTCTTTCTCCTCTCTCTCACGCATAGCAACAGGTCGTGTGTCCCCCGCGCCGCCTGAAGGTAACTGGAAATAGTCGGCCCTGCAATGAGTGTACACCAGCAGGCAGCCTCTCTCTTTGCCTCCATTATTCTTAGCCCAAATCTTCCACGAGCAGCCTCTACTCAGTACTACTACGTCTCCAGTCCTCTTGAGTTCTTTCTTCTTCTGCAGTTGGCCTTGTGTAGTGTTGCTGAGCAGGGCCATGATTGTGTAGCATTGATTTCCTCTCCTATGCTGTCTCTATCTGGCTGTCGGCCTTGTTCTATTTTTGCAAGTTTTTGTAGCCATCGGCTGAGTCTATGAATTTCTCTGCCTAGACCGCTTGCACTGCAACCAATGGAAGCGAGAAGTCCTTCCAGCAGTAAGGGACAGGCGGTGGCGTGGGGTGGAGCTCCGCCCTGTCTGCTGGAAGAAATATAGCAACCCGCAATGGCAGGTGAGGTGCAGATGGAGGCTGGGAGAATTTTGTGAGAAAGTGGACAGCACGAGCTGAAAGGCGAGGGTTTCAACGTCTGGAAATTGCGCATCTGCTTGGCTACTCGCTCGGAACAGTTTCTGAGCCATGTTTGTCCAGACACATGCCGCGGACTGCAATCACAATAGGAATCGAACAGGCATCTTCTTGGCTGCTCCGGTGAGTTCAGCCAGTGATCTGCGGAGTGTCTGGTGCGGGACAGGGGCACGGAAAAGCTGGCGAACCATTTTGACAGTTGTGGGAAGTAGGTGGGAGAAGAAGGGAGGGATGGGGTTAATAAGGGATAGGCAATAAAGGGAGAGAGAGAAGATAGGGAGAGAAGGAATGGGAAAGAAGGAAGGGGAGAAGGAAGGGGGAGAAGAAAGGGGAGAACAAAGGGAGAGAAGGAAGGGGGAAGAAAAGGGAGAGAAGGAAGGGGAGAAGGAAGTGGAGAAGGGAGGGGAGAAGGGAGGGGAGAAATGGGAGGGAGAGAAGGAATGGGAAAGAAGGGATAGGAGAGAAGGAAGGGGGAGAAGGGAGGGGGGAAGAAAGGGAGAGAAGGAAGGGGGAGAAGGAAGGGAAGAAAGGGAGAGAAGGAAGGGGAGAAGGAAGTGGAGAAGGGAGGGGAGAAATGGGAGGGAGAGAAGGAATGGGAAAGAAGGGATAGGAGAGAAGGAAGGGGGAAGGAAGGGGGAGAAGGAAGGGGGAGAAGGAAGGGGGAAGAAAGGGGAGAGAAGGAAGGGGAGAAGGAAGTGGAGAAGGGAGGGGAGAAATGGGAGGGAGAGAAGGAATGGGAAAGAAAGGATAGGAGAGAAGGAAGGGGGAAGGAAGGGGGAGAAGGAAGGGGCAGAAGGGAGGGTACGTCAGAGCGGAAGCAGGTGAGTTGTCAGGCAGGCAGGTAGGGGCAGCAAAAGTCCTCTAAACAAAGCCGTCTGTCCCATCAAAAGTTTATTCCCGCTCATCCCAATCCCGGTAGCCTAATCTGCAGTTCTATCTGGCTCCGATTGCATTAATGAATTCACGCGTGCCGGATTCTTGTTACCATAGCAACCGGGACTAAAAAATAATTTCCTGACTTCTGGCCCCCGAAGATGGACAGCCGGTGCTGCCGCTACATCAGGCAGTTATGATGGATTGTATCAGTTGTTGCAACTGTCGGCTGCGGCTTTGATGAGCCAGGAGAATAGAGAAAAAGCTGCAAAGCGTAAAACTGTCACAGTGAGACAAACCAGCGCAAAATTCATTCCAGGAATCGCTGACAATCTACCGACCGAAGCAGTCGCATAGAGATTCTGGCAAAGGACAGTTCCAGCAGCAGCAGCAGCAGCGCTACCATGCCTCACATTCAGCTCACGATCCAGTTGAACGCTTTATGCGTGAGAAGGTTTGTAGCGAGTAGATTAGTCTGCTCAACCTGCTCAAAGGCAGTGAGCACTTTCCCCCCATAGACAAGGGTTCCTGAGCATGGCATCCTGCTTCGATTCTTAGAAATCCTGCTTCGATTCTTAGAAATCCTGCTTCGATTCTTAGAAATCCTGCTTCGATTCTTAGAAATCCTGTTTCAATTCTTAGACTCCTGCTTCGATTCTTTGAATCCTGCTTCGATTCTTAGAAATCCTGCTTCGATTCTTAGAAATCCTGCTTCGGTTCTAAGAAATCCTGCTTCGATTCTTGGAATCCTGCTTCGATTCTTAGACTCCTGCTTCGATTCTTAGAATCCTGCTTCGATTCTTAGAATCCTGCTTCGATTCTTAGAATCCTGCATCGATTCTTAGAAATCCTGATTCGATTCTTAGTAGCCTGTTTCAATTCTTTAAATCCTGCTTCTATTCTTAGAAATCCTGCTTTGATTCTTAGAATCCTGCTTCGATTCTTAGAAATCTAGCTTCGATTCCTCCACCCGCATCATCAGACCCTGCTGGAGCAGCTGCGAGTCCGGGACGCCAGGCGAGGCTTTGTTGGCAGCCGGGGCCTCGAAAATCACCGGCTGAAGCGGATGCAGTCCTGCGTGAGTCCTGCCTTGCTTTCTAAAAATTAAATATTTCCCACATAAAAATACACGATTTAGAATCTTACAAAATGCCTCAGCTCGAAGGCCTCAGACTACATCGTGAATCCACCGTGGCATCTTCAACGATTGATTCGCCGCGAGGCCAGCTCAGAACTGCAGCGGCCCGATTGGCAACAGCGGCGGAGACAGCATCCGCAGCCGACAGCCGATCACGTCGGGTCAGACGCTCGCCTCTTCCATTGACGTCGGCGTCTTTGCCGATGACGATGCCGCCACTTTTTCCTCAGCAGCAGCATCACAATCAGCAGCAGCAGCAGCAGCAGCAGCGCTCCTTCCACCAGCCGCCAACAGTCAATCTCGGTGTAGATATTCAGCAGCCGACCAGCTTGCCAAACCTGGGTCGTAGAAATCGTCAACAAGGCGCCGGTTTGCAGGCGAATTCGACCATGTACTTTAGCGTGGGCGTGGGCGGCGTGGGAGGACAGGGGCTGTATCGGATGCCCAGTGGTCGGGAACGGCTGCGGCAGCTAAGCCGGCGTGGTGAGTTTATAAAATGAAAGAAAGATTATTTTTGTATTTTATTTGTTAAAATCCAAAAAAAAATCTGTGGTCAAATTATCTCGCCTATTTACTTCATTAAGTAGTATAGTGCGTTTCATTAACTAAGTGTTTTAATATTTTTCTTACGTCATGAATCATCTTGCAATATTTTGTTTTATTTTTGTGCCAGTTCACTTAAATCGTTTGTTTCATAAAAATCAATCGAAAAGCAATTAACAAATTACTATTTGTTAATAATAACAGCATTTCAGAGCGTACAAAAGTACATTCGCTCTAGAATTAACAAATTATTGTCGGTTGCAAGGTTCTTTCAAAAGTGAAATTTTATGAGAGGAAATTTCTAAGAACATGTGCGCTCGTATTTGAAGAATCGAACTTTTTTTCTTGCTCAATCTTTGCTATGAATATGAAATAATGAAACATCAATATTATTTAACTGCACGATTTGTTTGGGGCCATATTCAGGTGCTGAGTTAAGATAATTTTTGTATAGTGGACTAGCAAGCTGACCCCCTTAGATAAAAAAACACAAGCTTTTGTGGCAAAAAGAGTTTTACTTCCGAGATGAGTAGAGTTTAACTACCGTTGAATTTTACTCGTCTGTGGTGTTTCATTTTTCGATATATAAACTAAAAAGCATCTGAATGAGACTATTGGTCATACGCTTGGCATTCCATATAATTAGACGGGCAGTAATTAGGCGCTAGTGGCGAATATTCTAACTCAACTGAAATAAGACTCTAGTTTGCCTTGATTAAAGCTAATGTGTATGAGCCTCATTATTTTCATTCGTGGCTGCTGGCGCATTGAAGCCAGAAATTAATTGCGGGAAGATAAAAATACTAAATTAAGGCAATGCTATTAATAATTATGAATGGATGAATGACGAAATTAAGCATGTACTTTTACATTATTATAGAGCGATGTGCATCGAAAATTAGTGACAAATTTTCCTGATCGAACTATTCGAGAGGAAAAAAACTAAGAAACTATAGGCCATTGATGGAAGATTAATGAAAATGCCTGCACAAAATTGTGCTTTTTAACAAAAGGCCATTAAAAATCTAAATAAACGGTCAGAAAGAATTGGTTCCAGAGTGAATTAACGGTACTTTTAGCGGGACAATATCATGACTTAGATCCCAGGATTGTGAGACTAGATCACTCATATTGGGAGAATAGATCCCTCAGATTGGGAGAATAGATCCCTCAGATTGGGAGAATAGATCCCTCAGATTGGGAGAATAGATCCCTCAGATTGGGAGAATAGATCCCTCATATTGGGAGAATAGATCCCTCATATTGGGAGAATAGATCCCTCATATTGGGAGAATAGATCCCTCAGATTGGGAGAATAGATCCCTCAGATTGGGAGAATAGATCCCTCATATTGGGAGAATAGATCACTCATATTGGGAGAATAGATCCCTCAGATTGGGAGAATAGATCCCTCAGATTGGGAGAATAGATCCCTCAGATTGGGAGAATAGATCCCTCATATTGGGAGAATAGATCCCTCAGATTGGGAGAATAGATCCCTCATATTGGGAGAATAGATCCCTCATATTGGGAGAATAGATCCCTCATATTGGGAGAATAGATCCCTCATATTGGGAGAAAAGATCCCTCATTTTGGGAGAATAGATCCCTCATATTGGGAAAGTAGATCCCTCATATTGGGAGAATAGATCCCTCATATTGTGAGAATAGATCCCTCATATTGGGAGAATAGATCCCTCAGATTGGGAGAATAGATCCCTCATATTGGGAGAATAGATCCCTCATATTGGGAGAATAGATCCCTCAGATTGGGAGAATAGATCCCTCAGATTGGGAGAATAGATCCCTCAGATTGGGAGAATAGATCCCTCATATTGGGAGAATAGATCCCTCAGATTGGGAGAATAGATCCCTCAGATTGGGAGAATAGATCCCTCAGATTGGGAGAATAGATCCCTCAGATTGGGAGAATAGATCCCTCAGATTGTGAGACCAGATCCCTCAGATTGTGAGACCAGATCCCTCAGATTGTGAGACCAGATCCCTCAGATTGTGAGACCAGATCCCTCAGATTGTGAGACCAGATCCCTCAGATTGTGAGACCAGATCCCTCAGATTGTGAGACCAGATCCCTCAGATTGTGAGACCAGATCCCTCAGATTGATGAGACTACATCCCTCAGATTGTGAGACCAGATCCCTCAGATTGTGAGACCAGATCCCTCAGATTGTGAGACTTGATCCCTAGACGTTGAGACTACATCCCTCAGATTGTGAGACCAGATCCCTCAGATTGTGAGACCAGATCCCTCAGATTGTGAGACCAGATCCCTCAGATTGTGAGACCAGATCCCTCAGATTGTGAGACCAGATCCCTCAGATTGTGAGACCAGATCCCTCAGATTGTGAGACCAGATCCCTCAGATTGTGAGACCAGATCCCTCAGATTGTGAGACCAGATCCCTAGATAGATCCCGAGCCTATCTGAGCAGCTGCCGCGATTGTGCGAATTCGGGCCTCAATTCTATTCCCAACTCGCTGAAAGGCTGCACTGTCGCTGGTTGGAGACCGGACTGATTGGGACCCTCTCCCCGAGGACTTCTCTGAGACCTGAGTGGGTGGCAGTTCGGGCAGCTTCAGCGCTGACAAAGTGGGGCCGGGGCGGTGTTAGTTTAGGTCCTCATCCCCGCGTCCTTGTGTCTGCCGCCTTCATTTTCCTCCACTTTCGCTCTCCTCGCCCCGTGAAGCCAAACCCCCTCTTCTGTTTTCAATCTCTTGAGGTCCTCTCGAAAATCCCAGGGAATAATTCCCCTCGTGTGTCTCCTCCCCGGCCGCTCTGTCCTCTTCGTCCAAGTCCGCCTCACTGCTCCTCTTCCTCTAACTGCAGGCGAGCCGGGCAGTCTCGAGCCGTGTTTCTAGGGCCCGAGTTTCATTTAGACTCGCTGCATTCGGGATGGTGAAAATGAGAGGTGAGAATTCTGTCAGCTAAAAGAGGACAGCAAAGAAGACAGTTCTTCTCCCCAGTCCTATCCCACACACCTTTTGAGATTTGAGACTGCTCAGTGGAGCAGAGGAGGATCGAGATGAGGTGATGCTAAATTTTGAGCGGCCGTGAGAATGAAAATAAATCCCTGGGAGCGGCAAGTGCAGCTCCGAGTCGGTCCGTGTCTCCGTGTTTACCGTTAAAACAAATGTTTACCGGAATAGAAGGCTGAATTGAAGATAGCGATAAGTTGATGAATCAATTCAAAACCTCGCCGAGGTTGTCTCAAGATCCTTCAGGGTTTAAAATCCATGAATCACAGAATTCCTCAAATTGCCGAATCCCCCGAATCCCTCAAATCCTTCGCGTCCCTCGAGTCACTCAAATACCTCAAATTTTCTTGAGTCTCTCGGTTCCCTCAAATCCCTCGAGTCCCTCAAATCCCTCAAATCCCTCGAGTCCCTCAGATCCCTCGAGTCCCTCGGCTCCCTCAAATCCCTCGGCTCCCTCAAATCCCTCGAGTCCCTCAAATCCCTCGAGTCCTTCGAGTCCCTCAAATCCCTCGAGTCCTTCGAGTCCCTCAAATCCCTCCAGTCCCTCAAATCCCTCGAGTCCCTCAAATCCCTCGAGTCCCTCAAATCCCTCGAGTCCCTCAAATCCCTCGAGTCCCTCAAATCCCTCGAGTCCCTCAAATCCCTCGAGTCCCTCGGATCCCTCGAGTCCCTCGAGTCCCTCGAGTCCCTCGGATCCCTCAAATCCCTTGAGTCCCTCGGATCCCTCAAATCCTTCGAGTCGCTCGATCCGGATGAACCACTCAGATCTGCTGGATTTCACAAATCCCCTAAACAGCATGAAAACTGAGTTATCTCCAAGTAATTATAATCTAAAAAAACTGAGCTCATAGATAGAATTGCTTTTTAAGATGGAGTCCAGTTTCCAGCTGATTAATGAGCAGGTTGCAAGTTGCATCTGAGTCCAACAGCTAAAATCAATGCTTCGTCCCGGCCATTCAGTTGGAGGTGGAGATGGGTGGGGCAATTCGGCCTGTCGAGCAGATATGAATGACAGCTTGGGCACATGAGTAGAGAGTAGAGTAGAGGGATGGGTGAAGGCAGGATGAGGCATGGCTAATAAAATAGCTATATGCATTGGGAAGCCAAATTGACATCCCCCTGCAGTGCAGGAGATGCCTCAGTGCGGACAAAGCAAGCCGGTGTCACGGCACACAAGCCCAGTCGATCGCCTTGTCATTTACAAGAGCTTCAAGTCCACCACCCCATCGTAAGCCAATGAGGGAGATGCCTTTGCTAAGAGGAGCAAAGGCTATACGGGCCGGCCCACCCCAGCGACATCCTCACAACGGGCACCCGCGTCCTTGAGAATAGACTTAGAAAGCAATGGAGAGCAGATGAAAGAGGCGGAGAGGGGTAGAGAAAGAGGAGGGCGGACGCGTGCCGCTCAACGCGGGGGGGGGAAGAAGGAAAATGAGACCGATGAAGGAGGCTGGAGTGCTCAGGGAGAGTTGATTGATATTGTGGGGCTGGTGGGAGGACAGGCTGAGGAAAGTGGAATTAACTCTTATCATTCTCAGCTAAAGCGCCCGATTGTTAGAAAAAAACTGCCCGAGTTTGTTAGCCTCTTCTGGAAGCACTTTTCAAATTCGTGGATGTCCGAGTTTCTGTCCAACATCAGGACCAGAGTGTCCGCCGTTGTCAACGAGATGGCGACTGCCATCAGTCCGCGACTGCAGCGGCGCGGCCAGCCGACAGGGGCCTCCGCCTCCGGTGAGAAACCGAATGGGATTTCATGAGAAAAAAGACGGGATTTTATGAGAAACCGAATGGGATTTTATGAGAAACCGAATGGGATTTTATGAGAAACCGAATGTGATTTTATGAGAAACCGAATGGGATTTCATGAGAAACCGAATGGGATTTTATGAGAAACCGAATGGGATTTTATGAGAAACCGAATGGGATTTTATGAGAAACCGAATGGGATTTTATGAGAAACTGAATGGGATTTCATGAGAAACGAAATGTGATTTTATGAGAAATCAAGCGGGATTTCATGAGAAATCAACTGGGATTTCATGAGAAATCAAATGGGATTTCATGAGGAAGAAACTAGGATTTCAGGAGGAAGAAAATATAATTTCATGACAAATAGAATGTAATTTCATGAGTTACTAAATTATAATGATTTAATGATGATTGATTAAACGTTTTTTATTTAGAATTCGTCATTCAAAATTTTCAACATCAACTTGACCGGCACTTAATTGTAGCAGTATTAAAATGCTTTAAAATACTATTCTGTTGTTCTTTTTTGTAAATCAATATGTCGATAGTGTCACACAACCAATAAAATGATTATCGCCTGATCTCCCCAGAGCTGCTTGGCATTCATTTAGGTTTGAAATGACACACTATCCTGCGATCTGTATGAAATCTCTATCTGTATGAGGTTCCTTCTAAAACTGTGCTCACAGTCCCCAGTCAATAAATCTTTATTTCCGATGAGAGCATGAATTCGTAGCGACTCAGATGAGCAGTGTTAGCAACTCAGGCCTAAACTCAATGCTCCACGTTTAGACCCAGGTGAGGGTGTAAAACTGAACAAGTGGGGAGTTGGGAGTGCGCAATTTTATCCTCTCCTGTGGGGACACCTGAGCCCAGCCGCTGTACACTTGGGACTTGGGTGGGATAAAATGACAAGATTTGGGGATGTTACAGCAACTGAGAACTGGGGATAGAAAGTTAACAATGTTTGCTCTGCCGACTCTTCATCCATTCATTCATTCATTCATTCATTCATTCATTCATTCATTCATTCATTCATTCATTCATTCATTCATTCATCCATTCATTCATTCATTCATTCATTCATTCAGTCACAGTCAGTCAGTCAGTCAGTCAGTCAGTCAGTCATTCATTCATTCATTCATTCATTCATTCATTCAGTCACAGTCAGTCAGTCAGTCAGTCAGTCAGTCAGTCAGTCAGTCAGTCAGTCAGTCAGTCAGTCAGTCAGTCAGTCAGTCATTCAGTCAGTCAGTCAGTCAGTCAGTCAGTCAGTCAGTCAGTCAGTCAGTCATTCATTCATTCATTCATTCATTCATTCATTCATTTATTCATTCATTCATTCATTCATTCATTCATTCATTCATTCATTCATTCATTCAGTCAGTCAGTCACAGTCAGTCAGTCAGTCAGTCAGTCAGTCAGTCAGTCAGTCAGTCAGTCAGTCAGTCAGTCAGTCAGTCAGTCTAACAACTCTAAACTCTAAACCATTCACAGACACAACTCTAAGCCATTCACAGACACAACTCTAAACCATTCACAGACACAACTCTAAACCATTCACAGACACAACTCTAAACCATTCACAGACACAACTCTAAACCATTCACAGACACAACTCTAAACCATTCACAGACAACTCTAAACCATTCACAGACAACTGTAAACCATTCAAAGACACAACTCTAAGCCATTCACAGACACAACTCTAAACCATTCACAGACACAACTCTAAACCATTCACAGACAACTGTAAACCATTCAAAGACACAACTCTAAGCCATTCACAGACACAACTCTAAGCCATTCACAGACACAACTCTAAGCCATTCACAGACACAACTCTAAGCCATTCACAAGCACAACTCTAAACCATTCACAGACAACTGTAAACCATTCACAGACAACTGTAAACCATTCAAAGACACAACTCTAAGCCATTCACAGACACAACTCTAAGCCATTCACAGACACAACTCTAAACCATTCACAGACACAACTCTAAGCCATTCACAGACACAACTCTAAGCCATTCACAGACACAACTCTAAGCCATTCACAGACACAACTCTAAACCATTCACAGACACAACTCTAAACCATTCACAGACACAACTCTAAACCATTCACAAACACAACTCTAAGCCATTCACAGACACAACTGTAAACCATTCACAGACACAACTCTAAACCATTCACAGACACAACTGTAAACCATTCACAGACACAACTCTAAGCCATTCACAAGCACAACTCTAAACCATTCACAGACACAACTCTAAGCCATTCACAGACACAACTCTAAACCATTCACAGACAACTTTAAACTGGTTCTCAACAACAGTGAGCAGCAGCTCACTCTTGTTTCCTGAGCACAAAGCTTGTCAGTGCAGCTTTTACCTGAGAGAAGTTTTGTTCGCTAAAAGCAAACGGTTTTAGAGAGTTGGGGAGATCTTCCCCGTGTCCTAACACTGGGCCTCAAGACATATTTCCTCTCGCCGACCTTGTCAATCAGATTTCGCACCCGAGAAAGAACTGGCGACTCTAACAATGCGGGAAGGACAGCAGGCGGCTAGTTAGATACAGTCAAAGTTTTTCCTATTGAAACTTTTCGTTGAGAAATGTACTTTAAAAAAAAGAAATTTATGACGACGTGCGTCACGATTTATTATTAGCAATTTGAGCCGCCACTGAGACCACTGATGGGGCGCGGGGATGTTGATAAGGACCTACACGGCAAACTCTGCTGCCACTTCCTTCCGGACGCTATGCGCGTCCTATAACTTGCCTTGCAGAGCGGAGCATCGCTAGACGATTCTGCTGCAACAATGCCCAACAACAATGAGCCGGCGGGTACCTCGGGATGAGAAAAAAGCTCTATCTTATATCTTCTGCTAATCTGCTTTGAGAGAGCAAATCAAAGCGAAAGCATTGAAAACATTGTTACACAGTCAACCAAACATCAATCTAACCTTTGAGCCTGGTCTCACCCCATCTCTCCACTCTCACCCCATCTCTCCATTCTCACCCCATCTCTCCATTCTCACCCCATCTCTCCACTCTCACCCCATCTCTCCATTCTCACCCCATCTCTCCACTCTCATCCCATCTCTCCAGTCTCACCCCATCTCTCCATTCTCACCCCATCTCTCCATTCTCACCCCATCTCTCCATTCTCATCCCATCTCTCCATTCTCATCCCATCTCTCCATTCTCATCCCATCTCTCCATTCTCATCCCATCTCTCCATTCTCATCCCATCTCTCCATTCTCATCCCATCTTTCCAGTCTCCTCCCATCTCTCCAGTCTAATCCCATCTCTCCACTCTCACCCCATCTCTCCAGTCTCACCCCATCTCTCCACTCTCACCCCATCTCTCCAGTCTCACCCCATCTCTCCATTCTCACCCCATCTCTCCATTCTCACCCCATCTCTCCACTCTCACCCCATCTCTCCACTCTCATCCTATCTCTCCAGTCTCACCCCATCTCTCCAGTCTCATCCCATCTGTGCAATCTCATCCCATCTCTCCAGTCTCACCCCATCTCTCCAGTCTCATCAAATCTGTCCAATCTCACCCCATCTCACCACTCTCACCCCATCTCTCCAGTCTCACCCCATCTCTCCACTCTCATCCCATCTGTGCAATCTCACCCCATCTCTCCAGTCTCATCCCATCTGTGCAATCTCATCCCATCTCTCCAGTCTCACCCCATCTCTCCACTCTCATCCCATCTGTGCAATCTCACCCCATCTCATCACTCTCATCCCATCTCACCACTCTCATCTCATCTCACCACTCTCATCCCATCTCACCACTCTCATCTCATCTCTCCAGTCTCATCCCATCTGTGCAATCTCACCCCATCTCACCACTCTCATCCCATCTCACCACTCTCATGTCATCTCACCACTCTCATCTCATCTCTCCAGTCTCACCCCATCTCTCCACTCTCATCCCATCTGTGCAATTTCATCCCATCTCACCACTCTCATCCCATCTCACCACTCTCGTCCCATCTCATCTCTCCAGTCTCATCCCATCTCTCGAGTCTCATCCCATCTCTCGAGTCTCATCCCATCTCTCGAGTCTCATCCCATCTCTCGAGTCTCATCCCATCTCTCGAGTCTCATCCCATCTCTCGAGTCTCATCCCATCTCTCGAGTCTCATCCCATCTCTCGAGTCTCATCCCATCTGTCCAGCCTCATCCCATATGTCCAGTCTCATTTCATCTCCCCAGTCTCATCCTATATGTCCAGTCTCATCCCATCTCCCCAGTCTCATCCCATATGTCCAGTCTCATCCCATCTCTCCCATCTCCAGTGATTTGTTAATATTTCCAGTATCCCTTATCTCGTGTCCCCTCTCATTTTTCGTTCTTCGCATCAAACACAGAACTTTAATTTTCCCCACTCCGAGGCCGAAGAGCAGGAATTTTTTTGGCATTCTCTGGTCACAAAGAAAGTGTCAGAAAATCGACAAAAAATATCTTCTCAAGATTACATTTCTCAGATGAGTTACATGTTGCGAGCTCTCTGCCTGATTATTTGGGACAGTTCCTGGGACCTGGGTTCGCTTCCTTCCTTTTGTCGCTTTGTGAAGCAGCAAATTGAAGCAGTGGGACTGCGTCCTCATCAATTGAACTCAAAGCCGGTGACTGGAGATGTTCTATAGTTGTGGGTTGAGCTATTTTCAATCATTTCCGCTTCTGCTTGCAGGTGCCAGCAACGGAGGCGATGTAGGCTCAATTCATCAGCAGCCGCATATTAACGATGTAAGTGTTTAAATTATTTAAATCTGCAATTAATCCAGCATTACTACTGACATCCTCTAGATTGTTTTTTATGAATTTTTATGACCACCTTTTTTTTAGATATTTCGCCTGCCCGAAGCGGATGCAGGTAAGTGAGTCCTGACCTTAAGTAATTGTAACTCACTAGCTCATGGCAATCAGTCCCTCCGACTATCCTGTGCGGCTGCTTTGAGCACATTCAGCTTTGAGCTTTCATTTGAAGCTATTTGAGCTATTTGAAGCCACTGCAAGCAAACAAAAGGTCTCGCGGATTAAACCAGGAATCGAAATGCTGACAGCAATATATTTTTAACGTGGAAATTCTTGCTTGCCGAAAAAAACCTCACAAACTGCCCCGACCCCCCCCCAGCTCAAAAAGGACACGCGAAAATGAGGGAACAGCAGCAGGGCCTCAGCAGGTACCGACAATCAGCGAATCCCACCCAGGGCGCCACCCCACTCCCTCCCTGCCCAACCCCGCCCACTGGTAAATATAGAACAGGGCAGACAGTCAGTGGAGCTTTCCACAGAGAGACCTAAAAGAGACGAGCAACTTCACATTCATCGGCAGCAGCGGCAGCGGCAGCAGCAGCTCAGCAAGCAATGAACAGCAGCGAGGGCGCCCAGGATCAGGATGGCAACGAGGACAGCTTCGAGCCAGCGCCGCCACCCACCGCAGCCCAGCTCAGACGGCGCTCCGGCCGCAGGTCGCAGGAGGACTGCGAGGCGACGCCGCCGCCACGACCTACGCCTCCGTCGACCGCCGTCAGGAGCGTTGCCGGAGCCGGCGGCCGTCGGTTGTCCAGCATCGAGATGACGGTCCAGAACGAAGACGGCGAAGCTGAAGAGGTCGAAATTGATGTGGCAGACACCGAGGATGATGTGGTAGCTCCGCTGGCCAAAGGTGAGACTTTGTGGCCCCATTTTGCGCCATTTTGCGCAATTTTGTGCCATTTTGTGTCATTTTGTGCCATTTTGTGTCATTTTGTGCCATTTTGTGTCATTCTGCG
This sequence comes from Macrostomum hystrix, assembly GCA_950097015.1. NCBI lineage: Eukaryota > Metazoa > Platyhelminthes > Macrostomidae > Macrostomum > Macrostomum hystrix. The sequence goes on from CATNEN010000033.1 coordinate 2,812,337, forward strand.
CCATTTTTCATTAGCTTGACAAAGGACTTTGAATAAGTCGATTGTATCCATATAGAAATAAATCGAAAGCTCTTCAAGGCATATGATAATTCGTAAAATAGTTCCATTGTCTTTGAAATTCGCAGCGGAAGCAGGCAGCTCAGCAGAGCCTGTTGTCGAGTAAGTGGACGGCTTCTGGAAGCGCTGGCTCTGAAGCCTTGTATAGGCTTCTCTCTTTCATGCTTTTCGGGGCTGAGATAACACGAGTACATTAATTAGAGCATGGCGTGGCTGACACAATCCGCAGCCGGTTTGCATTAGGTCTAACAGTTTGGACTTTGCTAGTTTTGTGTTTCTATCATGCAAAAGTTGATTTTTATATATTTTTAAATCAAATTTACACTTACTGAACTTTATTTCTTTGGGTATTTTTCATCTTCGTTAATTTATTCTCGTAGCTGACTCTGAATACTGTTCGGCTTTTTTAACTTAGCCACAGAATTCCTGACTCTGAATGGCTTTAACTGACTTCTGGGTTGGATAATTTTTTTCTTCTGCGCTTCAATAACTGCTGCTTTTGGTAGATTTTGCCATTACATTTTTTCTGATTGTTTTTATAACAATTTTCATTTGTCTGAAGCTCACACAATGCAATCTAATTATTCTGCGTAGATGGCAAGCTCATGGCAAGTCTTGGAAATACGAAATCTAAAACAAAGCTTCAACACCTGTGACCCGCCACCTCAACCCCGCCACCTCAATGCCGCCACCTCAACCCCGCAACCTCAACCCCGCTACCTCAACCCCGCTACCTCAACCCCGCCACCTCAACCCCGCAACCTCAACCCCGCAACCTCAACCCCGCATCCTCAACCCCGCAACCTCAACCCCGCCACCTCAACCCCGCCACCTCAAACCCGCCACCTCAACCCCACCACCTCAACCCCGCAACCTCAACCCCGCTACCTCAACCCCGCTACCTCAACCCCGCCACCTCAACCCCGCCACCTCAACCCCGCCACCTCAAACCCGCCACCTCAACCCCGCAACCTCAACCCCGCTACCTCAACCCCGCTACCTCAACCCCGCCACCTCAACCCCGCAACCTCAACCCTGCAACCTCAACCCCGCATCCTCAACCCCGCAACCTCAACCCCGCCACCTCAACCCCGCCACCTCAACCCCGCCACCTCAATGCCGCCACCTCAACCCCGCAACCTTAACCCCGCCACCTCAACCCCGCCACCTCAACCCCGCCGCCACCTCAACCCCGCCATTTCAAACCCGCCACCTGAACCCTTGCGTCGTCCCTTCTAGCTCAGCACCCAACCACCGTGCCGCCACACGCAGACAATCAGCGCTGCCGCCGGCAGCCCATAGCGGACCGGATCAGCCGGCGGCGCAACTCTGAGGTGGCGGCGGACATTATCCGCATGTCGGCCGCGCATCGCAGGCGAGAATTCGCCGCACTAATCGACGAGCACCAAGCTATTGTTCGCGAGCTTGAGGGGGGTCAAAAGCCTCAGCAGCAGCAGCAGCAGCAGCAGCAGCGGCCAGACAAAGAGAACATTGGTCGTCCGAACCGTTAAGCTCCAATTGTTTTTTCGTCCCCTCAGTCGCGGACGCCCTCCTCAATGAACCAAACTGGCCAGTTTCCCTAGACCTGCGAAGAATGTTTAATCCCCAAATGTAGCCCTTCGCTTTGTCTGTTTGCTTCTCAAATTACTGTAACAAATGCGTGTTCAGCCTGTGGTTACACTTTTATGTTTGTCCGTCTTGCCCAGTGTTGTGCTCTTGCGACTGTAACACTTTCCTATCGCAGCCGGTACACAGACTGTGAATCAAGAAATGCTGCACCTATTGTTTTTCTGGTCCAGTGGAAATCGATTTCAAGCTCTGCTTTTTCTGTTATCGCTGTTGTTTTGTTACACTAGCTTTGCTCGCATGGCATAGCAGTGCTTCGCATATTTGCAATGTGTTTTCTATGTAAAAAACAAAATGGCTTGTATATTTGGCCTAGAAAAATAACTCAGTTTCAGTTTGAGAGTTTAGCTATGTGGCACCCCTTATCTGCTAACACTGTGTGTTGTGTAATCAAACTGATCAAACAAGACTATGTCTGGCGATGGCTTGCGATGCAATTCAGAAATGCAATGTCTGTTTATTGACAGCAAAAATTCGAGGAAGATGTAAATTTTTGTTTAATTAGTTATTTTAATGTGGGTTGGAGCAAAAAGTCTAGTTATAATGACACACGTGTAGTTTTGAATTACCAGAAAATTTTGAGTCGGTTTCAGAATTTCCAATGCGATTGGGGCATCACGCAGACTGCTCGACATGAAGAATCAATTAGCTGTCAGGAATGGAAGTTGCGTTTCTGTGCCGTACACAGTTTCAGCTGGGGCAGGTGGGATTGCCGAACGACCGGAAATAGCGCTGATCCCCAACGAGTCTGAGCCGACCATGCCCATAGAAACTGCCTCTAACATATTTATGCATTGAGTTGCCATGGTAACCGGCTCCGAAAATTCTGTAGTTCCCACCGTATTATATTTTTTTCTCGCTCGGATATTTGTCAAAATCTAAGAGATTCGCTAGTCCATTGTCTGGTATGTCAAGTTGTTTTCTATCATTGTTTATACCAAAGTTTTATATAAATGACGTCATTGGAAAATGACTCCATAGCAGCTGAACTATTTCATTTGTTAGCATAGGAAATATGCATAAAGAGTTTATCAAGGCATTCAGGTCACAAACCGAGTCATGAAATTCGTCCTGGCACACAAATACGTTATTGAATGATAGCGCGAGCTATCAATGCTGCTAAACTATTGTTGAGCCAATTAATCTATTAATATCATTGGCTTAGCGGGCAACCAGGCCTGCCTCAGGGGAAGCGTTGGAGAAGGAAGGCTTTGAAGGGAAGTCTGATTTGATTTTCTGCTCTGTGCGATAATTAAGATTAGAGAGGCTGAAAGAGAAATCGAGGAAAGTAGGCCGGCAAGACACTGGGCGCAGAGTCTGCGATGACGAAGCCAAAACGCTGCAGCAAAGGGAAGGATTCGAGAAATTCTCGCGGGTGCCGTCTGAGGACTTGGAGGGAAGAGGATAGAGAGACGCCCCGGAGCCATGCTCAGAGCGGGACTCTCCTTATTCAATTAGCCGCGGCACAAACTCATCGGGGTCCGTCCCTTCTTCTCCGGTGTGGGCGGGTATAGCACCTCCCCCCTCGCCGACTCGCTGCCAACCACACCCCGTCTGCCTGTCTCCAAGGGGAGTTTTTCCTTCTCATTTACTTTTTTTCCTGCCTAATTTTCCGCGGCTTCCAAGCCGGAGAGCCTCGGGGGTTCCGCGCCCGCCGGAGCCGGAGGTGGGCCGAGTTTGTGGGGCAGGGCAGCCATGTCGCACCCGCTGGCTCAGGGCGGAGACTTTTGATTAGCGCAGTCGGGCGTTTTTTCCTGCGCGAGTTTCATGCGCCTTTCAAACCGGAGGAGGCAGGCAACTGAGTCTAAATGGAAAGTGAGAAAACACATCACCTAGCTGAGTAGAGAAGGAAATTGGTCCGAGAAACACAAACACCCCGCTGCGTCTGCCTCGTCAATGCCGTGTTGACAGAGGAAAACAGCGTCAGCAGTCAGCACTAATTAGATCTGAAATTAGTATGGACAGACAGACAGACAGACAGACAGACAGACAGACAGACAGACAGACAGACAGACAGACAGACAGACAGACAGACAGACAGACAGACAGACAGACAGACAGACAGACAGACAGACAGACAGACAGACAGACAGACAGACAGACAGACAGACAGACAGACAGACAGACAGACAAACAGACAGACAGACAGACAGACAGACAGACAAACAGACAGACAGACAGACAGACAGACACGTACAGCACCGACAACTAGAAACAGCACCGACAGACAGAAATGGATGTCAACATGGATACATGGATAGAAGATGCAAAGAAGTCGGTACAAACACTAGCAATTCGCTCACAAAGGGCCTTAAAAACCCGCGCCCCCCCCGCCAAGCCGAGCCGCGCCCATGCAGCCATGCTAAGCCCCATTTATCCTGCTGGCAAGCATATCATATGGTGTGCAATGAATCTCTTCGGTCGTGACACACTAATTTGGGGTTCAATCCAGGTGAGGGAGGCTGCACTGAACACGAACTCGCGTAGCTTGCGATCAAGCTTGAATCTGGGTCTCAAATTCTTTTTAGTACCCTAAAGCCTCGTACTGAAAGAACAAAAATGTAGCTAAATATTAGACACACTAAACTCGACGAGCCATATTTGTGGTAATAATAGAATCTTTGCTGCTCATAGATTAAAATGCAATTCGTAAATGCCTTGATGCCTTTCTTCTGAGAAAAGCCAAGAGGCCTCCACTCGAGTCGGCAGTCGGAGTCATTCAGCCAGCTGCTCTTAAAACGCAGCTTTACGAAATCGCTCTCTCTTTACACATCTCATCCGGAAATTCAATGAATGCGCGATAGTGCATCTCAAACAATTTGTTAAAAAGTATACTAATGCACAGTTACATACAGGCAGGCAGACAAGGCGCTTTAAACCGAGGATCCCTTTTGATTTTTCTATATATACCGACGATAAAAAATGTCTTCCCGAGGAATATCTTTATTCAAAATAGGAAAATAATTGATTAAACTAATGCGCGTCTGCAAGACCTTTTAGTTCATCTAGTAGACCACGCATTATTCGGATATTATATTCGGATATTATAAATGCAATTCAAGCAAACCCAGGAGTCCAAAGCGTGATGCATATTGAACTTAGGTTAAATGTAAAACATATGCCATCGTGTATCCAAGAACTAAGGACTTCTAGTATAGCACTTCGTTAGCAGGGCGTGACACACAATTCGAGGAATAATCGTTGAAGGCAGATTTTCGTCTGAAAATACACTATATATGGAAATATTAGACTATATTTTTGGCTTTCCAGGAAAGGTAAAACTAATTCTTAAGAACATTAAACCTGAAATGCACTTTAACATTTCATTGCGATTATTACCAACAACAAAAGCATTTGTCATACTATTTTTAAGTGTTGTGTTCATGAAGTATCCTAATTTTTGTGACAGCAAGCACGTAATTTGCGTTTTGCGTTTGCTAAAAAAATCTCGCAGATTTGTTCTTTGGTAACGATCAATAGTACACAGCAACATAGCTAGGCAACTAATCATACTTTACATACTTTAATCTTTGTCAAAGCCGTCAAAACATTGAAAAGTATATCAAAAAGTACTGGCAAAGTTATTCAAATATAAATGATAGCTCAAGAAGTACTTAAAAAAACATATATGTTCTTAGATTTACGTGCCTGATATCTACAAAATAAATTGATTATGCAAAGTAGATCTTTAAACTATTGTGGTATTATAAACGCGTTTGTAAAAATGTATAGTATGATCGTACTCTGTCAATGAAATCCACTGTAATATTAATGTAGACGAAACGTTATAGATCAAAGTATATTGGAGCATAAAGTTTTAATAAGGTAATTAATTAAATCTTTATTACTTTTTGTTTTCTGTAATTGTGCTTTTGACTTTGGTTGGACTATTAGATCTTTGAGGCACAGTGTATCAGGCAGCTCATTATCTGGTGCAAGAATATGGGAAATAGTGCGCCAAAAACGCACAGTTTTAAAATTGAAAGATGCAATTTTCTACGATTTCTAAATTTAGTGTATTAGAAGAAGATATTAAAATATCTAAATGTAATGTAACCTAAATACAAGATATACTTAGCATGGAACACTAGGGATAAGGCAGCCATATATTTGAAACACTGGTGGCTGGCTAGCTACTCTTTTTTTCTTTGTACATCAGTACATTTGTAATACTTCTGATGGTTTAAATCTCAGGTGGTATTGTGTGCCACTTAGATCAAATTTTAATTTAATGTCTAATATGTAATTATGATATTTTTATCTACTGACTACTGTATACTTGTATGCAATATGTTTAGGGGCAATAATTGTTATAACTATTTATGTTTATAAACAATTTATATAAAGATCCACTGATATTCAAGAGCAGCATAGCAAAGCTTATAGCAATTAAGATGTAAAAATTAAAAATTAGTCAAGGTGTGTGACCTTATTTACACAGTACATATACCATGTAGATACAATACTGTGTATATGCTGTACATGTTCAGGGTAAGGCATCTCCAAGTCCAAGTAACTATCCATAGAAAGATATAAAATATAGTGTCTAGAAATATGCATGGTCATGCTAGTGTTCCATGATAAGTATATGGCTGCCATGCCCCTAGACATGGCCATTAAAAACTAGCTTAGTATTTTTACTTAGCTTGTTAGCTTTGGTCTATGTCTTAGACAGACAGATGTTTTTAAACATCATACAGTTATTCTTGGTCATGGCCATATCAATATTATAATGGCAGTATGCAAGAAAAAATAGAATGCAGGTACAAGAAGAATTATACCTATCCACTTTAGTGACAAACCATGTTGGTGACAGTGTATATATATATATTTACAATTTTTTAATTAGATATATCAGGGACATTTATAGGCAAATAAATTGTATAAACCAGTTCCAATTTATTTGAACAGACCCATAAAACATTGTCAATTTAGTGTATAAGGCAGTTCTTACTACATTAGATCTCAAAATGGCTACAAGGCAGACCAGACAACATAACAGCCACACAAGAGTCTTCTAACTGTACTATAAACAATTATCCCAAATAAAAACAAAATGAACCTATTGAGTTTGCTCTTTTTCTTGACACTTGCAAATCTTATATTGCTAAAATTAAATAAATAGGCTAGAGTATTTTTATATTCTTGTTGCACACATTCTTGCTGCAATTAATTGAATTACTAAATTGCCTGGTTGCAAAAGTAAGACTTAAAATGTGAATGAGCATTATGGTAGATAGGTATAATTTCTGGGCCAAACTTGGTGAAATTATACTGAATTAAATAACCTATCTGCAAATGGTAGTTGTAAAGTGTAAATGAGCATTTTGGGTAAATGTAAATGAGCAAAAACAAAAAATGGAACAATAATTTAAACAAAACTTTTTTCTACTGTTTTTGTTTCATTTTTTGTCTTTTTGTGTTTGTTATATATTCAGTTAAAATTACAATTATTTTTTTCATTAGCTTTTGCTTAATCACAAGTGCAACCCTACTTAGGCATTTCACTTGGCTACAAGCTATTTATGATAACAGTATAAATAATGGTTTGGCTGGATACAATGTGCATGCACAAGATGTACATTGTGCACTTCTACATTTATAATGGAGAATGTCTTGAGTATTGGTTAAATAGGGTGCATAACAGTTATGTCTAGAGTATTGATTAAATAAGGTGCATAACAGTTATGTCTAGAGTATTGGTTAAATAGGGTGCATAACAGTTATGTCTAGAGTATTGGTTAAATAGGGTGCATAACAGTTATGTCTAGAGTATTGGTTAAATAGGGTGCATAACAGTTATGTCTAGAGTATTGGTTAAATAGGGTGCATAACAGTTATGTCTAGAGTATTGGTTAAATAGGGTGCATAACAGTTATGTCTAGAGTATTGGTTAAATAGGGTGCATAACAGTTATGTCTAGAGTATTGGTTAAATAGGGTGCATAACAGTTATGTCTAGAGTATTGGTTAAATAGGGTGCATAACAGTTATCTCTAGAGTATTGGTTAAATAGGCTGCATAACAGTTATGTCTAGAGTATTGGTTAAATAGGGTGCATAACAGTTATGTCTAGAGTATTGGTTAAATAGGGTGCATAACAGTTATGTCTAGAGTATTGGTTAAATAGGGTGCATAACAGTTATGTCTAGAGTATTGGTTAAATAGGGTGCATAACAGTTATGTCTAGAGTATTGGTTAAATAGGGTGCATAACAGTTATGTCTAGAGTATTGGTTAAATAGGGTGCATAACAGTTATGTCTAGAGTATTGGTTAAATAGGGTGCATAACAGTTATCTCTAGAGTATTGGTTAAATAGGCTGCATAACAGTTATGTCTAGAGTATTGGTTAAATAGGGTGCATAACAGAAAAAAATGTGTATCTCTAACAGTTAAAATTAGCTTAATAGTATTCACAAAAATGCAGACTAATTCTTTTCACCCAAATAACATATTACCTTTTTACTAACTTATATTTTATTATAAACAAAAATATTTGCCTTTGTATAGTATGTACCTATGCTAGTTTCATTTTATTGTTGTGTTTTAACTTGCAGTTATAAAAAAACAATTTTTTTCTTAGTTAGGCTTGGCTAGGTCTAGGCCCTTTTATTGCTGGTTTTAGTGGTTGTAATGTTAAAATAAAAGTGATTATTATAAAGACTTTGCTACAAAGAAAGAAACCACTTTGTCATGTGTTAGGGGGTTGAGTGGCAGTCAATCTCTTGCACAAAGGTCACTGAGCTTGATTCTGCAGTGAGGCCACATTTATTTTGAGTGATAAATATGTAATGATATGATATCTTAATATGCTATGTAATCATGGAAAGCCTTTTTACTAGCTTGTAAATATAAAAAGTTAATTTTATATTTCATCACTAAAACTAGAAATGATATTTGCTGGGCTACCTGACAGACTTGTACGTCTTTATTAGCCGTTGGTGTCCTCCTCTGTGGACCTGAATCCACGATATTTCAGGAGGCTGGCGCGCACTGCAGTTGCAGCCGAGAATCGGCCCATGCTGGACCATTCCGCAGCTCGCACGCCGCCTACAGAGACGGGCTATGCTGTGATAAAGGCTGGACATGTGTTTGGTGGCGATTGTTGTCAAATCTGACTTCATCAGTCATCATCCAGTCAGCTGGCCTGGCTCGCTGCGTGCGGTCTGGTTAAGCAAGCTTTAAATTTCCTTAGGACTCTAAGAGTATGATTTCTAGCATTGACTGCGAGTCAGTGAAGGGAAAGAGTTAATAACCGCACTATACTACTTGAGAGGTCCTGTAAGTAGTGCACAGGGCGAGATTAAGACAAAAGGTTGAATTTGCAACTAATAAGCACACATTTTTTCACGTTCTAGAACGAAGATTAGCTGCTATGGAGAAGTTCAAGTCCGGCCGAGGTCTGTTAGGAGCTCGGCATCATCAGCGCCGCAGCGGCGGCACCTTCAACACAGCGGCAGCCGGAGCAGCTGGTGCTGCCGGAGTTCGTCGCGCAACTCGCGGCGGCGGCAGGGTCGGCGGAGTCATCCGAGGCGGCGTGGGCCGCGGCAGAGCCAGGGGCCGCGGCTTCTCAGTTGCCGCTGCTGCTGCCGCTGCCGCTGCTGCTGCTTACCCAGCCTGGCCAAGCAACAACTCTGCTCGGGCTCGGTTTCCGCCCCACCGTCACCGAATTCAACAGCATCAGCAGCAGGAGCAGCCGCAGCAGCAGTATCAACAGCAGGCTCAGCCTTATCATCCGCAGCAGCAGCTGATGCAGCAGCGCCAGCGGCAACGGCAGCAGCGCAGTCAGCAGCTGATTAGAAAGGTCTGGCAAATGCGACGGGGTCGGCACAGTGGCACCGGCGCTGGCGGATCCTCCAGCCAGCAGCAGCAGCAGCAGTTGCAAAGCTCTGATCCGCTCAATCTTCGCTGGGTGGCGGCCGAGAGTCAGCGGCGTCAGCTGGCTGGCTTGTCTCCGATGCCGGGCGACAGCGCGCTTGGCTCGCCCGTGCTGCCGGCCGAGGGCGAGGGCGAGGAGGAGTCCGGCGGCGATGTCGAAAGTGCAGGTAAGCCGCTGGTTTGATTGATTTCTACGCATTTACTTTTTGCATCCTAAAGTAGTTAAAAACTATAATTTTGAGACCGAGGGGTGGTACAGCTTCCTTGAGATAAGGTTAATTTTAGCTTTATCTCGGCAAAGTAAATTTTAACCCGAGGTAATTTATCTTATTAAAAGTTGAAGTAAATTATAAACAAGCTTGATTGAACTCCCCTACAGTTTTAAGATACACTCTGATACCTATTCTACTTACAACTGGGAACCTTATACCTGTCCTAGTCACCTGTTAGGAGGCTATTCCTGTCCTAGTCACCTGTTAGGAGGTTATTCCTGTCCTAGTCACCTGTTAGGAGGCTATTCCTGTCCTAGTCACCTGTTAGGAGGTTATTCCTGTCCTAGTCACCTGTTAGGAGGCTATTCCTGTCCTAGTCACCTGTTAGGAGGTTATTCCTGTCCTAGTCACCTGCTGACTATTACAATAAAGCAACAATTTCCCCGCACAATTCCAGATGCTCATTCATCAGCGTCAGCATCCACTATTTCAGCGGCCGCTGTCGTTGCCGCCGCCGCAGCCGTCGTTGTGTCAGCGCCATCTGCGTCATCGTTGTCTTCAACAACCGTGACCGCTCCGGCAGCCAGTTTGACAGTCGGTCCGCAGAAGCAGCAGCAGCAGCAGAGGTTCAAGCGTCCAGCAGGGGCCAGTTTCGGTGGCGGGGGCAGCGGCGGCCGGGCCTTCTTCCAGCCGATCTACGGCAATTATCGGGCCTACTATGGCAAACGGCTGCGCGCGGGCAATCTCAACATTGGCCGACTGCAGGACGACCGGCTAGAGCTGCTGCAGCCGGACTGGTATCTGGGGCGGGACGTGCTAGACATAGGCTGCAACGACGGCATTCTGTCGTTGAAAATTGCCGAAACTCTCGGCGTGAAATCCTTGACAGGCATCGACATCGACGGCCACCTTGTTCAGCGGGCCCAGCGGAATCTGCGGCTGCGGGTGCGCGAGGCCGAGGCCGAGATGCGACTGAAGCTGTCCTTAGCCAGGGAGGGCTACCAGGTGAGGCGAGCGGCTAGGCTGAAAATGGGATGATTTGCCCTCTACCTGTACCTTTATCCCCACTGCCATGATCTGAGTCCGAAGTTTATTTTTAGAGACACACTTTGCCAAATCTCAAGCGCCAGTATTCCACCCTTATGCCATTTGTCTTTATCCCTATTGCCTTTATCCCTATTGCCTTTATCCCTATTGCCTTTATCCCTATTGCCTTTATCCCTATTGCCTTTATCCCTATTGCCTTTATCCCTATTGCCTTTATCCCTATTGCCTTTATCCCTATTGCCTTTATCCCTATTGCCTTTATCCCTATTGCCTTTATCCCTATTGCCTTTATCCCTATTGCCTTTATCCCTATTGCCTTTATCCCTATTGCCTTTATCCCTATTGCCTTTATCCCTATTGCCTTTATCCCTATTGCCTTTATCCCATCCTTATCCCAATTGTCTTTATCCCATCCTTATCCAAATTGCCTGTATCCCATACTTCCCATTTTCTATTGTTTCATCCTTATCCCATTTGCCATTATTTCACCCTTATCCCATTTGCCATTATCTCACCCTTATCCCATTTGCCATTATCTCACCCTTATCCCATTTGCCATTATCTCACCCTTATCCCATTTGCCATTATCTCACCCTTATCCCATTTGCCATTATCTCACCCTTATCCCATTTGCCATTATCTCACCCTTATCCCATTTGCCATTATCTCACCCTTATTCCCTTCCTATTGTTCAACTTTCCGACTGTCTCTAATTTTCCCTTATCTGTTCGGCCTTCTCAAATAGCCCGAAATAGCCCTGATCCCATTGTGTTCCCACCCTTGCTGCAATTAGTCGCATTCCCCGTCACATGCAGGTGCAGCCGCTGCCAGAGCGCACGGGTTTTCCCTACAACGTGTTCTTCCAAACTGGCAACTACGTGTTAGACAGCGAGGAGCAGCTGGCCAAAGTTGAGGAGAACAAGTACGACATCATCCAGGCATTCAGCATCACCAAGTGGATCCACCTGAACTGGGGCGACCGCGGCCTCAAGCTGTTCTTTCGCCGGGCATTCCGCGAACTCCGGCCCGACGGCAAGCTGATCATCGAGCCGCAGCCGTTTCAGACCTACAAGAAGAAGCTGCTATGCGCTGAGCACAAGCGCCACTACGCCTCCATCCAGCTGCGCCCTGAGCACTTCAGAGACTACCTGGAAAGGGAGGTGGGCTTTGCTCACAGCCTGTCAATCTCTGAGCAGCAGCAGTATCACGGCTTCCAGCGACCTGTGCTCATGTGCACCAAGCCCACGGGTCGGACGCCAGCCTTGCCGCCTGCCCCGGCGCCGCCGCCTTTGCCAGCCTCCCAACCCACAGCCTCGGCGTCTGCTGAAGCGTCTCAGCAGGCGTCCGTTGCCATGGCGGCGGTTAGTAGCGCAGCGGAGACGCCGGAGTCGATGCGCCTGGCTGCGGCCTCTCCGTTGGACCAGCTGAACGAAGCCGAGGACCCGTTCGGCGAGGCGGCGTCAGACGAGCCTAACTTCGATCTGGACGGGCCGAGAGCGGAATAGTAGCTTTCTCCTTATCTGGAACTAGCCATTTTTTAATAAGTTTTTTACATGTACTTTTTTGGGAAATTAATTCCTGCATATTTCTCTGCGATTCTTGCGCTTTTGTTTAAGAGGCCTCACTTTGAATTCTTGCATTCTAACCAGATCCCATCGAAATGAAGTGGCCAGTCATTGAAAATCTTCATTTTTCGCTATTCTTTCCGAATTTTCAGATCGGATCCAAATCTATCCCAGATCCGCAGATTGACTGGATACCAAATTCTCATATTAGATCCCAAATCTCCAGATTGGATACTGAATCCTCCACATTAGATCCCAAATCCTCAGATCCTCAGGATCCCCAAATCCCAAGATTAGATCACGAATCCCAAGATTGGATTCTTAATCCCAAGATTGGATCTTAAATCCTAAAATTAGATCCTAAATCCTAATATTAGATCCTAAATCCTAAGATTATATCCTAAATCTCTAGATTAGATCCCGAATCCCCAGATTAGATAACAAATCCTCAGATTGGATCCTAAATTCTAAGATTGGATCCTTAATCCCAAGATTAGATCCTAAATCCTAATATTAGATTCTAAATCCTATGATTATATCCTAAATCTCTAGATTAGATCCCGAATCCCCAGATTAGATAACAAATCCTCAGATTGGATCCTAAATTCTAAGATTGGATCCTTAATCCCAAGATTGGATCCTAAATTCTAAGATTGGATCCTTAATCCCAAGATTGGATCCTAAATTCTAAGATTGGATCCTTAATCCCAAGATTAGATCCTAAATCCTAATATTAGATTCTAAATCCTATGATTATATCCTAAATCTCTAGATTAGATCCCCAATCCCCAGATTAGATAACAAATCCTCAGATTGGATCCTAAATTCTAAGATTAGATAACAAATCCTAAGATCCCAATCCTTCCCAAATCGTAGGCGAGAATCCCATTACTGTCTGAATGGTTTTGCTGGATCCCAATTAAAACAAGTACCCCAATATTTTATTTCTTCGTTCGTGATTTTCACCTGAATTGACTCTCGTTAGCTCTCGCAACTGCGAGTTGTGCAGCCAGTGCGGCCATTCTGAAGCATGTTCCGTTGCCTTCTTGGGGTTTTTATCCATACTTTTAATTGCCTCCAGTTTAATTGAAGCACTCCTTTGTTGTCCATTGTGTGCTTCTATACTGCCAGTTAAACAAAAAGGTTTGCCGCTCTGGAGCCTTACATTTTCTCACTCTTCCACCAATCCAAGACTTGATGTTGAATTGTGTGCTCTGTTTGTTGTACAGAAAAATTCAAAGCAGATTAAAAGCAGAACTGTTGCAATCACTGCTGAGCCTATGCCAGTGTCTGTAAATATGTATTTTCATATATATGCGCACGTTGCTAGGGTCTAATATAAAACATTTTTTTCTTATCTCACAAATAAACTAGATGTGATTTTATTTCTCTTATGTTGCAATCTTTAAGCATTGGCAAAATTCTTATCTATAATTATAATATATGTACTTTTTTTATAATTATTACAGCAGAAAGTCTAGGTAGCTATATAACGAACTGATCACATTTCATATAAATTTCTATATATTTGATTGTGCATCGTTACACTCTACTAGCAGTAGCGCATCGAGCATGCTATGAGAGTATTTTCATAATTGTTTTGCAGCAGTGCAAACAGAATGTAATTGCGTGCCTGGGTCACTTTATGCGTTTAGAAAGTGTCGCAGTGTCACAGCTGTACATAAATGCTGGCCAGGATCAGCCCACATTGCCCGCTCGTCAATTCTGGGCCAAGTTGTCAATCTGCTTGCTAACAGAGAGAAGTTGTACTTTTCTCAGTGCGAATTATTCGCTCCATCTTTGTTGCCGCGGCAGCAGATCTACTAGGAATCATTGATATAGAGATCAGAGACAGCCAGATCATGGGAATGGGGATCTGGGACAGCCATATCATGGGAATGGGGATCTGGGACAGCCAGATCATGGGAATGGAGATCAGAGACAGGCAGATCCTGGGAATGGGGATCTGGGACAGCCATATCATGGGAATGGGGATCAGGGACAGCCAGATCATGGGAATGGGGATCTGGGACAGCCAGATCATGGGAATGGGGATCAGGGACAGCTAGATCATGGGAATGGGGATCAGGGACAGCCATATCATGGGAATGGGGATCAGGGACAGCCAGATCATGGGAATGGGGATCTGGGACAGCCATATCATGGGAATGGGGATCTGGGACAGCCAGATCATGGGAATGGAGATCAGAGACAGCCATATCATGGGAATGGGGATCAGAGACAGCCATATCATGGGAATGGAGATCAGAGACAGGCAGATCATGGGAATGGGGATCAGGGACAGCTAGATCATGGGAATGGGGATCAGGGACAGCCAGATCATGGGAATGGGGATCAGAGACAGCCAGATCATGGGAATGGGGATCAGAGACAGCCAGATCATGGGAATGGGTATCAGGGACAGCCAGATCATGGGAATGGGTATCAGGGACAGCCAGATCATGGGAATTGAGATCGGGGACAGTCAGATCATGGGAATGGGTATCAGGGACAGCCAGATCATGGGAATGGGGATCAGGAGATGCAGAATTATTATTTTCAGTGGAAGCATGGAATTAATGAGGATCAGTAAGGGGATCAGCCATTAATGGGGATCATGGTTGTCAGTGGATATGCTGCCTTCTAATGCATTTAACAATAATGAAGGTGAGTGAATATCAGGTGTACTTATAACAGCTAGAGTGCTAGAATTAAGGTGCGTGCTAAACTGCAGCTGTTTGAGCTGGTGGAGCTGGTTGGTGTTTGATTCAGTCTGTCGTGTCGCCTGGGCCGACGCGAGGTAAACAGCGAGCAGGAAAAATTAAACAGGTCCTCGCCATATAATTAGTCCGATGATCCTGGCGTCTTCTTGAATCTGGAAAAATGTTGAGGTTTTTCCTGCTCAAATTCTTAACACGAGTGCAGTTTTAGTGACAAATTTGCAGTTTTTTAATTGGAATTAATAAATTTTGCATAGCCTAAACCCGTGCAGCCAGTTTTGAGTTATAACAGGCTGAAGCACCCCGTTCAGCCCCTAGACCCGGTGACAATTGAGTTATGCTGGCTTCCTCATGAATGAGGACAGTCTCGGAACTAATATGAAAAAAGCGATTTGCTCCCCATCAGTTCATATCTGCCTGCTTGGGCAGCTGCCTAAATTGCTTTTCCCCTCTTCCCGCCTCCTCGTGCAACACTCGCTATTACTGGCGCGAGGCCCAAGTTTGAGACACTACTCAAACCGGCCTCTTGTACTATCAATCAGGGGCTTGCCACCGCGCTCCTCTGGGGACTTCAGGAAAGCCCGGTGACTATAGCGTCCCAGCACCAGTGTCCCCGCAGTCAGTCTGAGCGGTTCTGAGTGCGCCTTATCTCTGGTGAAATGGAGTCGTGAGTGTAGGGAACACGAGGAATTGGGATCAGAGGAAATGGGGACATGAGGAATAGGGATCAGAGGAAATGGGACATGAGAAATAGGGATCAGAGGAAATGGGACATGAGGAATAGGGATCAGAGGAAATGGGACATGAGAAATAGGGATCAGAGGAAATGGGACATGAGGAATAGGGATCAGAGGAAATGGGACATGAGGAATAGGGATCAGAGGAAATGGGACATGAGGAATAGGGATCAGAAAATGGGATATGGGGAATAGGGATCAGAGGAAATGGGACATGGGGAATAGGGATCAGTGGAATTAGGGACATGAGGAATAGGGATCAGTGGAAATAAGGACATGAGGAATAGGGATCAGTGGAAATAAGGACATGAGGAATAGGGATCAGTGGAATTAGGGACATGAGGAATAGAGATCAGTGGAATTAGGGACATGAGGAATAGGGATCAGAGGAAATAAGGACATGAGGGATAGGGATCAGAGGAATGGGTATATTAGGAAATCAGAGGAAATGAGGCCATGAGTTGTGGGGATTTGATAAAATTATTAAATTTGTATTTATTTTATTCGGCAAAGACTTACTGAGGTGCTCAGACTGACAATTCTCAGCATAGATACGGCGAGCTGCAGTAGACATTGTCCCCGACCGATTTCCTTGGTGCTGCAGAAGCCGCCGCCGCCGCTGCTCCAGTCGCCCTTCCACCTGCCCGCAGGTCGTCCACGTCTTCGTCGATGTCTTCGTCGTTCCCTGCTGCTGCCGCGGCGGCTGCGCGCGGAAGTCCTCGGCGCATCAGCGGTCGCTCCTGGAGCGCCGGCCGGACCAGCGGTAGCGACAGATGGCCTGTGCGAGCCGTGATGGAGGATACAGCAATTAAGGATGCAGCAATGAAGGATGCAGCAATGAAGGATGCAGCAACGAAGGATGCAGCAATGAAGGATGCAGCAATGAAGGATGCAGCAATGAAGGATGCAGCAATGAAGGGTGCAGCAATGAAGGATGCAGCAATGAAGGATGCAGCAATGAAGGATGCAGCAATGAAGGGTGCAGCAATGAAGGATGCAGCCATGATGGATGCAGCAATGAAGGATGCAGCAATGAAGGATGCAGCAATGAAGGATGCAGCAATGAAGGATGCAGCAATGAAGGATGCAGCAATGAAGGGTGCAGCAATGAAGGGTCTGTGATGAAAGGTCTGTGATGAAGGGTCTGTTATGAAGGTTTGAGGAATGAAGGCTGGATGGATGGAGGAGCGACAAGGGCCTTTGATGCGTTGAGAAAAGTGTCTAGCATTTCCTAGAAAGAAGGTCAGCTGAGAAAGCCAAGAGGTCTTGTATCTGGTCCGTATCACAGAGGCTTGCAAACTGCTAATGTGTAGACAACGCAGAAATCGACCCGGTCGGGCCGGCGATAATCAGAAAGCAGATACGCTTGCGCGGTGGGCAGTTTCAATCCGGGACTGGCGGGTGCAGGAGGGCGGGGCTATCAGGTTTGATGTCAGTTGAAAAAGTTTCTTGTCCAGCCTCTGTAACCGCGCGGCCTCTCCCCCAGCATCAACATACAACAGAGGGCCGTGTTTCCCTAGGAATCCCATGCTTGCATGCTTGTGTGCGCGTATTAGGCTAATATATCAGCCAGCTAAGGCCCTATGCCGCTCCAGTGAAGCATTGGTGGCAGATCAGGTCCTCGCAGCGACAACTGTTGTCAGGGCTTCACCGGGGTGGGGGGCGGCCATCCACCGCCTTGGGTCTCATGCCCATCCGATGATCTAACTGTTTTGTCTGCCGAGGTTTGGTCGCTCCCCAACGCCCGGTTGCGTGCCGAATCTGTCGGATATCTTCATTAAACAATTAGGTGATCATGCGGCAGATTATTCTGAGGTCTTATATACGAGCTACTCTTTCACATGATGTTTGTGCGCCTTGTTTGCAAACCAGATTCTAGAACCTACTTCAAGAAAGTTCACTTTCAATCTGAGCGCTCATCGCGTCCTGATTGGTTGGCAGCTGACCCCCACCTCATATCATTTCAAGTCAGACCCCCCGCCCGCCTCCCCATCTCTCTGATTGGCTGCAGTCTAAGTTATATATTTATATCTAGCTTGCCGGTAGAAATAAGAAAACTTTAAAATATGAATGACATTGTTCTTTTCTTGCACAGACAATCTGACCTAACTGCAAGAAGGGAAGAAATTTTTGAAAATTGTGAAGACAGCGCGGTGCAGCTGATCAAGGTTCGACGGTCACAGACACTGGCTTCCCCTTCAGAGGCTAATTGATAGAAGCGACGAAACTCCTTCTTTGGGACAGGGAGTTGTGTGCGCCGAAGCCAAGCTTTCTTTATGGATACCTCCAAAAAGGCAAGCTGGAATCCGAATATCCAAATGGAATGGACACTTCCCTGCCGCTGAATCTGCGGGCGCGAGTGCGGGCCACGTGTGCCCCCCCCCCTGGCCTCCAGGGCGCTTCATAAAATTCCATTTACTCCGCCCCGCCCACCCTGGAACACGGGATCCTCTTGGGCTTAGCAACGGGTTAGCAACTGTGGGAAATTTCGAAATCTCGATCTAGAAACCTAGAAAGGCCAGTCAGTTCTGTGTCATTAAAAATTTAGCTGCCTAATGAATAGCTCGCGACCCGACAGTGCTTGAATCAGCTGGGCATCTGTTGCTGAGTCTTGACTCTTTTGCCTGCTCATAGTTTCTGCGCCTCAGCATAGATTAAACAAACCCCATCCTCCCGAGTGACACAACCCCATCCCCTCGAGTGACACAACCCCATCCTCCCGAGTGACACAACCCCAACCTCCCGAGTGACACAACCCCATCCTCCCGAGTGACACAACCCCAACCTCCCGAGTGACACAACCCCAACCTCCCGAGTGACACAACCCCAACCTCCCGAGTGACACAACCCCAACCTCCCGAGTGACACAACCCCAACCTCCCGAGTGACACAACCCCAACCTCCCGAGTGACACAACCCCATACTCCCGAGTGACACAACCCCAACCTCCCGAGTGACACAACCCCATCCTCCCGAGTGACCCTCTAGCTTGGCTTAAAAGATAAGATTATTGCATACTATCGATTTATGTAGAGAATTTCTCAGTCTGAGTAGAACTTTGAGCACTGCTCAGCAATACTTTGGCTGAGCCCAGCTGATTGGAAAATCGCCCCAGGCATAGGGCCGGATGCTAAAAGCAGATTGCAGGCTAGACGTGCGAGAAGGCAGGTTGGACAAAGTATGCCGTACTGGCGACATCTGAGTAAAAAAACTGGAACTCACGAGGTGCGATGGACAGGTGTGGCTAATGAGCTCGGGCTGTTTAACCCGAACTTAGGGGGGGGAGACGTTGGGACAAAGCCTAACACGGCAAGTTGAACTTTCTTGTCGCAATTCACCGATAACAGCGGGCGATAATTGCCTCCCTCCGAGTTCTGACTCGCGCGTTGCGCGGGGCGCGTCTCGGCTGATTGAGGGAATGTCCGATGCAGGAGGCAGGATTGATCAAGGTGGGGTGCAGGATTGATCAAGGTGGGGTGCAGGATTGATCAAGGCGGGGTGCAGGATTGATCAAGGCGGGGTGCAGGATTGATCAAGGCGGGGTGCAGGATTGATCAAGATAGGGTGCAGGATTGATCAAGATAGGGTGCAGGATTGATCAAGGTGGGGTGCAGGATTGATCAAGGCGGGGTGCAGGATTGATCAAGATAGGGTGCAGGATTGATCAAGATAGGGTGCAGGATTGATCAAGGTGGGGTGCAGGATTGATCAAGGCGGGGAGCAGGATTGATCAAGGCGGGGTGCAGGATTGATCAAGGCGGGGTGCAGGATTGATCAAGGCGGGGTGCAGGATTGATCAAGGCGGGGAGCAGGATTGATCAAGGTGGGGTGCAGGATTGATCAAGGTGGGGTGCAGGATTGATCAAGGTGGGGTGCAGGATTGATCAAGATAGGGTGCAGGATTGATCAAGGTGGGGTGCAGGATTGATCAAGGCGGGGTGCTCGCACAGCCACAGCCGGTGGGGACAGCAAATGATCAGCAATGTCACTGACAGGAAGCGGAACTTAATGACTGCTTGTTTAGCAAGTCCATGACAAAGTTTATGAGGAGGTTCAGCAGAGGTGTAACACAAACAGGTGCCAGGGGTTAATTGGCAGTCCAGCAGGGTGGACAGGGGATATTTTCAGAAACGTTGCGCAGAAAAAGATGAAACGAATTCCGTCCCTCCAGCCGCTGCAGTCCTGTCTCGATAATCCTCGCTGTTAAAAATACCCGACTGGGCCAAAAACGCTGCCTTTGTGTTGCTCGTGGTTTATGAAAATGACAACTGGGGAGCAACACCTCTGCCGGTCCCCTGGATCTCTGAGCTTTCAATCAAAGCCCGGGTCAAGCTGCTGGCAGCAAGAGTGGCTCACCATTTCTTGCTTTTGCAAACAAAAGACTAGTGCAAACAGGCCAGTGCCGCAATGAATCAACAGCCGCACAGGCCGGGGGACTCGGAAATTTGTCAGCCCGCCAGCCCCAACCCCTTCTGTTTGTGCACTTTTGTTCACCTGGCGGAGCTGAAACGGCCAGCCAACCTGCTCTTTCCGCGAGGAGGTGACTTTATCGGCTCGAGAATCTGTTGAAAAATACAATTCTGAATTTCTGCAGATCCCGCACCGCTTATCCAGCGGATCTGAAGGGCACTTAGAGTTTTCAGCTTCGGACTTTTATTGCCACAGCTTCTGTAGACCAGCTTTGGTCTTCGCACTGCCTGCATCTGAACTCCTGGCTGATCTCCCCTGCACTCTTATCTCCAGATCCCAGCAAAATGATTCCCCGGTCAGCTCACCTCGCTTCACCCCGAACGCTCGAGAAATCCCCGTCGTATCATCGGTTTCGCAGCGCCGCTGCAGCTGCTGGTGTTGCTGGTGGGAGCGCAGCCGCTGCTGCCGGCGCCGCCTCCGCCGCACCAGCAGGTATGCCAGGGCCGCCAGCGTCAGCAGCAGCAGCGAGACGGTCAGCCCGGCCAGGAGGCCCAGAACCGCCGAGCCGGCGCCGCCAGCGTCGTGCGACGACTGCAGCGGCGGTGGCAGCAGCGCCGGCGACGATGCCTCCGGCAGGCGGCGATTCGGCGACGTCCTCGTCTTCGGCGGCTCGTCCAGCACCTGGAGGCCGATGCGGACGGTGGCGTTCAGCCTATGGGGCAGGCCGCAATCGACGGCGGCCAGCTGCAGGCGGTGCCAGCCGAGATCCGCCGACGCTGACGGAGCCCTGGCGAGCCTCAGGCGGCCAGCGTGACGCTCCAACTCGAACAGCGGCGGCAGCGTCGGCGGCGGCTGCTTCGCTGCGGGAGACTGATTCGCAGATGTTGCGCCGCCGGGACTGCTTGAGTCGGAGACGGCTGGAAGCAGGTTGGCCTGACTGACCAGGTGATATTCCACTCGACCATTCTCACCTTCGTCCGGGTCCTGAGCTGCCGCCTGCGTATTCGAATGAGGGAGTTTGAGTTCGTCATGAGCCAGTTTTGAGTTGATCGTGAGTCAGGTGTTTGTTGGGCGTGATGCAGGTGTGATTTTATTGTTAGTCAGGTGTGATTTGATGGTGAGTCAGGTGTGAGTTGGGAGTGATGCAGGTGTGATTTTATTGTTAGTCAGGTGTGAGTTCATCGTGAGTCAGGTGTTTGTTGGGCGTGATGCAGGTGTGAGTTGATCACCTGCAGCACAAGGTGTCCCGCCGGCTCGTGTACAGACACAGTATAGTTGGCCTCAGCGAATGGGAACAGAAACCTGGGCGGGCAGTCGTTGCGGTCCAGAATCTGCACGGTGACGCTGGCCGTGGAGGTCAGGCTGGGCTGGCCGTGGTCCCTGGCGAACAGCTGGAACGAGTAGCTGGACCGCAGCTCCCTATCGAAGCGTCGCTGGGTGACAATGGCCCCGGACTCGTGCACCACGAAGGCGCCGGGCTCGCCACCGAAAAACGTCACCCGGCCGCCTTCGCCGGTGTCCGGATCCACGCAGCGCACGGGGCCGAGCTCCTGACCGGGCGGCTCGTTCTCCTCCAGCGAGAAGTCCAACCGGTGCGGCAGCTGCGGAGCCACGTCGTTAACGTCGAGTATCTCGACGGCCACGGTGGCGGTGGCGGCCAGCGACAGCAGCCTGTCGGAGTCCTCGGCAACGACGCGCAGAGTCAGGGAGGCGCGGCTCTCCCGGTCCAGACGGTCGGCGACTCGCACGGCTCCCGTGGAGGCGTCCACCGAGAACAGTCGCTCGTCGCCGTCCCGGTCAGCAGGCAGCAGCCGATATGTCACGCGGCCGTTTTCCCCGGCGTCGGCATCGGTGGCCGTCACGTTCGCAACGACACGGCCGCGCGGACTGTCCTCCGGAGTGGAGACGAACAGCTGCCGGGCGGCCAGCACCGGCGGGTTGTCATTGTCGTCCTCCACGGAGACCAGCAGCGGCAGCCGGGTGGCCAAGCCACCGCCGTCGCTGCAGACAATGACCAACGGGTGCGCTGCGCTCAGCTCCCTGTCCAGCTGGTCCAGCGTGAGGATCTGGTAGATGCCCAGCCGGAGGTCGAATTCTTTGACCTCGAACAGCGGCCTCCGCGGCGGCTGCCGGTCGTCGAATGCGTCGGCGGCGAGGTCGCAACGGACGGTGCCGTTGGGGCCTAGGTCTGGGTCGCGGGCGGTGAAGGACGCGACTACCGTGTGCGACGGCCGGTTCTCCATGACGCCGACTGGGCCGCCGGCGCCGGTAAGTTGGATGCTCGGCGCGTTGTCGTTGACGTCCAAGACGACCAGGCGCAGCGACGCCGCCCCAGTCTTGGCCGGCCGGCCGCAGTCGACGGCCCGAAGCTGGGCTCGCAGCTCCGGCGTCGCCTCGCGGTCGAGGGGCCGCTCCAGCCGCAGCCGGCCGGTGTCCGAGTCAACGCTGATGAGGTGGCGGACGGCGGCGGGCGTATCCGGAGCCAGCTGGTAGCGCACGCGGCCGTTCTCACCATCGTCGGCGTCGTGGGCTCGAATCTTTCCAAGGAATATGGAAATGTTTTCCTTGTTTTCCTCGTCAGTCTGCCATTTATCCCCATCAGTCTGTCAGTTATCCCCATCAGTTTGTCAGTTATCCCCATCAGTCTGTCAGTTATCCCCATCAGTCTGTCAGTTATCCCCATTAGTTTGTCAGTTATCCCTATCAGTCTCAGAGCATTAAAATAAGCCTAAATAAATTTTATTTATTTTATTACCAACTGATTGTGGCAGACAGGGCAATACTATAGTTACCTACCAATTGAATCGCTAAGTGTCTGAAGTGTGTGGGATGGAACCCTCTAGCCAGTTTCTGTGCCGGCCCATATTGAGGACAAGCTCAAGTGCTGCAGCGCTTTTGGTTAGGAAGGATGAGCATCTGTGGATACGTTCTCACTGTAGCCGCTTATGTCCGAGTTTGCGACCTCGGGGAATGTGGTCAAAACTGCATTTAGTCTTGGACTCGAAGCAAAATGTAGCATTCTTTTTTAATCTTCCCTAGGTGCATTTGTTTGATTGTCCACGTCGAGTGCACTGGTAAAATCCAATAGTTCAAACTAGAATCCCACTGCTCAAATTAACAATTTCACTGCTCAAACCTAGGAATCCCACTGCTCAAACTAAAAAATCCCACTGCTCAAACTAAAATCCAACACTTGAAACTTAGGAATCCCACTGCTCAGGCTAAAATCCCACTGCTTAAACTTAAGAATCCCACTGCTCAAAGTAAAATCCCGTGATCCTCAGCGGAAAGTAAAATCCCACTGCTAAAACTAAAACGCCACTTCTCAAGCTAAAATCCCACTGCTCAAAATAAAAGATCCCACTGCTCGAAGTAAAAAATCCCACTGCTCAAACTTAAAGACCCTCTGCTCAAACTAAAAAATCCCACTGCTCAAACTAAAAACCCTCTGCTCAAACTAAAAAATCCCACTGCTCAAACTAAAACCAGACACTAAAAACTTAAGAGTCCCACTGCTCAAAGTAAAATCCCACTGCTCAAAGTTTAAAATCCCACTGCAAAAACTTACATCCCACCGCTCAAACCCACCTGCATGAGGCTGGTAGCCGGTGAGTTCTCGGCCACCGTCATCTCGTAGGTGTGGCGCTCGAACTCCGGGAAGCAGTCGTTTGCGTCGAGCACGATGACGCTCAACCGCAGGTAGCCAATCCTCTGCGGCGCGTCGCCGAAGTCCCGTGCTGCCACCGTCAGGTTGTACTCAGCCAGCCGCTCTCGGTCCAGGGGCGCGATCAGCGTCAGATAAACTTGCGTCTGCGAGTCGAAGTCGACGCTGAACTCGGATGCCGTGGGCTCCACAAGTGAGTAGGCCAGCCGGGCGTTTCTTCCGCTGTCGGCGTCCGTGGCGTGCGGAATCGCCCGCCGGGTGCCCGGCGGATCGGCCTCGCTGAACTGCAGCCGGTGACTCGCCGGCTCGAACACCGGCGCGTGGTCGTTGGCGTCCAGCACGCTGACACGCACGGCGAACACCAGCATCGGTTCCTCCAGCGGCTCCAGGACGCAGCTCAGCGTCAGGGAGCAGTCGGCGGTCTCGGAGTCCGGACAGACCGCTTCCCGGTCCAGCCGCTGCTCCAGCATCAGGTCGTAGCGAACGCCTTCAACGCCGTTGCTGTTGGCGGTCTTGCGCACCCGGAAGTGGCGCCGGAAGTCTGGCCGGTGCAGCAGGAAGCCGACGGAGCGTCGGGCCAGCGTGGCCTGACTCAGCCGGCCGGCCAGCCGGAGGTCCGCCACCAGGTCGCCAATGACCAGCGGACCGTCGGTCTCCTCAGTCACCGAGTAGCTCACGTTATATCTGACCGGCAGAGCCGGGGCCGGAAGCAGAAGAAGCAACAGTAGCGGCTGCAGCGGCTGCATTATGTGTTGCTTTTCCGTATTGTTTTTGTCTGAAAATGGGTTAGAAGAATATAAGGAAGAGGGTTAAAAATGTTTGAGGCGTGAGGTGGTGGTCAGAGTGGTAGGCAGGAAGAGGTTTAGCAGGGTTTTAGGCGTGGGGTGGAGGTCAGAGGTAGGCAGGAAGAGGGTTAGCAGGGTTTGAGGCGTGAGGTGGGGGTCAGAATGGTAGGCGGGAAGAGGGTTAGTAGGGTTTGAGGCGTGAGGTGGGGGTCAGAGTGGTAGTCGGGAAGAGGGTTAGCAGGGTTTGAGGCGTGAGGTGGGGGTCAGAGTGGTAGGCAGGAAGAGGGTTAGCAGGGTCTGGGGCGTGAGGTTGGTGTGGCATGAGGTCGGTGTTAGATGATTGACAGAAATGGATGAATATACTAGTATTTAATGATAATACGAGTCACTACAGCAAAAGACTGGGAACAGGAGACGTGAGTCCCCGGGGCTTGAAAAAGGGAAGTGTTGGTACAGCGGAAACCGTAGATTGTTGACAACAACGTCACGAAAAGCACAAACTAGGCCAGCGACAAAAAGCAAATTGGCATGTAATATTGGCAAACGTGGCGCCTTTTGATTATCTCAAAGTGAAGCAACACGGGCGACAATCATGTTCTCGCTTCCATCGCATTCTCTCAAGCACAGGTTAGGCTATCAGATACCCTTTTATGGCAAAGTCAATGGCAACAGTGAAGCTGGTTGACTGGCTGTTGTGATTGAGCAATGAAGCACTGCTTGCGGGCTAAGCCTTTGTTAAGACAAAGACCAATGCGGCCTCAGAGCTAAAATGAATTAGCCGACTGGGTGATCTGTTGCGCGATCATGAAATGTTGTCGAAGGCTTTTGACAGCTCAAAAGATGAAGGAGGCTTACATAGGAAACCGCATACGGCCCCCTGTTTATCCCATGCATAGCGATGAATCCTTCCCAGTGCCTGCAAACCGCGCCCGAGCACCTTCCCAGCTTTGATGGCGGAACAATTTGTCAAGTGGGTGGGGGTAACGCGGTCGCGTCCCAAGCTCAGATTTTGTTATACCACCGCACAAACAGCTGGCGTGCCAGACAGAGAGAGACTGAGAAATTGCTGGCCGTTCTTTGTCTGCTGCGGCAGCTGTCGCCGACAAGAGCTGAGAGGAGCTGATGACCTGGGATGAGTTTTTTTTAGCCAGGTATTTTTGATTCCTCAAAGAATGCTGGGCCGATGGCGCAGAAGCGGAAGCTGAGAAGTTTCTGAGAAGAAGGCTTGCAGAAGGAGAGTCAGGTGATCAGGCTCTGGCACCAATTTGCCATTTGAAAGGTGCTGGCGTACATCTTGGAATGTTGCTGAACAATGAGCAATTCTTTGCATGAGGTGAAAAATGCCTCACTGAGCCCCAACCTGATCAGGGGCTAGTAGGCCAGGTAGGCTAAGAGCTACTTCTGAATCGGCCCGTGCTCTGCGTGATTTTCTTCACGTCACCCACCTCCCTCCCATGAGACTAGCTCCCCCCAGGAATGAGGCAATTGCTGCTGCTGCAGCACCTCTGCTTCTTGCAGCACCTGCCTCCAGCTTCGTGCCTTTGCTCTGTAAAAAATTGGAGAAATTAGAGAAAAGAATGAAAGTGAGTTCCCCCATCACAGTTAATGACATTTTTCTTGCCGCTTCACTCGTACGCAGCTTTGACTTTCTTTGCTTTCATTTCAGAGCTCGTGCGATGCCAGCAAAGCGGCAAAAAACGTTTTTTTCCCGCGATTTTCTTAGAAGATCTTTCACTAGCAGTGAGCTGAAACCAGATACCTGCGTCGCAGTAAGCGACCTTGGAAGCCTAATTAAACTTCTGTCCACTTTTCTTAAAGAGAATTAAGGGATTTTTCCGCCAATTTGATAAACGGCTCCCACACGGCGTCACTTCAGCTCCCAATTCACAATGCCAATCCAGCGGTTGCAGGACCCCCATGCCCTAGTGCTTGGCCAGGAAAATCAATAGATTATCCGCTAAGCTGTGAGCATGCGGTGTCTCTTCTAGTGTGCTCAATTATTTCTCAGCGCCATCAGTTGAGTAGGTTTGACTGGCGTGAATCGCTGCATGCGAGAAGGAAATTAGTTCGGCTGCCGAGAGAGCAGACGGTTTGGACAGTCGGTCACACAGCAGCTGCATGCTGGCTCAAAGCAGCCAATGTGTTTCCCATCACACTGCCTCGACCTACTCACCGGACTGAGGCAGTTTGCAACACCAGTAATTTGAGAACTCTACATGAGTATAAGAGCGATCGTGAGCAGGGACCCGAAGGATATGAGCACTGGGGGTGGGTACTCACCGCACTGACAGGAGTGTTCAGCTTCAGCTGAGTATGTGTCCAAGACTTCTGTATCAGGCCTGGCATGGCCTTGGATTCAGCAAACTCTCGCTAGCAACTGGTCCGAGGTCCGACTGCTGAAGACTGTACAGGCTTGAATTTCAGTGGAATCCACGGCTTTAAGGTGGAGCTGATTGTCAGGAAAACCAATCTGAGGACCGGGGGGTGGGTTGGGCAGCGATTGCAATGCGCCAACCTGATTGGCTGCCTAAAACTGCTTGAATGTGCAGATTCTGATACCCGGCTCTGGGGCGTGGGATTACTGAATTTCATAGAGGGATATTGTGATGCCAACTAAGAGATAATGTGATGCCAACTAAGAGATTATGTGATGCCAACTAAGAGATTATGTGATGTCAACTAAGAGATAATGTGATGCCAACTAAGAGATTATGTGATGCCAACTAAGAGATAATGTGAGGCCAACTAAGAGATTATGTGATGCCAACTAAGAGATTATGTGATGTCAACTAAGAGATAATGTGATGCCAACTAAGAGATTATGTGATGCCAACTAAGAGATAATGTGATGCCAACTAAGAGATAATGTGATGCCAACTAAGAGATAATGTGATGCCAACTAAGAGATAATGTGATGCCAACTAAGAGATTATGTGATGCCAACTAAGAGATTATGTGATGCCTACTAAGAGATAATGTGATGCCTACTAAGAGATAATGTGACGCCAACTAAGAGATTATGTGAAGCCAACTAAGAGATAATGTGATGCCAACTAAGAGATTATGTGATGCCAACTAAGAGATTATGTGATGCCAACTAAGAGATTATGTGATGCCTACTAAGAGATAATGTGATGCCAACTAAGAGATAATGTGACGCCAACTAAGAGATAATGTGATGCCAACTAAGAGATAATGTGATGCCAACTAAGAGATTATGTGATGCCAACTAAGAGATAATGTGATGCCAACTAAGAGATTATGTGATGCCAACTAAGAGATTATGTGATGCCTACTAAGAGATAATGTGATGCCTACTAAGAGATAATGTGACGCCAACTAAGAGATTATGTGAAGCCAACTAAGAGATAATGTGATGCCAACTAAGAGATTATGTGATGCCAACTAAGAGATTATGTGATGCCAACTAAGAGATTATGTGATGCCTACTAAGAGATAATGTGATGCCAACTAAGAGATAATGTGACGCCAACTAAGAGATAATGTGATGCCAACTAAGAGATAATGTGATGCCAACTAAGAGATTATGTGATGCCAACTAAGAGATAATGTGATGCCAACTAAGAGATTATGTGATGCCAACTAAGAGATTATGTGATGCCTACTAAGAGATTATGTGATGCCAACTAAGAGATAATGTGATGTCAACTAAGAGATAATGTGATGCCAACTAAGAGATTATGTGATGCCAACTAAGAGATTATGTGATGCCAACTAAGAGATTATGTGATGCCTACTAAGAGATAATGTGATGCCAACTAAGAGATAATGTGATGCCAACTAAGAGATAATGTGATGCCAACTAAGAGATTATGTGATGCCAACTAAGAGATAATGTGATGCCAACTAAGAGATTATGTGATGCCAACTAAGAGATTATGTGATGCCTACTAAGAGATTATGTGATGCCTACTAAGAGATAATGTGATGCCAACTAAGAGATAATGTGATGCCAACTAAGAGATTATGTGATGCCAACTAAGAGATTATGTGATGCCTACTAAGAGATTATGTGATGCCTACTAAGAGATTATGTGATGCCAACTAAGAGATAATGTGATGTCAAAAATGAGATTATGTGAAGCCAAATATCAGATAATGTGACGTCAAATGTGAGATAATGTGACGTTAAATGTGAGATAATGTGACGTTAAATGTGAGATAATGTGACGTTAAATGTGAGATAATGTGACATCAAATGTGAGATAATGTGACGTTAAGTATCAGATAATGTGACGTTAAATGTGAGATAATGTGATGCCAAATGGGAAACAAATGAAATTAGATTTGTTAAATCCAACCAAGCTACACTTGGACGCAGTTTAATTGGGCCCATGACAACGGGGTCTGAAAATATTCAGCAAGAAATTGGCTCAGAGAAAGATTGCGAAATCACGGGAAACAGACAATCGAGACGCATTTTCTGGCCAACAATCCGACAAGCAGCAGCTGCCACCCCAGCTGATCCTCGTCTGACTCCTGAAAATATTCCCAGCTCCCAGTGCAATATCCCCAGTGGGACTAAGCCACTTGTCCTTCTCCCTCGCAACCCAACACTGTGTTGACTCTCTGACAGCTATTTTACGACTCACCGGAGTGCCCCAATGCGTGAGTGCTCACTTCTGTCTGATCGGCGAGCTGATTGTCGCCTGAAATAAATTGGAGCCAATTATGCACTATAACTCGATGGCTAAAGGAATTGGGCGCGCCATTCCAGCTGCAATAGTTGCTACGATTCCTGCTACGATTCCTGTCCACGATCCTTTTACAATTGTGAATCCGACCCCTGCTGCGATTCCAGGAAGGATTCCTGCTGCGATTCCAGGAAGGATTCCTGCTGTGATTCCAGCTTGAATTCCTGCTGCGATTCCAGGAAGGATTCCTGCTGTGATTCCAGCTGTGATTCCAGCTTGAATTCCTGCTGCGATTCCAGGAAGGATTCCTGCTGCGATTCCAGGAAGGATTCCTGCTGCGATTCCAGCTTGAATTCCTGCTGCGATTCCAGGATGGATTCCTGCTGTGATTCCAGCTTGAATTCCTGCTGCGATTCCAGGATGGATTCCTGCTGTGATTCCAGCTTGAATTCCTGCTGCGATTCCAGGAAGGATTCCTGCTGCGATTCCAGCTGTGATTCCAGCTTGAATTCCTGCTGCGATTCCAGGAAGGATTCCTGCTGCGATTCCAGGAAGGATTCCTGCTGCGATTCCAGGAAGGATTCCTGCTGCTATTCCAGGAAGGATTCCTGCTGTGATTCCAGCTTGAATTCCTGCTGCGATTCCAGGAAGGATTCCTGCTGCGATTCCAGGAAGGATTCCTGCTGCGATTCCAGGAAGGATTCCTGCTGCGATTTCAGGAAGGATTCCTGCTGCGATTCCAGGAAGGATTCCTGCTGCGATTCCAGGAAGGATTCCTGCTGCGATTCCAGGAAGGATCCCTGCTTCGATTCCAGCTCGAATTCCTGCTGCGATTCCAGAAAGGATTTCTGCTGCGAAGGATTCTTGTTGCGATTCCAGTTTTGCGTTACTTTGATTCCTGCTCACATTCTAGCTGCGACTCCTATGAGCTGTTTCGGAAATTTATTCAAATACTGAATGAAATAAGTGGAGTTCAGGAATTATGCAACAAGAAAGAAGTTTCAAGCAGTGAGGGATTTGAGTACTGCTTTGAGTACTTTTATATTTAGCGGGCTCATTTGAGAGCAATTTAGTAGATTGACTTGCAACGCCTCGGTGGCGTTAGGGAACATTGGTAATAGCGGGCGGCATTGCAGGTAGAATGGGATAGAAGCGAGTTTTTAATTTATGCTGTTACAGCGCAGAAGGACGAGCATAAGAAATTGTTACACGATTAGAGAAATATTGCTTACTGTATTTCCCGAGGCCCAAAGCACCTCGATCGATTATGAATATTTCTAAGAAAAAAGCAACAAGCGGTTGCTATGGAACAGTGAAGAATTAACAAAATAAACAGCTTCTTTTGCAAAGGAGGGTTAGATAAAAAACTATTCGTCAGAAAACAACAGACAGAATGACAGGCTGACAGACTGAGTTACAGGGCAGGTACAGAAGCAGCTGAAGCATGCCAGGTTCACCGGTTAGATGCAGAGACTGCACTGAAAAGTCCGCAGACAAATTTGACTGAGCCCGACTGCTCGGTCCCTGCTGGCAGACTCCAATTGGGGGGAGACGGGCGGGTGGCAACTGAAAGTGCGCGTCACGCGAGCGGGCGGATATAAAAATGTGATTTTTAGTTGGGCAAATCGATTGAGCTCACAATGCTAACCTGTTAGCGATTGCGCTTAAAATATCTCTCTGCAGACTAAAATAGGAAAATTCTTTCCGACACGAACCAGAAGGGATTAGACATGGTTGCTAAGCAATGTGGTTGGCGCGTTTGGAAATTGCGCGCCCAGATCTAGCTGCGACTGTCGACAGGGCGACGGAAAGAAACTGGAGGGCGAGGGAAACAGGAGGGCGAGAGACACTGGAGGGCGAGAGATACTGGAGGGCGAGGGAAACTGGAGGGCGAGAGAAACAGGAGGGCGAGGGAAACAGGAGGGCGAGAGAAGCAGGAGGGCGAGGGAAACTGGAGGGCGAGGGAAACTGGAGGGCGAGGGAAACAGGAGGGCGAGAGACACTGGAGGGCGAGAGACACTGGAGGGCGAGAGAAGCAGGAGGGCGAGGGAAACTGGAGGGCGAGGGAAACAGGAGGGCGAGGGAAGCAGGAGGGCGAGAGACACTGGAGGGTGAGGGAAACAGGAGGGCGAGGGAAACTGGAGGGCGAGGGAAACAGGAGGGCGAGAGACACTGGAGGGCGAGAGACACTGGAGGGCGGGACAGTTTTTCTGGAGAAAGATAGCAGCAGGAATTGATTAGAGCTTCAACAAAGAGTTTATAAAAGTAAATCCAATGCCTCAGTTGGGAGGTGCAAAACTTAGGGGAAATCGGGTTCAGGCGAATTCATAAAAATACTCCCAACACATGACTCAGAAGGGGATGGATGCGAGGAGCTGCAGTCTCGTGCCGCAGTGAGGTAGGCTAGCTAGCAAGTCCAGAGAGAAAAGTTGGAAACCGAAAAATAAAAATTACACAACATATCGCCCGGTGAAACGCTTTTTGAGGCAAATTACTATCGGCATGTCAGAAAATTATACATTTTCATATAATAATGATCGTGAAAACGTTTTGCGTCTACTATCAGTAGAATACTAAGCAACTTAGTAAAAACTTAATTAATATTAAAAAATCGTGTTCATTTAGTCAAAAAGACTTACTAAACCTGAATATTTAATAATAGAAAATTTCCTATAGTAAAGCTTTCATATAGTACTAAAAGCCTATACATTTTTATATATCGGAATACAGTTCTATATAAGTTTTTTTCGTTGGTATCTTCACATAAAATTAGAGATATTTCAATGCTATTAAATAAAATGAGTTAATGTATTTGTTTTATATAAATCTCAACAT
The DNA here is from genome assembly GCA_950097015.1 of Macrostomum hystrix. Lineage (NCBI taxonomy): Eukaryota > Metazoa > Platyhelminthes > Macrostomidae > Macrostomum > Macrostomum hystrix. Next base: position 2,844,528 of record CATNEN010000033.1, read on the forward strand.
ATGGTCATTTGAGTTTTTTACCTATTCAATATTTGTGGCAATTCCTACTCTCGTATTTTAACCTATGATACAAAATATGTTGTGACAGAACTTACTACTCTACTAACAGTAGACAAATATATAGAAATTATTAAAGAACATGAAAAAATGTGCTTATACGCTAAAAATACCCCATTTAGATTTAAGCAGGAATACTCAATCAGGACGAGGTAGCATTTCGTTCACGCCATTATTTTTCTTCGTTAAAAAACGCACAATATTTAAAACAATGCAAAGACAGAAAGAGAAGGGACCAATGCTTGCTGACTATATAAAAGCAATGGATTTCATAGTCAAACAAATTTTTAAATATCCGATATCTGTGTTTAAGTCTAGTTATTGCTAAAAGTGAAAATTAAAAACTGCAGGCAAAAATTTTAAGCCCGTGTCATCCAACAGCTGGGCATTAAGAACTAGAAATTTATTTGTTAAACAGTTAAAAGAGATATTATCAATGCTGCTCAACTGTTCTCATTTGGCTCACGATGCTGCATGCGGTCCTGAGGTTTCCCGTGCGAGTGCTCGGACTCTGCTCAAACCACCTGGAGGCGGGGTGTGGACAGTAGAACTGTGCTCAATACTTTGAACTGAGGCAGTACTTTCTAGATCTTCAGAAAATACAAATATAATTTTACATTTTGGCATGGATCCCAGTCCCATCCCTGATCCCATTCCCATCCCTGATCCCATTCCCATCCCTGATCCCATTCCCATCCCTGATCCTATTCCCATCCCTGATCACATTCCCATCCCTGATCACATTCCCATCCCGGATCCCATTCCCATCCCGGATCCCATTCCCATCCCGGATTCCATTCCCATCCCGGATTCCATTCCCATCCTGGATCCCATTCCCATCCCAGTTCCAGATCCCACTCATTTCCTCACCTGATCCTGCGCCGCCAGCCGATAGTTAGGCTCGGTGGCCGGAAAGAAGTCGTCGAAAAAGTTCCTGAGGTACTCGAAGGTCGGGCGCTGGTCGGGCTGGTCAGCCCAGCAGCTCAGCATAACATCGTAAAGTCCCTCCGGACACTCCGCCGGCCGCGGCATCCTGTAGCCATTCTCGACAGCGCTCAGCGTCTCCGTGTTCGACATGCCAGCGTACGGCACCTGGCCACGGGTGACCACCTCGAATACGACGATGCCGAAGGACCAGATGTCCGACTTGATGGAGAACCTGCCTAGCAACGCGGCCTCCGGGCTCGTCCATTTTATGGGAAACTTGGCGCCCTGCTTGGCCGTGTACTCGCCTCCGTCCGCGTCACCGATGGCTCGCGACAGGCCGAAGTCCGCCACCTTCACCATGTTGTTGTCGCCAACCAAAATGTTGCGCGCGGCCAGGTCGCGGTGAATGAACTTTTCTGCCTCCAGATAAGCCATTCCGCTTGCCACCTGAAGGGCCGGGGTTTTCATTAGTATTCCTGAAGTTCTGGAACCACCTTTTTGCGATTCGTAATTAAGATTCACACTTCACCCTCGTTTCTTATTATACGAGCTTATGGCCAACCAAAATCACTAGTGCCCACTTCATTCCCGGAAATTAGTGCCCCACCTCACTCCCTGTAATTAGTGCCACACCTCACTACCTGTAATTAGTGCCACACCTCACTCCCTGTAATTAGTGCCACACCTCACTCCCTGTAATTAGTGCCCCACCTCACTCCCTGTAATTAGTGCCACACCTTACTCCCTGTAATTAGTGCCACACCTCACTGCCTGTAATTAGTGCCACACCTCACTCCCTGTAATTAGTGCCCCACCTCACTCCCTGTAATTAGTGCCACACCTCACTCCCTGTAATTAGTGCCACACCTCACTCCCTGTAATTTGTGCCCCACCTCACTCCCTGTAATTAGTGCCCCCACCTCACTCCCTGTAATTAGTGCCACACTTCCCTACCTGTAATTAGTGCCCCACCTCACTCCATGTAATCAGCGCTACACTCACCTGGCCCAGAATGTCCACCAGCACATCCAGCTCCAGCTGCGGGCGTGATTCGCGAAGGTGGATGAGCAGCGAGCCATGGCTCATGAGCTCGGTGACGATGAACACGGGATCTTCGCCCGTGCAGACAGCAAACAGCTGCACCAGTTTGGGGTGCCGCAGTCGCTTCATAATTCGCGCCTCCTTGAGGAAGTCCGCCCTAGACATGCTCCCCGATTTGAGCATCTTCACCGCCACCTCCTGGCGATCGTTGAACAGCGCCCGCCAGACCTCGCCGAACTGGCCGGAGCCCAGCTGCTCCAGCAGGCAGAGCTGGTCGCGGGGAATTTCCCATTGGTCCCTGGTCTGGTAGGACAGGTCGGCGAGCACAGGCAGCGGCTTCGGGCAGGGCTGAGTGAGGCAGCAGCAGAGGCCGTCAGGCTGCTCACTGTAGTTCGCAATCAGCGCCTGCATTGTGGCAAATTTGCGCCGGCTGGTGATGTAGAAGCCCGCCCAGTTGTCCAGCATGCGGATTCGGTAGTGCTTGACTGTGTCTCGGCCGCTAGCCTTGTCCAGGTCCAGCACCGACAGTGAGTAGGACTCTGCGGGCGGCGCAAGGCACTCCTTGTCACTCAGCTTAAACTGCATTCTAGTTGTCACTCCATCACTCTAGTTGTTACTCTAGCATTCTAGTTGTCACTTCATCACTCTAGTTGTTACTCTAGCATTCTAGTTGTCACTCCATCACTCTAGTTGTTACTCTAGCATTCTAGTTGTCACTTCATCACTCTAGTTGTCACTCCATCACTCTAGTTGTCACTCCATCAATCTAGTTGTCACTCCATCACTCTAGTTGTCACTCCACCATTCTAGTTGTCACTCCATCACTCTAGTTGTCACTCCATCAATCTAGTTGTCACTCCATCACTCTTGTTGGCACTCCATCACTCTTGTTGTCACTCAATCGTTTTAGTTGCCACTCCATTACTCTAGTTGTCACTCCATCAATCTAGTTGTCACTCCATCACTCTTGTTGGCACTCCATCACTCTAGTTGTCACTCCACCATTCTAGTTGTCACTCCATCACTCTAGTTGTCACTCCATCAATCTAGTTGTCACTCCATCACTCTTGTTGGCACTCCATCACTCTAGTTGTCACTCCACCATTCTAGTTGTCACTCCATTACTCTAGTTGTCACTCCATCAATCTAGTTGTCACTCCATCACTCTTGTTGGCACTCCATCACTCTTGTTGTCACTCAATCGTTTTAGTTGCCACTCCATTACTCTATTTGTCACTCCATCACTCTTGTTGGCACTCCATTACTCTAGTTGTCACTCCATTACTCTAGTTGTCACTCAATCACTCTAGTTGTCACTCCATTACTCTTGTTGGCACTCCATTACTCTAGTTGTCACTCAATCACTCTAGTTGTCACTCCATTACTCTAGTTGTCACTCTATCACTCTAGTTGTCACTCCATCACTTTAGTTGTCACTCCATCACTCTAGTTGTTACTCTATCATTACAATTCTCACTCCATCACTCTAGAAGTCTAAGGCACTCCATCACTCGCGCTAAAACACATGCTGTCAATGCTACTGCTCTGCAGGCCAGTAGTACTATAAGTAAAATTTGCATTGCATACAAATGAGCTGTGGAAAATGGGGTTGGCAATAAAAATCGCCTTTCAGTAAGTGCCGAGGCAGAATTTAGATTTTCAGGCAAGTAGGATCTCAACACTTCCTTCCTGTCGACACCACTGCTGCTGCTGCTGCTGCTGCTTTGAGCTCTCAGGATGCCTTTAGTTCTTTGGTTCCTGTTAGATTTGAATGGCAGTCAGTTCCTAGCAATGCTGCACAACAGTCTAACAGTCTCAGAGCTCAAACGAACTCAATCGGTGTCACTAAAGAAAAATTTCTAATTGACTGAAAAATCGGATTCATTCGATTTTGGCCTCAATGAGGACTTCTGTGAAGAGCTACTTTTGATTGGCAAGTTATTGGCAAGGTGATTTTTTTGGTTCCACTGTCTACAATTATATTTTTTCTACATTCTCATTTCTCTAGTTCATTATTTTTTCTAACCAGGCTTATCTAAACTATCACGCGGTCTGACAGTGGCTAAACTGTCAGCGTTATCTCGTAAAACTAGTTTACAACTTCAAAAAACTTGCCGCAATTCCGCCTAAATTATTCAGTGATTTTGCCGCCTCCACTTGACGCTGATGAGTAGAGTGCGCGACCTTTGAAATTCAGTTGCCAGGTGGCAGAAAATTCACTCTGCCTTTCACTCCGCCTCTCACTCTGCCTTTCACTCTGCCTATCTCTCTCCCTTTCACTCTGCCTATCTCTCTCCCTTTCACTCTGCCTATCTCTCTCCCTTTCACTCTGCCTATCTCTCTCCCTTTCACTCTGCCTATCTCTCTCCCTTTCACTCTGCCTATCTCTCTCCCTTTCACTCTGCCTATCTCTCTCCCTTTCACTCTGCCTATCTCTCTCCCTTTCACTCTGCCTATCTCTCTCCCTTTCACTATTCGTTTCACTCTGCCTTTCAGTCTTCGTATCACTCTCTGCCCTTGCACTCTTCGTATCACTCTGCCTTTCAGTCTGCCTTTCACTCTGCCTTTCACTCTGCCTTTCACTCTTAGTATCACTCTCCCTTTCACTATTCGTTTCACTCTGCCTTTCAGTCTGCCTTTCACACTTCGTATCACTCTGAGCTCTCTGTGCCATTGCAGGCATGGCTGCACGGTTCGGGGCCTGAAAGCTGGGAACAATTGCGCCGCGCAGAAAGTCAAGCCGTTGGTCCTGGCATCCGCCTCACACCCGCAACGCCCCCCTCTCCCCACCAAAACAGAATCCCCAAGAGACACCCACGCATTCTCCACCCCAATTCCTATTCTGCCATGTACCCTGCAGTCTGCAGCCTCCCCCACTCCCGCCCTGTTGTCTCCACCCGCCCTCCTGTGTAGGCCGCAGACGGCGCGGGGGCTGCAAGATTGCAATTTTAATTTTTTTAAATACACAGCAGAATCAGCAGTCAACAATGCTCACTAAGCCTCAAGTGGTTGGGCAACGCTTGGCGCAATACTCGTTATAGTTCCTGCTGCCTGCGTTGTATAGCAGCGGAGAATACATAAAGCACTGCGGACTTAGACACATGGAGGGACGGAGTCTGGGAGGGAGAGAGTCTGGGAGGGAGAGAGTCTGGGAGGGAGAGAGTCTGGGAGGGACGGAGTCTGGGAGGGAGAGAGTCTGGGAGGGAGAGAGTCTGGGAGGGAGAGAGTCTGGGAGGGACGGAGTCTGGGAAGGAGAGAGTCTGGGAGGGAGAGAGTCTGGGAGGGAGAGAGTCTGGGAGGGAGAGAGTCTGGGAGGGAGAGAGTCTGGGAGGGAGAGAGTCTGGGAGGGAGAGAGTCTGGGAGGGAGAGAGTCGGGGAGGGAGAGAGTCTGGGAGGGAGGGAGTCAGGGAGGGAGAGAGTCAGGGAGGGAGAGAGTCAGGGAGGGAGAGAGACAGGGGGAGAGTCAGGGAGGGAGAGAGACGGAAGGAGAGAGTCAGGGAGAGAGAGAGTCAGGGAGGGAGAGAGTCAGGGAGGGAGAGAGTCTGGGAGGGAGAGAGTCTGGGAGGGAGAGAGTCTGGGAGGGAGAGAGTCTGGGAGGGAGAGAGTCTGGGAGGGAGAGAGTCGGGGAGGGAGAGAGTCAGGGAGGGAGAGAGTCAGGGAGGGAGAGAGACAGGGGGAGAGTCAGGGAGGGAGAGAGACGGAAGGAGAGAGTCAGGGAGAGAGAGAGTCAGGGAGGGAGAGAGTCAGGGAGGGAGAGAGTCTGGGAGGGAGAGAGTCTGGGAGGGAGAGAGTCTGGGAGGGAGAGAGTCTGGGAGGGAGAGAGTCTGGGAGGGAGAGAGTCTGGGAGGGAGGGAGTCTGGGAGGGAGAGAGTCTGGGAGGGAGAGAGTCAGGGAGGGAGAGAGTCAGGGAGGGAGAGAGTCGGGGAGGGAGAGAGTCTGGGAGGGAGGGAGTCAGGGAGGGAGAGAGTCTGGGAGGGAGAGAGTCTGGGAGGGAGAGAGTCTGGGAGGGAGAGAGTCAGGGAGGGAGAGAGTCTGGGAGGGAGGGAGTCAGGGAGGGAGAGAGACGGAAGGAGAGAGTCAGGGAGAGAGAGAGTCTGGGAGGGAGAGAGTCAGGGAGGGAGAGAGTCTGGGAGGGAGAGAGTCTGGGAGGGAGAGAGTCTGGGAGGGAGAGAGTCTGGGAGGGAGAGAGTCGGGGAGGGAGAGAGTCTGGGAGGGAGAGAGTCTGGGAGGGAGAGAGTCTGGGAGGGAGAGAGTCTGGGAGGGAGAGAGTCGGGGAGGGAGAGAGTCTGGGAGGGAGGGAGTCAGGGAGGGAGAGAGTCTGGGAGGGAGAGAGTCGGGGAGGGAGAGAGTCAGGGAGGGAGAGAGACAGGGGGAGAGTCAGGGAGGGAGAGAGACGGAAGGAGAGAGTCAGGGAGAGAGAGAGTCAGGGAGGGAGAGAGTCAGGGAGGGAGAGAGTAAGGAAGGGAGAGAGTCTGGGAGGGAGAGAGTCAGGGAGAGAGAGTCAGGGAGGGAGAGAAACAGGGAGGGAGAGAGTCAGGGAGGGAGAGAGTCAGGGAGGGAGAGAGTCAGGGAGGGAGAGAGACAGGGGGAGAGTCAGGGAGGGAGAGAGACGGAGGGAGAGAGTCAGAGAGGGAGAGAGTCTGGGAGGGAGGGAGTCTGGGAGGGAGAGAGTTTGGGAGGGAGAGAGACAGGGAGGGAGAGATTCAGGGAGGGAGAGAGTCAGGGAGGGAGAGAGTCAGGGAGGGAGAGAGTCAGGGAGGGAGAGAGACAGGGAGAGAGTCAGGGAGGGAGAGAGACGGAGGGAGAGAGTCAGAGAGGGAGAGAGACAGGGAGGGAGAAAGTCAGGGAGGCAGAGAGTCAGGGAGGGAGAGAGTCAGAGAGGGAGAGAGTCTGGGAGGGAGGGAGTCTGGGAGGGAGAGAGTCTGGGAGGGAGAGAGTCAGGGAAGAGAGTCAGCGAAGGGTGTCAGGGAGGGAGAGTAACCGGGAGATCTAGTTAGTCAGGCCGTGAGTGTTCAGTGTCAGTGTGTTGTATCTGAGGTAAACCGCACAATGTCCCCAGTACCGACTTTAATGTTACTTATTTCATAAAACACAGCCGGCTTGCGACGCGAGCTAGATCCCTAGATATTGGCATTATTCCAATATAGGGATCTGTAACAGCAATCGATCGCTCTGTAACAGCTTTCAGTTGGTAACTGAGGGGAGCGGGTTGAGTTATTTGGCACAATGTTCCGTCTAGGAATGAATGCCCAGTCTGTCTGGTGTGGCCTCGGTTTGCACAGTAAAAGCACAACTAACTATATAATGAATGATCCTTCAACTTCTCTCGCTGTCTGTGTCTGTGTCTGTGTGTGTGTGTGTGTGTGTGTGTGTGTGTGTGTGTGTGTGTGTGTCTGTGTGTGTGTGTGTGTGTGTGTGTGTCTGTGTGTGTGTCTGTGTGTGTGTGTGTGTTTTGGGTTGGCCATGGGGACATGCAAGTCAGGGACAAGTGTTTGCATTTTTATTGCATTTTTCCAACAAAATTCAAAGGATATATTACTGCGTGACTGGCAGCAGTGATCTGTGGTAACTGGGCTATGGTTTGTGACCGATTGCCCAAAGCTAACACTGTGAGAGTTAGATAGAGACTGTGAGAGGTAGATAGAGACTGTGAGAGTTAGATAGAGACTGTGAGAGTGAGATAGAGACTGTGAGAGTTAGATAGAGACTGTGAGAGGTAGATAGAGACTGTGAGAGTTAGATAGAGACTGTGAGAGTGAGATAGAGACTGTGAGAGTTAGATAGACACTGTGAGAGTTAGATAGACACTGTGAGAGTTAGATAGAGACTGTGAGAGTTAGATAGAGACTGTGAGAGTTAGATAGACACTGTGAGAGTTAGATAGAGACTGTGAGAGTTAGATAGACACTGTGAGAGTTAGATAGAGACTGTGAGAGTTAGATAGAGACTGTGAGAGTGAGATAGAGACTGTGAGAGTTAGAAAGAGACTGTGAGAGTTAGATAGAGACTGTGAGAGTTAGATAGAGACTGTGAGAGGTAGATAGACACTGTGAGAGTTAGATAGACACTGTGAGAGTTAGATAGAGACTGTGAGAGTTAGATAGACACTGTGAGAGTTAGATAGAGACTGTGAGAGTTAGATAGAGACTGTGAGAGTTAGATAGAGACTGTGAGAGGTAGATAAAGACTGTGAGAGTTAGATAGACACTGTGAGAGTTAGATAGAGACTGTGAGAGTTAGATAGAGACTGTGAGAGGGAGATAGAGACTGTGAGAGTGAGATAGAGACTGTGAGAGTTAGATAGACACTGTGAGAGTTAGATAGAGACTGTGAGAGTTAGATAGACACTGTGAGAGTTAGATAGAGACTGTGAGAGTTAGATAGAGACTGTGAGAGTGAGATAGAGACTGTGAGAGTTAGATAGAGACTGTGAGAGTTAGATAGACACTGTGAGAGTTAGAAAGAGACTGTGAGAGTTAGATAGAGACTGTGAGAGGTAGATAGAGACTGTGAGAGTTAGATAGACACTGTGAGATTTAGATAGAGACTGTGAGAGTTAGATAGAGACTGTGAGAGTGAGATAGAGACTGTGAGAGTGAAATAGAGACTGTGAGAGTTAGATAGAGACTGTGAGAGTTAGATAGAGACTGTGAGAGTTAGATGAATGTGCATAGCGGCTGTATAGCAGCTCTGAGCAGCACTCAGAGGTCAGTAAGCTATAAAGAATGCTGGGAAATGTTTTCAAAATGACCGCCCTGAGCAGAGCAATAAATGAAATCCCACTTGCATTTTATCCCACAAAAATTTTACCGCACCTCCCACGCCACCCAGGGCGGTCGGATCAATGAGCGCTGGCGGTGTCTCTGCTGCTTGGAGGTCAGGAGGGGACACGCAGGCCTGGTTGCTGGGGCCAAGTGAGCAGGCTGGGATTCTACAACTGCCAGTTGGGGAATGGGAATGCGTGGATTCATTTCCCGGCTTTCCTACCCGACAGGCCAGTGAGTTTGGAGGAGATCTTCTCCAGAATAGTCTCCCCTGATCCCTTCCGTTACAATCTTCCCCTGAGATTTCCAAAGTGTCAATCATTCATTGTCCAGCTTGAGTCGTGAGGTCAAGTGGGCCCCTAGCAACCAACTCTGGCAAACTTGTCTCCCGTTGCACTGGCAGCAAATTCTGGCGGAAGCAGAAGACTAAAGCAAGCTCGTTTCTCACCTCGGTGGGTCTCGGACTCGCGCACGAGGAAGGTGCCCCGCGGATTGCCCAGCATCAGCAGCTGGCGCTCGGCCTCCTTGCGCGACAGCGGACCCAGAAACCAGCTGCGGGAGTGGCGGCGTGGCGATGCGAGTTCGAAATTAGACTAGATTTGGGAGCAACCAACTCTCTGTCCCGTTTGCCCCCGAGGGAATTGCGGATTAACGAACCGAACTGGGGAATTGAAGCCCGGATCTTAATAATCTGAGACGGAGCTCAGGGGCAAGACGGATTAGTATCTTGTGGGAGAATTTTGTATGGGTCCGTGGACAGACTTTGTGTCCCGCGGCATCAGAGAAGTACTTTATTGCGCACACTTTCTGAAGGCCGGCTGGGCGTGAAAAGCTGCAAAGAAAACAGGCGCTTGTGCACTTTTAGCACCGCGGTGGGCCGGGTGGGTCCTCCACAATGTCCTCTCCTTCCCCATTCTGCGGATTCCGTCCGCGCAGATAAAGTGTAGACATCTTGGCCCCCTGCCAAGGCTTTTGAGGGCCGGCCAGCCATAAAAGCCAATAGGCCGGGCATGTTAGCGAAGGAATTCTGAGCCGGAGACAAGCAGAATCTGTTTGTGTTGCAACTAAACTCGCTATGAATTTTTTATGTCAATTTTAGAATTTAGTCTGCCCTGAGTGGACTTCAGGCCTTACTGGTTTCTAGCCTTTTGTGCACTCTAGATCCCCAAACCTATATTTCATCTTAAATCCCCTCCATCTAACTGTCTAACTCGTGATCTCACTCTTGTCTACTCAAACAATGTCCCTTCTGCACATCACTTGTCCCCTACCCCTCCCAAGCTGTCTCCTTCTCCCCCTCTACTTGTCTCCTTCTCCCCCTCTACTTGTCTCCTTCTCCCCTCTACTTGTCTCCTTCTCCCCCTCTACTTGTCTCCTTCTCCGCTCTACTTCTCTCCTTCTCTCCTCTACTTGTCTCCTTCTCTCCTCTACTTGTCTCCTTCTCCCCTCTACTTGTCTCCTTCTCCCCCTCTACTTGTCTCCTTCTCCCCTCTACTTGTCTCCTTCTCCCCTCTACTTGTCTCCTTCTCTCCTCTATTTGTTTCCTTCTCCCCTCTACTTGTCTCCTTCTCCCCTCTACTTGTCTCCTTCTCCCCTCTACTTGTCTCCTTCTCCCCTCTACTTGTCTCCTTCTCCCCTCTACTTGTCTCCTTCTCCCCTCTATTTGTTTCCTTCTCCCCTCTACTTGTCTCCTTCTCTCCTCTACTTGTCTCCTTCTCCCCTCTACTTGTCTCCTTCTCCCCTCTATTTGTTTCCTTCTCCCCTCTACTTGTCTCCTTCTCCCCCTCTACTTGTCTCCTTCTCTCCTCTACTTGTCTCCTTCTCCCCTCTACTTGTCTCCTTCTCCCCTCTACTTGTCTCCTTCTCCCCTCTACTTCAAGCCAGAAAATGCAGGCTGGCAGGCCTCACAGTGGGGGCAAGTGTGCAGGCAGCTTCAAAAACTGCCTTCAAGATTCGAGGACTGAAAAAACGGATAACGAAAGAAAAACAGTATACCAAAGACCAGTAGCCGTGGGGGATATTTGGGGATATGGGGGGATATTATCCCGAAAACTGCCTCATCTCTCGATCTATCAGCCCCGCGGCGGCCTTTGATAAGGCGAAGCGGAAAGCATCGCTGCGCAAATCAATTCAACCAGAGAATTATGGCGACTGTGCATATCGAACAGTGCAGATGATGCCCGCCAGACACTGGCCTGTGCTCCTAGTCCATTAGTTACTGGCGTGTCTCTGCCTGGCTTCCTACGTGCGCTGTTGTCTGCTGTGCGAATCCTCCTGCCCCATCGAATATTAGATTATCATAGGCTATTTCGCTGATGATATTTATATCACTCTCCCTGACCGAATCTGGATTAGACCTGAACCCAGCCTGAACTGATCTGAATTAGACCTGAACCCAGCCTGAACTGATCTGGATTAGACCTGAACCCAGCCTGAACTGATCTGAATTAGACCTGAACCCAGCCTCAACTGATCTGAACCCAGCCTGAACTGATCTGAATTAGACCTGAACCCAGCCTGAACTGATCTGAATTAGACCTGAACCCAGCCTGAACTGATCTGAATTAGACCTGAACCCAGCCTGAACTGATCTGAATTAGACCTGAACCCAGCCTCAACTGATCTGAACCCAGCCTGAACTGATCTGAATTAGACCTGAACCCAGCCTGAACTGATCTGAATTAGACCTGAACCCAGCCTGAACTGATCTGAATTAGACCTGAACCCAGCCTCAACTGATCTGAATTAGAACTGAACCCAGCCTGAACTGATCTGAATTAGACCTGAACCCCCTTACAAAGACATTTTCATTTTTACTTGCAAAGTAAACTAGCTACTAGTGCACTGATATTGCTGGCACATTGTGAGTAATGAAGTGACAATGTGATGATTTAATGGCCAGGCCGCGATGTCAAATTGATCTAGTTGCCGAGTGGGCCAGGTTCTGACGACCTGTTCCCGGCTGAAGTCTTTCTGAGTGCGGCATGGGCACTGGACTTTATGAGCCATGCATAATTGATTGCTAGCGGCCAATTTGGCCGCCAAATTTCTGCCCGGACAGAACTCATTGCTTATAGTCACCCTCTGCGTCCGCAGATCAATTGGGAAGCTTAACTGAACTACTGTGGGTCTACTATTGCTTGAGCACGAGTATATAATTGCCTGAGTAGGTGTCTACTATTGCTTGAGCACGAGTATACAATTGCCTGAGTAGGTGTCTACTATTGCTTGAGCACGAGTATACAATTGCCTGAGTAGGTGTCTACTATTGCTTGAGCACGAGTATACAATTGCCTGAGTAGGTGTCTACTATTGCCTGAATAGTGTCTACTATTGCCTGAATAGTGTCTACTATTGCCTGAATAGTGTCTACTATTGCCTGAGTAGGTGTCTACTTTTGCCTGAATAGTGTCTACTATTGCCTGAATAGTGTCTACTATTGCCTGAGTAGGTGTCTACTTTTGCCTGAGTAGGTGTCTACTATTGCCTGAGTAGGTGTCTACTTTTGCCTGAGTAGGTGTCTACTATTGCCTGAATAGTGTCTACTATTGCCTGAATAGTGTCTACTATTGCCTGAGTAGGTGTCTACTTTTGCCTGAGTAGGTGTCTACTATTGCCTGAGTAGGTGTCTACTTTTGCCTGAGTAGGTGTCTACTATTGCCTGAATAGTGTCTACTATTGCCTGAATAGTGTCTACTATTGCCTGAGTAGTGTCTACTACTTCCTGAGTAGGTGTCTACTATTGCCTGAATAGGTGTCTACTATTACTTGAGTAGTGTCTACTATTGCCTGAGTAGGTTTCTACTATTACCTGAGTAGGTGTCTACTATTGCCTGAGTAGGTGTCTACTATTGCCTGAGTAGGTGTCTACTATTGCCTGAGTAGGTGTCTACTATTGCCTGAGTAGGTGTCTACTATTACCTGAGTAGGTGTCTAGTATTGACTGAGTAGGTGTCTACTGTTGCCTGAGTTGTTTCAACCATAGTCTGAGTAGTGTCTCTATTGCTTGAGCAGTGTGTACTATTGCCTCATTTTTTATAAATAGACCTAAATTGCACTATAAAGCAACTCATTTTTTAAAGTCTGCACGACTCTGTCAGGAGATTAAACATGCCCTCACAACAATGAAAGTCAGGCAAACAGACCCGGACTCACATAAGAGAAATCTACGTCTACAGAAGCAGAAAAAAGGAAAAACATTCAAATAAAAAAGGCCAACATAATGTTCCCATTGGCTTTTACTCCACAGATAAGGAAAAGGGCGCAGGCCGCTGCTCCGTCTGGGAAGTGACGAGACGGGCAGATAAAAGGGTGGCGGATGTCATCCACTCACAGCCTGACAGTTTGAAAGGACCATCAACCCCTACCCACCTAACATTTGGCCAGCCTCCATAGACCTGCCAGTACTTGCCAGACAGGAAGCAGGTCAGCGCGACCTCCCACTGCATTCCATTCCATCCCATGTCTGAACTTCTTATCAGGCCCCCCCAGACCTGACTCCACTGGCCTGCTGCCAGATGCGAGTGCGCTTGGCACTATCGGCATTTCATCTGGCAGATTCTGCTTTGCCATTAATCTGCCGTATATCCTAGAAGAGCTACCGGGAACCGGGCTACCGGGAACCGGGCTACCGGGAACCGGGCTACCGGGAACCGGGCTACCGGGAACCGGGCTACCGGGAACCGGGCTTACCTGTTAGCCTCCATCGAGTTGTGAGTGGCCACCAGGGCACTGGGAATGTAGCCACGTGTTTTGGTTTTCCGGTGATCCACCAGCCACCAGTCGGCCTCTCTGCAACAGGGTCGGATTGTTTGCATAATTAATTAAAAAGAAAAGTCCTTAAGACTTTCACATCCTCAAATCAGGTGGGATAATTATTGCTATACATTTTTTCATTAATTCATGTAGGATTAATTATCATCCACGATTTCCAGATGATCAACTCAGTAGAGATAATAATCCTCACAATTTCCCAACCCCCATACTTCTGAGGTGGGATAATCTGAGCAGGCAATAGAATTGTTCGTTTGTTAGGCAGACCGTCTCCCGCTGACTGTTTGCAGCCCTTAAACGCCGCGGCCAAAAATAATAATAATCGCACTGGTTGCCATGGCGACCCATACACAGCTCAGCGGCGGAAAGAAATCTCGCATTCGCCTGGGCGATGCAAAGCCGCGGCTGCTGCCGTTGCTGCGGGAATATATTTTTAAGCGAATCTCCACCCGCCTGAACTAATGCTGGCTCACACGAGCTCAGTAAAGAGTCGGCAGCGCACTTCAATGCAGTCATCGCTGCCAGCCAACCCGCCCCCGCATCCGATCGGAGAGAGGGGCGGCGAGAGGAGGCGGCGGAGGGGGAGGTGGGGCAGACAAATGACTGGCAGACAAAGAGAATAATGGGATTTCTCAATTTGGACTGGAGGGAGGGCGTCTGCATACCTCAGAGTAAAACACAGGCGTGGTCCGCTGTGTGAGCAGGCAATGAGACCAAATCTAGCAGCGACTGTGTTTGTCTGCTTTGAGTATTTTACTCAATATAGTGCGAGTTCATGGGCCGCCAAGAACTTTGTGACCTCGGTTTAAGCTTCGGCAGGCAAATGGGCGATTCTCATGGTTGAAAAAATGAGAACCGAGGGTGACCGAATCAGGCACTGGGGAAACAGCTGGGCCAGCCCAACCTGCCGTTCTCCCCTGCTGCTCGACAGTGAAAGAAAATGCGAAATTGAGCTCGCCACTCCCACCTCCTCGCCGCCTTTTTATCTTGCCTTTATTCTCAACTCTCTAGCCTCTCATTCTCGCCATTCTGATTTCGCATTCTGGCCGTGTCAGTCAACCAGGCGCCTCTCTCTGAAGCTCCTTTTCCTGCTCCCAAATCCCAACCCGGTGGGCTGGCCTCGCCCAGACGTTGGCGCTAGAGGAAGCGCAGTAAAGAAGCAAATCTGGTATCCGACTGAGGGGGCTGGCGCTGAGGATTAGGGAAGAGGGCGAAATGAAGCTCTGGAATCACAGCCCGGCCACTGAGTGTGTGTTTCTGTGCGCGTCTGACAAGGGGAGGGGTGACTACTGCATTAATATATATGCACTGCAGCATCATCTGCGCACACACACACATGCCGCTGACAAAGCCGGCATACTTTTAGCTCTGCAGCTGCATTAACGCCCGCAGTGGGAGGGTCCGACACGCAGAGAGGGATGGGAACAAGGGGGGGCCCTGACGGATCCCGCTAGGCTTAATTCCCATCCTGCCCGCTAATTCTGCTCTGATTCGCCCTTTAACAGTCCAAGGCATCCTGACACGAGACAGACGCAGCAACGGCAGCAGCAGTCAGTCTGAACTATGTGCAAGTTGAAGAATGCGGCCCGCTGTGTTTCTGCCTCTCCTAACAGCCCCTTTTCCGTAGCATTAGAGCAGCGATACGCACAATTATTCCCAATGCTGACATGCGGGATCCCCCAGGAGTTGAGAGTCGACGCCACGGATGGGAGGCCAGCGGGAGGGGGGAGAGAGGGCGAGGCGAGAGAGGCTGCAGACCAGTCGACCATAAATTTTGAGCACAGTTGCAGCGAAGGCGTTGCCAAAGCTCTTCCCTCCTTGGTTGCAGCTACCGCCGCCCACCCCGTGGGGCGTGCTTGCACAGCACAACACACTCTACGCCAGCGTATAAACACAGTTTTGTAATGCTTATACTAGCCCATATAGGGCTTGGGGAAGCAGAGGTCCGCACTCGCCCAGAGGGTGGGGGAGATGGCGGCCGACCCAGTTGGCAGACAGCCAAGTCTACAGCACGACAGCAGGCGCACAATGGATTCAATGCCGACTTAGTTGTGAGCTGTGCGGTGCGTGAGACCCGGCGATCTGTCTGTGCTGTCTGGGCTCGGGTCTGCGACGGCCTATCAGCCGCTGCTGAAGCACTTTTAGTTTTTACACGCTTCATTATGCCACGGCTTGGCAATAAAGTTGTCCTCATCCTGACAGAGCACTAATCTCAATCCAATCAAGCGTACTCAAACAAATGCAGACAGCCAACTGTCGCCGCTGCTGCTGCTGCTGCTTACATCGACCCTAGCTTAATCAGTGAGCTGTTCCGATGACAGACAACCACAAACACAGAGAGAGAAGGGGCCTAATTTGATGCCAAGTAGAAAATTAAGGCCGCACAAATCATTGCCAAATTGGCTGATTGCCTATCAATCAAACAACATTGCCAAAGCCGTACAGTAAAAAACTGTCAGGGCTGACTAGTTTTTAGACATTTTAATTAAAATTTAGCCTTTACCTACGGTTAGAAATCTACGAGTAATTTTGCCTTCAATTTTTTTAACATTCTCTACCTCAAAATCTAAGTCTCCGTTTGCAAATTGTGGGGATATTGGCACTCAATTGTTGGGAAACTGGCACTCAATCAGCTGGAAACTGGCACTCAATCAGCTGGAAACTGGCACTCAATCAGCTGGAAACTGGCACTCAATCAGCTGGAAACTGGCACTCAATCAGCTGGAAACTGGCACTCAATCAGCTGGAAACTGGCACTCAATCAGCTGGAAACTGGCACTCAATCAACTGGCACTCAATCAGCTGGAAACTGGCACTCAATCAGCTGGAAACTGGCACTCAATCAGCTGGAAACTGACACTCAATCAGCTGGAAACTGGCACTCAATCAGCTGGAAACTGGCACTCAATCAGCTGGAAACTGGCACTCAATCAGCTGGAAACTGGCACTCAATCAGCTGGAAACTGGCACTCAATCAGCTGGAAACTGGCACTCAATCAGCTGGAAACTGGCACTCAATCAGCTGGAAACTGGCACTCAATCAGCTGGAAACTGGCACTCAATCAGTGCACCAAAACTTACACAGCCTCAACCAAGCTCAAGATGTCGCCGGTTTCAAAGGAGACTTCGCCTTCGGTGCGGGCCGCATAGTTGAAAATGGCAACCAGCAGGGTGACCGGGGGCTGCTGACCGCCGCCATCGCCGCCGCAGTACTGCGGCTGCTGCTGCTGCTGCGGCGGCGGCTGCTTTAGCGAGGAACTGCGGCTCGAGTTGAGAATCAGTGGCACGGGAGTGCTGTTGTTGCAGGACCTCCGGCAAGGACTTTCCGACTGCTGCTGCTGCTGCTGAGCCGCTGAAGCTCGCCTTGCCTGTGGCGATTGCAACGCGTGCTGCGGACTGCTGTTTCGGCTGGAGCCAGTCACGAGCTGATGATGCCTCGATGGAGTTCCGTGCAACGGTTGCTGCTGCTGCTGCTGCTGCTGCAGAGCGTCTTCTTTCAGTTTGTCTGCCGAGTCGGCCTGTTTAAAAGATCGCGGCTTCGCAGTTGGAGACGATACGCTTGCCGGATCGTGTAGCTCCTTCTGGCGGGTGGCGCAGCCGCCCATGCCGGTGTTCGCCCTGACAACTATCGCGACAGCCAAACAGGCTTAGGAAAACAGCGCGACAGCACAGTTGGTCTTTCGATCCTCACGCTGAGACCCTCTGGACAAAGAGCTGTCAAAACAGTCTGGTGCCAAAGCCTACTTGGCGAAGAGAGAGGCAGGCGGCCGTCCCCTTGCCCGGACCAGCAAGAAGTCGGCTTTGCCCTGTCTGGTCCTCTTGCGTATTAGGAGCGGGTCTTGCTCTTTGGTCTGCCTTGTGTGCCAGTGTGCGCCACGGCCTGGATCAATATAAATGTGAGCGGAGGGGAGGGGCAGCCGCGCGGGTGTTGAAAAGTTGAGGGAGTGGGGTGGGGCGCAGCGCACGGCGTGTGAGGACACGCGAAGTCAGTCTCAATAATCTTCTATTAAAACTTGAAAGGGAAAAGCAATAGTAGTGGGGGAGGAGGCAGCCGGGGTAACCCCCGAAATTTTAGCCAGCCAATCCGACACATGAGCGCGTCGCCCCCTTGTGCTAAAAATAGATCTGGGGAATGCTAGAGCCCGATTTAAATCACAAATGCCATGTTCTATTGCCTCTACTAGTTAAATTAGTAGAATGGAAAGGCCATTATCTTATGAATATAGTTGTTTCTGAACATAGAAACTGAGCACACGTTTCCGAAGCCTGGCTTGTTGGCCCATAGACAGCTCCCCGCCAAATCCCAAATTAGCGGACCAATGCGAGTGTATAGGCTGACTGTTTGTCTCATATACCTTCAGTTTATTAGATTTTTCAGTCTATTCATCAATAGTTATAGGTCTGTGCAGCTGTACAGAGAGCTCATAGATAATATTGCAATGTAAGTGTGCTATGTGTATAATGCATGCGTCTAATTCAATGCATGCGTTATAATGTTTGTACATGCACAAGGGATAGAACGTAAAGGGAAGTTCTCTTTTGGGCGCAATTTTACATGTATTGTAAGTTTGCACTGCGAGAGTGCATGGATTGTAAGCAATTAAGAGACTAGAGAGAGGGTAGTTCTGATTTCTGTCGGTGCAGGGCAATTGCATCCAAGTCGTATACAAAAGGCCAGACGATAAGCAGTGCGTGGCTGATAGTCAGAAAGCTGCAAGTTTGACGCCGCTTGAAGATCAGTTTTGAAATGGCTGGCGTCAATAGGATCATGACAAACTTAAGTGGCGCTGTCAGGGGCTGTGTAGATGTCATCAAGGAGTTCCTGGATGTGTTCGGCAATGAGCTGGCCGTGCTGACAAAGTCGGAAAGTAAAATCGACACGTTAATCAGGGCAGAGCTCACCTCTATGAACAGGGAGTGCCGAACAACCGTAGAAAGGTTCCAGCATCATTGCGTGAGCTTTTTGAACAATTGGGATCAGCTGCAATCGGAAGTGAAGAGAGGAATCGATCCTAGAGCCTTTCACTCCAGAATGAGAAATCTGCTTGCCACTGCAAACCCGCTCAACATGCTCTACGGCGAACTGCAGGGCAAGCTACATGAAGCTCTAGCTAAGGCTACAAGACTCATTGAAGAGTGCAAGCTGAACTCCAATGACGCCAAGGAGTCGAGTTCGAGCACAGTTGTTAAAATGGGCGTCGATGCGCTCGGGATGAGCCGGTTAGCTGCCTTCATGGCCGCGCTGTCAGGCTCCGTGCTGTTGCCGATTATGCTCAACACTGGCGCCTTTTCGCATTCAAGGCCTACGATCGCATCGGGCGTCTGAATGAGCTGATTGCATCATTGAAGGACCACATGGCTCAGCTGGAGAACAAGGCTGATCAGCTCAACGAATTGGCTGACGGCATGGCTCATCAGCCAATCAATTAATCAATCAATCAATTAATCATCTATCTATCTATCTATCTATCTATCTATCTAATATCTAATACCTGTGGTGTTTAGTATTTAGTATTTAGTATTTAGTATCTGTGGTGCTACTTGAAAGCGAATATACCTTTTTGCAATTGAATTCGCCGAAACTGCAAAACAATTCCCCATAGAAGCCAATGTGGTCTAAAAATAGTAAGCCCATAGAAATTAAGCTAAAATTCGAGATTGAATTCGCCGAAATTGCATTTGAATTCGCACTGGTGACGTGTCTATATGTTGCTAAAATCGCAGCAATTTAAATTCGGCAGTCCTTCTCTATCCTGTTTTCAAAATGCTGAGAGGACCGTACAAGCCAGTTCCTGGAGTTCGCCTAGATTGCGCCTGACACGATCGTATGATGAAGGCAGAGATTGGATTCGGCTGGCTGAAACCTTGGAAATCAACAAGCGCACGGCAAGGGGCATTATTGAACGATATGCTGCAGAGGGACTTGTTGAGAGACTACCCCGAGGAGGCGGACGACCGAAGCTGCTTACTGAAGATCTGATTGAGAGTGTGAAGCTTCTGATTGAAGAAACCCCCAATGTCACCCTTGCCAGCATGAGAGACCACCTACAGGCTCAGAATCCTGGCCAACAGGCACCAAGTCTTTCAACGCTCAGTCGGATGCTTGACTGCCAGCTCATCACTCTAAAGGCCAGTCGTCAGATTACTGCGAACTGGAACACGGACATGGTGAAGGAGGCTCGGTGGCAGTTCGCGAGTTGGATGTTGAATGACGGTATGGGAGGGAATCTGGTGTTCATGGACGAGTTTGGAGTGAATTTATGGACAGCAAGGAGTCGGGCTCGCGCACCCAGAGGCGAACGAGCCGTTATGATTACGAGCGGACAACGAGGGAGAAACCTGACAATTTGTCTGGCGGTTTCACCCCAATGGGGTCTGGTACACCATGCGCTGGTGGATGGCGGATTCACAAGCGGCCATTTCGCAGCATTTTTGTCTGAGTTAAATGAGCTAGTGGACGAGCCATGGACTCTGGTGTATGATGGCGCTCGCGCTCACAACAATGTTCCTGGGCTTGATGCAGGTCATTCCACCAAACAGCTGGCTCCATACTCGCCCTTTTTAAATGCGGCTGAGATGGCTGGCTCCTGCTTAAAGACTGCCGTCGGACGCTTGCTCTCACAGCCTGAAGTTCGTGCGGAACTGCTCAATACGGCTGCAGCAGCAAACCTTGGCATCACATTGCACACCTGGAGAATGGGAATTCTGAGACGTGAGGTGACGGTCGCCCTACAGGAGATCACACAGCAGAAGTGCTTGCAGTGGGCAAATCACACGGCAACCTACTTGAATCGCTGCCTGAATCATGAAGACATTTTGGCATAATTGATTGCTCTTTTCTTTGATCGTTCGGTTGACTTCATTCTTCATCAGTTCGCAAACTTTGTTTCCTCTTTGATTGTTTCCCCTTCGAAGCTTTTTGTCCTGTCAAATGAATACAAGCCATTGGCGCGTAACGCGAATTCAAATGCTATTTCGGCGAATTCAATCTCGAATTTTAGCTTAATTTCTATGGGCTTACTATTTTTAGACCACATTGGCTTCTATGGGGAATTGTTTTGCAGTTTCGGCGAATTCAATTGCAAAAAGGTATAATTTAACAACATTGAACAACGCTGAGCAAGGGTTTTAATGAACATCGTTAAACTATGTCTATTGTATTCTTGTATTTCAAACGTTAAGTGTGTATTTTCATTGAGCAACGCTGGGGATTCCCGCCATTAAATACCGCGGGGTTTTAATGGACGACATTAAAAAACCCCGGTGGAATGTCTATGGTGCAAACAGAACCGCTGGGAATCCCAGCGTAGCTCAATGAAAATATATACCCGCTATTTCGGGCATCAATGTCTGTGACCTCGGATATACTCGTATTCTTACATTCAAATGTTTGCTTCATTTTGGAGCCTTTTATTTCCCTTTATGCTATTTAGCTTAGCTCGCTGCCTTGTAGCCCTTTAAGCAGTAGTGTTCAGTATTAACTAATAATTATTAACTATTGTTCGCTCACTCTCTAAAATAAATTTTCTCCCATTTTATACTGCAAAAATCTAACATAATTTTCTGTGACGAAACCTCAATAACACCTAAATTCAGTTCTAAAACCAATCGCATATTATACACTCGATGGCAATGTCAGTGTAGCAGCAGTTCGGCGTGATGTCTCCGAGCTGCAGGAAATACTCGTAAAAGCCTGTTGTGCTTCAGTCTTGTTATCTTCCACTTTTATGGAATAATGCCGTGGCACTTTCCATAAATGTTATTGTTTATCGCTGAATTCATGTTAGACAACTTGGCTTATGCAACAATGCTTTCTTGCAGTTAAATGGGTACCAGCATTAGCTGGGGTAATTGAGGGTGGCGGTGGCGCCCCTCTGTGTCCATGGACTCAACGGACGTTCGTTCATATGCGCGGTCGGTTGCACATGTGAACCAGTGCTTAACATATTATTTTTTTATTAAAAATTCGCAATTACTCTGCTTTAGAAACGTTTGTCTCGCATAGGCGTAATATTTTCCATGTAACACTTTTACAGCAGGTTGTCAGTCGATTCACAGAATCTAATGACAGATAATGACAGTGTTAAAGCAAGCCAATAGACTCATTCAGTTTAGCAGAGATTTAAGGCATTGTCGGTTGTTAATTACTTGTCTATTTAGCCATTAGGACACAGCATGGTTAAACAATGCTCTATTATTTTCAAAAGATAATGACATTATCATGCACTAGTTTGTGTGATTTTCAGTGATCAATAAATGCCAAAAAAATTCACCAGAACAAAATACGCGCATGACGATACGACCTGCTACAACACTAAATACACATGCATAGTAAAAAGACTTAAGTCAAAACTACAAGCAGGAATGATATAGGGTAAAGCGAAATTTGTACTTCATAAAAATAGACAGACAAAAACTCACACAGGCTGTGGTGTAGTAGAATATTTAAAAATGAATGAAAAGATGCCAAACTAATAAAAAAGGATATTCGTAAAAAACGTTCAGGCTAAGAATAAAATGTCTGGACTTTAATGCCATTGTACTAAACAGGTCATTAAACTGTTGCCACGGAGTCCTAGCTGCGTTCAACAATAGTGAACTGCCCGAAGCAGCAGGAAGGTGAATCCCAGGCCTAGAACTGCAGAAAGAAGGGGAATCCCAGGCCTTGAACTGCAGAAAGAAGGGGAATCCCAGGCCTTGAACTGCAGAAAGAAGGGGAATCCCAGGCCTAGAACTGCAGCAGGAAGGTGAATCCCAGGCCTAGAACTGAAGCAGGAATGTGAATCCCAGGCCTAGAACTGCAGCAGGAAGGTGAATCCCGGGCCTAGAACTGAAGCAGGAATGTGAATCCCAGGCCTAGAACTGCAGCAGGAAGGTGAATCCCAGGCCTAGAACTGCAGCAGGAAGGTGAATCCCGGGCCTAGAACTGCAGCAGGAAGGTGAATCCCAGGCCTAGAACTGCAGCAGGAAGGTGCGGAAGAAGAACCCGCCAAGCGGCAGCCGCTCGTCCAGATCCACCCGGGGCCGCTCCATGTGCAGTCCGGTGAGCGACGCCTCTGCCACGCGAGTAGGCCGACGCCCGCCAGCGGGAAACAGGCCACCTAAACTGAAGCCATCGGCGCTGTCGCATAGCCTGTCGTCAGGAGGTCCTCGACGCAGTCCGCACAGGCTGGGCTGGTTGTGCAGCACCAGCAGAGCGTGGAACTTATGTCCGATTGGCAGCAGGCGGTAGGTGACAATCTCCAGAGAACAGGGCAGGCCGGCCGGCGGCAGCAGGGCCGTCTGGGCCGGCGCATCATCGCCTGCGCCCAGCAAGAAGACCAGCGGCCGTTGAACAAGCCGCCGCGACAGAGTCACCTCTGAGGGCGTCAGGAAGTCGCCAACTTGGCGCTCCTCATCGCCTGTGGCAGGCGGAGCCGCGGCTTCGGTGGACCAGTGGAGCAGGAAGTCGCTGCGAGCCGGGTAGACATGCCCGATGGCCTGGCCGACTCCGCGGCTGTCATCCTGCGGAGGGATTTGCTATTCGGAGTAGTTAAACTGCCGATGGGATTCCTCGATACCACACCTTGGGTTATTCGCTAAATTTGTGCTTTTTTCTAAATACCAGTGGGTTTCAACGGGAATCGAATATAACAACTGCTAATTCCTATAGGACAGTTGAGAATTCCTACAGGAAAACTGATAAAACCTATAGGATAAACTAATAATCCTTATAGGATGAGACTCTAATAGGAATCTCAAACCTGATCCAGTAGAGTTAGAGCTAATCCCAGTAGAGTTAGTGCTAATCCCAGTAGAGTTAGTGCTAATCCCAGTAGATTTAGTGCTAATCCCAGTAGAGTTAGTGCTAATCCCAGTAGAGTTAGAGCTAATCCCAGTAGAGTTAGTACTAATCCCAGTAGATTTAGTGCTAATCCCAGTAGAGTTAGTGCTAATCCCAGTAGAGTTAGTACTAAACTAATAGCCCAGCCGAAGAATCACGGTTTAAAAAAAGCGCACCTGAGAGGTACGCCGGTGCAGGAAAATATCGATTCTGCCGTCGGGCAGCAGAGCTGCTCCGTGACTCTGGCCAGTCAGCACGGCCACACGACGCCGCTGTCCGCCCAGCGGGCCGCTGCCAGTGAGCACGAGGGCGCCGGTGACAGGATAGACGCCGGATTCGAATGGCGCCTTGAATGGCCGGTGCCGCCTAACCAGGGCGGCCGAGTTGGCGTCCGTGTAGAAATAGCGGCCATTGTCCAGACTAAAGTTGGCCCGCATGACCAGCTCGAGATCCACTGGCCTGGCCATATCCGAGCTCTCAGTGGTGGGTAGATCGGCCAGGTTGGTGACGCGCACGGCAGAGTCAAGCGCCGCGGAGCCTGTGCTGTACAGAGCCAGGCGGCTGCGGTAGCGATTCTGCTGGCGCACAATGCAGCTGCGGAGGCCGCCGCGCAGCCAGTAGATCACCGTGTCCGTCTGCAGGCCCTCGCGGGAGAGCGGAGCGCCGGAGTCCACCTGGTGCGGGACGAGAAATGAACTACACGTGCGAATAGAATGCATACTACTAACGACAAAGATTTCAAGTAGTATACTACAAAGAACTACGCCTAAAATATTTCGAAGTGACTGCACTCACCCCGCCGCCCATGATGTAGGCGCCGCGCCTGGTAGACTTGGCCAGCCGCAGGAAGCCGAACTCCAGCCCGAATCCGGCAGTGGCCTGAGCGCGCCCGCCCGGACCCGACCGTGTCGTGACGCTGACAAAGTCCGGCTCCTGGCTGGCCAGGCTGAAGTTGAGAGCAAGCCGGTCATTGGCCAGTGTGAGGCTGCGCAGGGCACTCGGCTTCAATGCCGAGTCGTCCAGGCGGCCAACCCGCGGCCACATTAAGCTGCTGTGAGCAAAGTTCATTGCAATGTCCACTGGCGGGCAGCGAGTCGAGTCTCCTCGGTCCCGATGGACTTCAGCGGCGGCGACGGAGGTGAAGCCGATGCGCGTAGCCGACATTGGCGGCATGTTCAGGCAGATCAACAGGTTGAATCGGGCGTCGCTGATGCCGCCTGAGATGCCGTCGAAATGCGGCTCAACTTGGCAGCGAATGCGGAGTTGACCGGCTCGTTGCGGTGGCACCAGCCGCACGGAGGCCGCTGAAGCAGGAGGTCCGCGCAGCACCACTGTGGCACAGTCGTATCGAGCCTGCGCCATGGGGTTTAGCAGGACCAGCTGGCTGAGCTGCTGCCTTGTCGCTGCCGATGGGATCTAAGCAGGGAAACCAAAAAGTTGTAAAAAGTCAATCATGTTGTGAGAAGATACTCAGGTGAAGCGCTTGTTTACCTCAAAGCCGACCGGGCCAGGCAGTTTTGGCGGCGTCCGCCAGCCACCGTCGAACGCCCATGCGAAGGTCGACGAAGCGGCGGCCTTGGAGGCACCCATTAGCCGGTCCAGCACTGCAGACAGCGCCTCAGCGGAGCGGTTGAAGGCGCCGGGAAGCATCCTGGCCAGGTACTGCTCCTCGATGACATCCTGCGTGGAGGTGCCTGTGATGGAGTCGTGATGCTGGAATAGGGATAAATTGCGTCTCGCCCACTCCAGCTTGGGGAAGACGTCCGCGTGCAGCTGCCGATGGCCGAGGCTCAGGACGGCCGTGGTGGCAAAGATCTCTGCGGCTCGCAGCAGCGACTCGATTTCCCGGCTGCAGCTGCAGATTTGGAAACAAGCAATCATCAATGATTTGATAAATACTACTCATCGATGATAGTAATTAGATAGAGTCATGCTAATGTTTGCTAACCGTTTCAATCCGGGCCTAGAAGTGAAGTAGCCGCTCCAATAGTCCTCATCCTTGTCTGTGTAGGTGAAAAAGTCGCCCATGAAGTTTGGCAAGCCGTCGCCAGCCGGTTCTTTGGCCAGCTCAGTACGCACCGCGGCAAAATAATCCCTAATAGTACCAAACTTGATCTCCACATTCATGGCCGGGTGGCTGTTCATGAAGTCCATGAGCTTCTTGTAGTTGTTGTACTGCTGGTTCCACTCCTCTTCCCGATCCCAGCGGAAGTCGTCGCCGAGCGGCATCATGACAACATTGTGCCTGAAGAACTTGCTCTTGGCCTCCAACTGCTGGAACAGCATGTCGGATAGGCGATTCACATTCTTGCTATCAATGTTTGTGCCAATGCTCTCAGAAGATTCTCCGTCGATGTTGCGAAAGTCAAAGTACAGGCAGAACGATGGATTGGGGCCGCAAGAGTATTTGATCTGGTACAGCATGAATGGCAAAATGCTGGTCAGCAGTTGGGTGTCGGGCCCGTGTCCAGTGCTGCTCCAGAATGACTGCCAATGGAACTCCAGCGATCGGTCGCGCCTCAACATGTCCTTGATGTGCTCGTTGATGCGCAGGATGACGTAGTTTTTAATGCCCGCCAGCGCCTGCAGGTGAGGCGACAGCATGGAGTAGCCGAACGGATCCACGTTCCAGTAGGTTTCGGGTGCCACGCCAAGGTTCTGCTGCAGCCACAGGTGTCCGTCCAGCATCTGGTTGATCAATGCAAAATAGTGTGTCGACGCTTCGTCTGGTGACACCCATCCACCGCCAGTGATCTCCAAGCGGCCCTGGCGCACCAGAGCCTTCATGTCGGCCCGCTGTTTTGGTGTGGCCTCGGCGAACCAGGTGCTGAGGAAGACGGACTCGGTCCAGATGAACCGCATATCCGGCCATTTAGTCAGGTATTTCAATGCGTAATTCAGCACATTACGCGTCTGGAGGTGATAATAAGACTCGTAGGACCTTATCCAGTTGGGATCGTTGTGCGAATGCGGCACAACAAACACTGTCAGCTTTCTGCCTTTGGGCTTCAATGACAACAGCGAGGCTGGCACCTGGACGCCATTCTCAAAGGTGACAGCCTTCGGATCATAGCGGCGGTCAAACCGGCCTAGCAGCTGATTGGCGAATGTGGTCTTTGTTCCCGCTGTTTGCTGGTTGATCCGGGTGCAAAGCGAGCCGGCCTCGAAGTCATGCAGTTTCGGCTTAGCCAATGGACGCAGCGGGTCGTCAAGCAGTGGCACCTCCAGCGCCGCATCATCGTTGATGGAATAACTGCTCTCGCGGTGAAAGGTGGCGGAGAAGTAGGTAAGTAGTAGGAAAGCCAATGCGAACAGGGCCAGAAGGCACCAGATGCGTGTTTTAAATCGCATGTTGGAACATTCACGAGTCTGGAGTCAGTGCATTAATGGATTGAAACTTCCCCTGAAATGGAATTTTAGCAGTTCAAAAAAACTGAATTTATACAATTTATAGATTTCTTTATTTGATTTAGCAGAAATTTTGGTTATCTACCCAAAGCATATAAGACCTAGTTGGAGTCATGGTGACTTGGATAGTATACAAGAAAATGTTATTAAAGTAAACATTGCTTTGTTTCAGCTTTCAGAAAAGAAAAATCACTATTAATGATTTGTGAAAGCTTCATAAGAATAGTTATTTTATATAAAAATTATAAACTAACAAAAGTTTGTAGAATGTTATTGCTAATTAAAACCAGGTGTTACATAATAAATGTGAACTCTATTCAAATAATTAAATCATATTGCAATAGCCAATTAGCTGGAAATTGGTATACTGTCTTCTGTGGTATTACTGCTCATAAGTATCAACCTTTTGGAGTCAATATAATGGTTTAGTTACACAGCTATCACCCTCAAAATATAGTCAGATGAGTTCTTTCTTTATTCCAGCTAGTTGACCAACATTAGTATATCTTACTCATGACTCATGGCAATACATGGCAATGACTTGGCTTAGGCCCATCACTGTGGAGACTTTAGGGCAAGGGATCAACACAAGCTGACACTAGGACTAAATCTTTAAAAGTTAATGCAGTAGAATCATGCACCTAAATGCACTGGTGTACAGAAGCTGTGACTGTTTGACATGAGTTAGGCATATGAGCTCATTTTAAACTATATTATCAGGCTACCTATAGCAAATAAAACTGGAGACTTAGACAAATTATTCAGTAGATTGGACAAGAAAATCATAGCAAATTCTGTATTAGCAACAAGGCTATAGCAATTCTTAAGCTAGTAAGCTAGTCTCAGTTATAAAAAAATAACAAATTATTTTATAAGTTATTATTTGTGACTAAAGTGTTGCATCTATAAATATAATACATAAACACAACTTTAGATTTTAGCTGTTGTGGTCTACAAAAGCTTTCCCCATCTTTTGTTTAAAATTATACAAAAATTTTATTACTAGGCACTATCAGCATAGTTGATTTTTAGTTTGTATTACGCCCTTTGGCTTTGCAAATATAAGACATTTTTATTAGGCCCAGTAGCAAAATATTTTCTAGTTTCATATTAATGCAACCCTGCTTTTCCAGCCCCAATCACAAAATGTTCAGGAATTAAATTAATTGAATTAAATTAAATTAATCACCAAGTAACGACCTACTTAGCATCCATAGTTTAGTGGCAGTATTTTTTGTTTTAGGCATAACAATGGCATAATTGAGCATGGTAGGTATATATATAAAAAGCCTTAGTTTCTAACTTCCTAGTTTCTAACAATCTAACGTCTTAACTGAACGCATTTAGATAATAGCTGATCTTCTGGTATCACAAGATATTAAGATATTTATCAAAATAACAGATTTTATGTTCAGCTTTCCCAGAAAGTAAAAGTTTGAATTGTGCTTCCTCTATTTTCCGCAAAATCTTTTAATTTTAACAAGTATCCTCGTAATAAAATAGCATCGCTAATCGGGTATGTTGTGAGGTATTTTTCAGTACCAATAAAAATAATGCTATTATTATAAATAAATTTCTTATTTATTGCTCTTATTCTTTAGTTTAGAAATCAGCAATTCGATAGCTAGGCCCACAGCTAGAACCCACAGCCCACAGCTAGAGCCGCAGCCCACAGCTAGTAGCTAGGTCTACTTCTTAACAGGGCGTAATCCCCTTTATAACAATATTACTACAGATGGGGATGGACCGCTTATGTGGTGTGTTAGTCTAGACTAGACCAATTTAAAGTGGGCTTTTTAAGTAGTCACAGGCTTTGTAGTACAAGTATTTTTTATCTTTGCTGTTCTTTAACATTAGGACTAATGCTAAATAAATGGTCTGGTCTAGCCAGATAACTTGAAAATCATCAGTTATATAATTTTAGCTCTCTAAAATCAAAATAATGTAGCTTTAAGGTTTAGCCTCTGGCTACTATTATAGTCATAGGCACTATACTAGCTATCATTCTTTTCAAATCTTTCGTTACATTGTTTTTCTTAATACTTTCATTTCAAATCAATGCAACAAGTTAGAATTTTTATTTTTAAGGTTGCTTTTTTGCACCTAATGAACTGGGGCTGCTTCTGGGGTTCTGGGGAAGGTCGGTGCGTCGAAAGTATTATAATAGGTTGTGTTTAGTAGAAAATTAAAGAAAAACAAAATGTATCAATATAAATACTAAACATTTTCCTAAACTTGGTTATATTAATTTATTTTGATACCTTACATAAAAAATGAGAAAAAAAACCCCTAAAAACATAAATAAAATGGTCGTTTCGTCTGCCAAAATACTATGGCAGACGAAAAGGCAGCAGACGAAACGACTGCACACCCATGTCTGTGGCAAATGTTCAGTGCAGCGTGCAGGGGGTTGAGGAGATAAAAGCAAATTGGTTGACATGCTTGGGAGTGTCTATAGCCAAAAGGGATAAGCTGGTTAGTGGTCGGGGAAGTATTAGCAGATCTGTGTTCTGCTATCATACTTCTAATTTTCTACCATTAAGTAACACAGACTCAAAGTCTATTAACACCATGGTAGGAGGCCACTTGGCAGCACTGTCATTTATTGTGGATCCAAACTCCCTCAGGCCTATTATTACCCTTGCTGAATTTTGACATGCCATCTTGCAGAATTTGGACACAACATTTTATGCTCATCATATCATTGTTTCCGATTGTTTAATCGTTTCCCATTGTTTCAAAATTATTTACCAATGTTCTTGCATCAATTCTAAATGAAACTTTTCAGAAAAACAGTTTAACAAACTATTTAAAAAGAATGCCAGCTATATCTATATAGCTAGTCTTCCCAAAAATGCTCTCTCAACTCTGGAATAACCTGTAGTCCTAGGAGTAGTAGTAGTTTTAACATATGTCCTGATTGGTAGTGCTAATTGACATGGTCTGGTGCAAATAATTCTATCTTTATCCATATGAATACATGCCAATAATGCCCACCAAATCTGCAAAAGTCCTTCTGTTAACTATAATTGGCATTGAAAGCTCTAGAAGAAAGGGTTCAAGAATTGTAATTAGAAAAAAATATCATAAAAATCTGTAAAAACTGACTTTGTTATACAATTAATTTATAGAAAATAATTGAAATTACAAATATAAAAAGCTAAATAAATAAACAAACCAACTGACAGTTAAGGTTTTAATTTCCTATTTCTGTGGTCTAGTAGACAATAAGATAAGGTACTAATTCATTAAAATCAGGACATGTTTCTTTCTGAGTTAGGATACTAATTTATCATAATTAAAATACCCAACTAAGAATAACTTCTTAACAAGATTATCCTTGTTATACTTTTTAGGCATGCTAGAATAAGCTATGCTAGTTTTCAACTACATGTTCTAAGTTTTGACTTAGCTGTTAGGATTAGACATTGCAATAGGAGATGCCTTGTCACCCAGTTCTAGCTAGCAATGGTGCTAACATCCACATTCCATATTGCTGTGCTCCTCTGCATAGTCCAGGAACAGGAGCAGTGCTTGCTCAGTAGCCCTTTGTAGAAAAACTGGCAAAGTTCTCAAGCCTGAGCTACGAGGGGGATCCGGAAAGTAGTGTTACTATTACTCGGTGTGGACATATGGAAAGTTGCACTTGCATGAGTTTGGTGTCATTTGAAAGCAGCAAGTCTCTTCTTTAAAATGACACCAATTGCAAGAGATTTTTATATGTGCCTCAAGAGATATGGAAAATTAAGTAGAAAAAGGTCAGTCATAGACTTACACAAGCTATGTCTGCAGAAAAATTTTATTAATCACTCCAAGAAAATCCAAAAAGCACAAAAAGTACAGCAAGAAACAGGTGATAACAAGCGAAATTGTAATACAAGCAAACAACGTTAAAATCACTCATGTCTCATCGCCAGTCACAATCAGCTCTCGAAGGGCTGACCATCCTCCATGTTGCTTGACCAGCTCCAGGTTGTTCACACATTTCTGGTTGCGATCCAGCTTCATGTTGTCAGTGAGCAATCGTGGTACCCAACAGGCACTCAGTTTGATGTGATTATCTTCTGCAGACATTTGTGAACCGTGGACTTCGGGCAATCCAGTCGATTGGCTATTTCTCTGGCAACAGTCTTCATTGATCAAGTCGAGAATGCGATCCATCAGGCTGCTGCTGTCGCGAATCGCAGGGCGTCCTGACCTTGGCATGTATCATATGTCAGTTCTTCCAGATTGAAACTCGCCCACCCACCTGCTTACTGTCATCTTGCTTACAGCATGGTCTCCATGAGCAGTGCAAAGTTGCCTGTGGATGTCAGCCAATTTGCTCCCGGAGCTCCAAAGTGTTAATATGGCATGTCGCTGCCCAGTCTTGGAATGCACATCCATTTTACAGTTGATTGAAAATCAAGTGTCGATCGAAGTTTGCAGGCAGAGCAAGTGCAGTCTTGGTTTTCTGAGGCAGCCCCTCACATTTACTGCATCGAATTTGGCCATATACTGTTTTTGCATGCGAGAAAAATCGATAAAAATTCAAGCTGAATGCAATTTTTAGCTTAAATTTTAGCTTGCGTAAGTCTATGACCGACCTTTCTCTGCTTAATTAATTACTTAATTAATTGAGCAAAATTGATTAAAATGAATTACTTATTTAAGTAAGTACTTAATCTACATATGAGGCACAAATCTCTTGCAATTGGTGTCATTTTAAAGAAGAGACTTGCCGCTTTCAAATGACACCAAACTCATGCAAGTGCAACTTTCCATACGTCCACACCGAGTAATTGTAACACTAGTTTCTGGACGCCCCATGTATATTATTACTAGAATTGAATTTATCTAAATCACACTCATTGCTAATCCCAAATAATTAGTTTTTACATGACATTATGACTACATGACATGACATTTACATTTACATTTGTTCTTTGAGTAAATTTATTCTGGTGTATTGACTAGCACATTAATGAAGTGCAGCACATGGTCACTGCCTAGACAGGTTATATTCTTGTGATCCCAACTTTTCAATTGCAAGCATTCAAACTGTCTCATTGACAGTCTCGCCTGCGCAGCAATAGTCTCCCTACAACTTTCCTTCCCATTCTTTGCCACTCTAGATGCGCTTTTTCCTCTGGCCGAACTCGCTCCCCATTGGCTGCCGACCCTCTCCCCTCGCCCAGTTGCTTGGGTCGACATCGGCAAAACAGAATGTGCGGCGCACTTCGGAGTAAATAGATGGAAAGGGACTGTCTACGGTTAGAAAAATCACAGTTATAAAGTGTGCGCCCAAGATTGCCCTGGACCAATATTAGTTCCAGCTGTTTGCTTCACCTACCCATCCACATTCACTATAGCTCGGCGAGCCGCTTTTGCTTCGCTTTGCAGCCACCAGTCGATATTATTCAGTCTAGCCGGCCAATAGTGAGGCCTTCCGGTGTTGCATGACCACATCCGGTGATACGCGCGGATCAGCCGCTTCGCCGCGTCGACCCGGCGGTGGCGGCGGCGGCGGCGGCAGTGTCAAGACGCAGACAGTCAAGGTGGTGCTGTTGGATGACACAGTCAATTCGTTTCAAGTGCCGGTGAGTTTTGGTGATAGAGTACAGAGAGAGATTCGTGATCGTCACAGAGCCTTTAGAGAATTAAATATTTTGTGTTTGCTTTTGGCACTATTAACTTGTAACGCAGTTAATTTAACGATTTTCATAAATCTTAATTCGTAAATGAATGACGTTCTTTTCTAAGTGAAGTTAACTGTTACATATTTCAAGAATTTACTTCTGAAAACTGAGAGACTACAGATCTCTAGTTATGTACTTTAATTTTGGAAGTCGTTTTTCAGCACAATATTAGTCAAGGGCTTCTACTATCAGAAGGTTTTGTTTTTGAAAATCCAGCGATTTACATTTTTTTACGTTTAAATTTGTTTTTGGTCAACTGAATCTTGTTCCAAACACTAAGGCTTGTGTAGTTCCTATTTCAAGTGACCGTTACAACGGTTCTTTGCTGTCTCTGTAGCATTTCTCTGGTGCAAGATTTCCTGTCTATATTCCTAATACATGTGTTATATGAGCCTCCCTACTCACTGCTCTCTTCGCCCCGCGCGGTCTCTCCTCTCTGCTTGACTGCGCCTTCTTCAACAACGTCCAGTTGGTTTCAATGGTATCAACCCTAGGCCTGCGCGCCTAGTCTAGCTTGACATTAATGCACCCTGATGCCTTGCCAATGTCCCCCTGCCTCTCAGTGTCTCCGCTTCCTGACGGCTCAGCGGTCCGCACTACGCTCTGCCTGTCCCGTGAACTTAACTTTCCATCGTCTTATTTTTTATATTTTCCTCAATGGTTCGCCTAGCTGGTCATTTTCCCCTGCTTTCATAGTCTTGCTTACACCAGGCCCGCATGACATCAAGGCTTCAGTTCGTCAACTAAAAAGGACATCAAGGCTTCAGTTCGTCAACTAAAAAGGACATCAAGGCTTCAGTTTGCCAACTAAAAAGGACATCAAGGCTTCAGTTTGCCAACTAAAAAGGACATCAAGGCTTCAGTTCGCCAACTAAAAAGGACATCAAGGCTTCAGTTCGCCAACTAAAAAGGACATCAAGGCTTCAGTTCGCCAACTAAAAAGGACATCAAGGCTTCAGTTCGCCAACTAAAAAGGACATCAAGGCTTCAGTTTGCCAACTAAAAAGGACATCAAGGCTTCAGTTCGCCAACTAAAAAGGACATCAAGGCTTCAGTTCGCCAACTAAAAAGGACATCAAGGCTTCAGTTTGCCAACTAAAATGGACATCAAGGCTTCAGTTCGCCAACTAAAAAGGACATCAAGGCTTCAGTTCGCCAACTAAAAAGGACATCAAGGCTTCAGTTCGCCAACTAAAAAGGACATCAAGGCTTCAGTTCGCCAACTAAAAAGGACATCAAGGCTTCAGTTCGCCAACTAAAAAGGACATCAAGGCTTCAGTTCGTCAACTAAAAAGGACATCAAGGCTTCAGTTCTTGATCTAGCCTAATGGTTAGCTGGCTGAGGGGTTGTAGCCTGATAATGGCTAAATTTGAAGGTCGCGGCTTCGATTCCCGGCTCCACTGGAACAATTTGTATCCTAAGAAGACACTTAACTCTGCATTGATTCATTTCGCACAGCTGTTGAATGGATGCCAGCATTAGCAGGGATAATTGAGGGTGGGTGTGGCGTGTCTCCAGTCCATGGACTGAAAAGTAGGGCTCATTTGACTCATTATAACTACACAATGTTTAGTTTCTGAAGTGATAAAAAACTGTGGATACTGAGGCACAAGCGTGACAAAATACCAACACGGCACACGCGAGCACAACAGAGTGACGATCGTAATTAGCCTGTGGCGAGTTCGGGGATCTCCCGCTGCCAAGCATCCGTGATTCGCCCTTTTCTCGCCTTTTCGCTCGTCGCGATTTCGTTATCCGCCTCCCCGGCCTGATTGCGAGCCGTCTGACCCATCGCCTCAAATTCGATTATCGATTAGCGCGACACGACAACCCGGGCGCGGGGGAGGTGGCCGTGGCGCTGAGCCCAACTGATTCTGGGCCCATCCTGTCTCGCCCTATGTGCCATCCCTTTCTAGTAATTTAATATGGCCCCTGATTATTAATGAACTCGCCAACAAGCCGCCCGCTTTCTCGGATCTCGAGAACCGGCCCCGGCGTCCCCTTAGTCAGCTGCAAAACAGCCACCTAGCCTGTGACTGCGAGAGTGCGGCTTCGGCGGAGCGTGACCGGGGTTCTTTATCCACCCAGCCAGCTCCCCTCCAGCAGGCAGGGATCCCCTTGGATTCTGAACACAAGCCGAAGCGGCTGATCTTACGGAATAAGAGAAACTGATGGCTCTAAGCCACTTCATACAGGATCTGCATGATGAATTGGCTGGATTGTTTACCTAGATTTTCCCTGGGACAAAAATCCTCGTCTCTATCTCTGACGACATTTTTCGCTTAGATAATGTCAACATTTTGCGCAGCGCTGGCAAAGGTAACTAAACAGAAATATTAAAATGTACTGGTGGCGTACTTTTTCTATAGCTCTGTAAGGCCCGGTATTTGTTAGAAACGGTCTACCTATTTTAAGGTCGCTTTCGTGCCGCCACCTTAAATGCCATTCATTATGCCATCTCCCCATTTCCATCTCACCTCTGCTCACAGTGCCGCGTTCCCGGCCAGGAATTGTTCAACGCTGTGGTGAAGAAGCTCAGGCTGCTCGAGATTGACTACTTCGACTTGGAGTTCCTGTCTAGAGAGGGCCGTCAGGTTTGTCAGCGCAGCATATCGGCTCACAGCGCTCCAGCTCACCCATCTACTCTTCTATCTACTCACCTGTCTACTCACCTATCTACTCACCTATCTACTCACCTATCTTCTCACCTATCTACTCACCTATCTACTCACCTATCTACTCACCTATCTTCTCACCTATCTACTCACCTATCTACTCACCTATCTACTCACCTATCTATTCACCTATCTACTCACTTATCTACTCACCTATCTACTCTTCTATCTACTCACCTATCTACCCACCTATCTACCCACCTATCTACTCACCTATCTACTCACCTATCTTCTCACCTATCTACTCACCTATCTTCTCACCTATCTACTCACCTATCTATTCACCTATCTACTCACTTATCTACTCACCTATCTACTCTTCTATCTACTCACCTATCTACCCACCTATCTACCCACCTATCTACTCACTTATCTACTCATCTAGCTACTCACCTATCTACTCACCTATCTACTCTTCTATCTACTCACCTATCTACTCTTCTATACTCTTCTATCTACTCTATCTATCTACTCACCTAGCTACTCACTGGCCTATTCTCAAACCTTCCTACTCACTCTGGGCATATACTTGTGAATCTACATTAATGTATCCTTTTTAAATAGATTAAAATCTTTAATTTGAAGAATTTATTCCCATTATGTACGTCCGCTCCCGCAGTGCTGGCTAGATCACTCGAAGACGCTTCCAAAGCAGTGTCCGTCGTCCATAGAGCTGGTGTTCTATTTCTCAGTGAAATTTTATCCGCCAGATCCGCATCTGTTAGAGGATGAGTTCACCAGGTGAGCAGTGCTATAAGACAGGGAATATTAGCATTGCTACTTGTAGCAATTCGCTAATTTGCTTTTCTATTATAAGCGAAAATCAGTCATTGTATTATTTTCAAAACGTCGGTTCCAGGTTTCTGTTCTCATTGCAAATTAAACGAGACCTGATCAATGGCCTGCTGCCGTGCAGTGAGAATACAACCGCTCTGCTGGCTTCCTACCTAGTGCAAGGTGAGATCGCGATTGAGGGAGGCAGTTGGGCTTTAGGTAAGGCAGGTAGTTATTTAGGTAAGGCAGGTAGGGATTTAGGTAAGGCAGGTAGGGATTTAGGTAAGGCAGGTATGGACTTAGGTAAGGCAGGTAGGGATTTAGGTAAGGCAGGTATGGACTTAGGTAAGGCAGGTATAGACTTAGGTAAGGCAGTTAGGGATTTAGGTAAGGCAGGTAGGGATTTAGGTAAGGCAGGTAGGGATTTAGGTAAGGCAGGTATGGACTTAGGTAAGGCAGGTATGGACTTAGGTAAGGCATGTAGGGATTTAGGTAAGGCAGGTAGGGATTTAGGTAAGGCAGGTATGGACTTAGGTAAGGCAGGTAGGGATTTAGGTAAGGCAGGTATGGACTTAGGTAAGGCAGGTATAGACTTAGGTAAGGCAGTTAGGGATTTAGGTAAGGCAGGTAGGGATTTAGGTAAGGCAGGTAGGGATTTAGGTAAGGCAGGTATGGACTTAGGTAAGGCAGGTATGGACTTAGGTAAGGCATGTAGGGATTTAGGTAAGGCAGGTAGGGATTTAGGTAAGGCAGGTAGGGATTTAGGTAAGGCAGGTATGGAATTAGGTAAGGCAGTTAGGGATTTAGGTAAGGCAGGTAGGGATTTAGGTAAGGCAGGTAGGGATTTAGGTAAGGCAGGTATGGACTTAGGTAAGGCAGGTATGGACTTAGGTAAGGCATGTAGGGATTTAGGTAAGGCATGTAGGGATTTAGGTAAGGCAGGTAGGGATTTAGGTAAGACAGGTAGGGATTTAGGTAATGCAGTTAGGGATTAGGTAACGCTTTAGGCTATGCGGTAAGGAGTCATGTACACAAGTGAGGATTAGAGAGGCTGGTAAGTAATGACCAAGAGCAGGTTGGGACTTGGAAGATGTAGAAGTTCGCATTGACTAAACGTTTTTAACTAATTATGCAGAGAAAATGGTAAGATAAAGGAAAGCTTGGCTGCAAAAGGGGATTTAGAAATAGAATTGCGCGCGCAAAGGGCAGCGAATGAAGAGCTGTTAAGGAGGGGCTATAGAAGAGAAGCATATGGCGCGCATACACGTATGTTGTCCACAGATAAATATGAGCAGCTGGGGAGTTCTGCCCTGTGCTCCTATTTGATTAATTGTGTGAGGTGCGGCTGAGCCAGGCATTCCAGCTTATTGTGCTGGGGCTACTATTGCAGCTGGCTGCCTGACTGTAGGTGAGGCACTGATGAGGCAGTCCTCTTCTTTCCGTGAGTCCCCGTGTCCCCGCTGCCGCACTGGGGCAGTGAGCTGGGCACTGGCCCTGTGGTGCTTGGGAAATAAGCATGTAGAAAATAAATCCCATTTGTGCAGCGCTTGACTGCGCTCAGTCCGCAGCGATTTTAACTCCGCCTCTACGCCAGAGCAGATGATATAGCTGCTGCAGTTTGAGAAGGCCTCCAATTATCCCTGTGAGCTAGACTGTGGGAAGGGTTGGGGCAAAGGGAGGAGAGACACGAGGGAGAAAGTTCATGGCTTGCTTGGTCAAACTAAGTTCAAACTGCATAACCGGATGCGAATGGCGGTTTCGTATGCCAGTAGATGAGGCCAGAATTGTTTGCTGGGGTTCGCGAATGAACCTTTTCTGTCATCTGCTAATCCCTGGGTTGACATTTTTTACGGCAAGTTTTGTGTGTGAAGTAAATATTTATAGAATAATTTCGATTAGTACGTCGCCCAAAAAGTTGTTACGATTCCCAAGTTACCAAGTTACAAGGGACCATGAAAACATGTCTTATAGAGATCTTTTAGCGACTAAAGCAACTGAAACACGACTCAATTACAAAGGACTCAAGCGCAGACGATTTAAATACAAACGGTTCAATCACAGACGACCTGAGCACAGACGGCGCAATCACAGAGTTCCTCATTAGGGTTCAGCATCAATTGTTCTTTAGCACAGCTATGACTTGCATCGTTTAGTTTTCGGAAATACCTGTACTTAAAAAAGCGAAATATCAGTTTAGGTACGTGCGTAGGTATATCTAGTCAAGAACTTTAATAGTGAAGTCTTATAAAATACGAGGTTTTTTTCACGCTACCTGATTCCTACTTAACCTTTTAGTCCAGCCTTGCTTCCAGTGGAAGAAAAGGTTAGAAGCCACAAGGATAAGCGCTTTATTGCCCGGTAGAAAGGCGCCACACGGAGGGAGCCGTCAGAGCTGCCTGAAGTCTGGCCATCTGCCAAATTTGGGCCTTGGCGCAGTCTGTGCCCCGTGTACCTTCCACGCCAACTTCTTTCGCTCCCAAAAATCTTCCTACCCCTTCCTTCATCTCCTCTTCCAGCTGTTGTCTCGATGCGTGTCCGTATCGGCGCAGCTAGTAGGACAAAAACACAGCAAAATCTTACTAGACTGCCTTTAGTGTATTCGTTTAGCACCTTCAACTTATCTTGCCTATGCCCAGCTTAGCCGCCAATCACCAATCCATTGTACTTTTCTGTACGCCACGCTGCGATTTTTTGCTGAAATATCTGGCCCTGTCAATTTTTACAGGGATGCTAGACCCTACAGACTGTGAATACTGGCTGCCTGTGAATAGTGGAATGTGAAAGCTCAGTGCTGACCGTTGTCAGGCCGCATGGATCAGCATGGCTGAAATTGTTGGGATGGCTTAGGATGGCTTCTTGCAGCATATAAAGAAATAAATTGTCAGATTTCATCACTTAAACCACAGTTTTCTCACGCCACAGACTTCTAGCACCCACTGTCTGACACCCAACTGTCGGACACCCAACTATCTGATACCCCACTGTCTGACACCCCACTGTCTGACACCCAACTATCTGACACCCCACTGTCTGACACCCACTGTCTGACAACCTACTCTCTTCCGACGCCTCTCTTCTGACACCCCGCTGTCTTCTGACGCCCCACTGTCTTCTGACACCCCGCTGTCTTCTGGCAACTCACTGTCTTCTTGCACCTCGCTGTGTTCTCACACTTACTTTCTTCTGACACCCCACTGTCTTCTGACACCCCACTGTCTTCTGACACCCCACTGTCTTCTGACACCCCACTGTCTTCTGACCCCACTGACACCCCACTGTCATCTGACACCCCACTGTCTTCTGACACCCGCTGTCTTCTGACACCCCGCTGTCTTCTGACACCCCACTGTCTTCTGACACCCCACTGTCTTCTGACCCCACTGTCTTCTGACGCCCCACTGTCTTCTGACGCCCCACTGTCATCTGACACCCCACTGTCTTCTGACACCCGCTGTCTTCTGGCAACTCACTGTCTTCTGACACCTCCCTGTCTTCTGACACATCCCTGTCTTCTGACACCTCACTCTCTTCCAATGCCACTCTTCTAGCAACTCACTTTCTTCTGACATCTCACTGTGTTCTCACACCTCACTGTCTTCTGACACCCACTGTCTTCTGACACCCACTGTCTTCTGACACCCACTGTCTTCTGACACCCACTGTCTTCTGGCAACTCACTGTGTTCTCACACCTGTCTTCTGCCACCCCACTGCATTCTGGTATTCCTATGATTGCTGCCCTACCTGCTTTCTCTGTTTTTCACGATCATGTTTTTTCAACCGTCATTTGCCGACTTTGATGATAAGCACTTTATAGCTGATAATAGTGCTATGTAACTCTTTCATCATTACCATTAGAAATATTCTTGTCGCCTCGACCTCTCTCCCTTCACTCCAAATCCCAGCGGAGATCGGCGACTTCCTCGAAGACGAATACCTAGACGCGCTCTACCTGACCCAGGTGAAGGTGCTGCCAGAGCCGGTGTCCGACGAACTGCTCCGCAAAGTGATGGAGTATCACCGTGCTCACTTGTGAGTTTTCCTGTCCAAATACACTGCGAGTCGCAATGTGCAGCCACTGCTGTCTTTAAAGATAACCAGAACTGCTTCTTACTGCCCGTTGTTCCACAGCGGCCTGTCTCCTGAAGACGCCGAGTACAGTCTGCTAGACACTGTGCGCAAGGTTGAGCTCTACGGTGTCCGCCTGCACGCTGCTAGGGTGAGTAGTCAGGCAAGGGGGAGATTTGCCATTCCGGATGGGTGAGATTTTGTGGCTGCCATATTGAGTAGGTGGGATTTTGTGGCTGCCATAGAGTAGGTGGGATTTTGTGGCTGCCATATTGGGTAGGTGGGATTTTGTGGCTGCCATATTGGGTAGGTGGGATTTTGTGGCTGCCATATTGAGTAGGTGGGATTTTGTGGCTGCCATATTGGGTAGGTGGGATTTTGTGGCTGCCATATTGAGTAGGTGGGATTTTGTGGCTGCCATATTGAGTAGGTGGGATTTTGTGGCTGCCATATTGAGTAGGTGGGATTTTGTGGCTGCCATATTGAGTAGGTGGGATTTTGTGGCTGCCATATTGAGTAGGTGGGATTTTGTGGCTGCCATATTGAGTAGGTGGGATTTTGTGGCTGCCATATTGAGTAGGTGGGATTTTGTGGCTGCCATTGCGGGTGGGTGGTATTTTGTGGCTGCCATATTGGGTTGGTGGGATTTTGTGGCTGCCATATTGGGTTGGTGGGATTTTGTGGCTGCCATTGCGGGTGGGTGGTATTTTGTGGCTGCCATATTGGGTTGGTGGGATTTTGTGGCTGCCATTGCGGGTGGGTGATATTTTGTGGCTGCGGTGAGATTTCGTTACATGGTGAAAGACAGTAGTAACAACAGTTACCCTGTATTTTTGTGTTTCTTTTACTTCTCTAAGTTTCTCTGTCACAAAAGCCTTGGCGACATCCGTACAGAAGGAGTAACAAAAGTGTAGCATTTCAACTCGTGCGCTGGTGAGTTTCAAGCCTCCTTAATGGCAGGCTAGAGTCCGTGGCGCTAAGCTTTCTCCTAGCTTAAGCCCGCAAATTGCGAGATCAATGAGACTCGGCCCGCGGTTTTGATTGACAGGCCCGACCCTAGGAAGCATTTCTAGACTGAGATCAAGCCAGTCAGTTCGCTTAGCAAACTGACTGGCTTGTGTCCATTGCGAACTGACATATTGTCCAGCCATGTGGCTCCTCATTGATTTCTGCTCAATTTGCCTGTGCTCAGTTGGACTAAAGGGGCTGCATCTCCCACTGCGCAATCTTCTGCCCAGTTTCCAGGTCAATGAGACTTCTATGGCTGCTCACTTTGTTGAGCAGGTACTCACTAGTCCGGCTGATTGTTCAGTGCACCACTGAAGCTGCAACTGGTTCAGCTTTAAATAAACTTTTAACTAAAATACCAGCATAATTTTTTAAACCAGCACATTGGATGTGAGATTTTGAGACTGAAATACACTGTA
The DNA here is from genome assembly GCA_950097015.1 of Macrostomum hystrix. NCBI lineage: Eukaryota > Metazoa > Platyhelminthes > Macrostomidae > Macrostomum > Macrostomum hystrix. Next base: position 2,885,943 of record CATNEN010000033.1, read on the forward strand.
TGGTGAGATTTTTGAGACTAAAATACACTGTATGGTGAGATTTTGAGACTGAAATACACTGTATGGTGAGTTTTTGAGACTGAAGCACTGTATGGTGAGATTTTGAGACTGAAGCACTGTATGGTGAGTTTTTGAGACTGAAGCACTGTATGGTGAGATTTTGAGACTGAAGCACTGTATGGTGGGATTTTGAGACTGAAGCACTGTATGGTGGGATTTTGAGACTGAAGCACTGTATGGTGAGATTTTGAGACTGAAGCACTGTATGGTGGGATTTTGAGACTGAAGCACTGTATGGTGAGATTTTGAGACTGAAGGCACTGTATGGTGAGATTTTGAGACTGAAGGCACTGTATGGTGGGATTTTGAGACTGAAGCACTGTATGGTGAGTTTTTGAGACTGAAGCACTGTATGGTGAGATTTTGAGACTGAAGCACTGTATGGTGGGATTTTGAGACTGAAGCACTGTATGGTGAGATTTTGAGACTGAAGGCACTGTATGGTGGGATTTTGAGACTGAAGGCACTGTATGGTGGGATTTTGAGACTAAAGGCACTGTATGGTGGGATTTTGAGACTGAAGGCACTGTATGGTGGGATTTTAAGACTAAAGGCACTGTATGGTGGGATTTTGAGACTGAAGGCATTAAAGGGTGAGATTTTGAGACTGAAGGCATTAAAGTGTGAGATTTTGAGACTGAAGGCATTAAAGGGTGAGATTTTGATACTGAAGGCATTAAAGTGTGAGATTTTGATACTGAATGCATTAAAGGGTGAGTATTGTTGAGTTTGGTTGCCTGTTGCCTTGATAACCCAGTGAGGATAAATTCGCTGACACAGTTGACCTCCTGCTCACATTCGTCTGGCTTCCCTGCCCATGCCAAGTTGGGGCTTCACAGAATGACAGAAACATCAGACATCACTGGTGCAGAGGTATTTTGCCATTAATACCGATTTGATTGCATAATGTGTTAATAAATCAGTGATATTTGTAAGATTTCTGTATCAGATATAAATTTCTGTGCTGTATTATACTCATGTTATCCGCTCTAGCCATAACAGTATTTGAATAAAGTAACATTTTTACAGCTAAAAGTTGAAATCAAAATCCGCCGCCACCTCTGATCGATCTCTGCCACCCGCAGGATCATGACGGCCTGCCGCTGAACTTGGCCGTGGCCCACCCGGGCGTGCTGGTGTTCCAAGGCGCTGTTCGGGTCAACACTTTCAGCTGGGCCAAGGTTCGCAAGCTCAGCTTTAAGCGCAAGAAATTCTTAGTCAAACTGCACCCGGACACCTACGTGAGTCAAGCTTAGAGTGTGCGTCCTTGGGGTCCCTGTCAACCCAAACCCAAGCCCTTTCTTTAACAGAAATATGGTTTTTGTGACTGTTAAATGGGCTGCTATGGCGGCTGATCATGTTGCTATAGAATTCAATCAGGTTGCTATAGCATCTATACCTGTTGTTTTAGAAGCTAATCAGGTTGCTGTAGCAGCTAAGCAGGTTGCTATAGCAGCTAATCAGGTTGCTATAGAAGCTGATCAGGTTTCTATAGAAGATAATCAGGTTTTTATAGCAGCTAATCAGGTTTTTATAGCATCTAATCAGGTTTTTATAGCAGCTAATCAGATTGCTATAGCAGCTAATCAGGTTTTTATAGCAGCTAATCAGATTGCTATAGCAGCTAATCAGGTTGCTATAGAAGCTGATCAGGTTTCTATAGAAGATAATCAGGTTTTTATAGCAGCTAATCAGGTTTTTATAGCATCTAATCAGGTTTTTATAGCAGCTAATCAGATTGCTATAGCAGCTAATCAGGTTTTTATAGCAGCTAATCAGATTGCTATAGCAGCTAATCAGGTTGCTATAGCAGCTAATCAGGTTGCTATAGCAGCTAATCAGGTTGCTATAGCAGCTAATCAGGTTGCTATAGCAGCTAATCAGGTTGCTATAGCAGCTAACCAGGTTGCTATGGCAGCTAGTCGGCATATAAGACTTGTTATGCAACTCGAATTTTGTGTATTCAGAATCGCTGCTCTTCCCAACGCGATTGATCCAGGCATTGCTGCTATTTACCGTATCTGGGCCAGCGCATTACACAGTTGAGAGAATGTCTCTGTAGTTAAGTGAATTGATTTCCCGTTCCGCTAATTAACTTTGTCTCTCCTCGCTTTTTCGATCTGGTCCCGTTTAATGTAGTAAAAAAGAAAGCTTTTGAAAGTTGGTTTAGGCTGGGCGACGAGCGTGTAGAAAACGAGTGAGCGAGGGTTAAATAAAACGGGGCGAATGATTTCCCCTGAAGCCCTGCCTCCCTCACACTCTCACTGTAGACTGAGATGCCGATGCCGTTTTGCAACCCTAAAATTGTTGAGACTACTCTGTGTGTTGTGTGCCCTGGAAACCTCCTCACTCTGCTTCTATCTCACTTTCCCTTCGGGGCGGGCCCGGCCCGAACTTGCTGGACATTTGCCGGCCGAGAGAATTTTATTTTGTCGTCTCCCATCACCCACGCACTCCATTCCCCTCTAGTCCAGTTTCCCCTTTCCCTTCATCTTCTCTCCTCTCCATCTAAAACTTCGCCCCTTTCGGCCCTCGCCTCCCCTCCCCGCTCCCTAATTCCCTCTCAATCCCGCGGCCAATTTCTCCAAATTTCGGCCTCATCCTGTCCCCGCGTCAGCCTCGGATAGACGTAGGGGCTGGACAACATGGGAGCTTTGAGAGTTATTGGGATAAGCGAAGCCTGAGGGGAGGCTGGAAACGGGATGTCGCAGATGTCCGTGGCGAGTTTGAGAGCGGTTCATACAATGTCACTTATTCGTACTATTTGAAATGTGGTGTCCGGCGAGTTTGAGAGCGGTTCATACAATGTCACTTATTCGTACTATTTGAAATGTGGTGTCCGATCCGAATTTTAGCGCTAACAACAAGTTCTAATGACATCAAATTGATTATTTAAATAGATAAGCTTTCATCTATCTTTCGCAAGCTTCAAATCTCTGATGTACTGCATCTTATGTTCGCCATTAATGTTAAATGATATGATTGATTATTATTAAACATATTTCGAATCGCAGCCGAAATGTGAACACATGCTCAGGTGTATGCTCCTAGTTTTCGCCAGCCAAGGTAAAGGCGAGAGTGAAAAACGGTCCTTGCTAATATGCTTCTGCCCTCGCCCGCCAAGTTCTCACGTTCGAGTTCTCTCCACTCCACTCCATCTCTAGTCTCTCTAGAGCTTTGCGCAGCCAGCTTCTGTTTATCTTGCCAGCAGGTGGCTGAGGCTCGCCTTGGCGCGGTGCTTAGCCAACTGTTTAATATTATCGGCATCTAAAAAGCTGAGCGAACTAAATATTAGAATTGTAGCTTTCAGCGATTATGCTGAGCTAAGACCGGCATTGCGAGAGTTACGAGGGGCGATCAAAAAGTTCTGCAACCAACTGTCCTGTAGCCACTTCTGCTGCACCAAATAAAGTGAAATTTGCTTGAGTTGTTCAAAATTTTGTTTTTTCCTTCCTTGTAGAGTTTCAGTTGATTTCGAGAATCAGTTTCAGTTTTACTGGACACCAACCAACTCCAGTTTTCAGCCTGTACATGGAATCATCAAAAGACAACATTCGCTTTTACATATATGCGCATGCATCTGGGGAAAAAGCTGTGGAAATTCACAGCGACTTAGTTTCAGTGTTGGCTGAAGCTGCGCCGTCATTTGACACTGTCGCACGCTGGATGTGCCACTTTACCGATGGACGAACGAGCTCCAAAGACGAGAGTCAGTCTGGACGACCCCGGACATCCGTGACCGAGGCATCAGTGGCCCGCGCGGACACAATTGTGCGCGAGGATTGCGGTGTGACACTGAGATTCCTTGCCTACGAGTTCGGTGTCAACTATGGAAGCGCCCACACCATCATGCATGAGCAGCTGGGCCGCTCCAAGACCTGCGCCCGCTGGGTGCCGCACCTGCTCACAATGGAACAGTGCGCTGAGCGCGTGCGAATCTGCCGCCTGTGGCTGGAGCTGTTCGAACCAAATGGTCCAAGAAGGCTGTCTGACGTTGTGACAGGAGACGAATGTTGGATTTCCTTCTTCACGATGAAGGACAAGCAGTCCAACATGGTATTTTCTCGCATTCAGGACCTGGCACGAGCAGTCAAATCAGAACTCGAGAGACTACCAACATCAGAGTACCTCAGCTGCTTCCAGGCCTGGCGGATGCGAATGCAACGTGCATTGAAGCTGAGGGGAAGTACGAGTACTTTGAGGGAATGCGACACTGAATGTGTGCTCCAGTTTTCTCTGGACTTTGTAATAACGCAGCTTGCAGAACTTTTTGATCGCCCCTCTTAACTGTTTGACTACTAAAGCTGACGCTATAAAGAGTTTGCTTGAGAAGCAAAAAAAATTACTTCGGTCCGGTTTTCAAGGCTAAGCATTTACATTTGAGATTTTACGAAAACTTTTTTGAGAAGTATGAAAAGGACTGAAGAAACAACAGACTGGATTCACGCGTGAGAATAGACACGTGGAAGACTTGACTCAGAGATAGGACACGTGGAAGACTTGACTGAGCGATGGGAGGCACGGAAGACTTGACTGAGAGATGAGAGGCACGGAAGGATTGATTGAGAGATGGGAGACACGGGAGGACTGCCTGAGAGATGGGACACATGGAAGACTTGGCTGAGAGATGAGACACATGGAAGACTTGACTGAGAGATGGGAGACACAGAAGGATTGACTGAGAGATGGGAGACACGGAAGGATTGACTGAGAGATGGGAGACACGGAAGACTTGACTGAGAGATGGGACACATGGAAGACTTGGCTGAGAGATGGGACACATGGAAGACTTGACTGAGAGATGGGAGACACAGAAGGATTGACTGAGAGATGGGAGACACGGAAGGATTGACTGAGAGATGGAAGACACGGAAGGATTGACTGAGAGATGGGAGACACGGAAGGATTGACTGAGAGATGGGAGACACGGAAGACTTGACTGAGAGATGGGAGACACAGAATGATTGCCTGAGAGATGGGAGACACGGAAGGATTGACTGAGAGATGGGAGACACGGAAGACTTGACTGAGAGATGGGAGACACAGAAGGATTGCCTGAGAGATGGGAGACACGGAAGGATTGACTGAGAGATGGGAGACACGGAAGAATTGACTGACAGATAAGAGATTCATGCTGTGTTCATTGCCTGACTTGCCGCATACCCTCAGGGTCCCCATCCTCATACTTGCTGTCAGTCTGGGATTACTTGCGCCTGGCTGGTCAGGTCAGTGCGGATCCTTGCTCACCGCAATTTCCCGTCTAGTCTGGTCTGGTCTATTCCGTTTCCATTCATTTCTATTGCAGCTAATGCAGTCCAAGACTGAGCACAGGCGTGATTGCAATTCGATTCCGGGTGTCAGTAATACATTTTTGTTGCTAACAGACAAGGTGTCGATCGTGCTGGCTGCAGGGGTTATTATTTATTTGCCTATATGCAAAAGAGGCTGAGTTGAGAGGCAGCTGTGACCGTGAAGCTAAGCTGGGTCTAAAATAAGGCCAGAGAAGGAGAGCGAACGCGTGACATTTCTCATCTTTGTTACACGCTTGCAGGTTCTTGCATGTCCGTCTGCCTTGGAGACCCGAAACTTTTGATGCTCTTGAAAAAAATTGGTTCGATTCCGCGCCTGCAGTTTTGCTACTTCAATCTTTTAAGGACTAAAAGATGGGCAGGCGTGACTTTCTCGCACAGTTCTCAGTTTTCTTTCAGATTCGTCTGAGTCCTGGTGCCTCTGAGTTCATTTTAGAGTTTTTCCTTTACGCCGAATTGTAAGGATGCACAAGGCTTCGTTTTCCGCATTCTCGTGGTTGTTTACTTCTTGAAGGCTTTCTTTTCCTCAATGCTCATCCTTCACCTATACTAAATATAGTATTTACTAGGAAACAGGTAAGGTGGCTCGCTTTAAAGTATGAATCAAGACGAACCCGAGTATTAACACGAGTGTTTCGACGCGTTTCGCACTCCAGGGTGCATCCTCAGGTATATTGTTTAGAATGAGAGTGTAACGAACAAGGCTAATTTATAAATAATCAGCTGTGATCCGTTCTAGTCCTTGAGTACATCAGCTGTGATCCATTCTAGTCATTAAGTACATCAGCTGTGATCCTTTCTTGACATTCAGCGCATCAACCGTATTTGAGCACGCAAATTGAATCCTACGATCTTATGATTCGTTGGCAATAATTTACAGAGTCTCTGTTTTCTCCACCCCATTTACTCTGGGATGTCTAAGGATTGGTCTTCTCTGCCATCTTTTTGCTTCTCATCTTATCTATGTTAGGAAATCTTAGCACTAACCTCAAGGGAATCCCAGCTCTCGGGCTCTAAGGCTGTCAAGCGCACACGCAGACACAGCGTTCCACTTTGAAACATGTCTCTCCTCTCACCCATATCTTTCCTTCTCCCTTGCATAATTTCTTTGCTTTAGCAGCTTTGCGTAAAAGGATTTCGGCATCTAGCACAACGAATCCTCCTTCACTATAAAGCATTATTAGATGCCATAAAAGTGAGCTATATGAACGTACGAGCACACAGTAAAGGCGAATGATTCTGGTTCCTACACTCTCTGGCTGCCGAGGCATGACAGTTATAATTGATGGGTGAGCCTTAGCTAAACTTTCTCTCTTCGAATATTAGCCCGCGCGTGGAGTTAAGATTGAGCGTCTCAAGGCTGGCTGGCGGTCAATTTTTTCTTTTGATTTATTCCTCGGCTGATTCCTAAAAAATTGGCTGCTATTTTGGTGGAAGGTTTCATCAGAATCTGGAAGGCTTCATAAGAATCTGGAAGGTTTCATGGGAATCTGGAAGGCTTCATGAGAATCTGGAAGGTTTCATAAGAATCTGGAAGGTTTCATGAGAATCTGGAAGGCTTCATGAGAATCTGGAAGGTTTCATGAGAATCTGGAAGGCTTCATGAGAATCTGGAAGGCTTCATAAGAATCTGGAAGGTTTCATGGGAATCTGGAAGGTTTCATAAGAATCTGGAAGGTTTCATGAGAATCTGGAAGGCTTCATGAGAATCTGGAAGGTTTCATGAGAATCTGGAAGGCTTCATGAGAATCTGGAAGGTTTCACGTGAATCTGGAAGGTTTCATGAGAATCTGGAAGGTTTCATGAGAATCTGGAAGGTTTCATGAGAATCTGGAAGGCTTCATGAGAATCTGGAAGGCTTCATGAGAATCTGGAAGGTTTCATGAGAAAATAAACATTAAAAAGTTACAAGCCTGTATGCGGTTAAACAAATAGCTCCATTATTTAAATAGATACGTTTTTGCTTTTATAAATGCATCAAAAAGCAAAAAAAGCAATGTAATGCGTCCACATGAAATCTCACAAATCGCTTTGCATCATGGAATTTCATTTAAATAATAGAAACAGCATAAAAAACTTGCTGCTAAAATTAAAGCCTCTTTCTAAGAATATGCCTCTGTTAAAATTATCCTCTGTTTAAATATAATTTAAACAGATCCAGCCACAAATCATGACTGCATCCATCAATTATTGCAAATTAGAATTCAAACAAATGCTAGTCCAAAAAAGTCGACGCGAATAATTTATTGGTCCAGATTGTTTGCAAGGGCCTATGTTGCAAGAAGAGCTTGTACTTTTGTTGCTAGGATGCCACCGATCTGTTCATATTCAGATGCTTTCTACTAAACCTTTCGTGTATCTCTTTGTTACGAGTACTATTGTAAATAAGTATATGATCCACTTTCATTCTCTTTCTGTTAATAATCCTATCTCGCTGTTCATAATCCTATCTCGCTGTTCATAATCCCATCTCGCTGTTCAAGATCTCATACTTCTGTTCATGATCCCATCTCGCTGTTCATGATCTCATCCTGCTATTCATGATCCCATCTCGCTGTTCATGATCTCATCTAGCTAGGTCGTATCAGATAGTTTGTGATTCGAATTACTTGAGCACCTGAATCCATAAATGTTATATATACTGGTATATCTGTCTTTTTAAGTTTGCCTACCGTGTTTTAATGGGTTTATTGTGCTAGGCCTCTGTCTGTGTTACATCGTACTGAAAAAAGTATCCACGTGGCTGAAAGGAATTCTCCAGCTTTCTGCAGAGCAGCGCAGTGAGGTGGGGCAAGGAGCGCAATCGGCCGTTAAATCCAGGAGTTCTTCGATTATTAGTGCTCGAATATTTTATTCGCTAGCCTCGATTCGGCGCCCGTCTGGCTTTCTCTTCTCCCAGGAGACTCGCGAGTCGAATCGTCAGCGAACCGAGCCAATCCCAGGGATTTCCTTTCCCGCCAAAATATCGCTGTAACTCACGAAATTCCGCCTGTAGTCAGCAAATCTAAATCTGGTGTTGATTTACATTTTGCAGCGTTTCGCTTTATTTGCTACTTTCTTAAGTAGACGTGCTAGCTTATTTGATAATAAAAATTTTCACTTACCCATAACTGCAGGGCTACTACAAGGACACCGTCGACTTTTACTTTGATAGTCGCGACGAGTGCAAACAGTTCTGGAAAAAGTGCATCGAGCATCACACCTTCTTTCGCTGCCAGTCGGCTAGGGCGCCTTCCAAGCATAGGAATATTGTCGTTTCCAAGGGCTCATCGTTCAGGTGAGTTGATACCACACCAGATCCTCCAGACTGCTCCCACACCAGATCCACCAGACTGCTCCCACACCAGATCCTTCAGACTGCTCCCACACCAGATCCTTCAGACTGCTCCCACACCAGATCCACCAGACTGCTCCCACACCAGATCCACCAGACTGCTCCCACACCAGATCCTTCAGACTGCTCCCACACCAGATCCACCAGACTGCTCCCACACCAGATCCTTCAGACTGCTCCCACACCAGATCCTTCAGACTGCTCCCACACCAGATCCACCAGACTGCTCCCACACCAGATCCACCAGACTGCTCCCACACCAGATCCACCAGACTGCTCCCACACCAGATCCATCAGACTGCTCCCACACCAGATCCTTCAGACTGCTCCCACACCAGATCCACCAGACTGCTCCCACACCAGATCCATCAGACTGCTCCCACACCAGATCCTTCAGACTGCTCCCACACCAGATCCATCAGACTGCTCCCACACCAGATCCTTCAGACTGCTCCCACACCAGATCCATCAGACTGCTCCCACACCAGATCCACCAGACTGCTCCCACACCAGATCCTTCAGACTGCTCCCACACCAGATCCACCAGACTGCTCCCACACCAGATCCACCAGACTGCTCCCACACCAGATCCACCAGACTGCTCCCACACCAGATCCATCAGACTGCTCCCACACCAGATCCTTCAGACTGCTCCCACACCAGATCCACCAGACTGCTCCCACACCAGATCCATCAGACTGCTCCCACACCAGATCCTTCAGACTGCTCCCACACCAGATCCATCAGACTGCTCCCACACCAGATCCTTCAGACTGCTCCCACACCAGATCCATCAGACTGCTCCCACACCAGATCCACCAGACTGCTCCCACACCAGATCCTTCAGACTGCTCCCACACCAGATCCTTCAGACTGCTCCCACACCAGATCCATCAGACTGCTCCCACACCAGATCCTTCAGACTGCTCCCACACCAGATCCATCAGACTGCTCCCACACCAGATCCATCAGACTGCTCCCCACCTAAGAGTTATCGAGATTCAGGCAAATATTTTCGGTCCATTCCATTATTGTTTGTAATTTGTTATGCAGGAAATGAGTATATATATATTTATTACTGATTGCAGGTACTCCGGTCGAACACAGAAACAGTTGGTGGAATTCGTTCGGGAGAACTATGTAAAAAGGCCCTATTTCGACAGGTAAGTGCTTGAATTAATTTTTTGATTTTAAGGCTTGCCGAGCAATATCCAGGTGATTTTCTCTACTATTGCAGGTCGGCGAATCGATCTCTGCCAAGTCGCTCGCCTGCCAGCCGCCGCTCCGGACCTCCAAGCGGACACCATCATTCGGCAGGCGGCGGTGGCGCCCGCTCCGGAGCTTCAACCACCTCTCATGGCTCGCATGTTCTGTTGCCTAGCAACGGAGACGCCACCAGACCACTGCTGGACATGGCCGCCGGGCATCTCCGCCGGCCAGCTTCTGTATCGCCACCGCAGACTAATTCGCCGCCGCAGCCGATCGCCTCCGGCCGTCGAGGATTTCAACCGGTTGGCAGCAACGGCGGCGGAGCCTCTCGAGCTCGCTCTTTGCCAGGCGACGATCGCGTTGATGCTGGCCGCTTCGGCGGCGTAGTGGCTGTAACCGATGATTTTGACGGCTCGCCGCCGCCTCCGCCGCCACCGCCGCCTCTGCTAGACGACGAAGAACTGCCGAGTGAGTGGCATATTTGTTATTCTGCGTGCATTTATAATCTGCATTGTATGACAGTTACAGGCAATGTAAGTTAATTGAGATCGAGACAGCGGATTTTTGTCTCCGCTGTCTCTAATCATCCGCCTCTCGCCCTCACAATTCACTTCGCAGTTGTCGAAGGCGTCGACGGACCCGACCTGCCGCCGCCTTCGTTGGCGCCCTCCATGCAGCTCAATGAATTCCTTCCGCTGCCTCCGCCGCCGCCGCCGCCCCTGCTGGACCCCAACGAGGCCTCATCACCCGGCTTCGCTTCGCTGGTTCGGCCGACACCGCAGCGCCGTCCGCTGATCCGCTCAGACAAGCTTGACGACGCCACTGCCACTGCTGGTCACAGCAGGGGCGCTGCCACCATTCTGGGCCACAGAGAAGAGACAGACATCATTCAGGAGCAGCCAGACCCGCTGCACTTGGTGAGGATGGCCTAAATGCAGGTAGAATATATAGTAATTATACCTGGCCAGTTGGCCACATGTACAGCCAGTGAGTAGCTATCGCTCGACGCTTCCAAATTTCAAACCCAACTGATGCTGCGGACACAAATTGTCTTTCTGAATTAAGATTCGAACTCGCGACCTCCCGGTCAGAAATCCCACGCTCTAACCACTAGGCTACAAGCTGCCTACTCAGATACCCTCCTGATGGAAGCTCTCTCCCCTCCTCCTTTCTCTCTTTCTCGCCCATCGTTCTAAAATATAAATTCAATACTAAGATGTAAAAGAAAACCCAGAATTGGATTTTCTTTCGCGAAATGTTTTTAGCCGAAATGAGGACAGACATATGAAAGGCTGTTTGAGAGGCCCAGCCTGGGCACTCCGTTAATTGCATCGCTGCTGTGGCCGGCGCGCCCTTCGCTGCGGTCCGGCAAACCTTTTGCCAATTAGGCGCGGGCTCCGCAATTTCCAGGTCTGACTGTCGTTCAAATTTGCCGCAGGGAGCTGGGGCATTGCTGCGCGGACTGAGGTAAAATAATGACAGGAAGCCGGTCCGCGCAGAGATAAAAACTCACTTGAGTAGATTCGAGTTTCCCGTTGACCGCTGAAAATTCTTCGCCAGTAGTTGCTCACTCTTCCTCTCTCCCTTCCAACCTGAAGGGTCCCCGATCATTTATCGGCCGGCACCAGCAAATGACGGACGCAGCCGATTCTGCTTCTGTCGTCACCGATCTCCAGCACGACGACGATGGCGCCAGGTCGGTCGCCTCGCACACCCTGGGCGGCCTGAGCAGCTACGCCGCGTCGGCGGCAGCCACCACGGACGACGCTGACTCGGACGCACGCAGCATTGCATCGGCGACCAGCGGCGCCCTGAGCGGCTCCAGTCGGCGTCGGCGGCACCAGCCGAAAGAGCGAGCATACTTCGCCGCCAAAATGCTGCTGGCCTGCGAGCGTCAGGTTAATAGAGATCTGCGCCTGCTGTGCCACGGCCTGCCAGGCGAGATGGACAACGGCGACTGCGACGGTGACGGCGAAGGCGAACACGAGGTCGACGCGAAAATCAAAGATAAAGACTCGAGCCTGAAAGAGCTTCTGGCAATGCTGGAGCCGGTGCGATCCGCTCAGCAACGGTTTCTAAGCGCGTTGGAGCAGCGTCTGAGAGCCTGGGAGGCCGCCTCTGCCGCTGTCGCGGCAGCTCTCGCTAACGGCCAGGCACCGCCGCCTACGGCCGACGATCAACGCCGACTGGGCGACTTGCTGCTGGAGCACCTGCCGCTGTTTCTTCCACCCGTCTGCGCCTATGCACAGGTCAGTAGTCATCGAACTAACCGACTGTTCGAGCACGGAATGTCTATTAAAAATTCCAGTTTAAGTCACAGCTAAATCTCAATAAACTCCCCACAGGCTTTGCCCAATCGCTTCCTCTCGGCTGTCGGCGACGGTCCAGGCGCCACAGTTCGACGCTTCGAGTCGTCGCGTGCCTGCCACTTGCCGCTGGCGTGTCTTCTGCTCGGCCCGGCCCGCCGGCCCGCCCGCCTGGCCGGCCTCTGCGAACGACTGCTGGCCGCCCCCGCCGGCTCTGCTGATACCGCGGATTGTCGGGCCGCCCTGCGGCAACTTGTCGACGCAGCCGATGCCGTCCGGCCGGCATGCGATCGGGCTGAGCAGCTCTGCGGTCTGGTGGAACTCCGGCGCGACCTGCCCGCCGGTCTTGAGGGTGTCCTTGACAAATTGTCTAAAAATGACGAGAGCGACTTCTCCGACGCTGCCGCCCACGTTGGCGGAGTTCGACTCGTTCGCATCGGCTGGCTGCGCAAGCCGGGCTCACGTCGCGGCGGTGGCGGCCGCCTCCTCTGCCTGCTGAGCGACCGGCTACTCATCCTGGGCCGGCCCTCCACTGGCGCCTCCTTGTTCTCTGCGTCGGCTTCGGCCGCATCTGCTTCCGTGGCGTCTGCGGCTGCGTCGGCAACTTCGACACCAACTGGAAGTCGGGGCGGTGGAGGCTGCGGCGGTTCTTCTAATTCCGCTCTGCTGCGCCTAAGGGCGAAAATTCCTCTACGCGGACTGCGCGCGTTTGAAACACCGACAGGCGTCGGCAACTCCGATCGGCACTGCCAGCTCAGCCTAATCCCCGGCGCTACCCCGTCTGACGCAGCTGTCGTCTGTCAGCAGCAGCAGCAGCAACCAGTCATTGTCCTGGCGGCTCGAAGTCGACGTCAGCGCGATCTTTGGCTGCGCGATTTGCAAACCGCTGCCGCTGATGCTCCTCCAATGTCGACTACTTCGCCTGCGTCGGCAACCCCGGCTTTAGTCGATTTTACTTCTGCCTCCGAGCAGCTTCAGCAGCAGCGAGCGCTTCTGCCGACGCGAGTCTGTTGGCACCGATGCGCCAGCGTCGGCTTCTCGGACATCGAGCGCAGTCATAGCTGCGATCTGAGCGGTCACCTGCTCCGTAAACTCACTAGTGCTCCCGGCTGGCAGCGCCTGTGGGTGGCCTTCTCTCACCTGGCCCTGTTCTTTTATAAGTCCTATCGGGTGAGTGCACCACTTCTCTCCACTTTTCTTGTTAATAATTTTGTTTAGTCTGGCTGATATAGTGATTCTTAGCAAACTTTGCGAACTTTGCTTATAAATCCCCTTTCAACCAATCAGGACGAGGCTCCCATGGCCACGCTGCCTCTGATTGGCTATCGGGTTGGCCCACCAGATCCTTCTGACCAAGAGCTGGTTCAGGGCAAGAGTCACGTGTTCAAACTGCAATGGAAGCACCACCGGTACTTCTTTCGGGCTGACTCGGAGTACACTTACAACAGGTAATTGATAATTGCTTATTGCTAATTGATTTCTGTTTTAGCCTCTTTGTGTCACTCACTTTACTTGTCACTCCGCAGCTTCTTCACTGGCACTCCACAGTCTTCTTAAATGTCACTCTAGTAAATTGAATTATTTCACTCCGCAACCAAATTTAATTTTAATTGCTCCGCGTACAGCTGGCTGGAGACCCTCAGCGACGCGATTCTTCCACTGGCAGCGGAGCCCGAAGCTGAGAGAGCGCCACTGCGTGAATGATTGATCCGACAATAGTATTGCTGGATTTCTTTCGCCCGCATCTCCTGTGTCTGACGGGACAAATCAAGGCAGCCGCGCTGTCCGGCCTGAATCAAGCACCCTTTGTCCTTTGTCTCTCTGTCTGGCAGTATTTTTGTCAAACTTTGTGCTCCCATCGGCATCATGAATAATGCAGAATTTTTCGCTGTATTAAATTATTATCGGCGCTCAGATCATGCGTTGAATCTCATACCTCTGCCATGCTACTTATAAACCCATCTCAGTAGTAGGTTAAGGTTATTACACTTGCAAACTTATATTTGTTGTAAAGTTTTTGAGTAGTTTTCCTTTGCGCATCACACTGCTGTACACTGCTGTTGCCCATCAAAAAAAGCATAGAGTTTTAGTGGTTTATTGTGCAAATTTTATTTCTGTTTTAATTTTTTTATCACATTTTTTCTATAGACTATTAAGAGACAACTCATGGTTTTGGTAAATGTTTTTACTCATTTTGACTGCACGATTATGCTTTTTCAGTAAATATTGGCCGCGCATTCTTGTTTTGGTTCTATTTTATTTTATTTTTATGTGACTGCTCGTGTTCCAGCTCAGCCAAAAGAATTACATGACCCAGCTGCGTCCGCACCTTTATTTCACCTCGTTTCAGGCTTTGTACTTTAAAATAGAAAATGCTTTGCTTTAGAATCTCTAGCCTATGCCTATATCGCTTCGATTACATTTTTGCTTTATCCGCGGCCCATGACACAAGTTTAATCCTCGTTGCGCAAGACGTCAAAGACGACAGCCCGTCTGAGCTGCCTCAAACTGCTAATTACCTTGTATGCTGCTAAATAAATATATCATGAAAGCTGACTGAACAATAGTATTGCGTTGGTTCTGGCTTACTGATGCAAATCCTAAAACATCATTCTGCTTTTACTCATACTCATTTCTACTATTTTTATGTCTGTCCAGTATTTCGAGGCCTAAGAGTAAAATTAAGTAAAACTGGAATATGAGTACTAAAATCCACCAGTGAGTAAGCACTGCTAAATTTCTTTGATTATTACTATCAACTGCGAACGCCAATGGGATGCTAGACTTTTATTTCTATTTTTTAACTTGGCACTTAGTCTACGAAGTAGAAAACTATTACACAAAAGAAAAGAAAAGTAACGAGGATAAAAATTGGCGAAATGAAGTGAAGAGGAAAACCAGTTGGGAAAACGAAAAAAAAGTTAATGTACTTTCAGTCTCGTGTTCTAATTTTTCTAACGGGCTCTAATTTTGCCCGTCTCCTAATTGCCTGTGAGATGCTTACTTTTTTAGTCTTTCACGACCTCACTGTTCATTTTCGCCATTATGCCCACTTCCCTATAAACGGGGTCAATTACTAATTTGGAGATGATGGAGTCTGCTCGATTTGGTAGGGGAGTCCAGTACTGAATAATTCTCTTTTTAATAGTTTAACGAAGGAGTAAATTTCCTAGCTCTGGTTGGACACCATTACTGACTGTGCTCTGGTTTTTAATATTGCTTTGCAGTCCCTAAAGTTTATCCTCTCAAAAAGGCTTCGATCCCAGGGGCCTCAGAATCCTAGAGATAAAAGCTTCCTCTGCGTCATGCTCATGAGTCCTCCAATGTTTTCTATCGTGGGATTCATGGTTGTACAGAACAGAACAGCATTGATTGCTTGTGTCGGAATTGCGATTAACTGCCCACCAGCCTGCTAAGCCTGATTTTGGGTATCCACAATCCTCACTTCTTTCTCAGTATTGCTGCTACTCGTAGCATAAACGAACACACGCTGGCCAAGACTTCAGACTAACAATCGATCAATAATGAATTGTAGTAAATAAGTCTACAGCAGCCTGGACTAATTATCGATTAGGAATGGGGGAACGAGCGCTAAAATGCTTAGGGCTATGTTAACTGGCTTGGGTTAAGTGTCAATAATTGGAAGGAAAAGGAGGGGTGAAAAAACCAGACGCCCACTGAAGTGGGGTAAGTGGGGTGGATGAAAGCGATCGATAATAACCCCCCGCCCACTGTCATGCTACACACTCGCGAAGGGAGAGAAAAATAAAAATAGGCCGATGTGTAAAAAAATTAGCCGGCCTCCAAGCTCCAGCACTAGTTTATGGCCAAGAAAGGCTTCTAAAGTGTAAACAACTCTTATAAAATATAAATGTTGACTATGGTTCAATTTGCTATTGAAGAGTCCTGTGAGGCTGACATTTTGGCCGTAAAATCGAGGGTTAGTTTGATTGTAGATTTAACTAGATTGTGATAGGTTAAACCTTCAATTAAAATGTCGATAAGGAACACTGAACAACGCTGAGCAAGGGTTTTAGTGAACATCGTTAAACTATGTCTATGGGGAATTCCCACAGGGAATTCCCTTTGGATTCTTGTATTTCAAACGTTAAGTGTGTATTTTCATTGAGCAACGCTGGGATTCCCGCCATTAAATACCGCGGGGTTTTAATGGTTAGTTGTGTCTATGGTTTTAGGCTTTGATAATGCTCAAAGTCACGAGTGGCGAAGCCACGAGAAGTAATTCAATATGCAGTTATTATGTCATGGCCAGTATGTAAGTTTATATTAATAAAAATGTAATAGGTCTATATTATGCTGTTAATAGGATATGCATCAAACTGTGAGTTTGCTTAGTCTACATAGCACACAAAACTAGATCAACGGGCGTAAATTTACTTCCGTTCGCAAGATTATTTAAAAAATAAAAAATCGCGCTAAATGCACGGAAACAGAACAAAACAGCGGGCAAACAGTGCAGTGCAGAAGCAATTCAGTTTATAGTATCTGTTGCAGATCAAGGTGGCTGGCCTCAAAGAAGGAGCCCTTGGGTATACTCTCCTGGTGGCGACATGTTTCGCAGTCTCAGGCATAGCCGTCAATGCACCGTTCGCCGCCCCGGTGCTGCAGATTAGGGATTCCAAAATCCTGACGATTGACAATCCCGGGATTAAAAAATCCTGGAAAATCCCGCACTTGAGTAATCCCGGGATCCCGCTTCAAACTTTTGGAAATCCCGGGATCCCGGGTTCCCATACATTTCTTTGCTTCAAACATAGCTTCAATACTGATCTTTAGCCTTAATTTTGGTTCTAATGATCTGTTTGGACTTTTAGGGTTTCTATTGGCTTCTATCATTGGGTTATTACTTATTAGTTACATACAAAAATTCTTAAAGAAAAAAGCTTTTTTTGAAAAATAAGAATACCAGTCATCATAATATTGTCTACTCAGAAAGAAGTCAGATAGTCCAATTCTGGAATCAGGATCCACAGATGGCGACGAAAGCATCGATTGCTTCTGCTGAGCCTTTTAAAAATAGGCTCGAAGCAAGCAGAGCTTCGACAATGTTTCGTCGCCCAAGCGAGAACGAAATCTAGTCATTAGAACAGCGGCAGCAGAAAAAGCCCTTTCGGCTTTCACACTCGTTGGTGGGATCGATAGCAACGAGCGAGCAGCAGCTTGCCAAGCTGGCCAGTCGAACGCATAAACTCGATTTCGCGCCCTATTTCTCGCTCAATTTGACGCTGTACTAAGCCCACAACTGGTGCATCCGTGCAGCTTTCCAGCTTTCGCAACTCGGCCTCGAGCCGCTCTTCCATCGTTAAAGTAGGCGTCACCAGCGAAGAGCCGTCATTTTCACTGTACAAAAAGTAAGGGAAAGGAAATATAAATGTAGTGAAGGTATGGACCGAAGTTCAGAAGAAAGTTTTTAGAATAGAATAGAATCATTACCTGCTGATGCTGACCGAATTTACATCTTCCTCTCCAGCCGCAGTCGAACCGACAGGGAGCAGCGAAAGGGTCTCGGCAATCGAAATTAACGTATATTTTGCCGCATTTAGTTCCGCATTTTTGTTGCCAACGTAGCCCCCTGCGCTTCAAAAATTGCAGTGCCAGAGCAGTGCTACCCTGTCGCTCAATAAAGCGGTCCTCTAGAGCCTTTAGCAGCTGCTGAGATAGCCTGCTATTTTGATTTTTTAGCTCCAGTACGGCAAAATTAAACGTAGCAGCAGCCTTAAGCAAATTGTAGTTGCGGCTGGATAGTTTAGATATAACTAGCTTGAGTGGCTGAAGCGTAGTCTTAGACAAACTCTACTGTACCACACTATATAGTACACTGTGTCACTGACTACACTAGTACTTACTATCTACAATATAACTAGGTCAAAATGTGAGATTAATTTGGACTCCAAAAAATTAAGATATAATTATTGCTAAAAGCAATAAATTGTCCACTATAGATAGTTAAAAAGAAGAGATCTGGTGATTAGATATTTAGTATATTAGATATAGACCGATATTCGTTAAGTATATTTGGATTTATAGAAGCGTGAAACGTGATAAGTAACGATAACGACATCGTTAAAAACATAATATAATCCCGATGAAATCCCGGGATTCTAGGCCCAAAATCCCGGGATCCCGAATCCTGGAGTATTTGAATCCCGGGATTACATTCGCCTCAAAATCCTGGGACTGAAATCCTGGCTTTAGAGGCCAAATCCCGGGATCCCAGGATTGGAATCCCTACTGCAGATTCATTGGCGTACGCGCAGCACATGGGCATGTCCGCTGATTGCTGAGCAGTCCATGCCGCGCAAGCCAACGCATGGTCTCATCCACATTTGGCGTTACTGACATTGGGTCCCTTGAGTTGAGGTTGAGCTCTGTCGACTGTCAGTGCTTGAGCCGGCAGAACTTCGTTGGGAGGCACAATCCATGAAGGTCTAGGTGGCCGTACAGCCATTCTCAGTTGGAACCATGGAGGAAAGAATAGATTGAAGAATATATATTCTTTCCTCCATGGTTGGAACTTGGAAGCTTGGAAATATTGTCTGATTGAAGTCAATATTGTCTAGTGACTTCAACCTGTTAGAAACCTTTCTAACCTGTTAGAAATATGTTGCGATTCTTTCTGCTCTTCAGAAAGAGCAGAAAGAAAGATGTTGCCAAGCCGGTTATGGCCATAGATAAGTATGAAAAATTCCATGCCACATCATTTCCGTGCGTTTGACACGATTTTAAAATTTAAAAAATAATTTCGCGAACGAAAGAATATTTACGCCGATCAACAAACAGACTTATCGCATGCTTTGTATTGGAGCGTATTGATACAAGCTGCTATGGCGATATTTTAGGAATCAGGATAAATGCGCTTCGAGCGTATCTCGGCACCAGCATTCAGGGTCGTATAAAGAAAGCATGGTACGAGCATTCTGTACTTTTCTAATTTTAAGTACCTTTCAGAATTTTTTCATGTTTCAACTTTTTGAACGCGTGGAACTTTCCGCCCCGTTCTCCGTTCGCTTCTGTATATGAAATGAGTGGGGTGGGTGTTTATAATTGAGGGAGAGGCGGGTGAAGAGACAAAGGAATTCCCCAAGGTCATTTCTAGACGAGAATTTCTAGACGACTTGGAATGAGGCCGAATGACTTTCTAGTTAAAAAAGAGGCAGAATCACTTCCAATTGAAAAGAAAGAAGCGGAGTGACTTTCTAACTAAATAAGAGGCGGAATGCCATCTAATTGAAAAGAAAGTGGCAGAAAGACATATGTGTCGTCGCTTTGACATAGTTTGACATTCTTAGCGTTAATAAAAAGTTACCAAAATGGAGCTGCTGGACATTTAACAAGTGGCACCAGCTGACTATGAACACCATATTTCGCTGATCAAGCCTCAATATTGGGCGAAGCTCAACCACAGGACCCTCGCCTAGTCTGTCAACCAATCAGTCACCAATCAGACGCCGCCAGCACCTTGAGCAGGGTGCCTCCAGCTGGCTGTGGAATTTCTGCACTTGCACTGATCCATTGCCTCGATATTGGGCTACACTCAAGGTCCAGCAGTCTAGATAATTGTCGGTGACCAGTGAAGTCGGTGCGGATGCAGGTACATTCGGACGACGTGCGATTAAGTTTAAAGGCCTGGCAAGGCCGCACTGAGGCGTAGTGCAAAGTAGTGTATAGGGTTTAATAATTGTCGGGGGGTAATTCCCCATCCCTGGCAGTTGTACCGTTAATCTGTATTCATATGGTATAAATAATGAAGATTACCTTCTAAGTGGAGTTTTTACGCTAAAAAAGCAAGCTACGAAGGGTGTCCAAAAAGTAGTGATACGTTTGGCTTTAGATCTTCACTGCGTGATTGAGGAAATTCAACGAGCATGGTGTCATTGGAAAGCGAATAGTTTCATCTTTTATTTGACTACTGAAATACGAGGGTCACTCAGAAAGTCTTTAGCCTGAACAAGAAAACAGCAGCATATGAACTAAAAAACCATTACAACTGCTCAAAGTACTCTCCCCCCCGCATTGATACAGGCTTGCATCCTGTGGAACCAGCTGTCGAAGCACTGCCGCCAATCCTCATCCCGGAGCTCCCCGATGACGTCTTTGAACTCATTCACAGCTTCTTCCGGCGAAGAAAAAATCTGGCCCTTTAATATCTCCTTGCACGTCGGGAATAAAAAAAAGTCGCACGGTGCCAGGTCTGGACTGTACGCAGGGTGAGTCATCAGCTGGACACCACAGTCGGCCAGAAACTCGAGAGTTTGAGCTGCCGTGTGCGCACTGGCATTGTCGTGGTGCAGAAGCACCCCACGCATTCCGCACCTTGGGCGCTCTGGCTCACAGCAGAAAAAACTTTGGGCAGGCAAACCGTTGTGTACCAGTCAGCGGTGACTGTCCGGCGATCTTCCAGTGAAACGGAAGCCACATGTCCAGTGCGCATGAAGAAGCAGGCCACCATCTGCTTGCCGACACTCCGGTTGCGTCGAAACTTGGTTGGGCTGTCCTCGTCTCTGAAGGTCCACATGGATGACTGGCGCTTGTTTTCGGGGTCGTATCAGGGCCTGAGCTGACACTCTGCCAATGGAGAATTGTGGTGCTGACGAGGATTGCAGAGGAGGCGACAGATTCGGTGACTGCTGCAAAGTGCGGAGGGTGGCATCGCGAAATGATGCGATTTATCCCGCGGTGCATCAATGGCGTGCCTATTCTCTGAATTTTTTTTATGTTCAGAACTAACAAATCAGCATGATGATCTGTTGGCTTCCTCTGTTCTGTTCTGTGTTTCGTTCCCTGTAGGTTTGAATTTATGATGTCCCATGTACATAGGCTTTGGTTGGTTTGTGCGAAATTGAGTGCCCCCAGGATTAAATTGAATGGAACGAAACGGCAGTTTTGGCCATAGAACCCCAGAGTCTCTCTGACTTCGTGTGTCTCTTTCCCCTTTAGGACTAAATTGATTGCTCGTAGGACCAAATTGAATGGGAAATGCTATAGTTCCGCAATTAGCATGCATCATCATCATCTGGAAGGGGAGTTTTTTCGACATAGTTACCACAGGAAATCACACACTTGCCAGCGAAAAAAACAACAAGCCATCAATCGCATCTGCGTAGACCTGTCGCGGAATCACGTGAACGAGGATTCGGCGAACTTCCTGCTCCAGATGATCACGGTTGGCGTTGGCATGGCCTCTCAGATGGGAGCAGGGCGACGTCCGCAGGTGCCAGATCTGGTGAGTTTGGAGGATGAGGAAGAACCTCGAACTTTAGCCTTTTAGTCGCCTGCATTGTCTTTTGGGCAGTATTCGGCCGGGCGTTATCATGGTGCAGTATGAAAGGCCTGACTTCTGAGTGCCGCTTGTTCTGGATGTCCGCCCTCAGGCTGGCAAGAAGAGATGAAACGGTCTACGGTCTGCATTGATCGTCGTATCTGGTTCAAGGAAGTCAATGGTGATTGGGCCACTGCAGTCAAAGAACAATGACAGCATGATCTTCAGACAGTATCTCACGCCTAGCCTTGAGTGGCGGATCGGGACCTCTGACTGCCCACACTTTTGACTCTTGGTTTGTCGGTAGGTCAAAATGTGGAACCCACGTCTCGTCAACAGTGACAATCAATTGGCTCCAACCACCAGATTCCAACCATCACGTTGACTGACCAGATCCAGGTTGCATTGTCATGTCTGCTGGTGCTGCAGTCTCAGATCAGGTTTGAGGAGCTTTGGGACCCAACGGGAACTCAGAGTTTCACGAAGTCCATGCTGGTCAGGCAGAGATGAATTTTTGATGGCGGGTTGTCGAGTCTATCTGCCATCTCACGAATTGTCAGCCTGCAGTCTTCTTCTAGGAGTCCAGAATCCGGTCAGCCAAGGCTTCATAACCTGGTGCCAATGGTCTTCCTGACCTGTGCAAGTCAGCAACATTTGTCCTCCCTGACTCAAAATTTTCGATTCAGCGGTACACCGTCAAGCGACTTATCGCTTCAGCTTCATGAATGCTGCACAGATGACGGTGGATCTCCGACCCACTCTCGGTGGATGCTCCACAAAGTGAATATAGCATGTCGCTGCCCTTCCTTGGAGTGCACAATCTTGATTTGCGTTTGTGCAGAAACTGCCCATTCTTGAAAGAAGCGCTCAATCAAGTTAGTACCTTAAAGAAACTTTGTCATGAATTTTAACCATAGACAGAAGCAGCACTTGTCAGAAATCTATTTACTATTGGCTCATCTATTTTTCAGCTGCATCCATGCCAAAATTATTTGTCGCACTCTGTCTTATTATTATATAATTCTGTATAATTCTTTGATTATGATATGGCCATATTTTGACGACCGTTGATGATAGAAAGAGATTATCATCAATAATGTTATATTTATAAAAACAAATAAGCAACAATAGAAATAGAACATGTGATAGTTGGTTAGTTGAATAAATGAATTGTCAGTTGTTAGCTCGAAAGCGTGTGATAATCGGTCATTCGGTTAGCCATCCGACTAGTTGCCGAAGTTGATAGTACAGTTAGAGAAGCGGCAACCAGAAAAAAACACCGGATAAATTCTGCCTAATTAGCATAATACGAGTACTCTGGCTACGCACATCCTCCACATTTGACTCGGATGCCATCTCTTGTTCAGGTACCAGTATGTGACGTGTCCTGGCCATCGCTCTTTCAGTACTGGAACCATTCGGTTGTAGAGCTTCTCCCACAGTTGTAGCCATGTCTCGCAGTGTGATCACGCTTCCTCGATACCGCCTAACAGTCGCCTCGCTCTGCTGTCCCGTGATACTCATGATATCGGACACTGTGAAGCCAGCTTCATGCAGATCGGCAGCCCTAGTTACTCTAATGAAATAATTCAGGCAGTGACTCACGCGCCACTCTGTCCAGCAGCATGTAACTGCACTCTTCCTAGTTCACGGCCTGAACCCGTGACTCCGGATAAGGCAGCTGTGTGGGAATTGCGCTGCTTCCGTCAGCTTGGACGCTGCCTTGTTTGGCAGGAGTTCTGAACCTGTGCTGCTGGACTGCTGTGGCTGTTCGCTCTCGAGCGCACATCCGTGCCCTTGGTGGCAAGCTTAACTGTGTACAGCAGTCCCTGTAGAATTCTGTCCAGAGTTCTGTACGAGATGTCCAGTTTGTCGGAGAAATGTTGTTTACCCGCTGTGCAATCTCGCTCAGGGTGAGGAACGGGTTGCGGTTCACCTCTGCTTCCAGAGATTCACGAATCTCCTCATCCACCTTGCATCTTGCTTCTTTTCGGCCTCCACGAGGCCTACCGTCCATCCCTCCCTCATTCCTGTACAGCCTCACGATGCGATGAGCAGTTAAGCTTGGCAGCTGAAGGATTATTGCTGCGTCCTTGACCGATGTGCCTCAATCTATTTATTGCCTCGATGAGCCGACGTCAGTCAACTGGACTCACAGGTGGTGCCATCACCAGCAAACTGGAATGATGGCTGAGAAATATGGCTGGCTAATGCTTAAATGTGCTGCCACGCTAATAAACTAACTGCGCGTTGCCATTTTGATAGTCCAATTCTCGTTTCGATCTTCAAAAGTCTGTGGCCTAAGCCGCAGATGCTGCGAAGCTGAGCTAAGCTGCTGCATGCAGATCTATGGCTGTCTTCATTTTGATTGTCCATTTTCTCATATTGATTGTCAATACCAATAATACTTTTTCAAATTAACGAAAGCCTTAGTCCTTCAAAGTAACTTCCAATATATTTAACAGTGCGCTCCCAGCGACTTGGTAGCTTCTGAATACCGTCAGCGGCCTCAGATGTGCACAAGTATTTTGCAATGCGACCGACCTCGCCAATCAAGTCATCCTAGCTAGGAGAGCGGCGCCCACGAAGCTGGCTCTTGAGTTTAGTGAATAGGTAAAAGTCGCAGGGACTGAGGCTGATGTCTCAGCAGCATTGCTTGACAGCCATTCGGGATTTTGACTTTAAAGATTCAGCTCGTACGAGCAGGCCCACGTCTCGTCAAGTGTCACAATACGCTTCAAAAAAGCTGAGCCCTCTCTTTTAAACCTCCGAAGAAGCTGCTGGGCAATCGCCACCCTGCGTGCCTTATGGTCATCCGTAAGGTGTGGCACCCACCTGGCAGTGACTTTCTGCAGCCCAAGGTCTTGGGTGAGGATGCGATGCACACTTGATGACGGAATCCCAATCAGATCAGCCATCGCAGATCCAATGGCGATCGACGTTTAAAAGACCCTGGATCAATTCAACGTTTGATTCCAAACGCGCCTCTTTGGGTCTACCAGACCGCGGGTCATCTTCGATGGACGACCGTCCATTCTTGAACCGACTATACCAGTCGTACACAGCTCTTTGACTCATATGTGCCCCATAAGCCTGCTGTAGCTGCCGATGAACTGAGCTGCTGGCACATCAAGAAGACACTCCGTCCAGATATAAGTGCGCTGCTCGAAGTTTGATGGAACCTCCATTTTTATATATTTTTCTTTCATTGGCTAGTTCTTAAATTGATAAGTCACAAATTGTGTTATATTGGGTAGCATTTTTAAGCTGGCTAGTAAAAAACTATATGCAGATCGAAGACGTTACTTTTTCTTGTGCTCAAAGGCTGCCACCTCACCAGCTGGTCTAGCTTGTCGGGATGCGACAGTATGCTGACAGTACATTTCGACGCCCATCGCCCATGCGATGGGGCTTATCGATGACCAACTCGGCGCCCTGCTTGACAAGCGTGCTGAAACTTGTCAAGTCACGCTGTTTGCCACGATGCGTAGGAAACAGCAGACATTTGCCAGGCCTGACTCGGATGTTTCACTCGGCGAAGTACGAGTATGGCAATAGAAAGTTGTCGATCCATTGCAGTCGAGACATTCGCCGACTTTGCGTGGCGCAGTACAGCTTGCACCTTTACCACGACCGCCGTTTTTTGTGTGCCACTTTGGTAGGCGGCAGGACAGTGACAATCGTGGAGGACGTTGATACGCCACTATTGAGTGCAGCATCCAAATAGCAACGCCGGATCGCGACCCAAGGACGTTGTCGATTGGCATGGACAATTGCTGCACAGAAGAATGGCAGTTCACGAGTGATCGGCATGATAAATGCATTCCATTTGCCGACAGTGTTGGCCATTCGACGTGCACATTGCCCAATGCGACCCCAGTAGCCCTTCACGGGTAGATGAGACCACGAATGTTTGGCGACCATATCAATCAGGCAGTCTAGCCGGCCGTGAATGATGCGCCATTCGTCAGCGGTCAGGAACTTATCCGTGTAGGACAGCTGGCGTTCGTCATCGCGCAGGTGATAAATATTCTCTTGCCGCTGACGAATCAATCCAATGCAAGCCTGTACATGTTAAATGGTTATTAAAGAGAGCTATATATATTAGCTAACATGCGAGTATACAACATGCGGCACAACAGTACTGCTCACCATGATTGATTCGATGCGGCTAGTCAACAGACCAGATACTGCAGTCTGATGATAGAGAATACCATCTTTGCGCGGGTCAGGACAGACAGGCAATTCAGACGCGGCCTTGACAATGTCGGCATGCACGTTGGCAACCAATCCACCTGGTGGCGGGGTCAATTGGAACGCGTTCATAACACTAGGAGCACCGAAGTCATTGTTGGCTGCTAGAAATTTATTCGCGCCGCTCAATATGTTATGAAGCTCGTTCATTCGCTGTCCAACAGTCGATGGTTTCCAGATATGGCGCTTCACCATCTCGTCCAAATCGAATTGGATGCGCGCTGGATTGATGAACCACATCTCGACTGTGACATTGACTGCGTGTAGGAGACGACTAGTTGTAGCATGATAATTCCACTGGATTGCTTTCCTACGGCTAACATGCGATGCGTTCTCTTCTACACAGCAATGACCCTTGAACCAGATGTCGCCGACATTGTCTAGTTGCTTGTTCATGTGTTCAGATGCAACGTGGTAGTATGGGCCATCGAAAACAACAAGCCGAGACGTCTTGTGCCTCCGTTATTGCAATACAAGCTCCTCTTTGGCCAATCGCTGCTCGTCGTCACTGACAGAATCATCAGTATTTTCCACGTCAGATTCGCATGTCTGAGTTTCTGCTTGTCGCTGACTGACAGGGTTCAGCAAACTGACAGCATTGGTGACTCCGACTGGAACATAATCTGACGTATACAGGAATTGCTTCTGTCAGATTGACCAGATTCTGCAAGCCAGTACACATGCTATTAACGCGCGGATGTTCAGCATTGTGGGCTTGCTGCAGAATCTCGTTTAGGCCGGCTTTATTCAGACGCAGTCCATTGATAAATTCTGTTCGGACGAAAATGGGGAGAAAATAAAAATATGAATGCTCAGCAACTCCATTCCCCCGAAACAATAAGCTATAGTTTATAGCACTTACCGATCATTGCCATTTCATGTTTGGCGTGGATTAAGACAGGTACTTCGCTATAATAATAGATAATAATAATAATAGTCCGTAATATACTTCGCTATAGTTGCTTTGCAGTCGCTCCAAGTCATTGCTGACAATCTCGGCAATGTATGAAGATTATACTTTGGATGGACCCGGTTGCGCGACTCATTTATTCAGCCTTTTGCGCGACGCATACCTGCTAGCTACGAGCAGTAGCAGTGTAGCAGTGCCGTCAGGGGCCGATTTCACGAAACACTGCTAACAGCTATTTAGCCACTGCTAACTGCTAAAAGCAGTGGCTGGGTTTCTCAAAGTGACTGCTAAGTAGCAGCGTCTAGCTGTCTATGGCTAGCAGGTCAGATCGTGTGCCGAGGGTGGGAGAGTCGATTTCACAAAGCTACCAGACGTCGACTAGCAAGGCTAAACTAACTGCTGCTTTTCAGCCAGCCTCAACCCTGGTTAGTCAATGAATTTCCTCTATCTTCACAACCTCCTACAAGACGGTCCGCATCGGGAGCCACGCGTTTACCTCGATAGGCGGAATTTCGCTGTCAGTGCTGAATTCACACAAAGATTCCGACTGAGTCCAGCTAATGCGGAGCATCTTGTGCAAAGAATTGGTCCTCAGCTGGCGCCTTCTACGCAGCGAAATTGTGCTCTGTCCCCACGGGAACAAATCTTGACTGCTCTGCGCTTCTACGCAACGAATAGCTTTTATCACGTGCTACGGGATGCGCATGGCCCATCGACTGCGTCCGTCTGCCGTGCAGTTAGAACTGATGAATGTTTTTTTTATCAGTGACGTGAGTTTTAATAAACTAAGCTTCACCAGTTTACCTGTGCATCGATTTTTACCGCTTTTTCTGGGACACCCCTCGTATAAATGATCTGCGAAAGTAATATCTGTTTATATGCATATGTTTCATTATACTTTTGCGAAAGCGAAAGAAAGAACGTAAGTTCAGAGCGCACAAAGTACGAGATTATATTTGTACTTTCACAAACACACCTGCGTGCTCCACAGTGCCCCAGTGTGAAAAGATATGAGTTTAGCAGTTCTATTTTTAGAAATATCTGAAATACACTTGGGAGATCAATAAAAGGTCTTTCAGCCTTTTCGCGACAGATGCGCTATGGCCTGACATTTTTACCGACTATTTATAACCGGGTTTTTTTACACCAGGAAGCCGACCATTTTTGCAAGCGCATCGACCTTTTTTACCGACTATTTATAACCGCGTTTTTTGAATCAGGAACCCGACCATTCTTTCACTTTTCTGTGTGTGGCCTAGTGACCTTTAGACTGGATTTCCCTTTGTACATAGAAAATGAGGGGAATTCTAAACCACCCTTGTAAAAAACCCGGGAGTCTGTTGTCGGCGGTAAAAAATGGTCGATGCATATTTTGTGTGTGCATACACAATATGAGCGTCTAGATGCGTACAAAGCACTAGACTGCGATGATTCGCGCACGACACGCGTAGACAGCACATCGTTTATTAACATTGCGACATCGTCGTAAAGATCGGCGTTCAGAACCAATTCTTCTGCGGCATCGGCATCTCCATGTGGCACTGTCACATCATATAGCTGTTCATCCGAAACGTTGTTGACATCAGCAATGATGATCTCCATTGCGACATCAAACAATTCGTCGATGTCAGCTTTCGACTGGGCAGCGAAGTCAGATCCAGTGACAGCAGCAGCAGCAACACAATCAGTATTGGTAGACACAACTTGGGTAGCGGCAGGTTGCATCAAGTCAAGCAGAATCTGCGCCATTTCAATGTCTTCCTCGTGACCGGATGATGTGTCAGTCATGCAATGTCGACTTTGAATAATCAGATGCTTAATCGAATACCAACTTTTAGTTTTATTAATCAGTTAATTAATTTCAATATAACTAATGGTAGCAGTGTTTAACAAAAGAGTTGTTACATTCAAATCTGGGTTACTAGCAGCACGATTAGCATCGCCGGGCTCTCCTTCAGTGCCAGTGCCGCCATTGTTGCTGTGACTGCTGTTGCTGCTGCTGCTGCTGCTGCTGCTGCTTATATTGGTGACTGTATATCGGTCAATTGCGCTGCGGCAGTTGCAATTGGCCGACTAAATCACGTGTCGGATTAGCGTTCACAATAGAAAATCTCTGATTGTAAATGCGCACTACACCTGGGCGATGCCATACGTACTGAACACGTTGACGTGAAGGCAGAATAGCAAAATCAGAGTCTGAACTACTATCTGAGCTGTGCCTTCGTCGACGTCGCTCAGTGCCAATCACGACATCCGTGCTGCTACTGACGGTAGGGCACGAGATCGGTTTGTCGTTGCCAGAGTTGTGATCCTCTCTGTCGATATCTCGATCTCCGCCATTCTGCCGCCCACCCAGGGATGACATGTAGTTATTTATTTTTTACGATTAATTCATTGTTTTCAGAATTAAATTCGAATCAAAAGTCACTCTTCTCTTCGCCACTCATGAAATGCTATCATTTAAATAGTCTGAAACCATAGGCCTTATCTACCATCATTCCTGTCGCTTCTTTGACTCTCTCTAGCCTCTCTTATGACTTTCTTGAAGTAGCTGCTGTTTGCCGTTTTTTGTTGCTTGCCGCTTCTTACTCGGACTGTCCTTCTTCTTCCACATCTCAGTCGCTTTTTCTCCGCTCGCTTGTTGGCGCCGCCGAAAACTAGCTCTAGGGACAGACGAATGCAATTTATTTTTAGCAACAGCAGCTTGTACCATTCCGATTTAGGGTATAAAAAACCAGTGACACTGGATTTAAGAATGCTTAACATTCCCAAACCACCTTTCTAGGTGGGTATCAAGGACTAGTAAAGTAACGTTTCTACTTTAGTAGTCCTTGGTGGGTATTCGAACAGAAAGATTTTAATTTTGCAGAGATGTCGTGAGACCAAACAAACATGCCCCATAGTGGTAAGAGAGACAAATATCGACTCAAAAAATTGAAAATGCGAGGATGATACTAAATTCTCGTGACACTCGTTATCAATGTCTACTATAACATGCACTAAAATTTGTCTTTACGTTGCCTCAAAGTATTCAAAGTGTGTTGATGATCTCATTATACTTAGATTGTCATTTCAAAGTGACACCTGCAGGTTCATTGACCTTTGGTGATGACCAATAGTCTGCCTTATATAGACTATTATCTGTTCATATAGAAGCAGCTAGGAGTGAAAAGCTTTCATTTCTTTTTTTTATATCCACAAACGACCGGGAAAGAGAGTTGGAAAACTATATGAATCCACGGCAGCGCATCCTATTGTGAGCTCGAGTACAGAGCCGACACAAAAAATTTACTAAGATATCCGTGGCTCCTTTTTTATATTGAAGCAATTAGTTGTGCGACGCATGTGGTGAATCAGATGGTTGCTGCGCAGGAAAACTCCAAACTTAATTTCCAACGGCTGGTTGTTATTCAAGGATACGGTCGTAGACGTTATAAGACACCAGGGTGAGTTCAAAAACCTCCTTTCTGTCGGAGTTTGGAAATTTGGGTTTGCTGCCATAGTTGCAAATAAGCAGATCATGCGCATTGATAAAATCAATAGGCAAGTCGCCTCTAGGGTTTGTCACTGCTGGCCCAGACAGTTGTGTGCATTGGCGTCACAGCCAATCATCATCAGCCTCTTCCTCTCCATGTTGCAGAAGCCTGCAAGCTCCAGTATGAGCGGCGAGGGAACGTCAGCCTGGAAGTCCAAGTAGGCGGAGTTAAAAATCATATCGAATGTGATAAATGTACATTAAGAACATCTGTATAATAGTGACTGGGAGTTCCTTGCGAACCAGGGAGTGATAGAGGAATCGATAGCCACTGGGCAGCCCGGTGGGTTTGCTCCTGTGGGTGTAAGGCTCTAGGATGAGGTAAATTTGAGTCGAAAAATCTCTTAGATTTGTTGCGGATTTTTTTATCATTCCTCGGCAACCTCGCATTCGACTTCAACAAAAGACGTTCATTTTCAGCAAAGTGCACTCAATTTCAAACGGTCACATTTTTCTTGTATTGTCTATGGAAAAAAATTGTCGCAGCGTGTGAAAAGAGTCATTCGATTTCAACATTTTGCACTCAAATGCAACATTTTCATTGTAATTAAACAGAACTGAGCAGTTGCACTACAGTGACAGTGAAGAGAAGGCTCGTTACATGTAGAATTCAGAAATATAGAAAGTAGAAACATATTCAAGCGCAAGGTTCAAGCATACGATAAAATATAAAGCTGGGAAACACAGTTTTACTGTTAACAAACAATCCGAGTTAGCTTTGAAAACTTGAGACGAAAAGGAAAGAATCGATCATTGCCTCAATTTTACTTAGTCGGCACTATTCTAATCTCCGTTGATTACCATTCCAGACAGGCATCTTGGCACAAAGCTGAAGCAGTGGTTGTACCACTGCATAACCTTGCCCTGCGAAACACTCTCGTTAACGGTCAGGTCAGCAAATCGCTGTAGTTCGTCCCTGCGAAAGGCAGCCAGCGAACGCCCAGCTCGAATCTCTGCAGATTGACTAATAAAAATGTCGCGATTTCCATTCAGTTCTCTTTTGATCGCCGCCTTCCACGCGGAGATAGCGCTTTCTACGGGTGTCAGAAAAGGGCTGTATCGCGGTAGTCGACGAAATTCGGCTGCCCCAACAGCTTCTTGTAGTTCAGCGTTATTGTGGCTGCTGACGTTATCAAATATGAAGTAAGCCCTTTGATGCGGAAAAGCCATTTGCGCGTTACCAATTGAAATTTGCAAAAATTCTGCAAATCTTTCCTTGGTCATTCCGCGATCATATGCTTGGTAGTGGATCACGCTGACCTGTGGCGAAACAAGCGAGGCAAATAGTGATACGAGTGCCCTTCTGGCCCGCAACTATTCGGTATGCGCGCTCGCCTCGAAGCGCTCGTCCTTGCTGACATCTTGTCCAGGTATCAAAGGCGAACTCGTCGATAAAAACTTTAGGAGAGTTCACAACATCTGCAGAGCACCACCAATTGCAATAGGCTTCTCGCTCAGCTAAGACAGCCGGCGAGTTCCTCTCCGCAGGAACGTCCCGAACCAGCTTAACGGTGTATGCTAGACCATCGAGATGTCGGCTCAGTGTTGTCACTGATACATATGGCTTCTCGGGGAACCTCGCTTGCAGGCAGTCCTTAATCTCTGCGAGTGTAAGAACAGGGTTATCATCCAGTAGTTCGGTGCAGTATTGCTCCATCTGCTCGTCAAACTTTGAATGCGCTCTACCGCCCCTGGGTCTCTTTTCCCGACGACCAGATCGCACGATGGAATAGGCTGTAACTCGATTTATATTCATCAGTCTTGCGAGCTGAAAGTAATCTTGCCCATTCACATGAGCATCAAGAAGGCGGCCTCTATCATCATCTGACACTCTGCCGTATGGCCCACGGGTTTCATCATCACACTGATCTTCTTCAAGAAATTCTTCGTCTCCATCTTCTTAAAGTAGCTCTTCGTCACTGTATTTCTCTGTTGAAAAAGTGTGGTCTTTCGCTTCAATAAAACTTGCTGACGTTCTGTACATGTACTGAGAACCAGAGGTTTTGATATAAATGTCGTCTTCACAAAAACGTCTATGGTTGAAATTGAATGCAAAACATTGAATTTGAGTGCAAATTGTTGAAATCGAAAGACTATTTTCACACGCTGCGACAAATTTTTGCCATAGACAATACAAGAAAAATGTGACCGGTTGAAATTGAGTGCACTTTGCTGAAAATGAGCGTCCTTTGTTGAAGTCGAATGCGAGGTTGCCGAATTTGGATGCTGGTCTGACTGGCTAAAAATACATTGATGAATTTGATTGCAAGCTTGCTGAAATTGAATGAGCGTTTGTTTGAAATTGAACGAAAAAATGTGTATATTAATCAACAACACAAAAGTACATGTTGAAACATTAGTTGTTATTCATAGTTCAATAATTAACGAGTAATAAGTCATCAACTAAGCCATCCAATGTTAAAAGAAGAAGCTGAGTCGCACTCCATCTGTCGAGATAAACATCTCTCCATAATATTTATAATTTATGTCTTAATTTTCAGTTTCTCACCCAGATTTATTCTACATTTGTTTGTTCCCGCAATGCTGCACTCCAGCTCACTTAGCATTCTGATTCCCATAGAATTCCACACCGCAGTGTAATATCACTTTAATTTTACGCTCGTACTCTCTCAGCATTCGCTCCTCCCATAGACACCCCTTACTGTACCCTCCATCGTTCTAGCTACACTTAAATATACTAAGCAAAGATCTTTCTCAGACTTACGTCTCATAATTCAACCACAGCAAAAATAACAATAAACACTCTTTCCTTAACGGAAATCTTACATTATTTCCTAAACGGAAACCATCCTTTTCAAGAACCGCGGTAGACTTGTCTGGATTATCCGATGGCGTAGCTACAGTCGACGGCACAACGATTGTGGCTCGCTTTGATGAGGAGGCACCATCCGACAGAGAATCCGCATTCAGAGCGACGCTAAGCGATTCGGAAATTTGTTGCTTCCGCTTCTCAGAAATTCTGCTGACATAGCGAACAACAGCCGCGTCACTCCGATGCCCTGTGAAATGGTCGCCGCATAAAAAATCTATTTAATAATCTGCCAATTAAACACACCAAAATACTACGCACGTACACTCGTACCTGTCACAGATTTGATCTCCTGCAAACTGTGTCCGGCTTCCGTCAGGTTAGTAACAACTGTTGCGCTAATGCAATGGTTGGTGTACTCGAACTGTAGACCAGCGCGCTTTGAGATGCCCTTCATCATATCGAATAGTGTGTTCTTTCCCAGAACCTGCTAATGAGAATACCATACTGCCGAATCAGGCCTGACCTTGATCGGCTTCGGAAACAAAACATCCGTTCCTGGTCGCAGCTTAGACACGTACAGGTCCACGGCTTCTACTGGACAATTCTGGCCTTGGATACTGAACATTCTTATCTGCTTGCTTGTCCTGCACTTGCCACGGTCTTCGGCAGTGATATATAGTCTTCTCCCGACCAGTTTGGATCATGTCAATGCACCTCACATTATTGACCATAGAGAATTGCAGTGAAGACAACTTCAGATCCCTAATCCATTCACGACCTCGAAATCCGAAATGGTAGACGATATAAAAAAACACTTCATCCTGAAGCCGCACTGGATCCCGTCGAGTGAAATATTGTTTCAGAAGGGCCATGTCGGAATCCGTGATCGCGCTGAATCCAGGCTGTTCGCCCGAAGTTCGCTCTCGTAGCTGGCCAACTAAGGCGCAGAACAAACGAATAGGTTTCGTTGCTCAGCCGGAATACTTCGTTGCCAATGATATCAATGCGCGTGTCTCCTTTACAAATCGCTGAATGCTTGCCCGAAAGCCACGAATCGTATCCGGTGCATAGGTCTTCGTTCCAAGCGCAGGATTCGCTCGCAGACTAACATACCATAGGCGAAGATAGCCGTCTAAGTAGCGTAATGGCATGCTCTCGATGTCGTCAGGCAGGTTTTTCTCTCGAAGAAATTTCTTGAACCGATCAACGTGATTCTTAGTAGTCGCTACGGTGGATGGTGACTTGGACGATTGCTCAAGCCGTTTTGATGCCCTCTAGCTCTTGCACATCCAAGTCACGATACGAAACTTCCGGATCCCGTAGATCCGTCAGAAATGTCTCCACCTCATTGAGGTCCAGGATTGGCAGTCCCGACCACTGATCGATCGTCGCCTCGGCGCACTTGGACAATTTGGACATGAAATCCAATTCAGCACTATCCAAGCCACTAATATCGCCAGTGGCAATTCTTTGCAAGTTAATCATTTTCAGGTTAACGCTCCTGAATTATATTCTCGCCCTCCGAATTCTCTCGGCTTCTTAAAAAAATAGAGTAAAATCTCAGTTTTCCATAGGCTAAAGTGCCGGGCAGGAATGATTTAGACGCGGGCAGGAATGCATTCCGTGCCCGCTACTTTCGTCTATGACTCTATGAATCATGCTTGTGGCGCCCTTGAAATTATGAGACAACACAGCTGTCTATGGATTTGAGGGTCGAAATGAGTGGAATTCGAGGTCTGCGAAGCTAATTCTAACCATAGACGAAGTAAAATAAAAAAAGCTTGGGTACAGTTACTAAAAAGAGAAGCGAAGCTTGCAGAGGGAGAAATCTCAACTAAATCTCTTATTTATAAAAAACAACGAAATTCCGAGCTATTTTCAACATGAGTGACAATGAAGACATGAGCTTCAGTTTTGAACGTATTAGTCTTGCTGAAGTCCAAGCTGTTCTGGATCACTTGTCAAATGCTCCTCTGGCAACCGACTACAACGAAGATGAGCAAAGACTCAATGAAATGATTGCGTCTGTTGTGCCGCAAGCGACAAAGAAGAAGTGCAATTGGATGGTAGAGGTCTTTCGATCATGGCATGAAGACAAGAAGACTCAATGGGCTAAGTCAGAACGTGGACCGAGTTTGGTGTTGGCCGACCTATCCGAGATGTGCAAGCCCGATCTCAACTACGCTTTGAAGTGGTTTATTATAGAGATACGAAATAAGCGTGGTGATCGCTATGCCGCTTCTACTTTGATGGACTTCTTTAGCATGCTGCAATACTATTTGGTAAACGAGTGTGGAAAGCCATGGAGCCTCTGGACGGATATGGAATTCAATGGAAGCCGGCGTGCGCTTGATGCTTCAATGAAGCTGAGTACCCGTGAGGGAAAGGGCAGTGGATTGCGACGTGCAGGACCGGTTCCACCTAGCATCGAGGAGAAGCTCGATGTTATGCTTGGTAGTGAGGTCTTATTTGGCTCGTGCCAAATAAACGACTTTAACATTGGACCATAGATTTATTTGGAGCGGCCAAAAGGGGTATAAATTGAGTGCTCGCAGTATTTATTTGGATGCAAAAAAATAGAACCTATGAACAAGAAATTGAATCCAACTGAATCGGGGCCTCACGGCTAGTAGTCTATGGCAAAACCTGAGTCAAAGCATCTAAACAATAAAAACATGTACTGAAATGCGTGCTCGAAGGATTCACTTGCTTGACGCTTTGACCAAGGATATAATTGGTCATTTATAACTTATTATTAAGTTGTTAAGTAATAAGTTATTAAGTTGTCCTTGGCTTTTACACAGTTTTTTTGCCATAGGTTACTACACCTTTTTTCCATTCTATTTTGGCAATCGTGCAATCAAAGTCGAAATCTTTTCATTCAATTCAGACAGTTTATGTTAGTTCTTGGCCGGACGTGCATTCAATTCCGACAAATGTGCTTTCAAAAGCGACAATTTTCAAACAAAGCAAACAAGCTACCACGAGAAACCGACACTTTGCAATCAATTCAAACAATTTGCAATCAATTCCGACAGTTGGCTATGAATTGGCTTTTTCTGTCCTCCTATCTATGGCTCATACTGTGAAATTTCCAATCAATTCCGACATATTTCAATCTATTTAGACAATCCATTGGAGTACATACTGCATGTACTGTAAATTTACAGTATACTTCAAAATGAAACAGTCAGCAGAGTTCATGAGGTTCATAAAGATTCAGCAGTCAGGTTTTAGCCATCAATCGGCACTTCCGCAATGCAGCGCGGTACACAAGTCAGACAATGGTTGTACCAAGCCGTGCAGTTGGCTCCGGTGACGACATTTACAGTACTATTCGTTACTCCCTCAAGCATATCACGCCGATATGCTGCTTTGGTTCGTCCAACAAGAGCTTGCTGGTCGGGGTTCAGAAAGGCGTCGATGTTTGTGGCTAGCTCGACTTCAATCGCAGCCTTCCAAGCCGATATCGCATTCTCGACGGGTGTCAGGAATGGGCTATGGGGAGGCAGGCGTCGCATCTCGATAACTCCAGGAAGTTCCTGATCTTCTCCGTCGTTATGACTACTTACGTTGTCATAAATGACAAAGGCTGGCTGGTTGAATGCTTCTTGCATGTTGCCGACCAAGATGTTAAGAAATTCCGCGAATATTTATTTTGTCATGCCGGTTGGGTACGTCTGGAGTGCAGTTACTCCGATACCAGGTGAAACTGCACAACAGACCGTCAGTCGTGGGCCCTTCGATCCTGCAACACGCCGATATGCTCTCTGACCCTGTTGAGCACGGCCCTGCGACCTCCGTGTCCAGCAGTCGAACTCAAATTAGTTGACGTAAACTTTCGGCCGGTTTAAAACTTCAGCTGAACACCACCATTCGCAATAGGCACGACGCAGTTGCAAATTAGCTGGTGAGTTTCGCTCTACTGGCTGGTCTCTTAGCAACTTAGTGGTGTAGAGCATTTTGTCTAGATGACGACTGACTGTAGAAATTGCTACTTCGGGTTTTTCAGGAAAGCGAGCATGAAGGCCAGTCGATTGCTTGGACACCTCGATAGGACGCTCTAAGGCGCCGCTTACAGCCGTCGACGCTTCAAAAACTGTGCATTCGCACTTCCTTGCTAGATATCGGCGCACCGTTCTTTCGCTCTTCTGACCGGTGATGCACATGATTCGTTCATTCCATGGCCAGTCTCGTGCAAGTCATGGCAGCAGCTACCTCAGAATTTCTTGCGGCGCCTAATTTTGGGAATGCCACGCCGCGTTTCCGCTCTGGTTGAGGTTCGTGGTTGCTACACGCGCTATTGACAGTTTTGTATGAGTTCTCACATTAAGTTCGGCTTGTACTACAAGCTACAATGTAACATTTGTAGCAACATATGTTATTTAATAGCACACCCCAATTTCCATGCTACTGTCAGGTAGTTTGACCCTCTTTCGTTTCTCAGGTTACGGAGTCGGGGTGGGTGAGCAGAGTGCATTGCGTCATTCGCGGTTTTTCACCTCTCTCTCAGGTGCACATTGCGTCATTTGTGGTAGTGAGTTGAGATGAATCGTTTCCCTCGCTCTAGGGTGGCGGCTTTTAATGTTGCTGAGTCTAATACCTAAATCTGTGTATGTTTCTGCCTATGTCTGTCTGTCTGTCTGTCTGTCTGTCCGTATGTTTCACGTTTTAAGCTGAATGCCTGGACCATTTTCAACCGGATTTGTTGAATTCGATTCGAAATTTTCAGCCGGTGGTGTGGCTTAAAATTGGTTGAATTCTGTTTATATTAAGACTGTTAAATTGACAGAAAACTGTATTTTTTGCAAAGTTCATTCAAGTTCAAACATGCTCGGCTGCTCTGGCTTGCTAAAAGTGTTCATTTCATTAGATTGCATCAGCAGTGCCCAAGTTCAATTTACTCTCTTACCCTCTTTTCTGCATAGGCTAAAAAATCCATGCGCATCAATGTGCGTGTGGACCTTTCCTGCCGGCCAAATGAATTGCCCAGTGCTAAATGTGCATATCGTGTGTATTTGTGGGTCCCGCTTACCCTGGCTGGCTGAATTATTCATTGCTAGCCTAGACGCACTAAAATGTACACTTCTTAGCTAGCTAGCAGTGAGAGATTCAAACATAAATATGCAGATTTTTGTGCCCTCACATCAACGGTCGGATAGCCAGCTGGTAGGCACTTAGGCTAGGTTAGGCTAGGATTCCCCGGCTCGAGTCCCCAGTGCGGCTGGCAAATTAATTGTCTTAATGGATGCCACCTGCTACTTTCAGTAACAGTCAGTGTGCTAAGTAACCTTTTTTCTTTTGTATGTTTCACGTATGTTTCACGTTTTTAAGCTGAATGCTAAATGAGATTATCGCTTACATTTGCGATTGGCTGCTGCATTCAATACAGAAATTTCTGTATTGACAGGGTACAGTTTGTACAGGTACAAAGGCGAATGTACAAATCAGGAGTACATATGCAACAGATATTGATTTAAAGGTATGAGAGCTGCATGGTTTGTTTCTTCAAATTTATTCACCCATCGCTTTGTCTATAAAAAGCATTTCGTATATCTGAACACTTTTATCGGATTTTTGTCTTCATTGTCTAAGCAAAGTAATGCCTAAGCGCAAGAGCTTTCTCCAAAAGAGCCGCCAAGCGAAGCAGCATCGCCGTGCTGAAACAGACGATGAAAGAGAAGAGCGTCTTCGGAAGAATCGTGAGTATGCACGTAGGCGTCGAGAGGAGGAAAATGAATCGAGTACAGGTCTCGATTGTCCAACAGTTTTTTAAATGTCCTACAGTTTTCTACATGTGTTTACCAGTATTCTAAATGTGTTTACCAGTATTCTAAAAGTGTTTACCAGTATTCTAAATGTGTTTACCAGTATTCTAAATGTTTTTAACCGTATTTCAAATGTGTTTACCAGTATTCTAAATGTTTTTACCAGTATTCTAAATGTGTTTACCAGTATTCTAAATGTGTTTACCAGTATTCTAAATGTTTTTAACAGTTTTTTAAATGTGTTTACCAGTATTCTAAAAGTGTTTACCAGTTTTCTAAATGTTTTTACCAGTATTCTAAATGTTTTTAACCGTATTTTAAATGTGTTTACCAGTATTCTAAATGTGTTTACCAGTATTCTAAATGTTTTTACCAGTATTCTAAATGTGTTTACCAGTATTCTAAATGTGTTTACCAGTATTCTAAATGTTTTTAACAGTTTTTTAAATTTGTTTACCAGTATTCTAAATGTGTTTACCAGTATTCTAAATGTGTTTACCAGTATTCTAAATGTTTTTAACAGTTTTCTAAATGTGTTTACCAGTATTCTAAAAGTGTTTACCAGTTTTCTAAATGTGTTTACCAGTATTCTAAATGTGTTTACCAGTATTCTAAATGTTTTTAATTAACAGTTTTCTAAATGTGTTTACCAGTATTCTAAAAGTGTTTACCAGTTTTCTAAATGTGTTTACCAGTATTCTAAATTTGTTTTACAGTATTCTAAACGTGTTTAACAGTTTTCTAAAACTGGGTCTCGGTATTCTAAATGTGTTTTATAGTTCTCTAAATGTGTCTAAAAGTTTTCTAAGTGTGGATTAACTGCTTTCTAAATGTGTTTACCAGTTTTCTAAATGTGTTTACAAGTTTTCTAAAAGTGTTTAACAGTTTTCTAAGTGGGTTTTCCAGTATTCTTTGCTGCTGGTGGGAATTACTGCTCTGCTGCTGGGGTGGAATTACTGCTCTGCTGCTGGGGGGATTACTGCTCTGCTGCTGGGGGGGAATTACTGCTCTGCTGCTGGGGAGGAATTACTGCTCTGCTGCTGGGGAGGAATTACTGCTCTGCTGCTGGGGGGAATTACTGCTCTGCTGCTGGGGGGGAATTGCTGCTTTGCTGCTGGGGGGGGGGAATTACTGCTTTGCTGCTGGGGGAATCACTGCTCTGCTGCTGGGGGGGAATTACTGCTTTGCTGCTGGGGAGGAATTACTGCTCTGCTGCTGGGGGGAATTACTGCTTTGCTGCTGGGGGGGAATTACTGCTTTGCTGCTGGGGGGGGAATTACTGCTCTGCTGCTGGGGGGGGGAATTACTGCTCTGCTGCTGGGGGAGAATTACTGCTTTGCTGCTGGGGGGGGGAATTACTGCTCTGCTGCTGGGGGAGAATTACTGCTTTGCTGCTGGGGGGGGGAATTACTGCTTTGCTGCTGGGGAGGAATTACTGCTCTGCTGCTGGGGGGAATTACTGCTTTGCTGCTGGGGGGAATTACTGCTTTGCTGCTGGGGGGGGAAATTACTGCTCTGCTGCTGGGGGGGGAATTACTGCTCTGCTGCTGGGGGGGGGGGGAATTACTGCTCTGCTGCTGGGGGGGGAATTACTGCTCTGCTGCTGGGGGGGGGAATTACTGCTCTGCTGCTGTGGGGAATTACCGCTTTGCTGCTGGGGTGGAATTACTTCTCTGCAGCTGGGGAGACACTGGTTTTTTACTGCTGAGGGGATAGTTTTCACATGTACTTAAGTAGCATTAAGCTGAGTTGTATCAAACGTAAGTTACTTGTGTAATTTTGCCCCGATGGGGCTCTTGGTGTACAGACTGAATGTCTCAGACAGACTATTTTTGTATTTAGTGAGAATTCAAATTTTCGTTGAATCGCAATCACATACGAGTGTATATTTGCAATCAGGGAAATTAATACTGACGACATGAGTTTTCATTTTTGTTTGCTTTCAGGTTTATTTTGTCCTTCTGCATTACACAATATTTTTGTTTGAACAGTAGTGCCCCCCAAAGGGGGGCTTAGTGTGCTAGTGTATATACTAAAATTCACGTGTTGTTGGTCTGTCTGTCATTTCGACATCTCCTCCTAGAATACTGGCAAC
Organism: Macrostomum hystrix; assembly: GCA_950097015.1. Lineage (NCBI taxonomy): Eukaryota > Metazoa > Platyhelminthes > Macrostomidae > Macrostomum > Macrostomum hystrix. Next base: position 2,926,776 of record CATNEN010000033.1, read on the forward strand.
TCAGCGTTGAAACATATGGGAAAATGGGAGATTTTCCAAAGTCGGCTATAGGCTATTTTAAATCTGAAATTTCAAATTCTAAGATCCTCAAAAAAGCAAAATGGGAATAACATAGCTTTTAATGGGCCTTTGTTCTTTCCGCTGAGATGAAATTGGCCTCGGTTAAATGAGTTGCGTCAACATTTTGTTCCTATCTGTTCAGTGTATTTTCTCTCCAGTGGAGGGTTGGCAGTCGGTTTGAAAATGGGGCGGAGAGGTGGCCGCACGCACATTCTAACTGCCTCTGTGTATTGGCGGAGAGGTGGCCGCACGCACATTCTAACTGCCTCTGAGTATTGGCGGAGAGAGTGTGCCGCGAGTCCTTTCTATTGAGGGGTCTGATTTGTTCAATATTGAAGTGCGTACAACGGGCTGTTGCATTTTATTTATGAAATTCTGAGCAGAGAGGAATTGGTTTACAAATAAAGCTGCCCTGGGGCTACCTTACTGTCCTCAAAATGGACTATTTTAACTTAAAGTGATTTAAGGTTCACGGAGTTCTCTTCGCATAGTTAGAGTTTGACGGATGGGAGATGAGGCGATGGGAGAACGAGCGATGGGAGATGAGGCGATGGGAGATCAGGCGATGGGAGATCAGGCGATGGGAGATCAGGCGATGGGAGATCAGGCGATGGGAGATGAGGCGATGGGAGATGAGGCGATGGGAGAGAGATCAGGCGATGGGAGATCAGGCGATGGGAGAGCAGGCGACTGGAGAACAGGCGATGGGAGATCAGGCGATGGGAGATCAGGCGATGGGAGATGAGGCGATGGGAGAGAGATCAGGCGATGGGAGTTCAGGCGATGGGAGAGCAGGCGATGGGAGAACAGGCGATGGGAGATGAGGCGATGGGAGATCAGGCGATGGGAGGGAGTTCAGGCGATGGGAGGTTAGGCGATGGGAGATGAGGCGATGGGAGATCAGGCGATGGGAGGGAGATAAGGCGATGGGAGGTTAGGCGATGGGAGATGAGGCGATGGGAGATCAGGCGATGTGAGGGAGATGAGGCAATTGGAGGTTAGGAGATGGGAGATCAGGCGATTAAAGATCAGGCGATTAGAGATCAGGCGATGGGAGATGAGGCGATGGGAGATAAGGCGATGGGAGATGAGGCGATGGGAGGGAGATGAGGCGATGGGAGATCAGGCGATGGGAGATCAGGCGGTTAGATATAAGACGATGGGAGATGAGACGATGGGAGATGAGACGATGGGAGATAAGGCGATGGGAGATGAGGCGATGGGAGATGAGGCGATGGGAGTTGAGGCGATGGGAGTTGAGGCGATGGGAGTTTGCTCCCCTCAACTTTCTCTGTAGCTGCAGTGATTCACTGGAAAAGTACATTTATCTGGAGACTAAATGTGTTTTCCCTAATACTCCTGCAGTCCCCAGTGTTTGATGTCACAGACATTGACTGTACACATTAGAAAACTTTAATTGTTTAACAATGTGAATTCTAATACTGTTGGCCAATGGTACCAGTGAAACTCAAAACGGTATCACAACCATCTGATGTTAATATAAGTAGTAGATATCTAACGAATGAGAGAAATGTGCAGGTTTAAAAAAGCTTTTAATCAACCAAAAATCAAAGTCAAACTTCTAGATTTCTTGTGCATTTCAGAACCTTAACTGTATAGGTCATACAGCTCTTTCTGACAATACCATTTTTATTTGGCCTGAATATATTGTTTTATTTGGCCAGAATATATTGTTTTATTTTGGCCAGAAATGACAGAAAAATGGTATAGGAGGCACAATTAGTAATATTTTTATGATAGTCATTGTTAGCTATCACTGAAAAGTGAAAATTAGTCATCACAAAGCAGTCATTTATTTTATTCATTATAGCTATAACAACAAAATGTGTGCACATATATTTAGGTAAATATTGGATTGAATCATTACTTCACTAACCATTGACAAAAAAACGAATTACTGTATAAGAATATGTATACAACGTATGTAACTTCAACTGGTTAGAAAAAATGAGTTTTGCTTCCAATTGTATATAAAATAATGTTGCAATGAAATAATATATTTTAAAGAGGTTTTTATGGCTAACTTCTAAACTTTGTATAGTTTACAACTAAATATAGTTATAAACCCCAGCTTCTTTTAAATAGGCCTATCTGGAAGATGAAGGTGGACTGAGTGAGTGCTGACATAAATAAATAAAGAAATCTAAAATCATATATGTAAAAATGCTTGTCAAGATATTTTGAGAATCCAAAAATTTCAAATTTAATGGGATTGCAGGTTTTTAAACAATAAACTATAAGTATTTTTACAAAACTGATCTTTCTCATGTTCGAGAAAAAAACGATCTGGATATACATTGATTGTAAAAATGATGATTATTGTTAACTAGCACATTCAAACATTTTAAGCATTGTGTTTCATAGTTGTTTTAACTGTAAAATCATTCAAGTCCTGCTTCAGAGGGCGCATTCTTGAAGACAATATGCTTCTTCAGCCAGGCTTACGATCGAGTTTGCTGGAACTTTAGCTTCAGTGCGCTTGTTAGCTTCAACAGAAGATCTTGCATGCTTTCTACACCACAGATGGACAAAAATGGCAGCAAAAATTATGACAGCAGCACAAATAGAGATGACAATAACAAGCAGGATTTTGGTGCTGAAGGCAAGTTGATCCAGCAAAGAATTTGACTCTGATCGCGTCGTCCAGCTGACTTCTCGATTATTTGATGAATTCGTTGAAGTTGTCGTACTCGAACTAACTATTGAAAGCGTTGAATTGATGACACGTTGATCGAACTCAACCATGCTCTCCAATATATCCATAACGGATGTCATGGTGACTAGCTTTCAACCGTAAACAATACAAAAAACTTATTAAAGCTTTGGATCTAGGCGATTTTTTACCCATCGCGCGTGTTGTTGTCATTTAATAATGACATAAATTAATCCGCAATCCACATTCAGTGAAACTTGGAAATACCAAGTTAAAGTATTTTTGTGATGTCATTTACTAACTGAAGCTCATTATCCCCTGGCCGTGATTGATATTTAATTAAATATATATTTTTATATTTTTGGAATTTTGCTGCATCGTTTGTTGTTGATTCTTTTTAGACATTCTACTTTGTTAAAAAAAACTAAACGAGATAAAAAAAACGACGGTTTATAAAATTTCTTTACGGCCTCTGACAGTCCAGCAATAAAGTACAAGTTTTTCATTTTAAATTATCCTTAGACTTTTCTTATTTTAGTTCTTTAAAGGTCCCATAGCGGAAAAATCTAATTTGCTCAGTCAAGGACCACTGGGAGTAGACTTTATTTACTCTAGTGGTCATTGTACTCAGTATACTAACTTACAACTTTACTAAATTACAGCATGTGTGCTTTTGCTTGCAGTTTATACATTCTTTGATCAGTTGCTTAAATATATATTTTTATACAGTGCGGTAATATGTTTTATAGCGCCTGTCAGACTACTCCACTGTCTAAAATGGGATTTCTGTGCATATCAGTAGACATCAGTTAGCATTATGGGCTTTCATTTCTAGACTCATAAAAACATTCATCCCATAATTCCTTCAAGCTATAATCCATTGGGCCTTCAAATGAAAAATATAATCATTTGAGATCAAATTCAAATTGTACATTCAAATATTCTATTCGGGGACGTCTTGGGAACATATTATGCATAGTGAACTTTGCTAATGCTATTAACATGCAAATTAGCCCCCACAAAACTGGCTACATGCGAGCCACTAATATAATTATACTACGGGAGATCAATCGCAAAAGTATAAAAAGCATACAGCAGCTCGCAGAAACCAACTTTTTTATCCAAAGTTTGTTTCGGATCAATTGTACTTAACTGTTTTAACTCGCATACACTGAGACTTATAATATCTAATGTTATCGATACGCCCACGAAAAAATACGTTGTAAAATGTTTAAAGCAAACCGCACCGGTATTATACGAGCTTCGATGTTGTTGCTAGGAATCTCTTGGTTGCTAGGCCACCTCCCCTCTCTGAACGTCCAACTCGAATGCCGCTTGATTGATAAATTCGTCCCAATTGATTGGGTCTCCACACAGAGCGATAATGAATAGCCTATAGCTTGACTATACTGTAGAGCGAGAGTCCATCATGTGATCAGCGGCTTCATTTCCATGTGGGCGTGCACCGGCCACGTTTCCCTGCAGTGTACTCAAAGGAAAAAATCTTTCGGAATGAAATTTCAGCTTAGCAATTGAGGCCAGCAGGAATTATTCCCTTTCTTCTGTTAGACCTAATAAATGCCCCAGCTGACAGTTTCTGCCGATCTAAATAAAGGACTTGAAAATAAGTCCGAAAAAACGACAAAATAATAACAAGCATGACTAACGGGGAATGGATCCCAAACTGGGACACAGTCAAATTGCTTCTATTTATTAGAAAATAGGTTTTCTCTGAATTCCGCATTCAGGACACTCATAGATCTCGTAACCCGTAAATTTTGCTAGAATTCCATGGAAGGTCACCCTTAGCAGCACAAAAGTGTCAATTCCCCCAGTTCACAGCAACATAAGTGCACTCACTTTTCTGTGAGCCCCCCTAGCTTCTCCGTCTGGTCTTGACTGTAGGTATAATCCATCCTGCGATTCTAGCTACGATTCCTCCTGCGATTCTAGCTACAATTCCTTCTGCGATTCTAGCTACGATTCCTCCTGCGATTCTAGCTACGAGTCCTCCTGCGATTCTAGCTACGATTCCTCCTGCGATTCTAGCTACGATTCCTCCTGCGATTCTAGCTACGATTCCTCCTGCGATTCTAGCTACGATTACTCCTGCGATTCTAGCTACAATTCTTCCTGCGATTCTAGCTACGATTCCTCCTGCGATTCTCGCTACGATTCCTCCTGCGATTCTCGCTACGATTCCTCCTGCGATTCTCGCTACGATTCCTCCTGAGGTTCAAGCTACGATTCCTCCTGAGGTTCAAGCTACGATTCCTCCTGAGGTTCAAGCTACGATTCCTCCTGAGATTCTAGCTACGATTCCTCCTGCGATTCTAGCTACGATTACTCCTGCGATTCTAGCTACAATTCTTCCTGCGATTCTAGCTACGATTCCTCCTGCGATTCTCGCTACGATTCCTCCTGCGATTCTCGCTACGATTCCTCCTGCGATTCTCGCTACGATTCCTCCTGAGGTTCAAGCTACGATTCCTCCTGAGGTTCAAGCTACGATTCCTCCTGAGGTTCAAGCTACGATTCCTCCTGAGGTTCAAGCTACGATTCCTCCTGAGGTTCAAGCTACGATTCCTCCTGAGATTCTAGCTACGATTCCTCCTGAGATTCTAGCTACGATTCTTCCTGAGATTCTAGCTACGATTCTTCCTGAGATTCTAGCTACGATTACTCCTGAGGTTCAAGCTACGATTTCTCTTGAGACTCTAGCTACGATTCGTCCTGAGACTCTAGCTACGATTCCTCCTGAGACTCTAGCTACGATTCCTCCTGAGACTCTAGCTACGATTCCCCCTGAGACTCTAGCTACGATTCCTCCTGAGACTCTAGCTACGATTCCTCCTGAGATTCTAGCTACGATTTCTCTTAAGACTCTAGCTACGATTCCTCCTGAGACTCTAGCTACGATTCCTCCTGAGATTCTAGCTACGATTTCTCCTGAGATTCTAGCTACGATTCCTCCTGAGATTCTAGCTACGATTTCTCTTGAGACTTTAGCTACGATTCCTCCTGAGATTCTAGCTACGATTCCTCCTGAGATTCTAGCTAGCTACGATTTCTCTTGAGACTCTAGCTACGATTCCTCCTGAGATTCTAGCTACGATTCCTCCTGCGATTCTAGCTACGATTCCTCCTGCGATTCTAGCTACGATTACTCTTGAGGTTCAAGCTACGAGTCCTCCTGAGATTCTAGCTACGATTCCTCCTGAGATTCTAGCTACGATTCCTCCTGAGATTCTAGCTACGATTCCTCCTGCGATTCTAGCTAAGACTGTTGTACTCGTACTTTAACTATCTTTGTTGTTAGTTGACCGATGCCGCTGCTTAAGCAGCCATAGACTGTTCTGTACCCCACTTAATAAGTGCGCGAGGCCCAGCCCCTCGCAAATATATTCACCTTCTTGCGTTCCCTTCTGCATCTCGCATTAACGACTTAGTTACAAAGACTCCTGCTCTGGTTCTTGCTGTTCTTGCTGAAAGAAACCTTCATGAATCTAGTGTCACAGTCCATACCGTCCGTACGAGCTCGTACCCATACGAGCAGTCCACACAGTCCACACAGACCACACAGTCCACACAATCCACACAGTCCACACAATCCACACAGTCCACACAGTCCACACAGACCACACAGTCCACACAATCCACACAGACCACACAGTCCACACAGTCCACACAGTCCACACAGTCCACACAATCCACACAGTCCACACAGTCCACACAGTCCACACAGTCCACACAGTCCACACAGTCCACACAGTCCACACAGTCCACACAATCCACACAGTCCACACAGTCCACACAGTCCACACAGTCCACACAATCCACACAGACCACACAGTCCACACAATCCACACAGTCCACACAGTCCACACAATCCACACAGTCCACACAATCCACACAGTCCACACAGTCCACACAGACCACACAGTCCACACAATCCACACAGACCACACAGTCCACACAGTCCACACAGTCCACACAGACCACACAGACCACACAGTCCACACAGACCACACAGTCCACACAGTCCACACAGTCCACACAGACCACACAGTCCACACAATCCACACAGACCACACAGTCCACACAATCCACACAGTCCACACAGTCCACACAGTCCACACAGTCCACACAGACTACACAGACCACACAGTCCACACAGTCCACACTGACCACACAGACCACACAGACCACACAGTCCACACTGACCACACAGACCACACAGACCACACAGTCCACACAGACCACACAATCCACACAGTCCACACAGTCCACACAGACCACACAGTCCACACAGTCCACACAGACCACACAGACCACACAATCCACACAGTCCACACAGTCCACACAGTCCACACAGTCCACACAGTCCACACAGTCCACACAGACCACACAGTCCACACAATCCACACAGTCCACACAGTCCACACAATCCACACAGTCCACACAATCCACACAGTCCACACAGTCCACACAGACCACACAGTCCACACAATCCACACAGACCACACAGTCCACACAGTCCACACAGTCCACACAGACCACACAGACCACACAGTCCACACAGACCACACAGTCCACACAGTCCACACAGACCACACAGTCCACACAGTCCACACAGTCCACACAGTCCACACAGTCCACACAGACCACACAGTCCACACAGACCACAAGGTTGACGGCGACATATGATTTCGACTTGCCACTTGCTTACCTAATTTGTCTCTTTTATTTGGCCCTTGTGATCTGGGGTACCTCCATCTCTTATCCTTATTTTCTTTCGTTCCTCTTCCCCTGACTCTCCATCCCCCAGCCTCTCTATCTCATTCTTTCCCTCTTTATCTGCTTCTCCCAGTCGTGCTGCAGGCTGCACAAACCAGATTGATCAGCAGTGTAATTAAACACATCAGAAACAGCTGGACCTGAGTCGTGCACTTTACTCAGCTCGAGAAGAAGCCGCGGAGCTCCGAGTCTGGCTCTGAGTCGCCCCGCGCAGGACTCAAATTTCCAGCCTTCCAGACTGTCTTTTAGGCGTCGTCGACCTTTTTTCAGAATTTTTCGGCCGCTATTCAGAGCAAAGTTTATTGCCTTTTCTTGAGCCCCCGAAATATCAACTTTCTGTCCCCACCATCCCACCCTTTTCTTCCCTCTGATAGCGTTCTCTAAACAGTTTGGACCTGAACTCAGCTTCTGCAACTTTCATCAGCCTTCTGCTCCCACCCATGATTCAACTACTTTGTAGGAATTTACTGGAATCTATGAATCTCACCCTCATCCTCTCCCTCTCCCTCTCCCTCTCCCCCTCCCTCTCCCTCTCCCTCTCCCTCTCCCTCTCCCTCTCCCTCTCCCTCTCCCTCTCCTCTCCCTCTCCCTCTCCCTCTCCCTCTCCCTCTCCCTCTCCCTCTCCCTCTCCCTCTCCCTCTCCTCTCCCTCTCCCTCTCCCTCTCCCTCTCCCTCTCCCTCTCCCTCTCCCTCTCCCTCTCCCTCTCCCTCTCCCTCTCCCTCTCCCTCTCCCTCTCCCCCTCCCTCTCCCTCTCCCTCTCCCTCTCCCTCTCCCTCTCCCTCGCCCTCTCCCTCTCCCTCTCCTCTCCCTCGCCCTCTCCCTCTCCCTCTCCTCTCCCTCTCCCTCTCCCTCTCCTCTCCCTCTCCCTCTCCCTCTCCCTCTCCTCTCCCTCTCCCTCTCCCTCTCCCTCTCCATCACACACACACACACTGACACACACACACAAACACTCACACACACACACACTCACACACACAGACACTCACACACACACACAGACACTCACACACACACACACACACACACACACACACTCACACTCTCACACACACACCGACAGACTCACTTATTTCTCATTTTGCATGCTTTGCCTGGGGAACAAGTCACTATGAAAGACCCAATTTAACTGTTGGGAATTTCTCCCAATAGAGCAGATTTGGCATTCATGGTTAGCGGTGCCTGCATCCACACAGAGGCCATTGTGAGTGAGTCGCAGATGCTGTCAGGGCTGACTGTACAACTGCCCATAGCGTTTTATCTCCAATTTTTTATCCCAACTTAATCAGTCGGGAGAATTAGAACCTGTCTATGGAAATTGCTGCCCTCTGCCAGCCCCAACAGCTGAGCATCTCACAACAGGTCTCTCAGGTCACTATATTATCCTGAGAGTGGCCTCATCCAATGATGGCAACAGCGCCGAGCCCTCACACTGTACAGCCAATCCCAGATGCGGCTTAAATAATCACTTTAAAACTGTCGTCCGCCCGTCTCAAACAGCTGCCATCCGCGAGGAACCACCAGCTGGAGAAACTGCTCAAAGTGTACATTGTAAGTTCTGATAAAAAGATTGCTTCAAGCATAGCTGCTCATTATCATACCAATCTATGCATTTTAGGCTTTATCAACAGTCACTGCTAAATAATCTAACTTTGGCCTTTGTAAATAGTAATTCTTTTCCGCCTAATGTAGCTACAGTGTTTGGTCTAAACGATAACAAAAGGTATCCGCTATTAGTTCCCACAGTTCTAGTCAATTACTGCTAGAAGATGGACTCACATACTTCTTATTTTTGAGCTCGTTTGTACTTTTTATATCTAGGCTCAGCAAACTTTTGATAAGAGCACCACAGGTCTCTCACCCTAGTTCAACTCCAGTTGTCACTCCAGTTGTCACTCCAGTTATCATTCCAGTTGTCACTCCAGTTGTCACTCCAGTTATCATTCCAGTTGTCACTCCAGTTGTCACTCCAGTTATCATTCCAGTTGTCACTCCAGTTGTCACCCCAGTTGTCACTCCAGTTGTCACTCCAGTTGTCACTCCAGTTGTCACTCCAGTTGTCACTCCAGTTATCATTCCAGTTGTCACTCCAGTTGTCACTCCAGTTGTCACTCCAGTTGTCACTCCAGTTGTCACCCCAGTTGTCACTCCAGTTGTCACTCCAGTTGTCACTCCAGTTGTCACTCCAGTTGTCACTCCAGTTATCATTCCAGTTGTCACTCCAGTTGTCACCCCAGTTGTCACTCCAGTTGTCACTCCAGTTGTCACTCCAGTTGTCACTCCAGTTGTCACTCCAGTTATCATTCCAGTTGTCACTCCAGTTGTCACTCCAGTTGTCACTCCAGTTATCATTCCAGTTGTCACTCCAGTTGTCACTCCAGTTGTCACTCCAGTTGTCACTCCAGTTGTCACTCCAGTTGTCACTCCAGTTGTCACTCCAGTTGTCACTCCAGTTATCATTACAGTTGTCACTCCAGTTGTCACTCCAGTTATCATTCCAGTTGTCACTCCAGTTGTCATTCCAGTTGTCACTCCAGTTATCATTCCAGTTGTCACTCCAGTTGTCACTCCAGTTGTCACTCCAGTTGTCACTCCAGTTGTCACTCCAGTTGTCATTCCAGTTGTCACTCCAGTTGTCACTCCAGTTGTCACTCCAGTTATCATTCCAGTTGTCACTCCAGTTGTCATTCCAGTTGTCACTCCAGTTATCATTCCAGTTGTCACTCCAGTTGTCACTCCAGTTGTCACTCCAGTTGTCACTCCAGTTGTCACTCCAGTTATCATTCCAGTTGTCACTCCAGTTGTCATTCCAGTTATCATTCCAGTTGTCACTCCAGTTATCATTCCAGTTGTCACTCCAGTTGTCACTCCAGTTATCATTCCAGTTGTCACTCCAGATGTCACTGGCTTCTCGAGTTTGTCTCGACTTACAAGCTCAGCTGCCTCCGGGAGCCCCCGCCTCACTCCAAAGATTCCCTCCGGACTGGCAGTTAGTGAAAGCCATTCATTCTACACCTCAGACTGAGAATTCGCGTCTCATTTGCTCAACTTTTCTTCTCTTGTCGTTTCCTTGTTCCAATTTCGATTTCTACGGCTCCTCGTTACCCCAATTTGCGATGCCCAAAAGTGCGTGCAGCCCGTGCGGTGCGGACAGACATGACTAGTTTAGTCAATAATACATTTACTACCACCCTGGTAGATTGTATAAACCGGAGTTGGAATCGCAGCTAAAATGTCAGAAGAAGCCGTAGCTGGAATCGCAGCAGGAGTCAGAGCTAGAATCAGGGGGGTCGGTGGCACAGCGGTTATCGCGTTTGCCTCTCGCACCAAGGTCCCTAAGCTCGATTCCACGGCGAGGCCACATTTATTTGGGGCGCAGCCGCGGAGAGAAGGCTTGGGGGCTTGTCAATTTACGCCCTTGAGGGCCAATCTCCAAGGCACAGTGAAATGTACACTGCCTGACGATGAGAAAGTCAGGGCAGATGTACACACCTGTGTGAGCGTGTGTCTGCGTACAGTATCTGTGCGCGTGTGTGGTCAGGAGTCAGCGAAATGGGCAGAATTGAGCGAAATGCGCGCTGGCTGCGGGTCGAGTGTCACCAAATGATGTGCTATTGCCCGCAGACCTCCTGCAATTATTTTTATTACATTGCTAGAATCGCAACAAGAACATTTTCTGGAATCGCAGCAGGAGCCATAGCTTGAATCGCAGCAGGAGTCATAGCTGGAATCGCAGCAGGAGTCATAGCTGGAATCGCAGCAGGAGTCATAGCTGGAATCGCAGCAGGAGTCATAACTGGAATCGCAGCAGGAGTCATAGCTGGAATCGCAGCAGGAGTCATAGCTGGAATCGCAGCAGGAGTCATAGCTGGAATCGCAGCAGGAGTCATAGCTGGAATCGCAGCAGGAGTCATAGCTGGAATCGTAGCAGGAGTCATAGCTGGAATCGCAGCAGGAGTCATAGCTGGAATCGCAGCAGGAGTCATAGCTGGAATCGCAGCAGGAGTCATAGCTGGAATCGCAGCAGGAGTCATAGCTGGAATCGCAGCTATAAATCTTCGATATAACATGGATTGTATAATGAACGAAACAGAGGCCATGTGAACGCTGAACTTTTTCTTTTTTCCGATTCCTGATCTTAGTGAACCGAAATTCCACCAAATGAATATTTGATGGACCAAAGCTGACCGCTCGGTTTCAAAAGTTCATCTCGCTTTGTCACCAGCAAAGATTTTAACTTGCACCAATGGAAGCGTGAAGCCATAACTGCCTGACAACAGCCAGACAGACTGCGATTTGTTCTGGTTTACATCGACCGATTTACTGCTCCTGTGGGAAATTATCCCCCCAACGACTCAAACATTGGATTTAGGTTATCTTGGAGACAGCGTGACATTACTGACCTCCCAGGATCTATGCTGCTCGGCCTCAACAGCAACCATAGCAAAATCACGTGACAAATTGTAGCAGTAGACGTAGCTAGAATCGCAGCAGGAGCCGCAGCTAGAATCGCAGCAGGAGCCGCAGCTAGAATCGCAGCAGGAGCCGCAGCTAGAATCGCAGCAGGAGCCGCAGCTAGAATCGCAGCAGAGCCGCAGCTAGAATCGCAGCAGGAGCCACAGCTAGAATCGCAGCAGAGCCGCAGCTAGAATCGCAGCAGGAGCCACAGCTAGAATCGCAGCAGAGCCGCAGCTAGAATCGCAGCAGGAGCCACAGCTAGAATCGCAGCAGCAGCCGCAGCTATAAATGCAATCGGAATCCACCGGATGCATTTCTCGGCTTAATTACGAGTACTCGCAGAATCTCAGATGCAGTAGACAACGGGCATCGAACTCCAGACCTTCGCATTGCTCAGAAGACCTCTTCAGCTTACATCTCCCTTTAGCAACTAGGCGGGTCGTCTGTCCCTGACTTAATTAGGTCTAAACCCTTACTCAAGCCGCAAAGACAAAGTGGAGATTGATGCAGAACACAGGAAAAATGAAGTAGTAAGGACTGAGGATGCTGTAGCGAAGCTTGGGTGCAGTGGGTGACCGCCCGGAGCCTATTTTTAGGATCTGTGTTTTTTGTCCGAACGTCTGAGTAGGAATACTTCTTCCCAGCTGCTTATTCCCCCTACACACATAACTCCTGTGTGTGCTCATGTTGTGCTCACGAGCTACTGGCATCTGCAAAAACTGTCCCGCAGTTCAAACAGACCCTTCAACTTTCGTTCTTTCTTTCTGCCTCAAATCCCGAAGGCCAGAAGTCCCTGGAAGGAATCTAAGCATTCCTGATTCGTCTGAGCACTGCTTGAATAAAGTCGCCACAAAGTGCCACAGTTACAACGGACACTTAACATTGGGTTTTATTCCTACTTTTGTTTACCTTGGAAACCGTCGTTGCCGCGAAAGTCGGCAACTGATTTTCGGACCTAAGTATAACAAACATTTTATTGAAGTCTTGCTCGACTTTTACATAACTCTCCCACTGTCTCCCTCTCTCTCTCTCCAATGTCTCTCTCTCTCTCCAATGTCTCTCTCTCTCTCTCCAATGTCTCTCTCTCTCTCCAATGTCTCCCTCTCACTCCAATGTGTCCCTCTCTCTCTACAATGTCTCCCTCTCTCTCGACAATGTCTCCCTCTCTCTCTACAATGTCTCCCTCTCTCTACAATGTCTCTCTCTCTCTCGACAATGTCTCCCTCTCTCTCTACAATGTCTCCCTCTCACTCCAATGTGTCCCTCTCTCTCTACAATGTCTCCCTCTCTCTCGACAATGTCTCCCTCTCTCTCTACAATGTCTCCCTCTCTCTACAATGTCTCTCTCTCTCTCGACAATGTCTCCCTCTCTCTCTACAATGTCTCCCTCTCTCTACAATGTCTCCCTCTCTCTCTCCAATGTCTCCCTCTCACTCCAATGTCTCCCTCTCTCACTCCATGGCTCCCTCTCTCTCTCCAATGTCTCCCTCTCTCTCTCCAATGTCTCCCTCTCTCTCGACAATGTCTCCCTCTCTCTCTACAATGTCTCCCTCTCTCTACAATGTCTCCCTCTGTCTCCAATGTCTCCCTCTCTCTCTAAAATGTCTCCCTCTCTCTCCAATGTCTCCCTCTCTCTACAATGTCTCCCTCTCTCTCTACAATGTCTCCCTCTCTCTCTACAATGTCTCCCTCTCTCTACAATGTCTCCCTCTCTCTCTACAATGTCTCCCTCTCTCTCTACAATGTCTCCCTCTCTCTCTACAATGTATCCCTCTCTCTCCAATGTCTCCCTCTCTCTACAATGTCTCCCTCTGTCTCCAATGTCTCCATCTCTCTACAATGTCTCCCTCTCTCTCCAATGTCTCCATCTCTCTAAAATGTCTCTCTCTCTACAATGTCTCCCTCTCTCTCTACAATGTCTCCCTCTCTCTCTACAATGTCTCCCTCTCTCTCTCCAATGTCTCTCGCTGTCTTTTCCTTTCTCGCATTCTCTGTCAGCACTGCTGCCTGTCAGGCCGCCGTCTGCTCTCTGGGGAATTCTGATCAGCCTGCAGCGAGCGGCATGCAAAGATCTCGAGTCTGGGTGTCCAGGCTCACCTTTTGCTTCTAAAAGACAGCCCAGCCTTTCGAGCTCAATTCAGTACAATTAAAATAATCGCTTTCGTATTCTGACTGAGTTTCGCTGCTCTTGCATGTCAGTCACAGAGCCTGATCCCAACTCCAGCAGATCCCACCAAGTCGCCCAGCCAATGTACGCCTCCTCCGGTGCCGGCGGCGAGAGGGCCGGCGCCTCGCCGTTTAGAAAGCGGAGAAAAAACATCAACATCAACGACATCCCGCCCGATGTCCTTGCGGTGAGAGGGGACTGGGGAACTGGGAACTGGGAACTGGGAACTGGGGAATTGAAGAACTGGGAACTAGGAACTGGGGAACTGGGAACTGGGAACTGGAAACTGGGAACTGGGAACTGGGGAACTGGGATCTATAGAACTGGGATCTGGGGAACTGGGATCTGGGGAACTGGGATCTGGGGAAATGGGATCTGGGGAATTGGGATCTGGGGAACTGGGATCTGGGGAACTGGGATCTGGGTCAACTGGGGAACTGGAGAACTGGGATCTGGGGAACTGGGGAACTGGGATCTGGGGAACTGGGATCTGGGGAACTGGGATCTGGGGAACTGGGATCTGGGGAACTGGGATCTGGGGAACTGGGATCTGGGTCAACTGGGGAACTGGGGAACTGGGATCTGGGGAACTGGGGAACTGGATCTGGGGAACTGGGATCTGGGGAACTGGGATCTGGGGAACTGGGATCTTGGAACTGGGAACTGGGGAACTGGAACCTGGGAACTCGGAACTTGGAACTCGGAACTTGGAACTGGAACTGACGTAGCACTCAAAACTGGGAACTTTGAACTGGGATCTGGGGAACCGGGGATCTAGGGGTCTGGGGAACTGGGTATTAAGACACCGAGTTCATTTAAATTCTCGCACAATGCCTACTTTGAGTAGTTCAGTAGGCACGTTACTCTCTCACTCATCCATTAGGAATCTTGAGTAGCAGTCGCATTCAAGAATGAGGTTTAGCTAGGAAAATCAATGGCTGACATTCGCGTCTGACATCAGCCCCACCGGAGCTATCGGGTTACTGTGCCAAGGTCTCGACTGTTGAGTTAAACTCACAGATTCAAGCTAGGGCTGAGGCTGCTGAGCTGGACAAAGGAGAGTCTAATCAATTTCAGACAAAATTAAACGATTCGCTTAACACTGGATAGTCTCTAACTCAATTTGACTCACCCTGACTCACTCTGACTCACTCTGACTCACCCTGACTCACTCTGACTCACTCTGACTCACCCTGACTCACTCTGACTCACTCTGACTCACTCTGACTCACTCTGACTCACTCTGACTCACCCTGACTCACTCTGACTCACTCTGACTCACTCTGACTCACTCTGACTCACTCTGACTCACTCTGACTCACCCTGACTCACTCTGACTCACTCTGACTCACTCTGACTCACTCTGACTCACTCTGACTCACCATAAACCTCGGAGAATCCCTTATATCTAACCAAAAATAACTTTCGGGCACCGCAATCCAGCTTGTCAAATGCAGGATGCAGAGGACGAATTTGATTTTAAGACTAAATTTGCTAATCGTAACTGGAGGGCATTCAACAATCCATCTCATCAATTTCAGCTGCCACTGTCACACAGCAATGGGTAGGGGCCACAATTTCCTGCATCCCTGTCTGCTTCAGTACTTTTGAAAGCTTTCGAAGATGGCTCCTTTAAGCCGAGCTCGCTTTTTAATAACCAGCCGCCCGTGCCTTCCTCACAATCCCGAGTGCTCATTCTGACAATGGGAGCCAGTTGCTCTCGGCTCACAGTGGGGATCACACAGCTTGCTGGCAGAAAGAAGCATTTAAAAAATTGGGATTTGAATGAGAAGAATAGAATCCTAGCCGATCTCCCAGTTCTATTCCGGCCTGAAGACAAAAGAGGGAATTTACTGGAGGCCCGTGAGAGGCGGGCTGCCCAGCCAATGGAGAGCGACAGCCAGGTGAGATCTGTACAGATCTGCTCAATGAAAACTGCGTCGGCTCTTGTGGAGGAGAGGCTGAGGGAGGGATATAGCGGGATCAGCAATAAAAAATTCTCCCACAGTCCTGACAGAGCGTGGCAGTTGAAAGCATTGCAGCAGAGGGCAGACAGAGTGAGAGAAGCGCTGCCTGCTAGGCGCCAGTGCTGTCTGTGCGAGCTGGTGGACCTTCGCCTGAGCTTGTCGGAACTGCTGTGAGGTGTTCAGCAGTCGAAACCAGTTCAGCATCTGCGGCTCCGGCTGCGACAGCCGAGGCGACGACGGCGGCATCTGCTGGCTGAGCCGCTGATGGCAGAGAGGCCGCCAGACCCGCTCTTTGAAGACTACGCGAACGACGAGGATCGGCGGGTGGCGAAGCGGCGCAGCACGCAGCTTCAGCGCCAGCTTCGCCGCAGCGTGGCCGCCGCCCTCAGCGAGGAGGCTCTGCAGGCCGGCAGCCGCGAGATGGTCGGCAAAGTCGCTGGAGGAAGCGGCGGCGGAGGCAGCAGCGAAAGCAGCCGCGGCAGCGGCAGCGGCAGCATGCGAGAAGCGGCACAGAGGCGACACCT
Organism: Macrostomum hystrix; assembly: GCA_950097015.1. Taxonomy (NCBI): domain Eukaryota; kingdom Metazoa; phylum Platyhelminthes; family Macrostomidae; genus Macrostomum; species Macrostomum hystrix. The sequence continues at coordinate 2,943,421 of CATNEN010000033.1, forward strand.
GGCACTGAGGAAGCAGGTGCATGAGCACCAACTGCAGCTGCTGCAGCTGGTGAGAATAGAGACGGATAATGCTGGATAAAGCATGATAGATATGGATAATGCTGGATAAAGCATGATAGATAAGGATAATGCTGGATAAAGCATGATAGATATTAATAATGCTGGATAAAGCATGATAGATATCGATAATGCTGGATAAAGCATGATAGATATGGATAATGCTGGATAAAGCATGATAGATATGGATAATGCTGGATAAAGCATGATAGATAAGGATAATGCTGGATAAAGCATGATAGATAAGGATAATGCTGGATAAAGCATGATAGATAAGGATAATGCTGGATAAAGCATGATAGATATCGATAATGCTGGATAAAGCATGATAGATAAGGATAATGCTGGATAAAGCATGATAGATAAGGATAATGCTGGATAAAGCATGATAGATATGGATAATGCTGGATAAAGCATGATAGATAAGGATAATGCTGGATAAAGCATGATAGATATCGATAATGCTGGATAAAGCATGATAGATAAGGATAATGCTGGATAAAGCATGATAGATAAGGATAATGCTGGATAAAGCATGATAGATATGGATAATGCTGGATAAAGCATGATAGATAAGGATAATGCTGGATAAAGCATGATAGATATCGATAATGCTGGATAAAGCATGATAGATAAGGATAATGCTGGATAAAGCATGATAGATATGGATAATGCTGGATAAAGCATGATAGATAAGGATAATGCTGGATAAAGCATGATAGATATCGATAATGCTGGATAAAGCATGATAGATATGGATAATGCTGGATAAAGCATGATAGATATGGATAATGCTGGATAAAGCATGATAGATAAGGATAATGCTGGATAAAGCATGATAGATATGGATAATGCTGGATAAAGCATGATAGATATGGATAATTTATGAAAAAAACTCGTACGGACATCTAAAATGCCTGGGAAGGCAGCTGTTTTCCCGAGGCCTGTTGGAGGTGTCAAATCCGGGCTGAAAGGAAATTTTATTTGCTTCTCCAAAGGACAGGAAATTATTCGCAATGCCTGCAGAGCAGAGGAAGCTGCTGATTAAGTAATTAAGGAAAATTTGTTACTAGGGCGGCAACAGATGATTGCACTGCCACTGCAGTTTAATTTTAGAACCGATTTTTACTCTGTTTAAGAATCACGGCATCTTCTGTATTTTTTGGAGGGTCAAGTGACTCCCCCAAATCACATTCAGTCCCTGAGTCGGAAAGGGGTCAAGTGACCCCCAAATTGCTTTCAGTCCCTGAGTCGGAGAGAGGTCAAGTGACCCCCCAAATAGCTCTCAGTCCCTGAGTCGGAGAGAGGTCAAGTGACCCCCCAAATTGCTCTCAGTCCCTGAGTCGGAGAGAGGTCAAGTGACCCCCCAAATTGCTCTCAGTCCCTGAGTCGGAGAGAGGTCAAGCGACCCCCTAAATTGCTTTCAGTCCCGGAGTCGGAGAGAGGTCAATTGACCCCCCAAATTGCTCTCAGTCCCTGAGTCGGAGAGAGGTCAAGCGACCCCCCAAATTGCTCTCAGTCCCTGAGTCGGAGAGAGGTCAATTGACCCCCCAAATTGCTCTCAGTCCCTGAGTCGGAGAGAGGTCAATTGACCCCCCAAATTGCTCTCAGTCCCGGAGTCGGAGAGAGGTCAAGTGACCCCCCAAATTGCTCTCAGTCCCTGAGTCGGAGAGAGGTCAAGCGACCCCCTAAATTGCTCTCAGTCCCTGAATCGGAGAAAGGTCAATTGACCCCCTAAATTGCTTTCAGTCCCGGAGTCGGAGAGAGGTCAAGTGACCCCCCAAATTGCTCTCAGTCCCTGAGTCGGAGAGGGGTCAGATATTCAGGTGGCTACCTGAACCCCCAATTAAATTTCCCATGTTTCCCGAACCTGCCTTCTTCTATTTGTCTTGGGTTTCGTTGAGTACTGTGGACTCACAGTATGGAACAGGTAAAATTTATTGCTGGGGATGTACAAAAGGATATTTATCCCAAAAGATGCACCAGATTAAAGCCAGATGATTATATTTTTATTTTCCCACTAGCTAGTGTTCGCACCGGCGCCTTCACCTGGGGCCAAATCTGCTCCAGCCACTTCAGTCTTATCCGCTTGTCTGTTAATTAGGCGAAATAATTCGCCAAATAAATCTGAGAAACTTCATCTCGGAGTCTCTGCTCTGGTTGTGAGTAACTCTTGTTTCTCTATGTCTCTATCATCATCCATCTCGCGCAACTTTCCACTTCCACAAGCAATCACGGATCGCATTGATCCTACAAGGGATTTCTATTAGAACGTTTTGAATTCGCTTTCTTCGCTTCAGGGCCAAAGGGATTAACAATAAAATTCCTCCGGCCCTGAAATCCAGCTGCCCCAGCTGAGCCAATTCAATTTTTCCCTTCTATCGTCGGTCTGAATTTTTTTCGGAGACGCCTTCAATATGCTACTCATAGTAAGCCGCTAGAGAATGTTTTCGCAATCAGTTTGGAATAGTTATAAGCGCTGGCCTGTGATTGGTGGAGCCGCCAGTTGGACTCAAAATGTGAGCATAGGATAATAGCTGACAGAGCTGAGGGCTGCGGATCGGCAGCTGTGGGCATGTTCGCAACGCGGGCAACTTTGGTGAGCGGCCAGCAGCTGCACCACCACCAGCACCACTCGGAGGGCCGCCAGAAACTCGGCAGCTCGTCTGGCGGAGGCGGCGGTGGCGGCGTCGGACGCTTCGGCGGGGCTCGAGGCAATCGTAAAACTGAGAATGTGGACACAATGTTCGACAACCTGGAGGTGAGCTGCTTAGGGCTGGAGAGGTAGATAGGGGAGAGATAGAGAGGGGAGAGGTAGATAGGGGAGAGGTAGATAGGGGAGAGGTAGAGAGGTGAGAGGTAGATAAGGGAGAGGTAGAGAGGGGAGAGGTAGAAGGGTGAGAGGTAGATAGGTGAGAGGTAGAGAGTTGAGAGGTAGAGAGTTGAGAGGTAGAGAGGCGAGAGGTAGAGAGGGGAGAGGTAGAGAGGGGAGAGGTAGATAGTTGAGAGGTAGAGAGGGAAGAGGTAGAGAGGGAAGAGGTAGAAGGGAGAGAGGGAAGTAGAGAAGCAGTGGGAGCCGAAAGAGATTCAGACGGGGTAGCTACTGGAGTGAGTAAATTTTGAGTCGGTATCCATGAGAACAGTCAGACAGTGAGTTGGATGGGATTTTAGTCAGCCTGCGGATCTGGGGAGGTCTCAGAAGCTCTCACTGCTCACCACTCTGGCAGAATTTTCGAGTTGGAGTCTTCAAAGTTCAAATGCCTCCCCAGGGTATATTCTCTCCTGGGGGAGAGATCAGCAGGGCTAGGTGGTGGTAGCTGGAAGAGCTCTGCCCGGAATGAGCTGATTAAGAATTGATGCAAGCTGACGGGGACAAAAATTTGCAGGCGGAAAACGAACTTAGCACCGTGGCTCCCGTTCGCAGTGTTTGAACTGGCCGTGGAAAATTTTCTGCTCGGTTGAGGCGAGTTTGTTTCTAAAGGGACCGCCCAGCCGCTTTTTAGTCAGAAATGGCAAGATGGCTTCGCCCGGCCGCCCCAGTTCTATGACTTCCACTTGTCCATTTTTTACTGTGGTCCTTGCTTTTATAAGGCTTTTGGCAAAAGCAGACAGGCAATTCTGAGAGCTGAAGCATTGCATTAGGAACTGGCAAAAGCAGACAGGCTATTCTGAGAGCTGAAACATGGCATTAGGAACTGGCAAAAGCAGAGAGGCAATTCTGAGAGCTAAAACATTGCATTAGGAACTGGCAAAAGCAGACAGGCTATTCTGAGAGCTGAAACATGGCATTAGGAACTGGCAAAAGCAGACAGGCTATTCTGAGAGCTGAAACATGGCATTAGGAACTGGCAAAAGCAGACAGGCAATTCTGAGAGCTAAAACATTGCATTAGGAACTGGCAAAAGCAGACAGGCTATTCTGAGAGCTGAAACATGGCATTAGGAACTGACAAAAGCAGACAGACAATTCTGAGAGCTGAAACATGGCATTAGGAACTGGCAAAAGCAGACAGGCAATTCTGAGAGCTGAAACATGGCATTAGGAACGGGCAAAAGCAGACAGGCAATTCTGAGAGCTGAAACATGGCATTAGGAACTGGCAAAAGCAGACATGCAATTCTGAGAGCTGAAACATGGCATTAGGAACTGGCAAAAGCAGACAGGCAATTCTGAGAGCTGAAACATGGCATTAGGAACTGGCAAAAGCAGACAGGCAATTCTGAGAGCTGAAACATGGCATTAGGAACTGGCAAAAGCAGACATGCAATTCTGAGAGCTGAAACATGGCATTAGGAACTGGCAAAAGCAGACATGCAATTCTGAGAGCTGAAACATGGCATTAGGAACTGGCAAAAGCAGACAGACAATTCTGAGAGCTGAAACATGGCATTAGGAACTGGCAAAAGCAGACAGACAATTCTGAGAGCTGAAACATGGCATTAGGAACTGGCAAAAGCAGACATGCAATTCTGAGAGCTGAAACATGGCATTAGGAACTGGCAAAAGCAGACATGCAATTCTGAGAGCTGAAACATGGCATTAGGAACTGGCAAAAGCAGACAGGCAATTCTGAGAGCTGAAACATGGCATTAGGAACTGGCAAAAGCAGACATGCAATTCTGAGAGCTGAAGCATTGCATTAGGAACTGGCAAAAGCAGACAGACAATTCTGAGAGCTGAAGCATTGCATTAGGAACTGGCAAAAGCAGACAGACAATTCTGAGAGCTCAAACATGGCATTAGGAACTGGCAAAAGCAGACATGCAATTCTGAGAGCTGAAACATTGCATTAGGAACTGGCAAAAGCAGACATGCAATTCTGAGAGCTGAAGCATTGCATTAGGAACTGGCAAAAGCAGACAGACAATTCTGAGAGCTGAAGCATTGCATTAGGAACTGGCAAAAGCAGACAGACAATTCTGAGAGCTGAAACATGGCATTAGGAACTGGCAAAAGCAGACAGGCAATTCTGAGAGCTGAAATATTGCATTAGGAACTGGCAAAAGCAGACAGACAATTCTGAGAGCTGAAATATTGCATTAGGAACTGGCAAAAGCAGACAGACAATTCTGAGAGCTGAAACATTGCATTAGGAACTGGCAAAAGCAGACAGGCAATTCTGAGAGCTGAAACATTGCATTAGGAACTGGCAAAAGCAGACAGACAATTCTGAGAGCTGAAACATGGCATTAGGAACTGGCAAAAGCAGAGTGGCTCTTGTAACTCTGGTGAGATATTTGCTATGCTGTATTGCAAAGGTTTTTTTAAAGCAAATAGTTCAAATGATCTTTCAGTCGTTTGGAAGGAATATTCTTCAAGCGGTTACAGTTTTATGGCCTGTCTGTGGCTGAGCTGTCTCACCATGTGCTCACTAGAACTGTTTTGTCCTGTCTCTTCACTGAAACCAAATGAAAATGAAACGGCTTAGTCGGCCAGTTGGAATCGCCCCAGCAACAGCTGCCAATCCCAAAGTTAAGTTGGTAAGACTAGCCGCTTGCTGAGCAGCCCGGGACAATGTCCGATCTCCGATCTTCGCCCTTCTCCGACCTTAAAGAAGCAGCCTAGCCTACTTCTCCCGAGCTCGGGCTGAAAGCAAGCACGGCCTAGGTCCAGTCCAGTTGTATAGGATCTGGCATTTGGCCAGCCAGCTGTTTGATGTTCCATTATTTAGTACTTTCTTTCAGGCAGTGAAAGCCGTACGAGTTAGCGCCAGTACCTCAGCAAGTTCTCTTCAAATAGAATTGCTTTTCTGCTACTAGCGACCCTCCAAGGGGTCAAGAAGAACTAGAGACTTCTTCTGGGTCCAAAGTGCAGGCTTGGGACGACTTAGACTGGCTCGATCTAGCAGTCTGATCTAGCAGTCTGATCTAGCAGTCTGATCTAGCAGTCTAATCTAGCTGCTCGATCTAGCAGTCTGATCTAGCAGTCTAATCTAGCAGTCTGATCTAGCAGTCTGATCTAGCAGTCTGATCTAGCAGTCTGATCAAGCGTGACTCGCACTGGCAGCCCGCAGCCCGCAGGCCGTGGGCAGTGCAAGTCAGTCCCCTCGAGAAGCGGCTAAAAGTACATATAAGATGGAGGAGTGACTGGTCGAGCTGGGTGCCGAAGATTGATGTCATCTCGGAGTCCGAGAAGTTTCGCTAAACTTCAAGGCCATAGACAATTCTCTGCACTTCTGCAACCGGCAGCAAATGGTTGAAGGTTTGGGGGTCGGTGGAAAGGCTTAATCACTGCGGCTCAGCGGGATGAACAGTTCAAGACGCTGATAAGCCAACTCTGTTCGGGCCCACGAAATGGAGAAACGGAGAAATGGAGAAAAGGGGAAAGGCAGGCCCGGCTGTTTCCCAGAAATGAGCACTGACCTCCGCTGGGATTCCCGATAGGATTGGAAAATAGAGGAGGCCTTCTCACCGCGGCTCTGAGTCCGCAATGTGGCAGGCCGCAGTAAATCAGAGTATCCTCACTCTGCAGGCACACAAGAAATTTCCTCCATTTTAACGGACCAGATTTTTGCGTGTCTTCGCAGTAGAAAGACTGTCCAAATTATCTTTTTTCTGTATCTCCCAAAATAAATATCTCCCAATAAAATAAAATACTGATTCGTTCGGTATGGAAGCTGTCGTGAAGTAGGCAGTGGGTATTTGAAATACCCCGTGGTCTATCTTATGTTAAATAACTGCCATTAATCTTGGTTCCATAGCTCAAATATATTGGTATGGCGAATTTGCTTACTATTAGTAGCATCTATGAAAAATGTTTCTTGGTAAATGCGGGTAAAGGCTAGATGAATTCGGGAATGACCCATCCGTCTCTTTCAAGTGGCCTGATTCTGACCCGGATGCTCGGTGAGCTGATTGAGTGTCTTCAGAATCGCACTGCTGCCATTCTTGATTAATCAACTAGAGGATCTATAGCAGTACCGAAATAAAGTAGCTTAAGTTCATCCACTCGGAAATCTCAACTGACTCACTCACTCACTCACTCACTCACTCACTCACTCACTCACTCACTCACTCACTCACTCACTCACTCACTCACTCACTCACTCACTCACTCACTCACTCACTCACTCACTCACTCACTCACTCACTCACTCACTCACTCACTCACTCACTCACTCACTCACTCACTCACTCACTCACTCACTCACTCACTCACTCACTCACTCACTCACTCACTCACTCACTCACTCACTCACTCACTCACTCACTCACTCACTCACTCACTCACTCACTCACTCACTCACTCACTCACTCACTCACTCACTCATGAACTCACTCACTCACTCACTCACTCACTCACTCACTCACTCACTCATGAACTCACTCACTCACTCACTCACTCACTCACTCACTCACTCACTCACTCACTCACTCACTCACTCACTCACTCACTCACTCACTCACTCACTCACTCACTCACTCACTCACTCACTCACTCACTCACTCACTCACTCACTCATGAACTCACTCACTCACTCACTCACTCACTCACTCACTCACTCACTCACTCATGAACTCACTCACTCACTCACTCACTCACTCACTCACTCACTCACTCATGAACTCACTCACTCACTCACTCACTCACTCACTCACTCACTCACTCACTCACTCACTCACTCACTCACTCACTCACTCACTCACTCACTCACTCACTCACTCACTCACTCACTAACTCACTCACTCACTCACTCACTCACTCACTCACTCACTCACTCACTCACTCACTCACTCACTCACTCACTTACTCATGAACTCATGAACTCATGAACTCATGAACTCATGAACTCACTCATAAACGCAGTCATGAACCCATAAACTCACTCATAAACTCACTCATAAACTTACTGCCTCGAATCCCGTCACTCCGCTGTCTCACCAGAGATGAGCAGTTGAGCCGATCCAATCTGTCGTATTTGCCGATGCCCCTGTCTCCCACCTATCCACTCGTGAGTGTGAGGTATTTTCGAATCGCTCTGGTTGGCCAGATGGTCTGATGAGAGGGGAGGGTGGGTTGGGGGGGGGTCAAGGCCTCGGTTACAGGCCTCTAAAAGTGGGCTGGCAAGCGCCAGAGCAAACGGCACAGCCCGCGAGAGCTCGCCACCCAGACACGCCGGATGGACACAGCATACACTGCGGCCGATGAGGTAGGATTCAGCAGCCAATGCGCACTTGTACCGCTATTATACTACTCAGTAATAAATTTTATCAGTAGTTCAACTCGAGCACGGCTTGGCTGCAAATGACTCAATCGATTATCGATCTGAGAGAAAACTGCTCAGAGCATGAGCCCAGATTGGGGCGAATATCGCTGCGCGTGACTTCTGTGAGGCTCCCTCAGGGGCTTCTGTCCTTCGGCGATCGCTGCATGGCTTGGGACAAATTGCCCACTTCCCCTTCGGCATGGCTTGCTTGGCTCCCGTGATTTCCGATTTCTAGGAACTTCTAGGGATTCCGCCGGGAGGGATTTCTCTGCAAGTAGAGTGAAACTGAGTGACTGTGGGAGTGACTCAATTCAATGGTAGAGTGAAACTGAGTGACTGTGGGAGTGACTCAATTCAATGGTAGAGTGAAACTAAGTGACTGTGGGAGTGACTCAATTCAATGGTAGAGTGAAACTGAGTGACTGTGGGAGTGACTCAATTCAATGGTAGAGTGAAACTGAGTGACTGTGGGAGTGACTCAATTCAATGGTAGAGTGAAACTGAGTGACTGTGGGAGTGACTCAATTCAATGGTAGAGTGAAACTGAGTGACTGTGGGAGTGACTCAATTCAATGGTAGAGTGAAACTGAGTGACTGTGGGAGTGACTCAATTCAATGGTAGAGTGAAACTGAGTGACTGTGGGAGTGACTCAATTCAATGGTAGAGTGAAACTGAGTGACTGTGGGAGTGACTCAATTCAATGGTAGAGTGAAACTGAGTGACTGTGGGAGTGACTCAATTCAATGGTAGAGTGAAACTAAGTGACTGTGGGAGTGACTCAATTCAATGGTAGAGTGAAACTGAGTGACTGTGGGAGTGACTCAATTCAATGGTAGAGTGAAACTGAGTGACTGTGGGAGTGACTCAATGCAATGGTAGAGTGAAACTGAGTGACTGTGGGAGTGACTCAATTCAATGGTAGAGTGAAACTGAGTGACTGTGGGAGTGACTCAATTCAATGGTAGAGTGAAACTGAGTGACTGTGGGAGTGACTCAATTCAATGGTAGAGTGAAACTGAGTGACTGTGAAAGTGACTCAATGCAATGGTAGAGTGAAACTGAGTGACTGTGGGAGTGAAACTGAGTGACTGTGGGAGTGAAACTGAGTGACTGTGGGAGTGAAACTGAGTGACTGTGGGAGTGAAACTGAGTGACTGTGGGAGTGAAACTGAGTGACTGTGGGAGTGAAACTGAGTGACTGTGGGAGTGAAACTGAGTGACTGTGGGAGTGAAACTGAGTGACTGTGGGAGTGAAACTGAGTGACTGTGGGAGTGAAACTGAGTGACTGTGGGAGTGAAACTGAGTGACTGTGGGAGTGAAACTGAGTGACTGTGGGAGTGACTCAATTCAATGGTAGAGTGAAACTGAGTGACTGTGGGAGTGACTCGCAGATCAACTGCTAGAGGTGATGCTTACCAAGCCCAATATGCCCCCTGTCACCTCTATTGACTCGCTGTCTTGCTCTCCCGTATAAAACTCAATTTCCTCATTCAGAGGCCGCCTGAGTCTTGAGTAAACTTGAGTATCTTCCCGACGGCTGAGGTCGGCTCAAGAAGAGGGCCCGGGCTGGCCTGTCAGGCGGCCCTTTCCCGAGCCGCAGTCAGCTCTTCATTTAGCCAGATAAGGCGGGCGGGCGGGTCGGCGGGGATGCGGAGAGGACGGGCCGCAGATGGTCTGAGGCGCCCGCGGTGGCAGCTGGGCCGACGGAAACGAATCGGGAAATTCTCTCTAGAAATATCCCGTCGCCCCCCCCCCTAGCTGGGAAGAGGACCGGGAACAGACTAGAGGGGAGGGATTGGCGCTGCTGGATCTTATAAAGCTGAGAAAATGCGGAAAGAATGGCCGCTTCTGTCTCAGATTTGAGTCTGGCATTTGCTGGACTGCCAAGACCAGGTTGCGGTGCCCGCATTTGAATAGCCTGGCGAATGGCGGAGGCGGACGGGCAAACCGGGTGCCAGCGCCGCTCAGCGGGTGCCGTGGCCGCTGGGCCGGATGTGAGTCGCCGACAGATCCCAAAACTTGACGATCCCAAAACTCAACGCTCCCAAAACTGTAAAATGATCCTAAAACTGTTAAATTATCCCAAAACTGTTGAATTATCCCAAAACTGTTAAATGATTCCAAAACTATTAAGTAATCCCAAAACTGTTAAATGATCCCAAAACTGTTAAATGATCCCAAAACTGTTAAATGATCCCAAAACTGTTAAATGATCCCAAAACTGTTAAATGATCCCAAAACTGTTAAATGATCCCAAAACTGTTAAATGATCCCAAAACTGTTAAATGATCCCAAAACACAACGTTCCCAAAACTCGACGATCCCAAAACTCAACGATCCCAAAACTCGACGATCCCAAAACTCGACGATGACAAAACTTGACGTTCCCAAAACTCAACGATCCCAAAACTCAACGATCCCAAAACTCAACGATCCCAAAACTCGACGATGACAAAACTCAACGATCCCAAAACTCAACGATCCCAAAACTCGACGATCCCAAAACTCAACGATCCCAAAACTCAAGGATCCCAAAACTCGACGTTCCCAAAACTCGACGATCCCAAAACTCGACGATCCCAAAACTCAACGATCCCAAAACTCAACGATCCCAAAACTCGACGATCCCAAAACTCAACGATCCCAAAACTCGACGATCCCAAAACTCAACGATCCCAAAACTCGACGATCCTAAAACTCGACGATCCCAAAACTCGACGATCCCAAAACTCGACGATGACAAAACTCGACGTTCCCAAAACTCAACGATCCCAAAACTCAACGATCCCAAAACTCAACGATCCCAAAACTCAACGATCCCAAAACTCGACGATCCCAAAACTCGACGATGACAAAACTCAACGATCCCAAAACTCGACGATCCCAAAACTCGACGATCCCAAAACTCGACGATCCCAAAACTCGACGATCCCAAAACTCGACGATGACAAAACTCGACGTTCCCAAAACTCAACGATCCCAAAACTCAACGATCCCAAAACTCAACGATCCCAAAACTCGACGTTCCCAAAACTCGACGTTCCCAAAACTCAACGATCCCAAAACTCAACGATCCCAAAACTCGACGATCCCAAAACTCGACGATCCCAAAACTCAACGATCCCAAAACTCAAGGATCCCAAAACTCAACGATCCCAAAACTCGACGATCCCAAAACTCGACGATCCCAAAACTCGACGTTCCCAAAACTCAACGATCCCAAAACTCAACGATCCCAAAACTCGACGATCCCAAAACTCGACGATGACAAAACTCAACGATCCCAAAACTCGACGATCCCAAAACTCAACGATCC